>CM064917.1:26689696-29357196 GCA_032727855.1 Quercus ilex subsp. ballota
TTTGCGGTGGATGTGGGTTTCTCAGAATTAGTTATTGAGGGAGATAACAGCTCGGCTATGACAGCTATTTCAACGCTGAAGATTGATCAATCATTGTTGGGGAATGTGGTTAGGGATATTCAACATTTGATTCGAAATTTGCATTGGGGAAGGATTGATTGTATTAGAAGAGTGGGAAATCAGGTTGCTCATGTATTAGCTCAATTTGCTATGAATATTACTGAGGATATGTATTGGATGAAAGATGTTCCTCCAATAGCTGGAAAAGTTTTGTACCAAAGTGCTAATTTTGTTGATTAAATGAATGATATGCTTTTGTTAAAAAAAAAAAAAAATGAAGGATGTAAATTACAGTTTAGAGTATTTATATAAGTTCAGTCTATTTTAATATTATAAGGACTTACTTTTTATATTTGACCTTTTTAAATTGATTGGAAAAATTTGGGTTCTTATGGTATGTGATTAATTTAATTATGTAAATAAAACAGAATAATTTCAAATTAAAAAGAAAATAACATGAAAAAAGAAGAAGACAGCTATAAAGCCTATAAATGCAAATTTCAAGAAGAGGGAGGGAGTTGTTACATTTTGTCAGACCTCGAGGGATGTGAAGGCAAATTTCCTTCTTCTAAAATGGAATCATTCTGAAATACTAGCCAAAAAAATGATTCTTTTAAGAGTAAAGCTTTCAGTGGTGCCCAGCATGGACCCACCACTCAAAGCTTTATGCTGAAGACATGGTTTGAGTCAAAATTAGAGTTTCTCTCACATGATTACCACTGTTTATTAGCTTATAGCTTAATGGAATGCTTGATACTAGTGGTTTATTAGTTGCAGTCCCAATACAGTGATGAATTTTGACCCTGTGATTACTCTTGTAGTAGTTGTAGAATGTAGGGCCACCCCTCAAATGCTGTCCACAAATCTGACTTTTCATGGACTCTATAATATGCTGCTGTAGCTATTCCAATGACTTTACTATTTGTATATTGTTGCACAGAAGAGACAGACTGAGAGGAGGGGAAAGGAATTAAAAACCTTTCTTCTGATAAGTGATAAGTAAGCATCACCCTTAGCTTAAAGCAAAAATTAAAAACAAAAAGAGAGTGTATGAAGAAAAAGATAAAGTTAATTAGTCACAGATTCCAGAGCGCCCTATCTTCAGAACCCTGCTCTTTGATGATGGCATATACCCACAATCCCAACAAGAAGACAAACCATAGCCCACCTAACAAAACTCCATAAAACACCAAAAAGATATAATCAAAAATTAAAAAATAATACCTAAGAGACATGAATACATTATCTTTTATTATTTTTTCATCACAACAATTTTATTTTAATTCATTACACATCATTTTTTAATTCAATTATTATAATAAATAGGGAGCAAAGTATGAATCATAATTTTTCTCATAAAAAAATGATTTTTTCTTAGAACTCCTCATAAAAGAAATTAAGAGCTAAAAAGCTCTAAACATGTGAGCTTTAGTCAAATATTTTGTCTTCGAATGTTTTAACTTAATACTAATAAAGAATGATTATCATAGAATTGACCTTAAAAATTGAAACTCCATCCTTTTAAAAACATTATCCTTTTATTCATTAATTATAAATGATACATATTTTTTTTAAAACTCAAAAAAAAAAAGATTTGTATCATTTAAAAAAAAAAACACTACTCAATCTCATTTCTTCAAATCTTAAACAACAGGAAAAGAAAAAAAAAGAAAAGAAAGGGTAAGCAACAGACAACAAAAAATGTATATGTATTCTATTCTCTCCATTAACTCAAAAAGAGACGCTCTCTTCCCTCTTCTCTTTCCAAAAGCTTAATGACTTCTTACATTCCATAATCCCCGTTCATTATTCCTTTCTTCTCTCTCTCATCAAATCCATCATACATACAGAGAAAAAACACACAGACTTTCCCTCTCTCTCTATCTTACTATCCATTCGTCTCTCAGAGGCAGAGACATACAGTGAGAGAAACAGAGAGAGAGAGAGAGAGAGAGAGAGAAACCATGCCAGTTGTTGACGAGACCACAGGCCTAGAGCAAGTCAAATGGAGAAGACCCAGAAACCAATTCCAACACCAACCCATTTCAGAGATGGATCCTCCAACTAGTCCTAACCCACAAATCCCATCTATAATCCAATCCAGTAGATGCAAATCCACCATCTCTTCTCTCATCCTCTCCACTTTTTCCAACACAAACTCCACAAATGAAGCTACACCCACCAACGCAAACTCCAAGAAAAAGAACAACTTCACTTCAGCAACGTTTAGGGGGCTTGGCTGTACGGCCTCAGCTTCCCAGCAAGTGTCGGTGCCGGCAGTGATTCGAGGGTCAGCTGACTGGGAAGCTAAGAAGAGCAGGAAGAAGAAGAAGAAGCAAAAGAAGAACTTTAACAACAACAACAGCAACAACAATGGTAATAATAGTAATAGCAATAATGGAGGAGATGGGCCGAATATAATGAGTTGTGTGGATGTGCAAGATGTTTGGTGTGGACCTGGAATTGGGTTCTCTGCAGAGGATTGTGTAGTGGCCAGGAGGAATGGTAATGGGAGAGGCAAGATTGATGGTGATACTAAAATCAACCACACCCATAGGGAGGTAATACTCTCTTTTTGTCTCTCTTACTAATGTTATTGACTTTTAAGGTTGTGGGTGCTGAATTTCTCTAATTTATAGGATGTGGGGGTCAGAGTTTAGTACTTTTGTTAAGATTTTTTTTTAATGTTTGATTTTGTAGAAGTGGCCATTTATTAGGTGTTTAATCTGGGTTTTTTTTGTGTGAATAGTGATCTTGATCATTATGCTGTTCAAACTGAACTGGGATTTTTTTTTTCTTATAATATATATGTATGTTTATTTGGGTTGTCTGGAACTAGTTTTATTCTGGATTTGATTCAGAATATACAGAAGAAAAGATGAGAAGAGCAAAGACAAGATCTTTGGGGGCAAAACTCAAGTCATCCAAATGAAATGGAGAATTTGAGATTGGGGAGAAAATAGAGCAATATAAAAGATGCATATGCATATATTTATTGACAGAGGCTAAAAAGCTGGAAAAACCTTCCAAAACTCATCTCTCTTTCTCTCTGTGAATTTAAGAGAATTTTGATGGGCTCGAGTGGAAATAATGTGTATATTTTGAGTCTGTCTTTTGGGAAATGGAAAATTGTCTACTAGTTGTTCTGCTTTGTAAGTAGTAATAATTTTTTATTATTTTACTGGTTAAATAATACTGGGGTTAGAGTCTGGGAGTGGCCAACTATAAATGCTTACTGAATCTTCAAATAATTTAGTCTTTACAATAAATATTGCTTGCAGAGTTTGTTTGCTTGTTTTGTTTTATATTATTTTCCCCTTTTGGGTGTAGATTCTGGAGTTGTTTGCATTCCTCAATGCTATCCTTATTCATTTCCATAAGATGTTTCAATTGCTCCAATTATTTATTTATTTATTTTAAAACCTATCATATGGTATCAAATATCGATATATCAAGGTGGAAGCCCAATCATTAATATAATATACAAATAGGATTCCAATTTCAATATAATTTTGTGATAAGTGCCATTCTAATTGCATCGTTACATACAAATTCATGCATTTGAACCTAGAAAAAAATCAAAAGATTTTACTTGAATTTATTATGCTTTAATTTAATACTATGAATGTGTAGTACTTGTTAAATAGAAATATTTCATATATATATATATATATAAAATTGTGTTTATTATTTTTTTAATAAGTAAAACAACTCACGGTTAGACTATTAATTTACCTCTAATTGTGCTTATTTTTCATTGCACCTGTGCATTTGTAAGTCAGGGTTTGTTGAAATTTTTCAAAAAAGCCTCTTTTTTTTGGGTTCCCAAAGTCTTAGGATTGTCATATTCTTCAGCTGGTCTTGCTTCTTTGTAGGAAATACTTCATTGGTTGTTATGTGGCACTTTCTGATTTCTTGGGTGTTTGTTAATTGCCTTTGACAGTTTTGACCAATATTTTATTGGCTGTGTGAGTGTGACATTCAGTGACAGTGTTTTATGGAACTAAGTCACTGATTTTCTTGTGTTTAATTTTTTTTTGGTTCAATGCGTGCACGTATAAATTTGTATAGTTGCTAACGCAAAATATTTTCTTTCTTGAATAATTCACTGTGGATTAGACCCCTCCTTATATTAAGTCTCCCACCTAAACCAGGAGACTCCTATGTGTGAGTTTTAGATAAGTGCTTCAGTGGTTGGACTATAGAAGGACTTTCTTTTCTGTTATCTATAAAGAAATTGTATTTATGAGGTATATGCCCACTTTTTATCATTTTGGTTGATTGTGCTTTCATCAAATCTTGGCAGCGTCCATGTTTAGGAAGGCGAGCAGTGAACCCTGAACCGATTTCATTTCTGGACTCTGACTCGGATTATGTATCTTCTCGTCCTGGATTGGAGGTATTTGGAACTAGGTACTACCGACATGCTCGCCATCCTTCTCCTGAGGGCTTTGCTGAGGTCTGTCCATGCTCTCCATGTGTTCTGTCAATATAATTCTCAAGGATGTTAGTTTATGCTTATTTAATTATTTCTTTTAATATATATCTACTATTCATTTATACACTGCACTTTTGTGCCTCTTGTACTATTTGGCCCATAGGCCATAGCTTAATTTTGGTAGTTTGGGATATTGTTTATACTTTTTGGTAGCCTTTTCCAATTTTCCGTTAAATGGTCTGGGTAGGTATTGGGTTTGGTTTTGGCAGGTAAAACATAGCTTTCATTTATATATAATTGAGTTCTTAACTATATAGAATTAGGGGGGATCTTGACAAATCAAATATATTTAAATATTTCCAGTGATGTAATTCTCAATCAACTATTTGAGAGTTAAATATGACCAGAAGATGCTCAACATAAATTATAGATGTTGCAGTTTAATTCATGCCCGCATGCACCTTCTCATGGAAAGTTCCTGTGATTTCTTCTGAAATAATTGTATTTGCTGAAAGAGCAACTCTGCATTAAGATTCTTGGGGATGCTGGTTTATTTTTTCTTGCTCTCTTTTTTGCTTTACTTATTTGAGCTGATAATGAATTGGTACAGCTTAATTTTAATAGTTTGGAATATTGTTGTCAGTTGCCACTTTCTGGTTCACCAAGCAAAACAGAAATGGTAGATGCTATGAAATCGGTGCCAAAAATCACCTCATGGAGAGCTCTTTAGATGTGATTTCTGTTGAAAATTTTTATTTGCCAAAAAGCACCTCCTGCAGTTTGCTATTATCATATTTAGGACTGCAATTTTAAATTAATGTCAATGGGCTTTGAACCTACTTGTGTCAAACGGATTTGATTTTCCTATTGCACAATAAACTACTGGGAGAAAGCTGGTGAAATTCTGATTGCTATACATGAAAAATAAAAATAAAAAGAAATTGCTGACAATTAAGTTCGAGAGTCACATTATACTTGTCAAAAAAAGAAGGTTAGAGAGTCACATTCAATAATTGGATAATTCTTCATCGATTATCTAATAAAATATATTAATTGGTGAAGGAAAGAGATAAGGCTTGAAGGGTTTGGTCACCTACTTATCCTCTGATTGCCATTATTTTTTCATAAGTCAATGTTAAAAAATTGTGCAAAGGAAACCTGGTTAAGACACATGTTGTACTCTAGCTCTGTGTAGGGAATGATATTAATGACATGAAGTCTTCCTCCCCCCCTTCTCCTTTCCCCTCTTCAGAGAGAGGGAGAGAAAGTTGGCGTTTCCTCCTCCCATAATAATGGGATGTGGGTTGGGGGGGGGGGGGGGTGGTGAGCTCTGGGGTTCAAGAGTCACTAGGTGCATGTGTAATCTGTTCTTCAAAAAGTATAACTTGGAAGTTCTCCAAGAGAATTTTGTAGTGCTCCTGAAACTGATAGTAAGAGCATTTTGTAAATTATGTTGGGTGATGGTTAGGTTAGTGCAATAAATTGGCTAAATGCAATACATGGTCCAACGAATAGGTTGAATACAATGATGGATGTTAGTTTTCTGCTCAAAACTACTTAAAAAAAAAAATGTTTTCCGCTCAATACTATAGATTGTTTGGTAAGCTCATGCTTCCTGTTACCGCATTTGTCTGTCTATCTATCTATCTTATGCGTATATGTAGCTATCAATTATTTGTTATGGAGTTACATGAATACTCTGTGAACTATAAATGTAAAATTAAGGATTTTAATGTATATTATACATAATTCTTGGCGAAATGATGAAGTTCTGAGGGGAAACTTCACCTTATATGTGATTATATTGTGGCAAAGATCATGTGGTATTTAGGAGGCATTTAAAATAGTGCTGGCTGATGCAGATTATGATGCTTCAGAATAGTCTGCTAATGGGAGGAAGAATAGACACACACGATCGATATAGAGACTTGAGACTTGATGTGGATAGTATGTCATATGAGGTTTGTTGTTTTTCCTTGTAAAATTGCATCTTTATATCTTTTGTTTTACTTTTTCTTTTATTCTGGGAATCATGTCTACATTGTATGATGTGCATCCTGTCGTAATTCCCTTGTTTTATGGCAAACAGGAATTGCTTGAGCTTGGTGATAGAATTGGTTATGTGAGTACTGGATTGAAAGAAGAGGAAATAGGCCGCTGCCTCCGGAATATTAAGCACTCACTTGTAAATGATCTGTCCCCACATTTTACTAAGCAAGTAGATAGGAAGTGCAGCATTTGTCAGGTGAGCTTGTAATAACTTGTTCACTTTTTTGCTATCAAAACTGTTCTCCTTTGAATCTGCCTAAAATTCTTATTTGTGCATATAGGAGGAATACGAAGGAGATGATGAGATGGGGAAGCTGGATTGTGGACACAGCTATCATTTACAATGTATTAAACAGTGGCTTGCACAGAAAAATTGTTGCCCTGTCTGTAAGACTGAGGTGGTGGCTCGATGCTGAGACCGGTGGCGGACTTGTCTTGGCTTATTCAATGCTGGTGGTTTTTGGATACTGCTTCTCATTTTACCCCTCCCCTACTTGGTGTATAGATTTCATTTCCTCCATTACATGATCAAGAATTGATTCTTTGGTTTGAAGCTTCAATCCCTATTTTGCATGTTTTGAAATGATCGGGCTTCTTTGACTATTAAGCAGTTCCATGTTAATTGAAATTATCTAGAATTTAATGGGGATCATTAAATCATATATATACATTACACATTGTTTTTCTCTGAACATATTCAATTTGATAGATGCTGGAGTTGCAACTTGCAACGCCTATATGCTAAATTCTGTTTTCAGGTCGAAATTTGAATGCAATGAGTGGTTTTTTAGTGTATAGCTCAATATATGAAATCTTGTAATTCTCGTGAAGATTATCAATCATGCTTAAGAAATTGGAATATTGATAAAAATCTCAGTGCCGAATAGTTTTCAGGAAGGGGGAAAGGTTGGTGTCAATGTATTAGGTAGGAGATGGTGTCTGATCATGAATGTGGTTTAGGCATATGCCAATTAGAATTGAGAAATAAAAGTTGAAAAAAAATCTTATTTCAATTTTGTTTGCGACTCTGGTGTGATAGATTGGATAGGTAGTGTTGAGGACCAACCATAGAACCCGGTTCAATAAGTGGAACACATTAGTTTTCCTTTCTAAGGTTGATGTGCGTTTGGCTAATCGTGCATATGCTGAAGGTACCATAGAAAAGGAATGATAATTTTTTATTTTTTTTCCGAGTCAAACAGGGAGACTTTTTGGGGTTTTCCAAATGCATGTGTAAAAGTTTGATTGACATTTGTTTGTTCTATTTATCAAACAGAGCTGAGAATCTTCCTAGTTCTGGTAGGCTGGAGTATATATCCCACACGGTGTACAATTTTCCTCTACTATGTCACAGGTTAGATTGGAGACTAGGACCTCTTTCTAGATGTGATTACTAACTAACAAGTGAGAGTTGGTACTTGGTAGTGCCCACCATCCTTTGTACTCTTGTATAGGAAGGTTCCTTTACTGGTGTTTAGTAGACTTGTCCTGAAAAATGCTGTTCCTAGAAGAAACAAGGGTGTTTAGCATCATAAATAAAGTATAGTTCAGAGGGAGTTGCAAGTACAGACATTAGGAGAAACTTTGTAGTCTTATCTCTCTCTCCGGGATTGGGAAGGTCGAACTCAAAGGGGAAAAAAAAGAGGGGAAGAAGAAGAAGAAGGCAAGAATTAGACTTGGCTTGGTACTAAAAGAAATCCCAACATTTTAATCCAGTAGTCCCCATACTCTTTTAATGAAACATGAAGTAGAAAACGAGAGATACTAGATATTATTTCATGATTACAAAAGAGCTTGCTTAAACACCTCATTGCATTATATTTTGAGTACGAAAAAAGACTTCACAAACACGACACATGCATGCAACTCAGTACACATCTGTTCATATAATTTTCACGCAAAGAAAAAAAAAATTGATAACAATACAATAAGAATGAGAAGGGCATTATAGATGAATTTTAAACTAGAAGATGCAAATGGTAAGGGAACTTGCGATGAACCAGAAGTTGCAAGCACAACAAGCTCTTTCATTTTGTCTTTGGTCTTAATAAGAGAAAGGTACAATCTAATTCTTGTATGACAGACATCTAACTAGAGTAATTAAAAAAAGAAAGAAAGAAAATTTAAGTAATTTATCTTTTCGATTGTAATATTTGCTATTTCCTTTACAACTATGTGCACAAGTGGAACATTATACAACAATATTCAAGCAGACACCAACTTCCTCTACTTCTTTGGTGGCTTCTTTCTTTAGGAATCTTCATTCAGTTCAACTTCTATATGGACAAAAGATATTGACTAAAAATTCGAGTGTAGAAATGAGATGAGGAAATCAAATCATGTCGTTACGACTGAGAAATTCAATTATACAGGGATACACTTGATCTGCAACCTGCACCAAAGGAGAGAGAGGGAGAAAGGAACAGTTAAACAACCTGTTACACAAAAGAATTCACTGACCAAATTCTAACTGGTATAGCGAAACTTTATTCTTTTCATTATGTGAAAGAAAAATTTATCAATCTAGGATAAATAAATTACTCATACCATACGACCTCCAACTAGATCATAGTGACCATAGTGTGGCCCGCGGGGTTCTCCAAAAACTTTGTAAGCAACAAAATCTCCCGAAATCAGCTTCGCCGTTTCTGCTCCATATATATCAATCATCATAGGTATGCAGATAGAAAATATAAAAACAAACAAAACGAAATAGTAGAGGAATATAATTGAAAACTGGAGCCTGTTAAAGGCACAAATATATGAACTAAATTCTACCATATACAGCTTCTGGTGGACAAATTAAGTCTTGGTCTCCAGCAAGTGCAAGCACAGGGACATTGCTTTTGCGTAAATAATCCTTGTAGAAAAAAGTTCCACTTCTGTCACGTAAACCGCCCTCTTGGAAGGCTGTTGTTAGCTGCAAGAGAAGCTTAGCAGGAACCGTACCTGCAGATTATATCAGGATGAGAATCAGCCTACAGTCACATATTAAGGAGAAAGAGAAAGAAGGCTAAAAATGCTTTCCGGTTGAAAATGATGTTAAGAGAAATTAGTCACTAATGCTGAACTTAAGCTAAAAATAAAACTTTAAAGAATTTGTTTACAAACTCATGATGAGAAAAACACTGATGGACCAACTTCAGAAGGAATTGTGCAAACAGATTGGAGAAAAGACCATTCAAATGGATTAGATTTCATGGTTATTAGTGATAAACTAATACAACTTATTCCAAAAACTTAAACTGATGGGAAATGATTAATTTAATCACTTACTGTTATTCTAACAATTGAAATATACACAGATATTAAATACGGAAATCCAAAATTGATCTAGTGCAGCACAAGAATAACCGGGGGCTAGGCAACTACTAAAGGTTGAAAGGACATTAAACTGACAGCAGAGATAAACAACAGTACAGGCACGACATGCTTTTCATCACGTCCCACAGCTTTTCCCATTTTCATCTTCCTCAATGCATCCTGCATCTCGGTAATCCTATTTCTTCGAACAAACCTATGGTTTCTATCCTTAATTGGGAAATTGAGTTCCCTCTATTCTCTTCTATGGCTTCCATGAAAAAGTTTATCAAAATAGCTTTTGCTTCTCTCTTTTATCTCCTTTACTTTACTAATACTCTTTCATTTTCATCTCTAATGTTCTAGAAACGATTCAAGTCTTTTGTTTTCATTTCCCTTGTTTTATAAAGTTTATAAAAGTTCTTTTCTCCATCCTTAGTTCCCAACTTGCTATATAATTCATCATAAGCCTTAAATCTAGCCTCTTGGACAACCTTTTTTTGCTTCTTCTCTCTTTGCCAATTTATAATTTTCTTAAGTTGACATTGTATCTACAACCTTGACATCCTTGCCAAAAATAATTGTAACTTCCTTACAAAAAATGGATCATAAAATTGAAATTGATGTACAAAATATCCTTGACATATAAATGTTGGGCTATGCAGAGCCTAATTGTGTTTGATTCGGATTATGACCTGACTCGATATAAAACTGCTATGGTTTTTTAATGGGATTGCCCCTAGGAAAGAAACTTTGGCCCGTTTTTAGCCCATTGTGAATCCTGTGTGTAGGATAGAAAAACTGTTGCTTGGAAATTAGGATTTGGTGTGTTGTTTTAAGAGAGAAAACTGTACTGCCGCATCTTGTATTATTCTTTTTCCTATGAATAGTGAAATCATTGCAACTCCGTGGATATAGGCAAATTGCCGAACCATGTAAGTATTGTCTTATGTGATTGTTTTCTTTGACGCATATTTTTTTACTATTTTTGCATCTCACAGATTTGGAAATTTCATGTTTATTCCCTACAGTAAATAGCTAAGAATGTAACGAGTTCCCCCACGGATAGCCTCATACCTGCCTGAACCATCCCTAAGGAAGATGCCTCCCCAGTCTATTAAATATTCTTTTGGAAATTATGAAAATGAACTATGTGACAATGTTATCATAATGTAATAGCCGAACATAATATTTCAGCATAACTCCTAAAGGGAACTTCTAAACAGGAAAGGATCAAATATCAAATCACTAGGAATATTCTTAGCCATTTTCAAATGCATTTGGTGCTAATCAGTTATGTAATATTTTGGTAGAAGAAAGATAATTGTACTCACAGAAGTTGTTCAAAACAAGCTTATCAAGCAACTTTGGATGCATCATGCCCTGAGCAGAAACTTGAGAACTCAACCAAGACAGAAAATAAGGAGGGCGAGATGCAAGAGGATGAGCAGCAGAAAGCAATGCCCCAATTGGAATAACAGGAACATTTAGAGCCTCTGCAGGGTCAGCCTGTGTAACACAGTGAACTAGCATCAGCTTCTCATGATAATTATAGTATACAGTCATCTAATTCTCATGGTGAAGCAGTAAAGAGGTACTTAAAACAAGTAGTCTTTCATATCACTTGCCAGAGGTAAAAGTAATTTGAGTGACGACTTTGAAGTTGTGTAGTCAAGTGATGATCCCAAAGTAGCAATTGATGTGAACCCAAAATTCCTCCCTTCAGAACCTTATGAAATAACATATTTTAGCATTAAAATCTTGTTGAAGAAATGATATAGCACTGCAGAACCAGATTTGCAAATAAAATGTTAAAGGAACTAAAATTTGGAAGTATCAAGAAACATAAAATTTATGTGAATAAAAAAAATTTGAAAGTTCATAAACAACTGATATGTCTCCCAACCTAACGTGATTTGATGAATATAACTATACAGAAATAAACAAAAACAATATTTTGCAAGACTTCAGGACTCTTGAACTTGATAGGCCAAGACTTTTACCATCACACCAGTGTGTCCCCCTTTCAAAATCAAAATGAATACATGCAAAGGTTCTTTTGCATTGTGTGTCTGAGCAGTGTGTGTGTGTGTGAGAGAGAGAGAGAGAGAGAGAGACCAAGATGAAAAAAAAAAAAAACCCAAAGCCAGAATTTAGGAAAGGAAATGATAAAAGATAAGCGTGCATCAATGTTAGGTAACAAATGTAGGACGAACAGAATGACCAGTTTAGCCAATTAACTTACAGCATCGAGAGAGCATTGCATATAGCAAGATACCCCCCATTGAGTGACCAATTGCAAGCAACTTCCCATCCTTTGGTTTGCAATGAGTCCTTATGTACTCCATCTAAGATGACAGATTAAAGTCTGAGATATCCATTCCATTCAAAAAGTGCATTATAAGTTTATGTCACAATGGTAAGAGAAAAATGTGATTTATGATGTCATTTGTATTGAAGGAATGTCACCTCACCGCAGCAGGTACATCCTCCTCCAAGTAGTGATCAAAGTCCCAATCATACTTCACAATCAGGTCAAGTTGTTTCTGGAATTCTTCTAATCTAGTAAAAAAAGGCCCTTGCAAGTCCAAAAACTGTTCTGGAAGTGGCAGTTGACCTTTTTCAACAATATTTACAAGCCTTTGACTCGCATCTCTAATTTGGCTAACAATAGCAGAGTTTTGCCTTGCTTCTAGAAAACCTGCAAGTTTTGTCCAAAATCATTATAGTGTTCATATAATGATCATAGACAAAAAAAGTTAAAAATTTGATTCAATCAGTTGACAGTTGGACCAACATTCATTTAAAAAGCCAGAGAGTTTCTCTGATAAATGCAAAAAAGTTTCCATCAATTTGGTAACTAATTTCAAGTAATCAGATTTAGAAACAGTCAGTTTACTTTTTCTATTAACATTAGAGATGTCAAAATCAGAAAAAGCACCCCAGTCTAAGGTAGACTCTTGACCTGAAGGAAAAATACCATCCATTCCATGCTCAACTGAAGAATCTCTCATGGCATCAAGAGGCTGCTTAACTTTCCCAAAGTCCATCCTGTATGTACTCAACCCAGCACCTCGAACTTCAAGAATCCATGTATCAAATCCTTGGCTAGACATGTAACGCGCAAAAGAGGACTGCAAACAATTTACACACTCATCAATAAGGCCTTATAATAGGAAACTACAGAGGTTGAATATAAAAAAGATGGATAAACTCTGATTTGCATCTCAATGATGAATTTTTTTTTTTTGAGTGTTCTCTTATAGTTAGATAGATAGTAGCCATTGTAAGACTGCCCTATCATATTGAAGCTAGGTGGAACAAAATAAATAATGCAAACCATCAAATTCTCTAATTAGTTGTCGTAGACAAGTAGCTTTAATTCAGGGTAAGATAGAGAACTAAGAAGCTTGGTGCTCTTCCAAACATATTTGTGATTGGTTTTCGCGTGCGTGTTAATATTTGAAAAAGAAATAAGGAGCTATGTAATTTTAGGCATATGACCCATATAATTATAAAAACAGGATTGAATTACATAAGGTTTGTAACTATCTTTTCTTGTAACCTGTTGGAGAGGTTCTTATCAAAACCAACCAATAGCTCAAACCTGAAAATACTTGTGCTGAATAAATGAATGAATAGTTTTTGTCCTACTCTTTTTTTTTTTCTTTTTTTTTTAGAATACTAAGTATTTAACACATATACACGGAAAGAGGAGAGAAGGTCTTAAAGAAACTGACAGTGATGAATATATAATACTAAGTATTATTCATTGATAATAGCTCTTCATTCCTGTAAGAAACTGAAACCTGTTTTGGTTTTGAATGTAACACTTAATTGCCAGGGTTTGTTTTATACGTAAACAGTTAGCTGTGTAACACAGAACCCCTCCTATGATATCGCGAAAATGTATTTCTAAACATGGACATGTCATGAGTCATAATAACGTGAGAAACTCAAGTTTATTTTAACCTATGTTTAATCGTTTTAAAATTAAAACAATACGACATGGGGCTAAGTGTTCTGTGAGTCTTTGAGTAATTACTTTTCTTCCCTACAAAATTTTGTTTACAATCTAAGTAAAAAATGGAAAAAAAAAAAAAAAAAAAAAATCCCTAGTATCCCTATCCTTAATAGAAAGAACAAGGATTTAAATAGTAAGAAACACATGCATTAGACAGAAATGAAAATTGTCTTAACAGAAAAAAAAGAAAAAAGAAAAAAAAAAAGGAGCAAAAGGGTAATTAATATAAATTAAGAAAATTGATAGCATTGCAATTTGCATAGTACTCCAATGAATAAAAAGAAAAAACGAAAGAAGAGGGACCTGAGGAGAGAGATCATATCCAATAGCATTGGTAGCAACTCCTGACAACAGCAACAGCGGATGGTTCCTCCTCGGCCTTCCCTGTTTTTGTTTTCACATTACATGTAATTCAAATACATAGTACACCAAATATTAAAAAAAAAAGAAAAAAAAAGAAGAAGAAGAAGGAGAAGAAGGCAAATTATAACTTATCAACCGTTTTGACTGAAACTTAAGTTACTTATATGAGATTTAAAATTTAACACTTTATCGACTCGAAGTTTGATTAAATTTAAGTTACTTACTTATGCTTTAAAATTTCATAATGCAAGAACTGAGGTTCAAGTTACATATATACACTTAAATTAAATTAGAGTACAATTTTAATACTGTATTAAAAAATAAAAGTTTCGAAAATATATCTAGACTAATCTTGGATAGATAAAGTGTAAAGGGTAAGCGGTAATTTTCCCTTAATAAAAGCATATATTTCTCAGAAAAACAGGACAAGAACCTGCGACTGAGGAGAAGGAAGGTAACGCCAGAGAGCGAGTGTCCAATCCGAGTTCGGAACAGACACGTAGTGCAACTCATCGCCCGTAAAGATCGGCGACTTCTTCTTCTCCGATGCGACGCCGTATAAGGCCCTCGGCCTCACCTTCTCCCATTGTGGGCCCCCAGAGATTCCTCCGGGTCTTTTCGGGTCGGATCGCATGCATAATCCGGTGGTGGCCCGGGTCATGGACCATAGATCCGAATGGGAAACTAACATTTTTATTATTTTGATTTGATTTGGTCGCCTATTGCTAAGTTTGGGCTAAAGTTAAGTGTGCCACAATGCAAAGAAAGAGAACTTATTAGTGAGGATAGTAAGGTTAGGAGTTTATAGGAGGGTTTGTTTTGACTTTTACAAAATGATGAAGAAGCTTAGCTTCCTTACGTGTCTGGATTGAAGCTTATACGCTAACCATTTTATCCATTTTTTTGTTGCTTCATCCACAAGTCATGATATGATGACTTTTTTGTCAATTTTTGTTATTGTTTGTGAAGAATGAAGGTGACATCATACACATCCCAATTCACTTTCACTTTCAAAAAACGTGTTAAGTCTTCGTATACTATTTGTAATCTTCCATGTGCCTGAAAATGATGTTCAGTTAACCGCTCCACAAATCACAACCAAGTGCTACAAATCTTGCGTTTCAGATTAATCACAACCACCCAAATTTTACTTCATATAAATTGTAGACAGAAAGAAAAAAAAAAAAAATCCATTCTAAATATTTTCTCCATAATTATTATATTTTACTGGTTGTCAACCTGTGCAATCCACAGGAAAATTCAGGAAAAGATCATCAAGCATTGTCATTTCCACCTTCGTCTATTGAATTGATATCAATTGCATTGAAAACTATAAATAAGATACGGGGCAAATTACAATTTACACACTTGTGATTTGGTTGAAATTTAAGTTGCCTACTTGTAATTTGAAATTAGACACTTTATCCACTTGAAGTTTGATCGAAATTTAACTTGTCTACTTGTGGTTTGAAATCTCGTGATGCAAGTGTTTCGCTGGATTGTTTTTTTTTTATCTTACTTGATCTTGTTCGTTTAGTAAGAGATTTCTAGTAATGTTGTTTAAATGTTGTGGAAATACGTCTTATAGTGTTTAATACTAGAAAGTGTTGTTTAAATATTAGTACCAAACGTGCCGTATTTTTATTTTTATTTATTTATTTATTTTTGTGTTCTTGGAGGAGAGAGAAATAAAAGTTGAGCAAAATTACATATTTAACCCAGTTTTTAACGGAAGTGAGGTACGAAACTCTAATTGAGATGATCTCAGATAGGTAAAATGTCAGATTTCAAACCACAGATAAGCAACTTAAATTTCGGCCAAACCATAGGTGGATAAGTTGTAATTTGTCCTAAAATATAAAATAAAATACTAATTGTACAAGTAAAAACCCATTAACATTTTTGTTTTCTTTCTCAACTAAAAATAGTACTAACGCAAAATAAGTGAATCATTGATTCCATAACATTCAAATTGTGAGCAGCACAAAAACATTGAATCAAAGAACTCTAAGAAAGAAATTGTCAAGAGAATTCAACTTTAAAATCACAATTACTTGTAATTACAGGAATAAACAATTACTTTGAATCATTATCCGAAAGAGGAAAGACATAAAAACTTAATAAGTCTCAAAGATGAAGTTCCTCGGATATATTTTAGCATCAATGTCCAAGTTCAGCCCTATGTATAGCAAGTATTAGCAGAGTATCCACGAACTTCCTCCTTCGGAATTCACGAAGCTGCTCCAAAGACAAATTGTTAAACAATGGTATACCATCCTACATACTTATTTACTTTCTTTTTCTTTTTCTTTTTTAAAGGGAAGAAGCATAAGACAACAAAAAGAAATAAAATCTAACTTATATAATTGCACAATTTAAATGAATAAATTTGTTTGAATTATTAAAATTCACCTTCATATTTACCCTAGAAGACCACATGCGAAAGATCTAACAATATCTAAGATATTTATTAAGCAAAAAGAACAATAACTCAGGGAACTATAAATTGGAGAGGGGAAAAAAGTAGGAGATTATTATGTTGCAATGAATATGAACAAAAATCATGTACCAAAAACATGCAATTATATAGAACACAACCTCCAACACATGCTTAAATATTGCAGGAGGCACATAATCCCATTTTCTTGTTGAGTCATATCATGAAAAAAGATTAACAAATGCAACTGTAACCAAGTCTAAATCAACAAACTCTAGCCCAAATATTAATGACATGCTATGAACTAAAAAACACAAATGAAGATAGGGTGTTTTACATTTTCAAATAGGAGAACATGCATGCATAAAATTCAATGATGCTATTAGTTGAGAATTATGACAATTCAAATTAAAAATGAAAAAAAAAAATTAATTAAATTAAAAGCCTAGATTTCCCAAAAGGTGCTCATCAAAATTGTAGAAACCATTGGCAACTTAGGGCCACGCATCATTCAAATTAAAAAGACCCAAAATTATCCCCACAGAAAAAGACTAAACATAGTCAAAAAATACAAACCCATAAACAATATCATCTAGAATAAGAAAAATTTGTTATTTCAATTTCAATTGACTAATTAAACAACAAAACTATATCAGAGGAAGGAAAATAACTAAAACAAAAACATGCCAAGAGACTACCTGGATGTTCATGGCCTTATTATTGGACTTAAGTTGGCTTCCTGCATAGAGAAGCTTCAAAAATTTTCACATTATTCCATTACCATAAATTCACCAAATTCAACAAACCATTCTAACAGCTAAATTTATGTCTTGAAACCCTAATAACTTGCTTACAATATAAAGTTAACAAAATCAAAATTATTTCTGATAAGGAATATTTTAACAGAGAAATTTTGAAACTCCTTTACCCTTCGGGTTGGAAAGCACCCAACATGTCTATTTACCCTTGGGGATGGAAATGCCATTTGGGTCTATTTACCCTTTGGGATGGATAGTAACTGTTGGGTCCATTTACCCTTCGAGTTCCATTTACCTTTCGGGATGGAAGTACTTATCAGGTCCATTTACCCTTTAGTTTCCATTTACCCTTTAGGTTGAAAAGTACCCGTCAGGTCCATTTACCCTTCAGGTTGGAAAGTATCCGATGATTCCATTTACCCTTCGGGATGGAAGTACTCGTCAGATCCATTTACCCTTGGGGTTCTATTTACCGTTTGGGATGGAAATGCCCTTCGAGTTCCATTTACCATTCGGGATGGAAGTGCCTGTCGAGTCCATTTACCCTTCGGGTTCCATTTATCCTTTGAGATGAGAATGCCATTCGGGTTCCATTTACCCTTCGGGATGGAAGTACCCGTCGGGTCCATTTATCATTCAGTTTCCATTTACCCTTCGAGTTGGAAAGTACCTGTCAAGACCATTTACCCTTCGAGTTGGAAAGTAACCGTCAAGTCCATTTACCTTTCATGATGGAAATACCCATCGGGTTCCATTTACCCTTCGGGATGGAAGTACCTATAGGGTCTATTCACCCTTCGGGTTTCATTTACCATTCGGGATGGAAATGCCCTTCGGGTTCCATTTACCTTTAGGGATGGAAGTATTCGTCGAGTCCATCTACCTTTTGGGTTCCATTTACCATTTAGGATGAAAATGCCCTTCGGGTTCCATTTACCCTTCGGGATGGAAGTACCCATTGGGTTCATTTACCCTTTAGCTTGGAAAGTACCTGTCGTGTCCATTTACCCTTCGAGATGGAAGAGCCCTTCGAGTCTATTTACCCTTTGAGTTTTGTTTATCCTTCGGGTTCCATTTACCCTTCAGGATGGAAAGTAACCGTCAAGTCTATTTACCCTTTAGGTTTCATTTAACCTTCAAGATGGAAATTCCCCTCGAATCCATTTAACCTTTGGGTTGGAAAGTGGCCGTTAGGTTACCAAATACCGACAATGGATTACACTAAGTCCCAAACTGTTTGCGTGTTCCCCACTCATGCATCCCTATATGGAAAGAACTTGCACACCACTCCCAAAGATCCATCTACATATTCGTATTCGCCTAGTATGGGAAGTAGAGCCCTAAGATCTTGGAACGTTAACTCCATATCTTTCATACAAAGAAAGATCCTATGTTCATTGGATCTTGGTCAACCCTACACCACTATATAAGCACTAAGTCTTCTCTTCTCCAAGGTACATAAAAACTTCTGTAGCTCTCACACTTTTGAGTTATTGGAGATTCTTCTATCACTGTCTTAACCTTTGGAGGGTCTTTGGCTGGCACCCCATTGGTGCTCTATGTAGGTTCTTCACCCTTTTGTTCTTCAAATACCCAATTGGCATGAATGTGGACGATAAGCTCATTGACGATTTTTTTGCATCATCAGTTGGCGCTGTCTGTGGGAACAAGTGATTAGCCATATCACCATTTCTAAGACAAAGAGTTACATGGTTCGGATGTGATCAATGGCTACCATCAGCTAGGAGACTGAAAACACCTCTAACCTTGGAAAGATAGGTGCAGACCCTTACTACGACTGTCGACCGACTCACCCAGCAAAATCAGGAGCTGGAACAACAAGTGAACCAAATGAATGAACGATGTGCTTGTCTTGATGGTCAACATGATGAACAAAACAATGACGAGCAGGACGACAGTCATCTCCCGACGGGAGATCGGCAGGAAAGTGAAGATCTAGAAGAAAGCAACATTGCTAGCAGACGCATTCGACAAGAGGACGTTGACCATCTGTCAGATTCGAAGAAAGGCACAATATGTATGGCACAAGACATGCAGATAATGAAGGACAAGATGGACATGATGATGAATACCATGAGAGGGGGAGTGTCTTCCAACCTAGATGAGCTAGTTCACTGTATCGACTTTCCCTTCACGGCACACGTCACCTCTTGTCCCCTACCAGCCAAATTCTAGATGCCATAGGTAAAGACATATAACGGAACGAAGGATCCACTTGACCATCTAAAGTCGTTCAATACCCTTATACACCTACAGGGTGTTCTCGACGAGATAATGTGTAGAGCATTCCCAACCACGCTCAAAGGACCAGCTAGAGTATGGTTTAGCAAGATTACTCCAAACTCCATCTCAAAGTTTATGGAGCTGAGTGGGCACTTCGCCACACACTTCATTGGAGGACAAAGATACAAGAGGTCCCTAGCAAGTCTCCTTAATATCAAGTAACGAGAAGATGAGAGCTTAAGGTCCTATGTGGCTTAATTCACCAACGGGCTATGCTCCAGAGAATTCCTTTTCTCTGTTTACAAGAATGACCTGAAGACGATGACAGACATGCTATACAAAGCCACCAAGTACATGAATGTCGAAGACGCCATGACATCTCGAGGGGTCAAGACAAAGAAAAGGGAAAGACAAGACAATCCTCATCCGGGCAAACAAGCCCTTGCAGAAGACAATAATGGTCCAGACAGACAAGCCCTTGCAAAAGGCAATGAACCATCTAGAAGCAGCCATACGACTAGTCTTATGGGCGATAGAATTAAGTGAGTTCGATGTACAGTACCATCCAAGAACAGCCATCAAAGCCCAAGTTTGGTTGACTTCGTCCCCATGTTCATAGTAAAGGAGACGAAGGCTATATCACACTTGGAACTTTGAGCACCTAAGAAAGCATTACTAGTAATTCACCAACTACAAACTATGTTTTAATTTTCTCTTTCAATTTTTCTATGTAAACTACACAGTGTCCATCTGACACCTAATCTATCGTTCCATGTATTTTGCCTAATTCAATAAAGACATCATTCTTAAGAAATTTTCACATGACTACATGAAGAGAAAGGAAGAAAACTAAGTCATACATATGGATGGATGATCCAAAGCAAAGTCATCCCCATGAGGGAAGAACAACGACCAAAGTCACCTACGGGTGGACGGTCCAAAGTAAAGTCATCACCACGAGGGAAGAACAATGACCAAAATCACCTACAGGTGGATGGTCCAAAGTAAAATCATCTCCAATAGGGAAGGACTACGAACAAAGTCACCTATGGGTGGAAAATCAAATGCAAGTCATCCCCAAGCGGGAAATCTAAGTCTTCCTACCTATAGGGGGGACAAACGGACAAACCAAGCCACCTACGAGTGCCTTGGTAAAAAATCTAAGTCTCCCTACCTACTGGGTGGATGGACGAACCAAGCCACCCATGAGTGCCTTTGTAAAAAATCTAAGTCTTCATACCTACAGGGGGGATGAACGGATGAACCAAGCCACCCACGAATGCCTTGGTAAAAAATCTAAGTCTTCCTACCTACGGGGTGGACGGACAAACTAAGCCACCTATAAGTGCCTTGGTCAAAAATCTAAGTCTTCCTAACTACTAGGTAGATGGACGAACCAAGCCACCCACGAGTACCTTGGTATAAAATTTTAAGTCTTCCTACCTACAAGGGAGACGGACGGACAAATCAAGCCACCCATGAGTGCTTGGGTAAAAAAATCTAACTCTTCCTACCTATAGGGGGGATGGAGACAAACCAAGCCACCAACGAGTGCCTCGGTAACCGAAAACTGGATGGTACCTGACAGACAAAGGAATGAAGTTTCTAAACCTTCCCATCCATTTAAAAACATACAAGGATTGTTAGATTAGTGATCGTCAAACCAAGTCACCAAGGTAACAAATGATCCAAAGGATCCCTAAAAAATGATCGAGTCAAGTCAGCAATCCTCTATGCCACCAGGGTGGCAAACGAACAAAGTCATTTGGGTGACAAATGAATGAAGTCACTAAACGCTCATGGAATGGGGGGCAAGAAATAGAGCCCTCAACACTCTACGATTACAATGTAACCCTTCATATTCCACGCTTATCCAAACTGATAGTGAATATTTTCACCATCCTGAAAATTTTTTAACACCTTAGAGTCTTTGGTCACCAAAGGTCATCAGGTACCCTCCCTGACACCAAGTGACACATTCTGGCTTGATGGTCGTCATGTATCAAGGGGTTTTCGGGTGCCTTACTCATCGCCCAGAACAACACAGACACTAACTCGTCTAAACTGATGAGACATACTTGACAGACGACCTATTATACTTGTCCAACCAACAGACCAACTTGCTTACTGATATCATAGCAATGCTCAAAGGATCACTTGTTTGGTGCATCGTGCAACTAATGAGTCAACTAGGACCGATGACAAAGTACACCGACAGGTGTCTAGTTACTTATTTGAACCATACTACCTACGGGGTGAACTGATGACCAAGGACACTGATAGGTGCCTGGTCACTTATTCGAACTATCCTACCTATGATGAGGAACGATAACTGAGGTCACCTACGAGTGCCTAATCACTTATTCAAACTGCCATACATGCGGGGTGGATCGATGACCAAGGACACCTATGGGTGCCTGGTTACTCATTGAAACTAAGTCCTTCCTACGGGGTGGACCGATGACCAAGAACACTGACGGGTACCTAGTAATTAAGTCCTACCTACAGGGTGGACTAACGACCAAGGAAACTGACAGGTGCCTAATCACTCATTAAAACTAGGTCCTACCTGCGGGATGGATCGATGACCAAGGACACCGACAGGTGCCTAGTCATTTTGTTAAAAATAAACCCCACCTACAAGGTAAAACGATGTATTCCGCGACTCGTCAAGTATCCCGACGACCACGAAATAGGGGATAGCTGATAAGGAATATTTTAACTGAGAAATTTTATAACTCCTTTTACCCTTCGGGTTGGAAATGCCTGATAGGTCCATTTACACTTCGGGATGGAAATGCCATTCGGGTCTATTTACCCTTCGGGACGGAAAGTAAATATCGGGTCCATTTACCCTTCGAGATGGAAGTTCCCATCAAGTCCATTTACCCTTCGGGATGAAAATGCCCTTCGGGTTCCATTTACCCATCGGGTCCATTTACCCTTCGAGTTGGAAAGTACTCGTCGGGTCCATTTACCCTTCAGATTGGAAAGTACTTGTTGGGACTATTTACCCTTCGAGTTGGAAAGTAATTGTTGGGTCCATTTACCCTTCAGGATGGAAATACCCTTCGAGTTCCATTTACCCTTCGGGATGTAAGTACTTGATAGGTCCATTTACCCTTCGGGTTGGAAGTACTTGTAGGGTCTATTTACCCTTCGGGTTTCATTTACCCTTCAGGATGGAAATGCCCTTCGGGTCCATCTACCCTTTGTGTTCCATTTACCCTTCAGGATGAAAATGCCCTTCGAGTTCCATTTACCCTTCGAGATGGAAGTACCTGTCGGGTCTATTTACCATTCGGCTTGGAAAGTACCCGTTGGGTCCTTTACCCTTCAGGATGGAAGTGCCTGTTGGGTCTATTTACCCTTTGGGTTCTATTTATCCTTTAGGTTGGAAAGTACCCATCGGCTCCATTTGCCCTTTGGGTTGGAAAGTAACCGTCAGGTCTATTTACCCTTCAGGTTTCGTTTACCCTTGGGGATGGAAAAGTCCCTCAGGTCCATTTACCCTTCAGGTTGGAAAGTGCCCGTTGGGTTACCCAATACCGACGATGGATTACACTAAGTCCCAAACTGTTTGCGTGTTCCCCACTCATGCCCACGCCTAAAGATCCTTCTACATATTCGTATCCTCCTAGTATGGGAAGTAGAGCCCTAAGATCTCGAAACATTAACTCCATATCTTTCATACAAAAAAAGATCATATGTTCATGAGATCTTGGTCAGCCCTACACCACTATATAAGCACCAAGTCTTCTCTTCTCCAAGGTACGAAAAAACTTCCCTAGCTCTTACACTTTTGAGTTATTGGAGATTCTTCTATCACTGACTTAACATTCGAAGGGCCTTTGGCCAGCACCCCATCGATGCTCTCTGTAGGTTCTTCACCCTTTTGTTCTTCAGGTACCCAATTGGCATGCGTGTGGACGATCAGCTCACTAACGATTTTTTTTGCATCATCAATTTCAGTAAAACAATTATAGTACATACATAGTAGAACATTATTTTGGTACTAAAAACAACATAAAAAATAAGAAAAATAAATTCAAATACAAAAATTAAATTAAGCTTATTACAAAAAAAGGAACAAAAAAATTCAATAAAGCAAAAATCTTATGTCACCCCTGCTTCATTATGTACAACTACAAACACAAAAAAAAAAAAAAAAATACAGCAATTACCTGCAATGAATAGATAGATGCCTTTTATATTTTATTTATTGCCTAATACATTTATCTCTTTTATGGTAATTCAATTTTTATATAAAACTAGTCGTGAACCTGTGCATTGCACGTGATAATCATTTTTATAATGGTTTTGTTAATTTTTTTTAGAATTTAAACTAATTTAATAAAGAATAATATATTTCATAATCATATTTTTATTTATTATAGGAATAATTATAAATGTAATATAAAAACAATCATAAATTATTAATATAAATTTTGTCGTACCAAAATGAAAACAAGACAATTTTTCTCAGAAATTCAAAATGCAAGTTAATGAAAATATTCATTTTTTTAATAAAAGTTATTTATAACATTTTGTGAATCATTAAATAGAACATAAAATTTGGAAATTATTCTTTTAGTTTTAAACAAACTTTCTCAATCATTATTTTTTTACCTACATTCTAAAACACCGAAAAACGTAACTAAGAAAATTAATAAACTTAATAATGATTAATTGGACCAATTAGGAAAAACAATTTGTTGTTGATAATCTATTAAGGTTATTTTCTTTGCAGAAATTGTAATTTTATCCACCCAAAACATATTATCAAATAAATAATTATTAGCAAAATCTAAGAATTAAATTTCTATATATGCATTGTTATAAAATAATAATAACAATTAAAGTAAAATTGTAAAAGCTAAAATTTGTCACCCATCTGATTATTTTCGTTTGGCTAACCTTTGCTTTTCTATAAATAAATGGCATGATAGAGTACTTCTAATACAACTAGTATGAGTACTTTGTCCACCACAAAAGCTTAAAAAATTAACAAAATTTAGTAAAATCTCATAGTTTAACATCAAAATTGAGCATTATAAAAAATCATGTTGTGTAATAGAATAAATACCAAATTACAATAAATACCAAATTATCCAAATCATGCTATGTAATTGAATAATATTATATTTTTATAAGTTATATTTAATTCTTTATAACGCAATAAGATAAAATTTAACAATAAAAGAGAATAATAAAAAAAAAGAAAAAAGAAATACCAAATTATCCAAATCATGCTATGTAGTAGAGTTTTAAAGAATATAAAAAATTGTCAACCTACCTAAAGCAGAGATACAAGAAAAAAAAATCCACCAAAAATTGAGAGAGAGAGAGAGAGAGAGAGAGAGAGAGAGAGAGAGAGAACATTTTTTTTGTGAGGGAAAACTACGCATAGAATGGAAGAGATAGTGACAAATTTATAGTAAGAAGGTGTGAATAAGAAGAGACAAAAATAAAGGAAGATGAAGGAAAAGAGGAAGAATGATATTAATGTTGAGGGTAGTGGGGAGATGAAAAGGTAAGAGAGGGTAAAAAGTTGAAAAAGTAGTGGGGAGATGACAAGGTAAAGGAGGGAGAAAGGTTGGAGAAGTGTAAATATTAAAAAAAATAAATGTTAAAAACAATTATAGGAAAATTGAAAAGAGAAAAGATAATGACGTAGACGCGGATGTGACTCAACTGGAGCATAGTAACAATAAATGTTACGCTTCAGCTTTTAGATATATATAGATAAAATGACGTTCAAGATGATCAATGTTAAATTGCTAAAACATAAACACAATTTAACACCTACCTCTCAAAATTGAATAATACCAAAAATCGGAACGCGTAGCACGTCAAAACACACATATACACATAACCAAAAAACAAAAAACCCATAGATCCTTTACTCAAGAACCTTAAAAATGTAAAATTTTATAAAAGAAAAAGAACATATTAATTCATAAGTACATGTCTACATAACTTTTGAATCATCCAAATGCAGCAACTCTATGGTTTCTTCCCTACTCTCAGTGCTCCTAAACAATTTTTTGTCCTTCTCAATTCTATTCATCATTCTGCAAAGAAATATCACAATCAACATGAATACATCTCATAAAGAACTAAGAGCATATTTGTTAAGGGGTAGTTAGACTTAACCCACCTGTGGTTAGATCGATTTTGTCATTGCCTACCTGTTTTTGGAGTTTGTCACTTAACCTACCAATGGAACCCTTCATTAGCCCTCTGTAACCCACCTCACCCATTTCATTTGTAAACATCATTTACTATATAATCCAACTTTTAGAACGCCCTCTCAAGACTCAAGACACTGCTCGAACAAAAATCCACGAAGAAGAACACAAGAGAACAACAGATATGGCCACAAAAGCTACTAAAATCGCATTTCGTGCTCAATAGAATGTGAGATCCAGCTTCTGGTATTGATTTTGAGTAAGGGAATACAATGGTTGACCATCATTGTCCTTTCACATCGGTAAGTTAGTGTTATAGGGTTTAAAACATTTTTTGAAAAGTTTAGTCGGAGTTTTAGCTTCTTTTATTTCTTTATTTATTTTTATTTATATATGTTTATTTTAGTAGGAATCAAAGATCTCCTTGCATTATGACTTCCTCAAGTGATTTTTACTTGAGTTCTAGCTAGCATTTTTTTTTTCTAGAGAGAGAAGTGAACCGAGGACCTCTTTGACACTATCTAACTTTGGGACAAGGTCTTTTGGATGTTGCTTTTACGATGATTTGAGTTATGTTGGAAAACTATTTTATTTTCAACATATGCAATAGTGTAAAATTTTGGGTAATTATTATTTGTCCATTGTTTGTAGGAAGAAGTAAAGGCTTGCAAGTACTTCAAGTAGGCTGAAGAAAAAAAAATTTGTCAGTGAAAGTCTGAAGTTGTAGCACTTGTCGATGCAAAATTTAGAAGATTGAAGAAGGAGGCAAAGACTGCTAGTGATAGGGAGAAGCTAGCTCGTGATATGGAATAAAAAGCAAGGGAGATGGAAAGAATAGCTAAGAGAAGAGAAGAAAATGCAAGATTGAGAGAATTAGTTTTCAAAGAAAGAGCAAAACAATATGGAGTTGCCTTGGTTGTGTCATGGTTTTATTTATTTATGTTATTCCTTATGTTTTGTGGTTGGTTTGAGGATGTTGGAGTGAAGCCATTGAGGTTGTCATAATTTCTAAGTTTATGTGAGTAGTGGGTAAATGTTATGTAAGTTGTTAGTAATGAATGTTGTTAGTTAGAATTTGTAATGAATGTTGTTAGTGGGCAACAATTTGAAATGAAATGGGTTTTTGGAACTTGTTGTATCCATAATTGGCCATTTTAGACATGATTGTTCATTGTATACAGAATTGGTCATTGT
Organism: Quercus ilex subsp. ballota; assembly: GCA_032727855.1. Classification (NCBI taxonomy): domain Eukaryota; kingdom Viridiplantae; phylum Streptophyta; class Magnoliopsida; order Fagales; family Fagaceae; genus Quercus; species Quercus ilex. Next base: position 26,716,755 of record CM064917.1, read on the forward strand.
AGACACAATTGGACATTTGTAGACACAACTGATCATTGTACACAATTGGCCATTTGGGACACAATTGACAATTCTAGACACAATTTGTTAGTTAGACATAGTTTGCAAACTTAGACACAGATGAAGAGTAACACAACAAATGCGAATAACAGGCAGGCCACAAAAGCTGATTCATTAATCTTCACAACTATATTAGTGCACCATGCACACAAAACTATGGTACCACAAAATTATGGACCATGTACACAATATAAACACTTTTTCTATCTTCAACCTAGTCTGTCCATGATAGGCCAAGAATGTATTGACCCATTGTGATGTATTAGTTGATTAATTAGCCAAGTTTATTAATTAATCAAATAAACATGCAAAGCGCATGGTAGCACAAACAAATCACCAATTATCTAAAGTATGCAGCGGAAAATAAATTGACACAGTGATTTGTTTACGAATAGGGAAAACCTACACGGCGAAAACCCCACCGGGTGATTTTAAGGTCACCACTTTCGAAAATCCACTATTATCAAAACAAGCAGTTACAAGTAAATGAATCCGAGTACTTTATACCAACCTATAGTTAAACCCTTACCCCAATGCCCAATTGGACTTGTTTTGTAGTGATAATCTCTCATTTTCAATACACGACTCCCAGTACGTGACTAACCAATTACGTGGATCCCAGTACGCGACTTAATCACCAACTTGAGAAGGATGTTGGCTGCAAAGTTCTTCAGTTCATCACACGATGAAGATCATAAAGTTACTTGGTCACAAAACCCTATGGTGTACAAACACAGCAGCTTCTTCAAGAGAAAGAAGAACTAGGGAAAACTAGGTTTCCAACTACACTTTTCTTCACACTTGTGGAATTGTGCTCTTATGCAACTATGTGTAACCTTTTTCGGCCCTTAAAACAATCCTTATATATGTTTAAGGTTTTAAGAAAAAAAAGCCCAAACATACATTCACCGATTGGATGAAAATAAACTCTGAAAAACTGAACTTCATAAATCTCGACAGATACCCTATCCGTCGAGCCTCAGGCTGAAACAACTTTCTTTAAATCTCAACAGATACTAGTTGTCGAGCTTTAATGAACAGCACTTTCTCACTTGATTCTTGGACAGACTTGGATGGCTTTAACACTTGAACTTGAAACCTTGTTTCTTGAAGCATTAAACACATCTTAAATCTACCCAAATACAAGTAAAGTGCGTTTTTTTAAAGGATTAGTCAATTACATAAAATAGTGATATATGTTCCTAACATTGAATCACATATGTCCTAACAGTCCATATGATACCACAAAAGTATGGATCATCTAATAACAATGACATATACTGCCAATTACAATAATAAATTGTCTGCCACACACAAATCTACCAAACGCAATAATAACTTGTCTACAACACACATTTCAATACCCTAAACCCAACACAAACATAAAGTTTTTCCACACCTACTTTAGTGCACTATTATGCACACGTAAAAAGTTAACAAAAAGTGAGTAAATCACATTCTTGCAATCATCATTTTTCTTTATCTTTTCCCTTGCTCGTAGTAGGTGTATATATTGATGGCCTTGCTTTAGTCCTTTTTTCTCTCATGCCTAGTGATGCAGCTCTTGCACTAGTCCTCCCTCCTGAACCTCTTGAACAGGCCTTCCTACAACACCACTTGGTCCATCATTTCCTCTAACCCTTTTAGAAGCCCTCAAATCTTCAGGCTGAAATAATATACAAGACTATTGGTTAGGTAGTTGAAATATAATAGGTTTGAAGTCACATCTTAGGTTAGTTGAATCATACCGGAATTAGTGATTCTCTTAAATCTCCTGTCTCTCTAGGCTGATGGGTACAAGGTTGGCTGCTTGAAAACCATGTTGATATTCTTGTTTTGGTGCTCTAGTATGGGGTGTTGGCTGATTAAATAAGGGTTGATTGCTAGAACTTGTTTGAGCATATGGCTGATATACTAGAGGTGGTATTTTAGTATGTTGGCTTGGCTGAGGTGGTCTTTGATTAGGTTGGCTTGCCTGAGGTGGTTGTCTTGTAGGTTGAGAAGTATTTCCACTGCTGTTACCTTGTGCCTATAAAAAAAAGAGTATCAGTTCCATATGTTAGTTTTAAGCTCAAATTATATTGAAGGAAGGGTCACTTACTGATCTTCCTCTTTGCAGCCTTACTCTCCTTTCCCATGGGTTCTCACCTATTTTTCTAGTCTTGCATCCCCTTGAGTTATAGCCCACCAATTTACAATCACCACATCTAACAAATTTATACATCCTAGACATCCTGTTTGGATTTCTTGGCTCATTAGCACCCTTCTTTCTCAACACTGGTGACCTGCTTGGTGGTTTGTATACAATTGGTGCAATGGAAGCAGGCATACCAGTCTTAATCCACTCACTTTGTCCAAGCAGTGGAGGAATAATCTCCTTGTAAGTAGCCTTGTATACATCCTTCACATAACATGGATGTACATATTCTTCTGGTTGCTCAAGGTTCTTGTAAATTGCTGTCACAACATGCTTACATGGAATTCCATTTAAATCCCATAGTATACATGAACATGCCTTCCTTGGCAAATCCACTACATGTCTCTCATACTCATTATCAACTTCATAAATGAATCTACTAGATGGTGTAGCATAGAAACCCTTACTTTCTAATTTCAAGTTCTCAAGCTTATCTCTAATATTATATGTCATGTTTATATCTTTCAATACCAACTCTTTTAATGTACAGTCTACTCATCAATCTAGTCCTAATCCATTCTAGCATTGATACAATGGGCTTATCCCTTGCACGTAAAATCATTGAATTAAAAGGCTCACTCAAATTGTTCACATAACAGTCTGATAAAGATCTGCTGCTAAAATGAGACATGCTTCATTAGGTTGGGTCTATGTTGGCTAAGTACTCCTAAGCTCCACGGTCTAACTCTTTCATCTCCCCCATTCTCTGCTCAAATTCTCTAATAGTTGTGGTTGCAGCACACTTCCACATAGCAGACTTCAACTCTAGTCCCTTAAAGTCTATCTTGAAGTTGTTGTAAATGTGTTTAACACAAAACCTATGCTCAACTCTTGGGAACAAAAACTGTATTGCAAGAATCAATCCCTGCATTTCATACAAAACAAAAAAGAGTGGTTGAGAATGGTGCCACATTTCCCACCACAAACATTAAAAGAAAAGGAAAAAATGTTTAAGTTTCCATACATTTTGTCTGTCAAAAATGAAAACCATATTCATTTCATCTAGATTGCCAATATCATCTACAAATTGCTGCAAAAACCATAACCATGACTCCTTATTCTCCTGTTCAATCATAGCCAAAGCAATTGAGAAGATGTTTTCATTCCCATCTTTCCCAGTTGCTGATAGGAGATGACCACCAAACCTCTCCTTCAGGTGGCACCCATCTAATCTTATTAGTGGTCTACAGCCACTCAGAAACCCTACCTTTTGTGCATTATACCTCACATACATTCTCTTGAACCTTGGCTGTAAGGTTTCATCATCTATTTCAGTTTAAAGTATCACCTTACTACCTATATTAGTTATATGAATCATTTCTGCATAATCCCTCAACCAAGTGTATTGCATATCATCATCCCCTCTAAGGAAACTTTTGGCCATTTGCTTTGCCCTATACACTTGGTTCACGGATATGTTAACTACTAGATGCTTCCTAACATGGTGTTGTATATCTTCAACAGACCACTTATCATTTTTATTGAAATCATTCAGGCATTTCTTAGCCACATAAGTTAGTGTGCACTGGTTGTTTTTTGAATGTCCTACCACATGTACAGTTTGGAAATAAGGTCTTGATCTGGAAAGTAGATTCACTAGTGATTGTGGATGCATACACCTTCCACCCATACTCATTCTTGCAATATACAGATATCTTGTTTTTCTCATTCAGCTTAAACTTGATATTCATAGGTTTTTTCATAGCATACTCCCTCAAAGCTCTCTTAAATACCTTACCGATAGGAAATTTCATACCTTTAAATAGGACTAGGTTCTTCATAAAGGTCTTCTCATTATATTTAGGGAATACCTCTCTCCCTTCATCATCTAAACCTTGTACACTTCCAAGGTCATCACCATTAACAGCAGGCTCATACCATTCAACATCATTAACTGGGGGCTGTGCAGGTTGAGGTTTGCTAGATGGCTCAGCATGGTTTGCATTATTCCTCCCAGTTTGCTCAAGTTAGGGACCATTATCCCTCTCATGAATTGGGGGTTATGCATGTTTAGCATTTTCACTTCCTACTCCAAACACCTCATCCTCAAAATCTAGTCCCTTAAACCCCTCATCTAACCAATTAGGTCCCTCATTCTGGTCAACATTCTCTTGTTGACCTTCATTTTTTCTATCATTATTCCTCTCAATCTGCTCATGGTGGGGTGCATGTTGCCCATAATCATTGTATACAGCAACATCATCATAGCCATAAAAGTGGTGCCTATCATCGTCCTCCAACTCCACATCATCATCAGTCAACACATCTTCTTCCACCACAGTAGGCTTACCATTGTCCACCTCAGGTAACTCAACATTATTAGGTTGAACCCCTGCTTTTGTGTACAAAGTAATTGTATCAGCTGGCCATTCTTTGTGTATTTCACACATATACATAACTTCATCATCACTATCTCCAGGAAGCAACCTCAAACCATGCTCAGTCACCTCCTGGTATTAAGTAATGCACCTTACAACCAACTGGTGCTCCAGCCTTCACACATAGATCATGTATTTCAATCCTACTTAAATGGTTAGGATCTACCTTAAACACTACACCCATTCGGCCACCTACATACTGCAACTATGGTTTGCACTCAAATTTCCCACCAAAATGTACTTTTAATGTGAAAGTAAAATCACCCATTTGCATTAAGTCAAACACAATCAAACAAAAATATGATTTTTTTTCCAAAACAGTTTGATAAAGGTAGATAGAGTACACAGGGAAGAATAAAATTGTTTTCTTAGGGACCACAACCAACACACCATACAGAAAACAACAAATAGACACACTAAAACCCTATAGTAGAATATGAGATGACATTTTTGTGAACATTACAATACAAAAATGTTATTGCCTTCGATAATCTACAATATTTGACTAAACCCCTAAATTAATTAACACATTTAACGTATACTAATATATCAATTGATTTGAAAATATGAACCCTAGTTCAGAAACATACCTTCGATGTGTCTCAAAATAAGAACCAAGTAGAGTCCACGATGAAATCAACTTCAAATCCCAAAATAAGAACCAGCTAAAATAATTACTACTTTGTTGTGAGTATTAAGATTTCAGTTTTCATCATAAACGATTACTAATCTAGGGTTTTTGTTCAAGCAGTGTCTTAAGTCTTGAGAGGGTGTTCTAAAAGTTGGATTATATAGTAAATGATGTTTACAAATGGAATGGGTGAGGTGGATTACAGAGAGCTAATGGAGGGTTTCACAAGTGGGTTAAGTGACAAATTCCAAAACACAAGTAAGTAATGTTAAAACCAGCATACTCACAGGTGGGTTAGGTCTAATTACCCCATTTGTTAATGTTCTAATTATCAAGCCAAACAGTCCCAAGTTTGCTACCAAAATACGTGTCATAGGAATATGTGGAGATTGATATTTTAGAACAGCTTCATTGACATTGTAGTCTCTCTCACTTGCAAGAAGTTGGTTGCCTATATCTAATAAATTATGTTGTAAATTTTTTTAGTTTTCCTTGCCAGATTGTAACTTTAATATATATCTATGCCTTCATCTTAAAAAATTTAAATTCCCAAAAAAAGAAGAAAGAAAGCAACCTATTAATCTTAAATTACCTCTATGTAGTTTTGTAGTGGCTTTGGTGAGAGATGGTGACAAGTTCGCCTTGGGCCTATAAGTAAAGGGAAAATCACAAAATGCATTAAACACAACCCAATAAGTAGCAATAGTTAAATAATTCTAACAAATACAAAGTTGTATTTTTTAACAGACAAAAAGAGTATCTTCAAATCTCATCAACAATAACAAAATACATAGATCAAACATGCATTAATAAGAAACCCCAAAAATGGAGAGAGATTGCTATGGAGAGGTAGAGGCAGTGTTTGAACTCATCATAAGAGAAAATGTCTTTTTAGTGTCTGAACTTGTCCAAAAAAAGAAGCCTCTAATAGTCCAGAGAAGATTAAATTTGAATAATGAAAAGTTATTTAGAAAATATATTAAAGAAATATGTAAATTTCTAGCATATGAAAATAAAAATTAAAAAGTGAAACGAATAGAATTGTAAACATAAAGGGGGAGGAAAGCAAATTGATTTAAAGAGAGGGGCTAACTGTGTGGTTTTTTTTGGCATGGGCTGAGGGAGACCAATAAAAACCCTTTGCCTACTTTTCATTCTTTGGTGTTTTAGAGCCCTCCAATGGGCTAAGAGAGAAGAAAGAAGTGGTTTTTGGTTTTCTGCAGAAAGAAATATGTAACGTGCAAAAAAGTTTGTAACCACCAAGAGATAGTCTCTTTCTCACCTTTCTAATTCTCTCAAACCAATTCTAAATTTTAAACCTTAATCAAAACCAAATCTAGGCCAGATACGTAAATCAAAACTAAGAAGTTCATAATAATCAAACCTAAATCATAATTATTGCGAAAATTTGTGTATATAAGAAAATACCTTTACCGATGTGGTGTTGGTGGTGTTATTGTGGTGAAATGCCATTGAAGGTGTGTGCTGGCCTGACAATGTTATTGATTTTGAGGCTTTTCTTGCAAATAACTTTCATGGAGGAATTGTCTCAAAGTTGTCACAAGAAATAGAGTAAAGAAAGCAGATGAGAGAGGGAAAATAACATACACACAGAGAGAGAGAGAGAGAGAGAAGAAAGAAGTGATTTTTGGTTTTTTGCGGAAAGAAATATGTAATGTGCAAAAAAAATTGTAACCACCAAGAGATAGTCTCTTTCTCACCTTTCTAATTCTCTCAAACCAATTCTAAATTTTAAACCTTAATCAAAACCAAATCTAGGCAGAATACATAAATCAAAACTAAGAAGTTCATAATAATCAAACCTAAATCATAATTATTGCGAAAATTTGTTTATATAAGAAAATACCTTTACCGATGTGGTGTTGGTGGTGTTACAGTGGTGAAATGCCATTGAAGGTGTGTGTTGGGCTGACAATGTTCTTGCTTTTAAGACTTTGCTTGCAAATAACTTGTATGAAGGAATTCTCTCAAGGTTGTCACAAGAAATAGAGTAAAGAGAGTGGAGGAGAGAGGGAAAATAACGTACACAGAGAGAGAGAGAGAGAGAGAGAGAGAGAGAGAGAGAGAGAAGAAAGAAGTGGTTTTTGGTTTTCTGCAGAAAGAAATATGTAACGTGCAAAAAAATTTGTAACCACCAAGAGACAGTCTCTTTCTCACCTTTCTAATTCTCTCAAACCAATTCTAAATTTTAAACCTTAATAAAAACCAAATTTAGGCCAGATATGTAAATCAAAACTAAGAAGTTCATAATAATCAAACCTAAATCATAATTATTGCGAAAATTAGTGTATATAAGAAAATACATTTACCGATGTGGTGTTACTGTGGTGAAATGTCATTGAAGGTGTGTGCTGGCCTGACAATGTTCTTGATTTTGAGGCTTTGCTTGCAAATAACTTGTATAGAGGAATTGTCTCAAAGTTGTCGCAAGAAATAGAGCAAAGAGGGAGGAAAAGAGAGGGAAAATAACGTATAGAGAGAGATAGAGGGAGAAGAAAGAAGTTGTTTTTGGTTTTTTGAGGAAAGAAATATGTAACGTGCAAAAAATTTGTAACTACCAAGAGACAGAGTGTTGTATCTTTAGTTTACCAAGAATATAGGCTTGTTGTTATGAAAGGAGCTCTATATTGGTTGGAGTTATGAAAATGTCTTTGTAGAGACAGAGGACGACTAACAGTTTATATATCTTCTATTTGGTTTATCTCTTTGTTTTTATAGGGGTCGTGGCAATTGAATAGGTATGAATTGATTGGATTCAATAAAGAGAGCAAGAGGCAAGAAACGAAGAGATGGAGAGATTGAGACATTAAAAAACTTCTATGGGAAGTTGAAAACAGTGGAGATAGAGAGTCATAGGTGTTATGGAAGCTAAAGTGAAATATATTTTTTAATAATGAAAATAAAATAATGACATGGCTACTGATGTGGCTCAACAAGAGTATAGCAATAATAAATATTACATTTTAGTTTTTAGATATAACTAGTCGCAGACCCGCACGTTGTGCGTGATAATTTTTTTAGAGTTATCTAATAAATATATTATTATTATTGTTTTACTATTGTCTATGTAACTTATGTAAAATTCTTATATGATAAAATTCAAATCATGCTATGTAATAAAATAATATTATATTCTTTATAATGCAATAGGATAACATTTAACAATTAGAGAGAACAAAAAAGAAAAAAGAAAAAAATTTAAAACACAAAACTAAATTGCATCAACTCAAGTAGTAGAGTTATTAAAAATACAAAATATTAATTACCTAAAGCAGAGATGCAAGAAAAATAAAAAATCTACCAAAAAATTGAGAGAGAGAAGTAACCTTTTTTGCGAGGGAAAATTGCATAGAAATATAGAATAGAAAAGATAATGAACAATTTATAATAAGAGGATAAGAATAAGAAGAAACAAAATAAATGAAGATAAAGGGAAAGAAAAAAAATGTGATATTAAGGTAGAAGATAGTGGGGAGATGAAAATGTGAAAGGAATGAGAAATGTTGGAGAAAGTGTAAATGTTAAAGAAAAAAAAAAGAGTACGATTTTATAAGGAATTTTTTATTTATTTGTATTTAATTAAAACATTATATGTTTGATTTTTAAAAATTAAAAAAATGAGAGAAAATATTAATAATTTAATAATATGGAGGATATGACTGAATTTAAATGGTCAATTGTTGTAGTGTTATTGATTTTAGCTTGAATATATATATATATATATATATATATATATATATTGCAACATGAAAAATGATAAACCCTATCCATTAACTAAATTAAAGTTGCTTTATGATGTTGAGTTAACAAAACGAATTGGTGATTACCAGAAAGCTAAGCAAATTGTTTTTTTTTTTTTTTTTGAAAGAATAAACTTGAAAGCTGATTATGAATTGTCTTGTTTTATTGCTTATCATTTGGATGACATTGAAGCCTTGCATAAATTAATGGGGCCTCATCAAACCTATCAACCATTATAGCTCTAAAGAATACTAAAAACAAAAACTTAGCATAAATCAGTACTTATCCTTTGCAAGTGAGGAGGCTACACAAACAATCTGACATACATCATTACCCAACAATGTTTCAACTCACCACACAACAAAGTAATCAAGCAAATGAACTTTGAAATATCCATTTGGTGTTACGATCGATGGTAGGTAACTTTTAGGAAAAAAATATGTAATAGTGGTAAGTTAAACAACACTAATGCATTATGGACCCCTTTGTTCCTTTTGGCTCATACAAAATTTAAACTACTGGAATTAAGAAGAAATATATTTCTAAATATATAAATAGAATCATTTTTGTTAAAAGTCAATCACTGCACATGAGGAGAGAAAAAAAAATCAAATGAAAAGATAACGTATCAAGTCTAAAAGGAATTTCATAGAACAAATGTCATTTTGTACAAAAATAACATATATAGAACAACTAAATAGGTGAATTCAAAGCAACCGAAACTTAGAATTTAAAGAAAAACACATGTAATAAAATTAACAATTAAAGAGAGAAAAAAAAACTTATATCACAAAACTAAATTGCATCAGCTCAATATAAAGTTTTAAAGAATACAACAATTTATCAACTAAAACAAAGATGAAAGGAAAAAAAAATCCAACAAAAAATTGAGAGAGAGAGAGAGAGAGAGAGAACCTTTTTTTTGTGAGGGAAAAGATTGTAAAAAATGGAAGAGAGAATGACAAATTTATAGTAAGAGGTTGTAAATAAGAAAGAAAAAAAAGGAAAACAAAGAATAAGATGAAGGGAAAGATGAAGAATTATATTAAGGTAGAAGGTAGTGGAGAGATAAAAAGGTAAGGTAAATGGTAATGGGAAGATGAAAAGTGATATTAAAGTAGAGGATAGTGGGTAGTGAAGAGATGAGAATGTAAAAGATAGAAAAAGGTTAGAGACAGAGTAAATATATATTTTTTTAAAAAGAGTAAATGTTAAAAAAAAAAATTATAGGAAAATTGGAAAGAAAAATGATAATGACGTAGGCGCTGATGTGGCTCAATTGGAGCGTAGCAACAATAAATGCTACGTTTCAACTTTTAGATATATATATATATATATATATATAGATTTGTTGTGCTACTGCTACCTTCATGGGTTAAATCAAAGTTTTTTGGGTAGGTGGAATTCATCTTCACTATCACATTTATCTACACCATAGCAGTGTACAAATAAAAATGAAAGCTGAAATTTTTGTTTAGACTTTAGACTAATCAAGTTATCACATAAACAAATCTCACTCATTTGAGTTATAAGAAAGAACTCTATCTAATCAAATTGCTTTGTGTTGAAACCTCTTTCTAATCAATCAATAAAACATGGTCTAGTTGAGTCGGACATACGTAAGAGATATTATATAACATTGTGAAATCCATGTGAGAGTGATGTTACATGTACCTTTAAACAAGATACCACATCTTCTATTATAGCTTAACAACAATAAAACTTTAGTCTCAAATTTCAGATTGGCTATGGATCTTAACATGTTAGTAAGGGTCAGCAACATGTATTCTTTTCTTTTGTCCTATTCTATCAGAGAGAGAGAGAGAGAGAGAGAGAGAGAGATTTTATGATTCTAGTCCCTTGACCAACCCTCAAAACAATTATTTGATCTCGACTTCCTTCACACATGCATATTTCACTGCCTTGGTGGACAGCAAATTAAATGCCAAGAGTAAAATTTACAGCCTGGCATATTTGAGAAGCAGAATATTTATATTTCAACCATGAAGCAACTTTATTGCATCTCCTTCACTGTTGATAAGTTGACTAAAGATAGAATATGTTGTGCAATCTCTGAAGAGGCATTGGGCTTTGCAGCTTTGAGAGCCCTCTCAGACATATCTGCCATTTTGCTCTCATCTCCTGTCAAACATGAAGACAATTTTAAGGAAAAAAAATGAACAAAGAACGTTTTAGTTATCTTGGTTTTCATTATTAATAACAATACCCACAAATGACATCCAACATCTTCAAGGACAAGTTTATTTATACAATTTATTAACACGTGGCCAAAAGAATAAAAAAAATCAACAACTTATCTCTAACATAACTTTACACATCTAACATAGCTATACACACTCAAATCCAAATATGACATAACACATTTGAAATAATAGAAACACACTCAAAAGTGTAATACACTTGAATATTCTTAATGCTTTTATGTGAAGTTGGAAATAATAATACTGTGAAGGTGGCATGTTCAAAGAAAATAGCAAAAAGGATGCGGACAACCAAAATTTCATGCCTCAAACAGATGCATTTTAAAGAGTCCTAAGAAAAATTTCAGGAAATATTAGAGGAAGCCTCAAATTAATAAAGTCCTGAGTTTCAATTTTGTAAAATATCAGAGGAAGCAATACTGGGTATTGGCCTCTCTATCTGTTTAACAAAAAGAACCAACTGGGCTAAATGTGAGGGGAATCATCATCAGGCAAAATATTCAAGCAAGCACTTCAGGCAAAGCAATGCTGGACAATGGCACTGAAGTTTTGAGTACCCAAATGTTAGATGGAGCAACCTCACCTCATTGATGGATCTTCACAAGTAAGAATTGTCAGAGCCCTACAATATAATAACCGTCAGTTCCCTTCTACAATTCCCACATTGTTTTGCCCTTTGGGGGGGTGGACCCATTCTATTTGCATGTTAAGGATCCTAATGCATTTCACATCTCATCTTTCTAGGATTTCATAAGAACTAAAATTATCTATGTAGCTTAGTAAAGGACAGTGGAACTGCATAAGTACTCTAGAGTTTCATCATGTGAAAATATGGAAAATCAAGATCTCATTATGATTTGGAAGTCAAATATAGAGTTTTTAAATTCCAGTACAGTAAGGTAATGAATGAACATCCAATAATAACCACAAATCTAGGCAAAAGATTCAACATACCCAATATCTCTTTAATTGCAATGGCAAGGGTGGTTGAATCAAGTTCATCTTCAGTTATAACCGTGCAATCTGCTAAATCAGCCAGTAAAGAAGCATTTCTGAATTGATGTCCTTCAGCAACATTTGGAGATGGTATCTACAAAGTCGGAAAGACATAATTATTCCCTCCTCCCAAAATAGAAGGGGTGCTTTCCTTCTTGCACCGCCCCAAAGTGTATGGAAGCGTAAAAGTTGAAATCTTTTACCCACTAAACTTCCCATATCATCCTTAGATTTCTTGGCACCCCTCAGAGCATTCATGAAAATTGTTGTCTTCATTTTATGTCAATAAAATATGTGCCATTTGCAAAACTCCCATCTACTTTAGGATGGTGGGGAGTATATCCTTTTTCACTCAGGCAATAAAACCAACCCAATTAAGGACATGAGAAAAATTGAAAACACGGCTGGAAAGTGAGTTTCACATGCAGGGTGATAAAATGCCATATAAGATGAACATATAGGCATGGGTTTATAAGCAGAAACGGAAAAAATATAGAGATGCCATTTTTTTTGGATGTGTGAGAGAGAGATTGGAAAATTATTAACTTGGGACCTCATACTTTTTGTTCTTCAGGATTTATTTTGCTATCATATCATTATGATCATTTTTAACAGTGCCTTCTATGTGCATTTTATGCAGTGTACTGCACACCATCATGAATAATTACATAGTTATGTATTCATATTTGATCATTATTTTTTAGTCATGAGTTATGACTGATGGATTTCAAGAATCAAGAAAAAGGAATGTCAGTCAGATGCAGTTCCTAGATTCCACAGAAAAATTATTAGGAGCATCATTAGAGCACACACATTCAAAAAGACGCATTGGGCATAACGTCAATAGATTTTTCAGAGATTATATCTTCTGGACCTTCCAACGAGTATAAAGACTGAGACTTCCCCAATAAAACTTAGATTCATATCCAAAACTCAAACATGTCTATTATTTATTAAGTTTTTAATCTTATATTCTCATCAGGCATGTATGTCAGTCAGAAGCAGTTCCTAGATTCAGTACAGAAAAAACCTGATCAGCATCATTAGAGCACATACATTCTAAAAGAGCTGCATTGTGCATAACATCAATAGATTTTTCAAGGATAATACCTTCTGGACCTTCCAACAAGTATAAAGGTAGTTTCCACCTTTTTAAAAAAAAAAAATTTAAACATTGTTATTTATAATTTGATTTTACTTCTTCCATCTCCCTGAATCTTCCTAGAAGAAGCAGAACCACTTAAATAATCATAAATCATCTTTTTTGAGAGGTAATAACTAATAAATGAATACACGAATCACTAAGATCAAATTTTCAAAATTTACAAGATGAAAGTATTAGATGATTAGTTCAAACTTCAAAACTTTTCCTTTCATGTAAATTGTTGGTGCAGATTTAAGATACCTACCATGAAATGCCAAAAAATAAAAACACTATCCTACTTGATTTGTCAAATTAGATCCCAAAACGTTATAATCTCATATATGAAAATTAGTACAATATAAAAGGAATTTTTACTTAAAATTTTTTCTTAAATTTAAAATGGAAATGAAAAATGAAGCTTCTTTACCAGAATAGAAGGTTTCCCAGTGGCCAAGATCTCATAGCAAGTCATAGCACCGGCTCTAGAAATGATAAGGTCTGCAGCTGCATATGCTAAATCCATAGAGTGCATAAACCTTCATAAAACAGAGGCACATTAGACTAAAAGGAACTAATAACCAAGTAGATTATGAATTACACCTGAAGACAACCATTCTATTTGAGCTTCCAAAGTTAAAAGCAGGTCATAAATTTATAAATCAGATAATAATTATAGAAGTCAAACTTAAAATGATGGTGAGAAAATTGTTAGTAGGAACAGGAGTGGAAATAAATGTTATAGATCATTACAACTAAAGCAGAATATATCTAGACCTCAAAGTAGAGAATGGAAAGGAGCAAGAATCCTGTAGTTAAATAATCCATCATGCAAAGCAGCTTCTTAGCACTAAGATGGGGATGTAGAAAGATCCTAAAAAGTTAAACAAAATACATAAGAAGTTCAAAATACATTCTGTACGAGAGAGTAAAAAAAACCCACTTGCTCTGCTGCTTACTTGTAAGAGAATAGAGGTAAACTTTTTCATAACTATTTGAAAGTAGTATCCAAGTACCCACCTAGAATATCTATGGCATAATATTTTGAAATTTATAGTTATGTAGTTTCTCCCCTATAATATCTATGACATCAATAGACAACAATTAACCTTGGTTGTCACAAGTTTCATGCTTCTTCATGGTCATACAGAAAAACCAGTTTGATTCTATCATGTGCTTTTCACCATCTCATTGTTGAGCAGCAGAAATCTGGCATGTTACACACCATTTTTTGTCGCAAAATTTTTAAGTAACATTATTACCAAGTTCACTTCAAACCAACAAGGCAGCAAGCAATTGCATTTACAGAAACACTCAAAAGTAATGGAATCATGAAGAGACTAACAAATAGATTGTATCTCATTCATATAGAAAACTACTTACGGCGTCAAATACAAATGCGGGTGAGTTTTTACAAGGCTCTCCATCTCATTATAAGACTCAACTCCAGTCTGCCATATAATAAACAAGTCGTTGTTTTGTAACAGCATCTGATAATACAAATTCAACATAGCAATATTAATAGCATTAGCACCCAAAGACCCTCCAAGCACCAACAAAACCTTTCCCTTCAAATCCCCCTCCTTCCCTGACTTAGGAAAGAACGTCAACCTCGCTGCTGCCTTTGGCACGTAATGCCTCAATGCCATCCTCACCGGATTCCCACACACCACACATTTATTCTTCTTTGGAAAACAATCAATGGTCGAATTAAACGCCACGAAAACAACCTCAGCCAAGAATGAAAGAACCCAGTTGGCAATCCCTGGAACTGAGTTCTGCTCTTGGATCACAACCTTAATGCCTTTCAGCCAAGCAGCTAGGCATATTGGGAATGAGACGTACCCGCCAGTACCAACAACAATATGAGGATCAAATCCCGAAAGTTTTCGATGACTTTGGATCAGGCTTTTTATCAAGCGGATGGGGAGCAAGAGGTTTCGTGGGGAGATAAAAGGTCGGGCTAGGGGGGAGGCGGGGACGGGGGCGAAGACATAGCCAGTGGAGGGGATTCCGGCGCTTTCCATGCTATCGGGTGTGCCTAGGAAGAGGATTTGGACGTTGGGGTTGGTGATTTTGAGCTCGTCGGCTATGGCGACTGCAGGATATATGTGGCCACCAGTGCCACCAGCAGCGAAGACCACACGGAGAGTGTCAGTGGCATCATTTTGCGTGGTGGGTATTTGCTCATTTGGTTGTTGGTGTTCGAGGGAGAGACAGCAGAGGAGCTTGAGGGACCTGAAATGGAAAAACAAAACAGAGAGAGATCAGTAAACTCAGTGTGTGTGTGTGTGTCAAAGAGAGAGAGAGAGAGAGAGAGAGAGAGAGATGCAGAGCTTGCCTGGATTTGGGTTTAAGTGGTAGAGTGAGAGAAAAGGAGGAGGGTAGAGAAGAGTAGAATGGTAAGTATGGGGGTTTTGGAGATATGGAAATGGCCATTAGAGCTGGGGAAGAAGGAATATTGATGGGTGCATTGGTGAAGGGTGGACTTGTATTGAAAGTCAGAGTAAAGAGTGTGAGAAAGAACACTGGGTGGTGAGTTGAAACTTGAAAGTGGGTATCTCAGACACAAATCCACTGGTGGGGGTGGAGAACTAGGGAGGGATTTCCAAGTAATGGGAGTTGAGAAAGACAGTTGATAAACAAACACTGTTTAATAGTGGCGCACTGGCGCCTCCTAGTCAAGTCTTAACTACAATTGAGTATTGAGAGTTGCTGTCCTACTCCTATCAATGCTGATTTTGGGAACTGGACCAACTTCTCCAGCAAATGGAAGGGTGAGGTGCATGAAGTTTACTGGATTTGTTAAGATGATGACTTGTATTTAAAAGTGATCACGTGTTATAATTTTAATGGGTCCAGTGCAACTAGACATTAGACCCAAACCTCACCCCAAATTGAAAACGTCTCTAGGGATGATTATGATAAGGGATGACTATTTTGTCCCGCCTAGTCCCACCCTACGCTATGATGAAATAAATTGGAAATTAAGAACCAGGTGATATGTTATTATTATGTATTAGGAGTTTTTATGTGCTATTAGACTGTTGGCGATAAAAAAACTTGGTTTGTATTACTAAGTATTTAAATGCATATTCTTGTATAAAAATAAGTATTTAAATGCATATATATTAAGACATTTTTTTTTTTTGTTATGATATTTTCTTATTAAACACTTTGAATAATATTATTCAATTCTTACTTAAAATTAGTTTTTATTTGATGTGATAAATTTATTTATAATTTTTAGTATATTTATATTATTGAAATAGATTTTTATATAAAAGAAAAAAATTTGTAACAGATGTGGGGCAAGGCAAATTGACACGAGTAGTGTTTCAAGGGATGAGGATGGGGGAAATAAAGTTTGCCCTATCATGCGGGGTGAGATGGGAATGGAGCAAGACAAAACTTTGTGGGGCGTGGGTGAAATTCTCATCCTTTGACCCTGCTCTACCCTGTTGCCATCCATTGCCCATTATAACTAAGAACACAACTTTAAGTCACGATTTAAAACTTGAAAAAATTATGTTTTCATTTATAATGGGCAGTTTGTATTTGTACACAGTGTGTGCAACAAAAAATTATTTGAGTAAGATGGAAAAAATTCAGATGATTTTTTTTTGGTATAGTAACTGGACTGTTTTACGAATTCTGCTTTTACTTGAAGTTGAGGGAGGTAGAGAAATTGCTCAATAAAAAAAAAATACCTGGTTTACATATAATTCTGTTCGTTCGGGATTGTCTCAGTTTCAAATAAAATAAGAAAAACAACTGTTCGTTAGACAGTGTTTAAATTGATTAAAACTCTTTCTTGAATTTATCAAATTCAAATAACACTAAATTGTGACCCCTTGTATTATTGTGAGTGTGATTCAATATATAGTTTTCATCAAATCCTTTTGTACTTTTCAAAATGTGATTCAAATTATATTCAGTATACAGTTTTCTTAAGTTCTCACACCGAATAGTCTCTCTATTGTCATTATAATGTAGGTTAAATGTTAGAAACATTTTCATTTGAGAAAAATGCACGTGAATGTTTCAGGATTCGAAGATCAACTAACAAAATAACGTGCTTATTGGACCTTTTTTGGGGGATAAAACGTGCTTACCGGACTTAACACACAACACACAGCTTGTTTTAAGGCTATGCATGTTATTAGATTCCCACATAGGCAAATAGAATATCTAGAATTGAGTGTTTTACGGAATCCAAAAGTTACCTTTAGATTCCTACGCACATTTTACTACAAATTTTATCGATTTTGCAATTAACAGTCCAAATAGTTAACTAATCTGATTATTGTGCTATTTAGATAAATTAGTAAATCAAACAATCACATGAACAATCTCACACACACAAGAGATGATGGATTGTTTGTGAAGTGAAAACCCAATAAGGAAAAACACTCCAAGGCGATGCCTAGCTCGTAAAATCCACTATGAAAAAGTCGCAATATTACCAACTTACAAGCATGGTTTTCAGATCCAGACCGTTCAAAGAACCGTAAAAGAGAGAGATTCAAGGTTTTTGAAGTCGGACCGACATCGAACCGAGGTTGAACCGTGATGATGTCATAATGAATTTAATAATTATTTAAAATATAAATATATATACATATTAAATTAGTAAAAATATAAAAATTAATTAAAATACTCCAAATAAATATAAGGAAATAATAATTCCTAAGCAAACATAAATTGCTTTTGAGGTTTCTTAGTAAGAGATATAAAATATTTTGATATAAATCAATACTGAAGTACCGCTTCAAATATATATATATATATATATATATATGTTTAATTAGAGATCAATATATATTTTTTGAATGCAAGCTTGTCTAAATTATGTTAAGCCATACCTAAACTCATTTGATAAACTCATAATCTGTTTTTATGAGACCCAAAAAAAAAAGGTTAATAGAGATGATAAATGGACAAGTATTTTCCGAAAAAAAAAAAAAAAAAAAAAAAACCTCCAAGCCTTCAACAGTGGCGAACATTGGTTTGTCTGCCCACTCAACTTTTTTGTGAGCCCCAATAAAACTTCAAGAGAGATCCTGACAATTCCACATTTCCCATTATTTTTTGAAAATAAATAATACCAAAAACTTGAAAAGTGGAGGCAGTTGGGAGCATTGGTGACTGCTCATTTGAATCTAATAGTACAAAATCAAAACTCAAGAAAATGTTAAATATTTGACAGTAGACATTGATCAGCAAACCAGAGAGAGAAGAAAAATTCGAAGAAAGTAAGAAACAACAGAAAGCAGAAAGAACGAGACAGAGAGAAGAAGAAGAAACATCAGAAATAACGACAAAGAGGGAGACAAAGAAGAAGAAGTGGTTGAAGTTTCAGCAATGGCCATAAGGTGCTGTAAGCCTGTAACTCTAAGCCAAGTATAGTTTTTTTTTTTTTAAGCTCTGATTTGAACCGTTAGAACCATACACGGTTCTCAAACCCGGGCAGTTCGACCTCGGTTCATGTGGTTTACTGATTTTTTTACTGAGACCGATTTTTGAGATTATAAAACCTCTCTAGTGAATGGTTCATGGTTACTCGGGTTGGACAGTATGGTCCGGTCCGAGTTTCAAAACCTTGCTTACAAGACCTTCCGTATACATTGTATCTAAGCTTCTTGCTCTTATTGCAACTACTAATCTAGCCATTGTCTTCACAATTCTTTAACGCTATAATTCGATCACTGACTGCAAATCGATCTCTTGATTACTCCAAGGCTACTTAAAGATTTGATCATTGCCTCTAGTTTCTAGCAACACACTAATATCAATAAAGTGATCTTTGTGTTGTGGGAGTGAATCTCCTCTCAAAAATTGGTCAATTGGAATGGGTGAAGAAATAGATGGCACTTGGTTAGGTTTTCACATGATACACTCTTTCGCCATCAAGCTTTTTGTTTCACAGATATTAGGGTTTTAATTTCATTCTTATATGGGTAACACTTGAGGAGTGATTAGCTACACAAACAATCGAGAAAATCCCAACTTGTGAATTTCCATAACAGACTCGCTTGACCGAATGTTGTGTGAGTTTTAGAAGAAACTCTTTGTCTAATGGAATTTTGAATTGTGTAACTTTGCTTGACTAGTCCCAACTTCACTTAATTGAATTTCCTTGATATGCACCATGGAGAGCTTTCTTATAAGTTAAGAAACAATTACAATGAATTTTTGACATTACAAGTAAAATTTTTTACACATAACTTATCCAACATACTATAAATATCCTAACAATCTCCCTCCTTCTCATTCTATAACAAAAGACCCTAAACAAACTCAAGAACTAGAATGCAACAATAAAGTAAACAAAATATCATATCATATCATAAAAGATTATAATTTGACCAGACAATAAATCTTCATCAAAAGACTACAATGACCAATAAAAAAATAAATCAATCATTCGAACATGTTAACATAGCAACTCCTCATTGGTCATTGATGTAGCCTTCTTAGGCCTTTATTGTCTTCTGGCATTCATCCATTGTTATTGTTCATTGTCATAATCAAGAGCGGAACTAGAATTTCAAGAATGGGGGGCCAAAGATAAAATTTTATCTAATGTAATAAGGTTATATATGAAACATGAGGTGTTTTAGGAGCACCATCCATATATATTTTTGAAAATTTTAACTATATGTAAGAGTGAAAGTCAAAATTTTGCAATCTACATGGTCCATTCTCCATCCATTTTGGGAATTTATGGTCATATTCAAGGCTTATTCAAGGCATCTTCATCTTCACTAGCTTTCTCTACAAATTAAGTTGTCTTTAAACTCTCACATTGAATTTGAAGGGGGTGTCAAAGATAGATAGTATAAAGGAAGAGAGAAGCATAACCCTAGTCAAAATCCAAGCCCAATACTTGGTGCACAAGAAAAGTAATTATTTCTTTTTAATTGAATATCTACAATGGGGGAGGTAGGATTTGAATTCGGGATGTCTTTGTTAGACAAACCAAGATATGTCAATTGAGATTAAAGGCTCTTGGCATACAAACAAAGTATTCTGCTTGTACTACTAGTTTATTAACTATGACTTAATTTATGGTTAATATTTGGTTTAATATCCTATAAATATCTCACATTGGGTTCATTGTAATATGTAATTTAGTATAATAAAAATGTAGCCATCAAGAACTTTCCTTCTTTGACCTAGACCATATGATCAAACCATATGTGGGTGCCTTTTTTTTTTTGTGCCATCAACAGACTCGAGCTAAGGCTCTTCAAGCTTGAGGAAATTGGGTCTGGCTCTCTTTGTAGGATGGGCATTGCAATCCAGTTTGTGCACAAACAACACACTCCAATACAACAAAGAACAATACACAGGATAACCCAATAATTGTTAGCCCAAAAAGTGTTATGAAATCAATAAATATGAAAATAGGTGCCAAATAAATATAAGAATTTGTAAATTGCTCTCTGCAGAAAAACGGACTAAGAAGATCTCAACACCAACTCACATAACCTTACTACCAACTTTGGACTAAAACTGTGTAGTTTGGAGTACAAGTCCAAATAGCCCGCAGAAGGTATAAATAGTTCTCAATAGGAGAGGGAAAGATTCATTTATCAATGCATGCTAACTTTCTGCTATTCTGCCATGAGTACTCTAAGTGTTTCTCTCCTGTCACTCTCTACCATAAACACCTCTAAGTATCTCTCAGATGTCACTTTCTGCTTTCTTTCTTTTTTTCTCTCATTTCTCCAATTAGGCTACCTTGATTTCCATCTACCTATTCATAGTCCTATCCCCCTTTTTATACACAAATTTAAACAACCATTCTCCCTATTTTTCCCCCTCTTTCCCTCTTCTCCCTAATCAAACTTGGACAATAAGGCTCCACCACCCACATTTCTTATTGGCCATTCAACTTAGTCAAGGTGCCTCTGTTTACTTTAGATTTGGTGGTCTTCCTATTTTTTGGGTAGATCCTAGTCTGCCGCGAGACCGCCTAACTGTTTCCTCCTAAAATGATAAAGGGGCAATTAATGCTCTTTGTTTGAACTCCTAAACGTGCATTACATGACTCCCATTAGCCCTTCTTTTTATGGCAAAGATGCTTATTCAGAAAAGAATCTTCAAAAAGGAGCCTTGGCAGGATGCCAAACTAAGGTCTTCCCCCCTTTCTACCAAATCACTTCTTGTAAGCTTCATCAGTAATAGGCATGGTTTTAAAAATGGGACCTGGGACAAAACTAGTTGCCTCCAATTCCTGATTTTTACTAGTTTAGGCTAGTTTTATTGGACCGAACTGGTACTCAGTTCCTGGTTGAACCAGTCGAACTGGTTGTCTAGTCTGGTTTTTAAAACCATGGCAATAGGTCCTACCCCTCTTGCGTGGTCGGGGATGCAGAAGGGTAAGACCCTTATCTTTCTTGCTCGCATGTCTTGGATCTTGGTGTTACTTTGTTTCATACATTTTTTCTCTTTGTGTGTACCTCTCTTTCTCTTTCTTCTTTTCTTTTGTTTTTGTCATGCCTTCTTTGTTGAAAACAGTGGGTAGTTCTTATCTTTTATACAAAGAGAATTGGATCTTTATGGGCCAAATATTCTCTACTGGATCAAAAAGGGTTTTAGGCCCAATTTGCTTAGGTCGTCTTGACGGAAGACCTATTTCGTTTGTCCTTTCCTCATGATGTTTGGGCTATGCTTGGCCCAAGTTTACCCTTCTTAAAAGATGCCCCTTATAGAGGTCACCCTTCATGCTTCGTTCCCCATTCAAGGGATTGTAGGCCATCCTTAGGTTTGACTTATTACCCAATTCTACGGCATTCTGTTGCATGTTGCTTTCGCTTACATTTCTCTCTCTTAGGCTTTTATATTCTCTTGTTCGTCTTGGGCCTTTGGGCTTGGCCCATTAATTTTTCTTGCCATCAACTTTCTTGCTAGGCCTTTAGGCCTTGCTTTTTACTAGGATTTTGGACTCCTCTTGTTGGGCCCATAATAGGTGAAAAAACGGGTATTAACACCATGTAATTTATGTGTTCTCTCTTCCTCTATACTCTCTATTTAATTTTAGATTTGTAACTATCACAAACACCAAAATTTGTAAAATTTCTTGCCTTGATTACTTACTAGGCATCCTTCTTTTGTTCTATTGAAATGTTGCTCTTATTTTTTTTGTTATCTAAAATTTTCTGTGTGGCTTCAATCACAATTTTTGCGTACGGGGAGTTTACCTTTCACTACCATATCCATCTACATGATTACAGTGAATAGATCCACATTAATATGCTTACAAATAAAAGAGAAAGCTGGAGTTTTAGTTTAGACTAATCAAATGATCACATCACCAAATCTCACTCATTTGAGTACAGAGAAGAGAACTCTGATGGCTACAAATTTCCAATCAAATTGCTTTCTGTTGAAACTTGAAACCTCTTGCTAATCAAACAAAAAAAAATACATTTATTTTGGTCATTGCAATTTGGAACTATATATTTAAGGTTGAGTATTTGGTATAGAGGATCTACTTAGAACATAATTAATCACATAATCAATTTCACACTTGATTGTATCAATGAAAGTTTAGATTGAACAATTGTTAAAGGAACATGTCTAATTCTCCCCCTTTTTTAATCTCAATGTATCTGAGCATTAGTTTATGCCACCTGATGATGTCGAGAAATTCACCAGTGAGCTACACGATACCTACACGCTCGAATGTGAACATGCACAATACAAAGAGAGAAAAACCTAACAGAGAGCACCAGTGTGGTGCCGGTTGAATACTCTTGGATGGTTAATTCAGAAATATTCTCGCAACTCTAGAGTGCAAGAGAGGGTAAATGATGCTTACCTTGATTTATAAGGGTATTGGGGCTTTTATAGTAGTAGGAGGTCAATGTCTCACCCTTGGTGCGAAAGTCTTTTCCTTATAGGGAACATCCTGTAGAATCCTTTTTGTGCTAGAATTCCATTTGTCTTCGGACTCTATGAAGTGTGTCGCAAGTATCCCATACCAAGGGTCTTTCTGCCTTCCTCATGGGCCTTGGAGCTGTCGATATTTCATACTGGATCCATTTTCACAGATTTGGCAGATAATGGGTCCGTCCTCTATCGGCCCACAGTTGATGATCGTCAGGCCCATCTCTAGTCCAAATTCTACCTCTTCAGTCGCCCCCTTCACCCCATGGGTCTGTCATACTTTAGTGGAGGGAAGCATGGGGTGACAGTCTACGTTAATGGGGGTGACGGTTGAGAGGCTTGTGGGTCGTCGGTTCCAAGTCATTAAGGTTGACGGCGCCAAGGCACATACCGCCGAAAATTCGTGTCGCTAACAAAATCTGGAAAGCATTAATGGTTCATGACACGCGTCACTCTTCTACAGGCCATTGTATGGGATCGAAGCGTCACTTCGTCTTCCGTGCACCTTCCCTATAAATATCAAACCTTCGACTCTCATTTTCCCACTTTCAACAAAAACTCAATTGTCAGAGCGCAATCCGTCATCTTTGTCAGAATGCACCGTACAAATATAGTGTCCGTCATCATCAGCTTTCCTCCATTCACGTACTAATTGGTAGTACCATCTTCCATATTTTCCTACCGTCGTATTACTTTTATAGCTCAAAACTTCACTTTTGTTATCCATTCTTAGACCCGTCAGAGTCTTAGGTTCTGTCGTCACTTGTAGGCAATGTCTAGTGCGTCAAGTAATCAGTCAATTGTCCGTGACGGGACAGATTATGAAGAGGTATACCCGTCAGGTCACAAAGACCAAAAGAGTCCAAGCGAAGAGAAGAGTACGTCCACCTCTTCTCCGTCCTCAACAAATGAGGATATGGAGTTGGATGAACTAGTGGAAGGTTCTGATGGCAAGGAACAAATAGGATCTATAATAGGAACTGGTGGACCAAGGGAGTTCATCATGCTTCCAGAGTGGACGGTGAATGATTTTACATCCACTATCAAGGAGACTCACTTCAAAACACTTAGAGCTAACTACTAGATCCCAGATAACATTCCCATCCGTCTGCCCTATCAATCAGAGAAATGCTATTATGAAGGGGTACAAGGCCTTGGAGTGTACGAGCAAATGTTGAAGGCAGGACTTAGATTTTCACTGAGTTCCCTTCATCGTGAGCTACTTAATCTGGGTCTGTCCGTCAACCAAATATCCCCCAATGCCTAGAGGGTCTTTATAGCAATGGAGGTCCTATACGGTGTGTGGTCAAATGGATCTAGGAGGTTGACGGTGTGAGAATTCCTTCACTCCTACCGTCCAGATGAAATTGACAAATCTAGGGGTATATACAGTTTTGTAGCTAGGAGTCCGTTGTTAAAGGTAATATATGAAACTCCAGACTCCAACAAAGACTAGAAGAGTCGTTATTTTTTCTTAGAGGGTGACGAGTGGATGTGTCGTCCAGGGGACACAGAGAACATGCCCGTTGACATTACTTGGGGCATATTGCCTCAAGCTGGTATGTATCCATTCCAATATGTAAAGACTTCCATATTCGTTCAGTTTAATAGGTTTTAACTGTCCTCTTCTTTGCAGTGCGACGGCATCCACAAGTTAACCTTGAGGAGTACAGTTTTCTAGAAAAGATTTTTAACAAAACTACGCCGGAGGAAAGGACTTAGGCTAAGTTGGTCAACCTCAACATAATCCATTGGTACTGTGATGGTCCTGAACCATCAAAACCAACGATTAAGTACAAAATAAGGATCCGTCAACGTAAGTCCGTCGTTCCACATGTGTTTGACCTATTAATATTATATTTAAAGAAATTAACTTTGTCCGTTTGTCTTTGTAGAAATGGACGATGCAAAAAGAAGGTCAATCATAAGGGCAAATGCTGCCAAGAACAGGGGGACCGGTGACGCTGATCCCAAAGAGACAGGTGCAAAAAATCCGTCAGCAAAAAGGAAGCAGCTTGTTAAAGGAGACCGTCCTCCAAAGAAGCCCAAGATTCCTCCAGAACCCGTCGTGGGACTTATGGCAGAGGGTGCGAAGACCATCACCCCTGCTAAACATGGGGCCGGTAAGGGCCTCATGAAGGGTCCGTCTTTAAGCGTGAAGAAGCCACCCACCCTTATTCGAGATGACCCCAAGTATGCCTTGGAACAACTCTCGTCCATTATGACCTCTGAGGACTATGAGGACCTGGGTAATCACTCGACGGAAGCGATGGGTGAGACGGGGCTGTTTAGCATCACCCAAGTAATTTTGTCCGTCTATTATTCATCCATTTGTCTATATGCCTTTGCTTGAGATTAATTCATTTCCATTGTTTAGGCCATGGTCATGGTGAAGGGTTTGTTTGGACGGTACTTAAACCATGAGATGACCTTAGGCCGCATACGGGAGAAGGCAAAGGTGACGGAGAATGAGCTGACCGAGCTTCCGGCCTAGAAGGTGGTCCAAGATAAGAAGCTCAAGATGGCCGAAGAAGCACGGGACCAGTATCTTCAGGTGATGGAGCAATTGAAGAAGGTTGTTAAAAATAAAGAAGAAGAACTCCGTCAGGCCAAGGAAGTCGTTGTGCTAGAGTACCGTGATTCTGACGCCCTCCTATCTGAATTAGGAGTTTCATATGGCGACGGCTTTGACGAGGCCATCCGTCAAGTGAAGGCTCTACATCCCCAGTTGGACTTGTCGTCTGTCAACATCAATACTGCGAAGCAAATGTCCGTCTAGCCTGCTCAATTTGAAGATACAGACGAGATCTTTGGCGAGAAAGCTCCTCCCGACGTCCTTCTTGACCAGGTTGTAGTTGAAAGTGATCCCAAAGATGGTTAATCCTGTCATAGTGAGGAAAAGGAAGCCCCCATCGTAGGCTAGGTTTAATTTTATTTATTTCTTATACTTCTGTAAGGATATTTGGAGAACGATTTATGACTCTATCATGTTTCCATTTTTTGTAAACATTTTTATTTTGGGTATGTACTCCATTTAACTTCGCTTTATCTATTTTATAGAGTGGTTTGACATATTCCGTTGAGTGGAATTCATCCGTTCACTTTACTTTGTAGTTTGCTTTTCGAATGACGTCGTTCACAAGGACGGATTTAGGCAGATGCTGTCCTTTGATTGTGATTTTGCCAATTTATTACCCTGTGGTGGGATAAGTCCGTCAAGGGGACCTTATCTTGTATCCGTCTGTGTTAGGGACTAGGAAGTTTAATCCTTATACAAAGACTTCGTCCATTTTGAGGACCTAATACCCGTCCATTTTTGGACAAAGTAATAACCGTCCACTTTGAGGAATTTGTATGATCCTGTTTACTTTGTGGATTTTGTAGGATCTGTCTACTTTGTTTACATAATAATTTTTTTTCCCTCTTTTTTAATTTTTTTATTTTTTTATCTGTCCACATTGATTTTGCGGAAATTATTATTCTTTTGGGTTTACTCGTCCACTTTGTGGAATTAAATTTATATCCGTCCACTTTGCGGATTTCGTAAAAATGATCCTCCTTTTGGATGATCCGTCCGCTTTGCGGACTTCGTAAAAATGATCATCCTTTTGGGATGATCCGTCCACTTTGTGGATTTCGTGAAAATTATTACCCTCTTGGGATGATCCGTCCACTTTGCGGACTTCGTGAATATTATCATCCCTTTGGGATTATCCGTCCACTTTGTGGACTTCGAAAAAATGATCGTCCTCTTGGGATGATCCATCCACATTGTGGACTTTGTGAATATTATCATCCCTTTGGGATTATCCTTCCACTTAGTGGACTTCATGACTATTATCATCCTCTTGGGACGATCCGTCCACTTGTGGACTTAGTTAAATTATGTAGGAAACATAGTAGTGTCTGAATATTTCTCTTATTGAAAGAAAACCATGTAGAAGAAAAAGGTACTTGCCCCCTTCGGCTTAAAAAGGCACTTGTAGAATTCTTTGAAGTAAAAACTTGTGATAGCAAAACTAAATAACAGAGAAAAAATTGTTCGAAGTAAAAACTAATAAAAACCCAGTAATAAACTGGAAATTGAGGGAGCGTCGATGCTCTTCATGTCGTCTCTACTGGTAGTATCTCCGTAGGTGCTCCGTGTTCCATGGGTGTTGCAGCGTTTGTCCGTCCAGAGTTTCGAGGTGATAGGTCCCTTTCCTTTGCCAAGATGAGATCATGTACGGTCTTTCCTAGTTGGGGCTGAGCTTTCCTTGCGAAGGATCTCTAGCAGCTCCCATTACCTTTTGTAACACAAGATCTCTGACCTGGAAGTCCCTATGTCTGACATTGGAGTTGTAGTATTTTGCCATGAGGTTCTGGCATCGCACCAACCTCTGCTCTGCTGTAGCCCGGACCTCGTCCACCAAGTCTAGCTGAAGCCACAGGGCCTCTTCGTTCTTATCCTCATTGTAGTTCTCCACCCAATAAGTCGTAAGCCCTACCTCTGTAGGGATGACAGCATCATTTCCATATGCTAGCCTAAATGGCGTTTCTTCGGTAGGTGTTTTTACTATAGTACGATATGCCCATAGGAGCTTGGTAGTTCGTCAGGCCAGATGCCCTTTGCCCCCTCGAGCCGGGTTTTGATTATCTTGAGCAAGGACCGGTTCCTGACCTCGACTTGTCCGTTAGCCTGTGGGTGCGCGAGTGAAGAGTAATGATTCTTGATACCCAGCTCCGAACAGAAGTCCCTAAATGCACTGTTGTCGAACTGTTTTCCATTGTCGGAGACAAGAACTCTTGGTATCCCGTACCTGCAGATAATATTCATTCACACAAAATTTCGAATGTTCTTCTCCGTGATAGTGGCTAGGGCTTCTGCTTCCACCCACTTGGTAAAGTAGTCGATACCTACTACCAGAAACTTTAGTTGCCTTACCGCTGTCGGGAAGGGGCCCATGATGTCTATTCCCCATTGGGCAAAGGGCCAAGGGGCCGTCATGGGTGTCAGCTCCTCGATTGGTTGCCGGATTAGATTACTGAACCTTTGACATTTGTCGCAAGTCTTGACGTAAGCTTGCGCATCCTTTTGCATTGTAGGCCAATAGTACCCTGCTTGGATCAATTTGTGCACTAAGGACCGCGCCCCTGAGTGGTTTCCACAAATACCCTCGTGAACCTTTCTCATCACGTAGTCTGCTTCCTCGTTGCTCAAACACCTTAGGTACGGTCGAGAGAATCCTCTTTTGTATAAGATATCTTTGATCAGCACAAATCGTGAGGCTCATACTTTTAGTTTTCTAGCTGCGTCTTCCCCATCTGGCAGAGTGCCTGATCTTAGGTACGCTATCAATGGCGTAGTTCAATTGTTCCCAGAACTGACTTCCTGTACGTTTGTTCCGTCATCAATAAGCGAGGAGAGTCGTACAACTGACAATACCTATTCGGGAACGAGCATAAGTTCTGCCGAGGTTGCTTTTGCAAGACGGTCGGCACATTCATTCTCTTCCTCTGGGATTTGGATAATCTTACTTCGAGGTTACCAATCCGATTCTTCACTTCTTCCAGGTACTTCTTCATCCTCTCACTCTTACACTCGTAGCCTCCGTCAATGTGACATATTACAACCTGGGAGTTGCAGTGTACGACTACGTTTTCAGCCCTTGCCGCTCTTACGAGGTCTAATCTCGCTACCAGCACTTCATATTTGAAGTCGAGTCGGATCATGCACTCGATTTTATCCCCTTCTGGGGTTTGGATGACAACACCAGCTCCTCCTGCCTTTTTGTTTGACGATTCGTCCGTGTGGATACTTCACTGCGCGGCTACTTCGGCCCCCTTGTCCTCCAATTCTGCGAATTCGGCAATGAAGTCGGCCATAGCTTGCCCTTTAATTACAGTTCGTGGGCAATATTGTATGTCAAATTCACTCTTCTCAATTGCCCACAAAGCCATCCGTTCGGTTGCCTCGGGGCTACCCAAGGCTCTTCTCAGCGGTTGGTTCATCAGGACTATGATAGTATGGGCTTGGAAATATGGCTTTAGTTTTCTTGCCGCAGTTACCAATGCGAAGGCCAACTTCTCTATTGGTGGATACCTTTCTTCTGCTCCTCGGAATGCCCGACTTATAAAGTAGACTAGTTTTTGAGATCTGTCTTCCTTTCTTACTAATGTCATGCTGACCGCCGCTTTTGAAACAGCTAAGTAGAGGTAGAGTTCTTCTCCTGGTTTGGAGGGGCTGAGCAGTGGCGGGGATGTGAGGTATTTCTTTAATTCTTCAAAGGCCTTCTGGCATTCTTCCGTCCACTCGAACGATTTTCTTAGTATTCTGAAGAAGGGTAGACATTTGTCCGTCGCTTTCGAGACGAACCTGTTCAGGGTGGCAATTTTGTCGTTCAGTCTTTGCACGTCCTTGATCGTCTTCGGCGGTTCCAACTCCATGATGGCTCGAACCTTTTCTGGATTAACTTCTATCCCTCTGTGGGATACCATGAATCCTAAGAACTTTCCTGCTGTTACCCCAAACGCGCACTTGTTTGGATTAAGCTTCATATTATACGAGCGGAGAGTGTCAAAAGTCTCTTGGAGGTCCTTGAGGTGATCATCTTCAAGTAGGCTCTTTACAAGCATGTCATCGACATAAACTTGCACGTTCCTGCCGATCTGGTGCGTGAACATTTTGTTCATCAGTCTCTGGTACGTTGCGCCTGCGTTCTTGAGTCCAAACGGCATCACTTTGTAAAAAAAGAGCCCTTAGCTAGTGACAAAGGAGGTTTTCTCCTGATCAGTTTTGTCCATCTTAATTTGATTATAGCCCGAGAAGGGATCCATGAAGCTCAAGAGCTGGTGTCTGGTCGTTGAGTCAACCAAGGTGTCTATTCGGGGTAGTGGGTAACTGTCCTTTGGGCATGCTTTGTTGAGGTCCGCGAAATCGACGCACATTCGCCATTTTCCTTTAGCTTTTTTAACCATCACTACGTTTGCTAGCCAGTTGGGGTAGTAGACTTCTCGAATGAAGTTTGCTTCTAGCAGCTTCTTCACCTCTTCTGCTATTGCCTTGTCTAGTTCCAGGGCGAACACTCGCTTTTTCTGTCGGACTAGCGAGAATGATGGATTTACGTTCAACCTGTGAACTATGACTGAGCTTTCGATTCCTGGCATGTCTTCGTGGCTTCAGACGAACACATCCTGATTCATTCTGAGGAATGCTATGAGGGCTTGACGGATTGGCTAGCTTGCCAGCGTCCCTATTCTGGTAGTCCGTTCAAGTTTTGACTCATCAAGGGTTATTTCTTCTAGTTCCTCCACCGGCTCTGCTGTCGTCCGTGTCTCCTCTATGCACATGGTTTGCTGCTGGTCTTCCATCTCCAGCATGACAAAGTAGCACTCACGGGCGGCCACCTGGTTCCCTTGTAATTCACCAATCCCGTACTCTGTAGGGAATTTGATCATCAGGTGGTAAGTTGATGTTATCGCCCTCCATGCATTGAGGGTAGGTCGTCCGATGATAGCGTTGTACGAGGACGAACAGTCGACCACAACGAACGTCACTTTCTGTGTGATCTGTTGGGGTTAATCTCCTACCGTCACCGAAAGTGTGACCACACCCAATGGAAACACTCTTGTTCCTCCAAAGCCAACCAACGGAGCATTTGTTGGTATCAGCCGTTCCCTGTCAATTTTCATTTGTTGGAACGCGAGATAATAGAGAATGTCCGCTGAGCTACTGTTGTCCACCAATACTCTGTGCATGTTATACTCTCCCACTCGTAGGGTGACCACCAACGCGTCGTCATGCGGGTGGTGAAGACGTCGTGCATCTTCCTTTGAGAATCCGACGATTGGGCTATCTCTCTGCGCTATCTTTGGTGCTAAACCTGTTAGTTGGACATTGTGAATCATTCAGAGGTAAGTCTTTCGGGCCTTCTTAGGTGACCCGGTTGTTGATGTTCCCCCTACGATCATCCTTATATCTCCGATTGGGGGTTTAGGGCGCTTGTTATCCCTTTGGGGCTGCTGCTCTTGAGGCGGTGGATCCATCCTCTCTTTTCTGGCGAACTTTTGTAATTTCCCTTGTCTAATAAGGGTCTCTATCTGTTACTTCAAGTCATAGCAATTTGCTGTATCGTGACTGTGATCGCAGTGGAAATAACAATATTTGTCTCTTGACCTTTTGCTGGGATCTCCTTTCTGTTTTCCGGGGAAGGTTAGAGCACCCTCGTCCTTGATTTGCATTAGGACTTGTTCAATTGGGGTAGTTAACGAGGTGAAGTTCGTGAACCTCCCCTCGGGTGGCTTAGAGCGCCGCTCATCCCTTCGGTCTCCCTTTCTTGGCCTCTTCGACCTTTGGTCCCATCGTTCTTCTTCCTGCCGCTCCCTTTTTCTGGGTTTTTCATCTCGGGCTTGCAATGTGTCTTCAACGTTCATGTATTTGGTTGCCCTGTAGAGTACTTCTAACATGGTCTTAGGGTCGTTCTTGTATAAAGAGAATATAAATTTGCCCTTCCGCAACCCGTTCGTGAAAGCCGCTACCAGTATTTTGTCGTCAGCTTCGTCTATTGAGAACGCTTCTTTATTAAAGCGCGTTATGTAGGTCCTCAACGTCTTGTCCTCCCGTTGCTTAATACTCATCAAGCATGCTGTGGACTTCTTATACCTGTGCCCTCCAATGAAGTGCGTAGTGAACTGAGCGCTCAGCTCCTTGAAGGTGCTGATGGAGTTTGGCGTCAGTTGGCTGAACCATACCCTTGTGAGGTCTTTGAGTGTTGTGGGGAAGGCCCTGCACATGATCACGTCTGCTACCCCCTGAAGGTGCATTAGGGTTTTGAAAGTTTCTAGATGGTTCAGAGGATCCTTCACTCTGTCATATCTGTCTATATGCGGCATGCGAAATTTGTGGGGTAGGGGGAAGGAGTTCACGGCCGCAGTGAAAGGCAAGTCGGTGCGGTTGACTAAATCGTCAAGATCACTGGAAACTCACCCCTTGAGCACGTTCATCATAACCTCCATCTGTTCCCTTATTTCCTGCATCTTTGCGATAATATGTGGTGGAGTCGCATTCGTGAGGGATGGCATGCTCAAGTTCTGCCTCTCCGGTTTGCTTGGGGCATGGCTGCCTTCAGGTTTCTCTTGATTTTTCCTTGGAGCGCTAGTCCCTTCCTGATTTTCTTGTTGGTCATTCGGTGTTGCATTCTTCTGGCGCAGCTGTTCTTCCAAGTTGTGGTTTTGTTTGGTGAGACGTTCCATGGCGGCACCAAGAGTCCGAACTTGTCTCTCGAGGGCAGTCGTGGGTGGTTCCTCTCCTTGAACGTTGTTAGTAGTTGCCATCGAGCGAGTGAGTACCATGCAACACTTTTGTCCGGGAAACGATAGTATGGCTTATGAATCTCAACTAAGTTCCCCACAGATGGTGCCAACTGATGATGCCGTGAAATTCACCAGTGAGCTACACGATACCTACACGCTCGAATGTGAACCTGCATAATACAAAGAGAGAAAAACCTAACAGAAAGCACCGGTGTGGTGCCGGCCGAATACCCTCCGATGGTTAAGTCAGAAATATTCTCGCAACTCTAGAGTGCTAGAGAGGGTAAATGATGCGTACCTTAATTTATGAGGGTATTAGGGCTTTTATAGTAGTAGGAGGTCGATGTCTCACCCTTGGCGCGGAAGTCTTTTCCTTATAGGGAACATCCTGTAGAATCCTTTTTGTGCTAGAATTCCATTTGTTTTCGGACTCTATGAAGTGTGTCGCAAGTATCCCATACCAGGGGCCTTTTTGCCTTCCTCATGGGCCTTGGAGCTGCCGATATTTCATACTGGATCCATTTTCACAGATTTGGCAGATAATGGGTCAGTCCTCTATCGGCCCACAATTGATGACCATCAGGCCCATCTCTAGCCCAAATTCTACCTCTTCACCACCTATTGGTAGGGGTGTCCAATGAACCCGGAAACCCGACCAACCCATCGAACCCACCCGAAACCGAACCGCCACCACTCGAACCGACCAATTCAATGGTAGGCGGCGGGTCGCCACCCACAGAACCCGATACCTTCGGGTTGGTTGGCAGGTTTCCTCCCCAAAACCCGAGTCACCTGACCCGACCATAAAATCAACAAAATCTAGCGACATTCAAAGGTTTTCTAACAAAAATTTACAAATACCAGCGATATTTTTGCTTTTCCGACAAAGGGCTACTTGAAATCCACCAGATCTGGCGAGGTCTCGTCAAGACTAGTCCAGATTCGAATGATCTAGCCAAATATCGACTAGATCAAGACCGACCCGGCAAAATATCAACATTGGCGGCAAAACCCAAAATCGACCGGCACAAACCCAAAAACTGACGGTCCCAAACCGGATGATCCGACCATTATTACGGGTTGGTTTCGGTTTTGTTTTTCACCCACACAAAAAATTCGGGTCAGGTCCAGGTCGAGCACAAACCCAACCCGTGGACACCCCTACCCATTGGTCAATAATAGATAGCATAAGCCAAAGTAAGAGCTTGACAAAAGCAACACTAATGATTTTGTATTATTAACCCATTCTTTTACCTATATTTAGAGAGAATAGTTTGCCAAAGCGTATTCTATGATTTCCCTTTTCCAGATAGTAGTGGATACTGATTTGCTTTACGGCTTTGAAAATTTTTCTATCATAGCAAATAAGTCAAGAATCTAGCTGTACACACCTTTTCCTTTTCGAGGTAGAATTTCAATGTAACATAAGGGTCTAGCATTGTGATGAACATTAATATAATTTCTTGTTAATGAAAGCAATTGGTACTTGTGATTAATTAAAGGTTTAATTGTTATAAAAGAATATTAAGGAGAGGAGAATTTAGATCATTTGGGGAGAGATCAATAAGGAACAATGAAATTGAAAAACTGGTCTTTATGTAGTAATGATCACAAAATAGTTAATGAGATCATATTGTGTTCATTGTTTTGTTTTGAGATAACTGACAAAGAAGTTGAGATTTTGCTTTCTCAATGATCTTAAATCACTAAGATTAAGAGCAATTAAATCCTTCACAGATTTGTGCACTATTTTTCTACCCTCATTGTCAAAAAAGAATAAAAGTTGTTGAGCTTGTGGCATCTGAAACTTCAGTTTGCAGCCTATATCTAAATCTCAAACATACACACGCACACACACATATATATACACATACATATATGGTATAACTTTAAGTAATGTTACACCACCTAATAAATTTTTATTGGATTAATTTTTTAAAAATCCAAGCATTGAATTATATGTTCACTATGTTCTTAACACAGACACTAAGATTCGTGTCAATCAAATGTCATTTACCATTTGATCTAGAAGCCCATATTTTATGCACAATTTTAAATGCAAAAACTTAAGATTTAAACACATGATTGATGACATAGTTATTAATTTTTGATCATCTTGAAATTTTGCAAGTATATAGAGTATAGAAATAGAATTTAATCTAACAATAAATTTGTTAAAATTCGAATCCAATAAAGAAATAATAAGTGGTGTAATATAATTTAGAGTTACGACTACCATTGAACTTTCAATTTCGTTCTTAGGATTTGTTCTTTGGTATTTTTTTTTGGTAAACTGTTCTTTGGTATTAAATAATCGTATTGTTACTTGCTGTTATATAGAATATCTGGATATGTAATTATGTATGCTCTTATTGTTTCAAATTATGTTTATTTAATTTGCTGCAACCATGGAAGGAGCCATTCATGGACCAGGGGGCAATGGCCCCCCCTAATTTAAAAAAAAAAAAAAAATATATATATATATATATATATATATAAAATTATATAACTATATATTTAGGTACTAATTTTAGCAACTTCCTTCAATAAAATTACATTTTGTCCCTCTTATTGATCATTATAGGAAAATTGCTACCGTTACAAATTTTTTTACAACATTTTTACTGACTATTGAGGAAGCAAATTCTTATTGGTTTGCATCTAGGTCCACCACTTATATCACTTTTTTACTTACTAATAACCACTAATCACAACAAAAATTTGTAGATCTAGTATTTTCCTCTTTTTAAAGTCCATAAAAAAATTTATAGATTTAAAATCCAAAAATATATATATACAAGCCCAAAATATTAGCCCAACAACAAAAATTACCAATAGGTAGTGGCAAAGCTAGGAAAAAAAAATGAGACTAATTAACCAATTTTACCAAAAACAAACAACTTAGCCCTTTAAAAAATTTTAAACAAAATAATTTTGTCCTTACCAACAAAAGACACACTACACACAAAAAAATAATAATAATAATAAAAGAAAACCTTTGCCGGCTAAGCAATAGAGCCAAAAGCCGAAGCCACTGCATATAACTAATAATAAAACCGCCCCCCCTAACTTCAAGTTCTGGCTCCGTCTCTGGTTGCAACGATGCATAAAGTTTAAGATTGACAAGCAAGTAGTTAATTGGTGGTAGCAAAAGTGTAAATATGTTAAATCAATAATCCATGTATTTTATTTATTCAAGTACAAAGTAAATTTTGTTAGAGCATTGGCATCATGTATGCCAAATGTTATTTTTAGCATTTGGCACACCAAACACCAAACACCAAACACAAACATCAGATGTTCCAAATGCCAAATAATTTTGACATTTGCTACAACGCTATCATAAATATTTGATAAAAATATTTATTCTTATTTTATTAAACTTTTCTCTCTCCTCGTGTTAGAATTCATGCACACAAACTTCAACAATGGAGGAACTGAGAGAGTAAAAAAGAGAGAAAGTTTGTATCTGAATGAATTCGTGTATAGATAAATAGTAACCTCTGGTTCATGTATAGGAAGAACAGAGGCACGGGAAAAGTCTAACAAACTAACAACCAAAAATATCAACCAATAGGAAGCTAACACCTGTCTAAACTACCAGCTAACTAATTCTATTAACACTGTACAAAACGACAAGTAGTTTATCTACTAATATACAAAAACGATCTGTAGCTTTGGGCTGTACACAGTATTTCTTCTTTCTTCTTCAGCTTCAGCCTTTACCGCTTTGCTTCTTTCTTCTTGAACCTCTATATGAGTTCAAGTTTGGTAAGAATTGGGTGTAAAACCCATGTTTTACACTATCCAATAAAAGATTGTTACATAAACATTTTACTTAAAATTTAATACATCTTACCACACCTAATAACATGTCAATAAACTCCCAATTTGGTTAGATTTATAATATGGATATTATAATTAATTGGGTGTAGTTGTGCTTATTCTTACATATGTGATAAGATGATGTGGCATATTGCGATTGGAAGGATAAAACATGAGTTTTATACCACATTCTTATAGAATTTAGTCTCATTTGCAAATGCTATCAATGCACTCTCATATCTTGTTATTGTTATTATCCCTGGTTAACAGTGGCAGTGTTATGCCCACAATTTTTATTTGTTGCTTTATGAGAACCAAGCCCTCCAAGTTTGATGAGTCCTGACCTCAAACTAAAAAGTGAATTTTCACTTAATAATAAGATTTCTTCGGCTTGCATTCTTATTCAACATTAATACCATAAATAGCTGGCATTACAAGATAAGCATAATATTCAAATTCAAAAGAAAATTACAAGTAACTAAGATTTATTCAAAGACTAATCTAACTATTTTATCTCATCCTTATCCGTTTACCCAATTTCTTATTAAAAACAAAATACAATCTTAAAACGATAAAATTAAATAAAATAGAGGCACATAATTAACAAACAACTTATCAACTTCAATTAAAGCCAGCCCCTTATTGTATTAGTTCAATATAACTTATTGAGATACATAGATTGAACAAACTAACATAAAGCAGATTTTTACCTTATGAT
The DNA here is from genome assembly GCA_032727855.1 of Quercus ilex subsp. ballota. Lineage (NCBI taxonomy): Eukaryota > Viridiplantae > Streptophyta > Magnoliopsida > Fagales > Fagaceae > Quercus > Quercus ilex. Next base: position 26,753,873 of record CM064917.1, read on the forward strand.
CTGATGCTTCAACCACCATCAATTTTAAATTTTTCCATGGAAATGGCAACACAGCAAAATGAAGATGACTCAGTCCCTTGTTATCCATCACATATGAGAAACAGAAAGTATATTTGTACCCTTGAATGAAAGAAGGAAACCAAAGTCCAACCGAAAATCTACCACACTCAAAATTGTTTATATTTGCCTAATTGAATTAGAGTGGTTGTGCCGTTCTGTTCTGCTGCTGTGAGTCTGTTGGCAGCTGTTTTGAAGCATCTGATAATGCTATAGCTGCTGCTGCTGCTGTCATGGTTTTGTATTGAGGAGGTAATGGCGCAGCTTGATGAGTGTAATACACTTGGTCATTTGGAGGATTGGTGTATTCGAAACCATAATTAGGATTAACAGATGAAGCAACAGCTATAGACTGAGATGGATGGTGCATCTGAGGATACCCCACATATTGTTGCTGAAATTGGTTACATGGGACTTGAACCAATTGCTGAGTTGGTGTCACTAATGTTCTGTATCCACTTGCAGCCATTTCTGGCTTAGCAGTTGTAGTTGTCTTTGTGGTGTAGATGGGTGGAATTGCATCCTTGTAAGCAGCCGGATTTGGAGGTGTCAGTGGGCGGCTAGTGTCAGCCATGTTAGATTGCATAGACATGTTGTATGGTTGTGCCTGCGAAACGGACATTACATACATTTGATATTGCTGATCGATTGGATGATGAAGTTGCTGCTGTGATGGCGAAGTGTACACTGGATAGTATGATGACATTGGCACTGGACTTGTGGCAGGGTGAGGCATATAATGCGTGCTGCTAGCATGAACAAATTGTTGTTGCTGCTGCTGCTGATCTAATTGGGATATGTAGCTAGGATCCTGAATATGTTGCAGTTGGGTTTGAGAACTTGAATCTGGAATGTCACTTTTTGTATCTGGGCTATTAGGACCTCTGTTGTCTCTAGGGACAACATGAACTTGGTCTTGATAGTACACAGGTATTGAGACGGAGCTTGCAGATGCAATGCTACCATCACTGGATAGTCAAAACAATCAAAATAACCATTTCAAAATTAGATAATTATTTTCAAGAGTAACAAGGAATTGGTTAATTTCCCATCTTCCCCTATGTTTGAATGAAAATTATCATTTAGCTCCTAACATCAAATAAATAAACTCCACAGTGAACAGAACATAAAGTTTTAAGTAACCCCAATACATTTGTTTGTTCCCATATTGACTATCATTGAAATACATGGATCAATACAAGAACTAAACAAAATCCAGGGAAAAAGTTAATAGAAATTGTAATAGACAATACCTGGCTACCGAATCCGGTGAAGGCAAACTATAACCTCCAAAACCAGCCTTCAAATGCGCTGTCTGCAGCGGCAATGGAGGCTTTCGAAACCCAACTGGCACCCCATGATCTGATTTTTCATCATCGGAGAAAACCCGATTGACAGTCTCATTACGAGCAACCATAGGATGAATAGCTGCAGTTGATGCCACAGTAGTACTTGCAGCAGCCACAGCTGTAGGAAGTGGAGGAACAGGAGCATTCAAAAGGCCAAACCCATCATCTTGCTTCAACCCACTTGGCGCAAAAGTAACCTGTGCAAACTGTTCCTCCATCCCAACCTTCTGATCCTCAACACGAACACGAATAGGAGGCAAGTTAGACATTGAAGGAGACGAAGAAGTCGATCCATATGATGAAGTATTCTCCACCGTAGATGAGTCAGGCATGGAGTGCAAATCATGAACATTACTCTTCACCTGCTTGTTATTGTTAGTATTAGTATAAATCTCAGCCTCAGCCTCCACATCATTGCAAGAGTCACTACCTCGAACCCCATCAAGATGTAAAACACAGTCCATGATAGCTGAATCAGATAGACCTCTAGGGAGTATCCCGGCATTGTTAAGCGCATCAACAAACCATGTCTCGGACTTAGCATCGTTGAGGAGTGACCCCATGGAAGCAACAGTCTCAGGCTTTGAGAAGAAGAGAAACAACCGCAGACGTGAAGGTTTTAAAGGAGAGACAGAGGTTGTACGGTCATACTCTTCGATCATGTTGTCAAGATCTTCATCAGTGGTGACAGAAATGAGTGAGTCAAGTTCTTCGTTTGGGAGCTGGTACTTGAGAGTGAAGGGACGACCATCAAGGAGGGTACGGGAGAGGCGGGAGCAGAGGTCGGAGAGGGAGGAATGGCGGTCGACCACCACGATACGAGTCTCACCGCCGATATAGCAGAGGGACTTGTCATGGGGACGGGGGATGATGTGGCCACCATAGCTGCACATGAAGCGGAGCTTGGCATTTGGGAGAGGGGGTAGATGCTCATCAACCCATGTTTCGGCGTTGCCACGGGACCGGGGAGAGGAGTCTACTGAGTCAGGGTAGTTGAGTTGGATTGCGGTGGCATTGGCATTGGAAGTGGTATTGGTGGTGGGGGCTGTGGTGATGGTGGTGGGGAGAGGTGGAAGAGGTGGGGGATCCATTGTTATGGTGTGGTTGAGGTTTGTGCTATTGGTGGACAAAGAAGAGTTGGTGTTAATGAAAGTTGATGCTCTTATCTTAGGTTATACTTCAACTTTTATTAATCTTTTGACTTTTGAAGTGAGAAAGAAAAAGAAAAAAAAGAGGAGTGAATTAGGCTTTGAATCTTTGCTAACTTGAAACATACCATTTTGTTTCTATCCATTACAACACCTTTGAGTATTGAACTAGGAAAAGGATCTTGTTTGGAAAAAAAAGATCTTATTATCCATTTCATGATTTTGGATTAAATTTATAAATTTAAAGATATATAGTCTCACGTTATTTAGAATTTGAAATGATGCGACACTTTGTCTTCATATTCCTAAGGGAAAAAAAATTCACCATGAAATTGGAAAAAAAATAGGGGGATTATGAATCTAAAGGAGATTATTCATGTTCATTGGCCCCATCCACGCATGCACCCCTTTTGACATAGAGGCTTGTGAGGAAACAGGTTATAGGGTAGTTGATTGTTTGCTTTCTCAATAATGAAGGTGGTTGGTACAATATTTTCATAAAAGAATGCATACAAAAAAAACTAGCCTCATCACACGTGCTTTGCGCGTGTGATGAAACTCTTTTTCATTTTTTATTTTGGGTTTAGTATTGTAATGTTTAAAAGTGAGATAGAGATAGTGTCCTAATTCTTAGGATTTTTCTCTACATGAGTTTTTTTTTTCTTCTTCTTCTAATTACTTATTTGTACGTAAGTTAGTGGCTGATATGAATGAAAGAAACTATTTGAAATAGTTATAAAAACTATACTGGAGGTTGACCCGGCTGAAGAATTGGTTCACTGATTCATTGGTTCAACTAGTGATTCATTAGTTGAATGGTAGGTTTATTAATTAATTAAATAATATATTTTATAATTATAAAAAGAAATTAACTTAAAATAAAAATACTCCATCTAGGTAAATTAATAAATTATAAGAATAAAAAATTACATCATATGACATAAAGTTAGAGAATAAAAAAATAAAATAAAATAAACACACCATTCACATAAATCATCCAATAACCAAGTTATATAGTTCAAAAGTCTTAAAACAACATATCTCATAGAAATTCAAAATAAATTTTTAGCTTAATCATTAAACCCTAAAAATTACACATTTGTGAGATGTTGGAGTAGGCCGGAGGATTGCTTTCTAACTTTTTAGTCTAACAAATTTTGACTCTTTTAGTGTAGAAGTTCTTCCATTTTTTATTTATTTATTTTTTAAGTTTGTCACTTTATCACCTGCATTATCTATAATTTTATCACTATCTCTTTACCTCTTTTTGGTCTTATCACTATCTCTTAATGTCATTAATCTCAACTCTCATATCATGGCACAACTCTTATTTTATCTCTTTAGTATTTTAGTTTTTAATCTTTATCACTTTATGTCTTTATCAGATTATCTTTTCAATTTTCATTAGTTTAGTAAATACACGGTATTTTTTGGTTTTATTCGCGGGTTGAAAAAATTAGTCTGTGCAATCTGTCAGTTTACCTGGTTTGATAATGAGTCATTGCATATTTGGTATTTTATATCAAACCATTCTGATAATGCTTTGGTTCACGGTTTAACCAATGGTTTGGTATGGTTTTTATAACTATATAATGAAACTAAAACTCTTGATTTATTTTTTTCCAACTCTCATGTAGAGGCATTGAAAATAAAACTCTTGATCTTTCTCTAATTTTTTTTTTTTTATTTATTTTAAATTTAAGAAAGAGGTAAGGTAATGTGGAATAATGTTAAAAGTGAAAATAGAGATAGTGTCCTAATTTTTAGGATCTTTCTCTACATGAGTCTTGATAAAAGTTTGAGAATTTAATTTAAAATAAAAAGTGGTTGTGGGGGAAAGGACCTTGATGGCAAGCCCAATTGATATGGTGGTGACCTCGGGAGACATAGGAAAATTATTCTCGGAAGGTACGCACTTAATTCGCACCTGGGCTACCTAGCCATATCTGATAAGGATGCTGAGGACACTTGCCTAACCTTGGATGGTCGAGGGACAGAGTCAGAGGGTGCATGGGGCAGCCTGAGGGGGAACAAGGGAAATTTGGTGCTAAACTAGGAAGAGAAGGGAAAGCAAGTACAAGATGGCCATCCCCTCCGCATTAAATGCACTGCAACCACTTAGTTGGTTGCATTAATGGGGAAATGACCATGAATAGTGTTGCCACAGCTGATACTCAAGTGTAAAAACCTTCTAGCAAAGTCCTGATGGGACAAGTATCAAAATAGTTTGATCATTGCCTTCCAAATGTAAGGTCTGGGTGCATCTTGGCTAAGTTATATAAAGCCAAGAAGCACCTAGATTGAAGAAAAAGGAGGAAAAAAGGAAAGGGGAGAAAAGAAAGAGAAAGAGAGAGAAAAACCATTCAATTGTATCTTCATCCTCGGACTAAACCCGAGGACTAACACTTAGCTTTTTTTTTTATACAAACTCTAGTTGAACATTTCCACTTCGTAGACAATTTATCTCTAATATTTGTTTCATCTTACACAACGGGTATTATGGGATTGACCTTGCATCTCACCTCTATAAATTAATTGCGCGAGTGAACTGTAGCTTAATTAAAAAATGAGTCTTGATTAATTGTTCTACCTTTCGCTCCCCATAGTGGTATTTCAGATTGGAGAAGAGAAAGGAAAAGCCTAAAACTTAGGAAATTTAAAAAAAATAGTAAATTACTCTTCTAACCGGTTTGTGTTTAATTTAAAATTATTTATGTTTAATTTAAAATTATTTAACTAAAAGATAGGGGTATTTGAGAGAGTTTAAGAATTTGTGTGAGAATATTTTAGTACGCAAATAATGAAACTCAAAAATGGAATCCTGTTATTATAGTAGTATAGATTAGTGGCAAGTAATGAGAAGAACAATTTAGATGATGATGGATAAGGATGAGTAGTTTTTTAACAGCATGTTACATTATATTCATATACTCTCAATGCTTGTAAAATTTCACGGTGATCAAAGATTAATAATCATGTTATCAATCAATTGTTTAAATTCAAGTTTTTGTAGTTTAAAATAATTCATAAAAGATGAGTTTGTGGATCACAAGGTAAATAACATCCGATTAGTATGAAAATTGGCATGTATGTCAAACATATATAGAATATGTAATTCAATGGTGGGATTCTTAAAATATGAATTTAATAATAAGTTATTGGGTGGTGTAACATTCCTTAGAGTTATATCAAGTGTAACTTGAACCTAACTCATATATTTATAGTTTTTCATTATTTTATTTTTATAACTAGTCGTCTCTAAAGGAAAATTTAATCAAAAAAAAAAAAAAATCACAAATATTCAAAGTGATCAATGTATTATATGTACTTTGACAGGATTGAACGTGTTTATAAAATAGTACTGTATGTATGACTTTCATGTTTTCTAGTTGAATTGTTAATGTTTTCTGTGAAGTTATAAAATAAAGAATAGGATTCTTAATTAAAGCGTATATGCATGCATGTGAACTTTACGGGAATTCGACTATCACATGAAGAAGATCCATAGGCACTCGTGCTATTTCAAAGTCGCTATTTACGAAAGCAACTCTCACTTTGAAAGCTTTGTCCTTTGCTTTCATTTCCTTGCAGATACGAGGAGTTTGTAATTAAAAAACAGAACCCAAGAGAGCCAATATAGGAGAGGGAATATGGTAAAAAATATAATAATTACAATAAATACCATATTAAAAACATTACATTGCTAAGACCTAAGAGTTTTAGTGGTTGATATATTCTGTTCTTGGAATTTATAAAAAAAAAAAAAAAATTGATTTAGATCGAATCGGCCATTCTATAGTCTATACCTCTGAGTTTGTGTCCATTAATTCGTAAAATTGGTGCTAATTCCTTATTTATTTATTAGATAAAGGTTGTACTATTGTTCCAATAAATGTTAGGTTTTTAAAAAAAAAAATTTATATATTTAAATTAATAATTCACTCTCTCCACAATAATAATAATAATAATAAAACCAAATTCATTATCTTATGATAATATTCCAAGCAAATCTAGTGGAGGAATATTGTGACGTAAATCTTGTTATTATTATATTATTCTTTTGAAAGTTGGCAACTGTAAGTTGTTTATCTTTGGCTTGGTAATCAACAATGATGATTGAAACTTGAAAAAGTGTTGTTCCATTACGTACTTACGTTACACGCTAACGTTTATACAAAAACGGCTGCAATTAAGTTTGCCCTAGCCTTTCCTAGCAATTCACGTGGATTTGAAAGTGGTTGAATTACTTAGGCTGCGTTTGGTTTAATGTGAATCGAATTTCAAGTGTAAAATGAATGCAGGAGAAAGTGGATTCCCGTAAGAAAAATGAAATCCAGGTGTTTGGTTTTGCAATGGAAAATAGTCCGAAAAACAATTTTCGGTATTTGGTAACATTCTAAAAATGCTATTTTTCTACAAATTTTTCACATTTTCTCAGCATCCAAACAAATTTTATTACAGAAAATTTCAAAATATACACTTAACACAATCAAAATATACACTTAACACAACCAAAAATCAAAATAAAAACATTGAGGGAGAGGAAGAAAGAGTGAGATTGGAGGGAGAAAGAGTGACAGAGTGAGGGACAGAGAGATAGATCGGGAAAGAGAGAGATCAGAGTGGATGGAGGACGGCGGCGGCCAAATTGGGTGGGTTTGGGGGTGGAGTGGAGTGGGCTAGTGGTCAGTGGTGGCCAGATTAGCGACGTTGAGCAAGAGGGAGAACAAGCTCGGTCTTGGGTGGATCGGTCTTGGGTGGTGACGATCTAGATGGCGGTACCGATGAGCTTCCAGCGGCGACTGAGTGTGATCTCGTCGGTGCTGGGGTGCCATCTCGGTGGTGCTACAGGTCACGTGATTTGGGCAGTGCTTTAGGCAGCGCGATCTTGCCGGTGCTAGGGTGCGACGAGACCAATGTGATTTGGGGTTGGGGGTGGTGGTGCAATCTGGGGTTGGTTCTAGTGCTCGATCTCTCTTTTCTATTTTCCTGGGGTGGAAATCATTTGAAGGTAAAATAAAACCTGAAATTCATTTCCGGCTTGCTGGGTTTATTTTATAGTCAACGCGGAAATTGATTTCTGTTTGACCCAATTTTCTGTGCTTACCAAACACATAAGCTAGTGTAAAATGATTTCTTGAAATCATTTTTAGCCAAAACAAATGCAGCCTTAATTAGACTATCTAGAAAACCTCAAATTATCTCAAAAACCTCTCCACTCGTTCCAATTGTCTAGAGCACTAAAAGCCTTTAGTTTGGAAAAATGTTGTTGCACACAATTTAATTCACTTTGAAATCGCACTTCAAGTCATGAGTTCTATTATTTTAGGATAGTGTGCAAAATTGTATGGATTAGAGTACGTGTAACAAACACTACTTTTCTAAAAAAGTATTGTGTAGTAGCTATATGCAACGAGTCTTCTGCATCATTTGGGCCCCCATACACTAGTGGGACTCATATGCTGTGAGTATCTCGTTGTATACACTTGTTACACTCGTTCTTCACTCTCTCTTTTTCACACTATAACAAAAGGCTCTCTCTCTCTCAAGCTCAAGCTTGCACCATCTCAGACTTCAGCCAAGGAAGAAAAAACTCGAGCTTGCACCATACATTGTTGTTTCAAAGCTGGATGGAGGACGATGGCTAGGTCATGATGGGTGGTGAATGACAGTGGTTGGGTTGAGGATTGATGGTCCATCGTTGTGTGGGTCTAGTTGGGTTTATTTATTATTTCCTAAATTGGGCATGTTTGGGTTTGATGTGTGATGTTGGATTTGGTTAGTTTGATCTGATTAGGTTTGATATGGTTGTGTTTGGTTAATTTGAAAATTTTCAAAAAATGTTGAAATAGGGAAGGGTGGGTGAACAACAAAAAGTAGTTGGAAAGTAGAAAAAATAACATTGAATTAGATTAGTGATAGATTATTGAGGTTGATGTAGTAGATTGTAAATAGTATATTAGCTAAAGTAGGAAATGTGGGATTTTTAATCCAAATTTGACTAAAACTGTATTGAACTTGATGTGAATGTTCTATGCTGCTTACACAATACCAAATATTGGTGTCGTTAAGTGAAACCTATTCTCTTTGATGAGAATGTTCTATGCTACTTACACAATACCAAATATTGGTGTAGGTTAAGTGAAACCTATTCTCTCTGAAAAATAATAATAAAAAGAGTGAAACTTAATTACCAAAAATATATGAAACTTTATTACAATAAGTATATTAAAATTAGTAGTGTAGTATATGTATAAATGTAAATAATTGCTGGTGTCTTTGCTCACAGTTTGCCAACCTCTTTTTTTTTTTTTTTTTTTTTTTTTTTTTAAGAATACAAAGTATTTTTAACACACACACATGGAGAGGAGAGAAGATCTTAAAGAAACTGACAGTGGTATATATCCAAAAACTCTAGGTTTAACAAGCAATTTATCCTCCCCCCCCCCCCCCCCCCCCCCACCCCCACCCCCACCCACACAATAAAAAAAAGAACAAGCAATTTATCCAAAGTTTGTTCGTTGTTGAGGAGAGATGTGGTTTGAAGTTCTAAGTCCTTTGTCTATTTGTTAATTTAAAGTTGATGTCTCTTTGGGGAAACCAGAATGGGAGTGGTAGGCTGAATAGACTTAAAGGACTTGCCCTAAACTAAAGGGTTCAAACTTCCCTCCATCACATAGTCTCGATGGATAGGATTTTTTTGGTATCACATAAATATGAAGTGAAATATTCTCAACAAAGACTTCCTTATATCAACCACAAAAAAAAAAAAAAAAAAAAAAAATTGTTGATAGGTGCTTGGAAGCACCAAACAAGAGAAGTTTTGACCTTTTTTTTTTCTATCTATTTAAATTTTATATATTTATAAGAAAAGTTGGATTGAGTATCTATCTATACTATTAATAATAAAATTCACTGTTTGGGTTTCATCATTTTGTGAATTAAAATATTCTCACACAAATTCTTAAATTCTAAAAGATAACCCTATTATTTAGTTAAATAATTTTAAATTTAAAAATACAAATCAATTAAAAGATTAATTTACAACTTTTTAAAAATGTTCCTAAGTTTTAAGTTTTTAAACTTTTATCAACTTTCAAAAATATCATAAAAATTAGAATGTTATCTCTATTTCAAACATTATTTTACTAAACTTAAAAAAAAAAAAAGAAAAAAAAAAAAGAATCATCTCACTGTTAAACATTATTTCAAGAGAAAAAAAGATAAAAGGTTTGAGTTTTGGTTTTGTGTGATGGAAGTGAAGCTAAGCCAAAGACGAGACCTTCTTCTTCCCAAACTCCTTCCAAACCCAAACTTCCCTTCTCACACTCACAGGTTTTCCCTCCTTTTTCTTTCCCTTTATTTTGGAAGAAATAAAATTATTCATCCTCCTGTTTTTATTGCAGAGTTTTAAGCTTCTATTTGAATTCGTGGGCAAACAGTAAGAGTTCCTTTCACAAGCATTTTAGATACATTGCTCAGGTACCGTACAATCTCTAGCTCTCTTTTCTTTTCTCTCCCGCAGTTTTTTTTCTTCGTCAACAAAACATAACCGTGTCTTTTATGCTGTCAGAAATGGACGTTTCGGATTCAGGAGATGTCAAAGGTTCAACACCCCACCAAACACTACTTGGTTCATGTTGTCAAAGAGTATGGCAAAGATGTTGAATGACTTTTTGTTTATTTGCTGCTCAACTATTGTTATATCCATTTGCAACAATGCCCATTTCACAGTTCCATTTGGGTTTTTGGCTGCGTTTAAGACATGCCCATTTTGGGTTTTGGCCAGAATTATTGCTTTCTGTTTGTAGGTTTTATGGTTATGGATCTTTCTGACTAATTGTAAAAATAATTAGATGATTTCAGAACTGACACCACACTTGAATTGTGCTCAAAAGCGAAGACTTGGGCTGCAAATTTGAGTGCTTTGTCAAATAATTTGAAAATTTGAAGAAGTCATTGATTAATTTAGTTATTTACATATATCTCAAATTATATGATTTGAATTATTGGTAATGAATAGGAAGTATGGAAAATTTATCTGTTTCAATTTTTGGTTAAATATTGGCCATCAATTTTGTGAAAGAATGTCTGAAACTTTAGTGAAAATACTGTAATTAATGTTTTGGAAGATATTACTTTTTAACTTGGAAGTTTGTTTTGAACTGAAAAGTGATTTCAAATTTAAGAATTAATATAGTTCAGTATGTAATCCAAATTTTCACCTAAACAATGTGATTGGCAGGGGTGAGACTTTAACTTTGATTTCAAAGCAGTATAGTGTCTCAGTATCTGCAATCGCTGCTGCTAATAGGAGTATCGTTGACATAGACCTTGTTTTCAAAGGGCAGCACCTTAACATTCCTTCTGCCTCAGGAGACACTCAAATGGTGAGCAAGACTGCAGGATCATTAGTAATCTGGTCTGACTGGTTATTGCTCTGACTAAGTTTTGGACGTTTTGTGTCATCTATTTGTTTGACACAAAATACTATCCAATCATATCTTTTCCCTTTGCATGTCCCTCTGATAAAGGAGGATGCTTACAATTTTCTGAGTGTCATGTAGCTACACCAAATTACATTATGTTCCTATCACATTTTATTTCTTTATCTGAATTTACTAAGACTGTGATTATGTGTGGCCATTAGGTATGATTATAATGTGACCACGAATTTTAGAGATATTGTGATGAAAAATTTGAGTTGTCTGCTACAGTATAGCTTGCAAAGATGTAACTTTGAGGTATTTAGATTTGAGCGTGTTTAACTTCATGCTTCAAGAACTGATGCATAGTCGTCATGGGCTATCATCTTTTATTATAAATTTAGCATGGAAGTGCAAATAAAATAGTGTAACAAATATGTATACATATAAAGAGGAAAAATACATATAAGATGATTTAATTTAAAAAATATAATTTTGAAATGTGATTGATATTCAGCAATGAATCTCAACTGATAAGTTTGGTATTGACAGATGCTTACAAAGTCAGCCTTCAATTTGAGGTCTGCACCTTTGCACCATGTAGATTTAACTCTAAGAAACTGAGCTGTGAAACACTTTTGTTTACCCACTCCTGAAAGGGGCTCATAACACCTAATTCTCAATGGGCCTATTCAGTTCTGGTAATGTGGCTTTGAGATGAAGGTTTAGATAGACAGACACACACACACACACGCTTAACGCATCTTGTGATGCACTAAACCTTATCTTTGATAATTGATATGCTAGAGTAGCTATGGATTGAATGCTCTGGAGAAGTCTAAATTATTCATTTCAATTGTTGATTTATAAACCTTATTTAACTTGGTAGTATAGATTTCAAAGAGTTCTGATTTTTGAATTTTTTTGGCTTCTGAAGCTGCAAATTAAATTGCCAGAAAACCATCTAGGCTCTCTCAATATCTTGCATGGACTTCTGGAGCAGAGGAATTTCAATGTGCTATCCTCTTATTGTTTATCACATGTATGTATGTCTTGTAAAATTTGCAGCCTACATACTATAATTTTAAGTCACCTTTGGTTGGTTTTGACCAGCACTAGTTATGTTCTAATGACTTTTCTATAACAAGTTGATGCATCTCAGTGACCTCAACATGCTTGCACATTTTATTTTCAGGCTAAATCCACTGGTTATTTTCTAGTTCTGGTTCCTCTCATAGCATTTTGCGTCAGATGCATAATTTCTGCCTTGCATACTAGAGTTGCTGGCAAGTTCAGACATCAAGTTGTGAATGGATCAGAAAGACGACGTTGTGGGTGCAGAAGCATGCGGTGGAAATCTGCTCTCAGTGAAATACTGGAACCTGATACTTTGGATGCTGTGTCAAGTTCACATTCCAATGTAAGCACTTGGTATATTGTGGTTGTAATTCTCAACATCTCTCTTACCTTAACTCTTGACAAAAGTGATGAAGTTCAGGAGGGGGAAGATTCAGAATTTTACAACTCTTTGCATTTTTAGTGGTTGCGACATTGAAATTTTTTTGTTTCTTTTACCCCTTTTTCTACAACCAAATGAAAGTTAATTATGTCTATAGATCATGTATTTCAAGTGAACTCTCATGTTTGAGCACCAAATTTTGAATCGCTAAACAGAAATCATTTTAGTTTGTTATATTAACATGCTTACTCATTTGGAACCATTGTGTAGAGCCTTTCAGAAGATCAATCTCAAGTTTCTTTTGAAGAGGAGCCACGTGCTTATGGCAAGCTTGAGCAAGATTACCAGAAATTTCTATCAGAATGTGGAATGAGTGAATGGGGTCACTGGCGTGGAGGTTCTCCTGAATAACTTCTAGTGCAGTAATTTTGAGCCAAGCTATGGAATCCCTGTAGTGGCATAAAATTTTTCTTTTGTTTTGTTTTTTGTTTTTTGTTTTTTTGTTTTTGTTTTTTTTTTTTTTTTTGATTTTTTCGATTGTACAGATTTTAGACAGACAGACAGATACATACAGATTTTGCTAGAATATAGAATTAGATTTCAAATTCATTATATTTCGTCCCTATTTTGGTTTACTTTCAACTTGTAGCTTGTATATGTGCCAAGAGGTGGTGGGAAAAAGTTTGGTTACTAACAAGTTAAATGTAAAATCTACAATTATTGCAAAGAAGCTTCTGTTAATTCTGGAACTAGTTAAATAGCACTAGCATTGCACAGAGCAAAATTAATTACTGTAAATGAACTAATAATTTGATTTGAATAAGTATACTAATAATATCCTGCTTTATGTGTGTATAGCAATTGGATCATAATTAAGTATGTTTCGAACTGACCTGTGACTTTGGTGGAAGACATTAGCTCATCAAAAACCTACGGCTGGAAAATCTTCATCTATGTAATGTAAACAGTTTTAATGAATTGGAAGAATGATCATTATTATTATTATTTCTGAGAATCGAACTTCATCATTATTTGTCTGAGAGGAGAGAAACGAAGTATTTTTTTTATTTTTTTTAATGATAATTCAAAATACAAGGAGTGTTGGAAACACCAAAAGGTATCTATTAGTCGAACTACAAAACTTTTGGAGAGAAACAAAGTATTTTTTTTTTTTTTTTTGATACAAGGTAGAATTTCTATTCTAGTATAATCTAAGTGTATATGTGTGTGAAACTCCTTCATGGAGCTTTAAACTCCGGCCCTTGCCCCTTACACCTTATAAACACTTATATTTGTAGAGTGACCATCGCACCAAGGGCGTGCGGTGGTGGAGAGAAACAAAGTATTAATTTTTCCATTTTCATTGAGGTATTAATCATGCCTAGTTTAGGCATTTCAACTGTGTTTTATTTTTTGGCCATTTTTATTGAGGTATTAATTAGTTGTAGTCACTCGGTCTATAGAGTATATACCAAATACTATTAATTTTTTTTTTTTTTTTAAGTTCTGGTTGAAAAAAGAAGCAATTTTTTCATAAAAAAGAAAAGAAGAGAAAGGAAATACGAAAACAAAAATGTTTTTAATGTTTCCAAGATCCACCCTTTCGTTACATATTTTGTTATGAAGCGTCCAAAATTGCTCCATTCTATTAACTTGTACAAAGAAGAAACCCATCGGTATTGTCTTAAGTTGTTTTTTCTTGGTGAGAAAAACTGAAAACTTGCCCAAATAATATTGTCCACGAGGTGTCAAGGCATAGCTGGTACTTATTATAGTGATCAGAATCATCAGATCTTATTCTGTTACATAACTTGTAAATTTTAACCTAAAGGGCGTGTGGTGGTGGAGAGAAACAAAGTATTAATTTTGCCATTTTCATTGAGGTATTAATCATGCCTAGTTTAGGTGTTTCAACTGTGTTTTATTTTTTGGCCATTTTTATTAAGGTATTAATTAGTTGTAGTCACTCGGTCTATAGAGTATATACCAAATACTATTAATTTTTTTTTTTTTTTTTTTTTTAAGTTCTGGTTGAAAAAGGAAGCAATTTTTTCATAAAAAAGAAAAGAAGAGAAAGGAAATACGAAAACAAAAATGTTTTTAATGTTTCCAAGATCCACCCTTTCGTTACATATTTTGTTATGAAGCGTCCAAAATTGCTCCATTCTGTTAACTTGTACAAAGAAGAAACCCATTGGTATTGTCTTAAGTTGTTTTTTCTTGGTGAGAAAAACTGAAAACTTGCCCAAATAATATTGTCCACGAGGTGTCAAGGCATAGCTGGTACTTATTATAGTGATCATAATCATTAGATCTTTTTCTGTTACATAACTTGTAGATTTTAACCTAAATCTAGTGCAACATATTAGCACTTTTCTATTATTAGCTAAGGTTGTTCACTTTCTTGCCAATTAAGTGAAAAAAAAAAAGTTGTTCACTTGTTTATGTAAATATCATGCTAGCCAAATCATAAAATTTTGTCCTTTATAAATTGAAACTACTAATTTTTTCAAGTACTTTTATTGTGCGGTTTTGTACCTCTCTCTATTTAGGCATATGTTCGATTTAAACTCTTGTAATTTAAATTCCCGTCACCTATTGTCGTAACTATCGAATTATTAAATAATAAAAAAAAATTCAAATCATCCAAAGAGCGCATTTCACTGCCTCTCTGCCCTGTGTGCTTTCTTGGATTGCCCTTGCTTAGACTCCTTGAGCTTTCCTTCTTCAGGATTATTCTCTCATAATTAAGGTAGGTTTTATTTTCTATAAACTTTAATTTCTTTATTTTCTCTTCTCGGTTTTCCTATAATTTTTTTATAGGGTGTCGAATTCTTGTAATCTGCTATTAATTTTTGCCTCAGCTACTTCAAACGTTATATGCCTATAGCAAAATTGTTCTGAATTTTCGATATTAGAGGTAATTCTAGAATGTTGATTTTTCTTACTTGTATAATTTCCGATGAACCTTTTTTCTTTTGTTGAGAAAAATGAGCATTAAATTATGATTTCAGTTATAAAGATTTTGGGTCTTAAAATAAAATTTCTTCCTAGCTTGACTTGAGAGGATCTTGATGCAGAATAACGAGACAAATATTTGTTACACTCAAAACTGCCTAAACCCAATGTGCATGCTTTGTTATTCTGGCTAAATGTCAGGTCCACCATAGCATCACCAAAGCAAAAACCTTTTTGTTAAGTGCGTACATTGAACCAATTTTAGTGCTCGATAACTTCAAGGAGTTGGTCTAATGGTTTTCATGACCCCATGTGATTCATGAGGTTCTGGATTATATTTCCTAGCCAATACCTTGGAGCCACCTTCAAGAGGTTGCTCCCTATAATTATCGAGTGTGTGTAGGATGAGGAATTATACTCACCAGGGGATTAGTTGTTGCTCTATATGTTTTGCACACTGACGTTTAAAAAAAAGCCCAGGTGAGATATGGCCCTAAACAATTGGTATGCAACATCCAACAATTGAAGAACTTAGATTAGTCTTGGCCTTGGGCTCTGTGTTTCCAAAATTCTTCAGTATAGTTAGAGTAGGACTTTTAAGGCAATATAAAAATCGGTATTTCTTACACCCATGGAGTTTCGTTATGAGTAATGTTAGAGAGAGAGAATATTTTTCACTGTTTTTCTTTTTAAAAACAATTGTTGATATAGCTTATTGTGATTGATATAACATTATTTTTACCTAGGTTCACTACTAAGGCAACTTTTATTATGCATAAATTCCAATAGATAATGTCAGTAGAATTTTTAAAAAAATTGTGAAAAATGTTGTGTTGGTTCTTTAATGGGATGGCTTTGTGGAGTTTGAAGGTCCTCAACAAGAAAGTGAGAGGATGATAGAGTCCTTTTCTTTCATATTTTGTTCATCTTGAATGGGGAAGCTATGAAATTATAGAATAATAATAGCATATATATATATATATATATATATATTTTCATATACTTAGGGATTTCATTCTTGTTGAAAAAATATCCAAGCTCCTATTAAGGGGACGAAGAAATAAGAACAAACTAGAAAAAAAAAATGCTGTATTATTTGTTAATTCCAATATCAATGCTGGATTATATTACATTTCTTAATCCCCAGTTAATCAGATTTTCCAAGTTGACAGTACCCTAGCTAGTTATTTTTTGTATTTGGGATGCACAGATGACATGTTATTTTTTTTTTCTTACAACTAGTGGGTGATGGAGGAACTTTGAACCCATGTTTCCCCCAGACAAGAGACTAGTGCCATTGAACCACAAGGCTTGGTGTTTCATGTGTCTAGTATAATTACAATGCATATGTTATGTTGTTTTCCTGCTTTATTTATAAGGTGTTAAGTTTGTGACATTTTCAATTGGTGTTTCACTTGCTCCTATAATTTTTTCTGAATGGTTAGTAGTACTCGTCACTAATTATGATAGATACATCATCTGAATGATCCAACTTTTTTTCTTTTGCAGCTTACTTTGGGAAAATGCCTGAGATTATGTTAGGAAGTCACACTGTAAAATCCCATGGATTCAAAGTGGCAAGCAGACATATGCATGACTGGATAATTCTTTTTGTTCTTGGGGTAATAGATATCGGTCTGAATGTTGTAGAGCCTTTTCACAGATTTGTTGGGAAAGGCATGATGGCAGACCTGAGATACCCATTTAAAGAGGATACTATACCTTTTTGGGCTGTTCCAGTTCAGTATCCAAATTCTTAGATTTTGCATTTGTAATTTTGTATACCTATGTTACTTTGTGATTTCAAATTATATTACCTTCTATAAGGAAATGCCCTTACACTTACTGTTTCCTGTGACAGATCTATGCTGTACTGTTGCCATTTGCTATATTTACTATATATTACTTACGAAGAAGAGATGTCTATGATTTGCACCATGCCATATTGGGTAAATCTCCTTTCCTTTTCTAGGCTTTTGATAAACCTGCTTTCACTGCTTGTTAACTCATTGTATATTGTTTGCAATGCAAGATCAGGCACTCTATTTTCTCTTCTAATAACTGGAGTTATTACGGATTCAATCAAAGATGGTGTTGGTCGACCACGGCCAAACTTCTTTTGGCGGTGTTTCCCTGATGGAAACCAGGTGTGTCCTTAATTTCATACCACCTCAAGCTCCTTGCTCTTTTTTCCTTCAATTCTTTGATGGGATAGATAGTCCTCTTAATTGTGTATTAAGCCAATATGTTATTATCCTCATGCTCTGGCATGTCAGGTCTTCCATCCTGTAACATTGGATGTCGTTTGTAATGGAGATAAGAGAATTATAAAGGAAGGATACAAAAGCTTTCCTAGTGGACACACTTCATGTACGTAGAAGAGCTATTTACAGGTTACTTGTTTTTGCAGAATAACAACCACCATTGGATGATGTATTAACCATGACATGATACATACATATCTAGTTCATTTATTCCTCATCTTCATCTCTGACATTGTTTTATTTTGTGTTCATGCATATACTCTTAGCATTATTTTCAACATATTTACACCTTACAAAGACTAGTGGGAATTTTCATTAAATTGTAATTTGTCATTTGAAACGAAAAGAGTCCATATCACAGTTTAGATTTTTATTTACTAGATCTAAAAATGTACATACTATTAGTATTAAATGATGAGTTGGCTTAGGCTTAATTCTTTGGGGTTTGCCTTTCATTGGATTGAATTTCAGTGAGGGTCACAAGTGAGGATTGTGGGGGTAAGGGAGGACACTGAATTCACTTCTAAATTTGTATATTTAATCTGAACCATTAAATAGATCAATTTCAAATGGGGGAAAAAAAAAAAAAATCCTTTTCCTGTTCATCATTATTGCCTTAGCAGCTCAAACAATTGGGTTAAGTGTTCAGAATGCCTATTAGTAACTCTACTCTTCTAGTTATTCTGAGGAAGACTAAAAATTGTTACTTAAAAATGTGGCAAGAAATTAATTTAAAATTACCATCAAAAGGGTTGGTAAAGGTGATTTAATTTTGTAGGTTTCTTGAGTTTGAATCTGCCAAGCATGAAGAAGCCATAATGTTTTCATATAAGGAAGACAAACATACAAACAAACTTGGTGAGTGGTGTAGTGGGTTGACTAGAGCAGCTGGTTTGGTCCTGTAATGATAAGAATTGATAAGAATGCTTAATTCATTGAACCACAAAGATGCCTTGGAATATTCAATAGCTGGGGAATGTTTTCAAAATGATTCTCTAAAATACTTTAAGGAAAATTCCTGACTTCCATTCTTGTTTGGGATCAGGAGGGTCTCATATTCATTTCTCCTTTTCTTTGCTCAGTAATTAGAGGTGTTATATGGTAGCATAAGATTTGGTCATTCACACTAAGATCAATAGATGGTGGTGCAAATACACTTGAGCTCACTTTGATTATGGTCATCAATGCGCAGGGTCTTTTGCAAGTCTTGGTTTCCTTTCATGGTATTTATCAGGGAAAATTAGGGTGTTTGATCGCAGGGGCCATGTTGGAAAACTTTGTGTTCCATTTCTTCCATTGCTTTTTGCTGCTTTTGTGGGAGTTTCTCGTGTTGATGACTACTGGCATCATTGGACAGATGTCTTCGCTGGAGGTCTTATAGGTTTGTACTAAAATAAATTAGTGTGATTAATTTCTTTATTGATCCTACTTTATCCTGGTAAATTGGATCCTATATCAATTAACATAAATGATTATCTCACTGATCCAATTCCCTTTTAATTTTTTCAATGCAGGATTAACAGTAGGCTCATGTTGTTACTTGCAATTCTTTCCTTTTCCTCATTCTGTGAACGGTATGCCCCATTTACTTGTAATTTTTTAATGCTAATAATTTTTGACTACATGAGATTGGCGTTAATTTTTTAAATAAGTTGAAATTTGGTCAATTTTACACAAGTACTATTGTTGCATGATCTATCTCAATAGTATTTTTTTTGCAAACCAAATGCCTTTCAAAACTGTAATGTTGAAATCACCCGATATCAACCATTGTTTAGTGAATCTCTTGTACTTGGGACGAGTTGTTAAGATTAGGAGAGAGACTTTTGAGCAATCATAAGTAATTGATCCAGTAGTGGTCATGAATTGCTCCTTGGTAAGGTTCACAGAACATAATAGATTCATATAATCCTCTACATTTGATCTGCAAGTGTGACTTTTTTTTTTTTTTTTTGAAAGGTTACTACGGCTGTGGTTTGGAGTAGGAAATACAGAAAGTGATGTTCCATTGGTGCCATAAGCCATTGGGGATACGATTTAGATTCATATTTTGTGGCTTTAAATGATACTGTTGTTTCATTCATGTATGGTGGTCTAAACAGAAAATAAGAAAATAAGCTCGGGATATGAAATCAGCAAATATTTCAGCTGATTGTGAAAATATGTATCTTATTGTGCACTTAAAACTTATGGTTGTACTTGTATTAACTGTTCAAACACTTTGCTAGCAAAGGGGCTTTTATAAGTGAAATGCTTGGAGTTTTGTTTATCATCAATCTTCCTATTCTTTATCGTCATGTTTAATCTTTAGTCTCTTCTCTTCTGGACATCCAGGTTGGGCACCTCATGCATATTTTCAAAAGTTGGCAGAGAGCAATAATGGTCCTCGAACCTCTTTAAGAAGGGCTCGCTCTCTTGGTATGGAGCTACATGAAGCACACACTTCATTTATAAGACACGACAAAAATAAAGAAATTGGAGAACCCAGTCCAGAAAGTACAAGTCCATCATTAGATTCAATGGAAGCTGGGACAAGCAGATACTGATTTTAGATTTTTTTTTTTTTTTACTTTAAAAAAAAAAAAACAATATGAAACAATTAGACATGTCTATTTACATAGAAAATCCAACTTTTCACGTATATATTCTAACTTTAAACTATGTATAGGACTTAGTATGTGATCACTTCCTATAGATGTTCTTGAATTTTTATTGGGCCATATTTCTAAAATCAGTCTATATTCATAATACATATACTTTTTTTCCTCCCAAAATTTAGGAGGGTGATTGTCACTCTGGCCCAGTAGTGCCTCTGTCCCTACTGTCTATAAATTTTACTATTCTTAAGAAAAAGAGTAATAATTCAATATTTTGGAAGAAATGTTCTTTCCACATATAACAGTAGCTTTTGCTTTCCACATATAATAGTAAATTTTTTAAATTAAATTTATGGTGTGATCCCTAGAAGAAAACATTATTTTTGAAGTTTTTAAATAATTTTTTCTAACAAAATACGTAACTAAACACAAACCAAAAAATCTATTAAATACTTATAAAAAAAAATATAAAATAAAATAAAATCAATTTCACTTTCAAATTACAATCCCCTGTAACTTTTTAGGCTTTAGGCTGCTAAAAGGTCTTACCCAACCATTTTTAGGCGACAAGGCAAAGATTTCCTCCAAAATGTAGGCTGGTCCATTGCTTTAGGGGCGATATTAACAAGTAGCCAGCCCAGCTTTTGGTCCCACAATGCTGAAACCGTTGTGGATGCCACCTACCTCTAGAACTCACTTTCTACTTTGCATTTTTTTTAGTCGATTTATCTGCTGCATTTTATGACCTATACTTCTTATTTTTTTGTTGATGAAAATGACCTATACTTAATTCTAGCTTAAAAGCAGTCTTGTCATTTGGTAAAGCATTTAAGTGATAGAATTAGATCCAACCACCCCATCTCCAAAACTTGCTTGAAAATGTAACAAGTTAACAACATAAAGGTCGCTAGCGTGTTCTACTCTACATTACTGCTAAAATAGTTCCAATTAGAACTATGAGACTTTTCACCATAAAAGAATTAAATGGGACTTTGCTCAAAAAAAGAAAGAAAGAAAAAAAAAAAGAAAAAAAGAAAAAAAGAAAAGAGAGAGACTAAAGTGTGGACACTAACCCATTTGATTGGACTAAATAGCGTTTGAGGCTTCTATTAATCAGTTTGTGATAGGTTGTTTCGTTATAAAATAAATTGAATTAAAGGTATCTTCTAGATTTTCGGAAAAGGAAAAGAGTAGTTTTATTTTTTTATAATTTATAAAGTTATACATGTGTTGGTAAAAAAAAAAGGTTATTGTGAAATTATTGAGAGATGAAATAGCCAAAAAATTATACAATAATTTGGGAGTATGATTATATTGTGTACTCCCTCTTTCCTTATAAATAATGAGTGTCATCATAAATTTAATAAGTGAAATCCACTATTATGTAAGATAAGAATAAGGAGTAAGATATTATTTCACTCCTAAAGTATTGTATAATTAGTTAATTAGCCATAATTTGGTTTAACGGGTTTCCTTCTAAGGTGAGTTAAAGGGTGATTGAAAACAAAGAACAGAAAATGAGGTTGGTGAACAAAAGAGGACCTATAAAATGCAATACAAATAAGTACGTCTATACAATGTGATCAAAGACTTGGCTGGGGTCTCTAATACACTAACAACCCCCTCAAACTCAGTGGGGGATGGGAGATCATTTTGAGTAGTTTAGATAAGGCTCGTTTGGTAAGAGATTTTTAGTAACGTCGATTGTATTTTTTGAAAATATGTTTAGGTGAAAAAGTGTGTAAAAATACGTATAATATTATTTAAATACTAAAAACTGTTATTTAAACAACAGTAACAAACGGGATATTATGGAAATGCCTTAGGATGTGACTTGGAGAATCTGTCTGCAAGCTACTCATGAGAGGGAACTGAGGGAAGTTGGCGGGAGCTATGGAGAAGATGATGTCGAGCAAGGTTACAATCAATTGTTAGGTAAGTTTTTGGAAGATGTGATTACAAGCAATATGGGTGGCACTCTTGTTGTCATAGTGTACAACTAGAGACTTGAATCTTGTAAGAGCTAACATAACCAAAGGATTTTCGAGGTAGTGTCAGCAAGAGTGGGGTATTTAGTCTCAATACTAGAGCAAGCAACAATGATCTATTTCGTTCTACATTGAGTTATAAGGGAGGAATCAAGAAGAATGAAGTACCCAATAGTGAAATAACAAAAAGGAGCATCAATATTAGAGCAAGCAACCAAGGTCTATAGTGAGCGGATTGTGGAGGTGTGCAACAGAGGCAAAAGTTTCCTCGTATTGTGCGTTTGGGAAGCAATAAAAATTATAAATTATTTCACTATTCAACTTATTTTGAGTAGAGTTGTGGTGTATCTTTGTGTTAGAACCCATTTCCCTCTCCCTTGTGCGTGTGTGTGTTTGTTTCTAAAAAAAAAAGAATGGGTAATTGTCTCACATTACTTAAGAGAGTGTATTGTGTGTAGTATAACTTGCCCCACTATTCTTTAAAAGTTACCATAACTTTTGAGTGGAGTTATGGTGTGCCTTTGTATTAGAACCCCTTTCCCTCTCCCTCGTATGTGTGTGTGTTTGTTTTTCAAAAAAAAAAATGTTTTTAATTTCAACAAAATAAGCGATATTCAAATAGACCCTTAATGTCATACTCTTGAGATGAAATCTTTAGCCAAAGAGGTGAGCTTTTTTTCTCTTCAAGAGAGAGTGGTGGAGGAGAGGGGCATGTGAAATTTTGACATTTTTGTAAAGAGCTCGTATTTAGAAGATGACATGAAGAGAGACCCTAAGGAATTGGAACGTACAGGATCCTAACACCTATATTATTAAAAGCGTTTTCACCCGCAATAATGACAATAATTGTTGTCACCAATATTCTTAAATGGGGGACGACGAGAGTTTGATTTTTTGACGAGCTCTAGAGCTAATGCAAAAGGCTTCATTAGTCTAAGAGGTTTTCTAATAGGGTTTCTTAAGTTCTTGAGTGACAAAGCTACAGTTTGCGGCGTTTGAGAAAGCTATACGTAGATTGAGACTAAATAAGGTCATTTTTGCAACCCAAAATGGCATGAGCAATGTGAGAAATCTCATTTCGAGTCATTTAGACACATCAAATGTAGAAACAAACCTATGAAATACATGGTCAAATGAAAGTTGGTCAATGATCAAAGTCAACAGGTTAATCAATGGCAACCGAGACGTATGTCAAACACGTATTGGAGCATGTAAAATCAGATAATTGAAAAATGTTTCCAAGCCTTACCCCCACGGTTCAAGGCATTTTCATATACATAGAAGAGTTTGTTACAATTCAAAAATACAATTCAGATATACCAATTCGGATGGATATACTTCTAGCTCATCACTAAGATACAAATTCAAAGGTGATTCTACCATATCCTAATCCTATCTCATCACAAGCCTAATTCTATCTTATCATATCTTATTCAAAATATGATTCAGCTATACACACATTCAAATATACATCAGCTGCTATCCTCGGTAATTACAGCTGTATCCTTAACAGAGCATGGGCGATGTGTGAGGCACATGGATTGAGGGACAAAACTTTAAGTGGCGTGTGAGGGTCTAGGAAAGCTCCATATTAGTTGGAGTACTTTCGAGTGACATGCTCAGGCTCGGGACTCAAAGAGGAAGCTCAAGAGGTTGAGATTTGAGAGGATTAATGCACAAGCTACTACGTGAGGATGTTGTGAGCGAGACGTTGCCAAAGGGGGAACGTTGCAAAGGGATCGAAAGAGAGTTTCATAACCTTGGTCTGATACCATATAGAAATTGAGAATGATGATATGGAGTGTACGTCAGAATGAATAGTAATATAGAGCGGCAAAATAACTTAGCAGTACTAGTACGTAGTATAATACAAGTATAAAAGCATAGAATAGTATAGTATATTAGTACAAGGAAGTATACAGATATATCTAAAGAGTGGGTTTGTGCCCAAATACTGTGTTTTTGATACACCAATAGTGCTTAACCCAAAGTCATAATTTAACAATAATCTAGAATTTATGATCATAATGATGTTGGTGTATCTTTTCCAAGCCTATGTGCCAAAACATCACCAATATTATTGTATAACTTTTTTAAAAGTGTCTTCCTTGTCAAGGTATATATAACTGCAATTTTTACACAATAGACAAAATAAACTGATAAAAAATATATATTTGTCAAGAGGCAGAGTAAATCGTTTCATTTCTTGCACATGCAAGGCACTGAACCTCATTTGCTCAATATATATTACTGTCTTTTCAGATGAGTAATGGCTACTTTTCCTGACATAGTCAAAACAGCACGACATTTATATTACACTTTTCATTGAATGAAAAACAAGAAACTATGATAATTGGGCGACCTTTGTTGTCTCGGTTACTTGTACGACATACACACGTGTTAAGCTGGAAAACTTGTTTGGAGAGGGGAACGTTAGTTTGGATACAACTGAAAACTGAAAAATATTGTAGTAAATAATTTTTAAATGTGTAAATAGTACCATGAGACCGATTTTTAATAAAAAAGTTGTTGAAAAGTGAAATTTGTGGGTCCATAAATAGTGAAATTTGTGCTAAAAAGTCAACTATTGCGGCTACTGTTCATTGAACAGTAGCCGCTACAGTGCTGCTACAGTACAATTTAGCTGGAAATGCCTGAGAAAAAAAAAAGGCCAAAAAAACGCAAACGTCAAACGTAAGCGTGCTAGCCAAACGAGCACTTAGTGTGCGTTTTTCTTCTTTTTTTTACTTTTCAGCTTTCCCAGTCGGCTTTTTGTACTGTTTATTACTGTTGTGGATACTGTTCATTGAACAGTAGCCGCAACATTTGACTTTTTCACACAAATCTTATTATTTACGGACCCACAAATTTTACTTTTCAACGACTTTTTCATTAAAAATAGGTCATATGGTACTATTTACACATTTAAAAGTTATTTTGTTACAATATTTTCAGTTTTTAATTTTTAATTGTATCTAAACAGACCTTTAATATAATTAATTAATCCAGCAAGATGACAACAACTCCAATCCACGAGGAACTGTGGCAAAGGTAAGATTTTTGTTTTTTTGATGTTAGGTAAGATTTATGTTGCATTTTGAAAGAAAGATGAGAGCAATTACTTACTGCAACCTAATTCCAACCACCCACAACCCCCCCCCCCCCCCCTACAGAAACATCACAGGCTGTACTCAATTGATGGCAAAAATCCATAATGCAATGACTTCATGCGGGTGACTTAATTAATTTCCTCCCATTGAACGCGATTCACCCACCTTTAATTTAATTTTCCTGTAACCTATCTGACCTAGTAATCCACTAGCGTAAAGTAGTCCATCTTTTTTTTTGTTAGTTGCATGTCTGCTCACTTCTCTTTATTCAATTTTACAAAAAAGTAAAAAGGGAAAAAAAAAAGTGTTAACGATTATCTAAGCTATTGGATTAACAATTATTTTTAGAAATTTTTTATGAAAAAAAATATTTTTTTAATATTTTTTTTTTATGAAAGTGGCATTAAAATTTTTTTAAAATAATTTATTAACAAATGTCTTAAATCCCCTCAAAAAAGAAAAAAAATGCCTTAAAGGCATTAGTTAACCGGACTCAAAAGTAAAAAAATATTACAAATTTTTATCATTAATAATAAATGAGATTAACGAATTTAAAAAATATAATAAATGAATGTTAGAATTATGTTTTTGAGATTAGTAACTTATAAGTTTGTAAATTTTATGTAGTAAAATTTGTAATATTCTTAACATTACTCTTTAATTATAATTTTTACAATCATAATTTTTATCACAATTTATTAAAATGGTCGATTATAAGTAGTTAACAATATATATATATATATATATATATATATTTTGGTAAAATAAGTAGTTAACAATAACCTTCACGCATGACTGCTTTTATTCTCCATCCCTCGTCATAGTCCATCACGTGAAATTGTGACGAAATTTGTGCTGTTGTGGCACAAAGACTTTCTCTTTAAACCTCTCACCTATCTTTGCTTTCCGCCTTATGACACCACTCGTAGCTCTCTCCCCCCATTTAACTCCGCTCACCTTATTGCCTTTAATGAGGTAGCCCTCTCTTTAAGTTTTAAAAGTTAAAATACTTACCCATATTGTCTTTACTCAGTTCCATGCCTTTGGCCATGTAGCACCCCATCTCTCTCACTCTCTATCTCACTCTCACACTCAGACAACATGGTCATGGAGTCGGACATTATTCCATTTTGTGGAATCATGGGAAGGCGCTGGAGCAGAAGAAGATATCATAGACTAAAAAGTGAGGAAAATATACAGATTTCTATATCAGAAGTTCCAAAGTATGCAAAGATTAGAGTGGCACCAAAGGCAACCTTATCAATCAAGTTCTTAAAAAAATTTAGAGATGATTATGTGGAAATGATGCTTTGCCTTGCGGGACATATTGCGCAGTTGAATAATGGTAATGTTTACTTATATAAGAAGATCCCAAATGCTCCACTTTTCTCACCTTCACAGGAGGTTGGTTTCCGATCCAAGTTCTTTTAAGCTTAAGTAACTTGCCTTTTCTTTTATCTTCTCTATCTTGAATCTTTCAAGCCTTTTTTTTTTTTTTACAAGTTTCTTATGTAGATGGAATGATCTTGTTCCTGTATAAATTCTATCTCTGTCCTTTGTGGTGAACTGAGAAATGAGTGAATGTTCAATCACCCTTTTCTTTTTGGTTTTCTTTGTTATCTAGTTGGTAGCAGCATAAATGTGGAGATAACAGTATCAGATCAATGGTTGATTAATATAAGACGGATAAACCGTAGTATCATATTATTTGAGTATTATTCAAAACTTTGAAAGTAATATTCTCTCGTCTTCTATATAATAATGAGTTTCATTAATTAAATTCAAAGACAGACTTACAAAAATTACGTAGAAGGAAAAAGCATTAGTTTAAAAGAATTAATTTGAATAAATTTCTCTAATTTTATAATTCAAGATATTTATTTTAGAGTTTTTCTTAAAAATTTAAAACGACAGCCATCACACCTTCAATTTCCACTACCAAAAAAAGAAAAAGAAAAATAAATCTTAGGAATATTTGCCATGCATATTTATTTGGAGAACAAAAAGAATAGTTTCTTATTAGGATTTTATTGTTCCTGTAACAAAAATTATCAAATAAAATGAATTTTCTAATTTACTAAATTATGCTCTAAATAATAATATTTTACAAATTTGTATTATAACCTAGTTAGAGCAGCACGTGCAAGGCACGTACTAGCCATGAAAAAAAAAGTAGTGATTAGAATCCATTCTAAATTTTCTTTGTATCATAAAATAAAGATATAAATCATTAAAATTTTAAAATACATAAAGATTAACATTAATCAAAAGAGATATTAATTTTAAGAATTTTGATAATTATATCATAAAAAGTTAATCTCATTTGTATAAGACCAAGATGGATCCCAGTCCAATATTTTATTATTTTATTTTGACCTATAACTTACACCTCAATAGTTGTGAATATATTGTAATAATAACAATATGTCACGCTATTTTTAGTTGTGCTAGATCTCAGTATGATATTTTATTATTTTATTTTATTGTATTTTGACTCATAAGGAATTGACACGTGTCACAACATTTTCACAATATCTCTATGTATACATTGTACTTAATTACAATGTAAATTTATATTGTAAACACAAAAAAATTGCAAATTTTGTACATATTTACAAAATTTGTACAATATTTACCATTTTTTGTGTGCAAATGTGTATAATATTAACCACTTTTGTGCATTTACAATGTAAACTTGCATTGTAAGTACAAAGGAAACATACAAAGATCTTAAA
The DNA here is from genome assembly GCA_032727855.1 of Quercus ilex subsp. ballota. Taxonomy (NCBI): domain Eukaryota; kingdom Viridiplantae; phylum Streptophyta; class Magnoliopsida; order Fagales; family Fagaceae; genus Quercus; species Quercus ilex. The sequence continues at coordinate 26,781,964 of CM064917.1, forward strand.
AAAAAAAAAAAAAAAACCAAAACAAAAAAACAAAGCTCAAACCAACTGGCATACTTGAAGGAAAAAAAAGGAAAAAAAGAAAGCAAAAAGTGCACCTCACTAATTGAATAATCCAAAAAAACACTATTTATGAGCCTTTGGCTCTTTTTATATAGTTAATAGAAATAGATATGCTAGCTTACATAAATATTTAAAAGGGAAAAAAAAAAAACACAAACCGATAAATAGAAAAAAAAAAAAAAAACTTTAGGCACTATATCTACCGTGCCAGTTGAATAAACCAAAAGCACTGCACAATAAGTGTTGTAACATTTTCTCAAAAAATTTATTTTTAGTTGTGGTTGATTACAGTCTCATATTTTATTATTTTATTTTAACTTGTAAGAAATTGACACGTCAATAATTGTAAAAATATTATGAAATTTGTTGTGTCAGTATAACAATATATATATATATATCAGCTTACATAAATATTTAAAAGAAAAAAAAAAACACAAACCGATTACTTAAAAAAAAAAACAAACCGATTACTTAAAAAAAAAACAAACAAACAAACTTTAGGCAATGTAGCTACAGTGCCAATTAACTAAACCAAAAGCATTGTAACTACAGTGCATACATGCATTGGCATAAAGCAAAAGCACTGCACAATAAATGTTGTAACATTTTCTCAAAACATTTATTTTCAGATGTGGTTGGTCACAGTCTCATATTTTATTATTTTATTTTGACTTGTATGAAATTGACACGCCAATAGTTGTGAAAATATTGTGAAATTTAGTGTCGGTATAACAATATATATACTAGCTTACATAAGTATTTAAAAGAAAAAAAAAAACACAAACCGATTACTAAAAAAAAAAAAAAGGCACTGTAGCTACAGTGCTACTTGGTATTGTAGCTACTGTTCAAAACATGGGAAAAAAAAAGGGCAGTGGCTCACGAAACCAAATGTAAGTGCAAAAGTACTGTATCCACATTCGCGCTTATATATATATATATATAAAAGACAAGTGTCACAATATTTTCACAAAAATTTATTTTCAGTTGTAGTTAGTTACAGTTTCGTATTTTATTATTTTATTTTGACTTATAAGAAATTGACACCTAAATAATTGTGAAAATATTGTAAAATTTATTGTGTCATTATAGGAATATATATGCGGGTTTTTATAAATATTTAAAAGAAAAAAAAAAGTACAATCGAAAGACTAAAAAAAAAAAAAAAAAAAAACGTTGTAGCTACTGTAGCTATAGTGCCACTTGAACAAACCAAAGTGACACTGATAACAACTGTTCAAAACTTGTGGGGGGGGGGGGGGGGGGGGGGGAATGGCTCACTACACCAAAATGGGCACTGTAGAGGCATTGCCTCTTCTTATATAGTCAATAGAAAAAAGAGCACAAATCGATGATTGAAAAAAAAAAGTACATATTGAACAAACCAAAAGTATTGTAGTTAGTAATTTTTACACATTCACCTAACAAGTGTCACAACATTTTCAAAAAACATTTATTTTCAGTTGTGGTTAGTCACAGTTTCATATTTTATTATTTTATTTTGACTTATAAGAAATTGACACCTCAATAATTGCGAAAATATTGTGAAATTTGTTGTGTCAATATAACAATATATATAAAAGCAAGTGTCACAAAATTTTCACAAAACATTTATTTTCAGTTGTGGTTGGTTACAATTTCATATTTTATTATTTTATTTTGACTTATAAGAAATTGACACCTTAATAATTGTGAAAATATTGTGAAATTTATTGTATCAGTATAACAATATATATAAAAGAAAAAAAAGTACAAACGGAAGGCTGAAAAAAAAAACTGTAGCTACTTTTCAAAACATAAAAAAAAGAAAAAAAAAAGAAAAAAAAGAAAAAAAAAAAAGTGGCTCACCAAAATATCACAGTAGATGAACAGTGAAATACGTTAAATGAACCGTATCAAAACACTGTAGCAGCATAGCCGCTTTTTATATAGTTAATAGAAATAGACATCGGAAGATATTACTTCATTAGAGCTTTGACATATCTTATATTCCTAAGAGTTTACATTCCTATTCCACCTAGGGATATATATATATATATATATATATATATATATATATATATTGATTTCATTAAGAGTTTACGATAATGCAATCTCATTATCCATCTCCAATCGCTGCCTTCAAATTTTGATACTAGATATCACTGTAAAATCTGTCTCCCACATCGCAAAAATTAAAATTGCTGGCGGTATCCTAAAAATCCTCCCTGGAGGACACTCACAATAAGCAAGTCCTTATGAACATATGGATGCTTCATATCTTGTGTAATTGAATCAAGGAAGTAGCCAAAAAAAAAGTAGCTCGGATTTTCAGATCTAACAGCGAGATCAATACAATCCACCATGTGGAAAAGTTTGATAATGATCCTTGATTCTTACATGTTTTTATGATACCCCAAATTATGTGGATTTGATTGGATTGAATTATTTAAGTGTGAGTTGTGCGGGGGTGTGTAGATCAAGTGTTTACTAGGTGGATTTTGGGTTTATAAGTGATTATAATGAGCCATAATTATAACTTGACTAGTCTTTCTAGAGTATAAGTGTAGATGTGACTATTGTTTTCCTTGAGTCATTATAAATAACATTAGAGCAAACGTGACAACACCATGTGGCTTGGGGCATTGCAACAAAATGAGGATCCTAACTAGGACATCAAAAATTTAAGTGCAGGAAGATTGTAATATGACAAATTGTGTAGATTTTATTAGATGGACTATTTTAATGTGTGTTGTAGAGGAGTGTGTACATTTGTGTTGACTAAGTAGATCCTAATTAGGCTTATAACTAATTACAAGAGGTTTCAATTGTAACTTAATTAGTTATTTTGAGGTATAAGTGCAAATATGGCTAGAGCTTTTCTCAGGCCATTACAATTCCCGCGTGCTACAATCATGAAATAGGATGGTAAGCAAACATTGTGCTACACAATTGATCTCAAATATCATATGTATTCTAAAATTATAATTGAATCATTTCCATGCATAAAAAAAGGATTTCCAAACATGATATTTCACATATGTCACATTGTAATAAGTTTGAGCATTGAAGGGTCACACATGATTAATCTTGAGGACACATAATCAAAAGTTCCTAGAGATGTGTTAAGTTTCCCAAGATTAAAGGTCCGTTTAGATAGAACTTATTTTCTTGAAACTGAAAATTGAAAAATGAAAACACTGTAGCAAAATAATTTTTAAATGTGTGAATAGTATTGTGAGACCCATTTTTAATAAAAAAGTTGCTGAAAAGTGATACTTGTGAGTCCGTGAACAGTGCACGGATGCATTATTCACGGTTGAAAAGTCAACTTTTGCGGCTTAAAAAAAAAAAAAAAAGCTGAAAACGCAAAACGCTAATGCAGAAACACAATCCAAACCGCACCTAAGTCATGAAACCAAAGATGATTGGCAATAGATAATTTTTTTGGCATCCAAAGATCCGAAAGTTTAGCATGATCAAGATTGAATCTTGACTTTAAACTCAAGTTTTTCTCATGGAAAGATACAAGCTTCCTAATAGATTTATGTCCAAAGTTAGAAAGAATTAGGTCTGTAAGCTAACCAAGCTTTGCCGAGTAGTGTATATTTGAGCTTGGCTTGTCAGTAAAAGTCAAAATCTCAAGCTTGGCTCGAACTCGTTTAAAATAATATTTGAGCTTGAGCTCATGAGAAAACTAAAAAGCTTGAGCTTGGCTTGACTGACTTGATTAATTAGTCAATCCAAGCTTGAGCTTAATATAAAGCTCAAACTCGAACTTAGGTCAAGCTTTAAGCTTGAGATCTAATAAAATTATATTATGAAATGCCTAAATCTCCAAAAATCAAGTAAATAATAATAATAATAATAACATACTCATTTTATCATGCCACTAAGTCCCACCTACGATTAGCCATTGTTCAAATTACAACTTTACATAACTAGCATACTCATTTCCATCCATTCATCCTTCATTATATTGTCTATAACTTATTCAACAGTTGTTCGAAATACAATTTTTACATTCATGTTATATGGTGAAGAAGTAGAATAAGACTTGTTTGTAACTATTATGAATGAGAAATGACTAACATGTTTCATAACTTTGCATTAGATGGTTAATGAGGAAAGACCATATATGACCCACTCAAATTTAGAGGGGAAAAAAAAAATGTAACTAAAGTCTAAAGTGGTGTTTGTTCAGTTTAGAGTAAAGGGAAAAATTAAGGTAATGGGTAGTATTCCCGTATTTGCCATGTTATTATTAAGATATGTGTTATGAGTTTATTTTAAAAAATACATATCAAGCTTATAAATGAGTCTATGCTCAACTTTTTTTGTATTGAGCCTCATAGCCACAAGCTTGTTCATGAACAAATATCTTTGCTTGGGCCCGGCTTGTTTATCAAATAAAGCTTAAACTAAGGTTCAAACTTGACTTATTTATAAACAAACAAACATAAATGAGCTTTTTATTGAACCGACTCTAAATTGTTTATGAACGTCTCATTTACCATTGAATCATAAAATTGTTTTGTTGAGATATTTTGTCAAACAAGTTAAGTGCAAGTGGAAAGGATAGGACAAGGACAGCCATTCAACCACGGAGACCAATCCATTCGATACAAAATTCGTCCAAGGCAAGTTATTCCCATCAACAAAGCACCAAAAGAATACTATGGCCGGATATTCCAATGTCCAAAATCCGGATTTAAAAAATAAAAATAAAAAAGAAAGAACAAGAATGAGAATTGTCTTACCCTACATGGCTTGGAAATATTTATGATTGCTTCGGTTTTGAAAAAACTCTTGATCTTCCACCTTTGGACTTTGGGAGGAATCATGTATCTTTGATTTTCCTTTTGCTCGGATCAATGGGCACCAAAAAAGAAAAAAAACAAGTAGCAACCTGCACTATACAGCTCTAACACAGAAACCAACACCTACACACATTAAAGCACCTATTACAACTTCATCACATAGACTAAGGCTATCTATAGAAGCATATGATTCATATGGATACCAAGCCACATCATTGAGAGCCCTATCATTGGTAGAAAACTTTTTAAGAATATAGGGGAAAATGGCTGTTTAGCCTTAATTTTTTTTTTTTTTTGGAGATAAAAAAGAAAAAAAAAAAGGAGGCTAAACAACCATTTAGCCTTAATTTTTTAACTATGTAGTCAAATAGCTCATTTTTCAAATTATGTAGCAAAACATTGTTGTTTTGAAACTCCATATTGTTTATGTCGAGTTCTGATTGGAACTTGACATTAGCAATGTCGAATTCTATGCATATTTTTAAGTGAAATTCGACATTTCTAATGTCAAGTTCTGCACAAAATTTTCAAAAAAACAATCAAGTGGCAAAATACGTATAAAACAATAATGTCAAGTTCCAAAACATGGGTATTTTGCCACATGGTTTGAAAATGAGGTTGTTTGACTACAGTTCAAAACTTAAGGCTAAACAACCATTTTTTCCCTTAGAATGTATGCATTTGTTCTCCAAACAATTTCAACAAGAATTGTCTTCACCAATTGCTCCTCAGTTTGCTTATGTAAAGTTGTGATTTTCAACTATGCTTTGTTGGTTTTGCTTCTGTGTCAAATTTAATTGTATTTTAGTCAATTATTTCCCTATATGTTTGTGGGATTTAATGTAAGAGTTGAGTGTGAGAGTTTGGTGAAGATTTATGAAGAACAGTGAAGTTCGTGAGTTGCTCGTGACTAGCTCTCGAGTGGACAACCTGCGAAAGGTCACATGAGAAGCACATGCTGGAAGCTGAATGGTCAAGCACATACTGGACCAACTTGCGAATGACCAGCGAAACTCTCTGCTTGGATGTTTTAAAGTATGCTTTCCTCACTTCTTTACCCACATTATATAAGCTCACATTACTCACGAAATTGTAAAGAGGCTTTCAAAGAGAAAACCCTATAAATACACTTGAGAGTTAGAGATTGTAAACCCACAATCATCTACACAATTTCTCTTAGTTTTCCTCTACACCTACCTCTCCAATTAAAAATCCTTGAGAGGTTCTTAGCTCAAACACATACCTCACCCAATTTGAGTGTTGTGAGTTGTTTTGGTGCATGTGGGAATCATTGGAAGAAGCCATTGATTGGCAAATGCAATTTGGAGCTAATTGCAGGATTCAGATAATTAGTGAAGACATGACTTGGTGAAGTCCGATGGGAGCTAGAACTGAAAGGGTTCAAGTATATTGGGTAGATTAGGCTTGAAGGGTCTTTTTGATATCCTTGTACTCCAACTTTAGGCAGAGAGGTTTTTCGCCGAGTACGTCGGTTTTCTCTTCGAGAACACATCTCGGTGTCATCTTGTGTTTGCATCTCTCTTCCTTTACTCTTTGTGCTTTTCATTTATTGTTTATTGTATTTGATTATGCATTAGAGTGTAGTTTCGGTTTATTGCGTTTTATTTACTCTTATTCCGCACTTAGATAAATAGAGTAAAAACAATTTAGCCGTAAGTTTAAAATTGGAGGTCTAAACAAGTTATAGTGTTTTATACTATCGAGCTTTCAATTGGTATCAGAGTGGGCACACATATTTGGATTTAATTATCTTTGTGTGATCCTAGACCCTCGTTTAGCTATGGAAAAGGCTAACATGAATTGTGGTTCATGTGTTTGTGATAATGACTCTATGAGCATTTTTAGAGAATGTCCTTGAAATGAGCTCATAGAATTGCTAAAATCAAAGAAATATGCTAGAATCTTCTTACACATGCTAAAATGTTTAGAGCATAGGAATCACATGTTACATAATAGCTTGTGTGAGTCTAATTCCTTGATTGAGAAATATAAGAGAAGTAATAGACATTTGTGTGATAAACTCAAAAGAAAATTTTACTCATTGGATGAGAGTAAAAGTTTGAGCAAATCTTGTTTTGAGAATCAAGAATGTTTATCTCATGCTTGTCTTTTTGTTCATATCGCATTGAAAGTATTTAATTCTTGTTTGTGGTATCTTGACAGTAGGTGATACATCTCTCTTCAAGATTCTCAAAGAAAAGGAAGACGGATATGTCACGTTTGGAGATGGTAGTAATTCTCAAGTTCTCAGAAAGGGAAAGGTTGAAATTCCGGGACTACCATTGTTGATCGATGTATTATATATCAAAGGTATAAAGGCAAACTTGTTGAGCTTTACTCAAATTTTGTGATGAAGATTTTTTGGTTCAATTCTCAAAGAAAGGATGTGTCATCCTTAATGAAGATGGTGTCCAAGTATTGAAGGGACTTAGAACTACCGACAATTGTTATGGTGTGGCTCCCAAGCCAAATGTATCATGTCAAAGTGCTCGTGTCAACTTGTTGGAGCTATGACATCAACGCTTTGGTCATGCAAATTATAAGCAAGTGGCGAAAGTTTCAAAACTTGAAGGAGTGGTTAGTTTACCAAAGTTCGGAAAAGTTAAGAAGACTGTTTATGGACCATGCCAGACCGGAAAACTAACTAAATCAAGTCATCCCAAGGTGAATGTTATTGCCACATCTCGACCTTTAGAGTTACTCCATGTTGATTCAATGGGTCCTACAAGGACTGAAAGTTTGGGTGGCAAGAGGTACATCATGGTTGTTGTTGATGATTTTTCAAGATTCTCTTGGGTGGAATTTCTTAGAGAAAAGTCAGAAGCATGTGAGAAGATGGAGAAACTTTGCAAGAGGCTTCAAAATAAAAAAGAGGTTCCCATTGTCAAAATAAGAAGTGATCATGGGAAGGAATTTGAGAATGAAAAATTTGAATCCTTCTGCAATGAAAATGGAATGAAGAATGAATTTTCTGCTCCAAAGACACCTCAACAAAATAGGGTTGTTGAAAGAAAGAATTGTGTTATTCAAGAAATGGCTAGGGTGATGCTCCTCAACAAAGATATCCCTCAATAGTTTTGGGGAGAAGCCGTGAACACATTGTGTCATATTGGAAATCGAATTTTCTTTCGAACGGGTACCAAGAAAATCTCATATGAAATATGGAATGAAAAGAAGCCTAAAGTAAAATATTTCTGGGTATTTGGTAGCAAGTGCTTTATTCTCAATGATATAGAAAATCTTGGAAAGTCTGATGCCAAGAGTGATGAAGGAATTTTCCTTTGGTACTCCGTGAATAGCCGGGCATATAGAGTGTTCAATAAAGAACCAAGACGGTTATGGAATCAATCAATGTTGTCATAGATGATGCTATCCTGGAAATGATTGTTGATGAAAGTGGTGATGTTACAAATCTTAAGAATAATGATGATGGCAATTTATCTTAAGATAGCGATGTTGAAAAACAATCACCTGAAAAGGAATCTACTCTTATTCCATCGAGAAGAGAAACAAGGTCATCGCAAGTGCCATCAAGTCCTCTCACTCCACCAGAGGTGCAACCTCCTATATCTCACGATGATGAGGCATCTACTTCAAAGAGACCATCGTTAAGAGTGAGTTTGAATCATCTCAAAAGCAACATAATTGGGGATTTGGACAAGGGTATTTGTCTATGAAAGTTCGAATTTGTGTGAAAATACAAGTGTGAAAACACAAGAGCTGTTTAGACCCCCAAATTAAAATTATGGCTCGATTGATTTTACTCTAACTTAAACTAAGTTCGGAATAGAGTAAATGCGAGCGAATAAACAATATAACTACTCTAAGCCATATTCATAAAATCACAGCAGTAAAATGAGAGCTAAAAGAGTAGGGAAGAAGAATGCAAACACAAGATAACACGTCGATGTGTTATCAAAGAGGAAACCAAAGAACTCAACGAAAAACCTCTCCACCACCCTCCAAGCGGTAAATCGATCCACTAGAGAATGAGTTGGAGTACACGAATAACAAAAGACCTTCCAAGCCTAGTCTACCCCATGTACTTGAGCCCTCCAAGCTCTTACTACCAACTGACTTGACGAAGCCTTGTCTTCTCTAGCTCTCTGAATCACGCAATTCAGCTTGATTGCATCCACCAAACAAATGGCTTCTTCCAATGCTTCTCAGCAGCACCAAAACCTCACTTTACACTCAAGATGGGTGTGGTAAGTGTTTGGGGTATCAAACTCTCAAGGATTTGTATATGGAGAGGTAGGAGTTAAGGAAAATTACAATGGATTGTGTAGAGGATTGTGGGTATGACAATCTCTCACTCTTAAGGGTAATGGCTAGGGTTTTCTCTCTGAAAAACACTCCCCTCAATATGTGGGTATATATAGTGTGGGTAGAGACCTGGTGTATTAGATATGACAAATTGGCAAAATAGAATGTTTCGTGGCCTGTGAGACACTCGCGAAAACTAGCTGTCACCATCTGTCATGACTCTTCGCATTCCAGTCATGTGCTGAGCACATGCTTCATTTCTCAAGAAGGCTTCTCGCGAGCTACCCGCGAAAACATCTTTGATCTTCAATGAGTCTTGAGTCTTCACACTTTCTCTCACACACAATCCTTACAATGAAATCCCACATAAAATACAGGGTACAAAATATTGAACAAAATTACAATCAAATTTGGCACGGAATTGAAGCCAACACAAATTAGTTGTAAATCACAACTTTGCAGTCTAAGAAGAGGAACAAGTTATAGTGTAAATTATGTGACTTATCATTGTTATCTTGCTCAATTTGAACCTATGAAGGTGGAAGAAGCTTTGCAAGATGAAAATTGGGTAGACTCCATATATCAAGAATTATATCAATTTCTGAGAAATGATGTATGGGAACTAGTTCCAAGACCCAATGATACTCATGTAATTGGCACCAAATGGATTTTTAAGAACAAGACCGATAAGGATGGTGAAGTTGTAAGAAACAAATCTCAATAGGTGGCTCAAGGATACACTCAAGTTAAAGGTGTAGATTTCGATAAGTCTTTTGCTCTGATAGCAAGACTTGAGTCCATTCGCATCCTATTATCGATTGCTTGTATCATGAACTTCAACCTCTATCAAATAGATGTCAAAAGTGCATTTCTTAATGGGCTTCTCCAAGAAGAAGTGTTTATTGAACAACCAAAAGGATTTCAAAATCCTCATTTCTCGGATCATGTTCTTCGGTTGAAAAATGCATTATATGGGTTGAAGCAAGCTCCAAGGGATTGGTATGATTGTCTCACGACATATATATTAGATCATGATTTTAAAAGAGGTCATGCAGATCGTACTCTCTTTGTGAAACAAGATGAAAAATCTCTTTTAATAGCCCAAGTATATGTTGATGATATTGTGTTTGGCTTATCAATTGATTCTCTTGCTCAAGAGTTTTTGGAAGAAATGAAGAAGGAATTTGAAATTTTCCTACCTTCAAGAGCAAATCACCTCTCTCTCTCTAGCCAATTCCAAGACACGGGAGGTTCAGAAGACTAGTATCTTTGGCCATTCCGGTAAAAAAAGGGGAGTAGTGTTAGCTTGAGGGGGAGTAGAAATCATATAATAGTCTTATCTTTTGTAGTTGTTTACTTTGCTTTATTTAAGCTTTCAGTACTTAAGTTTAAAAGCTCAGTTTACTTTAGTACATTTGTACATTGGTTTTTATAACCTTTATGATGCATTTAGTAATCTATTGTCTCTTGCTTTACTTTTCTTTATTGCATCATATGCCTTGTTGGACATGCAATTAGTTTTTGCATTGCACTTAATTGATTGCGTGTCCGGATGTCCATTTACTTGATAAATGTTCATTGTAGTAATTTCTTAATTATTGTTCATGTTTGATCAAGTTTTGCTATATGTTTATATTTCAATTGGTTTTTTACTTGATCGCATTTTACTTGTTCTATATACATGCCTTGATTTCTACTTGTCTCAAACTTAATAAAGTTATTTGTCTTGTGCAAGTGTTTCAGGTTACAGGTATATATGGTACAAGTTCTTCACAGGTTTTAGATTTAGGTGTGAGTGGGTTTTGTCTTTGTTCCCAAACTCATGTTTTAAGTCTAGAGTCTATTTAGGGGTTTTGTCACGGAATAGCCAGATGGGGAGATTGTAAAGTTGTGATTTTCAACTATGTTTTGTTGGCTTTAAGTCTGTGTCAAATTTGATTGTATTTTAGTCAATCATTCTGTGAGATTTTTGTGAAGATTTGTAAAGAATAGTGAAGTTCGTGACTTGCTGTGAGTGGAAAACCTGCAAAAGGTCACGTGAAAAAGCACATACTGGAAGCTGAATAGTCAAGTGCCAGGAGTAATTCCACTAGCAATTTCAAGATTGGACCAACTCGCAAATGACCCATGAAACTCTCTGCCTGGTTGTTTTTAAAGTGTGCTTTCCTCACTTCTTTACCCGCATTATATAAGCCCACATTACTCATGAAATTGTAAGGATACTTTCAGAAAGAAAACCCTAGAAATACACTTGAGAGTTAGATATTGTAAACCCTCAATCATCTACATAATTTCTCTTAGTTTTCCTCTACTCCTACCTCTCCAATTACAAATCCTTGAGATGTTCTTAGCCTAAACGCATACCTCACCTAATCTGAGTGTTTTGAGTTGTTTTAGTGCATGTGGGAATCATTGGAAGAAGCCATTGATTGACGGATGCAATTTGGAGCTAATTGCGGGATCCGGATAACTAGTGAAGACATGAGTCGGTGAAGTCCACTGGGAGCTGAAACTCAAAGGGTTCAAGTATATTGGGTAGATTAGACTTGGACTTGGAGGGTCTTTTTGATATCCTTGTACTCCAACTTTATTCACTAGTGGATCATTTCTGCTTAGAGGGCCGTGGAGAGGTTTTTTGCTGAGTACTTCGGTTTCCTTTTCGATAACACATCTCGGTGTTATCTTGGGTTTGCATATCTCTTCCTTTACTCTTTGTGATTTGCATTTATTGTTTATTGTATTTGATTATGTAGTAGATTGTAGTTTTGGTTTATTGCGTTTTATTTACTCTTATTCTGCACTTAAATAAGTAGAGTAAAAGCATTTTAGTCGTAAGTTTAAAATTGAGGATCTAAATAAGCTATAGTGTTTTACAGATTACACTATCGAGCTTTCAGCTTCAAATCACATAATCTAAAGTTCTTCCTTTACCAATGAAACACTAATTCAAGTTATACAACTATGTCTTGGATTTAAATTGGAACTTAATGTACTCCATCTAAAAAATTGCATTGTAATTTTATCCAATAAGTTTAATTCTTAATTTCATACTTTACTCCCCTTAAGTGAACAAAAATTGTAGAAATTATTGGGAGCCCAAACCCAAAAATAGTCCCCCCCAAAAAAAAAGGAAGCCCAATGGGGTTTCCTCATAGGCCTAAGCCCAAAAGTCTTTTAATTTAAGACCCAAAAAATGTTTTTTAAAGCCCAAACTTTGCAAGTAGAGGAAAAAGAAAATGTCAAGATCCAAAGATATTTTATTATGTAATGTCTAAAATACCCCATAGTAAATATTAAAATCCCAAAAACACCCTTTAAAAAAACAAACAAAAACTTATATCATTATCTTTTACTGATTCACTAGCTTTGTAAATCCCTAGTAATTATTAATTAATACATCAAATGATTGTTTTTTCCTTCTTTAATCATAATTTTATTAATTTATAATATTTATTAAAAAAAAAAAAACACTAATGCATATGAACTAACAAAAGGGACAGAATCAAGGCTCAACTAATTTACATTGTTGAAATTAGTGATGTTGTATTAGTACATTATATTTATATATATAGTTTTGTGGTTGTTATTAAATAGTGATGTTGCTATAAAGTTGCAAGTGCTAAGAATATAAAGGGTAATATAATAGTGGACATCTTGGTAGAACAAACACAAAAAGGAAAGAGCGACATAAGGGTTATACTACGGTGTGCTGGAGCTTTATCAGCATTATCTCTTCCTAAGGTCAAGGGCTATGCACATTACCTATGTTCGATAGTAGTGACCGTTGATGACCAATTTTTACATGTCTTTGGTCCAACAAGGCCTAAACCAAAATATTGGTCAAAAGACACAAAACATGAAAAAACGGTGAAACAGAACAAGTCTGGATTGAGTATATTCTTGGGATGACACCCAAGACCACCTAGCTTTATATTTGGTCGTCAATTGTATTGTTGGACTATACGATGGAATGGAAAATGGATGCCTGAGGGAGAAAGGGCCTAGCTTTTGAAAATTGATTTTTTGAAAATCGAATTGCTAGAAGAGTATTATAGACAGAGGCACCTTACGCTCATTCATGATCATTTTTTTTCAGGCATTGAAGCTCTATTAATGTGACAAAATTTTCAAAAACTTCAAGAAATCTAACTTTGTATCTCTATAGATTTCAAGTTCTAAAGTCCCAAAGAATTTTTATATTAAATCATCGAATATAAAGAACATTAGAAGAGTATTCATTCAAATTGATTCTAAGTTTCAAAATTTTATTAGAATCAAGCTCCAAATAAAGCTTTCATAAACATCGAGAACTTTAATCATTGGACCTATATTGGATTTAAGCCCTAAATCCCCAAATAACTTCCACCCAAAAGTCTTCTAATACGAAGGAAACTCAAAGAACACACGATAAACGTGAAGAACAAATTAACAGTCTCTAACTAGTGTACAACCAGATATTCATCTAAATTCTATAATAGAGAACGTGGAATTGTTTTCCAATCAAAGCAGATAATATTCTATGATTAAGAAGAAAAGTCATCACCATATTAAAGATCCGTGAATCTTTAGAAAAATCATGGGTAACAAAACTAAGCTTGTGTCCCTAAGACATAGGATGCTCACAAAAACGAGAGGCTAGATCATCTCTAGAGAAAGCTCTAAGCACTAGAGAATTTTGGTGAGAAAAGGTGTGTGGGATTAAGAGAGATCGAAGAGCTATCGAGGTATATGAGTGAGAAATGAAACCGGGTTGACCCTCATCCTTATATATAACTAGTGTGCTTGATAGATCAAGAAGGCATCGAGAAGTATCTTGAATTAAAACTCAATGTATTGAGAGGTATCAAGGAGGTGTTGATGGCAAAAATCTTCGATGTATCAAGGAGGTATCAAGCAAACAGAAGATTTAGAAAATTGGCTCTATTGGGGTAGTATCGAAAGGTATCGAGAAAAACCTAGAAAAGGTTTCATAGAAGTGATTAGTATTGAGAGGTATTGAGAGGTGTTGAGAGGTATCGAGACTTCTATCAAGCAGGTATCAAAAAGCACAAGAGCATGAATTTTCAAGATAGAAAAGACATGGTGATAATGCAAACAAGATAAAAACAATACCAACCATATATCAAAGCTTGAAAAACATGATAATCACTCAAAAACATCAACCACAAGATGCAATGCAATCTAAGTTCCAAAACACTAAACATGTCTAATCAATTTTATTCTCAAAAATGAGTTAAGACAGTTTGGTAAGTTTCTACTAATACATGTATTTCTTGTGATGACCAAATCATATTGTTCTTGTACATTTGTATCAATAGTAGCAAAGAATTGCATGTTGCGTGTGAAGCTTTTGCAAGTAAGCATAAATGTCTTATCATGCAAAAATAATGATACAAGAGAATCAAAAACTCTCACATACAATTATAACTGTTTGATGATGACTATCACCTTTGAGGTATATCATATAACTCCCACATCTCTTAGAAACATGCTTGCAATCATATTAAAAGAATTTTTATTCTTTATTCTTTTTCTTTTTCTTTTGATCACATCTTTGTAAAATTTACTTTTACAGCATAATGAAGCATATCATGCTTGGGTATATAAGAAAGAGAAAAGAAAATACCTTTTATTTTTTATTCAAACACCATTTTTCTTATTGTGTCAGTGATACACCTTTAGGAGCATGACTTTTATGAATTGTACACAGGTATTTATGATTGACAAGTTTTAATGCTGAGATGGTTATTTATGCATTTCTATTAAGATTTTTTAGTCATTTTTGTCAAAATGAGTGATATAGATATGAGTAAGAATGATTAACCCATACATACAAATCACAAAATGAGCCACAAAGCTCACGGTGCTTTGTTGTGTATGAAGATGCTCATCTAAGCTACAAGAAATACAAAATTATGAAATTTCGTTTCATTGGCCATTCAAGGTACACAAGTACCAATATAAATAAACACAACTGTTTTTGTATTTTTCAATTTTTGTATTATTTATTTTTGTTTTTTAAAAGCAATAAACAAAAAAATAAAATGCTAACAAACAACCTAATGCAGCAAAAACTGGATTGACTCACTATGTAAAGAAAAAGTAAACACACAAGCATATGCAAGAATAGTGACAAACTCACTGAGAGGAATCTTTTTGCTTCCACACAGGTGGTTTGGAAGGAGGAGGAGTTTTCTTCTTCTAAGGACGACATTTGGAAGAAGGAGGGAAATGAGTAAATGGAAATTGGTCAAAAGAAACACAACTTTAAGAAGTTCTCCAAGAGGCGCCAAAGAGTTTTGAAGCTAGTTCTTGTTTCCATATGATGACACTGACACACCATTTTTTTGTTGGCTAGCAAACCATTTATAACAATTAGACCGAGTGTGTCCAGTCACTCCACAATGATGACAAAAGTGAATTTTCTTCAATTGATTCTTCTTGTTAGGGGAGTGATGAGAGTTTTGCTTTCCTTCTTTCTTAATAGGCTTAAGGGGTGCACCAAGGATAGATTTCTCCTTTTTTTTTTTTTTTTTAATAATTCCATTTTAGATCACTTTTTTTTGAAGTTTGGTATTATTATAGGGAGGTACAAAAATAACATCATGAGAAGTACAAGTAGAAGTAGAAGTACCACAAGTAGAGAAAGAAGTGACATACCCAAGTCCAGTCTTGTCAGATAAAGATTTTTGGATGCTCAACATTTCATCTAGTTTTGCAATTAATGCTCATTTCAGTTGTGCTCTTACTTGGAAGAGTTCAACATCTAGCTTCTTGGTCTTTTCAGCCAGGAAGTTGTTTTCAAACCTGAGGGCACCGATGGTTTGATTTCCCTCATCGACTTTGGTAGAGAGATCCTCTCTTTCTATCTCCACCTTGCACAACTTCTCTATAGCCAATCTATAGAGCTTTTCGTATTTCTTAGAATTATTGTAATGCTTAGAGTAGGCTATTTTGATTTCATCATTCTCATCCAACTTCTCAAACTTCGAATCATCTAATTCCTCATCCTCACTAACCGCTAACCAAACTTTTTCATCAAGTGACTGCAAAAAAGCTCTCGTGTGTACTTTCCAATATGCATAGTTAGTTTCATCAAATAATTGAGGAATGATCAACAATTGTCCATGATCCATGACAACGGGACCAATGGATTACACAGCAAAGATTAAAACCTAATCAAAGTGTGCCTACTCTGATACCACTTATTGGGCTATAGATTGACCAAAGTTAACCAATTTAATTACCCAAGTTGATTAATTAGGTCAAATTTCATGCAAATTGTGGAGGCACACACAAATCACTAAATAAACTAAAGTGTAATGGAAATTAAATTTGACACGGTGATTTGTTGACTAATGGGGAAAACCTCTCATAAGACAAAAATCTCACCGGGTGATTTTTAGGTCACCACTCCTAAGAATCCACTAATCAAAACTCAAGTAGTTACAAATATAAGGAATCTTACTACTACCCTAGACTATCCTAAAATACTGGCCTATAGTTGAATCTTTGCACCAATCCTCAATTGAGCTTGATCTTGTAGAGACTTCTTCCTTTACATGGATCCTAGTAGATGACTAACTTCCCAGCAACTAATGTTTGTTGTTGGATGCAAAGTTCTTCACTTCAATACACATTGAAGATCTGGAAGTACTTATTTACAAAACCCTAAAGTGCATAAGAACGCAATTGCTTCTCTAAAAGTGTATGAGTTCTCTAATTTGAGTCTTTATCTCTTTTTGATGACTTTAAAATAAAGCTTTTATACCCTCTGGGAGTTTAGTGGATGAAACCCTAGCAATCCAAGTCATCATGGGCCGAAAATCTTATCTAAGAATTTTGGAGTTGCGTAGTTGGATAGATTGAGAGGTATCAAGTCTAGTGTCGAGTTCCTTTATTTATTCTCAATAGATGCTAGTATTGAGCTAATGTCGAAACTAGTGTCAAGATTCACTTTTTCAGCTTTTCTTCACTTTTTTCTTGGTATAGTCTTCATTTCTTTAATAATACCACTTGTCTAAGTCCTAAGACATACTTCATGATATTCTAGAAACTACTTAGAACTACCTAATTACAAGTAAAGTCTATTTTGTCAAAAAATATGCCAACACATGAAATATATGACCCTGACGCAAATAATATTGTACATTTTAATTTATACAGAATGATACAATAACCTTTCTCTTCTCCTTATTGACAGATTGGGAAAAAGAAAAAAATCTATTACAAACCGTACCCTTCTTATCTTTATTTACTAAGTTATATATAATACAAATAATTTGAAGGATAAGAGCATGGGAGATGTTTACCCTTTAAACCATTAGAAGAAAAACATATCCTCCCAACGAATACTCCATCGTCTACTAAAGTGATGTGGTGTGCAATCATGTCTACTATACCTTTTGAATTTCCAAATACGAATGACAGAAGAACAAACACTTTGGAATAAACGTTCAAAACTGATATATACGAACAATTACGCATGTGAATCATATCTCGAATTAATTAAGAAAAGAATCATTATGCTTGCAACAACGGTGCTTTTGAGTTGTATTGAATTGTATGTAACTACTATTTTTTTTTTCGCTTTGAACGTACGCTATCTATAAAAATTCGCGTGAAGATACAACATTCCAAAGTTAGTCAAACAAAGGCCCAGATTATATGCTCTCTTTCACAAATTCTGTTCTGAGAGAGAATCCAATTTGGTCAGAGCTCATCAAAACATGCATTGTATATATCTCCACTCCAAAAAGGGAAAGCATAAACACCAAAGAATTCCCATTCCCCAAAATGGCATGACTGGTTTTTGAGCCCTGTCGAGATATTCTAGGGTTACTCGTTGTGTCACTCACTGTTCTTGGGAGGGAGATGTGGGGTGTCAGCACGTGTTATATTGAAGGGAATTGTTTTATGGAAATGAATATGTAACTATAGCAATCCACTACTCCATGTCTATGTGTTTTCTCACTTTTAAATATTGATAGTGTGACAGGCAAGAATAAACAAGGATAAGGATTGTGTGTTGAAGGATGCTTTGTATCTAACCTGAATTCTGCATGCTTCTTTGCAAGTTGCAATGTATGATCATAATTCCTGACATAAGTGAAAGGCAATACCTCTCTCTCTCTCTCGGATTTAGAAACTTATGGCTAATATCTCTAGTGGAACATGCTAGTGTCATAAAGATGGGTTTCAGAATCTTATGACCTACACTATACCCCAATGAAGGTGTACATATGGACATGGACCACTGCATGACACTTTTTAGAGCAGATTCGACTAAGTTGTGTTTGGATACTTGAACATAGATTTGAATTTGAATTTTAAATTAATGAATTTGAGTTGTATGAATTCTGAATATGTAATATTAAATTTATTGTTTGAATCTTTTTATACAATGAAGGATTTGAAATAATAAATTCCTAACTTTATTATTTATATATACTTTAAAATCGCTTATAAATTTGAATTTGAAATTCTCTCTTTTCCAAATTAAATTATTAAAATACTATCAAAATTTTCAAAATTCTTCCCTAAAACCTTAAAAATAACAAAATATCCTTAAATTGTATTAAATGGCAAAAACAGCCCTAAAATGCCTAAAATAGCAAAGTACCTCTAAAATATTTGATATTACCAAAATACCATTAAAATCTCTGTGATCATCCTAAAAATGAGCATGTTGAATGCCAACTAAATTCTAGCCATGTGATTGGCTAAGCTTGAATGATGCTTGGTGTGAGCTCATACTAGATGTGGAACTAAGAATATACCATTAACTCAAGGGTGAGGGCAGAGAATGGAAGTCGCTACCAGTTTTAGGTCTAGAAACCACTCTTGATCCTACACAAAGCTTTAACATTACTAGACTATATGTGCAAAGTAAGGGTGCACACATGGGAATGTGTTAGGCACCTAAGTCTACCTGATCAAATGGATCAATCTCCACTTTGTACCTCCTATCCATAATTTAGTAAGGGTTTCCCTAAGTGGGATCCCTTCTCAGCATGCAAATTATCTTAAGAAAATGTTGATCAAAATAAGCATACATGAGCACAATTCTTTCCAAGCATGAGGTGAGGTGCCTGTTGGGAAATTTATACCCCGGTTGATAGAATTAACAAGTTTTAAACCCAAGTTGTTAATTAGATTTATTATGAATAAAACTTGTTAAAACAAACAAACATCAATATCATGTCAAAATCATGTAGCGGAAAAAAAATAAATAAGACAAGATATGATGACTCATGAAAACCAATGAAACAAACTAGTTTCACAGTAAAAAACCTGGGGGGAAACCTTCCCGAAAAGCAATCCACTATAGTAAAAAGAAGTTTCAGATATAGTACAAAACCTTTGTCCCTAGACTCTATAATCCCCATAGATGAACTCACAGCAGAAACCTTCTACCGCTTCAGAACCTCTGAACTCTTCAATATATGAATGCCACCCTTTGATGATGCACGAATCCCAGTACATGACTAACCAATTGTGCGAATCCCAGTACGCGATTTAATCACCAACTAGAAGAAGATTGTTGGCTGCAAAGTTCTTCACTTCATCAACAATGACGATCAAGAAGCACTTGGTTACAAAACGCTAAGACGTAAAGACGCAGTAGCTTCTTTCAGAGAGAATAAGGTATCGGTCACCTCTTGTATATGTTCTCCTTGTATTCTCTTATGTGACGGCCTCTAAAATAAGTCTTATATAGGTCTAGGGTTGGGAGAAAAGAAACCCTACACAAATACAAAAGCCTGACCCAAAAATCAGATTTGAAAATTCTGATTTCCGTAACCTCGATAGATAGCAGGTGTCGAGCAGGTGTTGAGCTTTAAACCTCAATAGATAGGTAGGTGTCGAGAAGGTGTTAAGTAGATAGAAGCTTTCTCGATCGATCCACTAGCTGTCAGAAGGTGTCGAGATTGCGATAAGAAAACACCTTAAAAAGCTCGATAGATAGCTCGCTGTCGAGAGGTGTCGAGCAGCTGTCGAGCTATCTGTCCACAGGTGTCGAGCTATCTGTCCAGCTTTAATGAACACCTTTTCTTCACTTGTTTCTTGGTCCATCTTCATGACTTTAATACTAGACTTAAACAGCATGTTCCTTGAAGTATTAAACACATATTAGATCTATTCAAATACAAGTAAAGTGCGTTTTGTCAAATGATTAGCCAACTACATAAAATTTGTCCTTAACAGTGCCCTATCTCTAGGGTTTACCCTAGTCACATGTTTCTAACAAGAGTCAAGCAAACAAGAATTTTCAAGGTTTTTGGAAAACACTGCGTACACAAGTTAGGTGTTGTGTACACACCCATGTTATGAAACTTTAAACTTGACTAGTCCCTTTGGTCTATGGGCTAGATTATTCCACCAAAAGGAAGCACACCCACATCAGGAAACTTTAGACTAAAAAATCAACAACCTTAGTGAGAGTTTTCGACTAAAATATCAACTTTTAAAACTAATGAGGGCTTAAAGAAGCTTCTTCTCTTTTTTAGACAAAAACTCTCTCGAGTGCTTGGTTGTTATCTTTTTTCGCTCAACCAACCCTACATAGGTATGGTCAAGCATGTATACACAAAATTGAACTTTTCATAAGCAAATTTGAGGTTTTTGAAATTGCATTTGACATTCTCTTGTTATTTTTTGCCAAATTTGCCTATTTTGTTGTCATTGTGTATTAAGGACTCAACTTATACAAAATGGGGGGTTTCTACAACCCTAAAAAAACCAATGTTAGGTTATAGATTGACCTAGTTAATTAATTCAATTACCTAAGTTGATTAATTAGTCAAACTACATGCAAATCAATGGAGGCACAATCAAATCACCAAACTAAATTAAATACAGCTAGAAAATAAATTTGACACGACAATTTGATCACGATTGGGAAAATCTTTACAAGCAAAAATCCTACCGGGTGAATTTCAGTTCACCACTCCTGGATAATCCACTAATTAAAATCAAACGGTTACAAGTATAAGGAATTTTACTCCATTGTCCTAGCCTAAAATACCAACCTATGGTTGAATGTACTGACATATACCAGTATCAATTCTAATACCCAATTGGACTTGTTCTTGTAGAGACTTCTCCTTTGCACAGATCTCAATATATGACTAACAACACAACAACTTTATGTTTTATAATGCAGAGTTCTTCAATCCATGCTTGTAGATATGAAAGTAGCTTGGTACATAACCCTAAAGTGCACAAGAAGTTGCAGAAGCTCCGATAAAGCATGTATCTCAAGTTTTGTGTTTATGTGTTTATGATGATGACTGTAAAAGATAGCTTTTATATGCTCTAGAAACTTAGTGCATGAAACCCTAGAAAAACCTTATCACCATGGGCCAAAAACTAATCTTGGAATTCAAAATACCCGAGGTTCGATAGATCGAGAGGTATTGAGCTATCTATCAAGGTTTATTAAATCTAGATAGATTGACTGTTATGCGGAGGTATTGAGATGTGCAGTTCCAACTTTTCTTGAGTAGTTTTTCAAGTGTTCTTGTATCTTCAATAATACCACTTGTATATTTACTTCATGATTTTTTGTTGAACATACTAGAAACTAAGACCCAATTACAAGTAAAAATGTGTTTGTCTTAGGATATACCGATTACATAAAAATGACCCTAACAACCAAAATACCCCTCTTACCTATAAAATGATCAAAATAACTTAAAAATCTCTAAAATAATAAACATATATTTGAAACCTTAAAAATGACAAAATCACCTTAGAAACTTTCAAAATGTTAGAAATACCTCTAAAATATTTAAATTACAAAAATACCCTTAAAAGCTCCAAAATGACTAAAAAAACCCTGAACTATAAAATGACCAAAATAATATTGAAATCTCTATAACGATCAAACTATCCCAAAAAAATCTTCAACATGAGCAAAATACCCATAAAACTACCAAAATGATAAAAATATCTCAAAAACCATCAAAATGAAAAAAATACTAAACCTCTAAAATCATCACAATATGCCACAAAATTGGGAATTCACCCTATACATTTTAAAGGTTGTAAAAAAGTGACTTCCAAGACCCTTAAAGCAGTTCACGAACTCTGGAACTCACAAACCCGAACAATGGTCAACTTTCAAACCAACCCAATCCATGTCTAACACACTACAACAACTCTTTGATGTAGTAGTCTTGGTACAATGTCATTGCAAGAACATGTGATCTTTAATAGATACTAGAGACGTGACTTGGTACAAAACCTTTGGTGCACAGTTGTCGCAGCAGCTTCTCCAATTTTCACAGTGTTCTCTCTTATGTTATGATGCTTTAAAGAAGGCATTAAATTTGTGTTGAAACCCTTTTAAGCTTGACCGATTGACTGGAGTCGAGATTTACTTAACCTTGATTGATTGAACTGCAGTTGAGGCTGTTGAGTTTCACTTTCTTGAGGTCGCTTGGTCATTATGGGCAAACCAAAAAGTTTATATTTTTCGAAGCTTGACCGGTTGACTGAATAAGTTGAGGTTTACTTAACCTTGATTGATTGAGCTGCGGTCGAGGCTGCTAAACTTCACTTTTTTTGACAGATTCTTAAGTTGTTTTATTGTATCTTTAATGTAGAACTGTAAGCATATTCTAAGACACTAACACTTAACAATTCAATTACATGAAAAAAAGATACAATTGACCCAAACAAACTCAACACATGTTTGTACAGTACACATTTGTTCAATCCAATCCACATAATTCGGTTTATCACGTTGAACTTCAGTGGTAGAAGATAGTTCATTATTCCTAGGGTGAAAGATCTATCCATCTTTTGAACTACCTCCTCCCCCTTCGCTACTAGTGCTTTTCCCTTTTATGCCATTCATTATAATTCCATCAAGCTTTGATTTCACTTCCTTAAGCTGTTCATCCTAGTGTGTGGGTACTTCTGTCTCCTCAGCCTGATGAATATATCCTCATACTCCACTAGGGTGATTATCACCGCCCTTTTGCCAGGTGATGTCTCATCTAGCGCTCAGTGTCATCATGCCGATTGGGTCTTATTTGTTCTTCTTTTGCTCCCTGTTTCACTCCTTTTTATGGTAGAATGCCATGGGGACGAAAGCGTTATACAAAAATATTTTAGTTTGACTAAACTTCTTTTTTTGACAATAATCGGCAGATAGTTTGACTAAACTTTAAAACAACTGTTCATTGTATTTTTTTTTTTAAAATTATTATTCCACGTTTTATTATTATTATTTGTAATACAAATATCAAAACCAATATTTTCAATTCCACGCTTTAATATTTGTTTTAAACATAAACAATTTCATATTTTCATTTATAGTCTTGAATTTTCTTTGAACAGTTAATAATTTCTAAAAATTCGGATGTCATCTTCTCTTCTTATCAAAATGGGATTATCACTCTTAATAGAGATTATTAAACTTCATTATTATTATCCTTCTAATTCATATCGGATTTTAAAACAAACAAATAAATCACTCAACATATCCCCACATCGGCTGGGCTCAACAAATATTATACATCCCATTATGAGGTCCATTTTCAAGGGTATATGAAATTAAGGTTTTTCTTTTTCTTTATTATATATCAGAAAAATTATGTTTTGATAGTCTATTGGAGTCATATTTAACCTGTTCAAAGTTCAAACCATATTAAAACTACGTATTGATTTCTCTCGTTGTACATGGGTACCGAACTAGATTAGAAAAACGATAGAACTTGTTTTATCTTTATGCGAATGTTTTACATAGATGCTAAACTAAATAAGAACTTATTTGCTTCTAAAAAAAAAAACCTTTTTTTTTTTTTTTTTGAGAGAACTAGATAAGAACTTGTTTTGTGTTTATTCGAATATTCTAGTGGTATGCTATACATCTACCGTTGTATGCCGACAAATTTTTTTTTTTTTTTTTAATTCTATATATAATTAAGAGAGGGAGAATTTGAACACTCGACATTTATGTTAGAAACATTAGAAATGCTAGTTAAACTACAAAGTTATTTAGTGTAACTATGAAAGTTTACGTCTTTGATTTCCTATAATAACTTAAAATTTGTATGAATTACAACTTTATTGCATGTATCATAACAATATAAATAAGCTGATAAATTCAACGCTGTAATCATATAACCAACTTGCAGTTGGTTCTTCATCCAATAACTTAATTAGTTCATACCCTTGGCAAAGAAAAAAAAAATTATTTCGTACCCGAAATAAATTAATATGTCATAAATTAGTCAATGGAGCATACTGTTTTTAGCTGGGTCTAAGAGTTAGCCTTCAATTGGAGTTGTCTTCAGTTAATGTGGCATGGATACATGGACAGCACATTATTAAAAGAAAAAAAGAAAATGGTTGACTATGAACATATATATCGTTGAATTTTTTTTGAAAATGACAACCTTATTGTAATGGAACCCTGTTCATCATGTTGCCACACAATAAAGAAATTAAGTCTGTTTGGCTGGCTCTCACAGAGAGAGAGAGAGAGAGAGAGAGAGAGAGAGAGAGAGAGAGAGAGTCATTGGCATTGTCTGACCCTATTATTGGTGTTTGATTATAGGAGAATTGTTATGTCACAGTGGCAAATATACACAGACAATACTCACAAAGTTAGGACACTAGTTCGAAAATTGTGAACACATGCTATCCAACCTCAAGGTTGGTTAGATATAATTTGAGGCCTAATGCATCTGTGTTAAGTGGAACCGTTTTAAAAAATTAAATAAATATCATTTAAATATTTTTTATTTAATTTTTTATAATATACTTATTTTTTTTTAATTCATTCTTCTTGCTTTTTGATAAGAAAAATTACTAATATTTTTTTTTAAAATTATGTTTTTCTAAGATTTACTTTTAATATGGTAATATGACTAACCCATTTAATCTTCTTGTGATGTAATTTATTATAATTAGAATTTTATCATTTTCAATTTCTAAAATTATTTTTCACAAAAACAATTGTAACAAGTATTGTCAATAAAATTCTATAATACATGCATTTGAAAAAAGAATTGTCTTTTAAATAATCCAGAATTGTTATATTACAAGTTTGAACATCATTATGATTGTTTTCATTATTATCTTTTTGTTGTATTATTTCATTATATTCTAACTATTTTTTATATATAAATTTTCGTTAATTTGTGAAACTTTAAGCAATGTTACAGCGCTTAATATTTTTTAATTGGATATGAATTTTGACAAATCTATCATTTAAAGTGATCAAAGATCAATAATCATGTCATTAATTAATTGTTTAAATTCAAGTTTTGTAATTTAAAATAATGCATGAAAGATGAGTTTATGGATCAAATTGTGTAAGGACTCAATTTGAAAAGGCCCTCGAAAATAAGAAAGAAAAGTGGTCCAACAAGCCCAAACAATAAAATGTTTAGAGAGTGGGAGAAAGAACTAGTTTTACTCGACAAAAAAAGACTATGATCCTTGTGTAGCAAAAGTCCTTTGTAATGTCATCCTCTTTCATGTAATATACCACGTTCCTCACCTTGCTTTCACCGTACACGTGTAGATTCTATCCTGAGAACTCCTTTCTGTCCCATCTAACCACCCCTAGAATCTCCAACTAGCAACCATAAGGCTGCTTGATCACTGTTCAGGCATCACCTCCACATTAATGCGACTAGAGAGTTAGCTAGGAAGCATTTAATGTGGAGGTAGCAGCGTCAGAAGATATTTTTTGCCTTCACTATCCCATATTCGTTTCTCAATTAAAATACAACCTTGTGGACTATCCAGGGTAACAAGATAGTTGCATCGACCTCGGACTATCGTTCTAAGGTGGACCTTCTCCTCGGACACATTTTGGACTTTCCTGTGCAAACCACACCTCCTCTTCTTATGTTATTCGTATCATGCCTTTATTTAGTCATCCTCGGACGGATTACCATCCTCAGATTGGGCCACTGGGTCGTAAGCCCAATTCCTACGAACTTACCAATACCTCCTTGTATAACAGGCCCCACAATAGCCCCTCAAAATCTCGCTTTTTGTCACCTCGGCAGAAGAGAGATTTTGATATATTGTCATCATCCCCTTTTCCTAACCTCTAGAACGTCTTTCTACCTGCCCAAGGCACACTTCTGACGTTTCGGCGTCAGGAGCATGCCCTCATTAAATTATGGCGGCCTTTCTGTCCCCCACGTTCAACGGCAAGATGCCAATCTAACGGTGGAAGGTTTTCAGTATTTATGAGCGGGATTTTTCCCACTTAGAATATCTGCGCCACTATAAATAGCTTTTCAAATCAACTTTCTTTCCAGTTACAACAATCACATTATCACAGCGTACATCCATTGAACCTGTCGCTCTCTTTTGCCTCATCGTGCATTCATAAATACCACAACCCTGTCTGAGGACTTCCTTTTTAAACCTGTAAGTCTCATCAAACCTTCTTAGTTCTCATTCCCTTTTTTGTTAACTTTTCTTCATAACTTTTAGAGAATGGGTAGGTTTAAAAGTCTGGTTGAGTCCGAGGAGGATATAGAGACATTTAGATCTAAGTATAGGATTCTTTCGACATTGGGTATAAGATATGCTTCCCCAGAAACATGGGTAAATGATAGGAAGACAGGGGAAGTGGTCATCCCTATGATCGCTTTTATAGAAGGAGGGATGACCATTCCTATGGGTAATCTCACCAGAAGTTATCTTAGATTCTTTAGGATATCTCCCACACAGTGTGGTCCCAATATGTTCAGGGTGCTAGGGAGTATAGAAGTCCTAAACGAGAAGATGAACCTAGGCTTGACCCATCACGACGTGAACTGGATGTACAATCTTAATCACCTGAAGGGTCAAGGCTACTACCTTAAGTCTAGGCACCCTAAAGTCAGGTTAATCCAGTGTCTCCCTACATCGAATAAGGGCTTAAAAGATGACTTTTTAATCTTTTCTGGGGAATGGCATGATGGTCTGCCCTGTCCAACTAGAGAGGGAAAACCAGGTGGTGTTTTTGGTTATAAGCATGTATAATTTAGATTGTATTCTTGTTTCTGACAAAATTTTCCTCTTATTTTAATGACTTTGCAGACAAGCGTGCTACCAAACCTCAGTTCAGACTAGTCAACAGGGAGAGTTTAGACAGACTGTTGCGATTCGAGGTATATGTGAACCCATCTGACGGCCAACTGAGAGCAGCACATATAATCCTTGGGTACAAGCCTATTTCTGTAGCATTTCAAGCTCCCAAGTGCATGATAAAGGCTAAGGATCCTCGGCTTCACCGTATCAATGTAGCCTTTGAAGGATTTCTTGTTCCCAAGGGCGTTCCGATTCCTGCAGGGACACCTTTTACTCAGCTGCTACACGTGGCTACTCCTTCTGTAGGGGCTTCTTCATCGCAATCTGTTCCTCAAGAAAGAAAAGAGGAAGAGGAAAGAGAAGAAGAAGAAGAAGAAGAAGAAGAAGAAGAAGAAAAAGAAGAAGGAACTTCAGAGGGAGTTGTAGAACTGTTGGATTCTACAGACGAGTTCGAAGTATTCAACCAACCCTATCTCTTGAGGTAATTTTTGACGAAATGGGCATCCAGAGAAATAGTCAGAGGAATTTGATGGATGTGATCGAAGGCCAGCCTGGAAAGGGTGCGCCGGGGAAGTCAATTCAACCCAAACTTTCCCCTCCTCCTAAATCTCCTCTTCCTCCTTCTCAACCATCCTAACCACCTATGATCGAACCTAATGATCTGAAGAGGAGGAGAGATTCGAAAGATAAGGAAGTGGTGGAAGCTGGGAGGTCCCGTCTTACTCTTAAAGATGAGGCTCAACGAGCTGTGAAGCAGCAAAAGGTTAGCCATGGACCTCAACGAGTCGCGGGAAGGACAACTACTCAGTCCTTGGAGCTCGAGGCTTGGCTCCCCGCACCCATGCTCGGTGGTGAGCCCCTGAGGGAGGATGCATCACTTAGGGATTTCAACGGCGGAATTGGGTGCTGTGTTGCCTCGGCCTTAGAGGAAACCCTCCTACTTCCCAAGGACATGACAGAGCTGAGAGGCATAAGGAAGAACAAGGTTTTTCTAAATGCTAAAAGATATCTAGGCATGGTATGATACCCTTCTTGCTTTGTTTCTTTAATTATAAATGTCATACACACAACTTTATTTATTGCATCTCTAACTCTCTTTCCTCTAGGCCGTCCAAGCCACTTTCAGGATGGAGGAGATAACTAATTCTTATGGCCAACAACTAGATGATGAGAGGAAGAAGCGAGCCACAGCTGTGCAAACACTCACCATTGTTGAACAAAGCAATGTGCAGCTGAAGAAGAAGTTAGTCGAGGAAGAACACGCTCGGAAGACTGTTGAGTCAGTTTTAGAGAACACTCAAAGGCAGGCCGAGGACCAGAGGAAGTGTCTGCGCGATGCTCATGACTAGTTGGCAACTTCCTAGGAACAGATATCAAATCTGAAGAAACAACTGGAGGAAGCCCAGAGGCTCAGAGACCAAGCTGAAAATGCAAAGGCTGAGGCAGAGACAGCAAAGGCTGAGGCTGAAAAAGAAAAAGACAAAGCCGAACAGGAAGGATATGACATCAGCGTAGCTGAAACGGAGGATAAATTCCGGGCTGAGGTGCCAGCTGTGTGCCAAGTATACTGTGCCCAGACTTGGACAGAGGCTTTCAGCTGAGCTGGGGTTGAGCCTTCTTCCGAGTTGAGAAGGCCAGAAAATGTTTATTTTCCTCCGGCTATACGAGCCTTAAACCCTTCTTCTCAGCCAAAGGATGCACCCTCCACAGTTGCTGATTCGGCCAAAGAATCCCAAATTCAGAATCCTCCCCCTCTCAATCAGCAGGAGCAACCCAAAGTGCTTGAAGTTGCAAAAGACATTTCTTCGGACAAAGCAGCAGAGGGGCCTAAAGATGGAGCAGCGTCTCAAGGCTTTGAACAGGCTTTGGCTTCAACCATCTTACCTGCTAGAGGAGTTCAAAAGGAAAAAGAAAAAGATGTTCCTCCTGAAGCACCTGGCAAATCTCTCCAACCTAAGCTCCAAATAAAATTAAAACCATAGTTAACCTAGTTAAATTTTCTTTATTTCCATTTTATTTATCTTTTGAGGACATTTTGAATGTGATGTATATTTTTCCTTTTATTACATTTATATAAGATGTTATTGCTTTATCTATCACTTGTGCAATTCTTTGTGCAAATATTCTTTGTTCTTACATGATCGCATGAAAGGGAAATTGGATACTACAAGGTAAAACTTAACTTTATGTATGCTAGTTAGAAACCAAAGTGGGCCATAACCATGAATTTTACAACACTACCAATGCTTGCTTTTAATTCATTAAAAAATGTCCAAAGTTGGAGAAGACATTCTAAATGTTTAAACCAACGAGGTACTGGGCACCTTAAAATGCTTTAAGTGAGGCTCATGGAGTTTGCTTTGATATACTATTTTAATTGCACGGACCCCATTTAAAAAACACTGACTTCTACTAAGTTTGTTGTCTGAACAATCTGTTATACCTTATTTTTTGTTTAACACTTCGATAGATATGAAAATGTATTAATTTTCACTAAATTTATGGTCCGAGGACCTGACATAACTTAGTTTCTATTTAATACTTCAAAGGATGTCATAGTGTATTAATTTTCACTAAGTTTGTGGTCCGAGGACCTGACATAATTTAGTTTCTGCTTAATACTTCAAAGGATGTCATAGTGTATTAATTTTCACTAAGTTTGTGGTCCGAGTACCTGACATAACTTAGTTTCTATTTAATACTTCAAAAGATGTCATAGTGTATTAATTTTCACTAAGTTTGTGGTCCGAGGATCTGACATAACTTAGTTTCTATTTAATACTTCAATGGATGTCATAGTGTATTAATTTTCACTAAGTTTGTGGTCTGAGGACCTGACATAACTTAGTTTCTGTTTAATACTTCAAAGGATGTCATAGTCTATTAATTTTCACTAAGTTTGTGGTCCGAGGACCTGACATAACTTAGTTTTTGTTTAATACTTCAATGGACTTAGAAGCACAAGTTGCAGAATTATGACAAATTGTAAAAGGAAGTAAAACAGAATTGTTCTTATTAATAATAATACTTCCTTAGGTTGCTTACATTCCAGGGATGGAGTACAGTTTTTTCGTCTAAATCTTCTAAGTAATAAGCACCTATTCCCGCTATATATGTGATACGATACGGTCCTTCCCAATTAGGCCCCAACTTTCCCCAGGCTGGATTTTTGGTAGTTCCCAAGACTTTTCTCAATACCAGATCTCCTGGGGCTAACGGCCTCAACCTGACATTTGCATCATAACCTTGTTTTAGCTTGTGTTGGTAGTAGGCCAATTGAACCATCGCATTCTCTCGTCGTTAGTCTATCAAGTCTAGATTCTTCTTCAACAGTTCATCATTTCCATCAGAGGTAAAAATACTGGTCCTTAGTGTGGGAAAACCCGTTTCGAGAGGAATCACAGCCTCAACCCCATAAGTCATTGAAAATGGGGTTTCTCCTATTGACCGTTAAGGTGTTGTTCGATATGTCCAGAGGACATGTGGCAGCTCCTCCACCTATCTTCCCTTTGCATCATCTAACCTCTTTTTAAGCCTACCAACTATGACCTTGTTAACAGCCTCGGCCTGCCCATTTCCTTGTGGATAGGCCGGAGTGGAATATCTGTTCTTTATCCCCAGATCGGAACAATACTTTCTGAAAGCCTTGCTGTCAAATTGAAGACCATTATTCGAGATGAGAGATTGAGGAATCCCGAATCGAGTAATGATATTTTTCCAGACAAATCTCTTGACATTCACATCCCTGATATTGGCCAGAGGCTCAGCCTCGACCCACATCGTAAAATAGTCTGTGCCAACCAACAGATATCTTTTATTTTCTACTGCTTTAGGAAAAGGGCCAACGATGTCCAAGCCCCACTGACCAAAAGGCCAAGGACTGGAAAGCGGATTAAGAACTCCCCCCGGCTAATGGATGTTCTGTACGAATCTTTGACATTGATCACATTTCCTAACATACTCATGTGCTTCTTTTTGCATACCTGGCCACCAATACCCTTGAGTAATTGCCTGGTGAGATAAAGATCTCCCTCTAGTGTGACTTCCACAAATCCCTTCATGTAGCTCTTCTAAGAGTGCCTCTGATGCTTCGGGATGTACACAAAGCAGATATGGCCCAGAGAAAGAGCATCTATATAACTTTTTGTCCTCGGACAGCCAAAATCGAGGAGCCTTCCTTCGCGCCTTTTCAGCTTCTGATTTGTCCTCGGGCAGTATATCCTTCTCAAGGAATAGCAATAGAGGATCCATCCAACTGCGCGCCGAATTGACTTGATTGACCTGAAGTGAATCCCCCGTTATTGGGGTGGGTGTATTTAAGTCTTCAACCATTATCATTCGGGGTAAGTTTTGCACCGAGGAGGTAGCAAGGGTAGCCAAAGAGTCCGCATGGGCATTTTCGCTCCTAGGGACATGGGTTGCTTCAAAACATTCAAAATTTACTTGCATACGCCTAACCTGGCCCAAGTACTCTTGCATTTTTGTGTCCCGAGCTTCCAACTCACCTCTAACCTGACCCACGACCAGCCTCGAATCCGAGAAAATCTCCACTGCCTTTCCACCTAGTTTCCTGACCATCGCCATCCCATTTAATAAAGCTTCATACTGCCTCGTTATTAGTAGCTGAGAATCCCAACCTTAAAGACTTCTCGATAATGACCCTTTCAAGAGATATCAGAACCAGCCCCACTCTTGACCCTCGCTGGTTTGCTGCTCCATCCACATACACTTTCCAGAGTGAGGCATGTTGCACGGAGATAAGGCCAACTGATTTTTCATCCATGCCCTGTGGACTTGTTTCTATTTCTTCAAGGCCTTCAGCAAATTCGGCCACCAAATCAGCGAGAATCTGTCCCTTCACAGAGGTATGAGGCATATATTTAGTATCAAAGGCCCGTAGAATTGTGCCCCACTTGGCAACCCTACCAGTATAGTCTGCACTCCGAAGTACTGCCCTGAGCGGATACTGAGTGAGGATGACCACAGTGTGTGCCTGAAAATAATGGGGAAGTTTCCTTGTAGCGTGTACCACTGCCAAAATGGCATTTTCCAATAGCAGATAACGTACCACAGCCTCATGAAGCAACTTGCTAACGTAATAGACTGGCCGTTGTATGCCATTATCTACTCGTATCAGAACAAAACTAATCGCATAAGTGGCTATCGCCAAGTAGGAAAAAAGGACCTCATCCACCTCGGGGCTAGACATAATGGGTGGCCGAGATAGATATTCCTTAAGCTGCTGAAATGCCAGGGCGCATCCTCTGTCCACTCGAATCTCTTCCACTTGTGGAGTAAAAGGAAAAAAGGTCTGCACTTATCCGCCGACCTAGAGATGAATCTATTCAAAGCAGCGGTCATCCCCGTTAATCTCTAGACCTCCTTGAGATTCCGAGGTGCTTACAAGCTACTTATGGCTCTGATTTGATCAGGGTTCACCTCAGTTCCTCGGTGAGTCATCATGTAGCCCAAAAACTTCCCCGAGCTCACCCCGAATGCACACTAGGACGCGTTCAGTCGCAATTTGTGTTTCCTTAAAATCTAAAAAATGTTAGTAAGGTCTGTCACATGCTCAGTCACTACCCCGCTCTTCACAACCATATCATCAATATAGACTTCGATGCTCCTGCCTAACTGTGGCTCAAACATCTTCGTCATCATCCATTGGTAAGTAGACCCTGCATTCTTCAAGCCAAAGGACATCACCTTGTAGTGATAATTTCCAGTGGGAGTGAGAAAAGCAGTCTTTTCCTGATCATCCAATGCTAGTGGGATTTGATGATAGCCATAAAAGGCATCCAGGAAGCTCATCCGAAGGTGGCCTGCTGTTGCATCCACCAGTTGATCTATATGGGACATAGGGAAAGGGTCTTTTGGACAAGTTTTATTAAGGTTCGTAAAATCAACGCATATGCGCCACTTCCCATTTTTCTTTTTCACCCCTGCCTGTTTGAGTTTGGTCACCTCGTCCCTGATTACCTCGGCATGTGTTTTGGATGGACACCGAGGTGGCTGTTTCTTCGGAATAACAGAGGGATCCACCAGTTGATCTATACGGGACATAGGGAAAGGGTCTTTTGGACAAGCTTTATTAAGGTTCGTAAAATCAACGCATATGCGCCACTTTCCATTTTTCTTTTTCACCCCTGCCTATTTGAGTTTGGTCACCTCGTCCCTGATTACCTCGGCATGTGTTTTGGATGGACGCCAAGGTGGCTGTTTCTTCGGAATAACAGAGGGATTAACATTCAAATGATGGCAAATGAAGTCTGGGTCCACCCCTGGGGCTTCGTAAGCATTCCATGCGAACACGTCAATGTTTCTCCTAAGGACCTCAACTAATTGTTCCTTCTCCGCCACAGGCAACTGTGCCCCGACCTGAAAGAACTTATCTGGGTCATCCCCAACATTTACCCTTTCCAAATTCTCACACTCTACCCCCTCGGCAGATGTGCTTAAGAGGGTCGCTAGAGCCTTTGACTGCTATAAATCATTCTCGGCCGTGACCGAAGTGTTTGTCTCTGGCTGATGTTGAATAGTCGTTATCAAGCACTGCCTAGCCATGGTTTGATTTCCCAATATCTCTAATACCTGGCCTCTCGATGGATATTTCACCTTCTGATGAAGGGTAGAAGAGACAGCCCCCAAGGTATGCAGCCAAGGCCTACATAAAATAGCCGTGTACGGAGAAAAAGCATCTATCACAATAAAATCCACCTCCACCACGTCTGAGCCAGTCTGCACAGGCAACCTAGTCATGCCCATTGGAATGACCGATCTGCCTTCAAAACTCAACAACGGGGAGCTATAGGCTATCAGATCCTGAGATGTCAAATACAGCCCCCTATACAGGTCGGGATACATCACTTCGGCTGCGCTCCCCTCATCAATCATCACCCTTCTCACATCATACCCCCCGATTCTAAGTGTAACTACCAAAGCGTCATCATATGGTTGTATGGTTCCTCTATTATCCTCCTCTGAAAAGCCCAAAAGCAGCGATGCATCCAATCTGGCTCTCTTCGGCATTGAACTCGATCCCTCATCCAAACAATGAGACACAGACATTACCCTGGAGGGGCAGGATCCGGTTCTACCCGGGGCGGCAAATATAACGTGTATCGTACCTAAGGGGGGTCTTGACGAAGTATCCCCCCGAAATGTCGAACTTGTCTAACTTCCTCGGCCACTAGAATGATGCAGCAGCTGGGTCAATTTCCCTTCTCGGACCAGCTGATCCAAATGATCCCACAAATTCCTATAATCTTCAGTAGTGTGTCCATGATCCTGGTGATATTGGCAGTAAAGATTTTGATTACGTTTCGCAGGATCCCCTGCCATTCTATTGGGCCATCTGAAGAACGGCTCATCCTTTATCTTCTCCAGAACCCGTTGCACTGGTTCTCGGAACATGGCATTAACCACCTGGGAATTAGTAGATCCTGGTTGCCCCCCAAAATCCTTCCGAGGTCGGTTATTATTGTACCGGTCCGACCTGAAATCTCTCCTCTCCTGAGGGACTACCTTGGACTTTCCTCTACCTTGTATCTGATCCTCCTCTACCCTTCTATACTTGTCAATCCGATCCATAAGCTGGCGTACATTGGTAACAGGTTTACCAGTCAGAGACTTTTTCAGATCATGCTCGGTTGGCAGGCCAGCCTTAAAAGTATTAATAGCCACATCATCATAGGCCCCATCTACTTCATTGAACATTTTCCGGTATCTATCAGAATAGGCTTTTAGGGTCTCTCCCTCCCGTATAGACATAGACAATAACGATCCTAAGGGTTGAGAAACCCTCCTGCAGGTGATAAAGCGGTCACCAAAAGCCTGGGTGAGCTTCTCAAAGGAGCCAATGGAATTTGCTCTCAGACCGTTGAACTATCTCATTGCCACTGGACCCAGGCTAGAAGGGAAGACCTTACACATCAAGGCCTCGTCCTTAGCATGAATAGCTATTCTTTGACTAAAATGGCTAACATGTTCCATTGGATCTGTCCGACCATTATAAATGATGAACGTGGGTCGATGGAATCGCCAAGAAAGATCCGCATCCTCAATGTGTCACGTGAAGGGTGATTTTGAAACCTGACTCAAAGCTTTGTTCAGGGCATCATTCCCCAAACCCTGGCGAGGCGAACTCTTATCCTCTTGTCTGTGGTGGTGCTCCTCATCATAGGAAAAAAATTCACTGGGCGGAGTTCTTGACCTCCACCTATAACTAGTGTCATTTGACTCTTCAGAAGATTGCCTGGAGTGGTGAGACCTACGCTTTCGTCGCTCATGTCGCAGTTCCCTTTTCAATTTGCTAATCTCACGTTGCATGTCCTCGTCGTTCTTTACATGGGAAATATGGCTTTTCCCCTGAGAATGACTTCTTTCAATGTAGGTTGTCCGCACACTTCCCTCACGATCCCCCCTTTGTTCATGGATTACCAACGGAATATCATGCTGAGACCCCTTGGACTCTGCCTGGTGTGGATTAACATCTGTCTGCTGTGGGTCCACCACGGGCTGTTGCAGTGCTCCCCCTTCCATCTCAACTGCTGCACTCGTCTTTCCCTACAAATAGATCAAGTTCTTCCCACAGACGACGCCAATTGTAAGGACTCAATTTGGAAAGACCCTCGAAAATAAGAAAGAAAAGTGGTCCAACAAGCCCAAACAATAAAATTTTTAGAGAATGGGAGAAAGAACTAGTTCTACTCGACAGAAAAAGACTATGATCCTTGTGCAGCAAAAGTCCTTTGTAATGTCATCCTTTTTCACGTAATATACCACGTTCCTCACCTTGCTTTCATCGTACACGTGTAGATTCTATCCTGAGAACTTATTTATGTCCCATCTAACCACCCCCAGAATCTCCAACTAGCAACTATAAGGCTGCTTGATCACTGTTTAGGCATCACTTCCACATTAATGCGGCCAGAGAGTTAGCTGGGAAGCATTTAATGTGGAGGTAGCAGCGTCAGAAGATATTTGTTGCCTCCACTATCCCATATTCGTTTCTTAATTAAAATACAACCTTGTGGACTATCCAGGGTAACAAGATAGTTGCATCGACCTCGGACTATCGTTCTGAGGTGGACCTTCTCCTCGGACACATTTTGGACTTTCTTGTGCAAACCTCACCTCCTCTTCTTATGTTATTCGTATCATGCCTTTATTTAGTCATCCTCGGACGAATTACCATCCTCGGATTGGGCCACTGGGCCGTAGGCCCAATTCCTACGAACTTACCAATACCTCCTTGTATAACAGGCCCCACAAATGGTAAACAAATTAAGATTTAAAATGAGTTAGATTTCTATTATTTCACAATTTTTGGGCCTTCCTAAAGTGAGGAGCTCACTTCTAAATAAAAATAATTAATTACGAATTTAAAAACGTAGGAACCTATTTTTTATTGGGACCGTAAGCGATGGTATAAGTAGGGGTGGAAATTCATATTCGCAAGTCAGTTCCGGGTTAGGGTTTGTGTCGAGCCATAAGTATTCGGCTATATGGGTTGACCCGAACCCAACCTATTTAATAAACATATCAAGAATCATCGTCCCTAACATGATATGTTTATGAAACAGGTTGACCCAACACGATACATTTAACCTGTTTAATTAACATCATGTAAAATTCAATGCAAATGACCTGTTTAATAACCTGTTTGATTTATAAGTGATACCTGACCTGAATAACCTGTTATCAATTCTCAAATATCTAAAATTAAAAGACAACTACAACCATAAATATAGTAATAAACATATAATTACAACCATAAACTAAGCAATAATAACAAAAAATAAAATAAAAACAAAAACTAATTCCTTTATAAGCTAAATGGGTCAAACAGGTTGTCATGTTGAACTTGAACACGACCCAATTATTAAACGGGTCAGCCATGTTGACCAAAATATGACTTGAACTTGTTTAATCTCAACCCATGACCTATTTATAAATGAGTTAGTAGTGTTGGGTTCGCTAGCAAAGACGGAGCCAGAACTAGAAATTAGGAGGGACGGCTTTGCTACTAATTACATGCAGCTACTCCAGCCTCTAAATCTGTTGCTTAACTGTTGAGAGTTTTTTTTAATTAATTAATTATTTATTTTTGTTTTTTATGTGTGCATTTGCTATTGAGTAAGGATAAAATTGTTTTGTTTTAAAGTTTTTGAAGGACTGAATTGTTTGTTTTGATTAAAATTGGTTGATTGAGCTTAATTGTTTTTAAGCTATTATTGGTAATTTTTGTTGTTGAACTAATTTTTTTGAGCTTGTATATTTTGTTTTAGATTTTAGGTTTATAAATTTTTTTATGCCCTTTAAAATGAGGAAAATGCTAGAGTTACAAATGAGCTCAAATGCAAACTAATAAGAATTTACTACCTCAGTAATTTGTAAAAATATTGTAGAAAAATTTATGACTATAATATTACTCTTAAAAGAATCAATGAGATTATTAAGGGGGCAAAGTGTAATTTTATAGAATAAAATTGCTAAAATTTATACCTATATATATATATACACTAATATTTTTTTACAAAAAAAAAAAAAAAAATCAGGGGAGGCCATCGCCTCCCATGGTCAAAGTCTCCCTCCATCCATGTTTGCTAGTTATGTCAAATTTTGCTACTCCTGGTATAAGTAGCCTTACCAAGGGCTGACGGTGTCCACACTTTATATATGAGTGTTGCGTAGGAGTATGGGAGAAAATCAGGGTCTTGATTATAATTATTACCCATTGTGATAGATTAGATACAAAACTAGAAAAAGTAAACAAATTTAGTGATGAAATCCCACTCACGGTCTTACTTGTCACTTCTCACTCATGGTTCACTTGTCTTTGTGATGGCGACTGCCCAACCATGCATTCATCCACTGTATTACCTATCATGTGGTTGGGCTACAATTCAAGTGGGGATGGATATAAAGCTGCCTGCCGTAAAAACAACTCCAAAGATGTCTCCCCTTTGTTCCTTTAAGACTTATTGTCCATTAGACCTTCAATTTTGTGAGTGTTTGAACCACTTGAATCTTTACCTTATCATGGCATGCTACACTGTACCGTGTATGTGGGTGTCATATATATACACCATGATAAAAAAAAGGTCAACAAGAACTCAAGAAGTGAATCACAACAACTTAATTACTTGTGTGATCATGGCAATATTATTATGACTTAACAATAAGATCCTAAAAGATTCCAGAAATCCTAATGCACATAGCCCATATCAAATAAAGCTGCTACAAAGATCAGTGAAGATGAAATCATTGGTAGTAGATATAGACCTTAGAGTACACTGAAATTGCTGAATTATTCAACCCCAGTACCACCTAAAAAAAAAAATTGATACCATATTTTCCTTTTGTGCGTACGACAGATGATTTTACTAGTGAAAGATACAATTCCCTGGCATTTGTTTCAGAAGATAAGCTAGTGCTCTACCATATGCTGTATGCACGATTGTAGTAAAGGAGTACTACACTACACCTTACAGTACGTACACTGATAATGCTGAACTGTTCAACACCAATGGCACTGAAAGAAAAGAAAAAATCTGAAACCATTTTGTGTGTGTGTGTGTGTGTGTGTGTGTTAAGCTGGTGTAGACTACGTTCAGACCACAAGAACCATATAGCTTATACAAAGTACTAGGAGTTTTTACTTTTAAAAGACACAATTGCCCACCAGTACGCTTTTCACTAGTTAGGATATATGGTAAACTGAAGGAGTACTAGAAGTTTATATGGTC
Organism: Quercus ilex subsp. ballota; assembly: GCA_032727855.1. Classification (NCBI taxonomy): domain Eukaryota; kingdom Viridiplantae; phylum Streptophyta; class Magnoliopsida; order Fagales; family Fagaceae; genus Quercus; species Quercus ilex. The sequence goes on from CM064917.1 coordinate 26,820,914, forward strand.
CCCTGACTGAATGTGAATGACATGCATTCTTTTTCTTTTGTTGATAAACCTCCAAATAGTACCCTTAGCTAGCAACTTTATTTTAACAATCAATGGAAATTTTATCCTCGGTATTATACCCTATTATTATAAAGGCAGATGCTATTCCTGACATTACATATCCTTCAGTTATTATATAAAATAAAATAAAATAAAATAAAAATCACCTACACATGTGATTATAGTATGCATGGTTTACATGAAGAGGGTACGTTTAGGGTTGTTAGGCAGTTACAAGTAGACGTCCTTCTGGAAAATTTTAATCTCGTGAGCAACAGTTACAGGTAGAGATCACATGAAACAGTAATTTGATTTGTAGCATATCACATATTTTTTATCTTTCTTTTCATAGAAGACTAGTATAGTATATAGTATATATCCAACTACTATTCTTTTCAGCAGCTAGGTGTGTACACTTTTTTCTCCTATAAATACAGGCCGTTGGTAGTCTATTATAGACCATCCTCCAACTACTTATGATTTTTCTCTCCCTCGCTCTTTCTCTCTATCCTTCCTTTTATAGCAACTATGTTTAGTGTTTTTTTTCTTTTTAATACTCAAAAAAGACCTATAGGGTATAGAGGACAAGGGGGGAAGAGGAGGCACTGGTGATGTTGTTGACAGAAGATAGAGAGCACAGATGATGATGTGCATGGTTGCATCTCACTCCTTTGTGCTCTCTATGCTTCTGTCATCACCTTCAGCCCCTCACCCCTCTCCCCTCCTTATTTACTCTTTTTTTTTTTTTGGCTCATTAATTCATTAGTTATCGATAGTTACAACGAGAGAGAAGAAATTCGAATAGCACTAGGAGATATCAACCAATTGAGTTTCTAAGCTCTTGACCCCCATTCACTACTTAATTACTGCATTTCTTTACTCCTTTTTTATTTCACCCTCATATGTATGAAGTGATTAACTTGAATTATTCATCCAAAAGGAAATGGTTTACCTAATTTTACTTTGTATTATGCACAATCATATATCTATTTATTCTTCATCCGGCATTCTTTTCGTCAATCATGTTCCCAATTTTCTTTTTTATTATTTTGTAATATACATACCCCAATAATGATAGCAATTTTCAGATATGTGCTAATAGTCTTATTGCTATGTTTTGCAGTTGGATCAGGAAGGGAAGAGAAACACTATGGAAGATGGGTAAGGTTGCAATTGATGAAAGGTCTAATTTTGTTTGGGATCATGCCCTTTTCCTTTGGCAAACCAATTTCATAGGTGCCAATTGCATGATGGAATCTTCCATGTGGTTTGTTCAAGTGTCATTTATTTCTTTCATCTCAAAGTGCTAAAATTGGGTCATTTAGAACTCCTTTTACATTATCTTAGATGAAACTCTTACACTAATCTTGAAAAATACATGAAAATTAATGTGGATTTATATTGGAAAATTAATTTGGAGAAGTGGTGATAGGTTCAAACCCCATTTATGAAGGGAAATACCTTTCTTTTCTACTCCAAGAAGAGAGGAAGTCTGACAGAATTCTGATTCTATGCTTTAAAGTGATTCCTAAAGGAGGAGGTACCACTTGCAATGGGGAGAAGGGCCATCTTGGGTCATTTTGCATCTTGAAATTTGTGGATAAGGGAAATCTACAAAGAAGATCAAGAAATATATGGCTGTGTCTAGCTGACCATAACCAAATTAAGCCTCAATCAATATCCTTAGGAATTATATATCTTAAAGATGCTTATTTGCAATGGCATATATTATGCTTTTCAAGAATAAGTTACACCTTTTATTCAAAATATGGTTCTGACTTGAGTTCGCCTAAAACATCAGAATGTTTGATTCGAAATTTTTTATCATATCGAGAGCACCATTATGTCTACCAAAGTTCCTCAAAGTTTGTCTTTTGTCATTCTTGTGAGTTCTTATATTCGATTCCTTGTGACCTTTGATTATAAACCTAAGATGGAGTTAAGGATTGTGCTGAATACAAAATCTTCTGGAAATTCTAATACTTTAGGAAAGTTTTGCATTCTGTTCTAATATCATACTTGCAAGGCATTTATTGACCAAACCAAACTTCACCAATCATTTTCACTCTATCTTTGCTTAGTCAATTCCATCTGGTACTATCCTCTGGATAAGATGCACCTCTTGATATTTTCATTTAACACATTTAATGTCTTTAAGCATATTTTGCTTTCTTAAATTAGAGAAAGAGATTATGATCCCTCACAAATGTCTTTCAGTCACATTGTTAGAATAATGATTAAGTAATAAAAATTCATTATTTCCATCAACTTAAGGCTTTCATACAAATGCTAATTTTTCATACACAACAAAGCATTGAGATCTCTAGCATCGAGTTAGATAGGTGGCTAGTGGAAACCTTAGTAGAGCAAAAGCACAATATATAGGTCAATCCAAATGACATTTTCATTAAAAATTTTAACTAGTTGGTGATCATGAATATTGTAAGCAATGCATGAATGGATAATTTACAGACCACTTGAAACATTTTCTCTTAAGCATGTGGTTTGGTTTTTGATGATATAACATCTTCAAGGGTTTACTACCTAACTCCTTTACAAAATTGAAACGGCTAAACCATTATTAACTCGTGATATCAATAACAAACATGACATTGTTTTTGAAAGAGAAGAGGCTGAAGTGATTTAAAATCAAATGTTTTGATTAAGAAGGTTGTTAATGCATACAACTAGGGGTGTTCACCAAATTACACAAATCACAAAAAACGCACCAAAACCGCTTGTAAGATAGCATAATTGCACTGCACCGCATGTAACAATGCACCGCACCACACTGCATGGTGCAGTGCGATTTGCAGTTTTATAATAAGAAACTGCACAAATCGCACCGTATTGCACCCTCTCTACATATTAATATAATTATTTATTTTTAATATTAAATATATTATTAATAGTTTAATAACCCTAATTTTCAAAAAAAAAAAAAAAAAATTGATAGCCCTAGCAAGTGTTAACTAGGAGCCAGCCCTTTCTAAAGAAAAACTAGCTCAATAATTTAAAACTTGGCCCAAAACAAAAAGAAAAATTAGTTTTGCGCTGAGTAGAACAAACCCAAAATTTGAAAAATATACCGATTTCAAACCGTTCAAACCACATCATAAACATAGCACTGCACATGTGACTGCAAAAAAGAGGTGCGGTGCGGTTATGATTTTGGCTAAACTCTAAACCGCACCGCACTGCACATGTGACCGCAAAAATAAAGAGCGGTGCAGTTATGGTTTTAGTTAAACCGCACTACAACTTGCGGTGCTAAAAATAACCCAAAATCGTACCGCACTGCACCGCAAACACCCCTACATACAACATTACTAGCATTTTAGTTTTCGTTTTCTCACCTTTTCATTTAAATAAATACATTTTTGACGAGAAGACATAAGCATTTAACTCTCTGTGTATGCTCTTTAAAACTGCAGACCACTTTCATTAGATTGTTTTGATAATTTCCTTTGTAGCCAAATGTACCAAGAGGGGGGAGAGAATATTGCAAGGTGATTGTGGAATATAAATATTTTCCAAAGATAATTCGAAATATTTCTTTATAAAGTAACTTGAAACGTAGGTACTAAAAACAATTATTGGAGAACGGTTGCAATACAAGTAGTTTAATTTCTTAAATCTTGAAAGGGGGAAAACATCACTGAAATGAAGAAGTGGATCAGTTATTCTTTCACTCTGAGATCTAAATGTAACCACTTTCCATGTTATACCTCTCTCACAACATTTCCATCTAGTTTAATATGAGTGTGTAGAATTAATAGAGAATTCCTTTGAGCATCTTATCAAACTTTCCGTTTAAAAAGGAAAAAATATAGAATATAATCTAATCTTGTCTACTAGGAAGTTGCATCTTTGAACTTTAAAATTCTTCAATTCTATACCATAAGTGGGAGCGTATTCTAAAAGAACAGTAATAGTCAAACAAAGTAATAGATAATAGATTTAATTATCGCTTTGTTCCTCAACCTATTACCCCATGTTTGAAAATATTTCCTAACTTTTTAAATGTGTCATTTTAATACTTAACATTTTGTTCTTGTGCCAAAATATTCACCATCGTTAAGTGGTGAGTGGATAAGTTAGGTGACAAACAAGGAAATTAAAATAATTTGCTTATGTTGACTAGATGTTATTGGGACCCGAAAATGGGGGGGGGTGGGGGGTTTAATAAAAAAGGAAGTTAGAAACTTTTGCTACAACAGTGGAATCCATCATCGTCATCATCCCATATTGGTTAATAGCCACCTCGCCACCACACATTCAATTTTTGCTCTCCCCACCCCCTCTCTCTCTCTCTCTCTCTCTCTCTCTCTCTCTCTATGCAAATAAAAGAAATTCAATGGTCTGTTTGGATTGAGGGGGAGTAGAGTAGAGTAGAGTAGAGTAGATTTAAGACAAAATTAACTTATTTTTAGCCAACTCTATTTTACTTCTCTCCACTCTCTCTCCTTCACCTCTTCATCCAAACAGGCCAAAATGTGAGAAAAAATTTAAAATAAATTTAGTAGGAGAGTTTAAACATATAAGTTGTATAGTTTTATTGTTCACACTTTATTTAATGCTCATTTTTTTTAGTGTATAATGCTTTGTCTAAAAACAATTTCATTGAATTTTTTTTTTTAGGAAAAACTGTTTGTTTTGAGGTGTTTAGTTGTATTTCTAAAAATGCCCTGGAATTTTTTTTTTTTTTTTTTGACATTTGGAAAACGTATGAAAAATCACACTCTTCCTTTATTTTTATATAAATGTGAAATAAAATTCTTTATTCATGACTTAAAAATATTAATATTAGAAAACTAAAATCCACCAAAAAATAAGCACAATTAAAATTTTAAAAAAATTACACTAATAAACATAATCAAAATAAGAGTTCAATAGCAAACACAAATTTAAAACGAAATTAATATAATCTATCAACTAAATTTACACTTTCACATGCATAATTAAAAATAATTTAAACCTAAAACATGACACTTGAAAGTTGTTTTTGCTCGACTTATAAAACTTAGGAGGAAATTCTTGAAATTTTGAGGCATATATTAGTCATTTTAGATGTTTCAAAAGGTATTTTCATCATTTTGATGGTTTTGGGGGTTATTTTTGTCATTTTTATTTTTTTATGGATATTTTAATCATATTAGAGGTTTTGAAAGTATATTTGATCATTTGTAGTATAAAAGAGTACTATAAAAAAAATTTAATATAAATTATGTATTTTATAACCTTAATACGTGTACTATGAAAATTATAATTATTAAACTTGACAAATTCAGTAAATATTGGCAAAAAGGTTTGATATTTTTAATCTATATTTAATCAACAATATTTAGGCACTAGACAAGTACAAAAATAAATAATAATACAAAGCTTAAGTTATTTTATTTAAACCAATAAGTTACCTCTGCGATGCAAGGATAATGTTGTAATGTTTTATATAAGACGGTTTTAGAGAATGTTATATATCTATTATAGCATAATTTTTATAGAATTTTAAAAGAAATGAGTTCATCATAAAATGCAATAATTATAAATTGCACATACATATCTGTTATAATTATTCAATTGAAATAATGAGAAATTGAAAAAAAAAAAAAAAAAAACTTTGGAGGAATATTATAGAATAAAAGTTGATATAAAATGTGTCTTTCTTTTTCTCCTTAATTAAAAAAAAAAAAAATATATCACAAACACCCACAATCAATCACATCATTTACAAAACCCACAATTCCATAACATCAGACCTTAACGTCAAAATCGTAATTGCCGTTGTTATTTAATATAAAATGCAAGTCCCCTTTCCTTGGTTGTAGCCAACTCATATAGGTTAGGATTAGATAAGACAACAATGTTAGAGCTAGGTAAATGTTGTCAAAAGACTGAAGGTAAATGACATCATTTTTTGTCTGTGTATTTGACATGGGATGACATAAAGGACTATAGGTAGGTATATATAAAGGGGTAGAAGTGTAAGAGGTGAAAATGATGAATTAAAATGTAAAGAGTTTTGTGTGTATGTGTGAAGGATGAAAAGTCTTGAAACATTGAACCAAATGAAACAAAAAAGTCAGTATCTAATTTTTTTTTTTTTAATCTTTGATGTAGCATTTGAGAATATTCTAATTCTCTTTGCATGGAATGCGCCATTTGGCATAACCTCATGCTCTCTCTCTTTCTATATATATATATATATATATATATATATATATATAGATTATAAGCATAAAGTATAAGCACTTAAGTGTAGTGATATGTCTACAATATTTTTACAAAAAAATTTAGGCAATAAGTTGTTATTAGTTCTAATTTTAACTCACCACAGAAATTACTTTGTTGCCGCCAGTAATAGCCATAAAAACCTACCACTTAAGATTTGTAATGAAATTTTTGAGAAAATTTTGTAAATATAGTATTTCTGAAGTACTAAAACCATTGTTTTCTTCCCCATTATTACTTGAGAAAATTGTTGGGAAAATTGTATTTATTATAATTCTAAAAAATGTCCAATTAATTTAAGTAACTGGTATATACAACTTATAATTGAGATTGTAACTCTATTTAAATATATATAAATAACCATATTCTTTGTTATAGAATTTATATATTTTATAAAATAATTTAATTTATAGATATAATATAAGTTTTTATTGAGATTTATGGTGTCATAAGTCTAACTTTCTTTTTTTGAGAAACGTGTCATAAGTCTAACTACTTTGTCATTTCATTTGTTGGAGAAAAAACAATTACTCTATATTTCCCACTTTTTTTGTTCTCTATTGTATTTTGAAATGTCCAAAAATATTGTCATGTTTTTAAAAATAAAAGTTATTAATTTACTAATGTTCCTATTATATCCTTATTAATTTATTAATTCAATTTTTTGATAAATTTTTTTAAAGGTAGTTTTGAAAACTTATATATTTTTAAAAGGCAAATAAGACAATAAATAATGGTCCCATAAAAAATTTGACTTTTCAAACAGGACAAAAACAGTAGAATGGAGGGAGTAATATTTTGAAATTTTTTTTTTATTTTTTATAAAAGTGATGTCAAAATTTTCTTAAAATAAATAATTAACTAATACTCTAAGAGCATTTGTAAGCATAATCTTTTTTTAATTTTATAATAACCCAAAAATTTGTTAGCCATAAAATAGCGACAGTCTGACCTATATCTAGGCAATTATATTTCCAAAAAACTAGTCATTATTGAAATCAGTAGTATAACAAAGATTGACCCAATACATGGGACTTGGCACAGGTTTTCACAATGCATTAAATCTATGAATCCATACTATCCGAGGTATTGCAACTTACTCCACTCAAATTCCTTACATTTTCTTGTAATTTTTTTTTTTTTAAAAATCCAAAATAACACATATCGATTAAATGCATGTCTGATGTAGGACTTAGTACATGCTCTCAACATCCTCATAATTCACAAATCAACATTTTTTGAGGTATCACAGGTCACAATCTTCCTCACTCAAATAAATTGGGTGTTGGGCTACAATCCTTCAAACCAAAATATCACAATAAACATGTGCAATATTAATTTTGTGAGAGGGTTTTAAAATTTAAAATCAATTATTATTGTCATCCAAATTTGCATGACACCGTGCATATCATAGTATAAATTTCTCATTGCCCGTGTAAGGATATGACCGAGAATTTATTTATTTATTTAGTGTAGGCAGAATTTGAACTTCAAATTTTACTAATTGAGTTAACTAAAATCCATATAAGAATGAAAACTTAGATTTTATATAGTGTAACTCTAAGTAATGTTACATCATCCAATAACTTATTATTAAATTCATATTTTGAAAAACAAACCATTAGATTATATGTTCTATATAATCTTAACATGCATGTCTATTTTCATACCAATTGAATGTTATATACTATTAGATTAATAAATCCATCTTTAATGCATCATTATAAACTACAAAATTTTGAATTTAAACAATTGATTGATGAAATGGCTACTGATTTTTGATTACCTTGAAATTTTGCAGGTATGGATAATATACGTAGATAATGTAATCCAATGGAGAATATACGTCAAAATTTGCATCAAATTAAAAAATATTGAGTGATGTAACATTGCTTAAAGTTATACTAGGTGTACCTTTAACCCAACACACACACACACACACATATATATGCAAAAGTTACATCACCTAATAACTTTTTACTTAAGTCATATTTTGAAAATCTCATTATTAAATTACACGTTCTATATGTTCTTAATATGTATTTTGAAAATCATGTCAATCAGATATTATTTACAATTTGATCCATAAATACATTTTTTATGCAAAATTATAAATTACAAAAACTTGAAATTTAACAGTTGATTGATGACATAGCTATTAATCTTTTATTATCTTAAAAATTTGCAAGATATTAGAAGGAAATGTAATTCAACGGTGGATTAATCAAAATTCGTATAAAAAAAAATATTGAATTGTGTAATATTATTTAAAGTTACACCAGGTGTAACTTAAGGCTTAAAAAAAAAGTGATATAAAACCTTTTTTTTTTTTTTTTTTAGAAACAAATGTGATGTAAAACTAAATTTGTATTAGAAGATATAAAAAGTTATAATTGACAATTGTAGGAATTAATGCTGTGAGGTTGGTCTTGCTAGATTACACAACATCACAAATAAGGCAACCATTACACAAATGGACCAGGTTTTCCTCCAAATTGGTTTGGAGGAATCTTTTTCAACCCATTACTTGGCAATATATTAAACTATTCATATGTATTTTTGAACAAGTCACATCGCTAAAAATCTAAAAGTAAACGTGAATAGTCTCTTTAACCACCATGTAGTGAGTTGAAGGAAGTTTCTCCAAACTGATTTGAAAGAAAACTTTTTCCCATATAAGTTGACTTGCTATCCATTTTAAACTTCTTTCACTTTGCTTGAAATTCATAATACTATGAGGACTTAGGCTGTCAATTATTTTTGCCATTTCTCTTGAATATATCCTTCTTTCTTTTTTTGTGTCATGATCTATTAATTGATAAAGATAGAGGTTAATGATAGTGTCTAATGGATAAGATATTTTCTTCTAAAATCCTAATCCTTATCTTTATAGCTCTTAGAGAAAAAAATTTGAAAAGATCTTCGGAAAAATTAATAGCAAGCAAATCAAAAGACAACCCTAACTTTTCTTCCCAAAACTTCGAGTAGACAAACTCAATAGCATTTGAGCTTGCAGCTCAAAATTTCAACCCTTTAAGTGGAGGTATAGTTGAGGCAGAAGGTAAAGATTCTCTCTATTGTGGGCTAGTGGGAGCAGACCACACGTGAATTTTGGCTAATAATTGAAATTGATTTGATGGTTGGTGACTCGCTTTATCTTTCATAGGAAAGAACAGAAAAGGAAGCAATATCCCACTTAGTGTGTATGCTCTACCAGTTTAGTCGAGTAATCAATATTTCCATTTATTTTCAACTATAAAAAGTCAATTCTTCTTTCAGTTTGGTCTAATGATGCTACCAAACAAAACCAACAAAAGAAAAACCCTTTAACATGATTATATTTTGAGAATTTTTTCTTCTTCACTGATCATAAAGTCGAATCATCCAATTTACGTGTCAATCAGTAACTAGCTAGTAGTTACAGCATTGTTCCATATTTTTATTTTTATTTTTTTTTCTTTTGGATGAAACCATTGCTCCAAATTATTTTGTTTGTTAGAAGTTGACTGTTGCTGAAATGATTTCATAGATTTACTCTTGTGCTAGTGGCTGACATTTTGTATGGCCCTCCATCATATGTGATTTAATCCGACTGAGAGAACACGCATTGTACATACTGTCCATGTCGGTCCCGAATAAGGAACCCAATTGATTCATTTTTGTATGGCTACTTATCCACCAGTTTTTTATTTATTTATTTGAAGTCAGTGTTTGTTGATAAATTTTCATCCCTGTAAAGTTTATTAAAATCTGTCTTTATGCTTGCTCTAAGTTTTGTTAACTGAAGGAGATCTCTAGAGTGATAGTACTGAAACTCACTCAAACAAGATGGTAAAATCAGCTCAAGTGAGAAATGAAACTGCTCAAGCGAATCAATAAATTACTAAAGTTAGAAAGGTTCATGGTACTTGAAGATTTGTTAATTGAAGCTCGCTCAAGCAAGATGGTAAAACTTGCTCAAGCGAGGAATATACCTGCTCAAACGAATCAGTAAATTTAGAAAGGCTCACCTAGCTTGCTCAAGCCCTCTTGAACAAGATCTCGAAAATCAGAAACTTGGTTTTGTTTCAACCCTAGCTTTAGCCATCACTTAGAGCACCTATCTAAAGTTTCTAGTGCTGATTTTTATGGAGATACACCCAGAGCTTGTGAGAGGAAAATCCATGCCTCTTTTCTTTGAGCTTTATTGAAAAGTGTACCATCTATACTTGTGATCCAAAATGCTTGAGAGTTTGAAACCAGTCTTTTTTCAATGAGGTTCACTATAGAGAAATCTTTAAGGAGGTGTCTTAGAGTGTGACAGAAATTTTAATTGGTTTGTACAAAGCAGACGTGTCATTCATGAAGAGGTTCATATGGAAGAAATTCAGAGGTTATGGAGTTGTTATGGTGGCATCAACGAGATTTCTACTAAGTCATAGAGTTAGTCGCAATGGTTTTGTAAATAGGTTGTAGACTTCTTCTATAGTGAATTGCCTTGTTGGGGTACCTAACTTTTAAAGTAGTTTTTCCTTTGAATAAGTTCTTCATTTGTTTTCCACTTTATTACCAAATCTTGTGTTGCTCTTTATTGATTTTATGATTCTTGCTTAATGGTTTGGTTTATGCTAAACTATGTAAAGAACAATTATCTGTGTATCACATAGCAGAGGTAAATTGATAATTAATGGATATTTCCACTGTATAAGTTGCATAGTGGTCTAAACTAGAAATTCCAATTGGTATCAGATCAATTAGAACACATAGGGGTCTAAAGTCTAAACTAGATTTTCAAGTGGTATATGTGGTTAGACTATGCAAACCATGCATGTGCATTTTTATGGTGTCTCACCTGTCCCCCTCGAGTGTCGTTCTCCTTAGATTCCATGTTTCACCATTGTGCTTCATTGGTTTTCAAGTTTCAAGCCTTGCACCCGTTAGGATGAATTCATTTGCCATCACTATTGCTTATGTGCACGTAGGCACGTTAGGGCCTATGGTTGCACTCTTCTCACTTTAGTGGTGTAACATATTGCAAAATACTTGATGCTATGACATCACCATAAGCATGTTACACATATTTAAGCTTGAATTCGTGTTTGGTTTGTGGCTAAAGGTCATAGTACATGTCACACATTCATGCCATCCTACTAATATGCCATGCATTTGAATAGTAACTTGGTCCAGTTGCATAGTGATTACATGTTATATCATGATACTCGTAGACCTATCACACTTTCTTCCACATATCTTGATACTGATCGATTCCACGAATAAAGTGCTTTTAGGTAGTTCCAAAATCTGTTTTGTTAGTAATTGGGTCGAATTTGACCTGAATGGCCTATGGATCATCCACATAGGTTATCTACTAAGTGAGTTTAAATTTAACTAATCTTGATATAAGTTGTCAAGATCAAAAATGGAGTCTCCACACTGCTTTAAAAGTTATCATGGCTTTTGATTGAAGTTTGCGATGTGCATTTGTGTTAAAATCTTTCCCTCTCCCTTGTTTGTGTGCGTGCTTGTTTCTCAAAAAAAAAAAAAAAAAAAAAAGATCAATAGTGGATTGATTTAAGATGAATGGTTGAGTGTTTTTAGGGACCACCCTTCTGATAGTAAGTTTATACCTACTTGTATTTAAATAATTCTCAGTCAGATGACAACCTATAACAGTCAAATGACAAGGGACTAAGAGATATACATACGTTCAATTTTTGTTAGTGCTCTTTCAAACATGTCATCTCTCTCTAGGGACACCATCGACAGTGCCATGGAATTTGGAGCGTACAATAGTAGAAGAGACTCTGATAACCTCTCCTATAACAAGAAGATGCTCAAACAACTAGGAAAATCTGGCAAGTGGATGATCAGAATTCTACAAAGGTATGTGAATATATGTCCCATCTAATATATTCTACATGTTTCATAATCGGTCCATTGTTGTAAAAGCGATCAATCCTCCTTTCTAAGCTAACTAGTATGAGTCACATATTTCTCTAATTCGATCGGTATCAAAGCAATTAGAACACACAGCGGTCTAAACTAGATTTTTCAAATTCTATTGCAAACCTGAGTCTAAGTGATTTTGCTACACTACTTCATAATTTGATGGTTTGGAGAAAAATTTTGTCATGCTTATAATATTTAGCCAGTATGCATAACAGCAGTGACCATCACTGTCTTTCATTGAACAAGGGCTACCTTTCTTTCTCCCCAGAATTAGTTTGTTCAGTCAAATTAATGTAAGCAGCAGCCTGGTCAGCAAAACCAAAAGGTTCTTTGCACCAAGCCTGGTCAGAAAGCAAGAGAACTTAGCTAACCTCGTTTGCCTTCTTAGCCAACTGATGGTAGATATTATTCAGTACATGTGTTGGCACTTATCCTTGGAGCAATTGGTGGCAATTTTTATTTATTTTTTTGAGAGAGAGAAAGAGATATGATGGCAAATTGTTGGTTCTGCTAAAATCGAATCATGTTGTGATAATGGTAAATCATGGTCCCTCACTCACTGCAGATAAAATGATTGTTTTCTGACTTCAACGCTTTCCCTTACTCTTTTTTTTTTTTGAAAACAAATTCATTACTCATTCATTAATATGTAAGAGATCATGATGCAAAGCATCTACAGCAGGTATGGGCTCATCTTCCATCCAATACATATCCTCCACAATGTTCCTAGCAAATCTAGCTTAATAATGAGCCACCATATTTCCTTCCCTTTTAACACAACTAAAACCAACAGATTGTCTACCCGAAATAAAATGTCTAATGTCATCCACAATATGGCCAAAGAAAGAGTTATTAGGTATAGAGCTTGAAATTGCTCTCATCACATTTGAGCTATCACCCTCAATTCCTAGATTTTGGAACCCGGCCTCTATAGCAAATTCCAATGCCTTTCGACATGCCAAAGCTTCTGCGTCATCGCTATTGTGCACAAATGCCCCCCTTGCTGCCATTCCAGCCATCACCTCGCCATCTGAATTTCGAATTATCGCACCAACTCCAGAACAGTTTAGGTCCGAGAATATCGCTGCATCAAAGTTCAGCTTATAGACATCCTGTGGCGGAGGCTTCCAGTGGTTGCTGCCTGTTGCTGCACTTGAGATCCTCAAATTCGTTTGAGCTTTTTGATATTCTTCTAGTAGCTCAGCCACATGAAATGTCAGCCATTGCGGGTTCTTCATTTGCCCTCCATGCACCACCACATTGCGTTGATTCCATATGAGCCAAGCTTGTACAAGGAAGAGCTCCAACTCGGTTGTTGATAATCTGTCCAACAAAGCTGTAAATAGCTGCAAAAAATCAAAATGGTTAGTCTGAAACTTCTGCAGCACGTAGAGACTCCTTGCCCAAACATCTTGGGCTGCGCCACAACCCCATATTGCGTGTAAGGCATCTTCGGGTAACCTCTTACAGCAGTGGCACAAAGAATCTTAAATAACTTTGTGCTTTGCAAGATTCACCCGAGTTGGAAGAATGTCATGGCAAGCTCTCCAGCCAAATATTTTTATTTTCCCTGGTATCTTTAACTTCCACAAAGCACCCCACACATGCTGCCAGCCACTTCTATTTGATGCCTCAGCCCAAACCGTACTCCTCAATACCTGACGTGCTACATGGTACCCAGACCGAACAGTGTACTCACCCTTTCTATTATGCAACCAAACCATACTATCCTCTACAACCCGTCTGCTCAAGGGAATGTTTTAGATTGCTTCTGCTTCATCTCTATTAAAATTGGCCATCAAGATGTCTCGCCTCCAGCAGTGAAGATCCCAATCAATAAGTTCTGACACTTTCCATCCCTCCTCCATATCATTCACCGGATGTAGCAATTTATTAGATGGGTAGTTTGGGATCCATTTATCATTAGTGGCATCAATGGACTCACCATTTCTCACTCTCCAACAACATCCATTCCTCAAAATAAGCAAGGCAGCCATCATGCTCTTCCAAACAAAAGAGCTGTTAGGGGAATCATGTGCCTGAAGAAAATTGCATCGGGGGAAATATCTAGCTTTGAAACATTTGAATAGTAGAGACTCTTTTAATCAGCCATTGATAGACCTTTTATAAATTACCTTTTATTTCAGCCTATTGAAAAAATTTATTTCAGCCTATTGAAAAAATTTACGTGTCAATGGTTAAGTAATTGAATAATAATAATAATAATAATAAAGTGAAAATCTATATTTATATGTATGATTTGCTCTCAAACATGTCATCTCTCTCAAATAGTTCAATTGGTAAACGGGTTAATTGATGTTTCTTGTTAAATGTATGATTTGCGATTATGAGATCATAATGTTTTGATTAGGAAACCTTTAAAAATACTTTAAGAAAATAAAATCCTAAATTTTAAAATTACCTAAAACATTAAAATTTAATAAAGGAAAAAATCACTAATTTTATCCTAAATCAGTCCTAATATATTATTTTGATGGATTCACAATTAACAATTCCTATATCAAAATTTTTAACGTGATATAAGAAGAAATAGTACAATTGAGTGTACGAGTTTGAATTAATTAACATTCATGGTAAAGCATATGATTGGCTCTTTATTTTTTTAATAATTCAATAATTACAATAGGAAAAATATATATTTAAACTTTGACAGTCTTCGTACAAAATGTTAGAGATTTCAATAAGTTGAATTGAGCTACACAGCTTTTATGAGAACCTGATGTCAAAAACTAAAAAAAGGCAGAATAATGTAAAAGTTTATTTAAAATGAAAAGAGAAAAAATATATTCAAAGAGAAAAAATGCTTGAGTTCTCCATCGGTCCATCCCTTGTATTTGACTAGTATATTCAAAGAGAAATAAATGCTAAATTCTCCATCGGTCCATCCCAAGCAAAGTTGATACTTTTTTTTTTTTTTTTTGAGAATCAAGCAAAGTTGATACTTGATTGATAGAGATTCCTACATAAAAGGAGATATTATTATTATTATTATTATTATTATTATTATTATTATTTTTAAAAAAATATGAGTGGCTAAATGATAATGTGGTTAAATCCAATACTAAGAAAAATGAATAATAAATTAATTAAAATTTTAGTTTAAGTGGTGCCACTGTCATATATTATGTCTACTGACTAACAGCAAACAATTTTTCAAAATTAAATTCTGATTTGTAATACAGATCTAAGTTACCAATTATAGAGGATTCTAAAAAAAAGGTTACCAATTCTAGAGAAAGGTCACTCACCCATGTGCAAGGGCATATGCAAAGTTGTCATATTCTCATAAGATAAGATTTTCCTGCTACAAGCCAAGAGCATATAAACATTCTGAATCATCCAAATTAGGCTAAAAATGACAGGTAGATTTGGCAGCCCTCTTTATGACATTAACACGCATTAGGGAGCATCATACAGCAGGTGGGGTACCTTATAAATATGGAAGTTCCCCAAAGCGACCAAGTTCCTTGGATGTGTGTGTGTGTATGGCAAAACGGGCGGGGCGGGTTCGGGTCGGGTCGGGTCAATTGGGTTGCGGGTCAAACAGGTCACGGGTCAAAAACGGGTCATTTCAAGCGGGTCAAAATTGGGTTCGGGTCAATCGGGTTACGGGTCGGGTCGGGTCGGGTTGACCCGTATTTTTCACATAAATTTTTTTTTTTTTTTTTAATATTGAAAACAACATATATCTGTCATTTGAAAAGTTATGCAACAAATTACTTAATGTAAAATGCATTATTTTGAATTCACCACTTATATCAAGAATAAACTCAATTAAACTTATTAATACTTATTCAACAATTTTAAAATTATACAAATCCTAACATTACTATTTAAAACAAAATAACACAAAGATAAGTAAAACAAATACACAAGTTTTATTTCTACACAATATCAACATTCCAAATATAAAACAAAATTACAAATGACTTATTGGATAACTCATTTGATAAAGAATAAAAATATATAAGAAATTTACAATCTTGAAAATTAATTTTATAATCTATTATCAGTTGTGATTGACACTCTATTTCAATTTGAGATATACTTTAAAATTTGATTGCTTACTTATTTATATATGGTCTCTTTTATGAATATCATATTATTGTTAAGCAACACACACTCTAGGAAATATCATAATTTATTTTGAAAAATCGTTTATTTTGGACATAAATTATTAAAAAATAGGTCTAAGTATTCATAATTTATGCTAATTTGATACTTTAGTTTCACTATTTTCACACTTGTGAATATTTCTCACATGTCTACAATTTTAAATCTATGTTTTTAACTCTACTGTAACCAGATTATCTTGGCATGTACTTTGCTATTTGATATCTAAAAATATTTACTCATTACAGAATGTTCAACCATTTATCTTTCAATTAATTTGCATATAGTTATGTAAATGTATCAATTGTTTTCTTAAAGTTCACAATAAACAATTAAACCAATATTGTCTTAGTTTTACTATTTTTTTACCCAAAAAAAAAAGTTTTAAAAAAATGGTTCGGGTTCGGGTCGGGTCGCGGGTCGGGTCTGGTTGACCCGCAAAAAACACGGGTCGGGTCACGGGTCAACCCGTTTTTGCTTCGGGTCAAAAAAATCGGGTTCTGGTCGGGTATTTTTCGGGTCGGGTCAGGAAATTCTGACCCGTTTTGCCATGTCTATGTGCAGGGACGGATCCACCAAGGGGCAAGGGGGGGGCCATTGCCCCCCCCCCCTCTCTTTTTCAAATTATCTATTTTTTTTTTTTTACATGTCCATATTTTAGAGTTTATAGTTGGCCCCCCTCAAATTTTTGGATTGGTTCAAATAGCCCAAAAGAAACTAATCACTTAACCCTTTCTTTGTACCCATGGCCCCTCTATAGTCCAAATACAACACAACAAAAAATTCACAAATCACCAATATCATAATTCAATAACTCATAACCAAAAAAATCTCATAGAAAAAAAAAAATTCCCTTACGGGGGTGACAATAATTTATATAACTTTTTAATTGATTTATAAATTATGGGAAAGTCAATTACAATATTTAACTTTTTCAAAAGATAAAATGCAAAATTCTTTTAGAAGCCAATATTGATGATGTAGCATTGCCAACTCTTAATATTAATATCCCAATTTTTTAAAATCTTCAAACAAAGTTTTGAAAGCTTCATTAGTGTGATTTTTAGTTGCATCCAAAAGTATGGGTTTATCATATTGGTGAGTTGGTTAATGTGATAAAATCAACATATTAATTCCAATTATCCAAAATTTGGAGATCCAAAGTTCTCTTCTTTTTTATTCTTTTTCGAAAAGGTTTGAATATCATATTGTAACTTTCAACTTTTTTAGTTCATATTATTTCATTTTTGACTTAAATATTTATAGAAATAAAGTGCAATTGTTTTGTCTACCGTGATTTTTTTTTTTAATAAACCATGTCACTTGAAATTTTTTTAGTTCATGCTTTCGCCCCCCCTAGGTTCAAATCCTGATTCTGTCCCTGTCTATGTGTGTGTATGTATGTATGTATGTATATATATATAGCATTATATTGTCACTTGTCAGTGCCTATTTTGTATTTCAGAAAGTCAGATTCTTTTTCCCCGTGCAATAATGCAACATGAAAGTTGTGTGGACACCGGATTTTGACCCATCAAACGCCTGACCCACTTTGCTCCTCCTCCCAAAATTGCTCCAAGTAGGGAGAGAGAATCTTGGCCACCCGTGTGTATTTGTGACATTAAAGTGATGTATGTGTGAATGAGCCCTTTATTTATTTAATTTTAGAAGCCACCACTAATCATTTATTTTTTTAAGTGTGATTGGTTACTTATCATCTAATTTATTTTAATTACATAATTAACTAAAGATCTTCCTAAGAGCTCCTAAGTTAATAAGCTAGGATAAATACCTTAGATTCTAAAGTTCGGTTACATGTAAAAAATGTGTTATACACCCCACAACACATATCTAAATGATATTACCTCATTTTAATTTAATCTCAAAACAAGTGTTTCTCTCTTCTCAGTAAGTAGTAGTGTTTTCTCTAATATGGCGGCCAATCATTCTAGGAATTCAAACCTTCATGGAAGAATATATAATGGAAGAATATATAATAGAAGGAATTAAGCATATGAACCTAACCAAAGAATAAGAAATACAAATAGCAATAGGGTATGGCATACCTTTAAAAATTTTTCAACCCAACATCTCTTTTTGTTTAAAATATACAATGGCAAATGGTAGTGGGTTTTAATCTCTACGTTTTATTTAATTAGTCGGTGATGTAACAATTTCTCGTTAAAACAAAAGGAAATTCATTTTAAAAAAAAAATACTGGAGATAAGCTAAACTCAAAACAATATCAAGGGAGGGCAAAACAGAGTTGATTGAAGAGTGCTCTTTGAGTCTAGTTGGAAGATTACTGATGGACAAAAGGAAAAGTCAACAAGCACTGAAGAATATGATGCAGTCAACATGGAGAGCAGAATCAGATCTAAGGAATGTGGAAGTGGGGAGCAATATCTACCAATTCAAATTCTTAAGTGAATATCAGATGAAATCGGTAGAAACAAATGGTCCATGGAATTTCAGGGGAACAATCTTTTCTTCTCAAAAGGTAGGAAAGGGAAATGACAACAAACAACATCTCATTCACTCATTCCCCACTTTGGTTGCAGATTTAGGGTTTACCGTTTGACATGATTTTGGAAAAAACTGGAAGGGACATAGGCAAAAATATTAGAAGTTTCGTGGCAGCGAACTCAAGATCATAGTCTACGGATCAAGAAAATTTCATGAGGATCTGAGTGAAAGTCGCACTAGATAAGCCATTAAGACGATGCTGAGTAGTAGCAAGCCCAGAAGGGAAGAAATATTTAGTCTACTTACGCTATGAGAGACTTCTATTTTTTGCTTTCTCTGTGGAGTAATGGGACATAATGATCAACATTTCACAGGGCCGGTAAGCCAGACAAATGAACCCCTTCAATATGGCGATTGGTTAAGAGCCCTAAAAGGAAATAAGATGGGCTGCCAAAAGAATGGCCCAACAAAAACAACAAGGACATAGTACACATCCCAAAATCTAGTGGCAATGGGACAAAATACGCCATCAGAGGTAGCAGAAAGAGATGGCCAAAATGCTGACAGGAGGAGCCTCGAAACAAACAAGATTCTCGAAGAACAAAAGGTTAGTGAATACTTTATGAATAATGACCATGAACAGCTAATGAGGTGTGACATTTTGGATCCACAAGTGGGCCAGTGACATAAGAAAAATGTAGAAAGCCAGGAGGTAACAAGCCCAATAAAAGCCAAAAATGAACCAGCTGGAAAATAGAGTATTAAAGATCTGTAGAAAAGACCCAAAGCAAAAAAGGAAAATGGAAGAAATTGGTGTGAGGGCAAGAAAAAAAGACAATGGAATAGAGATGGAAACCACAGATAGCATAGTGGGGATAAAACTTAGTCTCTAAGAAAATGAAGAAAATGAAGAAGAAGGAATGCAGAAAATGGCACACAGAGGTGAGTCTGTCTCTCTTAATATAACGGTGTTGACCACTAGGCAGCACTCTTGAGAGCCATGAATTTGTTGGAAATGTCAGGGAATTGATAACCCCTAGATAGTTTGAGCATTGCGCAATTTAGTGTAACTATGGCATCCAAAGATTGTCTTCCTAATGGAGACAAAAATAGGAGTTGGAAGGATGAAAAAAAAAAAGTTAAAGAAAAAATTGGTTTCCCCAATGGCTTAATCATCCCTAATGAAGATAAAAGTGGTGGAATATCTCTTTTATGGGTTAGAGATCTACATGTTGTAATAAAAAGTTTCTTGCAATCCCATATGTGACTTCCAAGACATTTGGTATATGGGGCCTAACTTCACCTGGTGTAATTGAAGATCCATAGGGGAAAGAGTTTGTCTTAGATTGGATAGGGTGTTTGCTATGGTTGAATGGGTGAATCATTATCATAACTCAAAGGGATTCAACTTTTGATCCTTGTGCTCTGTTGTTGACAGACCAACAAGCCGCCCAAACCTTGGAAAGAAGTGATTCCACTTTGAAGTAGCATAGACTAAATATGAGAAATGCAAAGAAGTAATTCAAGAAATATGGAAGAATCATTCCAAGTTGCAGTCCTCCAATGGGCTGGTAGAAGGCTTAAAAGAATATCGAGCTAGTTCAGCAAGATGGAGTCAATATAATATTGGCTATATTATGGAAAATTCCAGATAAGAAAGAGTCTACAAGCCATGGCCTAAGCAGATCAAGGTGGGAGTAATGAGGAAGAAATAGACAGGCTTCGCAAGGATATTAATGAGCTATCGGATGTGGAGGAAACATGGTGGCATCAAAGATCAAGGGTTTAATGGTACTAAGAAGGGGACAAAAACACCCATTATTTCCATTATAAGGCATCCTAGCATAAGAAGAAGAATGAAATCAAAGGGTTATGGTATAAAGAAGGAAGATGGTGTGAAGATAAGGCAATATTGCTAATGTAGCAACAAACTACTTTAGGGAGTTATTCACAACCTCTTCCCCAGCTAGAGATGATGAGGTGGCAGAACTACTTAAAGCAACTTACAAAAGAGTTCCGCAAGGAGGAAACTCTCCAAGCCATCCACAACATGCACCCAACAAAAGCTCCAGGCCCTAATGGTATGTCTACTATCTTTTATCAAAATTTCTGAGAAATTATAGGAGATGATGTGACTAAAACCATCCTAGATATTCTTAATTCAAATGCATCAATAGTAGACCTTAATCAAACAAATATAGACTTCATTCCCAAACAAAAAACCCTACCAATATGAGTGAATTTTGACCAATCAACCTATGCAATGTGTCATATAAAATCATATCCAAGGTTCTTGCAAACAAACTAAAACCAATTCTATTCACCATTATTTCGGAAAACCAAAGTGCTTTTGTTCCTAGCAAACTTATAACTGATAATGTTCTCGTAGTTTTTGAAATTCTACACTATTTAAAGAAAAGGAAGGAGGGGAAGGATAGATACATGGTAGTAAAACTCGACATGAGCAAAGCTAATGATCGAGTTGAGTAAGGCTTTCTAGAGAAGATCATGAAGAAAATGGAATTTGATGAAATATTGATTAATTTAATCATGAATTACATATCTACTGTCTTTTATTCTGTACTTATCAATGGGGTTTATGTTAAGGAGACCCCATATCTCCATATTTACTCCTCCCCTATTCTGAAGGTTTTACAAGCTTGATAATGGAGGTGGCTAGGTGTAGGTGCAAGCACCCGTAAATGAGTGGGTTTCCTTGTGGAAAGTACAACTCAACCTCGGAGTGGACCAAGCGAAGGGTGAAAAATGGAGTCGTCACCTAGATTAGGTCTATGAACCAAATTGGGTCTTTTGGGCCACTCACTTACATGCAAAGGTCTGCATACCAGATTATGAATTCGAAGTTTGGGCATGGCTTGGGAAGCTGTTAAGCACCCAAGACCACCTGGCTTATGGGCTAGCCTCCATTATATGTTGCTAGACCATGTTTAAATAGAGGAGCAATTAAAAGAGCCCTAATCCTTAACCTAAACATACATCATTCACTTAAAAAAATAACACACACTACATGTTAAAGATCACATCACAATATAAAAGAAAACAAATAAAACACAATCAAAAAGATTATATTAAAACTAACAATTAAATAAAACACACAAGGAAAAAAATATCAAATAAAATAAACATGGCAAGATTGACCAAATAAAACATGGAAAGCAAATAAACACAAATAATTAACCTAAACAGAATCAAATAACATGTGAAAAATAATCAAATAAATAAAAACAATAATTTTACCCTAATTTGAGTTCGGGTTATGTACGCATACTTAACCATTAATACGCATGTTCAAAACATGCGTACGCATGGTTAAGTACGCATGGTTAAGTACGCGTACGCATCCTCAGCACAGAAATCTAGAAAATCACATTTTATTGAATCATATGCATAATTGAGTTTAAAACAAAGACATTAACAAGATAAACACTAGAATAAATAAATAACTACATCATGGTTAAATTAACATAGGTTAAGTAAATATAATAGAAATCAAACAAAACACATGTGAATAATCAAACTAACATCAAAACAATGAATATGTTAATATAACATAAAAACCAAATAAAGCCACAAAAGCAACTAAGAGCAGACTGTAAACAACCTAAAATCTTATTAACAAATATCAAAAGAATTAAAAACAACAAATATAACAATTCCAAAAACTATACTAATAAACTCATGTGAATCCTATTAAACAAAGAAGAAGTTCATGGAAAGAACACTCACCTTGCTTAAGATTATGAGCTTAGAGTTTTTTTAACCGAACCCTCAGTGCCTACAACACAAAGATTAGATTGAGAGGACAAAGATAATTGAAGAACACAATAATTGTTAGTAATCACAACTCAAGAACAAAAGGTTTTGTAAAACTAAATTAAGAACAAGTTTCTGCCTTAGTTTTGTGCTAGAAAAAAGGTTTTGAATACTTAGAAAAATGTGCTAGCTACTACCCTAGAGTTTTGAAAAGAGAGAATAGGGTATAGAAAGCAAAGAGGCACTCTTTCTAACTCGGTTTTTTATTGGAGACCAAAGGTGAGTATTTATTCATTAAAATTAGGGTTGTCAAGGCTTTTTAAAGGTCTTTGGACATTTTCAATAGTTTAAGGGCTGGCCCACATCAAAGAATGAGGTTTTGGGGCCCAAAATTGAAGTTCTAGTGACCTGGGAATGTGGCTGCATACACATCTTTTGAGGGGCGTTACACACCCTTGATTCACGCGTACGCATGCTTCCCAAAAATCCTAAATTTGACTGCTCTAATGTCCTGACTTCAAACGGCCATAACTTACTCAATATAAATCCACATTAGGAAAAATTTATGTTCAAATTGAATCTTAGGATGTCTATTTTTCAATGAAACAAACCTCACTTAGACATTCTTTGTAAATCAAAAGTTATGATCAAAACAGTGAACAAATGTCATTTTTCAGCATTGTTTTCAAAGAGATTTGAGCACTTTTGAGTTATGATTACTTCCAAACTATGTAAACTCTTTAATTACCCTTTGTTGACATATGTCAAGCTGAGGTCGGGGACCAAAATTTATTAACGGGTATAAAATGAGGTCTCTACACTAAGAGCAAAAAGCTATCGAGTATTTTTATATGTAGAGGCAGTCAAACAATAACCCACCTATTGTTTGCTAATGGAAAAATCTTATACTGTAAAGCTTCGGGAATGGAAAGCATGAAGCTAGTAAACATCCTTCAGAATTATAAATAGATGTTGGGTCAAAAAATAAACATAGACAAATCATCTGTCTTTTTCAACCAATATGCAGATGAAGAAACAAGAACGAAATTAATAGAAATACTTGGCCCAATGCTAGAAGCCCAACTGAAAAAATACCTAGGTCTCCCATCCTTAATTTGTAGATCCAAGAAACAAGTTCAAAGAATGCTAATAAATATCCTAGCATATATTTAGACCCTTTAATCAAAATTTTACAGATTAAAAAAAAAAAAAAAATTTGGCCATTGGGCTTAAGAAGTAGTTGGCAATGGGACAATTCCTCAATTAATAGCAGATGAAGAAGACATTTGATTAATAAATTAAAGCATAACATAAGGAAAACAATTGGGATAGCTGACCTTTGAAGTTGCTGTGGGCTTTTCTTGCCATAATAAATAAAGGAATTGCTTTTGTTAATTCTTGTTGCAAATATGACTGAACTTGTAGTGGTATTTGTTTTCAAAGTTGATGAAGGAAATAAGAAATAAGGCACAAAGAGAGGTAGAGAGAAGAAGGTTTTAAAAGAGGATGAAGAATGAACTAAAGTTTTTGTTGAATGAACAACTTATGCGGGATGGTGTAGAAGTTTTTTCTATATTTTTAAAGCAGGATCTGTGAAAAATTGGTAACTACTCATGTAAAAGTGAGGCATTGCAACTGTAGTGTAATTTTCTATTTTATTGTTACAAATTAGTACCTTTACTTTGATGAATTTTGGAACTCCAACATCAAATTGTTAATTATATGACCTTAAATTGCAGATACATTGAAAGTTAAGAGAGACTTGGAGAGAGACAGTGGTTGTGTGAGGTTTTGAATAGGCTTTGAGGGACCTAGAGAGAGATAGTGGTTGTGTGAGATAAGAACAAAAAATAGTGCGTCTCTGGTTTGTGGGAAGGAATATGAAACATTTAAATTTTGTAACTACCCTAGAGCCAAAATGTTGTAATAGTTTAGTTAATTGGCTTTTAAGGCACATGTTATCTTTTAAAGCAATCCATGTGGCATGATAAGGAAGGCCAACAAAAAGTCAAAGAATTCTGTAGAAGAACAAAAGTTTGCCCCATATTGGGCCCAAGCTGAGGACTATTAGCTTGAGGTCCAACCTGGACATAATGAGCACCGAGCTGAAATACATAGAAATCAATACACCCTCCGTAACGGCATCCGAACAATCCCCACTCTCCCCGAGGAGGGAAAGTAGTTCCTGGGGGAGTCCGCCAGCTGAGCACAAGATTCGGCGTCAGACACAAGTTACTAAAAAATAATTTCAAAAGTAGAGTTGTGGGTCTCACTCTTTATTATAAGATTAGACACACTAGAACAATAGCCTAGATCTAGAAAGCCACCCAGACCCCACAAGTGGAGGGACTCACATACATACAAAATATTCTCTCATCATGACAGGTCCACTAACATAAGAGTATAAAAATGAAGGGGTGGGTTAGGATTAAGGGTTGGAACAATCTTTGAGGAGAGAAACATGAGAGAAAGGAGAGAAATCATCAATCATTATTGGGGAAAGGAGATTCAACTTGGAACACCTGAAGGGCACCTCGGCTTTCTGAGATCCTCCTCGGGCAGTCAGTTTTTTAGGGGGGGGGGGGGGAACACCTAACAACTATTCTTAACCACAAATCACCTGCCAAAATTCTCTTTGGACCTCCTATTGTGGGCTAAACCCCAAAAAAAATACAAACAAATTGGGGGTCCAAGCCTAACGAATCCAAAGTAGTTGTGGAGCACTCCACCACAGTTTTACTTTTATAATATATAGAGATTAGCAATGATAAGATTTGTATAATTTCAATTATTGAACAAGTATCAATTTGTTGAGTTGAGCTGAGCTCTTTTTTTATATGGGTGTTGAATTCAAAGTAATACATTTTGCACTAAGTAATTCTCTACATGACTTACCAAGTGGCAAATACATGTTTTTTTTTTAATAAAAAATAAATTCTTGTGAAAAATACAGGTCAACCCGACTCGCAACCCAATTGACCCAACCAGACCTGTTTGGCCACGTCTACCTGTTTGGAGATCTTCTGGAAGTCCCATTTTTGTGTTCTTCATATCATTGAAAAGTTCTTGCAACCTACTTTCCAAAGATACCTATGTTGTTCCATTTGGTGCAACGGTCGAAAGGATATTCCAGCATAATGTAGGGTGGTATAGCGTAGAAATTTGCAAGAATGACTTTTTGCCTATCTTGTGTGCAATTCGGAGATGATCTTGACAAGCCATTTATTCCAAGATGTTGACAATTGATCATACTTCATGAAAGTACCTACTTAATGCATCATCCATGGATAAAAAGAAATATATATTTTTTTGCGCAAATACACCCTAAAAAACCAGTTTTGGACCTCACAAATGGATTTTTAACAATTTGTTCCAACTTAGTGAACTTACTTTATTTTCTTGCCGACTCCTATTTTGGTCAAAATTCCTATCCTAGCGATTTTTTTTCCCAGCGCTTCAAACCGCTAGTTTTTGAATGTCGGGATAAGGCCGTGCAGACCTGTACCAGCACTTTTCAAAAGCGTTCGGATAGGTCCCGGAACTTTCAAACCCTGTTCCAGCGTTTTTACTTGTGTCGGGACAGCCTTTATGAAAATGTGAATATAACCTATACCAGCACTTTTGAAACCTATGAAAGCGCTGGTATAGGTCATTAATGAATAAAATTTAAAAGGCCTATACTAGCGCTTTTAAAAGTGCTGGCATAGGCGGTACCTATTCCAGCGCTCTCAAAAGTGCTGGTATAGGGCTTGAATGAATAAAATTTAAAAAGCTTATACCAGTGCTTTTGAAAGCACTGGCATAGGTAGTACCTATTCCAGTGCTCTGAAAAGCGTTGGTATAGGTCTTGAATCAATATAATTTAAAAGGACCCATGTCAGCGCTTTCAAAAGCGCTGGTATAGGTCCTTTTTTTTTTTTTTTTCTTTTTTTTAATTTTAAATTTTTTTAGCATCTGTAATGTACCTAAAATACATATTTTCCAATACCTATTTTATAGCAACTGTAATGAACTACAATTCATATTTCCAATAGCAAATACCATACCACATTAAACCAAGAAACTAAATATATTTAATTACACCATATCAATAATTACATCCCAAATGTCTAGTATTTTATACACAAAATAATACATTCCAAGTGTCTAAAATGTTATGAACAACATAATACATTCTAAACAACTATGTACAATGTTCTACACAAAAGAATACATTCTAACTGTGGACGACTAAATTTCTCGGTTCGAAATGAGTCAAACAAGTAAAATAGTGTCACAAGTGCGAATTTGTATTGATGATTGTGGTATAATTCTCTGTTGATTACAAAAAGAGTTATCCTCTGATTCGATCTCCTTGAAAGACTTATTGATTGGAATTGTAATAATGTAATTTTGATTTGAACACAAAATATCCTTCAATTTGGTTGATGGATGAATCGAAGATTGTTGAAACAGAATTACAATGAATCTCTGGCTATGAGCTTGTTAGAAATCCTTTGTTCTTCACGTTCTTCGCGTTCTTCGTGTGTTCTTCGTGTTCTTGGTGTGTTCTTCGTCTTCGAAGGTTTGTGGTGGAAGTTCTTCGGGGCTTTAGAGGCTTGAATCCGTAGAGTTTCACTGATTTGTGGTTTGTGAGATTTCTGGAGGCTTTTGAGCTTGATTCCAGTGAACTTTGAGATCTAGGAATATGATTTGGATGATTCCTCTTTGAATGTTCTTCGTATTTGAAGGTTTGTGTTGGAAGTTCTTCGGTGCTTTAGAGGCTTGAATTCGTAGAACTTCACTGATTTGTGTTTATTAAGGTTTCTGGAGGCTTTTGAGCTTGATTCCAGTGAACTTTGAGATCTAGGCAGGTAGTTTGGATGATTCTGCTTCGAATGTTCTTCGTGTTTGAGGGCTGAAGTTCTTGAAGTTGCTGAAGGCTTCAGGGCTTGATTCCAGCAGAGCTTCTGGACTTCTGAATCTTCTCTGATGCTGCTTGTGCTTCAGATGGCTTGGTGCGTCCTCCTATATGTCTTATGAAGGCTTCTATTTATAGGAGTTTTGGGGTGGATGAGCGACACGTGGCGGAGTCTAATTGGTGACACATGTCACAGTCTGATTGGTCCCTTATGTCATCGCTTACACGTGCGAGGTTGCTTAGGTCATCGCTTACACGTGCAGGGTTGCTTGGGTCATCGCTTACACAAGCCGATGCATGACTGGTTCTTGCATGACACTTGGCAAATTTCTGTTGGCTTCTGAATGACAACAGTAAAACCTAGCAGCAGTATGTGGCGCTTTGTAATTGGCTGTATTTTGTTGTCTTGGTAGTGTGACATGTCAGCTTGTGATAGGTCGGGAACTTTCTCTCTCTACACTAACTATATAGAATGTCCTGCACAAAAGAATACATTCTAATTGTCTAGAATGTTATAATAAAGTTTTCAACTATGATGTGTACATATATATTAAAGTTTGAAACTTTATTATAAATATCAAAATATCATAGTAACTACTCCAAAATAGGTGCCCAAAGTATCGCTTACTACGTATCATCAAATGATAAGTGTTGAGCACCGGAAGACTGGATATCCACTGCAGAATCACCATCACCATCCTACGAATTAAGAAACACACAATGAATTAGTGTACTAAACAACAGAGTTAGTAGCTGAATGACACAATATCACCAGTATTACTACCAAGTGCCACATTAGCAATTAAAACACGCTCAAAATGACTGATTTCAGTTAAGCATATCAACTGGGTATTAGTCTCAATAAATTTCTCAAAAAGTGATTAGTAATCAATTTATGCAAAAGATTCAATAAGTGATTACTTACAAATAACCTCGAAACAACCATCAATACAAAGAAAAGGAAAATGTTTTCCAAGCTCCCAGTCACAAAACCACAATACAGTTAATAACTAAAATAAGTTAAAAATGAGGATTTAATAAACAACATAAAAAAAAATTTACAAAAAAATACTTATGGGGTGACTTTAAATTCAAGATAACTTCTAAAAACCCATAAATTTACCTTATTGTTTCAATAAGCCTGAGTCTAAACTCTAAACAAGCTTAATTTCATTTTTGGAATGAATGAGTTTACCTCACTTTGCTGCTTGCAATAATTCAGGGACAAATAATTTTGTTTTTCCTCTATTTGAGGTGGTTGTAATAATCAAGCGCTATAAGACCGCTTGAATGATCAGTTGATTACCTGGCTATCAAACCTTATTTATTTATTTATTTATTTTATACTTAAAAACATGGGGTAATTACAAGAAAGTTTTTTTTTTGGATGATTTAAAGTGTCGGTTAAAAGACTTAAACTCAGGACATTAGATCATATGAACCTGAAAATTACTAGATTAACTCAATGGGTAACTTTGCTGTATCTATCTACTACACATAGATATTTTCTCTTTACAAGTTCTTGTCAAATTCTGGGCCACTACTTGGGCATATTGTCCTCTCTCTGATCACTCATTTACTTACAACCTTGGTATATTCCTACACCTCATTATAGCTCTTGAGTCTCATCTTCAATCACACTACTAATCAATCCACAAAGTCATAACACATCAAGCAAAATAGACCTGACCTGACATGACACCCTCCCACTAATAAATAAATAAACACTAATACAATCTAAATTAGATAGTAAAAGAAGTAATTATAAATGATAAACAAAACGAATCTTTATTACTATTATTTTTGGTAAAATAACTAAAAGGAATCTTTATTTGGATAGAGCAGGTGACCAACAATATTTAGCAAACTGAAAAAGTTATCCAAAGACATAGCCAACTAATTAACCCATTTCAGAGCAAAATTCATTAGATCAAAACTCACCAATCACCTACACACACAGACACACAAAAAAGCATCATATACTATCCAATAACCCATTAACTTCATAAATTACCCATAAACCATTTCCAAACAAAATTTCATCTGATTATTTTGCATCACAGAAACTTCATGACAACTCACCAATCACCATACAAACATGAACAAAAATGCACATACTTTGTATTCAAACTTCTTACCATAGACATACTGGGAAACGATGGGCACAGTGAAGTTAACATCCTCCGCATTAACCTCATTTCAGCATCATAATGTTCGTATTTCTCCTTCATTTCTTCTACTTGAGTGGACAACTCGATAACCCTTTGGTCGGTTGCAGTAGATGTTGGAGGTGGCGTACTGTCATCCATTGACCTCGCACGATTGCCAGAGGGGGTTGGACCAAAGCCTACCCCATTGACATGACCACCTCTCTCTGCACCAATGACCTATCCAAATGCATCATCGGGCTGTCAAAGTATGCCAGCCTCAATGTCGTTTCCCCGCAACTGTGACCCCTCTATCATAAGTTGTTTCAACTTTGCCTAGTAATCACAAATAAACAAAACAACATATTAGCAACGAGGGCAATAATACACATGCCAACATGAGTAATATACTTTTATATATATAAAAGTTGGGTTGGAGTTATTATAAAAGGAAAAAAAAAAAAAAAGTTGGGTTAGAGTTATACCATGCGTACTTAGAACCCAAACCATATATATTGTGTCCTTAAGAGTTTCCATCAAATATCTAAGCATATTAGAAATTAAACCAGCATGTGAAGAACTACAATGTTTTGAACCTAGAACTTTCCTAGTTCATATACAAACACATTTAAGAAACAGTTGTATAAACCCATAGACTTCATAGATTCATTTTGTTATTGTTCATAAGTTTTGTAATTCTTTTAGGTTACAAAAGCGCTCATCATTGTGAGCTTGCGTAACCGTTTTACAAGCACAGCTTGAGATACCTGAACTCCACCCTAATCTGCTTGTAAATTAGGCTTGCATGGGGAGGATTATAAATAGGGAAGGTTCAAATAACACAATATTTGCCAAGACAAAATTCACAAAAACTAAGATGGACCAGAGTTGTCTAGTTTGATTCCTCAAACAAATCAGTATGAAAATCTATTCAAATTGCCACAACATTTTATTTCAGATATCACAAGATATTATATACCCAAACAATGGCGCAATTACAAAGTAATTTTTTCTGTAGATGAACCTATGTCATGTGCCATTGATATGCATTACAATAAAATGACAAAAATACTCCTAAAACCTGAAAATTAACCAAAATACCACCAAAACCGAAAAATTACCAAAATAATCACAAAACCTGCAAAATGACCAAAATACCCCCAAAACCCATAAAATGACCAAAATAACCAATTGAACCCCAAAAAATAACCAAAATACCCCCTAAATCCTAAAAATTTCCAAAATACCCTCAAAACCCATAAAATGACCAAAATAACCCCAAAACCAAAAAATTACAAAAAATACCCCCGAAACCAAGAAATTGACCAAAATACCCCTGAAACATAAAAGAAAGACCAAAATACCCATAAAACCCAAAAAATGACCAAAATACCTCTGAAACCTAAAAATGACCAAAACACCCTCAAAACCAAAAAAAAAGTCCAAAATACCCCTGAAACCTAAAAAATTACCAAAATACATGAATAGTACCAAAAAATGGCCAAAATAACCTCGAAGCCTAAAAATTAACCAAAATAACCCCGAAACCTAGAAATGACCAAAATACCCCCGAAACCTTAAAAATGGCCAAAATAACTCCGAAGCCTTAAAATTGACCAAAATAACCTAGAAACCTAAAAATTATTGAAATACCCTCAAAACCTAAAAAATGATTGAAGTACCCTCAAAATGTAGAAATTAACTGAAATACCCCTTGAAACCTACAAAATGACCAAAGTACCCCTGAAACCTATATATGACCAAAATAACCTCTAAACCTTAAAATGACCAAAATATCCTCGAAACCTTGAAAATGGCCAAAATGCCTCTTAATCCTGTAAGTTGATAAAAATACACCCTAAAACTAAAAAAATCACCAAAATCCCCCCTAAAACTAAAAAATGACCAAAATACTCCCTAAACATAGGATTAGTTTATCTTATAGGATTAGTGGTGTGTTGGTCATTTTAGATATTTTGAGGGGTATTTTGGTTGTTTTATAGGTTTAGAAGTATATTAGTCGTTTTAGGGGTTTTAGGGTATTTTTGGTCATTTTAGAGGTTTCAGGCTATTTGTGGCCATTTTTGAGGTTTTGGGTTAATTTGAGTCATTACAAAGGTTTCGGGGTATTTTCTTCACTTTATAGGTTTTAGGGTATTTTGGTCATTTTTTAGGTTTCAGGGATATTCTGGTCATTTTTTAGGTTTAGGGGGGTATTTTGGTCATTTTATAATTTTAGGGGGGTATTTTTGGTCATTTTTTGGTTTTGGGATTATTTTCGCCAATTTTTAGGCTTCGGAGTTATTTTGGTCATTATTTAGGTACCGGGGTTATTTTGGTCATTTTTAGGTTTCAAGGTTATTTTGATCAATTTTTAGGCTTCGGGGTTATTTTGGCCATTTTTTAGGTTTCAATGGTATTTTGGTCATTTTTTAGGTTTCAGGGGGTATTTAGGATTTTTTTTTCTGGATTTTAGGGGTATTTTGGTAATTTTCAGGTTTTAGGGGTATTTTGGTCATCTTTTAGGTTTCGAGGGTATTTTGGTCATTTTTTGGACTTCAGAGGTATTCTTGTAATTTTTAGGTTTTGGGGGTATTTTGGTTATTTTATTGATTTCAGGGGTATTTCGGTCATTTTTTATGTTCTGGGGGGATTTTGGTAATTTTTAGGTTTTGGGGGTATTTTGGTTATTTTTTTGTATTCTGGCGATATTTTGGTTATTTGATAATTAACAAATCCCTATAGGTGATGTTTACAGGTTTCGGGGGTATTTTGGTCATTATTTTGGGTTTTGGGGGTATTTTAGTCATTCTTAGGTTTCGGGAGTATTTTGATCATTTTTTTGGGTTTGGGGGGTATTTTAGTCATTTTTAGGTTTAGAGGGTATTTTGGTCTTTTTGGGGTTTTGGGGATATTTTGGTAATTTTTAGGGTTTTGGGGTATTTTGGTCATTTTTTGGGCTTTGGGGGTATTTTTGTAATTTTTAGGTTTCGGGGGTATTTTGGTCATTTTTTGAGTTTCAGGGGTATTTTGGTTATTTATGGTTTTGGGGTATTTTAGTCATTTCTTAGGTTTGGGGTCTTTTGGTCATTTCCTAGGTGACCTATCCCAGCGCTTTTGGAGCGCTGGAATATAGCTCTTTCTCTATAAGGGAATGGAGAGACTTGTCCTAGTGTTTTTAAAAGCGCTAGAACAAGGTACCCTATCCCAATGCTTTTAAAAGTGATGGGATAGGTCATTCTCCATTCTCTTATGAGAAAGAGCTGTCCCAGCGCTTTTTCTCCATTTGGGAATTGAGAGACCTGTCCCAGCGCTTTTAAAAGCGCTGGGACAGGTCATTCTCATTCCCTTATGGAGAAAGAGTTGTCCCGGCGCTTTTAAAAGCGTCGGGATAGGTTTTTCCCATAAGGAAAATCAGTAACCCTATCCCAGCGTTTTTGGGCTTCCTATACTAGCGTTTTTTGAAAAACGCCGCTATAGGCCTCCTATTGTAATGCTTTGTAAAGCGCCGGTTTTGAGCGTTGGTATAGGCTTATCTATTACAAAACGCCGGGAAAAAAACGCTGGGACATGTCGATTTTTTTGTAGTGGTTGTTGGAAATGTTTTAATGAATATTTTCCAAAGATGTCCACTTTATTGTCCTAACCTTCTGATTTACTAAGTTGGAGGTTTTGAAAAATGGTGGTAAAATCATGTTTATGCATAAAGTTTCCACTTTAATATTTTCCTTAAATTAATTTTATTCAAGTGGAATTTTTTTCCATCCAAATATTCCAAATCAAAGTTGATCGTGAGATCTTTCCAATGACTCCTCATTTGGACCAATTGGTGGTTGTTTGATTATAGTTCAATCAAGATTAAACTATAATAACACTTTGCAAAAATGACTTAAGTATTTAGGCCAAAGATTCAATATTTTTGTAATATCTTGTCCGTTTCAACACATATCTAAGCCCATAAACTGACATTTTAAAAGGAAACTTCATGATCTTTCACATGATGACAAATTTATCATGATCAAACGGTTGAAATTTTGGTCAAATCTTAATTAAATCTTGTTTAGGGCTGGTCAAATTTGGTCAAAATTAGTCAAATATTTTAAAACGGAAGATTATGTTAAAGTGAAATAGAATTTGAAGGTTGAGTGACTTTTGGGCTAATTTGACAGTTGATCTTCGGACTTTAGGTCCTAGAACCATCAAATTAATTTATTCGCATAATTCCTTATTTTTTTTTCATATCAAAAGTGCAACATGATGTGATTGTGATCTTGGAGACTGTCAATGTAGAGATGATCACACTTTTTAGAAATTTGGATATTAGAGCTAAGAATTACTTCCATCACTTTTCATTTGTTCTGGTTAGAAATATTTTCCTTCATTCTAAAATTGTTGTCACTTTGAACTTATTAAAATTTAATGTTCCAAACTTCGTTTATCATCTGATCTATATAATAAATAAATAAACCCTTTGTCATCATCTAGTTGAGGTAAATGTAAGAAGGATTTAGAAAAAGGTCATGATCATCATCGCAATTCTTAGCTAAGAAGGCCCAAAGATTACCCAGAGAATTTCTCCTTCCTTCTCTCCTTTTATGGTTTTAAGAATAAAATAAAAGAAAGGACCACCCAAACAGGCATGTGTGGACTACAGCGAAATTTTTTTGGAAATGCTTCAAAATTGAGGACAATGACCAACTCACGATTTTGTTCTAGTAATTTTTTTTTTTTTTTTTTTTTTTTTTTTTTTTTTTTTTTTAGCAACAAACATGCACACACAAAGGGAGAGGGGATGAGATTTTCCAAGAGTAACATTAATTAACATTGAAAGAAATATTAATTTAAAAATAAGTAACAGAATAAATAAATAGTTAAACAAAAAATTAATCCCCCCACAAGAACTTGTACTTTCTTGTGAATTGACCATTATGTCAAGGGTGCATGGTGTGTTGTTTGTAATTTATCTTCATGAGCAATTTTCGCTATCTTTTTTGGGATTTGATGATGTGGCAAGTACCAACAATAACAATTGAGAACAAATTAAAGCTTATGCCTATAAAACATACAGACCCAAATGAGAATTAAAGGGGAGAGAGAGAGAGAGAGAGAGAGAATTATGAGAGTATAATTATCTTTTTCTTCAAAATTTTTTTTTTTTTTGGGTATGTGATGTTGGCACTTAGCGCAACATCAAACTCTGTTAAAGTTACCAAAAATGTCTCATTAAACAACTACAAGAGAGATAAGTTTCACAAAATAAACTCATTACTATTCAGCACCATGGGTAGCCCACTAGCTCAATGGGTCAAGCCATGGGTTGCTTTTTTTGCTTATGGACAACGGGTGGGCCGACCCATCAACCCAACCTGTTGCCTAGCCCGTTAATTAAGAATTCATAACAACATTATTTTGGGGAAAGTATGGTGGATTGAACTTCAAACATGATAGAGAAATTCTTTAAGAGCACTCCTCCAACCACTAAGATAGTTAAAGTGTGTGGTGGGCCTTTTTGTGTCTTGGACTGGATTACTCCTACTATACCACGACCCTGTGATTCTAGGGTAGGAAAGTCGGGACTGGCCTAACTGAAACACACATTAGGCCAGCTTGTGCACAAGTTGGGCCCTTCTTGTGTTAACGCGCCTTGGCAGAGTCTTGACCGTGTCACATCCTCACAGCAGGAAAGACTGTCACAAAATGTTATAGCAGGAAAAACAATGCAGCAGTGTTAGGACATATGTGTGTTCACTTGTTAAGAACATATGTCACTTATTTATGTAAATTGGCTAATCCTTTTGACAAAACGCACTCTACTTGTAATTGGGTAGTTCTAGGTGTTTTTAATACTTCAAGAAACAAGGTTTCAAGATCAAGTGTTGAAGTTATCAAGTCTGTCCAAGAAAAAGCAAGCGGAAGTGCACATTCATTAATTCTAGACACCTGCTCGATAGCTACCTCGACACCTGCTATCTGTCGAGAATTACAAAATCAGATTTTCTGATCTGATTTCCTTAGGATCCGTGAATATGCTTTTGAGCCTTCTTTTCTTCTAACCCTAAACATATAAAAGGATTGTTTTAAGAGCCGTCAAATTGTACACAAGTTACAAAAGCATTGAGCAATCTCTGTTCAAGCAAATTGTGATCAAAAGACGAAGTTCTTGACCTAGTTCATCTTCTCTGAAGAAGTTGCTGTGTATTTGCACCATAGGGTTTTGTAACCAAGCATCTTCATGATCTTCATCGTAAAGGATGAACTGAAGAACTTTGCAGCCAACCTCTCCTTCTTAGTTGGTGTTTGAAGTCGCGTACTAGGATCCGCGCATTAGTTAGTCACGTACTTAGGAGCCATGCATTAAAGGTGGAAATTGTCACTACAGATCAAGTCCAATTGGGTATTGGGGTAAGGGTTCAACTGTAGGTTGGTAAGGTACTTGGGATTCCATTACTTGTAACTGCTTAATTTGATAATAGTGGAGTTTCAGGAGTGGTGACCTGAAAATCACCCGATGGGGTTTTTGCCGTTAGGGTTTTCCCCATTCGTAAACAAATCACCGTGTCATTTAATTTCCGCTGCATATTTAGTTGTTTGGTGATTTTTTTGTGCTTCCACGCAATTGTATGATAAATTGATTAATTAATAACTTGGGTAATTAATTAATTGGTTTAATCACAAGGGGTCATTCAGTTTGTGGCCTATCAAGTGGTATCAGAGTAGGCACACTCTGATTAGGTTTAATCTTTGCTGTGTTGATCCATTGACTCCTGTTTGTCATGGATAGAGGACAGTCATTAATCATACATCCTTTATTTGATGGCACTAACTATGCATACTGGAAAGTACGCATGAGAGTTTTCTTGCAGTCTTTAGATGAGAAGGTGTGGCAAGCTGTAGAGATTGGCTGGACTAAGCCAAAAGAAGAACCGGCCGATTGGGATGACGCAAAGATAAAGGCGGCCAACTTTAACAGCAGAGTGTTAAATGCCCTATTTAGCGCAGTCACCAATGAGGAGTTCAAGAAGATATCCTCAACCAAAACTGCTAAGGAGGCTTGGACCATCCTCCAGACAACTTATGAAGGAACAAAGGCTGTCAAAGATTCAAAACTTCAAAGGCTCACTACAAGCTTTGAAGAAATTAAGATGGAGGATGTTAGGACATATGTGTTTCACATACTAAGAACATATGTCTTACTTATTTATGTAAATTGGCTAATCCTTTGACAAAACGCACTCTACTTGTAATTGGGTAGATCTAGGTGTTTTTAATACTTTAAGAAACAATATTTCAAGGTCAAGTATTGAAGTCATCAAGTCTGTCCAAGAGAACACAAGTTGAAGTGCAGAATTTTTAAAGCTCGACACCTCTCGATAGCTACCTCGACACCTGCTATCTGTCGAGATTTAAAAAGTCAGAATTCCAAATCTGATTTTCTTGGGATCCGTGAATATGTTTTTGGGACTTCTTTTCTTCTAACCCTAAACATATAAAAGGATTATTTTAAGAGCCGTTTTGGGTGACACAAGTTGTATTATCATTGAGCAATCTCTGTTTATGCAAATTGTGCTCAACAGACGAAGTTCTTGACCTAGTTCATCTTCCATCAAGAAGTTGCTGTGTCTTTGCACCATAGGGTTTTGTAACCAAGCATCTTCCTGCTATTCATCACGTGGATGAACTGAAGAACTTTGCAGCCAACCTTTCTTCCTCAAGTTGGTGTTTCTGAAGTCGCGTACTGGGATCCGCGCATTGGTTAGTCACGTACTTGGGAGCCGTGCATCAAAGGTGGAAATTGTCACTACAGATCAAGTCCAATTGGGTATTGGGGTAAGGGTTCAACTGTAGGTTGGTAAGGTACTTGGGATTCCTTTCTTGTAACCGCTTGATTTGATAATAGTGGAGTTTCGGGAGTGGTGACCTGAAAATCACCCGGTGGGGTTTTTGCCGTTAGGGTTTTCCCCATTCGTAAACAAATCACCGTGTTATTTATTTTCCGCTGCATATTTAGTATTTGGTGATTTGTTTGTGCTTCCACAAAATTGCATGCTTAATTGGTTAATTAACAACTTGGCTAATTAATTAATTAATTAGGGTTTATCATAAGGGGTCATTCAGATTGTGACCTATCAAGTGGTATCAGAGCGGGCACACTCTGATTAGGATTTAATCTTAGCTGTGTTGATCCATTGACCCTTGTTGTCATTAGCTATAACCTGCTTAATGAGATCTGTGTTTTCAAATACATCTTGTTTTTCTAATCACTATTTGCTTGAGTGTCTCAGAAAATACAAGTCTAAAAGTTATTTAAATTCTCTTATGATGACTATTGGAAAAGATCTCAGCTTTGCTAAGAAGAAACAAGACTGTCTCAGAATGAAAATGTGCAAAGGAGTTCGTCTGAGAAGAGTGAAAGTTATAGGCTTAGCTCATAAAAGGCAGTTGAGAGAAAGAACCATTCCCTCTGATTTATCATCTAAGCATGAAGTATGTTTCATGATGAAGTCTGCATTCAAGGTAATGGACACATGTCTATGGTATCTTGACAGTGGCTGCTCACGACACATGACTGGAGACAGATCTCTCTTCAAGATCTTTGAGTCTAAGAAAGGTGGCAATGTTACCTTTGGAGATGGAAGCAAGTCACAAATTAAAGGGAAAGGGATTATATCTCTTCCAGGACTGCCAGACATTGCGAATGTCCTTTATGTAGAAGGCCTAAGGGTGAACCTATTGAGCATTAGTCAGATATGTGATCAAGACTTCATGGTGCTATTCTCAAAAGGGAAGTGTCTTGTCATGGATGAATCTGGAAAAAAACTCATTAGTGGGGTTCGTACTTTGGACAACTGCTATGGATTGGTTCCTGATGCTGATATTGTGTGTAATAGTATTCGTTTGCCTAATGAAGATCTGTGGCATCAACGAATGGGACATGCTAGTTACAAGCATCTATCTATTGTATCTAAACATGAGTCAGTCTTGGGGATACCAAAGCTTAGTAGAATCAGCAATGTGGTGTGTGGACCATGTCAGCTTGGAAAACAGACAAAAGCTAAGCATCCAGGCACTTAAACAACAGCTACATCCAGACCATTGGAGCTGTTGCACTTGGATCTTATGGGTCCAACCAGAACTGAGTCTCTTGGGGGTAAGAGATACATCATGGTTGTGGTAGACGACTTCACCAGATACACTTGGGTCATTCTACTACGATCCAAGTCTGATGCTCCTGAGCACATTGAAGCTTTATGCACAAGACTGCAAAATGAAAAGAGCCTGAAGATTGATCGAATTAGGAGTGACCATGGGAAGGAATTCGAGAACTCATACATGGAATCCTTCTGCACAAGATCGGGTATATCTCAAGAATTTTCTGCTCCTATTACCCCTCAGCAAAACGGTGTGGTAGAAAGGAAGGACAGGGTTATTCAAGAGATGGCTAAAGCCATGCTGCATAACAAAGATGTGGCTAGAAATTTGTGGGGAGAAGCTGTAAACACTGCATGTCATACAGTAAATAGGGTATACTTCAGACCCGGTACCAAAAAGGCTCCCTATGAGTTGTGGAAAGGAAGGAAGCCTAATGTGAAGTACTTCAGAATTTTTGGAAGTACCTGCTTCATTCTCAAAGATAGAGAGAATGTGGGAAAGTTTGACTCCCGGAGTGATGAAGGCATATTTCTTGGTTACTCTTCTACAAGCAAGGCTTATCGAGTGTACAACAAAAGAACTATGAAGGTAATGGAGACAGTAAATGTCGTCATTGATGAGTCTTCAGAGTCAAGTTCTGAGAAAGGCACTGAGGGACTTCCCAAGGAAATTCTTCCTTCTGAGCCTAGGGAAGTTCAAGACACTACTGAACAAGAACCTGCTTCTCCCAGTACTCCTGGTACTCCCAGTATTGTGGAAGACCCTGCAGACCTACCCATTTCACCAGAGTCTGAATCGTCAGAAAAGAAGGGACCTTCATCCAGAATCAAATTAAATCATCCTCCAGAAGTCATTGTGGGAGACATGAATGAACTCACATTAAGGAAACGTACAGTTGATAAATGTGTTGCTAACTTTGTGTCTTATTCCTGCTACTTGTCACAGGTTGAACCTAAGAAAGTTGAGGAAGCACTACAAGATGAAAGTTGGGTTGAAGCAATGCATGATGAATTACTCCAATTTCAGAGGAATGATGTTTGGACTCTAGTGCCCAGACCGGAAGGAGAACACATCATCGGTACAAAGTGGATATTCCGCAACAAGACTGATGAAGAAGGAAATGTGATTCGCAACAAAGCTCGACTTGTGGCTCAAGGATACTCACAAATGGAGGGAGTAGACTATGATGAGACATTTGCCCCAGTTGCCCGAATGGAGTCAATCAGAATTCTTCTTGCCCTAGCATGTCAATTGAATTTCAAGCTCTATCAGATGGATGTAAAGACTGCCTTCCTGAATGGGTTACTCAAAGAGGATGTCTATGTGGCTCAACCAAAAGGATTCACTGATCCACACTTTCCAGATCATGTGCTGTACCTTAAAAAGGCACTTTATGGGTTGAAGCAAGCTCCTAGAGCCTGGTATGATAGACTCACACAATATCTTGTGTCACATGGGTTCACAAGAGGGAAGGGTGATCAAACCCTCTTCATCAAAAGGGAAGGTGGGGAGTTAATAGTTGCTCAAGTCTATGTTGATGATATCATCTTTGGGTCGACTAAGGATGAACTGGCTCATGGCTTCTCAAAACTCATGCAAGCCGAGTTCGAGATGAGCATGATTGGAGAGCTGACTCACTTCCTTGGATTGCAGATTCGCCAACAAGACTCAGGTATATTTCTCTCTCAATCTAAATATGCTAAGAATCTTGTGAAAAAATTTGGTTTGGATTCTGCTAGTTCTGTTAGAACCCCTATGAGCCCTAATGTCAAACTCACTGTAGACTTGTTAGGCAAAAGTGTTGATCATTCTCTCTATAGAAGCATGATAGGTAGTCTTCTTTACCTTACTGCTAGTAGACCTGACATTAGTTATAGTGTTGGTGTGTGTGCTAGATATCAGGCTAACCCCAAAGAATCTCACATGACTGCTTTAAAAAGAATTATAAAGTATGTCAAAACCACTGCTGAGTTCGGTGTGTGGTATAGCAAGGACACTAATGGTGTCTTAGCTGGGTACTCTGATGCCGATTGGGCTGGAAATGCTGATGATAGAAAGAGTACCTCGGGGGGTTGCTTTTATGTGGGTAACAATCTTGTTTCTTGGATGAGCAAAAAGCAAAACTCCATCTCCTTATCCTCTGCAGAAGCTGAGTACATCGCTGCTGGTAACTGTTGCACCCAACTCCTCTGGATGCAAAAACTCCTCCATGATTATGGTATTTGTCAAGAG
Organism: Quercus ilex subsp. ballota; assembly: GCA_032727855.1. Lineage (NCBI taxonomy): Eukaryota > Viridiplantae > Streptophyta > Magnoliopsida > Fagales > Fagaceae > Quercus > Quercus ilex. Next base: position 26,861,915 of record CM064917.1, read on the forward strand.
CATCTCACCATTTACTGTGACAATACCAGTGCCATCAATATCTCGAAAAATCCGGTTCAACATTCTAGAACCAAACACATTGAGATTCGACATCACTTCATTAGGGAGCTTGTCGAAGATGGTACTCTCACTCTTGAGTTCATCCACACTGATGATCAGAAAGCTGATTTGTTCACCAAACCTCTTGACAGCAAATGTTTTGAATTTCTTCGTCAAAACATTGGTGTCATCTCCATGGATTGATCTCCTTCTCTTGTTCTTCTTCCTCATGCATCTGCATCTAGTTTTTGCTTTGCTTTGTTTAACATGTTTTTGTTTGTTTATTTTTCAGTTTTGTTCATTTTGTTTTTAAAATAAAAAAAAAATTGAAAAATCAGAAAAATACAAAAACAGTGTGTGTTATGTGTACTTTGGTATTTGTGTACCTTGGATGGCCAATGAAACAAAGTTTCTCTAAACTTTGTATCTCTTGTAGCTTAGATGAGCATCTCTATGCACAACTAAGCAAGTGAGCTTTGTGGCTCTTGTTTGTGATGAGTAAGATTAGGTTATCTCTTAAAACTTAACACTCATATCACTCTTTTTGACGGGTAGGACTAGAAAATCCTAAGAGAAAGGCATTAATGACCATCTCACCACTGTTGCCCGCCAATCATAGTATGACACCTGTATGCTTCGGCATAGCAAAAGTGCAGTGTCATAGACACCTGTATGCTTCGGCATAGCAAAAGTGCAGTGTCAAAAACATTCGTATGCTTCGGCATAGCAAAAATGCGATGTCAAATGCTTAACATCTTGGGTATTTCTTTTCTCTCTTTTTATGCCCATGCATGATATGCTTAAAAAAAAAAAAAAATATGCAAAGAAAATATAAAGCAAAAAGATTAAAGATGCTTTAAATATGATTGCAAGCGTGTTTTCTAGGAGATGTGGGAGTTATAGGATGTACCTCGAAGGTGATAGTCCCCATCAAACAGTTATGATTGTGTGTGAGTTAAAAGTTATTTACTCATATCTCAGATCATCATAACATGTATACACATATGCAATCTTGCGATGTTTTTCACACACAACACGCAATATTCTTTGCTACTTTTGATACATGTGCAGGTACAATGTGATTTGGCCATCACAAGTGTTTACATATGCTAATGTATGCTCACTAAACTGTCATAACTTGTTTTTGAAATATAAAATTGGTTAGACTTGTTTAGTGTGTGTGTGTGTTTTGCATGATCTTTGTGCTTAATTTCTTGTTGAGAGATGTTTTGAGAGGTTTATATGTTGAGTGGATTTGTTGGTAGAGATGTGTGTTGGATTGCATTCATGTCTATGTTTTTCACTTCTCGAAAAACTCCTTTTACTGTGTCTCGACACCTTCCTCGACACCTCCTCGATACCTGGTCATCTGTCGAGCTTCTCAAGTTTTTCTTATCGCAGTCTCGACACATCCTCGACACCTTGTGGATCGATCGAGAAAGTCTCTGTCCTCTCGATAGATTCTCGACACCTGTTGGATCGATCGAGATTCGCGTATCTGAAATTCTCCTTGCATCTCGATACCTTTCGATACCTGCATCTGTTGAAGGCTTATTCCTCGATACCTTTCTCGACAGATACCTCGATACCTCTCGACACCTCAGCTGTCGAGAATTACTGAGGTGCCTATTTAAGTGCAGATCGCGATTTTTCTTCATTTCACTCGATCTCTCTCGATCTCTCCGTGGCTGTTCGTATCCCTTTCACTCTCCTTTCACTCAAATCCTTCAACCCACTTGGATCTTGCTCATTTCTTGCTCAAATCACTTAGTAAGATCTCTTTTCTCTTCCTTTTTCATGCATTTCATGTTTTGAAAACCTAGTTTTTGGGATTTTTCATAAAATTTGGGGTTTTTCAAAATTGTTGAGTTTTTATTGAAATTTTGGGTTGGGTTTGGACTTAAATGATTTCAAAATATCATACATTGCATTTCATGTGCATTATAATGGTATTTTCATGCATTTGGAAGTGAGTACTTTGTTTATATGCTGTTAGAAATGGATTGGGCTGAGCCCATGATAATATTTCTGTTTTGCATGTCACATGTTCATGCATTCCCATGCATACGTACTCTTTGTTCATATATCTGTCATATTTGAACTGATTTGGAACTTTTCTGTTTGTCTCCCTCTCTATCTCTTTCTCATTCTTTTACGTGAGTAGTGTCTATGGCACCCAAACGTAAATCTACTCGTGCTCGGAACCCTCTGCGTTCTGGAGCTTCTACTTCTTCTGATTCTGCTCCTTTTAACATTCGGTTCCGTGATGGAGATGCCCAAAAGGCATTTACTGAGAACTTTTCTAGACGAGGTGTTCATTCGAAACGCCAAGTCATTCTGGCGGACTTCGCCGACACTGACCTTCCTTCTGTCATTCACAGTAGGGGATGGGGGTCACTGTGTGACATCCCGGTCACTTGCCCTCTCGTGCTGATACAGGAGTTCTACTCCAACATCCACGGGATTGATCTTTCAGTACCTCAGTTTTCCACTCGCGTTCGAGGTATGCGCATTCCTGTCACACCGCAACTTGTTGCGGATGTGCTTAGGGTACCTAGGATAGAGTTTCCAGATTACCCCTCTTGTGAGCGTCTGAGGACTGTGTCCAAAGAAGAGCTCATTTCTGCTTTTTGTGAGCGCCCTGCTGATTGGGGTGAGCATCAGTTCACATCATGTAGGCCTTTTGCTAAAGGTCCTAGATTCATGAACATGGTGATGACTTTTGTTCTCCATCCTTTGTCTCACTATAACTCTATCACAGAGCCTCGTGCTCGATTTTTGCTTTCTCTTCTTGAGCACTTGACCATAGACTTCCCTTCTCACTTCATCCGGTCTATCTTAGAGGTTTATCTTGATTCGGCGTCCCGTGATAAGCTCATCTTTCCTTCTGCTATCACGCGGATTCTACGCCATTTTTCCGTTCCCTTTCCTGTGTCCGACCACTTCACACACATATCTGCCATAGATGCCGCTACCGTAAAACGTAGTGAGGCACAGTTTAGGTCGAGACAGCCTGGTGCCACTCCTCCCTCTCGTTCAGCACCATCCAGATCAGCTCCATCTACATCTGCTCCTTCTTCCTCTTCGAGCGATGTATCCCTTGGTGATATCATGGCGCAGCTGCAGCGCATGGACACTCGTCTTGATACACTCTCTGCTGAGTTGTATCAAGTGAATGTTCGTGTGGGTCGTATTGCACGACGGCAGGCGACCATGGGTGGTTTTGCTCCAGAGGCTACTCCTTCACCACCTACTCCAGTAGCTTCAGATTCTGATGATGATGATGATGATGTTGATGATGATAATGATGGAGATGCTAGCTCTGCCGATGAGATGTCTACATGACACTCTACCCTTTGTCACTCGTGACAAAAAGGGGGAGTAGTTTTGGGTTATGAGAGTAGTCATCTTAGGGGGAGAGTTAGTATAGGACATTTTTGGGACATTTTTGATAGGGGGAGTGTTGATACTTTTGAGAGATGTAGTGAGGTTTGATGTATCTTTTTCTTTTCTTATCTTTTTAGATACATTGTTCTTGTATATGAGGTCTTGTGACCAGTTTTACATACATGGTACTTATTCTTTATTTATGTGGATGTATGTTTCTTTCACCTCTCTCTTCATGTGTTGTTTCTTTTCTATCTTTATACACATGTTCTTTACTTGTATGCAATCTATTTATTTCTGTTTCACACAAGATGCCTTGATAAGTTTTGTTTAAAGTGTTTCAGAAATACAGGTTGTCAAAGTCTACTTATCATAAGCTCTCTTCTTGCAAAGTTTTTCAAGAGTTTGTGTTAGGATAGATTTTATTGTATTCAACAAGTGAATATGAGTTGAGTGATTTATGACTTCTCTCATATACTCATTTGTTTGTTGTGGTTTTGTCACGGATTGCCAAAGGGGGAGATTGTTAGGACATATGTGTTTCACATACTAAGAACATATGTCTTACTTATTTATGTAAATTGGCTAATCCTTTGACAAAACGCACTCTACTTGTAATTGGGTAGATCTAGGTGTTTTTAATACTTTAAGAAACAATGTTTCAAAGTCAAGTATTGAAGTCATCAAGTCTGTCCAAGAGAACACAAGTTGAAGTGCAGAATTTTTAAAGCTCGACACCTCTCGATAGCTACCTCGATACCTGCTATCTGTCGAGATTTAAAAAGTCAGAATTCCAAATCTGATTTTCTTGGGATCCGTGAATATGTTTTTGGGACTTCTTTTCTTCTAACCCTAAACATATAAAAGGATTATTTTAAGAGCCGTTTTGGGTGACACAAGTTGTATTATCATTGAGCAATCTCTGTTTATGCAAATTGTGCTCAACAGACGAAGTTCTTGACCTAGTTCATCTTCCATCAAGAAGTTGCTGTGTCTTTGCACCATAGGGTTTTGTAACCAAGCATCTTCCTGCTATTCATCACGTGGATGAACTGAAGAACTTTGCAGCCAACCTTTCTTCCTCAAGTTGGTGTTTCTGAAGTCGCGTACTGGGATCCGCGCATTGGTTAGTCACGTACTTGGGAGCCGTGCATCAAAGGTGGAAATTGTCACTACAGATCAAGTCCAATTGGGTATTGGGGTAAGGGTTCAACTGTAGGTTGGTAAGGTACTTGGGATTCCTTTCTTGTAACCGCTTGATTTGATAATAGTGGAGTTTCGGGAGTGGTGACCTGAAAATCACCCGGTGGGGTTTTTGCCGTTAGGGTTTTCCCCATTCGTAAACAAATCACCGTGTTATTTATTTTCCGCTGCATATTTAGTATTTGGTGATTTGTTTGTGCTTCCACAAAATTGCATGCTTAATTGGTTAATTAACAACTTGGCTAATTAATTAATTAATTAGGGTTTATCACAAGGGGTCATTCAGATTGTGACCTATCAGAGGAAGATGAGTCGTTTGATGAGTTCTATGCCAAGCTCAAGGACATAGTGAACTCAGCCTTCAATCTTAGGGAAACCATCCCTGAACCCAAGATTGTAAGGAAGGTGCTCAGATCTCTACCTAAGAGATTCCATGCCAAGATTACAGCAATAGAGGAATCAAAGGATATAGACAAGATTCCTTTGACTGAGCTGGTTGGAAACTTGCAAACCTATGAGATAGGGTTATCTAGGATTGGCAAGTCAAGTAAAGGCAAAAGCATGGCCTTGAAGGCAAAGAGCAGTGATACAGATGAGTCTTCCGATGATGAAGATTCCAAGATGAAGTCCTACATCACTCGGCAATTCAAGAAGTTTATGAAGAATGCCAATGCAAGGAGCTTCAACAAGGACCGCAAGCAGTCCAGTTCTTCTCAGTTTAAAAGCCAAGACAAATGGAAGAAGGATGTTAAGGATGGCGGTCAGTACACTGTTCCTGCAGGACCAAAGTGTTTTGGATGTCATGGGTTCGGACACATGAAACATGAGTGTCCTATATATCTAAAGAGCATTGGGAAAAGCAAGGCACTTGCTGCAACCCTAAGTGACACTGAGCCTAAAGATGATTCCGACAATGAGGATGACAGAATCTTAAATGCCTTCACTGCCACAGTCAATCCTACTGAAGGGATTATTGAAGAAGTGGATGAAGAAGAAGAACTGGTGGAGTCCAAATTTGAGAAGATGGATGATCAAGATGATATCCATTCAGCCTATGAGAAGCTTTACAAGCTCTCTGAAAAGCATGAGAAATTATATAGGCTGGCCACCAAGAAGCTCAGTGATGTGGAACTTGATCATGAAGAGTTGTCCACAAAGTTTGATGAGGCGAATCAAACAATTGGAGCACTGAGATTTGAGAACAACTTTTTGGCTGAGAAGACCAAGAAGCTTGAAGCGGAGCTGTTTCAAGTCAGAGCTCAACTGGAGAGGACTTCAAGTACAAAGCTTGATGAGATGCTTAGCAATCAGAAATCTGCTTCGGATCGAACTGGCTTGGGGTATGGTCTTTCTTTCTCTAATACTGCTTCTACTAGCAATACTGTTTTTGTTTCTCCTGCTAATAACTCTGAAATTGAGAACACTGAGGTTAAAACTGAATTAGCTAGTGAGAACCTAGACAAGAGTAAATCTATCTTAGGAGCACCCCCTAAGCAAGATAAGAAAGATGCTAAAAACCCTAGGGCTAAGAAGGCTAACTCTCAAAAGCCTAAACAAGAGAAGCAGCATCTCTGTCATCATTGTGGAGCTACTGGTCATACACGACCAAATTGCTATAAGTGGTTAGTCACTCAACATAGCAATGACATGATAGCATCTGGAAGCCAAAATCAGCTTCAGTCCTCTCTTGCTCCTCTTGGAGATCTTCTAAAAGCCCTCATGTTCCTTTCGAACTTGAACGGTCTCAATTCTTCCCCCTCACCGCCGGTTCAAGGGTTCAATCAAAGGAAAGGTTCTTCCAAGGTGTGGAAGAAAAATGACTCTAAGTGATCTTATCACTTTCTTTTCCCTTCTTGTTTTTCTTGTTTGTTGCATTGCTTGTGTGATTTTGCATTTCTGTTGAGTCAGTCTAGTTTTTGCTTTGCTTTGATAACATGTTTTTGTTTGTTTATTTTGTTTTTGATATAAAAATTTAAAAAAAAATTGAAAAATCAGAAAAATACAAAAACAATGTGTGTTTTGTGTACTTTGGTACTTGTGTACCTTGGATGGCCAATGAAACAAAATTTTCTAAAACTTTGTATCTTTTGTAGCTTAGATGAGCATCTCTATGCACAACTAAGCAAGTGAGCTTTGTGGCTCTTGTTTGTGATAAGTAAGATTAAGTTATCACTTAAACTTAACACTCATATCACTCTTTTTGACGGGTAGGACTAGAAAATCCTAAGAGAAAGGCATAAATGACCATCTCACCACTGTTGCCCGCCAATCATAGTATGGCACCTGTATGCTTCGGCATAGTAAAAGTGCAATGTCAAAGACATCCGTATGCTTCGGCATAGCAAAAGTGCAATGTCTATGCTTAACATGTTGGGTATTTCTTTTCTCTCATTTTATGTCCATGCATGATATGCTTAAAAGAAAATATGAAAAGAAAATAAAAAACAAAAAGATTAAAATGCTTTAAATATGATTGCAAGCGTGTTTTCTAGGAGATGTGGGAGTCATAGGATGTACCTCAAAGGTGATAGTCCCCATCAAACAGTTATGATTGTGTGTGAGTTAAAGTTATTCTCTCATATCTCAAATCATCATAACATGTATACACATATGCAATCTTGTGATGTTCTTCACACACAACACGTAATATTCTTTGCTATTCTTGATACATATGCAGGTACAATGTGATTTGGCCATCATAAAGGTTTTACATGTGCTAATGTATGCTCACTAAACTGTCTTAACTTGTTTTTAAAATATAAAATTGGTTAGACTTGTTTAGTGTGTGTGTGTGTTTTTGAGGATCCTTGTGCTTAAATTTCTTGATTGAGAGATGATTTTGAGAGCTTAAAATGTTGATTGGATTTTTGGTTGAGGTGTATGATGGATTGCATTCATGTCTGTGTTTTTCTCTTTTCGAAAAACTGCTTTTAACTGATGGCTCGACACCTCCTCGATACCTAGTCATCTGTCGAGCTTCTCAAGCCTTTTCTTATCGTAATCTCGACACCTGTCTCGACACTTGGTGGATCGATCGAGAAATCTTCTGTCTTCTCGATACCTTCTCGATACCTTGTCGATCGATCGAGCTTCTGATCTTTGAAATTGATCTTGTACCTCGACACCTGAAGCTATCGAAGGCCAAATCATCGACACCTTTCTCGACAGATTCCTCGATACCTCTTGACACCTCAGCTGTCGAGATTTACTGAGGTGTCTATATAAGGATCCGTCGCGATTTTTCTCTCATTCTCTCGATCTCTCTCGATTTGTCCGAAGGCTTTTCATCTCCCAACCACTTTTCTCTCACTCAAATCTTCAAACCCTCTTCATTTTTGGTCTTCCCTTGGTTTCAATCACTTGGTAAGATCATTTTTCCCTTCCTTTTTCATGCATTTCATGTTTTGAAACCTAGGTTTTGGGAATTTTGGAAATTTTTGGGGTTTTTCAAAATTGATGAGTTTTTCTTCAAATTTTGGGTTAGGTTTGCACTTAAATGTTTTCAAAATGACATACATTGCATTTCATGTGCATTAGAATGGTATTTACATGCATTTAGATGTGTGTTCTATGTTTGTGTGTTGCTAGGATTGGATTGGGCTGAGCCCATGATGTTTTTTCCTTTGCATGTCACATGTTCATGCATTTCCATGCATACGTACTTGTTGTTCAATATATCTCATATATATGAACTGTTTTAAGACTTTTCTAATTGTCTCCCTCTCTATCTCTTTCTCATTCTTTTACGTTAGTAGTGTCTATAGCACCCAAACGTAAATCCACTCCGGCTCAGAACTCTCTGCGTTCTGGAGCTTCCTCTTCTTCTGATTCTGCTCCTCTTAACCTTCGGTTCCGTGATGGAGATACCTACAAGGCATTTTCTGAGAACGTCTCTAGACGAGGTGTTCATTCGAAACGGCAAGTCATTTTGGCGGGCTTCGCCGACACTGACCTTCCCTCTGTCATTCACAGTAGGGGATGGGAGTCACTGTGTGATGTTCCGGTCACTTGTCCTTTCGTGCTCATTCAGGAGTTTTACTCCAACATGCACGGGATTGATCGTTCAGTACCTCTCTTTTTCACTCGCGTTCAAGGTACACGCATCCCTGTTACACCGCCGCTAGTTGCGGATGTACTTAGGATTTCTAGGATAGATTTTCCTAACTATCCTTCCTGTGAGCGTCTGCGGACTGTGTCCAAAGATGAGCTCATCTCTGCCTTTTTTCAGCGTCCTGCTGATTGGGGTGAGCATCAGTACACATCATGTAGGCCTTTTGCTAAAGGTCCTAGATTCTTAAACGTGGTGATGACCTTTGTACTCCATCCACTCTTTCACTACAACTCTATCACAGAGCCTCGTGCTCGATTTTTGCTATCATTTCTAGAGCATCTTACTATAGATTTTCTTTCTCATTTCATCCTTTCTATCATAGATGTCCATCTAAATTCGACGTCCCATGATAAGCTCATCTTCCTTCCGCTATCACGAGGATCTTACGCCATTTTTCTATCCCTTTTCCAATGTCCGATCACTTCACTCACATCTGTGCCATAGATGCCGCTACCGTAAAACGTAATGAGGCTCAGTTTAGGTTGCGACAAACGGATTCCACTCCTCCCTTCCGTTCAGCTCCATCCAGATCAGCTCCAACTACATCTGCTCCTTCTTCCTCTACGAGTGATGTATCTCTAGGAGACATTATGGCGCGTCATTCAGCACATGGACACTCGCCTTGATACACTCTCCACTGAGTTGTATCAGGTGAATGTTCGTGTTGGTCGTATTGCACGACGGCAAGCCACCATGGGTGGTTTTGCTTCAGATGCTACTCCTTCACCACCTCCTCCAACGGCTTCTGACTCTGAGGATGATGATGATGATGATGTTTCGGATGATGATGATGGAGATGCTAGCTCTACTGATGAGATGTCTACATGACATTCTACCCCTTGTCACTCGTGACAAAAAGGGGAAATAGTTTTGGGTTATGAGAGTAGTCATCTTAGGGGGAGAGTTAGTATAGGACATTTTGATAGGGGGAGTGTTGATATTTTTGAGGGATGTAGTGAGGTTTTGATGTATCTTTTCTTTTCTATTCTTTATAGATACATTGATCTTGTATATGAGGTCTTTTGACCAGTTTTACATACATTGTACTTATTTTCTATATATATGGATGTATGTTTCTTTCACCTCTCTCTTCATGTGTTGTTTCTTCTCTATCTTTATACACATGTCCTTTATACTTGTATGCAATCTATTTATTTCTGTTTCACACAAAATGTCTTGATGAGTTTTGTTTAAAGTGTTTCAGAAATACAGGTTGTCAAAGTCTACTTGCCATAAACTCTCTTCTTGCAAAGTTTTTCAAGAGTTTGTGTTAGGATAGATTTTATTGTATTCAACAAGTGAATATGAGTTGAGTGATTTATGACTTCTCTCATATGTTCATTTGTTGTTGTGGTTTTGTCACGGATTGCCAAAGGGGGAGATTGTTAGGACATATGTGTGTTCACTTGTTAAGAACATATATCACTTATTTATGTAAATTGGCTAATCCTTTTGACAAAACGCACTCTACTTGTAATTGGGTAGTTCTAGGTGTTTTTAATACTTCAAGAAACAAGGTTTCAAGATCAAGTGTTGAAGTCATCAAGTCTATCCAAGAAAAAGCAAGCTAAAGTGCACATTCATTAATTCTCGACACCTGCTCGATAGCTACCTCGACACCTACTATCTATCGAGAATTACAAAATCAGATTTTCTTATCTAATTTCCTTGGGATCCGTGAATATGCTTTTGGGCCTTCTTTTCTTCTAACCCTAAACATATAAAAGGATTGTTTTAAGAGAGTCAAATTGTACACAAGTTGCAAAAGCATTGAGCAATCTCTGTTTAAGTAAATTGTGATCAAAAGACGAAGTTCTTGACCTAGTTCATCTTCTCTGAAAAAGTTACTGTGTATTTGCACCATAGGGTTTTGTAACCAAGCATCTTCCTGATCTTCATTGTAAAGGATGAACTGAAGAACTTTGCAGCCAACCTCTCCTTCTTAGTTGGTATTTGAAGTCGCGTACTGGGATTCGCGTATTGGTTAGTCACGTACTGGGGAGCCGTGCATTAAAGGTGAAAATTGTCACTACAGATCAAGTCCAATTGGGTATTAGGGTAAGGGTTCAACTGTAGGTTGGTAAGGTACTTGGGATTCCTTTACTTGTAACCGCTTGATTTGATAATAGTGGAGTTTCGGGAGTGGTGACCTGAAAATCACCCGGTGGGGTTTTTGCCGTTAGGGTTTTTCCCATTCGTAAACAAATCACCGTGTCATTTAATTTCCACTGCATATTTAGTTGTTTGGTGATTTGTTTATACTTCCACGCAATTGCATGATAAATTGATTAATTAATAACTTGGCTAATTAATTAATTGGTTTAATCACAAGGGGTCATTCAGTTTGTGGCCTATCAAGCAGGATAACTAAAGTATTCTTAACTAAAACATCTTCTACTAAGAACAATAATACGTGAACTGCTTTATGAAGAAAGATATCACAATGTGATTACAGCAAATAAAGATTAATAGCAAGACGTTAGGTTAGTCATTAATCAACCAAGACAAATAAGATTAGTCTACTGAAAGAATGGGCTTGGCTCTTTAGCAAATTCAAGTCCAAAAGGGAATCAATCTCTAATGTGGGTAATCTCAGAGGGGAATCTTGCCGTAGAAGTTACACACTTTGGAAAAAGGACCTAGATGGCTTAATCTTGAGTTCTTGATTCATTAGTGAGTGGGCTATTGAGAGGGAGAGAACTGGGTAGCTTACTGATGCATGTTTTTACTCCTATCACTCATACTTTTCCATTACTTTGGGTTTTCTCTATTCTTTCTTTCTTTTTTCTTTCTTTTTTGGCTCTGTTTTCTTTCTTTCTCTCTGTTTTTTCTATATCTCTTATTTACTGTTTTTCTCTTCCGTTTTTTCCTCCCCCTTTCCACTATGCACGTCTATGGCCTTTTATACTGCTTGCCTTGACAGGATTTGCCATTTTTACCCCTCAACTGCTTTTGGCCTTTTGTGAGTGTCCTTCCAAGACTACCCACTTATCTGCCGGTTGCCCAGCCACCACCACTACACTGTGTTGGCTGTGCCACGCCTTATCCCAAACAAAAATGGTTTTGTTTTGTCTCTTACTCCCCTTGACACTCCTTTTTGAATAAAGGTTAGACCTCTCCCTCATCAACCTCTATAGTATGCATCTAGTGATTCCAGCTCATGTTTACCTTTTTTGGACAAGATGTCATCCCAGCAGGACATTTACCCTAAAAGAGCTTAAGCGGGAACCCTAAAATAGGCTCCCCCATCTCCCCACCGCTAGACCACATCCTCTTATACCTCTAACCCGTGGCCCATCTCCCCTGTATTGGCTGAGTATAGGTAGGTGGTGCCTAAGCCTTGTGTGCATGCTCCACTTCTATATGAATCCGTTGCTTTTCTGGCTCTCACGTGTTTGCCATTGCCTTCAAGTTTGTCTGATTCTACTGCACGCTCTGGTGCTCGTTTAACTCTTGCAGCGTGAATGAGTCTTTAGGCTTTCATTCTTTGCATCCCATCCCTTCTCCGGGCTGGGCATTGCTTGGGTATGGGCTTTCTCTTCTTTAACTTGGCCCATGTCCCTTTTCATCCTGCGTCCATAGGCTGACTGGTGTTCCTGCCATGTCACTTACTGCTCCTGCTGTGATAACACTTATCTTTTTGCCTTGTTATTACCTTTGGGCTTACGGGCTGAAACACCTACCATGTTAATTTCTTACCTTATTCCTTCTTTTGGTCTTTACTACCCAACATTCCCGCTGAGCCAATCCATTTTGTACCTTGGGCTTCCTTGGCCCATTTCGTTCTTTAGGCATCCTTGGCCTATTTCATCATTTCCTACCTCTTTCATTCCCATGGGCTTTAGCTAAATTCTTTGGGCTTCCCTGGTCCAATTACCACATCCTTACCTTTGGGCTTATTGGCCTTTGAGCGAACCCCATTTACTAATTTCTTTCTTTTGGCTTCCCCAGCCCATTTTTACTTTCTTTTCATCTCTTACAATTCCTATAGGCCTACTACTTCATTCCTTGGGGCTTCCTCAGCCAGTTTACTTTCTCTCAGGCCACTTATTATTTTAATGGGCCTGTTGTTCATTATTCCTGCCATTTTGGCCCCATGGTCTTCATTTTACAATTCTTTTTTCTTTTTCTTTTTTCTTTTTTTTTTTATCTTTTTCATATTGTTGGGCTTCTTCTGGCATTAGGCCTTTTTTGTCAAAAATGGGCATCAACATTCAGCCCCCTAAGCATATGAATTGCTCCTGCAGTTCATATGCGAATAAAAATCTCTTTTTTTTTCATGGGTTTTTTGAACAGTGGGCTCCACCTTATTTTCTTTCTTGCCATGAACAAGGTTGTCTCTTTGAATTCCCCAGTTTAGTAGTTATTCTAAACTCAACTTCTGCTTCATTAATACGATGCTTCTTTCAATGGCTGACCTGATACCTCCTTTCACGTCACTTTTATTGTCCTTAGTACTTAAACTCTTCCTTTTCCCATCATTTGTTCAGAACACTTTTCTTATTCTTTTCGCTTCACCATGTCTTCTTTCTCAAAACCTCACCACCCATCTTCCTCGTTTAACTAGTCTGCTATGTCGCCAGCAAAAGATGAAGGTTCTTCCTACCATAAAGGGAAAGAAGTCACCCCCAATGATCCTCCTGCCAAAAATGTGGGTGAAGAGACTCTCCTCTCCGAATCGAACCACTCCGAAGATGAGGAAGGGGGTCGCGACCCAAATAGTGAGTGCCCTCCTCTCATCGATCCATGGTACGGCACTCACATTCACTTCCCCATGGTGCCTGGTGACTATTTGCCTCTGCCATCGAGCGGTGTGTGGCTCTCCATTTGCTGCCGTGATACGGAGGTTTCTTGGGCTCCTTTGCCTTCCTTCATTCTTGATTTTGATATTCGCCAAGGGACATCGCTCCCTGTGCCTATTCTCTTCGAATTCAAGTCGAGCACTTCCTTAGGTTGGAAGGAGTGGGTGAATAAAGAGTTGTCTGATACAGGTTTCATGGTGGTGTTATAGCAAGCCGGCATGTTGAAGACCATCATTTCATCCCGTTACTTGTCCAACTATAGGGACTTGTTCAATATCCGTCATTTGGTCCACCGATGGTGTAGTGCCACCCATACATTTTTCCTTTCTTGACCCTTAGTGATGTGGACCCTAGCAATATAGAGCTTTCCGCCGAGGAGGAGGCCGTGGAGGCCAAGTTGAGGAAAGGGATGAGTGGGAATGGGAAGTTGTGTCATTGGGTTAGGGTTTTCTCCAAGGCTTCCGATCCTATCTGTCGTGCGGACTTTGTTGCATTTTGGCTTTGTAAGTTCATCTTTGGCTCTCACCCACATTATGTTGTAAAACCTTTTTACTTTTGATTAGCCATAAAGAATTCTGCTGGGTGAGTCTGCCATTGGCCCTTATGTTTTTGGGTCATTTGTGTGTGTAGTTGGACATTTTGCAGGGTGATGAAAGGCAGGCAGGAAGGTTCCTACCACATAGTTACTATTTCTGCCCATAGTACTATATTGCAATACCTGCTGTGGGAGCGTTGTGCCAGGCATTGGCTAAGTACAAATCTGTCCATTTTGCCAAAGAGAGGTTCCGGTCTTGTCCAAAAGTTAATACTGATTTCTGTGGTCATTTCGTATCTGATTTTCTGTTGGTTTACTGCTGGGTTGGGTTGAAGCCGTTTGGGCATCCTGTCGTTGAGTTCTTTGACAAAGGAGTTGGTTTTTGTTGGAAGGCATACAAAAATTTAGGCAATGGTTTCAAATGTGCTTATTCGATCATGGGCCCCTTTACATACACTGCTGAGACCACCACCCCATTGACTGCCTTTGCTGAGAGGGGGATCACATACTTGGCAGCCACCAATACTGGGTGGTTGCCTTATTTGGCCGACGAGGGTATCCGTTTTGTGTATTATTCTGCCAACAGAGTGAGGAGACAGTTTGGGTTGGACCAGAACATACTCGATGATTTTACTGCCATCCTAGAGTCTAATACTTCCGTTTGGTCTTTTATGCGCCCTAGTGCTTTTGAGTTTTGGACCAAGCACTTCGTGGCAGTCACCATTCTGGGTTGATAGAGAAAGGGCCATTGCACTGCTGCGATGCATAGGTATTGGCAAGCTGTGATGACTTCCTTTGGGCAAGAGTTGTTGGGTGGCCGTGGGTTTTCCCTTATTCCTCTTGAAGGTCTTTATGCCAATATTTCTGCCAACCCATGGCTATTACTCCCCACTAAGTCTGTGGTTGCATATGCTAGGAAACAGAGCAGGTCCACCATATTTGAGTGGCAGGCGAAGGAGAAGGGGTGGTATCTATATGCTAGTAAGTATCCTGCAGGTTGGGAGAAGAAGGTGAAGGTGGTGACCCTTCCTGTGCTCGCAAAGAAGGGTTTGGTGTCTGTGACCGCTAAGCCAAAATCTGCCAAAATAGGGGATGATTCTTCTAAGACCTGTTCTGACATTGTTCGCTATGAGGGTGGCCTTCCTCCCATTGGCAACATAGTCCTTAAGAGCTCTCCTCCTCCATTTGCTCGCACTCGTTCCAGCTGGCATTCTACTGCAAACAAGCCTAAGCCCTTGACTCCAAGGCTAGCCATGGATGCTCCAAGGCCAGCCGTGGATACTCCTCCTTCTAGCAAGACCCGTGGAAATAAGAGGAAGACATCTCCACCACCCCCATCTACCACTGCCGAAAGGAGAGTATGTTATCTCTAAACTTTACTTTTTCTTTATCTCAACTATTTATGGGGCTTTCTTGTGGCTAACTCCATACGCATACTTATTCATCTCTTTCTTCTTCTTTTTTTCTTTCATCCTTGGCAGTCTAAGCACAAGGAGGACACTTCTGCCACTTACCCCATATTGCTTGATAAGCCCGAGTTTGAGGTATATTCCTTTCCTTTTCATGCATCTTCATCGCCACATGTTGCCATGTGCTTTCTCTTCCTTTTGCATGTTTATTTATTCCTTCTTTTTGCCTTAACATATGCCCTCTTTCTTCCTCTTCTCTTTTATTTTTTTTTAGGTTGATCCCGAGCCCCTTTCTGTTTATCAACCCATAAGTGGGGAAGTTCCTACTGCTACGGGCATGCCCTTGGAGGGCTTCTTTAATGGGGCAGATACCGTGGCTAAGGCCATGGCATCTACTTCTGCTGCTGCACAAGAAGCTCCTAATGAGGTTCTAGTTCCTCCACCCAAGCCCGTTCCTGTTAAGGAGATTACCTAGGCCAAGAGGGTTGGTGAGTCCGTTCCCATTCCTGTTGAAATCCCTACTCCCCGGAAAGAAATCACTCCTACAAATGCATCTCAAACTGGGAGCGCTTTTCCTACTAATCTTGCTATCTTCTCTACCATCGATCCCTCCGTTGCCTTCTTTTAAGTTGTGAAGATGGATCCTCTTTGGTGGTCACTCCTTCATCCATTCTTAACTCTACCACTCGAGGGCCTAATGCAAATTTGTCTTCTCGTGAGGGATTTGAGGAGGTCCTTAAGGATTCTGACGACGCACCTGTCATGAAGACAAGGGTTTCTAATTCTGACGAGGACGGTGATAGTGGTGAGCAAGAAATCGAGGCTATGGGTATGTGTTTTTTTGTCCTTGGCAAATCTTCTTTTTCTTTTCTTCCTGTCATTCCTTGGCACAGCCCTCTAACTATTTTGCACATCATTTTTCTTTATAACCACAGACATTCCTGAAGAGCCTAAGACTGCAATAAACAACACGATGCCCACGACTCCTGCTTCAACTACACCTATAGCCCCCACTCCTATGGGTCCTGGTAATTACTGTTATTCCCTTTTGCACTTTCTTCAATTAAAACTTCCATCCTCACATTCATCCCTTCACTTCACCTATCTTTCGCAAACTCATACCCTACTTCGTGTTTCTTTTTAGGTCCAATTTCTGTTGAGGTAGCTCCAACCTCTCGATTTGAGGTTGGTAGCAGTTCTGTCACCGTTTCTAATCCAGCAAGTGAGGCTGCTGCCTTCTTCATCCAATTTGACCAGCCTGAGACCAATGATCTTGATCATGTGGACTATTGGGGTGCTGGAGCTTCTTATGTTGACTTTCATGGTTTTCGGGTTCCTGGGGAATGCATCACCCACTTGGAGGCAGTTTATAACAGCCTTGGGGACTTCATGCAGGGGTTTCTCTTTGGCTGATGCATGAGGGAGCACTTCCTTAAGCTATTGGGGAGTGTGATGAACAACATTGAGCATAACTTCGTTGATACTGTGTTTGCTGAAAGGATTCTGCAGTGAAGAACCACGATTCAGGAGTTGATCAGAGTTGGATTTACTGTGGAGTTTCTGCTGGATCACTTGCGAGAGACTGCTCGAGCCTTCTTTACAAAGAAGGTTCAGCCTGCAAACCTAGAAGCATGTCGTGAAGGTCTCCTTTCTGGTGTTGCTTGCCCTAGTCGCTTTGCATATTAGACCCTTATTTCAGGCCTTTGACTAGGCCATTGCATTATGTATTTTTATTTCTTTCCCCGTGTTTATTTCTCTCCCCTTTCCCCCTACCCAGTACACTTCTTTATTTCTCTAGCACTTATTTGATAAGTTTGACATGACTTATATATTTTGGGTTTGTAATATATTATGCTACATCTGCTACAATTATTACTATGTTTATGATACAGTATGTTTTGCTAACACTCCATAGTCTTTATTACTTTTTTGTTTTTGCACTAAATCATCAACTACAAATCAAAACATACTACAACACTTTCTTGTGACACTTTCCCTTGCAAAGGTGATCACCTGGAGGAAAGAACAAAAAAAAAAAAAAAAAAAAAAAAAAAAACACGAAAGAAAAGGACAACTACATAATGTTTCTTAGGCATAATAATGTTTTAACCATTTGCCATTAATGGGTTCCATTAGATCTTTTCCATCCATCTAGGCCAAACGGTAATACCCACTTGCATGTGCTTCCCTTATCACGAAGGGTCCCTCCCATTTTGGTGAGAATTTAGATGGTCATGCCATACCTCGCGTGATGTGGTTTGCTGTCTTTAATACAAGTTGTCCTTTTGCAAACACCATTTCTTTTGGTTGTCCTACCATAAGCTTCGGTCATCCCCTGCCTGTATCTGTGGCTGTGCTTTTGAGCTTTCTCCCTTTTTTCGTCCAACCCTTCTAGGTCCTTGCATCTTTTTGCCGCAAAGACTCCCTTCTTTTTTTCTTTCTTTTGCGCCTGCATAACCTCAAAGAAGGTATCGTCACTTCTGCTGGACCCATTACCTCCGTTCTGTAGATTAAAGAGAAGGGAGAAAATCCTGTGGCAGATTTGGGCAAACTTCGGTAGGCCCAAAGGGCGTATGGTAGATGCGTTACCCATCCTCTGGTGTATTCCTAGCTCATCTTGCTGATAATCTTGATGAAGGTTTTTTTTGTTACCTCTGCCTGCCCATTCCCTTTGGGATAATAAGGCGATGACCGATGGTGTTTGATCTAATAGAACTCCAGCATCTTTCTTACCTCTCTGTTGATAAATGGAGTACCATTGTCACTTATGATTCTATGAGGTACCCCAAATTGGACAATTGTGTTCTCTTTGATGATGTTTGCTATAGCTCCTCCCGTGGCTTTACGAAGTGGTATGGCCTCTGCCCATTTAGTAAAGTATTCTGTAGCCACAAGAACCTATATGTACCCATGAAAGGGTGGATTAACCAATCCCACTAAATTGAGCCCCAAGTGTGAAAGGGTCATGGGGTGACCATGCTATGTAAGCTTTGTGGGTGGGTGTGGATCAAGTTGGCTTGCACTTGGCAGTTGTGGCATTTTTTCACAAATTCTGCCACATCCTTCTTCATAGTGGGCTAATAATAGCCCATCTGTAGCGTGCACCGGTATAGCTTCTTCTTCCCTTAGTGCTCTCCATATTCCTCTACATGTACCTCCTTTAACATCTTTCCAGCTTCTCCAAGACCCAAGCATCGTACTGGGTCCCCGTCGTACCCCTTTTTCAAAAGGATTCCCTTATGTATGAAGTGACGGGTTGCCAACTTCTTGAGCTTATATCTTTCACTATGCTTTTGTGGCAGGATACCTTCTGTCAGGTATTGCACGAATAGGCTTATCCAATTTTCATTAGCTAATACAGCATAACTCTCTTCCCTATCTATGACCAAATGGCAGGCCTCACACTGAGTTTGGACTAGGTTCGCATCCTTATCCATGTCTAGCTAGTAAAAACCTGCCCTTTAAAGCCTGCGATAAAGGCTGATCTCGCCGCAGAACCCGCAGGTTTTTCCATGCACTTCCTTTAGTTTTGTTTGAGCCTCTTCATACCCCACACATCTTAACAAAATCCTTCCTAGCATTCTACGATACAATTCCCATTTCATTAGGACATAGTCCTTTAATGTTTTTAATTCTGCTAGATCTCTCTCTTTCAATAGGGCTTCCTTAATAGGAACCCTCCAATCCTTTTGACATCCTTACTTTTCCTAAAACCTTTCCCTTAGTACTTCAACAATAGATTGTCTTCACTTGTTGACTTCAATTCTGGTACTATTTCCTTCGAAAGCTATCTGTGAACCCAATGCTGCCAGCGCGTCTGCGTACCGATTCTCGCTCCTCTAAGCATGCTCTATCTCAAATGTGGAAAACCTTTCTTCCATTTTCTAGGCCAATGTCCTATACGAAGCCAAACTTGGTTCCTTCAAGGAGAAACTCGCCTTGGCTTGGCAAACTACTAGGTTGGAGTCACCTATCACCTTCACATGTTTAATCCTCATCTCGAAGGATGTGGCTAACCCGTGAGATAGGCCTCATATTCTACAGTATTGTTTGAACATGGAAACTCCAACTTGAACGAGAGTGCCACGGTCTCTTCTCCTTCATGGTTAAGGACCATTCCTGCGTCTCCCGAGTTTGCTGTAGAAGAGCCATCGAACTTTATGACTCATTGCTCTTCGGTTACTTCTATTGTGGCCACTTCTCCTGGAACCCCATTGTCCAGCAAAAATTCCTCTTCTCCAGGAAATTGGGCCAGTAGATCTGCTATGGCCTAGCTTTTCACCACCTTAGGTGTTCCTGCCTTCAAGTCGTATTGCGTGAGACTTCGACATCAAATGTATCTCGTAGGCCAAGAAATAATGACGTAGTCTTTGTGATGCGCAAACTATTGCCAGGCATGCCCTTTCCGCTCTGGGGTAGCGGGTCTCTACATCCCTTAGGGCGTGAATTATGTAATAAACTGGCTATGCAACACCACCTCCATCTTCTTGGGCTATCAAAGCACCTATGGTAGATGGGCTTGAGGCCAAATAAAGTAGTAGTGGCTTTTTGCGGATTGGTGCTTGTACCGTAGGGAGGTTTGTCATAATCTGCTATAGCCTTCAAAAGGCTGCCTGCTATGCCTTTCCCCACTCGAAGCCTTGTCCCTTCTTGAAAAATTTGGTAAAAACTGAGGTGATTAATGCTAAATCAGGGATGAACCTCCAGATGTAGGAAACCTTCCCCAGAAAACTCTTCAATTCCTTCACTATGGCTAGTGGTTTCATGGTTGCTACGGCTGTGGCCTTGGCTGGGTCCATGTCTATTCCTCTGCTGTGGACCAAGAATCCCAGGAACTTCCCAGAAGACACTCCGAAAGCACAATTTAGTAGGTTCATTCTTAGCTTGAAAAGTTTGCATCTTTCGGATACCTTCCTTAACACTTTGACATGGTCTTCTCTCTTTCTTGATTTCACTACTATGTCATCCATATAGTCTTCTAGCTTGCAGTGCATCATGTCGTGGAATATGGCAATCATCGTGCGTTGATAAGTTGGACCTGTATTTTTCAACCCAAATGGCATCATAGTGTAGTAGAAATTACCTATGGGTGTTCTAAAGGTAGTTTTCTCCACATCTTTTGGCGCCATTTCGAATCTGGTTGTACCCACTGAACCCGTCCATGAAGGAAAACGTGGCATTTCCTGTTGCAAAGTCTATCAACAGATCCATGTTGGGGGGTAGGAATTCGTCCTTGGGCTAGACTCGGTTAAGATTTCTAAAGTCCACACAACATCGTATCTGCCTATTTTTCTTCTTCACTGGTACGATATTGGACAACCATCGCAGGTGCTGGTTGGGTTTGATAAAGCCAGCCGCAAGCAACTTTTCCACTTCCTTCACTATTTGTTCTTCTTTTTCGGTGTGAAACACTCTACCAGGCTGAGCCACTAGCTTAGCCTCGGGATCTACATTGAGCGTGTGTACCACCAATCTTGGCTCTAGTCCAGGCATCTCGTTGTAGTCCCATGCAAAAAAACATCTCTAAACTCTTTCAACAGCAGGATCAATTTAGCCTTTTCATCCTCTAACAACTTTGAACTTATTGAAATGGGTTTTGGCTTTTGCGGGTCTATACCCAAGTTGATTTCTTCTAACTTCTCTTCTACCGTTACTTGCGTGTCTTTTTCTGTTGTAACCTCTCTTTCACTTTCCACATCACTTTTTTCTTTTGAATTTTCTTGGGCCACACATCACACTAGACTTTTATGCTGTGACCCATGTCCCGGACCCCCTTTCGTACTGCAAGTGGGCCCCGCACACCTTCATAACTTGTAGACTATCCTGCCGTCAAGTGTTCGAACCCTGACGCATCGTGGCATACTACTTAACTCTGAAGCGGGTGCTTCTTTCCTTTTCTTCCTCTGCATTAGCAGCTCTCTCAGGTCAGGCTCTGGATCATCCTAGACATCCTCCCACCTAGGGATGAAGGTGCCTTGTGGTTTGGACACCGAACTTTCACCAGACGGTGCCCATTCATCATAGAACATGGTTTCTACTAGGTGGGCTTCTACTTGCTCAAATAGTGACAAGTTTGCCGCTATCCATATCATCCTGCCATTCAATCTTCCTTTCACACACTGATGATAGGTAGACAGGATCTATCGATGCTTGTGCAACCACGGTCTCCCCAATAATTTACGATACGAAACTTCTGTTTTCACTACATGGAAGTGGGCCAAGGGGGCTATCGGCCCCATTTTCAGCCACAGTTGAATGTGGCCTGCAGTATACTCACCTCCCCCTCTGAATCCCATAACTTCCATTGGACAACCCTGAATCTTACCTTCTGAAATTCCCAATACTTGTAGCATGCTGAGTAGGATGAGATTCACAAAAGCGCCTGTATCAATTAAGGCTCTCTTAATGGGGATTTGGTTTATAGAGGCTGCCAAGTAAAGGGGTCTCATGTGGTCTGAGTACCCTACTTCCATGTCCTCATCGCTAAAAGCAATCTCATTGGTGTCTTGTAGGAAAGCTTTGTCAGCTCTAGTTTCTGCCACGAGGCATTCTACTCTAGCCCCTAAGGCAATGCTTACCAGAGCCTCTATGGAAATTCTTCGTTCGTTGACCATGAGTTTGAGCTGGTCAAACAAGTTCTTGAACCTAGAACTTTTTTGCAAAGTGGTAATGGCTGCGGCAGGCAGGGCCGGCCTTTCTTCTTCATCTTCTCTTAGATCTGCACAAATAATGACTGCTGCTACCCCCTTTCCCTTGTAGTTCGGGAATAGGTTTCTTTGTACTTCTAGTTGAGACAACTCGAAAGTTCCCTCTCTAATTCTGCGGTGCACTAGTCTGCAAAGCATCTAGCATTCTGCGGTAGGGTGTTGCATATAATTGTGCAAACAACAGAAACATGGGTCCCTATGCTCTTCCTCAATGGGTTCTCTGGAAACTTGATTGGGCTTGAAAACCCCATCTGCGATCCATTTATCAAAGAGCACATCTAGCTCTTTTGGTGTACACGTTAGTGGCGGGGGGGTCTCGTACTCCCTCCCATCTAATTTCCTCTTCTTTTCGCTAGTAGATATTGCTATGGCTTGCGGCATGGATCTACGCTCCTTAGGTCTGTCAGAGCTTGGCCTTATTGATTGGGCGGTCTTCTTGGCCTTTTGCAATAGCTACATGAATTGAGAGATTTCCAAGTTCTTTAGGACAGCTCTGTACTTCATGATCATTTTACCCATACACATTTCCACCAATGTCTTCTCTTCACAGAGATCATAGAAATCGAAGGCTATGTCCCTGAATCTATTGATGTACTCCATTAGGTCCTCACCCTTTCTACCATCATATTGTGCGAAAGTTCGTGGTTCATATCCCTCAGGATATGGCTTGCTGAATATCCTCAGAAGATAAAGAGGCCTTCGTGTATAGAACCTCTTCTTGGGCACTTTGACCCTTTTCTGTTCTAAAAGCGCTACAACTTCGGCCATAGTAATGAAACGATATTCTACGTTCTATGGGCCACCCCCTACAGGGGTTTCTTCCGTGTCTGCTGCATGCTCTGGGTCATGCTAGCTTCCTTTCTCTTTCATCTTGTCCGCCTTCATCTGGTGAATCTCTTCCATCAACTGCTGTTAGGAATGCAGCATAGATTGTAGCACCTCGATGAAAAAGTTTGTATTGTCAGTGGGGATTCTTTATTGCTGCTGCAGCCTAGCCCCCGCTCCGTTAACACCTTCTGCCTGATTGGGCTGGTGCTGGTGGGGCGTGGCTAGCCTTGACTCTACCTGTGAGGGCACGACACTCATGTTTCGCATTGTCTTTGATTTTGGGGGTATAACTTGCGAGGGCTTTTTATCTACTTTCCCTGTCTTTTTCCTAACTCACCAATAGAGTTGCCAATTTAAATGTGGTGGGCCTTTTTGTGTCTTGGGCTAGATTACTCCTGCGGTACCACGGCCCTATGATTCTAGAGTAGGAGAGCCGGGACTGGCCTAACTGAAACACACCTTAAGCCAGCTTGTGCCCAAGTTAGGCCCTTCTTGTGCTGACGTGCCTTAGCAGGAGTCTTGAGCGTGTCACGTCCTCATAGCAGGAAAGACTATCACAAAATGTTATAGCAGGAAAAATAATGCAGCAAGATAACTAAAGTATTCTTAACTAAACCATCTTCTACTAAGAACAATAATACGTGAACTACTTCACGAAGAAAGATATCACAACGTGATTACAACAAATAAAGATTAATAGAAAGACATCAAGTTAGTCATTAATCAACCAAGACAAGAGGAAAAGAAGATTAGTTTGCTGAAAGAATGGGCTTGGCTCTTTAGCAGATTTAAGTCCAAAAGAGAACCAATCTCCAATGTGGGTAACCTCAAAGGGGAATCCCACCGTAGAAGTTGCACACTATGGAAAAATGACCTAGATGGCTTAATCTTAGGTTCTTGATTCATTAGAGAGTGGGTTATTGAGTGGGAGAGAAGTGAGTAGCCTACTGATGCATGCTTTTACTCCTATCACTTTTACTTTGTGAGAGTGCTTTTTTTTCTTAGCACATAGGCCCAAGTAGAGACAAGGATCCCGGGCCCAAATACTTGTTGTTTTGGTGGACTGGGCTTGGTTCACCGCAGCTAAATGGGGCTGATTACGAACCAAGTTGTGCGCAAGTCACATAAAGCTCCTCAAGATGAAAAATCCAATTCCTCTTGGTACTGAGGTGTACTGTCGTAGGATCCTGGGCATAATGTCGTGGGATCCCGGGTATACTGTCGTGGGATCCCGGGGCGTACTAGGCCTGTAAGAACCCAGAATGCTCTTGTTCTCTGAACTATATGATCTTTTACATGTTTATTATGCAATAGAGCTTTGTCCTTTCCCTTTACCTCTATGGGTGCTACATAAAAACACACTACATATATCTTCAAATAATTGTTAGTTTCTTAGATTGGGATATACATTTTAATACATATACATATATGTAAATGAGTTTCATGAGAATGATTCAGCCACGAGGATCTTGGCTCCAATTCTCACAGACTTGGTGCTTTTGCACAAGACTTGTAGGATTTGGAACTCAAGTCCGAGTGGATTTGCTTGGACTTTGCCTTCCAAGATAGTTGGGTGAGAAGGATTTTAGCAAGAAACAGTAAAGGAAGACAATGCAATAAAGAAATACACGAAAGAATTGTTAGAGATCCTCAAATCAATATGAGGTATTTCATTATTTTTCTTGATTGTGGATTACAATATGCTCACTAAGACGTGATACAAGGTCCAAATAAGCTCAAAAATTATAGACTTAGATGGCTATCTAAGCCTCTAAGACTTGCAAAGTTTGAATCCTTTTGAATCCGAGTATGTGCTATAGTGGCTATTCTCAGGGATACCGGGAGATATTCCTCTGTTTTCTTTTAATTTTACAAAGCTCTTGGCGTGATTACAATGCTCACTAAGACGTGATACAAGATTCAACTAAGTTCAAAAATTACAGACTTTGATAGCCATTCAAGCTTCTAAGACGTGCAAAGTTTGAATTTGTTGAATCCGAGCATGTGCTATAGTGGCTATCTCTGGGATACCGGGAGATATTCCTCTATTTTTCTTGAGTTTTACAGAGTTATCTTAACGATTCCCATCTGGTTTTTCTATTCTGCATCATGCCCCCTTAATATTGGCTACTTCCCTTTTTTTATAGTGCAACTCTAGGGCTCCGGGGTACTAGTGATTTCTCTCTTTTACCCCTCAGAGCTCGTGCTATGTCAGTTTACTCAGGGGCTGGTCGTTTCCTTTTTTCTTATAATTTCTTCCTTTTGCTGTGACCAAGCGGAAAGCCTCTAGCTGGTTTTCCATTTTAAGGTTCCCTCTTTTCGCTGATTCTTCAGCTATTTGGCCCTTTCTTTCACTTTTCCAGTTTTTTTGGTTGCACTCCATCCTTGTCATTTTCCTCAAATAGTTGGAATCTTTTACTGCTGGGTTGAAAGCTCCTTCCAGTTACCTCTTTTTTATGGTTTTCTCATTGTTAGTTCCTTGAGACACAGCTCCTGCGTTTTGCTTCGTACTTTCTGATCCCACTGTATGTCTGGGTGCATGAGACCCGCATGCTCTTTGTCTTTTATCCCTCTTTTAAACCTGCTTCAATCCACTTTAGCTATGCTGGATGTCCCGAGGATCTCGAGCCTCTGGCAGCCTCGAGGGATCCCGGCCTAGCTCTTTCACTGGAATTTGCTAGACTTTTTAATGGCCTTTTTTGCTGGAAATCTGAACATACATAAGGCCTTGATGTCGATTTTTCTTGCTACACGAATTGGGCCTTCTTTATTTTTTTATGGAATGGGCTTTGTTGTGAAATTTTGGACCTCAACATACTTTTCCATTACTTTGGGTTTTCTCTATTCTTTTTTTTTTTTTTTTTTTTTTTTTGCTCTGTTTTCTTTCTTTCTCTCTTTTTTTTCTATATCTCTTGTTTACCGTTTTTCTCTTCCTTTTTTCCTCCCCCTTTCCACTGTACACGTCTATGTCCTTTTATATTGCCTCCCATGACAGGATTTGTCATTTTTACCCCTCAATCACTTTTGACCTTTTGTGGGTATCCTTCCAAGACTGCCCACTGATCTGCCGACTGCCCAGCCACCACCACCACACTATGTTGGTTGTGCCATGCCTCATCCCAGACAAAAGTGGTTTTGTTTTTTTTCTTACTCCCCTTGACACTCTCATTCGGATAAGGATTAGACCTCTCCCTCACCAATCGCTATAGCATGTATTTAGTGATTCCAACTCATGTTTACCTCTTTTGGATAAGATGTCATCCCAGCATGACATTTCCCCCAAAAGAGCTTAAGCGAGAACCCCAAAATAGGCTCCCCTTTCTCCCTACTGCCAGACCACACCCTCTCATACCTCTGACTTGTGGCCCTCCTCCCCTGTATTGGCTGGGTACAAGTAGGTGGTACTTAAGCCTTGTGTGCATGCTCCACTTCCATATGAGTCTGTTGCTTTTCTGGCTCTTACGCGTTTGCCATTGCCTCTAGCTTTGTCTGATTCTGCTACATGCTCTGGTGCTCATTTAACTTTTGCAACGTGAATAAGTCTTTAGGGTTTCATTCTTTGCATCCCATCCCTTTTCCGGGTTGGGCATTGCTTCATGTCACTATACTGCTCATGCTGTGATAACACTTATCTTTTTGCCTTGTTGTTACCTCTGGGCTTACGGGCTGAAGCACTTGTCATGTTAATTTCTTACCTTATTCCTTCTTTTAGTCTTTACTGCCCAGCATTCTTGCTAGGCCAATCTATTCCGTACCTTGGGCTTCCTTTGCCCATTTCGTTCTTTGGGCATCCTTGGTCCATTTCATCCTTTCCTACCTCTTTCATTCTCATGGGCTTTTGCTAAATTATTTAGGCTTCCTCAGCCCAATTATCACATCCTTACCTTTGGGCTTCTTGGCCTTTGAGCCAACCCCATTTACAAATTCCTTTATTTGGGCTTCCCCGTCCCATTTTTACTTTCTTTCCATCTCTTACAATCCCATGGGCCTACTACTTCATTCCTTAGGACTTCCTCGGCCCGTTTGCTCTCTCTCAGGCCACTTATTATTTTAGTGGGCCTGTTAACCATTACTCCTGTCATTCTGGCCCTATGGTCTTCATTTTACTATTCTCTTTTTTTATCCTTTTCATATTGTTAGGCTTCTTCTACCACCCTTTTTGTCAAAAATGGGCATCAACAAAGTGATGTGTTAAATTTAGTTTACCAAATATATATATTTCTAGTAGTCTAGCAATTGGACATTTTTTATTAAAAGATTTTTTTTTAACTCATTTAAAGTCTTAATAAATAAAAATTTAAATAGGTTTTGATAAAAAAAAATTAAATAGGTTTGACCATAAAAAATTTAAATAAAATCTGAATTCTTTGATTCTTTTCTTAAAATAATAATTTGATTATTCTCTTTAAAAAATGATTATTTCCTTATTAAAAAAAAAAATGTTAATACAAGCTCATAGATAACCCATTAGGCCAACCTAGTAGCCTAACTTGCTAAAGTCAAAATGGCCATTGCCCATGGGCAAGGTCATAGGCTGAGGTTTTTCCTTTAGGCCCAACTTGGCCCAGCCTATTGACTAGCCAATAGCTTGCTATACCTAGCCCATTTGGCCCATGGGCCAAGAAAAAACTAGCTAAGCTGGCCCGCCCCAACCCATTGACGACCCTTACACATG
This sequence comes from Quercus ilex subsp. ballota, assembly GCA_032727855.1. NCBI lineage: Eukaryota > Viridiplantae > Streptophyta > Magnoliopsida > Fagales > Fagaceae > Quercus > Quercus ilex. The sequence goes on from CM064917.1 coordinate 26,889,611, forward strand.
GGTGGTATATGTAATTTATCTTTTTTTTTTTTATAAATAAAATAAATAAATAAATAAACTTCTTCTTTTAATAATTCGATAGTTGGAGGTAAAGGAATTTGACCATAGATATTCTGTTAGAAATATTAGAACGTGTCAATTGAGCTAAAGGTTTTTAGCATTTAAAATAAATAAATAAAATAAAATCTTCCTTCTTAAGTAAGGATATGTAAGGAATTTAGAACATCCACCTGAGTTCGTCTAGAATTTATTTAGGACTTGATGTAATCTAATTTTATTGCATGTTGCCCTATAATCCCTAACAACTATAACAATGTGTAAGATTTGGGGTGGGTGTTGCCCTTGGATCCCATTCTCTACCCATATTTGAGGAGATGGGAGAATGATATAGAAGCACGGGAGAAAAGATTTGAAAATGATTCAAATCCTGTTAATTTTCAGATTCTATCAATTCTAGTTCAATACTTTCGAGTGCTTAGACTTGTTCAAGATGCATCGCATTTGAGGACTTTTAAGTGCATTTGGTTGCTATTGACACATTTGGAGGTAGCTTCAAGTGATTGGCCTTTTGTTTACTTATTCTACTCCAATTTGGCCTTAGCACTAGAGATATTTGTGGCTTAAGAGAAGCCTTGCCAAGTTGGAGATGTCTTAGGAATTTCGTGTTTTGGTGGCTCAATTCATGCCAAGGTTGGTGGCATGCAAATATCACCAAGGTGGAGAATTGTTGTAGACTTTGGCTCAAGTTGAGAGTGGTTTGTGAGTGCCTTTTGGATTGGTTTGTTATTCTAAAAGATTCCTTGAAAGGATGCTTTGTCCTACTTAATTGAATAGTTTGTGACATTTAGGATTCATCCATTTTTTCCCATGGACATAAGCTATTGCCTAACCTCGTAAATTCTTAGTGTTCTTCTCATTTGTGTAAATTTATTCTCTTTTTTTCCCTAGATTTTATTGTTCCCACTTTGTGTTTGTGAGATCCTTCACAAGCCTTACAGTGTTTACAACCAATCTTATGCGAGAGTGGTTTGTAAAGGCCCTTTCCACAACAGCCATATTATGGTACCAGGTTTCTTTTAACAGCCAATACTCCATGGAAAGTTTTCAAGTCTACATTAACTTGTTAATATTTAATTGAGCTACAGGATTCAATACTTTGAAAGATTGGAGGGAAGATATTAATCAATTCGTTCAATTTATTTTCTCTTTTTAAGATGAATATTGAAAGAGCTTCCAATGACTCTAAAATTGTAATGCTTCCACATAACCAATTACCTGCAATGTGCTGTATGCCTTAACATTACCAAATTCAGCAGTGTATAGCATTATTGTACCCTTGGACAAGTCCATCCCAAACTCATATTCATTTTTCATCACTCAGTCAGAGAAGTCATATTCGCCATTACTTGGCGCTTCTGTTGTAGTTCAATCCCAAAGTATTTGAACAAGATTTCTTTTTTTTTCTTTTTTTCGCGACTAATGTTGATTAAAGCGTACCAGTTTCAGACTTTGTTTAAACGAGCTTAAACAGGAAGCAACAAAAGTCGAATTTCACTGTCAAATTTTGGACGTCATACTTAAAAATTAATTGCAACATTTTGATTTAGAAATAATATATGAACTTCAATCTATGTATATACTTTGAAGGGCCAAAGAGTGCCAGCAATGAGTTTGGGATTATGAAAGGAAATGTACGCTCCAATTTTAAATTAAGAAAAACATATCAACTATAAAATCTTAAGAAATAATTTATCCTCTTGATGGAAAGGTAAGAAAAGAAAGGATATAAAAGCTTAAGTATAATTTCATAATTCTATTTCTGAAATGGCATTTCCTCCTCTCACAAGTGTGAGTAAAGAATGAGGTCGTGGTTTAAAACCCACTGGATATGTGTTACTTACCGATAAAAAACTCTATTTCAACGGATGCACCCACTAATCAATCATTATCAATATATATATAAGGAGAGACCTCATTTGAGAGAGTGTAAGGTTTTGCTAAGTGGCGCTCTCCTTGATGATTCTCTTGCAATAAAATATATGAACTTTTGTTTTCTTTGATTCATCGTTTCAAGACTATTCATCTATCTCTCACTAAGACAAGTACTCTTTATTTACTAAATAAATACCAATTAAAAGATAATGACTCTTTATTTTCTTTGGTACATCGTTTCAAGACTATTTTTTTCTCTTTAGGTTTTCACCTCTTGCACTTTTACTCCTTTATATACCCCTGCCCATAGTCTTATACATCATCCTAACTCAAATGCACATAGGAGATTCTCCAAACTAGAAAGGATGTAAACGACTTGTGGTTTTGATGTAGAGGTCAAAGGTTATTGTGGGTTTTGTGAGGGTTGTGATTGGATATGGGTCTTTGGTTGTTTGAGATTTTTGGTGTTGGAGCTTTTGTATTGGGTTTACGATGATGTGTGACTAGATTTTTCCCAACAAGTTGAAGCCACGAAGAACGTTTTATGGGCTTTGAGACTTTTGATTTGATAGATATATATATATATATATATGTGTGTGTGTGTGTGTGTGTGTGTATGTCACTGTAAACTATTCAGTCAACCTTCAACTCTTATTTCACTTTTTTTTTTTTTTGAACTTATTCTCTACGTTAGTCTTTTTTGTATTTTTTTTTTTACTTTTACTTTGATACTAATGTATTGTATTGCACACGCATAAATGAAATAATTCTTTTCCCTTATTAGTGTGAACTATTTGAATTGCATTTAAAATTATGAATGAGGTTTATAATTTAATAGATTTGAGAAATTATTAGTGTGAACTATTTGAATTGTATTTAAAATTATGAATGAGGTTTATAATTTAATAGATTTGAGAAAATATGTTAATAGTTAACATGAAGTTATTTTATATGAATTTAAAATATCGTAATAAATCTTTTAGATTTTCTTTTTTCTTTTGCAATTTTCCTTATACTATATGTTTTTTTCTTTTTTGCTGAATTTCCTTATACTATATGTTTTTTTCTTTTTTGCTGAATTTCCTTATACTATATTTGAACGCTTGGGAGCTTGCTTCAAAAATCTATTAAATAATAAAAACATTTTGAATATGAACATTGAGGATAATTGCAAGGATACTCTAACAAAGCTAATTAAAGAAAAGGGTATACCATCAGTTTGGAAAGTAAGTATTTTCATTATATCTTATTTTGCATACGGTAATTGCAATTTAGTTCCAATTTTTCTACATATTATTTTTAATATTAAATTTATAATATGGTATGGTCTCCTAGAAATGTTTAAGAACTACACAATTTTAATCTCATATATCAATATTAGTGAACAAAAGCCAATCAATAGTTTGGAACTACTTCTAGAATAAGAAAAATTATAAATATGAATTAAGAAAAGGGAGTTTTAAAGCCTTCAACAATAGTTTGGGAAAACATAAATACTATATACAACAAAATGAATATTATATATGGATCTTAAGAAGAAAACATAAAAAAAATTTCCAAATGAAATTGCAAAGTGTCCACGCATCGCGCAGGACATTATCTAGTTGAAACTGTTGTGCAGATAGCACCCCAGGACTCAAATCAATAACAGTAAATAAGCGGAAATTAAATAACAAGCACACACAAAGAGCACAAGAATTTACGTGGTTCGACAAACTGCCTACCTCCACGAAGACAACGGAGAAATTTCACTATAAAAAATAGGGAGATACAATAGTGCACAATAACACTCTCAAGAAACCCAAATCCCAATACACCCTAGCAATCTCTCACAGAAACAATAAGAATAGAAGCCGGCTGCCTCTCTTTTCTCTATTTTCTCTCATGCGACTGCTCACTAGGTTAATTGGAATTACTCTAATCACATGGCTGCCCCTTCTTTTTCATAACCTAATATATATATATATATATATATATATATATATATATATATATGTCAAAGTCGGCAACACTAGGACTCCTAATATAACAAGTATTAGGTATTGTGTTGACATGGGCTTGGCAATTCAAGCCACACGGGGGCCCAACGTCAACAAATCTCCACCTTGGCTTGAATTGATCAAGCTACACGAGCAAACTCCTCCATCACCTCCACCTTAGCCCTTAAGGGCTTACAAGCTGCAAACATCAACCAAGTCCAAGTAGCCCTTGAACTTATTTGTTGGAACTGTCTTTGTCAACATACTAGATGACTCCCAAATCTTATTCTTCTGTAGTGACCCCATCTCTTCTACATCCCTATAAGACAATGGATCTCCACTACTAGTTATGAGAGCAAAGCTAACCATATCTTCAAAGCCATATCTCTGAGGTGCTTTGTGAACCCGCTTCTCTCTACCTTTAGCAATTGAATAAGACTCTTCTTGTTGCTACTGTGGATCAATCTCAGCATCACCCTTATCACTAGATGAACTATTCTCATCAAACTCCACCTCAACAGTTAATTTCTCTTGTGGACTATCATCACATGTCTCTGCTTCATTCTGTTTCAACATAAAGGCTTCATCAAATATGACATCTTTGCTGGTCACCGTTTTCTTTGAGATTGGATCCCAAAGCCTGTAGCCTTTAACACCTTTTTCAAAACCAAGAAATACGCATTTTCTTGACTTCGAATCCAATTTAGAACACTCTCCACTCTGCACATGCACATAAGCTAGACAACCAAATATTTTTAGACTCGAATAATCAACTGGTCTACCTGACCAAACCTCTTCTGGAATCTTGAAATCTATGGCTGATGATGGAGATCTATTAATAATAAAGCTTGTTGTGTTAACTGTCTCTGCCCAGAACACCTTAGGCAACCATGCATTCAATCTCATGCATCTGGCTCTTTCTGCTAGGGTTCTGTTCATTCTCTCTGCAACCCCATTCTGCTGTGGAGTTTCTTTAACTGTGAAGTGACGAGTAATGCCTTCTAATTCACAAAATCTTATGAATTCTTTATCTCTATACTCTAGTCCATTATATGTTCTAAGGTATTTTATTTTCCTGCCAGTCTGATTCTCAACCTGTGTTTTCCACCTTTTAAATATGTCAAACACATCAGACTTATGCTTCATAAAATAAATCCATACCTTTCTAGAGTAGTCATCAATGAAACTGACAAAATACTGAGCACCGCTATGAGAAGAAACTGATACTGGACCCTAAACATCTGAATGAATGTAGTCAAGAACACCCTTACTTGTATGAGAGCCTGTCTTGAAACTGACTCTATGCTGCTTCACATACACACAATACTTGCAGAAGTCTAGCTTGCATGTCTTCACCCCTTTCAATAAATTTCTCTTTTGCAGCTCTAACATACCACGTTCACCAATATGGCCAAGTCGCATATGCCATAATTTTGTGTCGTCAATGCTGGACTCCACCGGAGTGGTGACTGCAACTCTTCCTACAACTGTGTTCCCAATCAATCTGTAAAGCGTGCTTACTTTCTGTCCCTTCATCACCATCAAAGCACCTTTGGTAATCTTCATGATTCCACCCTTTGATGAGTATGAATAGCCCAAATCATCCAATACTCCTAAAGAAATTAAATTCTTTCTAAGATCTGGAACATGTCTGACATTACTGAGAACTCTCACAACTCCATCAAACATCTTGATCTTCACAGTACCAATCCCAATAACCGGGCATGTAGCATCATTACCCATTTGGACCATACCACTATTGTAAGGCTTATACGTGTCAAACCAATCTTTCTTTGGAGTCATATGATATGAGCATGCTGAATCTAAGACCCAAGATTCCGATAGAACATTGTTACTTGATGAAACTGAAAGTAAATCTGCACCAGCTTCACTGTCATCTGATGTTTCTTCAGCAACACTAGCTGATTCTAGGGGTTTCTTTCCATTCTTCTTCTCCTCTAAATGCTCTTTCAATTCTTTACACTGATTCTTGTAGTGCCCTTTCTTGTGACAATAAAAGCACTCTACATCTTTTTTTGCACGTGATTTAGACTGTGATCTGTTCCTGTTGGAGTTCCGTCCTCTTGACCTGCTTCTACCCGTATTACTTGACTCAGACTTTATAATAAGTCCATCAGCCTAAGAACCATCACCATCTTGCTTCATCTTTATGTGTGACAAGAGAGCACTAGTCACCTCCTCGAGTACTATAGTCTCTTTCCTGTACATCAACGTAGTCACTAGATGATCAAAAGAAGTAGGAAGCGACGCTAACAAGAGTAATGCTTTATCTTCGTCCTCATAATTCACCCCAAAACTTGACAGTTGGGTGTTCAACATGTTAAACATGTTGAGATTCTCCAACAGATCTGAACCCTCCTTCATATGCAAACTATACAGTTGCTTCTTCACGTACAACTTGTTCGTCAAATTCTTTCTCATATAAAGACTATCTAGTTTTTCCCAAACCTCCTTTGCGGTCTTTGCTTCTAGGATGTTGTGAATGACCTCATCACCAAGGTTGAGACGAATAGCGCTAGCTGCTTTCTCATCCATCTCTACCCATTCTACATCCTTCATCGTTTCTGGTTTCTTCTTCTTCCCAAGCAAGGCCTTATGAACTCCTTGTTGAATTAGGAGATCCTTCATCCGCCTTTGCCAAAAAGAAAAATTTTCCTTGCCACAAAACTTCTCTACATCATACTTTGTGCTTGACGTCTTTACTATGTTCAAAGGATTGAATCCTAACCTTAGCTCTGATACCACTTGTTGTGCAGATAGCACCCCAGGACTCAAATCAATAACAGTAAATAAGCGGAAATTAAATAACAAGTACATACAAAGAGCACAAGAATTTACGTGGTTTGGCAAACTTCCTAGCTCCACGGAGACGACGGAGAAATTTCACTATAAAAAATAGGGAGATACAATAGTGCACAGTAACACTCTCAAGAAACCCAAATCCCCATACACCCTAGCACTCTCTCACAAAAACAATAAGAACAGAAGCTGGCTGCCTCTCTTTTCTCTATTTTCTCTCATGCGGCTGGTCACTAGGTTAATTGGAATTACTCTAATCACACGGCTACCCCTTCTTTTTCATAACCTAATATATATATATATATATATATATATATATATGTCAAAGTCGGCAACACTAGGACTCCTAATATAACAAGTATTAGGTATTGTGTTGACATGGGCTTGGCAATTCAAGCCACACGGGGGCCCAACATCAACAGAAACTAATTAAGTGACTGAGGTTTAGTTTTGCATTTTTGGATGAATAAACTTTTATTCAACGAAAGGAGAAAGTATGATGCTTATACAACTCACAACAACAGCAGTTGTATCTGCAATCTAAAAAAGAAAAATCATTGCAGTTGTCTCATTTGGGTGCTACTGAACCATATTTCCAGTATGATAGCTTCACAAACGAGGTTTTTGAACAGAACTTTAGAAGGCAAAAGGTGTAAGATTTGTGAGGTATGAATCAATCTCACACTGATATGAACAAACCAGCAAGATTGCATTCTCTTCCTGTCATAATACCCAAAGCATTTCTAGAGTTCTCCACATCAAAGCAATAGTTGCGGATATGAAAGTGAAAAACTTGCAGTTTCACCCCAGCCTAGTGTGTAGCAGCAATATTTCTGGTACTTTTCTTGACAATATCTATTGGATCTTCAAGCAACATTAGAATTATACTCGGTTGTCGCCTTCGCCTGTAAGTAGAGGAGAGCAAAGATGGAAGTCCTCAAGCCCCGCATTTCCCCTAAGAATGAAGGTCACATCAGATAATCCATTATAAGTTGAATTATAGAAAGATGGTCAAGGTAGCCTCAGAGAGGCTGATGAGTAAGTCAAGATTTGGCAAGTAGCAGCAATTCCAACAGAAACTTGAAGATTCCAATATATTATATTCTGAAACATTTACTGTACAAGTTTCCAAGCTTGCGCTTCTATAAAAAGGAATGGCTCATAATATTTTCCAAGTTCATTGAAATACACTATTATTTCAACCTCCCAAAATCCTTCACTGACAGGTTTTCAATTCCAACATTAACACAAAAAATCTTCACAGGTGGTGCATATTAGTGCAGATCTTCTGTACAACTCTCCCCTGAATTAAGCTTCTTTTTGCAGTAAAATACAACATCAGATACGTGAAACATACAACGCTTCAAATCCAGTCATCTTAAAACATAAACAAATTATTAAAAAAGTCACCAAATCTATAATTCACTGTTTCTTGCTCTAAGAATTCATTATCACCAGAATATTTCCACACAGGAGCAAGAGTAGTACTTTAAAATGCAAACCAAGCCATATATTTTATTAAAGCATACCACAATTTTCAACCATCTTTTTAGTTGCAATTTTTATATGGATTTCTTCATCTTGAAAAAAATGTACTATTTCTTTGACCTTCACCGTTTAGCACAAGGATAATACATCCAAATAATTAACTGTACAAATCATACTAATGGCCAAGGGCTTCTTAGCCTAGTGGCATCTTCTGTGCTCCGCTGTAGCGGTAACATGCACTAGCTAATAGGAATTCCTCAATGGTCTTAAACTACAAATTTTATGTACCAAAAGTAAGAAAGAAAACAACATGAACACACAAAGGTTTCTATTGAAAACCCAAAAAATATCAACAACTTAGTTATGTTCCTGCAAAGAGTTCTTTTAAATATCTAGTCTTTAACATTAACCAAATACAGTACTATTTTGCATTCAACAGTACTTACAATGATCGATGAACTGATTCCGCATCATTGGCATTCATGTCCTCTATAAATTTTTGAAGCTGCTGTGTAAAACAATGAGTTGTGTCCAAGAAATAGAGAATAGATGACATCATGCCGCAACACACAAACATGGGTATGGACCCAAAGATCCAGAGAAAGAGAGGGAATGACACATAATATGCTCACAACCCAAGGGACCAAAAGAAGCTTCCTCGATTCAAGTTTCTTGCAACATACTCAATAGATTCTTTTTTATCTTTCAACGCAGGTGCTGTAACCATCATGAAGCTTGTATGGGCAAAGTATCTAATAGACTGCACATTGCAAAGAAACGCAACAAGGAAGCATAGGAAGATAGAGAAGTACTTGACTGAAGAGATAGTAGTCTCACTGCTGTAAACTGATTTTGATACTGCACTGTAACTCATCACTGTGGTGTTGGTGCTCACAACAACACTGATCAGTGAACAGAGAGTGATTGCTACAGTTGCCAAAAGCGTAGATGCCATAATGTTGTTGCGAATTGTTTGGACTGCCAAAACACCATTTTTCATGGGATCCTGAAAATTATGCAGTGAGTAGTTCTCAGACATTGCTCATTGACTAGATGCTAACATCACTACATCAGTTCTTATAAATATTATTTGGACCATTGTGTAGATACTAGACAGCATTTTTTTTATACCTATATTAAGCTATATATACAATCCATTTATAATAGAAATGCCCTTTGAAATATGAACTTCCAAGAAACAATCAAAGATGGACCATAATCAAATCTAACATTGCCAACCAAAAATTAATCAACGAATTTCCACAAAAAAATTATTTCAATAAATACATAACACTAGCAGCATAGAGTTAATCATGAATATCAGAAAACTTGCCAAGAAGAAACTCATGACAACACCCTTAAATTAAAGCTTGAAACAAGGCCTGGCTCATAATCCTAAGAATATTATACATTTTCCTGGTTACACAGCTAACAATCCCAATCAAGGATATCATATACAAGAGTTCACTCAAGTATTTCATCATTCCGTGCCAAAAAAAAAAAAACTACAGTAAGACATATTCATATATTTAACTTAACAAACCATTTATGCAATGTGGTGTATGTGGACAAAATAAAAGCAGTATCACAAACGATTAGTTGTTTTAAAGATCAGATGTTAGGATCAAAAACATATGCAAAACCTACAAGGAATTTTAGCTCAAACATGAATTCTATGATTGATTTATAAATTCAATTATCTATAATTTCACCCAAGAAATTTATTGGATTTGATCCGTACTACTACAGTCCAAGATTGCAACACCACCTGCAAAAGAATGCTAGATCACTCTGTTGATAACTATATTCATTTGTGATTGCCTACTGTGAGAGTGCTTTTTTTCTTAGCACACAGGCTCAAGTAGAGACAAGGATCCTGGGCCCAAATACTTGTTGTTCGGGTGGACTGGGCTTGGTTCACCGCAGCTAAATGGGGCTGATTACAAACCAAGTTGTGCGCAAGTCACATAAAGCTCCTCAAGATGAAAAATGCAATTCCTCTTGGTACCCCAGGGTGTACTGTCGTGGGATCCCGGGCATACTGTCGTGGGATCCCGAGGCGTATTAGGCCTGTAAGAACCCAGAATGCTCTGGTTCTCTAAACTATATAATCTTTTTCCATGTTTATTATGCAGTAGAGTTTTGTCCTTTCCCTTTACCTCTATGGGTGTTACATAAAAAAACACTATACAATACACATATCTTCACATAATTGTTAGTTTCTTAGATTAGGATATACATTTTAATTCATATACATATATATAAATGAGTTTCATGAGAATGATTCAGCCACGAGGATCCTGGCCCCAATTCTCAAAGACTTAGTGCTTTTGCACAAGACTTGTGAGATTTGGAACTCAAGTCTGAGTGGCTTTGCTTGAGCTTTGCCTTCCAATATAGTTAGGTGAGAAGGATTTTAGCAAGAAACAGTAAAGGAAGACAATGTAATAAAGAAATACACAAAATAATTGTTAGAGATCCTCAAATCAATATGAGGTATTTCATTATTTTTCTCAATTGTGGATTACAATATGCTCATTAAAACGTGATATAAGGTTCAAATAAGCTCAAAAATTGCAGACTTTGATGGCTATTCAAGCCTCTAAGACTTGCAAAATTTGAATCCTTTTGAATCCAAGTATGTGCTATAGTGGCTATTTCTAGGATACCGAGAGACAATCCTCTGTTTTTCTTTGGGTTTTACAGAGTTTTTTCTATGGCTCTGTTGTGATATCTTTTCTCAGATCAAAATGGTGATGAATGAATGTCCCTCAGCATGGGTTTTCTCTTCCTTTTATAGTGCGACTCTAGGGCTTCGGGCCACGAGCGATTTCTCTCTTTTACCCCTTAGAGCTCGTACTGTGTCAGCTAACCAGAGGCTTGTCCTTTCCTTTTTCCTCATAATTTCTTCCTTTTGGTCCGACCAAGCTGAAAGCCCCTAGCTAACTTTCTATTCCAAGATCCACTCAGGTTGCTGATCTTAGCTAGTTGGCCCTCTTCGCCTTTTCAGTTTTTGTCTGCCCTCCATCCTTGTCATTTTTCCCAAACAATCGGGATCTTTTACTGCTGGGTTGAAAGCTGCCTCCAACCACTTCTACTTATGGTTTTCTCATGCTTGGTTCCTTGAGGTGTAGCTCTTTTGTTCATGAATGTTTGCTTTACACCTTTTGACGCATGACTGGGCGCTTGAGACCTGTTTGTCCTTCATCGTTTATGCTTTAAGCCGTTTCAATCTTACTTAGAGCATGTTGTGTGTCCCGAGGATCCCGAGCCTCTGGGGATCCTGGCCCAGTTCTTTCACTGGAATTTGCTGGACTTTTTAATGGCCTTTTTTGCTGAAAATCTGAACATACATAAGGCCTTGATGTCGATTCTTCTTGCTGCACGAATTGGGCCTTCTTTATTTTTTATGGAATGGGCTTTGTGAAATTTTGGACCTCAACATTAGCCCCCCGAGCTCGTGGGTTACCTGTAGCCCACGCGCAAGAAAATAAATTGTTTTTGGACACTTTCTTGCTTTGTAGAACCAATGTGTAGATCAAATAATTCTTGAGGGAAACTCCAAATGAATTGCTACACTGCCTTCATGGAATGAACTAACATGTTGCCAAAGATTAGAATTCGCCTTCATGTTAGTATTAAGCTGTAGATTGGTATTCAATTTTCCATAAAACAAGTCAATTTTGTCAGGCCGAAAATGAAGTATTCATATATAGCCAAAATTATATTGGTATTGCATTTGATGCCAAGAGTATATTTCTAGCACTAGTGTTTTTTGCTAGTAATTCTAGGATATGCTTTTTGAAAGTAGCATACAAAAATTAAATCTCAATATCAGATAGCATTGCTTTGTCAACAAGATTTTGGTTGTTTTACAAAATAGGTTGAGTGAGGGAAGCCCCCATGAACTTTGCCAAAGATATTCTATGCATTGTAGTACATGCTTGCTATGGGTAAGGTGAATAATACCCAGATGTTTGCCATATGAGATTTTTAGTCCATGAATAGTGACTTACCAATGAGACCATGATATCATAAGTCATTGAATCATATAAACATGCTGATTTAACGTCTAATCAAGGCTAGCTATTCTTCTCAAAATGTATTAAGAGATAGAAACTTCCCTGAGGACATGGCTTAGAATGCTTAAGAACATCTCCATGCCTTGCTTTAGCTAAAGACCTTGCTCTTCTTGTGGATGCTCTTGATCTTTGCTTTATTCTTTTTCCAAATTGTGAGAGATTGAATAATATTTTAGATTGCAGCAAATTATTCACATATCATGCCACCAATTATATTGCTATATACCATATAGTTCATGAGCCAAAGAAAATAACAGTGGTTGAACTTATGTATGGTAAAGTTTGCACTAGGCTTCTCAATTTTCATCAAGTGAAAGATATATTTAAAGAAAATTTTTAATCTTATCTTAGCCCCCAGTGTATGCATTGGAAAAGCGAATAGTCAAATAAGACATAGCAATAAAATTATTTCATGTATATGAAACCATGTGAGGATTTCAACCACACAAGAATTCCAAATTTTGATTTTTGATAATTGGTCAAGTAACAAGACCAAAATATTAGAATTTTCACTTTAATCTACATGAATAAAGTATTAGTGCATGGGTGATACCTCCTGCACAACTTTCTGCAGTGTTTTGATATATTCAAACATGGTATTAATGAGTGGGCTTACCGAAATGGTACCTTTCTTTTGTTGAATTAAAGTACCTCCAAGCCTTTTGATGAGTTTACACCTTGTAGGAGGAGGGAAATGTTGCTAGCTGGTTTGCAATGTCATTGACTAATCTCTTTGTATAGAGATTTGCAAAAGTATCCATGCTATGGCTTGTACCTATTGCTGGTACGTGCACAGCTTGTACCAATTGCTGGTACGTGCTACAAGTTGTAACGATGATTGGGATATGCTTACAATCTGCACTTCTACCTATTGTTGGTACATGTTACAGCTTGTACCCATAAACTTTTGCTTTTGACCATTTTCTTGGTCGTACTTGGAAACTTTTACTCTTGCCTAATTTCTAAGCCATGTATTTAGAAAATTTGTTCTAGGCCAAGTCTTGGGCTAGGTACATGGAAAGTTTACTCTTCCCAAGTCCTAGGCCATGTCACTTGAAATTTGTTTTGGCCAAGTCCTAGGCCAGGCACAAAGAAAGTTTGTTCTTTCCAAGTCCTAGGCCATGTCACTTGGAAAATTCTGTTTTGGTCAAGTCTTGGGTTAGGTACATGGAAAATTTTCTCTTTCCCAAGTCCTAGGTTATGCCACTTGGAAAATTTCTATTATGATCAGGTCCTGGGCTAGGTACATGGAAAATTTTCCCTTTCCCAAGTCCTAGGCCATACCACTTAGAAAATTTTGTTTTGGTCAAGTCCTGTGCTAGGTACATGGAAAGTTTACCCTTTCTCAAGTCCTAGGCCATGTCACTTGGAAGAATTTGTATTATGATCAAGTCCTGGGCTAGGTACATGGAAAATTTTCCCTTTCCCAAGTCCTAGGCCATGCCACTTGGAAAATTCTGTTTTGGTCAAGTCTTGTGCCAGGTACATGGAAAGTTTGTCCTTTCTCAAGTCCTAGGCCATGTCACTTGGAAGAATTTGTATTATGATCAAGTCCTAGGCTAGGTACATGGAAAATTTTCCCTTTCCCAAGTCCTAGGCCATGCCATTTGGAAAATTCTGTTTTGGTCAAGTCCTGTGCCAAGTACATGGAAAGTTTTCCCTTTCTCAAGTCCTAGGCCATGTCACTTGGAAGAATTTGTATTATGATCAAGTCCTGGCCTAGGTACATGGAAAATTTTCCCTTTCCCAAGTCCTAGGCCATGCCACTTGGAAAATTCTATTTTGGTCAAGTCTTGTACCAAGTACATGGAAAGTTTGCCATTTCTCAAGTTCTAGGCCATGTCACTTGGAAAATTTTGTATTATGATCAAGTCCTAGGCTAGGTACATGGAAAATTTTCCCTTTCCCAATTCCTAGGCCATGCCACTTGGAAAGTTTGTTCATGACCATTGAATTTTTCAATTTTCAGAAAAAGTTCCTTCGTAGCCCCTCGTTCTCAAGTGGACTCACTGAACTAATTTCTTTTCTTTTCTTTTAAAGGGTTGAGGATTTGTTTCCTTCTCCGAAGATCTTCTAAAATATCCTCTCTTGGCTGTGAAGAAATCCTTTATGGAAATAAACTTCTTTTATGAGTCATCTAAGGTTGCTTTCACTAGTGAACTGATGGCCAGGAGCTCCACCAAGATGATTCTGTAATGGTGTTTTCTTCAAGTGGGGGATCCTCTTTCGAAGATCCTGGAAGAGGAAGGCTTCCTCTAGGCATGCTCGTTGAAGGTTGTCTTCACAAACCTCATAGTCTGTTTCTTTACAAGGATCTCTACCGCTACTACTTTTTTATAGATCTTCTCACTCGATAGGTACTCCTCTTTTTCGGGGAACTAGACCAGTAAGTTTGCTACAACTTAGCTCTTGACAGCTCTGGGGATCCTTCGGACCTATGTTGTATTGGGAAATTAATATTTGTCATTGGGCCACTCTTCAAGATTGTAAGGGCTGATGGAGGAGGGCTTTTATTGGATGAGAGCTTATCACCAATAGGATTTGGTGGTAAAAAAAAAGTAATGATTCAGTTGTTGAGATGCATGACTGCCAAACGCGCCCTTTCTATGTTGGGACACCTCATTTCAGTTTCCTTTAATGCTTTGTATGCTTGGGATCAGGATCCCAGGTACAATAATAATGATTTTGCCATGGACTAGTACCCATAAGGTAGGCAAAGGACTCATGTTGAAGTTTTATGATTGGATGCTCAGCTCCTCATATGAAAACATTCTCCCTTTTCAACAGTTTGGATAGTCCACTAGTGACCAAGGCTGATCTTAGTGTGAACTTCCTAATGTAAGAAACTCTTTCCAAGAAGCTCTTGGGTTCCTTGACCATGGTATGCCTCTTTATGGTTGATATTGTTGTTACCTTGGCTGGATCTATGAGGAGATTGATGTTAGGCAAAGGAAATTTATCCTTTGGACGTGCCTTATTTAATTTGAAGGAGTTCACGCCAATAAATCTTCATATTTTTCAACGGCTCCACCAGTTGCTTTTTTTTTTTTTTTTTTTTTTTTTTTGTACTGATAACTAACTGCTGATTAGGATAGGCCCCGGGTTCCTTGGGTCAGCTCCCAAGTTCACCTCTTCTAGTTTCTCCTTTGGTAGGATTTATATCTTCCTTTCCATATCCATAAGTTTCTCCAAGATCTTCAAAAGCAGTATATTAGCCTTTCTCCTTCTGTCTTTTTTCTGTCCAAGGGATCCCTCAAACCATGGGTATTGTTTCCTTCTTCTGGGATGGGAGCCCCTCAGGATCCTGGAGATGGGAGTCCCCCCGGGATCCTAACAATAGGATATTTTTCAGTTGGAGCCGATTCATCATAGAGTATATTTTCCACAAAGTTTACTTTGTGCTGGATGAAAAGACTAGGATTGGTAGTGACTTTTGTGGACTTCCCATTCAATCCCTCTTTCATGTACTAGTGGTACATTGAGAGGATTAAGCAATACTTGTGATGTCATGGTTGGCCTTTAGAGCTAGTTGTAGGTGTCCTTCAGCGGTCTCTGTATCTCCTCCAAATCTTGTTATTTCCTTGGGTGGGCCCAATTGTTGAGCTATAAGAAATGATAGATGTACTGTATAGTTGTTGAGCTTTTAATAATGTTGATTGTGCTGCTGACTTGCAATATAGTGTTTCTATTGATTTTCTTCAAAATGTATTCAAGGCCCATCGCACAATAAGCTTTAGCCCCCAGGACATAAGGTAGTTGTTGAACCATGCTTGATCCACCTTCTCTTGATGATATTGTGGAACTTCTATCAAAATTTTTTTTAATGCCTCCATTTTTTTTTATGACCATTTAACTTTGCTGGATCCATGGAAGTACTTCAACTTTGTTAGAACCAAAGAATCGTTCCACTTTGCTAGAATCAGAAAACTATTCCATCAAGGAACAACTCAAAAAAAAAAAATTTTGGAACCAAATAACTTTTTCATTTTGCTAGAACCATGGTTGGAACCAAGGAACTACTCAACTTCTTTGAAATCAAGGAGCTACTCTATTTTTGTTGGATTCGTGTCTAGACCCAAGGAACTACTCTTTTCTTTTTTTTCTTTTTTTTTTTTTTTACTGGAATCTAGGATCTCATTTGGAATCAAGGATCTCCTCAGCTTTGTTGGGATCAAGGATCTCCCAGGCGTTGCTTCCTGGAGTCAAGGATCTCCTAGGCTTTGCTGGAATCGAGGGTATACTCAGCCTTGCTGGAATAAAGGATCTCCACAGCTTTGTTGGGATCAAGGATCTCCCAGGCTTTGCTTCCTGGAGTCAAGGATCTCCTAGGCTTTGCTGGGATCATGGAACTACTCCATTTTGCCAAATCCATGGGCGGAGCTAAGGAAACTTGTCCATTTTGTTAACCTGCGCCATATGATATTATTATCAAGTTGCTACAAAATTATTTAGCCCCACAACGTGAGGCAATTGCTTTACTATGTAATTTACATTTCATCAAGCCTCTTTGATTCGCTTACTTCTCTTTCTTTTTCTTTTTCTTTTTTTCTTTTTTTTAAAAAAAGAAATGAAACAATATTATGAATTTTTTTTTTAAAAGAAAATAAATCAGCCCCCAAACGTGAGGCAATTGCTTTACTGTGTAGCTCATACAATCTTCATTCCATCGATCTTTTTTTTTTTTTTTTGCTCACTTCTCCATTTTTTTTTAGCAATGAGACAATGTTTTGATTGTTAAAATATTATTACAAGACCCCTCTTACCCCCTTTTTGTAAAGAGTAGAATCCTCATGAGAAACAAGATTTTGTTTCTTCTAGCTGAGTTCAACATTTATTTTTCAACTTTTTGGTTGTACTATATAGGTTGGCTGTACTCTCAAAACACCTTTAGTATTAGTTAAGTTTTATGAGATCAGTGAGTTGCCTTTGGAGATCAATGGTACAAAGTAGTTTCACACCACCAATACCTTATTTAACAAGCATCTTCAAGTTTTGGACTTCAAAGTTTAGGACTAAACTAACTGCATAAATGCTAATCAAATTGACCAGCTTTCTTCTCATCACTCCCTCTTACCCTTTCTATTGCTCAAGGCGTGGAGTCATCAACAGCCAATCCCATGCCATGTTCAAAACATTGTGAACTTTTGATCAATGTCAAAATCATTTAGTAACATGGTCTTAACCACCAATGAGCTGAAGTAAAACAAAATTGCAGTACCCCACCTCTAACACAAGGTTGAAGAATAAGTTGAGCTAAGCTAAGGGCTTGGCCACCAGAGATTCCAAGTCCTTGTAGGCAGTTATCTTTTATGAATATCTTTAAATGAGGTCCATTTAATTGGAGGATGAGTATGACAACTAAACTTATCTATGATTCTATATTGTGTAGAACAAGTGTCTACTTCTATTATTAAACAATACAATGCTTTTGCTTTCATGCAACACAATGATAGCTATTCATTTGAAAACCATAGACTTCAGTCCATTATGTTCAAAATATAAAATGGAAAAAATAATGACGCATAAAACTTATCTTGTGTTGGGAAGTTCCCCAAAATTCCATATAGAGTCCCTTAGTAGAACATTCATCGGAGGAACCCGCACTTTTGGGATCTTGATGTTGAACGCACTAAGAGAAACTTTCCTTCCTCTAGGTGTTTCCTAGCTTTGGAGCCATGCTTGCGAAGGGGCTGCTTTTTCCCTCTCCTTTTTCCCAGTCCCTAGTGGAGTCGCCAAAATGTGAGACTGCTTTTTTTCTTAACACACAAGCCCAAGTAAAGACAAGGATCCCGGGCCCAAATACTTGTTGTTTTGGTGGACTAGGCTTGGTTCACTGCAGCTAAATGGGGCTAATTACAAACCAAGTTGTGCGCAAGTCACATAAAGCTCCTCAAGATGAAAAATGCAATTCCTCTTGGTACCCCAGGGCGTACTGTCATGGGATCCCGGGCATACTGTCGTGAGATCCTGAGGCGTATTAGGCCTGTAAGAACCCAGAATGCTCTGGTTCTCTGAACTATATGATCTTTTTCCATGTTTATTATGTAATAGAGCTTTGTCCTTTCCCTTTACCTCTATGGGTGCTACATAAAAAAACACTATACAATACACATATCTTCACATAATTGTTAGTTTCTTAGATTAGGATATACATTTTAATACATATACATATATATAAATGAGTTTCATGAGAACGATTCAACCACGAGAATCCTGGCCCCAATTCTCACAAACTTAGTGCTTTTGCACAAGACTTGTGAGATTTGGAACTCAAGTCCGAGTGGCTTTGCTTGGGCTTTGCCTTCCAAGATAGTTAGGCGAGAAGGATTTTAGCAAGAAACAATAAAGGAAGACAATGTAATAAAGAAATACACGAAATAATTGTTAGAGATCCTCAAATCAATATGAGGTATTTCATTATTTTTCTCAATTGTGAATTACAATATGCTCACTAAGACGTGATACAAGGTTCAAATAAACTCAAAAATTGCAGACTTTGATGGCTATTCAAGCCTCTAAGACTTGCAAAGTTTGAATCCTTTTGAATCCAAGTATATGCTATAGTGGCTGTTTCTGGAATACCAGGAAATAGTCCTTTGTTTTTCTTTGGGTTTTACAGAGTTTTTTCTATGGCTCTATTGTGATATCTTTTCTCAGATCAAAATGGTGATAAATGAATGTCCCTCAGCATGGGTTTTCTCTTCCTTTTATAGTGCGACTTTAGGGCTTCGGGGCACGAGCAATTTCTCTCTTTTTCCCTTCAGAGCTCGTACTGTGTTAGCTAACCAGAGGCTTGTGCTTTCCTTTTTCCTCATAATTTCTTCCTTTTAGTCCGACCAAGCTGAAAGCCCCTAGCTAACTTTCTATTCCAAGATCCACTCAGGTTGCTGATCTTAGCTAGTTGGCCCTCTTCGCCTTTTCAGTTTTTGTCTGCCCTTCATCCTTGTCATTTTTCCCAAACAATCGGGATCTTTTACTGCTGGGTTGAAAGCTACCTCCAACCACTTCTACTTATGGTTTTCTCATGCTTGGTTCCTTGAGGTGTAGCTCCTTTGTTCATGAATGTTTGATTTACACTTTCTGACGCATAACTGGGCGCTTGAGACTTGTTTGTCCTTCATCGTTTATGCTTTGAGCCATTTCAATCTTACTTATAGAATGTTGTGCGTCCCGAGGATCTCGAGCCTCTGGGGATCCCGGCTCAATTCTTTCACTGGAATTTACTGGACTTTTTAATGGCCTTTTTTACTGGAAATCTGAACATACATAGGGCCTTGATGTCGATTCTTCTTGCTGCACGAATTGGGCCTTCTTTATTTTTTATGGAATGGGCTTTGTGAAATTTTGGACCTCAACACCTACAAATTCCAAAGAACCTAGCCAGGTGGTTCAAGGCTACCAGCTGAAAAGGGGGAACCAGCTCCATAGGCGGATTCTCCCTAATTGAAGCCTCAAGGATTTCCTAAGGTTACTTAAAACTACTACTAGGAATTTAAACGATCACAACAAAAAAAGAAAACATAAATTGCAGAAAATTATCACTCACATTGCTTGGTCTGGACACAATTGATCTTTTTTATAATTGTTTCAAGTCTCACTAAAACCATGTCCACAATAACCTTAAGTTTCCATGTGCACTTTTACTTCCAAACAAACTCACTCCGAAATAATACATAGATCTGTTATGAATTCTCAATTGCCTGCTTTCCAGAAGCCTAGCTAGTAGTAAAAAGCCACAATCCCATGCTAAACAGTAAATAGTTCTTCTTTCAAATGACCTTATTACATATCTTTAAAATTTGATGTGATGGAAAAACATAGCCTTCTTCTTTTTTTTCTTTTTCGTTTTTGTTTTTACTCAAAATAAATAGCCTTCATGGTAATGATACATGGGCAATGCCAAAAGGTGACAATAAAAACAAGCATATTGCTTTTTGCAACAACCCTTTGGAATTTCATTCAGTTATGTTTGTACAAGTAGGACCTGTTGTATGATCATTTCAGTCAATTTCTACAGGTACCATAAAATCCTACCACTACTTTTCAAAGATCTTAAAACAAGTACAATAGACCATTCCTTTTTCCCTGTGAATCTATCTTTTAAGTCTCATGGCTACTACTATATATAAATTATATATGGGCACACACACAATCACAAGAGAGAGAGAGAGAGACTAACACTCATCATAGAGAAGACCCATGCTTGGCGACACTCGGCATTGAAGCCAATGACAGTTCGTTGGGATTGCACAGTATAGTGAAGAGAAGCCAGACATGGTAAATTCTCATCACAAACAGACCCGAGAACACCAGCACAAAGTTTAGTAGAACTTTTCCTCCATTGCCTTCTCCTCTCGATCTTTTAGCACACTACCTCCTTCTCCTCACAGTCTCACGTTAGCATGCCACTTTTGCCCTCCCTCCCTCACATCACATCTCTCTACACAAGGCAACAACAACTCAGTATAAGAGTAAAAACAAATCGTTGACTCACCACCTTTATTAAGCCACATATCACAAAGGAATTGCATATCCAAGTCGCAACTAGCTCTAAATTTTTTTTTTTTTTTTTTTTAACGGTTTCTATGCACAACTTTTGTCAACACTAGTTATTAAAGGGATCGATTGTAAGCAATAAATATTAACCATCGCTTACCTTCTCGTTGTCTCATCACTTTTTTTTCCCTTTTATAATTCACACGTCAATCACTTCAACAAATTGCAACAAAACTGTGTCTTGAGATTTTCTCCACAAGATAAATGTGAGTTGCTATCATTTTATATATACAGGTTCCCATTTTTCTAATCAATATAGCAATTATTATAATGGAATTTTTTTTTTTTTTTTTTTTTTTGGGAGAAGATTATTATAATGGAATTGATTGAAAGAGTTTGGTCTCACTTCTTCGTCCTCTTCCTCTAAGCCATGTCTTTATTATTATAGAGCATGATCAAGGTGCATTGGGCTGTTTCGTTGCTGACTGATTGTTGTGATGTTTAAGTTAACTAGTATGTAACCCCGTGCTACCGCACGGGACTGGTTAATTGTAATGATGCTATTGGCCAATTTTTTTGTTTTTTTTTTTTTTTTTTTTTTTTTTTTGATTTATCACACGAATGATAGAATTAAATCAAACAATGAAAAATATATATTGCATTTTATTATTTAAGTAATGCTATTGGTCTTTTTTTCTTTCTTTTTTTTTGGTTTATCATACATAGGATAGCATTAGATAAAACAATGAATAAAAAAAAGAGAATATTGCATTTTATTATTTAAGTGATGCTACAGTGAAGAAAAAAGAGAATATTGCATTTTATTATTTAAAATATATAAAGGGACATTAAAAAATAAAAACTGATCATTGAGCTTGGAATCTTCTTGGAGGCGCCAATGAAGCGCTAATGTATGAGAGTGTGAAGTAAGTAAGAGTGGGATTGAACATTGTGTTTGAACTCGGCCTTGCTATGAGAAATCCGTAAGGAGGAAGAGAGGGTAGTGTGTGGATCTAGTTGGTAGAGATTGAGAGAGGAGGAGACATGGGATGACGATATGGAATTAGGAGGAGATGATGTTTTACTTTTATAGTCTTTCTCGTTGAACTCCTTGGTTCTGGTTGTGGGATTAGAATAGTTCCAGACTCTATTGAGATCACCCATAAAAGTGTGCAAGTGAGATATTCTTGCTTAGGCCAATGAATATTATCATTGTGGTTTTCTTAGCTTCCGCGTTAAATGTTAATGCATCATTTATTTGGGCACAAAAATTAGAAAATTTAGATAAGATACATAACAAAAAATTGGAGTCTAATTTATAATCTCCATAAAAGTGTGCAGGTAAGATGTTCTTGCTTAGACTAATGAGCATTATCATTGTGGTTTTCTTGGCTTCCGTGTTAAATGTTAATGCATTATTTATTTGGGCACAAAAATTAGAAAATTTAGATAAGATACATGACACAAAATTGGAGTCAAATTTATAATCTAATTAGATTTTTTTTTTTTTTTTTTTTTTTGAGTTTTGCTTAGAACAAGTAGCGCAAAATTGATAATCCAATTGAAATCTAATTGGATTTTATCTGTACTTCACCTATTATTATTATTATTATTATTATTATATATATATATATATATATATATATATATATATATATATATATATATATTAATTATAGGAATAAAAAAGAATAGGTGAGAGGCCCATTAATAAAGTGTAGGTAAGCTATAGTATTCTTCTTCTTCCATAGAGAGAGAGAGAGAGAGAGAGAGAGAGAGCATTTTTTATTCCATTGGAAGAGGCGTTAATTGTGTCTTGCTCTTTGTCAGGACACAGCATAGGCTCATGTCTAACATGCATATCATCAGTTAGTATAAATTAATGTGCGTATGAATGGTTTAGATTGGGTCCAATGTGCACAAGAAGAAAGAAGTGACCATGAGCCAAAATATTTTGTGTAATGCTAATGCTAGCTTAACGTTACTACTCGCGCTGTAATAGTTGTACGGAGGAATGGTACGACGTGCACCCCTCAACAGAACATGAAACTTTGATTGATGTTGTAACTGATACATGGTCATATAAGGTTCTTTTTAGACCTCAACATTCATTACTAGTAAGAGTTTTCCAGTTTTTCTTGTGACATTTTGATTGAGACTTGAAAGTGTACTCAAATCATAATCATTTCAAAACCTTTAATAATTTAACAAGTGCTTCTTTTCAACCTATACAAAATAAAAGGTGCTTTTCAAACAATTCAAATCAGAATCATTTCCATACATTTTTAATTATTTAATTAGTGCAGAAGTGCTTCTTTTCCAATAATTTATTGAATTGCACCACTTGGGCATATGACTGACACAAACCAAAGGCACTGTAGTTTTGATCCATGCCTGGGCAATGATTACATAGATGACCATGAAAATAGTTGCAGTTCTCACCTCCAAGCTTAATGAGATGCAGTGATTGTTCTTTGGTACTTATGCAACCCAACGATCAGATAACTGGGCTGATGGACAGTTAAGGCGTAACCGCAGAAGTCATCAAACTGGATATCTTCTTTAAGAAATAACAGTATTCTTTCAATCTGCGCAAAAAAATAAAGATCCCTGCAAAGAAACCATTTTGGCAAGCACGGGTATTTGAATTGCTGCTCCTGATACTTGTCACTCCAATCATGCCCTTAAAAAGCAAAAATAATAGTGTAAAGTGAACTGAAAAACACATGCTTCTATGCCTGCCAATGTAGTAAGGATGGCACTTAAATACCCATACATGGCATTGGTCTATTTAAGTTTTACAAATATTGACCACTCGTAACAGTATTATGTAGTTTCAACAGCAGTTAACGACGATTGACCAGCTGATTCCACATCATTGGTATTCTGTTGGCTTGATTTATTGTGAAGATGCCGTGTAAAACTGGTAGTGGTGTCCAAGAAATAGAGAATAAATATCATTATGCAACAACAAAGAAACATGGGAATGGGCCCAAAAATCCATAGGAAGAGAGGGAATGACATGTAGAATGCTCGCAGTCCCAGGGACCAAAAGAAGCTTCCTCGATTCAAGTTTCTTGCAACATATTCAATAGACGGTTTATTGTCTTTCCATGTAGGCACAGTGACCAGGAAGCTAACATGGGCATAATATCTAATAGACTGCACATTGCAAAGGAAGGCAACAAGGAAGCAAAGCAAGATAGAAAAGTACTTGATTGAAGAGAGAATGGAAGTCTTGTTGCCATAAACCAATTGCGAGGATGTGTCACTAGACTTTGATGTGCTACTCACAAAAACACTGATTAGCGAACTGAGAGTAATTGCTGTTGTTGCCAACAGTGTAGATGCCATTATATTGTTGCGAATTGTTTGAACTGACAAAACACCATTCTTCAAGGGGTCCTGAAAAAATTGCATTGGAGTCAATTCTCAAAACTACAGGACCAATAGGTAAATGCTAACAGCAATTCTTACAGAAATTATATACTGACCACCATGAATTAGTATTGTTGGCTTTCAGAGAATTGGAATTCATATCTAAATCCCAAAATTGAAATTGAGAAATAATTTATGGGAGCTGACAATAAATCTCATTGTAAATTATTCGTCCAAGAACAGATCTGCAGTCATAATTATTATACCTCTAGCCAATTTGAAGTAACATGTTTATCATCATCATCACTGTAGGTTATCAATATAAATACAGTCAAAGGTGGATCCAATGCTCTCTGAAAATAATTTTTACATGCAATTCCTAATGTTTACATGTGACTGAAAATGCATATCATTAGTTTCTCTATTCAATAATCATCAAACTATCAGTCTATTTAAAAATTCAGCATAAACTCATGTATTTTCTTTATATTCTCAAGCATTATCTCAATTAGATCCAAGGCATTATAAGTCAGCATCAGCTGCCATGAATAGTAAGAATCAATAAATTTTTGAAGACATAATAAGTTAGATGAGTTCTTAGCCTCCAGATATATACCCTCCAAAGTTGCAAAGCATATCAGAGAATCATAAGGAAACTAATCCCAATCAGCCTAGCTTTGGAAGGTTATTGCATCTCAAATTGTCTGTTCTGATATCTTTTGAAATACATAGGGCAAAAAGGAAAAAGAAAAGAGTAGAAATTGGATTTACAGAAGTGCATTTAAGATGGCATCTTTTTCTACCAGCAACAATTAGTATCCAAAATTTTGCTTTTCCTTTTTCGTTATGTTTTCCAATCAACTTTAGCCAGTAAAGTTACTAGAAACCTTCATCTAGTTCAGTTGAATTCCTTTAAAGTCTCCCCTAAAATCTCCTATCAAAAGGATAGTACTTTAATTTGGGATTGGCCATAAGGAGTTTGCATTAATTTGTTTCCTTTCTCCTTCAGAATTCCTACTGGCTCCTGCTCCAGCCTCCAGCAAGCATGAACTTTCACCCATGTCAACGATTTTGCTTATGCTTCTACATGAGAATTTCAATTGCCAAAGACACTACAGTTCAGTTCATGTTTCTTCATTATCTGCAACAATTTCTTCTAACTTCCATCACCAGCATATGAGATTAATAGGCACACTCCCCTTTGACACTTGGGAGGGCTACAGAAATCCTCATTAGGAAGTCACTATTATGACCTTATGGGAATGTCATAAGCCAAAAATGTACAATTTATTACCATTCCTTCTATACTGATTAGAAGTCTTAATAGAGCAATATCATCAAGAATAATTCCAAAGGCTGCTTCTTCCTTTGTGCCTAGTCTAGGGGTCCAATATCATCTACTAGCAGGACATATTCATCAATTTCTTCTAATGGATCTCAGTCTCACAAGAACCAATTTAAGAATAATTCCTAAGCTTTCAAAGCCACCTATAAACGGTCACATATGCTAAAACATAAATGGGTCTTCCTTCCTATGACTAAAAATTTTATTTATTAATTGATTTTTTATTATTTTTTTAAATAAGTAAAGCATCAAGCACGGTGATCCAATTGTGGAATACAAGTATACAGCACAACACATGGGTAATGCCATAAGGTCACGATCTATCAAGTAGCTCTATTAAACCCTTTTGTTTTTGGTACCATCATCATGTTGAATAGGAATTACTATGAGTGCTATACAAAAATGGTTACCAAAAGCAAACAATTATATCCCATCAAAAAAAAAAAAAAAGCAAACAATTATAAACCTTTAAAAGCAAAGCCACAAACCACAATAATATTCCCATAATACAGATGTTTTACGTGGTGTGAATTCAGACATATATATATATATATACATAGCTAGTTAGAGCTTGTAAAGTACATACACAAAGAGAGAGAGAGAGAGAGAAGAGGGACTTAACACTCATCATGGAGAAGACCCATTGGTGGCGAGATTCAGCATTGATACCAATGACGGTTCGTCTGGGAAAGCGGATTACAGTGAACAAAAGCCAAACGTTGTATAATCCAAACACCAATAGACCCAATGGTACCAGCACATAGTCCAATTGTTCCTCTTCCATACCTCTCTCTCTCTCTCTCTCTGTGTCAGAGTGCAAATTGCAGAGAGGTAAAGTTTGGCGTTAAAGAGAGATAACAAATGGCAAGTGGACAAGAGCGTCTCTCTCCGACATAATTATTTGCATACCATCTTATATAGCATCTGATTTTAGAATACTACCTTGCACAACAATTTCACAACAAAACTTGCACTTGTTCTTATCTGATCCCATCACTTAACAGTTAACCACATAAGCTTTATTGCGTAAATGTTGTGACCCTAGCTTTATTCTTTGATTTCAATAATATTGCCACTTAAAAACATATTTGTGAAAAATATTGTATTTCATAATTTTAATAATAGTCCCTTTGCATATTGGGAATTTAGGTGAATGAATTGGAGCCGTAAAAAACAAGAAGACAAATCTATATCTGATTATTTTTAGGGATAGACAATTGTGATTGAATTACGTCACTTACAAATGGATCCAGCCATGGTACTCAATGAATATTAAGTCAATCACTAGCTAAAACTTAAGTAAATAGTGGTGAAATGTGTGACAAAATGTTTTATTTTAACCACATAAATATATTAAACTCTTTAATATATAGTCATATTATACAATAAATAAATTCTATAATAGATGGTGAACAATATCATATTTATACTTCAATATATTTGAATCTCTTTATATTATGGTTTTAAAAACCGAACTTAGGAGCAAAATCGGATTTGCCTCTGGTTCTTGGTTTTTAACGGACCGAACTAGTACCCAATTCTCAGTTGAATTGGTCGAACCGACCGGTCTGGTTAGGTTTTTAAAATAGTGCTTTGGATGGTTTTTAATTGGGATAAATAAATTTGAGGGATAAAAGCATATTACTTGTGATTTAGTTTTGTTCGCACTTTGCCTTTTGTTTTTAATTAAGGCTTTAAGTGTTTTTTTTTTTTTATCTTTTGATAATAATAAAAAGTCCAACAGTTAATTAAAAGTTGCTTGGCTATTAGAAAAATATATTTAGTAAACTAAATTTAACACAATCATTTTAAGTATCTTAGTGTTTACAAGAGTGCTCTTAAAGAATTACTCCATCAAGTCTTGAGTTTAATCCCCATAACCACACTCACCCCACACCCCCCCCCCCCCCCGCGCGCGCGTACGCAAAGGCAACAAAATAATTTTGTTATGAATTCCAAGTTAAAGGAATGGGCAACAAGTTGGGCCAACATGCTGGGCTATTGGCCTGTCAAGTCATGGGTTGTGGACTATTTAGTGACCCTTAAGTGTGAGTTTTAATACTTTGCAATCGTATGGGGTTTGGATATGAGGATGGATGTTTGGTGATTTATGGTGAGATAGGGAGGTTAATGATGGTGGGTTTGGGTTGGGGTATGGGATATATGGATCTATGGGTCAATGTTTTGTTGCAACCTCTTATTCTAGCAAATTATGCATTAATGCTAGAAGAATAATGTCCATAGTCAGCCCATTAAGTTAACATATAATCTTTATAACTCACGGGCCAAGCTATGAACAACTTCATGTATGCAAAAGGGAAAAAATTAGAACAAACTAGTTTGGAGAGAAACTCTTTAAAATTCTCTATATCTCTCTTTCAGGTGTGAATTTTGAAAATTTAACCACTGCAATTCATGTTCTTTATGTTCTTAATATTCATATCAAATTTCGTTCAAATCGGAAGTTATTTACTACTAGTTGTAGACCCGCGTATTGCGCGTGATAATTTTTTGGTTAAAATACTATTTTAGTCCTTAAACTTTATAAATAGTTTTTTTTAAATAGTTTTATCATATTTTTCATAAACTTGTCTATAACGTTTCTTACTATTATCATATATTTAGTAGTTGATAATTTGCATAACATAGACATTAGATAAGAGGTAAAACTGTTCATTAGATTTTTTAAAGTCATGGTATATGAAGATTATGATTATCTCTATATATATATATATATGGGTTGGGTTCAAGTTACACCTGATATAACTCTAAGCTGTGTTATACCTCTCAATAACTTGTTATTGAATTCATATTTTGGAAATCTTACCATTGGATTACATGTTCTATATGTTTTTAAAATGCATGCCAATTTTCATGCTAATTGGATGTTATTTACTATTTCATCCATAAACACATTTTTTATGTATTATTTTAAACTACAAACACTTGAATTTAAACAATTGATTGATGACATGACTATTGATATTCGATTACCTTGAAATTTTGCAAGCATGGAGAATATACAAAGATAATGTAATCCAACGGTGGATTTGTCAAAATTGGCAACCTATTAAAAATTAATGAGTGGTGTAACCTTACTTAGAATTACACCAGGTGTAACTTGAACCCAATCCTATATATATATATATATATATATATATATATAATTTCTAAATTACTGAAGAACATCTCATTTTTAGTTATGATAGGAAATATAATTTCCCTAGTTAGAATTTGATTAGTTTTAAGTTTAAATTTTATATTATTATATTTAATTGTTGATTATTGATTTAATTAAGTGAATGTAATGGTTGATTTTATTGCACTATAAATTTTTCAATGTCCTCTGCATAGTCATCTCTATTTTATTTCTTACACCGCTTGACAAATTTTTTATTTTCCAAATAACGGTTATGAATTGACGTTTAATTTCATTTCTTTTTTTCTTAATTCATTTATTCTTTATTACTTTGTATGTTCCCTTGCTAGTTGTAATTTTTATGGTTGTCAATAATAAATAGATATCATGGATGACTTAAATAGTTATAGATGTAGTTACGTTAGTGGTATGTCAAAGGGTTTTTATGTCAAAGGGTTTTTTTTTACCCCCTTCTGAATTCTCAAGGAAATACGAAAGGCATTTCTCTAGTTTAGTCTCAATCAATTAAGACATTCATAATATCTTAACAGAAGTAGTAATGAGTCTTAATTTTTTTTTTTTTTTTTTAATGTATGAAGTGGTTAGGTTAGTGGTATGTCAAAGTAAAATATAAAAAATTTTAAAAAAAATTCCAAGGAAATGTAAAAGGTCATTTTTTGAAAAAAGAAATGGTGACTTTTTGAATTGTAGAAATATGATTGTTTTAATTACCTTGTTTATAGATTTCATTATTTAGTTATAAACATCTAAATTAAAGTAGATGAATATATAAATGCAAAATTATATGTAAAGTTACAACCACACAAGATAAATATGTATAAATATATATATATATATATATATTTGGTTTTTGATTATTCATGAATCATTATTTCATTGTTTACTTATAAATATCTAAATTAAAGTTTTTTTAAAGAAAAATCTAATTAAAATAGATGAATATGT
This sequence comes from Quercus ilex subsp. ballota, assembly GCA_032727855.1. NCBI lineage: Eukaryota > Viridiplantae > Streptophyta > Magnoliopsida > Fagales > Fagaceae > Quercus > Quercus ilex. Next base: position 26,919,236 of record CM064917.1, read on the forward strand.
AAAGGTAAAATTATATGAAAAGTTAAAACTGTCCAAGATGAATGTTTAACCGCTAGTAGATATGTGTTTTTCGAAGACTAAAAGCATGCTTGATGCTTTAGCTGGAACTATATAACTATGCAAATATTGTTGCGAGTGGTTCCATCATTTGTAAATTATCAAGTTTGGTAGTCTTACAAAATAGATATTTCATTTTGCAAAAAAATTTACATGAACTCCTCTTTTGTGACAACTTTTTTTTTCCCCCCGAAACAACTTAAAAATATTAAGACTTAAGTTACCATATTTGGTAGCTGTAAAATACACCAGTGATATAAAAAATAGGAAAAGGTTTAAATATTTAAAAAGCGTTTTTAATAGATTGTAATATAAAAGCAATTGTTTATGTAAATTTTCTCATAAGATCAATATTGTTGGCATCCTCTAAAGATGATACATAATATTTTTGAGAAGAAGAAGAAGACACAGAGACGACGCTAACACATAATATAAAATTATTAAGTTTGCGTGATTTAAATTTGTGGCAAAATATATATATATATATATATATATATATATCTATGCTAAAGGTTTTTGTTGGTGCAAAACACAATAATAATGGAAATAATACAACGAGAAATTGAATAGTACTTCTAAATATTATTAATTTAAAGAGAAAAATTACACAATAATATTTGGACTGAGGCGTGGCACTCACTCTCTTTAAGGAGATTCAAGCCCTTGGTTGGCTAAACTTTGTAACCGGTGCAGACCTTTTCTTACTTGTCTTCCCCAAGATACAACAGTCCAACAAGCATCGTATGGCTAGAACAATCTCTGCACAAAGTGTTCAAGCCCAAAACTCCACCAGAAAGTGGTGGAAATTGTGCATGTACGCAGTGGAAAAAATAACGGATCTACTTCATTCACAATTGATAACATCTGCTATGTAAGTTTCAGAATTTAGGAACTAGAGAGTGTACCTTAAAGCAGTGAAATTCAAAACCAAAATTCAGAAGTTCTTGAGAAGACTTTCAATCTTCACTCCAATTCCACTAACACCCAAGATGTGTGGTCTCTCAATCAGTTATATGAGTTTGTTCTAGAGAAAATGAGAGAGTGTCATTTTTTACTCACATACATACCAATTCATGTTTTATCAAATTTTGTATGTTTCTCTCTTAATAACTAATTATCTAATTGGGTTAGCCTTTTGGGCCTTCCCAATTGGGCTTTAGTATAAGGCTTGGAGTGGGACCAAAAGTGAACAAATAAAATACTAGCTCCAATAGGTCTTGGGCTTTTCGGTCAACTCTTGACAAGTCCAAAGTTACCAATAATTATATTTAATACCACTATATAAATATAATTGAACTCTAGGCCTTATTAATATATTATATCTCAAGACTTTATTATACATGCAACCCCTTCATAAAATATTCATAGTAATACAAAGTCATTAATGAAGACTACCACTTTATAGATTACTACATCTTAATCCTTAAGTACCCGGTTTAATCCTTTAATTTATTCATCATATATTTATGAAATCCAATTTCATAAATATATACTTTAGTAACTATTTACTAAAGTAGTTAAGGCCTAACATTCTGAATAACAAACCTATTAAACTCATCTCAAATGAATATTTTATATCTCCGTTAAGAGTAGGGCTGTCCACAGGTTGGTCCAGGTTGGGTTTGTGCCCAACCTGGAACCGACCCACCGGAATCGAGTGAACGGCTTAACGACCCGCCGCCGACCGTCGACGACCTCAGGTTGAATCGAATCGGTCTCCGGTGGATAATGGTCGGGTTGGTCGGCCTCGATCTGAGTTTGAATCACCAGATCTTCACCAGATCAAGCTCAAAATCACCACATTAAGCCCAAATTTGAGCGAAAATCACCGGATCTAAGCAAAAATCAAAGAAAAACCACAACATCAAGCTCAGATATGAGCAAAAATCACTGGATATAAGCAAAAATCGAAGCAAAAACCCACACATGAAGTTCAGATTTGAGTGAAAATTTCTTCTCATCGCCGGATCTAAGAAAAATCGAAGCAAAAGCACGCGCAAATTCGAGCAAAATCTTCATCTCACCGCCGGATCTAAGCAAGAAAACCTAGATCTTCACCAGATCTAACCAAAAACTACCAAACCTTCACCGGTATACTGAAGAATCTGAACAGATCTAGGAACTCCGGCTTTCTTTCATGGGTTTCGTCGGTCGAATCAGGTATATCGGGTTTTGAAGAAGAAACCCCGTCATCCGACCTACCTAAGTCGGTTTTTGGTGGCGGAGACCTGTCTCCGACCGTCACCGACATCAGGTCGGACGGTTTTCGGGTCGATCCGGGCGGTTTGGACGGGTGGGTCGGTTCCCGGGTTAGCATGGACACTCCTAGTTAAGAGACTATGAATTTCATTTTGAGAATATATGTTCCATCAACACTAAATGTAGTTGCCCAACATACTGAAGTTTTGACCGTTATTTTAGATCTCACTCCTGATATATCAAAGCAACCTACACTTCATGATCAGGTCCATTATTCTCTCAAGATTAAGAGTTCATGTAAATATAAGTCATGAGATTTATTATTCAATTGACAGTCATTAGGAGAATAATAAATCTCACAGCGATCCAGTTCAATATGTCTTAACTCTTAAAACATATCAACATATCAACTAGAAGTCACCACTTCCATGATCAAGACAAATCATCTTAGTTGACATGTTATAGTCTTCACAGATGAAACGCCTAATTTCATCACCGACTACAAACTAAATTCTGAGTTTACAAAGAACTTGTGATTTATATCTTCTGTGACTTTTCACATAAATCACATACTATACATCTCATGGACTATATGATAATGTCCAAATATTCATGTTACCATTATTTCAGATAATAATAAAACAACTTTATTAATTACAATATTAAGTCATACATCATGTCATACATAATGTCATACATAATATCATACATAGTATCATACAATAGGATTCTAGGGCATTAATCCCAACAGAAAGAACACCCTTCCTTGCCAAGAACCTCTCATTTTTTTTTTTTTTTGGTTATATTGTAGTAATTTGGATTGGGTCTAAATGAGTCTATTTATAGGCTCAATGGGCCTCACAAAATTACCACCTAAATTAATCTGATTAATTAGGTACATTATTCTGATGTAGTGAGTGTTACAAGATTAATTGCTAGACATTAATCTGATGGGATGGAATTAATCAATTAATTGTGAGATAAGGAGTTTCTAAAGAATGAAAAGACCCAACTCTTCATTTTCCATAATAAAAATGGAGTATTAATTCAGGGTCATTTAGGGGCTATTTGGTTTTTTTTTTTATCACTTATCACTCATCACTCATCACTCCTCACTCAATTTTCGTCACTCATCACTCATCAATTAAAATATCCCAATTTCCTATCACTCACCCGTTTGGCACACTTCACTCAATTTGTCATCACTCAAATTTTTCAACTTTTTGTGGGCCCCATACCTATAACTTGGTCAAAGCAAAGCTGTTAGCCTACCCGCGGGTTCCCTCATTCCCCATCTTTTTCTCTTTCTCCATTCCCCTTCACCCCTGTAACTTGGTGCAGCTTTTACCCTCTCTTTTTTTTCCTTCAACCTCCAATACCCAAACTCACCAAACCTAGTGAAAAAAAAAAAAAAAAAAACCAAACGTAGAAACCCAATGTGAAAAGGAAAGAAAAGAAGGGAAAAAAAAAAAGATGAAGAAAACCAAACCAAACCCAACGTGAAGGGGGGGGGGGAAGATGAAGGATACCAAACCAAACCCAGCGTGAAAGAGAGAGCGGGGGGGAAGAAGAAGAAGACCACCCAGTGTGAAAGGAAAAAGAAAAGAAGAAGAAGAAGATGACCACCCAGTGTGAAGGAAGGAAAAAAAAAAGAATGAAGTCAAAAGTTGCAGTTGGTAGGTCCTTTAATGTGTGTGTTTTTACAAGATTGCCATCATAACTCTATTTCCATAACTTGAAAACACCTAAAATGTGTTTTCAGTTTCCATAACTCATCACTCAAAAATCAGAGAATTGAGTGATAGAAACAAAAACTGGAAACAATGCCAAACACACTTTCCAGCCATGGGACCCACATATTTTGAGTTATGGGTGATGAAAATTGAAAATCCAAACACCCCCTTACTCACCAACGGATATGGTAATTATTCTGAATGGATTGCCAAGTAGGAAGATCCAAGAGGCTAATTCATTTCCATTTTTTATACCTCCCCCTTGCACACGTATCTAACCTAATATCCGACACAATTCATGTTAGCCCATTAATCACCACAATTAAAAAGAATAAAATAGTCTCTCTCCTTTTCAATGTGGGATTAAACATTTTCACTAATTCTTTATCTTCCATATTTACTCCCACATCTTTACATTTATGTTGTAATATTTATTAATTTTAATTAATTAATATTAAAATACTCCAACAATCCCCCACTCATTTTAATATTAATTTTTTTTAATAGTTAAAGAGAGATTACCAGGCAAAGATGGGTTACTATGCATCATGAAGGTGTGCTCTACATTGAACCTTTACTTAGTAAAATAGCGATCTCAACTCCAGAGTTCTCATGGTCTCCGACTTGAACTAAGACTACTTTAGAGAAATTAAGCGTCACTACATACACATAACAACCCAGGTGTTGACATAATCTTTTATAGCTAGCACTTTACTTTACGACTATGTGCTGATCCTAGTTTCATGAGTGTATCTGAGATTAAGTCCAAATCTCATAGGGAGTGGCCCCACCCCCACACTCACATAGTTGAAATTTCGTCAAAGGTGCTCCTGTAATTCTGACACCCCACTCATACGAGCTACAAATTTCATTAAGAGTTTTTTTACTCAATCTCTCCACATTACAAGATAAATGCACTTACATCATAGGGATGAACAATTTAAAAAATTATTTACAAAATAAATAGTGCATTTCTTATGACCATCGTATGATTCGTTTTTCCCATTGAACCCAATTCTCAGGATCCTTGGTTCTTGAGTTGGGTATCCTCATACATAGCTCATGATTCTATGGACTTTAGTCTCATCCCCCTCAATTTATTCTAGAACCTATCTTTTGCCAAGGCCTTGGTAAATGGATCTGCGAGATTATCATTAGATTTAATATAATCCACAGTTATGATGTCACTACTTAAATAAGATTACATGGTACTATGCTCTCTTCTTATAGATCTAGATTTACCATTGTAATAACGGTTTTTAACTCAACCAATTGTCGTAGTGCTATCACAATGAATTAATATAGGTGGAATTGGCTTTTCCTAAAGTGGAATTTCATAGAATAAATCTCTAAGCCAATTTTCCTCTTCACTAGCTGAAACTAATGCTATTAATTCAGCTTCCATTATTGAATTAGAAATTATTGTTTTCTTTTTAGATTTCCAACAAATAGCACCACTACTTAAGGTAAAAATATAATCAGTGGTAGAGAGAGAATCACTTGACAAAGTATTCCAATCGACATCATTGAAAGCTTCAATCAAAGCAGGGTATTTTTTTATAAAATAAGCCATAGCTTTTGGTACCAATTAAATATCTCATGACTCACCCAATAGCTAGCCAATGATCTCTACTAGGCTTGCTAGTAAATCTGCTAAGTACTCCTACTGCATATACAATGTCAAGTCTAGTACAATCAGTAGCATAACGCAAACTACCAAAGATGCTAGCATAATCCTTTTGATTAAAAATCTTATCATCATTATTCACAGGAAATAAATGAACACTAGAATCAAAAGTAGTAGCTACACTTTTGTGATCATGAAAATTATATTTTCTCAACATAATGTGATTGATCAAAAAATATTTCATCACATGTTTTTGTAATTTTCATGCCCAAAATAAAACTAGCCTCATCAAGATATTTCATATCAAAATGGCTTTTAAGCATATTTTTTGTCTCATTTATAACAAGCATATTTGAGCCAAAAATTAACATATCATCTACATAGAGGCTAATAATAACATGTAAATTATTCCATGATTTAGAATAAATACATTTATCACATTCATTTGATTTATAATCATTCTCAATCATGCAAGAATCAAACTTTTCATGCCACTACTTAGGTGCTTGTTTTAGGCCATATAGGGATTTAGTTAGCTTACATACCTTGCTTTCTTGTCCAGGCTCTACAAAACTTTCGGGTTGATCCATATAAATCTCTTCCTTTAGGTCCCCATTTAGAAAAGCAGTTTTTACATCCATTTGATGAATTTCCAAATCAAAAATTGCAGCAATAGCAATTAACAATCTAATAGATGTAATTCTTCATACCGGAGAAAAAGTATCAAAGAAATCAAGATCAACTTTTTGTTTAAAGCCTTTTGCAACAATTCTAGCTTTAAACTTATCTATTGATCCATTCGGTTTCAACTTTTTTCTAAGGACCCATTTACAACCTATAGTCTTACAACCCGGTGGAAGATCTACTAATTTCCAAGTCCTATTATAAATTAAAGATTTCATCTCATCATTTACGGCCTCTTTCCAAAATATAGCATTACGTGATGTTAAAGCCTCTTTTGAATTTTGGAGATTTTCCTCAATGTTAAAAACATAGTAGTCAGGACCAAAATCCTTTTCAACTCTAGTTCTTTTACTCCTTCTAGGTTCCATTTCAAAATTTTCTTTATTTTGTAAATGAGAAGTAGAAGAACTAGGTTGTGACAAAATATTTTCTTCACCCCCACTATTTTTTAATTTAAAAGGAATTTTTTCTTCATGAAAAATTGCATCACCAGATTCAAAATTGGAAATGAAAAAGATAATGACGTGGCTATTAATGTGACTCAACTGGAGTGTAACAATAATAAATGCTACGCTTTAGCTTTTTAATATATATAAATTCTATTAATAAACTAATTTTTTATATACAATTTTATATCACAAAACTTGAAATTTTAACTTTTGTTTGATGACATAACAATTGATCTTTGATTTTCTTGAAATTTTGCAAGTATAAAGGATATAATAAGAACATGCAATTTAACGGTTAGATTTTCAAAATCCACACTCAATATAAAAGTATATGATGAGTTTGAAGAGTTTCTCTTCAAACTAGTTTAGAGGTAAACTTTGTTCGAAAAATTATCTCATAGGTAAGGAAGTGATTTTTGATGAGTTGTAGACTTGACAAGCATTCCCTTAGTCAATATATATTAGATTGGAATACATGGACCAAGAGTTTTATTTTTCTTATATAAGAACTCATGAACCAAGAGGTTCGATTCAAGTGTGTAGTGTGCATTACATTTCCCTTTAAATTCCTCTCAATTTTCCTCTCAATTTTCCTATTAATAAAAGTTTTCATCCACTACTTTAATGGCTCCCACCTACTCTTTGACTTCTCAAGAAAGCATCTCTCCCTTTGTAGCTAAATCCAAATGTTACTTTTACCTTAATAATTTCCCAACTAATTAATAAATCAAAGTCTATTGCAACCATCTTCCCAATGTAAAGAGAATCCTAAAGCTCCTTAGATTTTTGGCAAAATGTCATGATTTGTCCAATTAAATAAAATCCATCTATTATGCAGAAAGCAAATAATCCCATTATAAATCAAAGGGGACCAAAAGCAACAACAAAACTTATGGGACAATCAAAGAACACCAACATATCTTGCCTCATTCAAATTTCCCCCTTCTCTATATCACTCACTTAGTTTCCAAAAACATCTCATCAAACATGCACTCATCAGATCTCACTATTTCCCTTCCAAACAAATTCTTCACTTACTTTATCATCTTATTATGTATATTATTTTACTTTCCTAGAGTTTTAGCAAAAGCTCCCACAAACCAAGTTTATGGTCCAGCTAACTTAAATACTTTACTGCAAATTTCATATTTCCAAGTTGAACGTTGACCTGCAAAGGAAGCCCAGTTATTATTTTCAACATTGGGAAGCATAGGTGCGGCGGCTCCAAGGCCACTGTACCCACACCTGACTCATTTCAACGTGCCGATTCACCATTTCTCTTCTTCTTCTTCTTTCTTTTTTTCATCACTGATTCACGCCAATTCAGGCCGAAACTGGCCAAAATCTATCGAAATCGGCCAAAATCCCCCAAAGTTGGCCAAGAGACTAGCCGAAACAACATCAATTTGGTCCAATTTTGTCCGAATAAGAAAAGGAAGAAGAAAGATCTGCTACCAAAAGATTTGTGAGGAAAAAAAAAGGGAAGGAGAGTAAGAAAGATATGCTACCAAATGATTTGTGAGAGAGAAGAAGAAGAAGAAGAAGACGTGGAGATGTTAGATGTGTAGACTTTCAAATAAAGCCTTGGAATGTGATATTAATAAAGCAATGCACATGGGTAGTGGTGGGACTTGGCAATGGAGCTTCTTGGAAGCTTCCTTATTTATAAATATCCCAACACATTTGTTTATTTATAATAAAACCCCCAAATTTGAATATCTTTATTATGATTTTTTTAAAACGTTGTATTAAATTCAACAATTTATATCATTTAGCTTAATAATAGCCAAATAATTTAGTAATTGTATCAATTTAAATAATTACTTATCATTAAAAAATATTATTATTTTGCTAAATTTACCCCCCGAAATATTAGCTATAAATATTAAATTGATCCCAAAGGTTTTTTATCTACTATTACTCTTAAATTGGTATATGTTTACCATTATATAAAAAAATATGCTTAGAATATATAGAAAATATAAATAAAAACATATTTAATAATTTATTAATAAACGTATCCCCGCACCCTCCTTTTTCAAAAATTGTCAAGTCGCCGCCGCACCCGCACCTAAACCCGAATCCGAATCCACACACATGCTTCCTAGTTTCAACATGTACAGAGGTTTCCATAGACTAAGATTTTGGCTTCGCTAATTCAAATGTGTTCCCTCAGACTAAACTTTTCTATCCTTAACAACTTAAAGCACCAATCTACGAAAGAAAAACTCACGAGCTTGTATGCTACAACATATCCCACAAAATTTCGTTGAGTGACTCATACGACACCGCTAATTTCTTTATTATGTTTGTCACTACTATATGTCTTCCACCACGGCAGGATACTTCAGTATCTTGCTTCCAAATGCTATCCACCATTGTTGAACCTTATATTGGTTTTTTTATTGCAAAAACAACCCTTCTATATTAATCAAATAATTATTATGTTATTTCATTGTCTAGGGAAAACAAAACATTTGCAGCCAAAGGGTGACCCATTGACATGAGTTCTAAACTCAACTCCCCCAACTTTGGGTCTAACCACCGACATATTAAAAAACAACATGTATATCGGCCACAAAAAGACCCTCAACATGTGTCAAATGAGCATATCAAAATATATATATATATATATATATATATATATATATATATATATATATAAGCAGAGACCTCATGTGAGAAAGCAAGAGGGTCTGTCAAATGACGCATTCTTTGTAAAGAGAATTGAAATATTCTCAAGTGCCACGTTAGAGATAAGAACAAATTAAATATTGAATTTTTGTTTCATTTGGTTCAACGTTTTAAGACTTTTTTTAATTAAAAAATAAATATCTTTGTTTTATTTGGTTCAATGTTTTAAGAATTCCCCCCCCCCCCCCCCCCCCACACACACACAAACACACTAAACTCTTTGCATTTCAATTCATTATTTTCACATCTTGCATTTCTACTCCTTTATATATACCTACCCATAGCACTTCTTGTCATCCCATGTTAAATACACAAACCAAAAACGATATCATTTACCTTCAATCTTTCGACGACATCTACCTAGCTCCAACATTGTCGTCCCATCTAATTTTAACTCGTATGAGAAGGAAAAGGACTTGCATTTTATATTGATTGACAGTGGCAATTATGATTTTGATATTGAGATCTACCATTGTGGAATTGTGGGTTTTGTAAAGGCTGTAATTGACTGTGGTGTTTGGAATGTGTATTTTGTTTTAGAACTAAAAAGGAACAAAGACACATCCGATATCAACTTTTATTCTATTATATTTCTTCAAAGTTGTATTTTTTTTTTTTTTTTTAATTTCTTGTTACTTGAACTGAATAATTATAATGCATGTGTGTGTGCAATTTATAATTGTTACTTCATATAATGAACCTCATTACTAATAAAGTTTTATAACAATTATGCTATAATATATGTATAACATTCTCCAAAACTATCTTATATAAAACATTATAACTGTTAGGACATATGTGAATCATGTTAGGAACATATGTCATTTAGAATTGACTTATCCTTTGACAAAATTCACTTTACTTGTATTTGGGTAGATTTAGGATGTGTTTAATACTTCAAAGAACAAGAGTTCAAGTCTAGTGATGAAACCATGCAAATTTGTCCAAGAAACAACTGAAGAAGTGCTAATTCATTAAATCTCGATAGCTATTGATAGCTCAAAACAAGTGAAGAAGTGTTGATTCATTAAATCTCGATAACTCTTAATAGCTCTCGATAGCTCGCAACAGATAGCTATCTATCGAGAATTACGAAATTCAAATTTTCAGATCTGATTTTCGACCCATGCTTATGTATTTGTGTAGGATTTCTTTTCTTACAACCCTATACATATATAAGGCTTATTTTAAAGGCCGTCACATAAAAAAATACAAGGAGAACACATGCTAAAGGTGACCAATGTCTTATTCTCTCTGAAAGAAGTTACTGCATCTTTGCGCATTAGGGTTTTGTAATCAAGTGCTTCTTGATCTTCATGGTTAATAAAGTGAAGAACATTGCATCCAACATCTTCCTCAAGTTGGTGTGTTAGTCACGTACTAAAAGTCATGCATCATTGGTTAGTCACATACTGGGATCCATGCAAAAAAGGTAGCGTTCATATATTGAAGAGTTCTGAAGTTCTGAAGCGGTAGAAGGTTTCTACTATAAGTTCATCTACGAGGATTGTAGAGTCTAGGGACAAAGGTTTTGTACTAAATCTGAAACTTCTCTTTATTATAGTGGATTGATTTACGGGAAGGTTTCCCCCCATGTTTTTTACTGTGAAACTAGTTTGTTTTATTGGTTTTCCTAGGTCATCATATCTTGTCTTATTTAATTTTCCATTATGCATGATATTAATGTTAGTTTGATTTAACAAGGCTTATTCATAATAAATCTAATTAACAACTTGGGTTTAAAACTTGTTAATTTTATCAACCAAGGTCTAGATTTCCCATCAAGTGGTATTAGAGCGATACACTCTAATTGGATTAATTTCCTGAGTGTGATCCTTGACCTCTGTTGTCATGGATCGCAGACAATCTCTTTTGATTCCACTTTTATTTGATGACACTAATTATGCGTACTGAAAAGTTCGTATGAAAGTTTTTTTGCAGGCTCTAGGTGAACAGGTATGGCAAGTTGTTGAAATTGGCTAGATTAAGCTAAGGGAAGCGCCGGTGGATTGGGATGAAGCAACAATCAAAGCGGCAAATTTTAACAGTAGGGCTTTGAATGCTTTGTTTTGTGGGGTGACCAATGAGGAATTCAAGAAAATATCATCCACGGAAGTTGCCAAGGAAGCATTGACCATTCTTGAGACCACCTATGAAGGTACCAAGGCTGTAAAGACTATGAAACTTCAAAGACTCACTAGTAGTTTTGAAGAAATAAGAATGGAGGAAGATGAGACATTTGATGAGTTCTATGCTAAACTCAAGGATATTGTGAATTCTGCCTTCAATCTTGGAGAATCTATAGCAGAATCCAAAATTTTTAGGAAAATCCTTAGGTCCTTACCTGAAAGATTCCGTGTTAAGATCACTGTCATTGAAGAAGTGAAGGACATTGATCAAATTCCTTTGACTGAGCTTGTAGGGAACCTTCAAACCTATGAGATGGGATTAGGTTTAATGGAAAAATGTGGAAAGAGTAGAAACTTGGCTCTTAAGGGTATAGAGGAAGAGATTGATGACTCTGAAGATGAAGATGAAAATGAGGATGAGGATGAGGATCTAACTTTCATAGCTGATGAGATTATCAAGCTTTTTCAGTTTAGGAAAAAGGAAAAGGACAAACCTCCTAGGAAATCTAAATCTTTTAGGAAGGGTAAGAGTGAGAATCCCCTTATCCAGTGCCATGAGTGCAAAGGTTTTCGTCATATGAGGAAGAGTGCCCAAACTATATCTTGAAGAAAAAGGCCAAGAAGTCAAAAGATAAAGGGTTGGTTGCTACTTGGAGTGATACTAAGAATGACTCCTCTGATGAGTATGTCGATGAATGTGGTCATTTAATGGCTTTTGATGCCTCAACCGATAAGGTGATTGTAGAGAGTGCTAGTGACAGTGAGGATTATTCTGATGATGAAGTACCCAAGAAGTTAACCCTTCAGGAAGCCTATAATAAGCTATGCACTAAATTCATAAAATCTGAAAAGACTTCTCATATCTGTAGAAAAGGGCTTAATGAGGTAAAAAAAATGAAAAAGCTGATCTGTTAGTCAAACTAGATGAGACTACAAGGTTAGTTGAGACTCTTGTTGCAAAGAACACCTCATTAGAAGAGAATGTCAAGAATCTCGAGGTCGAGCTTAGTCAAGCTAGAACTCAAATAGAGAGGGTGTCTAGTGCAAAGCTTGAAGAGGTATTGAGTGCTCAAGAGCCTAGTTCTGATAAGACTGGCTTAGGATATGATGTTTCCTCCGGCCCCTTCTCTTCTATGGCTTCTAGATTAAAGACTGTCTTTGTGCTCCAATTTGAGAAAGGTGATAAAGGTAAGAAATCCATAACTGATTTGTCTAATTTTAAATCCTTTGTTAGACCTCACTCTAGAAAGTCTCGTAGTCCTAAAACTGCTCATGTTTGTCACATTGTGGTGTTTCTAAACACATTCATCATAATTACTTTAAGTTGTATCCTCAAAAGCAAGTGTCAAACGGTCACAGGTTTCCTCTCAAGAATCTACACCTTTGTTTAGAGAGTTATTAAAAGTTTTGAGTTTTTAAACTCAATTTCATGAGAATTTTAATTCTTCTATGTCCTTTAGTAGATATACTAGGACATGTGTCTTTTCATCTTCACGGCTAAAGACTCGTGCTGTGTGGGTAAGAAATGAGCCTAAGACTTAATTGTATTTTCTATTTGTCCTCTACTTTAATTCTTTCTATCTATAGTAGAACTCTCTTTGCTTGATTTCTTATCTGCTTTTGGAATCATGCTTTCGTGCATCAGCACTTTCTTTCATGCTTTCATGATTGTTTGTCTGTTTTTGTTTAGTTGTTTAGTTTTTATTTTGTTTTGTTTTAAAAAAAAATGAATAATCAGAAAAATACAAAAACAATGTGTGTTTGTGTACATTGGTACTTGTGTACCTTTAATGGCCATTGAAAAAAAGTTTTCTAAACTTTGTATCTCTTGTAGCTTAAATGAGCATCTCTATACACAACTAAGCAAGTGAGCTTTGTGGCTCATGTTTGTGATGAGTAAGATTAAGTAAACTCTTGTACTTAACACTCATATCACTCTTTTTGACAGGAAGGACTAGAAAATCCTAAGAGAAAGACATAAATAACTATCTCACCACTGTTACCTGCCAATCATGAAATGACATTTGTATGCTTTGGCATAGTAAAAGTGGAATGTCAAATACTTAACATCATTGGGTATTTCTTTTCTATCTCTTATATGTCTATGCATGGTTTGCTTAAAAGAAAAATATGCAAAGAACAACAAAAAGCAAAAAGAATCAAAATACTTTATATATGATTGCAAGCGTGTATTCTAGGAGATGTGGGAGTTATAGGATGTACCTCGAAAGGTGATAGTCCCCATCAAACATATATGACTGTGTGTGAGTTAAAGTGATTTTCTCATATCTCAAATCGTCATAACATGAAGACACTTATGTAATCTTGCTGTGTTTTTCACACATAACATGCAAAATTCTTTTCTACCTTTGATACATATGCAGATGCAATGTGATTTGGTCATCACAAGGAATACATGTGTTAATATATGCTCACTAAATTGTCTTAACTTGTTTTTGAAATATAAAATTGGTTAGACTTGTTTAGTGTGTGTGTGTGCCTTTTTTTTTTTTTTTTGGATCTATGTGCTTAACATTTTTTTGTTGAGAGATGATTTTGAGAGCTTAAAATGTTGTTTGGATCTTTGGTTGAGTAGCATGCTTGATTACATTCACACTTTTGTTTTTCTCTAATTGAAAAACTATTTTTAAGCAATCTTGATAGTTTCTCGATACCTCTCGACAACTATGATATCTTTCGAGACCTTTCAACTACTTTTTATCATATTCTCGATAAATTCTTGATAGCTTCTCAATCAGTCCAGAAACTTTCTAAATGCTCGATAGCTCCTTGATCCATCGAGATCCTCTTGCATGCATTATTTTTCACATGTTTTACATCTTTCTTTTATCTTGTCATCCATAGCATCTTTGTTCATTACATTCATGCATATATATGGATTTCTTGTGCCCCCTTGATCATCCTTGATCATCTTTATTTTTCTCGGGAGAAGTTTTATAGCTTATTGTACTCTTTGTCAATCATGACAAAAAGTGGGAGAAATTGTGAAGAAAATGTGGTTTCTTTTTAAGATTCTACATGTTAAGGGGAGAAATACATGCCCTTGTAAGAGAGAGATGTGTTTCATCTTGTTAGAGGGAGTGTTTACCTTCTTCTTCTTGTACACCAGTCTTGTGACCACTTTTATATACATTGTGTTTATCTTTGATATATATATATATATATATATATATATGATGTATGTCTTCTTCACCTATCTTTACATGTGTTGTTTCTTTTCTCTCTTTATGCACATGCTTCTTATATAATGTATACAATCTTATATTTCTGTTTCATACTACGATGTCTTGATGAGTTTTGTTTAAAGTATTTTAGAAATACAGGTTGTCAAAGTCTTCTTGCCATAAACTCTCTTCTTGCAAAAATTTTCAAAAGTTTGTGTTATGATAGATTTTATTGTATCCAACAAATGAGTATGAGTTGAGTGAGTTATGACTTCTCTCATATGTTCATTTGTTTGTTGTGGTTTTGTCACAGATTGCCAAAGGGGGAGATTGTTAGGACATATGTGAATCATGTTAGGAATATATGTCATTTAGAATTGGCTTATCCTTTGACAAAACGCACTTTACTTGTATTTGGATAGATCTAGGATGTGTTTAATACTTCAAAGAATAAGAGTTCAAGTCTAGTATTGAAGCCATTTAAATCTGTCCAAAAAACAAGTAAGAAGTGTTGATTCACTAAACCTCATAGCTCTCAATAGCTCGAAACAAGTGAAGAAGTGCTGATTCATTAAATCTCGATAGCTCGCAACAGATAGCTCAACAGATAGCTATCTATTGAGAATTATGAAATTCAGATTTTCAGATTTGATTTTCAGCCCATGCTTATGTATTTGTGTATAGTTTCTTTTCTCACAACCCTAAATATATATAAAGCTTATTTTAAAGGTAGTCACATAAGAGAATACAAGGAGAACACATGCAAAAGGGGACTGATGCCTTATTCTCTCTTAAAGAAGTTACTGCGTCTTTGTGTCTTAGGGTTTTGTAACCAAGTGCTTCTTGATCTTCATGATTAATGAAGTGAAAAAATTTGCAGCTAACATCTTCCTCAAGTTGGTGTGTTAGTCACGTACTGAGAGCCGTACATCATTGATTAGTTACGTACTGGAATTCGTGCAAAAAGGGTAGCATTCATATATTGAGGAGTTCAGATATTCTGAACTGGTAGAAGGTTTTTGTTGTAAGTTCATCTACGAAAATTGTAAAGTCTAGGGACAAAGGTTTTGTACTAGATCTAAAACTTCTCATTATTATAATGGATTACTTTTCGAGAAGGTTTCCTCCAGGTTTTTTACTGTGAAATTAGTTTGTTTCATTGGTTTTCTTAGATCATCATATCTTGTCTTATTTAATTTTCTGTTGTGCATGATATTAACATGATATTGATGTTAGTTTGATTTAACAAGGTTTATTCATAATAAATCTAATTAACAACTTGGGTTTAAAACTTGTTAATTGTATCAACCGAGGTCTAGATTTCTCATCAATAACATTATCCGTGCATTGCATGGGCAACTTACTAGTTGGTTACAAACGAAAACAAGATTTGACCAGGGGAACTCCCAAGTTTGGGAGAAACAAACTATGGAAGAGTGAGCTACATGACAAGAGAGACCAAAAATGAGGCTGTGGAGGATTGTGAAGGGTGTGCTTCCACTTCAATGCTGAACAGCTAAGAGAATGACATTGCGTTATAAGATTTGTTTACTATATGGAGTTGAAGATGAGAATGAATTTCATTTTTTCTTGAAGTGTGAAGTTGCTAGATTAGCTTGGTTTGGTTCTTTTTTGGGAATTGAGAGTGAAACACTAAGAAGGTGTTTGGATTGGGTGAAAACTGAGTTATAGAACTCAGTTTTCATCACCCATAACCCAAAAAAGGTGGGACCCATAGAAGAATTTTTGTTTGGCATAATTTTTTAGTTATGTTCTCATCACTTAAAACTCAAAAAATTTGAGTTTGAGTGATGAGAACCGGGAACAAGATTTTAGAGTTTCCAAATCATAAAATTTGAGTTTCAATGGTAAAAGTGATATTATGGTGCATTTGTGGGGCCCAATGGCAACGTGTTGTTACGTTAGAAACAAGCAAGTGATTTTACCATTGGGCTTTGTTTTTTTTTTTTTTCTTTCTTTGTTTCATTTCTTTTTCATTTTCAGACTTTCTCCTCCAGTTCTCTTCATTTTCACTTTACTCTTCCACAAGCTTCTCTCTTCCTCCTCTAACTTCTATTCCTTTCAAAAATCTGCTGCATCTGAAGCATTTGGCTAGCCGAAGAGAGCTCGTCCAGTCGATGAAGTAGCTGACTGAAGAGAGGCTTGCTCTATCACCGATGGGGCTGTCACTCCATCTTGATCAATTTTCTAGATCTTCTCCTAGGTGACCACAATCTCTCTCTCCCTCTCTCTTTTCCATGTCCATTGTTGCATGTGTTGAGACTCCACTCTGTGATTTCCTTTTTTCTTCTTTTTCGCTGTTGAAATTTTTTTTTCAAGACTTTGTTGAGCACCTGATATTTTTTTTGCTTGACTTTTTTCTGAAGACATATTTTAGAATATTTTGGTGTGTATTGAGAAACGTTTGATGATATAAAGATTATTTTTTTCTGCTTATACTTATGCTTTGGGTGTTTGGAGATGGAGATGTGAAGCTATGGGTTTGATTGATTCGGGTTGTGCTTGTGCTATAGTTTGAGTGCTCCGTCAAAATTTCCTAACACTGTTATCTAGTTCATAATACTTAGACAGATTTTAAAATGGAAATTTTTTTTCCTTATTATATTTATGCTTTGTGTGTTTGAAGATATACTATGTGTAGACACACATTTTACAACTTGCATTTAACCAATATTAAGGGCAAAGCAGTAATTTTGCACCAGGGCATGATCTTTATTTCAACAGTTAGATCTCCAGGTTTGTGATATAAAATAAATCTTGATGCTCTAATGATCACAATGGTATATCATGGGTTTTGATCAGACCACTTGATCAAAAGTTATCATACAAACAATTTTCAATGATCATGGCTTACCTACATAATGGACTCAATCACGTTCTATTTTAAACACTTAATTTGATTGGTTCCAACAAGAATTAATTTAAAATTAGTTAAGTGTGAATTTTGATTAGATTTCATTTCATTTTATTTTTTTAAGAAATAATAAATAAATAAATAAAAGTTTTCCTTTAAGGCATCTTATCTATTCTTTTGAAAAAATTTGGATAGAGGAAAAGATACATTTTATGAAAAATTCAAAAAAACGTTACTATTTTCAGCAGTAACTTGAATTACATTTTTGGCCTGAAAATTTTTGAAATTTGGTTTTCTCTATTTTTGGGAAAGTTGTAGGGAATTGAATTTCCTTTCGAAAAACACCAATCTCGAATTAATTGGAATTTTGAACAGAAAGTTGGAGCCAAAATACAAAACAGGTGCAGAAGATAACACAAATTCAGTATCATCTTCAACTTTCTTTCAAAATTTCAAATGAGGATCAACACCAAATCTATTCAAGCTTATCTAGTAGGCTTATCCCCTCCCTCAGCTTCATAAGAAAGCTTTTGAAAAACAAGTTGGATAGAGAAACAGATAAAAAAATTTCAAAAAACAGGAAAAAACGTTACTATTTTTAGCAGCAATTTAAATCTCATTTTTGGCCTGGAAAACATTGAAATTTGGTTTTCTCTATTTTTGGAAAGTTGTAGAGAATTAAATTTCCTTTCAAAAGACACACATCCCGAATCAATTGAAATTTGGAGAAGAAAGTTAGAGTTAAAATACGAAACAGATGCAGAAGATAACACAAGTTCAGCATCATCTTTCAAAATTCAAATGGGGATCAACACCAAATCTGTTCCAGCTTATCTAAACATGTTTATCTCCTCCCTTAGCTTCAGAAGAAAGCTAATAACTTACCTTTATAGCTAAGCCATCCCTTCCCTTATAAATAGAGAAGATCTCTTCCATTTTCAGCACCCCATTCCCTCTAGAGAGCTAGTGAGAAAGCAAAAAAAAAAAAAAAGCTGTTTGTGCAACCATTGTTCTTACTTTGGTTGTAGTTTAGTACTTCCTTGCTTTCTCCCTAGCCCTTTAAGTGATCACTTTCCCCTTTAATTTATGCTCTATGCTAGTAAGTAGTTAATTATGTTCTTTAAGTTTCTGCACATGCTTGAATAAATGTTTCAAAGTCATTATTTGTTTCTTTCATGATATGCTTGGATGAACATGCCTATATATCTCATTGATATTCCTTTTACATGCTTAGATGAACAATTCTAAGCTAATGTGCAACTTTCTCTTGAATGCTTAGATGAACATATCTAGATAGTTGTTTTACTTTTGAATGCTTAAACGAACATATCTAAGTATTTTGATTTTCTTTAGATGAACATGTCTAAGGGATTTTTCTTTGCTTTTTTTTTATAATTGCTTGGGTGATCAAATATGCTTAAATGTTTTGTTTTTCTATTTGCAATTGTGTAGATGACAAATAGCATGACAATTCTCTGTTTTCCTTCACATGCTTGGATGAACACTTCTAAGTTATTATTTGCTTTTCATAACATGCTTAGATGAACATGTCTAGGCAGTTGTTTCTCTCTTTTTTGAATGCTTAGACGACAGGTCTAATTAACATTATGGTTTTCGCTTAAATACTTGGATGAACATGTCTAGGTGATTTTCTTTGTTCTTCTCATGATTGCTTGGATGATTGGTAGGCCTAAAAATAAATTTTCTTTTGCAATTATGTTGATGACAAATAACATGAGGATTTTGTTTTCCTTCACATACTTAGATGAACATGTCTAGGCTAGGAATTCCTTGTTTACATTAATTTCTTGGATGAACATACCATTACTTTCATGCTTTCTTTACATTTACATTATTATCTAACAAATTTTACTTTTTTTTTTTCTCTTTATGTTAAATTCCCCAACACATATTTGTTTACAATTCTTGCAAATTAACATGTTTATATGATATATTATTTGTATTTGTTTGACATGACATGATATTGGCCACCTTAACCTAGAAGACTGGCTTTACCGGGCAAGATGAGTGCTTAATCCGTTCCCATCTCGTAAATTAGCCTCCAAACCAAAATCAAGGTTTCTAGACTAGGCTGTTGTATATGCAATTTTACATTTTTTAGAATGTAACTAAGAAACAAAGTAATGTAATTTACTTTCTTAAATTGTATCTAGGACCGAAAAGCATCGTAAATTTTTGTTACAAAATTGATGTAAATTGTCATATATAATAATAAGCATTTTTTTTTTATAGAGAAGGTTTTCTTATTTTTCCATTTAAATTAAATAAGTTTCAACTCCATGTAAAACCCTCAATCTAGGGAGGAGTACATTTTACAGTGAATTCGACATTTTGAGTATCACAATCCCACCCATTCGCACGAGTTAGGCCCATATTGAGAAAAAAATTGGTAGGCCGGGGTCATGGTCACTCACACTATGACATGGGTTTGTAGACAAGTTTTTACTAAATTTTGTTTCATCCTAAGGCTAAGTGGGGTTGATCTATTCAACACTTTTTTTAAATTATTTTCTTTGGTAAGCAGAATAGATCACTATGTATAAAACCTTAGAAAAATCCCGAAAACAAATAAAACCAAAGGGAATAAACCATAAGATAGATATACTTTTCAAACCTTTTATATACTTATTTTCCTGTACATTGGTTTTGTTTTAAAGTTTTTTTTTTCAATTGGGAAAATATACATTTCTTTTGTAGCATTGGTTGGGTTATAAGAAATTATAGTGCCTTGTAAGTCATGGTACTAAGCTTATGCTGGTATTGTGCATATTTTATGATCTACAAAGCTGTGTGATTGTAACATTGTTCAGAGATGATTTACTTTAAATTTATTCTATATAGTTCAAAGTCCTGAATTTATATGGATATTGTGCTCATTTGTTGAGCTATGCAGTAAGGGAGATGTTCAGTAACTTTCTTAGTTTAATTCAATTCAAACTGTATGAAATAATTTCACCTTGAGTATCAGTTATAAAGCCGATAGAAATAAATCAGTAAAATAATCCAAGTGGACATTTTATTAAAACATAGAATCTTTATATTAACATATGGTTGTGCTGGGATATTTGTATTAGATGGCACTTGAAACTCAGGAAGCAGATGATAAAATGTTACCTCCCATATTGAACAGATTTTAATTGAAATCATGATGGATGAACAACTACAGGGGAATATGGAACATGGTATCTTTACTGCAGTTTGGGAATCAATTACGAAAATTCTAAATGTGCAAACTGGGAAGACTTTCCTCTCTTAGAAAGTGATTTAGAAGCATAATAGACTCAAGCAAAAAAAAGTGTGGTCAACTGTTGAGGCATACTGGGTTGGGTAGGATAAGACAACCCAAACGGTTATTGGTCCTGATGAGGTGTAGGCGAACGTGGTTACAGTATGTTATTTACTTCCCAAACTATTTGCATATTTGTAAGTAATTTTTCTATTTGGTATTAGCAAATGTTTGATGTAAATGTTGCAAGGTGATCCTAAAGCAGCAGCATTACAGAAGATAGGATATCCGTACTATGACAAGTTGAGGCAATTGCTTGCCCCTACTACGGCAATCAGTTCCCTGCAAATTTCTTCAAGCACCCCAGCCTCAAATAGTGAAGAAGAGCATACTCTAGAGGAGGAACTTGCCATTGAGGTTGCTTGTACCCATTTGAGTAATGATAATTGCTACACTCCAAACATGGTGGGTGTATCCCAAGATGATCCCCCTGTTATTGAGCTAACCCAACGTGTTGATAAACATTCCATTCAAGAAGCTAGTGGCAAGGGAAAGAAGGTTGCCAAGAAAAGGGGTAGGGCTAGTGAAATGACTACTGCTCTTCAGGAGTACACTGCATTGGCAAGGGAAAGGTTTTCCCTAAGAAAAGGAAGGGCTACCGGTAGCTCCAACAAAAAGATAACATGGTGGTGTTCATGGGCATGCCAGAGCAGAAGAGGAAGAGGTGGATGGAGCGCCATACTCATCAAAGAGATAATTGATAACTTCTTGTCATGTTGGTTATTGTGATTCGAATGTGAATCAGTTGGTTGTACCTTTTAAGTCAATTTTAAGGATTTCATGTGAGTGCTTGGACAATCTTGGATGTTTGGTTTTATTTATCTTCTTTAATTGAACGCTTTTACTTAATGTCATTTGAATGTAATGGTAATTGTAGTGAACTATGCACGTGGATTTGATGTTATTTAAATTAGTATGTGAGCTTCATTAATTGTTGTTGTCTACTTGATGCTATTTACATTAGTATGTGTGTTTTGATAATTGTTGTTATGTACTTGGTGTTATTTATACTAGTATATAGTTTTGATAATTGTTGTTATTTAGTTCATGTTATTTACATTATAAGGTGAGTTGTGCTATCATTATTGTTATATCATTGGTACTTTATATTAGTGTCAGTTTACATATTTGATACTGAAGCTTTGGTTTTGCAGGGTATAAGGTATAATGGCAGTATGATTTTGATGACGCATACTTTAACTTCAATGATGATGACATTGATATTAAGGGCTGTGATTTTGACGATGAATACATGAACCTCGACTATGATATGCATTATGGGTCAGACACAGATTATGACTAGTCAGACACGAACTCAGACTATGCTAGGGAGGAGGAAGAGCTTCTATTTGTATTTCCAGTAGTTGGCGAGATGACGGCATATTTCCAATAGCATTACGACAAGCACCCAATGTGTACAAGCATGTTAAATGAGAAAGATTATATGGCCGAAGTGAGAGATGGAAATCCTAAGTAGTTTCATGAGATGTTTTGTATGACATTACAATTGTTCTATCACTTGGTTGATGTGTTAAAACGTCATGGATACTTACTAGAAAGGAGGGGTGTGTTAACATGCAAGAGCCAATGGCTATGTTCTTGTACATTGTTGGACATAATACTCATATGTGATCTGTGGCAGACAAATTTCAACACTCCACTGAAATGGTGTCCCACAAGTTTCAAAGGGTGTTGCGGACTGTCCACACATATGACAAACATTTAATTCGGTCCAATTCGAATGTGGTAGGCTTTCTAGAGCATCTACAAGCGAACAAGTACTACTCTTGGTTTGAGGTAAATCATTTCATAAAATAAGTTCATTGCTAATGTTGTTGACATGCATGTGTGGTTAAACTTATGGTCATATAAAACATATAGTCCTCTTAGGTAAATTGTTCATACATATTATTGTATTTAGACATGGCAATACGGGTCAGAATTTTCTGACCTGACCCGACCCGATCCAAAAAATACCTGATCCGAAACAAAAACGGGTTGACCTATGACTCGACCCGATTTTTTTGGGGTCAACCCAACCCGACCCGAATAACCCGTGACTTGTCCTATTAAAAAAATTTGCTAAAAAAATATTTAGACTACATCCTAATACTAGGTGCATAAAGCACAAAGTATCAAAACCAATAGTCAATATATTATAGATATAAACAAGGAAAACAACAGACAATACATGACATAAGAGAATGAGAGAAGACAACACAAGACTGTCAAGACAACCATTAAAAAAAAAAAAAAAATCTCATTCAATACTAGCTGTAGTCCAAAGCCAAAGGCACAATGCACAAACGTGAAAGTTGAAACTTGACAAACCAAACCACAAAGGGCCCCAAAGTTTCCTCAGTTCAGTTCCTCTACTCTTGTCTCTTGCACCTCTGCTGAGTCTACCCTTCTTTTCACACTTTCACACATTCCACATTTTTTAGTTTCACACAAAGCAGTCAAAGCTTGCGCCTCTACCTCTACCTTTTAGCTTTTCTCCGTCTCTGCCCTTTACTTCTCTTTATGCGACTGTGCCTCTACTCTTTTCTTTTATCTTCTCTTCTTAGTTCTTTCAGTCCTTAAATCTTCAGACCAATCTTTCTCTTTCTTGGCATATATGCTCGGATGCTCCACACTCCACTACTCTGCTTTCTCACTTCTCTCAGTTCTCTGTCTCTCACCACCCACAGGCCACACAGCCTAGATCTCGCCACCTGCTGACCCATTTAAGAGGAGCACAACCACAAATCATCAACTATGGTGAAGGTAAGTTAAATCCTTTTCATCATTCTCTTAAATCCCTAAATGTTTTTAGTTTTTGGATTGATTTTTTTAATATTATGAATTTATGATTTAGAAATAATAATATAGTATACTGCTCTACTAACATTATTATTTAATTGTTTGTGTGTTTGATTGTGGAAAAAATTGAAAATGTCATTGACTCATTGTCATTTGGATGAATGTCTTATGTTCACAGTTTCTTTAGATGTTTTAAATAGACTAGAATTTTAATTTTAATTATATATTTTGCTTTGATAATTAGAGTACAGTGGCTTCTCCGGCTTTAAATTTGGAAAGTGATGATGATGTTGTAATTATAGATACTTTTACTAATCCTTCACCATCTTTAAGAGTTAATTCAAAATCAAAGTTTAAGAAACCAAAAAGAGTTTCAAGGGAAAAAAAAAAAAGGAAAAACAACACACTTCTTTAGTTTGGACTGAATTTGTGAAATTGCCTATTGATGAAAAGGGTTAAGTAAAGCTACTTGTCAATGGTGTGGGAAAAAAATTTTGGCGGATAGTCATAATGGAACTTCAAACTTGCATTGCCATCTTCTCAAATGCTTAAAATGAAATGAAGTAAAACAAGATGGTGAAGAAAATGGTAGGGTGTTACAAAACAAGATAACTTAAGAAGAGTTTCGTAAGATGTTAGCGGAGGCTATTATTAAACATAATTTACCATTTAGCTTTGTTGAGTATGAGGGCATTAGAAAAGTTTTCAGCTATCTAAATTCAGATGTTAAACATATTTCAAGGAATACTTCAAAAGCTGATGTTCTAAAACTTTACAAGAAAGAGAAGGATAATGTTAAAAATAAGTTAAAATCAATTCCCGGTAGAATATGTTTGACTTCAGATTTACAGACCTCTGTTACAAGTGAGGGATATACTTGTCTTATCAGAACTAGGCTTTTGAGCATTCAATACCTCATCAAGCCTTGCACTAGACATCCTCTCTATTTGAGTTCTAGCTTGACTAAGCTCAACCTCAAGATTCTTGACCTTCTCTTCTAATAAGATGTTCTCCACAATAAGAGTCTCAACTAACCTTGTAGTCTCATCTAATTTGACTAATAGATCAACTTTTTCAATTGGTTGAGGCAGCAAAGGCCATAATATGACTACATTCATCCGCATACTCATCAGAAGAGTCATTCTCAATATCACTCCAAGCAGCAACCAACCCTTTATCTTTTGACTCCTTGGTCTTTTCTTTCATGAGATAGTTTGGGCACTCTATCCTCATATGACCAAAACCTTTGCACTCATGGCATTGGATGAGGGGTTTCTCAATCTTGCCCTTCCTTTAGGATTTAGATTTCCTTGAAGATTTGCCCTTATCCTTTTTCCTCAATTGTAGAAGCTTGATAATCTCATTAGTTATGAAGGTTAGATCCTCATCCTCATGATCATCTTCATCTTCAAAGTCCTCAATCTCTTCCTCTATACCCGTAAGAGCCTAGTTTCTACTTTTTCCACTTTTTCCATTAAACCTAATCTCATCTCATCGGTTTGAAGGTTCCTTACAAGCTCAGTCAAAGGAATTTGATCAATGTCCTCTGCTTCTTCAATGGCAGTGATTTTGACATGGAATCTTTCAGGTAAGGACCTAAGGATTTTCCTAAAAATTTTGGATTCCGCAATAGATTCTCCAAGATTGAAAGCAGAATTTACAATATCCTTGAGTTTAGCATAGAACTCATCAAAGGTCTCATGCTCTTCCATTCTTATTTCTTCAAAACTACTAGTGAGTCTTTAAAGTTTCACAGTCTTTACTGCCTTGGTACTTTCATAGGTGGTCTCAAGAATGGTCCATGCTTCCTTGGCAACTTTCGTGGATGATATTTTCTTGAATACCCCATTGGTCACCTCACAGAACAAAGCATTCAAGGCCCTACTGTTGAAATTTACTGCTATGATTGTTGCTTCATCCCAATCCATCGGCGTTTCCTTTGGCTTAATCCAGCCAACTTCAATAGCTTGCCATACCTATTCACCTAGAGTCTGCAAAAAAACTTTCATACAAATTTTCCAATACGCATAATTAGTTCCATCAAATAAAGGAGGAATCAAAAGAGATTGTCCACGATCCATGACAACAGGGGTCAAGGATCACACTCAGGAAATTAATCCAATCAGAGTGTACCCGCTCTGATACCACTTGTTGGGAAATTTAAACCTCGGTTGATAGAATTAACAAGTTTTAAACCCAAGTTGTTAATTAGATTTATTATGAGTAAAACTTGTTAAAACAAACAAACATCAATATCATGTCAAAATCATGCAGCGGAAAAATAAATAAGACAATATATGATGACCCAGGAAAACTAATGAAACAAACTAGTTTCACAGTAAAAAAACCTAAGGGGAAACCTTTTCGAAAAGCAATCCACTATAGTAAAGAAAAGTTTCAGATCTAGTACAAAACTTTTATCCCTAGACTCTACAATCCCTGTAGATGAACTCATAGCAGAAACATTCTACTGCTTCAAAACCTTTGAACTCTTCAATATATGAACGACACCCTTTGATGCACAAATCCCAGTACGTGACTAACCAATTGGGTTGATCCCAGTACGCAACTTAATCACCAACTAGAAGAAGATTGTTGGCTGCAAAGTTCTTCACTTCATCAACAATGAAGATCAAGAAGCACTTGGTTACAAAATCCTAAGGCGCAAAGACGCAGTAGCTTCTTTCAAAGAGAATAAGACATTGGTCTCCTTTTGCATATGTTCTCCTTGTATTCTCTTATATGACGGCCTTTTAAATAAGCCTTATATAGGTCTAGGGTTGTAAGAAAAGAAACCCTACACATACATGTCATCATGGGCCGAAAATCAGATCTGAAAATCAGAATTCTCGTAACCTCGATCGATCGAGAGGTGTCGAGCTTTAAACTTCAACAGATACAGCTATCGAGAAGCTATCATGGAGCTGTCGAGGAGACAGGAGCTTTCTCAATCGATCCACCAGCTATCGAGAAGCTATCGAGATTGCGATAAGAAGAAGTTAAAAATCTCGATAGATAACCTAGTTGTCGAGAGATGTCGAGCAGCTATCGAGTTTTAATGACAAACACTTTTCAGACTTGAATCTTGGACAAACTTGAATCTTGAACAGACTTGCATGGCTTCAACACATGATCTTGATACACAGTTTCTTGAAGTGTTAAACATATCCAAGATCTACCTAATTACAAGTAAAATGTGTTTTGTCAAAGGTGATAGGCCAAAAACGCATTGACCCATTGTGATAAATTAACCAATTAATTTAGCCAAGTGAATTAATTAAGTTAATTAATATGCAAATGCGTGGTAGCACAAACAAATTACCAATAAACTAATAATACAGTGGAAAATAAATAACACAGTGATTTGTTTACGAATGGGGAAAACCTAACAGCAAAAACCCCAACAAGTAATTTTCAGGTCACCACTCTCGAAATTCCACTATTATCACAACATGCGGTTACAAGTAAAGGAATCACAGTACCTTATACCAACCTACAGTTGAACCCTTACCCCAATACCCAATTGGACTTGTTCTGTAGTGACAATTTTCCCTTTTGATGCACGGCTCCCAAGTACGTGACTAACCAATGCACAGATCTTAGTATGCGACTTCAATCACCAACTAGAGAGAGTTGTTGGCTGCAAAGTTTTTTAGTTCATCCACGATGAAGATCAAGAAGATGCTTGGTCACAAAACCCAAAGGTGCACATACACAGCAACTTATTCAAAAGAGATGAACTAAGGCAAAACTTTGTCTCCGGTCATAAATTGATTGAATAGACTTTGCTCAATGCTTGTGCAACTTATGTACTCTTTAACGACCCTTAAAACAATCATTTTATATGTCTAGGGTTAGGAGAAAAAAATGATCAAAGACACATTCACAGATTCCAAGAAAATCAGATCAAAATTCTGAAATTCATAAACCTCGATAGATAGGAGGTGTCGAGCAGCTGTCGAGAAGGTGTCGAGCACACGGGTTTAAGCAGCTTCCTAAACCTCGACACATGCTAGTTGTCGAGTTTTAATGAATTTGCACTTTTTCAGTTTGTTTCTTGGACAGACTTGATGACTTTAACACTTGATCTTGAAACACAGTTTCTTAAAGTATTAAAAACACCTAGAACTATCCAATTACAAGTAAAGTATGTTTTGTCAAAGGATTAGCCAATTACATAAAAGAATGACATATGTTCTTAACAAGTGAACCACACATGTCCTAACAAAAGGATTAACCAATTACACAAAATGTGTCCTTAACACTGTGTTGAACCATTTAGTAGAGGAAGATGCTAATTTCAAGCATTGTCCATCAGGGGATGAATGGAATAGAGTTGAAAGGATAACTCAGTTTTTGAAACCTTTCAATGACATTACAACTCTATTTTCTGGAACTGATTACCCTACAGCAAATCTATATTTTCAAGGAGTGTCTCATTTTGAATTGATCTTACTTGAAGAAATGGAGAGCAAAGATTCATTTATCAGTAATATGGCAGAACAGATGAAATGTAAATTTGACAAATATTAGGATTGTTATAGTGTGGTGCTAGCTTGTGCCATTGTTCTTGATCCAAGGAATAAGTTGGATTTTGTGGACTTTATTTTTAAGAAAATAGAGCCAATTGAGCACATTGTTGAAATGAAGGTGGAGAGCATTGAGACTACATTGTATAAGCTTTTTTCAAAATATGAATTCCCCAAGCCTATGGCCACTACAAATGTTTCATCTTGTGTTAGGAGTTCTAGTCATACTAGTAGTGTTATGGATGATCCTGATGATGATGAAGATAAGGAAGATGATGTAAGTGAATTGCATTTTGTTTGGTATATGTTATGCTATGTTTTTTTAATAATAAAGATTGTAATGTTGAGTGGTATTATTTTTCATTGCAATTTTTTTTTAATAATTAGGAATTTGATCATTATGAAAGTGATCATGGTGCTAAAACCAAAAAACAAATCTCAGTTGGACTTGTATTTAGAAGGGACTAGACTTAAGAAAAATTCAAAGTTGGAAGTTCTCTCTTGGTGGAAAGAGCATTACAATCGGTTTCTAGAGCTCTCTTTAATGGCACGGGATCTCATGAACATTCCGATAACCATTATTGCTTCTAAATCAAGTTTTAGCACTGGAAAAAAATTCTTACTCCATATCAATCACATCTTTTACCTGAGAATGTGGAAGCTACGTTGTGTACTAAAAGTTGGCTATATGGATTTGAAGGTAATTTAATTTTCTTATAGTCATAATTATAAAATTTTAACTTTTTATTGATTTTCTTTCATGGTACATTAAGTTATATTAAAATATTGTATTGTAGATGAAGGTGGTGACGAAATTGGCCAACTTGAGCTACAATTTGCAAGTATGAATATTTGTAGTGCTGAATCTGTTACCAATGTTGAGTAGATTAAGATTGAGGTGTAATTCTTATAAAATACTTATTCTTCTTTACTTAATATGTAATGTTTATTTTTAAATCTTTTTTTGTTTAGTTTATCTTTCTAAGTAATCTAACTTTACTATTATTTTAAATGCAACAGGAACATGTGCACTTAAGAAGACCGATAACTTGCTACTTTGCTAGCTTACTTGTTTTGTTTGTTTTAAGATCTATATCTTTTTGAAGATGTAAACTTGTAATTATATGCATTTTGACAGTGAACTATTAACATTGAAGACTTTTTCCATCATGAATTTATGACTATAAATAATTTTTGTCATGCTCAAAACTGTCAGAATTGGAAGGATATTAACAAGTGGCATTAAGTGCAGTTCATTTGCTTAATTGATTTTATTCATTCTCTCTAAACAGGTTGTCATTGATTTGTTTTTGTAATTGAAAATAAAAAATTGTTTGAAAAATATGGGTCGACTCGACCCGACCCGCAACCTGATTGACCCGTTTAAAAATGACCTATTTTGACCTGCGACCCGATTGACCCGCAAATCCAATTGACCCAACCCGAACTCGACCTAACCCACCCGTTTTGCACATCTAATTGTATTGTCTTCTTTCATTCACACTTAGAGACGTTGTGTACAAATAATTGGTATCATTTAGTAGGAGTGCATAGGAACTATTGATGGAACACATATTAGTTCTAGGCCTCCGATGGATAAAAGCCAACCTTACAGGAGTAGGAAGAACATTGTTACAACCAATGTTATGTGCGTATGTGACTATGACATGCGGTTTACGTATGTCCATTTTGGTTGGGAGGGTAGTGCAAACAACTCAAGGGTGTTGGAAGAAGCTATTAGAGACCCGAAGCATGGATTTCCATGGCTACCAAATTATATATGTAGTTAACATAAATTCTACCTAATACAAGTATTGTGTGCATGTCACCCACACAGTCCTTATGTTTATACTATTCTTTGGAAAACAGAACAAAAGATAAATAAATTATAAATAGAAGTGAATGAATTTGCAAGGAAACTCATTCTAAATTTGAAAGGACCAATTTTATAGTTTAGCGAATGCCTTTAAAGAATAATAACTGATTTATCATAAAATATAATCTAACAAATATGTACAAGATGCTATATTCCATATCAGCATGTGTGTTTGAAGAGTCTTGACGTAGAGAGTTCAATACACACACACATAAACACAAGCCTATTCATAAAATAAATTGCAAGTGGATGTATCATGAACTTGAATTGGTAGTTGCTTGCGAAATTATTGTGCTTAGAAACTTCTT
Organism: Quercus ilex subsp. ballota; assembly: GCA_032727855.1. Classification (NCBI taxonomy): domain Eukaryota; kingdom Viridiplantae; phylum Streptophyta; class Magnoliopsida; order Fagales; family Fagaceae; genus Quercus; species Quercus ilex. Next base: position 26,949,690 of record CM064917.1, read on the forward strand.
TTAATATTTGAAGACTTTCTTTTGAAGAAAATTTGTCAAAGTACTAGAGCGTATTATTATCTGATTGAGAGACACTATAAATGCAGGTTCCTACTACTTGGTTGATTCGGGCTACCCTATTGGTGCATCATTCCTTCCGCCACACAAGTCCACTCGATATCATGCTCAAGAATTTAGAATGAGTAATAGGCAACCGACAACGGGAAAGAGTTGTATAACTATAGGCACTCTTCATTGCATAAGGTAATTGAGCGATCTTTTGGAGTCCTGAAGGCTCGATTTCCCCATCTTGAATTCCATGCCAAACTTCAAGCAATATCGTCAATGATATGTTGTTTCTGCATGTTGTGCATTACAAAATCTTATATGTATCAATAATTGCAGTGATATAATGTTTAACACATGGGAGAACCTTGAAATTGATGGAGGTAGTAAGCAAGATGGGTGGGTTTAGGGACAATATAACTAACCGCATGTGAGAGGATTACGGGTGACGTCGAGGTTAATGGTGGACACATTTGATTAGGATGATTGACAGCTTTTTGTTGGGATATTTGTATAACATTAATATTTCCAAAGACATTTAGGTAATTTGACTTGAAGTCACTTAGTAGGGTACGTGATGCATTCTTTTGGACAGTTATATGTAACTATATGCAGACATGCTTACATGTAATGTTAATGTCAATTACTTATTGAAATTTTTGATGTAATACCTTTTAGCAATGTAAGAGCATCCATAGTAGTGGAGCCAAATTTTTAGCTTTTTAGCACTACAAAAAGTTACTTTATCTATTTTACCTTCTCACATCCAATAGAAGTGATTTTATTTTAGTTTTTAATACAATAAAATAATATTTCATTCAACCACCAAAACACAACCACAACCACCATCAAAGCCATTCACTGCACAGCCACAACCCCGCCACTGTAACTAGTGCCCATCAAAACCAGTGAAGAAGAACAAAAAAAGAAAGTAGAAAAATCAGACTGAAACACAAACCCAAACCAAAACCCATGCCCAAAACACAAGAGAGATGCTAAAACCCATGCCCGAAACACAAACTCAAACCAAAACCCATGCTCGAAACGAAAACCCATCCCGAAACACAAACCCGAAACATAAGCATAGCCCGAAATCCACGCCAAAACACAAGCACAAACACCAAAAACAGAGAAGAGAGGCCAAGATGGGTCAGCGTGGGTCAGCGGCGATAGGTCTATGGCAATTGGGCTCGTGCAGATTGGCGTGGAGGAAGAAAGAAGCAGATGGAGAGGTAGTGAGGAGAGAGACACGGGTACAGAGGAAAATGAAATGCAGAAGAAAGAAGGAAAATAAGAAACTTATAGCTGTGGAGCCAAAAAAATATAATTTTGGCTCCACTATTGTAGGGTACGTTTTGATATTTAGTGGTGCTAAAAATAGCTATATAGCTATTTAACACCACTATTGCTAGCGCTCTAACTATAGGTGGACAAACTTATATGCAATTGTAATGTCAATTACATATTGACATTTCTTATATAATAGCTTTTGGCAATGAAGTATCTATTAATGGTCATATTCCGATATGTATGTGATGCCAATTTTGACAACAAGCAAGTAAACAACAAACCCGCTGCCAATTACGTTTTGATTTTTTGCCTATAACAAACCCCTTTGCCATCTGTGTAGCAAACATACCTATTATAGAAGTCCATATTGCATAAATTTTAACACTCACAATACATATAATGGAATTCCAACGTCATACATATCATAAAGCTCTACACTTACAATACAAAAGACAGCATAAAGTTGTACACTTACAATACAAAAGATATCCAAGGTAATTATACAAGTCCATATTCCATAGCACATACGCAACTCATCATGGCAAACACCTTTGCCTCATTCCAACTTCCCCAAACCTACTAGACAAAATAAGCAATACTCCAAACATCACCCATGATACTAATAGAGCTATCTTAAATTTCTCTGCTTTCTCTTCAGCAATCCTACATGCAACCTTGGCTCTTTCAGCCCTTCATTTTGCAACTCGTTCCCTTTCCATTGCTGCTTCGTCCATGGCATAAGCTTCCTTCAACTATGTTGATGCTTATTTTGGAAGTCAAAAAGAAAGAAGGAGCCCAGCAACACGGGCAAAAAGGAGTTGGTAAACAGATAGAAAAAACCATTAAACCCAAGCGGTGGGAATAATGAATCACAAGTCCATGAAATAAACAAATGGGTCTTGAGGAAGCAAACGGGCTTAAAGGAGCCCGGAAAGAGAGAAATAGCAAATCCATGAGCAGTATATGATGTAGAAAAGTGAGAATGGGCCACGGCAGGCCCAAAGTAATGTAAGTAAAGAAAGTAAGGGGTTGATGGCAAGCCCATGAACCCCAAGGATGAGGATAAGATAATTAGGCCGGGGAAACCCAACGAAGTTAGTAAAAAGCTCATGAGAATACAGAGCTAGGAAATTAGCCAAGGAAGCCCAAAGGAAAGCAAAATAGTCGAGGATGCCCAAGAGAAAACAAATGGGACACAGAAGCCCGCAAGTAATGTGATGAAAAACCAATGGCCATACTGAGCGACTAGGGAAAGAATAAATGGCAAGCCCAAAAAGGTCCAGTAGGATGGGGTCAAATAAATATCACAGCAGGAATGACAGAGTGATATGGCAGGAAATAATAGTAGTTAAGGAATAGACTGAAAAAAGGCAAAGCCCAACATCAAATAAAGCCCAACTCCTAAGGGGAGTAGGAAATCAGAAAGCAGCTCACATAAAAGGTCAAGGACGAACAACAGACTGTGCAAGCAAGCCTCCAAACTGCGGCGAATGCATGAGCAACAGATAGATTTTGGACATACATGGAAGGGAGGCACGCGCAAGGCCTAGACATCACCAGCCTATACCCAGCCAATACAGGACATGGTGAGGTCACGGGTCAAAGGTAAGAGGGCATGGTTTGGCGGTGGGGAGAAGGAAAAAACCTATTCTGAGGTTCTTTCTCTGGCTCTTTTGGGGAAAGTGTCCTGTTAGGATGACATACCACCCAAAAGAAGCAAGGCTGAGTTGGAACCACTAGGTGCATGCCATGAGGGATAGGGAGAGAGAAGGCACCCACACCATACCATGGAAGGATGTCATGGTAGACAAACAAACAAAATAGTTTTTCTTTTGATTGGTCATGAGGAGTGGCACACAGACAGACTAGTGGTGGTCGGCAAGTACACCCAGACCAGACAAAGGTGGTTAAGGGCTAAAATAGTAAAACCCGATCGTGGTAGGTACTGTAAGAGGCCCTTGCCGTGCACAAGGGAAAGGACCACAATCACGGTAACAAGAACCTCTAAGCAAAACTACGAAATAGAAAACTAGTGTGGAGGAAAGAAAAGAAAGATTAGAAAAAAATTAAAAAAAGGAAAGAAATAAATAAACAAAGAGTTAGATTGGCAGGCATGCACCAATAGGTTGATTCCCTCTCTCCCTCTCAAAGTCTTGCTCTCTGCCAGAAGTAAGGAGTTCTCTTAGGCACCAACCATTCAGGTCCATTTCCCTCAAAGTGATTAATTTCCATGGTAGAATTTCCCTAGGAGATTATTTGCGTTGAGAAGAAACGTTCTTCTCTCTCTAGTTTCGGTCCTGAGGATCAAACTTGATCTGATTTCTTTCTTTTTTTGATTAACCCATATCTCATCCACTTATTCCCTTACTCTTTTTATAAAAGTTATTGTTGTTATTATGATTATCATTTTTAATTAGGGGTTATTTACTCACTTTAATTAAGGAGCTAAAATACTCCTTTTCTTTTTTTTGTTTTATTATTATCATGTTTGTCTACCACGGCTCATCTAAAATAGCCTTGCCTGCCGTAAGCATGCTCTTGGCAAACGAGGCATAGTTTGCTCACAAGTCGGACCAAATTGAGTTGTAGTTGGACCGGTCTCAACTCCCTTACTCAAAATACTTAGGCCTAGTACCGCAGGAGGTAGCCCAGCCCAATAACAAAGAGGCCCACCACATTAAATTGGCGACTTCATTGGAGAGTTGAGAAACAAATAGGGACAGAAGCCCTCACAAACAAATGCCTCCGAAGTCCAGGACAACGCGAAACATTAGTTTCGTGCCCTCACAAGCAGAGTTTAGGCCAATGACACCTCACCAACAGCATCCTCACTAACAGCATCCTCACCAACAGCTGCCTAACCAGGCGGAAGGTGCTAACAAAATGGGGGCTAAACCCCAACCACAGCCAAGAATCCCTACAGATAATGCCAACATCTTCATTAAAGTCTTGTAGTCCCTGCAACACTCACAACAGCAAATGACGGAAGAAATCCGTCAGCTGAAAACAGACAAAACAAATGAGAAAGGAAGCCAACATGACCCAGAACATGTGGCAAATAAAGAGGAGACACCAGCAGAAAGTGTCCCACAGAATGTGGAACAACGTTTCATCACTATGGCTGAAGTAGTAGCTCTCATGGAATAAGAGAGAGCCAGAGCACCTAAGGAGAGATTCTATGCACGAAGGCCTCCTTACCTACTAAGGGTACTCAGTAAACCGTACTCCGAGAGGTATGAGCCGCGAGCCTTTGCACAATACGATGGCAGGAAGGGAAGTGCCTTTGAGCACATGAGCAAGTTCATTGATACTCTTGGCCCTTACGCCGCAGACGAAGACTTGTGTCTTTAAGAGTTTTCCAAATCGCTATGTGACCGGGCATACACCTGGTACATCGGCCTAAAGCCAAGATCCATCCCAACTTGGGATGACATGGTGGACATATTTTGCACTAAATACTTCCAGGAGAAGAAACAGTAACACTTGCAACTCTGCAAGCAACCAAGCAAACAAGTGGTGAGGACTTGATGGAATACATCAAAAGGTTTAGGGATGTAGCACTCGATTGCTATGATCATTGTGAAGAAAGAACATTGGTGGAAATTTGTATGACAAACATGATCAGGGAGTACAGGGCAGTCCTTGAAAACTTAGAAATCTCCCAGTTTGCACAGTTGTTGCAAAAGGCTAGGAAAACTGCCCAGTCCATAAAACCAAGCACGGACAAAAGAAGCGCTCCGCAGGCTATGGCAGTGTCTACTGGTGAGCGAAGAAGGAAGACTGATGGGAGGGAATGCGATACTCCCCCACCAATACCATGCACTCCAAAAGAGTTAGATGTGCTGCTAGACAACTAAATAGCAGATAGAGTTTTCAAACCTAATCAAGTTTCTAGAGAGCCCATAGAAGAGGAGCGGAGGGACCCACGCTTCTGCCATTTGCACAACTACATACAACATCCTACCGTGAAATGTTAGGTGCTCCGCAGATTAGTGCACCGCAGGATCAAAAAGGGTACTCTAGAACTACCCCAGCAAGAGGTTCAAAGAAACCCACTCCCAAACCACAAAGGGAAAGGTGTAGCAGCAGTAGTAATTTACACAGATCCAGGGGAGGACGAAGAAGAGAATCCAGCCCTGCCTACCGTGACAATTACCACTTTACAGCAAAGCTCCAAATTCAAAAATCTATTTGACTAGTTGGGGCTCACAACAAAGGAAAGAAAGATAGCCACGAAGGCTCTGGTGAGCATCACCTCTGGGGCAGAAGTAGAATGCTTATCAGCGGAAATCCCAGATGACAGAGCCCTCTTACAGGAGTCGACTGAAATCACTTTTAGTAATAAGGATATGGAGGTGGGATACCTAAATCACAAGAGGCCCCTCTACCTAGCAGCATCCATAAATCAAATCTCCATCAAGAGGGCCTTGGTAGATACAGGTGCTTCCGTAAATCTCATTCCATTGAGCACTTTACAAGCGGCAAGAATTTCAGAAAGAAAGATTCAAGGATGGCCAATGGAAGTAACAGGGTTTGGCGGAAGTGGCGAATACACCGCAGGCCACATCCAGTTGTGGTTGAAAGTGGGCCCCATAGCGTCCTTAGCACTGTTCCACATAGTAAAAATAGAAGTTTCATACCACGTGCTACTAGGAAGGCCATGGTTGCACAAACACTGGCTAGTCTCATCCACATACCACCAGTGTGTGAAGGGAAGGTTGAATGACAGAATGATACGCATAGCAGCAAACCTCTCACCATTCGAGTAGGCAGAGGCTCATTTAGAGGAAACTATGTTCTGCAACCAATGGGCTCCATCCGGGGAAAGCTCAGTATTAAAACCACAAGGTACTTTCGTACCTAAGTGGGGAGACATCCAAAGTGATCTGAAACCTAATTTAAGGGAGTTACTAGCACAAAAAAAGAAAAGGAAGGAAGCGCCCGCTGCAAAATCGAATGACACACCGCACTATGTCAAGGTCCGAGGCCCTGATGGCAGGATTGTGTATAAATTATGAAGGTGCGCGGGGCCCACAAGTGAAATACAAGTGGGCCCTACCCAAGAATGGCAGCACGGGAGTTTGGCGTGTTGCGTAGCTCAAGAAAGTTTGAAGAAAGAAGAAGAGAAAGATGAGGAAGTTGTAGTAGAAAAAGATGCACAGGTTGTGGCAAAAAAAGAGTTGGAGGAAATTGACCTGGGGTCTGGTTCACAAGAACCAAGTCCTATCTCAATTAGTGCAAGTCTAACAAAAAAAGGAAAATCAGAGCTAATACTGCTGTTGAAAGAGTTTAAAGACGTCTTTGCATGGGATTACAGTGAAATGCCAGGGTTAGACCCTGGGCTAGTTGTGCATACATTGAATGTGGACCCAAAGGCCAAGCCAGTGGTCCAGCCTGCCAAGATATTCCACATTGAAATAGAAGGGCAAATAGTAAAAGAAGTACAGAAATTGCTAGCCGCAGGATTCATCAAGCCTATTCAACACCTGCAATGGCTATCCAACATAGTACCAGTAAAGAAGAGGAACGGACAGATAAGATGTTGTATAGATTTCAAAAATCTCAACAGAGCCTGTCCAAAGGACGAGTTCCCATTACCAAACATGGATTACTAATAGATTCTGCGGCAGGAAGCGCCATGTTTTCGTTCATGGATGGGTTCAGTGGATACAATCAGATTAGAATGGCACTAAGAGATGCGGAGAAAACTGCTTTCAGAACACCCATGGGCAACTTCTACTACACTGTGATACCCTTCAAGTTGAAAAACGCAAGTACAACTTATCAACAAGCAATGACAGCCATATTTCATGACATGATGCATCAGGAACTGGAGGACTATGTGGATGACATAGTGGTTAAATCAAGGAGAAGATAAGAGCACTTCCACATGTTGAAAAGGGCATTCGAAAGGTGTAAAGCCTTCAAACTAAGAATGAACTCCCTCAAATGCGCATTTGGAGTGTCCTCTGGGAAATTCCTGGGCTTCCTAGTTCACAGCAGGGGAATAGATGTGGATCCAGCCAAAGCAATGGCTATAGCAACAATGAGACCTCTAGTCATGGTAAAGGAATTAAAGAGTTTCTTAAGGAAGGTCTCATATATCCAGAGATTCATCCCTGAGTTGGCATCAATCACTTTTGCTTTCACCAAATTGCTCAAGAAAGGGCAAAGTTTTGAATGGGGAGAAGCGCAACAGACAACCTTCAAGAGGCTACAGCAGATCATGATGAACCTCCCTATGGTGCAGGCCCCAATCCACAAAAAACCATTGCTACTCTACCTGGCCACCAACTTGTATGCCATTGGCGCATTAATCACCCAAAAGGATGGAAGTGGCGTTGAGCAACCAGTGTACTACATCAGTCGTGCCTTAAAAGATGCAAAAACTCGTTATCCAAGGGCAGAAAGGGCGTGTCTAGCTATTATGTATGCTTCTAGAGGTTACACCATTATTTCTTGGCCTACGAAGTATGGCTAATGATCAAGTCCAATGCCATCAAAGCTTTGTTGCAGCAACCAATCCTCTCTGGCAAAATATCCCAGTGGTTGTTACAATTGTCACAGTACGACTTGAGAATGGGGACACCTAGGGCGGTGAAAAGCCAGGCTATAGCAGAACTATTGACACAGTTTCCAAGAGAGGAAGAATTCCCGCTGGATGATGAAGTTCCAAGGGAAGTAGCCATGGCAGAAGAGGTCAGAGAACAATGGGTAATGAAATTCGATGGGTCTTCTACCACCCAATCTAGGGGAGTGGGAGTAGTTTTGTACCATGAAGAAGATAAGGCAATAGCGCTATCGTTTAAACTGGAAATCCCCTATTCAAACAACACGGCAGAATACGAAGCCTACCTAATCGGGCTAGCCACGGCTCTCGAAATGGGAGTAAAGCATTTAAGGGTATTGAGTGATTCGAACCTAGTCATTTGCCAAGCCAAGGGGAGCTTCTCCTTAAAGGAACCCAGCCTAGCCCCGTACAGAGCAATGGCCAAGAATATGGAAGAAGAGTTTTCAACCTTCGAAATAGAACATGCTCCAAGGAACGAAAACTGGTTTGCAGACGCGTTAGCCGCACTAGGCTCACAAATAATGTTCGAAGGGGATAGCACCAGGGTAGAAGTCAGAAAGAGGAAAGAATCCATTATTGAGGTGTTGAAGGAAAGGTTCCAGGAGGAACAATGCAAAGGGGATTGGCAGATCCCCATAAGGGAAGTCTTAATGAAAGGAGAAGACGCGCAGAACTAAAGGTACTAAAAGACTACGCCCTAGTGAAAGAAGAATTGTACCGCAGGATGCCATGTGGGGTCTTGTTCAAATGCGTGGGGCAGGAGGAGGCCCAGACAAAGTTAAAAGAAGTACATGACAAGACTTACGAATCCTGCAAGGAGGTTAGCCTTTACCGCAGACTTCAAAGGGCAGGCTTCTTTTGGCAAAGCATGGGTAAAGACACAGACCTAGTCCAAACCCACTGCGAAACCTGCTAGCTTGCAGCAGACAGAGAGGAAAGTTACGTTGTGTTCATCAGCGAAGACTGGAGAAGCCCATTCATACAGTGCTTAAAAGAAGGCATCCTGCCACAAAAGCACAATGAAAGATACAAGTTTAAGAGGTTGGCAACGCGTTACTTTTTGCATAATACGGTCCTTTTCAAAAAAGGGTATGATAGGGACCCCTTAAGGTGTTTGGGCCCTGAAGAAGCAAAAGAAATGATAAAAGAAGTACACTCAGGAGAATGTGGGGAGCACCAGGGAAAGAAAAAGCTTTATAGATGCCTGTTGCAAATGAGCAACTACTGGTATACCATGAAAAAAGATACGGCAGAATTTGTGAAAAAATGCCACAGTTGCCAAATACAAGCCAACTTGATTCACACTCATCCGCAAAATTTACATAGCATGGTCACCCCATGGCCCTTCCACACTTGGGGGCTTGATTTGGTGGAACCAGTTAACCCACCATCACGTGGATACATATGGATACTAGTGGCAGTGCCACTCCGTAAAGCCACAGGAGGAGCAGTGGTAAACTTCACCAAGGAAAACATAATTGTAAGGTTTGGGGTACCCCACAGGATTATCAATGACAATGGCACACCCTTTGTCAATAGTGATGTAAGGAAGATGCTAGAGTTCTATGAAGTCAAACACCACCATTCATCGCCTTATTACCCTCAAGGAAATAGGCAAGCAGAGGCAACAAACAAGACCCTCATAAAGATTATTAGTAAAATGAGCCAAAAATATACAGGATGATGGGCAATGCACCTGCCAGACACTCTTTAGGCTTATAGAAATTCACCAAAGTCAGCCACAGGGTTTTCACTATTTTCCTTGGTCTACGGAACAGAGGTAATGAGTCCGGCAGAAGTAATGACTCCATCCCTGCGAGTTATGCAGATGCGGGAGAAAGAAAAGAAAAAACAGTCTTTGCGGAAAAAAGATGCAAAGACCTAGAAGGACTTGATGAAAAAAGGGAAGAAGCCCAAGAACGCAGCCACAAATACAGGCAAAGGAGGACTGAAGCCAATGGCAGGATGACTAAAGAGAGAGTGTTCGTAGAAGGGCAACTTATGTTAAAAGTAGAAGATTACGTCAGGCGAGGTATGGCAGGACCATCAAAGTTTGCACCGAAATGGGAAAGACCCCTTATGATAAGGGAGGCACATCTAAGTGGGTATTACCGTTTGACTCAAATGGATGGTAGAGACCTAATGGGTCCCATCAATGGGAAATGGCTAAAACGTTATTATGCCTAAAGAGAAAAAGTTATTGTAGTTATCCCCTTTCTTGCTAAAGAATTTTATGTTTCCTTTACCTTTTTCTTCTTTCCTTCAAGTGACTATATCACAAGATGAGATTGTAACGTGCTTTCAAGAGTATGTAATGAAAAAGTATGAAGTATTAGCATTCTATGTCATAACAATAGCAAAGGCAATAGCAAAGTGTAGCATTATAGTTACAAATCCAAACTGTGGCTAACTCGCCAAATAAGTGCTATAGGAAATTAAAGTGTGCTTGATAGAGTGATAAGGGAAGAAAAACAATGCAAAAAAGAAAGGGGGGAACTACATCATCATCAATAAAGTCTGAAAATGAGAGGCTAATCTCCAAAGCGGCTAGGCCCACCAATGCTAGAAAGAAGACACTCGTGACAACCCTCCAAGTCTGCCACTTCCTTCCTTAGAGCCTCAAGAATCGCAGCTCTCCACTACAAGATCCTCTCGGTAGAAACAGTATCAACAAAGTTATGCTCAATATCGTTTAGCACACTCCCCAGCATCTTCAAGAAGTGCTCTCTGGTAGAACGGCCAAGACGAAATCCCTACATAAAGTCACCACGGCTATTGTAGATTGCCACTAAATGAGAAGCACAATCCTCGGGAACCCTGAAACCGTGGAAGTCTACATAGGGAGGCCTAGAACCCCAAAAATCTGCAGGATCGAGTTCATTGACCTCAGGTTGATCAAAGCGTGAAAAGAAGGCTGCGGCCTCGCTCACAGGATCTGGAATGGTGGCAAAACTGCTGCCCACCTCAAACTGAGAAAGGGCAGCGAGAAGTGGACCTATCAAGAAAGAACAAAGCGTGAAATGAGAAATTGTGATCTAAAAAGGACAAACTCATAAGGAAGAAATGAAGAAGAAGATAAGGGAAAAGAAACTCACCAGGAACCATGAGAATGAGGGCTGTGGGAACGGCAGAAACAGGTACAGAAGGTAGGCAGGAACAGGCGCTATGGGAATGGCAAAAACAAGTGCTATGGGTGTGGTAGGAGGAGTGGCTGAGGGCATACCTACGTCTGCTACAACTCCTGGCCCCTTAAAGGTCTCTGTAAACAGGGAAATAGGCATACAAATAATGGAAGACCATAGCAAAAGAGTGACGCAAATACATATGTATGAGGAAAAATGAACTTAGCAAAAAAAAAAAAAAAGGGAGCGTGTACCCATGAATTCGATTTCAGGGGCAGCACTCTCCTCTTCATCAGAGTCAGAAATCCTCTTCTTCAGGACAGGCTCATCATCAGGATTCTCAAGAATGTCCTCAGACCCCTCAAATGACAAGTCTGCATCAGGCCCACGTGTAGCAAAGCTAGGAATGGACGAAGGGGTAACCACCAATGAAGAACCATCCTTCACATCCTGAGATAGAGCTACGAAGGGGTCACTGGTGGAGATAACAAGGGGTGTGACAAGACAAGCAACCTCGGTTTGAGCACCAGCCGAAAAAGTGACCCCTCTTTGGGGAGTAAGTGTCTCGGCAGGAATGGGAGTGGCCTCACTAACCTTCTTATTATGAGTACCATTTTCTATGGATACCGGCCTAGTGGGAGGGGTAGGAGCCTCAGTAGGAGCTTCGTGTGCAGCAGCAAAAGGGGCAGGTGTTGCAAATACTACATTAGCTCTATCAAAAAAGCCTTCCATGGGCATGACCATGGAGACAGAAAGTTCCTCGGCTGTAGGGTGTTACACTTAATAGGCTCGGGCTAATCCTAGAAGACAAAAAAAAAAAAAAAAAAAGATATGAAGATCAAAGGAACTTTTAGGTGGATGAGGTAAACAAAAGCATGTGGCAGATGAAACACATGCAAAGAAAAGAAAAAAAAAAAAAAGATGTACCTCGAACTCAAGCTCGTCAAACGGTATGGGAAGGGTGACAGATGTATCCTCCTTATACTTAGACTGAAAAAAAGGGGGAGAACAAAAGACAAAGTCAAAGAAAGAAGTCAGCAAGCATGTCAAGGTTAGCCACAGGGAAAGTCAAAAATATATGTAAAGGATAAAGCAGAATTAGAGATGACATACTCTCCGCTCAACAGTAAACGCAGGGTGAGGGGTTGTCTTTCTCTTACTGCCTCGTGTCCTGCTGGAAAAGGGAGCATCTGTAGGTGGCCATGGAGTAGCAAATTTGGACTTGCTTACGGACTTTAACTTTCGTCACTTTAACTTTCTTCTCCCAGCCTGGAGGATAATCACCGGCGTGCCAATACCACCCTCTCTTCTCCTCATCCCACTCAAGGATGGCAGACCGACTCTGCTTCCTTGCATAAGCTAACACGGACTTAGAGGGCAAAAGCAATTGAGGATTAGCCGAAATAATTGCACTAAGCCCATCAGGAGGAATGAGGGAGAAACCACAACTACCCATTAACTCTTGCTAAAATGAAGTCATCACTGTCTACCAATATCCATGCATGGAAGGAGTACAAAGGCCCTCCCTTAGTGAGCCTGAAATGGTAACTGCAGTGAAATGCTGGTTCCAGAATTCAAAGGCAGTATGTCGTAGGAAGGGTCAAATGGAAGTAGGGAACTCCATAAGAAAAGAAAGGTCATCAGGAATGTCCTAATCTAATCCAAACTGTCTTCTCACTCAGTTGGCAGGATAATGAACAAACCTGATGCCTTCGTCAGCCAAGTAAGGCAACCACCCAGCATTGGTGGCCGCCAAATAAGTAATCCTTATCTCATCAAAACCGGTTAAAGGGGTGGTAGTTCTGGCAGTCTCAACAAACAAACCCATAGCAGAGTCTGCACATGTATAACCCATACCCAAATTTCTGTAAGCTCTCCAAGAAAATCCAACGCCTTTATCAAAGGATTCAACAGCAGAATGGTCAATTGGCTTTAGATCGACCTAACGAAAAGCCAATGGGAACTCAAACTCAAATCTACCACAAAAATCAGTAATGGCTTGCGGACATGATTGATACTTTTCTTTAGCAAAACGAATGGGCCTACACTTCGACAAATGCTTAGCACAACGCTCGTACAATAGGTGCTACAAGATAGTACTATGAACGAAAGAGGTGACTATGTGACAAGAGCCCGCCTGACTCTCATCGCTCCGTAGGATATCTAATTAGACATACAAATGCCCTAAGAACATAGGAGCCAATGGCAGGCTTACCCCAACAGATATCTTGATGGCTAAATAGAAATATAAAGGCTTCATAGCATAATAGGGGTGAGAGCCAAAAACAAATTTACAAAGCCAAAACGCAACAAAAGCCGCACGACAGGCGGTCACGGAGAATTTAGAAGAGGAACTAACCCAATATGACAACTTGGCATTCCCGCTCATCCTCTTCTTGAACTTGACCTCCACGGCCTCCTTCTCTAGAGAAAGTTCTATAGTGGCAGGATCAACGTCGCCAAGGATGGGCAAGAGTAACTAGTTGGCCATGTCTTCCAGGATCACGGTGAGTTCACCGCAGGAGAAAAAGGTATAGGTGGTGGTACACCACCGGCAGACCAAGTGACGGAGGTTAAAGAGGTCCCAGAAGCTGGATAAGCAGCGAGATGAAATGATGGCCTTCAAAACACCAGCTCGCTGTAACAACCCCATGAAGCCCGTGTCGGATAACTCATTATCTACCCATTCCCTCCAACCCAGGGCGGTACTTGACCCAAATTCAAAATGAATAGACACGGGGAGTGAAGTGCCTTGGCGAATGACAAGATCGGGGATCAAGGAGGCCAACAGGGCCTAAGAAACATCCGTGTTTCACCAGCAAAGAGCGAGCCACACACAGCCCGGCGGCGGCAACGCATAATCGCCAGGAATCTTTGGGAAATGGGGGTGGACATCGTACCAAGGATTGATAAGAGGGGCGCACTCACTGTCCGGAGCACGCTGTGCCTTTTCCTCATCAGAATGGTCTGACTCGGAATACACGGCCTCCTTGCCTGCCTCCTGTGCGGCGGGAGGATCAAAGATGGCCTCTTTTCCTTTACGGCAGAAAGAGCTTTGACTTTTCACCGACGTCATGGTACAAGGATTTGATCGAAGTAAATGGGTAGGAGTGTTTGAGGAAGAGGAAGTGGTGAAGAAAGGGGAACGAAGAGAGTGTTTTGGAAAAGGAGAAGGAGTTTGTGTTTGGAGTACGAAGGGACTCTCTCTTAAATACCGAGGTCATTAATGCCGGCACGAAAGGAGGCAATGGGTCAGCCATCAGAAAAGGGATAAAATTAATGAAACGATGGCTGTGTTTCAGAATAATTGCTAAACTAGGAAATTTGAAGAGACGACACTGTTCACAACGAGAAAAATATATATATATATATATATATATATATATGTATGTATGAGGAGGGGTCTACTGTTCAAAAAGCCCGCGAAGAAAAGAAGGAAGAGAGGTAGAAAGGGCAGGAAAGTATTTTATTCACATATGACCGCAGGAACGCTTCATATGTTCAGGGGGCTAAATGTTGATGGTCATTTTGAAAGTCAAAAAGAAAGAAGGAGCCCAAAAACACGGGCAGAAAAGAGTTGGTAAACATATAAAAAAAACCATTAGCCCAAGCGGCAGGAATAATGGATCACAGGTCCATGAAATAAACAAATGGGCCTTGAGGAAGCAAACGGGCTCAAGGGAGCCCGGAAAGAGAGAAATAGCAAACTCATGGGTAGTATATGATGTAGAAAAGTGAGAATGGGCCACGGCAAGCCCGAAATAATGTAAGTAAAGAAAGTAAGGGGTTGATGGCAAGCCCATGAACCCCAAGGATGAGGATAAGATAATTGGGCCAAGGAAGCCCAATGAAGTTAGTAAAAGCCCATGGGAATACAGAGCTAGGAAAATGGCCAAGGAAGCCCAAAGGAAAGCAAAATGGCCAAGGATGCCCAAGAGAAAACAAATGGCACACAGGAGCCCGCAAGTAATGTGATGAAAAACCAATGGCTATACTGAGCCACTGGGGAAAGAATAAATGACAGGCACAAAGAGGTCCAGCAGGATGGGGTCAAATAAATATCACAGCAGGAATGACAGAGTGATATAGCAAGAAATGATAGCAGTTAAGGAATAGACTGAAAAAAGGCAAAGCCCAACATCAAATAAAGCCCAGCTCTTAAGGGGAGCGAGAAATCAGAAAGCAACTCACATAAAAGGTCAAGGACGGACGGCAGACCGTGCAGGCAAGCTTCCAAACTGCAACGAATGCATGAGCAGCAGACAGATTTTAGACATACATGGAAGGGAGGCACGCACAAAGCCCAGACATCACCAGCCTGTACCCAACCAATACGGGACATGGTGAGGTCATGGGTCAGAGGTAAAAGGGCATGGTTTGGCAGTGGGGAGAGGGGAAAAATCTATTCTGAGGTTCTTGCTCTGGCTCTTTTAGGGGAAGTGCTCTGCTGGGATGACATACCGCCCAAAAGAAGTAAGGCTGAGTTGGAACCACTAGGTGCATGCCATGAGGGATAGGAAGAGAGAAGGCACCCACACCATACCAGGCAAGGGTGCCACGGTAGACAACCAAACAAAACAGTTTTTCTTTTGACTGGTAATGGGGAGTGGCACACAAATGGACCTGTGGTGGTGGGCAAATACACCCAGACCAGACAAAGGTGGTTAAGGGCTAAAACAGTAAAACACGATCGCAGTAGGCACTATAAGAAGCCTTTGCGTGCACAGGGGAAAGGACCACAATCACGGTAACAAGAACCTCTAAGGAAAACTACGAAATAGAAAACTAGTGTGGAGGAAAGAAAAGAAAGATAAGAAAAAAATTAAAAAAGGAAAGAAAGAAATAAACAGAGAGTTAGATCGGCAAGCATGCACCAATAAGTTGATTCCCTCTCTCCCTCTCAAAGTCCTGCTCTCTTCCAGAAGCAAGGAGTTCTCTTGGGCACCAACCATTCAGGTCTGTTTCCCTCAAAGTGATTAATTTTCGCAGTAGGATTTCTCCGGGAGATTATTCGTGTTGAGAAGAAACGTTCTTCTCTCTCTGGTTTCGGTCCTCCAGATCAGACTTGATCTGATTTCTTTCTTTTTTTGATTAACCCATATGCCATCCACTTATTCCCTTACTCTCTTTATAAAAGTTATTGTTGTTATTATGATTATCCTTCTTAATTAGGGGTTATTTACTCACTTTAATTAAGGAGCCAAAATACTCCTTTTTCTTTTTCTGTTTTATTATTATCATGTCTGTCTACTACGACTCATCTAAAGTAACCCTACCTACCGTAAGCATGCTCTTGGCAAACGAGGCATAGTTTGCGCACAAGTCGGACCAAATTGAATTGCAGTTGGATCGGTCTCAACTCCCTTACTCAAAATACTTGGGCCTAGTACCACAGGAAGCAGCCTAGCCCAATATAACAAAGAGGCCCACCACAAACTCTTCAAAAGCAACTTCCACCTCAGACTCCAATCGCTTGAATTAACAATAGGCGTTATTGCTACACCACGCTTACAAGTGTTGTTGTCCAACAATTTGAAAAACTTATAGTTATGTTCATCATCCTATACATTAAAACAAAGCACTTAAATAGTAATACAAGGAATTGGTGACTTAAGGCACAAACTTAAATAACTAAAAATGGTACTCACTAGCGACCAATAGCAACAGCCATAAAACCTCCTACCAAAATTATGAAGTTACAAGGACGTCTTAAGGGTGCAGTGCCCACGGTCACTCAAATGCCCACTAGTACTGGAGTAGTAATTACTTGTATCCGACATTTTTAGGAAACCCACCCCTATATCCATCTCAAAAAGAAGAAGAGAATTTATAATAAATAAATAAAAGACGACATTTCAAGTGGAATACACTGATTATGTTCCAAATGGTGCTCAAAGTGCATTGTTCAATACACATAAATAAACATAATTCAGCATACAAAATGTCTAAAGTAGTGTGAGAGACTTCAGCATACAGTAAATTAAAATTTGCTACCAAGTGTGGTTCAAGAATTTTATTGGATTTGTCAATTATTTTGGATTACCATATTAGAGAGCCTAATTAGAAATCAAATCAATAATTTTTTTTTTTTTTTTCAGTTCAACAAGGTTTGCATTTTTTATTCTTGTTTAATATTTGCATACATGTATCTCTATATAGCTGGGTTTTTTTTTTTTTTTCCCCTTGTGTTACTCGACATTTTGACTTGTGTTTATTATTGCTGGAAAACAAGTGTTGAGGGGGAAATTGATGCCTCTATCTAAGATGTTGGGAAGCCAAACCAAAACTCGACTATGGGCTCTTGAGATGGTATCCAAAGACTTTCGATGTGATGACAAAGCCTATCCAAGCAAGAAACAAAGGCTGCACATGACAAAACAGTAATAAAAGCCCAATGAAAAACACATTACAATACTTAATTAGTACATTAATGGTCCTGGTCCGATAGTTCAAATCAGTCCTCTAGTGTTACGATATTATCTCTAGTGGTAGGGTAATTTTAGGTTAGTAAGTGTGTTTAAATGGTAAAAAATCATATTTTTTCCTTATTATTATTAAGTCAACATAAGGGAAAACTTCCATAGTTTCCAAAACATTATGCCCTTCATCATAATAATACTAAAAAATGATTAAAGGCTTCATAGTTATAAATAAAAGAGGAAAAATAGGATGGAATGAATGAAGAGAGCACGTCCAGCCGTTTGCATAGATTGATTAAGTTTGTCCCCTTTCATCATGCACTTAAATGACTTTCCCCATGTAATGCTCTTTTAGTTTTTAGTCAAGCATTAGTGATATTATCTTTCTTAAGAATAGCTTTAAATATTAGAAATGTATGTCTTTAATGAGAATGATTTTTAATATGAAGTCTTTGTGCCTTTTAAGAGAAATGCCTTAATATTGATGTCCATATGCCTTCCATGAGAAAGGGCTTTTGTAATGTGTTCTTGGAAGAGTATTTGATATGTTTTTAAGATGTTTGGAGATGGTAAGAAACATATATGTGTGTGTGTATATATATATATGTATGTATATTGTGAGATATGGTGTTTGTAATATGTATAGGAATTATATCTAGATACTTTGTTGGACATGGATCTTGAAGATTTATGAGAAGTATGTATGGGTATTTTGTGAGGAATGTGTTTTGGGTAGTAAAAATGATGAAGTTTCAGAATAATGGAGTGTGGGAAAGATGGATAATGGATAATGGTATGTTGTAAAATGTGTGTTGTGTTGTTATCTATGAAGAGAGACTTTGTAAGAGAGATGGGGAAGTAGGAAAGTGTGTATGTGGCAGCAAAAATGAGTAAAGTTTTTGAACCAAGGGGTGAGAGAGAGGGATGGATGGTGTCTTTAGGATAAAACCTTAATTTTCGAAGATTGACAATAAAAATCATAATTTTGGCATTGGCTTTCGGGGCTTTGTATGCATAGGGGGCTTTGAAGTTTGGCTTTTGAATGGGTGTGGTCTCAATCTATGCTTTCCTAGGGCATTCGGCAAAGTACCAGATTTCCACAACAAAAATCTGGCGACATGTCACCTTACTTTCTTGGCGGAAATTAGGCATCGCTTTGCCTTAGGTGACATGGACTGTGACAATCACACCGGAAGGAGCGAGCAAGTATATATATACATACATCATACACAATGCAAGCACACAGAGCAGGAAAGTTGTTAGGACATATGTGAAAAATCTTTGACAAAGTAAGTGGTTTTTTGTTTTTTAACCAAAAGAAGAAAGTTTGAGACTTTAATGTTGGTGACACAACTGGATGATGTCATGAGGATGACATCCTTTGCTTGGAGGAAAATATTTGGCATTAAATTCATGGTTTGGCCAAAAAAGGTAAGATAAGCTTTATCCTATTTTTGGTACCACAGCTGGAGCCACTGCAGAAAGTGCTGGAGCTATTACAGCTTCTGTAGAAGTTGTTTCTACAGAAACTGCTGCAGAAGCTTCTACTGGAGCTCTTTGCAGCTTCTGTTGGAGCTGTTTTTGCAAAACAGCTTTTGCTGGAGCTGTTTACCGCTTCCGTTGGAGCTGCTGTTGGTATTTTTGACTAAGTTTCTTCTTTTGGAAAATTATATGCTTAGGCCATATATAATTTTGGTAAGTAATAGACTAATTGGTTGATTTTTGATGAAGTTTTAGAGATGTAATTATGGTCTTTTTGTATTTTAACCAAATCTTGGAGAGTAAAGAGAGCATTTAATGCTAGATATGAGATACTAATATATATTTAGCCATGTGCTTGGAATTGATTTATATGAAACTAATAATATAATTAAGATGGAATGATATAATTATATTTTAAAACCTATATTATATGATGGACATTAATTTTGTAAAGAGCATGGGAAGTTTTATCATTTTAAGTGTTTTGTGATATGAAAGGTTTACCAAATGTTACCTGTTGCACACTGACTCGTCAGAGTTCAAGGAATTGGGGAAGACATGCCAAGCAACATGCTTTCCTTTATCAACTTTGAACCACTGGAGTTTTACTGAACATACTTCTTGGCCCTCCAAACCAAGACTCCCAAAATTCCCCCAATGAGACTCATGAGCTTGGATCATAAGCCAAAATGAGATGATGTGCTATGAGCTTGAACCATGGGCTTTGATGCCTTTTTTGTGTAAATATGGGCTCTTTTGGGCTTTAGAAGAGATTTTTCCAGAATCCATGATAGTGTTGACGTGGTGCAGGTCGCCAATAAAATGAAGCCTCGTGGTGTAAAAAATTTGTCCTCAACAACAGGTTGCCAATGTCGTGGATGAGATCCTTTTTACTCAGGGTGTGCTTTTATGGTTCTTTTTATGCTTCTTTGATTGAGAATTTTATGAGTTTGTGGATTATGAGATGCTTTACTCTGATATGGTTTTGATAAATCAAATGGAATACTAGGCTATTGCAAATTTGCAATTATATGTAAAGCATGTTAGTTTTGATGCTTCTTAACCTGCTTGTACTATTACCACTAAGAATGTATATTGAACCCTATTTTGGTTTCATTTTCTCTGGAATGTATAGCTAGTTTTGAAGCATTTATTGATATAACTACTTGTGAGCCTACCTTCCTTACAACCTTCAGTAAGCAAATGCAGCAAATATATATCATAAACTTATACAACTATGCTATTACATGGGTTTGACCATTAACAAATTGTGTATCTTTATGCATTCTTAATGCCTCTCTATTCATCTAGCATGCAGTTATGGGTTATAAATGTCAGAGTTAAGTTATTTTATAGAAGTGGAATGATGTGACTAAGTAGCCCAACTTAGTAAACCATAAATCTACAATGTGAATAATCAAAGTTGATGACTAATGGAGATGCTTAAAGATGGATGTTATCCATCTTTGCAATAGGTTATTTGCATTTGAAAAGTTCACTGACATGGTGTATATATATTCATATGCTTTCTCATTCAATGGCAAAGTTGTGTGCATTACAGAGCATACAAGCACATTTTTTACAATTGGGAACTAAGAAGTTACAACAAAAATTCAAATGTACTACTACTTGTTAGCTTTTAAAATTTCATCCAACAAACACGTAAAATCATATTCAAATAGGCAACATACCCATACCATGATATTCAAACAACCAACATACCCATCCAAATTTTTCTAACCTAAACAGCATAATAACATTAAACCCAAAATCAACAAAACCCATTTGTCGACGCCAGGCCGCGAACGGCTGGAAAACCGCTAGGCCTTTGTTCGACCACCCGCAGTGGTGACACTCCCACGCACGTGCGAGGCCCGTTGGAGGCCCCTCTCGATAATGGTGCGGTTTGCACGGTGCTTCGAGTGCTCTCTCTCTCGGTTTAGGAAGGTATTTGTCTACCTTTGGAGGTATGGCGGGAATCTTTGCCAAATTTTAGGTGATTACCAAAGGTAAGTGACGTCGCCACCAATCATTAGGTTTTTCTAAGCTGTGATTGGTCACCTATTTCTAGTTGATTTTATTACCAATCATAAGCTAAGAAAAAGGGCATTTTTCCTAATCTAATGTGGATGACAAAAAATCTTGATTCTTGAGTCCAGAAGTTTGGTTATGTGTGGGGAAGGTGTTAGGCACCTAACAATACCTATCCAAGGACAGTCGTTTATTTTGATAAAACCTTAATTTTCGGAGATTGACAATAAAAATCATAATTTTGGCATTGGCTTTCGAGGCTTTGTGTGCATAGGGGGCTTTGAAGTTTGGCTTTTGAATGGGTGTGGTCTCAATCTATGCTTTCCTAGGGCATTCGGCAAAGTACCAGATTTCCACAACAAAAATCTGGCGACATGTCACCTTACTTTCTCGGCAGAAATTAGGCATCGCTTTGCCTTAGGTGACATGGACTGTGACAATCACACCGGAAGGAGCGAGCAGGTATATATATACATACATCATACACAATGCAAGCACACAGAGCAGGAAAGTTGTTAGGGCATATGTGAATCATGTTAGGAACATATGTCAATGTAGAATTGGCTAATCCTTTGACAAAACGCACTTTACTTGTAATTGGGTGGATCTAGGATGTGTTTAATACTTCAAGGAACAAGGTTTCAAGTCTAAGTGTTAAAGCCATGCAAATTTGTCCAAGAATCAAGTGAAGAAGTGTTGGATTTTAAAACTCGACAGCTAGCTCGACAAATAGCATCTATCGAGGTTTAAAAGGCAGCTTTTGCCTGATACTCGACAGCTACTCGATAGATATCCTATCTATCGAGATTTAAGAAAATCAAATTTTCAGATCTGATTTTACTCCAATCCATGTATGCATGTTTAGGCTTTTTTTTCTAATAACCCTAAACATATATAAGGATTATTTTAATGGCCATCACGGATGATGCAAGTGAGTACAACTTGATGCAAAGGTTTTTCACAAGCATATTGTGACCAGAGACAATTTGCCCTAGTTCATCTTACTCTTCAAGAAGTTGCTGCGTTTGTACGCCATAGGGTTTTATAACCAAGGAGCTTCGTGACCTTCATCATGTTAATGAACTAAAGAACTTTGCAGCCAACATCCTTCTCAAGTTGGTGTGCTAGTTACGAACTTGGATCCATGCATCAATTGGTTAGTCACATACTGGAAGTCATGCATTAAAAGAAGAGATTGTCACTACACAACAAGTCCAATTGGGTATTGGGGTAAGGATTCAATGTAGGTTGGTATAAGGTACTAGGATTCCTTTACTTGTAACCACTTGTTATGATAATAGTGGATTCTCAAGAGTGGTGACCTTAAAATCACCCAGTGGGGTTTTTGCCTTAGAGGTTTTCCCCATTCATAAACAAATCACCGTACCAACTTTATTTTCCACTACATATTAACTTAGTTGATGATTTGTTTATGCTACCACGCGTATTGCATACTAATTGAATTAATTAATTAACTTGGTTAATTAATTGGTTAATTCATCACAAGGGGTCTACATTCTCGGCTTATCAAGTGGTATCAGAGTAGGCACACTCTGATTAGGGTTAATCTTTGCTATGTGATCCATTGACCCATGTTGTCATGGATAGAGGACAATCTTTAATTATACCTTCTTTATTTGATGGCACTAATTATGCATACTGGAAAGTACGCATGAGATCTTTCTTGCAGTTGTTAGATGAAAAAGTGTGGCAAGTTGTGGAGATAGGCTGGACCAAGCCAAAGGAAGCACCATTTGATTGGGATAATGCGCGAATGAGGAGTTCAAGAAGATATCTTCCACTAAAACTTCAAAGGAAGCATGGACCATCCTCTAGACAACTTATGAAGGAACCAAGGCTGTCAAGAATTCAAAGCTTCAAAGGCTTACCACGAGCTTTAAAGAGATTAAGATGGAGGAGGATGAGTCATTCGATGAATTCTATGCCAAGCTCAAGGACATAGTGAACTCAGCCTTTAATCTTAGGGAAACCGTTCTCAAACCCAAGATTGTTAGAAAGGTGCTCAGATCTCTACCCGAGAGATTTCATGCCAAGATCACCGCAATTGAGGAATCAAAGGATATTGACAAAATTCCTTTGACAGAGCTGGTTGGCAATCTGCAAACCTATGAGTTGGGTTTCATAAGGATCGAGAAATCAAGTAAGGGCAAGAGCATGGCATTGAAGGCCAAAAGCAGTGACACAGATGAGTCTTTAGACAATGAAGATTTTAAAATGAAATCCTACATTACAAAGCAGTTCAAAAAGTTTATGAAGAATGCCAATGCCAAAGGATTTGACAAAGACTGCAAGCAATTCAGTTCGTCTCAATTCACGAACCAAGATAGAGGAAAGAAGGATGCTAAGGAAGGCAGTTAGTACATTGTTCCCTCCGGACCTAAGTGCTTTGGGTGTCAAGGATTCAGACACATGAAACAAGAGTGCCTAACTTATTTCAAGACTATTGAGAAAAGCAAGACCTTTGCTGCTACCTTGAGTGACACTAAGCCTGAGGATGATTTGGACAATGAGGATGATGGAATCCTGAATGCCTTCACTGCTACAATTGATCCTACTAATGGGGGTTCAGAAACAATGGATGATGAAGAGGACTTGGTGGATTCTAAGTTCGAGAAAATGGACAATCAAGATGATATCCACACAGCCTATGAAAAATTGTATAAGGTTTCTAAGAAGCATGAGAAACTATACAGGTTGGCCACCAAGAAGCTGAGTGATGTGGAACTTGATCGAGAAGAGCTTTCCACAAAGTTTGATGAAACTAATCAGACTATTGGAGCACTGCGGTTTGAAAACAACTTCTTGGCTAAGAAGACCAAGAAGCTTGAGGCAAAGCTGCTCCAAATCAGAGCTCAGATGGAGAGGACTTCAAGTGCAAAACTTGACGAGATGCTTAGCCTCCAGAAATCTGCTTCTGATGGAACCAGTTTTAGGTATGAATTCTCTTCTCCTAATATTGCTTCTACTAGTACTACTATTTTTGTTTCTCCTACTAATAATATTGAATCTGATAACAATAATTTCAAAACCGTGTTAACTAGTGAGAACATAGACAATGGTAAATCTATCACAGGAGCACCCCCTAAGCTTGATAGTAAAGAAACTAAAAACTCTAGGGCTAAGAAGGGAAATACTCAAAAATCTAAACAGAAGAAGCAGCATCTCTGTCATCATTGTGGAGCAATTAGACATACTCGACCAAATTGCTATAAGTGGTTGGCCACTCAACAGAGCAATAGTATGATCTCATCGGGAAACTAGAATTAGTTTCCATCCTCTTTTGCTCCTCTTGGAGATCTACTCAGTGCCCTCATGTTCCTTTCGAACTTAAATGGTTTCAATTCTTCCCCCTCACTGGCGGATCAAGGGTTTGCCAAACAGAAAGGTTCTTCCAGGGTGTGGAAGGAAAAAAGATCCAAGTGATTTGGTCACTTTATCTCTCTCTGTCTCTCTCTCCCCTTTCTTGTTTTTGAATATGCATTACTTAAATGTTTAGCCATCTTGTTTTGAGTCAGTCTAGTTTTATGCTTTGATTTGTTTAACATGTTTTTGTTTGTTTATTTTCAGTTTTGCTTTATTTTGTTTTTCATAAAAATTAAAAAAATAAAAATTGAAAAATCAGAAAAATACAAAAACATTGTGTCTTTTGTATACATTGGTACTTGTGTATTTTGGATGGTCATTGAAGCAAAGTTTTCTAAACTTTGTATCATTTGTAGCTTAGATGAACATCTCTATGCATAACTAAGTAAGTGAGCTTTGTGGCTCATGTTTGTGATGAGTAAGATTAAGTAATCATTTGTACTTAACACTCGTATCACTCTTTTTGACAAGAAGGACTAGAAAATCCTAAGATAAATGCATAAATAACCATCTCACCACTATTGCCTGCCAATCATGAAATGACATATATATGCTTCAACATAGCAAAAGTGCAATGTCAAAAGTTTAACATCATTGGGTATCTCTTTTCTCTCTCCTATATGCCCATGCATGGTTTGCTTAAAAGAAAAATATGCAAAGAAAAATAAAAGCAAAAAGAATCAAAATGCTTTATATATGATTGCAAGCGTGTCTTCTAGGAGATTTAGGAGCTATAGGATGTACCTCGAAGGTGATAGTCCCCATTAAGCAGTTATGATTATGTGTGAGTAAAGTGATTTTCTCATATCTCAAATCGTCACAACATAAAGACACTTATGCAATCTTGCGATGTTTTTCACACACAACACACAATATTCTTTGTTACTCTTGATACATATGCAGGTACAATGTGATTTGACCATCACAAGGAATACATGTGTTAATGTATGCTCACTAAACTATCTTGATTTGTCTTTGAAATATAAAATTGGTTAGACTTGTTTAGTGTGTGTGTGTGTGTGTGTGTGTGTGTGTGTGTGTGTGTGTCTTGGATCTAAATGTTTGATATTTTTCTAGTTGAGAGATGATTTTGAGAGTTTAAAATGTTGTTTAGATCTTTGGTTGAGTAGAATGTTTGATTGCATTCATGTCTGTATTTTTCTCTTCTTTGAAAAACTGTTTTTGAGCAATCTCGACAGCTTCTCGACACCTTTCGACAACTAGGCTATCAATCGAGCCTCTTGATCTTCTTTTCTCGATAGCTGTTATCGCAATTTCGATCCATCGAAGTTTTTGAGAACTTGCCTCAATAGCTTCTCGACAACTTCTTGATCCATTAAGGAAGTTTCTGTATGCTCGATAGATGCTCAATAGCTTCTCGATCCATCGAGGTCACTTTGCTGTGGACACCTCTCTATAGATCCTCGATAGCTCCATCTAGCGAAAATTTAAAGTTCGACACCTCTCAATACCTCTCAATCCATCGAGCTTCGTATTTTTCTATATATAGCATCAGCGCAATTTCTTTCATTTCTCACTGATCTCTTTCGATACTTTTGACTTCTCTATCTCCCAAACACCTCACACTCAACCTCTTCACATTCCCCACTCATTTTTCGGCCTCAAGAGAGTATTCTTCATCTGGTACGATCTTATTTCTCTCATCTTATCATGCATTTCATTCTTTTTTGCCTAACTTTTTGGGTTTTTGAAAAGTTTTTAGGGGTTTTCAAAATTGATGAGGTTTTTGCAAAATTTTTGGGATGGGTTTTGTTTAAATGATTTTTAAATGATCATGCATTGCATCACATTTTCATTTTAACTATGATTCATGCATTTTAGATGTGTGATTACTATGTTGAAATGATGTGTGTTGGTAGGTTTGGATTGGGCTGAGCCCATGATGTTTTTACTTTTGCATATCACATGTTCATGCATTTTTCATGCATACGTACCAATTTTGTTTCTATCTTATTGATATTAAATTGTATTGGTTCTTTTTTGCATCTTTCTCTCTCTCTCTTTCTTTCGGTTAGGCGCTCTATGGCACCTAAATGGAAATCTACTCTGTCCCGGAACCCTCTTCATTCTGGGGCATCTTCTTCTTCTCCCTCAGCTAATTCTACTCCATCCCATGTCCTGTTCCGTGATGATAAAGCCCGTAAGGACTTTTAAGAGAACTTTTCACGACATGACATTCATTTAAAACGCCAAGTCGTTCTATCAGACTTTTCAGATACTGACCTTCCCACTAGTTGGGAGTCACTGTGTGGCATCCCGGTCACTTGTCCTTCCATAATCATACAGGAGTTTTACTCCAACATGCACGGATTTAACTATTCTGTACCTCAATTTATCACCCACGTTCGAGGTACGCGCATTGTAGTCACTCCGGATCTTATATCCAAGGTGCTACACTTACCAAAGGTAGAGTTTGCTAACTACCCCGATTGTGAGCATCTTAGGACAGTGTCCAAAGACGAACTCTCGTCTCGATTTTGTGAGACACCTTCATCTTGGGGTGACCGTCAAAACACCCCTTGCTCGGGCTTTGCAAAAGGTCCAAGATTTCTTAACATGGTGATGACATTCGTTCTTCATCCTTTGTCTCACTATTACTCAATTACTAAGCCTCGCGCTCAATTTTTGTTATACCTACTTGAGGGAATAGATTTTCCCCCTCACTTCATTCTCTCCCTTATAGATGTCTATAGGGATACAACGACCCGAGATAAGCTCACTTTCCACGACGAAAATCCGGCGACATGTCACCTTACTTTCGCAGTGGAAATTAGGCATCACTTTGCCTTAGGTGACATGGACTGTGACAATCACACCGGAAGGGGTGAGCAAGTATATATATACATACATCATGCACAATGCAAGCACACAGAGCAGGAAAGTAAATTCCTACATCCCTAGAGCATGGCCTAAAATATAAGTGCAGGAAAGTAAACAGGGGTCACCGTACTCTAGAGATGAGGACGAATGGTACATAGCATGATATACCTAATACAACCCATCTAAGAGAGAAAGGAGGGAGGAAGGAAGGGGGTTTAAAAGAGAACATAACCAAATGGGAGAGGCTAGACCCCTAAATCTATTGAATATAGCCGCTTGGCTTATATCCACATACTCGCATCCTCACCCTTTTTGCTTGCGCCTGGGTGACCATGCCCTAGCTCCTTGCGTCCTCGCTCCATGTGTGCACATGCAAAGTCAAAGACAAGAACCCAACAGACAAACAATGGAAGGAAAAGATGCAAAAAGCATATGAAAGAGGCATAAAGCAGATAGCATGATAGACATGGCAAGCAAAGAAACAAGCGAGAAGACAAACAAGCAAGAAAGCAAACAAAAGGTGGTGTCCGCGAGGGACAAATGTAGGTTTGGATCGAATGTCCATAACTTCATTGTGTTAAAGCATGGACGACACACTAGCAAGCAAGACTCATGCATGGACGTGTGAGCAACGTGTAAAAATGCATAGAAGGCCAACAGGTGGCACAAACAAACATGGTAAGCATAGCATCATACGGAGCGAAAAGGGAAGGGTATGTACGAAGCAACCTCGCATCCGGAGATGCTTCCCAAATGGTCACATACAAACAAGGCCTCATGGGCGTCGAATGTAACCAAACAAGATCAAGCCCGTAGAGGGCATTAAGCATGGCCTAGAACAAGAGAGGCTAGCACAAGCATAAAGCATAGAAGCAAGCAAGCATAGACATGCAAATAGAATGATCCAAACCCTTTGATGTGGGCCTTAGGTATGAACGATGACAAAGACTATAGGGTCTAGATCAGGTCCTATCCATTAGGCCAAAACACAAGAAAATGCGATAAAAGGAACAAAAGGGCTACAATAGCACATGGCATGACAAACAAGGTCTAGGCCCAAGCACATAAACATGGCATAGAGCATCTAAGCACATAGATCTAACATAGGAGATGCATGAAGCAAGGAAGATCCAAACACTAAAGCACACGGAGGCATAGATCTAAACATATAAGCATGTAGATGTACATCTAAGCATGTGGATATGGTCATAAAGACATGGAAGAACACAAATCCGAGCATGGATATAGGCATAGGAGCATAGGACATGCATACAAACATGTAAATCTAAGCAAGGCATAACCATAGACATGATATCAAGCATGTGGGCATGTAGACCCAAACATCAACACATAAGAAAGAAGGATCTAAAGTCCAAACATGGCATAAAGCATAAAACATGTAGAAGATGCAACTAACACATGAACAAACATGGAAGCATATGGAAATAAGCTAAAAAGCATTCTAAAAGCAAGATAAAGCAAGAATCATGCTAGATAAAGCAATAAATCATGTTATTAAGGCAAAAAGAGCAAGATAAACGCTATAAAAAGATTTAGAAAGTTAGGGGTGTGGATAGTAGCTAAAAAGCTACATCTGCACCCCTAAACCCCAAATCCAAGGTGTAGAACCAAGGAAAAGAAGATTGGGTATAAGGACAATACCTTGTATTTTTGGTGAAGAGAAAAATCAAGAGGCTTTGATTTGTTTTGTGAGTGCTTTTGTGTGTAAAAATGTGTTTGGAAGAGAGGAGAAATGTGTAGAAAATGTCTAGGCAGAGAGCGGGACCCAGGAAAATCTCTTTTTTTTTTTTTTTTTTGGTCTGGAGGTGCCTGGGGCCTTTTATAGCCCCTGGCACGCTTTACGAGGTGGCACACCTTGTAGGGCTGCCGGTATCAACACCATTGATTGAATAAATTCCAAATGGGAAATGGGTTTAAACATTACAAACCCAAAATCTCAAAATTTGTTCAAAGGCGAAATAGAAGAAATCAGTTCCTTAAGTTGATTCAAAACCATATGGGTATAGAGCAAGAGAGACAGAGAAACGGAGAAAGGGGAAATTGAGAAAATGACCTAATACTATGGTTCAGTCGGTGTCAGTGACAATGATTCCAATCCAAATATGTGCTCACCGGCCCCAAACAACAATATGAGTTCAAAGGAGGGAGAGGCATGAAATGGGTTTTGTGGGAAGGGACAGAAAATGAAAGAGAAGGGACACGCGGGAAAGAAGAAGAGAAGTTGTGCCAGAAGTAGAAGAAGACGAAAGTGGGAGGAGATTTTTGGCTTATGGGATCCGGTCTCTTTCTAGGTTTTGTGATGGGCATGGCAGAGCAAAAAATTGAAAGTATGAGAAAGAATGTCACACGCGGGTAGGGATGTTACCATTTTGCGTAGTGACAATGAGTGGGCTCCACCATTTTGCCAAAAATTAGAGTTAAAGAGTGAGAGATATAACTCAGTTTTGGATCCAAACACAAATTTAAGAGATATTTGAGTTATAGTGGGAATAAAGATATGAGTTATGGGTTTTAAGATATGGGTTATGAGTAATCCAAACAAGCTCTAAGTGTCCATTCAATTTTGCATCTAATACAAGCTTTAGTGTTGCCCTAAGAAGAGTTGTGGGATGAGGTCCTCTACTTAATCAACTCCACTTAAATCTTAAGGGTAATGGTGTCAATGAATTAGAAGGGCTACAACAAACATAGCTGAAGTTATTGGAGCCCTTGGTGTTAAGATTGGTCGTTGATAAGGCTTTGGAGAACTATTAAAATGTTTATTTGAAAGAGATGCCGTACCTGTGCAGGAGTCAGTCATGGACCCTGCAAGTCATCCAAGTTGGGAGA
The DNA here is from genome assembly GCA_032727855.1 of Quercus ilex subsp. ballota. Taxonomy (NCBI): domain Eukaryota; kingdom Viridiplantae; phylum Streptophyta; class Magnoliopsida; order Fagales; family Fagaceae; genus Quercus; species Quercus ilex. The sequence goes on from CM064917.1 coordinate 26,979,725, forward strand.
ATTTTCAGGTGTGATGAAGTAGACATGCAAAACGCGTCAAAATTTCCTAACCCGACCCGAACTTGAATTTTTTTATCCAAAGTAAAAACAGGTTAACCCGTGACCCAACCTGACCAGCGACTCAACCCATAACCCAAACCATTTTTTAAAACTTTTATTTTTGGTAAAAAAATAATAAAATTAAAACAATATTGATTTAATTGTTTGTTGTGAGTTTTAAGAAAATAATTGAGACATTTACATAAATGCATGCAAATGAATTGAAAGATGAATGGTTAAGGCATTCTGTAATGAGTAAAGATTTTTAAATATCAAATAACAAAGTACATGTCAAGATAATCTAGTTACAATAGAGTTAAAACCATATGTTTAAAATTATAGACATGTATAAGAAACATTCATAAGTGTGAAAGGAGTGAAGCCAAAGTATGAATGAAATTAGCATAAATTATGAATGCTTAGACCTATTTTTTAACAATTCATGTCCAAAATAAATAGCTTTTCAAAATAAATTATGATATTTCCTAGAGTTTGTGTTGCTTAATGATTATATGATATTCATAAAAAATGTCATGTATAAATAAGTAAACAATCAAACATTAATGTATATTCTCAAATTGAAAGAAAATATCAACCACAATTGATAATAGATTATAAAATTATTTTTCAAGATTATAAATTTCTTATATATTTTTATTCTTTGTCAAATTAGTTATCCAATAAGGAAGTTGTAATTTTATTTTTTGTTTTGGGATGTAGATATTGTGTAAAAATGAAACTTGCATATTTATTTTACTTATCCTTTGTGCCAAATAAAAAATAAAAAATAAAAAAAGAAGTAATGTTGGGATTTGTATAGTTTTAAAAGTATTGAACAAGTATTAATTTGTTTAGCTGATCTCATCTTGATATGAGTGGGGAATTGAAAGTAATGCATCAAATAATTTGCTGGGTGACTTTCCAAATGACAACATGCTTTCTTAAAATTTTAAAAAAATAAAAATAAAAAAAATAAAAAAATCATGTGCACAATACAAGTCAACCCAACCCGATTGACTCGACCCATTTTTAACGCACAACCCATTTGAACCAACCCAAACCCGACCGGACCGTTTGCCACATCTATGATGAAGAGAACAGTCAGGACTTAGAGACCAGTTTTTAGTTGAGTCGGCAAAATGGCTTTAGAAGCAGATTTGAAGTGCTTCTGCATCCTTAGGAGTTTCCTGGGGCAGACACGGCTGCTAAGGTTAGCCGAATTACTTTCTTCAGTCGTGTGTTGGGCATTGTGTTTGTTGGCTGTATTGGTCTTTTCCTTGAACCAAAGTAAAAATAAATGATGGTATCAAAACTCATATTAACCACAAGGGTTTTAAATCCAAACCCTATTAATCTATGCCCAAACCCTTTCTACACAAGTGGGTATATTCAACGAACTACCAAGGCCCGAAGTTGTGTTAAATAAGTTCTATTTATAACTAAAAGATTACGGGAGTTGATATTGGGCAGCAGATCATACGCTACAAGATCAAACGTGAGCAAAGCTCTTCACGGGACCTCTCACTATGAAATAAGACAAGGCAGACAAGAAATGAGCCAAACCAAGTCTAACACTAATAAAATCCAACGTTCCAGGATGGTATTGGGCAGCATATCATAAACTTCTCAGCCTAATAGGCTTACAAAATCGTTAACTCCCTGGAACAATTGATATTTTTATGTAAATATAAATGTAAAAAGTCGCTTCACTAACTCAAGAATTTTTTTACCTATATGATAAATATTACAGAAAGAGAAAAAAAATCTTAATATACACATGAAACGTTTAAAAAATGATCTCAAGCCAGCTTTAGCTCCAACCATCACTCAACATCCCTAGCTCTTCCCAGTAGCTTTCGCAAGGGAAGTGAAATTGAACCTGCAAATTGGGTGAGGGGAAAAAAGAAAGAGAAAGAAAGAAGACATCACAATATAGAAGAGGTTCTAACAAATACTCCTATTCACTTATGTTCACATTGAGCATCTTGAATTTAGAAAATGTTAAAAAATAAAAACAATAAAATAATTATAAATAAAAAAAACACCTAATCGTGCTAAATTAAGAGGCATAATATTTTTGAACAAGCCACGCATGAATTAATATTGGTTTGAAATAAGATACCTGATAAGTGGTTTCTGTTGTACCACAGGAGCAAGCGTGACATTTAACAATGGTGCCGCAAGTTCCGTAGGCTTTACAGGGGGGAAAAAAGACAAGGAAAGAGAAATGGTAAACACTGTCAGAACATTTTCACTGATTATATTACTTAGAAGAACATTCCTTTTCATTAATAGCCAGTCTGGCCAAATGAGGTTAAAGCAGTAGTGATGCAAAATAAGAATAAATTGAACAGTGAGTGATGACTCTATATCAACACACACACACACACAAAAGCCAGAGATAACCTAGCGTAGCTTGTTTGGTTAAGGCTACATTATATAATTATATAATTATATTTATATTTGCACATGTTTGAAACCAAAAAGTGGTGTCTGGAAAAGTGGTGTCTTGAAAAGCCCAGCTTCTGTATTGCCAGTTAATAGATAAGATCTTCAAAAGTATCAGAAAAGCTACTCATTTCATCACAACTATTTTTTAAATTGGTGATGAGCTCATATATCATGAAGCACATAAGCCTTTCAAACAAGTATAAAAACAAATGCAAATCATTTTCATCCAACAACAAATAATAGATTTCCATTTTGTCCTCGTACCAATTTTTTTTTTTTTTTTTTTTTTTTTGGAGGCCAAAAAAAAACAGATTACCTTGAGGTTAAACATCAGAAAAACATATATTTCATCTATTTAAAGTAACTAAAACTAGCACGTGTGAATAAAACAGAAAAAAAAAATTGCAAGGAGAATCCAATAGAGACATCTACGCTCAAAATAAAAGGTCACAAGGTTAGTGAATCAGACCTCAAGCTCCTCTAAGCTCCCACTGGAATATAAACCACCGGAAGAACCAGCTCCATTGCTAGATGGTACTGGCACTGCTTCTGCTGCATTAGCTGTTGAAGACTCGATAGGGCTACCTTTCATGTTCCCCCTAGAATCTTTAACTTGATTTCTATATTCAGAATCATCCTCAAGCTCATCGAGTTCTTCTGGAAAAGCTTGGTGGGCAACATATGGGCCTGACATTATCTTCTCAATTGCTAGACTCTCCGCTTCTTTAGAGCTTGTATCAGCAACAGCAGATGGAGCTAAGTTAGGTGGATTGCATCTTGCAAATCCATCAGCTTGACTGTGGGTATCCATATTTTCGCCTTTAATAGAACATGAGCTAACAGTGCTGACAGGGCTACCCTCATGAACTTCCCCAGCAGAGGGAGGTTCAGTGGCTAAGCGCTTGGCACTTCTCGGGTTAGTCTCTACATTATCATCCACCTGCTTTCTATTCCTTCCATCGTCAACTCCATTTGAAACTTCTTTAGCTTCACAGGAATTCTCTTGGGCATGACCCCCAACAGAGGGAGGTTCAACAGCCAAGCACTTGGCACTTCTCAGGTTATCTACATTATCATCCACCTGCTTTCTCTTCCTTCCTTCATCAACTCCATTTGAAACTGCTTTACCCTCACAAGAATTATCTTGGGCATGACCAGAAACTTTCAGTTCTGAACTCTTAGTCTTCCAAGTTACTTTAGATGGTCGGGAAGGTCGAATACCACCAGGAAATACAAAGTTTGGAATATTCCTGCGTTTTACATGGCATACATGGATCTCCATCCCAGGCTTCCACGATGCGTACATGTTGACATTATGCTTAAATTCCTCCACAGTTAACCTTATATCAAACTGTTCACCCTCGTTCACTGGAACACCTTGTTTTCGCTGCAAACCCATGAAGTAACAGCAATGGAAAGGCCTAGATTTGTCTGAAAAATCCCCTGGGTGTGGGTGGCACTGAAGCATCTGATAAGTATGTCTCTCAATCTACGGTAACACATGATAAGCTATATTAGGAATCTATAAATTGGAAAACAAAACAGGATAAAAGAACAAAAATAAATAAAAAGCTGGAAATAACAAACTCTGAGAGTTTCCACCTTCAATGTTAGCTGGCGGAGGCGAGACTCAACCCAGCCTTTCCATTTTCTCAGATCATCAGCATTTTCTGCAGTAATCTCTATTTGTAGGTAATTCTTATATGCTTCAAAGAATGCATAAGGCTCAAAAAGAGTATCCCAATCTGCCTTGCTTGCCTCCATAGCCTGCAAGCACTAATAAATGTCAAATTCTAAAACTAAAATAATGAAAATAACCACCACAAGCCAATAAATAGTTGCTCAAATGGAAAATCCCCCACCCTATAATTATAGGGTAGCTCTTTTCTTCCCCCTCCCCCCTCTCTTAAAAATAAAAAATAAAAAATAAAAACAAAAACAAGATATAACAACAATAATAATAGTATAAGATTTAATCATTTAATTTGATTACACTAAGAGGTCAACTTAAATCACAATACCCAAGGCGCTTCTGAGTGTGCATAATATGATCAATGCACATTAATTCAATGCAAAGAGTTAAGAAGAAACATATCACAAATTAAACAGTGGGATCATACCTCACAAATCTCACTCCCCCTCTGAAACTCCTCTGACATAATTCTCAGAGTACTAAATGAGACATTATAGCTAGAGTTCATGCAGGGGTAAGCGGGAGTTATTATAGGCATCAAATGATATCTGTCCTTCGGGTTTCTCCTAGGATCCCAAACTTGAAGTCCAAGAGATCCTTCTTCAATGGAGCAAAGCATTACTGGATTTGGCCAACGCCACTGAGTGTACACCCTGAAGAATCGAGACACTAACATATTGGGCAGCGCATTGGGATATAGCTGGCATATGCGAGCAACCAGCAATGCCCAGTTTATACCACCAAGAAACCCTGAAACCTGCCCACGACAGGGAAGAAAATGCCCTAATAAATGACAGAGAATAGTAAGAAATAAGGAAATTATTTAATTACACCCTACATTTGAGTAAACACCACGACGTTTTGCCCAAAACCTCATGCACCTCAATGTTGTGCGGAAATTCTGCACTTTAAAAAACAAACAGGCAATCAGGGACAATAAATTCAATGGAGAATTTCAAAAAAGAAACTTATAAGCAGATATAATTTAGAAAAAGCAATCGCCACCACCTGAATGTTTGGAACCAAACGCAAAATTTGGTCAGTAACTCTACAGCCATTGAGACTACGAACTGTCTGTTCATCTGCATTCTGTAGTATTGAGTCCTGTGAAATATCTAGGTCCTGCACCAGAAGAACTTGTTAAAAACAGAAATGCACACACATTGAAGCAAACTTACAAGATATATACTTTTAAGCACCATGGAAACAAGAAATCAAAATATACTAGTTTCATTTCTATCCACCCCAATGTTAATTGGAATGTCCTATAATGTAAGGAATCTGTTTGATAAGTTTATTGCATCCCCAACGGCTCCTCTACGCCCAAAACTTACTTTAAGAAATCCATCTATTGGCAGATTTATGGACCCAACAAGGGAGCTTCGTAAATGGGCCATCTAAAACACTTGGCTCCTTCACATTTATATCATAGCATCTTTCACCAGCCTACCTTCGTCATCTTTGGAAAACTACCTAATCCAAAATCTCCCAAGAAGCAGCCATCTAAAGGCAACTGCAATACTCTTATCATCTTCAAGAGATCCATAAGAAATCTTTAACCATGTCACATGAGGTGCATTGCATTAATTGTACTGCTACTAAAAGAAAAGTTGTCACTATTTGGAACCCTGTTCAAGTCCTAGCACTCCACCCATCATTTTCAGTAGAAGAAGACAACAGTTATTTAGCCTCTAGCCTCTTAAGGCTTGTGGACAAAGGGGAGGAAACACAAAGGGAATTTCATATGAAGATGAGGCATGAAAACTAGATCCTAAAAATAGTACACTCTTCAAAATAATAGGTCTAATGATGCAATTAAACATGTTAAATAAGACTCCTGCTGCAAAATTTGACACCAGATAATATTCCAGACAGAAAGAAATAGGAAATCAAGCAGCACGAGGACATAATTTCTCTTAGGAAAAAGGAAAAATTGGTATATGGATACGCAATTCTTCACTCTTATCTCATGAGCACAAGATTAAATGATTTATACAATACGTTAGACATTATGCCCTGTCAAAATAAATGGCATGTCAAATTAAGAAATTATATTAGAATAAACACAACCCTTGGATTAGCACAACATATATCTAATCCACATTGGCCTATTGACAAACCACACACCTGTGTGGTTTCTACAAAACAAAGATAGTCCAACTTTCCTTCTATTCACAACTTCTAATTGATTGAACCATAGCTTAAAATATTAAAAAATAGTGATAATTAAATTAATTTTTTAAATAAAATAAACAAAAAGAAGAAGGAAGCAGATGAAAATAAGTAATTGACAGGATAAATCGGCACTTACTTCAGGAATAACCCAAAGTGAAAGTTTTGCATAAAGAAGGTCTATGGACACCCCAAGGAACTTAAATCTCATAACTGGAACATGAGCATCAGGAACTGGGTGCATATCCGTTACTTCAGGCATCTCCATCAGCATTCTGTGTAGCTCACCAAAGAAATCTTCCTACAGCCAATAAGTAATTTTAAGCTCATAAGGCAATACAATCTAAAAGAAAGTAAAAACCATTGTTCCATAAGTAGAAAAGAGCTAATCGCACTTCTCTTGTTGCATGTCTAGGTCCCACACAAAGCGTATCTATATCCGTACCAGGGCCATGCACCTTAAAAATCAAAACAAAATAAAAGAGAAGTAGGATGAACTATAATTCAAGGGATGAAAAAATTAAAAACACATAAAATGTAAACAACAAAACATTTTGAACTAGGGAGACGAGTTTCATACCCCTAGCCGATAAGAACCAAATGTGAAAATCTTGGCATTTGCTTCATGCACAAGTTGCTCATTCAACCCCTTTGCACGGCTAATTGTTTTGACCCAAATCTTTACAGTCTATTCAAAATTTTAAACGTCAACATCAGCATTGCATTCGGAAATACAAATTCACAAGAACAAAAACCAGAACATGCTCACAGAACAGAAGTTCAATTTTTTTCATAAACTCAAAAACCAACATACAATACAAAACATACACATAGTACTTTCCCCACTTTTCTCACTAAACAACCAAAGTAATAACAATGCAACAAACAACTTATCAGTTGAACCTGGTCAAGTCTGCCAAGCACTTCCTCCCTACTCACAGCTTCTTCCTGACTCTCATACAGTCCGGCATCTCGCAAATACTGAACACCCACAAAACCCAATTCATCAATATTTTTTTCAGCTATAAATTCCAAACCAAGTAATGGGTCATAGTAAATATCAACAAAACAAATTCAATTCACCAAAAATAATAAAAATGGAACCTTTTCAAGTTCACGGGTCTTGATCACGTCTTCTTCAGTAGGTCCACCCAATGAAATTGGTTCTGTAATGCCTAATCTCTTCCCATTATTCCGATTAATCAATCCGGGGCTCCCCATTTATAATAATTTTATTTTACACTGCCACAAATTTTATTGTTTTAATTTTTTTTTCCTTTTTTTTTTTTTTTTTTTTTTGACAATATGGGGATGATCTGAATTCTGAGCAAATTATTTATACTATTTCACAGAATATTTTTTTCTCTTTTTTTTTTCCAATAAAATTCAAACCAGAAACAAATGAAAATTCTAAAAAGAAAAAAAAAATAGAACAATGAAATAATCGTTGATTTTACAGTACTGGGTGGAAAAAATAAACTTTCCAAAGCTACAAACAAATTGGAACCATAAAAAATAAAAGCAAAGCAAACTATAGAACAGAGTACAACGCCAATATTAGAAAGCAAAACCCTAACCCTAGATGAGCAAAAAAACAATTATACAAAAGCGAAATACAACGATTCTGAGAAAAGCGATGGATCAGAAGCCGAAAACTCTTCTGCTTTTCTGATTGTTCATCGGCCACGATCACCAACCGAGTCTCTCAAATCTATCGTTACCCACAAAAAAAAAAAAAACAAAAGAGAGAAATAAATAAATAAATAAATACGTAGAAAATAAGGGCAAGGATAGAGATATATAAATTTAGAAGAGAAAACAAAGAAGAGAGAGAGAGCTTACAGTGAAGGAGAGAGAGAGAGAGAGAGAGAGAGAGAGTTGGTTTAGGATAGATTTTGGTTAGAAAGACAGTTGGTGTGAAGGTGATGGTGATGGAAGGAAAGGTGTATCCAGTGAGGTTGTGACGATAACGGTGACCGATTAGAGAGAAAAAAGAAACAAAGAAAAGTGTTTTTGCTGTGCTGTGTTGTGTTGTGTTGTATTATTAACTTACCGACTGCTCTCCACCACCAGAAGAGTCAGATACCATCAATCAATAACTACGCACCCATTTTTAAAGAAGAAAAACGCTGCATATTCCTTTTTCTTTTTCTTTTTTCTTTCTTTTTTTTAAGTGCGCATTTGTTTTCTCTTTGGAACATAATTCAATTTATTTCTAACTTTTTAATTGTGTTAATTTCATTATTAATTTTAGTATTATGTTAATTTAATTCATATTGTTATATTTTAAATAAAAATTACTGATGTGGCTAACGGTCAATATAAAAAATTAGTTTTCTCATAGCAATAAACTTTTTTTTTATAGTTAAACTGCAAATCTCAATCTTTATTTTTCACCAAAATTCATTTCAATCTTCTAACTTTGCTTCTATTCATTTCAGTCTTCTAACTTTCAAGTTTATTCAATTAAGACTTTTTTATCTACTTTTGTTATATGTTATGGTTAATTTTCCCATTTTTTAAATTTTTCTTTAAATTTTTTTAATTTAAAAAATTCAATTAAGGATTAAAAATTATTTTTTAAATATTTTTAAAAAAATTAACAAAAATTGAATTAAGTGTGCGTTTGGGTAAAGATTAAATTAAAATTATTTCACTATTCAGCTTATTTTTGCTACTATTTTGAGCCACATTGTACTTTTTTGCACTATTCATGGCTCCACTATACTATTTCAATTAACTTTTACCTTTATCTACAGAACTTTCAGTAATAATTTTTCAATTTCAGCAAAATAAGCAGTATCCAAACACACCTTAAATGTATTAATTGAATAAATTTGAAACTTAGAGGACTAAAATGAATTCTGAAGAAACATAAAGGGTGAGTTTTGCATTTTAAGTTTTTTTATTTTAGCCGTTTGTCATGTCAGAAATCTTTATCTAAGAAACCAAATACATAATTTACTCATTTTTTTGTTATTTATTAGTTGAAAATACTAGTGTAGGGGCAGGACTTACAGTCCAACCCCAATATGTATGGAGTTGTGGGTTAATGAGCCAAATACAATAAATTTGTAGAGAGTGAGTTAAAGAACTACGTCCTAGTGAATCTAACAACGGCTAGGATGGATTTGAAGGAGAATCATGCAAGAACCAAGCACGTAAGGTTGGATGAATATATTGTCCGAGGAGGCAAAATATTTATATAGATCAACGGAACTGATCACAAGTGCAATTCTGGTTGCTACAGTGTTCTTTCTTTCTTTTTTCCATCCATCATCCTTCAGGGGTCTCTCACATTATATATCCCCTTCCTGATGATCCTGGCCATCCATTTGTCAACTACTCAAGCTACTACTCGAGTACTTGTCCCATCAGACACCCCTTCTGGCTCCTTGTGAGTTGCGGTGACCAAGAAAACACTGCTCAGGGATCTTCTCCACATAAATGCAGACAAAAAAGTAGCTGTAATGCATTTAATACGGAGGTAGCAACTGCTCCCTTGATATTTTTTGGGTTTCCTTCCTTCTCATGCGTTTATGAAACATGCCTCTGACACTTGTGCCTCTATTAAGGTCATTTTCGTTGCTGGAATATGTATCAGAGCAATGTTCGTTATGATCCGAGGAGGTATCCCTCCACGGACCGCCTACTTCCTCTTTCTTACTCGTGCGGCGCTGAGCTAGAATCCCTTAACTATTTGTCTCTCCTCAGACATGCCAACGTCCTCGGATAGGGCCTAAGGCCCAATATACCGTTTTGGGCCTTGTTCCCACAATAGCCCCTCAAAACTCCAGTTTTTCCCTCTCATCCAAGGAGGAAAAGTGGGGTTTTGATCTTTAAGGGATAAGACCATTAATTTCTCTGGTTTACACGTGCGGGAGTGCCGTTTTACGCGCCCCATAATTGCTACTGACGCTTCATGCCTTGCAAGGCATCATTAATTACTTCAAGCGGCTTGATGTTCCCCACATCCAACAGCGAAACGTAGATCCAATGGCTGACATTCGTTCTTGGGTTTTGAGCGGAGTAACTCCCATTCGATCCTACCCCCTATATAAATCATTCAGAGAATTCATTTCCTCCATTTTACACCTGCAAGCTCTCTAGAGACCCCAAGCGCTCAAACTCATAAAGCTCTCTCAGTCACTAAAACTCCTTAAATCTTTTCCTTAAGAGATTTTGCAAGGATCTTCTTAAAGGTTCAGGGTTCAGTACACTCGTCCTCGTAAGTATCTATCTTTACAGACTTCAATTTCTCCTCGGCTGGGCTCCTCGGTCTTCTTCCTTTTTTGAAAACTCTTTCCTTGTCATCCATATTCGCATAGATGGGTAGGTTTAAACATTTAGTGGATTCTCCATCCGGCATGGAGGGTTTTAGGGCCAGGTACCACATCCCCAAAGGAGTGGGCTTAGAGTATTGTCCCCCAGAACGGATACTTACTTATAGAGAAGTGGGTGAAGTCGTCATTCTGATAATTGCTTTTATAGAAGGAGGGATGACGCTTCCAATAGGTCGAATAACCAAAGATTATCTGCTCAACCACAGAATATGCCCCTATTAATGCGCTCCCAATACGTTTAGAGTCCTAGGGTGCGTAAACGCTTTGAATGACCAGATGAACTTGGGGCTGACATGGCACGACGTCATTCATATGTATAAGTGTCATTTCCTTCCTAGCGCGGGATATTACCTCAAGTCCCAATCCGACATCATTAGGTTGATATCCTACCTTCCTAAGTCCAACAAGGGCTTGAAGGACGATTATTTGATCGCCTCCAGGGAGTGGCACAATAGTCCTCCTTGCCCAACTCAGGCAGGAGAGCCAGGTGGGGTACCTTAGGATTAGTCTCTTTAGGCAAGGAATTTAGCCCTTCTATTCTTATTCCTCTTCCGATGATAATTTTCTCAGTTTTGACCATAATTTTCTTCTCGGATGTTTTTGCAGATAAGAACGAGGCTCAGCCTAACAAGCGTTCAGGCTCTCAACTTCCTTTTGAGGTCGAAGGTATTCATGAGCGAGGATGAATAGTTGCGGGCTGCTCATCTGATCTTGGACTATAAACCCTTGTCCCGCATATTTCAGGACACAAGCCAGGCAATAAAGGCTAGAAGCTCTCGGTTAGCTAGGATAAACGTTTCCAAGCTGGGATTTTTGGCTCGGAGAGACCTTCCACCTGTTCCGCTACCCGTTCAGCGTGCCCCTCAGGTGGTAGCTACTCCGAGATAGGAGGTAGCCTCAGCACAGTCGTCCCTCGAGGCCGAGATTGATCGATTTCGCTTTGAGGGGGACGAGGAAGAACATGCAAACCCCGTATTTCAACTTGCGAGTTCTGATGAGGAACTAGATAGGCATTCTGCTGCCCAATCTCCCAGGCTAGTTATTGCCTGTGCTGATCCTAGTTCCAAGGAGGAAGGAGATATAGACATTCAACCAAGGAAGGGGTTAAGAAGCCTCCTTGCCATGAGGGGCCAAAGGGGGTCGTCTAAGGATGCCCCCAAGTCCTAAGTTCTTGCTAACCTCCCACCACCTCCTCCTCAAATTCCCGCCGACCTTAGATTGAAGCCCATTCCTGACTTGACGAAAAAGAGGCCAATCGAGGTGTTCGAGGAAGGCGAGGTGGGTCCTCAGAAGGGGACAAAACAACAAAAGGTGGCCAAAAATCACCGGGACAAGAGAGCCACTTCGGTTGAAAGCCGAGAGGATTCTCTAGAGGCCGACATGCGCCGACCACCACGCACTTGGTCCCCCCAGTTGGAGGTGGATAGTGCCCCCATCCCTTGGGACTCTTCAATCCAAAATTTTCAAGAGGGGCACACGGGTCATATTGCTGAAACCCTAGAGTAGTCGCTTCTCTTGCCAAGACATATGGATGCTTACAGGCGCTTTAAACAACCTGAGCTCTTCTTGTTCTTTAAGAGGAATCTTGCCATGGTAAGTGGTTTGACCCATTCTTCTAATTAAATACTTGGTTGCTTTTGTTTGTCCTTTCTCTTTTTCTTATACTGAACACTTCTGTTCTTGCTATACAAATTACCCAACAAGTTTTCGTGGTCGAGGAATGGGTCAAGGAAGCCCGTAATGAAGTTAAGGCAGAGGCCCAAACCCGCGCCGAGGCCGAGAAGGCAGTAGAGGCTCTTAAGCAAGACCTAGCCAAGCTGTCCGAGAGGCTGAAGGAGGCGACCCAGGCCAAGGACAGCGCTGAGACGGGCCTAAAGACCGCAGAAAGGCAAGCCGAGGACCAGCGCCAAAAGCTGCACGTGACTGAGATAAACTTGGCCACCAAAAAGTAGCTAGTCCTAGACCTTAAGGCTGAGCTTCAGAAGGCTAAGGAAGTGGCCCAACTGGCTAAGGAGGCAGTGGAAGCTGAAAAGAAAGCATCATATTTGCTCGGCATGGAGGAGACGCAAATAAGGCTTGCCGAGGAGCTTTCAAAGGTATGCTGGGATTACTACGGCGTTTCATGGGGTAAGGCCCTTGACGCTACAGGAGTCCCTGAAGACTCTGTTTTGAGGCAACCTGGGAGTATATATTATCACCCAGAAATTCATGAGCCCCTAGGTTCTGACTTTTCCCCTCCTGAACACGCTCTAGAGGCATCCGAGCTAGGCCTGTTCAGCCACCGACTGCCACCGATGTTACCGCACCTCACCGACCGACTCAGAGCTCCACCGCAAGTGTTCGGCGCGGTGGACGACAGCGTTTTTTGAGAACCGAAGCTAACAGGTGCGGTGAGCGATGGTGAGTTTTACCCACCGATGAGAACCACACCGCACCGCCTATATATATATATATATATATATATATATATATTATTTATTTATTTATTTATGTTTCAGTGGGATAGAGAAAGCCTTAAAGAAGAAGATGATAGAGGAGACTAAAAGTGAGAGACTGAGAGAGATAGAGAGGCATCGTTTAATATGAAGGAGGAAGAAGAACACGTTAAATGGGGTTAGGTAATGTGATATAAAACGATGTCGTTTTTGTATTTTATTTTTTAAACTTTCTGATTCTAAAACGACGTCGTTTTGGACTTTAAAAAAAAAAATCAAAATTATGGAACGACATCGTTTTATCCTAGGTTAAATTTCTAATTTCTCATTTATATCACTCTCCCTCTCTTCCGTCTTCTCTTTCACCACAACCCACAGCACCTCACTCTCCCTTTCTCTCTCGTCACAACCCCTCTCTTTCTCCCCAGCCTCCGCCACTCGCTGCCACCATCCTACGCTGCTCATTTGATGCTCAGTATCTAGGTTACTAACTATGCTTTGTCTTGCTATACTTTTTAGAATGATTGTGAATTTCTTTAAGATATCTTTTTGTGGGTATTACTGTATTAGAGAAATATAGTGAATATGTTTGTTTGTTTGTTTTTTTTAATGAATGCTTGGGTTGTTTGATGATTTTGTATGGGTTGTTTGCTGTTGTTTGATTTTTTTAAAACCGAACGCACCGTACCGAACCGGCATGGTGCACCGCACCCTGTGTAGACCGGTTCCCACTTCTCCATATGTAAGGTGCGGTCAAGGATAAGGGGAAACCACCCCTGTAGGGTGCGGTGCAAAAAAGCCTCCCAAAACCGGCCGCACCGCACCGTGTACAGCCCTAATTCGAGCAGCCCCTAATCGGCTAAGCTACTCTTCCTCTTCCCGAGGTTTTGAAGGGATCCAATCAGGCTGGTGATCAAGGCCAGGGAGCTGAGGGGGCCCAGGATAAGGGTAAGGGCCAGGAAAAGAAGAAAAGCCCCTCTGAAGCCAAGGACAAAGCCAAGGATGCTGCCATCCCTTAACCGAGCCAGGCTGTTAACCCTCCTACCCCCAAGGCCAAGACTTAGCCATTAGGACTTTTCCTTTTCTTTTTTCTTTTTTTGAACTATTGTTATGGAATGTAGTGTATTCTCTTCTTTTGATCAATGAATGTATTTTTCTTTCTATCTCTTGTGTCTTCTTTCCTTATGCTTTTAGGCTTACTGTTGTTGCAAATGATCTTGGACTGTTGCCATTTTAGTTTCAATAAAAACCAACAACAATACCTTGCTAACCAGTGGAAGTAATTTTAACTAACCAGCACAAGCATCAATGAACGCTAAATCTAAAAAAAAGATAAGTAGTGAACTCTGCAAAGAATAAATAATTAAGGACTTTACCTCGCTCAGAGCTATCAATCTGAGGATTTAGTCATAGTCTTAAACCTGTTTTGGTACTTATACAAATGCCATTGAGTGTTAATTTCCCCTTAGCATCTGGTCCGAGGAAAGCAGGCATGACTATGGTTCAGTTTAAACATTTATAGAAGATGTCACGGTGTGTTACCCTTCCCACATCATCTGGTCCGAGGACTTCAAGCATGATTGGGTTTAGTTTAAACACTTTATAAAAGATGTCATGGCATTAAGCTTCCCACATCATCTGGTTCGAGGACTTCAAGCATGATTGGATTCGGTTTAAACACTTATAAAAGTTGTCATCGTGTTAACCTTTCCACATCATCTGGTCCGAGGACTTCAGGCATGATTGGGTTCAAAAGTAAGAAAAATAGGAAGCGCAATGCCTTTACATAACAAATGAACATATTTGGTAAAGGAGACTTTCATTAATAATAATACATTTTCAGGCTGTTTAAATTCCACGGGTGTGGTATTACATGTTCATCTAAGTCTTCCAAGAAATATGCTCCTACACCAGCTTCTGAGGTGATGCGATATGGTCCTTCCCAATTGGGCCTTAGTTTTCCCTAAGCCAGATTCTTTGCAGTACCCAGGACCTTTCTCAACACTAGATCATCAGGTGTCAATGGTCTCAGCTTCACGTTGGCATCATAACCCTACTTGAGCTTGTGTTGGTAGCATGCCAATTGAACCATTGCATTTTCCCTTCTCTCCTCAATCAAGTCTAGGCTTTTCTCTAGCAGTCTATTGTTAATGGTCAGATTGAATAAGTTGGTCCTTAAAGTTAAGAAACTAGTTCCAAAGGGATAACGGCTTCGGCCCCATATGTCATTGAGAAAGGGTCTCTGCTGTTGACCTACGAGGTGTGGTTCGGTATGTCCACAGGACATATGGCAGTTCATCCACCCACTTTCCCTTCGCATCGTCCAGTCTCTTTTTGAGTCCGCTGACAATGACTTTGTTAACAGTCTCAGCCTGCCCGTTTCCTTGGGGATAGGCTAAGGTAAAATACCTATTTGTAATCCCCAGGTCACAGCAATATCTTCTGAAAGATTTGCTGTCAAATTGAAGGTCGTTGTCTGAGATGAGGGTACGAGGGACCCCGAATCGCGTAACAATGTTCTTCCATACAAACTTCTTGGCATCCATGTCCCTAATGTTTGCTAGAGGTTCAGCCTCGACCCACTTAGTGAAGTAATCCGTGCCGACCAGCAGATATCTCTTGTTCCCTGCTACTTTAGGGAAATGGCCCACAATGTCTAAGCCCCACTGAGCGAATGGCCAGGGACTGGACATCGGATTAAGGGCTCCCCCTAGTTGATGTATGTTTGGTGTGAATCTTTCGCACTAATCGCACTTTCTTACATACTCTTATGCTTCCTTTTGCATACTAGGCCACCAATAGCCTTGAGTGATGGCCCTGTGCGCCAAAGATCTGCCTCTGGTATGGCTCCCTCAAATCCCCTCATGTAACTCCTCAAGGAGTAATTCTGTAGCCTCATGGTGCACACATAGCAAGTATGGCCCAGAAAATGAGCATTTATATAACTTTTGGTCTTCGGATAGCCAGAACCTAGGAGCTTTCCTCCGTATTTTGTCTGCTTCTGATTTTTCCTCGGGTAGGATGTCTTCTTTTAAGAATAGTGTTATGGGGTCCATCCAGCTAGGCCCTACCCTAACTTGGTGAACATGAACCTCCTCTCTACTTGTCTCTGTGGGCTTGTATAGGTCTTTTACAAGGATGACATGAGGTAAGTTCTACGCCGAAGAGGTTGCGAGCATGGCTAGGGAATCGGCATGTGTGTTCCAGCTCTTAGGGATGTGCAGCAGGTTGAAGGATTCGAATTTTGACTGTAGGTGCCTAACCTGACTCAGGTATCCCTGCATTCTTTCATCCTTCACCTCAAATTCTCCCTTGACTTATCCAACAACCAATCTGGAGTCCGAGAACATGTCTATGGCCTTTCCACCCAATTTTCGCACCATGGTCATTCCCATCAGCAAAGCCTCATATTTAGCTTCGTTATTGGTGGCCGAGAATCCTAATCTTAATGACTTTTCGATGGTGATCCTTTCGGGCGACACTAATACTAGTCCCACTCCGAAACCCTTCTGGTTCGCCGCACCGTCGACGTACACTTTCCATGATACGGGCCCTGCTGGGAGATCATGCCAATCGATTTTCCATCCATGTGTTGCGTTTCTATTCCTTCTTCTAACGGGGATTCAGCAAACTCTGCTACCAGATCCGAAAGGACTTGACCCTTGACAGAAATGCAAGGCATGTATTTGATGTCAAAAGCCCCTAGGATTATGGCCCACTTAGCGATCTTCCCTGTATAATCGGTGCTCCAGAGCAGAGCTCTAAATGGAAGCTGAGTTAGGACGATGACCGTGTGCGCTTGAAAGTAGTGAGGGAGTTTACGTCTGGTGTGTACTACTGCCAAAATAGCTTTCTCCAGTGGCAAATAATGGATCTCAGCCTCACGCAGTGACCTGCTCACATAATAAGCCGGCCTTTGTGTGCCACTGTCAACTCATATCAGGACCAAGCTCACAGCATGAAGGGCCACAACAATGTAAGGACTTCGTCAACCTCAAGGCTGGACATGATAAGAGGTCGAGAGAGATAATCCTTAAGCTGTTGGAAGGCTAAGGCACACTCCTCGGTCCATTCGAACCCTTTTCACTTGTCCATTAGTAGGAAGAAAGGTCGGCACCTACCCGCTGTCCGAGAGATAAACCAATTCAAGGCAGCAGTCATTCCGGTCAGTTTCTGGACTTCCTTGGGATTCCGAGGTGGTTGTAAGCTGTTAATTGCTTTAATCCGATCGAGGTTAACTTTGATTCCCCTATAGGTCACCATGTAGCCCAAAAATTTGTCTAACCCCACACCGAAGGAACACTTGGAAGCATTGAGGCGCAATTTGTGTTTCCTCAAAATTTCGAATATGTTCCCAAGGTCTCCTAAGTGATCAGATACTACCTTAGTTTTTACCACCATGTCATCTATATAGACCTCGATGCTCTTGCCCAACTGCGGTTCAAACATCCAAGTCATCATCCTTTGGTAGGTAGAACTTGCATTCTTTAATCCGAACGGCATCACTTTGTAGTGGTAGTTTCCTGTGGGAGTGATAAAGGCTGTCTTCTCCTGATCATCCGAGGCCAATAGTATTTGGTGGTATCCCTGAAATGCGTTTAGGAAGCTCATCCGAGGATGGCCTACGGTTGCATCCACCAGCTGGTCTATCTTGGGCATAGGGAAGGGATCCTTTGGGCAAGCCCTATTCAGGTCCATGAAGTCCACACACACTCGCCATTTCCCACTCTTCTTCTTTACCACCACAGTATTGGCCAACCATTCAGGGTAGAATACTTCCTTGATAGCCCCCGCCTGCTTTAGTTTCTCCACCTCATCCCTAACAGCATCAGAGTGGTCCCTGGACGAGCACCAAAGAGGTTGCCTCTTGGGAATGGTGGATGGACTAACATTTAGATGATGGCAGATGAAGTTCAGGTCCACCCCCGAGGCTTCATAAGCACTCCACGCGAAGACGTCCACATTTTTTCTAAAAAAACTCTACCAGCTCTTCCTTCTCTGGAGGAGGTAGTTAAGCCCCAATCTGAAATAATTTCTCCGGATCATCACCAATAGCAACTTTAACCAAATCCTCACATTTAGCCTCCTCGGCCGACTCACCGATAGGCAACATCGGAGCCTTTAATTCCTATAAACCCCTTTCGGCATGGGCCGAGGACTCGGCTTCTGGCTAGTGTCGGATGGCAGCCACTAGGCATTGCCTAGCCACAAATTGATTTCCCAAGATCTCCTTAACCTGGCCCCCGGATGGGTATTTCACCTTCTGGTGCAAAATAGAGGAGACGACTCCTAGGGTATGAAGCCAAGGCCTAGCAACGATGGTTGTGTAGGGTGAATAAGCGTCCACCATGATGAACTCTACCTCCACTATTTCTGAGCCGGTCTGCACGAGTAGTCTAATTTGGCCCTTCGGGATGACGACTTTCCCATCAAAACTCACCAGAGGCAAGCTATAGGGTGTTAAGTCCTCGGGTCTCAAGTTCAGCCCTTTATATAAGCCTGGGTACATTATCTCGGCACCACTGCCTTAGTCTACCATCACCCTCTTCACGTCATATCCCTTGATTCTGAGGGTAACTACCAAGGCATCATTGTGGGGTTGGATGGTTCCGATCTTCTCCTCATCCGAGAAAACCAAGATCGGTTGGATTTCCAGCCTTACCCTCTTTGGCTCTCGATTGGTGTCCTCGGCGGATAGTCGAGCCACAAACATCACTCGTGAAGGGTAGGAGTCAGTCCTTCCTAGAGCAGCAAAGATGACATTTATCGTTCCCAAGGGAGATCTCGAAGAATCATCTCTCTGGGATTCTGAGTTTGCCTAGCCCCCTTAACCACTAGAGGGGTGCAAAAGTTGCTTTAACTTTCCTTCACGGACAAGCTGGTCTAGGTGGTCCCTTAGACTTCTACAGTCTTCTGTGGTGTCTATGGTCTTTGTGGTATTGGCAGTAGAGGTTGTGGTTGCGCCTTGCAGGGTTTTCCACCATTTTATTTGGCCACTTAAAGAATGGCTCATTCCTAATCTTCTCCAGAACCTGATGTACTAGCTCTCAAAACACGGCATTGACTGCCTAAGGGTTGGCAGATCCTGACTGCCAAGCAAAATCTCTTTAAGGCCAGTTGTTATTATATCGGTCTAACTTGAAATCCCTCTCTCCTGATGGATAACCTTCTCCTTTCCTTTTCCCTGCTACTGGTCTTCCTCAACTCTTTTGTACTTATCAATCCAATCCATGAGTTGGCGTATACTAGTGACAGGTTTGCCAGTCAAAGATTTCCTCAAACCATGCTCTGCCGAGAGGCTGAGCTTGAAGGTTCTGATGGTCACCTTATCAAAGTCACCATCTATTTCATTGAACATCTCCCAGTATTTATCTGAATACGTCTTCAAGGTCTCTCTCGCATGCTTAAGGATAGTAAGGAAGCCAAGGGTCGAGGAACTCTGCTGCAGGTGACAAAGCGGGAACAGAACGCCCGGGTGAGCTCCTTGAAGGAACTTAAGGAATCCGCCCTCAGGCTGTCGAACCATCTCATCGCAACGGGTCCCAAGCTGGATGGGAAAACCTTGCACATCAAGGCTTCGTCCCTGGAATGGACAACCATTCTCTGATTGAAGTGACTCACATGTTCCACGTGATCTGTTCTGCCGTTGTACATGGTGAACGCTAGCTAAATGAAACGACGAGGAAGTTTAACTTCCTTAATTTTGCGTGTGAAATGCGACTTAGAGATTTCGTCCAAAGCCCTGCTCATAGCGTCGTTTCCTACGCCTTTTCGAGGTGGGCTTTTAGTCCTCCGTTCATGACGACATTCCTTTTCATAGGAGAAAGATTCGCTAGGCGAGGTTCGAGACCTTCGCCTGTAACTGATGTCCTTTTCGTCATCAGAGGAAGCATCAGAGTTGGGGGGGTTCACTTTCACCGTGCATGGCACAACTCTCTCTTCAACTAGTCAATTACCAGTTGCAAACCCTTGTTACTCTTTGCATGGGAGATATGGCTCCCTCCTCGAGGTTGGCTCCTGTTAGTATGTGTGGTGTGCATGCTCCCTTCACGATCACCTCTCCATTCAAGATTGACAAAAGGATAGTTATGCTTGGATCCCAGAGATTCTACTTCGTGTGGTCCTGATCCTACCATAGCTGACCGCTGTACTCACTATTACACAAGTTCTTCCCACAGACGACGCCAATTGTAGGGGCACGACTTACAGCCCAAGCCTAATATATATGGAGTTGTGGTTTAATGAGCCCAATACAATAAATTTGTAAAGAGTGTGTCAAAAAACTATGTCTTAGTGAATCTAACAATGGCTAGGATGGATTTAAAGGAGAATCATGCAAGAACCAAGCAAGTAAGGTTGGATGAATGTATTGTTTGAGGAGGCAAAATATTTGTATAGATCAATGGAACTGATTACAAGTGCAATTCTAGTTGCTACAGTGTTCTTTCTTTCTTTTTTTCCATCCCTCATCCTTTAGGGGTCTCTCACATTATATATCCCCTTCCTGGCAATCCTGGTCATCCATTTGTCAACTGCCCAAGCCACTACTCGAGTACCTGTCCCATCAGACACCCTTCTGGCTCCCTGTGAGTTGCGATAATTAAGGAAACACTGCTTAGGGGTCTTCTCCACATAAATGCGGCCAGAAAAGTAACTACAGTGCATTTAATGCGAAGGTAGCACCTGCTCCCTTGATATTTTTTGGGTTTCCTTCATTCTCATGCGTTTATGAAACATGCCTCTAACACTAGTGCCTCTATTAAGGTCATATTCGTTGCTGGAATATGTATTGGAGCAATGTTCGTCATGATCCAAGGAAGTATCCCTCCTCGGACCGCCTACATCCCCTTTCTTACTCATGCGGCACTCAGCTAGAATCCCTTAACTGTTTGTCTCTCCTTGGACATGCCAACGTCCTCAGATAGGGCCCAAGGCCCAATATACCGTTTTGGGCCTTGTCCCCACAACTAGAGGTGTTAATTGAGTTACAACTTACAAGATTTTTTTTTTTTTTAAACGAAATTTCAATTTAAAGCCAACCATGATCTCTTAAAAATTCATGGTGGTTTAAAATTTTTTATTTTCATACCTAATATTATATAGTGTTTCTATTTGAGTTCTTCTGGCTATATTTCATGCTAATGTCGCTGTTAAATGACAAATAAACCTTTTAATTATGATTGGGTTTTTTTTAATAGAAATAAAAATTTGAGAAAATTGATAGCTAGTTTGTGCCGAAAGCATGGTTGTTTCTTTCACTCTCCAATTGCTTTGTTTTCTCAAGGATCGAGATAGGGATAGAGTTTTCAAAGCAATTTTACAAAGTTTAAAGTATATGTTGGTCAAGTTTTTTTTTTTTTTTTTTTTTTTTTTTTTCAAATAAGTCAAGTTTTAGAAAATTGGATTTGAAACTAGTTTTCAACCCAAAATTTTGCATCATGCTAAAAAAAATTATTTAGTAATAAAATCAGCCTCAAAAGTCAAACCTCTGCACCCCAACCGCCGAGTCAGCCCACTAGTGATTACCCCAACTCCCTAACCACTAATTCAACCTCTATAACTGTCAACTCTGTCACCCCGCCTCAGCCCAAATCCGTCTACTTCCCGACCTAAATCTGCCTTCATGCCTCAAGCTCCACGCAACCAACCTAAATCCACCTCCAGCAACTGTCATAACTAGTAGTTCTCCAACACAAAGAATGTGAATGTGTGTGGGAGAGAAGTCAATCACGATAGGACTAAAAATTACAACAAATAATAATAATAATAATAAAACAAGTCCCAAAATATTACAAAAATGCCAGCCAAATATCTATATCTATATTTATTTATCTATCTTTTTGAAAACATATTTATTTATCTATCTATAATATATTATAAAAGTTGGATCCTAAAACTGGTGGATGCATACTACAATAACACTTATTCCTTTTCAAATTATACTACAATAGCACGTGGCAACTTCCTATATTTAATTGGTATGATATGGACAAATAATGCCAAATGTCAAAACATTATTCATACAAGTCAATATGTTTGCCATAATATTAAAAAATTTGAATGAAATAAATGCATTTCTTTAGTATGGTATTTAAGTTCACATCTATCTATCTATAATCTATATATCTATATATCTAATAATATGTGAAATTAAGAGAAACTCAAATTAGAATTCCAAATTAGAATTCCAATTTTGCACTATGTGTCCTAAATTATTTATTCTTAAAGAGTTTTATTTCTTAATTTTAGAATTAAATATGGGACCACATCATAAATATTCATCCAAGTGAGTTATTAAGTACAAAAACCAAATAGTTTAAAATAAATGAATTGTAAAAAAAAATGCTTCACAATAATAATAAATGAAAATTTTACATTTTATACCTAATAATATTATTACAAAAATTTTTAAAGAGTTAACAAAATATATAAATGACTATCAATAGTATTTAAATTATATATGTATGAATTAAATTATACATCTTATTGTATATTTTTAAGTGTATTCATGTATATGCATGGGGTTACAAACTAGTATATAATAATAAGTAAAACTGAGAGAAACTCAAATTAGAATTCCAAATTAGAATTTCAATTTTGCACCATATGTTCTAAATTATTTATTCTTAAAGAGTTTTATTTCTTAATTTTAGAATCAAATGTGGGACCACATCATAAATATTCATCCAAGTGAGTTATTCAATACAAAAACCAAAGAGTTTAGAATAAATAAATCATAAAAAATAAAAAATAAAAGGTGCTTCACAATAATTTAAAAAAAAAATGGACAATTTACATTTTATACCTAATAATATCCTTACAAAATTTTTTAAAGAGTTAACAAAATATAAAAATGACTATCAATAGTATCTAAATTATATATATGAATTATATTATGCATCTTATTATATATCTTTAAGTGTATCAATACATATGCATAAGGTTACAAGCCAGTATATCATAAAATTTGGATCTCACAACTGGTGGATGCACAGAAAGCGATTTATGTTACGGCATCTGACACATCTATCTATATCTATCTATCTATAATATATTATAAAAGTTGGATTCCAAAACTGATGAATGCATGCTACGATGACACCTATTCCTTTTCAAATCATACTACAATGACACATGGCAACTTCTATATTTAATCGGTATGATATGGACAAACAATGCCACGTATCAAAAAATTATTCATACATGTCAATATGTTTGCCATAATACTATACAAGTGGCATATAATTTTTATTTTGAATAAAATAAATGCATTTCTTTAATATGGTATTCAAGTACATATCTATCTATCTATAATGTATCATAAAAGTTGGATCCCACAATTAGTGGATGCACACAATGATAACAAGTTGCGCAGTCTTCTATATATTTAGAATTATATGGAAAAATGGTGGCACATGGCAAGTAGTAATTTGTCAATAACACATCACATCTGGCATGTGACAATACATTTAATTATAAAATATACTCATTTATTTGAATCAATCCTAAATTAATGCTAAGTTACAAGTCTAACGTATTTACTCCTAAAAAAAACCTCTCATGTTACCACTTCTTAAATTTTAGAATAAGCACTTAAAAAATATTGCACTCAATGATAAATAATATAAGTAAAATAGAATTACTATTGGGGCAGGGATAACTATTACTATCCATAAATTTAGTTGTTATATATGGAAAGCTTGTAAAAGATGATATATAAGGAAAATTTATATTTTTGAAAATATATTAATTTTAAGACCTATTATATACACTAAAGAATAACTATTACATCCATTTTAAAAGGGAATAACTATTTTTCAATTTAAAGAATAGTTATTCCTTTGTAATAACTAATTCATATAATAAAGATGCAACCAAATAACCGAATTGTTATTACATATGAATAACAGGAGCTATTACATCATGCCAAACATAAAATCCATTTATGTTTTAATGCCAGACCAATTAGTACAAAACTTACCCCAGAGAATTTAAGTTTGTATGTCACATGTCATGAGAGGATGTCTTTATTGCAACCTTAAATTATTCAATAAAAGGCCTTCAATTATAATGTCCATATCCATATATTTCATTCCTATAATTCATGGTGTCATGATGCACAACGTTATTTAGAAATTCGTACCCCAAAAAAAATAGTTTATTAAAAATTTACTCATGCATTCCTTCAAAATACAAAAACAAACACAAAATAAATTATTCAAAGCATTAAGGGGCGGACAAAATTGCCCTTTGCCATTTTCGGGCAAATTATATAGTATTATGCCCCCCTTCCCAAACTAATTAGGGAAATGCCCCTCTTTTAAAACTCGATTTTTTATAAATCGAGTTAAGCCCTATAGTGGCATTTTTAATGAGCCTATAATGATGTTTTAAGGACCTATAGTGACGTTTTTTAACTCGACTTCAATGAAATCGAGTTATAGGCAATGAAATCGACCTATAGTGGCCTTTTTTTACCTATAACTCGATTTCATTGAAGTTGAGTTAAAAAACGTCACTATAGGTCTTTAAAACGTCACTATAAGCTCCTTAAAATGTCACTATAGGGCCTAACAAATTTTTTTTTTTTAACTCGACTTATCAAAAATCGAGTTTTAAAAAAATGGCATTTTCCTATTTAATTTGGAAAAATGGGCATAATGCTATATAATTTGTCCGAAAAGGGCAAAAGCCCATTTTGTCCATTAAAGGGCCCATGATTACTCAGAGACTTTATGGCAATCCTTTCATCTCTTCAACTCAAGCCATACCACCGCAACAAGTTGCCCAAGCCCTTGGGCAATCATCTTCTCCTCTCACTTTTATAATTGTTCCTACAACTTCAGTGCCAAGCAAAGAACTGATGTCAAGTGATATTTCAGATCCAGACTTACGAAGAAAAGCCTGCACAAAACCGAAAGTTTCAGGAACTACCAACTGGCTCAAAGTGCCTAGCAAAACACCATCATGTATTGGTACAATATCTTACCTAGATTAAATTATAATCTTTTGTATCGTTTACAAATTTTTTTTATTATTATACTTTGGCCTTGAAATTAATTAGAGTGACAAAATGAACAAATATAATGATAAACTACAATACAAACTCTACATTCTTGGCTTTCTTGATCGTGAGAAGAATTATTTTTCAAAAAATTTTGCGGTTTTCTTGAATATAATTTTACATTTGTACTGAAATTGAAAAATGATAACATAATACCATTCACTGGTAAATAAATTTCTCACAACATGTTAGATTAAGTCTAATAAAGATGCCAGAAGTTGGATCAATCACTCTTTAAAACTTTTTAAGTAAGAGAATCCAAAAATGGCCGGTTTGTTTGAATTAAATTATATGCGAATCAACAATAACATGAACCAAAAGCCAATGCTTTGCATTTATCAGATGAATTTATACATAGTCTGAAATTATCTACTTCAATTCCTAAAAAATATAGAACCGCGCAAGTAGCTCGATAAACTTTAGTAGCCCACAAAAAAAATAATAATAATAAAACCCTTTGATAATATATATTATATTTATCAAGAAATATATGATAAAAAAAAAATTAGTTGTCTAAAATATAAATTCTAATATTTATAAATTTACAAATTAAAAAAAATCGTGCAATGTACAAGTCATTAACTAGTTTACAAAAAAAAATGTTATCCAAAAAATAAAAAATAAATTGAAAACACCAAAAACTTGTTTCTTGTTTCCTGTTTTGCACAGTGAAAATTGGATTCAGTTTTCAAAAAACACTTGTCAAATAATCACACTGGTGAGACCCACGTTTTAGAAAACAAAAGATAGGCTAAAAACAGTCTAACCAAATATGCTCTTAGTGACTTGGGTTTGATTTTTTTTTTTTTTTTAAGAATTTTAACTTATGATGTCCGTTCCTAATGATAGTTCTTTATCATTAGACTAAGATATCAATCGATTTTTTGTGTAAACGATGTTTGAACGACAGATCTTTTATTCAACCACTAAAAACTTTACCAGTTGAGTTAACTAAAACTCACGGATCTTATATGACTATGATGCAAAATTTGAGTTTTTGAGAGAGTTTGTGAGAGTGGTTTGGTGCTAAAACATAAAAATGTGAGAAAATTTGAGGCTTTCAAGTCTTGAACATGATGGAATAACTTTGTGAAGTAAAGGATATATGAGTTGGTCAAGTCTTAACTTGTAGCAATAGTGTGAAGGATTAGGTGGGGCAGATTTTTATTTTTTTATTTAGACTAGCAATTAAGGATGGTCCACCTGATTGGATGGTTTTTAGGCCGTGGATTATGGTCGTTTCGGTTGGTTTGTTTGACTTTTTGGTTTTAGGTGGTGATTATTGGTGATGAGTGCTTGGTGTTTTTTTGGAGGGTCTTTTTTATTATTATTGTTGTTGCTGCTGCTATTATTATTATTATTATTATTATACAACAAAGGCAATTGTAGCTATCCTGTTTTTTTTTTTTTTTTTTTATGTGAAATACGACTAAACTTTATTAATCAGAAGAATTGACGAATACATCCTGGTTGAAAGCTTGTTTAAGAAAACAAGGAGACTCTTCAACCCAAACAGACAAATTTGCAATGCCTAAAGCATGTCTAGCAAGTAAATGTGTCGGCCTATTGCCATTTCGACCGACATGAGCAAAGTCTACACTACGGAAACTATGAGCAACACTTATGGAGTTAAAAACCAAAGCAGCTACAGATAAAGGAGGAGGAGATAAGTCCCTTAAAGCATTAACCAGTGACAGAGAATCACTCTCAAGCGTAAAGTCTTGGATAGACATGTCTTTGGCGAATTGAAGACCCAGCTCAACAGCCTTAGCTTCAACCTCCATGGCGCCTAGAGGAGCAGCAATTTTTTTACTACAGGCACCAATCAACTAACCCGCAGCATCTCAAATTACAATACCCACCCTTGCCATTTTCTGCTCTTTGAATACGGCACCGTCTACATTTATTTTGTAGCGATTAGGAGATGGAGGCGTCCACACCACTACCTCAGCTGGTTGCTTCGAACTCGTGGCCTCCAAGCAAGCTTGATAAGCACCTAAATACTCCAATGCTCCCTGCACTACCGCCTGGGCTGATTTTTTCGCACCACCATTTCTGTACTCATTCCGATTCGACCACAATGCCCAAGCTATCACGATCAGGTTTTCCACCCCACTTTGATCCCATTGAGCTATCATCACCACGTACCAAAGCATATCCATGAACGAACCGAATTGGTGACCCACAGAGCCCAGAAACAGAGAAGATATGCGCCAAACTTCGCTGGCCCGTTGACAACGCCAAAACAGATGGCCTGAAGACTCCTCGTCCGTTTGACATTCATCACAAACACTGTCCACCAGCACTTTGCGTCTAACCAGGTTCTCCTTCGTGGGTAAAACATCTTTGCAAGCCCTCCAAGCGAAGTGACGGATCTTGTGCGGAATATTACAGCTCCATAGGTACTTCCAAAATCTTCTTAACTGACTGCCATCAAACACACCACCCATCGGCACAGTTGAGCTCATCTCTATGGCTAGCTTATATGCGCTACGAACACTAAATATTCCATTGTGCGTTAAAGCCCAGGCCTGCTTATCCGCTGGCAGATTCACACTTAGAGCAATGCTACAGATTAAGTCAGCTTCATGAGGAAGGAAGATTTGCCGCACCAACTCATTTTTCCATGCACCATTTGCTTCATCTATAAGGGCTGCAACCCGAAAGTCCTCAGGAAGGTTTGAGGCAGGAGAGACTACCTTATAAGTTGAGGGAGATGGCACCCATTTATCCTTCCAGATCATGATACTATGCCCATTACCCACCTGCCACCTTCTACCATTCTGGACAATCGCTTGAGCTGCCAAAATACTCCTCCAAGCAAATGAAGGATTTTTTCCAAGATTTGCATCCACAAACTCACACCTTGGAAAATATTTGGCCTTAAAAACCTTATACAATAAGGAATCATTCCCAGACTGGAGCCGCCAACCTTGTTTTGCCAACATGGCCAAATTAAATTGCTTTAATTGCTTGAATCCCATGCCCCCACAAGCCTTTGGAGCACAAAGTTTCTCCCAACTGATCCATGCCATTTTTCGTTCCTCCTTGCATTGCCCCCACCAAAAATTCCTGATAATACTTGTCATCTCATCACAAAGAGAATCAGGAATTTTAAAGCAGCTCATAGTATATGTTGGAATAGCTTGGGCCACCGCTTTTATCAAAACTTCCTTCCCAGCTTTAGACAATAGCTTCTCCTTCCAACCAGCCAATTTCTTAGCCAATTTTGTCTTGACTTCCTGAAATGTATTCTTCTTATTTCTTCCCACCAAAGATGGGAGGCCCAGATACTTCTCGTGCCGTCGAATCACTTGAGCACCAAACCTCACCTATATCTCATCTTGGATCTCCTTTGCTGTGTTAGGACTGAAAAATAGGGAAGTTTTGGCACGGTTCAACTGTTGGCCAGAAGTAGCTATCCTGTTTTATTATCTCAAAAGTGTCTTAGCACTTAAATACAAGAACTGAGAAAACTATAGTTTTAAGTTTTAACCCAAAAAATAATTGAGACCACAAAACTTTTCCAAATATCTCAATTTGTCCAAAATTGGCCGAACTAGGACAAACCTAAGAATTATGTGTAAAAACGTGAGGGTTGACAAGAAAATCCGATAGCCTCATTGAAGCGAATCTTGAACCAACACAAAACAATTCAAATCCCTTCCATATAAGTGATCAATCACCACGGGCCTATTTGGATTGAGGGGAGAGGGTGGAGGAATGGAGGGGAGTAGAGCAAAGTTGGCTGAGAATAGGCTAATTTTGGGCCAATTTTACTCTATTTCTCCTCCTTTCTCCTCGATCCAAACGAACCACAAGATCAAATGTAAATCAAATGAGATATTGTGAATACAAGAAGACTTCCACAAACTCACAAAAACATTAGCTAAATATGGAAAAGTTTCACCTAGAATTAACTTCAATCAAATCTTGGTCAAACAATTTCGAACTTACGCGATTTTTATATCTTTGGAAAGCTCGTGCAAAGAGTCTAAATTTCAGGGGCCTTAGACAACCAAATTCCAAAAATGAACATAAAAATACCAAAGACAACGCAACCTCAAAACATGTGCAAACTGACGGATTCTTGCACCTGTAACTTCTCAAAACAAAAGACTTTTCTCCCAAACCAAAGCACAAACAAAAATTTGTCATCGCAAGCTTTCCAATGACATCTAGTTCACACAATTCAAAGCTTAGGAAGACCTATAAATAAGTGCGCCAACTTGTATAAAGTAGAACAAAAGTTCTAACTATTAAGGCCATAACTTTTGATCTATACCTTTGATTGATGCATATTTGGTATCATTGGAAATATAATTTTATAAAACTTCCAACATAATCTTGTTTGCGCAGTTTGCAAACCATGAAGACCACCAAAAAGACCATCAAAGTTAGGAACAAAACTGAAAACTAGCCAAAACTTACATGTGAGGTTCAAAAGCCGACATTTGAATTTACATCATTTAGAAGCTTGAAAAGTATATTTTTTTATAAGTACAAGTAAATTGTATTGTAAAGAAGAATTTCTCAAATGCAAGCACCCTTAAAGAATTACAAGCGGACAACAATTGTACTACAAGACACCTTGACAATCAAAGTAAAATATTCAAGAAGGATCACACTTCGTTCTCGAAAGTCCCTTAATTCCTTTCTCTCCATATAATCAACATGATACAATGCAATGTAGGGGTGTGCGAAAAACCGAATGGACCGACCAAAACCGCCCGAATTGAATTTAATTTTTCAATTTTTTTCGGTTCGGTCTCAATTTTAGTGAAAATTATACTGAACCAAATTAAAACCAACCGATATATATTATTATAGGCAAAATACATTTAGTAAATGTATGTTACCTTAGTTGTTAAAGCCCGTGTTTTTCAAGTTCTTGTCCCACGTTCTAACCTTCAAAATAGCTTTTTCATTTTTTAAGTTTCTATTATCAAAACAACGTCATTTTGAGTTTTATTAAAACTAAACTTCTAAAACCCTAGCATTTCTTTCTCATTCAGCCACCCATCCCCATTTCTCCTCAATCGTTTTCCACTTTTCCTTCACTCGTCCTCTCTTCAGCTGCCCCTTCCCCTCTCTCTCTCCTTCTTCACTCATCCCTAACCTATTTCTTTAGCCACCATCTTCATCTTTTAGATGAGACGCCATTGGAGATCAGAAGAAGTGCTACCACCCTTTTTGGTTGGATTTAGTTTGCTGGGTTTATATTTTGAGTTTGTTCTTTGTTTCTTTTCTCTAGATCAATTTCTTTATATTTTTTTCTTTGTTTGCTTTCTTAGAAATAGATGAGATAAGGAAACCGAAAAAACTGACCTCACTGACCGTTGTTTTCATGGCTCAGTGTCTTGCGGTTTCATTTTTGTCTCAGTCGGTATCGGTTTTGAATTTGGCAAAACCAAGGGTATCGATTCAGGGAAACATGGAGCCTTCACACCGACCGATTACAGCCCTAATGCAATGTGTTTGCCACACAACCCTATTATTGTGACGCCCAAAGACCTCTTCATTACCTGATCTAGCATAACCCAAAGAAATCCAAAAATCGTTAATGCAAAAGACCACAATGCCCGAGCAATAGGGCAATGCAACAAGTGGAGGGGCTTGGAAAGAAAGATCCATTTAAGTTAAATCCAAATAATTAAAATATAACTCTAGATGACAGACAATAATCAATAATGAGTTGATTATTATTGACTACGATTCTGTGGTTTGAAACACCCTACCCTAGATTCATCTAAATACAATATTTGGACCTCAAGGGATTCAGATTAACACTTGAGATTTTTACAAAAGTTTCTTGCTTGCTTCCTACATAGAAATTTCATTTCATTCACATAATTTGTACAAACACCCCTTAGATGAAAAACAAAAGAAAAAAGGCAGACCCAACTGCACATTAATGCTATGGTATCTAAACTAGAATTAGAACTACATAATGTTACAACCAACAGCAAAAATTACAATTGCAGCAGCTCATGTTGTGGATTCACCTTCCTTCCTCAGCAACTCCTGCAGAAATATCAACTCAAATAAATATCAATTTGATACTTTATTCAAGCATCTCCCGGTATTTCATATAAAATACATATGGAACGCTCACATTGGCAAGCTTTATGGTTTGTTATCGCACAAGGCCAAGACACTAGAACTACCAGCCTTTTTTATTTTTTTTAATATTCAATTGTTCAACAAGTGGGAAGGGAGGATTTGAACCCTCCCTAGCTCTCCTTAAAAACATGACCAAGCAATTCAATTGTTACAAGCCTTTTATTTATTCTATTATACCACACACACACATATATATAAGTTTCTTCACTGTCTTTGCTAAAAAATTGCTTGTCAAATTTTCCCAAGTTTCAAAGTAAAAAACAGAGGAAGGGGGGAGGGAGGGCCGTAGGGGAACTTCCATGTTGGTCTTTCCTCTCCTTCCAAGCCTGAATCACAAATCTCTAAAATTTCCACTACACTTAGAGTCTATTTGGATACCGCTTATTTTGCTGGAAACTGAAAACTTATTGCTGAAAATACTGTAGCAAAATATTTTTTAAATGGCAAAACACGGTTCACACTGTGCCATGGGTCTGCGTTTTTCTTCATTTGTTTGCAACAGTTCTGTGGGTCCCACACTTAAAACGCGTGAACAATGCCTAAAGCTATAAAACGCGCTACCCAAACGCACACTTATTTTAAACAAGCTGGCCTGCCTTCTTATTTCTAGTTAATAATTCTAGTAAATATAATCCTCCAATCGGATTCCAGAAAGAATGAAGTCAAGAAAATAAACTTGGATTTGAAGCAATTCAGCAACTTTCCTTCTACTAGTTTCTTTCACAATCCCAGCTAAGCCTTAAGAAATTAAAGGAGAAGAGGCATCAAGATTGGATGTCACGGACTTGGCTGGATTGGTAATAGTTCTCAAAATATCCCAACAGCCGTCCCTATTGGTTGGAGGCTTGGGATGAGCGGTAGACACAAACATCTTGGGTTTGATACTTTTTTTTTTTGATCAATAATAAAAGTAATATTATTGATGAAATAAAGGAAAGGAAGGGTGTTCATGATGATGAACACAGAAAAAAAAAACATAAAACAAATAGAAAATAAATCAAGAGGCTATTATAAGAGGAGATGAACTCTATAAGAGAGGAAGAGAGGAACAATCCGTAAAACCCCAGCATTGAGACCAATAAAAAAGACCAGGCTGGCACAAATCTTTTAACTCAACCAACGTCTTCTCAGTGTCCTCAAACTTCAATAACCACAAGGAGTTTCCCTGAATTACCTGATTGCTCTGGCCGGTGGAGTCATGTATCCATGGTTTACTTCCCAATGGTGGGTCAAAGGGCCCTGCCTTGGTGAGGTTCCATATCATGAAATAAAATAAATAAATAAAAAAAGAGAGAGAGAATGATGCCATTAATGTTAGGATGACACACTATTGTAGCTTTTCTTTAACCTATCCCAAGCAGACGTAAAGCTGAAGCCATGTGCCTCCGATGTAGTATGGTTCCCTCAACACATACCTTCTAGTCAGGGTGGTGGATCCCCTTAGGTGTTCTTTATTACTTGTATAGCTCCATATTGAGACCATGTGCTAAGACAGGAAAAAATGGCTTCCTCTTATGACTTCTATTGCATTTAGGTTTCAATGGGATCAGACAACTATATAGATGATTTTTTTGACATCAGTGAAGAAATCTCCTATTAAGGAAATTACCTGAGTGTTTGCCAATCCAAACTAATTAACCTAAATTTTAACTGTCATAGAACTTAGTAGCATCCTAGTGAGTGTGTATGCTCACCTAATAACTTAGCCAATGCTTGTTCACCAAACACAATGCATAACAGAAAATGCAATCATATGTACTTTACCGATTTGGTAGCAGCAATTGACAAGCGTTGCCTTTCTTTCTTTTCACGAAAGCATTCCCCACACCAACTAGAGAAATCTTTTTGATACTTCTTCATCTCTCTGAAGACTGAACTGTGTAGGGATAATGCAAACTCCAGATTATAAAAAAAGAATGACGAAACTAGAGGAAATAAGATTCCAGCAGCTTCTAATATTTTTACTCCATAACAGAAAAGTAAAGTGTACTAAAGAAATTTGCATGCAAATAGGTGCACACAATTAAGTTAGGCCAAGTATCAATTTAATAGAGAGGGCAAAGTATGCAACATTAAAGCACTTTCAAGTCATTTTCAGGAAATAGTTCAACTGTATAACGATTTCATCTCACTTAATGAAATAAGAAACTCAAAAGTCACAATAAATGAGACAACCGCATATGAACTCCAAAGTACATCCATATTCCTTTAACCAAATATAAACTTGCATGTGCAATCCATCAACTTATAATATTTGCAATCCATCAACTTTATCATATTTTTCAATTGCATGTTAGCTATCCAAATCCTCCCCCCACCCCCCAAAAAAAAAAGGTTTAAAAGAAAGGAATGAAGTTAATAGAAAAATGGTACTGTACATGAGCACTGTCCCACCCATGAAAACTTGAGCTCATTATATACACATCAAATCATATTTGGTAAAATTTTTTTCTTATAAGTTGGTGCAAAATTAAATTTTTAATATTTCATGTTATGCTGAGAAGACCAGATGCCTTATTTGGTGAAGGATCACTCCTTTAGGTAAAGTTCCCAAAATTGGGATAAGGAACTTGGACAAAGAGAGAGAGAGAGAGAGAGAGAGAGTGAAGAATCCTGAAAATGAACTCCTTTCCTACAATTTAAAATGTCTCTAAGAATCCCTTCGTGTCTAGCATGTCTCCTACAGATGTAAAATGTAGAAACATAATGGTCTTCACTCTTCTGGTAAGTTAATTTATTTTTTTGATAGAAGCACATCAAGTTCGTAAATTACAATAATCAAGCATAACAAAAAGATAAGAACAAGAAAAAGAAGTAAAAACAGAACTCCAAGAATAATGTTAAGCATCTATTTTTTCATAAAATGTTAATCATATATCAATGTAAGAGCAATGTTGGATAATAAAGTGAATTTTTTACTAATAAATGATGTTTAGAAATTTGAATACAAACCAAGAATAAGATCCAAAAGAGTAAATAAAATATAACTAAGTGTTCAAGATTGAAACTAAAAATAAATAAAAGATAAGTGTCCCACCAGTGTCCCACAATTTTTCAAAAAAGAAATGGCTGGGACACACATGCATAAAAGTGTCCCAAACATGTCTCATGTTCGACACAGGTACAACATCCCAAATGAAGTGTTTGTACTTCCTAGGTTTCAGCCGTTGTCATTGGTATTTTACGGGTTTTGGATTTATGAGTTTGCATGAATTTTGTTTGCTAGTTTGGGTGGTGGATTTTGGGTTTTAGCCATGTGGTCTTATGGGTTCTCATGAATTTTGTTTCGCAGTTTGGGTGGTGGACAGGTTTAGGTTGGTCATTAGTGGTGAATTTTTTTAGGGTTGGGGATTTGAGGGTTTTGGCCGTGGTTGCTGGTGGGGGTGGTCTTATGAGTTTTCTAGATGTTTTTTTTTGTATGGAAATTTGGGAGGTGGATGTATGGGTTTCAGCCGTGGTCACTAGTGGTGGTGGCCTTTGGAAATTTGGGTTGTTAGTGATGCAAATTTTTTGCATAGAACTCGAAATTTTTTTAAAAGTAATATTGGGAAAATAACTTATAAAAATAATAATAATATTGAGGAAATATTGTTGTCAAATGTTGGGGGAATATTCTAATAATAAATTATTATTTGATGGGAAAAGTGAATTCTAAACCAAACACAATTTCATTCAGCATAGTTACGGTTTAGTAAAAGTTTGAGCATAATACCTATTTTAAAGCAAAATTCATTATGGCAAAAATCAAAATGTAAATACAATAGAATTACCAATCGCAGCCTGTGTTCCTGGCTCAGCACAAGTCACAAATGAGAACAGAAAGTTCAGAAAACACTAAATGATCATGTAACAAAGTTAAAAAAAACAAACAAACAAACAAAAGTAATAAAATTGGTGTTCAAATGCTAATATATCTTAATCAAGATCAATTGATCACTCGCAGCCTGTGTTCCTGGCTCAGCACAAGTCACAAATGAGAACAGAAAGTTCAGAAAACACTAAATGATCATGTAACAAAGAAAAAAAAAAAAAAAACAAACAAACAAAAGTAATAAAATTGGTGTTCAAATGCTAATATATTTTAATCAAGATCAATTGATCACTACACACATGATTCGAAGGTAGATTCACTTTTCTATAAGTCTGAAGTTAGAACTGACAAGAACTCCATAAAAGAGCACAGCTGGTTATAAATGTAGAAAGAGTAGAAAGAACCTTCTGCACCACAGAAGTAGGTTGATACGATGACCAGATGTTGTGGCTCTAGCACCATGGCGGTGGCGACCACGATGAAGCACAGCTCGCCCCGGGACATGGGAATAATCGAAGATCTCCTGCTTTTGAATAACATACTCCATCAGAAAACTGTACAAGCAATTGAATATAGAATTTTTTATCACACAATAAAGTCTACATGAAAGAAATTCACTAGATAAAAAGTATAAGATTATCAATGTCAAATCACGATTACTTAAATATGAGATGCCACAATAGCTGATGAAAAGGTACAAGAATTCAATGCGATACAAACAGATAGTAATGTTTACTAGAAGACAAATTCCCTGTTGCTATATTGAAGTTTCTTGTTTACCTAAAACTCTTCCCAGGAATTTATTGTTGCCAATATATTTTGCCAGGACATTGCAAACTGAGTTTAAGGTGTGTTTACACCAGGAGACCACATGGTGCAGAACAACATGGAGGTTATATTACAAATGCCAAAAAAGTGCAACGATGATATCATCCCTTTTAGCATAGAAGACAATTCTAAGTGATGTTGCTATGTTGGTTTATTTAATTTTGATGCTAGTAATGACAATTGACAATAGTTCTATCATCATCATGAGAATTCATGAGAAGTTTCCAACTCCTTTCATAGTTGCCTTCTCTTCAAGCCTTGATTTGTATGTTTCATAAGCTACAATATCTAATTCTTAGTAATGAGTACCAAGTCAAAATATATTATATTATTTAAATTGTTCATATAATACTTATCATCTATTATCCAAAGTTTGTTTCAAAGAATGAAAAATAAAGAGAAACCTGGACCGCATAAAAGCTAGAAGACTGGAACAAGAACATCACAGCCAAGTATGCTAAAGATTTTCAGAATCCAAGGCATTATTGAAAGGGATACCCCATAGATCTCCACAAGACGGAGGGCAAATTGAGAGTAGTGCTGCAAGTTCATCCTTGGTAGGACTTAAGACTGATGCATTAATAGAAATAAAAAAAAAGACATGCAAACCTTTTGGACATTGCAGACTACATGTTTATCTTATACCTTTGTGACTGCACCTAAAAGCTGCTATTGAAAACAAAGTTCAACATCCAACACTCCAAGTTGGATTTGCAAAATTTAGGATCTCAGGAAAAATCCCAATCATTGAAAAAATCTTAAAAGATGAATAAAGTTTAAATGTCAAAAAATTTAGATTAATTCATTCTGTTCACGTTTACATTGAAATACAATTTAGTTCAGATATTGTTCCAGGTCCTTGAGAATCATTGGTGCAGAACAATGAACAAAAAATTAATGCAGGAAAAAAAATAAACAGAGGGAAGAACATGGGAGTTGGAACCTAGAATTGTCTAGAGTCAGTGCAAAACATGGAGAGAAGGATTGAAATCCAAACATCAGCACTAAGTGCTGGAAGAAAAATTCCAGCCAAAATGTATTAATCCATGACCAACCATCTACAATCTTTTCAACCTTTTTTACTCATCCTAGCCCCCATAAATTCTTGGATTTCTTTGCAATACTAGTTTGACCATAATTTTTTTTTTTTTTTTTTTTTGTGTGTATTTATAGTGAATTCTAGGGCCTTTAAAAGGAAACGAAATAGCTTCATAACCAAGTAAGGAAAGGATATAACCATTATCACTTACATTAAATACAAAATAAAAGTGAATAAAATTAAATCCTAAAAAAGTCTCAGCATCCACCAGCATTGATTAGCATTAGTTATGATCAATCAGGTCCGACAGAATCAATCAGCAACAATCAGTCAACAGGCAT
The DNA here is from genome assembly GCA_032727855.1 of Quercus ilex subsp. ballota. Lineage (NCBI taxonomy): Eukaryota > Viridiplantae > Streptophyta > Magnoliopsida > Fagales > Fagaceae > Quercus > Quercus ilex. The sequence continues at coordinate 27,017,064 of CM064917.1, forward strand.
ATCTAGTGTCTGCAACAACTCTCATAGGTGGGAGAAACTCAACCCCCTCAAGTGTAGTTTAAGGCAACACTAGATGGATTGCAGGTCTTGGACTGCCAATGTAATGAGTTTATGAAGTGGACTGGCAATGAGCTAAGCTAAGCTAGGCTTGGATCCTGTTTGGGGATTGATGAGGGCTGACCAGGTTGGGTTTATGAGGGAATTGGGCTTGGGTGGGGTTGGGCAGGCTGAAAGGCCTGGCTGGGTTTTTTTAAAAGGGTTGAGGCAGGCTCAAGGACTAGGGGCTTTTTAACTAAGAAGCACCAGTACGGAAACAGGTACGGATACAGGTATGACACAGCGACATAGCATTTTTTGAAAAATAAGCCGTTATTAGCCCTTACCTAGGAAGCATGGGTATGCCACCCAAATGAAGCGTCTGTGCTTCCTAGCTTTTTAAATGGCTGATAAAAATTCCTTTTTTTTAATAAGTAATAAGATATATTGATACCAAAAAGGAAGCACCCTAGTACACAGGGAGTGAACAAGGGGACAACAAATTAAATACAAAAATTGCAAGAATCTAGGAAATCAATAAAAGAAGGGAATGATTGGTTTTGCAAAGCAAACAACCAATCCAATAAAGTTCTAAAAAAGAAAAGCTTGAGGTCCGGACTAGATCTCTCAACATCTTCAAAACAACGACTATTTCTCTCCCTCCAAAGACACCACATTAAGCCATGAGGAACAATGGACCATATAAAACCATTTCGATGACGACCAAAGCTGCCTTGCCAACACCCTAACAGCCCCAAAACAGTATGCAGCATAACCCAAGAAACTCCAAATAAACCCAAAACCATAGACCATAGATCCATAGCAACAGGACAGTGAAGGAAGAGATGGTCAACCAATTCACCATTAGTCTTGCACATGTAGCAACAATCCAAAATCCACACATTCCTTTTTCGTAAATTATCAATCGTCAAGCATTTCCCTAAGGCAGCAATCCAAACAAAGAAAGCTACTCTAGAGGAATCTTCTGCTTCCAAATACTTCTCCAAGGAAAATTGAAGATAGTAGGACCAGCTAAAATTCTATAATAATCTTTCACCAAGAACCCCTTATCTTTGCTAGGTATCCAACACATCTTATCCTCAGCAAACCCCCTTATTGAAGAAGGGTATATGGTTTCAATGAAGCTTGACAAAGCATCTAATTCCCAAACATGCACACCCCTAAAGAAGCTCACATCCCAAAAAAGGACTCCATTGGGGGATTCTATAAGCTTAACCACACTAGCCTCCTTATTCCTGCAGAATCTAAATAAGTCAAGGTAGCAAACTGCAAGAGGTGTCTCTCCACACCAATGGTCTTGCCAAAACTTCACCCTAGACCCATCACCAATATCATACCGAATATGGCGTTGGAAAGAAGTCCAACCCTGACTGATACTCTTCCATAAACCAACATTGTAAGGACCATTAACAGATCTGGTACACCAGCCCCCCCACACACGTCCATATTTCATCTCTATCACTTGTCTCCAAAGGGCATCCTTCTCAATCCCAAATCTCCATAACCACTTCCCAAGTAGAGCTATATTGAAAAGACTCATCTTCCTAATCCCTAATCCACCCGAAGAAATAGGAGCACATACAGTAGCCCATTCAACCAAATGAATTCCAAGTTCATCACCGAGACCGCCCCACAAGAAATTCCGCTAAAGCTTCTCAATTCGGTTAGCCACACTAGCAGGTATTGGAAATAGAGATAGAAAGTAAGTGGGTAAATTTGAAAGGGTGCTTTTGATTAGAGTGACTCTACCTCCCTTTGATAAATACAAGCGTTTCCAACCCCCCAATTTCCTTTCCATTTTCTCCAAGATCGGATTCCATATAGTCTTATCCCTGAAATTAGCACCCAAAGGAAGACCCAGGTATTTCATTGGCAGAGAGTCTTGCTTGCAGTCAAGGACATTTAGCAATAAGTCAAAATTATGCACTACTCCAACCAGAACCAATTCAGACTTGCCCAAATTAATCTTTAGTCCCGACACCACCTCAAACCAAATAAGAATCATGCGGAGAATCAAAATCTAGTCTAGATCAGCATCACAAAAAATGAGAGTGTCATCCACAAAAAGGAGATGAGACATTGCCAAGGATCTTCCCTCCAAGTTACCCACACTAAATCTTGACAAGCATCCTTCATGAACTGCTTTATCCAACATTCTTCCTAGAGCTTCCATCAACAACACAAACAACATATGAGACAACGGATCACCTTGTCTCAAACCTCTAGAGCTACCAAAAAACCCACAAGGAGAGCCATTAATCAAGATAGAGAAGCGGACTATAGATAGGCAAAAGAAAATCCATTGTCTCCACTTAGCTGAGAACCCACTTCTTTCTAACATTTGCAAAAGAAAACTCCAATTTACATGGTCAAAAGCGTTCTCAACATCCAGTTTACAAATCAGCCCCGGCACCCTAGACTTCAATCTATTGTCAAGACATTCATTAGCAATAAGAACTTTTCTCAAACTGACCTTTAGCAAAAAAGTGGTGAAATACAGCCATAAGATCAGGTTTGACAATCCCCCAGCAAGTTTGGAAAAATGCCATTGGGAAGCCATCTGGACCCGGAGATTTATCACCATGAAAACTCTAAACAACATCAAAGATTTCAGCCTCTTCAAAAGGTCTCTCTAACCAGTCCGCATTATCACCGAATATCATTGGAAAAACTAACACATCTAAAAAAGGCCGCACAACCTGGTGCTCAGAATACAAATTCATGAAGAAATGAGTAATGCAATCTGCAATCATGCCCTAATTAGAAGACAAGGTACCATTAACCATTAGGCTTTCAATACCATTATTTTTCCTGTTAGAATTAGCCATTCTATGAAAGAATCTGGTATTGGCGTCCCCTTCCTTCAAATGCAACACCCTAGACTTTTGTCTCCAACTAATCTCTTCTAAAAGAGTCAACTTTTCAATATCAGTACGAAGATTAACTTGTACTAACTTCTCCTCAGCTGATAATCTAAGGGCTTCCTCTTTAACATCTAAAACATTCAACTTGCTCCAAAGGTCCTGCTTCTTAAACGTTACATTGCTAAACTCTGTCTCGTTCCACTTTTTTAAATCCAACTTCAGGCAGCCAACTTCTTAGCTTAATAAAACGAGGGGTTCCTTGGAACAAATAGGAAGCCCACCACGTCTTCACTTTATCGACAAAATTATCCACCCTCAACCACATATTTTCAAACGGAAAGGAATTCTACCTCTTCACTGACTTCCACCCTCCGGCAGAATAGGAAAATGGTCAGATAGTACTCTAGACATCCTTTTTTGGGAAAGCTATGAGAAGTGATCTGCCAATAGCGGGAAGAAAAGAAACTGATCTAAACGAGAAGCCGAAGAAGAATTGGACCAGGTGTAAAGGCGCCCTGCCATGGGAATATCCATCAACCCATGAAGAGAGATAAAGTCAGAGAAACCATACATAGCCCGAGAATAGCTAGCAGCCCCCAGCCGCTCTAAAGGGAAACGGATGATATTAAAATCACCTCCTAAGCCACCAAGTGATCAGCCCGGTTAGTTCCTCCTACATCAACCTACGCCTTTTGTTTAAATTTGGTCCATATAAACCAGTAAAGGCCCACTCAAAATGATCACCAACATTTTTAAACTTGCATGAAACCGAAAAATGCCCCAGGTGTGCAATAAAATCAACTTGATCATTAACTGCTTCAATTTTGATAAGATAAGCATACTTTAGTAGAAGGCATTTTTATAATTTTGCAAGACGAGGATTCTAACTTCTAGAAGATATCTTTTGACACTATCTAATACAAAAGAGAAAAGGCCAATGGGGTTGATGCGCAAGTACACAAAGCATACCCAAAAGAACTATATTAGAAAAAAGAAAACAAGGAAAACTAAAATAAAGAATCAATCAAGAGAGTTAAGTTATCAAAGCATCCAAAGTGCAAAGAAAAGCTGCTTTAAGATTGCGAATTAGAACATTCAACCCCATCAAAAATGTAGCCATTCCTTCCCATCCAAAGGCACTGCAACAAGCACAAGGAGAAGCTTGTGGATCTGCCAAGTTCTATTGCCATGGATTATCCTTTGCCAACTACAAATACCTTTCATGTTGAGACCTGACAAACCGGAGGGGGGGGGGAAGCAAATTAAAAGGCCCATTTGCAACCTTTTTCCACTATTTCATCACTAAATGACCTTAACATCTCCTACTTACTGACAGTACTCTTCATCTTTCAGGGAAAAAATTCAGAAGGAAATTGCAGCTGCTTGAACTGAAGTGTCACATACACTTTTTGAAATTTTATTGATTTAATTTTTTTTTTTTTTTTTTATAGATAATCAAAGCAATATTATTATGAAAAGAGAAAGGAAAAATACAAGTTGTGCATGATGATGAACACAGGATAACATAACAAACAACAAAGAAAAATAAATCAAGAGGCTATTCTAAGAGAAAACATAAACTCAGAAAGAGAGGAACACTTTTTGAAATTTTATTGATAAGAGGATGAACCTAAGCATACAGGTTTCACATAATGGAATCCCCATAAGTATTAAAATTGAATTTAACCAAGAAACCCACAAAAAAACACAGACACTCTACATTGCCAAGCTCATTAGACCACTCTACAATTTATGCAAAAAACAAAAACAAAACAAATTAAATAAAATAAAAATCAACGAAAGAGTAGATAACTCAATGCCATTAAAGGTAAATGCATTTCTAAACCTAAACCATTAATATAAGGCAAAGGGGCTGCACTACAAATTGTACTGTTTTTTAGGTCTTCCAAACATTCCTTGCCAACAAAAAATAAAGAAACACACCAACAACCATCCTTGGCAGCACCCATTAAACCTATATATTGCAAAAACAAAAGACCAAACTCCAAAGGTCGCTAGAAACCATGCAATGAAGTAACAAGTGATCAACAGAACCAACCCCCGCCCCCCCCAAAAAAAATAAAATAAAATAAAAAATCAACCAACTTGAGTGACCAATCATGAAAGGCAGTACAAAATCTAAGATTCCAAAAATGGATACCCCATCTCTGCAAAATCCAAACAAGAATGTACAAAGGTATCTTGATCCACATGAGTCACAAATAAATCAGTAAATAATTCTTTAGGGATAGTATCCACACACCGTACCATGCCAAAAATGCACCTTTTTAACATCAACTAAAAAAACTTTTTTTTTTGTTAATGCAATTCTATTAATAGAGGAAAAAACTTTGTTCATGATGCACAAAGGATCAAAAAAATACATAAACATCAAGTAGAAGGTCTAAGAGAAACTGGGAACTCAAAAATGAATGAACATTGAATTGAACCCTAAAACTAGGACCAATGTTCATTCCAAACAATCCAACATCAAATAACTCGGCACCAAGTTCCAAACATCCGAGCCATGTTTCCCGAACCAATTTCTCCAACAGAACAATAAACGCAACAGACTCCGGCATGTCCCAGTGAATCCCAAACATCTAAAGCACACAGCCTGAAAAACTCTTTTAACCTTCCTAAATACTTCTTCAAAGAATGAGCCACTTTACGATATTTGAGATTCACTCTTCCCCGTATTTTACCTCAATAACATGGCTCCAATAGTGCTTCCCTTTTCATAAGATACACAATACCCCAATTAAGAAGACTCACCTTGTTCTTTCAATTCACTTAACTCTCTCCCCTTCCCCTTCTTTTTATCATCTCTTTATACATTAAACAACCATTGTTTTCACCCCCAAAACCATTATATTCTATTCTTATATCAGATTATATTGCTAGCAACTCTAAGCTTATTAAAGGTATCCTTTTTTCAAACTTGACAAATGACAGGGCTATCTTCCATCAATTAAGGGCAAGTTTGGTACACTAAGTGAAAACTACAATAGGAATAGTAATCTTTATTAATGGAAAAAATAGATGTTGTAATCGAATAACTATTCCTATTCATACATTTGGTTGTAAAATTAGTTGTTACATATGGAAAGTTTGTATTTTTGGAAATATACTAATTTCAAAAGTTGTTATACCTACTACTAAGGAATGGCTATTACAGCCCTTTAAGAGAGGAATAGCTATACCTCAATTTAAAGAATAGCTATCACAAAGAATAATTATTCACTTCAATAAAGACGCAACCAAATAACTGAATAGTTATTACACATGAATAACCATTCCATTATGGGATCTATTACTGCATACCGAACATGCCCTAAGTATGAGAGCTCTAAGATGTCTTGCACCAACTACCTGAAAAGGTGGTGTATAAGTCCATCCATAGAAATGGGTTCACCTTGAAAATCATGACACCACAAACTTGGAAACCGAACAACCACACTTATTAAAATTGACTGGACTCTACTCATGATTACTAGGGAACCAGAAAAAAAAAAGGGTACATTATCCCTTACTTTCTTCCCTTTCCATTTTGTTCTTGATTACAACAAAAGGGTTTAATTGCTTTAAAGCACTTTTATTTTATTTTTACTTCTATATAATCTAGAATTGCATTAACATATTGAGGCATTAGGTAGAAATAACATATGAATATAACCAACATTTATAAACAAAGGCATCTGAGTTAGAATTGACGCAAGGTAAGGTAGCTGCCTATTTCTTCAATTTGGCTGAGTGGATGATACAAAACCACAAAAAGCAATCAACAATCTCATTTCCATTCAACATTGAAGCACCTGCTATCAACATGTGCCAATAACTATACATCATCCAGACTAGAATTCAAGGATTTTAGTAAAAACAAACATTTATAAATAAATAGCATCAGAGTTAGTACGGCCACAAGGTAGTTGCCTGTTTCTTCAATTTGGCTGAGTGGCTGATACATTTAAATATTAAAAAAAAAAATCAACAATTTCATTCCCATTTAATGTCGTAGCACCTGCTAAACATGTGCCAATAACTTCATTCATTATCCACACGAGAATTCAAGGATTTCAGTAAATTATACATTAGAAAACAAGTGACAAAGAAAATCTACAGTTAAAAACAACATATTTACAAAAAAATAACTTGAAAAAAATATTGTTGGGATGTTGACTATTGGCACAATGTTTATATGACCCAAATCCAATATGTATCTTAAAAATAAGATTCATGGTTATAACAGAGGGAAAGAGAAGCTTTTGCCCTAAAATTGATAAATTAACAAACTAGGGAGTTAGCTCTGCCTTACAAGAAATTCAGTTGATATTAATCCACCTTAAAGACTAACATACCTCTGATTGACTTCCTGTGTTTACATGCTTATCACATCGGGTGCCCCGAAAAAACAATTCTCCTCCAGAAAATTGCTTACCCAAGCACACATTCAAAGTTACTTCTGAGTCATCAACATGAAAGCCTACAAATGTAACATTATTTATATTTAGATTCCATTTGTTTCAACAAAAAATGAAAAATGAAATCAAGGAAAAGAAGTGCTTCAATGCCATTGGATATATACTATTCTAGCATTGTTCAATTGACATTTTAAAAGTATGTTGAAATTCTTTACAAGGATGATTCGTGCACAACCAACATCAGTGCAGAGTTTGAAATCTCATTATCAAACATTAAAGAAAGCTGTATGACACTAGCATATCCTTGCTGAAGCTGTGCTTAAAGACTCTAGTATTATGGTCCTATAAGCTATTACACATATTACTTGAGGGTATAAAAACCGGTAACATAAATATATATCTGCAGAAGCATTAATGTCAAAGAAATGCATCAGCATAGCACCTACCCAAGTCAACATCCCTATCTTTACCATATTCAACAACAAATCCATGATGAGAATCCAAAGTTGATCCACCAACTTCTTGAAAGAACACTGCATTCATCAAGTATAATAAATAAATAAAAACTTAGCCACAGCTTACTGGCCATCCAGTGAATTAATGAAACTGGCATCTTCACTATGAGCAAGCATTCATCACCTTTAGATATAGGACGAATATACCCCTCCATAAGCTTGTCAAGCATGGTTTCAAGACCAAAATCATCTAGAACAGCACCATATTTATTCATCGTATTTGGTCGCATGATTCGGAATTTTGCTTCATTAACCCACTTTTCAAAATTCTCCACCTAGGTAATCAAAACACAACACTAAAGAGTTTTTTAAAAAAAAAAATTAAAAAAAATATATATATATATATAAAAATTAGGATAGGTTAGATATACCGCAGCAGATGACCAAGAAAATGATAGAAAATACCTCCGATAACAATAATTCACAGAAGCGTGGCTGAATCATTTCAAACGTAAACACCCCAGGTGAGGGTTCAGACATTATACTTCTAAAGCTTTCCTCTGAATTATCGTTGATTGCTTTCAGAAATGATGGAACAAAGAACATTTGAGGGTGCATTGTGTATATTTCTCTATGTAAAGGCTGCATAAGTACAGTTAGTGACAGTAAGTCTCCATTCCTTCAAAAGGACAATAATTGGAGAGCAAGGAAGATTTTGCACCAAATTGTCATTTTGCTTCAGCAAATTTAAAGATAAAGAATCCAACATTCATTCTTTGGAAAGCCATATACACCCATGAGAGCAATAACCCAAAATGTATAAATGATGAAGAATATAATTGGTTCTTCTATTCAAAAGAAAGTATTTATTAGGAAACTATAACAAGTGATCATTGTCAAACACTCATACATATATTCTGTAGGACAATTTTAATATAGAAAAAAAAAATCATAAACCTCACACTCCCAATTATTCTTAAAACTAGACCAACCAATTGAGAGTTACCATTAAGTCACAAAACAAATAGACAAATACGTAAATAAGAATTATGCTTGATACCTGATAATTTGATATTATCTTCTGCCTGTATTCCCTATGTTTCTGAACCTGATCATGGCAAAAGAAAAACCATCATAAAGCTTATTCTGATGATTAAGGTGATCTATTCAAGTAAAGATTTTGTTCTCTTTTTTTGGGAGGGGGGAATAAGTCTCAGGAAACGAGTTAATCAAAATTTAAGTAAATGCACAAATCATATGAATTACAATGCTTTCAATGTCCAGTATACAATGTGAAAGTTGCTTTACAAACTTTTTGCACTTCACCAAGAGAAATTTTTAAAAGCCTGAATCCAAAGCAGAAATTTTCTTTCCCAAGGAAAAATAGCTTGGAATTATTTTACTAAGATTTGCATTTATCTAAAACTGATATATGTCACCATGACCTCATTGATATAAATGAAAGGACAAAGTTTTCCATCAAACCAGTTTGGAAGAATCCCCCCCAACCCAGTATGTGGCGAATCATTAAACCATCCACGTGTATTATTCAAACAAGTCACATGACTGGATAAATAGGACATGTGACTAAAAACACACATGAATAGTTTTATGAATCACCACATAGTTGGGTGGAGGAAAATTCCTCCAAACCAATTTGGGAAGTAAAATTTTTCCTAAATAAACAGCAGCACCAATTAAATACTGCATGGCAGTCTGTCTACTACTGCCCAAAGATCCATTAGCAAGCATGACTTTATTTAAAAATAAATAATAATAATAAAATAAAATAAAAAACACTTTTTCCTATTTTCCAATGTGAATGTTGAGAGCTTTTTGACCACCTAATTATTCCCTCGGATGTGTGTAGTTCCCCCCTTCTCACACACACTAGGTAATTACAACGACCTCTTCCCCCACACACGCACACAAAGATCCAATCTTTTTTCCTTTTTGCTTGATTAGAAATTTAAAAAAACAAAACAAAACCAACTGAATTTTCTCAATACCATGAAACAGATATACTAAAATTAGCTCAACTCAAACTTCCCAGATTCATTACAACCACTTTAAAATTCAAGTGATGCATCATCATCAATCATAACCGAGCATTGAACATTCATATATCTATCCCAATTGTAAACCTCTCTCAAAAGATTACAATGCAAAAAATGCCACAGCTCACTCACAAACCAGTGTAACATTTCTCACTCAGTAACCACCAATTGAAGAACGTAAGGGCATTTCAGTCATTTCACGTACAAAACACTTGCCCGTTACAAAACCCTAGATTAGAGTGAACTGAAATTTCCTTTCTCTTCCATACAAACCACAGAGAAATACAAGAAGAAAGAAGGAGAAAAAAAACGTAAACACATAAACATACTCGGTTTCGCTCTCCATGAGGCAAGTACTTGAGCAGAATGTCCTTCATGAACTTGACCTTATCGTCTCGAGGCAAGGCTAGCATCGTAGGAGGCAAGTACCGCTCCAACGAGCTGAAGATCGAGGGACTGAAATCCAATTGCAAGTCATCGTAGCTATCGGGCTTGTGGTCCTTGTTCGGATTCAACCTCAGCCTCTGGCTCGTGCTCTGGTTCGACGCCGCAATCGCCAAGCGGTTCAAGTCGGAAGCCACTGCAACGCCATTTCCGCCCCCCGATACCGTCGACTGACCTTGAACTTCCCGGCGATCGGCGCCGGGGAGCGACATGGTTTGCGAAGAAGAGGAAGAAAATTGGAAAACACTAATGGAGGAGCATTGGGATTTTTTTTATTGGTGAATTAGGATTTTGTTGGAGCAGAATTAGGGTTTTGATGTGGAGGAGAACGTGAAGGAGTGACTTGTGGTGTGGTTCATTTCATTGCCGTTGTTAAAAAAAATTAGGGTTTTTGGATGACAACGTTGGCAAGTTTGGGAAGACGTGTAGTGTACTAAGTACTTAAAGTTAGGCCATTTTAGGGCTGACTCGGCTTAACGGGAAAACTGCTTTTTGACCTACTTGCTACCGTTTTTATTTTTACTTATTTTGTAGGAAAATTACGCTTTACCATTCAAACTATATCCCATATTACATTTTATATTTTAAACTTTTCAAATATATGTTTTGCACCTTAAACTATATCTATTGTTACACTTTATATCCTAACGTTAAGTTTGCCGTTAACTTGAATGAAAAAGTATAACATTACGTAAAAAGATATAATTGTCATCTTCTCAATTCCTTAAAAAACAAAAGAAAAATTGCACTTTACTATCATAAACTATATTCTCTGATGGAGAATATTTTAACCACTACGAAATTTGGCCAACACATCTGCATCACCAAGTCCTCACAAGTTAGTCAGGAGCATAGGAGTCGTCAGGTAGACAAAGACTCTTTAGGACCCCATACTTCAGACGACCTTTAAGGGATTTCAGCCTACATCTACTCTTCATGTGTCCCAGGGTGATAAACGAGCACCCAGCGACTGATGATGGGTTGTACTTGGCCTTAGTAGCCATCTTGCGTATTCCCCACTCAAGTATCTTTATATGGAAAGAACTTACACACCGTGCCCAAAATTCCTCCTACATAGTCATATCCTCCAAACATAGGAAGTTAAGCCTGAATATCACGGAGCATTAACTCCATATCTCCCCTATAAGGAAATAACCTACACCCACTGGATCTTGGTCAGCTTTACATCACTATATAAAGCACCAAGCCCCATCTTCTCCAAGGTACATGAAATTTTCTAACTCTCATACTCTTGAGTTATTGGAGATCATTTATTCACTAATTTAACCTTTAGAGGGTCTTTGGCTGGTACTCTACCAATGCTCTCTATAAGTTCTTCACCTTTTATTCTTTAGGTACCCCTGTCACTACGCGTCTGAACGATCAACTCACTAACGATTATGTGCATCATCACTCTCGATTACACTTTACACCCAAATTTTGAATTTCCATTCAAATTAACGGCAAATTTAACATTAGAATGCAAAGTGTAATAGGGATTATAGTTTATGGTGCATAACGTGCATTCAAAAAGTTTAGGGTGCAAAGTGTAATATGGGATATAATTTAAGGTGGTAAAATGTAATTTTTTCTATTTTTTATAATTTCGATAGTTGCAATGAGATGCGAGATAATTTTTTTATAATTCAATAGTTGGAAGATGGAGATTTTCAAATTGTGCTTAACCAATTATACTACAAGGCTCTTAGCGATGGAATGGGAGATTCGAACGGTTGGAAAAGTTACATCCTATAAGGGGTACATAAACTAAGAAGTAGCAAAATAAACAGGTCAAATGAAATGGTTTAATTTCCTCTCGATGAGATAATGAAATGGTTTTTGAGATTGGGGCCTTGAATTTTTTTTTAAAAGAAGGATCTTGAAATTTGGTTGTGAGAATAGAGTAGTTGAGGAAGTGTTTGGGAGGTTACCTAAATTTGTAATTATAGGATATAAAAGTATTGTATACTTTAAATTCGTATTTATAGATGTCAAAATCATTTAATCAGTTTAAAAAATAAAGCCTACTCTTTATAGTAAATATTATAATATGTTTATAGTTTTGGGGTGGCAATTCGTGTTTGCATGTTGAGTTCATGTTGTGTCGTGTCAACTCATGAGTATTCAACTATATAGGTCAAGCCTAACTCAACACATTCATTAAATGGGTCAAAATTCTTCAACCCTAATATGACCTGTTTATTAAACGGGTCAATTGTGTCAACCTGTTTATGAAATTTTATCAAAGCAAAAAAAAAAAAAAAAATGTTTTAACCCAATTGATCTAAACTATGAAAAACTAAACAAGTGTTTTTAATATAAAACTCAAAACTAACGGTAATTGTATCACAAACAATCATTCAAAACTAAAGCATATATCAGTATCACAAATAATCAATCACAATATGTCAAACAAAATAAATCACAACAACTAATAAGTTTATATTTTTGAAAGGTATATTGGTCAAATAACGGGTCAAACAGATTATGTGGGTTGGACACGAAAATGACATGCTTATTAAACGGGTCAATCATGTCAACCCGAATATGACACAAACCCATTAAGTCTCAACTCATAACCTGCTAACCTTGCGTCGTGTTGTATCATGTCGTATTTTGCCACCCCTATTATAGTTTCCTAGAAATGTTGAAAAATGACATGCTTATAAATTTAGATTAGTAAAGCAATTCCACTCAATATTCAAAAACCAATACTAGGAAATAAAATTATAAAATATGAATTAAAAAATCAAGTTTCAAAGTATTAAAAAGACATTGTGGGAAAAGGCAAATATTATACAACAAAATGTGTTATACATAAGTCTTAAAAAAAAAGTAAAAATTACTTCAAATGAAATTGCAAAGTATTCATGTATTACACAAGACATTATCTTGTTTGCCTATAAAACAGAGACATCATGACTTCTTTAAAAAAGTTATAAATATATATATATATATATATATATATATATATATATATATATATAACAATATAATATAATTGCTCAAATAGGATTTGATAGGAAAATTAATGTTCATAAATTAAAATTTAAACTTGGACATAAGTACGATGCTTGTTAAGTCCATATGTTTTAGTGTTTGCAAACTGTAACAAATGTATCAATCTGTGAGTAATTCTTAGGTACTCCTAGAGCACGGAGAATAGTGCTCCCCCCCTCTCACATTCATGATAGGGTACTCTCATTAAATTTATGGTGGAGTCCACCATGAATGTAAGAGAGAGGAGTATCATTTCTCCATACTCCATGAGTACCTAAGAATTTTTTGAGTCAAATTATATATTTTATTGTGTCTTAAAATGGTAATTGAGGGCCAATGAAGACATAAAAAATTGCTCAAGAATAGCTTAAGAAAAGTAGAGTTCTTATGGGCTTAACTCCAGTCTCAAATCTTCTCGATCAACCTAGTTAGGGGTGTCAATGTTCAACCCAACCCACGAACACGACACAAACCCGACATAGATTTTTGCTGGTTAGGGTTGGGCCTAAATGGGTTTGGGTCATAAACGGATCGACCCAAAAGCGACACGATAAGAAACGTGTCATAGACGGGTCAACCCGTGTAACCCGCAATAGACACATTTGACAAGCCAATTTATTTATGTCAACCTGAAATGACCCACTTAACATAGCCCGTTTAACTCGTATAACAAATAAATATTCATTTTATTTTAAATTTGTCAAATACCATTTATATCCAACATATATTTTAAATTTAAAAAGAAAAGTGAGTAATTACAAAAACTTACAAGGAATATAATTGGAAATTGAAACTTTACAAATCCTAGATCTCTAAGCCCTTTAAACCCTAAATCTCTAAAACATCTTATAAATATCTATTTTTTTTTATTTTTTTATTTTAGCCATAATACTTACTCTTCTATCTTATAGTCTCATGCCCAATTCTCAAAATGGTTATTGCTCTCTCTCTCTCTCTCTCTCTCTCTCTCTCTCTCTCTCTCTCTCTCTCATGTGTTTAGTGAGTTTTAGAATTAAAGAAAACTGTTTTCTTGGTGTTTCAAAATTCTGCAATAATTTTTTCTACATAATGTTTTTGTTCTATAAACTTTAGTCTACTGTTTGCTCCAATTCTTTCAATATTGACACTTAGCATTTGGTGAGTTCCAAGGATTTTATATTTTTGTTGAACTATGCTATTTTATTTTTGTTAAACTATGTTATTTTGAATTTAGGTTGAACTGTATGCATTTCTTTTAGAGTGTAAAGAACTTATTTCTAGATGAATGTTATATTTTTGTTGAACTATATTATTTTGAATGTGAGTTGAAGACTTAAAGTGTATGCACTGCTTTTGGGATGTAAAAAAAATTTATTTCTAAATGGATATTATATTTAATATTATGCAGGTTGAAATGGGTTATGTTACATTTGTGTCAGCCCAACATGACTCGTTTATTAAACGTGTCAAATGGGTTGGGTTAGGTTAACCCGTCTTATTAACAGATCGGGTTAGGGTTGAAAGATCATGACACGATTATTAAATGGGTTAGGTTAAGGTTGAGTCATTTAGTCGAATACCCCTACCTTGACACGACACGAACCCGACACGCTAACTCAAATTGACACCCCTAAATCTAGCCTTGAATAGTACACTTATTGTCTCCTAGATTCCAGGCTTGATTCGATCTTGATCTATCGAACATTGACTCAAATCTCAACTCCTTTTGACCCCCTTCAACTCCTGCTTGACTTCTCTTAATCTATTGAGACTGCGTACATCGACAAAAATCAGCAACATAAAAAAGCCTATAACTTGCCCATTTCAAGCCTTATTTGGGCCCTGTTTGTCACATTATAAAAGGGATATTATAAGCTATCCCCTATAAAGAATTTTTAGAGGGAGGAAAAAAATACTGTTTGTGCAGCTATGGTTATGTAACCAAGATTATCTCAAATTCACCATTCCAGAAAAGTTTCATGTAGATATGAACATTACTTAGTGAACAAGCTGAAGTCATAGCTCCAACCACATATTTGTTTTTGTGAAGAAAACCTTCAAAAGGCTCTTGAAGTCGATGGCGTTTCCGATCGTGATCACATATGCATCATCCATGAAGGCAATCTTTATAGTTGAAGAGTCTAGACATTCTAGTGTAGTGAAAGGCTTTCTATGTAAGTTGTCAGCAAGTCAATGGAGTCTAGTAAAAGATTTTTCCTGAGATTGTAAAACTTCTCTTGCTATAGTGGTTTGCTTCATTGGAAAAATTTTCCCTTAGTGATATTTACTTTAGGACAAGTTATTCCATTAGTTTTCCTTGAGTTATCATCTTGTGTGTTTTGTATTTTATGTTGTTTTTACTTTTGCACAATATTGGTGTTTATTTGCATTAACTGGATTGCTTAGTTCATACATCCATTAATAGTGCTAAATAAATGCATTTATTTATTTGCACATTTAAATTTTTCCACTTTTCAAGCTTTAACATGTGATGTTTTCCACAATTTACTCACAACCACACCACATGGCAAGTCAACAATTGTTTCCACATCAAACTTTATGAGCCTATGTATGCCATGTGATAAGGAGTTTAAATATGAAATGAAATAAATGCATGTATTTAATTTTGTATTTACGGGGAAAAAAATCCATATTTATGAGAATTAAATGTTTTGTCATGAATGACAATTTTGCCCTACCCTACTTGACCCGCCCCTCCCAGCTTAACCGCGTACCACCGTACAGGTTTTTCTGCCCCGCAAAGGTGGTGGAGTGAGGTTTTAGCCGCACATCACGGGTTGGGTAGGGATAGGCTTAGACTTTTTAGATCCAACTTGCACCGCCTTACGTTGATAAGGGTTATAATTGTAAATTTTTTATACCCCAAAACCCTACTATTTAAATAGACATATCAATATTAGTTTATTTTATTCTACCCAGCATGACTCTTTACCTCTCTTTTCTTTCTAGTAAGGTTGGAAATAAGGTACCAATCTTGAACTCTTGTACATTACTAACCTTTGATTTTTTAACGTTTTCTTTTGTCTTTATTAAAAACAAATTTGTATACTATTGAATCATTGATTCCATTCAATGTACTTGTCATCATAGATTTTTTCATGAACAGAATAATGTGCTTTCCATTTGTAATTCTCTGTGGCTATGCAACCAATTATTGTCTTTTGAAATAGACTTAATGTTCATATGAATATATCATGTTGACAATAGCAAAGAAAAAAAGATATAAAATTTTATTGTTGTGTGTTAAATGGTCTAAATGCCCAGTAAGATAGATTTCATTTTCAACTGAAATTTGAGTATGATATTGCTTTGAACATTCGTTGCCTCAAATATTCGGCTTGAAAGTTTAAAACTCATTAGTTCATTTTATTCATGTGATTTTTTTTTTCTTTCCCATTATTTTATATTATCTTTGTTGGAGATATATAGTTTGTCCATTACTAAGTTGCTAAACTAATATCAGGAAAGAAAAAAAAATTCATATGAAAACATTGGTAACTCCAGTCCATCTGCACCTATTGGCAGCAATCAATTTCCATTGATGGTAGATGAAGATAATGCAACCGCATTATCACCTCTGTTGGATAGGCCAAAAGATGTCTAGTCTAACAATGAGATAATTGAAGAAGAGGGGAAGTACAAATCAATTTTTTGGAATCATTTTAAGAGAAGGAAAGTTGATGGGAAAGACAAAGCTGAGTGCAATTATTGTTTGAAATTGTTAGTATAGGGATCCAATTATGGCACTAAACATTTGCATAACCACATAAAAATATGTTGAAGGAGAAAGTTTCAAGACATTAGGAATATGAAACAAAATATTTGGTGAGGGATCAAAATAAAGTGGATTCAACGATGGGTGTGAATGCTTATCATTTTGATCAAAATGTATCAAGAAATTAACTTGCTCGTATGATCATCTTGCATGAGTATCCCCTTTCTATATTTGATCACATTGATTTTAGAAGATATTTAACTTCTCTTCAGCCATTGTTCAAAATGGTTTCTAGTGATAGGGCAAAAGTGTATTGACCCCTTGCAAATTAATTAATTAATTACCCAAGTTAATTAATTAGGTTCAAATTACATACAATAGCGTGGTAGCACAAACAAATCACCAAATAACTAAGTGCAGTGGAAAATAAATTTGACATGGTGATTTGTTTACGAATGGGAAAAACCTCCAAGACAAAACCCCACTGAGTGATTTTAAGGTCACCACTCCCAATTGGACTTGTATTGTAGCGGCAATCTTTCCGTTCAATGCACGAATCCTAGTATGTGACTAACCAACGATGCACGAATCTCATTACGTGACTAACTCCTTTGCACGAATCCCAGTACGTGACTAACTCCTTAGCACAAATCCAGTACGTGACTAATTCCACAACAACCCTTTAATTGATGTAGTTAATTTGCAACAGCTTCACATAGAAACACCAATAAGTTCTTTAATGATGGTATGAGAGACTTTATTTGATTATAGAACTCAAAGGCGTACAAGAAACGCAGCAAGAACTCTTTCTTCTGTATGAGGAGGTTAGGGTTTCAAAAAGAAAACCTTATGAAGCTCTCTAGGGTTAAGTTTTCCTTTTTCCACCTCCTTGTTTAAATAATAGCTCAATGAGCTCTCCTACTTCAAATAGGTATACACAAACCTTGGACTTTTCTAGTCCAATAAGGATTATACAAACCCATAAATAAATAACATTTTAGAATAAAAACGTTGCTGGCTATAGTCTGAATCTCATAAGCTCGATAGATCGAGACATGTGTTGAGCTTTAATGAATCTCGACAGATCGAGCTTCTGTCAAGAAAGTATCAAGACTTGCAGATTGCATTTTTCTTGAGCAGTTCTTGAGTAATTTTCATGTCTTCAATGTAACCACTTGTAATGATCATCTTAAACCTACTTAGATTTACCCAAATACAAGTAAAGTGTGTTTTGTCAAAAGATATGCCAATTACATAAAAATATGTCCCTTACATCTAGGAATACAATCAAGGACATTTTGAACATCTATGATAATGAAAGTGAGAAATCAAAATATGAAATTGGTAAGAATCAGGTAGAATTGCTATTACCACTAATATGTAGTCTTTACAAAACAAAAGGCTAGGGTTTATGGTTGTAACAACACATTTCATCCATTGTTTTTGGAGATTATAAAGATAAGTTATATGGTACTTTTTTTAAAAGTATATATTCATTCTTCTGTTTTAATTAAATTCTTTTCAAATGTTTTGTGAACTTATTTCATTGTTAATTCTAATTATTTAAATTTCTCATTTCAGGTTTATTTATGTGATATCTTCGCGTACAAAAGAAGTGATTTCTAGTGTCCTAGATACTTTGTTGGAATGGAATATTAATAAGAAGTTAACTACTGTGATTATGGACAATTGTAGTACCAATGATGCAATTATAAAAATTATATTAGACAAACTTCAACGTATACACTTATTATGCGTAGATTAATGTTGCATATGCGTTATGCAACACATGTTCTTAATTTGATTGTTCAAGATGTTTTGGATATAATTGGATCATGCAATGAGAAGGTTTGTGAAAGTGTGAGATTTTGGACTACATCAACAAAGAGAAAGCAGAAGTTTGAAGAGACAGCTTGATAGGCACATGTTGAATGTGTGAAAGAACTAGCCCTTGATTATTAGACTCGTTGGAACTCTATCTATTTCATGGTTTCTATTGCTATAAAATATAAAAAATTCAAATGTCTTTTATTGATTGAATATATGTGAGTTATCTTATAAGTGCATTCCAACAGAGGAAGAATAGGAGATGGCAAGTAGTATATGTGAGAGATTGGTAGTGTTTCATAAGGTAACATAGCTATTCTTGAGTACCTTATACACTACAACTAATCTTTTATTTTTTAAGGTGTGTGAAATAAAAATAACTTTGAATTCTTGGTTTACAAGCTCAAGTGATGTGATTAGGAGTACGACATTTAAATGTGGGAAAATTTTGATTGTTATTGGAATGTGATTCATGGTGTTCTGGCTGTGGCAACCATTTTAGACCCAAGATATGAGATTAAATTGTTAAAATATAATTTTTCAATATTTTATGGTGATTAAGCTAATAAAAAATTCAAAGGATTAGAGATACTTGTTATGAAATGATTCGTGACAATAGCCCTAGGAGAATGGGTAGAGAAGGTACTCGTGGCCCTTGTTTAGGTGAGAATCCACAAGTTGATGACTCCTTTATGTACTTTGAAACATATCTCAGTCACAAAAAAAAAGGGGTGAAAATATTAAATTGGAGTTAGACCATTACCTTGAGGATGATCTAATGCCAAGAACTATGAATTTTGATATTTTGGCATGGTGAAAATCTAATGGGCTTAAGTATCCTATATTGCAATGTATTGCAAGGCATATTCTTGTCATTCCAGTGTCAACTATTGCCTAGAAGTCATCATTTAGCACAAGTGATCGATTGTTATGTTCACATCATAGTAAACTTCATCAAAAGACTGTGGAGGCATTGATGTGTGGTCAAAATTGGTTATGGGATGAAATCAAAGGTAATTTATATATACTATAAAACTAAAGCGGTTGACTTTTTGTTGACCTCATTATATGTTGACACATCATATTTGGAGTACTCACGAATTTCTACGTTATCAAATTTATTCAATTAATTTTTTAATGCCTATATTTGCTAGCCCGCTCTCCTCGATACTTCTACATGCTTTTTTTTCTTTTTCTATCTATCTATGATTGATGATTGTCTCAGTCTTAGCCCTCTTCCCTTTGTTTCTGTTTCTCCTAACTTCTTCTTAGTACAATACAAACTCTCGCCTTTCACTCAAACCTAGTCCAACCTCACACACTCCAATCGCCCAAGTTGCAAATACATCCCCAATTCAATGGAGAGGCATTATGATCGTCAAGGAGCTCTTTGAGATGGATTTGCTGGATGGGGTAATGGACTAACAATGGTGTTCATGGGTTGCAAAAGACATCATAGCTATATCAATCATTACTCTCTCAAAACTGTTGTCATCTCCAGACTCCAATTCCTTAAGTTGCACAAAGCTAAAAACAATCCCAGTCCATGGTGTGGATTGCCTTCATCTCCATTGCCCTACTGATTTTTATTTCTATGAAACTTGGTCTCCAAGACATTGTAGCCCATTCACCTCAAGAACCACTCCCCTCCACGCTGTTGAGTTGACATAGATTGATTTTGTTGAGTTTTGGTTAGATTTTTTAATCTTTTATATTTATTAGAGTTTATCTACTTCTACTTGAGTAAAGATGTCCCCCCCCCCCCCAAATTTTACTTTCATGTATCAATTTGTTTCTAATTTGAAGATTCTATTATTCTAAATATTTTGTAGGTAGGGTTATCCAGTGAGTCAAAGACCCAACCAAATTGATCAGATCCGACCGACCTGATGCCCAGTAGGCAGACTCGAAGCCCATGGTCGGTCAGATTCGAGTCTTCTACTAATAAAAACCAAATATTTGGTTCAAGTAGCAGGATAAGGGATTTAAAACCCATATAACCCGACCCGATCGAAGATTTTAGATTTTATTTTTTCGGTTCTTTCTAGGTGAAAGTGTGAAGATTGAAGTGATAAGACTAAAGCACTGACTTATTAAGACTTACACACTAACTAAAACTTACACAGCAAAGCCAAAATCAAATGAGAATGGCAAAATTTCAAATCAGTTTCAGATTCTTCAAAGTTTAGATGTCTCCATAGTTCCACTTCCCCATGACCACATATTTTAGACCTATCCTGTCATCTCACTCTCTCAGAATCTCATTCTCCATTCTCTCACTCTTTACTCTCTCTAGTCTCTCATTCTCCACTCCACACTTCCACACTCCTCTCCAAACCCTAGCTACTACTGTCACTGCCTCATCACCACATCGCCGCCTCATCACTACACCGTGACACCACTTCTTTCTTGGCTCACTTTCTTTCCACCTTGGGTTAAGTCTTCTCAACCTCTCAATCTTAACTTCTCAGTCTCAAGTATATTTTCTTCCTTTTTCATCTCTCTTTTTCTCTTTTTCTCTATTTTGATTTTTGAGATATGGGTTTATCATCTTGTTCAAATTATTTAAAACTTAAAGATCATAGTTGTAAGAAATTGCTTAGCCACAAAGTTGCGTGTGCTTGATTCCACTACAAAACATAATATCTAGTATATTTCATTGAAGAGGATTATTGTTGTAAATTGTAATGACTAGTTAGTATAGTTACTCTCTCTATACTTTTCTATTTGATTCTAAGATTAGGGGACCAGAACTAACCATGAGATTGGATTCAAATATGAAACTCTAACTGTTTTGATTTGATTTGTTGGGCCAAAGATTTGAGTTATCACTTTTAAAGATGAACCCCTAATTTAAAAAGATGAAATCCTAACATATTTTTATTTTGTTTATCAGATTGTATTTTATTGCTCATTTGTTCGATTCAATTTGTTTTCCTAACTTAAAAAATTTTAACCCTAATTTTATATAGGAGTTGAAAATTGTTCAAGTAGGCTACTCTTTTTGCTTCCTCTTCAAGTTCGAATACTTAAAAGCTAAGGGTTCTCAAAGATATCATTTTTCTTTTGTTGTTTCTCCTTTAACTTCTTGTTGTTTGTTTGTTACTTTTGTAGTTGTTTTTGTTGTTACTTTGACGACCTGTTGTGTCACTTGTGTGTGTGTGTTTTTGTTACTGGGTTAGTAGTATCATTGTTATGGTAGTTTGCTAATGCTTAAATTCGATGTCTTTAGATTATGGAACCCTCAGTGATGCACCCCATTGCCAAACAACACCTAGTGCCCAAGCAGAACTTACTGCCCAAGCTGAACCTACTGCCACTCCAACTAATATTGAGTTTCCTCCACTTCCCCCTAAAGGTAAAGGCAAGGTGAGTGAAAAAGCTACTGGTTGAGGTAATAATAGGAAAAAGTCTGCTGCTTGGTATTATTTTGTAAAAATACAGATTAGTAATGATCATTTTAAGGCTGTTTGAAATTATTTCCAAAAAGAACTTATCCTGCTGATAGTAAGGGGCATGGTACTACTAATTTATTGAATCATATGCCAAATTGTGTTAAGAACCCTAATAGAGATGCACTTGAAGGGCAACAAACTTTAGCGTTTGAACCCAAAATGGATGGGGAGGAAGGATTTCAACTTGTACCAACAGTGTTTACTGTTGAGGCTTGTAGAAAGACACTCGCTGAGATGATTATAATAGATTAATTGCCTTGTAGGTTTGTTGAAGGATATGGGTTTCAAAGATTTTTAACAACCTTACAACCTAAGTTGTGTATTAGGGATATCCCATCTCGTTAAATTGTGGCTAGAGATGTGATTGGCATTTATGGTGTTGAGAGAGAGAAACTGAAGGGTCGTAGGGTGTGCCTTATTAAGGACATGTAGACTAGTATTCAAAATCTGAATTATATGTCCCTCACATGTCATTTTATTGATGATGATTGGAAGTTGCATAAGAGAATTCTGAATTTTATCAAGTTAAAGACTATAAGGAGGAGACTATAGGTAGAAAGATTTTTTTTTTTTTTTTTTTTTATACAAGATAGAAATTTTACTTTAGCCTAATTTAAGTGTATATGTGTGTGAAACTCCCTCTTGGAGACTTAAACCTTGGCCCTTGTCCCTTGCCCCCTACACCCCACAAACATTTATACTTGTGGAGTGACCATCGCGTCAAGGGTGTGCGGTGGTGACTATAGGTAGAAAGATTGAGATTTGTTTGTGTGAGGGGGGTATTAAGGGCATATTCACTTTGATAGTGGACAATGCTAGCTCCAATGGTGCCTCCATTAAGTTTTTGCAAACTGTAACTAAAGATTAGAAAGGGACTGTTTTAGAATATGAATTCTTACACACAAGTGTTGTGCATATATTCTAAATCTGAATGGGGAGATGGTTTGAAAGAAATTAATGCATCCATTGCTAAGATGCGTGAAGCTGTGAGGTAAGTGAGGTCCTCACCAAAAAAAAACTTTTATAAGTTTTGCAGAGAGATTTGGTATTGAATCTAAGTCTCTTCTTTGTCTAGATGTACCAACCAGGTGGAACTCTACCTACCTCATGTTAGAAATTGTTGAAAATTTTGAGAAAATATTCATACGAATGTACTTTAAGGATGATAGTTATTCTTCATACTTTATGAACAAGGAGAATATTGGTGGTTTGGGATCTCCTAGTGGTATTGATTTCCAAAATTGTAGGACATTTGTGGGTTTTTTGAAGCTTTTTTACAATGCAGCAAAAAAGTTCTCCAATTCTTTGTATGTTACTTCAAACACCTTTTTGATGAGTTATTTGTTGTTCAAGAGAATATTTCTCATTTAATTAAATCTTAAAACCACCTCTTCAAAAACATGGCAACTAAAATGAAATCTAAATTTAATAAGTATTGGGGAAAAAGAGATAAAATTAATCATTTTTTGTATGTGGTTGTGGTTCTTGATCCAAGAAAGAAAATGAGGTTTTTGAAGTTTTCTTTTTCTGAAATTTATGAAGATGAAGTGGTTGGAGAGATGATTGATTTGGTGAGGGGTACCTTGGTAAAGTTGTATGATTATTACTCTTGTGTTGATTCACCAAATGTGCAAGTACCAAGTGGGAGTGAGAGGACACACATAGACGGTGATTCAATTGGTTGTACTGATCCATATGTGATGGTTAATTCTACATTTGAGTGTTTCTTGGAGGCCGAGCAGTCCATAGGGTGTAGCAATGAGATTGATAAATATTTGGCTGAAAATTGTGAAAGTAAAAGGGATGTGAAATTTGAGATATTGGGGTGGTGGAAGGCCAATTCAAATAGGTATTAAATGCTATCCAAAATGGCTAGGGATGTGCTGGCTGTACTTATTTCTACTATTGCTTCTGAGTCACCATTTAGTACCAGAGGTCGCATACTTGATCCATTTCAGAGTTCACTCTCTCCTCTCATGGTTCAAAACCTTGTTTGTGCTCAAAATTGGCTTCAAACCTTGGTTCCAATTTTTTTTTTTTTCACAAATCAAAGGAGGCATTGGAAGATGAATTTCATGACTTGGGTAATATGTTTAACTTCCAAACTTTATGACTATTAAGTGCTATTAGTGTGTCTTATTCAAACAAAATTTAATCTAATAGCCTTCATTTCTTTTTCTTTTCTATTTATAAATCAAGCAGCAACAAGTGGTGGAAGTTCAAGCAAAAGTTCAAGCTCAAGCAAAGGTATCTCAATTACTGTTGATGACTAATCACTAACTGGGTTAGTTTCCGCCCTTACTGTTATTTCTATTAAGTTTGGTTACTGCCATTTCTATTGATTTTGGTTACTATTATTCTATATTTTTTTACGAATATCTTTTTGCCTCTTTTATTGTAGGAGGAAGGACACATTTTGTATAGGAGGCAGACTTTTGGAAATATTTTGGAAGCTCTTTTGGACATATTGCTTTTCTAACTTATAAATCAACTCTTGCTTATAGAAAGGAAAACTTATAGTTTATAGGTTTTCTTTTCTATAAGTCATGGACTTAACTACAGAGAATAGAGTAGTTGTTCTTTAATGCTTTAGAAAAGCAATTTTTTGGAAATACGTAGGTCATTTTTGGTAACAGCTTTTGTTTTCTATTTTCAAAAACTTGTTTTTGGGAATATAAAGAAAAAAAAATCTTGTATTTTTGAAATAAAAAACATGTTTGGTTGGTTGAAATTAAAAAGATAGTTTTTTTAAGAAAAAATAGAAAATACTAAAATATGTTGTTACTAGAATTTGAACTCTAATGCTAATTCATTAAATGAGATATTTTTATTAAATTAAATGTGTATTTTCATTGACTTTTGAAAATTAAAAACTGAAAATAGCCTTTTGCATATTTTCAATTTTGTTCACAAATTGAGTTTTGAGAACAGTTTTTGTTTTTGTTTTTTTTTTTTTTTTTTTTTTTTTTTTTTTTTTTTTTTTCATTTGGAGTTCCCAAACAAGTTTTTTAGTCTAAAAAATAGAAAATTGTTTTTAGAAACAAAAAATAAGAGGAAAAATCAGTTACCAAACATACCCTTAGGTATTTCATAATTGTAACTAATTATTTATACTGCTGGGAATATTGTAACTAGCCTATTGCCTTACAGACTTGCAGTAACTATCTTTTGCCTTCTCTACCTCTATGCCTTACTAAGTATATATGTGTGTGTGTGTGTGTGTGTGTGTGTGTATCTAGATGAAAATATTGTAGGATGCTCTTCTTATCTGTTGTTGCCGTACTTGCTGTGTGGTTGTGATTGATTTATTTGTTGGAATTTGTTTGCTAGAATTTGTTACATGTGTGTAATGGTCGATAGGTTTAATAGGTTGAGATGGGCTTTTATGCCTGTGAGACTACTGAGTTTTCTTGATTTGTTTTTGGCTTTTTGAGGTGCTGCCCAGGTCTTAAGGCTAAGGCATTTTGAAAATATTTTTTTCTTGTATTGTGTGGTTTAACAGGTAGTTAAAAAGTGCAATTATGACTTTTTATTTGTTTGCTATTTTGCCCAAGTTTTTGCATGCTATTTTGTGTTTTTGTTGTCATCATTTGTTTATATGTGGCAACTAGAAACATTAAATTTGGACTAATATGGCTTGGAGGCCCAAAAGATTCAAAGCAGTATAGTGGCTTAATATAAGTTGAGCTTGAAGGCCCAATTTGAAATAAATGATGTAAAAGAGGCCCCTTTGTTATATATATATATATATATATATATATATATATATATATATATTCACACTAGGTTCATAAATATATAAATCTTTGTGAAAAGTAAGCTCGTTAATTTGGGCCAAAAAGGCCCGTAAAAAATAGTATTAAAAAAATTCATGCAAATCCACAAAATGGCCCAATTTGAAGCCCAAACCCGCCTAACCAACGAATCCGACCCGCTAAACCAATGACCTGTACCGCTAGGTCCACCTGTATGTTCAGTCAAGTACGGGTTAGGCCCATACTCGACCCAACCCAATCTGTGGACAGCCTTATTTGTAGGTGCTTAAAATTACGCTTCTCTCTACTAGAACACATGTAGAAGAACCAAGGTCTATTTCTTGGTTATATCTACAAGGTTTTCGACAAAAGGCCTCTAAAAACAACTGGTGTTTCTTGGTATTTATTCGTCTATGTTAGTTTACAAGCCTGTATAGGTGTTGGGATAATAGTGTAGATGAACTGTCATAAACTATTTGATGATGACCCACTAAGTTCTATATTTATGTGAATTTCCTTTTATTTATCATAATAACCATTAATATCTTAGACTTTGTTACCTGAGGTGTGTGTTTATGCTATATGCAGTTTAGGGACGTGTTGACTTGGGTTTGAATGCTGGAAATATAATAGTTTGGACCATCTGATTTGCTCATTACCACACCTTTTGATTTATGTTTGGATTATCTGATTTGCTCATTAATGCACCTTTTGATTTGTGTTCGGACTATCTAATTTGCTCATTACCACACCTTTTTAGTTTATGTTTGGATTGTGCATTCTTGGTTTTATGCTACATTCTAATGTCCAATTTTTTTTTGAAATTAATCATTTTTAAGAATTTTTTTTTTCAAACTATGGTCTATTGAGTTATAAATAGATATAAGTTATGTCATATGTCAAAACTCATCATTGATTTATAAATAGATATAAGTCATGTCAAATGTCAAAACTCATGTGTAAATATCAATATGTGGCTTATTGGTTTTGTGCACATCATTTGACAAAATCTCTCACTTATGCATTATTTTAAGCCAACTTCACAATAAATTGTGTTATGAATTATATTTGTTATATTAATATATGTTTATAAATAATTAGCTATAACTTTAAATTTGCAATGATTGAGATCATCTAGATAGCATGTATTATAACTTTTGTGGTAAAGTGGAAAAAAAAATCTACGGCTAATTAATGTTTTTGAGAAGTAATGTTAATCTCAAGGTTGTATTGGGGGGGCACTTGATGGAACACACGTTTGTATCAAAGTGTCTAACGAGGATGCACCAAGATATTGAGGTAAGAAGGGTTACCCGACACAAAATGTGTTGGCTGCATGCTTGTTTGATTTGAAATTCATGTACGTATTACCAAATTGGGAAGGAGCTGGTTCAGATTGGAGAATAATAGAGAGTGTTTTAACTAGGAACAATAACTTGAAAATCCCACAAAGTAAATTTAATTCAAATACATATTAGGGTATGTTTTATATAATTTAAAATTTTATAGTATATAATTAGAAATTATTATTGTTTATTAGGTAAATATTATTTTGTCGATGTGGGATACATGAATAGAAGTCATTTGATTGCACCTTATAGGGGAGTGTGTTATCATTTAACAGAATACTTTACTCCTCTCTCTAAAAATGCTAAAGAATTATTTAATGTGCGACATGCGTCACTGCACAATGCTATTGAAAGAGAATTTGGTGGACTAAAAAAAAGATTTCCTATCATAGCAAGTATTACAAAACCTACTTATTGTGTTGGCACACAAAACGAAACCATTTTATCACGTTCCACACTTTGGAATTATTTAATGGGTGTCGATCTTGATGAAAGTCTTGTTGCTGAAGTTGATGAAGAGGTTGTTACATTCCCTTCATGAACATGTGGCTCCTACTCTAAGAGAAGATGACGATGATGCTTGGCAAGATATTATAAGAGATTCAATAGCATTAGCCATGTGGCAAAGCTATGTCCAAATGTGATAACTTTTGGGTTTATTGTTGTCATGTTGTTTAAGATTATGTTATGTTTCAATCACTTAGACATAAATGTTATACAAACTTCTCTTTCCAATTCGATATAGATAGAAAGTAATATCTACACATTATTTTATGTGTTTTTTGTCCTATTAATTATAGCACAAGCAAGATATCAAAGAAGAATGGTGGAGATCCAAGCAAAGAAGTACAACGGACTAATATTATGAATGATGCTTTAGTGGATGCTTTTTTTTACATCAACTGATCATAGGTTGTAGAGTTAATGTGGAACTGGGTTGGAACGCCAAGTGGCTTTAGATTCAGGGGTTCTCACTATAGCTGAACACAACGGAAAGATCATTTCTACCAATGCTGACAAGATACTTTTATCGGGCAAGGTGGATAAGGGGGATATTATAAGCATTCCATTAATTATGTATCAACGTTCTAACTTTTATCCTTAAGGCATATGATAACATAGTGAAAGAGTTGATTGACAAATTTCACATGGAAATTAACAAGGATAAGGTGAAAAGTTGACAAAAGACACTAAAAAAGAATTTTCATAAATGCCATGACATATTTAAAGATGGATTGAATGGTTTTGGATGGAATGATTCTTCACATATATGGACAGCTAAACCAGAAGTTTAGGAGCCACTCATAGTGGTAAATTACAATTTTTTGTGAGTTTAATTTTGTATTACATAATTATATATTTGTTGCATTACCATTTTTCTTAGTTTGTAATAGTCTAAACCTGTGGCCAAGAAGTGGATGACAACACCTATCCCCCACTACCCTAAGATGGCATAACTTTGGGCTAAAGATAGAGTAAAAGGTGATTATGCTAAAACTGCAAAGGAGAAATGTACTAGGTATGTTGCATCGACAACTATTGATGAGATTGACATTATGGTATCCCAAAATCAAGTTTCTTTGAAGAACTTTGAAGTTGAAGGTGATCAAATGAGGTCATTAGAAAATAATGTTGTACGTTCTTGAGTGTCATCACAAGATGCAATGCCTTCTAAAAGCAAGAAAAGAAGAGTGGCAGAAGATTATGAACTTGGGAATGTAAGTTCCCAGTCATTTGATAGTGTATCAATGACAATTGATAGGCGATTGAGGTTATGGCAAAGTACTCTGCAAAGTCATATGGAGCAAAAGTTCACACAGCTTTGGGTGTATTGGACTTGAATCCAATTTCAAAGACTGAAGCCTAAATATTTTTAATGGAAAATCCAATGTATAAGAAGATGTTCTTTGGTTATCCCAATTTTGAGCACAAAGGTGTCTTATTGATACTGATGTCTAGATCTAAGAATTAATAAGTGTGAGATTTCTTAGCCAACTTTAGATTTGTTTTATTTTGTTATTTTGTTTGTTTTGGCAAGATTTATTAGAGCTTTTTTTATGCCATGCATGGACCTTTAAAAAATATTTGTTTTCCTTTTTAGACAAATGTTTATTTTGTTAACGATAAATATGTGAAACATGAATTGCTTTACAGCAATTCGTGTGCCCCAAAATTGCATCACTCCAAGGTATTATGATGGGACTCTCTCGTTAATGATTAACGGTTTTTTTTTTTTAATAGATTTTCCAATAGACAATAAAATATGCGACCTTCAAATGCTATTATCCAGTGCCTTTTGCAAATAACAAGTCCAAAGTAGTGGCTTTATACTATTTGTTTACTATTATTGTTAGAATTTTGAAAGCAAATAACAAGCAATAAGTTTCCCATATAGTTTACTATTATTACTTTCATACTAGAAGAGATAACAATAAAGTTGCTCATAGTTTAGCTAGATTGACAATCGATTTTTTGGATTGTATTGTTGTGTGGATGGAGAATGTTTCCCCACAAGTTTCCCATATACTTCAGGTTGATATAGCTATTCTGCATTAATAATATTCTACACGTTCCTTTCTTAAAAAAAAAAAAATAACAAGCAACTATATTGTTCACATTTGTTTTTTTTGGATGAACACAATATTGTTCACATGGAGTATAAACTAGAATCAGCTTTTTATGTTCTATAATAATGAGGGGTATAGTAGTAATAATATTAATATAAGATAATTTCATTCTATTCCTTTTAATGTTTACTTCTAAACAATGGTACTTACATTTCATTTTTTTTTTTAAGGTTTCATTTAACTCAATTAATAAAGTATTTGATAGTTAAATAAAAAATTTGAGATTCAATCTCGGTCTACAGAAAAAATTAATTGGTGTTTTAATTTGACGAGGAAGAGCATAATCACGAAAAAAAAAATCGTTCAATTCTTCTCTATTTTTTTATTTTAAAACATTAAAACAAAATTACTTAATTCAATATTTTTTTTCATTCATTTCTTTTAAATATATTCCATTCTATTATTATTTTTTTTTAATGATAATTTCGTCCCATTTCATTCCATTTCTCGAATGAAACCTAAATCGAATGAAACTATGAAAGCGAAGTTAGATTACTTAATTAAAATTTAGGTAAAAGTTAAGGAGTTTAATTTGTAATTTAGCATAAAAAGAAAAAAGAAAAACAGGGATGGGAAGAAATATCTGATTTCAGATTATAAGATTATGTTCATTCTTCAGACGCTCATTTCTTCATACAATTCACGCTGTTCAGTGTTCCCGCGCTCCTTTCTCCCACTCCTGGAGACTATCTTCTTCTTATTCTCTTTAAAGTGTAAACCTTCAAATTACACAAAACCAAAAAAAAAAAAAAATTCAATTTTCTCTGTAACCAAACGCAATGAGTGAGACCGAGAGTCCCAAGGCTGAGCCTAGCGCTAACTCTAACCCTAACCACAAGCGCGGAAGCAATTCTTCCGAGGACCAGACCGATGGCGGTGGCGTTGTGAAAAAGTTGAAAACGGAGCGATTTTTCGAGATCGAAGCTGATGCAGCGGAGGACAAGGGTTCGAGGCACACCATGGAGGATACTTCGGTTGTGCTTCTGGGCGCTACCGCCGATTCTCCTTCGAACTTGAGGTCCCTCCCTTCTTTCATTCATTGTGTTCGGTTTCTGATTTGTGCCTGTAGTTTGAATTTGGAGCTTAATCAATATATAGTTGTTGTTGATTAAAATCACTTCAAAGTTTAATTTTTGACCGTGTGTAAGTACTTTTGAGTTGCATTGTCAACGAGCTACTTTTGCTCATGATTTAATTTTAGTCTCAGTAATTTGCTTATGGCCTTCTTTGAGCTATTAGTTGTATATGGATTTATGGTTTATGCGACGACTAGTGAAGATTGTTCTGAGGCCTTCGTGATCAGTTGTTTGATTAAGGAAAAATGCATCATATAGAGAGGCCTGTAAAGATCTAGAGAAAGCACATGATAGGTCCCTATAGAGGTAATGTGGTGGGTTTTGAAAAAGGAAAACGTTCCTCTAGAGTATATTAAGGATCTGTGACTAGTGTCAGAACACGTGGAAGCATCAAAAGTGACTTTCGTATCATTATAGGTTTGCATCAAGGATCAGCACGAAGTCCGTATCTCTTTTTGTACTAGTGATGCATGAGCTCACTAAAGCAATACAAGAGGAAGTCCCTTGCTGTATGCTTTCTGCAGCTGATGCTTTTTGCAGATAATATAGTTTTGGTGGATTTAACTAGAAGTAGAGTTAATGCTAAGTTAGAAATTTGGTGAGACGGTCTAGAATTTGAAGGTTTTCAATAAAGGAAAACTAAACCAGAGTACGAAGAATGTTACTCTAGTAAAGTTAGAAACAGAGTTGCGGTAAAACTCAATGGTCAAGAGATACTAAGGAGTTGAGAGAACCAAAGAGGGTAGAGGAAAACCAAAAGTATCATTAGTATAGGTAGTAAAAAAGGGCATGTCAATTAAGGAAGTTATAGAGAGTATGACTTCGAATAAAATAGAATGTAGGATCCATAGCCAACCCCAAATAATTTGGGACTAAGGCCCTGTTGCGGTTGTTGTTATTGTATTTTTATATGAAGTTTCAAAAAGCTAAGAGATTTGTAGCTCAATTGGCAACTCATAGTGTTTCCAATGGAAACGACTAGGGTTCAAATTTCTCCACCCAAAACTATTGATTTGCCAAAAAAACTACAGAGAAAAAAATTGTTTATATGAAGTTTCAAAGTAAATTTGTTAGTTTGATATATGTTTTTTCTATTTTTTTGGGGGACAGGTGTGCACATTTTGCGATCTATGATGGACATGGAGGTCGATTAGCTGCAGAGTATGCTCAAAGGCATTTACATGCAAATGTTCTTTCGGCTGGCTTACCACGTGAGTTGGTGTGTTAGCTTGGTCTGATTTCATAGATTTTTGTATAGTGAGGCACTTAGTGAATTGTTGATATATATTATTAATTTGATTGATTTTATTGGCATTCATTCGCTTATCTGAAGTGGCTGCTACTACTACTACTACTACTATGGTGATGCTGAAAATTGGTTTTTCATATTTTATGTTCGGGATTTGTTATGAAATCTTTGTCTGCGCCTTTGCCCTCACCATCTTTAATTTACTTTAAGTTTCAGTCTTTTTATTAGTGTTTTGAGGGAGATGAGTTTAGTGTGGTTTAGTTGAAAATTTCTTCTTGAAGACTTTGTACAAGTGGACTTTGCCAATCTCCTTGTTTTCAGCTGCTTATTGCTTGTATACTTGGGTATTGTTCTTTTCTTTTCCCTTTTTTTTAATTAAATTTTATTGACTTACCCAAAAAAAGGTGCTTTCCTTCACTGATATGAGCTTAAATATGAGTTTTTATTGATATTTATAAAATAAAAAGTTTATTATATGGAGATATTTCAGGACTTTAGTTCATTAATTATTTTGTTGGTTTTCTGAATATTTTGTCAACAAGAATTTTTGAAGTAACTTATTACAAAAAAAGAAGAAGAAGGAATTTTGAAGTATATGCCTATATGGCAATAATATCCTGCAATTGCTTATGATTTTATCACTTTTTCATTGCTATTTCATTCTGTTTATGTAATTTTTTGGAGACTTCAGTTGAAGGGTTGGAAGAAGTGGCAACAAGTTTTCTCCTGGCTGTTGAAGCAAAGATGAAACAGAGGCAGTCTGAGTTGTCTGCTTAGAAAAAGAAAATACAGGGAGGAGGGAGGGGTTTATGGGAGCTACGGAGCTTATTTAGTTCTATTAATTATGACTCTTCTTCATTTAGGCCTCGCAGTGTTAGTAGGGAGAGGGCTTTGATTGTGTCTAAGGCTGTGTTTGGTTCCCGTAAAATATTTTTCGGAAAATATCTATTTTCCGGAAATGCTATTTTCCGAAAAAGGAAAATATTTTTAAGTGTTTGGTTGTATTATGAAAATTGTTGTAGAAAATATTTTCATGTATTTGGTTCTATTCTGAAAATACTATTTTCCTACAAATTTTTCACATTTTCTCAGCTATTTTCTCAGCATCCAAACAAATTTTATTGCAGAAAATTTCAAAATCACAGCCAAATCTCAATCCACAGCCAAATTTTATGACAGAAAATTACAGAAAATGAAATAATTACAGCCAAATTTTTCTCAGCCAAATCACACCACCACAACAACAACAAAAATCAAAAATCACACAGGAATCAAGCGGGTTGAAGGTTGAGCGGGTCGAAGGTCGAAGGTCGAAGATCGAAGATCGGTGGGTCGAAGGTCTGGGTCGAAGGCGAGAACGCGCGGCGGAGGCGAGATCGATCGCCTGTGCGACTCGCGGTTCGACTCGCCGGTGCGACTGGGTTTGATCGGCGAGGCGCGGTGCTACTCGCTGGGTCTGGATCGAAGGTGCGACTGGGTCTGCTCGTTGCGGTGAGGCGATGGGGACTGGGTTCGTGGGTTCGTGGTCGCCGGCGATGGGCTCTGGGCTTGGATCGGCGGTTCGTAGGTTCGTGGTCGCCGGCGATGGGCGCTGGGCTTGGATCGGCGATGGGCGCTGGGCTCTCTCTTTCTCTCTCTCTCTCTCTCTCTCTCTCTTCGTGCTCTCTGTTTCTCAGTTTTCCAGAAAATAGTATTTGAAGTGAAAATAGAAAGGAAATTGATTTTCACCTTTTACAACTGGTCAACTGAAATCAATTTCCGGAAAATTGATTTTCCGTGCGCAACCAAACACCCGTAATTACAGAAAAGTATTTCCGGAAATGATTTTCACCCAAAACAAACGCAGCCTAAATGAATTTGAAGATTTTATCTTGGAATGTGAGAGGTTTGCATGAAAGTGATAAAAGGCTTCAATTTAAGGACCTTCTTAGAATGTGGCGAGCTGATATCATTTGTTTACAAGAGACATAGATGGAATTGACTACTAGGGGATTTGTTAGAAGTTTATGGGGTTGTCACTATGTGGATTGGGTGTACTTGGGATCTTTGGGTGCCTCAGGAGGGATTTTGGTTATATGGGATAGAAGGGTAGTGGAGAAGTTAGAAGAAGCTGTGGGGCACTACTCAGTTTCTTGTTGATTCAAGAATGTGGGTGATAATTTTGAATGGGCCTTCACTGGTGTTTATGGTCCTAATGTGGACAAGGAGCGTAGATTGTTGTGGGAGGAATTGTCGGGTCTTCATAGCTGGTGGAACGTGTCTTGGTGTGTGTTAGGGGATTTCGATATTGTTCGTTTCCCAATTGAGCGATTAGGGGCTGATAATTTTACTCGAGCAATGCATGATTTCTGAGATTTCATTTCTGTGCATGGTTTGTTGGATATCCCTATGGCAGGTGGTAGGTATACATGGTCCAATTCCATCTCTGGATCCAGGATATATCGTTTTCTTTTTTATCCTGATTGGGAAGATCATTATCCCAATATGTCACAGAGGAGATTGGTTAGAGTCTTATCTGATCACTTTCCAATTATCTTGGAGGGAGTTGCAATTCAGAAGGGACGAAGACCTTTTCGTTTTGAGAATATGTGGCTTTAGGTGGAAGGTTTTGTGGGCAAGGTGAAATATTGGTGGGATTCTTATCAATTCGACGGTACACCTAGCTACGGAACGGCCATGAAATTAAAATCCCTGAAGGCAGACTTGAAGAAGTGGAACGAATTGGAGTTCGAAAATGTGGCTGTAAAAAAAAATACAACTGTGTAGTGATTTGAATGCTTTGGATGCAAAAGAGGAAGTGGTAGTTTTATAAGAAGAGGAGAAGTTAGAGAAGGCAAGGCTTCAAACAGAATTTTAAAAAATCAGCCTTTTGGAAGAGATTAGTTGGAGGCAAAAATCAAGAATGCTCTACTTGAAGGAAGGGGACAGCAACACAAAGTTCTTTCATTAGATGGCTAACTCACATTGAAGGAACAATGCAATTACTAATCTCAAGGTTGATGGGGTCCTGACTTCTGATCAAAAAAGTATAGAGGATTGTATTATTCAGTTTTATAAAAATTTATTTACGGAACATAGAGTCTATCGCCCACATCCGGATGTGTTGAATTTTCCTAAAATCTCTGATGACAAGGCTGGCTGGTTGGTGAGGCCTTTTGATGAAGTAGAAGTTTTTGGGTAGTTAAAGATTTTGAGTGGGATGAAGCTCCTGGCCCAGATGGTTTCTTTATGGCTTTTTTCCAAACTTGTTGGGATGTTATCAAAGCAGATCTTATGGAGATTTTTTAGGTGGTTTTTGAGAGAGGTTAGTTTGAGAAAAGTTTAAATGCAACCTTCATCTCCTTGATTCCAAAAAAGTCAGATGCAGTAGAGGTGAAAGATTTTCGGCCTATTAGTCAAAGGGGGGGGGGGGGGTGGGGGTTACAAAATTATTTCTAAAGTATTGGCTAATAGGTTGAAAGAGGTGATTGGGGATGTTATTTTGGAGTCTCAGAATGCCTTTGTTAAGAATAGGCAGATTCTGGACTCATGTCTCATTGCAAATGAGTGTTTGGACAATAGGTTGAGATCAGGAGTTCCAGGGGTGTTGTGCTAGTTGGATGTGGAGAAGGCTTATGATCATGTGAACTGGGGTTTCGTAATGTATATGCTTGAGTGGTTCGGTTTCCCAGAAAAATGGAGAAAATGGATTTATTACTGACATCCACGGTCAAATTTTCAGTTTTGATTAATGGAGCTCCATGTGGTTTTTTTGAGAATTATAGAGGCTTACGACAAGGTGACCCTTTGTCTTCATTGTTATTTGTTGTTGTTATGGAGGCTGTTAGCAAAATGATGGATAAGGCAGTGACGGAAGGTTGATTGTTTGGATTTAGTGTGGGCACCTCCATAGGTAATCACTTACAGGTAACTCATCTTCTCTTTGCAGATGATACATTGGTTATGTGCGATGCTGATATCGACCAGATGTTGTTTTTGCGCCTAATTTTGTCATGGTTTGAGATTGTATCGGGATTGAAAATTAATTTGGATAAGTCTGAACTAGTTCCTGTGGGACTGGTTCCAAATTTTGAGATGCTAGTAGATGCGTTGGGTTGTAAGTAGGCCTCACTTCCTATGAAATATTTAAGCCTTCCATTGGGTGCAAAATGGAAAGATAAAGCAATTTGGAATCCCATCATTGAGAAGGTGGAAAGGAGGTTAGTGGGATGGAAAAGATTGTATCTATCCAAAGGGGGGGAGACTTACTCTCATAAAAAGTACTTTATCCAATTTACCTACTTATCTCCTTTTCCTTTTCCTAATTCCGGCAGATATAGCATACCGTATAGAACAACTTTAACGAAATTTTCTTTGGGTTGGTCTGGAAGATGATTCTAAATGTCACTTGGTGAATTGGTCCAAGGTATGCTCTCCTATCCAGTCTGGGGGTCTATCAATTTGAAATTTGAGATATTTTAATGAAGTGCTATTGGGAAAATGGTTGTGAAGGTTTGGGCATGAGAGAGAAGTGTTATGGAGAAGGGTTATAAGGGTTAAATATGGAGTTGAGGAGGGAGATTGGTGCTCTAATTCTGTTCCAGGCTCCTATGGGGCGAGTTTATGGAAAACTATTAGGAGTGGTTGGTCTACTTTTTCTCGCATCATTCAGTTTCAGATTGGAGATGGGACTAGAGTGAAATCTTGGCATGATGTCTGGTGTGGGGATAATCCTTTGAGTACGTGTTTTTAAGATTTATTCAGAATCAGTAATGATAAGGAGGCTTATGTGGCTGATCTCATGCAGTTTCCTAACGGGGTTCTTTTTTGGGACTCGGAATTCTTGCGAGAAATTCATGATAGGGAATTAGATTCTTTGTCTTTTTTTTGGGATGTTATATATTGAGGCTCATTGAGAGGTATTGGTGAGGATAAGATGTGTTGCACACCTGCTAAGAGCAAGGGCTTTGAGGTAAGCAGTTATTATCAGGCTTTGTTGGGTGTATGTACTTATTCCTTCCCTTGGAGAAGTATTTGGAAGCAGAAGGTTCCTTCCAGAGTGGCATTTTTTGTTTGGATTGTAGCTTTAGGAACTATCTTGACTATTGATAATTTACGTAAGAAGAAGGTGTTGATTCTAGATTGGTGTTTTATGTGCAAAAGTAATGGAGAATCGGTAGACCATCTTTTACTACATTGTCCTATTGTTTATGAGTTGTGGTCTATGGTGTTCACCTTGTTTGGTATTACAAAGCGATGCCAAAGACTGTGGTTGAGCTCCTTGCATGTTGGCAAGGAAATTTTGGTCATCATCGTAATTGTGTTATTTGGATGGTTGTTCCTCATTGTTTGATGTGGTGCATTTAGCGGGAGAGAAACAACCGGTTT
Source organism: Quercus ilex subsp. ballota (assembly GCA_032727855.1). NCBI lineage: Eukaryota > Viridiplantae > Streptophyta > Magnoliopsida > Fagales > Fagaceae > Quercus > Quercus ilex. Next base: position 27,054,782 of record CM064917.1, read on the forward strand.
TTTGAAGATTCTGAAAGGACTATAGTTGATTTAAAACTTTTATTCTTTAAAACTCTATTGGACTGGATTTCTATCATAGGAAGTCATTCTATTTTTTCGGTCTATGATTTGATGGATGCTTGTAATTTATGTATTTGATTATTTTGGTCCCCTGTTGTATACTTCTTGTATACTTGGGTGACTCATTATTATGTCTTTGAATAAAATTTTCTTTACTTATCCCAAAAAAAAAAAAGATGAGAAAATATATGCAATTTAATTATCTTCTCTGTTTGTATCTGAATAATATTCCTAGATATTTGATTTACCTTACCTAACTGTATTTGCATTTGAATTGTTTGTACTCTGTACTCTTTGATTCATATCTCTGCATTCTGTGGTGTTGCAGTTGGATGTAAAAGCAGCAAAAAGAGCCATACTTGATGGTATGAAATCATTTTCCCATCTCGTTTTGATCAACAATCTCTCAGTAAAATCTTTTGAAATTCCTTGTCTGTTATTAGGGGTTTTTATTGCATTTTTCCCCTGATTTAGGTTTTCAGAAAACTGATGAATATCTTCTTCAAGAAAGTGCTTCAGGTACAGATAATCACTTTAAAGTTCAGCACTTATTTTTTTTTTCCTTTAGATGCATGAAATAAATCTGTACATTATGCCATTTTCATTCTTTTGAATCAATTTGTCTTAAGGGTTTCTGAAAAAGTAGTTGAAGCGAGAATTTTGCACAATGAGATTTAGCTTGCTATATCTATATTGCATTTCAATTTCTGAATGATACATAGAAACAGTTGTATTATCAAGAGGCAAGGGGCCTAGCTAGTACCCTTTAAATTCCAGTGGCTATGAAGTATAGAATCTGGTGTAAGTTAATGTTGGAAAACCTTTATAGCTTTTTTGCCTGGAGTTATGTGTCTAAAAGTTTCAATAGCTACACCCTTTTATCTTTTCATTTCATATTAGCTAAATCCATTTGGCTAAATAAACGCCTTCCACACTATGGGATTCTTTTCTTTTGGCTTGATTGCCCTGCCCATTACTATGGATGGTATTAAAGGCTGCATTTCTTTTAAGTCATATGTCATTTCTACTCTCTCTCTTTGTCATTGCCAATTTATGACTTCAGATAACTTACGCACTATTTGCTTCAATGATAAGTGATTAGAGTTTTGGAAAAGTGACTCTTTTTTATGTGTTTGGTTATGACATTTAAAATAAGTTGGAAAAACATTTTCTTGTGTTTAGCAGGCATGTAAAATTAGTAATATTTCATGTAATTCCAGATAGTTATATGAATCAAAATTTTAATTTATGACATAAATATAATGTTGACCAAATACGAAATAAACTAAAAATAATTTGCAACCATTATAAAAATCCCAGCTAATATAATGGACAATAACCAGACTAGCAAGAAACCATGAAACAACATTTATCTTTTACTTATCAAAAAAAAAAAAAAAAAAAATGAAACAACATTTATCTTTTTTGATAGATAAGGTATTTTATTCAAAATAAGGAGAGCTCAAAATGGTGATCTTGCTAAAGAATTACAAATGAACATCCGTATGATCCAAAAATTCAACTATAGAGAAACAAGAAATTCCCCCAATTGTAGTACAATATTCATAGAGTTCTCACAAAATTGTTCTTGATATCCTGTGCCAACTGCTCTTCACCTTCTAAAGTCTTCCAATTTCACTCTCTCCAAATGGTCCACATGATACAATGAGGAGTATCCTGCCACATTACCCGATTATGACGACGACGCCAAAACACTCCCCTCTATGAAAACATCAAATCCATCACCTGCCTTGGCATCACCCACACCACCCTAAAAGCTATAAGTGCAAAGGATCACCATTCTTGGGTCATAGGGCAATGAAGAAGCAGGTGCTCTATGATTCACCGCCGCACTTGCTCATGATACATCTATTGACAATCACCTATTTCCCCTTAATGAGGTTATCCAAGGTTAGTATTCAAAGCTGCTGCCCAAACAAAAAGAGCCACATTACATGGTAGCGGTGGTACCTTGCTACCCAAAACACCTTTCCAAGGGAACAAAGATGTGGCACACATATCGAAAACTCAATAAGATTGTACACTAAACTTCCCTTTCCCATCTGAATTCCATACTAGGCATCCTCAATCTTCAATAGGGGTGCCTGGAATAAATCAAATCCATTAATTCGTTCACCCCTTCCACTTCCCAATCATGAAGGTCCCTAAGGAATCTGAGATTCCGATGCAAACTTCTTGTGTCCCCTCTATGGGTATTCAAGGATTACACTAAAGCATCCTTTTCTGCCGCAATTAAATATAAATCTGGGTACATATCCTTCAAAGAAGATCTTCACAGGCTACACCCACGAGGTTCTTGCGCTACAACTGTAGACTTTTTAACCCACACCTCATATTTTGTCTTAATGACCTCACACCAAAATTACCCCTGTTTCGCTCCAAATCTCCATTACCACTTACCTCACAACGCCTGATTAATAGTGGGAACCTTTCGAACCCCCTAATCCTCCATAACTTATGAGATGACACACCTTATTCCAACTCACTAAATGAAATTTAACCTTATCATCTATCTCTCCCCACAAGAAATTGCGTTGAATTCTCTCATTCCAGTTAGCCACAGTAGAAGGCATAGTGAACAAAGACAAGTGGGTGAACTGGACAACATACTTTCAAGTAGCATAAGGTGGTCACCCTGATTAGATACATCTTCCTCCATCCAGCCAACTGTTATTCTAATCTTTCCAACACAACATTCCTTACTGCAGTGGATTTGCATGAAGACCTCTAAAAGGCATCCACCATAGGGAAGACCCCACCTTGCAACAAAACAATTCTGCCAAATATGTGATATTTTCCATTGCTCCTGCCAGAATTAATTTACTCTTAGGTTCTCTCTAATATTTGTCACTGCTGCAAAGCACATAAGAACAAGGTGGATATGTAACACATTTCCGTAGAGGCCTCACAAAATAATATATTATCATCCGCAAATAGAAAATGGGAGATATCTCTTTTAGGGAGCCCCCATTCACCATCCCACCTCAGTCATCCTTACCAGCATAGCACTTAGTATCTCCATTACTAGAATGAATAGTGACAGAGTTAGAGGATCCCCTGCCTTAAACCCCTCAAGCTACTAAAAAACCCCAAAGGAGAATCATTAACCATGCAGCAACATTATCACAAACAAGCCAAAGGCTTTCATGGGTGTATCACATCTATGAAACAATAATAATATAACAGTCTCAAAATTTCGTTTTAAGTGGTACATTTTAAAAATGATGGTCATTTTAGCCACAAAAGACAAGAATGATGCTACCTATTACTGAGCAAAAAACTGATAATCTAGAATCTTGAAGCCAAAACTATGTTGACTAAGAAAATAATTTTAATAATTTTTTCTTTGAATAAGAGATTGAGTTAAACATTGTCTAGATAAGGGATACTGTGAATAATCCCAACAAGGTCCTACATATCATCAAAACATAGTGCCATCAATGATGCTGGCCATTATTTAGCTTAACAAGAGTTGGCTCAAAACCAAACCATTTAAACAAGACCAACACTGGGCAGAATAAATTTTAGAAGAAACAAAAGCAAAAATTTTGGTTTGATATCAAAATGTCATCTGATGATAGCTGCATGAAAAGCTTTAGAAAAAAAGTCTTGAAAAAAAAAAAAAATCGTGCAGAACTCATGTAATGTTTCCACCTGTTTTCCGGAGCCTGAAATATATGCTATTTCGATTGTGGGATATACAACAACCAATTCTACATAGTTCTACGGTCCATCATCTAAAACCCTCTTGCCCCTGCCTTTTTACAGACCGGAAAAAAAGCCCATACTCAACCAAATTCAACAAACAGATTGGGCGGTAAAAATATTCACATATCTATGAACAAAAATTAGATCAGAGCCAAAATAAAGAAATAAATACTACCAAGCCTTAGTACACTCCCCCCCCCCCCCCCCCCCCCCCCCCCCCAAAAAAAAGAGGGTTGCAATTGGTTGATAGTGTAAAATTTAGCCACTTTATTATGAATGGATCAAAAAAAAAAAAAACCTGTCAGTGTGTAGGGGAGAGAGAGAGAGAGAGGAACCCAATGTTGAGGGAATGAGAGAGATTGGGAAGAAGATGTTGCCGGAAAGGGATGACGAGATCCGCCCCTGGGGGGGGGGGGGGGGGATGTTGCTGGTGAGAGAGATAGTGCAGGATTAGGGGGGGGGGGGGGAGATCAAGATAGTTGGGGGTTGGGGTGAGAATTTAAAAAAAAAAAAAAAAAAAAAAAAAAACCTTTGGAACATGTGTATTTCCTTATTGATAAAAAATGGAAACGTTTTCCTTTGAAAACACACTTTTCCGTTGATCAAGTTCCCAATTTTCTTTTGACTTTGCTTTTCCAGACAATGTTTTCTATTGAAAGTTATAACAAACACGGCTCAACATTTTCTTAAACTTGATTTACTTAATAATTTATTTTTATTTCTTGCATGTTGAACATTTTTATCAGGGGGATGGCAGGATGGTGCAACTGCTGTTTGTGTTTGGGTATTAGGAGAAACAGTAAGTTTGCAATTGTTATCTTTTTTACTGTGTTCCTATAATTTAAATATTTAAATATCAAAACTTCATTCAGAAGGTGCTTAGCAAGTGTCTTTCTTTTTGTAAGATAAGTCCTTTGAGAATTCTTAAATTACATTTACCAGCTGAAATGGTTGAAACAGACAGAAAATGTGGGTACAGGCCAAAACAGGCTAGAATTAAAACTGGTACGTTTTAGGGGATTTACCTGTATCAGTTGGTGACCAGTACGTAATTTTCCTGCCGTACTATTTGGTTTAGTGCTAAATTCACTGCTTTGGTCTTACACTTAGTTTTGAAGAGGCTGATTATTGGCCTCAAATCTGTGTCACATTGCTTTAGAGGGCACTTGCCATTGCATCAAGGTCCAATCTTTATCATAAAGATCTCCTAAATGAAGACGATAAAAAACTTGGTAAATGTGTATCAAGGCACATGTAATGCAAGTAATTTATGCTGATTTCATAGAGGTCCTACAAACCTAGAAAATTTTTTGCACAGAGGATCATTTGGATATAAATGCCCATGGCTTCTTGCAAATGGATACACTTTCATATTTTACCAGAGGGTTTGCCAAGTGGGAAGTGGTCAACAATATCTATAAAAAAGAAAGAAAGAGGGAAGTGGTCAACAATGTGCCCATGACATGCTTTATCTCTACTGGAATTTGTGCTAATTTTGCTTTTGATTATTATTTGTATTGTTTTCCTTGTGTATACCATGAACTTTTAATTGATACCACTGGATATTTTCTAGGTTTTCGTTGCTAATGTTGGGGATGCAAAAGCGGTGGTCGCACGATCATCTACTGTTGATGGATTGCAGAATCAGTCAGATGGAGAAAGTCAGCTGAAGGCCATTGTTTTGACTAGGGAACACAAAGCCATCTATCCACAGGAGCGTGCTCGCATTCAGAAGGTCAGGACTGCACATGCACATATATGTGCACATGTATATGCTATTGTTACCAAAAACTAGGATCACAATGCCAATGAGCTTTAGCTCAAATGATATCTCCTCCCCTCATAAGAGTGAGCTGTAGGGTGTGCCATGGGTTCAAGACCCACAAGGTGAGTGTGTAATTACCACTAAGGGGGGAAAAAGGCATCACGGCATAGGCTACTTGGAAGCAAGCAGCAGAGCATTAGCAATAAAGTTGCAATGACTTAGTTGCAAAATGCTCTTAGTTGCAAAATGCTTTTACATCTGTTTGTACACGACTTTTTAATGCTTTTCGAAATCCAACACTTTCAGTTTCGGTCCTCCCCTCCCCCATGTCCCCTTTCCTATTCTTTTCCAAATCTATGCCTATCTCTAATATTGAAGGTAATTATAGAGTTAGGGATGCTTTAATCTTTGCTACTTTGGTTGCATGACTTTTCTCACCAACGTTCATGTGAAATATACTATCATAAGATCATATTTTCAGCATTTGAATTAAAAGTCAAGGTACCATATGGGTCTGGTTCCTAGCCAGACCTAGAAACTAGGAATGGGTGGAGGGTGGGTGGTGTGTAACTTACCAATCAATGAACTATTCTTAATAGTTATTGGTTTACTTGGCTTGGCTAGTTGAGAAGCTTTTCAGCTATTATGAATGAATCCACTTCAGTTATACTATGACTGGTGAAGGATGAAAAGCTTCTCAACTAGCCAAGCCAAGCCAAGCCAAGCAGCTGGACGTTCTTGCTTAATTGCCACTCTAATATGTGTTGCACGTCAATCGCATACTTGCTCTTTTATATTTATTGGTTAGTAAACGAATTGGCGTATACACTTATAAAAAGAAAAAAGAAAAAAATTGGCACACAAATGTTTTGACTTTCTTACGGCAGTGTATTATATACTATTCCTTTTCTTCTGTCATATGGGAAATATGAAATATTTATTTGAGGACCAACAAAAGTTGACAACAAAGAGTAATGTTATAGAAACAACAATTTTCACAATAGTTGAGTTGGCAGTTTTTATTGGTTCTTATCTAAGCCCATCACTGATATCACTTTATCATCTACCATTCACGGCTTGCCACCACGGTAGTTGTGAAAATATTTGTGGCTCTAGTCATATTGGTGGACAAAAGGGTGATCCTCTAGTTCAACAGTCCAGATGATAGTATGGTATTTCTATAGATGGCTGGTTCTAGTCATTGTATTATAAACTTGATAACTATTTATATATTTGTTTATGTCTGAATATATTTTGAACCCCTATCTTCTTTCCTTGCAATAACGATTATGCTTTGCTACTCCAGGCAGGTGGTGCAGTAAGTTCAAATGGGCGATTGCAGGGGCGCCTTGAAGTTTCTCGGGCCTTTGGAGATCGCCAGTTCAAAAAGGTCTTTAATCTCTCTTTTTGGACAATTTATTATGTAGTTTCGTGTCCCACAAAAGGTTTAAGCCCTGACACTTCTTTCTCTTTTTAAGATGTAGGGTTTGCCTTTTCTTCCTCAATTGTTTCTTTTTGACAATTTTCCAATGAATAATGCACATAGGCATTGCCTCCCCCCCTTCCGTTGGCTCTTGATAGTCACGATTTGCACCGTGTTTAGGGTATATAACTGATTACACATGGTTATATAGAGTGAAGCATTACTTGGTATCAAAAGATTGGTGTCAAAAGATAGCATGAATACATTCTTTCTGAAAGGTAGGTTTGCAATGTTATTCCCTGAACCTAGGTTGAATGAGAACTTGCCTTGGAAAGAAGCGGCAAGCAACTCCTCTTTGTATCATGTGGACCATTTGGCGAGAGAGAAACTGAAAGAAATTTTGAAGATGAAGGGGCACTGTGTGGGGGGGGGGGGGGGGGGTCATATAACTTTATGGTTTAGTTTTTGGACCATATGAATGTCCTGTAATTCATTAAGGAAGTTCATTTCAAGCTTTCCTTTATCTTCTTAAAAGATCTTATTTACCAACCCAAAAAGAAAAAAAAGAAGTGGCAACGCTTTTTGAAGCCTGAAGAAATGTTGGAAGTGCACCTCAATTTAGTTTCACTGCAAATCAAAATATTCTTATTAAAATAGAAGAGCAATAAATGCCTGTCCAGAAACCCTGGTCATGGATTTGAATGGAATTTTTTCCTTTAGGTTCTTCATAAGATGAAATACTTCTTTCTCTGGCCCAATCTTGCAACTCCCTACAGGTTCTCTTCCTTGGGCTTAGGAAACATGCATTACATAAGTTCTTGCAAATTTGAGTCCACTTCTCTCTCTACTAAACTCCATAGGAATGCACCTAAAAATGTATGGTGAATTGTTGTCCTGAAAACTATATGAATTGCAGGTGGGTGTTGTTGCAACCCCAGAAATTCATTCTTTTGACCTCACAAATAGAGAGCACTTCATCATTCTTGGTTGTGATGGCCTTTGGGGGGTATGTGTTTCCTTTATAGTTCTTCATCTTCACACATGCCTTCACTATTAATATCTGGATCTTCTTTGAATTCTACTGTTATTACAGAAATGATGTTGTCAATTGTTTTAGGTATTTGGACCAAGTGATGCTGTTGATTTTGTTCATAAATTATTGAAGGTAAGATCACATCTTTCACTTTCTTTCTAACAAGTCATTGGCAGAGGGGCGTTTGACTTAGAAATAGTTTGTTGTGTAGGTTTCCCAGGATTGAGTTGACATGTTTTAATTAATGGCATGTTAGTTCCTATTACTTTCTTCATTTAGTCTATTTGATCCTAGAACTTTTTACCAACAAACAAAAAAAAATTATGTCAGTCATTGTCCGAGTCATTTGGCTGAAAGTTGTATTCAATGAAAAAGATTGAAAATAGTGTGTTTCTGAAACTTATTTGAAAGCTGTTGCACTTCTAAAAATGTGAGTTGAACTCATGATATTTAAGACCTGAAATCGTGGGTTCAACTCATGATTTTACTTGAAATTGTGCATTTAACTCACAATTTCTGCCAAAGGCCTTGTAGTTGAATTGACACCTCTCCATGCACAAAGTGCTTGGGGGTCTACGGGGGAAAGGATTTGAGCTGCGGGGTTAGCAGCATGTTGTAATTATCTCTAAAAAAAAAAAAAAAATTCACAATTTCTGGCTGAATGCTGCAGTCGTGACTTGTGAGATGAACTCACGATTTCAAATTCATTGTTGTCTTGTTAGCTTGAAATTAGGAATTGAACTTGTGATTGCAGATGTTGGAAGTGTGAGTTTAACTCTCATTTTTAAAAGCATCACCATTTTTAGATAAGCTTCAGAAACACCATATTTTTGATATCTTCTCTCTTTTTGTAAAAAAAAAAAAATTTGAAATACAAATTTCAGCCAAATCACTCATCATTGTCTACTTGTTACACAATTTTTCTTCAACTGCCATGTTATAGGGGAAGATGGGTTAAATTCAATCTGCATTAGGAATAGAGGTATCTATGCGAGTTTATCTTGTGGGAACTCCATAGTGAATTTCATCATATGCTTCTCCTTCTCAAAATTGCATAATATGGTTTTGACTGGTGACCACCCTTTCATCTGTAAAACTATGACAATGTCAAGGGAGTAGATTCCAAATCAGATCTGGAATTCCTGCAGAGTTTGGAATGGGATTAAGGATTAGGGTTTGGTGGGAAAAAAGGTTGGAAAATAGTAAAGAATATAGTCTCTAATTGTGAAAATGAAGGGAAAAACCAAGGTTTGGGTTGCTGTTCCAGGGATGTGAATAGTAACTGGGTTGTTTGAAGGTTATTTGGGGCTATTTGATGGATGAGTGGTTTAGGGTTTTTAAGTTTTAGATTTTAGGGTTTTAAAGGTGACAATTAAATGTGTACTTAATAGATTTCAAGTTACTGAAAATCTATGAACAATAAACAAAAAAATATAACTTTCTAAGCATCACATCTAGGATCACAAACCTCAAACAGAACTTTATATATTCTGAAAATTTAGAAAACTTATTCTTCTTCTAAAACATTTCATCCATATGAATGAATGACTAATACCTATTCCTTATGAAACTTGGACGTCTTGATCCATAATAAGAATTTTGGGCTTTTACTAGCGAGCCCATGATAAATAACTAAACTCAAATATAACCAAAATTCTTTCAAAAAAAAGAAGATATATATATATATATATATGTAGAGAGAGAGAGAGAGAGAGAACCTCAAAATTACCCTATACACTTAAAATTAAATGTATATGAATTGTGAATGGAGTTGTTTAAAGCCCAAAAATATAATAAAAATGAAACTCAATCTACTAGAAAGTCTATTCAACTTCCCAAATAGCCTCGGTATCATCCGACATGTGCCAAATTAATGCTTGGGTATTAGAGTTTGTTTTGGGATACGCTTTATGTCTTTAGTGGTTTCTGGCATGGTTCTCCATCAAATGATAGTACACAGTTTTCGATGGTCCTAGTGGACTTCATTTGATATAGGAGCATAGCCAGAAGTTATTTCAATTTTTCATTTTGAATTTTCAGTGGATAATTTTAGATTATAACGTAGTTATTTGTTTAGTTTGGATTAGTATTTGAGTTCGGTTAGGATTAGTTTATCATTATTATTTGATTAGTATTGGATTTGTATTTGAAATTGTTTAGGATTATCGGATTAGTATTTAAGATTGTTTAGGATTCGTATCAGGAGAGTTTATCATTATCATTGTGATTCCTGGAAGCTGTATATAGAGCTTCAGATGATTTCTTTGGTATTCAGACTATGATTAATATTATTTAGATTATTTGTTAAGTTTGCATTGCATTTGTTTGGTGGTGAATCCAAACACCTTAGGTGGGAAGCCTAAGGTCTACAGTCTACAGTGGGACTAATCTAGGTTGGGAAGCCTAGGTTTTCCTGCATCAACATTTTGTTAGTAAGTGGTTTAGTTCATTTTTTGTCCCACCAAGGGTCTGGCTCTCCATGTAAGTTTATTTCACTATCGTATAAAGGAACATTGTCTAAATCATCCATGAAACTAGGAGCCACATTATTTATATCTTTTCCTTGGAGGGATTGAAAAAATGTTCCCAGGACTGCTTTCTGTAGGTTGTTTCATATTTATAATTCACTTTTGGTAACCTTTACCTCACATGTTCTTTATGTTTAATGGTTACTTAGAAGGCTAACATGTGTTTGACAGGAGGGTTTGCCTGTCACCACTGTGAGCCGTCGCCTTGTGAAGGAAGCTGTTCGTGAGCGGCGCTGTAAAGACAACTGCACTGCAATTGTCATCGCTTTCAGGCACAAGTAATTCCAAGGGCGCCAACTTTGTTCTAAAAGGAGTATTTCACTATTGATCACGTTGAGGTTTTGTTAAGTTGTTAAGCTCCTTACGTTTCTCATGTGTTGTCATACTGTCAAATATTTTGATGAGTTGCTCAGTTTTGCACGCCAAGTTGGTAGAATTTGACTCTGGGCGCTGTTGTGAAGCCAACACCTGACTATTCACAAGTTGAAATATGCATAGGATGTGTAACAGTTTAGATGGGGTGTGGTTGTATAACGATTGCAATGTCTTCTAAGAATTTGTAGCTCTAAACATTGTATCCGAATGTTGGTATCTAATATGCTTTTCTTCCTATCTGCAAAATTTTGCAGGATAAGTGGATAACGTACGGCACAATTCTCAATTTCCAAGTCATAACAGGCACAACCTTCTCTTCTTAGAGGAGAGATATTATATAATTCTTTCTTTTCCTAGAAAAATGATTGCTTATTTATGAGATTGTAAGGTGAGGAGTAAGATTCAATACTTCAGAAGTATGATGTGGTACTTCTCCCTTTCTTAACTAGCCGTGAACTCGTGCGATGCACAAAAAAACTTTTGAGTATATAACATGTACCATAATATATAATATTATATGATACATAAGGAAGAAATATGGTTCATTGAACAAACATTCAGGAAAAAAAATCTATAATTAAATAGACAATCAAATTATTTCAGTAATACAAAATTATTCATTCACTGTAAACCAATTTGAAAACCTTTTTCAAAACCCAAGCTGCCTTCTTTTATTAAGAATTTTCAGTAACCAGCAACTTGACCAGTATCACGCTCATTCAAAGAGTTGTTTTCCTGTTAATTAACAATCTTATAAGTTGGGAGGCATGACTTTGGACAACTTAAATATCAAGAATCATACATGAGAGAGTGACATTGTTAGGAATTGAAGTTGCTTATCAACAATGGCTTGAAAACTAAGAGGGAGAGGAATAGAAGTTAAGTGTTTTTTTTTTGTTTTTTATTTTTGAGGAAGATAGTTAAGTGTTATTTTGTTACGAGAGTTTACTAAAATAAAGCAATATAGTATGGTACAATAAAAGCTTCATCATCCTCTGCAATTTAGGACATGCAAATCATGAGTGGACCTTATTGTGAAGGTCAGCATTAACAACCTGAAAGTATATTAAAAAAAGATTAGACATTTTGAGTGGTAATTTGAACTCTAGTAGAATAACATACTAATAATTTAACGAAATTGATATTTAGAAGACATCATGGTTTTGCTACAAAAGAGACCAAAATATTGATTATAAAGCACTGACATTTGATATATGTTTGCCATGGTCTTAAAGGTGATAGCAAGTTAAAATACTGATCTAGTTTTGGTTGCCATAGTCACTAAAATAAAAAAGAGAAACATGTGAAAAAGTTATGATGTTTTCAAAAGATTTTGACAGTCTACTCTTAAAATTTAAATCTTAAGAGCTAAAAAAAAAAAAAATCAAATTATTGTAGGAATATTACTTGGTGAACTACTGTGTTGCAAACTTGATAGTATTGAAAGTGCTAAGATCATCTCCATCTTTATAGAAGCTCTATGTCAAAGGAATGAAAGAATTACCTTCTCTAAAGGGCATTTTAAGTACTCAAGATTCATTATCTTGTGAAAATTCAAAAGACCTTTGAACATTGAATCAGAGCATTTGATGTCCAGTCCTCAACTTCAGAGTTATCAACACAATAGGCATTGTTTTGAGTACCTGTATGAAGCAGCAAAATTAATATCAATGTCCAACTTTGAGGCATAAATGTGAATAAATTAATAATAAAAAAGGAACACATTTGTACGTTATACCAATTTCTACAAAAGTACATTAGCCATAGTTTTGAACTTAATTTGGAGTATATTAACCAAAGGATTGTAGTGTCTTATGAATAAGGACCATCCTAACCATAAATATATAATCCCATCTAATTGCTTCAAGTCCTCAACAACAAACATACAATCGCAAAAGATGAATTTCTCATAATACAAACAACTTAGAACTCCACTGTCCTCTTATTGTTCATCAAGCTTTAGATTTAGCACTCTTAAGAGTATATAGATAATTGAATTTGTTAGAGCAAATTGCTCTATCTGATACCATGTACATTTAAATTGGTGATCAGTTCATCCAATCTAGCCTTGAATTTTGGTCAATGTTGATGCTCATTTTGGAAGAAGCCCAATAGTAGGAAGAAGCCTAACAATATGGGTAGAAAAGAGTTAGTAAATTGAGAAAGAAACTACTAAGCCCAAGTGGCAGGAATAACAAATCACGGGCTCGTAAAATAAGTAAATGGGCCTTGAGGAAAACAAATGGGCCTAAAGGAGCCTAGAGAAAGAAATAGTAGACTCATGGGCATTATGTGATGAAGAAAAGTGAGAATGGGCCACAGCAAGCCCGAAGTAATGAAGTAAGAAAGTAAGGTGTTGATGGAAAGCCCATGAGCCCCAAGGATGAAGGATATGGTAATTGGGCCGGGGAAGCCTAAGAGAGTTTGTAAAAGCCCGTGGGAATGTAGAATTAGAAAATGGGCCAAGGATGCCCAAGGAGAAAGAAATGGGCCAAAGGAGTCCACAAGTAGTGTAGTGGGTCAAGAAAGCCCAAAGCAACATAAGTAAATCCAATGACCATGCTGGGACATTGTAACCCATTGACAGAAGAGCATGCAGCAGGCCTAGCAAGCACGAGTTAAATAAACAAGAATAGTAGAGTGGTATGGCAAGAATGGTAGCAAGACTACGGAAGGAGCAAGGAGTATGCTGAAGGAAGAAAAGCCCACAACCAAGTAAGGCCTAGCCCTTGAAAGAAGCAAGCCGTAAGGAATGAGAAAGCAGAAAACAGCTCACTCCATAAGAGGTCAAGAATGAATGGCATAATTCACAGACGAGCCTTCAGACCATGGCAAACGCGTGAGCAGCGGACAAGCTTTGGATGTATATAGAAGTGGAGCACACGCAAGGTCCAGACATCATTAGCCTGTACTCAGCCAATACAGGAAGTGATGGGTCATGGGTCAGAGGTAAGAGAGGGTATGGTCTGGCGATGGGGAGAAGGGAAAGCCTATTCTAGGGGTTCCTGCTCAAATTCTTTTAGGGTAATTGTCCTGTTGGGATGACTTACCACCTAAAATAAGTAAGGATGAGTTGGAACCACTAGATGTATGCCATGAGGGATAGAGAGAGAACACCCACACTAGGGTGGATAAGAATGCCACGGTGAGCAAGCAAACAAAATAATCTTCTTTGTCTGGTGATGGGGAATGGCGTAGCCAGTATAGGTAAGTGGTGGTAGCTGGATAGCTGACAAACCAGTGGTGATCGGCAAGGACACCCAAATCCAAAAAAAAGTAGTTAAAGGCTAAAATGGTAAAAACCAGTTATGGTAGGCAGTATATGAAGGACCCTTGCCGTGCATAGTATCATCATGTCGGCAATAGTAACCCTAGGAGAGAATCACAACATCACTATATACTACATGGGTAAACACTAAGAAAGAAAGAAAAGAGGAGAGAAAGAAAAAGTAACAAAAACAGAGAAGGAGGAAAAAACAAAAAGTGTAGAATGGCAGGCATGCACCAATAGACTAATCCCTTCTCTCCCTCTAGAAGCCTACCCTCTGTTGAGGATAAAGAATTTGTTCAAGCATAAACCACTCAGGTCTGTCTCCTCAAAATGGGTAATTTCTATAGCAAGATTCTCCTATAAGGTTATCTACGTTAAGGAAGCGGCTCCCTTCTTGGTATTAGCCTTGTAGCATAGTTGGACACGGCAGACTAACCTTTTTCCCTTTTGATTTTGCTATTTATCAAAAATCATTTCCTTTCTTATCTTTTTAATTTCACTTATAACGTGTTTCTTATATTGCTCCTTTCCCACTTTATTCAAGGAGTCATTATTTAATTGTCTAACGGAAAGCGTATTGCCTTTATTATAATATTGTATGTGTTTGCCATAACTCCTTTGTAACAGTCTCGCCTGCCATGGGTACGTAACCAAAGTTTCGGCAAACGGGGCATAGTTTGTGCAAAAGCCGGACTAAGGTGAGTTGCAATTGGACCGATCCCAACTCTCTCATCTAGAATACTTGGGCCTCAGTACAGTAGGAGGCAGTCCAGCCCAAAAATCACAAAAAGGCCCACCACAGTCAATAATTTCTAAGTCTATATATGTCCATGTGTATCATCTTTTTAGGAGAATAAGGAAGATCTGAAGCATTCTCATGCATTCAGTTGAGATTGGTTAAAGTTTTTATGGCATTCCAATTTTCTAAAAATCAATCAAAATATGGTGAGATTGGTCAAAGTTTTTCTTGAGACAACCTACATTTTCAAAATTTGAAAACCAATCCAAACATAGAAGATCTGAAGCACTCCCACAAAATAATAACATTAATACAAAAACAAATCATGATTTTTTGTTTAAAAAATTACTTGAAGAGTTTGCGTGAAGCTAAAAGAAACAAAATACTTCAGTAATCAATCAAGGTTCATAATTCTAAATTCAAAAAATAAATAAATGGTAGTACCTGAGTTGTAACAAAGATCTCAACCTCCATCAGCATTTCACTAGGGGGCATTACTTTAGGCCAGCTTGTGCGCAAGTTGGGTCATCCCTACATAGACACGCCCTGGTAGGAATCTTAGATGTACCGCGTGCTTATGGCATGAACGACTGTTATAGATCTTACAGCAGAAGGCGTGATGCAGCAAGATAACTAAAACATTTCTACCAATTAACAATAATATATAAATAACACGACAAGGGAGAGTAGAGCAATATAATCATGAATAAAAAGATTATGGCAAACAGTCTATCAATAGGATAACAAGTTAGTCATTTATCAACAAAAATAGGGTTCGTCTGCCAAAGGAATTGGCATAGCTATTTAGATGACACAAGCCCAAAAGGGAGTTGATCTCCAATGTGGGTAATCTTAGAGGGAATTCCTGTTGTAGAGATTACACACTTTGGATAAGGGGTTGGAGGAGGTCCTCGAGGACTTTGAGGATGAACTTGTCATGAAGACAAGGGTTTTTGATTCCGATGAGGATAATGATGGTGGTAGGTAGGAAACTGAGGCTATGGGTATGTGTCTTTTTTCCTTAGCAAATCTTCTTTTTCTTTTCTTCTTGTCATTTCTTGGTATATCCCTCTGATTACTTCGCACATCATTTTTCGCAGCCACAGACATAGCTGAGGAGCCTAAGACTGCAGTAGGCCTTGCGACGCCCACAGCTCCTGCTTCTGCTATACCTGTAGCCCCCACTCCTATGGGTCCTGGTAATTTTCTTTCCCTTGTACTTTCTTCAATTAAGGCTTTCATCATTACATCCATTCCTTCATTTTGTCTATTTCTTGCAAACTTATGTTGTACCTCGTATTTCTTTTCAGGTCCGAAACCTATCGAGGTGGCTTCAACCTCTCGATTTGAGGTTGGCAGTAATTCTGCCACCGTTCCTGATCTGGCGAGTGAGGCCACTGCCTTTTTTACCCGATTCGACTTGCTCGAGACCAATGACCTTGATCCTGCGAACTTCTGAGGTGTTGGGGCTCCTTATGTTGATTTTCATGGCTTTCGGGTTCCTAAGGAGTGCATCTCCCACTTGGAAGCGGTCTATAGTAGCCATGGGGACTTTATGCAGGGGTTTCTCTTTGGTTGATCTACGAGGGAGCACTTCCTCAAGTTGTTGGGGAGTGTGATGAATGACATTGAGCATAACTTCGTTGACATCATGTCTACTGAGAGGATTTTGCAGTGGAGGGCCGCGGTTCAGGAGTTGATTAGGGTTGGATTTGCTGTGGAGTATTTGCTAGATCACCTGTGAGAGATTGCTTGAGCCTTCTTCACAAAGAAGGTTCAGCCCACTGTGGACGCTATAGATGCTAGCATCGAGAGTTTGAAGAAAGAGGTGGCAGACTTAGAGGCATGTCGCGAGCATCTTCTTTCCGGTGTTACTAGCCCCAGTCACTTTGGGGATCAGACCTTTATTTCAGGCCTTTGATTGGACCTTTTTTTTTTTCCCCATTATGTAACTTTATTTCCTTTCCCCATGTTTACTTCTTTCCCCTTTCTCTCTACTCAGTAAACTTTTTTTTTTCTAGCACTTATTTGATCAGTCTGGTATGACTTATATATTTTAGGTTTGTAATTTATTATGCTATATCTGCTACAGCTACTACTATGTTTTATGATACATTATATTTTACTAATATCTCATGATCTTCATTACTCTTACTCTTAATCATGAACTATAAATGGAAATGTACTATAATGCTTTCTTGTGACATTATCCCTTGCTTAAGTGGTCACTTGGAGGAAAACCAAATGAAGGAAAGGAATAGCTACATAATGTTTCCTAGGCATAATAACACTTTAGCCATTTACCATTGATGGGGTCCACTAAATCTTTTCCATCCATCTGGGCCAAACAATAATACTCACTAGTATGTGCTTCCTTTACTAAGAAGGGTCCCTCCCATTTTGGCGAGAATTTAGATGGTCCCGCCATACCTCACCTGATGTGGTCTGCTGTCTTCGATACAAGCTGTCCTTTTGTAAACAACCTTTCTTTAATTGTCCTGTTATAAGCTTCGATCATCCTTTGCCTTTATCTAAGGCTACGCTATTGGGCTTCCTCCCTTTTTTTGTTCAAACCTTCTAGGTCCTCGCACATTTCTGTTGTAAAGATTTCTTTCTCTTTTTCTTTCTTTCGTGCCTGCATAACCCTTAAAGAAGGTATCATCACTTCTGCTGGACTCATCACCTTTGTCCCATAGACTAAGGAGATGGGAGAAAATCCTATGGCTGATTTGGGCGAGCTTTGGTAAGTCCAAAAGGTGTCTAGCAGATGCGTTACCCATCCTTTGGTGTACTCCTGGCTCATCTTACTGATAATCTTGATGAAGGTTTTGTTCGTTGCTTCCGCTTGCCTGTTTCCTTGGGGGTAATAAGGCGATGACCGATGATGCTTCACCTGGTAAATCTCCAACATCTTCCTCACCTCTCTATTGACAAATGAGGTTCCATTGTCTCTAATGATTCTATGAGGCACCCCAAATTGGACAATTATATTTTCTTTAATGAAGTTTTCCACACCTCCTCTAGTGGCTTTGTGGGGTGGTATGGCTTTTGCCCATTTAGTGAAATATTCTGTAGCCACAAGGATCCATATGTACCTGTGAGAAGGTGGATTAACTGGTCCTACCAAATCGAGCCTCCAAGTGTGAAAGAGTCATTGAGTGACCATGCTAGGTAAGCTTTGTGAGTGGGTATGGATCAAATTGGCTTACACTTGGCAATTGTGGCAGTTTTTCAAGAATTCTGCCATATCCCTTTTCATAGTGGGCCAGTAATAGCCCATTTGCAGTATGCACTGATATAGCTTCTTCTTTCCTAGGTGTTCTCTGCATTCTCCTGCGTGCACCTCCTTTAACATCTCTTCGGCCTCTTCTAGACCCAAACATCGTAGTGGATTCCCATCGTATCCCTTCTTGAAAAGAATTTCCTTATGTAGGAAGTAGCAGGTTGCTAACTTCCTAAGTTTGTACCTTTCGTTATGCTTCTGTGGTAGGATGCCTTATGTTAGGTATTGCATGAATGGGCTTCTCCAATCTTCATTGGCAAACACGACATAACTCTCTTCCCTGTCTATGACCAAGTGGCAAGCCTTACACTGGGTTTGGACTAAGTCTGCATCCTTACCTATGTTTGACCAATAAAACCTGCTCTCTGGAGCCTGCAATATAGGTTAATCTCACCGCAGAACCCACAGGTTCTACTATGCACTTCCCTCAGTTTTCTTTAGGACTTTTCATGCCCTACACATCTTGACAAAATTTCTCTAGCATTCTGCGATATAGTTCCCCTTTCATTAGGACATAGTCCTTTAATACCTTTAATTTTGCCATGTCTCCCTCCTTCAACAGGGTTTCCTTAATGGGAACCCTCCAATCCTCTTCACATCCTTGCTTCTCCTGAAACCTTTCTTGAAGTATTTCGATGATGGAATCCCTTCGCTTGTTGATCTCAACCCTGGTATTACTCCCTTCGAAGGCTATCTATGAGCCCAACGCGGCCAGCGCGTCCGTGTATCAATTCTCGCTTCTTTGAGCATGCTCTATTTTGAACGTGGAAAACTTTTCTTCCATTCTTTGGGCCAGTGTTCTGTATGGGGCCAGACTTGGTTCCTTTAAACTCCCCTTAGCTTGACAGGCCACCAGATTGGAGTTGCCTATCACCTTCAAATGCTTGATCCCATTTAGAGGGCTGTTGCCAACCCTGTTAGGTAGGCCTTGTATTCTGCGGTGTTGTTTGAACATAGGAACTCCAGCTTGAATGAGAAAGCCACGATCTCTTCACCTTTATGATAAAGGACCACCTTTGCGCCTCTTGAGTTTGCTGTAGAAGAGCCATCGAACTTCATGACCCACTGTTCTTCAGTCACTTCTACTATAGCCACCTCTCCTGGTACCTCATCATTTAGTGGGAATTCCTTTTCTCCTGGAAATTGGGCCAGCAGGCTCGCTATGGCTTGGCTTTTCACCGCCTTGGGTGTTCCTGCCTTCAAGTCATATTAAGACAATTGTAACAATCACTGAGATATTCTACCAGAGAGAATAGGTTGTCGAAGAAGAGCTTTAATCGCATGGGATTTTGTCATCAAGTGTATCTCGTAGGCCAAGAAATAATGATGTAGTCTTTGCGACGCATAGACTATTGCCAGGCATGTCCTTTTCACTCTAGGGTAATGAGTCTCCACATCCCTTAGGGCACAACTTATGTAATAGACTGGCTACTCAACACCGCCTCTGTCTTCCTAGGCTATCAGAGCTCCTATGGCAGATGGGCTTGAGGCCAAATAAAGTAGCAATGGTTTCCTGCGAACCGGAGCTTGTACCGTGGGGATGTTCATCATGATCTGTTGTAGCTTTCGAAAAGCTGCCTACTATACCTCTCCCCACTCAAAGCCTTCTCCCTTCTTTAGTAATCTCGTAAAAGCCAAAGTGATTGATGCGAAACCAGGGATGAATCGCTTGATGAAAGAAACTTTTCCTAAAAAACTCTTTAACTCCTTTACTGTGGCTGGTAGCTTTATGGTCACTATTGTCGTTGCTTTAGCTGGGTCCACGTCTATCCCTCTGCTGTGGACTAGGAACCCCAAGAATTTCCGAGCAGACACTCCGAAGGCGCGCTTTAGTGGGTTCATTCTTAGCTTGAAATGTCAACGCCTTTCAAATACCTTTCTTAATACTTTGACATGAACTTCTTGCCTTCTTGATTTCTCCACTACGTCATCCACATAGTCTTCTAGTTCATAGTGCATCTTGTCGTGGAATATAGCGGTCATTGTGCAATGGTAGGTTGCACTTGCATTTTTCAACCTAAAGGGCATCACAATGTAGTAGAATTTACTTATGGGCGTCCTAAAAGCGGTCTTCTCCGCGTCCTTTGGCACCATTCGAATTTGGTTGTATCCACTAAACTCATCCATGAAGGAAAACATGGCATTTCCTGCGGCAGAGTCTATCAACAGGTCCATGTTGGGTAGTGGGAACTTGTCTTTGGAGCAAACTCGGTTAAGATTTTTGAAATCAACATAGCATCGTATTTGCCAATTTAATTTACTTCTTCATTGGTACAATGTTGGACAACCATCGTAGATGTTGGATGGGTTTAATGAAGCCAGCCACTAGCAACTTTTGCACTTCTTTCACTATCTGCTCTTCTATTTCGGTGTGAAACACTCTGGTAGGCTGAGCCACTGGCCTAGCCTCGGGATCTACATTGAGTGTGTGTACCACCAACCTTGGGTCTAGCCTAGGCATCTCGTTGTAGTCCCATGCAAAGACATCTCTGAACTCTTTCAACAGTAGGATCAATTATGCCTTTTCTTTCTCTGACAACTTTGAACTTATGGAAATCGGTCTTGGCTTTTGTGGGTCTGTGCCCAAGTCAATCTCTTCTAGCATTTCTTCTACCGTAACTAGCGCATCTCTTTTTGCTGCCACCTCTCTTTCACTTTTCGTTTCACTTTCTTTTTCTGAACTTTCCTGGCCACACAACACATTAAACTCTTATGCTGTGACCCCGTCTGGGACCCCCCTTGCGCACTGTAGGTGGGTCCCGCGTAGCTTCATAACTTGTAAACTATCCGGCCATCAAGTGTTTGGATCTTGATATATCGTGGCGTACCACTTAATCTGAAGTGGGTATTTCTTTCCTTTTCTTCTTCCGCATCAGCAGCTCTCTCAAGTTGGACTCCGGGTCATCCTAGACGTCCTCCCATCTGGGGACAAAGATGTCTTATGGTTTGGACACCGAACTTTCACTAGACGGTGCCTATTCATTAGAGAACATGGTTTCTACTAAGTGGGCTTCTGCTTGATTGAATGGTGATGAGTTTGCTGCTATTTGTATCATCCTGCTTGCCCTTTACACACTAGTGATAGGTAGACAAAACTAGACGGTGCTTGTGCAACCATAATCTTCCCAATAACATATGATATGAAACTTCTGTTTTCACCACATGGAAATGAGCCAAAGAGGCTATTGGTCCCACTTTCAACCATAGCTAAATGTGGCCTGCGGTATACTCACCTCTTCCTCCGAACCCCATTACTTTCATTGGAAATCCCTGAATCTTGCTTTCTGAAATTCCTGCTGCTTGTAATGTGCTAAGCAGGATGAGATTCACCAAAGCGCCCATATCAACTAGAGCTCTCTTAATTGGGATTTAGTTTATGGAGGCTACCAAGTAGAGGGGCCTCCTGTGGTCTGTGTATTCTATTTCCATGTCTTCATCACTGAAAGTAATCTCGTTGGTGTCTTGTAGGAATGCTCTGTCAGTTTTGGTTTCTGCCGCGAGACATTCTACACCTGCTTCTGAGGCAATACTTACCACAGCTTCTGTGGCAATTCTTCGCTCATTGGTTGTGAGTTCTAGTTGATCAAACAAGTTCTTGAACCTAGAACTTTTTTGCAAGGTGGTAATGGCTGCAGTAGGCAAGGCTGACCTTTCTTCTTCATCCTCTCTCGAATCTACACAAATAACGACTGCTGCGACTCCCTTTCCCTTGTGGTTTGGGAATGGGTTTCTCTGCACTTCTGGCTGGGACAACTCAAGAGTTCCCTCTCTAATTCTGCAGTGCACTAGTCTGCAAAATGCCTAACATTCTGCTGTAGGATGTTGCACATAATTATGCAAACGTCAGAAATGTGGGTCCCTCTGTTCTTCCTCAGTGGGTTCTCTGGAAACTTTATTGGGTTTGAAAACCCCATCTACGATCCATTTGTCCAGGAGCACATCTAGCTCCTTTGGTGTACATGGTAGTGGCGGGGGCTTCTTGTACTCCCTTCCATCTGACTTCCTCTTTTTCTCCCCAGTGGATACTGCCATGGCCTGCGACGTGGATCTCTGCTCCTTAGGCTTGTCAGAACAAGGCCTAATAGATTGAGCTGTCTTTTTGGCCTTTTTTAGTAGCTGCGTGAACTATGAAATTTCCAAGTTCTCTAGGACAACTCTGTACTCCATTATCATGTTGCCCATACACATTTCCACCAATGTCTTCTCTTCACAGTGATCATAGCAATTGAGGGCTATGTCCTTGAACCTTTTTATGTACTCTATCAGGTTTTCACCATTCTTTTGCTTAGTTCCTTGCAAAGTTGCAAGCATTACTGTTTCTTCTCATTGAAAATACTTGGTGCAAAACACGTCTACCATATCGTCCCACGTCGGGATTGACCCCAGCTTCAAGCCAGTGTACCAGGTATACACCCGGTCACACAGGGATTTAGAAAACTCCTGAAGGCACAAATCCTCATTTGCTGCATAGGCACCGAGGGTGTCAATAAACTTACTCACGTGCTTAACAACTTTTCCCCTTCTGCTATTGTATTGTGTGAAAGTTCGCGGTTCATATTTCTTGGGGTATGGCTTGCTGAGCATCCGTAGCAGATAAGGAGGCCTTCGCGTGTAGAATATTTCCTTGGGCGCCTTGGCCCTCTCCAAAGTCATGTGACTTCGGCCATTGTAATGAAACGCTGTTTTGCGTTCTGTGGGCCACCACCCCTAGGGGTTTCTTCCTTGTTTGCCACATACTCTGCCTCATGTTGACTTCCTTTCTCTTTAGTCTTGTCCGCCTTCATCTCGCGAATCTCTTCCATCAGCTGCTGTTGGGAATGCTGCACAGACTACAACACCTCAATAAAGAAGTTGGTATTGTCAGCGAGGACTCTTTGCTGCTGCTGTGGCCCAGCCCTCGCTCCATTGACACCTTTCGTCTGATTGGGCTGGCAAGGCATGGTTGGCCTTGATTCTGCTTGTGATGGTACGCTACTCATGTTTTGCGTCATCTTTGATCTTGGGGGCATAACTTGCGAGGGCTTTATCTGCTTTCCCTATCTTTTTCCCAACTCCCTAGTAAAGTCGCCAATTTAAATGTGGTGGGCCTTTTTTCTTTTTTGTCTTTTGGGCTGGATTTCTCCTGCTGTACCATGGCCTGTGATTCTGAGGTAGGAGAGTTGGGACTGGCTTAACTGAAACACACCTTAGGCCAGCTTGTGCGCAAGTTGGGCCATCCCCACATAGACACACCCTGGCAGGAGTCTTAGATGTACTGCATGCTCATGGCAGGAACGACTGTTACAGATATTACAGCAAAAGGTGTGACGCAGCAAGATAACTAAAACATTTCTGCCAACTAACAATAATACATAAATAACACAACAAGGGAGAGTAGAGCAATATAATCACGAATAACAAGATTATGGCAAACAGTCTATCAATAGGATAACAAGTTAGTCATGTATCAACAAAAATAGGATTCATTTGCCAAAGGAATTGGCTTAACCGTTTAGTGAACAGAAGCCCAAAAGGGAGCTGATCTCCAATGTGGGTAACCTCAGAGGGAATTCCTACTATAGAGATTACACACTTTGGAAAATGGACCTAGGTGGCTAAAACTTGAGTTCTTAGCTTATTAGAGAGTGGGTCTATTGAGAGGGAGAGAAATGGGTAGCCTATTGATGCATGCCTCTATTCTTAGCACTCATTTTTCTTCCCTTTCTTTGGGGGTTTTTTATTTTTTATTTTTTATTTTTATTTTTATACTCTGGTTTCTTTTCTTTCTTTCTATCTCTCTTTTTTTGTTTGTTGTTGTTCCTCCTTCTTCCCCCCCTTTTTCACTGTTCACAACTATGGCCTTTTATAATGCCTATCGTGACAGGATTTACCATTTTTACCCTTCAATCGCTTTTGGATCGTTGTGGGCGTCCTTCCAAGACTGCCCACTGACCTGCCGGCTACCTAGCCACCGTCATTACACTATGTTGGTTGCACCACGCCTCATTCCCAGACAAAAGTGATTTTGTTTTGTCTCCTACCTCTCTTAATACTCTCATCCGGATAAGGGTTAAACTTCTCCCTTACCTACCTCTATGGCATGCATCTAGTGGTTCCAACTCATGTTTACTTCTTTGGGGTGAGATTCCATCCTAGTTGGACATTTTTCGCCAAAAGAATTTGAGCGGGAACCCCAAAATAGGCTCCCCCTTCTCCCCACTGCCAGACCACACCCTCTCATACCTCTGACCCGTGGCCCACCTCCCCTGTATTGGCTGGGTACAGGAAGGTGGTGCCTAAGCACTGTATGCATGCTCCACTTCCGTTTGAATCCATTACTTTTTTGGCCTTCACGCATTTGCCATTGCCTCTGCGTTTGTCTAATTCTGCTGCACGTTCTAGTATTCCATCTCCTCTTTGGACTGGGCATTGTTTGGGTGTGGGCCTTCTCCCTCTTACCTAGCCCATGTCCCATTTTGTCCTGTGTCCGTGGGTTGGCTAGTGATCCAATAGCAAAGCTTCTACAATGGCACATTGTCCCTATTTATTGGTGCTAATCTTGGCACTTTATGCCAACCCACCATTCAACTAACCCATGAAAACAACCATGATACAAAACTCACAACCCAAATTCAATACCAAGGCTTAAAATGATAAAACTGTTTTTTTTAAGACCCAAATGTAATTCACAGAAATTGGCAAAAAAAAATTGATTTTTAGGGATTATGAGAAGTGCTTTAGTAGTGTTGAGAGACATATCTAAATTAGAGAAAAGAAAGACAAAAGCAATCAAGTTTACAAATTCATGGGTGCATATGGCACATTTGAAATGTTCAGGAAGCATTTGAAATAATATATTTGTTATTTAACATTGAATTTATCATAAATTCAATGTTCAGCAAGCATTTGAAATAATATATAAATCCATTAAAATTACATTCTATTTGTAAATAATTTACATATCAATAATCATGAATATATATAAAACTGATTTAGGACCAAGCATCATTTTAAGAAAATAACTCACTCAAAAAAGATACATGTGGATAGGAATTTCGAAGAGATTTCCTAAAGGCATCATCTCTCAATGAAGCTTAAATATGAAAATATTAAACCAATAGACAAACATGTGCCAGAAAATCAAATGGCATTCAAGAAAATTAGTGTTAGACTTCTATCAGATTAACACAATGCAATGTTCGTATCATAGAACTGAATAATACCAAAGATTGGCACACATATAGCACATCAAAAAACACACATACACAAGAGAAAAAACCAGCATATCATTTACATAAAAAATTCAAAGGTCAAACACATAAAAGCAACAAAAGAAACACCACAAATTTATGCATAAAGCCAGGCCTATATAACTTTTAAATCATCCAAATGCAGTGGCTCCCACACTTTTTTTTTTTTTTTTGTGTGTGTGTGTCTTTTTCAAATCTATTAATCATTTTGCAACATGAAAATCAAAATCAATACGTATACATCTCATCAAGCACAAATAACAAATTTGTTAATGTTTTACTTGTTAATTGAAAACAGTCCAAAGTATACTACCAACAACATAGGAGTTATAGCCGTAACTGGAGATTGTTCTAACTTCAATAAATATATGTATCTTTGCCTTAAAAAGTATGTAATTCCAACCCCCCCCCCCCCCCCCCCCCCCCCCCCCCCCAACACACACACACAAAATCCAGGTTATCTTAGACTTGGACTACAAAAAATTTAATTCCATACAAACCAAGAAAAGAAGACAAACTGTACTTCATCCAAAAATGTTTTCTATTCAGCATCGTAGTCAGCGAAGCTTTGATGGGGGGCAAGTTCTATGAGTTAGAGAACATTTTACTTTCAAATACAATATTTAACATTGAACATTTTACTTTGTATAAAGAACATTATATTTTCAGATTCAAAATCCAACAATTTCACCCCCCCTACAAATAACATAGCAAGTAAGAGGGAAAACAAAACTCGACAATTGAAGTGAATTGATTAAGTTTAAAGGATTACTAACCATTAAAACTCATGCAGGATTTCATTTGGTGGGTGTTTCCCTTGATTTCAACAGATAAGAGAGGAAAATGGTTATGAGTCCCTAAATTGACAACAAACTATAAATGAAGAGTATATTAGGAAAAGAAATTAATACCTCTGCCTTTGCTTTAACGAAATTAGAGGCTATAGATTGTAGAAATATTCCATATCATCTCTACAGAGAAAGAAATTGAAAGATTTAAATCCAAAAGACGAATTCAAAACAAACCCATTACTGAAAATACTGAATAAAAATAGTCACACATTAGAATTCTAAACCGGTTAGTTTTTTTATATTGAGAAACTTGTAATTAGTGTTTTAATGAAAACCAAAAAAAAAAAAAAAAATCCATTGTAGCAATATATAAAACATAACAAAAGCAAATATAATTTAATAGGCTTATTGTAAATTAAATCGAGAAAGACAATTTTTGAGAGAAACCAAAAAATCAAATCAGAACCTAATGTAATCCAAATACCTAAATAAAAATCAATCCAACCAAATTTCTCATACCTAGATCTAAGAAAGAAGGAAAAAAAAAAAAAAAAAAATCTTTACCAATGGTAGTTCTGACAATGACAAAAGGGTTAGGAATTGAAATTCCTAAATTGATAGAAAACCTAATTGAAGACAATAGGAAAAGAGATTAGTCATAGATTAATTGAGAAATACCCGGAGAGAATGATTTGATATGGGGGCTGGGTCGAAGATTGAAAATGTTGGCACCCATGGTTGAGCTTGGGTTTGTATTTAAGAGAGGGGCACCCATGGTCGTGCTTGGGTCTACGTTTGAGAGAGGTTAGTTTTAGAGTTTTATGATCGGGTTTTTTTTTTTTTTTTTTTTGATAAAATATTGGGTTTGCTTTTAGGGAAGAAAGAGAGGTTTTTTAATTAGTTTATTAATTTTAATAGAAAGAAATAAATCAGATTTAAAAATTAAAAAAAAAATGCTGATGTGTAAAATTGTGGAGAGATCAACCAAAAGTCAGAGGCTTTAGTTATATATATATGTTTGTGTGTGTGTGTGTGTGTGTGTGTGTGTGTGTGTGTGTATAATAGGCTCTCATAAATTACATTTATGGTGAGTTCCACCTAGACATGGCAAACGGTCGGGTCGGGTTGGGTTTGGATCGGGCCAAACGGGTTGCGGGCCAAATAGGCCAGGTTAAGAAACAAGCCATTTTAAATGGGTTGAAAACGGGTCAAGCTAATTGGGTTGTGGGCGGGTCGGGCTGACTCAATTTCACATGAAATAAAAAATGCCAAATTTTTGGAGAGAATAAATCAAATCAATCAAAGAAACAAATTGCACATAAAACTCTTTGTTTTCTTTCATTAAGTGGGCATCTACTATTATTAGACTATTTGTGTTACTATTATACATCTGAAGGAAAAAAAAAAATATATATATATATATATATATATATAATTTTCCATATCCTTTCAATTTTGATAGTTTTGTGCATGACTACAATTCTTTATAGTCATGATAACAAAATCATTCATGTGAATAACTCACAGGCAGAATGCTTATAATTACAAATT
This sequence comes from Quercus ilex subsp. ballota, assembly GCA_032727855.1. NCBI lineage: Eukaryota > Viridiplantae > Streptophyta > Magnoliopsida > Fagales > Fagaceae > Quercus > Quercus ilex. The sequence continues at coordinate 27,082,559 of CM064917.1, forward strand.
TACAACTTGAGAGAGGGATAAATTCTAAAGAGCACAAAAAGTATATATATTTTAAGTTTACGCACTTCAGATTCAAAGTTCACTAATGGTGTGGACTTTTGGACTTTTTCTTTTACTTTAGTTTTGTATTGTTCTAGTTAGACTTAGTGTTAATAACTTAGTCCTAGTATTTAACTCTACTACTTAGTATTTAACTTAGTGTTAGATGTTTAGAAATGTAGATGTGTAGTTGAAAATGCTTATTCCTTTTGTATTTTTTTCCTCTACTATTTAGTATTTAACTTAGCGTTAGACGTTTAGTAGTGTAGAGATGTAGTTGTAGATGCTTTTGCATTTTGTATTTTTTTTCTTTTTAATTAATTTTTTTTAATAAATAGGGGTATGGCCATTGCCATTGGTGGCTACTAAATGGCTATGTATTGTCAATACAGTGCTTTGTGCCTTTATGTCTATGCACCTAGCAACTTGGCATGTATTCTAAACATTTTTTAGGGGAAAAAAAAAGTTTAAAAAATGGGTTGGGCCACAAGTTAGTCAGATCGGATTGGGTTGGCCCACAAAAAATTGGGCAGGCCGCGGGTTGACTCGTTTTTTATTCGGGCCAAAAAATTCAAGTTTGGGCCAAGTCAAAACGGGCGGGCTTGGGTCAGGTCAGCAACTTTTGGCCCGTTTTGCCATGTCTAGTTCCAATTCTTCCACTTCCACCATTCATGTAAGAGGAAAGGGAGTACAACATTGTTGGCTCTAGGAATAACCAATAATTTTTCCAAAGGGCATAACGTCCGTAACGAAATTTTTAAGTTTATTTACTTCCTATTAATTTGTATTGATAATTGGTTTTATGCATAGTTTTAAAATTTGAACTTTTAAAAGAAATGAATTAGAAAGAGATTCAAGGTTTTGAGGTTTGATAAAGTTTTCTCGACGGTCAAATTGAAATGATATATTTAATAATTAAAATATGAATTTAACATATTGAAATATATTATTGGTCCCTAAAACTTACTAGTTGAACACTTTTAGTTCTTGAAGTTTTAGATGAGTGTTATTGGTTTTTTGAAGTTTAAATAATGAGCGCATTTTGTCTATAAAGTTTCAAGTGAGCACTATAAGTCCATGAAGTTTAAAAAATGAGCACTATTGGTTCATTTGGTAATGTTCATTAGTTTTCATACTTATGTATATATCGGAATAATGAAGTGACATTTTTTTAGTGTCTATGGCAATGAGCAAGTAGTATTACTACTTTGGATGGTAGGGATTTAGTTTGACTTTCAAAGGAATATAGTTATAAGAAAATTCACAAGAACCTTATATTATATGATCTAAAAGGATATGAGAAGAATTCTGTATACTAAGAAATTAACACAAAGCACAAACAAAATTTTAAAATTCAAAAATAGGTAAACATTGATAAAGTTTTAACAATCAATAAATAAATATAACTTGGAATCAGCACAGCACATGAAAGACATATTTTGAACCAAAGTCTTCATAGTTATAGTCAATTGAAAAAATAAAAACACTTACAAAATAAATAAATAGATTAACCAAAACCTATTAAAAAAAAAAGTTCAAAAGTTGGGAATTAAAAAAAAAAAAGCATCTAAGAGAAACCAAGAACTTAAATGGGTGTCCCTTGAATCCACAACGTGATAGGTTTGGAATCCACCAAACAAAATAATAGACAAAAGTTTGAATTTTTATTAATAATCTTCCCCAAAAACGTTTAAAGACATAGGAGCCTATATAAGAGCTCCGTAAAACTTAACAAATAAGAAAATATATTCTAAAATAAGTCTTAATTAATACCTAACCATAACAGGAACCAAATTTGACCTAAAAAACATTAAAAGCACCTAAAAACAAGGAAATAAATACTCTAAACCTAAAATAACAAAAATTACATAATAATACCGAAATTAATAAATTACAAAAATTACAAAAATTAAATAGTAGATTTTGTCCTACATGAATTATGGTTTTCTTTATATACTTAGTGAAACTGGACTGAAACCCTAATCACTTGATGGGCTGAAATTTAAATTTGTAGAAATGTGTTTCAATCAGTCAAAAAATAGTTTCGATCGATCAAAACTGTCATATTTCAATTTCTTAAATCTGCAGCTTTCTTGTTCTTGTACTCTAACTTGCAGCATCTTGAGCATTGTCTAATCCAATTTATAGACACTATGATCTATTTCTAGACAAATTTATGTTCACATGTTTGCCAATTATCCTATACATATAGAAACTAACACATTTAAGTTAGAGGAGTATAATTTGAAATGTAATAATAGTACCTTGGCATGTTTCTTTGTAGTTGAATCAAGAATCTTCCATAGAATCTGCCACGGAGTTGCAGGGAGGACAAATGCATGATACATGGACTCCGCACCTTTCTACTGTAACTTTTCCTATTTTAGGATCATAATCTGAACATTCACATAGAATCTTAATGTCATTCCAATCCTCTAGAATTATGTCTTCCAAAGAGCTATCTCTTCTATAGTGGAACCAAATAAATGATAATTGATCTAATAATAATCTTTTAGACAAAATCCTTCTTTTAAAACCATTGATATAAATGTAGATGGAACAAATACAATCCCCAAATTCATATGGCACATGAACCTTCTGTTCCATCTTTATAGCAACACAGAAAGCAAATGTTGGAAGTTTCCAACCAATCGAGAATGATATGGAACTTCCAACATTTTGATGGTTAAACCACTTTGGAATCTTAGTTCCTGGAAGTACAAGGTTATATTCATATTTATATATATCATCACCATCGTCATCAAGTTCAGATGTCGAGTCCATTTCAGATGTAGCTCCATTGAGTTTAAATTCTGATACAGATTCAGGATCAAAGTTTCTTTCAGATGCAGAGCCCGTTTCGAATGCAATTTCTGATTCTAATTCAAGGTTTGTTTCAGAATTAGAATCCTCATGTAGCATTCCCCTCGCACATACAAAATTTTGTGGAAGCCCTACACTTTCTCCAAACTGCTTGCAATTAAGAAAATTAAGAAACTTCAGTTTTTCCAATTTAGTAATATATTATATTATACTTAGGAAAGTCAACAAAACTTGATTCTTTCTATAACTTTAAGAGAGAGACCTGATTCAATAATCTACTTCTCGATTTTGAATCCAACGAACAGCACCCCATTGCAAATACAGCTTGTATACATGGTGGAAGCCTTGGAATTTCCCGAAGGTTCCAGCAATTGTAAACGATAAGGATCTTTAATTTCGGATATCTGTTAGCAATTTTAGGGAGGGTAGTAATGTTGCTGTAAAAGAAACCAAAGCGTTCTAATTTGGGGAAGCAACCAAAAGTATCCATGGCTTTTGGAAAATCTTCACAATCAAACATATAGAGCTCCCTAAGATTTTGTAAATTCGAGATGCTACTTGGAAAATCTTTCACGTTTTTAAAATTTACATGTAACACACGAAGGTCAATGAGATTTCCTATTGATGAAGGCAATGCTAATCTTTTCGTTCCGTCCTCAAGACTTTCACAGCAAAATAGAGAAAACCTTTTGAGTGATTTCAACTTGAGGTTTGTTGGTAAAATTCTAAGATTTTGGCAATCGAAGAGACTCCAGTATTCAAGCTTTTCAAGAAGTCCAACGGATTGATGAACCTCAACTAAATTTCTGCATTCATAAAGGCTCAAACTCTTTATGTTTGGGGCAATCATTGACAAGTCAGGTACTTCTGTAATATTTTCACAATATGAGAAATCTATATATTTCAATGTTTCGAACCAACACCTCTGTAGAAGAAGGAAATTATTTTGAAATTTATTAGTAAAAGGAAAAAAAAAAAACTTTAAAATGATAAGGCTAACAACATAAAATTATAGTACACATTTTTTAAAAGAAAAATGTTAAAGGTACTGCAAGTTTTATTACATAAAGTTTACAAAATGAAGTTACAATAAATGTGATTGGTGAGCTTCAAAATCTCATAAATAAATATTTGAATTGTCTCTTTATAATTGGTGACACATTAGATTGTACGCTCAATATAGTAAAACTTGTAGTACCCGCAACACTATTCATTTTTGAAAAGTAAATAGATTTGTATTAATTTGCAGCCATAAATTCATAATGGTTATATGTACATTTTATTTGTGCACATTATGATTTTATTTATTGAAAAATATATAGAAATAATATTTAGTATAGTATTAAATGCATGCTCTAGTTTTAGCCAAAAAAAGAGTGCACAATAACTTGTTCGAAAATGGTACTTGTTAACTAAAGCCTAATAAGAATTTAAAAATATTAATGATCATACCTCGAAATGCTCGTCCAATTTGATGTGGCTCCATTTCATGTTGAGTGCAACAAGTTTTTTAGGTTCAAAGGTGGATGGCAAGGAAGATAAAGGAAATTCAATCCAATCAAGTAACCTTAACTCATTGGGAAGAGACTTAAGGTCTTCAAAAATTACATTACGAATTTTCAAATATTGGAGACTTTGCATCTTTCCAAGATTCAATTGCACATTTCTTGGTTGTGGTAAGCACAATTCTATGCCTCGAATTTCATCCAATCCCTAATTGGAAAAAGAATCACGTGATTCACATTGCACAATAGAATTTATAATTATTAAATTTTAAACAAAATCAATGTTGATAAACTAGTATTTTCTTCAACATTAAATGATAAAATCCAACAAAATGAGAAAAAATTAACTACATAAGCATTGTAAGAAAAGAGGAAAGGTAAATCAAGAGGACTTATACAGTATCTCCATTTAGTACTATAGGAGCATCCTCATAACACAATATCCTTCTTTGTTTCTTTGACACTTTTGATTCTTGTCGAGAAATTTCCAAACTCATTTGTTGTATTAAGTCATGCATTGATAATTTGTTATCTTTAGCAACAACTATGAGACATTTAGCAATAAGTTTCTCAATATCATAATATGGATCATAAAAACTGCCACTTTGTAATATATCTACGACAACATTCTTGTAGAATCCTTTGAGGAAACATGCAATATCAAGGAAAATATCTTGTTGAGTTTGGTCCAATCCATCATAACTTGTTTTGAGTATTTGTTGAATACATTGATTAGGAATTCTTTGGTACTTATCTAATGCACTTTTCCAACAATGTAAATTTCTCTCATATAAATCAGCACCTATCACTTTTAGAACTAATGGAAGTCCTTTAGCATAGCATATAAATTGATCTATGAGCTCAAAATAATCTTCCGTGGGCTTGTCTCTTTTGAATGCATGATGACAGAAGAGTTCACAAGATTCATGTTCATCTAATTCCTTAACCTTATAGCTGTAGTAAGTTAAATGACAATCTTCTTGAAGAGTAGACAACAACTTTTCCTCTCTTGTTGTGATAATTATTCTACTTCTAGAAGCAAACCAATAACAATTTCCAAGCAAATTTTCTACTTGGACTAATTTGTCCACATCATCAAGAATTAAAAGAATTCTTTTGTGGTGAAGCTTTTCCATGATCACATTGATTCTTTTAGACACACCATGAACTTTCAAATTTCTACCCCCTAAGATCTCAGAATAAAGTGCCTCTTGTAGTTGGAGTATGCCATCATTTGTTTTTGAGTTTTCTCTAACATCCTCTAGAAAGCTACTTCCTTCAAATTGATAGGCAATTAAGTTAAAAATAGCTTTTACAATTGTTGTCTTACCTATTCCAGGAAGACCATGGATCACTAAATGCGAACATCATTTGACTCAATATCTAAACGCCAACTTATTTCTGCTATACGGGAGTCTATTCCAACTAGGTATTTAACAACAAATACTTGTGTACAATTTAATTTAGCACTTGAGATCTTTTCAAAAATTTATTGGATAAACCTAAATTGAGGGCAACTGCCAATCATAAAGCATAAAAAAAAGGTTAGAAAATAGAAATATGATCCTAAATTGAATATATTCAAAATGTTTAGCTTGTGAATTACAACTGAAATTTTGTTAATTAAATTAAAATGGCACGTATTACAAAGATCTAAACTCTCAATACGAACACTATTTTTTTTTTGTTCAACTAAGAAATCAATATTTGGCTTTTAGCACATTGACACATGGAAAATCTTCTTTGGAAGAAAAACAAACTTGAATACGGAGCATTAGCATTACAACCCCAAATTGTTATTTTACATCCTCAAAACATAAATAAATAAATAAAAACCCCACTTTATTCGAGTGTGTATATCTAAATTTTTTTACATCCATGCTACAGTGAGTTGGTAAATATATAAACTACTAAAGTATGGCTATATAATATTTTATTCACTTCTCTCTCTCTCTCTCTCTCTCTTTTATATTTATTTTATTAGGTAGTTTATATTATTTTATTAGGTTATATGAAAAAATAAGAACTAAGATGTTGAGTGTATTGTTAAATAAGTTGGTAAAATAGATAAAGTAGTGTTTTAGAGTGTAAAATAGGTATATTTTTACAAACCTGGATGTGAATGCTCTTAATGAATTTATTAAGAAACTTATGGAAATTTTTGAAAGATTACAGAGAAGCTTCTAATTAATTGATAAGAATATGGATCATATATTCTTCTCTTTCTATCATTGACCATTGTAGCTTAACTAGCTCAGTAATGAAAGATATGATCAAAATGTAATTTTTTCATAATTAAATTAAAAAAATACACAAACAAACAAACAAACAATAAAGTTTCTGGGAGTTGGTCCATTAGAAAAAGAAAAAAAAAATGCTTATGGGAGTTGTTTTTTAACAGTAAAATTTTGTGGTGATAACAAAGTAGCAATTAGATACATACTCATTTTTGTAATGCCAACCAGATAGATTGCCAGCTTCATTTAGAGCTGCCTTCCATCTTTGCACATTGTTAATGTTATCCTTGAATTGTTCATGTTTTTCTAGCACTTCTCCAAACTTTCCACTTTGGCTACGTACTTCTAATGGATCCACCTTGTAAAAAACTGGAAGCACTATTTGGCCATTCTTCTTATACTCAAGAATTTTGACAAGTTCGTTCACACCAAGTGGAAGTTGCACAGTTTTTAGATAATACAATTATTGAAATTTTTTAACTTTCAATAGCTTCAAGAAGTTCAGTGGAAATTTTCTTTCCTCTTTGGAGTTCATCATCCATAAAGGTGTTAATACCATTATGACGCAAAATCCCGTTCAAATTGCTAGTAAAACTGTTTCAGGTATCTTCTCCTCTAAAACTCAAGAACACGTCATATTTGCATCGTTGGGTGAAAGAGGAAGAGAAGGCTTGTTTGTTGGTCAAAAGAGCCATTGTGATTTGGATGTATAGAGGGTTGATAAGATCTAAAAGGAAGTGGAGAAAGAAAGAGGTGACAAAATTGGAAATGCTTCAGGAGTTTAAGAAAGCAAAGAGAATGAAAAATTATAAAGAAGGGATATTTCTTAATGGGTTTGAGAGAGAATGGGAATGACAGAGTGAAACAAATGAATGTGAGGCCAAGAAGACTAAGAGAGTCAAATGTGAAAATACTATAGTAGCTTCTTTTCTTCTTTTCTTCTTTCTTTACACCCTTTTTGGACGGCATCCTCTTTATTCTTTCCCTTTTCCTCTCTCTTCAAATCTCATTTTCTTCCTTAAGGGCCTGTTTGGATTGAGGGGGGAGGGAGGGGGAGTGGAGGGGAGTAAAGTAGAATTGGTTGAAAATAGGCTAATTTTGGGCCAATTCTACTCTATTCTACTCTACTCCCCCTCATTCCCTCTCAATCCAAACAGACCATAAAAGTTAAAATAGAATCCTTACAAGGAGTTTTTAACCCAATTACTAGTCTACCACACACATGGTTGTCAAAATTTGCGATCTGGATTGTAGGATCATATGATTTACGATCCCATCTCATCAAAACGTTTAGGATCACACTAGGATCGTAAAAATGGTAAGATCATACATAGGATCGTTTAGGATCGTAGGATTGTATGTGATCTTACCAATCCTACCAAAATATAAATTTTTGGTTTTTTTATTTTTTATTTTTTTTTATTTTCTAGTTTCTAGTTCACTTGTAATCAAAATGAAGGAATGCTTCATCATTTCTAAATGAAGAATTTGAAGTTGGATTTACTGCCTTTTAAATTATAATATTGTTAAATTTGTTTGATCAATATACTAATTTGTGTTATAATATTACTAAATTGTTTTTTATATATAATTTTATCAGTTATGCTTGTATTTGTATATTGATTGATTGATTTTTTTGAGCATGCTCTGTAAATGTTACTGGGTGGTTTAACTTTAATAGTTGAGTGTAAAATTATATCTTGATGTCTTTTGTAGCTCTAGTATACAAATATACAATGTTTACATAAATGGTGAAATGGATGATGATGATTAGGATGGTGGTTATAAGAACCTTAGAATGAGAATAATTAAATGTTCATTTCACCTTAATATTCATCTTGCTTTTAGATTTCATATTGTAGTTAGCTAGTTTCCATTTGCTAACTTATTTTGGATTTTAAACTTGGAACTTAGAACTTGGAAAATATTTTCCATATATGTTGATAAATATTTTGGTATTTGGTTGCTAATTAAACATTTATTGAACTTTTTAGATACATTGGGTCAAAACTTAAATATATTTGTTTTGTTAGTATAGACGTAGCGATATATGACATGCAAATTACATCATATGATGCAAATCTTTGTTTTTTTATGGATGAATTCATAATTTACGTGATTATTCAACATACAAAATCATTACTTATGTGTTTTTTTTTTCTTTAAATTTGAAAATATGTAGGATATTACGATCCACAATCTGATTATATGATCTACAATCTCACCTACCTCTCATGATCCTACATAGGATCTCGATTTTGACAACCTTGACCACACATACATCCTTGACTCACAAACATGAGGTTGTATATCATGTTTCCGTAACATGCATCATCCCCCTCACATGATGGATTTTCTCTAGAAATACAAGCCCCGCAGAAATGTTAGTGAGTCAGGCGGCTAGACAACTGTTTGAGGATTGGGAAGGTGGGTCTTGGAAGGATTGCATTCTTATAATTTTACGCCCAATTTAGTGGTGGTTGTGAGACAATTTGAGGCATGTTTGGGGGATTGATGGTGGAGGGGGATTGGGATATCGATGGTGGAGGGATATTTATTATTATTTTTGTTAAGTAAAAATAAACAAAAGTCAGTCAATGATGTGGAAATGTTTTAATAATGATGTCAATTCCAAACTTACTTAGTCACATGAAGGATTTGATGGGGCAAAGTTTATGGGGTTTGACGTAAAGACTATTTTGAAAACGATTTCAAACGTTAAAAAAAATTTAGCTTTTAGCACTCTCAAAAGTTAATTTATCTATTTTACCACTTCATTTTGCAATTCACCCAACATCAAACGTTCTATTTTTTTTTTACCACTTTATTTAAAATAATATAAATAACTCATTAAAATAATAAAGGAGAGAGTTTGAGTTTTTTAATTGAAGGTAGAGAGATAATCTTAATAAAATATTTTATTTTATTTTTAACAACTTGCTACAATCAACAAGTATTTATGCCAGTTAACTATAACTGCAAAGAATTTAACTTTAGCTTTTCCAATGACACATGATTTTTTGGTTCTTTGGTGGTAAAATAGTTTTTTTGCTAAAATACAATTACCAATGTGAATGTTTTTATTGATTTTGTTAAGTTTTTTTATTGAATAGTTGTTAGTTGGAGGGGGCTAAGGTTTTAAAATGAGGTCAACTACAAAAAATGCCATTACAGCATTACCATAGACATGCTCAAGAATACTATTAAAAAAAGAATCAAAATTTCCGTCTTTGAAGCTAATGATTTAAAAGGAAATAAAAAGGAAACAATATATCGTTCTCTTTTAGAGAATCTCCATGTATAAAAAGCACACAATACTTTCCAATGTGTACAAAATGCAAATGATTTATCTTTTGCATACTGTTTTGGTGTTCTATTTTGAAAATGGAGAGAAGATTTTAGCCTTGTAAATATAGAATTCAGTATGATTGAATTTTGTTATTGTTGCATGAAACTTGTATAACCAGTTAGTCAATCATACATTGAAAGTCTGTCTCAGAAGTCAGAGTGGAGCACTTACGATTTGACCATTCAATATTGAGAACATTGGTAGTAATTAAGGGCTTTAATTCCATATTATGTATCAAAACATATCTTTCTTCTATTTCGATGAATATATATTATTAAATTTTCTTCTTAAAAAAAAAAAAGAATATTATCAAACCTCAATTAGTTTCCTCATTCTCAATGTTGCTCAGTCTTATATACTGTTCAACATGTATTTTTCTTTTGCCTAGAAGCTGACCTATAATAATGAAAAGCTACCTGGGTTTCTATGGTAATACCATAGGGTTTTGGGGACAAAATCCATCTCCTCGTGAGCTACCATTATACTCTGTAGTCTGTACATTCAGTCTCCGTGACCCATAAACTATACTGATCCCTGAAGTATCAAGATCCCTGCCAATGACCCAGTTGGTCTGATGGCACCTTAATAAGTACCTTGGGGTAAAAACATTATTCACCTGCCAATCAAATTGAAAACCCAGGAGAAACAGACTCCCTCTGTAGGAGCCACTCTCTCTTGCTTTAGCACAAGTCCTCTCTCCCTTTTCCAATACGGATTCTCTGGGTCTTTAGTAGCCCACAAGGCTTGGTTTAAACTTCTCATCAATATGGATCAAGTCACTGATGGGATTCAGCATCTTCAAGTCACTAAAGAAGAGGAAGAAGAAATCTCCATATCAACCACTGGCAGATCAGACCTTTTGGAAGAGTGCGCACTGAGTCTCTTTGATCAACTTTTAGCAGATAGGCATCAGAATATACGAGCTCTTAAATCCACTTTAAGATCTGCCTGGAAGATGGGTTCGGATTTAAGGATCGTAGATGTGGGAAAAAATGTTTTCCAGTTCAAGTTTAGTTCAAGCTATCTGATGGAATGGGTAGAGAGAAACGATCCTTGGAATTTTGACAATAATCTCCTACTCCTTTGCAGATGGAGAAAAGGTATGTCAGTTGACAATATCTCATTCACTCACTCTCCGTTTTGGATTCAAATTTGGGGTCTTCCCTTTGAAAGCATGACAGAAGAAGTGGGGAAGGAACTAGGCAACAAATTGGGGAAGTATATTGAATCTGATCGGCGATCTTGGTTGGCGGAACAAGAAAAATTTATGCGAATACGAGTGGATATACCCATTGATAAACCTCTGAGAAGAGGTGGAAATATTGTCAATCCGTAAAATGATAAATACTAGGTCACATTCAAATATGAAAGGCTACCTAACTTTTGCTTTATTTGTGAAGTTTTGGATCATGATGAGAAACACTGCTCTGGGTACCAAGGTAAGGCTGAAAGTTACAGGCAATATGGGGACTGGATCCGAGCAAATAGTGGTTTCAAGGGAGGTATTGAAAGCAAAAAGCTGCTAGCAACGGCGGATCGAAGGAAAGAATGGATGAAGACCTTGGTGATAGGCACACTCCAATGACTGCTAGTCCGACGAGACTAAGAACGAAGCAGACGAGGCACTCAATTGCTCTGTCAAATCACATAAGTCCCAACAACACAAATTAGGGACAAAGCAGCAAGTTAGACGTGCTGCCAGCGGAGAACCAGTGAAATGATGTTAAGGTACGTCCCTCGAGCCCAACGCCCTCTTCAGACGTGCACTCACGTGCTCCCTAAGAGTCTTCAGAGACGAGAAAGGAAGTAGAAACAAATTCACTTATTATGGGCTTTCAAATGCACCCACCTAAAGCCTAAAAATCACCCAGCCCGAAGAAACCCACTAGAAAACCCTCTCCTAAAAATGAGCCCACCAATACCCCTTTAAGCCCAAAGAAAGTGAATTTAAAAGAGTTGCTAGAGCCCAAGGAAAGAAGCCCCAAAACATTAACATGCAAGCATAGAATCTAGTTGGGCTCTTGGGTTCTAAGAGAATAGCCATGCATGATTGTTTGGATGAAAGTGTTGAAAATCCTCAGAAGAAGCTACGTCCCTCACACCAAACTGAAGCACTGAACAACTTGGAGAGATCGGCAGTGACTGCTGAGCAGCACCACTGGGAGCAATGAATTCCCTATGTTGGAACTGCTGGGGAATTGGGAACCCCCGAATAGTTTTTGCGCTCCGTGATTATGTACGGCACTGGAATCCCAAACTAGTTTTCCTTTCTGAAACAAAAATAAAGAGTAGACGTACGGAGGTTGTAAAATACAGGCTGAGTTTTTTGAATGGTTTAATTGTTCCTAGTAGGGGTCGTAGGGAGGTCTTGCCTTGCTCTGGTCTAGTGACACTAACTTGGAAATTAAAAGTTTTTTAGACCGTCATATTGATGCGGTAATTACTAAGCCAAGCAATGGTTTTTTGTGGAGGTTCACTGGGTTTTATGGGCATTCAGAGACCCATCTCAGGGAAGAATCTTGGAAACTCCATTCTCTTCTTAATAGTCAATTTAATTTTCCCTGGTTTTGTTGTGGTGATTTTATTGGAATTCTCTTTATGAATGAAAAAGCAGGGGGGGTCCTTCGCTCTCAAAGCCAAATGGATAGCTTCCGTTAGGTTGTGAATTGGTGTGGCTTTAAGGACTTAGGGTACTGTGGCCCTAATTTTACTTGGTGTAACATGAAAGAGGGATGTAATTGAATTTTGCTGCACTTGGACAGAGCCCTGGCTACCTCGGAGTGGCTTGAGCACTTCAAGGAGCCGAGAGTGCATCATCTAGTTGATACAACTTCTGATCATTGTATTCTCCTCATCACCAACTCACCTTCCCCAGTTTGTAAAAGGAAGCGTCGTTTCCATTTTGAGGCGATGTGGGTCAAAAGGGAAGATTGTAGAGAATTCATTCAAGAAGCTTGGAATTCTGGCACCCTTGCCACTACACTAGAGGGGATTGCATCCAACCTCCAAAGATGTGAAGCTGCACTAACTAATTGGAACCAGAATGTGGTGGGCAATATTCAAAAGAAAATTCAAGAGAAAAAAAGGACTCTCAATTCTCTCACCATTGATGACAGAGGCACTAGGGGGGCTAAAATTAACTTGCTTCGAAGGGAAATTAATGATCTCTTAGATAGTGAGGAGACCATTTGGAGACAGCGCAGCAATGTTCACTGGTATAGGGAAGGGGATTGAAACACAAAGTTTTTCCATGTCTATGCTTTTGAGAGAAGGAAAAAGAATACCATTTTGGGGCTATGGAATGATGATGGTGTTTGGTGTGAGAGTAAGGAAAGCATTATAGCTGCTGCAATATCTTATTTTGAAAAGATTTATTCCACCTCCTCTCCGAGTGGAATTGGTGAGGTCACTAGTGCACTACCTAGATGTGTCACTGAGAATATGAATGCTGAGCTTACTAAGGTCTTTACAATAGACGAAGTCACAAAAGCGCTTCAGCAGCTTCACCCAACCAAAGCACCTGGGCCTGACAGTATGTCTGCAATCTTTTTTCATAAATATTGGGACATTGTAAGGCTAAGCATCGCAAATATGGTTTTAAATGTTTTGAACTCAAATATGCCCATGACTGAAATAAATAAAACCAATATTGCTCTCATCCCAAAGACTAACCAACCCTCCAAAATGACAGAATTCTACCCAATCAGCCTTTGTAACACCACATACAAGCTCATATCAAAAGTCCTAGCTAATAGACTCAGACCAATCCTCCCAAGTATTATCTCTAAAAATCAAAGTGCATTCATTCTGGATCGTCTTATTTCGGATAACTACATGTCAATTAAATTATATATAAGTAAGGCTTTTGATAGAGTTGAATGGAATTTTATCAAAGAAGTTATGGAGAAATTGGGTTTTGCTAAAAAATGGGTGGACCTTATCATGCTTTGCATCTCTTCTGTGTCTTATTCAGTTATTATTAATGGTGAGGCATGCGGAAACATCACCCCTTCCAGAGGCATTAGGCAAGAAGACCCCCTCTCCCTTTATCTCTTTTTTCTTTATGCTGAAGGCTTTTCAGCACTTATTCATAAAGCTGCCTGTGACAATCAGATTAGTGGAATGTCCATTGGTAGGGGGTGCCCAATAATCACTCATCTCTTCTTTGTAGATGACAGCCTCCTTTTCTGCAAAGCGAAGGACCAACAATGTTAGAAGCTTGTTGACATCCTTAATACCTATGAAGCAGCTTCGGGGCAAAAGATTAACACCGACAAGTCTTTTGTCTTTTTCAACCCAAACACTTATCAAGAGAAAAAGGAAAGCATTTTGAATATCCTTGGTCTAATGCAAGATTCCAAGCATAACAAATACCTGAGGCTGCCCACTATCATTAGAAAATCCAAGGCTCAAGTGTTTGCGGAAATAAAGGATCGAGTGGCAAAAAAACTTGCTAGTTGGAAAAGGAAACTTCTCTCAATTGGGGAGAGGGAGATTCTTATTAAGGCGGTAGCCCAAGCAGTGCCCACATATACAATGAGCTGCTTCCAACTCCTTAAAACTTTATGCAATGATTTAGAAAATATGATGAGGAATTTTTGGTGGGGGCAAAGAGACGATGAGAACAAAATTGCTTGGGTTAACTGGAAGAAGATGTGTAAGTCAAAGTTTCATGGAGGGATGGGTTTTAGAAACATCCAAGCTTTCAACCTAGCCATGGTGGCCAAGCAAGGTTGGAGAAATCTCACCAACCTAAACTCTTTGATGGCTCGGGTTTTTAAAGTTAAGTACTTTCCTCTTGATGAAGTTCTCAATTCAAAAAAAGGAGGCAACCCCTCTTATACTTGGCAGAGCATTCACAATAGTCTTGAGGTAATTAAAAAGGGAACAAGATGGAGGGTTGGTAATGGTCGAAGAATACATATTTTGGGATGATAAATGGCTGCCAACGCCATCTTCTTACAAAGTCATCACACCCCAATCAAATTTTGGTTACTACCCAATGGTATCCTCCCTTATTGATAATGACACTAGGTGGTGGAAAGTAGAAAGGGTTAGGTCCATCTTTTTTCCTCTTGAAGCCAGTACAATTTTAAAATCCCCCTCAATTATAATCTTCCTGAAGACAGCCTCATTTGGATTGGCAATAAACAGGGGGTCTTTACAGTAAAAAATGCGTATCACATTGCCACAAGCCTAGTGGACTCAAATGAGGAAGGTGAATGCTCCTCTGCTGATTCTAAAACTTCTCTTTGGAAGCGGATTTGGTGCCAGAAAATCCCTCAAAAGCTCAAAATCTTTGCATGGAGATCTTGTGTAAATGGCCTTCCAATCATGCTCATCTTAAGCCATAGAGGTTTTCACTGCTCAAGCTTTTGCCCCATTTGTGATAAGGCCTTGGAATCCACTGCCTATGCTCTTCTCTTCTGTGATCACGCCAAGCTGACTTGGGCTCAATTGCACAATTGTCCAATTGAAGTAACTTCCTCACCTAGAGATTTTGTGGATGTTGCCTTGGACTTTATTGAGAAAGGATCCTCACTTGATTTGGAGCTCTTCTTTGCTATGACTTGGTCCATTTGGTGGAATCGCAACCAAGCTATACATGAGGACTCGGGTACTACTCCAAGTCAGGTTAGGGAAATGGCTAACAGATTGCTTAGTGAGTATAAAAATGCTTGCACTCTCCTTGCATTTTCTCCAGCCCCTTCCACAGAGGCTTGGCAAGCCCCTCCCTCTGGTTTTTTCAAAATTAATACTGATGGCGCTGCTTTAGATGGCAGCCATTCGTGCATTGGTGTGGCTATTCGTGATTGTCGGGGCTCTCTCATTGCAACATCAAGCAATATTCTACCAGCTCCTTTCTTTGTCGTGATCATAGAAGCTTTGGCCCTGCAACATGGTGTGCTTCTTGCTTTGGAATTAGGGATCTCCCATGCCATTATAGAATATGATGCTCTCTCAATTATCCAAGCTATTATTGAAGGTGATTTGGGGCACATTGTGCAGAACATTAAGAACTTATCTTCCTCTTTTTCCTGGTGCTCTTTTTAGCATTTGAAAAGGAGTGGCAGCAGAGCAGCCCATGAACTTGCAAGAGCAGCTAGAATCTCTGGTGTTTCTCAGGTTTGAAAAGGTGTGTCCAAGCTTTGTGGAGCATGTAATCATTGAGGATGGTGGCATGTAGCTGTTTGTTGTTTTTTCTCCTTGCTGTTGTTTTGTTCTCTCTGTTGTAGCTCAATTTCAAATGAATGAAAATTTCATGTGTTTCTCATCAAAAAAAAAAAAAAAGTACCCTGCTGTTGGGGGAAGGGGAAGAGTTCGGGTGGTAGAATAGACATTTCTAACCATTTAAAAAAAGATAGAAAGAAGAAAACAGTCAAGATCCACAACATTCTATCATATAAGGCAAACATTTGGTTTCCTTCCAGACCCATTATTTTTTGTTTCTTTGAAATTGAACCTATAGGGTGGGACAATGAAAGTGCTTTTTCTTTCTTTTTATTGGTATAAAAAATAACAATGAAACTAAAGGTTACCACGATGAAAATTGAAAACAACCCCAAAGGTCAAAATTCATCCTTCAATCATTTTGACAACAAACCAACTCATTCACAATTACTACCTAAATTTCAAAAACTAAGATATCTACTTCAGCTTTCAGCCCAAAAAAAAAAAGAAAAAAAAGAAAAGAAAAACTACTCATCATTATAGGGAATCTAAGAATTTTAACATCACTGGAGGCCGAAATATGCTCACAAGTCACAATTGCAATTGATGCCAGTCAATTTACATGGTTGTGACTTGCTTAGACAGGATACCTATAGTCCTCGAGAGTAAAAGAAAAATTCTAGGACCACAACAACACTCATTTTCACAATTATTCGATATGGCTAACTGTGAGAGGTGAAAAAAAAAGTTGTTAGTTCACATGAAAGTGACAAACAACCAGTCATAGTTTGCCATATAAGACAGTTGTGAAATTGGAAGTAGAATTGGTCGTGATCCTAAAATAGTGAGTAAAATCATCTAAAATCTTTTGGAGCACAATTAATAAACATTTAGTTCCAAAGGAATATTGTCAAATCACTGCATACAGTTTCTCCAGTTGAACAACAATGTAATAAAACTGATCCACCCTCCAAATGTGTGATCATATCTATAAAACATAAATAAAGTACCAAAATAGCTTGTCATCATAGTCGATATTTATTTAAAAGGAGTGCTTTTCACTCTTTGAATGGGTGATGTCCATATCTTTTGAAACAGTGTGTCCTGGAGGTTATGGCTATCATATTAACCATATGATAGCAATCTTGTCAACCACATCCTCTGTACTGCCAATTTAAACTATACAATGTGCAGCAAACATTTGGCAAGCAACAGAATTATCTCAAGCAAAGTTGCAAAAATTTATTATTGAACTTTCTTTTTTTTTTTTTTTTTTTTGATTGGTAGTTTATTATTTTTTTTTATAGGTATTTGATTGGTAATTTATTATTGAACTAAAGAGTGCGAAAAGGAAATACCTAGTTTTACATTGAACCAAAATTAACAGAATTAAACCACCAAATACCATAACCATGGCAGAACACAATATAGCTCTTGCTCTCGTAAATCTGAAATCCTATGAACAACTTCCCCCTTTCATTTAGAGGTCCAAAGCAAGAGCCTACCAGAAACCATCATCCTTAAGATATCAATGGAAGAAATATCATTGACTTCTATAACCCACAGCTAATACCTCAAAAGCACAGATCAAGTGACCTAATCTAACATGTACATTTTTGCTAAATACCTCAAAAGCAAAAAAATCAGTCAGATCAAGTGACCTAATCTGTATTGGGTAGGTAATCATAAGCTCACCCTGCATAGCTCTGTAAGATTGCATATTTCTTGGTATCTTCCAACTAAACTCAATACAATTAAGTCCCACCATAGTACCTAATTGGTATACCAAAAAGATCATAACATTATGAAACATTTGTTGTATTAATATATATAAAGAATAAACTTTTTGATAGAAAATGAAGAAATTCTTCAAATCATATGGTCCAAAAATCATATTAACATGGTGACTTTCTTGATAAATTCCTTGGATCAGGTCCCAGATCATCAGCTATTGTGCTTGACTCTCCATGCTTGGCAGAGATTCAAAAGCAAATCACTCCCTATTTAATCCATTTCTTATGTAAAGAGAACACAGTAGATGGCATGGAGACAATAGTAAGTAAGAAGGGAGGCACGTACAGAAGCAGTCATGAAGCTTGGGCCGGCACAGTAATGCAAGAGATTACGTGCAGTTAACAGGAGTTTTACTAAAAAATATGAATTGAATGTACATGCACAACCTCATTCAATCATACTATGAGGCCTTAATACCTAATTGAGCAAAAAAGGGCAAAACTCCTGTTACTACATCTCTAGTTTTGGTGAGCATAAGCTAAAGTTCATATGATAGTCAACATATACTGGCTTCCATTTCAACTTATACTCACATTTAATCGAAATGCACTGCTTTATTATTTAATAGGATACGTTTCCCAAGCCTCAGTTTGAATTCAAAAGCTTATGAAAAGGGGAAGAAGAGTGATGTTAGGAGATCTTGCTGGACAGGGAGAGGTCTTATCATGGAGGTTGATGTGATAGGGAGGAGACGGGTTTCCTAGGATAGAAAGAAAGGGGGAGATGCGAAGATCAGAGGGGTATCATGGGCAATGGAATGGGACTGCAGTAAAGGAGCACCAGAGGCTCTTAAATGGGTTGCACGGGGAACCAAACAGGCTGAAGATAAGCCCGTTGTGGGCCTAGGCACAAGCCCATTGCTGACCGACACACGTGTGGGTCCTTTTACTTCAGTTTTCTCGGGCCCAAGTCTTTTTGAAGTGGGTGAGAGTTCTTTGACT
Source organism: Quercus ilex subsp. ballota (assembly GCA_032727855.1). NCBI lineage: Eukaryota > Viridiplantae > Streptophyta > Magnoliopsida > Fagales > Fagaceae > Quercus > Quercus ilex. The sequence goes on from CM064917.1 coordinate 27,101,418, forward strand.
GGCGAAGGAAACTTAGCCCATGCTCCGATGACAGTGGCGTGCCCCAAGGCCCTTCCCTAGATCTTTGACCTTGAGCCAGAGGTGCCGGACCGATGTGCTAAGTCTCCGATGGTGGCCGACGGCCCCTTTTCCGCCGGAACTAGCTCCGATGAGCCCACGTTGCCACTAGGTAAGTCAGATAAGGTGATTTCACGGTCATCAATTGAACTTTTCTTATCTGATTTCTTTTTGAGCTTATCGAGGGCTGGGCTTGTGGTTTTGGGTGTCAACGATGGGGTTGAAGGCGGCTGGGACAGCAGTGCCAACTTCAGGCCAAAAGTTGTCCTTGAACATGTTTAGTCCAGTTTAGTGGTGATACCCACGAAGGCAGTGTGCGTTGTCCCTGGGGCGAGTGCTTTGGTGGAGGAAGAATTGGATATTTCAGATATGGGTTTGGGTGGAGAGGATAGCTTATCAATCCCTCTGATGTCTATCACTCCCTTTGGGTTGCCTTTGTCAACTGAGTTGAACTGTGGTAATGAGGCAGTGAGTGTGAATACGTTGGATATTTCTAGTTGGGTGAAGAACAAACTTCCTGGTTTTAGTAAAATGGTGGGGCTTCCTCTGAGTCGACATGATAAGTTATGTATTACTTTGTTACGAAAGATTGAGAGGAAGACGGAGGCTGCCAAAGTGTTGAACAGGAAGGTTACAGTTCCTAGAAAAGCTGTCATCTATAAGGACAAAGGGAAGAGAGAGCTAAGGAATTTGCAATCTTCGGTTAATTATGATGTTAGGTAGAGTGTTGGCTGCTGAGCTAATATAACAGTTGGGAATTTCATGTCTTTATGAATTTAAAAATTCTTTCTTGGAATGTTAGGGGTCTGAATGACTGTCGGAAATGTTCGATAGTGAAAAATTTATTGCATGAGTGGAAGTGTGATGTAATCTGCCTTCAAGAAACTAAGCTTACTGGCTTGGATAGACAGATGGTTGGCAGCTTATGGAGTTGTCCTTATGTGGATTGGGTGGCCTTAGATGCTGTCCAGACGACTGGTGGGGTTTTGATGATGTGGGATAGGAGGGTTCTAGATAGGTTGGAGTTTATGGTGGGTTCCTTTTCTGTGTCTGTTCGGTGGTAAGGGGTGGGGGATGGCTTTAGTTGGGTGTGTTCTGGGGTTTATGGCCCAATTGATAATAATGCGAGGGGGCTAATGTGGAACGAGTTGGTTGGTATTCAGCAATACTGGAACGTCCCTTGGTGTTGCATTGAGGATTTTAATATTGTTCATTTCCCAAGTGAACGATTGGGTAATTCTCGTCTTACTTCGATGATGGAACTTTTTTCGGAGTTCATTGAGAATCTTAATTTGATTGACTTGCCTTTGGAGGGAGGGAGCTATACTTGGTCTAGCAGCTCAGATCAGCCTTTGATGTCTAGGATAGACAGAGTTTTGGTATCAACTGTCCAGTTTTCTATTTTGGTTAATGGGGCTCCAGTTGGCTTTTTTGGGAGCACAAGGGGTCTAAGACAAGGGGACCTGCTATCTCCTACGTTGTTTGTGGTTATGATGGAGGTTTTAAGCAGGATGTTGAAAAGAGTTGAAGGTGCTGGCTTGATCAGGGGTTTTAAGGTTGATGGTAGACGAGGTAAAGGGTAATGTGTCTCGCATCTTTTGTTTGCGGATGATACTATTCTATTTTGTGACGCGGAAGTGGAGCAGATCCTTTATGTTCAGATGCTTCTCCTTTGTTTTCAAGCTGTGACAAGTTTGAAGGTTAATGTCCTGAAGAGTGAGATGCTTCCAATAGGAGAGGTTAATAATGTGCATGCCTTGGCAGAGATTTTGGGTTGTAGGATTGCGACTTTGCCTATGATCTATCTTGGTATGCCGTTGGGGGCTTCCCATAAGTCCCCTTCTATTTGGAATCTTATCTTGGAGAAAATTAAGCAAAAGTTGGCTGGGTGGAAGAAGCTGTATTTGTCAAAAGGTGGAAGATTGACATTGCTTAAGAGTACGCTATCTAGCCTTCCTACTTACTATTTATCTCTTTTTACCATCCCTTTGCATGTGGCTAACAAGATTGAGAAGATGCAAAGGGACTTCTTCTGGGGGTGATTCGAAGGCTCATTGGTGGGGTGGGATCAGGTGTGTGCTCCTAAGGCAAATGGTGGTTTGAGAGTAAGGAAACTAACTACTTTTAATAAAGCCTTACTAGGAAAATGGTTATGGCAGTTTGGGGTTGAGGAGACTTGTCTTTGGAGGAGGGTTGTAGCTTTGAAGTTTGGGGAAGAGTGGGGGGATGGTCTTCCAAGCTGGGTAGGGGTGTCCACGAGTGTGGTTTATGGAGAAGTATTCGAAAAGGTTGGGAGGTTTTTAGCAAATGTATTCGGTTTGAGGTAGGGGTGGGGGATAGAGTGAAGTTTTGGACAGATCGGTAGTGTGGGGACTTACCACTCCATCTATCCTTCCCAGTAGTGTATGGGATTGCTACTAATAGAGAGGCATCTGTGGCCTTGTCTCTCAAACGGTTGGGGATTGAGGCTCGGAGAAGCTGGAATGTTCGTTTATTTAGGGATCAAAATGATTGGGAGTTGGGTGATGTTGATGAATTCCTTCGTACCTTGGGTTCTAATTTACCTCAATCTGAGCACGGAGACCGTATGAGATGGAAGTTGTCGAAGAAGGGGGATTTTGACATCCGCTCGTTCTATAATAAGCTTCGAAGTCCCTTGCCTATTATCTTTCCTTGGAAAGGTATTTGGAAGGTTAAGGCTCCTCTGCGCGTCTCTTTCTTTGTTTGGACGGCAACTTGGGAGAAGATTCTTATAAGGGACATTTTGCAGGGTAGAGGCTTTGATTTTGTTGACTAGTGCATTATGTGTCGTTGTAATGGGGAGACGGTGAATCATTTGCTACTCCATTGTGAAAAAGCTTATCAGTTGTGTAGCTTGGTTTTTAGGTCTTTTGGGATTTCTTGGGTCTTGCCAAGATCGGTTGCAGATACGCTTTTTGGTTGGTGGAATTGGTTTGGAAAGCACTCTTCTAACATTTGGAATTTAGCTCCGTTGTGCCTAAAGTGGTGTATTTGGAGGGAGCGAAATTGGCGAACTTTTGAGGACATGGACAAATTCGATGCCCAGTTGCTCGCTTCTTTTAGTGGTTCTCTTTTTGATTAGTCTAGGGCTTGGGGACTCACCTCTAGTGATTCTCTCCCTTTGTTCCTTAGTTCTCTCCTTTGTATTTAGTTCTTTGTTGGTTTTTGTTTGTTTTGTTGTTTTTTTCTATACGTTTGTTTCTTTCTTTGTACTCCTTGTTCTGCCTTATGTTTTTTCATGAGGTAGCTTATTGAATATACATCTTTCTCACTTATCAAAAAAAAAATATAATATAAAACTTACACACTTAGAAAACAATGTTGATATTACAATGATTTATGAAAGAATTTGAGGTTCAAGTTATTCCTGTCATTTCTCCAGCTAAATTAGCAAATGAATATACAAGCTTTGGCCAAGTCCAAATTCTTTCCTATTTAGTAAAGCATTATTATTTGTACTCACTGCACACTTTAGACAGGTAGCATGTCTCTTTCACAAACCAAGACTACATGTCTAAATTGCCTCTTCAAATCCCACTTTATTCGGCTATAGTGTAAGACAAAAGACACTACATCAATTCAAGAAGTTCCTTGGTGCATACTCTTTGCAGATGATATAATTTTAATAGGTGAAACTAGAAGTGAAGTTAATGCCAAGTTAGCATAAACGCTCTAGAAAATATATAGGGAACATCTAAGTAGAAAGAACAGTAGTACTAAGTCATCATGCTGAATGACCCCTTGTTGGCAGAACTCAGCAATCAGCAGTAAGGCCAATGAAGGCCTTCAATACATCAATGTTTGCATTTTACAATACCATAACAACATAGAAAATTCAATGCAAATTGTAGACACATTCGTGAATCATCCTGAGTTCTAGTTCCAACGAAAAATAAATTACCAAAACTAAACAAATATAGACTACCAAATCTCCAGGAAACATGCATCCCAAATTCAAAGGAAAAAAAAAAAGTTGGCAATAAAGCATGTCAAAATCCTTTAATATAACAATCCTAATAGAACACAAAACACAAGCTAAAGAAGCACAAAATAACATAAGACAACATTTTTCCTCCAATGCTGTTCATATTCCAACCAAAACTACCAGTTACCTCACTGTAACAATATCATCAATCTTCAAGATCATCCTCACGCACTCTGTTGCAAGTGTGATGGCACTGGTACTCACGAGCAGCGGCTGCACCACATTCTCCTCCAAGATATTAGTAATCTGCCCTTTCCTCACATTAATCCCGGCATTGACCTCCCCTTGGGCATGTCGGTTCCTCAGCTCAGTCACAATTGCAATCGGATTCAACCCTGCATTCTCAGCCAGGGTATAGGGAATAACCTCAAGTGCCTCAGCAAACGACTTCACACAATAACCCTCCATACCGTGCAGCACCTTCGCCCAAGCACCCAACTGCCTCGAAAGCTCAATCTCAGGCGCCCCACCTCCCGCAATCAAAAACCTCTTGCTAACCAAACACCTAACCACACACAGAGCATCGTGCAAACTCCTCTCGGCCTCATCAAGCACCAGCTGGTTCGAGCCACGAACCAAAACAGTTGTAGTCCGACCCATATCCTTAATCCCAGTAATCTTCACAATCTTTCCATCCCCAACAGGAAGCTCCTCTACAAGATCAGCATAGCCCAACTTCTCAGCCCGAAAATGCTCGATATTTGCAATGGGCAAACAATTCAAAGTCTTGGTGATGAACTCAATCTCATCACGCTCCACATCCTTCACCACAAGAATCTTCGCTTTCGCGAGGTAATGTAATGACAAGTCGGTCACCGCGTCACGCAAAATGCTCTTCTGAATCAACAAGACATTGCAGCCAGTGGCCTTAATCTTCTTAATCATTCCCAAAATGTACTGCCTCTCTTCTTTCAATATCCTATCCATTTGCGCATAATCCGAAACCACAATACTCTGTTCTATATCGGTCTTCGGCGGCGAAATCTGGAACTGAATGACGGCGATTTTCGCGTTCTCCATACGAGTGAGTCCACCGGAAGCGTGACTCACTTTCTTGTCGAAAACAAGGCCTTTCACAAGCTCGGTATCGTCCACGGTACCGCCGAGTTTCTTCACGATCTTGATATCTCGGAGATCGACGATATCGGGTTTCGCCGGATCGACTACGGAGAGAACGGAATCAACGGCGAGCGGAGCGAGGAGACTGGAGTACTGACTAACGACCTTGCTGTTGAGAGAAGTGGAAGCGGACTTGATGAGAGACTCGCGATCGGAGAGCTCGACAGGGACAGCCATGGCGGTGAGGACATCGACGGCTTTGAGAGCGGCCTTATGTAGAGAATCGGAAATAACCGTAGGGTGAATACCGTGGGAGAGCAGAGAGAGGCACTGACGGAGGAGAGCGCCGGCGATGACGACGACGGTGGTGGTGCCGTCACCGGCGGCGGAGTCTTGGGACTTGGAGAGCTCGACGAGCATCTTGGCGGCGGGCTGGAGGACCTCCATCTTGTTGAGGATGGTGGCGCCGTCGTTGGTGATGATGACGTCGCCGGAGGAGGTGGAGATCATCTTGTCCATGCCGCGCGGGCCGAGGCTGGTGCGGACGGTGTCGGCGACGGTGCGGGCGGACAGGATGTTGGACTGCCTGACGTCTTCTTTGCGCTTGTTGTCCACGTAGGACTCCGTCTTGGAGCCGGATCGTGGGAGAGCGACTGTTGCTGGTGATGCCATTGTTGCAAAAACCCTAACCCTAGAGAGAGAGACTGTGAGAGTGTGTATGAAATGTGGAAGTTGAGAGTGAGAAATGAAACCCTAAGAGAGAGAGAGAGAGAGAGAGAGAGGGTTTTTGAGACTTCGAAAGAGGGAAGCGGGAGAGTATTCTGGAGGGTTTCAGACTTTCAGTGTGGGAAGGAATTAGAAATCTGAGTGAGTGAGAAACTGACCTACTTCAAATGCGCCCCAAACGACAGCGTTTCCGGTTTTAGGCCTAGGTTATATGGTCCGATTGAATTGACCTTGGTGTTTTTTTGGGTTTGGCCCGTTAGCCCAACTGTGTTTTTGTTGTAATTGCTGGCTTTTTCTACAAAGGCTTCTTGAAAAAAAATAAATAAATAAATTTAAATTTATTCAATTCAATAATTTTATCGAATTTCGTTAAATATTTCCATTAAAAATATTTTTTTCACTTGAAAAAAATTTATTGATTTTTACATGATTTTTTTTTTTCATTTGTTAATTACATACTTAACATAAACTTTATAATGAAATTGAACAAAATTTCAGAATTGAATAAAATTGAAACTTAGAGGACTCAATTGAATGAGAATATAATTAGAAAATTGAAATGAATTCCAATCAAATACATTTAGCTTTGTTTTGGGAGGACACAATAGCTTTCTCTTTAGCAGTTTTTTTTTTAGATAGATAGTGGGGAAGTGGAGTACTAGAGATAGTGTTCCAATCACAAACATATGACACCACAAAAATAGTTTACACGTAAATTAATACATTTTAGGTGTTTTATGGATTTCTTATGGTTTATCTTGATGAAAGTAGATTGGTTGTATGAAGATTAGGCTGTTGCAATCACAATTTTATGGGCACTTTGGTCAAATAAGAATGAAGTTCGTCATGGTGGTTTAAGGAAGAATGGGAAGCAACTAATTCTATGGTGTACTCACTACTTGGAGGAGTATTGGGTGGCTGTGGAAGTCCCAATGAAACTTTCTTAAGTTTTGGTTTCAAAATAGGAGCCTCTGTTTTTTCCTTTTTATAAGGTTAACGTAGATGGAGCTATTTTTAAGGGACAAAAAGAACTTGGAGTGGGGGTTGTAATTTGAGACCATGTTGAAAATTTTATTGCAAGTCTTAGCAAGAAATTTTTGTGTCCTCTGGGAGCTATTGAAATTGAGGCAAAGGCCTTTGAATCAGGTTTGGAATTTGCTAAGGATATGGGTATTCAGGACTTTGTTCTAGAAGGAGATTCACTTAATATTGTTCATGCTCTTAGTGGAAATTCTCATGCTACTTCAACAATTGCTGTTCTGATTTATGGGATGTAGGCTACTTCCTTTGAGTTTTGGAATGTTTTATTTTCTCATTTTCGTTGGAATGGCAATATGCTTGCTCACCAATTAGCTAAACATGCTCTAGGCATCTTTGATTTTTCTGTTTGGATTGAAGAGAGTTCCTGTTTTCTTGAACAGACTCTTCTCCATGATGTACCTTCGACTTTTAATTATTAATGAAGTTTGTGTGTTTTCTATCCAAAAAAAAAAAAAACCCTCAAAACAAGTTTTAATTTCATCTTCTTATTACTTACCCAAAAAGAGGGGGAAAAAATCATCTTATTTTTCTGATTAACTTTATGGGTGCCTCTCCTAATGTGTTTACCTTACATTTTGTTGGTTGGAAATGATGGAACTTTTCGATAGCCTGGGTTGTTTTTGTACCCACGGTTACATAATTTAAAAATTTTAGTGCCGTCTTCACTCCATTTTTATTCCCTTCATCCTTCATCTGCACAAAAATTATCTAGACTGAAAACTTAATGATGGAGAATCAATTGATTGCCTATACAACTACAAGACCATGGAGAAAATCACAAGCACAAATCAAAGCTTTCTCTCTGCCTTTTTGTTCTGAACCGAACACATGAACATAAAGAAATAATGTAAGATTTTGATAAAGTGACATTTCTTTGAATTCATCTTTTTCATGAATAACATTGGGCTACAAAGTAATTCTGTGTAAAATTTTAATAAGGCATAAGAGCCTGGTCAAAGGAAGTTCAGCATCTAATAAATAAATACTTGGTCTAACTTCCGAAAGTTGAGCCACACTTCAAGTTCCAGCAGGAGTCAAAGGCTTTCATCCACCAGACTTCTCAGGTTTTACATAAGCAATTTACAAAAAATGAATTGCACAGATTGATCTAACATGTACATTTTTGCTTTAAGAAAATTTTTCTAACATGCTAACTCTTCCTCTGCCAAGAATGTTTCTATTTTTACCTTTGGCTAAATTCATCACTCTACTGAAACTGCCTATGTTACAAAAGTTGAGGTATACTTATGCAGCCGTGACTTGCCTCCGAGCTGAGACATGCAGCATCTTTGTGTAAAACTTATATATAATTTTCTTCATCTGAGTGGCAGTAGAATCTCCACTTTGGCCTCTGAACAATGTTATCCCCCATTCCAAAATTAAGGATTCAATACGGTCAATAACTGCCATAGAATTTATGAACTGCAGCTTCACTTCTACTTTAAACTGTCTGGAGGGTTCACTAAGGTCCGCACCTGTTTTAGATCTTTTGAAAAGTATGCTCCAGTCTAGTTGCAACTCCAAGTCCGGAAAGATTTGAACTCCATTCCACCAAATCTTTCATTTGGGAAAATAACAATAATTGTTCTCTATGATCACTTTAACCCCACTTAGCACCACGAATTGAGGTTCTTCTCTGATCTTTCTTTTTGCTCTTCTTTAGAAGCATAGACATGTGGTCAATATCTGTAGAAACTGAAGGGCTCTCACCACTCAACCACAGTAGAGCCTCACCAGCAGCATCCTTCTCCGCGAGTTTCTTACTGGTGCAAGGTTTCCCCACAAAATTCAACCCATTAAAGATCACAGTGGAACGGAACTGGTTATTTTTCAGTTCTTTTGTCTTGTATGTGGGTGCTTCATGTCCTGCCCTGGCAAGCATTGTCTGTAGGTGATTCTTCAAATTATTACCCTCAACTCCACCTTTCGAGAGTGCACCTGGTAGCATATCTTTTGTTGCCTTCTTTGAGGGTGCTGGCAGGTGCCGACCAAAGACAAATCTACCATCACATTGGTCCTCTGAGACTAGCAATCTTACAGTTGAAAGGAGCTTGTCATTGTATAATTGCATATCATGCTTGGGATCCAAGAGCTGCCCACAAATATCAAGAAAATCAAAGAGTGCATCAACATTTTAGCAATTGAATATGTGCTTCACATGTGGAGATTCTCATAAGAAATTATATTCTTAGAAGTAAAGTAGTAATTTTTATATAAATAATAAAAGTTTTGGCATAAGTACTAAATACTCCCAACGAAAATAAGTTCATCATTCCTTTCGTTATAAAATTCTAACAAAAGATGATTGATACCATTATCTACATTTACATTTTTTACAATAAACAAAATGCTATTTTACTCTGGTGGGCCATATTTAAGTGGGCTTTATTTTGATGGGTCCATTCTAGAGTGCTAAATTTGCTTGACAAACTAATGAAAAATACTAACAACTATTTGTTTATAAGACTCTTTTTGTGAACTATTAAATTAGGTGATAGAGTGGGCCTAGTTAGTTTTATTTTGTAGCCCTGTCATATAAGTTAATATTCTTTTTCCCCCTTTTAGGATTTAATTTTTAGAGGCACATTCTTATCTTAAGTCACTGTAATTTCTAGGCTAAAAATTGTCCTTTAAAATAATTTAGCAATTTCTTTTTACTTCATTCCCTCCACCCATTCTTGTGGGAAGAGAAAGTGCAGTTTGAGCCAGAGTTCATTGGCATTTTGGTTTGATCAATTTTTGCACGTGTCTGTGTGCACAAAAATTGATCAAGAAATAGAGTAAAGAGAGAACTCTAGATTAAGAAATAAGGGTGCAAAATGACATCAATACAGGAATGATCATCTCTGAAGAATTCAAATGCATTTGAGTTTTGAGTTGGGCAAAATGGTCAATTCTTACTTTCTTCTGCATTAGTTCCTCAACTTCTCTCCTTAAGCTTATGAACGTATCTGCTAAAGCAGGTTTCATGAAAAATTCCAAGTATCCTCCCAACATTTTTAGGTGCCCATCCTATCAAAAGCCAGTTATAGCATCAGCATCTTCCACTGGTAATACATATTCCATAAGCAAAAGGTATAACTCAAATGAAAGAACTTACTAGTCCACCCCTGGAAATGTTCCCTCCAAATAAGAGCAGCACTGAATCGGAGACACCAGTTGAATCACGGAGAAATACCGAATTTACTTTCACCTTTTCATTGAAAACTAACCATGGATATGGAATTTTGGGTACCCCAGCATTCACAGAATTCTATTTGATACAGTTCAGAATTAATAACAAGGCAATCATAATTTTGTAGCATTGGTGCTTCCATTCAAACAGAAATGCATATAAGAATGTACTTAAAGTTCCAAAAGACAAGAAACTTACCGAGTACAGAAGTACTTGACCATCCTCCATTGTTTTCAGTGCTATTGACTTCTCTTTGTTCTGTAGAAACAAAATTCTTTCAGTGCATACTATATACCAAAGAACAAATATAGGTAACCCAAAAAGATATATTAAACTCTGATGTAACTTCTGGCTGAACAGATTAATTCACTTAAATATAAAAAGACATGCCTTTATAACTCTTTTTGCTCACTGGACTTCAGCTTACATGACAAATAAAACCAAACATGCACATGACAAATAAAACCAAACATGCAGAGAAGAAAATATTTAAGGGAAGGCAGAACAAAACGAATAAGAGAAAAGAGAAAAAAGGGGGTGGGGTGAAGGGGGGAGTGAGGAAGCATGACTTACCACAACAGAACATATTCCAGGGAACAAGCCTGCACAGATGATAGCTCGGATAAGATGCTCGTCATGGCTCCATCTATTGCAGTTTTCAGGGTTTTGATCAACTAGACCAGTGTCCTTCAGCAAAAAGAAGAACTGCTTCCGAAGAGAGTCAATGGCTTTCAGAGTTTGAGCAGAAAGGAAATTTCTCCAACAGTATTCATAACCGGATTGCTTTCTTTCAGCATCTTTCCAACCCTCATAAGCTCGGACAAGGGCAAGGTGGTCACTGTAATTACGGGCAGCAAACTGTGCTTTTGCAGACTCTGCAAGCTGCAGAAAGTGAAGAAACAAAAGATGATTACTCACTCTCTTTTAATTGAGAACCTGATGCTTGATATGAATTAATAGTTAGGATTGTATATCTGCCCCCATCATCAAACAACGAAAATCGCTTGGAGTAAGTTAAGACCTGTCTGGTACAAGAAGCATATGTCATTCTTACTGCAATTTACATGGAGGAAAACACGATGACAAAAACATTGGATTGTCCAAGTGTAATGTCTCATTCCTACATATTCTAACTTCTCTAACAATACTCACAACTGACTTATGACCTCAAACATCTCTAATCCCCATGATCCCTCCATTTACTCCAAATTTAAATAATCAACATATAATGTAATACACAGCTTTTCTGAATACTTACACTCTAAATAATCTCTCAATTAATCATAGGATGGATATAAAGTGTTACATAGCTGATATTGTATGAGTACCTCTGCACTCTACTATTTCTAGAAGGGTCAAGAATATCCTTTTTTTATGATGTGGAACCTCACCAAGAGTCTAGAATATCCTAGTGGTGAGCTGCCACTGATGAGGTATCCCTCACCAGCTGGCATTGTCAAGAACATTCTCTATTCCTCATAACCAACTCTCCTATATATGTGGAATATAGTGGCTGAGGGCTGAATCATATTTTCAGCTTCTACTTTTGAATCTTCCTCATTGAATTCTCTTCTAAATATTACGTTAACATAAGGAAAGGAAGCATATATCAAGTCTGCATTATTTTTTTGATAAATATCGTAACTTTTGTGAAACACGATAGCCCAAGTACACAGGAAGTATACTATGAGACCATCACAATCAAACTCTCAAATTACAATTAAAAATTAGATCTAAAAGAGAAGTAAAAGAAAATGAACCCAAAGACGACATCCAATCAAACACAGATTTCCATAAAAACAGCTTCAGATTGGGAATATCAAGTCTAGAGTATTCATAGTTCATCATGCATGCATGCAAGGAAGGTAAACAAGATTAACACAGAAATACATACTAGAACATAGAAAATCATCAATATTTCACAAGGAACACGTAGTATGAATCTTACATCCTTCTTGTCGAATGGCATCAAGAATGGATCTCTGGCACTAAGACCAGCAACAACAGTCATTATTGGATCTAAGCAGTTGAAAATAGCCCCAAATATGAGCATCTTTCCAAGTTTTGGTTCAACTGGAAGCGTTGACAAGTTGCGTCCTGTAAAGCAACCAGTCATGATTCTGAGGATAAAACCAAAAGCACTGCCTTGAAACAGTCTAGAAACAAAAATAATCTCTGTGCGAAACAGAACCAAAAATGTGCGTGTGTATGTGTGTGAAACAGCTTAGATACAAAAATGGTGTCTCTGTTAAACAGCTTAGAAAAAAAAGGAGTCTGTGTGTGAAGTAGCTTAGAAACAAGACTGGTGTCTGTGTGAAACAGCTTAGAAACAATGATATTCATGTATTCTACAGCATTGAACCAAGACTGGTGTCTCTGTGTATGTGTATGTGTATGTGAAACAGCTTAGATACAAAAATGGTGTCTCTGTTAAACAGCTTAGGAAAAAAAATGATGTGCAAAATAGCTTTAGAAACAAGACTGGTGTCTCTGTGGCGTGTGGGTGTTTCTATACCTAGCAAAGTCAGATTTTCATTCTCATCCAAAGCCCCAATGATCTTCAAGTATTCTACAGCATTTTGAACCTACAAATCAAGCATGATACAAATAAATAACATATCTAATTGCATAAAAATACCAATGGAGACAGAAGCAGAAAAATATAGGGTCATAATCCAAAAGCATATATTTTAATAGCATCCAGAAAGAAACATTTCTGGACAGTGGTGAATATGCAAAGGTTCAGAAGCAAACTCAAATTGAAATTTACCGATAGAGGTTCTGGTGGCTGCAATGCCCTAGATAAGAATTCTGAAATACTTCCAAGTTGTAAACTTTTGATTTGTAAACATAACGATTGTAATGGTGTCCTTAAAAGTTCTGGCAATTGATAATCAGCAAAAGCATCATATACACATCTGGGATAGAGATGATAACACTCGCCAGGTTGAACCCGACCAGCTCTTCCTCTCCTCTACAAAATAGAAGTGAAAAACTAGTATCAGCAGTCCATGAGATGAATCAAATCTCACAATAAAAAGTCAATAGTGTGCAAAGAACTGTAAAACCTGACATTAAAATTTGAGTGCTACATAACTACTAAATCATACAAAATTTTACTAAGCAGAAGCAAGAATGTGGATAGTCAATAATGCTCAAGCTTTGCATCATGTGTCACAAGATCTGGGATGAGTTTCATGAAAACCCACTTATGCTAAGTTAGGCAAAATGGAGGGGAATGGAATAGAAAGGAGAGGGAAAAGGGAAGGGAAAGTTATCTTTCCTGCAGGTGTTTGATTTTAGAGGAAATTGAATGAAAAGAAGTTTAAATTAGTGTGTCCCACAGAAGTTGAAGACTAGATACAACCACCCACCCATTTTAAGGGGAAGAGGAAGTGCCATTTGAGCCAAAACTCATTGGCATAATGAAATTCAGAAGTTTAAGGCTAGATACAACCACAACTACACTCAAACAATGCAAGTGGAGGCCTTTCTAGAGGAAAAAGGGGCTGTAACAACATTTTTCACTTGTGGATTATAAGGACACTTCTTATACCTGTCCACAAAAAATGTATATACTCAACTAAACCATGGTTAAAGACTGCAGGTGCCACATAAATGTATGGGGACAACCTGAGCATGATAGTATCCTCTTCAAACAAATGAATTCTTTAAGAATAAGAAAGGAACATAAAAACTCCAACCTTGTTTAAAAAGAGGCTTTTGTTCTGTTGACACAAGTGAGCCATCAACCCAACACAAATAGACCTAATATGACTGGTCTAATGAAAAGAATATTTAAATCAATCATTTATAAAATTTTTGAAGCAGAAGGATTTTTTCAGGACACTTTGGGCAATGAGTAATCAATAAACACCACAAGAAGTCAATCAAGGAAATGTCCTCAACAAATGATAATATGTTTCTTAAACATACTGTGAGTAGGTCATACAGTTTAAACATCCTATATGAACATGGTTTACCTACCAAAACCCATATACTTTCTATTAGTTTATCTTTTCCTAATAACCTAAAATATATGTATCCTGCCACAGAACCAGTTACCATCAACCAAACACACCCACAAATAAGAATCTACAAGATGGGCATGCCCATAGGGACAGTAACTAATGCATTTTGTACATGGAAAAAGAAAAATTCACAATAAAATAAGAGTTGATATCATGTCAGATATAATCTCTTAAACTAGATAAGATAGTGGGTTGTTATCAGAATAATCTTACTTGCCGAGCAGCAGCCTTTGATATCCAGGATGGTAGCAAACAAGGGGTATTATTTAGTGCATCATATGATGTCTCTTTTGCCTTTCCACAATCAACCACAAAAACAACATCATTGATGGTGATACTAGTCTCAGCCATGTTTGTAGCTAGAACTATTTTCCTCACTCCATCTTCAGGCTTATCAAATATTAATCTCTGTATGCAAAACAACATAAACAAGGAATCAGGAAAATTTACCCGCATTTGATGAATGGTATTGTTCAAATCTGAAAATGTAATAAGATGTGATGTAAAACATGTAAATGATATATAAAATGAGGTTGTAATCCTCTTTCAGTCTACCAAGAGGGAAGGGATTATAATTACATCTAGGAATGCAGTTGGTTAGGTTACTCGGGAAAATATACCTCAATAGGAAAGGTTTCCAATTACACCAATTGGTTTCAAATCAGAGTTTTTGAACCTGAATCGGCTTCAGTAGGGTTTAGTCAATATTATGTTTATCAAGCTTTGCATTATTTTATTCATAATTAAATTACAAACATACTGGGAATCAGCCTCTCTAAAATTAAAAAAAAAAAATTGGAGGCTCCCTACTAATCACCCCTTTCAAACCCCGCAACAATGGGAGCTTTATGCACTAGGAATGACCTTTATATTACATACATACATATTTCAAATATTTAATTAACAAAAAGTATATTCAAGAGAAATAATTAGGATTTTCAGGTTTATGGGATGCATGCTAGTAGTAATAACTAAATACGAGTTGAATTTCAGGACACAGAGTCCTAATTGCATTTTGGTGGTTAGAATATGCTATTAAAAATGATAACTGAGTCAAGATAAACTTAGGATGTCCAAGCCCACATACAACAATAATGCACTATTCCTTCAAAGATGACATTTTGATTATTTATTGCATTAAATTGAGAATAAACATAGAAGTCATGATATTGTAGTAAGAAGTCTTATAATATAAAATGAGAATAAATTGGGTCAGGAGCTGGCGTAAAAGGCGTGTTTTACGCCAGCCATTCCTGACCCGCCACGTCATATTTTTACTCACTAAATAATAAACTTTAACAGTTAACACACAATTTCCCCCAAATCTTCATAAATCAAAACCCAATTTCACCGTGAAAATCATAGAAGTGACCATTGGAGACAGTGACAATGATGCTTATAGTCTGAAAGTGACACTAGACAAAACCACCAGGACCAGGTGGTTGTGCCGATGATGTTGGCCATTTTTTAAATCTCAGTGACTTGGAGTTCTAGACCAAGTTTCTCTTCAATCTTACGGAATGAGTATCCAAAAAAAAAAAAAAAAAAGCAATAACTCAGAAAAAAGTCCTACTGTTTACAAATCTCCAATGACTTCTCAGACTATCTCGCCGGACTCATTTCCAAAAGCTCTTGTTGTAACTGTTCTTTTGAACAGTAAGATTGGGATATGATTTTCTGCAGATTTTGTGTTTAATTTTTCTTTATTAAATTTGGTATTTGAGAGGGAGTGGTAGTGTGTATTATCGTTTTTTATTTTTATGGGTAAAAAACTAAAAAAATTTCAGCTCCCACAGTCCAACACTACAACGATGTTCTTTGATTTTTTTTTTTTCTTATAATAAAAATTATTAATGACTGTGTTTGGTAGAGAAGAAAATCAAAAGGAAAAAGCCGCATAAATCTTCTCCACTTGTGTTTGGTAGCCTAGAAAATTAAAAGGTAAAGCTAAACAAAGTTTCATCTCCATTTAGTGTTTGGCAGCCAAGAAAACCAAAAGGAAAATCATCATGTTCTTCACAAAGAAACCCAAAAAACACCCAATGGCCTTGATTCAACCACATCGGCCAAGGGCCAAACCTCTTACACAAAATTGCCATCAACCACCACATCAAACTCCAAATACCCACTTCAACCACACCCAAAATCCAGTCAACCCAATTGCCAAAAGGAAAGAAAAAAAAAATACTGAAAGAAAGAGGGAGAGATTCAGACGTTATTTATGAAGATTTGGGAGTAATCGTGTGTGTTAAAGTTTATTGTTTCGTGGGTAAAAATCTGACGTGGTGGGTCAGGATTGGCTGGCGTAAAACACACCTTTTACACTAGCTCCTGACTCAATTTATTCTCTTATATCTATTGATAGGTAAAGTTAAGTCACGAGGCATGCCTAATTTAAGCCTCAAGGTTTTAGTTTTGAGCCTTGTCCCATTAACACCAAATGCTTCCCAAATTCATAAATAGCATATTGATTTCAACGAAAATACATCATCAACATAAGATTCATTTTATTGGAACATTTTGTCTTTTCCAGGAGTTTTCAACAACAAAATCATTGTAATAACTATGCATAGAAGAAACTTGGATAAATAATGCAATTACCTGCTCAGAGCTGGCCATGGAACCATGGCATGCAAGAAGCAGCACCTTGCTTGGGTCGCCCAAGAGGGGATGAGATTGGAGCTGGTCCTTCAAAGAATTTATGTCATCCCAACCAGTCATAAAAACCAAAACAGCACCAGGCCTTTCCTTCTTGACTATGTGGCAGAGAACATATTCAATGAGGTTAAAACCAATTGAGTCAGGATTCCAACAGGATAAAGACTCCTGAGTCCGTAGGCTATACTCCTTAAAGTCGGCAGCTTCAACTGCATCCTGTTCACAAGAGTGGGAGCAGATTGCTATAGAACCAAGAGTAAGCAACAAAAACTAGATAAGATCGCAAATTTGCATACCTCAACAGCAGAAGCAATCTGGCTCTTCCTCTTTTTTAGAGTTTGAGCTTGTTTCTGCATTTTCCACACCTTTTCTTGACCATAATCATCAATTTGATTATATGAAGTCAATCGATATCCAGTCATTTCCAGAATATTCTCCAGAAAATATGAGCGGACTGGGTATGTAAACCCCTGAAATAAACAAAAAGAAAAACACCACCCAAAGGGGGGGAAAAAAAATGTCAGTCTGGCATTGCTTACATTCAGATCATGTCATATTCTCTCTTTTTCTGGTAGACATAAAAATCCAAGGCGCCAAGGGCTCTCCGAATATTAAACAAAATATACAAAGAAATGAAAGAAAAAGAACAAAAGGAATCAGGACCAAGAAATACCACCACCATAGAAGTTAACGAATGAACAAGAGAAGATCCATCCAATATTATAAGAGCCAATATGTATAACAATTTCACAAAGTATTTATTTTTATAATTATATTTAAGTACTACAAACTCAATTAATACTAATTCAAATTAATTTGGAGTAGTCCCATGGATGCTTAACTAATTGAGGTGGGCTCTATTTATCTTTATTTGTCATTCTGTCTGAGCTAAGGTCGTGCTGTCCATCATCTCCCTACTGATTGATATCCTCCTTCAATATGTGTAAGCACTACAAACTCAATGATCAAAATCTCCAAGACACATATATACATTGATGAATATTTCACCTTAACTAGAAACTTTTGGATGCTTCTAACTTGAGTTATCAATTAAAAACTGAACAAAAATTCAAGCAAATTTAGGTCTCTAACTTTGACAAAGAAGTTGACTTTGCAAGACTTTCAAAAGTCTTCACTCCTGAATTTAGCCCATAAGTTCACCTATTTTCAAAACTTACAGATCATGAAAAGAAAGAGAACTTGAGAGGCCTTGGGGAAATAAATGATGGATAAGAATATAAATCTTCTTTTTCAGCATTCAATACGGCCTCTAATGCCCTCCAATTAACTGAAATGCACTATAAGGGCCATTATAGACTACAAAATAAAAATGGCAGGCACAATGTTGATGATTTCAGACAAGCTACCCACAACAGTAATGATAAACAACAAACATGTCATAAAAGCAAACAAGAACATGAGTTAGCCCTGGTTATGATGGTAATAGTCATGGAGTCACCTAAACTTCATCATCCAACAATCATTTCAGTAGTTGTACTTGCATTATATGTGAAGGGATTTTAACAAAGAAATGATATAGTGATTAGCATTGTGAACTTTTTTTCTTTTGATAAATAACATTCTTATTGATGAAGAAAATAGGCCAATTACACGGGGAGTATACAGGGAACAAGGAAATCAATCTCTCAAAGCAGCACCGTGAACTTACAGGAATATGAATCATTGGAGCACCACCGAAGTAGGAAGAGAAAAGCTCAGCATTTAAGGTTGCACTCATCAAAATCAACCTCAATTCTGGTCTACGGTGAAGGAGCTCTTTGAGGACAATAAGAAGAAAATCTGGAATAAAAGCAAACAATGGTCAACATCCCATTTGAAATAATAATGAACAACCCATAAATCAATTCCAATGTTACCTTCATTCATTCCACGTTCATGAATCTCGTCGACTATAACATGAGTTACCCCTTTCAAATGTCTATCAACAAGTAATCTCCTCAACAATATGCCAGTGGTGCAAAATAGAAGACGAGTGTCCCTCCCTTTCATTCCCTCTAGCCGAACTTTATAACCAACCTTTCAGAAGGAAAAAAAGGTTTAATTGGGGAAGAGGGGGAGGGGGGTTATTTATAATCGAGCTAATAAAAATGATTGAACGAGCTTAAGTTCTAGAGGCAAGAGTAATAATATCAGATACAAAACTTACAGAATCTCCCAGTTTCTCCCCTCTTTCTGCAGCAACTCTTTCAGAAACAGACATGGCAGATATTCTTCTAGGCTGAGTACATATAATACTACAGACAGCTCCACGAGCTGCTTCAATCTCAGATTCCAAAATGTATTGAGGAAGTTGCGTGGTTTTACCACAGCCAGTTTCACCTGAGACAACAATGACCTGCAAAATCATATATGTTATTAATAACCTTAACCATTTGTTTAGTCCACGAATGTATTACAGCCCTGGTAACAACCAATGTACAAAACTCATCAAATACTTTAATGATACAGAAAATTGCTTTCATATCTATCCATAACAAGCAGAACAGGCAGCTTTGTGCCCAACCAATTTATAATGTGCACGCTGTAAAAAAAATAATAATAATAAATAAATAAAAACCTGATCCTATTGAGTATAGCACTAGCAATTACAGCACGCTTTTTTTTAAAAAGTGCTCCATACACTTCTGTTTAAGGAATTCAGTACTTACAAGTAAATGCTTAATACACAAGTAGACCTAGAAAGTTGATCATGATCAACTTTGGAGATGCAAAACAAAGAGCTACAATTCAAAACCAACATCAGACTGTTTTCCTCTTTTGTTGGATTGCTGGGGGGAAGGGGGCTAAAGAGAGGGGAGAGGTCCAGTCCAATTTGAAAACACATAGTATACAAATATGGATTTTTGAGAGAGAGTGTGCACACTGTGGGAACAGTGTTGTTAAAAGCGCTGATCGCACTTAAGCGCAAAGGCCTAGGCGCAAAGCGCAAGTGCGCACCTAATTGATGTGAAGCACACATTTAAAAAAAATTATTATTGGTCAATACAACAATCAAGTGATCAATTAATCATATAAATTACAATAAAACATTTTATATAATTTATATAACATTTATATAATTCTCTTGTGCTTTACAAAATATATGCAAACATTATATTTGATGGCCATGATTACAAAAAATCATAGAATCAAAATACAAGTATAGAACCAGAAAGTCAAAGGCTAAAAAGTACTAAAATGTTAAGTAATGTTATCTTTGCCTAACAAAATCAATGAAAATATGCAATGCAATCCTAATCTACATAATCATCATCCTCATTAACAAGGGACCATCATAATTTTCTGACTTGAGTGTTTGTTTGTGTGGTCGTGGTCCAAAAGGTCTAAAATATCTAAAGAGGTAGGCTTAGGTTTATGGTAGCACACCACACTATTAGTTTTTATATATTAAATCAATGGCTAATTTCAAACATATTTAGGTCTAATGGCTAAAAATCAAATCATGATTTTTATAAAATATAAAATAAAATTATAAAAAGCTCAAAATAGCGCGCTCTGCGCTTAATAAAAAAGCTCTAAAAAGCGTGCCTAAGGCATGCTTTTGTGAGGGCACTTAGAGGGAAAAAGCCCCAAGGGCTGTGCGCTCTGCGCTTAAGCGCGCTTTTAACAACACTGCTACAATTTCCATGGATCACCTAGTTTTGTTCTTTATATGAAATTAAGAGGTTTAAAGGAGGACTTTTTCACTTGGAATAGAGATGTATTTGGTAATTTAGATATCAAAAAGGTAGTGTTGGAAGAGATGAGACTTTTAGATATGAAGGAAGAAACTGATGTACTATCTCTGGAGGATCAGATAAAGAAAGAGGAATGAAAGTTTAAAATGGAGAAATTAGTACAATTGGAGGAGGTTAACTGGCTCCAAAAATCAAGAGCACTGTGGCTAAAAGAAGGGGACAATGACACATGGTTCATTTATTGGTTGGCTAGTCCTCATAGGTGAGCAAATTGTCATTGGAAACTTTGAAATCAAGGAGGTAACATATTTTATGGAAAGGGAGGTGAAGCAGTGGTTGGCTTTAACAGGACTTTGTGTCTGTTTGACTAAAGGTTATAAGCTCAGTTTTTAGCTTTTATGTATAGCTTTTTAAAAAACCTCTTTTTTTTTTTTTTTTGCTAACTTTTTCAAAGTACAAGTATATTTTAGCACACTTTCAGAAAGAAACTAAATAAGTTATTCCCAACAGACACTTCATATCCAAAACCAGCTGAATGGAGACCACAGGTAGAGTCTCTACAAATAGATTGAGAGGAAATTAGGGCCCAAGACACATATAAATGATGAAAAAGGATCCTTCTAGGCGTCAAGGCCTCAATGGATTGAATTAAGTTGAGATGAGTTCAATATAAATAATATATAAGCTTATCACGTTTAAGATGAACACTCATTGCAATAGTAAGAAGTGAAACATCAATACTTATTCTTATTTCTTGCAATTTTGGCTGCAAAACCTGTGTAAATTGCAATACATATTGCAAATAATTTTATATTTATCAGTTTTTTGTATGTTCTCTTTTTTTTTTTGGTTATGGAAAAGTGTCTAAAGAGAGAAAAAATTCTCTCTTCTTTTATTTAAAGTTCAGATTACCAGAATGCCAAAAAGAGGATGTTTTGCACAATTTACACTCATCAGCAGACCCATTGCATTGGATTAGACAAGGACTACCAATATTAAAATCATGATAATAGGAATGAAATCCTTTTCAATGTGGTATTCTTACATACATAATATCCACATCAACAGTAAAAAACAACCTTCCACCACCAACTAGTAACTAAGACAAAAATTATGATTGAGAATCAGACATTATTAAAAACAAAAGAACATAACACATTGAGTACAAAATATGCACCCTTTGGTACAGGAAATAAATAACCAGCTTGATTAAGGCAGATCCACACACACAAACACAGAGTCACATCTCATAAAAGTAATGTTCACTGACTCCAATCAAACTAATCCTTAGAAGAAGATATAAATAAATCTCTCTAGAAGATTAGACACATACAAACAAAATGGATTCCAACACATAAAAACCCATATACCTATATGACATGGTCAAACAAATTTCTTCTTTAAGGCATACTCAAACGTGTAAAGGAGTGAAGGAAAGAGAGACAACCATAATTTACAATAGTAACCAATGAATTATAATTTCACCTGATTTTCAGAAACAGCTTTTAATAATGCATCCTTCTCTTTGAATGCAGGGAGACTTCTACGAAATTCAAGCATCTTTTGACCTTCAGGAGTTTCCTATATATGAATACATATCTGTCAGACAACTCGCAATTGCTTAAGGATGGGGAAAAAACGGAAAACTAGAAAAAAGGCAGTCTTTATTAAGATGATGCATATTGGAAACATCACAAATCAATGTAAATTATGTAGTAAAAGATAAGAATGATACCTCCTTGTTAATATTACTTCAAAAGATAAAATACGATAAGAAGGAGAATACACCAATCATAAGGGTAAATTTGGTACACTGAATGAAAATTACATTAAAAATAGTAATCTTTATTACTGGGAATAGAAGATATAGTAATAGAATAACTATTACTATCCATAAGTTTGGTTGTTACATATGGAAAGCTTGTAAAAGATGATGTATAAAGAAAATTTATAGTTTTGGAAATATATCAATTTTAAAAGCTATTATATGTACTAAGGAATAACTATTACATCCATCTTAAAGAGGAATAACTATTCTTCAATTTAATGAATAGTTATTCCTATGTAATAACTAATCCATGTAATAAAGATGTAACTAAATGACTGAATTGCTATTACACATGAATAACTATTCCATTATAGGAGCTATTACACCATACCAAACATATCCTAAGTGATTCCTCATTATACTAACCAACTATCGAAAAACACAAATATAGTAACATGAAGTGGAGACTTCATAAAGGCAAACATATTCATACTATTAATATACCAAACATGCACAACTGAGCAGCATATGCCCTACATTCAAGTGTATGAGAAGATGCTAATAGTTTACAAAAAGAAGATAATAGTAATAAAGCAGAAAACAATTCCTGTTGCAAAAAAAGGGACATGATTATAAGCCTTATAATTGCCTGGCAACAGAAAGCAGCCAGTTTAATGTCATTCCTCTTTTCTTAAGTTCTAGAGTCAGGCATTTATGTAAGTTTAAGAATTTTTCTGACACAAAATACTGCACAAAAATTTCCTGTTCAAAACCAATAAAGGAAGCAAAAACGATGGTAAAACCTCTTCTTCTTTTTTTATTGATTCCTAAGTTACATGCACTTAGCAGATTTTGAACCCACCACACCCTCCATCCCATTATTATGGGAGGAGGAACTGCCATGTAATTGAAACCCATTGGAAATAAATGAGGGTAAACCCAAGTTTAATTGAGCAAGAGCCACATCTCTAATCAAAACAATGACCAAAGCTATGCCAATGCACACACCACAAACATCTTTAAGAAACTATTGAGAGAGAAAGAGAGAGAGCCTTAATTAGTGGATAGTTAAGTATTTAAGATATTATAAATAGATAATAAACATTAAATCAATAAAAGTTTGAACTGCCGGAAAGAATAACTGTGTGCCTCAATAATAACAACAGCCAAAAAAAAAGGTATTTCAAAAAGTTTTGCTGGTTTCAGATAAACCTGCCAATCTTGTTGCTTATCTCGCAATTGCAAACTTCTCCGTTGGAGGATTCTCTCCATGACAACACTATTCTTTATCAAGGGCTCCTGCTGCTCATAAAACCCCTCATCACTTCCTGATCTTGACAAGGAATTATCTGAGAAACTTCCCTTGCTCATAGGTTTTTGAGAGAGGAAAAGTCTGAGTCGAGCATCTACTTCTCTTTGCAATCCCAAAGGTAAGATCACCTATTAGTAATCAAAATAATAAGTATATCACACCGGATTCGCTAGATGCAAAGTTTAGTACCTTCAAGAAATATGCACAACCTTCTAGGGTAAAAAACAATAACTGCCCATCTCATCCATTTGAACTAAGAATCATTCAGGGAAAGTGCTTCAAAAGACGCAAGTCATCCCTTTTTTCCAAACATAAAGTAAATGCGAGAAAATACCTCTCTCTGTGGACGCTTCTCATCCAGGTCAGATCTGTAGTTTGGCAGAGGGACTTTACTAAAGACGACAACTTTTGCATATTGATGGCTGCCAAAATAACTATATTTCAAACACAGAAGAGATAGAATTATAAGATGCAAGATTACTGTACATGATCAAATACCTATGTAAGCCCATCCTGGCTGCCATTGCTGAAAGTTGCTCAAAATCACGTCTATCTTTTCTCTCCCTCGACACCACTTCTTGCTCATCTTTGTTGCGAAGCAGCATGGTTAATTTCCATCTCCACTCATCAATGTTATCTAGGGTTGAAGCACACTGCTAATCATAAATCAATAATTAATAATTTAATAAACACATGAACTCAATCTGCCAGAAATTTTTCATAAAAAAAATATATCACAAGCACGAATTAAAATGTAGGTCAAAGGATGAAATGTATGACACAACATCAACAATGGTTAAGTACATCACCAAATAACAGCTTGCTGATGTACAAAATACAATGAAATATAGTAAATAAGGTATGCTGTTTGAAACTTCAACATCATGATCCAAACATATGGCTACTTGCAATGAAAGAGTTTGATAACACATGCAGTCCAGAATAAGAAAGTTTCTAGAGTAAAGACGGAGAGAATCTACCAAAGGTCCATGAGTCTTATTTTGTGTTTTGAGTCATTTTCTTATTTGGTTTAGAAGTTCTTATGTACCATTTCTTTATTATTAGTAATCACAGTATTTCTAGAAATAGGTTATTTAGGAGTCCTAGTCCTTCTAGGAAAGGATTTAACAATAGTCCATATAAAGGTTTTATTATAGTAAATAATATTCATAGTGAGATCAATTTTAATAAAATTCCAGCAACTTATTTTAAGAGTTGAGGGTGTGATTACCCAGGGTTTTATTTTTCTTATATCACATTCGATTCATTGTTTGAACACCAAATAACCATCAAACTTATTCAAGATCCAATCTTTTCACTACCTAAACCCTTAAATGTCAAACCTCATTCGAAACCCCAAAAAGATCTCGTCAAGAAATCTAAATTAGTGCTGAATTCCTAAAGATCCTACATCAAAATTACCTAAAGCTTTAAACATCACACCTTATTCAAGAATCCTTCAAGATCTCATCATGAAATCTAAATCAGTGAAGAATTCCTAAAGATCCTACATCAAAATTACCTAAAGCTTTAAACATCAAACCTTATTCAAGAATCCTTCAAGATCTCATCATTAAAACTAAATCAATGATGAATTCCTAAAGATCCTACATCAAAATTAGACTACAAATCTTGAATCTTATGGTCTTTCATCTTGTTTTTCCTTGATGTGCTCAACCCTTTTACCTACACTGAGCATATTTATCGCTAAGTAACTAACTACAGCCACACACAAAATTTAATTGACACATGACCAATCTAACAAGTTTCCCAATTTTTAACACATGCATGTAACTAACTTTTCCTCCAATTTTAGGGCCATAGAAAAGCTCCCATTATTTTCGGCTATCCCATCCATGATGCCATGTTACCATCCATCCCATGCTTTCATGTCATAGTGAGTATGCTGCCATGTCATTACAAGTAGTCTCACATGCCATGTCACATGCTACATTAACTTAAGCTTCAAGTAAGAAAGTAGAGCAAACAATGAAGCTGCCAGAGCCAAGAGCTGGAACAGGAATCAAAGAGTGCCTCCATTAAGTTACCTAAGGCTCAAAACATCTTTGAGCCTTTGCATACACATTCGTATGTAAATGCAAAAATATGTGTGGTATCACTCGATTTTGCCTTGGACTTAATTCCATCCATCAAGTATTGGTTGATACAACGAAAGAACATGATAAGTAACAAAAAGAATTTGGCACATTATGTACCAATGGACAAGCACACTGCTACTAATTTCTTTTGATGTGAACTTTCTCCTTGTCAATTATTAGTAAAATTGGTCTATAATATATATATATATATATATATTGATAAGTAACGTAAGAAATTTAAAAAAAAAAAAAAAAAAAAAAAAAAAAACACCAAGTACACTGGAAGTGTACTACAGTGGCACAAATCAAGAACCCAGATTACAACAATCTATAAGATTGGGGAGAGAAAAACAAGAATAGGAAGGCAAAACTAAACTCCACTCAAGGAGTATGGAAAAAGAAAAACTTAGGGCCTGTTTCGTTAGAGATTTCTAGTATCATTGTTTAAGTATTGTGAAAATATGTGTGGGTTAAAAAGTGTTGTGGAAATATGTATTATGGTGTTTAAACACTAAAAACTGTTATTTAAACACCCCTACCAAACATCCCCTTAATGTCAAGAATAGACCGTTCACAATCCTCAAAGCATCTAGCATTCTGCTCCCGCCATAAGCACCATAACAAACAATGTGGCACGAACCTCCATAAAC
The DNA here is from genome assembly GCA_032727855.1 of Quercus ilex subsp. ballota. Classification (NCBI taxonomy): domain Eukaryota; kingdom Viridiplantae; phylum Streptophyta; class Magnoliopsida; order Fagales; family Fagaceae; genus Quercus; species Quercus ilex. The sequence goes on from CM064917.1 coordinate 27,127,698, forward strand.
CTATATTTCAATGTCTACCAAACTTCCCCTGCCAAGAAGCTAACACCTCACTAACTTTATACGACATAACCCAATGCATACCAAACAAACAAAAAACCATAGATCACAACTCATATCTATAGGACAATGAAGAAGAAGATGATCCATTGATTCCTCACACCTTTTACACATAAAGCACCACTCTAACACTGCAATATGCCTCTTCCAAAGATTATCCGTAGTTAAGATCTTACCTAAGGCAGCAGTCCAAGAAAAGAACACTACTCCAAGAGGAACCTTTGATTGCCACACCTATAATATTGATCAACATGTTCATGTAATACAATCTTAGGGCATGTTTGGAACACTAAATGGTTCTTACAAAAGGAATAAGAATCAATATTACTATAAATATAAGAAGTAATGATTGAATAACTACTATTCATTTGTTTGGTTGCAAAACTAGAATAGAATCCCAAATCTGTATCTCATTACATAACACAACACATAAAATGGTAGAATAGAATCTTATATTTTGTCAAATTTCCTAGAATAAAATACCCTTTCTTATAAAACTATATATATTCCATAGGCCTCAACTAGCATTCTATTATATATGAATTTTTTTTTGGATAAGTAATGTAAAACTTCATAGATATCAAAAAAGAGTCGTCCAAGAATACAAGAAGTATGCAATAAGGGACCATACAATCAATCACGAAAATTACATAAATCTATCAAATCAATAACAGAACATAAGGACTGACTATGCAAAATAGGCATCCAATCCAACAAAGCTCTAAAGAAGAATAATTTGAGATCAGACATAGTTATTTCAGTATCTTCAAAACTCCGATTATTCCTCTCCCTCCACAGACACCACATCAAACAATGTAGGGCAGCCATCCATACATGATTAAACAATAAATAGTTATCATTCAAATCAACAATGTTTTTAAAAAATTGATTAACTAGCAAAGCTCAAGATCTTTTGTTAATAAAAATTTTTGATTTTATTTAGCATCATTGCTAATTTAGTGTCCCAGATGTCGGGCCTTGGTGCAATAGCAAGTGTCTTCCACCAAAAGTGACTCATTGTGGGTTTGAGTCTGGGAATTAGCCTTTCCACAAAAAATTGGGGGCAATGCGGCCTATCATGACCTCTCTCAAACACTCCAAAAGTGGGAGCTTTATGCACTGGGTATGACCTTTTTTTGTTAATTTAGTTTGCCCCTTGCAAAGTTTATTCAATATCTAAAGCTATGCTCAAATACACAAGTAGGTAGAACTCATATTATATTTTTTTAAACAAAATAAGCCCCCAATATTTTAATTCTATATTCAAATACTTTTGATTAAATCCTTTTTTATACTATACAAAACAAGCCCACCTTTCAAATTCAATAAACTTCAACTACATTAATTTGTATCCTTAGGATATTCAAAAATTTACACCAACATCTATCTCAAGCCACTTTAAGATCCTTAGCAAGCAATAAACCTCAACAACTCCTCCACTGATCATCATCTAATAGGCTTCACCACACTGTTTGAGAAGGATGAGTCAACTTAAGATTTTGACACAAAGTGCAGGCTTTGTAAACTTTTGAGTCAGACTCAAGATTTTAACACCAAGCAAAAATGTAAGGAACCCTGAACATTAAGCCCTGAAATCATGGTTGATGAGGATCAATGGAGGGCTAGGATTGTTGTCAAAAGTTGCAATTATTAGTGGCTATTAGAGATAGAGAGAGAGAGAAAGAGAGAGAGATGACAGTAGAGAAAAGTAAAAGCCAATGATGGAGCTTTCTAGAAATGGAAGTATCTTTAGATAGAGTACAAAAATGACAATTTGTGTTATGATCATGTTGGGAACTCAAAAAAACTCAAAAGAAAGAAAAATTAGGGCAAACAAAGGAAGTGTCAATTGGCACTAGAGTCCAAATCGAAGTTCAAGGCCTCTGCTTGACACTTTGTGCTAGCTTTGCCCATAATACATTCCAATTAAACTCAAGCAAGTCCAAGACCCTCTTGCACATGGGAGACATCTAGCAATCAGTTTAAGGTTTGAATTAGAGATGTAATCATGTAATCTATGAGGCAAGATGATTGAACACATGTCCAACAGTTTGATTAGGGTTAGAGTTAGTTAGAAGTTGTTACAAGTAGATTGAGTTGGATTGAGTTAATTAGAGCTCTAGCACATGTAACACATTAATCACATGTATTCATCAAGTCACATGCTTAATTAGAGAGCCAATAGGAGTGAGCCATATGTGGCCAATTAGATTAGGGCATGAGATGTATAAATAGATGCTTTCAACTCTCATTTGCCACACGTGGGATAATAATCAAGTTGTTTCCTTTGTGCTTAGTTTTCTCTCTAGTTTTTCTTTCTTTGGAGATAGTAGAGACTTTCAAAGAAGTCTCTTCTTTCTTTTTGTGCAATTCATCACTCATGAAAACTCATTACCAACCAAAACCCTAGCATTCTCTAAAGATCAACCTTATAATTCCATCATCAATAACCTTAGAAACCTATTCATAACCGAAATCCCAAGCCCTTAAATATCAATTTCCAATATCTAAATTGACAAGATTCAATTTTACTCATCAAGGAACACCACCCATAACTGTGTATTTTCCCTACAATTCAGTTTTTTTTTTTTGTGAATGTAAAATTTAATGAGAATTTAGGGCATCAAAACTATTATAGACCTTTTGAGGACAAATAGCAATTCCTCATATTTTAGGGGAATAGTTATTACTAAGGAGTCATTCTTTATAAGTGAAACCAAAAAAATCAATTAGATATTGTCTAGGAATATTCATTCCATTCCTAGGAATGCAAAAGGTGTACCATGATTTACCATGGAGTAGTTCCAGGTTTGGGTTTCTTTTTCTTCTTTTTTTTTTCTTTTTTTTTTTTTTAATGAAACTAAAAGGGTAAAAGTGAATCAAATTCAATGAAAATCCAGTTAAAATTTATGGTTTCAGCACCAAAAACAAGATTCTTGTATAATCATTTGGCACTATCTATTTTACTTAAGAATGAAGCAGCAAAAGTTGTAAGACTTTTTATAGTTTACAAAAGTTGTAAGACTTCTAATTTCTTTCCCTTAACTTTCTCAGCTACTCAACCATTAGTTACTGAAAATTCATGATTTATTTATAGCTATTAAAAAGGAACACATACACTCTAAAAAATCATAATAGCACTTCACAAAGCTATTTCTTCTCTTGCATTCAAAAGCAAAAGCCAACGAAATTCTCTGCTTCAAAAGCGAAATGGCCAACCAAACATTGCCAAACTCAACAAATACCATAAACCCAATACAAAACAAACAAAATTAAACAGAGTGAGTGAGCCAAAAACCAACCAATTGCTGCTGAGTCGACCCCGAGTCACGGTCCGACTCGTCACTGGACACGTCCTGGTACGCGTACCGGCCGTAGCCGGAGCTCTGCTGGTACCAAAACGACGTAGCAACTCTCCTCTGCCTCCCATTGCGGACCACCTCGAGGGCCGAGCACGTGACCCGATGCCTCGAGTAGGGCCGCGCGTGCGAGTTCCCAAACCCCGGGGGTCTATTTCTTGAAAAGAAAGGTAGCAGTGAGGGTTTTAGAGTATTGGGGGCTCGAAAATAAGAGGTGGGTCTAAGAGATATGGCGAGAAAAGGGGTTGTGGTGGTTCTGAAATAGCCATGGAAAATGGCTGAGTAGGGCATGGTAGAAAGAAAGAAAGGTGTTTGTATAAATGTCTGAGAGAGATTAAGTGAATGGGGATTGAATTGGGAAGTGTGTGTGTGTGTGATAGTTCAAATGAGTTGAGTTGGGTGACATTTGCCACTGCAATTAGGGTTTTGTGACAGTAGGGGAGTTTTACTCTCTCTGTTTAACGTTGTTTTTTGGTGGTTGCAAAGCAGATAGGGGTTTGGCAGAGGTTCTGCGTAGATGGCTAGATTTTTCTTTATATAGTTCTGTTTTTTTTCTTTTTCTTTTTCTTTTTTATTTTATTTTTTTCATATCTCATAATTTTGTTCAGATTTTTTTATTTTTTTTCTTTTTTTCTTTTAACTAAGCTTTAGGATCGTTTGATTGGATGGTTAGAAAACTGGGAAAATAGAAAATTGTGAAATGATGAAAAAGTGAAAAGATAGGAAATATTTTAATTTTCTAACTTTTTGTTTAGTTGGGAGTGGAAAAAATAGAAGTGTAGGGTCAGGATTTGTAACTCAAGCCTAAGAGATATGGATTATGAGCCCACTGAACCTAAAACAATAAATTTGTAGAGAATTGGTGAAAGAGTTAGGTTAGTTGTGAATCACACAGTGACTAACTAAGATAGTTAAAGATGAATTAACATGCAATCAGGCTTGAACAATTGACCTAATGAATGTCTGAAGAGATTCTTATTGAATAAAGATGATTACAATGCTTTGATTACAATGCTTAGAGTTACAGTAAAATCATATTTCTCTTCTTTGTCTCTCTTTTTTTCTCGCCCCTTTTCATCAGAGGCTTCTTCCCTTTATATAGCATTCTCACTCCTCATCTTCATCGTCCACTTGGTCTTCATCTAAGCATCCACTTGAGTATATGTCATGTTAAGTCTTCTTTTTAGTTTTCTGTGAGTGGTGGTAGCTGAGATTACACTGTTCAGGGGTCTTCTCCACATAAATGCGGCCAAAAAAGTAACTGTAATGCATTAAACACGGTTGTAGCAGCTTTTCCCTTTAAATATTTCTTCGTTCTTATCATCTCCAGACATGTTCAGAGTTTATCTTCGTTATTGGAACCGTTAGGAAGAGCATTCTGACCCTCCATACATTTGATTGATCAAGAATATTCGTATCCGAGGAGGAAGACCTCTTCGGACAACTGACGACCTCTTCGGACAACTGACGACCTCTTCGGAATGCATCCCTCATTCATTTCCAGGTATGATTCTTCCACATGGACCCTTTCCTAGATATTTTCTTTTCTTCGGACATCTAGTACTCTTCAAATAGGGCCCCAGGCCCAATACATTAGGCTGGACTTTCACCCCCCACAATAGCCCCTCAAAATTTTATTTTTTCCCTCGCATCCGAGGAGGAAAAATAGGATTTTGATTTATCACTAAATAAAAGCTTGAAAAAACATACAAATATCTGGAAATACACGTGCGTGAGCATAAATGCAAGCGCTTCATTACTGCTACTGTCGTTTCAATATTTCCAAGGCGCTATTAATTACTCCAGGCGCCGTTTTGTCTATTATATCCAACAGTGGGATATTGATCCAACGGACGTGGTTCTTCTTCAAAGGTTGGCGGGATGACTCCTGCCTTTTCACTTGTCCCCCTATATAAAGCTTCAGAGGCAGCTATTTCCTCTTTACTTTGCAAACTCTCAGAGCACTCAGCAAACTCAAGCATTTGAATCCTTCAAGTTCTTCCAATCACCGGTCCTAGCTCCTTTTCAGAATCCGTCAGAATATTTCTGCGAGTTCAAGGATCACATTCCGATTTGGTTTGCGTAAGTTTCGACTTCTGAACCTCTCGTTTCCCTCTTCGGCCAACCTCCTCGGCTTTCGAATAATCATCCTCTAGTCACTTCACTTAGTGATTCCATCTTTTTGTCTAATTGCGATGGGTAGATTCCAGTATCTGGTAGATAGCCCTGCCCAAATAGAGGAGTTTAAGGCGACATACCGCATACCTCAAGATGTGGGTCTGAGGTATTGCTCTCCGGAAAGAATACTGACAGATCGAAAAACGGGCGAAGTTGTTATCCCTATTATCACCTTTCTAGAAGGGGGGATGACCATCTCTATGGGTCCCATTACCAGTAATTATCTTAGAAACCATAGCCTTAGCCCTGACCAATGTGTGCCCAACATGTTTAGGATCTTTGGAGCAGTTGAGGATCTGAACCGCCATCTAAGGTTGGGCCTCACCTGGCTCGATGTGATACACATGTATGAGTGCCACAGCCAAAGAGGGGCGGGATATTATCTCAAATCCTGGTCCGACATAGTTAGGCTCGTCTCTTGCCTTCCCAAATCTAATAAAGGGATGAAAGACGACTATGTGATCGTCTCCGGCGCATGGCATGACGGCTCTCATTGCCCGACCAGGCCAGGAGAACCAGGTAGAATATCATAGATTTAGGTTTACTGACAGTAGATTTAGGATCTCCACTTTCCAGTAATTTTGAATTTTATTATTGTTATTTATTATGATATATTTTTTTATTCCTTTCAAGCTTTTGACTAAGTTTTGCTATAATACTAACAGATAAATACCACGTTTCTCTTCGGCTCAGCCTTACAAATGTTGTCGCCCTTAATTACCTGCTACGCTCAGAGATTTTCATAAGCGAAGATGGGCAACTTCGATCGGTTCCGCTTATCCTTGGGTACCCAGCAAAACCGAAGGATTTTCAGCCGGTCGACAACGCGATAAGGCAGGGGGACTACCGCATCAACCGTATAGACGTTGCCCGGAAGGATTTTTTGGCTCCATTTGACATTGCGCTCGTGCCATATCCCAATCCGCAGAATGAACCCTTGCTCTTCCAACCAATTCAACAGGTTCCTCTCGGGCTGGAAGCAGCAGGTGAAGGAGTTGCCTCTTCAACCTCCTCACTTGAGGAACAGATAGACAAGTTCAGATTCGAAGGAGAAGCTTCGAAAGAGGTTGAAGTGATAACAGTTCTTGACGCCTAGGAGGAGGCTAACAGGCAGTCTGTTGTCCACCCTGCTGTACTAATAACTACTCTTCCCGAGGACTCTTCGGAAGAGGAGGACATGGCTGATCTAAGGAACCTGATGAAGAATAGGGGCAAGAAACCCGAGCCCAAGGGGACTAGTACATCCCAACCGACTGTGAACCTTCCTCCACCACCCCCTCAAGCCCCTAATCTCGGCCTGAAGCCACTGCCAGATCTAAGGAAGAAAAGGCCCCTTGTGGCCCCAGAAGAAGGGGAGGTGGTTCCGCAAAAAGGGACCAAGCAGCAGAAGGTAGTGAAAGACCATTAGAGTAAAAGGGTTTCATCCACTGAGAGCCGAGAGGAGGTCCTTGTTGCTGATGTGTGCAGAGGACCTCACACTTGGTCCCCTCAATTAGAATTGGATGGCGCTCCTATTCCTTGGGAAACTTCCCTAAGGAACTATGACGGAGGGAGGGCAAGCCTTGTCGCCGAGGCTTTGGAGCAGCCACTGCTCCTCCCTCGGGACATGGAGTCTTACCGGTACTTCAGCCAGTAGGAACTCTTCTCGTCCCTAAAGAGGAATTTAGTCATGGTAAGTGAGTTAACCCATTTCTTCATTTGAGGATGTTACTTTACTTTTTTATTTTTATTTTTTATGTTAACTTTATCATTTTTGCTGCACAGATTACCCAACAAGTCTTTGTGGCTGAAGAGTGGAACAAAAAGACATACATTGAAGCCCAAACAGAGGCCCACTCATGGTCCGAGGCCAAAAGGTCTTTGGGTAGCCTAAATGAGGAATATGCTCACCTATCTAAGCAATTCAAGGATATGACCAACCAAAGGAACAGCCTTGATGCTGGCCTAAAAACCGCTAAAAGACAGGCCGAAGAGCAGCGTAAACAGCTAAACATGGCTGAGATAAACTTGGCTACAGAGAGGGAGGTGGTGAAGGGGCTTAAGGCTGAGCTCAAAAAGGTCAAGGAAGCTGCCTTACCGGCCGAGAAGAATGCCCAGTTAGCCAAGGAAGCAGTGGAGGCCGAGAGACAGGCAGAATGCACGCTGGGGGCGGAGGAGACCCAACTTAGCCTCACTGAGCAGTTTACCTCGGTTGGCCGAGACTACTGTGATATAACGTGGGGAAAGGCACTGGATGCTGCTAGGGTTCCTGCAGATTCCCCTTTGAGACTGCCTGGGAGTATATACTATGATCCAGACATTCGTGTACTCCCAGAAGCTTAGGAGCAGCCCCTAGCTAGCCAGGCCCCTCTTGCTCCAGCTGAAGCAACTAAAGAGTCTGAGGGTACCAAAGAGAAAGACAAAGAACAAGTCCCAGACGTTGCTACTGCCCAGCTCAGTCAGACAGTTGATCCTCCAGCTGCTCAGGCGAAGACTTAATGGGAATAGGAGTTTTTATTTTGTACTTTTATATAACCTAGTTCAGTTGTTTGTTTTGTTTTTTTTTTTTTTTTTTTTTTTAGGTAAAGGCTTGTAAACTACTTTATTTTGATTAATGAAATCCTTTCTTTTACATTCAATATCCTTGTTGCCTAAATTATAATTCTCGGCATTATTGCAAACAGCTTAAACCACATGATTATAATAATATAGGTGAACTTAAACATGATATCATGATAATAAGGCCAGTGACTTAAATCAATGCCGAAGAGAGTGGCACATACAAGAGTTATTAATAAGTAATGAAAACGATGAGTGAGATGAAAGTTTCACAGGCTTTCTTAAATGTGTGCAAAGCATATTTCTACCTGAGGAGTCAAACTATAAATTAAAGTTAAATGCATCCAAGAATTTCAGGCACGGTAAATTCAAACATTAACAATAACTGTATGAAGGAGTGTTAACTAACCCAAATCATCTGGTCCGAGAACTATAGGCATGATCGAATTTAAGTTTAAGCACTTAGAGAACTTGGAACGAGTGTTAACTAACCCAAATCATCTAATCCGAGGACTACAGGCATAATCGAATTTAAGTTTAAACACTTAGAGAACTTGGAACGAGTGTTAACTAACCTAAATCATCTGATCCGAGGACTACAGGCACGATCAAATTTAAGTTTAAACACTTAGAGAATTTGGAACGAGTGTTAACTAACCCAAATCATCTGGTCTGAAGACTACATGCATGATTGAATTTAAGTTTAAACATTTAGAGAACTTGGAACGAGTGTTAACTAACCTAAATCATTTGGTCCGAGGACTACAAGCACGATCGAATTTAAGTTTAAACACTTAGAGAACTTGGAACGAGTGTTAACTAACCCAAATCATCTGGTCCGAGGACTACAGGCATGATCGAATTTAAGTTTAAACATTTAGAGAACTTGAAACGAGTGTCAACTAACCCAAATCATCTGGTCCGAGGACTACAGGCATGATTGAATTTAAGTTTAAACACTTAGAGAACTTGGAACGAGTGTTAACTAACCCAAATCATCTGATCCGAGGACTACAGGCATGATCGAATTTAAGTTTAAACACTTAGAGAACTACTCACATACAGAATCAGCATATTGATTGAAGAAAATATTCGATTAATAATAGTACCTTTTGAGGTTGTTTACATTCCAGGGGCGTGGTATTACATGACTATCTAGATCTTCTAAGAAATACGCCCCAATGCCAGCCCCTGAAGTAATTCGATATGGCCCTTCCCAATTGGGTCCTAACTTTCCCCAAGCTGGGTTTTTTGCAGTGCCGACGACTTTCCTCAGCACTAAATCACCAGGTTCTAGAGGCCTTAGCCTTACGTTGACATCATAGCCCTGCTTGAGTTTTTGCTAGTAATGTGCCAGTCGAACTAATACATTTTCTCTTTTTTCATCAACCAGGTCCAAACTCCTCTCTAGCTGCTCATTGTTGCCGGTCGGATTGAACGAACTGTTTTTTAGTGTTGGGAACCCAGTTTCCAAAGGTATGACAGCTTCAGCCCTATAGGTCATAAAGAAGGGGGTTTCTCCTGTAGATCTGCGAGGCGTAGTTCGATAGGCCCAAAGTACCTGTGGCAATTCTTCCACCAACTTGCCCTTCGCGTCATCGAGCCTCTTCTTTAAGCCATTTACTATGACCTTATTGACAGCCTCTGCTTGCCCATTACCTTGGGGATAAGTAGGGGTGGAGTATCTGTTTATAATTCCTAGCTCACTACAATAACTCTTGAATGCTTTATTATCGAACTGTAGGCCGTTGTCCGAGATGAGAGTATGAGGAACCCCAAACCGAGTGACAATATTCTTTCACACAAACCTTTGCACATCTACGTCTCTGATGTTGGCCAGAGGTTCAACTTCGACCCACTTAGTGAAATAGTCTGTGCCGACCAGAAGGTATTTCCTGTTTCCTACAGCTTTAGGGAATGGTCCCACGATATCTAAGCCCCATTGGGCGAAAGGTCATGGGCTGGATAGTGAATTAAGAGTTCCCCCTGGTTGATGAATGTTTGGGGCAAACCGCTGACATTGATCGCACTTTTTAACGTATTCGTGGGCTTCTTTTTGCATGTTCGGCCACCAGTAACCTTGAATGATGGCTTGGTGAGTCAGGAACCTACCACCAGTGTGGGTCCCGCAGATTCCTTTATGCAACTCCTCTAGTAGCAACTCAGCCGCTTCAAGATGAATGCATAACAAGTACGGTCCTGAATAGGAGCGTTTGTATAATTTCTAGTCCTCGGATAACCAGAATTTGGTTGTTTTCCTTCGAATTTTGTCAGCTTCCCCCCTTTCTTCAGGCAAAATATCTTCTTTTAGGAATTTAATAATAGGGTCCATCCAGCAGAGCTCGGTCCTAATTTGGTGAACTTGAACGGCTTCTCTTCTTGCCTCAGTAGGCCCATGCAAGTCTTCGACAATGATGACTCTTGGCAAATTTAGCGTCGAAGAAGTAGCGAGAATGGCTAGAGAATCAGCATGTGCATTACCACTCTTGGGGATGTGCAGCAAATTGAAAAATTTGAACTCAGACTGCAGGCAGTTAACTTGGCTCAAGTACCCCTGCATTCTTTCATCCTTCGCTTCAAACTCACCTTGCACTTGACCCACGACTAACCTTGAGTCCGAGAACAGCTCCACTGCCTTTCTTCCCATTCTTCGGACCATAGCCATTCCCATCAGTAGGGCTTCGCACTCCGCCTCATTATTTGTCGCCGAGAAATCCAGCCTTAATGACTTTTCAATGATGATTCTTTCGGGGGATATCAGCACCAGCCCTACTCCAGAACCTTTCTGATTTGATACGCCGTCCACGTACACTTCCCAATGGGACGGGCCTTGGTGAGAAATAATGCCAACTGATTTTTCATCCATGTCCGACGTGAGCGTTACTTCTTCTAAGTGGGGCTTCGTGAACTCGGCCACCAAATTCGCCAGTATTTGGCTCTTGACCGATGTACGAGGCATATATTTGATATCGAAAGCCCCCAAGATCGTACCCCATTTAGCAATTTTTCCAGTATAGTCAGCACTTCGGAGTATAGCCCTGAGTGGGAGCTGAGTGAGGACAATGACCGTATGGGCCTGGAAATAGTGAGGTAACTTTCGTGTACCGAGCACTATTGCTAAGATAGCCTTCTCCAGCGGCAAATAACGAATCTTAGCCTCATGCAACAACTTACTTACGTAGTAAACTGGTCTTTGCACACCACAATCTGCTCGTATCAACACCAAGCTTACAGTATAGGGAGCCACAACAATGTAGGCGAATAAGACTTCATCTGGCTCAGGACTGGACATGATTGGTGGCCGAGCTAGATAATCTTTAAGTTGCTGAAAGGCTACAACACATTCTTCAGTCCACTCGAATCCCTTCCACTTGTTAATCAAAGAGAAGAAAGGCCGACACCTGTCTGCTGATCGAGAGATAAGTCGGTTCAGGGCAGCAGTCATTCCAGTCAATTTCTAGACTTCCTTGGGATTCCGAGGAGCTTGTAAATTGTTGATGGCCTTTATCTGGTCAGGGTTAACCTCAATTCCCCTGTGAGTCACCATGTACCCTAAAAACTTGCCTGACCCCACACCGAATGAGCACTTGGAAGCGTTAAGGCGCAGCTTGTGCTTCCTCAGAATTTTAAAGGTACTTTCAAGGTCTTTCACATGTTCAGCAACAATTTTGCTCTTCACCACCATGTCATCTATGTAAATTTCGATGTTTTTACCCAGCTGTAGTTCAAACATCCTCGTCATCATCCTTTGATAAGTAGATCCCGCGTTTTTCAGACCGAATGACATCACCTTATAGTGGTAATTACCAATAGGGGTGACAAAAGCAGTCTTCTCCTGATCCTCTGGGGCTAGTGGTATCTGATGGTAACCTTGGAAGGCATCCAAGAAACTCATTCGAGGATGGCCAACAGCGGAATCCACAAGCTGATCAATTTTCGGCATGGAGAATGGATCCTTAGGACAAGCCTTGTTTAGGTCAGTGAAGTCTATACAGACTCGCCACTTTCCGTTTTTCTTCTTCACTACTACAGTATTCGCTAACCATTCTGGGTAAAAGACTTCTTTGATAGCTCTAGCTTGTTTGAGCTTTGCTACCTCTTCTCTCACTGCATCTGCATGTTCCTTAGATGGGTGCCGAGAAGGTTGCTTCTTGGGGATACTCAATGGGTTGACCCTAAGATGATGGCAAATGAACTGGGGATCCACTCCTGGGGCTTCATAAGCATTCCAGGCAAATACATCAAGATTCCTCTTGAGAAACTCTATCAGCTCTTCCTTCTCCTGAAGAGGTAGCTGAGATCCGACTTGAAAGAACTTTTCAGGATTATCTCCGATAACAACCTTTACTAGATCCTCGCACCGAGCGCCCTCGCCTGGATCTCCAACGGGCAAGACCCGAGACTTTAGTTGCTATAAACTCCTTTCGGCTTTAGATGAAGACTCAGCTCCGGGTTTATGCTGGATGGCGGCCACTAAGCATTGCCTGGCTGTGGACTGGTCTCCTCGGATCTCACAAACCCGTTCTTCAGATAGATACTTAACTTTCTGGTGCAGGGTAGAGGAAACAGCCCCCAGTGTGTGAAGCCATGGCCTGGCTACAATTGCTATATAAGGGGAATACACATCCACAACTATGAAGTCCACCTCTACCACCTCTGAACCGGTCTGCACGGGTAATGGTATCTGGCCCCTCGGGGCGACCAACCTTCCTTCAAAACTTACAAGGGGTGAATTGTATGGTGTTAAATCCTGAGGTTTTAGGCCTAGCCCCTTGTAGAGATCGGGGTATATTATCTCCATAGCACTACCCTGGTCCATCATCACCCTCTTCACATCGTATCCTCCAATTCTGAGGGTGATTACTGAAGCGTCATCATGGGGCTGAATAGTCCCCATCATGGGGCTGAAATGCCCTGCCGGTGATTGGACTATTGACATAACCTTCGATGGCCAGGATCCTGTTCTCCCTGGTACGGCGAAGATGACATTAATAGTTCCCAATGGCGGTTTTGAAGAATCATCTCTTCGGGGCCCTGAACTCATCTGCCCTCCTCGGCCACTGGAATGGTGCAGAAGGTGTCTTAGTTTACCCTCGCCGACCAGTTGATCTAAGTGATCCCACAGGCTCCTGCAATCCTCTGTGGTATGCCCGTGGTCTTGATGATATTGGCAATAGAGATTATGATTACGCCTCTCAGGGTTTCCTACCATCTTATTCGGCCACCTGTAGAATGGCTCGTTTTTAATCTTTTCCAAAACCTGGTATACCAGTTCTTTAAATACAGTGTTGACCGTTTGAGGATTGGTCGATCCTGATTGTCCAGCGAAATCTCTACGCAGTTTACTGCTATTGTAACGATCCGACTGGAAATCCCTCCTCTCTTGGGGGATAGCCTTGTCCTTTCCCTTCCCTTGCTGCTGGTCTTCCTCAACTCTTTTAAATTTTTCTATATGGTCCATGAGCTGACGCATGTTAGTAACTGGTTTATCAAATAAGGAGGTCCTTAGACCGTGGTCAGTAGGGAGGCCGAGCTTGAAGGTGCTGAGGGCCATTGCATCAGAGTTGCCCTCCATATCATTAAACATCTCCCAATACCTATCCGAATATGCCTTCAAGGTCTCACCCTCCTGCATGCTTAAGGATAACAGTGAAGACAAGGGCCTGGCCACCCTTCGGCATGTGACAAAACGGGAACCAAAAGCTTGAGTGAGCTCCTTAAACGAGTTGACAGAATTTTCTTCCAGGCTATCAAACCACCTCATTGCAACCGGTCCGAGGCTGGAGGGAAAGACCTTGCACATTAAAGCCTTGTCTCTGGAGTAGACAGCCATCCTCTGATTAAAGTGGCTCACATGTTCCACAGGGTCCGTCTTACCATTATAGATAGTAAACGTCGGCTAGTTGAAACGCCGAGGAAGTCTTGCTTCTTCGATTTTACGTGTAAAAGGTGACTTAGAGATTTGATTCAAAGCCCTGCTCATAGCGTCGTTCCCTACTCCTCCGCGTGATGGGCTTCGTAGCTACCTTTTATGATGATGCTCCTCTTTATAGGAAAAAGATTCACTAGCTGGTGTTCGAGATTTTTGCTTGTAAGAGACGTCCCGTTCGTATTCGAAGTCTTTATCAGAGTGTGGAGAAATCCATTTTCTCTTTGCATGGTGCAACTCCCTTCTTAGCTTTTCAATTTCTAGTTGCAAATCCTGGTTTTCTTCTGCATAAGACACGTGACTTCCACCATGTGACTGGCTTTGGCCAGTATACACAGTGTGCACACTACCCTCGCGATCTTGTCTCATCTCAGAGTTAAGAAAAGGGTCAGCGTGTTGGGATGCCCTAAATTCTGCTTGTTAACTTCGTTCTACCATCACTAACTGTTGTTTTCACCCCTGCACAAGCTCTTCCCACAGACGGCGCCAATTGTAGGGTCAGGATTTGTAGCTCAAGCCCAAGAGATATGGATTATGAGCTCACTGAACTCAGAACAATAAATTTGTAGAGAGTAGGTGAAAGAGTTAGGCTAGTTATGAATCACACAGTGACTAACTAAGATAGTTAAAGATGAATTAACATGCAATCAGGCTTGAACAATTGACCTAATGAATGTCCGAAGAGATTTTTATTGAATAAAGATGATTACAATGCTTAGAGCTAGAGTAAAATCATATTTCTCTTCTTTGTCTCTCTTTTTTTCTAGCCCCTTTTCATCAGAGGCTTCTTCCTTTATATAGCATCCTCACCCCTTATCTTTATCGTTCACTTGGTCTCCATCTAAGCATCCACTCGAGTATATGTCATGTCAAGTCTTCTTTTTAGTTTTCTGTGAGTGGTGGTAACTGAGATTACACTGTTCAGGGGTCTTCTCCACATAAATGCGGATAGAAAAGTAGCTGTAATGCATTAAACACGGTTGTAGCAGCTTTTCCCTTTAAATATTTCTTCGTTCTTATCATCTCCAGACATGTTCAGAGTTTATCTTCGTTATTGGAACCATTAGGAAGAGCATTCTGACCCTCCACACATTTGATTGATCAAGAATATTCGTATCCGAGGAGGAAGACCTCTTCGGACAACTGACGACCTCTTTGGAATGCATCCCTCATTCATTTCCAGGTATGATTCTTCCACATGGACCCTTTCCCAGATATTTTCTTCTCTTCGGACATCTAGTAGTCTTCGAATAGGGCCCCAAGCCCAATACATTAGACTGAATTTTCACCCCCACAAGAAGTATTAAAAAAGTGAGTTTGTATAAATTTATTCATATATTCTTGTTAAAAAAAGATAGCTAATTAAAAAAAAAAGAAAAAGTGACAAATAACCAAAAAAACAATCACCCAAATTATTAAAAAATAAAAATCATGTAAAAAAAAATCATGTCTAGTTAAAAAAAAAAAAATTAAAGGAGAAGAAGAAGAAGCCAATGTCCCAACTCAGGAATGGCGTAGAAAAAGAAAAAGAAAAAAAGGGAGGCAACGTCCCACAGCACCAAAAAAAAGAAGGAAAAAAAAAAAAAAGAATGAGACGAATTCCCACGTGCAAAAGCACATAAGCATTTTCGTTCATTAAGGTGCAGTTTGGATTCAGCGTTTTCGCGTTTTCTACGTCACATTTTTCTCCTCTTTTTTTTTTTTTTTTTTTTTTAAGCCGTGAATGTTGACTTTTCTCGTGAACAATGCACCCATACACTATTCATGGAACCCACAAATATCACTTTTCAGCAATTTTTTCATTAAAAATGAGTCTCACGGTACTATTCACACATTTAAAAATTATTTTACTGCAGTGTTTTCAGTTTTCAGCTGTATCCAAACGGACCCTAAGTAGCATCATTTTCTCCTTTCTATTTTCTCTCCAATTTGGGAAGAAAACTTTTTGGTGGATTAGGAGAGAAAATACCTGAGTCCCTCTATTTATTTGGAAAAAATTGCAAACTAACACCAAACCCTAAACAATTTTGTTAATTAGCATAGTTTCCAAACTATTTAGGAAACTAACATCTTGATTGTGTAAGGCTTGATTTTGGTGTGCTAAATCGAGTATAAATAACTCGATTTCAAGTGGAACTCTAGTATTAAAGACTCGAGTTCTTCCCAAACCCAGCCACCCAACCAACCTAGAAACACCAAAGACAGCCAACCTAAAAATCAAGCCCCCGATCTCGAGAGCGAAGCAAAAACCCAAACCCAAACCCTTAAAATAACGATCTCAATATCAAAGTAGAAAAACCCAAACCCAAAAATCAAGATCTCGGCCTTGGGTTTGACGATATAGGCACTGGAGCTGCTTGAGTTTAACCATTTTAGCTTAGGTTTGACGATCTTGGCATCGAAGTGACTTGGGTTTGACAATCTCGGCACCAAAGCTTGGATTTGTTGATCTCGGCACCAACGATTTGTTGATCTGGGTTGTGTTTTCTAGTTCGTTCTCTGGGTTGTGTTTTTCGATTCATGTTTTGCGTTGTGTTCTCTGAGTTGGTCTGCGGTGGGATTGCTTTGAAGAAACTTGAGTCTTATAGACTCAAGTTTCACATCGAACTCGATTGTAAACAACTCGATTTGCTATAGTGATCTCGAGCCTTAAAGACTCGAGATGCTAGTTTCCTAAATAGTTTGAAAACGTTACTAACTAATGAAATTATTTTAGGAATTGTGTTAGTTTGCAATTTTTTTCCATATATTTTCCTTTCTCCCCACCCTACCAAACGCACTCCAAAAAATTTTCCATCCTATTTAGACATGTCAAAGTTTGTGGAGCTTTTGGACATGGGGTCAGAATAGCCGCAAGATTTCATTCCCACTATCCCCATACGGCACGCATGTACTACCACCCTCCCACTGGCCATGAAGATCATCACCATCACCATGACCTTGATTTTCACGGCAAGGAGGACACTACTGCTTGGGTGACGAGTTGTAGTGCCAAGGGCAAGCCAGCTATTGGCTCCAGATTTGATTCCACTAACTTTATTTTTCATACTGTTGTCTAAAAAGAAAAAGAAAAAAAATACCAAAAAAAAAATTTTTGGATGTACGGTGTAGGGACCAGGTTCGAGGGAGTCGACCTAAGCCCAATTTCCCCGCAATGAATTTATAGAGAATGGACTCAAGAACTAGGCGTTAGTGAGAAGTGCAACGACCATGCATGTGGATTGGATAGCCTGAACGTGAATTAAGATGTGTAATAATGCTCCTCGGACGTGCTCTCAAGGGCTTGGAGTTCTTATAATTTTTGTTTTAAGACTGGCTACAAAGTTCTCTCAAAGAATACCGATTGCTATGGTATTCCCTAGATCATATATCTCCCCCCCTTTTAGGAGGGGTTCCTTACATTATATATCCCTCTCCCAATCGATCCTAACCCTACATTTGTAGAGGGATTAGGCCATCACTCGAGTGTCTGTCCCATCAGCCACCTTCCCATTCTCTCTGTGGGTGGCAGCAACCAAGGTGGCACTGTTGAGGCGTCCCCTCCTCATTAATGCGGCTAGGACGTTAGTTGAGGGCATTTAATGTGGAGGTGACAGTTCATCTGGGACTTGCTCCTCCACCATGCTTCCATGTCCGGTATTTGGTATTTGCTGTTTGCTCCTTGGATGCTCGGGGAGGTTCCCTTTCATGGCGTGCTACTTGTCTGTTTTCGGATCTCGGAATTCCGAGGACGTTATCATCCTCGGCACTGTTTCGTAGGTAGCTGGGCATTACACTTCAGTCTTCGGACCTTGGGCGCGTCCTCGGCATGGGCCTTGGGCCTGGTTCGAAGTGGGCCAGGGTTGCCTGACTATTTTTGGCCCCACAATAGCCCCTCAAAATCTTGCTGTCCGCGTCTTCGGGCGGAAAGGGGGATTTTGATATCCTCGGATCTGCTCTGTGTCCAATCAAGTCTTGTCCTTCGTCGGCGCTGGAGCCTTTTCATCTGCCCAAGGTGCGTTACTGGCGCTTCGGTGCGCGTAACGTGTCCTGCATTAAATTCAGGCGACTTTGTGCTCCCCACGTTCAACGGGCAGATGACAATCTAACGGTCAGGATGCGCCTAGCATTTTTGGGCGGGAAAACTCACGCGGCTCTTCCATCTAGGGTATAAATACCCGTTCGAACCGCTTTCACCTTTTTTTTCATTCACAATCAAGAGCTCTTGCGCCTTCATTCAGAGTCCAGCCAAATTCCCACCAACGTCTCTAGCATAAAAAGCTTGTCCGAGGAGCCTCTCCTCATTTCTGTAAGTCGCTCTATCCCTCTCTGAGCTTTTCTTCTCTCTAC
Source organism: Quercus ilex subsp. ballota (assembly GCA_032727855.1). Taxonomy (NCBI): domain Eukaryota; kingdom Viridiplantae; phylum Streptophyta; class Magnoliopsida; order Fagales; family Fagaceae; genus Quercus; species Quercus ilex. The sequence goes on from CM064917.1 coordinate 27,146,088, forward strand.
TCTTCCTTTTCTTTTATCTGCTCTTTCTTTAGCTCTCTTAGGCGTCATTTGGGATGGGTAGACTTAAGAAGTACGTCTTTACTGGAGAGGCGATGGAGAAATTCATCGCCGATTATAAGATACCAGCCAATGTGGGCTTGAGGTATTGTGAGGAGGGGGAGTGGCACCTCCGGAGGCAGGAGGGCGAGGTGGTGATTCCCATCATCGCCTTCCTTGAAGGAGGGATGAGGATCCCCATGGGGCCGGTGACGAGGGGTTACCTTACATACTTCCGGTTAACCCCCACCCAGTGCACCTCCAACATGTTCAGAATTCTGGGTAGCGTGGATGCTCTGAACAAGAAAATGGGGCTAAGGTTGACCCATCATGATGTGAACTACTGCTACAATCTTCAACACCTGAAGAACAAGTCCTACTATATGAGGACGAGGGACGACAGGGTCCGGCTTATCCAGTGCCTCCCTAAATCCAACAAGGGGATGAACGAGGATTTTCTCATCGTGTTCGGAGCGTGGCACGATGGCATCCATTGCTCGACGACAGAGGGGACACCAGGTGGGGCAGTAGGAGTAGGAGGGGGTTCAAAGATTCTAACTTGTTTTATGCGTCATTTCTTTTTGTACTGTTTGGTTATTGATCGCGACTGTGTTTTCTTTTTGTAGATCCGCACTCCTTTGCGCGCCACTACAACTTGGTCAACAGGGAAGACTTGCAAAAGGTGCTCAGGTCGGCGGCTTTTAAAAACGAAGTAGATCACCAAGTCAGAGCCGTTCACAAGATCTTGGGGTACACGCCACTCCAAAAGTCGTTCGCGGCCCCAAAGCACGTGATCAAAGCAAAGGATCCTCGGCTGTAGAAAATAACAGTGACCGAGGACGGGTTCGAGTTTCCCAAGGATCCCTCTACTTCAGAAGGCGTCACCGTAGCAATCCCTTCTTCCTCCCACACATTCTCAGAGGTCGTGGAAGAGAACTTAGAGAGGGAAGGGGAAGCTGCAGATCTTGGTCCTAGAGGGACGATTTTGACGTTTTTGAGCAAATTCATCAGTCCGAGGACCCTTCTGGAGACTTGGGTGATCCTCGTCTGATCGAAGCAGACCTCTCAGCGTTAAAGACACCTTCTCGGCTTGCGATGGGCTACAAGAAGAAGAACCAGCCCAGTCTACTCGAGCTAATCGAAGAGCAACCGGGGAAGTCCAAGCCGAGGCTTCCACCCACTTCTCCAAAGAATCGTCCTGCTCAAACTAGGTCGGCCTCGACTCAATCTAGGCTTCCTCCTCCTCCGCCTCAGACGAATCCGCCCTCCAGGCACGAGCCTGCCGATCCTAAGCAGAAGAAGGACAAGGGGAAGAGGCCCATCGAGGACAAATCTAGGCCCACTCGGGAGGGGGACGACTCTCGGCGGCCCTCAAAGCAGCTGATGATAGGCTCCAGGTCTCAGGATAAGCCGGTAGATACCCCGCCCGAGGTCCAGGCGTGGCTGCCTGCCCCAATGCTCCGTGGGGCACCTCTGAGGGATGACTCATCCCTCAGGGATTTTAGAGAGGGCGAAGGCGCGTACGTGGCCGACGCGGTGGAGAGATGTCTGCTACTTCCCGCGGACATGGAGCAGCTGGGGACCATGAGGAGCAGGGAGGTCTTCCTCAGCCTCAAGCGATACTTGGGGACGGTAAGGCCCTCAATACTTGTGTCTTTTCTCGTTTTAGTTTTTTCTGCCTTCCTTTCCCCCTTTTTTTTTAGCTTGGCTTATTATTATGTACCCGTTTTGTTTGGCAGGCTGTCCAGGCCATCTTCAGGCTGGAGGAGGCGGCCCATGATCACGGAAGGGCCATGGAAGAAGAGCGCGAGAAGCGCTTGGAGGCCACTCGGACTCTCAAGAACTCCGAGGAGGACCTTGCCAAGGCCAGGGAGGAGTTGAAGGCCATGACCCAGGCTAGGGACAGCGCAGTAGCAGGCCTTGAGGGTGCACAGAGGCAGGCCAAGACCCAGACGAAGCGTCTAGGTGAGGTAGAGGAGCAGCTGAAGATCGCAAAGGAGTTGATTGCAGATCTGACAAAGAAGGAGGCTGCTGCCGAGGAGGCTAGAAAAGTGGCTGAATTTGCTAGGGACGAAGCTGTGAGGGCCAAGTTCGAGGCGGAGCAGGGTAGAGAGGAGGCCTGGGCCACCAAGGAAGAAGCTGAGGAGGCTGCCTATGCTGCAGGGGCAACTGAGACAGCAGCTACCTACAAATCCCAAGTCCCTGGGGTATGTAGGCGCTACTGTTCTGAAACTTGGATGGAAGTCCTTAGGCAAGCTGGTGTGGAGGTCTCTTCTGTCCTGTGGAAGGATAAGAGCGTGTACTACCCCTCTGCCATCCGCGAGGCTGCCCCAGATGGCCTAGATGGCCCTGAGGTCGAGGACGCTGCTGTGGAAACTGCCGCTACTCCAGGCGGGGGGGTTTCGGACGCTGGGGCCACTGGTGAGCCAATCCAAGGGAGTAATCCTCCCTTGGTGGTTGAAATGAGTGACGGCTCTAACGAGGACGCGCCTCAGCAAGCTGCGAGGCCTTCTCCTGATGCCCAGGTTTTTTCTGCTGAGGGGGTTGCTACTCCTGCCGCGCCTCTGCAGGCCATCCCACTCAGTCAGGGCTCAGAGGACCCTGAAGCTGCCTTGGTCCAGCCACCCATAGGAGTAGGCAATTAAATAGAAGGAGTAGGCTCCCTGGCGCCTCTACCTGCTTCATTTTACTTTTTGCACTTTCTTTTTTTTTATTTGTAATGTAATCCCTATCGTGTAATTCTTTTTGAACTTAATGAAATGCGAGCTTTGTTTCTTTTTCTGCTTGTTGTGGTTGTTTGCTTACTTGCACGTTATCCGCTTTTTCTTTACTTATATGATTTTAACTTCAATTGCATTTCGGCCAATCGCGGCATCAATTACTATAACGAGGGCATGTATGCTTGGGTGGACCCTTCGTTTCCTAAGGGCCAGGTAGAACTATTTTTGAGAAGACACTTAGGATCTCCTTGAAGTAGTTGGCTTCCCCATAGACTTGAGTCCGAGGACCATGCAGAGCTCTGATTCTGTCCTATACTTAGGCTTTTGAAGTAATTAGTTTCCCCATAGGCCTGAGTCCGAGGACCATGCAGTGCCCTGGTTCTGTCTAATACTTAGAATTTTTGAAGTAGTTAGTTTCCCCATAGGCCTGAGTCCGAGGACCATGCAGTGCCTTGATTCTGTCTAACACTTAGTATTTTTGAAGTAGTTAGTTTCCCCATAGGCCTGAGTCCGAGGACCATGAAGTGCCTTGGTTCTGCCTAACACTTAAAATTTTTGAAGTAGTTAGTTTCTCCATAGGCCTGAGTCCGAGGACCATGCAGTGCCTTGGTTCTGTCTAACACTTAGTATTTTTGAAGTAGTTAGTTTCCCCATAGGCCTGAGTCCGAGGACCATGCAGTGCCTTGGTTCTGTCTAACACTTAGGCTTTTTGAAGTAGTTAGTTTCCCCATAGGCCTGAGTCCGAGGACCATGCAGGGCCTTGGTTCTGTCTAATACTTAGTATTTTTGAAGTAATTAGTTTCCCCATCGGCCTGAGTCCGAGGACCATGCAATGCCTTGGTTCTGTCTAACACTTAGTATTTTTGAAGTAATTAGTTTCCCCATAGGCCTGAGTCCGAGGACCATGCATTGCCTTAGTTCTGTCTAACACTTAGTATTTTTGAAGTAGTTAGTTTCCCCATAGGCTTGAGTCCGAGGACCATGCAGTGCCTTGGTTCTGTCTAACACTTAGTATTTTTGAAGTAGTTAGTTTCCCCATAGGCCTGAGTCCGAGGACCATGATGTGCCTTGGTTCTGTCTAACACTTAGTATTTTTGAAGTAGTTAGTTTCCCCATAGGCCTGAGTCCGAGGACCATGCAGTGCCTTGGTTCTGTCTAACACTTAGTATTTTTGAAGTAATTAGTTTCCACATAGGCCTGAGTCCAAGGACCATGCAGTGCCTTGGTTCTGTCTAACACTTAGTATTCTTGAAGTAGTTAGTTTCCCCATAGGCTTGAGTCCGAGGACCATGCAGTGCCTTGGTTCTGTCTAACACTTAGGCTGGCCGTCCGGACATGTGATCCCAAGTTAAAACAGGTTAAGAGTCGGAATTCAAAAAGACTACTTCATTAATAATAATACCTTTTCAGGTTATTTACATTCCAGGGGCGAGGTACAGGTTTTTCATCTAGATCTTCCAAATAGTATGCACCTACTCCTGCTACTGTGGTAATTCGGTAGGGGCCTTCCCAGTTGGGTCCCAGCTTTCCCCAAGATGGGTTCTTGGCAGCCCCGATGACTTTTCTCAGCACCAGGTCCCCCGGTGCCAGTGGCCTGAGTTTCACATTGGTGTCATACCCTTGTTTGAGCTTTTGCTGGTAATAGGCCAGCTGGATCATTGCTCGCTCCCTTCGTTTGTCCACCAAGTCCAGACTCCTTCCCAGCAGTTCATCATTGTTGCCGGGAGTGAAAGAGCTCGTACGTAGCGTCCGAAAATTCGTTTCCAGGGGGATCACCGCCTCGGCACCATTAGTCATGGCAAAAGGTGTGTCCCCTGTTGACCGTCGAGGGGTAGTCCGGTACGTCCATAGGACGTAGGGCAGCTCCTCAACCCATCTTCCCTTGGCGTCGTCCAGCCTCTTCTTAAGCCCGTTGACGATAACCTTGTTGACGGCTTCTGCCTATCCGTTTCCCTGAGGGTAGGAGGGCGTCGAATATCTGTTAGTGATCCAAAGTTCACAGCAGTACCTCCTGAAGGCCTTGCTGTCGAATTGGAGCCCATTATCCGAGATGAGGGTGTGAGGGACCCCGAATCGCGTAACTATGTTTCTCCAAAGGAATCTCTTGGCGTCCGCGTCCCTAATGTTGGCCAAGGGCTCGGCCTCGACCCATTTCGTGAAGTAGTCCGTGGCCACCAGCAGGTACCTCTTATTCCCTGGCGCTTTTGGGAAGGGACCTACAATGTCCCAGCCCCATTGGGCGAACGGCCAGGGACTGGACAAGGGATTGAGGACCCCTCATGGCTGGTGGATGTTCGGGGCGAATCTCTGGCACTGGTCACACCTCTTGACATATTCCAGGGCCTCCTGTTGCATTCCCGGCCACCAATATCTTTACGTGACGGCTCGGTGTGACAGGGATCTCCCTCCTGTATGACTCCCACAAATTCCTTCGTGCAGCTCTTCGAGCAGTAACTTTGCTGCCTCGGGGTGGACGCACAGCAGGTATGGCCCAGAGTAGGAGCGCCTGTATAGTCGGAGATCCTCGGATAGCCAGAACCGAGGAGCTTTTCTCCGTACTTTCTCAGCTTCTGTCTTATCTTCGGGCAGGATATTGTCTTTGAGGAATTTCACTATGGGATCCATCCAGCTGGGACCCACTTCAATCTGATGGACAGTGATCGACCCCCTTACCATTTCGTTCGCTCTTTCTAGGTGCTCCATAAGTATGATCCGGGGCAGACACTCTGCCGAGGATGTTGCAAGCGTGGCTAATGAGTCGGCATGGCTGTTCCCACTCCGGGGAATATGAGATAGGCTAAAGAGGTCGAACTCCGATTGCGAGCGCTGGACCTGGCTCAGGTATTCTTGCATTCTCGAATCTCTGGCTTCCATTTCTCCGTTTACCTGTCCTACCACCAATCTCGAGTCTGAGAATGCCTCTATCGATCTTCCTCCCATTTTCCGTACCATGACCATCCCTTGCAGCAACGCCTCATACTTGGCCTCGTTGTTTGTGGCCGAGAATCCGAGCCTCAGGGACTTCTCAGGGGATACTAATACTAGCCCCACTCCGGACCCCCTTTGGTTTGCCGCGCCATCAACATATACTTTCCAGTATGGTGACCCCGGGATGGAGATTGCCCCAACTGATTTCTCATTCGAGCTCTCCTCCCCGGGGGCTACTTCCACAGTGGGTTCAGCGAATTTGGCCGTCAAATCCGCCAAGACCTGTCCTTTTATGGAAGTCCGGGGCATATACTTGATATCAAAGGCCCCAAGGATTGTGTTCTACTTTGCGATTCTCCCGGTGTAATCGGCAGTCCGAAGTACAGACTTTAGGGGCAGTTTGGTTAGGACGACCACTGTGTAAGCTTGGAAGTAGTGGGGGAGCTTTCTCGTGGCGTGGACCACAGCCAGTATGGTTTTCTCCAAGGGCAGGTACTTGACCTCCGCTTCATGTAGCGACTTACTGATATAATAAACTGGCTTTTGAACGCCATTGTCATCTTGTATCAGTACTAGGCTCACTGCGTGGGGCGCCACAGCAAGGTATGCGTACAAGACCTCATCGACATCAGGATTGGACATGATAGGTGGCCGAGATAGGTACTCCTTGAGTTGCTGGAAAGCTACAACACAGTCCTCGGACCACTCAAATCCTTTCCACTTGTTGATTAAGAGATAGAAGGGCCTGCACCTGTCAGCCGACCGGGAAATGAATCGGTTCAAAGCCGCGATCATCCCAGTAAGCTTTTGGACCTCTTTGGGGTTTTGTGGGGGTTTCAACTCATGAATAGCCTTGATTTGGTCAGGATCAACTTCGATTCCCCTATGGGTGATCATGTACCCAAGGAACTTGCTTGAGCCCACCCCAAACGAGCATTTTGAGGCATTTAGGCGCAGCTGGTGCTTCTTCAAGACGTCAAATGTGCGGCCGAGGTCCCCCAGATGTTCGGATACCGCTTTACTCTTCACCACCACATCGTCAACGTAGACTTTGATGCTCTTGCCCAGCATTGGCTCGAACATCCTCGTCATCATCCTTTGATAGGTGGATCTCGCGTTCTTCAGACTGAAAGGCATTACTTTGTAGTGGTAATTCCCGACGGGTGTCACGAAGGCGGTCTTCTCCTGGTCTTCCAGGGCCAGTGGTATCTGATGATAGCCTTGAAAGGCGTCTAGGAAGCTCATCAGAGGATGGCTCGTGGTCGCATCTACCAGCTGGTCGATCCGAGGCATGGGGAATGGGTCTTTTGGACATGCCCTATTTAGGTCGGTGAAATCCACACAGACCCTCCACTTTTCGCTCTTCTTTCTGACCACCATAGTATTGGCTAGCCATTCGGGATAGAAAACCTCTTTGATAGCCCCTGCGCGCTTGAATTTATTCACCTCTTCCCTTATGGCGTCAGCGTGCTCCCTCGATGGGCGTCGGGGCGGTTGTTTCTTGGGTACTATGGATGGATTAGCGTTGAGATGGTGACAGATGAAGGATGGGTCAATCCCGGGTGCGTCACAGGGGTCCCATGCAAATACGTCGATATTGCTTCGAAGGAACTCGACCAGCTCCTCTTGTTCGGTGGGAGGCAGCCGAGCCCCGACCCGAAAGAACTTCTCTGGATCGTCATCGATTACCACTTTCTCCAAGCCTTCACACTTGGCCCCTTCGGCAGCTACATTAAGGTGCGCTACCATGGTCTTTGATTGCTATAAACCCTCTTCGGTAATGGCCAAGGGCTGTGCATCAAGCTGACATGATATGGCAGCCACCGTGCATTGCCTCGCTGTGGGCTGGCAACCACAAATTTCTAGAACCTGGTCCCCTGATGGGAATTTCACCTTCTGGTGCAAGGAAGAAGCTACGCCCCCTAAGGTGTGGAGCCAGGGTCTCCCCACGATGGCCGTGTAGGGGGAGTATGTGTCCACCACTATGAAGTTCACCTCTACCACTTCTGGGCCGGTCTGTATGGGCAGCCTGATCATGCCCCTCGGGATGACGAGCTTCCCGTCGAAACTCATTAGGGGAGAGTCATATGGCGTTAAGTCCTCCGGTCTTAACCCCAGCCCCTTGTAGAGGTCCGGGTACATGACCTCTGCCGCGCTGCCACCATCTACCATCACTCTCTTCACGTCGTAGCCCCCAATTCTAAGGGTGACTACCAGAGCATCGTCATGAGGCTGGGTGGTCCCTATCTTGTCCTTCTCTGAGAAGCTCAAAGGAGGGCAGGAACTCCTCCTAGCCCTTTTCGACCCTGCCTGGGACTCCTCGGCTGGCAGTTGGGCCACAGTTAACACTCGCGAAGGGCGTGTGCCCGTTCTCCCCGGTGCCGCCAGGATTACGTTGATTGTGCCAGCGGGTTGCCCCATAGCGGTGTCCCTCTGGGGCTCTTGATACATTTGGCCCTGACGATTGTCGGGGTTGAGCAGCAAGTGCTTCAGCTTTCCTTCACGAACTAGCTGGTCCAGGTAGTTCCGGAGGTGCCTGCAGTCCTCTGTGGTATGCCCATGGTCCTGGTGGTATTGGCAGTAACGGTTCTGATTGCGCCTCTCAGGTTCCCCAGCCATCTTATTCGGCCACCTGAAGTACGGTTCGTCCTTTATCCTTTCCAGCACCCTATGCACGGGTTCTCGGAACACATCGTTGATGGTTTGAGCATTGGTCGCTCCAGGTTCTCCTCCGAAATCCCTCCTTGGGCGGGCGTTGTTATACCGGTCCGACCTGAAATCCCTCCTCTCCTGAGGGATGAACTTATCCTTCCCCTTGCCTTGCAACATATCTTCCTCCACCCGCTTGTATTTATCAATCCGATCCATCAGTTGCCGCATGCTGGTGGCGAGTTTTCCGGTCAAGGACTTCCTCAGGCCGTGCCCTATTGGTAGCCCATTCTGGAATGTAATGATGGCGACGGCGTCATACCTGCCGTCCAGCTCATTGTAGATCTCCCAGTACTTGTCCGAGTAGGCCTTGAGGGTCTCCCCGTCACGCATGGATAGGGACAATAGTGCACTCATGGGCCGAGGAGGCCTGCTGTTCGTGAAAAAGCGGGAACCAAAGGCCTGGGTCAGCTGTCTGTACGAGTCTATGGAATTCGTCCTCAGACCGTTGAACCACCTCATTGCCATAGGTCCCAAGTTGGATGGGAAGACTTTGCACATAAGCGCCTTGTTCTTGGAGTGGACAGCCATCCTCTGGTTGAACTGGCTCACATGCTCCACGGGATCCGTTTTGCCGTTGTAAGCAATGAAGGTTGGCTGCTGGAACCGCCGAGGAAGCTCTCCTCTATACGACGCGTGAAGGGCAACCTGGAGAGCTGATCCAGTGCCTTGCTCATGGCGTCACCTCCTACGCCCTGGGGGTTGGGTTGGCGCGCCTACGCCTCTGGTAGCGCTCGTCCTCGTGGGAGAAAGTCTCGCCGGGGGGTGTTCTTGACCTTTGTCTGTATTCGTCATCACTCTCGTCGTCAGAGGGCAGGTCAGGGCTAGGCTCGGACCGTCTTCGCTACGCACGGCGCAGCTTCCTCTTCAAACCATTTATCTCGCGCTGCATGGCCACCTTATCATCCTTCCCCTGGGAAGCGTGGCTATGGGCCTCTTCCGATTGCGTGGCCTAGCCCTTGTCGCGCTTCTGGGCTTGGTTTTCGCTCGCTGTTAAAGTATGCACGCTTCCTTCTCGAAATCGTCCATTGTCGTTCTGACCACCCCTGGGGTCGCCATAGTTACCCTGATGCCGCGGCTTCGCCAGTTCAGGTCGATTGGGAGTTCTTTGGTGAGGGCCCGATCCTACCATGCTTGGCTGCTGTCCTTACTAACGCACAAGTTCTTCCCACAGACGGCGCCAATTGTTGGGATTAGGTTTGAGGGAGTCGACCCAAGCCCAATTTCCCCGCAATGAATTTATAGAGAATGGACTCAAGAACTAGGCGTTAGTGAGAAGTGCAACGACCATGCATGATTGCATGTGGATTGGATAGCCTGAACGTGAATTAAGATGTGTAATAATGCTCATCGGACGTGCTCTCCAGGGCTTGGAATTCTTATAATTTCTGTTTTAAGACTGGCTACAAAGTTCTCTCAGAGAATACCGATTGCTATGATATTCCCTAGATCATATATCTCCCCCCTTTTTAGGAGGGGTTCCTTACATTATATATCCCTCTCCCAATCGATCCTAGCCCTATATTTGTAGAGGGATTAGGCTATCACTCGAGTGCCTGTCCCATCAGCCACCTTCCCATTCTCTCTATGGGTGGCAGCAACCAAGGTGGCACTGTTAAGGCGTCCCCTCCTCATTAATGCGGCCAGGACGTTAGTTGAGGGCATTTAATGTGGAGGTGACAGTTCATCTGGGACTTGCTCCTCTACCATGCTTCCATGTCCGGTATTTGGTATTTGCTGTTTGCTCCTTGGATGCTCGGGGAGGTTTCCTTTGATGGCGTGCTACTTGCCCGTTTTCGGATCTCGGAATTCCGAGGATGTTATCATCCTCGGCATTGTTTCGTGAGTAGCTGGGCATTACACTTCAGTCTTCGGACCTTGGGCGCGTCCTCGGCATGGGCCTTGGGCCTGGTTCGAAGTGGGCCGGGGTTGCTTGACTATTTTTGGCCCCACATACGGAATTCTTTAATATAATCTCATTCTTATTCTTTTTTAGTTTAGTTTTCGCTCCTCAATTTTATTAATGTTTTTACATTTTTTGTTTTTTGGTCTCCATTGTCTTCTATTTTTTTGTCCCACCTACTGCTATTGACTTTGAGGCTAGTGCTTACAAGTACATTTTAATTTTTTTTTTAGTCTCCATTGTCCTTTTTTTTTTTTTTTTAATGTTTCCTAATACTATAAATCCGAATGTTCAGCTCAGCTGAATAAAAATTAGGCAAAAGCACCATTTTGGTTCATATATTTTAGAGGTATGATCAATTTGATCCTTACTTTTTGGTAGTAGTCAATTTGATCTATATTATTTTTAATTTACAATCAATTTAATCCTTACTGGTAACTCATTAACGATAAATGCCTACATGGCTAACAATGTGCATTGTTGACATGATTAATGCTGACATGGCTACTTAAATAATAATAAAAAAATATTAATTAACATTATTCAATACCATGTCAATATTTTAATTAAAATAAATAAATAAAAAAAATAAAAAAAACATAAACAAAAAAATGAATTCCTCATATGGAATTGCTAAAACCATAGCCACTCATTACTAAAAGAATATCATCAAATATTCATATTCAAGAGATTTGGGGTTTAATTTCTGTCTACACCACAAACTGATTGGTGTTTTGTTTTGATGATAAAAAAACTATCTTCAGGAACAGATACTATAGGTAAAACTCTCTCAAAAAAAAAAGAAAAAAGGCACACTTAAACTCTCACACTGCAGATTCAAATCACTGCATTTTTGTTTGTCTTCCAATCACAATACTACATATTCACACCATCATCGTCAATGAAGCCCAAGCAAAGAAGGACCAAATCGGTCAATCGCTCTCATTCATCAGTAGCGGCACAATTGATTGTGACGAACCCACCACGGCTAGCACTTTCCTCACTTGCCGTTCACCACCATAAGCCACAATCGAGGTGGTCTCCTTGCTCTCTCTCTCTATCTCAACTTTTCTTGGACTATTCACTCGGTCTCTCCTTCGATCTATGATTGTGTGAGGGTTTGGGTTGTTTGATGGTTCAAAATATGTCTTAGTTGTGGTTGAAATTTGATTTTAGGGTCTGGTGATGGTGCTGGATTGTGCTAATTCGGGTTTGGTGGTGGGGTTGGACAATTGGGGTGGTGGTAATTTTGGGTTTGGTAGTGGTGAATTTGAATTAGTGGTGGTGCTAAACTATTGAGATGGTGGTGGTGATTTGGGATGTGGTGGCCTAGTGGATTTGGGTTAAGTGGTGAACATGTTTGGTTACCAAAAAAATTGCAAGAAAAGTAAAAAAGAAAATTGAAAAAAGATGTGAAAATATGTTTGGTTATCGAGAAATGTTAAGAAAATTAAAAGAAAATGATAAAATTGGTATATAAAAAAAACTATTTTCAAATGTTGATGTGGTTATTTTTTACTATGTAAGCGCTAATGTGGCATTAAAATTTTAACATGTCAGCATTAGGCATGCCAACAGTGCACACTGTTAGCCACATAAGCATTTTCTGTTAATGAGTTAACAGTAGGGGCCAAATTAATTGTAAGTTGAAAATAACAGGAATCAAATTAATTTCTACTAAAATGTAGGAACCAAATTAACTGTAACTCCAAAATGTAGGAACCAAAATGATGTTTTTGCCTAAAAATTATATAAATTCAAACTTTGTTTAAGTTTGAACCACACTTACAAATAATATTTTAACTTAAACTATTAAAAATTCCAAAATTTTGAGCTAAGCTTTGCTCAATTTGATTTATTAGTTAAGTTGAATCAAACTGGAGTTTCATATCAAATTTAAACTCGAGTTCAACCAAAGCACTTTATCAAATGTCAATAGCATTCACATTTTCTTATGCAAAATGGCTAAGAGCCCAAATATGCTTGATGAACACCACCCCCCCCCCCCCCCCCCCAAAAAAAAGACCAAATTGGCTTTGCTAAAGGAAAAGTAACATGGCAGCCCATTATTAAAAATGAAATTGAGCTGCCTCGTCACTTTTTCATTAATGAATTGACCTATTTTTAATATAAGGTCTATTGGCTGCAATTTCAAAACTCATGTACTAAAATGGCCAAAAATAAAAAGTTAAGGAATCTTATTGCAATAGTATAAAAAGTTTAGGGGATGTTAATTTGTTTTACCTATATAAAGTTTGATTTTTAGAATATGTTTTTCCCCTAAATTATGGTAATGAAGCTAATAATGAAATTTAAAGGGTTAGGAATATTTGTTATGATTTGCTTCATGATTATAGTTACTAGTATGTAATCCATGCTTAAGCACAGAAATGATGAATTGTAATAGTGCTATTGATGTTAGCTTGGGTTATAAAACATATAGAATATTGGTTCGAATAGGACATTTTGAGGTACTAAAATAGTTTTTACTTGCAATCTTCATGATATTGGTTATGCCAAGTTTCTCATTACATTGCTATTATGTATATAATTTTGAAAATCACTATTGAATACTACATATATAATATTGTAGACACCACATTTTGTACCCCTTTCAACTCGGGCCCCCGTTCCCCAATGATGTTGAATTCTAAGACCCAAGGAAACCCTTGCTGCACACATGCAAGAATTGGCCTAGCACATAGGCATGATCTTGCACACGCATAGAGAACTCCAGAAACATAAATAAGGCAAGTTTTCTGCATTAATACTGAGGTTCGGAACAAATCCCACATCATCTCGGAGTCATTCCAAACCCATATTTTTCACATTATAAGTAGCCTTTAATGGTATATTTCAAAAACACACAGAAATCCCATGGAAAAACACTAAGATTCACTAGAAATAGTGAATCAAAGAGGGAGTTTTTTACAAAACATCCTCAAGTCAATTTTCTTTTGATGACAGCATTTTCTGGCCTTGATCTTTGAGTTTAAAATTACTAATTGAATTGTGAATAGATTTAACTAAGGGAAATGGTAAAAAATAAAGCTTGAAGAGCTTTTGTTTGAGATATATAGTCTAAACTTTTCTTTTTCCTTTCTTTTCCTTTCTTCATTTTAATCTTTCTGTTTGTTTTAGTTGTTTGTTATAATATGTTTTAATATGTCTATATAGCTTAGGTTTGTGTAGTTGTATGTTTTAAAAGCATGTTAGGTTGCTAGAAATTGTGTTTTGAAATCTTGCTCTGTTTTTAGGGTTTCTGGGCATAAACCCACGTGCACATAATCTTGCCTATGCACACAAACTTGATTATGCGCACGCAGGGTTGTTCATGTGTGTGTATGAACTAGCTTAGAAACCCTAATTTTAATTCTTTTGATTTTGCTTTTGTTTCCATATGCAATACTTCTGTTTAGACTCTTTTTCATATTTTCATGCTTTTAAGTTTCTGTTTTATATGTTTAATTGCTTGTTTGTCCCTCACGTGTTAGAATTAGAGTTTGTTTTGTGTTTTCTTTGTCTTAATGCCATGAACATGCATTCATATATTCATGCATAATGCCATAGGTGCTGAGTTGCTGCAAGGTAAGTGAGGTAAGTCATGCATTTCACAATATACATGCATTTATTTGTGTTATGATCTTGCTTAGGTTTGATTATGTGATTATGTTCTTAATACTTTGGGTGATAACATTATTTGTTTGTCTTGTTTCTACCTTGATTTAATGTTCATATGCTTCTGCCTTGGATAAGATATGAAGATATAGTGATAGTAGCATGCTAGGATTTATGTTATGCCATGCTAGATAAATGCTAGGTTGGTTTGACATATATGCTAGATGTATGTTAGGGTTTATGATGTGAGATAGGAGCATGTTAGGGTTTGTGATTTAATGAGCCATGATGATATGACATGTATGCTAGATGAATGTTAGGCTTTGGATGACAAGCATGATAGGTGTATGGTTAGGGATAATTGATGTCATGTTGTGTGCTTAGATGTATGCTAGTGTGTGTGTGAGTTAGATAACAATATTGAGTGTACCTTTAATAGGGTTAAGACATTAGACACAATGAAGGGAAGCTAACCTTAGGGTTGGACTGTTTTGGGTGCCTAACACCTTCTCAAGACCATACCTTAACTCCGAACCCATATCTCTGGTAGTAAGATCATAAAAGGTCCTTACTCGAGCGGACACTATATATATGGTTCCTAGACCATTGCAAAACTAGGCAGCAACTTGCAACACTTTACGTTGCGTCCACAAATATCAATTCGCAATAACTGTTTGTGAAATTCTTCTAAATATAACACAAAATAAAAAAATAAACTGATCCAATAGTATCTCCTAAATTGAATAAGGATAGGTGCATGGGATTGTTTAGCTCAATTACAATTTGTTATTTTCAAGATCCTCGCATACAAAATATCTGAATATAAATAGTATAAAAAATATGCTCGCTAGTCTAGAGAAAAATAACAGCAATAAAAATCTAAAAAATTTAATTTTTATTGAAAGCTAACAAAAGCAAAATCTAATTTTGATTCGAATTGAATTTTCTCTAAACATTGGTTATATATATATAAAATCATTCAAACTCTCTTTTCCTCTAATTTTATATATATAGTTAAATATATGATTTGGTTTTTTATGGTTTATTTATATCGAATTCCTCGTTCTCTACATTGAATTAACTCACTTGGTACAAAAATTAAAAAACTTAGATTAGATGAGACACGTGGAGCAAAATTAAATTCTAATTGAATTCCAAATTTTACTCTGAATTAACTAACATGCACAAAAATTTAATAAATTTAGATTAGATGGAACATGTGGCGCAAAATCAGACTCAATTAAATTCCAATTTGAAATTTAATTGGATTTTCCCTCAGCTATATATTATGTATATATACACACACACACAGGAGAATGAGTTATGAATATGAAGTTAATCGTGACATTTGTACAAATGACTAATGAGGACACTTAATAAGATGATGAGGCCTTTGTAAACTTTTTTTTTTTTTTTTTTGAGAAAAGGCCTTTGTAAACTTTGGTAAGTATCTTAGTCAGGCGAAATAAAAAAAGGTGGGAATATAAAATTGGAGTTTGACTATATCTTAAGGAAGATCTATTGCAAAGAAATTCAGAATTTGATATTTTTGTTTGGTGAAAATTTAATGGGTTTAGTATCGTACTTTGTAAGCCATTCAAACATGAGATATTTTCAAAATTTAACATGGATTTTCACTGTTTTTTTGTTGTGAAATTTGGATAAATTATTACAATATTTTCACAGTAAGAATATAGAAGAAAATCTTACAAATTAGCAAAGCATTTGTTGAGGTCACACCGTGCCTTCAAAATAATTATCAAAAAACCAAAAAATATTTTTTGAAAAAAGAATCCTAATTAAATACCAAAGTTATTTGTCAAAGAGTGAACCCTAAGAATGAGTTAAAACGGGTTACCATCACAAGATGGGCATTGTAGGATGGCTAATGCCTTCCCCAAGTGTAGCTAATCTATCAAACTCATGTCTTCTAGTTCAAGACATGATTTTGGATTCTATTTTAAGTTAGGTACCATTAGATTCTTCTTTTAACTTAAATTAGGAAATAAAATTGCTTAGAAATGGGTGCCAAATCAAACATTAGAATTACAATGGTTGATTGTGACTCCATTAAAATATGGATTCATCTAATCAAAAAGATACTTATGGGTTTCTGTTAATTCAATTAGTAAAGTTTCTTGTTGTCGAATAAGATATCTAGGGTTTGATTCTCGTTTATACCAACAAACTAGTTGGTGTCTTAGTTCAATAATAAAGAGCAATTATTAGAAGCAGACGCCATAGGTTGAAATTATCTCTTAAATTCAAGGGAAATTGATACAGGACAACCAGAACAATCAAACACTAAAATTAAGGGTCGTCAATGGGCCGGGTCAGGCTGGCCCGACCCATTTTTACTTGGCCCAAGGGCACAATGGGCTCGGTATAATGGGCTATTAACTAGTTAACGGGTCGGGTCGGGCTGGGTCGAAAGAGAAAACCCCAGCCCACGACCCTGCCCATGGGCAATGCCCATTTTGTCTTTAATGGGCTAGGCTACTAAGTTGGGCCTAATGGGCTACCCATGAGATTGTGTTAGCATATTATTTTATTATTTTTTAAAATAAAGAATCAATTTTTAATAAAGGAATAATCAATCTAGTTTTTTTAAAAGGAAAGAATCAAAGAATTTAATACTTAATTACAATTTTTTTTATAGTCAAATCTATTTAATTTTTTGTTTTGTTGATGGAAACTTATTTATTTATTTTTAATTAAGGCTTCAAATAGTTTTTTATTTTTATCTTTAATAAAAAAAATCAAATGGTTAATTCAAGTTTGCTAGACTACTAGAAAAATATATATTTAGTAAACTAAGTTTATCACAATTATTTAAGTATCTTAGTGGTTGGGAGAGTTCTCTAAAGAAATTCTATTACAATATCTCAAGATCAATCTTTCATACACTTCCTATATATTTTTGCTAAAAATTCTAAGTTATTGGACTGGGCAATGGGTTGGGCCAACGGCTAGGCTACTGGGCTAGCCCACCGGGTGCCCATGGGCATAAAAACTAGCCCATGGCCTAACCCACTAGGCTAGTGGGCTACCCATGGGCCTCAATAACAATGGGTCGGGCTGCCCATTAGCCCGATGGGCTGCAAGGTTTTTGGGTCGGGCCATGGGCCATGGGCTGTTTGATGACCCTTAACTAAAATTGTAAGATGGAAAAATTAAATGAATATGACCTAGGAGTTAGCACCAAGTGAGAAAGCCACTAAGATTCCACACCTAATGTGAAACTAGAGTCAGCACCAGACCAAATAAACAAAATGCCAATTTTTTTCCATTCATAAAAAAATCAACTATCTCCTCCAAAAAGAGTACTATAGGTTGATTATATAGGGAAAAATAAACCCTATTTTTAATTAGAGTAGGAAACCCTATTTGCCTTATTACAAAAATAACATTGCTTCCAAATATTAAAATACTAATAGTCTAATAAAACACTATGACTTAAAATATAAAAATACAATTGACTTGCAAACATGAATAATACTAAATTAAAATGATAGTCTTCTTGTGTCTTCCGCTTCAAAAATAGCTCCAAGAAAGTTTAGAATGGTGGCCAGCAAGGACTACTACAATGATGGTCAATTGTATTGAACCAAAGAAGTTAATTTCGTACCATGCCGGTTAGTATAACCAATATTTACTGTACAACAACACAATCCGGCACATAAAAACCTTCATTATGTCTCACTTCAAAAACCGAACAATTCCAAAGTAAACTGGCTATTTCAGTCGAAAAATAGATTTTGTCCGATACATTTTTCTTTTGCATTTTCTTCACAAAGCAACTTCAATTGAGCCTATGAGACCCACTGATATTGGTGACAACAAGTTGTTGATGAGGAACTGAGATGGGTGAGAAATAGAGAGAACTTTATTAGGTTTGGGTTAGGGCTAGACAAATAAATAGGAAAACACAGACAAATAAAAAACAAAAAATGAAGATAATGATAAAGAGGAGAAGACGGTGAAAAGTAGAGAAGTGGAAAAGTCATGATATGTATGTAGAGGAGAAAAAAAAAAGAGGGGGGGGGGGGGGGGGGGGAAAGAATAAAGATGATTTTAGAAGGTGAAATTGAGGACTGAGAAAATACAGTGTAAGTGAAAAATAAAATAAATAATAAGAAAGGGCTGAGCTAGTGTCTTCTCTTAGAGCATTAGCATTGGGGGTATAAAACCCCCCAATGCTATTTTACAACATAAACCACTAAAAACATGCAACATCCGGGTATGTAGATGTAAAAAATTATACCATCTAGCTACAATGAATTGCTAGTTATACAACTTACCATTCAAGGTTGGGAAATTTAAAATTTCTTATTTTATTACTCTTATCTATTTCTCTCTTTGACTCTTCCTTTCTTCTCTCTATCTTCGACTCTCCCTCTTCTCTCTCTATTCACTTTGTATCTCCCTCCTATCTCTTTGTCGGCTGAAATTTTTGGTTGGGTTGAATCGGTGGTTGTTGGGTTGGGATTGTTGGTGGGTTTCGGTGGTGGTCGTTCCAATGGTTTTAGTGTTGGTTGTTCCAGTGTTCTAGTGGGTTAGAAGGGTGGTTTAGTGGTGGGTTTTTTTTTCCTCTGGTCTGATGGTGTTTCAATGGTATGTGGGTTTGATGGAGGAATGAATTGTTTATATTATTTAATGTTGTAGTTTATGTTATTTTAATGAGTTGTATGTAAAAATAGAAAATGACATGTTAGGTGAATTATAAAATGAGATGGTAAAATAGATAAAGTAGGTTTTTAGGGTGTAAAATAGAGATTTTTTTGCATCACCAGATGATAATGCTCTTATAGACTTACAGGCATGCTAACTTTTTTATTTATTTAATTAAGTAATTGACCTAATAATTACTAAAATAAAAAATTAATCTACTAAAAATTTATGGAGTAGATATTTGTATTATTAAAATTATTTATTTTTAGAATAACGTTTAATTTCAAAATTGGTTGTAGTTTAAGGTTACAACCTTACTCAACTTCTTTTTATTGGAAGTGATTTTTGATAAATCCACCATTGGATTCCACTTTTTTCTTATATCCTCCATGCTTGCAAAATTTCTAGAAAATTAAAGATCAATAGCTATGTCATAAATAAGTTGTTTAAATTGCAAGTTTTTGTAATTTAAAATTATGTATAAAATATAAGCTTATAAATTATATAAAAAATAATATCTGATTGGTACAAAATTTGACATATGTATTAAGAGCGTAAAGAACATACAATTCAACAGTTTGATTTTTAAAATATATAGTAACGTTAATTTTTTTAAAGGAAGTTGTAACCTTAAGTTACAACCAATTTTGTAACTAAACCTTTTCCTTTATTTTATACATCAAAGAAAACAATAATAATTAAATTAATTAATTAACTATATATATAAAAAATGGTGATAACCTTGAAACGATACACCGGTATTAATTGGTACCTACAAATTTTGTTCCTCTAATCAAATTGAAATGGATTCTAGGATTGTATTGACTCCCTTGTATTGAATTGAATAGTGTCAGTGATGATTAAGTTGAGTAATGATTGATGAAGGGCTATTTGAATCCTATTAAGGCTTGAATAGAGTGGTTCTAATAAGCATTGGCATTGGGTTTTTAAATGGTATATGTTGGGGGGATTTTAGCATCAAAGCACAAAACAAGCACATTACTCGGTCTTTTAATTGCAAAATTTTTTACAATAATGCTACAGTACATTTCTACATTTAGACTTTACTATTCACGGATTGCAAAACTAAATATCATTATTTTATTCTGACTCTCTCTCCTATTTGTCTTGTTCTCACTTCCTTTTCATTATTTCAATTATTTTTTATAAAGAGGAAGAGAAAGAAAGAGTTGGTAAAAATAATATATTAATGAATAGATGAGATAATTAAAAAATGAGATGTTGGGTGTATTGTAAAATAGTATGATGTAATAGATAAACTGGCTTTTGAGATGGTAAAATGAGATTTTTTGTAGATACTAGATGCTAATGCTATATTTACCAACCATGTTAAAAAAGAGCAGGGCGGACCCACATTGGCCCCCCAAAATTTTTTAAAATTGCATTATAGCGTGTAAAAACTAGCACCCAGACCCCTTTTGCAAGAGCTGCCCCTCTTGTGAGTATCCATATCAAGTTTGTTCACTTTTTTTTTTAATCAAAACCTGTCATTAAGTTCGAATAGAAAGCATACTGCAACCATCAAGAGGTCATGTTTGGACAAATAAAAAATTATTCTTATCCGTTTCCAATTATATTTTAATTTAATTTCTATTTATTTATCTAATGATTATGATTTTATTTTAATTTTTCCTTGAATTTATTAAACCAATTAATACCACTAACCTTAACCTCATAAACATGTTAAAACTAGCAACATTGTCTTTGCCTTTGACGTTTGTAGACGCAAATCTCGAAATTGATGTATGAAAATTGAAAATTCATTAGTATTGTAATTATGAGTGCAACACCTAATTATTATTGCAAAATTTTTACAATACCTTTGTGTGGGTCGTAAATGATAAATAACCCTTCTAAGGACACAACTAATTTATAATATGGGGCTACTAACAATTTACAATGGGAGATTTGAATAAGAACAAGGTTTAAGCATAAGACTAAGTAAAGAGATGGTATTTATTCATGCACAAGAAAAAGAATACACTTTTCACTCTTAAGAACATGCTCTTGAAGGTGTTCTAACGTTCTGCTTTTCTCTCTCCTCTTCTCTCTCTCAGTTTTTGTCTAATTATTTGTGTGTCCCTCCCTTTGCTCTTATTCTCCCTTATATTTTCCCTACTTTTTTCTCAGGGATGTGTTGTCCCTGCACAACTGGAGGGGTTCTTGTCCCCATCAAGCTCTTGTTTTTCTACTTTCATGATGAATGGAGACTTTTAAGGCTACATGCACTGTTCAGGCTAGTCATTCATTAATAAATGCGACTGTACCAGGCAGGTGAGTCTCATTAATGCGGATGTGACTATTGTTTTATCAGGAAGCTTTAGTAGGCTTCCTCAGACAATTCTACATTTCCTAGAATTCCCCCTCGGTAGCTTAGAGAGTACATCACCCTTGGTGGCTTGGCAAGTGTCTCATCCTTGGATTTCGATCTGTGGTATCTCTAATGAGAATGGTATCTTGGCTTGATCCGTGGTTCGAGGTCTTACTCTTTCAAAAAGGCCTGTCATCAGAACAGGATAGTCATCATTGGGCCTAGGGCTGTCCACGAGTCGGTCTGGGTTGGGTTTGTGCCCAACTTGAAACCGACCAGCCGGAATTGGGTGAGAAAAAAATGCACCCACCGTCGACTCGTCGGAGTAATCGGGTCGGGCGGTTCAGACCATCAACGGGTGGTGGGCGGGTCTGTCGAAGTCCTAGATCTGAGAAGATGGAAAGAAAATGGTGAAAAAAACACAGATCCAGCAAAGAAACCCAAATTCCGGCAATATTTCCCTTACATTTAGTGAGATTTCGCCAGATCCAGTGAAAATCTCATCGGATTTGATGAGATTTCGCCAGATTCGGTTAAAATCTCACCGGATCTAAGGGAAATATCACCAGAATCTGGGTTTCTTCGCTGGATTCTGGAAAATTATCGCCGGAATCTAGAAATCTTTCGGTTGGTTCAGGTTTTTTGGGTTTTAGGGAAGGAAAACCGAAACCGGCTTGCCGGAATCGATTTCTGGTGGTGAAGACCCGCTGCCGACCCACCGGAGTAGTTAGGTTGGCTTGATTCAGGTCGGATCCGGTCGGTTCTTCACGTGGGTCAGGTTACCGGATCAATCTGGACAACCCTAATTGGGCCTATTTTCATTTGAGGCCTAATGTTACTTGGTCTCATAAACCACTTCCCTACAACCTTCATATACAAAAGTAATCTTGAATTTATCTTTTGACCATAGTTATCTAGTTTGGTTGAATTTAAATTTTATTTATTTTATGGTTGCATTATTTATTTTGTTATATATATATATATATATATATATATAAACACACACACACACACTACTATTTAAGGGGCTTCCCTGGTTTGGAATCCTCAATTTTGATGCCCAAAATACCCTCAAGTTTACCAGTTTAGAAATTTTAAATAATAGGGTTATATATATATATATAATTGCTAATTTAAAAACTCCTAAATTTTTAGCTAAATTTAAAAAAGCCGTTTACAAACTACTTGGTCCTTTAAAAATATTTTTTTAAAAACACATCATTTTTTCTCTAAAAATTAGCACATAATATCTCATCTCACACAGAAAAGATATATTTCACACATTTTTGCTGCACCTTTTTCCTAAAAACTAGCGCACACTATTTCTATTAAAAAATATCTCACATCTCTTTTACGGGTTTTTGTAGTATGTTATTTTGCTCTCTTTTTATGTCCCTCTCCTCCCAAAACAAAAAATTATACTAAAAATCAAAATAAAGAAGATCTAAAAAGTTAGGGTTTTGTTGTAAAAATTATGAACAAACATTAACTTTTTTTCATATCATTAGCCTATTCCAGTTTCTCATTTCCATCTTCTCTCCACAACCCATTTCATATTTTTACATCCCAACCTTTCAATCAAAACCCTTTATGAAACCAAAACTTAATTCATAATCCAACACAAAAAAAACCTCTGGAAAATTCACCCAAATCCACCATTAACAAACCCCAAGAGCCAAACCCAACATAAAACACAACCTCCTTCTTGAATTGAAAGTAGTAGGAAGAATCAAAGGGTTTCAAATAAGTTCCAGCAAAGGCCAGAGAAAGAACCATGGTCGTCAATGGTGGTTGTGAATGAAGCAACGACAAAAAATAATTGCAGAGGTGCAAGTTCTAGCTTTGGCCATGGGTTCCTTGGATGAGATCGAAGAGAGAGAAAGGTGGATTAGCTATGGATTTCTTCGTACAAACCCATACCCATATATCTCGGGCCCTCTCTGTTTGAGCCATTGCTCGCTGCTGCCATCACATGGTGATCCAATTGGCCGTTGGTGCTGTGGGGATTTGAATGTAGAGAAGACAACCTAGCGAGGCTTCGGCCATGGTTCCCTGGATGAGATTGAAAAGAGAGAAAGGTGGCTTCAAACTAAGATCGGCAGTGGATCGGCCATTTGTTTAAGCCATTGCTCGCTGCCTCATGCCACCACCATCACGCTATCTTAGATCTTCCTCTCTCTTCTTTGTGTGAGCTGTTGCTATGGTGTATGTGTCTGAAAGTGTGGGATTTTGAAATTTAAGGTGTGGCCATGTAGGATTTTTGTGAATGTTTGAAAGTGTTTGAAAGGATTTTTGTGAAATTAGACTAGAGTTTGGGGTCGGATTGGGTTTGGGGTTGACTTGCAATCGACTTGACTAAATTGAGTGAACAGAAAATGGACCTGCGGTTGATCGAATGTTTAGGTCGAACCTAGAGGCACAGGTCATCGGTTGAGCGGGTCAAACCGTCGGGTGATTTCGGGTTTGAATCTCAACAAGATAAAGATCAAAACCCAATGAACAAAGAGATCAAAACCCAGACAACAAAGAAATCAAATTTCAAATAACACAAATCAAGACCAAAAATACCAGATCCATGAGACTGAAATGAAAAAGAGGGATATAAGACTAACCCACACCAACACCACCATTCCTTTGCCACCATCACCACGTCCACAAGATCAGTACAATTTTTTTTATAAAAAAATAAAACAAAACCTTTTTTTTTACTAACCCAGAGGCACAGACTACACAAGATCATAGGAAGGATTCATAAATATGTGGATATTCAAGTTAAACTTTGAGTCAATGACAGCGGTGATAGACCTAACTCGGCGACGGTGGCAGTAAGGAGGCTAGGGTAAGGGGTAGCAATAGAGGCATAAAGCCCAACTTGGCAACGGGCGACGGCGGCAGAGGGTTAGGGATTTGAGAGAGAGATCAGAGAGGGTGAGAGATCCAAAAGTGAGAAAATTTTCTGAAACTAATAAGGGTTGAGTTGAGCATAGAGAGTGAGATCAAAGTATTAGATTACTGTTTTGTTTTGTTTTATCTTTCATTTATTTTTTATTTTTATTTTTTTAGAAAGGGTATGCGTGTTCAGTGTAGAAAGTGAGAACCCAGGTCCATGATTTTCCTTTTTAAAATTCTAAGCGTTCGGGTTGGTTTATACGGGTTAGAATTCAAGGGACCCGAAACCTACCCGCAAAAACGAATTTTAAAATTATTAGACCCATACTTGACCCATTTGGGCATTTAGATCTGCTCGTGGGTCTTCGGGTTGGATTGGGTTGGACGGGTGGGTCGGGTTTGACAGGTTGATGGATAGCCTTAATGTTTGTAAATGTTTTTTGGATTTGTGTGAATGTGAAAATTTTATTGGGAATGATTGGCATAAGACTGTTTATATCAAGAGGAAGTGCGTTCTTCAACCCAAGCTTTACAATTTTTAAAAATTTGCTTTAGATCTTCTTTCTCTTGTTTTTTAGTATAATTTTTTGTTTTGGGAGGAGAGAGACATAAAAAGAGAGTAAAATTACATATCGACTCTTATTTTTAATAGAGGTGGGTGACAGAGTCCTAACAAAGGTAATCTCAAGTGGGCAAAGTATTAAGTTTTATATCATGAGTAAGCAAAGTCTAAATGGGCCAAACCACAGGTGAGTTTACTATAATTTGCCCAAAAGAAAATGCATGCTATTGGGCTCATGAGTCACTAATACTTGCATTAACAAAATGTAGCATTCTTATGAACATATTATTTACCTTCAAAAAAATAAAATCATGTTCCAGATGCACCAATTCTTCTTCTACTATTTTATACTCGGGAGCAGGTAGGGTGCTACTAAGGTTACGCTCAGGTAGGAAAGCCACACTGACCGCCCCCTTCTACCCATTTTTCATTACCCAAAAAAAGAAAAGAAAAAAGAATAAGAAGGTTTTGAACCAATTGCATATGACTGTGTGAATATGTAAATAACAAAAGGTAGGAAGTCTCCTACAGAATACAATATATACCTACTGATGCAAAAGCTCAAGGGCTTTTAACAAAGTTGGCCTAAACCTATTCACATCAAGCTTTACATTTTGTTTGTCCATATACACTGACTTAAATGCTATAAATCCTTGTTTCTGGATTGAATGAGGGTCCTTAAAAACCACATGGTCAGGAGGGTATTGTTGTACCAGAGTGCTCTCTTCTGTGCTTATCTTGTATTCCAAGTACTTTACATTCATATCCTTTGTGGGCTCTCCATAGTCAGTTCTTGCCAGCCATTCAAAGTCCCCAAAGGGAACTATTTGGATTAATATTGCATTCTTGGGAAGGAAAACAATGTTGGTCAAACCAGCTCCAGGACCCCCATTAACACATCACAAGAATTCACAAGTTCTGCAAATTTTGAAACGTTCATAGTAGGCTCCGCAACAGTAACCTTGTAGCCCAAGCTACTTGCCATTTTAGTTATTTCCCCTATGTTTGTGAAAGACCGTGTTCTCTTTCTTGAAATGATCAGAAGATGTGGCATTTTATGTTGATCATCTCTGAGTTTGATTGCATTGACTCTCTTTAGTGAATAACAACTTCTTAAGAACTCTCTGAAGTCACTCATAGAGTATGAGTATTTTGAAGGATCAATACTCAGCTCTTTGACATTTCGCTTTAGACCAACAATCACACTTGGGAAGCAATGGACCTCTTGTGCTCTGTCAATGTCCATCAGCTCATATCTGGACAAGTTCTTTAGGATTGCTTTGAACTTTGCAATCCACCATGGTCGTTTGTCTGTAATGAAAAATTGTACTTCTCCATTATATTGTCGAGAAGTTAAATATAATGGAATAACCACGTCCGAAAAATCGTGGAAATGATTTCCTGTATATCCCCCTTGAGAAAAAAGGATGGCTGGAACACTGATTTTTTTTGCATGGAGAGATTTCATTGCGGCGCGATAATTTTACCGACCATTCCTTAATTGGATTCATTGCTGCTGGGTCATCTTTTCTAGCATAAGGTCTTATACTCCATGAATTATTGTTCCCTGCCAAGATGCTCATTTCAGATGAAACAAGGAAAACTGATGAAGAATTCCCTTAATCCTAACATCCCCGTCGATATTGCAAATATCACCTCTTCGTTCGGTAACATCGCACAAAGGCTCCATTTTCTTTATAACAGGCTCTATTTTGTTTGTCACAGGCTCCATCTTGTCTGTCATGATTTCTGCAGCTGAAAAATTGACGTATCAGAATTACTAGTAAATGGTTAAATTCATCATTTCCTACCCGTTTAAGCTTTTGAGAAAATTGAGCTAAAATATTGCGGCTAAATAATTAAATTCACTATTTCTTGATAACTCAAGCTTTTGCTTGTCAAGATTGATCAAAACTAACCTTTAACTGTTTCCTGAGAGCTGCTTGTATTTGTTTCTGATAAGTGAGTCAGTGGAGCCAAAGGTGTCGAGTAGGTGCCGCTTGTATCTCTGACCATCAGCTTTTCAAAACCAGCAGCCATAGACAGCTTCAAGTTCACTGTAAAGCATTACAAGATAAGATCCGAACGAGACATAATATATAAGATATTGACTCCTCAAAACACAGCACTAATATAGATTTAATAAAATCATCAAAATAATTTTGTGTTGCAAAAATTAGATTGGTTAACGTAAGAATGAAGGACATACAAGCTGGTAGAGGACCCAAATAAGGCTTAAACAAACACAGTGCAAAAGCTCAATGCAATAAGCAAGCAACCAAAAAATGCTCCATATCCCAATTTTTTCTTCTCGTGCTTACTAAAGCTTTTGGCAAGTAGATCATCGTACATCATTTTGGTAGCTAAGCACAACACACGCTTGGTCTGAATCTAGAAGGCCATTCTACAAGTGAAGGCTTTATCTTTGAGGGAAATGAGCATCTAAAGAATCAGGCTATATCCTTTTAAAAACTCTAAGTGAACCAACAAAGAAAGTTCAAGTGGACGGCAGAGAAAGATTTGAATTCCATTTTGGTTGACAATTGGAGAGGAGGTTGAGAAGCATTAATATTTTCTATGAATTGTTGCCCCCCACGAAGTTGGTAGCTCTTGTCTTGGCAAATTTTAAAAAATACCAAATGAAATCGGACGAAAGCGACTGCAGTTGACTGTTGAAACAAACACCTCTAAATTTCATGATTGATTTGGTGATATTTCGAGCATGATGAGAATGAACAGCAGCTTTGGATTCCAGCTCGAAAGGTATGCACCATCGTAACTTAGAAGAATATGGATATCATCGTTACTAATTGTAATAAAGATATAATGGGTTCAAATTAGTTCAATCCGTAAAATTTCTTATTATCAAGTAAGAGAACTAGAGATGTGAAGATACTATAATTAAAATTCTATCATATCTATTAAAAAAGAATTGTAACAATGATACATCTATCTATTTATAATATAATATAAAAATTGGGTCCTTAAATTGGAGGATATACAAAATGGTAACATGTATCCTTTTGAAAATGCATAAAACAATAACATATATAATGTTGGAAAGATTATGCCACGTGGCAAATAATTATTGGTACATGTCAAATTTATTTTGCCATA
This sequence comes from Quercus ilex subsp. ballota, assembly GCA_032727855.1. Taxonomy (NCBI): domain Eukaryota; kingdom Viridiplantae; phylum Streptophyta; class Magnoliopsida; order Fagales; family Fagaceae; genus Quercus; species Quercus ilex. The sequence goes on from CM064917.1 coordinate 27,173,573, forward strand.
TTTCAACAATAAATTCCACCATTGTAGTAAATTTCTACTACAAGCTACTTTAAATACTCTAAATTGTCCTTAAATACACATCAAAAATTTACCTTTATAATAAATTCTTAAATAATATGTAGATAAATACTTCAATATCCATTATTAGCTCATTTAAATACTTAATTTTTTTCCCCTTTTTTCTCTTTGAAACTACCTTACAAAGATTTATTTTTTTTTATTTTTTGTATAAGTAACCTAAAAAGAGTCTTAAAAAATTAATTTATAAAAGTTAAATCCTCAAATTGGAAGATGCAAACAATGGTGACACGTTTCCTTTTGACAATGTAGAAAATAATAACAACTTATAACATTGGGAAGATTATGCCACATGGTAAATAATTATTGCCATATGTCAACATTAAATTCCACCATTATAATAAATATCCACTACAAACTCCTTTAAATACTCTAAATTTTCCTTAAATATACATTAAAAATTCCACATTTATAATAAATTCCTAAATAATATGTAATTAAATACTTAAATATCCATTATTAGCTCCTTTAAATACTCAATTTTTTTTCTTTTTCTTTTTTTTTTTTCTCTTGGAAACTACTTGTGGGGCCAAAGAATCCTACGGCCCAGCCCAGTTCGTCCCTGGGCCGAAGGCCTGGGCCGAGGAGGCACCCTAAGTCCGAGGATGACCCCATCATCGGACGTCCGAGAACTTGAGGGACAAACTCATGACAAGCAGTCACCTTCGCATTAAATGTACCTGACTACCGCCCTGGTCGCATTAATGAGGAAAGGACCCGGCACCAACGTCACCTTGGTTGCCGCGACTCTCAAAGAGACTGAGAAGGCGGCTGATGGGACAAGCACCTGAGTATTGTCGAAATCGCTCAACACGTGTATGGCTAGGATCGGTTGGGTAAAGAGTATATAATGTAGGGGAATCCCTCCTGAAAAGGGAGGAAAAGAGGGGCGAGAAAAAAGGGAAGAAAGCCTCCTCGGCCATGGGCCGAGGAGCATCCCCCAATTGTAAAGATGTTCTAAGTTTTTCTTCAATAAAAGAGAATGGGGTTCACGCCTCGTGAACGCCAGCCAGCGCCTAGACCTTCGATCCACTCTCTACAAATTCATTGTTGTGGGTTTGATGGGCCCTTGACCCATGCCCTTTGGGCTCTGGGCCGCAAAAGCAGACCCTACAATTGGCACCGTCTGTGGGGAGGATTAGTGCGCCGGCCGGCGAAACAGGCGACTGTTCTAAATAGATATTCTACAGAAGATCGGTGGTGATGCAAAAAAAGAAAGAACTACAAAACAAATATTGCAGAAAGACAAAAGTGCGAGACAGAAGATTCAATAGCAAAAAAAAAACTTTATATTATTTCAAAAAAAAAAGAGGTACAAATTACAATCAGAGGCTCAGGCAGGCATGTTTAAAACTGTTCCTACCAGCTAGTCCTACAATCAGAGGCCCAGGCGGACCCATCCTAAAACTAGCTAGAGGGAAGTGTCAACCCGTACCCTTACTGGCATCAAGAGAATGGGAGAGCTTGACAGTAAGCGGGCAGAAGGGGGCTGGGGCTAGCTCGTTTCAAGGCCACCAACAACTCCTTTCTCGGAGCGGAGAAGATTGAAAAAAGCGAGGAGCAGATACAGGGGCTCCGGGATGCCCTCCCCATGATGTTCCCTTGATTTTCTCCAACCCCCACGAGCGCTGGCCATTGGAGATGGCAACACTCGAGCACCGCCCATGATGTGAGTTCGCACGTCTCCTCCGTCGGGGGTGCACTCAGAGGAGAAGCGTTAGGTAGTTCAACGACATCCCTCAGGGCCACCGTGCATGGCGCCATCGGGGTTACGCCTAGACTCTGCCGCACCGGAAGCCCAATGGGGGCTGCGGCCACAACGGCTCTTGGCACGGATGTCCTCACATCCGCCCAAAGCCGCCCCATATCTCCTAACTCCGTTCGCAATTCCGGAGGGGTTATTAGAGGCTCTTGGGGAGTTGAAGGGGTGTGTTCTTTCTGTTTGTGTTGGGAGGTTCATGGAGTATGGAGAAATCATCCCCCCGGAAAGCCTTATATAGAGGATGAGGGTTGGTGAGAATTAATTCACGTAGAATTCGAAAAGAGCGTTACCGAAGCGTTGGATAATAATGAGGCTGCCAGATTCCAAGGGGGCCGCAGACTGTTGGACTTATGTTGATTTACGAGGCCATTAATGAAGGCGCGTCTCGCGCACCGAAGCATCAGGCGCGGAACACGAACGGCCAAGGGACGCTTCGCAAATAAAAAAGATGGGGGCTCGAGATGGAGGAGAGATCAATGCCACGTGTAAGACCATGATCCGTCCGAAGGAAGAATCGTCTCCAGTAAAGCAGTCCAAGGACAAACCCCTACTTACAGAGAAATGAAAGTGTTAGACAAAACCAAGGTTCTGCATGGTCCTCGGACTCAGGCCTATGGGGAAACTAACCACTTCAGACGAACAAGTGTTAGACAAAACCAAGGCTCTGCATGGTCCTCGGACTCAGGCCTATGGGGAAACTAACCACTTCAGAAGCCAAGTGTTAGACAGAACCAAGGCTCCGCATGGTCCTCGGACTCAGGCCTATGGAGAAACTAACCACTTCAGACGAACAAGTGTTAGACAGAACCAAGGCTCTGCATGGTCCTCGGACTTAGGCCTATGGGGAAACTAACCACTTCGAAGCACAAGTGTTAGACAGAACCAAGGTTCTGCATGGTCCTCGGACTCAGGCCTATGGGGAAACTAACCACTTCAGACGAACAAGTGTTAGACAGAACCAAGGCTCTGCATGGTCCTCGGACTTAGGCCTATGGGGAAACTAACCATTTCGAAGCACAAGTGTTAGACAGAACCAAGGCTCTGCAAGGTCCTCGGACTCAGGCTATGGGCAAACTAACCACTTCAGAAGCCAAGTGTTAGACAGAACCAAGGCTCTGCATGGTCCTCGGACTCAGGCCTATGGGGAAACTAACCACATCAGATGATCCTAAGTGTTAGACAGAACCAAGGCTCTGCATGGTCCTAAGACCCAGGCCTATAAGGAAACTAACCACTTCAGAAGCCAAGTGTTAGACAGAACCAAGGCTCTGCATGGTCCTCGGACTCAGGCCTATGGGGAAACTAACCACTTCAGACGAACAAGTGTTAGACAGAACCAAGGCTCTGCATGGTCCTCGGACTCAGGCCTATGGGGAAACTAACCACTTCGAAGCACAAGTGTTAGACAGAACCAAGGCTCTGCATGGTCCTCGGACTCAGGCCTATGGGGAAACTAACCACTTCAGACGAACAAGTGTTAGACAGAACCAAGGCTCTGCATGGTCCTCGGACTCAGGCCTATGGGGAAACTAACCACTTCAGAAGCCAAGTGTTAGACAGAACCAAGGCTCTGCATGGTCCTCGGACTCAAGGCTATGGGGAAACTAACCACTTCAGACGAACAAGTGTTAGACAGAACCAAGGCTCTGCATGGTCCTCGGACTCAGGCTTATGGGGAAACTAATCACTTCAGACGAACAAGTGTTAGACAGAACTAAGGCTCTGCATGGTCCTCGGACTCAGGCTTATGGGGAAACTAACCACTTCGAAGCACAAGTGTTAGACAGAACCAAGGCTCTGCATGGTCCTCGGACTCAGGCCTATGGGGAAGCTAACCACTTCAGACGAATAAGTGTTAGACAGAACCAAGGCTCTGCATGGTCCTCGGACTCAGGCCTATGTGGAAACTAACCACTTCAGAAGCCAAGTGTTAGAAAGAACCAAAGCTCTGCATGGTCCTCGGACTCAGGCCTATCGGGAAACTAACCACTTCAGACGAACAAGTGTTAGACAGAACTAAGGCTCTGCATGGTCCTCGAACTCAGGCCTATGGGGAAACTTACCACTTCAGACGAACAAGTGTTAGACAGAACCAAGGCTCTGCATGGTCCTTGGACTCAGGCCTGTGGGGAAACTAACCACTTCGAAGCACAAGTGTTAGACAGAACCAAGGCTCTGCATGGTCCTCGGACTCAGGCCTATGGGGAAACTAACCACTTCGAAGCACAAGTGTTAGACAGAACCAAGGCTCTGCATGGTCCTCGGACTCAGGCCTATCGGGAAACTAACCACTTCAGACGAACAAGTGTTAGACAAGACCAAGGTTTTGCATGGTCCTCGGACTCAGGCCTATGGGGAAACTAACCACTTCAGAAGCCAAGTGTTAGACAGAACCAAGGCTCTGCATGGTCCTCGGACTCAGGCCTATGGGAAAACTTACCACTTCAGAAGCCAAGTGTTAGACAGAACCAAGGCTCTGCATGGTCCTCAGACTCAGGCCTATGGGGAAACTAACCACTTCAGACGAACAAGTGTTAGACAGAACCAAGGCTCTGCATGGTCCTCGGACTCAGGCCTATGTGGAAACTAACCACTTCAGAAGCCAAGTGTTAGACAGAACCAAGGCTCTGCATGGTCCTCGGACTCAGGCCTATGGGGAAACTAACCACCTTAGATGATCCTAAGTGTTAGACAGAACCAAGGCTCTGCATGGTCCTCGGACTCAGGCTTACGGGGAAATTAACCACCTCAGATGATCCTAAGTGTTAGACAGAACCAAGACTCTGCATGGTCCTCGGCCTCAGGCTCACGGGGAAACTAACCACCTCAGACGATCCTAAGTGTTAGACAGAACCAAGTCACTGCATGGTCCCAGGACTCAGGCCTATGGGGAAACTAACTCCTTCAGAGGATTCTAGGTGTTAGACAGAACCAAAAGCACTGCATGGTCCCAGGACTCAGACCTATGGGGAAAACTAACTCCTTCAGAGGATTCTAAGTGTTAGACAGAACCAAAAGCACTGTATGGTCCTCGGACTCGAGCCTGTGGGGAAGCCAACTACTTCAAGGAGATCCTAAGTGTCTGCTCAAAGAATTTTCTACCTGGCCCTTAGGAAACGGAGAGTCCACCCAAGCATACCTGCCTTCGTTATAACAATTGATGCCGCGATTGGTCGAGATGCAATTGAAATTAAAATCATATAAGTAAAGAAAAAGCGGATAGCGTGCAAGTAAGTAAACTACCACAACAAACAGAAAAAGAAGCAAAGCTCGCATTCCATTAAGTCCAGAAAAAGTTACACGGTAGGAATTACGCTACAATCTAAAAAAAATGCAAAAGGAAAGAGAAACGACGGCGTCAAGGGGCTTGCCCTGCCCACTTATTTTCCTTCCTCGGCAGGGGGTTGGACCGTAGCAGCTTCAGAACCTTCTGAGCCTTGGCCAGAAGGGGCAGCCTGCGAAGGCGTGGCAGGAACGGCTGCCTCCTCAGCAGAAGAAAATTCAACTTCAGAGCTGGGCTTCGCAACCTCCTGGGGCGCCTCCTCAGCGGGGCCCTCACCTGATTCAGCTACCTGGGGAGGGTTACTTACTTGGACGAGCTCGCCCATGGGTTCAGCAATGGAGGTGTCCTTACCCGTAGCAGCACTGGCTTCCTCTGCAGCCTCTTCGGCCTCAGCGCCACTTGGAGTTGCCTCGCGAATGGTAGGAGGGTAGTACACACTTTCCTCCTTCCACAAGGCAGACGAGGCCTCAACCCCAGCCTGCCTGAGAGCCTCCATCCAAACTTCATCGGAGTAACGCCTGCACAACCCGGGGACCTGAACCTTAAAGGCTGCCTCGGTCTCGGCCATCCTCGCAACATAGGCCTCCTCCTCGGCTTCCCGCTTAGTGGCCAGGGCGTCCTCTCTGCAGTGGTCAGCCTCAAACTTGGCCCTAACGGCCTCGTCCCTGGCCTCCTCTGCCACCCTCTTAGCTTCCTCTACAGCAGCCACCTTCCTTGGCAGATCAGCAAGCAGCTTCTTTGCCATCTTCAGCTGCTCCTCCGCCTCGCCCAGGCGCTTTGTCTGATCTTCGGCCTGCTTCTGGAAGTCGGCGAGTCCTGACAGGGCAGTATCCCGAGCACTGGTCATCGCACTCAGCTCATCCCGAGCCTTGGCAAGATCAGCCTTGGAGTTTTTAAGGACCTGTGAGGCCTTCAGGTGCTTCTCACGCTCCGCGTCCGCGGCTTTCCCCTGGTCACGGGCTACGTCCTCCAACCTGTAAGTGGCTTGAATGGCCTGCCCAACAAAACAAGCACACGGTTAGCCGAGACCAAAAAAGGGATGGAGAAAGCTAAAACTGAAAAAGTCATAAGTGTTGAGGGGCTTACCATTCCCAGGTACCGCTTGAGGCAGAGAAAAACCTCCCTGCTCTTCATAGCTCCCAGCTTCACCATGTCAGTTGGGAGTAGCAGGCACCTTTCCAGCGCGTCGGCCACGTATGTGCCTTCGCATTCTTTGAAGTCCCTGAGGGAGGAGTCTTCCCTCAGCGGCCCCCTATGGAGCATTGGGGCAGGAAGCCAAGCCTGAGGCTCGGTCTGGGCGTCAACCCTTTTATCCTGACCTCGGGAGCCTATCTTCAGCTGTTTAGATGGCCGCCGAGTATCATCCTCCTCCCGTGGGGACTCGGACTTTTCCTCAGCCGGCCTTTTGCCCTTATCCTTTTTCTGCTTGGGGTCAGAGGGCTCGTGCCTAGGAGGAAGCCTTGACTGGGAAGTGGACGACCTGCCCTGGGCAGAGCGAGTCTTGGGAGGAGGAGGAGGAAGCTCCGGCTTGGATTTCCCCGATTGGCCTTTGATCAGATCCGACAGGCTAGGTTGGGGCCTCTTCTTGTAACCCATCTCGCGTCGAGGAGGAGACTTAGGTGTTTGGAAATTTGCTTCTGTCAGACAAGGGTCACCCAAATCTCTTAGGGGGTCCTCGGACTGATGGACCTGTTCAAACACGTCAAACTCGTCCTCGGCGGGGCCAAAGTCAGCAACTACCTCTTCCCTCTCTGGGCCTTCTTCGGCAGCCTCTGAGGACCTAAGGAAGGAGAAGGGACCCGCAGGTACTATGCCTTCTGATGTGGAGGGCACCTCGGGGAACCGGAACCCGTCTTCGGTCACGGTTATTTTTCGAAGCCGAGGATCCTTTGCTTTGATCACGTACTTCGGCGCCGCAAACGACTTGTGAGTGGGGTCGTATCTCAAGATCTGGTGAGTGGCCCTAACCTGATTATCGGTCTCGTTCACGAAAACCTCTACCCTCAGCACCTTTTGCAAATCCTCCCGATTGATCAAGTTGAAGTGGCGCGTGAAGGCGTGCGGATCTGCAAGAGGAAACACATTCACATTAGAAACCAGACGGTGCAAAAAGAAATGGACGAAGTAAAGGATGGAACTGATTAGGATCCTAGAACCCTTTCCCCATTTTCCTACTGCCCACTTGGGGTCCCCTCCGTCGTTGGTCAGTGAAGGCCATCGTGCCACTCTCCAGACACGATGAGGAAGTCTTTGTTCAGCCCCTTGCTGGACTCAGGGAGGCACTGAATGAGCCGGACCCTGTCATCCCTGGTCTTCAGATAGTAAGTTTCGCCCTTCAGGCATTGGAGGTTATAACACCAGTTGACGTCATGGTGGGTCAACCTCAGTCCCATCTTCTCATTTAGGGCATCCACACAGCCCAGAATCCTAAAGACGTTGATGGCACACTGGGTGGGGGCTAGCCGGAAATGCGTCAGGTAGTCCCTCATCACCGGCCCCATGGGTATCCTCATGCCGCCTTCCACGAAGGCAACAATGGGAATCACCACCTCACCCTCCTGCCTCCGGAAGCGCCACTCGCCCTCCGCGCAATACCTCAAGCCCACATTGGCCGGTATCTTATAATCGGCGATGAATTTCTCCATCGCCTCCTTAGTGAAGACATACTTCTTAAATACACCCATCCCAAATGATGCCTAAGCAAGCTAAGAGAGGGCAAATGAAAAAGAGGCAGAGATGGAGAAGGAGAAAGTTCAAAGAGAGATAGAGTGACTTACAGAAATGAGTAGAAGCTCCTCGGATAGGCTTTTTATGCTGGAGATGTAGACTCTTGAGTGCGAGTGAACAGAGGAACCGGCTTTTCGAATGGGTATTTATACCTTAAATCAAGGAACCGGGCGGGTTTTCCCGTCCCTAACTGCTAGGCGAATCCCCACCGTTGGATTATCATCCTCCCGTTGAACGTGGGGGGCACAGAGCCGTCCTGATTTAATGAAAGGCGCATTGCGTGCTTCGAGGCGCCATTAATGCGTCTGGGGTAGATGAAAAGGCTCCAGTACTGACAGAGGGCCAGACTCAATGGGACGCGTGGCAGGTCCGAGGACATCAAAATCCTCCTCTCCGCCCGAGGATGCGGACAGCAAGATTTTGAGGGGCTATTGTGGGGCCAAAGAATCCTACGGCCCAGCCCAGTTCGGCCCGGGCCCAGGAGGCACCCTAAGTCCGAGGATGACCCCATCATCGGACGTCCGAGAACTTGAGGGAAAAGCTCATGACAAGCAGTCACCTCCGCATTAAATGTACCTGACTACCGCCCTGGCCGCATTAATGAGGAAAGGACCCGACACCAACGTCACGTTGGTTGCCGCGACTCTCAAAGAGACTAAGAAGGCGGCTGATGGGACAAGCACCTGAGTATTGTCCAAATCGCTCAACACATGTATGGCTAGGATCGGTTGGGTAAAGAGTATATAATGTAGGGGAACCCCTCCTGAAAAGGGCGGAAAAGAGGGGCGAGAAAAAAGGGAAGAAAGCCTCTTCGGCCATGGGCCGAGGAGCATCCCCCAATTGTAAAGATGTTCTAAGTTTTTCTTCAATAAAAGAGAATGGGGTTCACGCCTCGTGAACGCTGGCCAGCACCTAAACCTTCGATCCACTCTCTACAAATTCATTGTTGTGGGTTCGATGGGCCCTTGACCCATGCCCTTTGGGCTCTAGGCCGCAAAAGCAGACCCTACACTACTTTATAAAGAGTTTTTATTTTTATTTTTATATAAGTAACCTAAAAAATTCTTAAAAAATTAATTTATATAAGTTAAATCCCCAAACTAAAGGATGCACACAATGGAGACACGTGTCCTTTTGACAATGCATTAAACAATGACACATATAACGTTGGGAAGATTACACCACATGGCAAATAATTATTGGTACATGTCAAATTTATTTTGCCATGTTTCAACATTAAATTCCACCATTGAAATAAGTATCCAATACAAGCTCCTTTAAATACTCTAAATTGTCCTTAAATACACATTAAAAATTCCACCTTTATAATAAATTCTTAAATAATATGTTGTTAAATACTTAAGTATCCATTATTAGCTTCTTCAAATACTTAATTAATTTTTTTCCCTTTTTTCTCTCGGAAACAACTTTACAAAGAATTGTTTTTATATATAAGTAACCTAAAACCCAGATGTCTTTATATATATATATATTGTAGGGACCAGGTTTGAGGGAGTGGACCCAAACCCAGTTTCCCCGCAATGAATTTGTAGAGAATGGGCTCAAGAACTAGGCCCTAGTGAGGAATGCAACGGCCATGCATGGTTGTGTGAGAGCGCTGGTAACTTAAACGTGGGTTAGGGTACACAATGAGGTTCCTTCGACAGAATTCCCAGAGCTTGAGGTTCTTCTTATTTCTTATTTCTTTCTTAGAAAGATTACAAGGCTTTGGGGGACATAAACTGCTACAGTATTTTTCTTCCTTTGTTTTTTTTTTTCCGTCCCCTTTCAAGAGGGACTTCTTACATTATATATCTCTTTCTCAGTTGATCCTAGCCCTACATTTGTTGGGGAGTGAGGCCATTACTTGAGTGCCTGTCCCATCAGCCACCTTCCCATTCTCCCTGCGGGATGCGGCAACCAAGGTGACACTGTTGAGGCGTCCCCTCCTCATTAATGCGGCAAGGACGTTAGTTGAGGGCATTTAATGTGGAGGTGACAGTTCGTCCCGAACTTGCTCCTCCACCATGCTTCTATTGCTGATATGCGGTACCTGCTCCCTGCCCTTCGAATGATCAGGAGGGCTCCCTTGGTGACGTGTGGCCGGTTCACATTATGGCGTCGGATTTCCGAGGATGGAGACATCCTCGGCGCGCCTTATTGGGCCCCTGGGCTTACCGCTTCCATCCTCGGACCAAGAGGGTATCCTCGGCTTGGGCCTTGGGCCTGGTTCGAAGTGGGCCGGGGTTGCCTGACTATTTCTTGGCCCCACAATAGCCCCTCAAAATCTTGCTGTCCGCATCCCCGGGCGGAAAGGAGGATTTTGAAATCCTCGGGCCTGCTCCGCGTCCAATCGAGTCTTGTCCTTTGTCAGCGCTGGAGCCTTTTCGTCTGCCCAAGGTGTGTTACTGGCGCTTCGGTGTGCGCAACGTGTCCTGCATTAAATTCGGGCGGTTTTGTGCTCCCCACGTTCAACGGGCAGATGGCGATCAAACGGTTGTGATGCGCCTAACATTATTGGGCGGGAAAACTCGCGCGGCTTTTCCATCCAGGGTATAAATACCCGTTCGAACCGTTTTCACCTTTTTCCATTCACAATCAAGAGCTCTTGTGTCTTCATTCAGAGTTCAGCCAAATTTCCACCATCTCTAGCATAAAAAGCCTGTCCGAGGAGCTTTTCCTCATTTCTGTAAGTCGCTCTATCTCTCTCCGAGCTTTTCATCTCTTTTCTCTTCCTTCTCTTTTATCTGCTCTTTCTTTAGCTCTTTTAGGCGTCATTTGGGATGGGTAGACTTAAGAAGTATGTCTTCACTAAGGAGACGATGGAGAAATTCATCGCCGATTATAAGATACCGGCCAACGTGGGCTTGAGGTATTGTGAGGAGGGGGAGTGGGAATTCCGGAGGCAGGAAGGCGAGGTGGTGATTCCCATCATCGCCTTCCTTGAAGGAGGGATGAGGATCCCTATGGGGTCGGTGACGAGGGGTTACCTGTCATATTTTCGGTTAACCCCCACCCAGTGCGCCTCCAACATGTTTAGAATCCTGGGTAGCGTGGATGCTCTGAACGAGAAGATGGGGCTAAGGTTGACCCATCATGACGTGAACTACTGCTACAATCTTCAACACCTGAAGAACAAGTCCTATTATATGAGGACGAGGGACGACAGGGTTCGGCTTATCCAGTGCCTCCCTGAGTCCAACAAGGGGATGAATGAGGACTTTCTCATTGTGTCCGGAGCGTGGCACGATGGCATCCATTGCCCGACGACGGAGGGGACACCAGGTGGGGTAGTAGGAGTAGAAGGGGGTTCAAAGACTCTAACTTGTTTCATGCGTCATTTCTTTTCGTATTGTTTTGGTTGCTAATCACGAATGCGTTTTCTTTTTGCAGATCTGCACGCCTTCGTGCCCCGCTACAATTTGATCAACAGGGAAGACTTGCAGAAAGTGCTCAGGTCGGCGGATTTTGAAAATGAAGCGGATCACCAAGTCAGAGCCGCTCACAAGATCTTGGGGCACACGCCGTTCCAAAAGTCATTTGCGGCCCCAAAGCACGTGATCAAAGCAAAGGATCCTCGGCTGCAGAAAATAGCGGTGACCAAGGACGGGTTCGAGTTTCCTAAGGGTCTCTCTACTTCAGAAGGCGTCACGGTAGCAGTCCCCTCTTCCTCCCGTACATTCTCAGAGGCCGCGGAAGAGAACATAGAGAGGGAAGGGGAAACTGCAGATCTCGGTCCTGGAGGGGACGATTTTGACATTTTTGAGCAGATTAATCAGACTGAAGACCCTTCTGGAGACCTTGGGGATCCTCGTCTGACCGAAGCAGACCTCTCGGTGTTAGAGACACCTTCTCGGCTTGCGATGGGCTACAAGAAGAAGAACCAGCCCAGTCTACTCGAGCTGATCGAAGAGCAACCGGGGAAGTCTAAGCCGAAGCTCCCACCCCCTTCTCCAAAGAATCATCCTCCCTAGACTAGGTCGGCCTCGACTCAATCTAAGCTTCCTCCTCCTCCGCCTTCTAGGCACGAGCCTGCCGATCCTAAGCAGAAGAAGGACAAAGGCAAGAGGCCCATCGAGGACAAATTAGGGCCCACTCGGGAGGGGGACGACTCTCGGCGGCCCTCAAAGCAACTGAGGATAGGCTCCAGATCTCAAGATAAGCGGGTGGATGCCCCGCCCGAGGTCCAGGCATGGCTGCCTGCCCCAATGCTTCGTGGGGCACCTCTGAGGGATGACTCCTCTCTCAGGGATTTTAGAGAGGGCGAAGGTGCATACGTGGCCGATGCGATGGAGAGATGTCTGCTACTTCCCGCGGACATGAAGCAGCTGGGGACCATGAAGAGCAGGGAGGTCTTCCTCAGCCTCAAGCGTTACTTGGGGATGGTAAGGCTCACAATACTTGTGTCTTTTCTCGTTTTAGCTCTTTTCTGCCTTACTTTCTCCCTTTTTTTTTTAGCTCGACCTATGATTGTGTACCCGTTTTCTTTGGCAGGCCGTCCAAGCCACTTTCAGGCTGGAGGAGGCAGCTCACGACCACGAAAGGGCCATGGAAGAAGAGCGCGAGAAGCGCTTGGAGGCCACTCGGACTTTCAAGAACTCCGAGGAGGACCTTGCCAAGGTCAGGCTGGAGTTGAAGGCTGTAACCCAGGCTCGGGACAGCGCAGTGGCGGGCCTTGAGGGTGCACAGAGGCAGGCCAAGACCCAGACAAAGCGTCTGAGTGAGGCAGAGGAGTAGCTGAAGATCGCAAAGGAGCTGATTGCAGATCTGACGAGCAAGGAGGCCGCTGCTGAGGAGGCCAGAAAAGTGGCTGAGTTTGCTAGGGACGAAGCTGTGAGGGCCAAGCTCAAAGCAGAGCAGGGTAGGGAGGAGGCCTGGACCACCAAGGAAGAAGCTGAGGAGGCTGCCTATGCTGCCGGGGCTACTGAGACAGCAGCTGCCTACAAATCCCAAGTCCAGGGGTATGTAGGCGCTACTGTTCTGAAACTTGGATGGAAGCCCTTAGGCAAGCTGGTGTGGAGGCCTCTTCTGTCCTATGGAAGGATGAGAGCGTGTTCTACCCTCCTGCCATCCGCGAGTTTGCCCCGGACGGCCCCGATGGCCCTGAGGCCGAGGAGGCTGCTGTGGAAACTGCTACTACTCTAGGCGGGGGGGCCTCGGATGCTGGGGCCACTGGTGAGCCAGTCCAAGGGAGTAACCCTCCCCTGGTGGTTGAAGTGAGCGATGGCTCTAACGAGGACGCACCTCAGCAGGTTGCAGGGCCGTCCCCTAATGTCCAGGTTTCTTCTGCTGAGGGGGTTGCTATTTCTGCCGTACCTCTGCAGGCCATCCCACTCAGCCAGAGCTCAGAGTACCCTAGAGCTGCCTTGGTCCAGCCACCCACAAGAGCCAGTAATTGAGTAGAGGGAGTAGGCTCCCTGGCGCCTCTGCCTACTTCACTTTACTTTCTGTGCACAGCCCCTTTTTTTTTTTTTTTTTTTTTTTTTTTTTTTTTCGTAATGTAGTTCGTATCGTGTAATTCTTTTTGGACTTAATGAAATGCGAGCTTTGTTTCTTTTTCTATTCATTGTGGTTGTTTGCTTACTTGCACGCTATCCGCTTTTTCTTTACTTGTACAATTTTAACTTCCATTGCGTCTCGGCCAATCGCGGCATCAATTATTATAACGAGGGCATGTGCGCTTGAGTGGACCCTTCGTTTCCTAAGGGCCAGGTAGAAAAGCTTTTGAGTAGATACTTAGGATCCCTTTGAAGTAGTTTGTTTCCCCATAGGCCTGAGTCCGAGGACCATGCAGAGCCTTGGTTCTGCCCAACACTTAGGCTTTTGAAGTAGTTAGTTTCCCCATAGGCCTGAGTCCGAGGACCATGCAGTGCCTTGGTTCTGTCTAACACTTAGTATTTTGAAGTAGTTAGTTTCCCCATAGGCCTGAGTCCGAGGACCATGCAGTGCCTTAGTTCTGTCTAACACTTAGTATTTTGAAGTAGTTAGTTTCCCCATAGGCCTGAGTCCGAGGACCATGCAGTGCCTTGGTTCTGTCTAACACTTAGTATTTTGAAGTAGTTAGTTTCCCCATAGGCCTGAGTCCGAGGACCATGCAGTGCCTTGGTTTTGTCTAACACTTAGTATTTTGAAGTAGTTAGTTTCCCCATAGGCCTGAGTCCGAGGACCATGCAGTGCCTTGGTTCTGTCTAACACTTAGGTTGGCCGTCCGGACGCGTGATCCCAAGTTGAAACAGGTTAAGAATCAGAATTCAAAAAGAAACTACTTCATTAATAATAATACCTTTTCAGGTTATTTACATTCCAGGGGCGGGGTACAGGTTTTTCGTCTAGATCTTCTAAATGGTATGCACCTATTCCTGCTACTAAGGTAATCCGGTAGGGGCCTTCCCAGTTGGGTCCCAACTTTCCCCAGGATGGGTTCTTGGCAGCCCCGACGACTTTTCTCAGCACCAGGTCCCCCGGTGCCAGCGGCCTGAGTTTCACGTTGGTGTCATACCCTTGCTTGAGCTTTTGCTGGTAATAGGCCAGCTGGATCATTGCTCGTTCCCTTCGTTCGTCCACCAAGTCCAGGCTTCTTCCAGCAGTTCATCATTGCTGCCGGGAGTGAAGGAGCTCGTTCGTAGCGTCTGGAAATTCGTTTCCAGGGGGATCACCGCCTCGGCGCCATAAGTCATGGCAAAAGGTGTTTCCCCTGTTGACCGCCGAGGGGTAGTCCGGTACGTCCATAGGACATGGGGCAGCTCCTCAACCCATCTTCCCTTGGCGTCGTCCAGCCTCTTCTTAAGCCCGTTGACAATAACCTTGTTGACGGCTTCTGCCTGTCCGTTTCCCTGAGGGTAGGCGGGCGTCGAATATCTGTTAGTGATCCCAAGTTCGCAGCAGTACCTCCTGAAGGCCTTACTGTCGAATTGGAGCCCATTATCTGAGATGAGGGTGTGAGGGACCCCAAATCGCGTAACTATGTTTCTCCAAAGGAATTTCTTGGCGTCCGCGTCCCTAATGTTGGCCAGGGGCTCGGCCTCGACCCATTTCGTGAAGTAGTTCGTGGCCACCAGCAGATACCTCTTATTCCCTGGCGCTTTCGGGAAGGGACCTACAATGTCCAAGCACCATTGGGCGAACGGCTAGGGGCTGGACAAGGGATTGAGAACCCTTCCTGGCTGGTGAATGTTCGGGGCGAATCTCTGGCATTGGTCACACCTCTTGACATATTCTAGGGCCTCCTGTTGCATTCCCGGCCACCAATATCCATGCGTGACGGCTCGGTGTGACAGGGATCTCCCTCCTGTATGACTCTCACAGATTCCTTCATGCAGCTCTTCGAGCAGTAACTCTGCTACCTCGGGGTGGATGCACAGTAGGTATGGCCCAGAGTAGGAGCGTTTGTTAGGACGACCACCGTGTGAGCTTGGAAGTAGTGAGGTAGCTTTCTCGTGGCGTGGACCACAGCCAGTATGGCCTTCTCCAGGGGCAGGTACTTGACCTCCGCTTCATGTAGCGATTTGCTGATATAATAAACTGGCTTTTGAACGCCACTGTCATCCCGTATCAGTACTAGGCTCACCGCGTGGGGCGCCACAGCGAGGTATGCTTACAAGACCTCATCGGCGTTAGGATTGGACATGACAGGCGGCCGGGATAGGTACTCCTTGAGTTGTTGGAAAGCTACAACACAGTCTTCGGACCACCCAAACCCTTTCCACTTGTTGATCAGGAGGTAGAAGGGCCTGCACCTGTCAGCCGATCAGGAAATGAATCTGTTCAAAGCTGCGATCATCCCCGTAAGCTTCTGGACCTCCTTGGGGTTCTGCGGAGGCTTCAGATCATGAATAGCCTTGATTTGGTTAGGGCCAACTTCGATTCCCCTATGGGTGATCATGTACCCAAGGAACTTGCCTGAGCTCACCCCAAACGAGCACTTTGAGGCATTTAGGCGCAGCTGGTGCTTCCTCAAGACGTCAAACGTGCGGCTGAGGTCCCCCAGATGTTCGGATACCACTTTACTCTTCACTACCATATCGTCAACATAGACCTCAATGCTCTTGCCCAACATCGGCTCGAACATCCTCGTCATCATCCTTTGATAGGAGGATCCCGCGTTCTTTAGACCGAAAGACATTACTTTATAGTGGTAATTTCCGATGGGTGTCACAAAGGCGGTCTTCTCCTGGTCTTCCAGGGCCAGTGGTATCTGATGGTAGCCTTGAAAGGCATCTAGGAAGCTCATTCGAGGATGGCCTGTGGTCGCATCTACCAGCTGGTCGATCCGAGGCATGGGGAACGGGTCTTTTGGGCATGCCCTATTTAGGTCGATGAAATCCACACAGACCCTCCATTTTCCGCTCTTCTTCCTGACCACCACGGTATTGGCTAGCCATTCGGGATAGAAAACCTCTTTGATAGCCCCAGCGTGCTTGAGCTTATTCACCTCTTCCGTTATGGCGTCAGCGTGCTCCCTCGATGGGCGTCGGGGTGGCTGCTTCTTGGGCACTATGGATGGACTAACGTTGAGATGGTGACAGATGAAGGACGGGTCAATCCCTGGTGCGTCGCAGGGGTCCCATGCAAATACATCGATATTGCTTCGAAGGAACTCGACCAACTCCTCTTGTTCGGCGGGAGGGAGCCGAGCCCCGACCCGGAAGAACTTCTCGGGATCATCACCGATTACCACTTTCTCTAAGTCTTCACACTTGGCCCCTTCGGCAGCTACGTTAGGGTGCGCTACCATGGTCTTTGACTGCTATAAATCCTCTTCGGTAGTGGCCGAGGGCTGTGCGTCAAGTCGGCATGATATGGCAGCCACCATGCATTGCCTCGCTGTGGGCTGGCAACCACGGATTTCTAGGACCTAGTCCCCCGATGGGAATTTCACCTTCTGGTGTAAGGAGGAGGCTACGCCCCCTAAAGTGTGGAGCCAGGGTCTTCCTACGATGGCCGTGTAGGGGGAGTATATGTCCACCACTATGAAGTTCACCTCTACCACTTCTGGGCCGGTCTGTATGGGCAGCCTGATCATGCCCCTCGGGGTGACGAGCTTCCCGTCGAAACTCATTAGGGGAGAGGCATATGGTGTCAAGTCCTCCGGTTTTAACCCTAGCCCCTTGTAGCGGTCCGGGTACATGACCTCTGCAACGCTGCCACCGTCTACCATCACTCTCTTCACGTCGTAGCCCCAAATTCTAAGGGTGACCACCAGAGCATCGTCGTGGGGCTGGGTGGTCCGGATTTTGTCCTCCTCTGAGAAGCTCAAAGGAGGGCAGGAACTCCTTCTACCCCTTTTCGGCCCTGCCTGGGACTCCTCGGCTTGCGGTTGTGCCACAGATAGCACTCGCAAAGGGCGCGTGCCCGTTCTCCCCGGCGCCGCCAGGATTACGTTGATTGTGCCAGCGGGTTGCCCCATGGCGGTGTCCCTCCGGGGCTCCTGATACATTTGGCCCTGACGATTGTCGGGGTTGAGCAGCAGGTGCTTCAGCTTTCCTTCCTGGACTAGTTGGTCCAGGGAGTTCCGGAGGTTCCTGCAGTCCTCTGTGGTATGCCCGTGGTCCTGGTGGTATTGGCAGTAACGGTTCCGATTGCGCCTCTCAGGTTCCCCAGCCATCTTATTCGGCCACCTGAAATACGGCTTGTCCTTTATTCTCTCCAGCACCCTATGCACGGGTTCTCGGAATACGGCGTTGACGGTTTGAGCATTGGTCGCTCCAGATTCTCCTCCGAAATCCCTCCTCGGGCGGGCATTGTTATACCTGTCCGACCTGAAATCCCTTATCTCTTGAGGGATGGCCTTATCCTTCCCCTTGCCTTGCAGCATATCTTCTTCCACCCGCTTGTATTTGTCAATCCGATCCATCAGTTGCCGCACGCTGGTGGCGGGCTTTCCGGTCAAGGACTTCCTCAGACCGTGCCCCATTGGTAGCCCATTCTGGAATGTACTGATGGCGACGGCGTCATACTTGCCGTCCAGCTCATTGTAGATCTCCCAGTACTTGTCCGAGTAGGCCTTGAGGGTCTCCCCGTCATGCATGGATAGGGACAGGAGTGCGCTCATGGGCCGAGGAGGCCTGCTGTTCGTGACAAAGCGGGAACCAAAAGCCTGGGTCAGCTGTCTGTACGAGTCTATGGAATTCGTCCTCAGACCGTTGAACCACCTCATCGCCACAGGTCCTAAGCTGGATGGGAAGACTTTGCACATCAGCGCCTCGTTCTTGGAGTGGACAGCCATCCTCTGGTTAAACTGGCTCACATGCTCCACGAGGTCCGTTTTGCCGTTGTAAGCAATGAAGGTTGGCTGCTGGAACCGCCGAGGGAGCTCCGCCTCTTCTATACGACGCGTGAAGGGCGACTTGGAGAGCTGATCCAGCGCCTTGCTCATGGCGTCACTTCCTACGCCCTTGGAGGTTCGGTCGGCGCGCCTACGCCTCTGGTAGCGCTCCTCCTCGTGGGAGAAAGTCTCGCTGGGGGGTGTTCTCGACCTTTGCCTGTATTCGTTGTCACTCTCGTCATCAGAGGGCAAGTCGGGGCTGGGTTCAGGCTGTCTTCGCTGCGTACGGCGCAGCTTCTTCTTCAGATCATCTATCTCGCGCTGCATGGCCACCTTATCGTCATTTCCCTGGGAAGCGTGGCTATGAGCCTCTTCCGATTGCGTGGCCTGGCCACCGTCGCGCTTCTGGGCTTGGTTTTCGTTCGCCGTTGAAGTATGCACGCTTCCTTCTCGAAATCGTCCGTTGTCATTCTGGCCACCTCCGGGGTCACCGTAGTTACTCTGATGCCGTGGCTTCGCCAGTTCAGGTCGATTGGGAGTTGTTGGTGAGGGCCCGATCCTACCATGCTTGACTGTCGTCCTTACCAACGCACAAGTTCTCCCCACAGACGGCGCCAATTGTAGGGACCAGGTTTGAGGGAGTGGACCCAAACCCAGTTTCTCCGCAATGAATTTGTAGAGAATGGGCTCAAGAACTAGGCCCTAGTGAGGAATGCAACGGCCATGCATGGTTGTGTGAGAGCGCTGGGCTTAAACGTGGGTTAGGGTACACAATGAGGTTCCTTCGACAGAATTCCCAGAGCTTGAGGTTCTTCTTATTTCTTATTTCTTTCTTAGAAAGATTACAAGGCTTCGGGGGACATAAACTGCTACAGTATTTTTCTTCCTTTGTTTTTTTTTTCCGTCCCCTTTCAAGAGGGACTTCTTACATTATATATCTCTTTCTCAGTTGATCCTAGCCCTACATTTGTTGGGGAGTGAGGCCATTACTTGAGTGCCTGTCCCATCAGCCACCTTCCCATTCTCCCTGCGGGATGCGGCAACCAAGGTGACACTGTTGAGGCGTCCCCTCCTCATTAATGCGGCAAGGACGTTAGTTGAGGGCATTTAATGTGGAGGTGACAGTTCGTCCCGAACTTGCTCCTCCACCATGCTTCTATTGCTGATATGCGGTACCTGCTCCCTGACCTTCGAATGATCAGGAGGGCTCCCTTGGTGACGTGTGGCCGGTTCACATTATGGCGTCGGATTTCCGAGGATGGAGACATCCTCGGCGTGCCTTATTGGGCCCCTGGGCTTACCGCTTCCATCCTC
Organism: Quercus ilex subsp. ballota; assembly: GCA_032727855.1. NCBI lineage: Eukaryota > Viridiplantae > Streptophyta > Magnoliopsida > Fagales > Fagaceae > Quercus > Quercus ilex. The sequence goes on from CM064917.1 coordinate 27,193,001, forward strand.
GGACCAAGAGGGTATCCTCGGCTTGGGCCTTGGGCCTGGTTCGAAGTGGGCCGGGGTTGCCTGACTATTTCTTGGCCCCACACACACACACACACACACACACACACACACACATATATATATATATATATAATTACACCTATTTATTATCACTCTCATTTGAGTTTTTTAAGAAAAAAAAAAACCTAAACTATCGCCATTTTTATTTAAGTGGGTATTACTATTACACATTAATTAGGGGGATTCTATATTTAAAATAACTAAACTTACAATTTTCTGTTATACACACCTATTTATTACCATTTCTATTTAAGTTTTATGGGAAAAATGAATACAAAATAAAAAATACAGTTATTTATGTCATTTTCATTTTGTATTCAAAAGGAAAAAAAATTGATTTATGCATATAAAATTTTAAATATAATACATGAATTAATACAATATATGGATATAAGTCCTTTTGTATTACACAAAAAATAACTGTCAATTTAATGGTTTGTATAATCTATAGGTATGGTTAGGGATGGCAATGGGGTGGAGTGGGGCCAAAGGATGGGGTCTTCGTCCTCGCCCCGCATGGATTTTTCTTGCCCCATCCCCACCCCGTCCCGCATGACGGGGATAATTTCTTGCCCCATCCTTGCCCCTTAGGGTCCCGCGAAGCCCCGCCCCACCCCGTAAAACTCTATTTCTTGTTAATTTTCCCTACAACTATTACCATTTTTTCAAATAAAATAACATGTTTCAATAATAAAAATATACTTGAAATTATAAATAAATTTATCTTATCAAGTCAAACTAATCTGGAGCTTTTATTTTTATGAAGGAACTTTTATTTGGGATTCATATATATAGCTTCAAACCCCCTGCTTTTATTTGAAACTAATTTGGACTATATATATTTTGATCAAATTCGAACAAATTATAGCTCCGGATTAGGTTCATATATATTTGAACAAATCTGGACTATATATATGTTGATCAAATTTGGAGCTATATATTTGAACCTAATTTGGAGCTATATATATTTATAGACCCGTACAAGTTGTTCCAATTTGTTCAAATCCTAAAAGCATTGAATTAAATGCCTTAGAGCATCCACAGTAGTGGAGCTAAAAATTTAGCTATTTAGCTCCACCAAAAGTTAGTTTATCTATTTTACCTACACACATACTGCAGCAGTGGATTTATTTTAGCTTTCAGCATAATAAAATAATATAAATATCACAATAAAATAATATAACCACTACAATAAAATAATATATCCCACTACCCAAAAAACATCCACAGCACTAACCACAACTACCTTTACCATTAGCCACAGCCACAGCCATAACCACACCCACAACCACCACCAACACCACCAACACCACCACCACCACCACCAGTCCACAGTAAGGAAAAAAAAAAAAAAAACCAAATCTCTAATCTTTTTCCTCAACCCAGACCAAACAAAATCACCAATCACAAACAAAATAAAAAATCACAAACAAGCACAACGTCGGCGAGCTGGGTCGGTAGAAGGGGTGGGCTGGCGAGCTCCATGGGTTTCCCAGTTAGGTACCCAATATCCACGATCAAGCACAACCACGAGTAAGCACAACCACGAGCAAGCACTCCGATCGACGGCGTGGGTCTAAGGCGATCAGCAGCATGGGTCTGAGGCGGATGGCGGCGTGGGTCTGAGGCTGATTGGTGGCTTGGGACGGCTGGTGGGTTGGTGAAGTCGAGCTTCGGTGGCGGTGACATTGACGATGAGTCGGGCCTGCGGCGGTAAACAGAGTGAGCTTGAGAGACCAGAGTTGAGAGAGTGAGCTTGAGAGAGATGGGTTTCAGAGATGAGACGAGAGTGAATGAGAGAGAAAGAGAGGCACGGTGATAAAAGAATGAAAAAAAAAGGAGCGTGGTATTATTTTAATCACCAGGGCAGAATAAAATAATATTTTTTTTTTAGCTTTCATGAACAGTGCACATCTATCTATAGATGTGCACTGTAACAATGGAGCTAAAAAAAATAGATTTAGCTCCACTGTTGGAGCATGATTTTGGTGTTTGAAGAGCTAAAATATAGCAATATAGTACCACTGCTATGAGTGCTCTTACTGTGCCATACCAACAAAGACTAGATGACCCTTCAAAGTCTATAAGAATGAGATGTCTAGGTCTGAATATCGTCGTTTAACCATTAAATATATTATGAATAGCATTGACCTGGACCAAAGCTACCTCAGAGTCTCAAACCTACTTCATAACAGCCAAATGCCTGCATACAATGACATAAACACAAACATTTAGAGTCTCAAACCCGTACCTCATTAAAAAAAAAAAATTCTATTATGTTCATGATGAAATCTAAGTTGAGAAAGACGCAAGAATGAAATCAATAATTCAATAGATAAATTTGTTTCTAATAAAGACAAAAGAAAACGTTAAAATTGATACCTTATTTCCAACTTTGCTGGAGAGAAAAAAGAGATAAAGAGTTATGTTAGGTAGAATAAAATAAGCTGATCATATTTTTGTTTAAAGGAAAATTATTGTGTACTCCCGGAGTATCATAAATGCGTACTCCCTACTCTCACATGAATAGTGAGTTCCTTGTTTAAATAGTAGGGTTTTAGGTTATGAAAAATTTACAATTTAACCCTTATTAATGCGGGGCGGGGCGGGGCGGGGTGGGTCTAGAAAGTTTAAACCCATCCCCGCCCTGCCCCATGATGCGGGTCTAAAATCTCGCCCCATCCCTAGGTATGGTGCGAAGCAAGAAGGGGCGAGGAAAACCCACATGGGGCGAAGCGGGAAGGGGCGGGTCAAGCGAGGCGAGGCAAAATTGCCATCCTTAGGTATGGTTAATGGGTAGTTACATAGAACAAAAAAAGTTAGCAGGATCATCATTTGTAACTCATAACTCTTTGGTTTCTTATATCTGTGTAACTTATAGTTACTCATCTCCTATATATATATACACACACACACATATTATTGTAATTTTATTAATAAATGATAATTGCACTATCTATAATCTATAATCTATAATATAATATAAAAGTTGGATCTTTAAACTGGAAAATACGCACAATGATGACACGTGTCCTTTTGACAATGCATAAAACAATGACACGTATAACGTTCGGAAAATTATGCCATGTGGCAAATAATTATTGGTACATGTCAAATTTATTTTGCTATGTGTCAACAATAAATTTCACCATTGTAATAAATGTCCACTACAAGCTCCTTTAAATACTTTAAATTGTCCTTAAATACACATTAAAAATTTCACCTTTACGATAAATTCTTAAATAATATGCAGTTAAATACTTAAATATCCATTATTAGCTCCTTTAAATACTTAATTTTTCCCCCTTTTTTCTCTTGGAAACAACTTTACAAAGAAATTTGTTTTTATATAAGTAACCTAAAGACCAATACTTAACAATAGCATAACTAAAGACCAAAAGAAACAATGCATGATAAGCTAGAAACAATGAGAGAAGGGCTAAGATACATGCTCCTCGACAAAAAAATTTGAAAAGTTTAGAAACACCTTAACAAAACAATCCTTGCATTGACAAAAAGGTTGCATGGCTAGTGTGCTACAGCGCAACAATATTCACCAATTATTCTTCTCTTGATGTTGAATGATTTCTTGGCGAAGTTGGCTAATGCATTGTTGCTGCTTTGGATCCAAGTTTGTAGTATCCATCATGGTAATTTCCAATTCTTTTTTCATTCGTTCTAATTGAAGCTTCTCTCTCTTAATCTCTATGAGTTCTTGAGTTTGAGGATATGCCCTCTCATGAACATCCTTTTTCTCATCATATTTTTTGTTCTTCTTTTCTGCCATGTCTCATCCAGTATTCCTTAAAGATTCAAAATCAAACTATCATTACTTTTTTGTTTATTTAATCATTCATTTTCAGCCTCTATACGCAATGGTCTCACTTAGTCTACAAAGTTAGCATGGGAGACCTCATCTTCCCCTAAATGTATTGATTCTAGAGTAGAAGGAGAAGATGTTGCAGTTGATTTTCTTATCATTTGAGGCTTTTGAGGCTTCGCAATAAGTTCCAGCCATTTTGATTGATGCCTCAAGATATTCCAAAAATGATCAAATTTGAATGGAATAGTTTGGACCTTTAGATATGCTTCCTTTGCCTCATTAATCTAAAAAACTGAAAAATAAAAATTTGATTAGTGAATAGCTAGTGGTGCATTAATGCATTGACACTACGTTGAACAACAATTTTTTCCCTTGTTTTTCTAATTCACACCACTTGGATTAGCCATCTCAATTGAAGCTAAGATACCAACAAACTTATTAGTTTGGAGTTGAATTTTTGACCAACGATTCATTAGAGAGTTTGCATTACGAGTTGATGTAAATTTCTTCTCTTTATTGAAGTACTCCCAAACTCTATTCCATTATGTTCCGTGTTTTTGTTCATTCCCTTACTGCATCTAATGAGGTAACGAGCCATGCTGACACAATGAGGCAGCCTTCTTATAGAATGAAATTACCACCCCGTCGTGTTTTCTTATTAATGGATCCCATTTGAATTTCAGCTGGAGATTGTTGGTTATGCACTTCATCTTGAGAAGAGTCCATCACAAATTCATTATTCATGATAGACCCCTCTTCTAAGAGTTGTGTGAAGTTATAATCCCCACACATTTGCGAATCCATTCCTTAATAACAATAACATAAAAAGCAGTAATATGATGAGAAGTTAGGCAAATCGACTTTAGATACAACAGCAAAAGGATCACAAGGACAGGCAAATTAGTAGAGGACATAAATATCACCAAACATTAAAGCCTTTTGTTGAAGTTTAACGCAAGAAATATGACTATTAAAGATTCACATGGCTCAAATTTGTAGAATACTAATTCTAACAAAACCAATATCCCAAGTCAGATAAACTGTATAGAAGTTAATCTCCAATAAATTGATTTCAAAAATAGAATTTTTGAAAAAAAGAAATTAGATATACAAGACGAGAGTGACAGAAATGCACTTCATCATTACGAGAGTGTTTGGCATTAGCTTCAACTTTTAGCTTTTCGCTTTTAACTTTTTGTATAATTTTTTAAAACCTCACTTGTTCTCACTTTTTTCGAGATACAATTAATTTAGCACACTTTCAGCAAAAAACTAGATAAGTTGTTTTTAAATCCTTTTTTTAATGCAGACCAAAATTACCAAATGAACTCATGGATTCAAAACCACTTAAACTTTCATGAAATTTCACGCTGACCAAGCTCTGCTACAAGAGAATCATCATTCACAATGTTATTAGGATGGCTTGAAAAAGTCACAACACTAAATATGGATATGAGGAAAAACATGCAGGAAAGAATCATTGTGAATGTCATAGGAATGAATAGATTGAAACAGGGACAATGACAAGTACTAGGCTGGGTATAATTCCCCGGTAGAGAATTTGGGCCCTTTACAGAAAATTCAACATTAGCACAGAACAATTATTTACCTATAAAATTGAAAATCTTAAACTACTAGAGAAACAGACCTAGCCTCACTGATTACCAACAACATCCAATTTTATTGGACCATTTCTCGATTTATGCTTACCATTCTTGTGCAGGGGTCATGCTAATTTTCTTTTTATCATTCCAATTTTATTGGATGAACCCGAAGGGAAAGTAGAATGTTAAAATTTAAAGTCTTAGAATCAAGCTTTCTACAATACTAGTAACTTAATAGCACAAGATATAAGACAGCAACTGAGGTGGCCTTTACAATGTCATTTGTCAACAAAGTTTTTCAGCATAACCCTTTTATAGTTGAACATCTGGAGAAGTAAATTAATAAGTTCACAAGTTGATTCAATTGACAAAGCTTACTAGTACACTCTTTGACAAAGTTGGCAACAAATTTTGGTTGAAGATTTGATTTCAAAGGAGACAACAACAAAATTTCAGCAGGGGTTTGGGTTTGCCAGTCTGGGTCTTTTTCATGAGTCATGACCTACCGGAAATTCAAATTCTTTGAATCCCTCTAATTTTGGCGCCAACCAACAGGTAAATGACCAAACGAAATGGTTTTTATTGGGCTTAATTTGCCAAGTATGCAGGGAATCCTTTTGGACAATACTGCATTGCAGTCCTAATGTTAATTATACTTGCTAGCTTGGTCTTCACTACAGGCTAAGGTCTAAAAGTTGTATATTTGTTATTCTACCAAATTGTAGAAAGAACAAAAAAAAAAGTTTATTTTTTCATACCCCACATATTTGTTCTTGTTCTTGCAGTGAAAAACTTGATTACCTATGATAAGAGACTTTGTACACCACATCAAGCAAGAGCAGAAGGAAAATCCCTTTCAAGTGAGCCAAACATGATATAACTTCAAAACCTGAAGTTTGTGGTGTATGATAAAGATCTTACTTCAGTAGTAGATAGTTCTAGCATGACTTGTCAGTCCTCTATTAATTTAAAGGCTTCGAAGCTTAATTTCTAAGGAATCAACTTCATACCATTATACAGACATCGAAAAACAAGCATTATTAACCAAATCCTAGAAACTCAGTTACCAAAAGAGCCCCTAACAACTTTTAAAATTGAAAAATACCAACAAGAATTACAAAGACTATAAAACATACATCTCAAAGCCAATAATCAGTTATCAAAAAAGAGAAAATAAAAGCACAAACATACAAACCCATACACCCATATACACTAACAAACCTACATACCCATAGACACAAAACCCACCACCTAGAAAATAAAACATACCTACCAAAACCACAGACCCAGAAAATAAAACAAACCCACACACCTAGAGAACAAAACATACCCACCAAACCAACACACCCATAGACACAAAGCACAAAGCAATAAAATTTGGGGAAGAGAAGGAGAAAAGCATTGTACCTGAATCGGTGGGCTTCAATCTATGCCGTGCAAAATACTCCTTCCCTACACTGGTCAAATCGAGAGCGCCAAAATTTACAAAGCGAAGAGAGAGAGATGCTAAGAAAAATAAATACTATTTTCATTTTTGAGACTCTAGCGAGGAAGAATGGGTCGCCAGTTGTGGCGAGGGCACATTACAATGTTAAAATTTTGGGAGAAAATATTGAGAATGATGTATGAGTTTTTTTTTTTGTTTTGTTTTTGAGTCTTTAGTTATATATTACTTTGAAATATTAAAATTACTGCACATGCAATGCTGCCTGAATCTGCAATACATGCAATTTGGGAGTGTGGGGTTGCGCAAAACGTGTGGGCTGGCTGTGCTATCAGGTTGCAGAAGTGTACCACTGATTTCCCTGACATTATGGCTTTATTTGAGTATGTTTTGGACAGGTTTTCGGCAGCTGAGATGGAGGTGTTCCTTGTTCAAGCCTGGTTTATTTGGAACCAGAGAAATGTGACTATACATGGAGGACAGATGAGATGAGTTTAGAAATGTTCAAACTCATATGCATATACCACACACAGCGCCACAGACCGGAAAGAGATGGAAACCACCCCCTTCACAGTTGTACAAGCTTAACTTCGATGCCGCGGTATTTGCTGGAATTCAGAGATCGGGATTGTTCGAGCAGTAATCAGAAATTCTGCAGGTGAATTAATGGCGGCAATGTCTGTCAAAGGGCCCTCGGTCAGTTGCGGTGAAGAAGCGGAGGCGTTGGCATGTCGAAAAGCTCTTGAATTCGCTGTGGAGTCCGGTTTTACTGAGATGATAATAGAGGGTGACAACGTTGCTGTCATGAAGGCAGCAGCAAGCACTTCAGGCGATCTGTCTTTGCTGGGACATGTGTATGAGGACATCAAATGCAGCATTCGTGGTTTGCAATTTGCTGATATAAGTTGTATTAGAAGAGAGGGAAACTTTTGGCCAAGTACGCTAAAAATGTTGATAATGAATTGTATTGGACAGAGGATTCTCCACACCTGGTTATAGAAGCCTTGTATCAAGATTATTTAAACATGAATGAATGAATATTGGATTTGTTTTTTTTTTTTTTTTTTTTTTAAAGAGTATTCACGTTGGGAATGACATATATCATATATAGAAAAAATTTGACATAAAAGTCCAAAATCCCACAGCATCTGGACTTGTAAAAGTTAGCTATTGCAAAAAAAAAATTGCAATTATGCTTCAGTGCGATTCTAAATGTAGAATTGCACTGTAGCTTAATTGTAAAAAAAAATATTAATAGTTTATTCATTCTATTGTTTGCTTTATCTAACTCCTCTCTCTCTCATCGGTCACTCTCATCTCCTCTCTCTCTCTCTCTTTTTTCCTTGAATCAAGGGTTTGATGTGGTAGAGCTCATGGGTTTGATGGTGGGTTTGGATGCCGTGAGCCATGTGGTGGCAAATGGATTTGATGTGGTGGCATATGGGTTTGATGTGGTGGAGCTCATGGGTTTGATGATGGGTTTGGATGCTGTGGGTTAGTGGTGGTGAGGCTAGTGGTGCGGTTGAGATTAACGTGGTGGCTGGAGGTTAGTGTGGTGGAGACCGGTGTGGAGATCGGCATAGAGACCGATGTTTGGTGATTTTTTCCTTTGATTCTCATCGTGGCTGTGATTGGTGTTTGGATTGGTTGGTTGGGATTTTAGTGGTTGCTTGGTGGGTTTTATTTATTTATTTTTATTTTTATTTTTATTTTTTGGGTTTTTAGTTCTGGTGGGATTTTGTTGGGCAAAGGGTAGTGGTGGCGTGGTGGTGATTGTTTGTTTAGTTGTGGCCGGTGTTAGAGGTTGAGGGAGAAAGAGAGGAAAAGGAAGAGAAAAAGAGAAATAGTAATAAAAAAAAAGGAATAAAAAAGAATATTTAAATAAAATGGGGAAATAAAATAGAGTTTTGGGATATTGGGTGTATTGTAAAATAGTATGGTATAATTGATAAAGTAGCTTTTTGGGATGGTAAAATAGGTTGAGATGCAATTTTCGGATGTGAATGCTCTTGAGATTGGTTATTTTAAAAAATTCAAATATGGTATATTTGTAAATTAAGCAGTATGGAGAGGTATTTGGAAAACTATGAACCTTCTTAGAAGGTCCTTCTTTAAACTTGTTTGTACTTTCACACATGACTTCACTCCTTTTGATGTCTCATTTTTAACTGTTCAAATACTCTTCTTCACTAACTAGACCTCTTCTTCTTCTTCTTCTTCTTCACCTCACATCTTTTATTTTATTCCATTTGGGGAAATTAATGTGCATAGGTACTGCTGACTTCATTGATTTGTTTTGGAGGGTCTGCGAAGACCCCTCTACAGACGATGAAAGGATTAAGCTAATCATGATGGTGGCAAGGAAAATTTGGTCAAATAGGAATGAGGTAAGGCATGGAGGACCTCAAAGAAAAGGCTTAGATTTAGTAAAGGGGGCAACTGATTTGTTGAAGGAATTTAAGGCTGCAAATGCGTAGTAGCTTACTCCCTCAAACAATGCAGAAGTGAAATAGAGGCCACCAATACAGGGATGGTACAAGATAAATGTCAATGGCGTTGTGTTTGCTGCTCAAAAAGAGGCTAGTGTGGGAGTGATAATTAGGGATGAATTGGGAAGAGTGGTTGCTGCCCTCAGCAAGAAAATTGAAGCACCATTGGGAGCTCTTGGTATTGAGGCAAAAGCTTTGGAGGAGGTTGTCATCTTCGTGAGAGACGTGGGCATAAGAGATATTATTCTGGAAAGTGATTCACAAATCATTATCAATGCTTTATCTAGCAATGGGAACTATTCAGCAAGTATCTCCAATGTCCTTTAAGGTGTTGAGTTGTTGAGGTGGAATTTTTGCAGGTTTGCATTCTCACACACCAAAAGGAAAGGCAATAAGGCAGCCCACTTGCTAGCGCAGTATGCTAAGGGACTGTCTGAGTTTAGAACTTGGATAGAGGAGGACCCGTGCTTCCTTATTTCTATACTAAATGAGGATGCCTCTAATGTAATGTGATTGTTTGTTCTATGAAATGCAGTTTTCTTATTAAAAAAAATAAAAAATACTCTCCTTCTCTCACCAGTCCTCTTCTTCTTCTTCTTCTTCACCTCACCTCTTTTATTTTATTCCATTCTCACGATACCTCTCACTAGGACTGTAATCGGTTTGGTTCAGTTGATTTTTTTTTATTTGGCCAATCGAAACCGAAATTTTCGGTTTGCAAAGTTCTCAATCGAAACCGACCAAAACGGTTGGACTCAATCTATTTCGGTTTGTTTTGGTTTCGGTTGATTTTTCAGTTTTTGTGCCTTGAGTTTGGGCCAATTGGGCCTTTGGGTTTTCTTTTCTTTTTTTTCCAAAAATTTTCTGTTTGGGTTTTTTATTTTTATTTTTTTTAAATGCAGTATTCAAGCTAGTTGTTTTATGGCCATTTTTGGGCCTTTTATGCTCTTTGTAATTAAGCCTTTTTTAGAAACCTGTTTTAGGCCTTTATTAGGAACCAGTTTTGGCCTAGATTTGGGTCTTTTCTATTTTGGCCAATGACCATCTTTGGGCCTTTTGTAGGAATTTGTTTTGGCCCAGATCCGGGCCTTTCCTATTTTGGCCATTTTGGGGCCTTTTTTAAGGAATCTGTTTTGGCCATTTTCAGGCCTTTTTACACATCCATAAAGCATTTTACAAATAAGAAAAAAATCACAACTTGCTTTGCATTTTACATTTTTCATAACCTAGTTTTGCTCAATAACATAAATCCAAAAATACACATTATAGCAGATTCATTAAAAAAAAAAAAAATCACAACCTATTACAAATTCATAAATCCAAAAATACACATATAGCAGATTCATAAATCACAACTTGTCATAGATTCATAAACTGCTTTAGAGCTTCTATTATTCTCATTAAAATACACATATCACATATTCATAAATCCAAAAATAACCTGTCAACATTATATAACCTTTTAACAATACATTTGCACAACTTGTCAAGTGTCAACATAGATTCATAAATCCAAAAATAACCATATAACCTATCAACAATACATTTGCACAAGCACAACCTATCAACATAGATTCATAAATCCAGAAATAATCTAGAGCAAAAAATTGCTCTAGTGCTCAAACTAATCCATAACTTGTTATAGGTACCCATCAAATACAAACAAGATTAAAAAATAACTTGTACAAGTCAAAATAAAATAACTAGTACAGATTTCATTACTTCATTAGTAATATGTCAATGTCCACATATTGTCTATATGTCAATACCTACATAATAGCATTATAGCCCAAGACTCAAAATAAATTGGTCGTATGTCATTGCCGATTGCCTAATATCATATATTGTCTATGTATAGGCCATTGTCAAAGCTCAAAATAAAAGCCTATATCTATATGTAGGCCACTATCTACTAGTGTCTAACAGCAAAAAGTCTACATATCAATATGTCAAGTTCACACATCAATATGTTGTCAAAATAAAAACTAACAAAACCCAATATGTCATCATCAATACCACCCGTCCAAAGAGTAAAGAGCAATCTTCAACCATCAATAGGTGTTGGTGTGGATATGTCTAGTTCTGATGTTAATGCAGCATCACTCACAAGTTCTACAAACAAAAAATAAAAAAAAACATAAAAGTCACTTGTACAATAAAACAATAAATATGCCAAGAATCCAAGACATTCAGGGTTTTTTTTTTTTTTTTTTTTTTCATCAAGAAATAAACAGACATGCAGAATATACAATAAAACAATAAATATGCTAAGAATCCAAGACATTCAGTTTTTTTTTTAATAAAGAAAGAAATAGACATGCGGATTTTTTTTTTAATAAATAAAGAAATAGACATTCATATTTTTTTTTAATATAAAAAATATTAGTCATACCTTCATCAAGCTTTTTATACTTTTCAACATCATCCATGGCAGCTCAAAGGCTGATTGGAGTCGATGAAGAACGGAGCCAGTTTTGAGCACAAATGAGGGCTTCCACCATAAGTGGAGACAATGAACTCTGGAAGGGATCAAGGACACGACTAGCCATACTAAAGGCAGATTCTGAGGCCACAGTGGATACTGGAATTGCAAGAACATGTCATGCAATTCTTGAAAGCACACAGTATCATGGAGAATTAACCTTCCACCAAGCCAAAATATCAAACTTCTTATCCATGACATCTTCACAACTCTTTAACAAGTATTTATCAACCTCTAATTTTGCATTTGAAGAATCAATACCCTTCAAGTGCTTCTTAAATCCCCTCATCCTCATTGCCTTCACATCAACCACACTAGAATCATCTCTCTCCATTGATCTACTTGGTTTTTGGCCTTGGGCTTGTGTAGCAACACTAGCACTATTACTCCCCACTTGATTTTGAGTATAAGCATCATACAAATCCACCAAAACAACCTTTACTCTTTTTGCCATATCAGTAGCCTTTTTGTTCTCATATAGAGTACCAAAGCAATACTCAAGATACCTCAACTTGTATCGAGGATCAAGAACTAACCCTACACACAACAAGTGATTCATATTATCAAAGTTTCCCCAATACCTTTCAAATTTGTTCTTCATGTAATCAGCCATTTTTCTCAACAAATAACCATCTTTTTCATACTCCAAGTCAATTATGTCATGAATTGACATGAGCTCCAAAAAGAAAGAATTGCTAGTGAAATAATTAGCACCCGAAAATAGCAAGGTTGCAACATAGAAAATTTTAAGAAATTTTGAAAAAATCCTAATTTTTTCCCAATCCACATCATCCATTCCCCAAGCAACCTCATGTCTATCATTTCCTTCTTCCTTTACCTCCTCTCTAATTGTCCTAAGATAATTTGGATCTTCTTCCTCCAATCTCTCAAAAGTCTTTTGATACTTCTCGGCCTTCTCCAACATCATATAGGTGTAGTTCCACCTAGTGGGCACATCTAAGTACAATTGACTTTTAAAGCCAACTTTCTCCTTCTCCGCACATATCTTAAATGTGCTTTGTCTTTGTGGAGATGATCTCACATATTGCACAGATTTCCTCACCTTCACTATTGTCTCATCCATTTCAGTTAACCCTTCATGAACTATTAAGTTCAAGATATGAGTACTACACCTCAAATGCAAGTATTTATGCCCTAAAATTGTTGCCTTCCTATGCTTAGTCTTTTTTTGAATAAAAGAAATCAGCCCACTATTAGAGGCAGCATTATCAACAGTAAAAGTTAAAAATCTTCTCTATCCCCTAATCAAGTAAACACATCCCAACCGTCTTCCCAAGTGTTTCATCCTTGTGATTTTCCACTAAACGAAAACTAAGAATCCTCTTGTGTATTTTCCAATCACTATCTATAAAATGGGTAGTGAGACACATATAGTTCAAATTTTGAACGGATGTCCATGTATCTGTGTTAAGGTAGACCCGCTGCTCTCTTAGGGCTTCTTTCAACTTCTATTTCTCATCTAAAAACACCCTAAAGCAAGATTTGGCAATTATTGTGTGGCAAGGGATTGGATTGAACTTAGGTTGGGCAACAGACATAAACTTCCTAAAACCAAGACCCTCCACAAACCCAAAAGACAGCTCATCTAGAATAATCATCTCCGCCAATGCTTTCTCACATGGCTCAAAATTAAACACATAAGGCACAAGTCTACCACTACTTTCTCCTTCTTCTTTAGGTTCGAATGCTAGGGTTGATTGGTTTTTTTTCCTCTTCCCTATAAGGATATTTTAGACATTGTGGTTGTATGTGAGTTTTCATGGTTGTAGTGCCATTTAACTTACTATCACAAGCATAGATTGTGCCATAGTAATTACATTCCGCCCTAGGTCCCTCCCCCCTTCAATAACAGTGAAATGACCCCAAACAAAAGATCTTTTTTTACCAGTATTACTCGCTTTTGGTGGGAGTGGGGGTTTGCCTTTGTCTTCATGCACATTGGTTGCCCCTTGACCTGATTCATTGTCTTGACCCTTTAGGATTTCTCGTGTCATTCATCTACAATATAAAATAAAACAACAATAAACACAATAAGTTAGCAACTATAAAAAGTAAAAAATAAAAATTTAACACCAAAATGAGTCTAGTCTACAATAAAAAAAAATGCGGTAAGACTAACACAATAAGTTAGCAACCAAAAAAAAAAAAAAAAAGAATGAAAAGGACTCTTCACTCCACTCTAGTATACAATAACACAACAAGTCAACAAGAAAGAAAAAAACAAGGAATGAGAAGGACTCTAGTATTAGGAACAAAACAGGCCAGCAATAAACACGTCAATAAAGTATTAATAAACACATCAACATCAAAGCAATAATAAACAAATACCCCAACATCATAGTCAACTATTAACAAATACACCAACATCGCAGTTAAGCACATGGGGTTATTGATTTTCTTCAAATCTCTAACATCAATAAGAAATTAACAACTCAACATCACAATCACAGATTCACAGCATGTCAACAACAATAAACAAAAATATACCAAGAATAAATAAATAAAAAAACAGCTAACTTTATATATCAGAAGTCAACGAGCACATGAGACAAAGGCAAGCAGCTAACTTTAATAAGGAAACCAACCAGCACAAGTAGCCAAGCACACGGGTTATCGATTTTTTCAAAACCCTAACTTTATTTGCATATAAAAGTTGAAAAAATAAACATCTTGATCTTATGTTGTTACTACAAAACAGAGATTCAGTATTTTAAAAACCCTAACTTTATTGATTCAGTATTAAATAAAACCCAAAATACAAAACAGAGAAAGGGTTATTGAGATTTTCAACGAGCACATGAGACAAAGGCAAGCAACTAACTTTAATAAAGAAACCAACTAGCACAAGCAGCCAAGCACATGGGTTATCGATTTTTTCAAAACCTTAACTTTATTTGCATATAAAACTTGAAAAAATAAACATATTGATCTTATGTTGTTACTACAAAATAGAGATTCAGTATTTTCAAAGCCCTAAAGTATTAAACAAAACCCAAAACACAAAACAGAAAGAGGGTTATCAAGATTTTCAAAAGAAAGTCACCGTGAGATGAGAAGGCAATGACCAAGCTAGCATGGGGAGGTCATGCGTGTGGTGGCGGCGGCAAAGGCAGATTCGGCGTGAAAGGGATTGTGGAGTGTGGAGTGGAGGCTGCAGGGTAGGGTTTTCTAACTTTTGTTTTTATAGTCTAATTAGTTTTAGTTTAATTAGATATTTACTTAGTTTAATTATAGTTAGTTAATCTAATGAATTTTAAAATGCCATGTTTAAAAAGATAAAATGAAAAGCTATTAAGCTAAGGCCGGATTTGATGACTGATCATATAAACAAAAAAAAAGCCCAAATGTTTTAAAATAAAATGATGGAGGCCCAAAGTATATATAAACCAACAGAGGCCCAAAGTAAAGAATATATAATAATAAAGGCCCAAAGCTCAAATATTTACAAATTTTATATTATATATTTAATATAAAATATAATATAATAATACATAATAATACATTTCGGTTCAGTTCGGTCGGTTCGGTGCATGAAAATCTACCATTGATAACTGAATCGAAAATCTCGGTTTTTAATATAATAAAACCGAAACCAAAACCGAAACCGAATTGAATCGAAATTTTTGCATTGGTTTGGTCAATTTGAAGTGGTTTTTTTAGTTTGTCGGTTTTTTGCACAACCTTACTTCTCACGTTCTATCTTCACATCGTTAATTTCTTCTTCTTCTTCTTTTTTTTTTTTTTTTTTTTTCCATGCTTAGTACTCACTCTAATTTCTTACCTTATCTTCTTCTTTATTTATTTTTCCTCACCTCGCCTTTATGGCTCTTTTTACCAGATCAATTGATTTTGCAAGTTACGCGCTGTTTCCCTTTCTTCTCTCTATTACAAAATTCATTCTCTTCATGAGAATGAGGAGAAAGTACAAGAAATTTAGCAACATCTATTTCTGGTCTGAAATACTATTTTCAGCCAGAATAGTAAAATTTCGCCTAGAGTTTTGGTTTAAGCCGAAACAGGCTAAAATTTGAGATGGCATGAAACATGGGTCCACCAGAATGAAAAATTCCAGCCATTCCGACTGGAACGAAACAGAATTTAAAACTTTGGCTGACAAGGC
This sequence comes from Quercus ilex subsp. ballota, assembly GCA_032727855.1. NCBI lineage: Eukaryota > Viridiplantae > Streptophyta > Magnoliopsida > Fagales > Fagaceae > Quercus > Quercus ilex. Next base: position 27,209,044 of record CM064917.1, read on the forward strand.
AAATGACCTAGATAGGTAGGCTTGTGTGGTTGAGATGTGGCGAAGGGTGACATTAGTAGGCTTATACCTAGGGGTGTGCAAAAAACCAATAAAACCGGCTAAAACCCACCAAACTGAGTCCAATTTTTCGGTTTGGTTTCGGTATGGTTCGGTTTTGGTTTGAATTTCCTGAAACTGAAATATTTCATTTTCGGTTTCAGTGTCCCACACAAAATACTGACCCAACCAAAACCAAACTGAAATATATTAAATAGTAATATATACAAGTTATATCAAGGTTCTTCCTGGTAGCATAGTGGCAAGGACATGCGTTTTCACATTTTTAACTCAGGTTCGACCCATAGTAAATGCAGTTTTATTTATTCTCTCCTTACTATAACAAAACTATTTTGTTTTGGGTTTGTATATAACCCTACTAACCCTAAGTTTTATCTCTTCTCTCTCACTTTAAGCTGCAGTCGTTCTCCCCACAACCTTCTTTCTTCTCCATTTCTTTTAGGCTCTTAGAAACAAAGTTCAAGAATCCCAAAAACGTTTAACCAAAAAAAAGAAAATACAATCTTCTTGATTTTGAGTATATGTTTCTTGTGTTTGCCTGGTGCTTGGTGTTTGGGTGCTAAGAAAATGTAGGAAAGCAAAGGGAAATAGGTTTTTTCTTATTTTGGTATGTTCTCTAAATATATACATGATTTTTAGTATTTCTTTTTTGTGTTTGCTTGGTGTTTGGGTGTTGAGAAAATGTGGGAAAGCAAAGGGAAATTGGTTTTTTTTTTCTTCGATCTGTTTGGTTTCTAAGAAAACACAGCGTTATTTTTACTTAATCTTAGTTTGCGTTTTATGTTTTTTTCCTGTGTTGCTCTGCATTTTGTGTTGAAAACAGAGTCTGTGTTGGTCTTGCTTTTCTTGTTAGTTGTTGTGCTGATTTTTTTCTTCCAATAATGTCTCTGTTTGATGAAAAAAAAAAAAACTTTTTTTTCTTGCTTTTGTTTCTCACATACCAAACACTGAAATCCAACTGAACAGAACCAAAACCGAATGCAGTCGGTCAGTTCGGCGTTCCTTCCTTACAATTCGGTTTCAGTGCTCAATATGCTAAAACCGAAACTCTCGGTTTGGTGCAAAAACTACCTTTAACATCAACCGGCTCAAACTAATTACACCCTTACTTATACCAGTGCATGAAGAAAGATAAAAAGGACCGTGGAGATGTGATGGCTTGTGCAATGGCCTTTGGTTGTTAGATTAAATCGGAGGCCGGAAAAGACTCTAGTGTGACTCATATGGTGAGATAATCAATGGAGTGTGAGAACCAGTAGCGATGTGTGATGAGTATTGCTGGAGCCTTGGGCCTTGCATGGTGGTGTGTGCAATAGCTTCTGGTGACCAGATTTTTGGGTTTTGCTCGTGTGATGTTGGTGAAGAGGTTAGTTTGGTCAATTTCTTCAAAAGAAGGCTAGAAAGGCACAAATCTGAAAGGGAGTGGCACGATTCATGTGGAATTATTTGATGAGTGGGTATATGGTTTGTGCTCATGATGACTACTTAAGGTTTATGTATGGTGAAAATTTTAGGGGTTTTGAGTTATAACATGTGATGGTTGGTAAATCTAATTTTCGATTGCCATTGGGTTTATTTGGAGTTAGTTGAAGTTCTAAATTTGTTGTCTTGGAGGATATTTTGATTTTTCTTTTATGGGTCTCTTAATGATGTAGTATAAATTTTATGGAAGCTAGTGATAATGTTGGAGATGATATTAAATGGGTTAATTTTATAAATTGGAGTTTATGCCTTGTGAACCAATTTGTTGAGAAACTTTGGAATTGGAATACATTAATATTGATGAGGTTAAATACTAGGCTTGCCTAATTGAGTGCTTATTTGGCAATTCCTAAATTATAGCTAGATATAATTTCAAGCTCTATGCTTATTGTGATAGGTTTACTTGATATTGTTTAGGTTCTAGCTAATCTCCTTGGAGCTGGGAGAATTAGGCTTTTGCGGGTTGCAAGGTAAGTAGCTTTTTAATGAGATTTTTGAAAAATAACTATGTTGCATAAATGTTGTTTTTGGGTTAGACACGCTTTTGGAGACTACTTATGGAAACTATATTTTCCTAAAAACTATTGTGTCATAACCTTAATATGTATATGATTATATATGAAAATGTATCATATTTGGTATTGCATTTGGGGAAATGCATGAATTGTTGATATGGAAAAATGAGCATCTTTTATTTAATCTTTGATAAGGAATTCATGGATTTTATGGTATATTAGAAAATTTAAAGATGCTTATCTTGTCTTGTTATGTGGAAAATTGTTAGAAAATCTTTTGACAAGAATGAAGTTGAAAACCTTACAAACTTTGTGGAAGTTATATTATTTAAGGTTTTTCTGAAACTATCTGGTTATAAACTATGTATTTGAAAGGAAATGTATTCTTGTGAGTTTTATGTGGTTTTAACACCAAGCCATGTGTGATTTCCCGGTGATCAGCCGATTTGGTTTTTGTAGTCTTTGTAACAACGGAATCAAATCCAGGTCAGTGCCTTTTCACTTTGGATGACACGTTCTTCCCTGCTGCCCATAGGGGGAAGAGGTTTCTTGATTGTGTGTGGGTGAGGCTGTTGCCCATGGGGCCAAGAGACCACATGTAAGAGAGGTCCTATTTGACGTGCTCTCTTTGCTGCCCATGGGGGGAGAGAAAAAGCTTAAGGATATGGGTGAGGCTACTGTCCATGGGGCCAAGAGTGTACATACCAAAGAGGACAATATCATGCCAGTTGTGAATGGGTGGATCCCCTGACCGGTCTATGTGGTAGTGTGGTATATTTGTGATAATTTATCTTATGTTAGATATTATGGCTTTGAAAATTATATTGTTGGTGCTCACATATTATAATATATAGCTTCATGGTATTATTTTGAGAAACTTTGTGTTTCAACATTTAATCATTCTTGTTACATTATTATTGAAAATGTTCTTGCAGTATTTAGTTAGCAATTTCCCAAACTAAAACAGGTTTTGTAAACTGTTCATTATCATGAAACTTGCATTCCCCCACCCCCATTAATTATGCTACTTACTGGGCGTTAGCTCATCCCACCCTCTAACAGTTTTTTTAGATTTACTAGCTATATACTTTGGGTATGAAGCTTACTTCTTTGGTGATGATTAGAGTGCTATATTAAATTTGGAGACTTTTGTTGTAAATTGTTGGTGACTCGATCTTGCTATGTTCAACGAGACCTTAATTAATTCTATTAGAGGTGAGTCGCTTGAGGTTTGTTAGCCTTTGGTGTGGTAGGCCTAGACTCGATGTTAAGGTCCTTATTCTTGATAAGATTGTGACTTTGTGTAATTTAATTAGAGTTTTGTAATATATTCATGTATTATGTGGTGACACATGATTTTTAGTTATTGTTCATAAATATGTTATAAAGCTCTGACTTGTAATGTGGAGATTTTAGTATGATTCTATATTCTTATCCTGTGGAAAAGAAAGGAAAATAAAGATCTCCTATAGTTTGATTTGCCAAAAAGGAAAAATCTACACGTACCATTGGGATGCTTTTCTCATGTTTTAGACCCTTTTGGGTTTAGGGCGTGACATAGGAAGGTGGCTCAAATACCATGTTCAATATTAGCAATGTTATACCATGTTGAATGTGTTAAAATAGATGCGGAAGCGGAAACATAAAATATAGAACGCAAGAACACTAGAGTTACATGGTTCAACCTTATTGCCTTCATCCATGAAGGAAACCCTAGAAAGCTACATCTTTATTATATAAGATTGTAGTACAATTCCTATGTTACAATAAACTATAACGTGGGTATATATAATAGGCTAAATCCTAAACTAACTATACATTAACTGTGGTTAATAAACTTGTAGTACAAGTAGGAGACTTGGCTTGCCCACAAGGTAGGATTAGGCTTAGGCCTATTACATAGGACTAATAAACCTCTATATGTCTCTAACAAATATTAATGGAAATGCTAGATGTAACTGCCCAGGTTTTCAAAAAAAAAAAAAGGGGTTAGATATTTTTAGTGTCCCACATGCTCCCACCTACCCACCATTCTCTACCACTCATTTTCACACTATCTCTTTTCTCTCTTTTGGCCGGTCAACAAGAGTTCTCTACTCTTGTTTTCTTTTTCATCTTCTCACAAATACAAACACTCATCTCACACTCTCTCATCCTCTCCCACCAGTGTACCTCCTTCCCTACCATCTTCACCATCATTTTTCCGGCAAGATCACTGGAAAATCCTTAAGAACCTCTAAGCACCTTCATATCTTTTATTTGAGGTAAAATTTCTAATCCTTTTGGTGAGTTTTATATTTTTCTTGAGGTTATTTTTATCTAAACTTTAATAATGATACCCACGTGATTTATGACCATTGGAAGTGATATTTTTGTGTTTATATGTATGGGTTTTGTATTGTTTGAATTATTTGATGAGTGAGTTTATAGTTTTTACAGTGGTGGCTATCTAAGTGGTGAAGATTTGGGGGGTTTTGGCTTTTTAATGTGGAATAAATGTTGAATATAATTTTTATCGATTATTTGGAGCTAGATAAAGATTCAAATTGTTTGTCTTGGGGAATATTATGATTTTGGTGCCATGGGTCTCCTGTTGATATTACATAAATCTTGTGGAAATTTCTTATAAATGGATGAGGTGTTGATGTTAGAAATAATACCTTGGATGATTTATGAGAATAAGTTGGAGTCTATGCCTAGTAATTAAATTGTTGAGAAACTTTGAAAGTGGAATATATTATTGATGAGGTTAAATACTAGGCTTGCCTAATTAAGTGCTTATTTGGTAATTCCTAAATTGTAGCTAGATACAATTTCAAGCTCTATGCTTATTGTGATAGGGTTGCTTGATATTATTTAGGTTCTAGCTAATTTCCTTTGGATATTGGAGAATTAGGCTTTTAGCGGGTTGCGAGGTAAGTAGCTTTTTAATGAGATTTTTGAAAAATGAACCATGTTGCATAAATGTTGTTTTTGGGTCAAACACATTTTGAAAAATTATATATGGATATATGTTTTCTTAAAAGTATTGTGTTGTGACCCTATTATATATTATTATATATGAAAAGTGCATCATATTTGGTATTGCATTTGGGGAAATGCATGAATTGTTGACATGGAAAAATGAGCATTTTTATTTAATATTTGCTAAGGAAATCATGGATTTTATGGTATATTAGAAAATTTAAAGATGCTTATCTTATCTTGTTATGTGGGAAATTGATAGAAAATCTCTTGACAAGAATAAAGTTGAAAACCTTACAAACTTTGTGGAATTTAGATTATTTACCTAGATATAGCTATGTGTTTCAAAGTATTTGTAACCTGTGAGCTTTATGTGTTTTTAACACCAGGCCATGTGTGATTTTTCGGTGATCACCCGATTTGGTTTTCGTAGTATTTGTGACAGCAGAATCAAATCTAGGTTAGTCCATTTTCACTTTGGATGATGCGTTCTTCCCTGCTGCCCATAGGGGGAAGAAGTTCCTTGATTATGTGTGGGTGACGATGCTGCCCATGGGGCCAAGAGACCACATGCAAGAGAGGTTGATAGGCCAAAAACGTATTGACCCCTTGTGATGAATTAATTGATTAATTAGCCAAGTTTATTAATTAAACAAATTAAGATGCAAAGGACATGGTAACACAAACAAATCACCAATTAAACTAAGTATGCAGCGGAAAATAAATTGACATGGTGATTTGTTTACGAATAGGGAAAACCTACACGGCAAAAGCCCCATCGGGTGATTTTAAGGTTACCACTCCCGAGAATCCACTATTATAACAACAAGCAGTTACAAGTAAAGGAATCCTAGTACCTTATACCAACCTACAATTGAACCTTTACCCCAATACCCAATTGTACTTGTTCTATAGTGACAATCTCTCCTTTTGGTGCACGGCTCCCAGTACGTGACTAACCAATTACGCAGATTCCAGTACGCGTCTTCAATCACCAACTAGAGAAAGTTCTTGGCTGCAAAATTCTTCAGTTCATCACACGATGAAGATCATAAAGCTCCTTGGTCACAAAACCCTACAGTGTACAAACACAGCAGCTTCTTCACAAGAAAGATGAACTAGGAGAAATTCTGTCTCCGGTCACAATTTGCTCAAACAAAACTTTGCTCAACACTTGTGTAACTTGTGTCTCCTTTGACGGCCCTTAAAATAATTCTTATATACGTCTAGGGATGTGAGAAAAGAAAGTCCAAATATATAATCACGGATTGGATGAAAAACAGGCTTGAAAATCTGAGTTTCATAAACCTCGATAGATACCCTATCTGTCGAGCTGCTGTCGAGCCACGGGATTCAGACAATTCTAAGTCTCGATAGATGCTAGCTGTTGAGCTTTAATGAACAACACTTTTCACACTTGATTCTTGGACAGACTTGCATGACTTTAACACTTGAACTTGAAATAAGGTTTCTTGAAGCATCAAACACAGCCTAGATCTACCCAATTACAAGTAAAGTGCGTTTTGTCAAAGGATTAGCCAATTATATAAAATAGTGACATATGTTCCTAATATGTGAATCACATATGTCATAACAAAGGTCCTATTTGACGCGCTCTCTTTGCTGCCCATGGGGGGGAGAGAAAAACCTTGAGGGTATGGGTGAGGTTGTTGTCCATGGGGCCAAGAGTTTGCATACCAGAGAGGACAATATCATACCAGTTGTGAATGGCTGGATCCCCTAACCGGTCTATGTGGTAGTATGGTATATTTGTTATCAAATACCGTATATTAGATTTTATGGCTTTGGAAATTATGTTGTTAGTGCTCACAGATCATAGTATATAGTTTCAAGGTATTTACTTTGAGAAACTTTGAGTTTCATTATTTAATCATTCTTGTCATATTATTATTATTGAAGATGAAACTTGCATTTCCCCCACTCCCCATTAATTATGCTACTTACTAAGCGTTAGCTCATCTCACCCTCTAACAGTTTTTCAGATTTATTAGCTATACCTTGGGTATGGGCTTACTTCTTTGGTGATGATTAGAGTGCTATGTTAAATTTGGAGACTTTTGCTGTAAATGGTTGGTGACCCGATCTTGCAATGTTCAACGAGACCTTAATTAATTCTATTGGAGGTGGGTCACTTGAGGTTTGTTAACCTTTGGCGTGGTAGGCCTAGTCTTGATGTTAAGGTCCTTATTCTTGATAAGATTGTGACTTTGTGTATTTTAATTAGAGTTTTGTAATATATTCATGTATTATGTGGAGGCACATGATTTTTAGTTATTATTTGTAAGGGTCTGTTTGGATACAGCTGAAAGTTGAAAACTAAAAACACTGTAACAAAATAATTTTTAAATGTGTGAATAGTACCGTGGGACCTATTTTTAATGAAAAAGTTGTTGAATAGTGAAATTTGTGGGTCTGTGAACAGTGCACGGATGTGCACTATTCACGAAAAAAGTCAAACATTTTGGCTAAAAAAAAAAAAGCAACTGAAACGCAAAACATGCGTTTGGGAAGCGCATCCAAACGCACACTAAATGTGTTATAGAGTTCTAACTTGTAATATGGAGATTTTAGTATGGTTATATATTCTTATCTTGTAGAAAAGAAAGGAAAATAAAGATCTCCTATAGTTTGATTTGCCAAAAAGGAAAAATCTATAGGTACCCTTGGGATGTATTTCTCATGCTTTGGACTCTTTTGGGTTTGGGGTGTGACACTAGATGTGTAGCACACCAAGAAATGATTCAGTAATATATACTTTCCTTATTGCAAACACAAATGTGAAATGACATACATTATTAGATTTATTTGTGGATAAGATTGGTAGCTTTTCTTCCAAAGTTGCATACTTTCAAAGATTCTGACCACAAAAAAGAGATACATGTTGTAGGTCCAAGGGTTGTAGTTGGTGCCATATAGAACAGTGTGAAGGGGTTGGGTAACTATCATTCCATGCAGCTTTCAAAAGAGAATTTTCCATTTTCAGTGTTACAGAAGCATCAAATTAAGACACGAACCTAAAAAATGGAGTCTTAAGTGAAAAACAAAATGGAAAAGTGCCCTACTCAGAGAAATACAATGACCAAAATTGGCTAGTCAACGGAGGTCAGTGGTGATGAACGGTCAGCTAATGTGGTACTAGGTTTGACGTGGCTCACTATTGCGTTGACACACATGGCAGCTTCCAGGGTTAACATGACAATTCTTTTGGGCGACATGTGGCCTGTTCTTCCTAGTTCTAAAAGATCTTCGAGTATCAATTGGTGTGCTCATAGGCAAAATTAATACTCGTAAGGTAGAGTTTGAGGGAAATAGCTCCAAGAAAGTTCAAAATGGTTGCTGGTAGGGACCAGTGCAATGAAGGTCAGCAGTATTGAATAGAATAGTGGTTGGTGATGATTGATTGAGGGTTGCTTGAATCCTATTGAAGGCCAAAAAAAGGTGGTTCTTGCCACCCTTTGTATTCACATTTTATATGATCTTAATTTCTAATCCGCAAATAATATCATGTTAAGAAAGAGAGAGATAGAGAGCGAAAATAAATTGTTAATATATATTGAACGGTTTTAGACCCCTTAAACTAACCAGATTAACCTAGTTAATTAGCCAAGTGATTAACTTAGTCAATTTATGCAAATTTAGGTTATCACAATCACACAATCATATCAAGAATATAAAGCAGCGGAATAATAAATAACACAAGATATGATGACCCAGGAAACCACACAGTAAAAACCTGGGGAGGATTTGACCTAGCTATCCTCAAGGTAAACTGAATCCACTATACGAAAGAATCGAAGTTCATACAAAAGCACTTACAAGCTCCTTGCTTGACTTCCTAATGCTACCCACCAGTAGAACTTGTAAAGTTGTTATTTACAACTATGTATTTTGTTGGTTTTTATTCCGTGCCAAATTTGATTGTAATTATTCTCAATCGTTTATACCCTGTATTTATTGTGGGATTTGTTGTAAGGGTTGTGTGATAGAGAGAGTGTGTGAAGACTCAAGCATTTGGAAGACTGGAGGATTCTCGCGGGTATGTCGCGACCGAGCTTCCTGCGAAGTGAAGCATGTGCCCTGCACGTGCTGGAATGCAAAGAGTCAGGCCAGGTGGAGATAGCTGTCTCTCACGAGTATCTCGCGGGTAAGGCCTTCCCGCGAGACACCCGCGAGACAAGCTATTCTGCCAGCCTGTACTGACTGACTCACACATTTTGCACCTATCCTATATAAACCCTCATTACCCACAAATGTTGAGGAATGCTTCAGAGAGAAAACCCTAGCCAAACACATTGGGAATTAGAGATTGTCATCCCCACATTTCTCTATACACTTGCTTGTGGTATCTCCTCAACCCTTCCCTCTCCATTTCCACACCATTGAGAGGTTGATAGCCCAAACACTTACCACACCCTTTGAGAGTGTTGAGTGACATTTTGGTGCTGCTGGGAAGCATTGGAAGAAGCCTGGAATGGCAGATGCAACATGGAGCTTGTTATGGGATCCGGGGTGCTAGACAAGACACGGTTCCGAGAAGCCTTGTTGGAGTAGGAGCTTAGAGGGCTTAGGTACATCGGGTAGATTAGGCTTGGAGGGTCTCTTGCTTACTCATGTATCCCAACTGATTGTCTAGTGGATCGATTTCCGCTTGGAGGGCGACAGAGAGGTTTTTCGCCGAGTTCTTCGGTTTCCTCTTCGAGAACACGTCTCGGTGTTTTTTGTGTTTGCATCCTTCTTCCCTACTCTTGTTTATTCCATTATACTGCTGTGTTGCTTAGTTTATGGATTAGAGTAGCTTACTTGTTCATCTGCTCACATTTACACTATTCCGCACTTTGTAGTAAGTTAGTGTAAAATCTATCGAGCCGTAATTTTAATTGGGGGTCTAAACAGCTCTTGTGTTTTCAACACATTTTCGAGCTTTCAATTGGTATTAGAGCGGGTACACTTGCTATGGTTTTTAATACCTAAGTGTGATCCTAGACCCCTTGGTGTGTTCTGAAAAGTGTTCTTGTTAAGTCTACCATGAAGGATCTGAAAAATGTTTGTGAAAATGACTCAATGAGCATATTTGAACATTGTTCCAGTAATGCGCTCTTAGAGTTATTTAAATCTAAGAAACATGCTAGAATTTTTAGTCACATGCTGAAATCATTAGTTCATAGGAACCATGATATACATAACAACCTATGTGAGTCAAAGTCCTTAATCTATGATTATGAGAGAAGAAATAGACAGTTAAGTGATGAACTTGGTCGTTTAAAAAGGAAACTTCACTCATCCTTGAATGAAATAAGGAAAAATGATTCTTGTTTTGATGGTCAAGAATGTCTCTCTCATGCATGTCTTTTTGTTCATACCGCATTGAAAGTGTTTAACTCATGTTTGTGGTACCTTGACAGTGGGTGTTCTAGGCATATGACTGGAGAAAAATCTCTGTTCAAAACTCTTAAAGAGAAGGAAGATGGATTTGTGACATTTGGAGATGGTAGTCATTCACAAGTTCTTGGAAAGGGAACGGTGGATATTCCGGGTCTGCCTTTGTTAACTGACGTGCTGTATATTAAAGGATTAAAAGTGAACTTACTAAGTATCACTCAGATTTGTGATGAAGATTTCTTGGTCCAATTTTCAAAGAAAGGGTGTCTAATCTTGAATGAAGAAGGTGTTCAAGTTCTAAAGGGACTAAGGACCACTGATAACTGCTATGGGATTATTCCAAAACCCAGCATAGCATGTCGAAGTGCTCGGGTAAACCTCTTGGAGCTGTGGCATCAACGGCTTGGACATGCAAATTACAAACAAGTGGCAAAAGTCTCTAAGCTTGAGGTTGTGGTTGGTCTACCTAAATTTGGGAAAATTGAGAAGAATGTTTGTGGTCCATGTCAATTGGGAAAACAAACAAAGTCAAGCCATCCTAAAGTGAATGTGGTTGCAACTTCTCGTCCGTTAGAATTACTGCATGTGGATTTGATGGGTCCTACAAGAACTGAAAGCATGGGTGGAAAGCGGTACATTATGGTGATAGTTGACGACTTCTCAAGGTATTCCTGGGTGGATTTCCTTAGAGAGAAATCGGAAGCATGTGATAAGATGAAAAAATTGTGCAAGAGATTGATGAATGAAAAGGGAGTACCTATCATCAAAATCAGAAGTGATCATGGGAAAGAGTTTGAAAATGCAAAGTTTGAAGCATTTTGCAATGAACACGGTATCAAGAAGGAATTCTTATCCCCAAAGACTCCACAACAGAATGGAGTAGTTGAAAGGAAGAACCGGGTGATTCAAGAAATGGCTCGAGTAATGTTACTCAACAAGAACCTTCCACAGAAGTTTTGGGCTGAAGTTGTGAACACTTCATTTCACATTGGGAATAGGATTTACTTCCGAGCAGGAACGAAGAAGACATCATATGAAATTTGGAGAGAAAAGAAGCCGAAGGTGAAATACTTCTGAATATTTGGGAGCAAATGTTATGTACTCAATGATAGAGAGAATCCCGGAAAATTTGATGCTAAAAGTGATGAAGGGATATTTTTAGGCTATTCATTAAATAGCCTAGCGTATAGGGTCTTCAATAAACGCACTAAGACAGTAATGGAGTCAATAAATGTGGTCATTGATGATACCATATCTGAAAGGGAAAGGGATGATGGTGAAGGAACGAACCTGAAGAAGGGGGAGGTTGAGGACAACATGTCACAAGATGATGAGATCAAGAAAGAATCTCCAGAAAAAGAATCTACACCCCCTATACCAAGAAGGGAGACCAGATCAGCACAAGGGTCTTCTAGCCCTCTCACACCTCTGGAAGTTCAACCTCCAATCTCTCGTGATGAAGAACCTTCTACCTCCAAGAGACCGTCATCAAGGGTAATGCTCAATCATCCATCAAGTAATATCATTGGCGATGTAAATGAGGGACTTCGGTTGAGAAAAGGACCAAAATACAATGCGAATCATGTGACATACAATTGTTACCTTACCCAATTCGAACCCAAGAAGGTAGAGGAAGCCCTTAAAGACGAAAATTGGATCGAGTCTATGCATCAGGAGTTACATCAGTTTGTCAGAAATGATGTATGGGAGCTGGTCCCAAGACCCAAAGATACCCATATCATTGGCACCAAGTGGATCTTTAAGAACAAAACTAATGAAGATGGTGAGGTAGTTCGAAACAAGTCTAGGTTGGTAGCTCAAGGATATACTCAAGTGGAAGGCATATATTTTGATGATTCATTTGCACCAGTAGCAAGATTAGAGTCAATTTGAATTCTACTATCCATCGCATGTGTTAGGGATTTCAAACTGTACCAAATGGATGTAAAAAGTGCATTTCTGAATGGTTTTCTAAATGAAGAAGTATTCGTTGAGCAACCAAAGGGATTTCAAGATCCTTATTTTCCAGATCATGTGCTAAGGTTGAAGAAGGCACTGTATGGGTTGAAGCAAGCACCAAGAGCATGGTATGATCGTCTCACAACATACTTGTTGGATCGAGGATTCAAAAGAGGCCAAGCTAATCGAACATTATTCGTAAAGAGAGATGAGAAGTCTCTCCTAGTTGCTCAAGTATATGTGGACGATATTGTTTTCGGATCCACAATTGATCATTTGGCTCATGAATTCTCCGAAGAAATGAAAAGGAAGTTTGAGATGAGTATGGTGGGGGAGCTGAACTATTTCCTTGGGCTTCAAGTGAAACAACGGAAAGATGGGATATTTATATCTCAAGAGAAATATGCCAAAAATCTTGTTAAAAGATTTGGTCTAGACTCTAAGAAACATACGTCCACTCCAATGAGCTCCTCATCAAAGCTGAGTCGGGATGCAGCAGGTATAGAAGTGGATCCAACGCTTTATAGAAGCATGATAGGCAGCCTCTTATATCTCACTGCTAGCAGACCAGACATAGCCTTCAGTGTAGGCGTATGTGCTCGATTTCAGGCAGCCCCCAAAGAGTCACATTTAACAGCTGTCAAAAGAATTATCCGCTACATAAATGACACCTCTGATTATGGAATTTGGTACTCGAGAGATTCAAATGAATGCTTAGCCGGATATTCTGATGCTGATTGGGCTGGTTGCATTGATGATAGAAAAAGTACTTCAGGTGGATGCTTCTATCTTGGAAACAACCTGGTGTCATGGATGAGCAAAAAGTAGAATTCAGTCTCTCTATCAACAGCCGAAGCTGAATACATTGCTGTTGCAAGTTGCTGTGCTCAATTACTATGGATGAAGAAGCTTCTTCAAGATTATGGAATCACTCAAGACACGATGTGTGTGTATTGTGATAATACAAGTGCCATAAATTTGTCCAAGAATCCAGTTCAACATTCGAAATCAAAACATATTGAAATTCAGTATCATTTCATTCAAGATCTAGTGGAGGAAAGGACCTTGTACTTAGAGTTCATCAACACTGAGAATCAGAAGGCAGACATATTTACTAAACCTCTAGATGGCCCAAAGTTTGAATCTTTACATAAGACCATTGGTGTCGGTATCATTCCCTGAACTCTATCTTTTGTGTGAACCTATACTACTCTTTGTTGTATACTTGCTGTTGTGGTTCCACATGTTTAGTTTCTAGAAGTTGTTTTTTGGTGTGCATTTTTTTTGTTGATTCTACTTTTCTTGTTCAGTTTTGGGTGTGTTCAAAAATTTCAAAAACCCATAAAAATTGAAAAATCTCAAAAGTTTGATCATGTGTTTTGTGCATGTCACGTGTGAGTTTGACCTAGTACCTTCGTACTAATCGCATAGTGCATTTACGATCTTGGGTTGTCATGTATGCACTCTTTTCTATGTGGAAGAAATCTTGAACACTATGTGTGACTGTTGTAAATATATTTTCAAGCTTGTCATGAATGATTGGTCAATAGTCTTGTTGGTCTTGATACTTGCATAGACTTGTGTCTATATCTCTTCCCACTTTGTTTTTTATGTATTTGCAAAAAGAGCTCACCAATTGTAAATCTCCAAATGAAAAGAGATATTGAGCTACAAAAGCCTGTCGCACACACTAGTATTCGAGTAGAAAAAAGGGAAAGCGACTCTTCTTAATGTTTTTGTTCGGTGCTCAAAAAGCCAAAGGCTAATCTTAAATGTTGAAATATCATAAATTTCAAGCACCAATCTCAAAATGAGATGTTGTTTTCTTGTCCAATCAAATATAAAATGGACCAATTGTTATGCCTTATGCAGAAGCCAAATGAAAAGCTTCTGAAGTTATGTATCAATGTGTGGGAGGTCATATACACTCATTTCTATAATGGAGATTGTCCACTTGATTTCGTATCAGTTGTGTATGACTTGATTGAATTGATCATTGAAGCTTCGCTCTGGTCTAAGGACTATTTCACATTTGATACTCACACACAACACACAAGACTTTGATTCAATCAATGCCTATCTCATTTGGGTGATTGTATATGTTCAAATGTGATGTGTATGCTCATGAACTTGTTGATCAAACCCAAAAAGATTTTTGAGTGTTTTTATTTGTTTTTTAAAGTGATTTTAGACCTTCATATCTCTTCTTTTTGTTCAAAATGCATTTTTGTGTCTTCTTTCAAAAACTGGTTCAGGGGTTGTTTCACGAGAAGCTCGTGACTTAGAGCTTCCCGCGAAAAGGGCTTGAGGGAAAATTTTTTTTTATCCTGTCACACAGAAACTTTCGCGACTGTCTCGCGACCAACAGCTTCTCGCGAAATGTTGTTTGGCTGAAAATTGGATTTTTCAAATTTCAGATAGAGGTTATCGCGATTGTCTCGCGACTGTTTCGCGACCTAATGCTTCTCGCGAAAATTTTGGGCTTCAGTGGGCATTCTCGCGGCTGTCTCGCGACTGTGTCGCTACTCCGTAACCCGCGAAAAACGCGTGTTTTCACTTTATATGTAGCAGATGTAACCTTTTCTAAAAAATTTCTCATTTCCCTCGCTCAACCTTCCTCAAACCCTTTTTAACCCAAGGCCAATTTCTATCTAAACCCATCATTTTCAAGCATCTTTTCTGTGTTGTCAACTTCAAGGTATGTCTTCTAAAGCTTTATCCTTCAAGTTTCTCCTATTTTATGTTGATTTGTCATTAGGGTTTCAATTTTTGGGGATTTTTGAAATTTTAGGTTAGTTTTCTAAATTGGGTAAATTTTTCTCAAATCTTTTGATTGGGCTGTGTCCCATTTGATTTTTGTGCATCTGTGTTGGCCCCTTGTGGCATTTTAAAGTGTACTTAGGCATGTTTTGACCGTGTTCATGCATTATTTATGTTATATTTGCATTTGTGCATATTAGGTGTTCGACAAAATGTCTGAATGACATTTTTGTGCCAAATTGAAATCAAGTGATTTCAAACTATGGGTTGTTACTCTTCTGACCTTGTTTTACTCAATTTGGTCATTGATTGTGTGTTTCATACACCTTGCACATGTTGCACACTCTTGACACACATTTAGGCATACTTAGACACCTCTCATGCATCTCATGCCGCACACACCCATCAGCACATGCACACAGACACACACACTTGCACAGTCTCTTAGTTTAACATTGTGTCTATGCATTCAGCATATTGTTTGGAGTTGATTATGCAGTGTTCTATGCAGTGTTACTTTTGTTTTGACCTAACTTGAATCTAATCAAATTCTGTGTTCTGTGTTCTGTTTGTGGTGCACTTGTCACCTGTTTTTTTTTCTGTGTGCTCTGTTGCACAGATGTCTCCATTCAAGACTTCAGCTGTGAAAGGAGGTAGCAACAAAGGGAAAGAGCCGATCATTGATGTTGATGCTGATTCACCCAGACCAAAGAGAGCTCGTTGTTCAATGAAAATTTTTGATCCTCACTTGTTTAGGTCTTATGCTGCTTTTGAATCCTACAAGAACCACTTTCGGGATGCTTCTTTGGTAGTTGAAAGGGGGTTTAATCAGCCATCACTCAGGGACACAAGAATACCAATTTGGTTTGCCACGAAAGATTGGAATTATTTGCTCTCAACTTTCGAGGATACATTCGAAAACATAGTTAAGGAATTCTATGCCAATGCAAGTGTCGTCGGAGAAGAGATTAAATGTTGGGTTAGAGGAAAGAGTTTTTCCGTCACACCAATGTACTTGGCGGAAATTCTACACATCAATCGGCCAATACTCCCCATACCGCCGGTATATGATGAGCTGAATCCAGATGAAGAGTATCTCAAACAGTCTTTAGGAGCTAATTTGGAATTCTCCTCCAATAAGAAGTCAATCAGTGTGGCATCCCTTTCTTCCGAATTACGACTTCTCTCAATGATCATGTGTAGCAATCTATATCCCTTGTCCAGCACCGGATATATGAATCTTGGTCGAGCATTGTTTTTGAATGATCTGATCACTGACGTAGAGATTGATGTGTGCTCTCATATTTTTCACATTTTGGCAAAAACAGTTGACCGGACCGCTTCAAGGAATTGCATTCCTTTCTGTCGCCTTATTTCAAAGATTTTGAAGCTCAAAGGTGTCCGTCCATTGGAGGATGAACGTCCGTATCCAAGGCCAAGTCCAATTAACATTCGCTCTTTCCATGCGAGTATGAGCCACACCAAGAAGAGCACCAAGCAAGAAAGTCACGCACCATCAGGAACCTCGAGTTCTGCAACTCGTACCTATGATGAACAGTTCAGCAATATCTCCATTGCTCTTCAAGAGATGAGTACAAAGATGTCCGGGCTGGCGACTATCATGTACGCTCACCACAGACGTCTTGATTCACAGTTCACATCACTCCAAACTTAGCTGGACGAGATTCAACGGAAGCTAGAAGAGAATGACTAGCTATTCCATGACAAAAAGGGGGAGATGATGTCATTGATAGGGGGAGTATGGTGATAGGGGGAGAAGAAGTCAACAGTTCCTGTGTTTTATGTTTTCTGCTTCTGTTCTAAAACTTTGTTACTATGCTCTTATTTAAGTATAATTTCAGTAGTTTCTTTTGTGATATTCTCTATGCCTTGTAGCTTATCAAGCATGTACCCATGTTGCTTTTGTAAGCTTTAAGGGTTTATTTCATTGCATAGTTTGTAGGCTTTTATGGTGTGTGCCATGCATATTCTGTACCTTTTTTATGCAGCCTTTATGATTGTGTTCTTGAAGTTTAATGTCTTTCATTTTACTTCAGTACATCACTCTTGTGCACGTGTAGGATTGTTCCTAGATGCATATATGTTCTATGCATTGGTTGAGTGATGAACACTCTTGTGCCCTAGTAGGATTGTTCCTAGATGCAAATACTTCGTGTATTTCGCATTGGTTGAGTGTTGGACTTGCAAACGATACTCTTTAGTTGAGCTTATCACCTTGCATGTCCGGATGGTCATTCTGTGTGTGAATGAGCATAGTGATCACTTTTGCGTAAGTGATTGCTTGTTTGATCTTACCATGGTCTATTGTTTTTATTCCATTTTGCTTGATCATGCTATTATTGCTCCATATGCTTTTCAAGTTTTTCTGTATACAATGATATTATTTTGTTGTTGTGTTTTAGGAGATACTTGTTCATATGTTTCAAGAGCTTATCAGGATCTAGAATTAGGTGTGAGTGAGTTTTGCCTTTGTTCCCAAACTCACATTTAAGTCTAGAGTCTGTTTTAGGGTTTTGTCACGGAATAGCCAAAGGGGGAGATTGTAAAGTTGTTATTTACAACTATGTATTTTGTTGGTTTTTATTCCGTGCCAAATTTGATTGTAATTATTCTCAATCGTTTATACCCTGTATTTATTATGGGATTTGTTGTAAGGATTGTGTGATAGAGAGAGTGTGTGAAGACTCAAGCATTTGGAAGACTGGAGGATTCTCGCGGGTATGTCGCGACCTAGCTTCCTGCGAAGTGAAGCATGTGCCCTGCACGTGCTGGAATGCGAAGAGTCAGGCCAGGTGGAGACAGCTGTCTCTCGCGAGTATCTCGCGGGTAAGGCCTTCCCGCGAGACACCCGCGAGACAAGCTGTTTTGCCAGCCTGTACTGACTGACTCACACATTTTGCACCTATCCTATATAAACCCTCATTACCCACAAATGTTGAGGAATGCTTTAGAGAGAAAACCCTAGCCAAACACATTGGGAATTAGAGATTGTCATCCCCACATTTCTCTATACACTTGCTTGTGGTATCTCCTCAACCCTTCCCTCTCCATTTCCACACCATTGAGAGGTTGATAGCCCAAACACTTACCACACCCTTTGAGAGTGTTGAGTGACGTTTTGGTGCTGCTGGGAAGCATTGGAAGAAGCCTGGAATGGCAGATGCAATATGGAGGTTGTTGCGGGATCCGGGGTGCTAGACAAGACACGGTTCCAAGAAGCCTTGTTGGAGTAGGAGCGTGGAGAGCTTAGGTACATCGGGTAGATTAGGCTTGGAGGGTCTCTTGCTTACTCATGTATCCCAACTGATTGCCTAGTGGATCGATTTCCGCTTGGAGGGCGGTGGAGAGGTTTTTCGCCGAGTTCTTCGGTTTCCTCTTCGAGAACACGTCTCGGTGTTTTCTGTGTTTGCATCCTTCTTCCCTACTCTTGTTTATTCCATTATACTGCTGTGTTGCTTAGTTTATGGATTAGAGTAGCTTACTTGTTCATCCGCTCACATTTACACTATTCCGCACTTTGTAGTAAGTTAGTGTAAAATCTATCGAGCCGTAATTTTAATTGGGGGTCTAAATAGCTCTTGTGTTGTCAACACATTTTCGAGCTTTCAGAACTTATTGACACGACCACGTGCAAGCTCCGAATCCACGGACTCCTTCTTTCTTGGATTCTCCAATCAGCTACAAGCACCCACGCTTGTTATTCTTTAATCTCCAATGGCAGCAACCGAGTTGATCATCAAGATATTGAAAAATATCTCTACCTTGAAAACCCTAAGTTTATGTGAAGGAAAGCTCCTCAATGATCTCACAAGAGATTCACACAAACTGCAATGTATGAGCAACAATACAACAAGAGAAACTCATAAAAACGTGGCTAGGGTTTTGCCTTTTATACCTAGGGCAAAAACATAAAACCCAAAACGTTTAATGAGGTAGGGCTGAGTTGGAAAATTCTGCAGAAAAACATTCTGGCCGACTTTCGATCGATCAAGTCTAACTTTCGATCGATCGAGCCAGACCGAAATGCACTAATGCATCTGCAGCCTCTCGATTCCAACTTTACATAAAATATATAACTTTGAGCAAGCCTAAACAAGACTAAACATATTGTTTTGATCATAGTTTGCCAACATTACACATTAAAGTTCTAAATACATAAATTCCTAAATCTTTAGAACCTAACATATATGTATACAGAGGTGGAGCCAAGGGCTGCGGGGGAAATTGCCCCTCTTATCTGACTCCTCCTAAAAAGCTTTATACTTACTAGTATATACTATTTAGGAACCAACTCTTACATCTTTTGTCCCCTCTGACATAGGAAGAAAAACAAAAAACAAAGATAGTCTCCAATTAGAAGAAAACTTCCATGACAACCGAGGAAAAAAAGCTTCTCTGATTGACATTATTCATAAAAGAAAAAAACTGCCTTGAACCAAAACTCGTGTTTAATTTATTTTGTCCAAGTTTTTAGCTTTACACTATTCATATAATCACAACAGATATTTAGCCAAAAAAGGAATCATGGTATTGGAATTCACGCGCACACTAAGCTTCATCAATGGTGTAAACCAACTCAGAGATTAGGGAAAGAGAGAGATTTATGAGGGAAAGAGAGAAAATATCTCAATGTGCATCAAATTCTTATTCACAGATAATCAAGCTCTGTTCCTTATATCCGAAACAGATACGCGGGAAAAACCAACCAAAATAACTAACAAACTGACCAATTAATGAATACCATATATCATCTACACCTAACTCTACTATACAGTAAACTACATATAACTTAACACCTAATACATATACGACTTGCAGTTTAGCCTTATGTACAAAACTATCAACTAAATTACAACGCATCATCTAACACATGGCACTTATAGTGTTTATACTCCCCCCTTTTTGCACCGCATTTCAATATGGCCCTATATTTTAAACAAAATAATAATTATTTAAAAAAAAAAAAAAGAGGAACTACCTAATGTTATGGTACTAAGCATCCCTTATCTTTTTTTCTCCATTTTTTTATATTTCAGTTTCAAATGCTGGGTTTTTGCTATAAATCTAGATTTTATAAACTTCGAATTGTAAATAGAAAAAGAAATATTGAATTCTACATATTTTTTAAAAGAACAAAATTTCTCTCCAAACTAGTTTGTAGAGAAACTTTTCAAATTTCTCATATATCTCTTTTTTGTGTGAATTTTGAAAATCTAATAGTTGAATTTCATGTTTTTTATGTTCTTAACATGCATATCAAATTTCGTTCAAATTGGATATTATTTACTATTCAATCAATAAATTTATTTTGTATACACAATTTTAGATCATAAAAATTTGAAATTTTAACATTTGTTTGATAAGATAGCAATTGATCTTTGATCTTCTTAAAATTTTACATGCATGAAGAATATAATAAGAGCATGCAATTTAACGGTTAGATTTTCAAAATTCACACTCAATATAGAGATACATAAAGAGTTTGAAAAGTTTCTCTCCAAACTAGTTCTTTTTAAAATCAATTAAGGGAGTGAGATGTGTGTGGGAGCAAGTGATCTGAGGACAATCTAAGGCCCATGGGCCCTTCTCGAGGATGATCAAAAGCCCATTCATGTGTCAACCCAAGTCTAACACGTGGGCTAAGACTGAGGAGGGAAGACAGCAAGACCTCTTAGATACGGATTAAACTTAGGAAAAGAGGTCCGAGGAAAGGAGATTAGCAGGCCCGTCGTCCGAGGAGCAAATGCACCTCAGGAGTACCTTATTTAGCTCCCTGCACCAAAAAGTAAAGCACTATGGAAGACACTAGAGTCGGGCAAGTAAGGGAAAAGGGAAATATTTGGAAAGATGGCCATCACCTCCATATTCAATACTCTGCACCAACTGAGCTGGCCGCATTTATGAGGAAAATACACTTGGACAGTGACTCCACAGCTCACAACTCTCTCTACCACCTCCAGAAGAGTTTTGATGGGACAAGCATCCAAGTTATTCCCTTGAGATGTATAGGTGGAGGGCTGAGATGCAATAGAAAAGACTATATAAGGAAAGGAACCCCTCTAGAAAAGTAGTTGGGCATTTTACGAACATAGGGAGAGAGAATTAAAGATCCTACTGTAAAGAAATTTGCTTTAACTATTAACGAACAATCCATCCTTCGACCTGCCCGAGGAAGAATTTCCACTGAATTTGTGCTTCATTCATTCATATTAATAGCTTTTGTCCTTTTAGCCTCAAGCTTGTAATTTACTTAGCATTGCAATTGACTCGAAAAGCCCACTCTCTTACAAAGTTATTGTATTCGGCTTGAAGTACTGGGAGCCACTATTCTAAGTGAGCTTAGGCTGTTCTTTGGGTCCTTACAATTGGTGCTATCTATGGGAATAGTCACCTGAAATCTTCATTGTTCAAGCTTTCCTTATGATATTAAGAAGTAAAGATGGCAAACTCCAGGCAGAATAGAGAGAAGTCCGTCGTTTCGCAGTGTGTTAATCATTTTGTTAGTCTAGAGAGGAGGAGAGATCGAGAGGCTAATCGAACTCCTAGTGTACGGGTTGAAACGGACTACACGGACCACACCAGTAGAAGTCAATCCAGGCCTGGAAGTCATATTTCTTATGACCAGGAGACACGAAATCTCAGGTTGGAGATTAACCATTTGTGCAAGAAGCTGCACCGCAGGGTGCATGTTAAAGAGGACAGAACGCCCCCATCAAGCTCAGAATCTGATTTAGAGGAAGATCGCAGCTACAGGTAGAGATCGAGGACCCCTCCTAGTGAGTCCTTCACCGCGTCCTCACACCTAGATAGGGAGGAAAGACATCATAGGAGAAGAAATAAGAGCTCACTCCCTAGGAATATGGGGAATGACGCAATGAGTAAAGCTATGTGCCAAATTTCCAAGTAACCTTTTACGCGCAGAATTGATAGGGCCAAACTCATACACCGCTTTGCCTAACCGACCTTCACCATTTATAATGGAAGGACCGATCCTGTAGAGCACGTGAGTCACTTTAACCAAAGAATGACCATTCACTCTAGAAACGAAGCCCTCATGTGCAAAGTATTTCCTTTTAGCCTCGAACCTGTTGTGGACACAACGGATGAAGTCACCACCTAGTTTTTGCAATGGTCTAGGAACCATATATATAGCGTCATCTTGAGGAAGAACCATTGATCTTACAACCAAAGATATGGGTTTGGAGTTTAGGTACGTTCTTGGGAAGGTGTTAGGCACTCAAGACTGCCCAACCTTAAGGTTGGCCTCCCATCATTGTGTCTTACATCTTAACCTTGATAAAATCGTGTTCAATACTTGTATTCTAAACTCACACACACACTAGCATACATCTAAGCATAAAACATGGCATCATTCATCCCAAAACACATACATATATATCCATAAAGCATAAGGAACCCAACCACACACATATACAAAACCTAGCATTCATCTAGCATGTGAAAACCCTATCATATCATACATCAAAATTGAGGCAGCAACTCAATCATGGCAGCAAGGTAAATTATATAAAGCATGTAATTGGAATTAAAAGACATAAAACAAATATTCAAACAATATACATCATCAAATGCATGTTCATACCAATGCATGACTTAGAATATGTGAAACAAGCAAACCAAACAAAGCAGAAATCCGAATTAGGGTTTTTGGGCAAATGCCTGTGTACGCAGACCTCCCACATACACAGGATTTGACCTGCGTATGCATGCTCATGACATGCGTGCACAGGGTTGTTCAAAAACCCTAACCCAGAAACATGAAACAAAAACACAGAGCATAAAAGAAGAACATAAATCTAACAACTAAGCATGTTTATAAACGTAAAAAAAAAAACATAAAGCTAAGCTAAAAAAGCATATATAAACATAAACTAAACAAGAAAAACAGATCAAAGTGACAAAAGAAAGATAGAAAAGAAAACAAAGCTAGAATGAATACCTTAAAGCAAAAAGCTCCTATGCTTGATTTTTGACCGTTCTCCTCGACAAAATCTATTCACAAACCTATAAGAAAGTGATTAGCAACGTTAAACTAAAAGGATTGGGGCCAGAAAAGGTCCTAATCAAACAAAATTGACTTGAGAGTGTTTTGTGAAAAACTCACTTTTGATTCACTATTTTCTAGTGAGTCTTGTATTTTTCCCATGGGATTTTTGTGTATTTTGAAAATGTACCATGTAAGGCTTTATATAGTGGAAAAAATGGGGTTTAGAACGGCTCCCAAACGATGTGGGATTCATTCCAAACCTCAGCCATTATTGCAGAAAACTTGCCTTTTTTATGTCTCTAAAACCCTAGTTGCGTACGCAGGAGTGTGCATGTGTACGCATGCTTTGGCCCACATACATAGGCTGCTGCCGACGTACGTGGGCTAAGGGTCACTTTGGTTATTTTATTTCCAAAAACAGACTTTTGCTTATTTAAAAGGTTATATTTTCATTTTAACACTCTTCAAGTCAATTTGATATTTGATTGGACTCTAAACTAGCCTTGGGTCTTAGAGTTTAAGCATTATTGGGGAATGGGGGCCTGAGTCGTAGGGTTACAAAATGTGGCGTCTACACCTATTGCTATGAGATGGTTCGACGAGCTGGAAGAAAGTTCAATAAGCTCTTATGAAGTTCTAACTAGAGCTTTTGGGGCCAGATTTGTAACATGCAGCGGAGTTCCTAGGCCTCTGAATTCCCTGTTGTCCATGGCAATGAGGGAAGGTGAGACTTTGAAAACCTACTTTGATAGATATTGGGAAAATTTTAATGAGATAGATGGAGATTTTGAGGATGTGGCCATTAGAACCTTCAAGGTGGGGCTTCCCACAAATTATGACCTTAGAAAGTCATTAACCATAAAGTCCGCTAGGAGTATGTGCCAACTCATGGATTGTATTGATGAGCATAAGCGGGTCAAAGAGGATCGGGTGCAAGGAAAAGGTAAAGCCAAGATCTTTCTGCCTAAAAAGAGAGATCCTCGGCTTGAAGGTATGGCCATAATCTACCTAGGTGAGACTTCATCAACCAGCCCCCATGAGCTAATGCCCAGGTAGTCAGCTCAGTATTTAAGGAGCCTGTATATCAGATCCTTGAAAAGATAAAAAAATGTGTCTTATTTCAAATGGCCCAACAAAATGGGAGGAGACCCATCCAAGCGCAATCAAAGTCTCTATTGCCAATACCACTAAGACCGGGGACATACCACTGAGGATAGCAGAACCTTGCGTGACCATTTGGAGTAGTTGGTTAAGGCTGGAAAATTGAAGCAGTTCATGCACCAGCCTTCCAGGCAGGGAAGTTAGGCCGACTAGGGGTACTAACGAGAAGTTGCTTCACGCCCATCGTTAGGGACCATCAATGTCATCTTTGTAACCCCAAGCAGGGAAGTAGGTCCCTTCTTTAGAATCATGTCCATAGCATCAAGGCCGGAGCTTGAAGAGCAGGTCTAAGAATCCAAGAGGGTTAAAACAGAAATACGACCAACCTTAGGCTTTTTGGATGAAGATAAAGTTAGGACTTTCCAACCCTATGATGATGCCCTGGTAATAGCCCTTCGCATTGGAAGGTATGATGTGAGAGGGTATTGGTGGATCAAGGAAGTGGGGCTGAGATCATGTACCCTGATTTGTATTAATGGTTGAACTTAAAGCCGGAGGACCTAAGCAAGTATGATTCATCTCTGTTGGGATTTGACGAAAGAATGATGACTTCCAAGGGAATGATTAAATTGGTTGTGCAAACAGGGGATGAAGTGGTTGAGGTAGAATTCATTGTGGTTGATGCTTACTCTCCCTACATGGCCATTTTAGCAAGGCCTTGGCTCCACGTTATGGGGGTGGTGTCCTCAACTCTGCAAATGAAGGTTAAGTATCCCACCGAAGGACGAGTCGGGGAACTTGTGAAAAGCCAAACAATGACTAGGCAGTGCCTACTGGCTGTTATTAGGCACCAGTCAGATTATAGGGATTCTCTTGGCCTAGAAGAGGTCCCGTATCAATTAACAACCAGGGAGTCTGAAGATCCGCAGGGGGTTGAAGAAAGGGGTCTGCGCAGTGTGAAGAGCTGGAGAAAGTGATCATTGGGTCAGACGAGGATAGATTTTTTAAGTTGGGACCCAATTACCCCTTGCTGAAAAAGAAGAGCTATTAGGTTCTTAAGGGAGAATATAGACGTCTTCGTGTGGAGTGTGTATGAGGCGCTCGGAGTAGATCCAAATTTCATATGCCATCACTTGAATATGAATCTAGCGGTCATGCCTAAAAGGCAACCACTTCGACGTTCTTCTAAGAAGCATGTCAAGGCAGTGAAAGAAGAGGTGAACAAGCTCAAGCAAGCTGGAGCAATCAAAAAAGCATTTTATCCTGAATGGATGGCCAACATAGTGGTGGTGAAGAAGAAGTCAGGAAAATGGAGGGTTTGTGTGGATTCCACTGATTTGAACAAAGATTGCCCAAAAGACCCTTTCCCAGTTCCTCGGATCGACCAGTTGGTAGATGCGACAGTCGATTATCCTCGGATAAGCTTTTTAGATGCCTTTCAAGGCTATCATCAAATACCATTAGCCCTGTCTGACCAAGAAAAACAGCTTTCTTGACCTATACTGGGAACTACCATTACTAAGTAATGTCCTTCGGCTTAAAAAATGCTAGATCAACCTACCAAAGAACGATGAAGAGGATAATTGAGTCTTAACTTGGGCAAAATGTCAAGGCATATATTAATGACATGGTTGTAAAGAGTAAGCAAGTTTCTGAGAACTTAAATGACTTGGGGAGCGTATTCTTAGTGCTTAGAAAACACAAGCTGCACCTTAACGCTCCCAAGTGTCCCTTCGATGTCAAATCTGGCAAGTTCTTAGGATATATGGTTACCCATCAGGGAATAGAAGTTAATCCCGATCAAATCAGAGCCATAAATGACCTGCATCCACCTCGGAACCCCAAAAAAGTGCAGAAACTAACAGGAATGACCGCCACTTTGAACAGATTTATTTCTCAGACTGCAGATCAATGCAGGCCCTTCTTCCAGCTCCTCTATAAATGGAGAGACTTTGAATGGACCGAGGAGTGTAGTGTTGCTATTGAAGAATTGAAGCAGTATTTATCACAACCTCCTATCCTATCCATGCCTGAGAAGGAACAGGTTTTGTATGCTTATATAGCGTTTACTAACCATGCAGTGAGTCTAGTCCTTGTTAGAACGGATTTTGGGGTGCAAAAGTCTGTCTATTACATTAGTAAATCTCTCCAAGAGGTAGAAACTTGGTATTTTCCCCTCGAGATGGCAATTTTGGTTGTCATACATGCCATAAGGAAGCTTCCCCATTACTTCCAAGCTCACACTGTCGTGGTCCTTACCTAGCTTCCCCTAAAAGCACTGCTATGAAGATCGGACTATACAGGGAGAATAGCCAAATGAGGAACAATATTGGGAGCATTTGACATTAAATACTTGCCCCATACAAGCGTAAAAGGGGTAGGTACTGGCAGATCTGGTTGCTGAGTTCACCGAGGGTGCTGAGGAGACTACAACTAAGGAAAGCAAGATACCAGGTGTTGAAGTTTCGTTGATCTCCACTCCCCACCTTCCATTGTGGGAGCTTTATGTAGATGGGACAGCTATTTAAAGGGGGTTTGGTATTGGGATCGTTCTAGTGACCCTTGAGAAGATAACCATGGAGAAATCTTTAAGATTAGGTTTTCCAGCCACGAATAATGAGGCAGAGTATGAAACCCTACTGGCCTTAATGATAATGATAAAAAGACTTGGAGGCAAGGCTATAAAGGTTTCCTCATATTTAAGACTAGAAGTAGGGCAGATCAAAGGTGAATTTGAGGCTAGAGACGAACGGATGCAAGGGTATCTTGGCAAAATTATGCAACTGCAATTCAGCTTTGAAATTTTCTCCATAAAACAAGTCCCTAGAAGTAAGAACTCTCATGCCGATTCATTAGCCACTTTGGCCACCTCTTTAGGACAAGGTCTCCCTCGAGTCATAGTTGTTGAAGATTTGGAGACACCTAGTTGTCAAGATTGAGCCATGGTTGGGATAAACAACATACAAGTTGGTTCGAGTTAGATAGACCTAATGGTCACGTTCTTAAAGGATGGAACATTGCCTGAGGATAGAATCGAGGTCAAGAAGATCCGAAGAAAAGCACCACAGTATTGGCTCTCTGAGGAGCAAAAGTTATACAAACGCTCATTTTTTGGGCTGTATCTACTCTGTATCTATCTCGAGGCAGTGAAACCATTGTTGGAAGAGCACCATGAGGGAATTTATAGTAGTCACACAGGAGGAAGATCCTTGACACATAGAGCTCTTACCCAAGGGTACTGGTGGCCCAATATGCAAAAAGTTGCCCAAGATTATGTCACACAGAGCTCTAACCCAAGCTTTCCAACCCTTGGCCATTTACACAGTGGGGCTTAGACATAGTTGGGCCATTCCCGAAGGCAACGGGAAACCTAAGATGGCTTATCGTCGAAACTGACTACTTCACAAAATGGGTTGAGGCCGAGCCCCTTTCCAACATCAGGGATCTTGATGCAAAGAGGTTCATCTGGAAAAACATTGTCACTAGGTTTGGAGTCCCCCATACATTGATCTCAGACAACGGACTTTAGTTTGACAGTAAAA
Organism: Quercus ilex subsp. ballota; assembly: GCA_032727855.1. NCBI lineage: Eukaryota > Viridiplantae > Streptophyta > Magnoliopsida > Fagales > Fagaceae > Quercus > Quercus ilex. The sequence continues at coordinate 27,236,853 of CM064917.1, forward strand.
CATTTAAGAGGTATTACTACGAGTTGGGCATCAAGAACAGATACTCCACCCCGGCCTATCCATAAGGGAATGGGTAGGCTGAAGCTGTCAACAAAGTCATAGTTAATGGATTGAAAAATAGGCTAGATGAGACAAAGGGGAAATGGGTAGACGAGCTGCCATACATGTTGTGGACGTATCGCACCACACCCAGAAGGTTAAAGGGGGAGACTTTGTTCTCAATGACGTATGGTTTCGAGGCAGTCATCCCTCTTGAGATTGGGTTCCTGATGTTGAGAACGAGTCAATTCAATGTAGATGAAAACAACTGGCTACTCTTGGCAAGCCTAGACCCAGCCGAGGAAAGAAGAGAGGTGGCCATGGTCCAATTGGCCCATTATTAGCAAAAACTCAAGTAGAGATATGACAAGGGTAACAAAGCAAGACCATTACTGCCCGGAGATTTGGTCTTGAGGAAAGTAATGGGTACTATCAAAAACCCAGCCTGGGGAAAATTAGGGTCTAATTGGGAGGGACCTTATCATATCACTTTGATGGTAGGAGTAGGGCTTACTACTTGGAAGATTTAGATGAAAATGTTGTACCGCGTCCTTGGAATGTAAATAATTTTTGAAGATATTATTATTAATGAAAGGCCCTAAAGTCATTCTTTTTTATTTCTTTAATTATTAATTTCTGTCCTTAGCTAGTGCCCATATAAATTAATACTTTTTAATTGGTTAACTGTTAAACAGAACCTCGGCCATGTTCAAATCCTCAGATCGCATGTCTTGGGTAAATTAACTCTTTTTAATTTGGTTAAGTGTTAAACAGAACTTGGGTCATATTCAACTCCTCAGATCACATGCCTTAAGTAAATTAACTCTTTTTAATTTGGTTAAGTGTTAAACAAAATCTCGGCCATGTTCGACTCCTTAGGTCACATGCCTTGGGTAAATTAATGCGTCTTAATTGAAAAAGTGTTAAACAAAACCTCAGCCATGTTTAGCTCTTCAGATCACATGCCTTAGGTAAATTAACCCTTTTTGATTTGGTCAAGAATTAAGTATAACCTCGGCCATCTTCGACTCCTCGGATCACATGCCGTGGGTGAATTAATGCTTTTAAATTGGTTAAGTGTGAGATATAGCTTTAACCACGTTAGGCTTCTCGGACCACATACCTTAGTTAAAATAACTCTTTTTGAAATAAATAAGCGTTAACCCTTTATGATCTAATTAGTTGCTTGGTGTGTCCTTAGCCATTGCATACATGAAGTATCGCACCATGGATTAGGAAGAATGGATGGGTTAACCCTTGTAGCACAATTAAGATATAACATGTTTGAAAAATGTATATGTAAAAATACATGTATGTGTGCACAATCAGTTAAAGGGAACAAGGCAGGGAAGAGATAGAAGAAAACTATGTACACAAGTCTACTAAAGTTACACTTTCCTTTTATATATATATATATATATATATATATATATATATTTAAAGCAAAATATAAAAATTACAAGGTACAATTTGTAAAAGAAAAAGGGGAAGAAGGGAAGCTTAGACTACTCTTGGTCAGAAAGGGGAATTAAAGGAAGGTGGAAGGAAGAGAGTGTTCTCTCTATGAAGTAACCATGGGGTTAGCATCACCCTTTGCTTTCTCACCCCCTTCAGCAGTTTGGGAGACCGGAGCAGCAGGCTTATCTGTGGTTTGGGAGGCTGGTGCAAAAGACTTATCAACTGGCTGGGTGGCATCATTAGTGGGCTTCCTAGCAGGTTGAGGGACCGAAGCAGCAACACTCGTCTCTCTAGTTGTAGCAGGAGCAACCTCCCTCGAAGCCGAAGGGTAAAAATCTCTCTCAAGGTTCCTCAACTTGGAGGCAGAATCCACCCCAGCAGCATTTAAGGCCTCCTTCTAGACTTGGAGACAGTACTCGCGGTAGACCTCGGTGACTTGGGACCTCAAAATCTCTTCAATCTCCTTCTGACCCACGTCATACTCAGCCTGCTCAACTTTAGTGATGGCCTCAATCTTGCCTTACAGCTTCTTTTGTTGAACTTCAATTTTCTCGTGTGCAATGGCTAGCTGCTCCTCGGTCTTTCGAAGATAGAGGCGCTGCTCTTCGGCCTGCTTCTTGGCCTTAGCCAAGGCCGCATCGGCACTATTCTTCTCCCTTTCGGCTTTAGTTAGCTTTAAGGGTAAGGTCCTTGCATTTCTTCTCGGTGACTACCAAGGTTTTCACAGCAGAAACCTGGTGTGCCTCCTCATCCTTCAGCTTAGAATGAGCATGATCACCCATTCCTCAGCAATATGAGCTGCTTGGACCACCTGGGCAAATAGAATAAAACGAAGAATAAAGTTAGTTTAAAAAAAAAAGAGGGTTTTTGGAAGTTTAAAGGTGAACGTGATGTTGAAAACCTACCATAGCAAGATCCCTTTTTAAGGTCAAGAAGATCTCATTCTTCTTCAAACCCCTCTAGTCAGCGATGTCTTAGGGGAGGAGTAGAGCTTGATCCAGGGAATTGGCCACAGAGCCAGCCTTTTCCTGCTAGAAATCCCTGATGGAGGAATCAGCAGGCAGTAGGGCTCCATCCAATTCCAATGGTGGGTTCCAAGCAGGAACCTTAGGGTGGCGGTTTGGCGTGACCTTAGAGTCAAAACCCTTAGCAGAGCTCTTTCTTTGCTACCCTTCAGCAGCCTAAGAACCCTTAAAAGGTTCTTGGTCCTTGGAAGGTTAAACCTTGCCTTCCTCGAATGTCTCCGTCGGAGCCTTCTTATCCTTCTTCCTTTTCTTTTTTAAAGGCTCAACAAGGGAAGCTCGTGACGAAAGAGAAGTTGTGCGACGTGGGTTAACTGCCACCTCGGGTAGTACCCCTTGTGTGGGACTCCAGCAGGGCCAGCAGGTATGGGGTCATTCTTTGCAGCACCATAGCTTTAGGGATGTCAGTAGTTTCTTGATCCGTACTTACTCGAACAGTGGATTGACGCATTGAGCTAGAACCCAAGGATTTAGCAAACTCGGGCTGATCAAATTTGCTGAAGTCCTCTTCTAGGTTGGTAGGTTTTGGCTTTTGGACAGGTTCCTCTTGCTCTTCATCTGACAGAATAACCTCCACTTCAGCTTGTAGGATTTCGGCTATTTGTTGATCAGTTAGAGCAATGTTATAAGTTCCTTTTAGGGGGGAGGACCAATGAGAAATCCAGGAATGGTAACATCGATCTGAAACAGTTGAGGATCCTTAGCTTTAATCACGTACTTAGGAGATTGGAAGCTAGAGGAGATAGGAGTATACCTGAGGATAACGTGGGTAGCCCGCAACTGACCGTCCTTGTGAAGGAAGATTTCAGACTGTAAGATCCTATTGAGATCCTCATGGTTCACTAAGTTGAAGTTAGGAGCAGTGAGTAGTTTGTCTGCAATACAAAAAAGAAAATGAATAAGAAGCCCGAAGATAGCAAGTAAAAAAAAAAAAAAAAAGACCAAGAAATGGGCAAAATGGTACGCTAGAGCCTAAAGGGTAAGTTAAATGGCTCATGCCTATAAAGTATCCCACCTGGTTCCCTGTCTCATGTAGGACAATGTAAGCCATCATGCCATTCACCCGAGAGGATCATAAAGTCCTTGTCCATGCCTTTGTTGGATTCAGGAAGGCAGAAGAATAGCCTGACCGAGGGAACCTTAGTTTTAAAATAATACCCTGTGTCCTTGTTATTTTTGCAATTATACACCCAGTTGACATCGTGATGGGTTAGATTAACTCCCATCTTACGATTTAACATATCTACACTACCTAGTATCCTAAATAAATTGGGTGAACACTAGGTCGGGCAGAGCCTATAAAAAATTAAAAAATCCCTCGTCACTTTGCCCTTAGGGATTTGCATCCCACCTTATATAATGGTAATCATGGGTATACCTACAACACCTTCTAGTCTTTTGGTATGCCACTCCCCTAAGTGGCAGTGTTCTATCTCTGCCCCTGCAAGAATGTTATATTTGGCTTTAAAGGCTTGCCTCTTCTCGGGCGTATTGACTAAGCTAGCAAATCTACCCATCCCTCTGAAGAAGATAAAAGAAAAGAAAAGAAAGGACTCTAAGAGTTGTGTGAAAGCTGAAAGACACTTAGAAAACTGGAGATTAGGGCACCTCAAACCGCTTCTTGGAAGGTCTAAAGGAGATTGATAAACTGGAGGAAATGGTCCCCCCACCCTCCTTATATAGGAAGAAAGATGAGCGGGAAAATTCCTGCTTGAAACCTCATGAGAAATCACAGCCATTAGATCTTCATCGCACCCTAGAACGTGGGGGACATAACATTGTACTGGGCCTTAAATGGAGCATTGCAAATGCCGAAGCGTCAGGAACATGTGCAGAGCAAATGAAGAGACACAACCACATGGGAACACTCCCAAAACATGCGAAACCTACAAGGTTTTATCAAAACCCCATTCCCTGTAGAAAGGGAAGAAATGGAGTTTTAAGGGTCTATTGTGGAAGCAAGTGATCCGAGGACATTCTAAGGCCCATGGGCCCTACTCAACGATGATCAAAAGCCCATTCATGTGTCAACCCAAGTCTAACACATAGGCTAAGACCGAGGAGGAAAGACGTCAAGACCTCTCAGATATGGACTAATCTTAGGAGAAGAGGTCTGAGGAAAGGAGGCTAGCAAGCTCGTCAGAGAAGCCCGAGGAGCAAATGCACCTCGGGAGTACCTTATTTAGCTCCCTGCACCAGAAAGTAAAGCACTATGGAAGACACCAGAGTCGTGCAAGTAAGGGAAAAAGGGAAATATCTAGAAAGGTGGCCATCACCTCCATATTCAATGCTCTGCACCAACTGAGTTGGCCGCATTTATGAGGAAAAGACACCTGAACAGTGACTCCACAGCTCACAACTCTCTCTACCACCTCCAGAAAGGTCCTAATGGGACAAGCATCCAAGTTATTCCCCAAAGACGTACGTGTGGAGGGCTGAGATGCAATAAAAAAGACTATATAAGGAAAGGAACCCCTCTAGAAAAAGGGATGGGCATTTTACAAACTTAGGGAGAGAGAACTAAAGATCCTACTGTAAAGAAATTAGTTTTGATTGTTAATGAACAATTCATCATCGGACCTGATCGAAGAAGAATTTACACTGAATTTGTGCTTCATTCATTCATATTAACAGCTTTTGTCCTTTTAGCCTCAAGCTTGTAATTTACTTAGCATTGCAATTGACTCGGAAAGCCACTCTCTTACAAATTTATTGTATTGCGCTTGAAGTACTGGGAGCCACTATTCTAAGTGGGCTTGGGCCATTCTTTGGGTCCTTACAATGTGTATATAACTTTGAAGGTATATTGTTATACTCTTAAAATTTTTAGATTGATTTATTTTAATGAATCAGATTAGATGTCTAAAATTTATGTATTTAAATTAATCTCTTGCTTTGATTTTTAATAATTATGAAATGATAATTTTTGTTTCTTTATTTTGATTCAATGAAATATATATACTTAAAGTACTGAAACTATGGAGTGTGATAAGGATATGAAATATATATTTGTAGTTTACATTTACATACATTAAATTTTGTATGACAATTATAGTTTCTTACAAAGATTTCTTTATATTTTTTTTAAGAGAGTTTCAAACTATGGCTTCCATTCCTGATAATAACTCTTTATCATCAGACTAAGACACCAATTAATTTTTGGCATAGGCGGGAATTGAACCATAAATTTCTTATACAACCATCAAAGATTTTACTAATTGAATTAATTAGAACCCACAAATATTTTTTTATATTGTTATTAATAACGATTAATAGTTTTTATTTTTATTTTAATATTTTCTTTTAATCTTGCATCTCTGGACTGAAATCTAGGTTACGTCACTATATGTATATACTATATACTAGATAGGAAGAAGCATACATTTATAGGCACACACGATGAGAGATGTACAAAAGACAGGAGTGCTGCACAAATAATATGAACGGCCTAGACCCTTGGGCGTTCAATTAATAATTAAACTAATTAATATTCTAACAATTAAAATTTTATTAATTATTTGGAGGACAAAATTAAGCGCCAAGCGGAGATGGACGAAAGCTTGGCAGGTAAGCTGCGAATGTCATCATTTATTGGAATAATATTGAGTTCAGCTATACTAGGCTACTAGCTAATAATTAATTTATCTTTTTGTTTTTTGTTTTTGTTCTTTACTTCTTTTTAACAAGGTACATTTTTCTTTTAACAGGAAAATTTTCATTCAATTAGAAAAGAAAATGCATGCTATTTTCTATTGGGCTCATGGATCACTAACATACTTGCATTAAGAAAATGTAGCATTCTTTTGAACATCATATTTACTTTCCAAAAAATTAAAATCATGTCCCAGATACATCAATGCTTCTTCTACAATTTTATACAAGAGAAGAAGGTTTTGAATCAATGGCATATGACTGTTTGCTAGAAAAACCAAAAGCAAAATGAAAAATAAATAAGGGAATAACAAAAGGTGGGTAGGAAGGCTTGGCCTCCTACAGAATACAATATATACCTACTGATGCAAAAGCTCAAGGGCTTTTAACAAAGTGGTCCTAAACCTATTCACATCAAGCTTTACATTTTGTTTGTCCAAGTACACTGACTTAAATGCTATCCATCCTTGTTTCTGGATTGAATAAGGGTCCTTAAAAACCACATGGTCAGGAGGGTATTGATGTACCAGAGTGCTCTCTTTTGTGCTTATCTTGTATTCCAAGTACTTTACATTCATATCCTTTGTGGGCTCTCCATAGTAAGTTCTTGCCAGCCATTCAAAGCCCCCAAAGGGCACAACTTGGATTAATATTGCATTCTTGGGAAGGAAAACAACGTTGGCCAAACCAGCTCCATGAACCCCCATTAACACATCACAAGAATTCACAAGTTCTGCAAATTTTGAAACGTTCATAGTAGGCTCTGCAACAGTAACCTTGTAGCCCAACCTACTTGCCATTTTAGTTATTTCCCCTATGTTTGTAAAAGACCGTGTTCTCTTTCTTGAAATGATCAGAAGCCGTGGCTTTTTACGTTGACCATCTCCGAGTTTGATTGCATTGGCATTCTTTAGAGAATAGCAACTTCTTAAGAACTCTTTGAAGTCGCTCATAGAGTATGAGTTTTTTGAAGGATCAATACTCAGCTGAGCTTTGACATCTCGCTTTAGACCAACAACCACACTTGGGAAGCAATGGACCTCTTCTTCTCTGTCAATGTCTATCAACTCATATCTGGACAAGTTCTTTAGGATTGCTTTGAACTTTGCAATCCACCATGGTCGTTTGTCTGTAATGAGAAATTGTACTTCTCCATTATATTGTCGAGAAGTTAAATATAATGGAATAACCACGTCCGAAAAATCGTGGAAATGATTTCCTGTATATCCCCCTTGAGAAAAAAGGATGGCTGGAACAGTGTGATTTTTGTTGCATGGAGGGATTTCATTGCGACCAGATAATTTTACTGACCATTCCTTAACTTGACTCATTGCTGCTCGGTCACCTTTTCTAGCATAAGGTCTTATACTCCATGAGTTATTGTTCCCTGCCAAGATGCTCATTTCAGATGAAACAAGGAAAACTGATGAGGAATTCCCTTGAATCCTAACATCCCCGTTGATATTGCAAATATCACCTCTTCGTTCGGTAGCATCGCACAAAGGCTCCATTTTCTTTATAACAGGCTCCGTTTTGTTTGTCACAGGCTCCATCTTGTCTGTCACGATTTTGGCAGCTGAAAATTTGACATGTCAGAATAACGAGTAAATGATTAAATTTATTATTTCTACCCATTTAAGCTTTCGAGAAAATTGAGCTAGAATATTGCCATTAAATGATTAAATTTACTAATTTTTTGATAACTCAAGCTTTTGCTTATCAAGATTGATCAAAGCTAACCTTCAACTGTTTCCTGAGAGCTGCTTGTATTTGTTTCTGATAAGTGAGTCAGTGGCGCCAACGGTGTGGAATAGCTGCCGCTTGTATCTCTGACCATCAGCATTTTGAAACCAGCAGCCATAGACTGCTTCAAGTTCACTGCAAAGCAATACCAGATAAGAGAGAGACATAATATATAAAATATTGACTCCTCAAAACACAGCACTAATATAGCATGAAAGCTACAGTTTAAACGTAACTTAACATAGATTTAAAATCTTCATAATAAATTTATGTTGTGAAAATTAGATTGGTTAACGTCAGAATAAAGGACATACAAGCTGGTAGAGGACCCAAATAAGGCTTAAAAACAGTGCAAAAGCTCAATGCAATAAGCAAGCAACCAAAAAATGCTCCATATCCCAATTTTTTCTTCTCATGCTTACTAAAGCTTCTAGCAAGTAGATCATCGTACATCATTTTGGTCTAAGCACAAGACACGCTTGGTCTGAATCTAAAAGCCCATTCTACAAGTGAAGGCTTTATCTTTGAAGTAGATGAGCATCTAAAGAATCAGGCTGTGTCCTTTTAAAAACTCTAAGAGAACCAACAAAGAAAGTTCAAGTGGACGGCAGAGAAAGATTTGAATTCCATTTTGGTTGACAATTGGAGTGGAGGTTGAGAAGCGTTAATATTTTCTATGAATTGTTGCCCCCCCACGAAGTTAGTAGCTCTTGTCTTGGCAAATTTTAAAAAACACCAAATAAAATCGGACGAAAGCGACTGCGGTTGACTGTTGAAACAAACACCTCTAAATTTCATGATTAGTTTGGTGATATTTCGTGCATGATGAGAGTGAACAGCAGCTTTGGATTCCAGCTCGAAAGGTATGCACCAACTAAACTTAGAAGAATATGAATATCATAGTTACTAACTGTAATAAAAATATAGTGAATTCTAATAAGTTGAATTGATAAAATTTTTTATTATTGAATAAGAGAGGTGAAAATGCTATAGGTTAAAACTTTATCATATTTATTAAAAAAGAATTGTAACAATGATGCATATAATTATGATTCAAAAAAAAAAATGATGCATATAATTATAATAATGATGCATATAATTATAATGTCTCGAACTACAAAAAAGGAAAAATGCCATTAGCACCTTATCAATCCACCGTTATTTACCCTGTATTAGTTACTAGTAATTAGCATGTAATAGTCTGTAACTTCAATAAATGTTTGACATAAATGGATATTGTCAAGGGAAAGGATATCCTTTCATTGAACCCGTTAATTCCTCTGTATTTTTAGTTGAATATGCGACATATGACATTTATTTAATTTTTAATTATATATGATGTGGCTTACATCTAAATAAAAATTAGAGGAAAATTGAAGATTTAATAAGAGATGATCTTATCCCGATTAATAAAATGAGATTTAACTGAAAATTTTGAACATTGTTCATGTAAAATTACAAGTCAAGTAATTACATTTAACAAGGTAATCTCAGCTTTCCTTATGAGTGTTCGAAGGAACTAAACTAAGGATCAAAATTAGAGCAAGCACACAACATGTTTAGCTATGTGCCAATATTTTACTGGTTAAAGAGTTTAGCCACGTTTGGAGGCACTTCAAATATTGCTGCATATATTGTGTCGGTCGGAAACTGGGTCTAAATATGCCGAAGTTGTAATTTTGAAAAACGTTGAGACATCCAAACAAGTTGTATGGTAGAGTAGAGAAGGACATTCTAACAATCTTTTGTCTCTGTGTTGGTGGGATGCATGATAATGCAGGATTTTTTTATATATGTTCTCTTCTCCGGAAGACGTGTGCGCCATTAAATAATAAATAATACCTTATTTAAAGTGTTGAAAGGTGAGAGTTGTTAAGGGATAATTGTCACGCCAATCATATATAAATAAACTACACCATCTCCCCAATTCCCTATACGAGACATCAAACATATAGTTTATAATTCTTTCATATATATATATATATATATATATTGGATTCTAGAACAAATATTCTTTTACACTCACAGAGTCCATTATTTCATACACATATATACAATTGATGTATGAATATTTATATTTTAACACATTAAAGTAGATATTAAAAAAGAAATGTGAAAAAGTAATATATTTTTAAATAGAGTTTCAATCTAACTGTGACATTTGCTTTTAATGATTATGCTAATTATCATCCGACTAAGATATCAATTAATTTTTGGTGTAAACGGAGATTAAAAAAATGAAATTGAGAGGCTTGGGATGTTTTTATAATTTATGGAAAAGTTCATTTAAAACTCTCTAGTATGCATATTTTTATAATTTATGGAAACCTAACCAAAAATTTATTGACTTTATTATGTGAAGATCATAGACTCCGAAGGGATTATCTCTATTAACAGGCAAAAGCTTGGGTCCAGATCAATGTGCACTGGACCCAAAGCCTTTTGCCCCAATAACACGCTATGTCAATGTTAGGTAGCAAATGCAGAAACAAAGGACAATTAGGGTGATCATTAACCCATTTCCTTCAAGCTTACCTAAACCCCCCCGTAGCACATGCAGAGCCGTGATGATTTATTTCTCTTGGAGCTCCTGTTCCACCGAAAAGGGGAAAAATATCATTTTAAATTGATTTTCTTTTATATTTTTATTTATTTTATATTGTTAATCTTATATTAAGATTCTCAAGAGTCAAAAGAGTTTTTAGGTAACTCCATGATAGAGTTATTAAAATTATATCCATTCATTTGAAATGATTGGATTAAATTTAAACACATCATCAATATTTTTTTTTAAAATGTTTGACTATTATATATACATGAAAAAGATTATTATAGTTTTGGTCTCTATACAAATTATTAAAATCCCAAATCTTGATACCTAATCCTATTTTTTAGAAGGATCTTGAATCCAAATTGGTCTAGAAAAATTATTCAAATTTGTCGGCAGCTTTCTTTATTAAATTTTAAGAGATGTTACCTCCACAATATTTTTACAACAAATCATATGTGGCAAATTGTTATTATTTTTAATTTGAATCCCTAATTTAATTTTTTTTTTTTTGTCTACTCATAACAGCCAATAACAACCTACTACTTAAAATTTATTATGAACGCGTTGTGCAAATATTATGAGCATAGTATTTCTCTTGAATTTTAGTTATTCAAAATTATAAAAATAAAAGCACAATAAGATTTTTATCTAACTAAATTTTGATAAGTAAATAAGATCATACAATAATATATAAAAAGGTGTTTGATTAAATAGAATGATATGTAACATTATGTACTCTACTTAATCAAGATTAATTTAAAACCAAATGTATTGAAATATAGAACCACTCAATTTTGCATGTGGCCATCTATTTCCTAACATTTTCTTCTTCTTTTTTCCTATTACAAAACATAAACACCAATTAACAATTATAATTCTATTATCATTTGAGTAATTTTTCAAATCTCAATTAAGTGATATCTCATATTGAGATTTGAAAAATCACTCAAATGAGATTCAAGTTCTATTGACATGTGAAATCATATGAGAGATCACTGATTTCATGTGGTGGCACAATAGCTTCAATGTGGTAGCACAACAGCGTCCTCTCTCCCCTTTCCCCATCACTGATTTTCCTAGAACTTGAATTTTAGGAATCCTAGGGACTGTTTTTTTAGTAATGAGTGAAGTTATGAACTCCCATGTTGTCAAAAAGATGATATACTTCAGGTTTTGTTTTTGCTTAGGTAAAGAAAGAGGTTGTTTTAGTCATGACCAAGGAAAAACATTGACTAAATCTGATTGGCCGCACATTCCCAATTAATTATGTCCCTAGGGAAGCTTTTTATTGTGGCAGAATTCATCAAATATCAACCAATAAATCATATTGCTTTTTTGGGTTTAAAGGGGTTTAATTGTTACTTCAACAACATAGAGCAGGATGTTTTTTGGGGTTTGTGCTGTGCTGGTGCTTTTATTTTATTTTATTATTATTTATATTATTATAATCAAATAGCTAAAAATATAACTCCATTGTTGTTGGGTGTGAAGAAATAAAATAGATAAAGTGAATTTTGTATGTGCTAAATAGCTATATTTTTTGCTTCATTGCTATGAATGTTCTTAAAAGTTTAAATTCCTTCTTCCATTGTAACTTTATAATTATAAAAAAAATAATGAAAAATTTGATGACATGTTGATCCGGTGGATATCAATGCAACAAAGAAATCATGACACGTATATAGTCGCGCTAACTAACTTGTTGACATTAGACTGCCAGATAAACTCCCAAGGACTCTGGAACAATAGATTGGGCTGGTTTCTGTTTTTTTGGTGAAATCGATTGGGCTAGTTTCAAAGTCCAGAAAATCCACTTAAAAATGGAGCAGCAGGTGCTGAATGTGAACGACCAAACCCAATATTAAAGAAGCCCAACAAAATGAGCCATAAGAGCATTCAACAGAGCCAAAATTTTAACTTTTTAGCATCACAAAAAGTCACTTTATCTATTTTACCTTCTCACATCCAACATCAGTGGTTTTATTTTAACTTTTAACACAATAAAATAATATAAACACTACAATAAAATAATATTTCATTCAACTACCAAAACACAACCACAACCAAAAGTAGTATGAACGCATGGTGAACATTGGGAGAGACAGAGAGGTAGTGAGCAGAGAGACAAAAGCAATGTGAACACAAAATAATTTTTTTTTTTTTTAGCTACAGTGCATAGCCAAAAGTAGTTGTACACGGTAACTGTGAAGCCAAAAAATATAGATTTGGCTCCACTATTGTAGAGTACATTTTGATATTTAGTGATGTTAAAAATAATTATATAGTTATTTAGCACCACTATTGCTAGTGTTCTAATTGAGCAACTAAGACCATACTGGTCAAACAAAACCCATGCAAGCAAGCGCACCATACATGTTAAAAGAGCATCATGAATGAGTACCCTTATAGTATCACAGAATTAAGAGTGTCATCTCTTATTGAAGTGAAGCCATTAGGCTAAATTTCTTTCCCTTCTATATGAAAGGAGAAGGAAATTCATGAAGAAAGGACAGTGTGATATCTCGTATTGCGTAGATTTGTTGTACAAATGTGAGTTGTACAGACATACACTAAGTCCCATATTTAAGTGTTTTTTTTTTTTTTTTAAATGTATATCTTGACTATGTAGATACTTACAAGGAGTTCTAATATTAACTTGACTGGTATTTTTGAACTATAATGCAAGTGGGGTTAACGCTTTACTTGGGTTATGATAAATGGTATCAAAGCCAAACTTAATATTCTGTAAGCTTGTAAGTTCAATCTTATGAACTCTTGGAATAAGAGTGTACATTTTTTGTGAAAAAAATTTGGTGTTAATATTATTTTATTTTAGGTTGTATCTTGTTATAACATATAGAATGTTAGTTGTATTATTGTAAACACTCATTTTGTAACTGTGAAAATTTTAAATTTTTAACACAATTGGACCAATGGCAAAATAGTTGCTTCACATAAATGTGAAAGTTCCATAATTGACCTAGGGTTGAATTAATTCTAAATTATAATAGGCCATTATAGAACTTAAAGGCTTAATGGTGTAGGTTTCAATTAGTTTAACTGATAAAGTTTCTGATGGTTGAATAAGAGATCTAAGATTTTATCCCCGCTTCACCAAGAACCAACTAGTTTCTTGGTCTGATGATAAATAGCAATTATTAGGAGCGGACGCCATAAGTTGAAACTCTACCTCTCAAAAAAGCTTAATGGTCTTTTTGTAAGATCGAGGTTTCCAATTAAATTGTACAAGAAAACAATTCTCAATGGTTTAAGAATGATTTAAAAATGAGCATGTATGCATGGGATTAAGGACGGTTATTTTTATTGGACAGTAAAAAGACGAACAAAAATCTTGATTCATATGGTATAAATGGCAAACAATTATGAGATAAATCTTATACGGTATTATATATATATATATTATGAGATAAATCTGATACGGTATTTTATATATATATATATATATATATATATAAATGGCAAATTACCTTTATATACGTATATAAAGGTAAATTACAATTTACCCACTTGTGATTTGGCTAAAATTTAATTGAAACTTTGACACTTTACCCACTTGAGGTTTAACTGAAATTTAAGTTACTAAAATTCCATGATACAAGTGTTTCACTGAATTCTTTTTTATCTTATTTGATATTATATTTTTATATTTTTTGTGTTTTTGAAGGAGAGAGACATAAAAGTAAAGCAAAATTACATATTTAGCCATATTTTTAACAAAGTTGGGTTACGAAACTTTAACTAAACTAACCTTAGGTGGTTAAAATGTCAAATTTCAAACCATAGGTGAAAGATTTGAAAAACAAAAGCATCATTACTAGCATTGCCTATCCTTGATAACGTATTTGCACAACAATTGGCTTCCAGATATGTTGTCTTAATTTGCAAGTTGGGAAAAGTCTCTAAAAGATCTCTGTAATATGTGAGTAAACGCTCTAATGAAAAATTCACAATAGAATTTTATGTAAAATGAATAGTATCAATATAAATTTACTAGGTTACTATAGTAATCATGTATTACATAATTTTGCATAACCTGATGTGGATGAATTTTGAACTTAATTGACTAAAATGTGATACATTTTTTATTATATAAACATTAATGCAAATACTTAAAAAGAAGAGGTGAAAACGCTACAAGGAGTGTGGACTAATGGATGCTTCCTGGGGTCTGCCATTGATGGTCATGGCCGATTAATTTATTTTATTTATATATATATATATATATATATATAATATTTTTATTGCTCCAGGGCAATTTCTTTTTCTTTATGTTTTTTTTTATTTTTTTTTATTTTTTTATTTTTTATATATATTCTTTGATAGTTATAATAATAGGTGAAGGAGGATTTAAATCCTGGAATAAAAGAAAGCAAATTATGCTATGCTATTGAATTACAAATTCTTTTCGCAAAAATAATTTATTTTTAATATGCTTACATGAGATATCCCCCAGAAAAAAAGATTACAAGTGGACTATCAGTACCAAATTATCCAAAAATTAAAAAAAAAAAAAACAAACAAAAAACAAAAAACTGGACTATGATTACAAATGGACTATCAGTAAAATTGACTGCTAGTAAAAAATCAAAGCTAAGGTAAGAAAACATTTGGGCCGGGAGATGAAACATTTGTATATCTCAAATTCAGCCCACTATGATATTGGGTTTGACTAGGGCCTTAAAGACTCATGATTTAATGCTATAATTTTTATTTTTTTTTTACAAGAAAAAAATTATCCTCTATTTCTAATTTAAGTGTACTTGTGTGTGAAATTTCCTTCTGAAAACTTAAACCTCAATACCAAGTATACGTTTGGATTGCATTTCTAGTGTTGCTTTTGTGCGTTTGTGTTTGTGTTTTACTTTTTATTTTATTTTATTAAGAAGTGCGTTTCACGTGGGATTTTGTCTGTCAGTGGGTCCCGTGCACTGTGCATAGGACCCACTACCTCTTTGACCAGCAAAATTTTCATTGGAATGTGTTTGTCAGTGGGTCTCGTGCACTGTTTACGGGACCCACAAACTTCTTTTTTCAACAAAACTTTCATTAAAAATGGGTTCTACGGTACTATTCACACATTTAAAAATTATTTTGCTACAGTGTTTTCAGTTTTCAGCAAAATAAGCGGTATCCAAACGAACCCTAAGTGTATACAAGTTTTTTCCCACACTTGTGATGTGGTAGAATGTGAGTAGTGAAGAAAAAATTATGGGTTGATGTGTAAGTGATAAATAGTCACTCACACTCAAAGTATGCCACGTTAGAGTTGTAACAAAAAGTTATGGAATAGTTTATGATTTTAAAACCACTCTAACATTTTCATAATAATTTTACACAAAATCTAAAGTGTTAAATTATTATTGGTTTTCTATTGGGGACCATTATTGAAATTATTTTTTGTTCACGAGTGACAATCAATAACAACTTTTTACATAGGATTTGGGTGAAAATATTGGAAGTAGGGTTTCTCATTTGCCATATAGCTTTGTTTGTTCGTATTAGAGCATCTACATTGGTGGAGGAAAAAATTTAACTATTTAACACCTACAAATTCACTTTATCTATTTTAATTTACCATTTCACAACTCACTCCACATCAATGGTCTTATTTTCCCTAACAAAGTTAAACACTATTCACTTATTTATAATTTTTTCTCTCTCTTATTTTTCTATTTCTCTTCTCTGTCTCTTCTCCTTCTCTTCAAGCCACCAAACCCACTACCACAAATCAATTACCACCACCATCATAGCTACCATCACGGCATTACCAAACCATAACCACCATCACGGCAGCTTCAAGCTCAACCAAAAAACTAGAAACCAACAAAGAAAAAAAAAAAAAAAAAAACTAGCAGAAAATGAAGACCCATGAATCGGAACAATGGTCCAATCAACACCCCAAAATCCACCACCACCAACACCCACAAACCCATATCCACTGCCACCCACATCCACCACCACCATGGCCACATCGACCCACGAATCCCACCACTGTTGCACCACCCACACCACTACTAGCCACCCACATCAACAAAAATCAGGTCAAACTCATAAACCCATATCAACAGAAATCAAATCAAACTAAACCCATAAACACATATCAAACCATAAACCCATAAAACGAACACAAACTCACCAAACCTGAATTTGAAAATATAGCTATCCATGGCCACACGGGTGATTGGTTGGAGGAGAGAGCAACCAGTCTGGCCATGGTGGCTTTTAAGAGAAGAGAGAGAGAGAGAAAGAGGAGGAGGAGATCGACGAGGTCTGAGGGAAGAGATGAAGAGTGGAGAAGTGAAGAGTGAAGAGAGAGGAGCAACAGGCAAAAATGGGAATGGAGAAGAAAGAAAAAAGAAAATAAAATAAAATATTAAGGGGTAATTACACATAACTCACTTGTGGTTTGGGCGAAAATCACTTTGCCTACCCATGGTTTGAAAAGTGTCACTTAACCCACCTGAGGTATGTTCCGTTTGTTTTCCGTAGCCCACCTCTGTTAAAATCGAGGGTAAATAGGTATTTTTGCTCAAATTTTATGTCTCTTTCCTCCCAAAACAAAAAATAGCACAAAAATACAAGAGAAACAAGATAAAAAAGTGAGGGTTTTGAAACCTTCCTTGGATCTTTCAAAAAAAGAAAAATCCACCTCTCTCATGACTTCATTTATATCCTGAAAAATCTATCGACCTCACCGTACAAATACAATCAATCTCAATCTCTCTTCCTTTGTACTTCTCTTTCTCTCTTCTTCAACACTCAGATCTACAAACACCTTCAAAGCTCAGAAAAGCTATGGCCATGTGCAATGGTGCTTTCTATGATCTCTTATTATTACTTCTAATGTTAGCATTTTCCCAACGTTTCTTCCTTATTGATTTAACAATAGACCCAGCAAATATTAAGGTTCTTAAAGATCTGAAAAATGGTCTCAACCCAAAGGCCATTGTACTTGGTTCTTGTCTAAGTTCATGGGACTTTTTGTTGGACCCATGTGACCACATCTTCAGCAACCACTTCATGTGCAGTTTTAGATGCGACCGAGTTGCCTACGGCTCATTTCGAGTCACCGAGATCACTCTCGACCGGGCGGGTTACTCAGGTTCACTCACTTCCACTACTTGGTCACTCCCTTACTTACAAATCCTCGAAATTTCAGACAACTCGTTCTTGAGCCTAATCCCAAACTCACTATCCAACTTGACTCGCCTCTGCCAACTCAACCTGTCCAAAAACTCGCTTTTTGGTCTAATCCCCGACTCGCTCAGCTCACTCTCTCAACTCCACGAGCTCTACCTCGATAACAACGAACTAAACAGTCCCATTCCTTTAACCTTAAACAAGCTGGTTAACCTTAAAAGACTCGAAGTCCAAAGAAACAACCTCAGTGTCAAGATTCCTAATCTGGGTTCTCTCAGAAACCTCTATTTCTTCAATGCTAGAGATAATGAGCTCTCTGGTGAAGTCCCTTATCGAGGTCTCTGTTCGAAACAATAACTTACAAGGAAACCTCCCAGAAAGTTTAGCCAATTTGGGTTATTTACAAGTCTCGATTTGAGTCATGAGAAAGGTGGACTTTCCAGGATATAAACAAAGTTACAAGAGAGGTGGATTTTTCTTTTTTGAAAGATCTAGGGAAGGTTTCAAAACCCTCCCTTTTTGATATTGTTTCTCTTGTATTTTTGTGCTAATTTTTGTTTTGGGAGGAGAGATACATAAAATTTGAGCAAAAATACCTATTTACCCCTAATTTTAACAGAGGTGTGTTGACACCCCATTTTGCCACCCGTATTTAACCACGCATGGAGGGTAAAAGAGTAATTTTACCAAAATGATCTTAATATTGTAACGATCAAATCGACTGGTCATAAGCCGTAATCGGACCACCAGATTGAAAGTTATCATCAAATCAAGTTTTAATGGCTAAGATGTACTATCACAAATTGAGTCCGACTACATATGATTATGAACAATTGATTTTAATTGGTTATAGGAGTGATCAATTTGAGATCAATGATGTGTCATAATTTGATTGGTTAGGACTACATTTTATGGTGAGGTTGCATACACCTAATTAATTAGATAGTTAAACATTAATTATTCAATGAGTAATTTGTGTAATTATCTTTTAATTAGAGTAAATTTGGAACCAATTAAGTCTGAAATGGGAGTGATTGGAGCCATTTAATGTTAATTGAGAGCTAATTTGGGACCTATTAATGTTAATTGTGCTGAAACCATTTTTTAACAAATGACCTCTGCTCACCATTTCATCAATATCTCTCAGAATATTTTGAATCTGTGAATGAGGTTAATTTTTCCAGAAACTAGACATTTGGAGCTTTAATTTGAGCACAAGAACGAGACAATTCCGATCAGAATTGAGTTAGATATGATTTTTCGAAATTAGCTTTACAAGCTGTTACAGCAGTTACGGGAAAACTGAATTTTGGCTTGCTCTCCACTCCCACCAATCTCTCCATTTAATGCACCAGATTCTCCCCAAGGCTAAAATGAGGTCTAGGTTCATAATCCTTGTCAACCCTCATTAAATGACCTTCCATTCATATTCCTTCCACTACTACTATATAAACCATCCCTCTCATTCATTCCAAGACACGACAAAAACCCCCTCTCTTCTCCTCTCTTGAGTTCTAATGAAGTTGAGTAGTCTTATCATATCTTGGTCTTCCTGAGATTCAAGGTATTGAGTGAGACTCACTCTTCCTCTCCTAGTTCTTCTTTTCCTCCACCCTTAAGATCTCCCTCAAAAGTCTCATCCTCTACCATATGTATCTTGCATGAAGGTATAATCTCGATCCCTAATTGTTTTAGGTGTTACCATGATAAGGGTTTAAGATTAAAACATGATAGTAATCATTTAAATTTCATTGATTATGTTTGAATGTTCTTATATGTTCTTCGCATATTCTGAGTTGTTCATCACATGTTCATGCATATCACTAGTTTTAATCTTAAATCTACATCAAAAATATGAAAAACATGTTTGTTTCATAATTCTTTCAAATCCTTGAATCTAGGTTATCACCATCCACACACATTCACTAGAATTTTATTTTTCAATCCAAATGAAGTGCTTAATAAATTGAATTAGGATTTAGCACATGCACACACTTCAAATTTTACATGCAAATTGATTGATAACATATTGGATGATGTGACATGATTGTTGGCCACCATAATCTAGAAGACCGGTTTCACCGAGCAAGGTGGGTGCCTAACACCTTCCCACCTTGTAACATAGCCTCCGAACTTAGATCAAGGGTTAGTAGATCTAATGCTTATCCATGTAATTTTCAATTTCTAGATTGTAACTAGGAAATAAAGTCATGTACTTTATCTTAGATTGTATCTAGGACCAAAGTCATGTAATTTCCTATGATCAATGTAAATTCAATTTCAAATTAATAAAATGATGAATTTTTTAATTATGGTTTTCTTATTTATTCCAACAATTAAATAAGTGGCGACTCCATTGTAAAACCCTTAATCTAAAGGGAAAAATATAACTAGTTGAACCTCCATTTTGAGAGGCAATAACACGACTCCACCAATTCACGTGGGTTTGGCCCAACGTCATAAAAAATGGGCCGGGGGCGCGGTTTCTCACAAGGTGGACTACGGAAAATAAATGGAACATACCTTAGGTGAGTTAAGTGACACTTTTCAAACCACGGGTAGGCAAAGTGATTTTCGCCCAAACCACAAGTAGGTTATGTGTAATTATCCCAAATATTAATATATTATGACGAGTGTGAATGCAACATAAAATATTATATATATAATTTTTTTTTTTTTTTTTTTTTTACATTTGAGGTACAATGCATAGCCATCTTTGGTTGTGCACTATAGTTTAGAAGTTGAAATTTATGGCTTTATCTCCACCAATATAGCCCCAATTTTGTAGTTGGTAGTGCTAAAAATAGTAATATGGCTTTTTAGCACCATCAATGATAATGCTTTAAGCATTCACATTGGTAGATCCATAAATTTAGCTATTTGGCACTACAAAAAGTTATTTTATTTATTTCACTTTCTCACTTTACAAAATACCCAACATTAGTGGCTTTATTTTAACTTTTAACACAATAAGATAATATAAACAACAAAATAAAATAATATATCAACTACAATAAAATAATATATATACTACAATAAAAAACAATCATAACCACCACCACCAGGAACCACCACTTTACAACACCCACCACCACCACCACCACCACTGCCCACAGCCTACTCCTACCACCTCTACAACCACCAAAATCAGCCCATAAATACCCAAGAAAATCAACCCACGACCACAAAAATAAAACCTATAGCAACCCAAGCCAAGAAAATCAACACACAACCACAAAAGAAAAACTCAGGTGAGATCCATCGTGGCATGACCCACGAACCCTATGGCACAAACCCACACCCATGGCTTGACTTGAAATCGATGACCCACCACACCCACGGCATGACCACGAAGCTGATGATCCACCACACAAACCCCATGGCATGACCTACAAAACCACAAAACCGATGACCCACCACGGCATGACCCACGAACCCCACGACACAAACCCATAGCCATGGCATAACCTGAAACCAATGACTTACCACACCCATGACATGACCACGATGTCGATGACCCATCACACCCATACCCATGGCATGAGCCACCCAGGGACGGAGCTAGGACTTAAAGTTAAGGGGGCCAAAAGTCTAATTTTTTTTTTTTTTTGAAACTCCAAGCATTCATTTAGAAGAGAAATGCTATGTCCACAATATTTTCACTACATTTTCACAACAAATCGTAAGTGGTAGGTTATTATTATTTGTTATGAGTAAGCAAAAAAGTAATTTAAGTTGTGGATTCAAATTAGAACCAATAACAATTTACCACATGTGATTTGTTGTGAAAATATCGTGAAAATATTGTGGATGCAGCACTTCTCAATTTAGAATGTTAAGCTTTTTTGTTTTAACTTTTTTTTTTTTTGGGTGTCTTGTGTGTTGTCAAATGTGTGTGGGTGTTCACTTAGACTAGTTAGAATTGGCTTAGGAATTTTTTTATTTTATTTTATTTTTTGTTTGTGATTTGCGTGGGTTTGTTTGGGCTTAAGTTTGTTATTGATAAATTTTGTTGTTAAGCTTGTTAAATTTATTTCAAATTTTAGATCAATAAAATTTTTTATAGCTTTTAAAAAGATCAATAACATTGCTGAGAGGGTAAAGTGCAAATTTATTGAAACAAATTGCTAAAATTAATACACACACACACACATATATATATACTAAAAAAAATTGAAAAAATTTAGGGGTGGGGGGTGGGGGGGCATTGCCCCCCCAAGTCCAACTATAGTTTCGTCATTGGAGCCACCACACCCACACCCACATGGCAAAAGAAGAGACCCTCACACAACAAAGAAAATTTTGAGAAGAAAGAGAAAAAAAATTTGAGAAGAAAAAGAAAAGAATTTGAGTGAAAAATTTGAGAAGAAAGAGAGAAAATTTTGAGAAATGAAAAGAGCAGAGAAAATGAGATAGCAGAGAGAGAGGGAGGGGTAGAGAATGAAGAGTAGAGAAAAGAAAAATAAATATTAAGATATTCTGAAGCAACATAATATATATATATATATATATTTTTTTTTACCTTTGAGTTACAGTGTACAACCATCTTTGGCTATGCACCGTAACTGGAAAGCCATAATTTATGGTTTTGGCTCCACCAATGGAGCCTTAGTTTTGTATTTGGTGGTGCTAAAAATAGTCATATGACTTTTTAGTATTACCAATAAGAATACTCCTAAAAATGGGGATATAGATTCTCATAGCCATTATTGTGATGACACAGTGTCTCTCATATTTTTTCAAACAATTCTTGCAATAAATTTGGAGATTCACAATTATTTTCACATAATATTTCATATCGTCCAAGTGGCAAATTGTGAATGGTAGATATTAAAGTGATGTCAGTAATGAACCCAAATGAAGGTCCATAAAAATCTATCAATTCGACTGTTTGCAAAAAGTTTTTTTTTTTTTTTTTTTTTTTTTTTGAGGGAGATTTGCAAAAATTGTTAAGAAAATTATTGTTACACTTCTTCTAGAAAATACAAACTTTACTCAAACTTTACTAAAGCGACTGACTGTAAATAATGGACAACTATTACTCTCTCTTTTTTCTTTTTTTTTTTTTTTTTTTTTTTTTTCACACAACTCACAATTTGAACACTTCAATAAAAAAATAAAATAAATAAAAAGTGAAAAAAAAAAAACTGTGTTGTTAGCTTTTGTATATTTTTATTTTTTCAAATGCATAGTTCCATAAATTTCACTATCGGATATGAATCATGTGACTCAGCTAATAAAGCATAATGGTCCCAAAAAAATGATGGATATGTTGACGACAATGCAAAACACGATAATTTAATTGCAACCGAGCTCCCACAAGCCTTGGTTCTGATAATATATTGTACATAAAAAGACAAATCCACAATTATTGACAAGAAATGTAGAAAAAGTGGCAGGCTTAAGGCATCTTCTCAGTTCTCACTTAAATAATCTATGTTAAATGACCATCTAGTTGATCTAGTCAAATGAAAAGAAAAACGAAGACGCATTCTTGGTGCCCAAGTTTTTTATTTTTTGAGAAAATGGTGCCCAAGTTAATCAGAATCTTATTTAGCAGTGTTTTTTACAATCAATCCATTGACCATTTGTCCATACAGACGTACTTGACTCGTAGTCCATGAATTCATTTAATCTGCCTTTGTCGTATCATATGTCCCACAAACCACGCGCGCCTAGTTTGCTCTTCGTTAGAGGGAGTATATTATGTTTCGAGCGGATACATTCACTATCCTACAATACGTTAGATTTATAAGTGTGTGGATCTCACATGCTGTAAGAGAGTTTTTGTTTTTTTTTTTTGTTTTTTTTTTTTTTTTTATACAAGATATAATTTCTATTTTAGTATAATCTAAGTGTATATGTGTGTAAAGCTCTCTCTTGGATACTCGAACCCCGGCCCTTATTCCCCACACCCCACAAGCACTTATACTTGTGGAGTGACCACTGCACCAAGAGTACGCGGTGGTATATGTTGTAAGAGAGTTAGATGTATAAACCTGAAACATAATACAATTTTGCTCTTGTAAGACATGATAAAATATAGAGATTAAAAAAAAAAAAAATTGACAATAAATTTGATACTTGATAAATGTGGTAGATTATTGAGAGATAGGTAAAAGAGTGATGTCAATAGTGAATTTAGGTAAAAACTAGTAGAAGTTTACCAACTTAATTAGTGTGAAAATATTGTAAAATGTTTTGTATATGTAGTATTACTCCATTAGACACCAAGTATGGACATGTTAAAAAACATTTGTTCTTTGAGATGAATAAGGAATTTGAGTTTCGACTTGTAATTTGTATACATTTAGTGGTGGAGCCACATTGAAGTAGGGGCTATGGTCTCCCAAAATTTTGAAAATTTTTCAATACTATATATATATATATATTAAATTATTTGAATTTTATGCAAATACATAAATATATGAATTTGATCCCTTAATTTTTTTTTTTTTTGAGGAAAGATCCCTTTAAAATTTGAATATGTTTGGGTCTCCAAACATAAATTGCTAGCTTCATCACTGTATAGTGTATACATCAAAAACAAATTGGTGTTTTAACTTGATGACAAAGAGCATTTATCATGAAGCAAATATTGTATTAGTGGTGGAGTTTGATGGTTTTGAGGGGTGAAGGTCTCCATGAGGAACTTGGGGGGCCTTGATGGGTATGAGTGGGTGCACTAGCAGCTCCAAATGCAATATAGGTTGTTCATATGAATACCTTTACTTGCAAAAAAAAAAAAATTATACTTGAAAAAAAAAATTATATACCTAATTATTTTTAAACTAACTTGTTTTGTCTATACTAAAAAAATATGAGAAATGTTATGTGCATAATATTTTCGCAAAAAAAAAAAAAAAATGACAGGTTGTTATTGGTAGGTAAAACAGTAATTTTAGTAGTGGATTCAAATTAGAATCAGTAACAACTTACCAACTAAGATTTGTTGTGAAAGTGCTGTGAAAATATTATGAACGTAGAACTTCTCATAAAATATTGAACCCCCTAATTTGAGAATCCCAATAATTTGGGATCGATAAAAGTAGATTAATATTTTGTTCACAATATTTTTAAAATAAATTTTAAGTGACAAATTGTTATTAATAGATAAAAAAGTAATATCAATAATTGACCCAAATTAAAACTAATAATAACTTACCACCTAATAAGATTAAAAAGTAATATCATTTAGAAAATATTTTTAAAAATATTTATTAAAATAATTTTTTAACAAATATTCTAAGAGTACTTGTTAAATAAACCCTCTAAATTGACTCCTTACAATACAACTAGCATGACCTACATGTAAACATTGTTTTAAACCTGAAACATATGCACTCATTTCTTTGAAAAAAAAAAAAAAAAAAAACACCATTGGAAGTTTGGAACCCAGTTTGCCAATAAATGTGTGTTTCTGAAAACATCCCAAAAATAGAAAAGAAAAAGAAAAGGAGAATTTTGCTTTGCTTTGTCTGGCTGGATGTAAGGCTGAGGCCAAATGCAGCCGCCAATCGCCATACATTTTTGTCCTCATGTTAATTAGTCTCAAATTTATTTCATTGAAAGCGACCCTTCGTATAAATTATCAAAAATAAATGTATTAAGTATTAACATGATAATGTATTTTGACCCATATACGTTTTTCTATTACACTAAAACCTTGACCGTTCATTTGACTCTTGCTAGATTACTCTAATACCCTGCAAAACACCAAGACAGCACTATACAGCCCACCAAATTAATATGGCCAGCCTCTCTGCCTTTCACTCTCTCTCCCGGTCTCTCACATCTCTATCTCTCTTCTGTGTGTGTGTGAAGCACAGAAAAAGATGGAGAGAGAAGAAGAAGAAATAAAGGTATCTCTAGGGTCACCATTGATTCAGATATCTGAAGAAGAAGATGGGTTCACAATCAGAAGTAGTAGAGAGGGAAGGATTACTAGAAGGGAAGTTTTTGAAGAAGTAAGAAAGCAGCTATGGCTGGCAGGGCCTCTGATAACTGTGAGTCTATTACAATATAGTTTGCAGATGATATCTGTGATGTTTGTGGGTCATCTTGGTGAGTTGGCTCTCTCTGGCGCTTCAATGGCCACTTCTTTTGCAACAGTCACTGGTTTCAGCTTGTTGGTGAGTTGGCTTCTCTTTATTAGTTTCTCTCTTGTTTGTATTTTTGAGTTGATACTTTTTTTTTTTTTTTAATTGGTACTTATGAAAGAAAACGTTTTCTTTTTTGACAACCATATTATATGTAGTTATGTACAATTAATTTTACATTTTCTAAAAAACATCTAATTAACAGATTATGATTAGTAAAACAACATTTTCATATGCTATCATCACCTACTTTTATTGTACACCTAGCATATCAGCTTTGGAAATTTTTTTAGTATTCCAGGTGTACTAAACCAAGGGATGTACGGCACAACCACAACCTATTGTCGAAATAATAATAGTAATAATAAAGGGGTATGTACCCACCCCAAAAAAGAAGAAAAGAGAGGCGATTTTGTGAAAATGATCGAATAAGTTGAAATTTGAAACTGAAAACTTGAACATATTTGATGTTTCTCTTTTTTTGATTGAATTCTGAGTACATGAACATGTTTCTCACATGCATACAACCTGTACTCTCAAAGTCTGATTTTAAAGATTTATATTTTTTCTCATAAAAATATTAAAAATATTAAAATTTATTTATAAAAAAAATATACAAGTAGCAAATAATGTATAGATGCTAATAGAATTATAAAACCACTCTTTTTTCTAAGTAGTGTTGTATATTTTGGGCGTCCGAATTCTTGGTATGATGAGTTCTATTTAGGGCATTACAACTTACCAACCTATAATTTGACCGAAATTTAAGTTGTTTATTTGTGGTTGGAAATCTCATGATGCATGTATCTTGTTGAATTCTTTTTTTTTTTTTTTTTTTTTATCTAATTTGATTTTGTATTTTTATATTTTGGGAGGAAAAAAAATATAAAAGTAGCCCAAAATTATATATTTAATTATGTTTTTAATAGAGATGAGTTACAGAACTCTAAGTGAGCTAATTTTAGGTAAAGTGTTAAATTTCAAATTATAAATAGACAACTTAAATTTATATCAAATCACGAGTATGTAAGTTATAATCTACCATTTTATTTATCTATTTTTTCCCAAAAAACAGTTTTTTATTTTGGGTTGAATGAGTGCACTTGTGAAACAAGAACGGTTAATATTTTAATCGAGTAATTATGCAGTAAGAAGAGTCAAGAAATTGGAATTTTCCAGGTCACGTGATAGTCATCTGACCTCTATACGTCAGAGAAGAGAAGGGAGTATTCTGTAATTTTATACATTCATAACATTTGTCGGTATTTCATGCACGTGCGAATCACGTGATCTTAGACCCTTTATTATAGAACTAGTGTTATTTTATTACTCACACAGTCACACGTAGTTCGTGGTTGTCCGTTGCGCATGAAATGTTTAATTATAGTGTGACAGACGTTGAAAAGTAAGAAAAATGTTTGGCAATACAATTTTTGTCCTTATTTGTTCATGCGGTAAGTTGTGGATAATGGAGCAAAAATTATGAGTTCACAACTTTGTGTCATATGAACAAATTGTGGTAAAAATTATGGCAAAAATTGTAGTATTATTCTTACTCGAAAAGTAATTCTCAAATGGAACTGAAATAATAGACTATATATATATATATATATATATATATATTTGTTCTTTGAACCCAGATATTTATCATCACAGATATCCTCTGCAAACTCTATAATTACTTTGTTATTTACTAAATCCACTTTAAAAGAGGATTAGATTGTTTAATTATGATTTTTGAGACTAAAAAGGGAATATCCTGAAATAGATGCTCCTTTACTTTTTTTTTTGCTAGGTTTATATGCTCCTTTACTTGATGGGTCCTATCGTGGACAAATCAATTTATTTATTTATTATTACTTTTTAGGTTTTACTAATGTCCATTGATAAATCATTTTAAAAGACCTTTTACGGAAAAATTAAAAAAAAAAAGCTAACTAACTTTTTTGATAATTTTTTTAATTGTTCATAAAATTTTTCTAAAAGAGATGATTAATGAATGCTCTAAAAGAGCATACATTAACGGGACTTTTTTTTATTAAAAAAAAAAGGTTTTTGATCATAAAAACTAATATAAATTATCAAAAAAAAATATTTTGGATAAGATTCGTGGTGTCTTTCTTACTACCACTCACATAGAATTTGAGTAGAATAGAATCTTTTGAATGAAAATCATTTGTCAACAAAATTAATTATTTCTTAAAAATAATTGGTTAGTTTACAGAAAAATCAAACATCAAATAGCTTTAATTTTATACTAAAAGCATTCCAAGTTCTCAACCCAAAACCAATGTCGCTCTAAGCAAAACCTAATTATGGTTCATGATATTATCATTTCCTTGCTGAACGTAGAAAAATGTGTAATGTTCAAAGAACTCTTTGCATGTGACTGTTTTTAAGGATCTTATACTCTTTATGATGATTATTTACTTGAACAGATGGGAATGGCAAGTGCATTAGATACCTTATGTGGCCAGTCATATGGAGCAAAACAGTATCATATGATGGGTATACAAATGCAGAGAGCCATGTTTGTTCTTTTCCTTGTAAGCATACCCCTTGCAATCATCTGGGTGAACACAAGATCTCTTCTAATTCTCTTTGGTCAAGAAAATGATATAGCAACCGCGGCTGGAGAATATGCCTGTTTCATGGTCCCAAGTATTTTTGCCTATGCTTTTCTGCAATGCCTTGTTAGATTCTTACAAACGCAAAACATTGTATTTCCAATGATGATAAGCTCTGCATTCACTACTTTACTTCACATTCTTATATGTTGGATTCTAGTATTTAAGTCTGGACTTGGATATAGAGGAGCCGCCTTGGCAAACGCCATCTCCAATTGGATCAATGTGTTACTGTTAGCACTTTATGTCAAGTTCTCTTCTTCATGTGTAAAAACCTGGACAGGTTTCTCAAAGGAGGCCTTTCATAATATTTTCACTTTTCTGAGACTTGCTATTCCGTCAGCTGTTATGGTTTGGTAATTTCTATTTCTTAACGCTCTACATGGTTACCCGCAATACAAGAATAATTTCACTTTTTCTTCTATATTCCTCGCTGTGTTCGCTGCATTTGTTATAATTCTTTTCTCCACCGCTTTATATAGCATGTGAATGCCTGTTTTCAGTTTTAAAGATCCTAATGCAGTTTACTGTGATCTGTGAACATGATTTTGAACAGCTTGGAAATGTGGTCATTTGAAATGATGGTTCTACTATCAGGTCTTCTTCCTGACCCAAAGTTACAAACTTCAGTGCTTTCAATTAGGTTAGTTCTTAACTTTGATGATCTTTTTACCAACTATTTTCTCAATTTCCTTGATAATTGTGAGTTCCTGTTTAGACTTCTGCATTATTATGTATGAACTAACCCAACATATGTTTGCCAGTCTTAATACAGCTTCAATAGTTTGGATGATCCCCTTTGGACTCAGTGGCGCAGTAAGGTGAGTCATGCTGATAATAGATCTACTTCTGATATCAAGGTCATCAATTTTGAGGGAGTTTATACATTTTGGCATTTAGTAGCTTGATTGGTGCTGCTTCAAAATTTGTCTGTACTAAAATTTTGGAGTTTGGACATATATAAACTTTTGAGCTTCAGAAATCATAACTTTTTGAGGTTGGAACATGTCACCCACTTTCTTATTCTATGCCATATCTTTTAATATGTCCTGTTTTTCTTCTTCACAGTACTAGGGTCTCAAATGAATTAGGAGCTGGGCGTCCTAAAATTGCGCGTTTAGCAGTATGTGTTGTATTAGTGGTTGCCATCACGGAGGGTCTATTGGTTGGATCAGTCCTGATACTGATACGCAACATTTGGGGTTATGCATATAGTGATGAAATACAAGTGGTCGAATATGTAGCAGGCATGATGCCAATTCTTGCAATATCCAACTTTTTAGATGGCCTCCAGTGTGTTCTTTCAGGTATTTCTCGATTTCCATTCTCTCCTAAATCTACATCAACAATATCATAACCATTTAAAAAAAAAAAAAATAAATCTCCAGGGCTCTTGTCCATGGGATATCCTGAATCTTTAAGGTACCATGGAATATACAGAGCTGTCGAAGAATAAAATGTTTTGTGAACATTGTCCACTAAAATTTTAGTTGGTTAATATGAAATTTCAAATCTAGTGTCTAGTCTGTTATCTCAATTCCTGTACATTTAGGCAATGCTAGAGGATGTGGTTGGCAGAAGATTGGAGCATATATCAACCTCGGGTCATACTACATAGTCGGAATTCCAGCTGCTATTTTATTTGCATTTGTCTTCCACTTTGAAGGAAAGGTAAACTTTTTCATTCTTTTTCTGGTTTTTTTGTTTGGTTTTTTTCTTAACCTTAAAGTCCTTTTCCATGTTCACTTAAATTGCATTATAATTCAAGTAAGCTTATTTTTTAAATTGTTCTGGATAGGGGCTCTGGCTAGGGATCATATGTGCGCTCGTAGTCCAAGTGTCATCACTTCTCACTATTTCCATACGTACTAATTGGGAGCAAGAAGTACAATTCTGCATCTCCCTCTTTAATTTTTTTTTATTAAATAAAAAGAAAATTAATCTTTTCTTGTTTTTCTCGTTATAAATCTCACATTCTCATTCTTCTATAGGCAAAGAAGGCTACAGAAAGAGTCCATGACTCAATTATTCCTGTGGAGATAGTCTCTTGAAGCTTAAGTGTGACTACAACAGAGAAACCTTATTACTAATTGGTGGTTGAGGAATAGATCTTAAGAAGTTTTGGGATCTTAAGATTGGAACTTTACATGCTTTAAAGATTCAGTCAAGGTGTTTGATCTTTATAATCATTAGCAGATTTTGCGATCAAAAGATGCAGCTGACTAGTGGCTCAAATCGGTACTCCAACCCCAAGTTTTGATGTGTTGGGAACCCTTGTTTTTAAGTGGAAAAGAGAAGATAAAAGAGCAGGACTAAAAAGTGCCTTGATCAAAAGGCTTGTTTCTTCCTACTTCTTACTGAAATGTGAATGTGCTTTCTTCTGAATAGCATAAACATGAACTTCCTTAGAAATGCTTTTGCTTTCTAACTTAAAAATTAATAAGAGCAGTTCGTTGTATAAAACTTTTATTTATGCAAATGGTTTAGTTTATTTCCTGCTTATACATTTTTCTTCATAAGAGATTTGCCAAGTTAACTATCTACAACCAGCTCACATATGGTCTTTACATCAAACGTTATTGCAATTGAGTTTGTGCATAATTCATTAATTCTCCGCGACATCCAAGTTTAATTTCGTAGTAGAAAAAAATTCTTCTAAAATAGCATTTAATTGGTGTTAAAGATATTGTGACTGCACCTTCGTTGGATTTACCAAATGGAGAAGACTTGGCTGCAAGAGGACAGTTGACTTGAGGCTATTAATTTCCATAACATAAATTACTCTGTTTATTTATCATTCACCAGCATCATTCCTCTCTCTAGCTTCTTTTTTTCTTTTTCTTTTTCTTTTTTTTTTTTGGGGGGGGGGGGGGGGTGTTATTTTTGCTTTATAATACAATTTAAAAAAAAAAATGTTCACTGAACTTGTCTCTTCCATACGAGTTCAATGTTGGAACTTATCATTTCAACAGACCATATTTAAAAAAGGCTATCCCCAAATACTTTAAAATAGTCCTAATTAACAAACTGAATTTTAAAATAGTATTGTGAGAGGAGGAAGCCCGAAGATAAGGAATCGTCAAGTGGGATCCACTCGAGGTATAACTAGGCCCAACTGTCTATTAGATCATGTGCAGTCTAGTCAGGGCAATTAGGTCAAGGAAACCAAGGAGGACAACTAGCTCGAGAAGTGCGAGGAACAGTTACTTCTTGGGAGACGGATAAGCCACAAAGGCCATGGGGTCGAGGCCGTGGAGGATCATAGTGACGTACGAGTTTGAAGACAAGGAAACTTCTAGATGAAGCATCCATCACCTTTGCATTCAATGCACTATACCAACTCAGTCTGCCGTATTGATGGCAGAATGACCTCTAAACAGTGCCCCCACAACTTGAAGCCTATTCTACTGTCAACAGCAATGCAGTGATGGGACAAGTATCTAAAGAAAGATCAACAACCCTTCCAAGTAGCTCTATATAGGAGGAAAGGTCCTCCTTTAGGGGGGATCAGAAAAAGTTTGGAGAGAGAAATAGGGAAATAGAGAGAGAAAGTGATCATTGTAGAACCGAGAAGTGTATTTCTAAAGAACAGTTGCTCCTTGGCCTGCCCAAGGGAGGACTTAAATAAGAATTTCTCTTTTCCTGACATAACTCCTTACCTAAATTGTCATCCTTGCTAATTAATTCACTTTCTTTAATTACCAACTTGTGGGTACAAGAGATCAAAGTGTTGACCTTGACCACCCACTTTTATAAATTAGTTGTATTGGACCTCCATTCTAGCCTAGTCTCATCTGGGTTGGGCTTGACTGATTGTTTTGCCCCCTACAAGTATTATTAAGTGAAAATGACATATTTTTTATTTTTGTGTGTGTTCTCTTTCTCTTAATTTTTGAATCCGGTTGATCCTCCAATTATTATAAATCTTAATTTGGCATTCTCAGTTTTAGATCTACAACATTTCCAAGGTCAAAGCCTTTCATTTCTCCAAGAAGCTTTTTTGCTCTGAATATGCATAGACTACTAGAACATGAGAGGAATTGAGTGTGTAAAGACGGCATGCATTGTGGATGCTCAAAAAAGTGTTGCTTTAGGGGAGATGGGAGAAGGAATTCCATCTTGAGTTTTCCTTTTCTTTTTCGGTTTCCACATTGAGTGCTTGACGATGTGTTGCATGTATGTATGTGTTACTAGGGTGAAGTGTGGGTGTGGCCGTGTGGGATTGTGTGAGTCTCTATACTTATTTTATTTTAAGAAGTCTTAACTAACCATTGGTTTTATTCTGATGTATTTGGTCACCTATTTATTTAATTCATTTTAATTACTCAATTAACTAAAAACCAATTTCAAGGATTCCTAAGTTAATTAAGGTAACTTATATATTTTGGGTGGCCCCTTCATTGGGATCCTGATGCCACCTCATCTTCCTTATAGAAGGTCCCCCATTCTTGCTTTCCCAATTTAGCCATTTTCCGACCATATTTTCGTGCTGTTGTTTGGAGGTTTTTGGAAGCTCAGATTTCTTCAAACTAGACATTGTTGGAAAGATATAGATGTCTAGTTTTCTTAGGTTCCGACTCTTATGCCATTTGGAGCTACGGTCACTAAGATATTATGCTTGGAAGGAAGGTGACATAGTGTAGAAATTTGTGTAGCACTTTTCTTGAAAAATTAATTCCTCCTAATCCGGAGGGGATATTGTTAAACCTTTTCTTTTAGAGTAGCTAATCCATCATACTTTAATGTGGTATATGTCTTTCACACCTGATGTGGTTGGAATAATGTTCATTGCGCGAAAACGCCCCCAAAACAACCTTTTAACTTAATAAATAATTGAAATAGTATTTTTAATCAAGATTTTGATGTTTTTATGATATCTTATTTGTTTTAACTCCGATTTTGGTCTTTGAATTTTCGTTTTAAAGGGGGTTACATGATTTTTAAGATGGAAAAAAAATTTATCTCGATCATATGGTCGGATTTTTGGTCAACTTCTTGACTAGTTCCAGTTAGGGCTAGTTGACATTAGTCAAACTTAGCCAAAATTGACAAATTTGGGGTTTTGAACTCTTAGATCATTAAAATGATTTATTCAACATCCGATCAAGATAAATATGATTTTTTCATATAATTCTTTATCTTTTACATTTAAAAATATGATTTTTGCTTTATAGGGCTTAATTGGGGCCGTACAAAATACAATACAAAATATTTTAATCAAACTCTTTAACACTTGGGCAAGAAACAGGCTGTGCGCAAGTAATGAATTTTTTATTTTATCTTTTATTTTCATATTTTTACGACATATTATCTATTTCACATCTGATATCCATGTATGACTACTATATATATATATATATGTTGGTACAATATTCACTTTGATCGGGCTGCTAGATATTTTGATCAATCTTGGTCAAAATCGGTCAAAGTCATGGTCATACTTGGTCAAATGTTACATTTTGCTATAAATCTTTTGAATTTGATCTAATTTGGTTAATTTTCACCAAGTTGGAGCAATTAAAGTTGGTAAGTTTACCCGACTGATCTTTTGACTTAAATTTTGTACTCGATTGGAAATGGTTTTTGGTAGGGGACAGGGAGTAATGGGGTTAGTAACAATGGGCATTGTCTTCACGATAATACTGGTGTAAAAAGCCATTTTTATTGAAAACGTTGTCAGCTGCATGGGCTTCAAATAAGTTGACAAAGTTCACCATGCATGTGAGGATGAACCACATGGACATGGGTTTCATGGATCACTCAATATACTACCTATCTTCAATCTTCATCAATATTTCACTTTTCTAAAATTTTCTCCACTTGTTCATGTGATTAAATAGTATTTCATCTTCAGCCCTATCATGACTAGACAACCAGGGTGGGATACTACGTACTAACCCTCGCTCACGTGAATTTTTATTTATTTATTATTATTTATTTTATTTTATGTTTGTTGCTCAAACGTAACTCTAAAATACTACTAGTTTAAAGCTTTTTAACATCTCTATATAATTGGAAATCTCTTAGCACTTAACACTAATTATCTATCAAACAAACAATGGGATATTCCGCAAAATTATTCTTTAAAGGCACATGTTCTTATTAGCTGATCCTAAATTGGTGCTGGTTTTGTCCCTTGGGGATGAGTCTCTGTCTTCTTCAGCTAAACGTGTCTCAGTTGCCAATGCCATGTGACATAAAAATATAAATTCAACAAAATTTGTCCTTGTACACTCATTGCTTCTACTGTGTTACATGAAGTGAATCGAGTTTTCATTTCGACAGGGAAAGCATCTCTTTGTTAACAATTAATATTGTAATGCCACCGCTAGGTATTTGTCCATATAAGAAATAATGTTGGCATGGTCTAAACAGGAATGGCTGGCTTAGAAGAAGAAGAAAAAAGGACCCAGAAAGTTTCAAACTTTTTTTCTTTGTTTTTAATGTAGTTAAGATCCAAATTCCAGTCGATAAAAGATTTTATAATCAGTTAATCAATTATACTTTTAAATGATGTGATTTTATATTCTAAGTGAGATGAATGCATTTTGGCACATGTTATTCTTGGAGAACATATTAAAGTGTCCTTTATAAACGTTTGAATGCAACGTCTCGATCTCGTTCAGCCAAAAAAAAAAGAGTAACATCTCTCTCTCTCTCTCTCTTGCTAGGAGAAGGAAATAGTAAATGGCGAACGAAGTTGAAAACATGTCTCTTGATTCACCATTGATTCAAATTTCTAAAGAAAACGGATTAAGCTACGATAGAGAGAGAAGCAGTGAAAAGATTAGTCAGAGAAATGAGTTCTTTGTAGAGATGAAGAAACAGCTATGGTTAGCAGGGCCTCTGATCACTGTAAACCTATTGTTGTACTTTTTACAAGTGATATCTCTGATGTTTGTTGGTCATCTTGGAGAGTTAGCTCTTTCTGGTGCTGCGATGGCCACGTCCTTTGCATCTGTTTCTGGTTTCAGCATATTGGTGAGTTGTGTTTATTATATAAACAGGTTTACTAGCTTTTGTTATTTTAGTTCTACTTGAACCTTTAACTCCTTTGTCTTTCTCTACGATATTGTTTTGTAAATTTCAGCAACCGTTAGTGCGATTCTAGTTTCACATTATGAATAGGTCAGGACTCAATATCTTCATAAATATTAATTGACCTCATTTTTAAGATTTTTTTTTTAATAATTCAATTGTTGCGAAGATGGAGGAGAGATGTGAAACTTAGATATTTCTGACGGAAACAACAGAAAATGTTGGTTGAACTAAAATCCAACTGTTAAATGTTAGATGTCAATTGAATTCATATTTTGAAAATCCATATTGGTTGAACGAAAATGTTGGTTGAACTAAAATCCAACAGAAAATGTTAAGTGTCAATTGTATTCATATTTTGAAAATCCAACTATTGAATTACATGTTTTATATGTTCTTAACATAAAAGCCAATTTTTATGCTAATTAGATGTAATTAACTATTCGATCCATAAACTCATATTTGTTGAATTATGTAATTTACCATTCGATCCATACTCTCATATTTGATGCATTATTTTAAATTACAAAAACTTGAATTTTTAAATAATTGATTGATAACATAGTTATTAATCTTTGATCATCTTTAAATTTTGTAAGCATGGAGAATATATGAAAATATAATCTAGTGGTAGGTTTATCAAAATTCACATTTAACTAAAAAATATTGAGTAGTGTAATATTACTTAAAGTTATACAAGATGTAACTTTAACCCAATCCTATATATATATATATATATATATATAAGTATAACATTGATCTTAACCCCTACGCAACACAATAAGTGAAATTAATCTAATTCATAACAAATACTAAAAAATTATTATGAACCATATGAGTGTTTCATACCTTACTTAATAATGTGGCCTAGTTAAAAGATAAAATGAAAAATGAAAAAAAAAGTTGTGAACATTAAAAAATAGAAATGTATTGATAAGATTTATACTTTTTGCAATATACTATCCAAGGGATCTGATAAATCGACCCAACCAAGTGATCGGACCGGAACCAATCCGAAAAAAATCCGATCCAGTGCTTGTGGCAATCGACAGCTTCAGAATCTGATTCTCGTATTTAGAGTCTTGATTTATCTCCTTTAACACCTAAACAAACCAACCCGATTGAAAACCCAACCAAACTCCAGCGAAATCTCAACTAGATCCGGCAAGATATCGCTAGATCTAATGAGTTTTCCACTGGAATCGGCAAATTTGGGTCGATTCGTTGAGAGATCTCACTAGATTCAACGAGATCTATTTAGATTTCCATCGGATTTGACAAGATCTCGTCGAATCTAGCTTCATGTTTTTAGTTGGAATCGCAATTGTTGCCACCTCTCTTGGTTACAACAGAAACCAACCCAACCCGTGAAACAACTAACTCGATCCAACTTGTTGGAGTTATCAGTCAACGATGAGTCCTCTGTTTTGCCACCAGCTAGAATTGAGTCGAGTCTACGTAGAGCTTATATCTGACCTAAACTAACCTGTGAACTTATATAAGTCAGTCATATGAGATGTTACTTTTGTTAAAAGCAAATCACCAAAAAGCATAGCTGTTAAAACGTGAATCGTATCGCGAATTCATTTTTTATTTTTCTGTATTGTGTATCATAAGATACACAAACATTTCATAAAATTATTATGAATTATAGATATACATATATGTAAAAGGAACATTTATTATAAATTCGGAATATATTCAACTAATGACCAATTTAATCATTACTTATGTAATAATATTTAACAAAGTTAACTAAAAAATTCAAATTAACATATGTTTATAATATACACATTGAAATTAATTAATCTCGAAAGTGATAATACATGATATGTGAGCCAAAATATTAATTTATTTTCATTATCTTGATTTACTATCTCTTTTCTTGCTCTTTTATTTTAATAATTTTTTCTTTATATTTCTTCTTGACATTCTAACTTCTTAGACTTATAACAATAATAACAAAAATAAAAAATAATTATATTTTCATTTAAAACATTATTCATAGAAATGACAGAGTAGAAAATAAATTTGCAAATATGAAAGTGAAGTGTCAAGGGGGTAGTCCAAATTTTGTAAAAGAAAGAGAAGAGAGGAAAAAAACTCATGAACATGTTATTTTATTAGACTTAATAAAGTATCCCGAGGTTGAATCGTAATGACATCAAAATTAATTTAATAGTAATTAAAATACAAATAAAGGTATTTAAATGATAAAAATTAACAAAATTTTACTAAAAATATCTAAAGAATTTAAGAAACTTTCAAATGAATTTTCACCATTTTTATAAAGTTAATAGAAAATAATAATGCATAAACAAGTATAAAAAAATTGAGTTTAGTAATATTTCAAATAAAAAAATTTTAGTCTAGAATAAAATCTTTTTCAACATAAATTTATAAATTGCAAATTCTCATGTAAAAGTATAATTCTTGAACCATTAATAAAATTATCAAATAATAATAGATTGAGAGAGAGGTAATATGATAAATTGAAAAACTATAATCTACACTCAAAATAAATATAATATGAAATCTAAGAATGACACGACAAAGGAGTTTGGCTTGGTGGTTAGTGTGTCAGTATAAACTTTATAAAAGCTTTATGATTACTTTGCTTGCATTCTAAGTAGATTTACATACAATGAAGTTGGATTAAAGTTATATAACAGAATTGGACCCTAACTATTATTGGATCTAGATATCTTTAACAACATTAAAATCTAACTTAAAAATAATCCTGTTGGGTTCTAAGACTTTAGGTTTAAATGTATTAGAACTTCATTTTGTAATGTTGGCAAACCATGATTAAAACGTTTAGTCTTATTTTAGACTTGCTCAAAGTATGTTTAAAGTGTAAAGTTGGAATCGAGTGTACTGCAGGATTTACTGTGTAAATCTGCCTGGCTCGATCGATCGAAAATTAGACTCGATCAATCCAAACTCGTGTAGATTGTTTTTCTCCAGAATTTTCCAACTCAACCCAAGCCCGTTTGACATGTAGGATTTTATGTTTTGCCTTAAGTATAAAAGGGAAAACCCTAGCCACGTTTTGAGGTTGCTCTTTATGCTGTGTGTGTGAATCTCTTGTGAGATTTAGAGGTGTTTGCCTTCATACACACTTAGGATTTCCAATCTCAAGATTGATGTCGAGAGCTTGGTGATCAATTCAATTGCAGATTCAAGAGCTTAAAGATATACAAGCGGGAGTGCTTGTGCTTGCTGGGAATCCAAGAAAGAAGTAGTCTGTGGACTCGGAGCTATCACGTGGTCGTGGTAGTAAGTTTTCTACTTAAGATAGCAATAGGATATTAGTGGTCTAAGTCGCTATTGTGTAAACTTCAATTCTTTCATAGTGGATTTGTTTTACATTGAGGATAGTTAGGTTAAATTCTCCCCAGATTTTTTACCAGTTTAGTTTTCCGGAGTTATCATATCGTTGTGTTCTTTATTTTCCACACTTTACAATGATATGATATATTTGTGTTAACCTAAATCTGATGATTTGACTAAATAATCACTTGACTAATTAACTAGGTTAATCTAGTTGTGTTTTAAGGGGGTCTAAAAGCGTACAAATCCGTTACCCACTCATTGTAGTGGCCACAAAACTTTAGAATCATTTTATAGAATTTTCTCGGCGAACAAACTCATCACACTCAAAGGAATGCATTTTCTAATTGTTTGGGCTCTAGAAGTTTTTACTCTTACTAGGGTAGTAGTATGGTAGCTTCTCACTCTCAAAATTGTGAAATAAAGGTTCTTTATATATATGAATAATGAGTTTTGGCCATTAGGTCAGCAAATTCGGTTTTCTAATGTTTCGGTTGAGCAAGCACGTAGTGAAGGTCGAGTGAATTTATTATTTTAGTTTTTTTCGATGGAAGGTGAAGTAAAGGTCTTAAGAACTCTTTTTTATGAGTTCGCTTGCTATCAAGTGAGTCTTCTAAAGCTTGATATCTTCAATGTTACTCCAAAACTCAACTTAGTACAAATCAAATTATGTAAATACAACACTCACTAACACTTACTTTGACACAAGAATTAGCCAACACAAACTTAAGACCACACACTCATTTCGAACATAGATATGTTATATATGCGCGCGTGCACCACTTGATCTTAAGTTATTTTGTAACTCTATATATATTTGTCGTCTAGCACTTTTTTTTTTTTTTTTCACATTTTTGTACGTGTTCATTTTTTCTAAAGAAGAAGATGACTAATTGGAAGGTACACCATCCTATATTATATCATTTTTTCTATATGCAAAATTTGTTACACAATTTTATCATCATTCATATTATATTATTTTCTCTTCAAGTTTCAAATGCAGTGTTAGAAGAAAACTCCTTAAAGTGGCAGTTTTTTGAAACATTTTTCCCCTGTTTTGGTTTGAAAATAAGTTTGGAATGTCGAGTGCATTGGATACCCTATGTGGCCAATCAAATGGAGCAAAGAAGCATCATATGCTGGGCATACACATGCAAGGAGCCGTGTTTGTTGTTCTCCTTGTAAGCATACCCCTTGCTATCATCTTGGAAAACACAGGGACCATTCTAATCAAATTAGGCCAAGATCCTGAGATATCAGAAGCAGCTGGAATATATGCTTCTTGCATGATCCCAGTTCTCTTTGCCTATGGTATTCTTCAGTGCCTTGTCAGATTCTTACAAACTCAGAACATTGTGTTTCCAATGATGCTATGCTCTGGAATTACAACTATACTTCATTTCCTTGTGTGTTGGATTTTGGTATTCAAATCCAGCCTTGGATATAGAGGAGCTGCCTTTGCGATTTCAATCTCTTATTGGATTAATGCAGTATTGTTAGCATCATATATCAAATTCTCTTCTTCCTGCACAAAAACATGGACAGGATTTTCAAAGGATGCTTTGCACAATATTCCCACTTTTGTTAAACTTGCTATTCCTTCGGCTATTATGGTCTGGTAAGTTCTGCAGCCCACAAAGCAATATGACAATTAATATGTTATACTAAATATACTATGTTTACATGTAATTGAAAAAAGTTACTAGTTGTTTCCAAGATTTTAATACGATTTAACATTATTTGTACAGCTTGGCAACGTGGTCGTTTGAAATGGTTGTTCTCTTATCTGGTTTTCTTCCTAATCCAAAGTTAGAAGCTTCTGTACTTTCCATCAGGTTCTTGTTGAATCCAAGGATAAGTCAATTCACTAATTCAAGTTCAACTTTATATATAATATTTTGCTTCTTTGAAATTTAATTGTTTTTGGTAAATTCTACGAAATTGTTTCCTAACAGATTTGTTTGTTTGTTTGTCACAGCCTTAATACTGCTGCAATTGTTTGGATGATTCCCTACGGGTTCAGCGGTGTTGTGAGGTCCGCCATGCTAAACTGTATAGATTGAACATGATCCTTTCCATTTGACTGAAAATGAAAATAATTCATTTCACGGCTAAGATTTAATTCATGAATTTAACCCAAAAAAAAAAAAAAAAGTGTCATGTCATTTAAAATTTAAATAATGTGGTATTGTATACATTTTTGAATTTATAAAATTTTATCTAAATCATAATTGATCAATTTCAAATGGTTACGAGATTATGTTTTAATTTTTATCATTTTTAACTACTTCCCATGCTTTATCTTGTGTATACAATATATACAAAAATTTAGGAAGTGTTTTTTACATACTGTGTGGATCCACACGTGTATAACATGTTTTCCTAAAAATTTATGATTGAAATTA
This sequence comes from Quercus ilex subsp. ballota, assembly GCA_032727855.1. Classification (NCBI taxonomy): domain Eukaryota; kingdom Viridiplantae; phylum Streptophyta; class Magnoliopsida; order Fagales; family Fagaceae; genus Quercus; species Quercus ilex. The sequence continues at coordinate 27,277,980 of CM064917.1, forward strand.
CAGTCTAAAACTTTGTCTCCTAGGGTTCTTACATTATTTGATTTTGTCTTTGAACACCCTTTTTTTTAGTGTTTCTTTATTATGTATAGTACTCGGGTGTCAAACGAATTAGGAGCTGGAAATGCAGAAGGTGCATGTCTAGCAGTACGTGTTGTCTTTGTCATTGCCACTATTGAAGGCATTGTTGTGGGATTGGTCATGATATTAATACGAAACATTTGGGGCTATGCCTATAGTAATGAAGTGGAAGTGGTCAGACATGTAGCAAACATAATGCCGATACTTGCAACATCCAACTTCTTAGATGGACTCCAAGCTGTTCTTTCAGGTTTTCTATATATCCTCATCACCCTATACTATTTGGTACTAATTAACATGTTACTATCTTATTTTTTGGCCTCTTACCCATAACAAATAAAAAGGGAATTTGTTTTTAGGATTTGTTTGTTTCTATGACAATGAAGCTATCTAATGAAGTTATTACGTCAACAATTAGGCACTGCTAGAGGATGTGGTTGGCAAAATATTGGTGCGTGTGTAAATTTTGGATCATATTATTTAGTGGGAATCCCATCTGCTATTCTATTAGCTTTTATCTTCAAATTGGGTGGAAAGGTACGAAACATCTCCAACAATTATAATCATCATTTGTTTCGTAAGATGATCATTGTCTTGTATTCTCTGACTATGATCCAAATGTTCAAATAGGGGCTCTGGTTCGGAATCATATGTGCACTTATTGTCCAAATGTCATCTCTTTTAATCATTACCATGCACACTAATTGGAAGCATGAAGTGAGAATCTATTTTTCTAATCTCTCTCTCTCTCTTTTGCTCTCTCTCTCATACAATCAATTTTTGTTTTTTGTTTTTAATCTATTATCGAATTGATAAAATGTATCTTTCTTATTTAGGCAAAGGAGGCTACAGAGAGAGTTCATGGCTCAGCAATTCATCCAGATGCAGTTTTACATTGATTTATAATCACATCAAAAAAAAAAAAAAAAAACGTTGTCACGAACTGAGTTAAGAAATGCAAGATGCCATATAATTTATTATTTCTTAGATATTGATGTGAGGGCAAGAAATATGCTAATCTTGCTATATGCTTTAGGCAAGGTTGTCAAAATCGGAATTCTACGTAAGATTGTGAGAGGTAGGTGGAATCGTGGATTGTACGATCGGATCGCGGATCGTAAGATCCTACATAATTTCAGAATTAAAGCAAAAAACACATTGATAATGGCTTTGTATGTTGAATAATCACGTAAATTGTGAATTTATCTATAAATACTGTTTATTCAGTTTAGACCCAACCATATTGTTTAACCTAATATATTAGCCAAGTGATTATTTAGGTTAATTATTCAAATCTAAGTAAAACAATAATAAATCATATCATGCACAACAGCGGAAAAGTAAATAAATGCACGATATGATGACCTAGGAAAACCGATAAAATGATCCATTTCAAGGTAAAAACCTGGGAATGATTTGACTTAACTATCCTTAAGATAAAACAAATCCACTATAAGAGAATCGAAGTTTTTACAATCAGATTTAATCCTAAATCTATTGCTACTTCAAGTAGTAATTTACTGACACGATCATGTGCAAGTTTTGAATTCATGGACTCCTTCTCTCCTTGGATTTACTGCAACATAAGCACCCATGCTTGTGACTTTGAGATCCCACTCAATGGTCTCAGATCACCCTCAGTTGTTGATTTTTGTAGCATCAACTAGGTTCTGCCACCGCTTGATTGTAGATCTTACTTTGGTAGATGCTTGTGTAGTTAGAAGGTATAAAAACCTCTCAAATCTCACAAAGAGTAACACATAAGTCTTCTAAAAAACTGGAAAAAAACAAGTTAGATTGAAACTCTAAACGTTTTTGCAGGATTGGGCCTGATTTAAAATTATGCAGAAATTCTTTTTTTGCGATTCTCGATCGATCGAGAATCGATCGGGCTTAATTCTCGATCGATCGAGCTTGGCAGATTCTGACTCCTCTTTTTTGCAATCAGCTCGAACTTGAAGCTTGAAACATATACCTTTGAGCATTGTCTAACACATAGACTAGACATGTTTTGTTCTCGGTTTGCCAATACATACAAAATATGATTCTAAACATTTAATCCTAAATCTTTAGGACCTAACAATCTCCCCCTTTTGCAATCGGTAACAAAACACACATACAAAATGAATTGCTCAAATCAAACACCAGAGCCCAAATACAAAGTATTGCCTTAATACAATTCTAACACAACTACTAGCTATTTGTTGCTAGTATAGACAGCAGCTGTTGAAAGAATAAACCTGTAAATTCCGGAAACATTGAAAACAAACCATAAACGCATGTGTGGAAAATACAGTAGAAATCCAATAAATAAAAACTGAACTTGAATTCATAAAGATTAAAAGATAGACAGAATATCAAATGAATAAACATTAAATATACTATCATAGTCAATGAACCATAAATGTTTGTGAAATAAGAAAAATAACTCTAAACAAATATAAAACAAATATACATGAAAAAAAAAACTATCATCAGCTCAAACCCCCCCCCCCCCCCCAATAAGTAGAAAAACTCTCTACTCCTCCTAAATACAAGAACTCTCAAAGTCCTAAAACCTACTCCCCCTTTTTGTTATGAATTGCCAAAGGCAACCATTAAGCATTAGAGGGGCAAAGGAGGTGGAAAAACACTCATATACTTTGTAAAATCAGCTCTCAAGGCAGCCGCCTCAGTAAGTAACTCATCAAGAAGCTATCCATGAGCTGCGTGAGTAGTCATAAAGGATTCCATCATAGCATGAAGTGAGAGAGGAGGGGTAATTGTAGGGTCAACAACATCATCATCACCAGAAGGATCCATAGCAACAGTACCAGAGGCAGGAGCTGTAGTAGAAGTTTCACCTCTTGATCTCTTTGAAGTCCCAGTACTTAGTTCAACACTCTTCATCTGAGCCTATTGCTGTATAAGAAAAGTGGCTCCTATAGGGACAGTGATATGAACTAACACTAGAGGAGGAAAACCAAATAACCCTAGAAATTTGTGAGAGACTATGCCCTCGGCCCTTTTTTAGATGTTGGGCCAAATTCACGAGAATATGTGAAGTTGTGTTATTGCCTCTCAAATGGAGGTTCGACTGATTATATTTTTCCCTTTAGATTAAGGATTTTACAATGGAGTCGCCACTTATTTAATTATTGGAAAAAGAAAAGAAAACCATAATTGAAAAATTCATCATTTTATTAATTTGAAACTGAATTTACATTGATCATAGGAAATTACATGGCTTTGGTCCCAAATACAATCTAAGATAAAGTATATTATTTTGTTTCCTAGTCACAATCTAGAAATTGAAAATTACATGGATAAGCATTGATCTATCAACCCTTAATCTAAGCTTAAAGGCTATGTTATATGGGGGGAAGATGTTAGGCACCCACCTTGCCCGGTGAAACCGGTGTTCTAGACTATGGTGGCCAACATTCATATCACATCATTCAATATGTTATCAATCAATTTGCATATTGAATTTAATGTGTGTGCAAGTGATAAACCCTAATTCAATTTATTAAGCATTGCATTTGAATTGAAAAATAAATTCTAGTGAATGTGTGTGGATGGTGATATCCTAGATTTAAGGATTTGAAAGAACTATGAAACAAACATCTTTTTCATATTTTTGATGTGGATTTAAGATTAAAGCTAATATTGTGCATGAACATGTGACGAACAACTAAGAAGATATGAAGAACACATAAGAACATTCAAACATATTTAAAGAATTTAAATAAACACTAGCACGCTCGAATCTTAAACTAACATTATAGCAACATGAAAAACGAGTTAAGGATAGAGATTATACTTGCATGTAAGATCCACACGGTAGAGGAGGAGGCTCTTGGTGGAAGTCCTAAGGGTGGAGGAGAAAAGAAGAACTAGGAGAGAGCGTAAGTCTCACTCAATACCTTGAGTCTCAAGAAGACCAAGATATGACAAGACTAATCTTCCTCACTAGAACTCAAGAAAAGAGAAGAGAGAGGGGTTTTTGTGTGCTTTGGAATGGAGGAGAGGGGGGCACTACAAGAAAATCGACTTATTGCGGTGGGGTTTTTGCGGCAGTTGCGAAAATTGCTGCTATATGTCACATATTGTGGCGCTTTTTTGGGCTGCCGTTGTAGATGAGATATATTGCGGTGTTTCATTGGACCGACGCAATAGATCTAGCCTTTTGCGGTGTATTACAGTGGGGCTATATAAACTGTTGCAATATACGTGTTTTAGCGGCAGTAGACATAACTATAGTGGCGCTTCATAAACCCGCCGCAATAAATATACCCTTTTGCAGCATGCTATAGTGGTGGTATATAAAACCACTGCAATATATTAGTTTTAGCGGCATTTGATTTAGTTATAGCAGCGGTTTAAATGACCTCTGCAATAGACCTGTTAATTGCCCAAAGGGCCAATTTTCCCCCCCTACTTTTTTTGTTTTTTGTTTTCCTTTCCCTCACATAAACCTATCAATTTAGACCCTAACCTTTTCATTTCTCATCCGTTTGTCTCCCTTTAAAAAAAAAACACACACTCTCTCTCTCTCTCACTCTCAAATTAAAATCTCACGTCATTGATCTTAAAACCCAACAATCGATCTTCCCACCACTGCCACGCATTCTCACTCTTAAACCCTATATTGACTGGGAATGTAGGAGTGACTTTCAACAACACGTCCACAACCCACCCCATGACTCATCACCAGACCCAACTGACCACCACTTCCACAACCACCAATCACCACGATCCACCATGGAGGGACGAGGCAGAAAAAGAGAGACCCACTAAAAGAAAGACATTGATTTGAGTGAAAGAGAGAGTGAAGCATAGATCTTTGAGAGAGAGACATCGATTTGAGAGAGAGAGAGAGAGTTAGTATGAAGCGGAGGACTTTGAGACATATTTGGGTTTGATTTTGAGCAAAAGTGAGAGATAAAGAAAGTGCATCGATAAGCGATATGTGCGAAGAGCGAAGAGCAAAGATGGAAATGCTTGGTCATGGAGTTAGAGAGAGTTCTAAAAATTTTGGAAAAAAGAGAGAGGGAGAGAGGAAGGATTGCGAATGTCTTAGCTAGAAGAGTTGGAGAATCAGTTTGAGATGGAGGTTTTGGGGCCGAAGTTTTTTTGAGTGTATGATTGAGTGAGAAAATGCTTAATAAAATGCTATTTTAATTCATTGTTATTGATCGAAGAATTTGTGTTATAATTTGTGGCCATCTACAGTGGTGGTATTAAAAACCACCGCAATATAAATGTTTTATCGGCATTTCTGTCAGGGAGTTAATACCATATTGAAGACCATTTTGGTTTGATAAAAAAAAAAAAAAAAAAAAGGAAATATGTCAATATTGGTTAATACCGATATACATTTTCGAAGTTTACGATACATATATATATATATATATATAAGCTTTTTTTTTATAAATTATAATTTGTATATATTAACATTAGGGGTGTCAAATGGGTGGTTTTGGGGTGGACATAGTTGGGTTGGGTATATAAAACCCATTTACCCATTAAAACCCATAAAAGTAATTGCTTCTAACCCAAATCCAACCCAATTATAATTGAGTCTAATTGCGTACCCAATTAGAACCCAATAAACATTAATGTTAATTGGGTGGGTTTGGGTCTCATTTAAGTGGGTGGGTTTGGGCAGGCAAACCCGAACCGAACCGAATCGACCTGACCTGGTTATATATATAGTTACTGAAATACCCTCTATCTCACACACACACACACATGTTATAAACCCTAAAATTTTCTAATCTCTCATCTCTTCAGCTCGCCACTCTCACTCACTCACTCACTCACAATCTCACTCATTCTCAATCTCATCGCCCAATTGCCCAACCTCTCACCGTCGCCCTACCTCTCATCGCCGGTCCAAGCTGTCACCGCCGCCCCAAGCTCTATCAGTGTCACTGCTCACCGCCGGTCTCAGTCTGTTCTGTTCTCTACTTCTCTTCAATTTTTTGTTTTCTTTTTTGTTTTCTTTTTTTTGGTTTTTGATATTGATGTACTCGGTTTGGTTCATTGTGTTCTATTGTGTTCTTTGATTTCTCTTTGCATTTGCCAAAGTCTCTGAGACCAAACCACATAGGAAAGTCACATAAACATACTTTATTTTAATCAAGTTACAAAGCATTTGATAGTGATTTCTACTTTACCCAGAAAATGTAAAAGCTTTACAAACCCAAATTTGATACCTATAGCTGAACCTTTTGTTGTAAAATTTGAGCACAAGAGCTCAAATGGGGTTTTAAAAAAAAAGCAATAATAAGAGACAATTGAGCAAAAGTAGCAAAATCAACATGCAAAGGAGAAGCGTGTTCATCTGAAAAATAAAATTTGTATGCAAAGCTATTTCCTTTTAAGCTTATTCATCCTAGAAATTAAAAAAAAAAACTAGAAAAGAAAAAGACAGAATTAACATGCAACTGTGATTTTTCTTTAAAATTAAGGTCACCAGTAATATACAACTGTGAATCCTAGTACCATCTATGCTGTTGTAGAGTGTGGTTTGGTCTTTGGTGTGGTTTTGTGAGTTAACTGCCTGGTTTCGTATGTGGTAGGGATTTTGTTAATTTCTTGAATTTGTTGAGTCCCATTTGCCAAGCAAAGGTATGTTTTCTATTTTTTTTTTCCCCCCAAAACTCATTAATTTGGGTATTAAGCATAAGTTTGTAAATGATTAATTTGTCCAAAAAAAAGATTTTTTTTTTTTTTTTTTGGTTTCTTTTAAATTAATGGGATTTTGAGGAAAGCTAATTACCCTATGAAGTCTCTGGCGTTGTGGTATCATCCAACCCAGTGGTTTCAGGCAAGCCAGCCGCCTTTAACATCTTAGCCACAACTGGTAATTTCTTAATTTTTTAATATGTTTTCTTTGTTTAGGAAGGTATTGTTGTTGCAGCCCTTATGCATCATGTTGCTGTCACTCTTACTTTTTTCCATTTATTGAAACTGAATTATGCATCATCCAGAAAGACTAAACTGTGATGATGAGTAGACAATGCAATCCTTCATGCTGATCTTGGGAATCACGGAAAAAACAATTTCCACCAATTTTAACATATCTCTTATCTGAAGTGTCTTGATTTTGCTTACAGAAAAAGGAATCTGACCCTTGAATCTATTACTCTTCAAACTCAAAATGGTCCACTTATTAATGTTTCAAGCCAAAAATCAACCATATGTGTTTCTTATATGGATGACTTTTGGTGGTTTATTAATTGGGTTTAATTAATAAGGTGAAAGTAAATATCTCCATTCAGCATGTTGCAAACATGCAATGCATATCTACCTACCTTAGATTTATCTTATAAATGATAAACAGTCTAGAATTTAGATGTGTGTCTTAAAAAAAAGATTAAAATCCACTACGATTCTTTTAGACACTTGGGTGGATGTGTCACTTGATGTGTTTAAAAGTCTTGGTCATTCTAGTTGGATTGGATTTGGTGTGTGTTAGCCTATTACACCTGATTCACTTAGGGGAAGAACTTTGATGTGTTGGGATCGAGCAGGTTATTTGATTTTGTTTTCTAGGTTCTTTTTGGGCTTCCATATGTCATGAATAGCTTGTAGGGAAGAGGGACCTAGAAAAACTTGTTCATAGTCCAAATAGAGGCCTTGAGGTTCACAAAGAGACAATGACTAGATTTTTTTTCCTGTTTATTTGTTTGTTGAAGAACAGAGAAAACAAAGCAGGTGAAAGTTTTTTGAGTTTGAAAGTACTGTGTTTGCTCTTTGCTTTGCTTAATGTACAATTTGGATTGAGGATCCCTCTACTTATGCATACAAATTGGATTGAGGACCCCTTTGCTTATGCAAACCATTTATGTTGATTTTTACTTATTCAATGTGAAGATGTGCCTGGGCTAATAGTATTGATGATAATTTAATATCTACTGGGTGCTTCATTTCCACTAGAATTGATGTTTTGTTGGGCCAAAATGGTCAAATACCACAATTTTTTGAAATTTTTAGCAAAAAATCACTGTTTTAGAAATAAATGGCAATCTACCACTTTTTTTAGTACTCGAGTTTGGTGAACTCGAGTACTCTATTTTATAGTTCCACCGTGGCTGCTGAGCTTGGTAAACTCGAGTACCATGTAACACAATACTCGAGTATACCAAGCTCGAGTACCTTTTATAAAAAAAATACAGAAAATTTTTTTTCTACAGTACTCGAGTTCACCAAACTCGAGTACTGTGTAATTTTTTTTTTTTTTTTGCTTGAGGATAATTGACAAATGAACATAAAGATAAAAATAAGTAGCTTTTCTATGTTTTTATTTATTTAAATAGAAGCATTGTAAGATATAGAGATTTTAATTTCGAAATATGAATTTAATTTCTACATTGATTAAAATTGTTCATTGTTTTCTCATAAAAATTGTTCACTATTTTTTGTATAAACTATTTTTACGATTTTACATAAAATTATTTTCTGTTCAGCATTATTTAAGAAATTATTCGCTCTCTTTTTTGCATAAATTATTTTCTGTTCACCATTTAAAAAATTGTTCACTGTTTTCTCATAAAACACCTAGTGAAGTCGTGTTTTCTAAATTTAAATGCCAAATCTGAATGCTTTGTCATGTTTGAATTTCACAATAATCGAATATATTTTTCTGCATTGATAAAATCTGTTTCTACATTTATGAAATTTTCTCTCTGCACATCATATTTACTGTATATTCAAATCTGCTTACTGCATTCATAAAATCTGTTTTTTGCATTAATTAAAACTGTTCACTGTTTTTTTATAAAAATTGTTCACTGTTTTCTGCATTAACTATTTCTAGCATTGGCGCAGTTATTGCACTTAAATGGTTTTTGTGTTTTTCTAAATTTGTAACCATATGAATAATGGACAAACTCCATGAAAGAAAAATGAATGATTCGTATAAATCACCTAATGGTAAATGCCTCGAAAAATTCGAATTAGTTGAATGTAGAAATTCGAGAAAAATAAATGGAAAATCAATGAACGTAGCAAATCGTGAATGTGTACATAAGATGTACAGATAGTCTAGACTTGTTGAGAAATTTGATTTCGTTGAAAGTACAAAATAATGAAAATTCAAAGAAAAAGTATGTACGTTAGATGTATAGATCGTATGAATTTGTTTAAAAATTTGAATTCATTGAATGTACAAAACTGTGAAAACTCAAGGAAAAATTGTGTATGTGGGGCCAAAGAGTTAGACAGTCCCGGCCCACTTCATACTAGGCCCGAAGGCCCACGCCAAGGAGGTATTTAGGGTCCGAGGATGAAAGTAAGAAGCTCAGGTGCCCAAGAAATATCCCCGAGGACGATTCTATCCTCGGACAGTCGAGACCATAAAAGGGAAAAGCAACACACCATCAAGGGGAGTCTCCCAAAGCATCTCAAGAGAAAGAACTGGTACAGCGTGACAGCCACAGAAGCATGATGAAGGAGTAATTTAGGGAGGAACTGTCACCTCCGCATTAAATGACCACAACTAACGTTCTGGCCGCATTGATGAGGAAAAGACCCCTGAACAGTGCTGCCTTAGTTGTTGCAATCCGCAGAATGTTAGGGAAGGCTACTGATGGGACAGGCACTCAAGTAATGGCCTGTATGATCGACAAATGGAGGGCCAAGATCAGCGGAAAGGGGGATATATAATGTAGTAGACCTCCCAAGAGGGGGAGGGAGGATGACTGTAGCATCTGATGCCTTCTTTGTAACAAAGCATAAAGGAAATACTATGAGCTACGTACCCCGAGAAAAATGGCCGAGGAGCCTAACTCCATACTTTATCCTGTATTCCTTCCATCCAACCCGGGTGTCATCATGTTTAGTTGTTGTAATTCTCGCTAGGGCCTAGTTCTTCGACCTACGCTCTACAAATTTATTGTATTGGGCTAACTGGGTTTGAATCCATTCACCCAATAGTGATAGTGCTCAAATCCGGTCCCTACAATTGGCGCCGTCTGTGGGAAGAACTCGTGCGTTAGTAAGGACAACAGCCAAGCATGGTAGGATCAAGCCCTCACCAAGGGAGTTCCCATCGGCCTGAACCGGCTAAATCCCAGCATCAAGGTAACTATGGCGACCCCGGGCGTAGCCAAAACGAGGAGAACGGACGATTTCGAGAGGGAAGCATGCATAGCTCACAAACTAGCGGAAGCCACACCCGTAGGGGCGGCCACGTGCCCCAGAGGCACGATAATGGCCAGGCCACGCGATCAGAAGAGGTTAAGAGTCACGCATCCCAAGGACAGGATGATAAAGTGGCCATGCAGCGAGAGATAGATGATTTGAAGAGAAAGCTGCGCCATGCACGGCGAAGGCGATCCGAACCCAGCCCTAACTTGCCCTCTAATGACGAAAGTGATGACGACTATAGGCAAAGGTCAAGAACACCCCCGAGCGAGACTTTCTCTCATGAGGAGGAGCGCTACCAGAGGCGTAAACGTGATAGCCCAACTCCTAGGGGCTTAGGGAGTGACGCCATGAGCAGGGCACTGGACTGGCTCTCTAAGTCACCCTTTACACGACGTATAGAAAAGGCGATACTCCCTCGGCGGTTCCAGTAGCCAACCTTCATCGTTTACAATGGCAGAACGGACCCCGTGGAACATGTGAGCCAGTTCAACCAGAGGATGGCTGTTCACTCTAAGAACGAGGCGCTGATGTGCAAAGTCTTCCCATCTAGCTTGGGACCTGTGGCAATGAGGTGGTTCAACGGCTCGAAGACGAATTCCATAGACTCGTACAGACAATTGACCTAGGCCTTTGGTTCTCGTTTTGTTACAAATAGCAGACCTCTTCGGCCCATGAGCGCGTTACTGTCTCTGTCCATGCATGACGGGGAGACTCTCAAGGCTTACTCGGATAAGTATTGGGAGATTTACAATGAGCTGAACGGCAAGTTCGACGATGTCGCCATCAATACATTCAAGAACGGACTACCAATAGGGCATGGCCTGAGGAAGTCCTTAACTGGTAAGCCCGCCACTAGTGTGCGGCAGTTGATGGATCGGATCGATAAATACAAGCGGGTAGAGGAAGATCTGTTGCAGGGCAAGGGGCAGGAGAAGGTTATCCCTCAAGAGATGAGGGATTTCAGGTCGGACCGGTATAACAACGCCTGCCCGAGGAGGGATTTCGTGGGACAATCTGGAGCGACTAATGCCCAGACTGTCAGTGCCGTGTTCTGAGAACCAGTACATAGGGTGTTGGAAAAGATCAGGAACGAACCATACTTCAAGTGGCCAAATAAGATGGCGAGGGATCCTGAGAGGTGCAATCAGAACCGTTACTGCCAATACCACCAGGACCACGAAAATGCCACGGAGGACTACAGGAACCTCTGGAACTACCTGGACCAGCTAGTCCGGGAGGGAAAGCTGAAGCACCTCCTGCACCATTCCAGCAGTCATTAGGGCCAGACCTACCAAGAGCCACGGAGGGACACCACCATGAGGCAGCCCGCTGGCACGATTAATGTAATCCTGGCTGTGCCGGGAAGAACAGGCATGCGCCCCTCGCGAGTGTTGTCTGTGACCTAGGTGTCCGCCGAGGAGTCCCAATCAGAGCTGAAGAGGGCCAGGAGAGGCTTTCACCCGACCCTAAGCTTTTCCGAGGAGGACAAGGATGGGACCACCCAGCCCCACGACGATGCTTTGGTGATCACCCTCAGAATCGGCGAGTACGATGTGAAAAGAGTGATGGTGGACGATGGCAGTAGAGCTGAGATTATGTACCCTGACCTATACAAGGGGCTGGGATTGAAGCTCGAGGATTTGACACCTTACAGCTCTCCTTTAATGAGCTTTGATGGGAAGCTCGTTACTCCAAGGGGCATGATTAGGTTGCCCATCTAGACTGGCACAGAGGTGGTGGAAGTGAACTTTATCGTGATGGACACCTACTCCCCGTACACGGCCATCGTGGGTAGGCCCTGGCTCCACACCGTGGGGGCTGTTGTCTCCTCACTGCATCAGAAGATGAAATTCCCGTCAGGGGACCGAGTCCTCGAGATCCGGGGTTGCCAGTTCACGGCAAGGCAGTGTATGGTGGCAGCCATCTCGCATCGGCACGATGCAGAGTCCTCGGCCGCCGGGCCGAAAGCTTATAGCAGTCAAAGACCTCGGCGGCGCCAACTGATGCGGCCGCTGAGGAAGCAAAATGTGAAGACCTAGAAAAAGTGGTCGTCGACGATGACCCGGAGAAGTTCTTTCAAGTCGGAGCCCAACTGCCTCCCCGGGAGAAGGAGGAGTTGCTGGAGTTCCTTAAGAGGAACATTGACGTGTTCGTATGGGACCCCTGCGATGCCCTAGGGATTGATCCATCCTTCATCTATCACCACCTTAACGTCAACCCGTCCGTGATCCCCAAGAAGCAGCCACCCCAGCGCCCATCAAAAGAGCATGCTGATACAATTCGGGAAGAGGTCAATAAGCTTAAGTGCGCAGGGGCGATCAAAGAAGTTTTTTACCCCGAATGGTTGGCCAACACTGTGGTGGTCAAGAAGAAAAGTGGGAAATTGAGGGTTTGTGTAGACTTCACGGACCTGAATAAAGCATGCCCGAAAGACCCCTTCCCAATGCCACTGATAGACCAGCTGGTAGATGCGACCACAGGCCATCCTCGGATGAGCTTTTTAGATGCCTTTCAGGGCTATCATCAAATCCCACTAACCTTGGAGGATCAAGAGAAGACAGCCTTTGTGACACCCATTGGGAACTATCACTACAAGGTTATGCCATTTGGCTTAAAAAACGCTGGATCTACTTATCAGAGGATGATGACGAGAATGTTCGAGCCGTTGTTGGGCAAAAACATTGAGATCTATGTTGACGATATGGTGGTGAAGAGCGAACTGGTGTCCAAGCATTTGGGGGACCTCGGCTGTATATTCGACGTCCTGAGAAGGCACAGGCTACGCCTGAATGCTTCCAAGTGCTCGTTCGGCGTAGGATCTGGTAAGTTCTTAAGCTACATCATTACCCACCGGGGGATCGAGGTTGATCCCGACCAAATCAGGGTTATCCATAATCTAAAGCCTTCGCAAAACCCCAAAGAGATCCAGAAGCTCACTAGAATGATTGCGGCTCTGAATTGATTCATTTCCAGGTCGGCTGACAGGTGCAGACTCTTCTATCTCCTGATCAACAAGTGGAAAGGATTCGAGTGGTCCGAGGAGTGTGTCATGGCCTTCCAGCAACTCAAAGAGTACCTAGCCCAGCCACCCATCATGTCTAATCCGGAGGCCGACGAGGTCCTATATGCGTACATTGCTGTGGCGCTCCACGCTGTGAGCTTGGTGCTGATACGAGATGACAATGGCGTTCAAAAACCAGTCTATTACATTAGCAAGTCACTGCACGAAGCTGAGGTCAAATACTTGCCCTTGGAGAAAGCCATACTTGCGGTGGTCCACACTACGCTAAAGCTGCCCCACTATTTCCAAGCTTACACGGTGATTGTTCTAACCCAACTACCCTTGAAGTCGGTACTTCGGGCTGCCGATTATACGGGAAGGATCGCCAAATGGAATACAATTCTAGGGGCTTTTGACATTAAGTACATGCCTCGGACCTTCGTAAAGGGCCAGGTCTTGGCTGACTTGGTGGCTGAGTTTGCCGAACCAATAGTGGAAGAGGTAGCCGAGAGGAGGGACATGGATGGAAAATTAGTTGGGGCAATCTCTGTCTCAGGGCCCCCGTGCTAGAAGATGTACGTTGATGGCGCCGCGAACTAGAGAGGATCCGGAATGGGGCTAGTCCTATTGTCCCCCGAAAAGACTGTCATAGAGAAATCCCTGAGGCTCGGGTTCTCGGCCACGAACAATGAAGCTGAGTATGAAGCGTTGCTTCAAGGGCTGGTCATGGTGCAAAAAATGGGAGGGAAAGAAATAGAAGTGTTCTCGGACTCTCGGCTAGTGGTGGGCCAGGTAAATGGAGAGTTGGAGGCTAGAGACGTGAGGATGCAAGAATACTTGAGCCAGGTCAAACGCTTGCAGTCAGCCTTCACCATTTTCAGCTTATCACATGTCCCCAGGAGCGGGAACACCCATGCAGACTCGCTGGCCACACTCGCCACGTCCTTGGCTAGAGATCTGCCACGGACTATACTTGTCGAGCATCTGGAGAGAGTAAGTGAGGGAACAAAGGGCATGGTTCACATACACCAGGTTGGAGTGGGCCCCAGTTGGATGGATCCTACAGTGAGGTTCCTCAAAGATGATATCCTGCCCGAAGATAAGTTAGAAGCTGAGAAAGTACGAAGAAACGCTCTTCGGTTCTGGCTGTCCGAGGATCACAAACTATACAGATGCTCCTATTCTGGGCCATACTTGCTATGCATCCACCTCGAGGATCACAAATTTTTTGTATTTTTTTTTATAAAAGGTACTCGAGCCTGGTATACTCGAGTATTGTGTTGCATGGTACTCGAGTTTACCAAGTTCGAGTACCACTTTATTTTTTTTAATCGCCAATTTCCAGCTCAGCAACCACGGTGGAACTATAAAATAGGGTACTCGAGTTCACCAAACTCGAGTATTAGAAAAAGTGGTAGATTGCTATTTATTTTCGAAACAGTAATTTTTTGCTAAAAATTTCAAAAAATTGTGGTATTTGGCCATTTTGGCCTTGAAGCTCATATAATATTCTTTCCATCGACATCTCACTTACCCATTTATGATATTGTTTGGCCCTTAATTTGACTTTAATTAGACGTCGGAGCTAGTAAAACGAAAGGAACTTTATGTTCTTTAAGACACAATACCTTATTAACTCTGATTAGACAATCAATTTTTTGACAAACCTTGGTAAAATTGATATTTTTAAGTATATTTGTAAAATTTTGTGATTTTATGACCAATTGATGTAAATAAGCTCAAGCTTCCACTTGGTCACTAACTGTGGTAAAAATAAAATGATAAATTTAAAGTACTCACGTCTTGTTCAAATTACCCATTGAGGAATGAAATGGGTCGTTGACATGACTTTTTGTTTTTATATATATATATATATATATATATATTTTTTTTTTTTTTTTTGCTGCAAGTTTATAATTAAATATACTTTATATATATAAAAAAAATATATTCTAATGAAACTTTCTAACGTAGAATCTAGATTAGCTCCAAATCAAGCAAATAACAGTTATGCTTGGCAAGGCATCCTCAAAGCTTGATCAGTTATCAGTTTAGGCTCCAGGTGGCGGATTGTAGATGGACGGACAGTGAAAATCCGGGGAGATAATTGGTTGCCTGATCAGTTTTCTAGCAAAGTTATCTCACCTCAGAAAAGCTTGCCTAATAATGCCAAAGTCTACACTTTGATTGATGAGGAGGGCCATTCTTGGTTGGAGGACTGGATTACAACTGAGAAGGCAGCAACTCTTAAGCCAGGAAACTCGAATCCAGCGGCACACTCAGATTTTTGGAGGAAAATATGAAGCTTAAATGTTCCGAGTAAAGTTAAACACTTTATTTGGAGGGCCTGCAATGAATCTCTGCCTACCAAACTGAATCTGTTCAAGAGGAAAGTCACCAATAATGCCATCTGTGAAGTATGTGAAGCGGAGATGGAAGACACCGCAATCTGGGGCTGCCAAAGGGTCAAGGAAATCTGGTGGGAAGATGACTTCTGCAGCAGTGGCGACTCCAGGAATTTTGTCCGAGGTGTTCCTATTCTACTTTGAAAAAATTTTAGGTCATTTTGGTCTATTTCGAATATTTTGGGAAATACCGGCCGAAATTCAAGATTTGGCCGGCATGAAGTTTGTGCTTAAAAAAAAAAAAAAGTTCTTAAAACTAAAACAAATTTGCATTCTGTACACCGTAAAACCTCAAAAGGAATAAAAAAATGAAATGAAATGAAATGAACAAGGTACCTATATAATAAATTATAAGTTCATTTGAAATATTAATAAAATTATTAATTATTGTTGTTTAGTTGTTTCATTTATTTGTTTGTCTTTTTTAAACTATAATTTGTTGTATTGTTGTTTCATTAATTATTAAATTATTAATTGCTGTTTAGCTTAACATAATTTTATTTTTTTGTCTTTTATAATGTATTGGTTAATTAAATTATTAATTATTTTTTATTAGTTGCTTTTCCCAATTAATTATTGGTTAATTATATTATTGTTTATTAGTTGCACTAGCACATATCTATATGCACATTACACTAAAAGAGCTAGCCATGTGCACATTACACATCCCATGGGCTAATGTGCACATTACACTACTTTAATTATTGTTTACCCGGCCCTATGTGTTCATCCACCCCCCACCCCACTCAACAGACAAGCCAGTCAAGCCTCAAGAAAATTTCCCCAATCATAAGAGCCAGTTGCCAATTAGAAAATTTTACAATCACAAATCACAATACACGTTATACTAAAAGACAATTAATAATTTAATATCTCACCAACACAAACACACACACACACACCAACACCAACAACAACACCCACCAACACCAACGGATAAAATATTAAGATAAAGCCAAATTAAAAAAGTCAAAAAACAGCCAAATATTAATAAAGATAAAGTTAAAGCTTCAGCAGTTTAGCGGCCCAATCACAAAATCAGATAAAGACAAAGTATTAAAATTAGACTTAAAGAATAAAGAGAGAGAGAGAGAGACTCATAATTTTTATTTCAGTGATTTAGATAGAGAGAGAGAGAGAGAGTGAGAGACTGAGAGAGAGTCAGAGAGAAAAAGAGAGAGAAGTTAGTTTAGTAAAATGAAATATCTTGAGGGAGGGAGCACTGGAGCAGCCGAGTAGGGAGGCCTGAAGGTTGAGGCCACTGAGGCAGTGATGAGGCGACGAGTGATCTCCGATGCGGGCAGTGGCGAGCAACAACGACGAGGGGCGAGTGAGCCGAGTGAAGGCGACGAACTGGACTAGACCGATCTCTGACGACGAGTGAGCTACGAGCGACGTGACCGATCCGATCTCTGTGACTCACCTGTTGGCTGTTGGCTTTAGCCTGAGGCGTTGCTCTGAGGGACTGAGGCGTTGCTTGCTCTATCTTCACTCTTTAGGTTTGCTTTAGGCCTTTAGGGATTTCTAATTTAGAAGTGATTTCTGATTTGATTTGCTCTACAGCTCTATATTGGGGTTTGGTTTTTTTTTTTTTTTTTGTTCAGAATCTGTGGGTTTGCTACCTCTGTAATCTGTTGGGCTTGCTGAGTTGTCATGGGCTTGGCTCTGTTACAATTTTATTTTTTCAAATTTTAGTTCAAAAATTTTTTTTTTTTTGGGCTTTCTTCTTCTTCTTTTTTTTTTTTTTTTTTTGCTTGAAAGTAAAACAAATAATTTTTTTTTTTTTAAATTTGAGAGTGTTCCTAATTTTGTGATTGAGAGTGTTCCTAATACAAAGCAACTATAAAAAATTTGTAAATTATTATTATTATTATTATTTTATTTTTTCAGTTTAGGGTGTTCCTGGGAACACCCTAAGTTGCACGTGGCATTGCTACTGTTCTGTAGACCACACATCAGTGTTCGTTTTGCAAGCTTTAAAGATTTCTTCTTGGGTTTTTTAAAGGCGGGAGACTCTACTATTGTTGACTGCTTGGCCATGGTTTGTTGGGGTATATGGCTTAAGCATAATGCTGCTCCCAGATATACTCTGATTCTATTGCAAGATTGCATGAATTGCATTTGGTTGCTAACTCCACGGTTTCAACCAGTTGTTATTTCTCGCCCCAACCTCCTTTTTATAAAGTTAATTTTGATGGTGCTCTGTTTCAGGATTGTTCCAAGGCAGGGATTGAGGCTGTCATTAAAGATTCAAAAGTTTTGGTCATTGGTGCTGTGTCCGAAAAAAATTCCTCTACCTCCCTCAGTGGAGGATGTCAAAGCTCTTGCTTGTCGGAGAGCTAATATTTTTGCCATTGAACTAGGATTGCACGAAGTAGTCGTGGAAGGGGATTCTGAGGTCTTGATCAAGAAGCTTAACTCGGATGGCATCTGTTATACTCACTTTGGCCATCTGGTGAATGACTCTTGCGTTGTTGCCTCGAAGTTTTGAACTTGTTTTTTTCTCTCATGTTCGTAGAGATTGTAATAGAGTTGCTGATAAGTTATCAAAAAACTCTAAATTTTTGTTTGCTCCTTTGGTTTGTATTGAGGACATCTCTGAGAATGTCTCTCCTCTTGTTTCTCATGACAGACTTCATTTGTTGATTTAATATATTTGGTTTCGTCGGTTTTCTCAACAAAAAAAAAAAATAATAATAAATAACATGCTATTTGAAGATAGTGCACATAATTAATCTCTATCATCGATTTTTTAAAATTAAATTTAAATACGACATTTATAACTAATTACACTTTACCCACCTGTGGTTTAGCTCTAATTTGACTTGCCTACCCGTGGTTTCAATTTTAACACTTTACCCACTTGTGATTCTCTCCGTTACTAATCCATAACCCGCCTCTCCTTCAACCGTTACTCTAACACATAATATGTCAAAAACAAAAGCCCAAACAGATCAAAAAGTTAGGGTTTTTGATTGCTTAAAAACTTCTATGAGAACATATGCCCAGAAAAATCAAACCTAAGTCAACCATTATAAATATCATATTTTCCTTCTCTACGTGTCTCTTTCCTCTCACCTATTCTTCTACAACATTCTCTCTCTCATCTCTTTGCTCTCTCTCTCCGATGGTGGAGTTAAGGAGGACATTGGCCACCACAGCGTCATGTAATACATGCAAAACTCTCGAGAGCATTTGAAAGCGTTTGGGTCTAGTCTCTTGATGGCCACGGTGACGCCGTTAGAGAGCCGGGCCTTTTAGATAAGGCCGAACCTGCCATTGCTAATGATAAAGTCTGCAGAGAAGTCTTTGGTGGCCACCCTCAGCTCAATCATGGAGAATTGGAGGGTGGGGTCGAAGGAAACGCTATCATCGACGATGATGGCATAAAATTGCCACGTAAAACACCTGCCCCCTTAATTTCGGTGGGTTTGGTGACTGATACGGGTGGATCTTTGGTTTGGTCAGCAGGGTGGTGGGGTGGTGGTGGTTTGATTGTGTTGGTCAGTGGTGGTGGGATCTGGGTTTGATTGTGTTTTTCTGGGTTTGTTGTGATTGGTTTCTTGATTTGGGTTTGATCTGGGTTAGTTTGTTTACTAGGTTTATGGGTTTGATTTGCTGAGAATTTGGTGTTAATTGTGTTAGAATTTGGAGAAGAACATGAAGAATTCGAAGAACTAGTTGTAAAATGAAGAACAAGTTGAAGAACATGACGAAATGTTTTTTAATTATAAAATTTTAATTAACTTAAAAGAGAGAAAAAATTTGACAGATACCCATTTGATTGATAAATTCAAAGGAAACAAGAAGATAGAAAAATACCCTCATCTTCATTTGTCCTCTGAGCTTTGATTGATAAATTCAAAGGAAACAAGAAGATAGATACCCATTTTATTTTTTAATGTAACGGCTGAAGACAGAAACCCTAACTTTTTGATCTGTTTGGGCTTTTATTTTTGACATATTATGTGTTAAGAGTAATGGCTGAAGGAGAGGTGGGTTACGGATTAGTAACGGAGGGAATTATAGGTGGGTAAAGTGTCAAAATTGAAACCACGGGTAGGCAAGTCAAATTAAAGGCAAACCACATGTGGGTAAAGTGTAATTATCTTGATATCCCCGAACGCATAAATTTCATCTTGATATCCCCGAAGGTGTAAATTTCATCAATCTCTAT
This sequence comes from Quercus ilex subsp. ballota, assembly GCA_032727855.1. Taxonomy (NCBI): domain Eukaryota; kingdom Viridiplantae; phylum Streptophyta; class Magnoliopsida; order Fagales; family Fagaceae; genus Quercus; species Quercus ilex. The sequence goes on from CM064917.1 coordinate 27,297,778, forward strand.
GTGCGTGTTACTACTTCCCGTCTATCAATTTCGTCCTTCATTCATATCCTACTCAAAGTCTACATTTATTTTTCAAGAATGACAGCTTTAACAATTCAAAGAAATCTTATAAAAAATAAGAAAGACAATCAAAGGAAGCCTCCACGAAAACAACTTTTGTACTTTTCAAACGTTTCTCGCCAGCAGCAAAAGCTGCAAAACCCATCTATATAAACACACGAAATAGATTGCATATCATTGACTTTGAATTAACGTTTAGCAAGTTTATTAGAATGGCAGAAGTGAAGCTGATTGGTACTTCTCAAAGCCTAAACTGCATCAGGATTGAATGGGCTTTAAAGCTTAAAGGAGTGGAGTACGAGCTTATAGAAGAAGATTTACTGAACAAGAGTCCGTTGCTGCTTAAATACAACCCTGTCCATAAGAAAGTCCCAGTGCTCTTGCACCATGGCAAACCCATTGCTGAGTCACATGTCATCCTCGAATATATTGATGAGACATGGAAGAACAACCCTTTGCTTCCTGAAGATCCATATGAAAGAAGCATGGCTCGGTTTTGGGCAAAATTTTCTGATGAGAAGGTAATTGATCATAACTCAATCACTCTTCTTACTACCATATTTTCCATTTCATGCCTCTTCCATTTGTATGTCATATAGTGATTGACTCGTTATTGAGACATGACTGAACCATATTTTAGCTTGATGGACTAGTTTACAACATATGCTTTCTATTTCATCTAAAATGAAAAAAGTTTCTTTCATGGTTGAGATTTTATTTTCTAGATCTGATTTAAAATTTTAAACAATATGAAATTCAATACAATTTTAGATTTATAGCATCTAATTTCAAACACAAAATGAATCCATTTCTAATGGGGAGGGTGCTACTACTTTTGGCCACCCTATTGTGCTAAAGTGTGTTCAAGATGGTAGTTCATATTCTAAATGAGAATATAATATTGATCTCTAGTCAGGAGGTTAAAAACGTACAATTAAATTTTGTTAATAGGTGTTCTAAGAGTATTTGCCAATTAATCATTTTAGAAAAGTTTTTAGGAGGAAAAAAAATACAACTGATTTTCTAACAAATTTTCTATTTTTTATAAAAGTGATATCAAAACTTTTCTAAAATAATTCGTTAACAAATAAACACTCTTAAATCAATATGAACTTCTAGTGAGCTTAGCTAAAAAAGAAAACGTAGTATTTATTCTCACAAGATTCACAGAGTTCACGATTGATGACCAGATCTAGAACAACCATCAATATTTTTTTTGATAATTCATATCCCTCCAATACATTCTAAATATGCAAAATCCATCTCAAATTCTCAATCATAGTTGAGAAAGCCAACCAATTAAATTACCCATGTACGTGATCTACTAAAAGTCGTTAGCAAATGGGCAGCATACCTGTTTCTTATTTTAGTTTTCAGAACATACATGATAAACTTTTCAAAAATTTGTTTATTTGCTTAAAGTGTGAAAAAGTACAATTGAACGTATAAAAAAAGTTTTTAAAAAGGTGAAATTTTAAAAAGTTTTATATAAACAAGTTATGGTATGTTAAGAATGTCAATGTACTGGGTTAGGTTAAATTGAAAATGGTGAGAAAAAATGGGATAGTGACTAATAAATCAAGCAATTTAATCAATTTACCCCTAATTTATAATTTCATAACCAATTTTGCATGGTAATTTAGTATAAAATATCTTTTCCTTCATTTTTTTTCTTTTAAAATAAATAAAAAAACATGTGGATTTTCATAAGTTTACATTATATAAAAAATATACATTATATACTTTTTGCAAATATGTACAACATTGTATATATTTTTATGTCTACATTGTAAATTTACATTACTAGTACAATATAAATTAAGAATTTTCCAACATACATTTCTAATTCTTCTATTTCTTTTATCATTCCTAGCAAACACCTAGAATAGAAAATAATTGTCCTTTATCCATTCTTTCAAATATATATATATATATATATATATATTTATTTTTCATCTTCCCACTTTAATTTTCACACAAAATAGAGCATTCTCTCTACCAAATAGACTCTCATGCGACAGGAGATAATTAGCTTCAGTACTCAGGAGCATAGACACACACTCTAGTGCATGGCAATCGTAAACCTTATCAAATATATATGCAAAGAGAAGTTGGCATTTTTTGCGGGCAGAAGCCTAATTTTGTCCTGGCAATGTGTTAACTGACAAACTCTTGATCATTCTCTTTCATTTTTCATGAATTTTAGTGTATTTTTGGAGCATATGAAGCAGCTTGGCTAGAAGAAGGCGAAGAAAAGCAAAAGGCTATACAGTCTGCACAAGAATTATTGGCAATTCTTGAGAAGCAGATTGAAGGAAAGAAGTATTTTGGTGGTGAAGTGATAGGCTTTTTGGATCTAGTAGTAGGTTGGATTCCTCGTTGGCTTAATGCTATGGAAGAAGTCGGCGGTATCAAGTTACTTGATGCTGAGAGGTTTCCATCACTCCATGAATGGTCTCAGAACTTCATAGCAAATCCAGTCATCAAAGAACGTATTCCACCACAAGAGAAGCTTGTCAACTATTTCAATTTTGGCATAAGCTACAGGCGTTCCCTAGCAGTTGCCAAACCATGAAAGCACCCCCTATTTGGCTGCCAATAAGATGGAAGAAGCGAGAACATTTCAAAGTTTAAAATTATTCAAAATCTTTTTTTTCTTTTTTCTTTTTATAAATTTACTCTTTCATTATATCAGCAACGTCATAAAGTTGACATAATTAATTGCAATGATAGTCGTGGTTTGATGACAGTGTTAAGTGGTGACTGGTGAGATTGAGACTTGTGTGTACACAAGGATCTACAAGCCCATTAAAAAGAGAAAGAAGCATAAAATTGTTATATTATTGGAAGGGAAATGTTAACCAATGCCTTTAAAAGTTATTTTTAGAAACATTTTATTGGAAGACTATAATAAAAACAATAAATGTTGTTAATAGCTTTTTATATTTCTCATAAAAGTGATGTCAAAATTTTTCTATTATAATTTATTAGCACTTATCTTAAGGACATCCATTAACATAACCCTTATTGGAATTCCAAATATTGCTGGCTCGCTCCAATAACAATATTTTTTAGTAAAGTGTTGGAATTTGTAATCAACCGAAGGAAATTCATTGAAATAATAAATTAAAAGTATCCACACAACACACAAAGTTTAATTCAGTTAGGCCAATTCTATGACTACATCAATCGGCAAAACCAACTAAAATCAACTATCAATGATATAGATTATAACTACACTTAGCTAACCCTACAATAAGGTATTTGGTATCAAAATGATACCATGTCAGCCATAACAAAATCAAATATTTGAGAGACATGTGCACAAAAATTAACTACCCACTAACACTGCTGAGACTGAGTAGTGGTGAAATGTTGATATTGTTATTTTGCACACATTTTCAATTATTGAATTTTGATACGGCTGACGTGATATATGTAGGGAATTAATCTGAAATTCCCAACCTGTGAGAAACAAAAAATAGAGAAAACTCACGCCAAAGAAAAACAATCACATGCACAAGGCAATATTTACGTGGTTTGACAATTTGCCTACGTCCATAGAGTTGCAAGGATTTCATTATTATCAGGGAAAAATACAAAGTGCAGCAATACAATGTTACAGTCTCTCAAGAACGACAACAACAACAAACAAAAACCCTAATCACCGAAACTGCGTTTTCTACGTCATGTGCACAGGATACACAATGGGCTACAAAACAAGTCAAAAAAAAATTTCTTGGGGGCCCAAACCATAGCGCTCATGGACTAAATCTCAGAAAATCTCCCATTAAAAATAATGCAACATTATTCAGGTCGAGTCGGATCGTCAACCGGATCAAATATAACTAGGCTCCACAAAGCCCAACATTGCCATCCAAATTTGATTCCAAGGTGGTCTCCTTCGTTGAAGTAGGCTTGTGTGGTGGTTTATAGTGGTCAGCAAGAGAGTGAGTGGTGAGAAGCACCACTCCGCTCCATGGACTAAGCCTCAGAAAATCTCCCATTAAAAACCATGCAACATTATTCGGGTTAGGTTGGGTTATCAACCGGATCAAATATAATTAGGCTCCACAAAGCTCAACAAATCTCCCACTTGGAGACTAGTTCAATCACCAACATCAACCGCAATCCTCCAAAAACAATCCCTCATCCCTGCAACTCATCTTCCTGTCCTCAAGCTAGAAGGCCAACTGAAACTACACACAGCATCAGCTTCTCAATAGTAACACCCTTAGTCAACATGTCTGCCGGGTTCCTAAATCCACAATTCTTCTCAAGTATTACTAGCTTATCTTCAACAAGGTAATGGATAAAATAGTATTTTGTTTGTATATACTTCGACTTTGAATGAAAAGCCGAATTTTTAGCAAAAAAAATTGCACTCTGACTGTCACTGTGTAGAATGTCCATCTCCTACTTTTTGCCCAATTCATTTAAGAAGCAATGTAGCCAAATCATCTCATTTCCAGCTTCAGTTGCTATAACATACTCAGCTTCTGTAGTAGACAAAGTAACAATCTTTTGTAAATTTGAAGCTCATGATATAGCTGTACCACCCAGAGTAAATACAAACCTAGTAGTACTCTTTCTACTATCAATATCACCAGCAAAATCACCATCTACATAACCTTGCAGTTTCAAACTTACACCTGTGAAGCAAAGACATGTATCTAATGAACCCTTCAAATATCTCGGAATCCACTTGACTGCCTCTCAATGCTGCTTTCCAGGCCTACTCATGAATCTGCTCACAACTCTCACTACATGTGCAATGTCTGGCTTTGTACACACCATAGCATACATCAAGCTGTCAATCGCTAAGGCATATGGCACCTTGCTCATATGGTCCATTTCTTCTTCTATCTTCGGTGATTGTTCTTTGCTTAGTTTGAACTGACTACCCAAGGGTGTGCTTACTGGTTTAGCTTCATTCATGTTGAACTTGCTAACTTTCTTCATATACTATGATTGTGAAAGCTTCAATGTACCATTAGCCTTGTCTCTAATGATTCTCATACCAAGGATTTGCTTTGCAGCTCCCAAATCTTTCATTGCAAACTCTTTTGACAATTGCTTCTTTAGATTATTAATCTCCTCAATGCTAGACCCTGCAATGAGCATATCATCCATATACAATAGTAAAATGATATAAGAATTGTCAAAGAACTTAACATAGCAATAGTGATCAGTTTCACATCTCTTGAACCAATTCTATGCATAAAACTGTCAAATTTCTTGTACTACTGTCTTGGAGCTTGTTTTAGCAAACTAGATTCTCTTGTCCCTGAACAATGAACCCTTCTGACTGAATCATGTAAATGTCTTCCTCTAAGTCACCATGAAGGAATGTCATCTTCACATCTAACTGCTCAAGATGTAAGTTTTCTGCAACCGTCATTCCCAGTACCAGTCTAATGGTTGACATCTTGACAACTAGAGAAAATATCTCTGAGTTGTGAATGCCCTTCTTCTGCTAGAACCCTTTAACAACTAATCTGGCCTTGTAACATTTGCTACCATCATGCTCATTCTTTATTCTGTATACCCACTTGTTGTGCAAAACCTTCTTTCCTACTGGCAATTCAGTCAATTCCCATCTCTGATTCCCTAACAAGGAATCCATCTCATCCTTCATGGCTAACTCCTACTTGCTTGAATTTTCACCCTACAAGGCTTCTTCATAACACTCTGGCTTACCACCATCAGTCATCAAGAGATAATTTAGAGTGGGTGAATAACGCTATGGAGGCCTGATGGTCCTGGAAGATCTACGGACTTCAGCTACAGGTGTACTCTGATCTACTTGTGAATCTGCATTCTCCTTATCTTCTTCACCTATTTTCTGGACAGTACTTTCAATCAATTCATCTAAGTTGACAAACTCAAATTTCTTTTGATCTATCTCTGTAGCATCTAACACTACAGTTGACCTGTCCTTGTACATAATCTATTCATTAAATATCACATTTCTACTTCTGATAATTTTCCTGTTTTGTTCATCCCAAAACCTATAGACAAATTTCTCATCACCATAGCCAATGAAAAAACATATTTTAGACTTTGCATCAAGTTTACTATGAGCACCAGAATCAATATGAACATAAGAAACACAACCAAAAACTTTTAAATGTGAAAACTTTACCTCTTTACCGCTCCAAACCTCTTTAGGAAGTCTGAACTTCATGGGAACTGATGGTCCTCGGTTTATCAGGTAAGTTGCAATGCTAACAACATCAGCCCAAAAAGTTTTTGGTAGTCCAACATGCAACCTCATACTCCTAACACGCTTATTGAAATTTCTATTCATGCGCTCAGCCACACCATTCTGTTGTGGTGTCCCAAGAATGGTCTTCTCCATCTCACTGAACCCTCCATCTATGTACTCTCCTCCATTATCTGACCTTAAATATTTTACTTTCAAACCTTTTTCTGTCTCAACCATGGCCTTCCACTCCTTAAAAGTTTCAAATATATTAGATTTATTTTTCAGAAAATAAACTCATACCTTTCTGTTTGAGTCATCAATAAAAGTGATGTAGTACCTTGAACCTCCAAGAGATGCAACTAGAGAAGGCCCCTACAAATCAGTGTATACTAACTCCAATTTTTCAGCCTTCGTTGTCCTGCCAATTTTCAAGAAGCTCACATTTTTCTGCTTTCCTAAGATGTAGCTTTCACACATGTCAAAATCAATAAACTTCAATTCTGGTAGTTTTCCTCTTGATAGTAGCATCTTCATCACTTTCTCACTCATGTGACCAAGTCTGTGGTACCATAGGCTTGTATTAGTACTTGCTTCAGCAATTGCAATTGTGTCTCTTGGACTTGAGGTCATATATTGAGTACCGGTCTTCTTTCCACTAGCCAATACTTTGGCTCCCTTTGTAACCTTCCAAGTACCACCAACAAATAGTATTGCATGCCATTTATCATCAAGTTGTCCAACAGAAATCAAATTCCTCCTCAGGTCAGGAATATGTCGAACCTTCTCTAGTAACCAAACAGACCCATTAGGCAACAATATACGAACATCTCACCTACCTATAACATCCAAGGCTGTACCATCAGCCAAATACACCTTACCAAAATCACCTGCAGCATGGTTCTGTATGATTTCTCAGTGTGGAGTGGTATGAAACGAAGCTCCTAAGTCCAAAACTCAATCATCAAGTGGACTGTCTACTACAAGAAGTAATGCATCCTATACCTTTTCTGTTACAGCATTAGCAGAATCATCTTCATTCTTCTTCTTAGGACTTTTGCATTGCCTCCTAATGACCCGTTTTCCAACAGTTCCAACCTTATACTTGTTGGCCTGATTTAGATTTACTTCTGTTCTGATTAGAATTTATGAATTTTGATCTGCCCCGATTTGAATTTTTGTCATTGCCTTTGCCTCTTGTCTCAAGATTTATGGCAAAACCAGATTCTAAGCTTTCACCTACATCTCTTCTGCGAATCTCCTCAGCCATAATTAAATCTCGTATGTCATTGTACTTCAGCTTTTCCTTTTCCTGTAGAATTACTTACTGTCATTCTCATTGCCTCCTAACTGTTTGGCAAAGAAGCCAAAACGATCAGTGCACGGATCTCATCATCAAAATCTATTTCTACAGACGACAATTGATTTGTGATAGTGTTAAATTCATTCAGATGTTGTGCTACTGATGCATTCTCTGCCATCTTTAGATTGAATAGTTTCTTCATTAAATGCACCTTATTGTTTGCTGACGGCTTTTTATACATACTAGACAAAACCTTCATTAGATCTGCTGTGGTCTTCTTCTTTACAACATTGTGTGCAACAGACCTAGACAGAGTTAATCTAATAACTCCCAGTACCTGTCTGTCAAAAAGAGCTCATTCTTCAGCCTTCATAATCTCAGGTTTTGTCCCTAAAAGAGGCAAATGCAATTTCTTCCCATAGAGATAATCTTCAATCTGCATCCTCCAATATGCGAAGTCTATGTCATTGAACTTTTCTATTCCAAACGCCTTTCCTGCTTCCTCTGCCATTGCTCCCACTCAAATCTAACCCTAGGCTTTGATACTAGTTGTAGGGAATTAACCCGAAATTCCCAACCTGTGAGAAACAAAAAATATAGAAAACTCACGCCAAAGAAAAACAATCACATGCACTAGACAATATTTACGAGGTTCAGCAATTTGCCTACGTCCATGAAGTTGCAGGGATTTCACTATTATCAAGAAAAAATACAAAGTGCGGCAGTACAATGTTACAGTCTCTCAAGAACGACAACAACAACAAAAAACCCTAATCACCAAAACTGCGTTTTCTACATCTTGCACATAGGATACATAATAGGCTACAAAACGGGCCAAAAAAATTTTCCCGGGGGCCCAAGCCGTAGCGCTCATGGATTAAGCCTCATAAAATCTCCCATTAAAAACTACACAACATTATTCGGGTCAGGTTGGCTCGTCAACTGGATCAAATATAACTAGGCTCCACAAAGCCCAACACTGCCATCCAAATTTGATTCCAGGGTGGTCTCCTTCGTTGAAGGAGGCTTGTGTGGTGGCTTGTGTGTTGGTTTATGGTGGTCAACAAAAGAGTGAGTGATGAGAAGCACCACTCCGCTCCATGGACTAAGCCTCAGAAAATCTCCCATTAAAAATCACGCAACATTATTTGGGTCGGGTCGTCAACTGGATCAAATATAACTAAACTCCACAAAGCCCAACAGTATCATTTGATACTAAAATACTTTTTCCTCACAAAGAGACAGATGATGGCAAGTCCAAGCAATAATTTTCTTCGTTTGAAAGTTCAGCCAACTGCATGATCATCTGACCTTTCACTGTTTTTCACAGCTACCCCAATTAAGAGATGACATATGCCATGATTCAAGAGACCTGGATAGTGAAACCAATATATAGATAACAATGAAGATCTTATTTATGGACTGAATTAAGTGCTGCAGATAAAGTGAGTGGAAATTTTCTTCTAAAATATACTTATAATAAAGAAAATATGTCAAGATGCCACATCCAAAGTTCTGGAAGACTAGCCCAGTATCACTTGGCTGCTAACTTTCTCTCTAAGAAATACAAATATCTCCAAGATGCCACATCCGAAAATTCCAAAGTAATAGTTTCATTGATGGAAAGCTCTAGTTTGATTTCAGATCCTGTAGAATTCAGAATGGGAGAAGTGAAAGTGATTGGTGCATCGCTGAGTCTTTTCTGCTGCAGAATTGAATGGGCGCTGAAGCTCAAGGGGGTAGAATATGAGTATATAGAAGAAAACTTGAGAAACAAGAGTCCCATTCTTCTCAAGTATAACCCTGTCCATAAGAAGATCCCAGTGTTTGTGCACAATGGAAAACCAGTTGCTGAATCCCTTGTCATCCTTGAGTACATAGATGAGACATGGCAGGAGAATCCTCTACTGCCTAAAGATCCTTTAGAAAAATCCACCGCACGTTTCTGGGCTAGATTCGTTGATGAGAAGGCAAATGTAAAAGTTAAACGCTCCATTCTTTTTCATTGTTTTCATTGGTTTATTTTTAAATACCAATATTTAAGAGAAAGAGAGAGATTTTGCAGATATGCAAAAAGGATATACTATATATCAAAAGAAACCAAATTGAAACTGAAAATGTGATTCACCTTTTGAATAAAATTTTTTATGTATGAAAAACTAAGAAAATGCATATACAAACCAGCACTTGACAGTTTTTCAATTTTTATGAAGTGCAGTGTATTCTTAGTGCGTGGGCCGCTTGCAGAGCACAAGAACATGAAAAAGAGAAAGCTGTAGAGTCTGCACAAGAATCATTAGGAATTATCGATAAGCTGATTGAAGGCAAGAAATTTTTTGGAGGAGAAACCATAGGTTTTCTAGACTTAGTGGTGGGTTCTTTACCTAACTGGCTCAAATTCCTAGAAGAATTAGGAGGCATAAAGTTAGTTGATGCAGAGAAGTTCCCATCATTCCATGAATGGTCGAAGAAATTTGTTGAGATTCCAATCATCAAAGAAAAGATACCAATGCCAGAAGATCTAATCAACTACTTCACTACTTCTGGGCTAGCTAAAACTATACATGGCTCAGCATTGGCAAACAATAAGTGAGTCTGAACTGGACTGATGTTTAATTAGAATTGTTCTCTGCAGACTATTTTTTTTTTTTTTTTGGTCAGCCTCTGCAGACTATTAGGCTTATAATAAAGTGCTCAGAGACTGTCTATAAAAATGTTATTCCTTTAAACAAAACAATTGCAGCCGAATTGTGCAATTATGTTTTCTCTTTATTTTTTCTTAATTAAATACCTTTGTAGTAATTTTGCTTTCCCATCTTATTTTATACTTACATGTTTGATTATCAGATTCACAAGTTTTCAATATTCAAAGAGTTCATTCAGTGCTTAAAGACAAATTAACAGTAAGAGCATTTGAACAAATAATCAATTCAAGAAGGTATATGTTGGAATTATGTGGTTAAATGATTAAATTTACCACCTCCTAATAGCTTAAGTTTTTGGGAGAATCGGTAACCTAACATGGTAAACAGTATACAAGGATTAAGATCATAAAGGTCAATGAAATACAATTATAACTAAAACAACGTCTATATGTATTGTAGATAGAGGGATATTCTTGCCAGGAGGCATCTGATGAAAAAGAAACCATGCTTGCAATGCGTATGCCTTAGGATTTATTTGCTGGTATGAGATATTCTGGAAAGGTACATCACAGAAAAGATTCAAATCAGCTTCAATTACATAACAGGTAAGGTGATGCATGTGTTTTTCTCTATATTGGAGAAAGTGATGAACGCATCTTTCACGTGGAATTTAAGAAGATTTTTCCTTTAGATATTACATAACATCAAATTATTTGGAAATTTTTCCCTACAAATAATTAACAGAGTAAAAGAAAAGCATGCAAGGCCTAAGTAATCAAACATGGTTTTCTGTCATTACATCCCATTCATGCCAGTTTGTCATAAGGTATCAGTTGGAAACATGTGCTTTCCCATTGGGGAATGACATTGATTGAAATCCGATGCATGCAGAATACTGAAAGGCATCATGATGGGTAAAAATTAATAAAAGACATAACAGCAACGGTTTTCATAGGGCTACAGGATACAAGGTTCATTGTCGACCATACATTGTATACCACATTAGCGATCATGGTGATGGCTGATGACAACAGAAACTTAATTGGAGACACATAACACTTCAAATAGTTGTAGTCCTAATGTGTTGAACTGTATCAAGCTCCTAATGTAAACAGTGTAATATTTACCAACTGTACAAGGAGATATTACTGCAAGTATATGAATGAAAGTCAAATAATGACATGGCGACAGCGGCACCAAAATGCAGTCCCCCCACTTTTGCCTCGTGCAACTGCTATTTCCTCATCAACATAAAACCAGATAAAGAAAGGATCCTTGGTGCTTGGCTCCCTGTCTTCTTTTTGGCCAAGACTTATCTGTAAAGGGTTCCAAGGTCCAATTTTTATCCGAATACACTCAAAAATGAAGGCCAGTATTCTATTCTTCCATGAAATTCTGCCTTCAAATGTTAAGCATCCAATTGGTCCGAGATATATGCCATTCTCAATTCTCTTTGCCTGACAATCCAGACAAAGTTCTTTTAGATTCTAAGTGGAAAAAAGGCAAAAAGAATGGCCAATCATTACCTATCCAATAAAACAAAAATAGAGGAAAAAAAGGCAATCATGTCATATTCTGTGTTAAGGGATGAAGCAAAGCTCCCGCATGTTCATCCTTGAAGTCACATATAGAAATATCACAGACAATGATTTTAAGAGAAGTACATGGACTTTTTTTGTTTTACCAGTTACATTTTCATTCAAAAGGCAAGAACTATTTCAGAGAAGTGTTCTAGAAAGCCTCAGCTTGGATCTTGTAAAACTAATGAAAACAGAGGACAGATGTCAAAATGCTATAGAATAACCTAATCCCTGAGCAATTCAGTGAGTTCCTTCTCTTTTACCATGCCCTTTCCAAGATCCAAAGATTCCAAACAAAGCCCCATTCTGCTTCTAATTAACTTCATCAAAAAGGCCATAAGTAATGTAGTTCTGTACTCCAAATTTTTGTTAATCTTAAGATCATTTGATCAGACTAATATAATGGTCTGAAGAATGCATCCCAGTTCAATAATGTCAAGAGACTTACTAATGACCTTTTGGCCTGAAGGCAATTCCATTCTTGTGGTAGGTATGTATCCGGGGTTTGATCCTTGGCATATTCATCTAGCAAAACACAACTATGAGGGTTGAAAGGGAAGCATTCCCCCTATATTCCCCAGAAAACACAAATATGAAGTACTTCATATTGTAGTAGCTATTGGAAGTATCTATAGATTGAATCAAAAATCATTTTAAACACATCTTGAGGTATTTGTTCTCTTTGTTTTTTTATATTTTATTTTCTCACAGATATGATAACATAATAAAGAAATGCATAAGACACTTACAGTAGCATCGAACCTCTGAATCGCTGTAATAGGAAAATAACGACCACCCTTATTTTCCTTCTACAATTAATCAAAAAGGTCCAATAAGCCTAGATTGTGAAATAAAATATAAAGCAAAACAAGGAATAGAATTATGCCAACCTCAGCAGTAAAAATAAGCATCCATGTTCTGCCAGGGGATTTTGATCCACCTAGCGTATCAAGAAATCCTGAGGGATCAATCTTTGCCTTCTCAATTACAGAAAAAGCAGACAAAATCTCCTCTGCCGCAACCCTTCTGCTCTTAGCAGCCTTTTTCAGCAATTCTACACTCTCTTCAACTTCCTAAAGCACAAGAACAACTTAACTCCTCAAACCACATAGCAAAGTGCAAAACTTAGATACAGTTCCTTTAAGTGTTGTATATTTGGTTCTTAAATTGAAATTAATCACATGGTTGTACTGACCAATTCAACAAATACAGTTTTATGTTTTCTAAAGACCATGTAGTTTATTGATCAATGGAACCACACAGTCGTGGAAGTTAAGGTACAATACCTAAGGAACAGTTCCTAAGTTTTATCCATTAGGAAAATTCATCTACATGGCAATACAATAAGCCCCATTTAAGAAAAAAGTTTACTGAGTTTGAGTTCACAGTTCATCTTCTATGCTTATCATGACAATTTTTCAAGTGTTTTATCTTATATGTAAAACTGGAGCAGAAAACAGAAGAAAGTTATTAAATTTAACAGAGAAGAAGGTGAACAGGAATTGAAAAGAACAAAGGAAAAGAAATACTCTGCTGGGTTGTTGTTGTTGTTCTTCCTGCTCAAGAAGAGGGGTGGCACTTTGGTCTTTTTCATCAAGGGTGGCTCTGGTTTTTGTTCTAGAAAATCTTCTGAGAAAATAAGGGTATGTGAGTTTGAGAGAATGGGTGGTGGTGGGCTTAACCTGTAATGGTGGTGGGGTTTGGAGAGCAAAATTTGAGGAGGAGGGTCTGAGAGTTGTTTTAGTTTTGGGTGATGAAGTTTTTAAGACCACAAAGCAGAAAGAAGAGGAGGAGCAAGAAAGCATATCGCAGAATGTTGTTTGTGAGCCCATTGCTAAATAGCGACTGCTACTGCGGCTAAGGTTGTCCTTTGAAAACTGCCATTTTTGAGTCTCTTGAGTCTTGACTGGAATGGTCTTGATGCATCCATTCAATTCAAGCTAGTGGATTAGATAAATCCATTATTTTTGTTCTTTTCTTTTTCTCTAATTTTTCCACACTTTGGAGTTTTTCTTTTTATTTTTCATTTTTTTTGTTTTTTATTTTTTACTTTTATTTTTCATCCAAATTTAAGGTCTACCCCAAATTCATCCAATTTCTCTGAAAGTGGAACAAATTTCCTTCGAACAAAATATCATTAGTGTAAAGTTGTGATTTACAACTATGTTTTATGTTGGTTTTATTCCATGACAAAAAGTGTTGTAATTGTTTTAATTTATTTTCTTGTATTTTGTGAGATTTTATTGTATTGAGTTTAGTATTAAGTTGGTGAAGACTCAAGCTTCATTGAAGAATCAATGCATTTCATGACTAGCTCGTGAGAAGTTCGTACAAAGGGTTTTCGCGAAAAGGGCATGTGAGAAGCACATGACTGGAAACTAAAGAGTCGTGCCTAGCTGTTAGTTTCGCGAGTATCTTGCGGGTAATGCCTTCCCATGAGGTAGTTGCGAAACTGATAGCCGGCATCATGAAACATTCTGCCTGGAGGATTTTTAAGTGTAACTTTCTTACCCTTCACTCATACTATATATACCCTCATTACCCACAAATGTAAAGGAGATCATTCAAAAAGAAAACCCCTAGATAGGTTTTCAACAACATACACCCATCTTTTAGAGAGAGAGCTACTCATCTTTAGTGAGAAATCATTTTAGCATCTTCTCATTCCCTCTTCCATTGTCATATCTTGAGAAGAGATTTGTACCCAAACACAACCCACACATTTTCAAAGTGTAGAGAGTATTTTGGAGCTTAGGAAGTTTTGGAGATTTGCCAAAAGAAGCCGGTGAGGCTTGGCGAATGCAATCGAACGTATTGCGGGATCCGGAAAGTTAGATAAGATACGGTTCTAAGAAGCCTTATTGGCGTAGGAGCTTGGAGCACTTAGTACATTGGGTAGATTAGGCTTGAAGGGTACTCTTGCTATTCGTGTATCCCAACTTATTGTCTAGTGGATCGATTTACCGCTTGAAGGGCGGCGATGAGGTTTTTCGCCGAGTTATTCGATTTTCTCTTCGATAACACATCGTGGTGTTATCTTGTGTTTGCATCTCCCTTTCCTTACTCTTGTACTTTACTTTTATTGTTTGTTGTTCTTGTTTATGCACTAGAGTAGTATCGGTTAATTGTGCTTCATTTACTCTTGTTTCCGCATTTAGATAAGTTAGAATAAAAGCAATCTAACCGTAATTTTTAATTGGGGATCTAAACAAGCTCTTGTGGTTTCACACAAATTCGATCTTTCAATTAGTAACTTGTATTTAGTAAATTATGTAGATGTCGTCCTTTAAAACAAGACGAAATATAAAATAGATAATGGTTTCCATAAAAAGAGCAAAATCAATCCTAATATATAGCAACATCCTTAATTTATACTTTTTTAATTTTTCCTTGATTATTTTATCCTATCCAGATTAAAATAATAATATCACACACTCTCTTTTACAAATAAAGAAAAAAATATTTAAATAAAGTGGTTGGAGAATAGAGATGTATTATTAAAGTAATTATATATGTATATAAAAGAAGTTAGGATCCATTTGGTAACTTTTTTTTTTCCTCAAATTTTTTTTTTAAAAGCTTTTTTTTTTTTTTCTTTTTCTTTTTTTCTCCAAACCCAAAAGTTTGTTTGGGAACGTAATACGGTTGGAAGACAAAAATTGTTTTCAATTTTCAAAATAAAAGGAAATTGAAAACAAGCCTTAGCCTACATTTTAATTCTTTTAGCCTCCAATGAAAATACAGAGAAAACAATGTAGAAGTCCACAATTAATTGTTAGGTCCATATTTTTAGGTTGGTAAATCATGAACAATTGTAACCGTTAGAGTCTAGATTTTCTTTTAAATTGGTATTTAAGTAGATCAATGAATAAGACAAATCAATGTTCAAACAAAAGAAAACTCAAGAAAACAAAAACAAGCCTGTTGCTGCATTGCATTTGGACACAAGCTCAATCTGTTGAGTTCCACTTAACTCGACTGATCAAGAATAATGCAGATTGAGTTTCCAACAGTTTCTATCAATTGTTGGATCTAGGGCATCAAGCATCTTAACTACACTATTTAAGTAAGCCCTAGAGCACGATTTTCAAGACTACAAGAGAGTAGTGTTTTGTACATAGATCTGAAAATTTTTCAAGCTCTCTTAAAGTATCAACCAGAGAACTATGCTCATACAAAATATTCAGTGATCAAAGTGAAATTGCTGCATCCAGATTACAATCAAGTTGCTGGTACACTTGAATCAAGTCCTAAATAGACAATTATGTGGATTCAAAGTTGCGTGTAATTACATTAGTAAGTACTGCATGAGATAGCTTTAGATTTAGGTTTAAATCTGTTGTACAAACTTCTATTCTATTTTAATGGATTCGTTTACCTTGAAGATTGATGGTTAAAACACTCTAATTTTTTTTTACCATGAAACAATTTGTTTTATCAATTTTCTTGGGTCGTCAAATTGGTTGTATTTGTATGATCCGTATGCTTGTAATGATATTCAATTTTGATCTAAGTTATAATTAATCCAATTAATCACTTGGTTAAGAATTGATTAACTTTGTTGTTACTGGGGCCTAAACACTAACATTAATAAATCTGCACCCAAGTTCGAACCCTAGTGGTGGTGCAAAACGCAAGATTTTAGCAATTTTTTCTCCCTTTCTCTCGCATAGGAGTTGTTTCTCTGCACTCACCTGTGTGGAACTCAACCATGTAATGATCTCTGATGATGCTTGAAATCATCAATAAGTCTATCGCC
Source organism: Quercus ilex subsp. ballota (assembly GCA_032727855.1). NCBI lineage: Eukaryota > Viridiplantae > Streptophyta > Magnoliopsida > Fagales > Fagaceae > Quercus > Quercus ilex. The sequence goes on from CM064917.1 coordinate 27,314,330, forward strand.
CAAACCTGCAATCTTTCGTAAAAGGCAAAGAGTAAAAAACCTACTGAATGAAAAATGCCTACAAAGTGCACCAGTGGGGTGTTGGCCTAAAACCCTCCGAAGGTTAAGTAAAAAAATCACAGTAATCTCAATGAACTCAAAAGAAAGAGCTTGAAAATTGTGTTTTTCACGTACCTCAATATTGGCGTGTCATGGTGTTTATATAGGGGTATGTGGATGACCACTTTAGCTGAATTTTAGGCCCTCAGTTGACTTGTAGGAGATGGGAGTTATCCCATAGTTAATTTGTAGGAGATGGGAGTTATCCCTTTGCCAGTAGTTGTGTGAATGTAGGAGCACCTTAGGTGATGGCTACTATGTGAGTGTTGTAGTGTAGGTTTTGTATGCACATCTTCACCCGTCCATTTATGGGGGTGACGAATGGGTGTCAAGGTCAAGCTTGCAAGTGCTTACTTTTCCGTTCTTGTATGTGACAGATGACTTATTGGAGTAGACGTGATAGGTTGCATTTGTTGCATTGAGTCTTCCACTTTTGACAAGTCAATATTTTCGAAAGACGTAACTTACATTCGGAAGAAGTAACTCATATTCAGAAGACATAGCTCATTTTCGGAAGGTTGACCATGGAGTTAGATAAAAAGTTCCCTATCAATCTCAAAGAAGAGGACCACAGACCACCTTTACTCACTAATGGCATCAATATAATAGCCATTGCTCTAATGAGGCTTAAGAACAGATATAACACTCATTGCCCCCACAAAATGAAAGTAAAACTTTCTAATAGTGACACAATACCTCTCAAGTCTAAAAGCCTGTTTGGATTGAGGGGGGAGTGGAGGAGAGTAAACTATAGAGTAGAGTTGGCCGGAAATAGTCTAATTTTCGGCCAACTCTACTCTACTCCCCTTCTATTCACCTCAATCTAAATGGACCATAAGCCGTTGATCGAGAACCTAATCAATGCCAGTGTCCAATCATGCCTCACCACTGTTCTCCTGGGTCAACCTCATAGCCCGCCACATGCCTCTACCCATACTGTGTCATCCTTTTTGTCATGGGCTTCATGCCTACTAAGTTCGAACCTGCTACAAATAAGCCATAGGCCACAAATGAGCCCATCATATTGATCTTCTTAGGACGTTTAATTTTTAATTTTTTATAGATCTTGTTGGGATTTAAAGTCTTAAACCCATAAAATATAACTTCATCAATTTTTATTTCTTTTGAAAACTTTTTTTTTTATTCTTAAAAACACAATTTTGAGAACAGAAAACAAAAATAGTTACCAAATATAACTTTAACTCTTGTTAAGCTAAAATAAAATTTCTTTTTTTGGCATAACCTAATAAGAATGCTTGTAAATTAAAAATTACAGAATGCTACTAGTACATACAATTTTTAATTATATTCAATTAATTAAAATTTATATGTAAATTTAAAAATATTTTATTGATATTATCCAAATTATCTTCATAGTTCATAGTTAATGAGTCATTTGAAATTTTAATAGAGTAACCTAATAAAAATTAAGGCCGAATTTCATTGTTAGTCCCTAAATTTCGCTTGTTAAGGGCTTTTGGTCCTTGACACACCAAATTTCATAACTTCCTAACTTATGCGATTGTGACTGTGTGAGATTATAATTGGTGAATGTTTGAAATGAATATTTGAAATATGTTTTTATAGTTTATTGGCACATTAGTTTGTAAGTTCCTACTAATAAAAGTTGCAGTATTCTTAGTATTACTAATAAAAGTTTCAGTATCCCTAATATTGCTCGATAAGCGAGTAATTTTATGACCACAAACTTAGATACAATTTTTGTCATAATTATTCACGTGATAGATTGTAATTAGTTATCTCTTATTTTTACATGAAATTACCACTTTTTTTTTCACAACTCAAAGTCAAACATTTGAATGATTAAAATTAGGTACAATACTTAGAGTATTGTACTTAATGCAAAAGCTATTAAGAAAGAGTTAATAAAAAAAAATTCCAATCTCAACCGTTAAATATATAAAAAAAAATTTGAAAAAAATAACCGATTATTTTTTCTCACCACTCCTAGTCAGACACGTGGCAAAAGCTGAGAGTTAAAAGAAGTTGTTTATGAGAGAAACCCAAAAGTGCATATTTGTCTGATACAACCTGAACAGAGTTTGAGGAGTCAGAGTCTAACTCTACCACCCGCAATCCCAGTTGTTGGCAGCTCATTCACTCCACTATCCACCACAAATCAACAAACGAATTCCCAAATGATTAGCTCTTTCAGTTACAGACTCAGTCTCAGGCTCTCAGCCTTACCCACTTTACCAACAACACTAACTCAACACACTCTGTCACTCTCCCATTTTTCGTCATTCCCCAAAGCATTCATTCCCCCACCATGTCCTCTTCCTCACGCAAACTCCTCACCACTCTCCTCCGCTCCGCTCCTCTCCGCCGCCCCACCGCCGCCGCCGCCACAAGACTCCCCCCGAGATCCCCACTCGCGCGCCCCGCCGGCTACCTCCTCCCACGCGCCGCGCATTACTCCACAGCCACTCCTTCAAAGCAGCCGCCGCCGTCGTCTCCCCCGCCTTCCGCCGCTGGCTCGCCTGATCCCTCCGGAAAGATCACCGATGAGCACACAGGAAAGGGCGCGGTCGGAAAGGTGTGCCAGGTCATCGGAGCCGTCGTGGACGTCCGATTCGAAGCCGGACTGCCGCCGATTCTGACGGCTCTGGAGTTGCTGAACAATCCGATCAGGGTTGTGCTGGAGGTGGCTCAGCATTTGGGTGAGAACATGGTGCGATGCATTGCTATGGACGGCACTGAAGGAGTCGTTAGAGGTCAGCCAGTCCTCAACACTGGCGCTCCCATCACCGTAAGCCCACAGTTTTTGTATCTGTTAATTAATTCACTTTTAAATTTCGTACCGTTGAATTGACAGTTTATTAAATTAAAGGTCACTCTTTCAACTTTCTTTAATAAATGTTGTGGTTAAGTGTCGAAACCGCAAAGTAAAGTTCGAGGTCTGAAATGAATTTTTGCGTAAATTTAATTGTTGGTTTGTTGGTGGTGGTGAATTACTATTAGGTGCCGGTTGGAAGGGCTACACTTGGCCGCATCATTAATGTCATTGGAGAGGCCATCGATCAGAGAGGCGATATAAGTAAGAATTTATCTGGAAATTGAAACACTTTTCGGACCTTGTTATTAATTCTTCATATTCAGCATGTGATGTTTGTAGCTGATGTTTTTTTTCGTTTTTTGAATTTTGATCAGAAACGGATCACTATCTGCCGATCCATAGAGAAGCGCCTGCCTTTGTTGAGCAGGCGACTGAGCAACAGATTCTTGTTACTGGAATTAAGGTATGTAAGCTGACAACATTTAGGTGATGGGCTGCTGTATGCTAATGTGAAGCGGTGCATTTTAATGATGGACTACATTATTAAAATTTGTGTGTTTGAGGAATGATTATAAGCTAGCTTTTAGCTTTTTCTCTCACATTATGCAAATAAGCTATTCCCAAACGGGGCAGCTATTAATTTGTATGTAGTAGTATTGAACTGAAAAGTGTAAACTTCTATGTATAGGACAAAGGGGCCAAGAGCCTTGTTGTTAAATGGCATTTCATGGTCTAGTTTATAAGGAGAACTGGGGTTCGAATTTCCCTCTCCACATGTTGTAACAATTGAATTTCCATTTAGTTGACTATTTATAAGCATGATACAGCCTGAATACAACTTAACTAAGAGAGCTTTTAAGCTCTAACAATCTGGGTGGTATTATTGTATGAATAATGGTCTTAATATTAGATATTTGATTTCAAGTCTTGGTTTTTCTAATCTTATCTTTGTTAACCTCCTGTTCCTTTTACAATGGTCCAAGTAGAGAAGTATAAAATAGAGCAATTTTTTAAATTTAGTATTGGATATATGTATATATAGAAGTGTTTTAATTTTAAAATAATTATTTGTGACAAATGTATTTGGTATATTATGTTGGAAATCTTAGCGGTTGGTTGTTCTTTAAATGAATAGGGCACAGAACTGTATAAGATCAAATGAGGGCCGACAACAAGCAGTAGTGATATTTTGTGTGAAATTTTAGCAGGGTTTGAGTTTAACTTAGGGGATAAGGTGATATGCAAATGTGTGTGGTTGTGTTATTTGTAACTATAATTGTGTCTTCTAAAGTTTGAATATATCAATTACATTTTAGTTGCTACATTCTCCAGGTTGTTGATCTCCTTGCACCTTACCAAAGAGGTGGAAAGATTGGGCTCTTTGGTGGTGCGGGTGTGGGCAAGACTGTGCTCATTATGGAACTCATTAACAATGTTGCTAAGGCTCATGGTTGGTTCCATTTAAAAACTTTCTGAACTGTGGTGTGTCTTTGAAATTGTCAGTCTGCAGTTTCATTGAGTGTTTAATTTTATCTTTCTTTAGGTGGTTTCTCTGTATTTGCTGGTGTTGGAGAGCGTACTCGTGAGGGTAATGACTTGTACAGAGAAATGATTGAAAGTGGTGTTATTAAGCTTGAAAATCAGGTTAATCTAATGCCACTCTTCATAAAATCTAATGCATGGAACAACCCCCCCCCCCCCCCCCCCCTCTCTCTTTTGATGGTTTATTATCCACAATATGTCGTACTTTCCTTGATAACATTCTCTTAAATATCAGGATGAAAGCAAGTGTGCTCTTGTGTATGGTCAAATGAATGAGCCTCCTGGTGCTCGTGCTCGTGTTGGACTTACAGGGCTGACTGTCGCTGAGCATTTCCGAGATGCTGAGGGTCAAGATGTGCTTCTCTTCATTGATAACATTTTCCGCTTCACCCAAGTAAGCCTGCTTGTCATCTTTTTTTGAATAATTATATATATATATATATATATATTTTTGTCGGTTTTGCTAATTCTGCTAACTTTTCCGTTTTATTTTGCAGGCTAACTCGGAGGTGTCTGCTTTGCTTGGCCGTATACCATCTGCTGTTGGTTACCAACCTACCTTGGCTACAGATCTTGGAGAACTTCAAGAGCGTATTACCACTACCAAGAAGGGTTCAATCACATCTGTTCAGGCTATTTATGTCCCTGCTGATGACTTGACAGATCCGGCTCCCGCAACCACTTTTGCCCATCTTGATGCCACAACAGTGCTGTCCCGGCAGGTGTGTCACCCTATCTTTCACTTTCATTCATCTAAAGTAAAGAAACCATTTTTTCCGTGTTCTTGCTTTTTCTGAATTCTGATTTATAATCAGATTTCTGAGCTTGGTATCTATCCTGCTGTCGACCCCTTGGATTCTACATCTCGCATGCTCTCTCCTCGTATTTTGGGTGAAGAACACTATAATACTGCTCGTGGTGTTCAGAAAGTTCTCCAAGACTATAAGAATCTTCAAGACATTATTGCCATTTTGGGAATGGATGAGCTCAGTGAAGATGACAAGTTGACAGTTGCTCGTGCTCGTAAGATCCAGAGGTTCTTGAGCCAGCCTTTCCATGTCGCAGAAGTCTTCACTGGAGCCCCAGGAAAATATGTTGAGCTGAAAGAAAGCGTTAACAGCTTCCAGGTGATTTATTTGTTCAATGCACGATGATCATTTATTTTTCCTTTGTCTTATTTTTTATTTGAGCCTTGGAGGACCTCTCTGTCTCTGCTTTTGCATTTTCTGTACATACCAAAATAATTTGGACTATGGTCATGCTATATGAATTTAGTAATTAGGTTAGTTATTACTTATTAGCAGCAAGCCGTAATTAGTGGTCTTTGCTTGCTTTCTAGTTGGCAACTGGTAAATTATGCAGAACAAGATGGTGATACTAGAACGATTCCAAAGGTTTATGGCTGGAAATTCACAATTTGAACCTGCCATTTATGCTAGACAATTTTAATTTGTTCATGTTAAATTAGGTCTATAGACCGGTCAGCTTCAGTTCTACTCAATTATTCTCTTTCCAATGAGATCTAGCTCAATTGGCACCTCCCCCCATTATAAATCTTAGGTAAAGGGTGAGGTCATGAGTTCAAGATTCATTGGGTGCATGCGTAGCTTACCAATCCAAAAGAAAAACCCCAATTATTCTTGATTACATAATGAATCTTTAATGACTAAAATATAGTTTCTATTTATATTTGTGACATTGAGCATTTGTAGTCATTAGTCCTTTCACCAAATTCTTCTGACACTGCCGCACTATCTTTTGTGGAACTATTTCTTCTATAGGTAATAAATCTGAATCAAATAACAAAAGGGCATGTCTTTCATGGAACTTTGTTTCAGTTGCCTTGGCATCCTTTGTTTTTTTTTTCCTTCCTCTAATTTTAGTTTTGTGCATTTGTGATCTTTGAATTATAATTGTAAGTATGATTATCTACATAATTTCTATTTGTTACTGCTTTGGATGATGGACCTGTGCTTGAAACTGCTGTTTCAATTCAGACACTAATCGTCAAAAGCCTTGTAGCTCAACTGGTTGGCACTTCTTGATGTTTCCAAAGGAGACATCTAGGATTCAAATCCCCCTCCCACAATTATCGAATTATCAAAAAAAATATTTGGAAATTAATCAACTAAATGGAAATTGGAAATTGGTTGACCCGGGAGGAGCTCATACTACATCCAAGAGATCTGAAAGCATGAGTAAAGTTGTTATTAAAGCACTGTTGCAGATTTTGTTTATTTTTTCAATGCTTAAAGAGAAGGATTACATGTACATACATGATTTGTACACCTAGAGCAAAATCTACAGTTTAGATTAATATTCAAGGTAGTTTTTAGCCACAACCAAATAGAAGAAATTTGATTATATTATTATAATAAAACTAAATAACATCTGATGGGTTCAGACAATATAATCAAGCATACTAGATAAATCTGATGGGTTCATTTTGTTTCTATTTATATTTTTGACCTTGAGCATTTGTGGTCATTGATCCTTTCCCAAAATTCTTCTGAGACCACGGCACTATCTTTTGTGGAACTATTTCTTCTATAACTGATAAATCTGACTGAAATAACAGAAGGGCTTGTCTTTCAGGGAGCTTTGTTTCAGTTGCCTTGGTATCCTTATCTATTTTTCTCTAAATTTAGTTTTGTGCATTCCCCTAATTTTCTTGTCCGATGTTTCATTTTGACAGGGAGTCATTGATGGAACCTATGATGATCTTTCTGAGCAGTCATTTTACATGGTTGGTGGAATTGAAGAAGTCATTGCAAAGGCAGAGAAGATTGCCAAGGAGTCTGCTGCTTAGTCACTTAAGCTGGCTTCTTTGTTCTTTCCCCATTATTAAGGAATTATTAATTCTTTTGGCTTTTCCAATTCCACCCTCATCTCAAGTTGCATGCAATTGTTTAAAGCACTAAATTTTGGAAGAATTGTATTAGGTAGAGATATGAGTTAAGGGCTTGTTCTTTGTACCTTTTGTGTAATAAGAAATGGATTCGCATGTTTGTATTAATCAGCACCACTTTCATATCCAGATGCAGGCATGCTGCTATAGAGCACTTCTGTTTGACCACTTTCAAGAAACATTGGAATGGATTCTGCTGAACTTCCAATTTGAATTTGGATTTTTTTATTTTTTTATTTCCATCCAGTGGCAATGTGAAAAATATTTCTCCCCGAGTACATTGGCGTGATACTCCCTTTTTTTACGTGAATGGTGGGTTCCATGGTGAATTTAATTAGTGGGAATTATCATTCCTATGTAAGGAGAGAGAATCATGTTGTTGTATAGTGTGTACTCATTGAATAATTATTCTTGGCAATATGACAATCATTTATTTATTTTTTATTTATATCTTTTTGATAACATGATAAGGATGCAAACAACGGTATTTATATCCTACATAAAAGATTCATAATGGGCTAAAACGGGCCATAATGAAGTACCACATGAGTGATATATAGGAATCCAAATCTGTCGAATGAGTAATGTTATGGCCTTCTACATCCTGGGTCTTTTTGTTCCTTCATTTGGCTTATGTCTTCATGCAGCATTGAGTTCAAATGACTTTGTGAAATTATGTTGATACTAGAGAGGAAATGTTCTTTTTTGTTTTAGAGTACTCCCGAGAACACATCCAGTGGAGACAAGGTGGGGCTTGTAGCTTAAAGGATTAGAACATGTGGCTACGAACCACAATGTAGGGGATTTGAATCCCTCCTTCCCTACAACCGGCCAAAAGGGAAGGACCTTTACACCTGTGGTAGGAAAATCTATCGGCGCAAGCCTCCACTCTTTGGAATAAGCCTTATAAAATCTCTCATTAAAACTGTAGTACTTTTATATCGGGTCAAGCTCTAATTCAGATCAAGCACAAACTAGACTCCACATATCCCAACACAAACCACATTAAATTTTCTCTTTTTAAAAGAAATTCTACCTATGGACCACCATAACATTATTAGTTATTCTTTTTATTGCAAAAATTATGAGTTTTCATTGATATATAATGATTTTTTTTTTTTTTTGTTTAAATCTTTTAACACAAGGCATGAAAGAATATATTTTACATTATATTTTGTATGATACTTTTTTTTTTTTTTCAATTTTTTACTCTATTGTTATACTAAGTGTCCGTTTGGGATAAGTTGAAAATTTCAACTTATTTGCAATTTCAGCTTATTTTTGCTATAATTCATGGGTCTCACTGCACTTTTTGATACTATCATGGGTCCCACTGTACTATTCAGTTAACTTTTACCTTTATTTATAATACTTTCAATAAAAAGTTTTCAATTTCAGCTAAATAAGCTATTCCCAAACAGACATTAATTAACAATTTCATAATCAATTTTGAACTCAACTGCCTTTTAATCTTACTCCCTTGAGCTAAAAGCCCAAAGTTGCAACACCACTTTAATAAATTTGGTGTTTTTACTTTGGGAAAAATTAATGAATACCCTAAGGACATTAATTTAGGAAATATTTTTAGAAACTCTTTATGGTAAAAAAAAAACTAATTTTTGATAGCTTTTTATATTTTTTATGAAAAAGATATCAAAACTTTCTTAAAATAACTCAACAATAAATGCCCTAAAAGCACTTGTTAATTAGATTCTTTTACAACATCTTATAAGATTGTTCCTTCTTTCAGACTATTTCTGTTTGGAAAGGATGATCTAACAAAAGTTTTTGAATTTAATATAATCTTGTTTCACCATTCATACACATATATGCTTGTCATAACACCAAATAGGTAACTGATTCCAGAAGCTATCCAAGACAGGGTATAGATGGAGAAGGTGGCAAGTGGGAATGAAGTAAGAGTGGGCAGCAATAGATGTTTCACTTGTTGCATCATCGAACACAAAGCTAGCTGAAGTCCAAAACGGTTCGTGGGATTAGAAAATTGTTTTTGTGCGATAATTGTTAAATTTATGGTCTTTCCCTTTTCAAATATCATTTACCACAGATTCTCAACCCAAAAAAATATATCATTAACGAATAACGACACATCAAAACGTTTTGGGGATAATATAACAAATTTTTTTGACAGCTGTGGGATTTGAACCCACGCCCTTTCGGACCAGAGCCTAAATCTGGCGCCTTAGACCACTCGGCCAAACTGTCTTCACATCACAAACTTTGATATCACTGTATATCATCTATAACAATAAGCCACTAGGGTGTTTTTGATTTAATGTTATCTTGATATATTTACTATCGACTATCTTCATAATTCTATGCCATTTATTAATTACTAGTCGCTAATCTGTGCGATGCACAAAAAAACTATTGACTCTAAAAAAAAAAAAAAAAAAAAAATCTAACAATGAGTAAATAAACATTCTGAAAAAAATAATTAATTGAAATTAATCCAAACAAATAACTAATCAACCAAAAATAAAGCTTTTAATAAGAAAACAAAAAATCACATGAACCTAAATAAAAAGTATTTAAGATGAAGAATTAAGATCAACTTACTAAGATGTAAATACCAAAAACCCCAGACTTAAAACTTCAAAATTTATAGAATCCCTAAATTCTACTTCAAAACCAAACCAAATTCAACAAATTTATATATAACATACCAAATAAAAATTTATCATTCCCTAAGCTAGAAGACATAGGTTGCATCTTTGATTTTTCTTCAAAAAAATAGAGATGTTTTATCTGCCATGTACAATAAAAAAAAAATAATAAGTAGAAATTTCAACCTAAAAACCACACCCACGATTATCAACGTGAATCTTTTATTTTTCATCGTTAAGTCTTTTTTTTTTTTTTTTTTGAGTCCTATCATAATTTTTGTTTTTATATAAATTATAAACGTTTGGGTTTGAGTTTAAGTAAGACTTGTTAGAGAGATAAAGTTTCACTCTTTGTTAAGTTTTGATTAAACAAAAATAATTTTATTTTATTTTAAAATGATAATGATGAGTTTGAGTTTAAGTTGGACTTATTAGAGAGATAGAATTTCACTCCTAGTTATGTTTGAACTAAAAATAATAATTTTATTTAAATATTGTGCTGACGTGAAAAATTGTGAGAGTTTTAGAAGATTTGGTTTTATATATATATATATAGAGATTATCTATCTACCAATTTTCTCTGCCCATGAGGATAACTTTGGCTCCTCTACCTCTAACCAAGCTTTTGAGTTGCTGAAGTTGGATTGCAAACAGTGTATTAATATTCTTTGTTGGGGCGAAGAGTCAAGGGATCATTTTATCCATGATTGTATGCTGATTTCAAAACCAATTTTGGCTCGGCTCATCTTCTGCATGCATGTGTACTGTTATGACTTATGACAGATTGAATGTAAAGTTTTGATTGTTGCTACATATGATAGACCACCAAGAATGAGAGACAAAGGACTTATTTTGCATCATTGTCTATTCAAACTCTTTATCAATCACCCTTACAAGACCGTAATTTTAACGCTTGTTCCGTAGAATGGAGTCAATGGACTTCTCATAAGCATGGGATCACATATTTCCATGGACCCACAGGCTTTATGAATTATGACTCATGAAGTATTGGAAAAATACTTTTTAATGCTACTTCACATTTAGGTTTTACACATGTCTACAAAAAACGTATTTGATATCAGCGGTATCAAAATTCTCACTTAAAATTTTTGCCTAACGCCCCCAAAGTTGTTGAGCAAGCCTCGAATGTAAGAATAACTTTAAAGCTAGGGTCGAGCAAAAAATGTGAAAACTATTCCAACCGCTTCAGCTTGACAATGGCTATGGGAGACCACGTTCTATTGGTGAAATATATTGCTTTCAAAAAGTTTTGAGGGTTTATGAACCATGCTTAAATGTAGTTTTGTCCATTCATACCTTCTAATAAAATAAGCATGGACCTCACTTGTTTAACATAGAGGGGTTTATTTGTTGTGTTTTTTATTTTGGATTAGTGACTTTGGGATGGGATTTGAATCAATAACCTTTCGTTTCATAAAGTGTGGTTCTTTGGTGATTGCACATCCCCAGTAGGGTTGAGGAAAGAAATTTCATATTACTAGAGACTAGAAAGTAGATTTACACTCCAAACTAGCCCCTCTTTTCATGGTTATACTTGGATCATTTTCAAGGCCCTTGGCTATTTGGTGAACGGTTTGAACACTAGTCCTTATGACTTCAGCCTAATTTTTTTCTAGACTTGATTCTCTGTTATTGATCTCAGTTTTTTTCCCCTCCATAATTTATTGGAGCATCCAAGATTAAAGTGTATTGAAGCAGCCCAAGAAGAGATTCTGTCAATTTTGACTATCATTGGCTCAATTGCTTATGTGTTCAATTTTCTGAAGTTAATGCCTTGTATTATTAAACTCTAGTACGACACATATATGAAAGCTGTAATAACTTGATTTTAGTAGGACTTGGAGAGGCAGAAATACATAACTACATAGAGAGAAAATCAAAGCCTCCATCATGCTGAATCGGCAAGTACAAAAAGACATTTCCATCATGTACAAACATGTGCAAAAGCCATTAAATACAAGTTGGAGCTCTTCAAGGAGTAGGAACTTTGCAACTGAATTGCCCTATATGCTAGGCTAGTTTTGTAACAACTGAGGATCTTATAATTATTAATAAAACTGAGATCAATCTAGTATATGTCCAATGTGGGACTCAAAATTCATACAATACACACTCAATCAATATCCAATCAATCTAGAGCATCACACATTGTCTTTTATTATTGGGGTTACCATAGTAAACAAATTGAAACATCATTTTGCAGAATTCCATAATGTGGAAAGAAAGTGTTCAACACAATGGAATAGAATTAAATCCATAAGGCATCAAATACAGTTTAATTGTTACCACTATTTATTTTGGTGCTATTTATACTGGTGTAAGTACTATGTAGATGCTACCACCATTGAGATAAGATACTCTGTTCACGTCTCTTGAGTTACTTTCAAATTCAAGGTAAAGCTCCACCAATGCCCCGAATTGTATGGATCTTCTAAACGGTTGCTATGCGATTGAGTAACACAAATAAAGTAGATCCATTCCCTGACTCGAATATGGACGATTCATCAAATTTCTTGTGCAATGCGTCAAAGAGCTCATCTATAATCTCCTCTCCAAAATGCTCCTTAAACATTCCCTCCATGCCGGCTCTAAGTTGAGATGACATCACCTTGCCTCTTGAAAAATTACCACTCGGTATTGCTTGAGGAAGAATTTCCATTCTTTCTAAACGGAAGCATCCATTTCGTTCCACAATTGCTTCCACTTCTTGGGGAGATGCAAAATATGTTGGTAGATTGAAGGTGTCCACTTTCTCTTCACTAATTATACCCTGCCTCATGAGGAAGAAAATAAAATCAAGGGAAAAACCTTAGCAGCTTCAAAAAGTATATCTTTCGCATCTTAATTGGAGGCTTAATTTTAATTTCATGAAATTGAATTAACAATTCTTCAAGTTGTATGCATACAGTTGACCAAGCATATTTAGAGTATGCTTTATGAAAAATCAATAACAATGTAAAATTATTACCAACAACAGCAACAACAATCATAATAATTATAATCATTATGTAAAATTAGTAGGGCTGTTGAATCCACACCAAGACCTGATAAAACCGCTTAAGCCAGAGCCATCCAAGTTGAAATATGTCTGATTCGAGCATTATGAAAGTAACAATATTGGATGCATACCATGTGAATCATTATGAAAGTAAAAATAATTACTCACAAATGGATCATTAGTTTATTACCTTCTTAGCCATGTCTAGCAAGCAAGATCCCAAGATTTCTCCTACCATATTGGCCATAGCTTGTGAATGAAGGAGTCCATTGGGACGGCCTGGGATGATTATTACTATAAATCCTCCATATACAACCTCTTGTGCTCTAGCATTTAAAAAGCACTCCATGTCCTTAGCATATTGAGCTGCATAAGACTGAACAACTTTGTCTGAAGCATTTGAGTAGTGGATCCTCCCTTTATTCCAAGCAGGAGAGCTTTTGTCCAACACCTCTTTTGGTACTTGAGAAAGACATTGTAGGGCATAGGAAGAGAAAACAAAGTGAAGAGAGGCATTAGGAAATAAGCGAGAATAAAAAGAACCAGGCACGGCTGCTGCATAATATTTCCTGTCTGGAGGCAGGGATGTAAAGAGCGTGTTAAAATCATTTGAAGCATCATCGTTAAAGAAAACTTGGAATTCAGGAGCGTTATGTCCTTGAGATTGATATTTGAGCTCCACTGCATCAACTATGTTTTGCATTGCCAAAATTGTGTTAGGTCCAACGGAGCAACCCAAATCTGTGACTCGAAAGGTGTTGGAAGAAGAAAAGTTCTGTATGTCAAGCTTTTCAGCTATTGCCTCATTGATAAGTTCCTTGGCAGCATCGGCTGCTCCTCTCTACCAAATAGAAGACTGGGTTACTTATTATGGTTGAGATAATTACAAAATTACAAAATTATTACGTATACAATATGAATAGAGAAATGATAACGAGTGCTTTTAGGTACTAGTTAATAATCGATTTAAAGAAAATTTTTATGGGAAATGAAAAAAAGTAATTAATATTTTGACAGCTTTTTTCATTTCTCATAAAAGTAGTATCAAAACTTTCCTAAAATAGATTATTAACCAATGCCCTAAGGACACTCGTTAGCATTTCCCATATGAATAAGATCATTTATTTCACAGAATCACAATTAAGATTTTGTTTCTTGTATCTAAGAGTGTAAATAGTGTTACCTAATTTAGAATTTTAAGTAAGTTGATCTTAATTATGCTTTTAAATCTGCAATGTATATATTAACTATCATTACTCAATATCTTAGCCAAACAAATAGAGTAGATGCTCTTAACATGTGTTACGATTGTCTAATGTCTTTTTTTCTGTTCAATAAAAAATTTTGAAATTCCAAGTCTTATACTCCGAACTTTTGACGTAGAGGACAATTAAAAAATTGGAAATTAAATTAATAAGTTTGAATTTATTATTGTAATCTTACTATTTATGCTAATTTTTCTTTGATTTTTTTTTTTTATAAAGGAATATTTCTGAAAATTAGAAGATGGTATCAATAATGAATCCTCTCTCTTTCTTTCTTTGGTACACCGGCCAATGAGGTTGGATATTTTCTTTTTCTCTTCAACAACATATTATTTGGTATTCATGTGAATGTTTTCGAATATGCAACTCAAGTGTATGGCAGAATTCTTACATAATCTTAACTGTTAACACAAAATATTCTCTTATTTAACATATATATATATATATATATATATTTTATAATTATAGATGAATATATATAGTTTAGATTATATAAGCTTCTACCATAAAATGGCACAAGTTTATGTTACGTTTATTTAATAGAATCTCACAAATTATTCATATGATAATTAGCCTGAAATGATAAGGTAGATATTAAGCATTACAAACTTAAAACTATATTTGAAGATTAGGATTCTATAAAGTTCTTAGTTCAAACTCTATCATAAAGTACCTAATTTTTTTTTTTCATCAATTTAGTATGTAAATATTTTAATTGAATACCAAGATGATTATTATAGATAAATTTTTGTTTAAATATTAAAGTCATGGTAAAATCCACAATCCATTTGTTTCAAAATGGATAAATAAAACTATATGAATCATATGATAGAGTTAAATACCCTGATCCATACAACTTCCTCAATAACACTTCTTACAATTAGAAAGGAATACCTGGAAAGAGGAGTTATTCGTATAACTGTACTCGCCATTTCCGCCATTCGTTGTATAAGCCATCTTTCTGTCTCCTTCTCTCTAACTGTGTATTTTGCTTCCTTCAACGCAGTAGTAAACTACAAATATATATAACACCGTTAGATCTTGACAGTTGACCCACGTACGTTCGTTACAAGAGAAAGAGAGAGAGAAGAAAGAATGTCGACTTTTTTTTTTTTTTTTTTTTTGGAAACTTCTCCTGAAAGAAAGTCACAAGCACTTGCTGCCGAAAATTTTGTAAACAGAACTGTGTGGGGATAACCTTAGCTAATGTGGCACTGTCTTCATCTCCAGAAACATGTGAAGACCCAAGAATAAGTCGTTGATGAGCAACTGCCAATAGTGGAAGAGGAAAAGTAATTAGTGATTTGGCAACATCCAAAATAGTTCCCAATTTTTTAACAAAAGATTGTCGACTTTGACATTTCAAACAAATGAAGTATTCATGTTGCCATGATGGCTTGGAGAAGACACTCCCACGTGTTGTATACCTGGTCCACCATGATGTACCATATTCTTTTTTTTTTGAGAAACATGTACCATATTCTAGTATAACGAAAATAACATTTTCTCTCAAATTCGTGTGCAACAATAATGAAGTAAATGAATACCCTTTTTTTTAGTAGGTAGATTGGGGTGAGGGAGAGGAGAGATGATGGTCGAATTAAAGACATTGTGCACACCACCACAAAGAAGTGTTATTAGCATTCGACAATCGCATGAACCCCATAAATGAACAATTAGGTTGAGTGTGACAATCTATTAAGTGCAAATTTAAAGGATTTTATTTTATTTTTTATTTTTATAATAATTTGATAGTAATAATGGGGGAAGGAAGATGTGAATCCCAAATATCTGTGTTAAAAACACCATTTGTACCCCCAAAAAAAAAAAAAAAACCCACATCAAATAATCATAAATTTAATAACAATATATATATATATATATATATATATTTCCTAAAATGATTCTACTAATTTCAAATATAGTATTCCCTTGGTGGTGAAAAGCTGAAAATATTTAATTATAATATATGATATGTCCTCACTATGTTGTCATGAAGAAAAAATTGGCATATCCTCATTATGTGATCATACATAAAGTCCAACTTTTGACAACCAATCTGGTTGGTTACAAAGAAAAAGGAAAATATTTAATATTAAAAAGGCGGACCAGAGGAAATTTTTATAAGGAATTCGCCTCAATGGACATGTACAAGTGCAATTACCATTTTGGTTTTTTAAATTGGAGTTTTTCATGAGACATTTCTGAAAACTCCTTATTTGGGCATCATAGTCGTTTGATTACAATTTAATGTTGATTAAATTGTAATCAAGCTATGAAATTCTTACCCTAAAAAATGACTTAATGTTTGGGCCTTTCTTCATTGTTTTCGCAATATCATATTCGTTTAAGTTTGATTTGTGCTAATAAATAATTATTTTAAAGGGAATTTAGTTACCTCAATATAAGCCTGAATTCATCCCGATGGAATGGATGGATTTTTGGTCAAATTGTGATCAAACTCGGTTGATCGTGGTCAAACTTGAGGAAGTGTTAGAAAATAGGACAAATTACAACTTACCCACATGTGATTTGGCTTAAATTTAAGTTTCTTACCTGTAGTTTAAAATTTTACATTTTACCCACCTGAGATTTGATCGAATAACAAATTACAACTTACCCACATGTGGTTTGGCTTAAATTTAAGTTTCCTACCTATAGTTTAAAATTTTACATTTTACCTACCTGTAGTTTTCTATTCGGCTTTCTCTCTAGTATAAATAACAAGAAGTATCTATTATCTCATATTATTATAATTTCAAATTATTTTTTATTTAAAATCTAATATACTTAAACACATCTTTATTATCTAACAATAAGATCTAATCATTCATAATTTTTACACAAATTTGAGAGAACATTAATTTGAAGAACGAAAATTACTTAAACAAACAACTAGATTTATTATTAAATTGATCACTGAGTCTAGTTGGACATAAGAAACATGCTTGTTAAAACTTAAAAGGCTTCATATTGAAACGATCACCTTTACTCAAAAGAATAAGGGGAATAGATTCTTTTGTAAATAATGTAAATAGAAATTGTAATATTTTCTTGAAACATAAATAAAAGATTTTTTTAAGTCCAATCTATTCTTGGAATCAAAATTTTGTTGTGTACAACCTTGCCTCTTATTGGCTTTCAAATTCATAGTGGAGTAATCTTTCATGATCATTGAGACATATAATGAGACATTAACATAGTAATAAAATAAGCAAAAGAAAGAAATAATAAAGTTTCGTGAACAACCATTACCTAACAAACCATTCGAAAATAAACAAAACACGTTCTAATCCATTGCTTTGCGTCTAAGAAGAGCAAAGAAATTAATGGATCCTCCAGAAATAAGCATGGGCATTCCTTCTTCAATTTTCTTACTTAATGAGTCAAAGAGCTCGTCTAAGATTGCATCTCCAAAAT
Source organism: Quercus ilex subsp. ballota (assembly GCA_032727855.1). Classification (NCBI taxonomy): domain Eukaryota; kingdom Viridiplantae; phylum Streptophyta; class Magnoliopsida; order Fagales; family Fagaceae; genus Quercus; species Quercus ilex. The sequence goes on from CM064917.1 coordinate 27,332,007, forward strand.
GTGTCTTGATTAGTCCATCCAAAGTAGCTCGCAAGTGAGATGCGACTCTTTGGCTTTTAGGAATAGTACTAGTAATTATTTCTTGAATGGGAGGTAAGTCCTCCATTCTCTCTATACTAAAATACCCATTTCGATCCACAGCAGCTTCTAGTTCCTGGGGAGACATGTAATACAATGGCATATTAAAGGAGTCCACTTTCTCTTCACTAACTATTCCCTGAAAGATACAAAAGTAAATTAATCAACTCTCAGGACAAGACATGTATCATGCAACAACAACAATTTCAAAGCATAACATAAGCTAAAAGGAAAAAGTGGATTTAATCTTTTTTTTCTTTTACAATTAAGATGATAATTAAGCTTGTCACAACGGTTTAAAGACATAAATACTTTTCCAGCTTTAACTTTTGAAAAATAATTTAGATGAAGATAAAAATGCAGACTAAAATCAATATATTCACAAAGTATATTTAAAAATTGGGACAACCGATTTTTTTTTTTTTTTTTGGCCAATGTGGGTCCTAAGCTCTTCCACCACCTAGCTATTTCTCAAAGTGTGTCTATTGTACACATTAGGTAATTATAGGAAGGAATTTGATAGAAGTAACCTCAAAATACTAGCTAAGAGTTTTAAACCGAGGAATTCTTAAATTGCATGAAGCCTTAGGAGCCATAGATCAACCCCTTGGAATTATTTGGACAACTGATAGTGTCTTACCTTTTTAGCCATGTCCATTAGGCAAGATCCTAGGAGGTCAAATATTATATTTTGTGTAGTTTGAGAATGGTGGATTCCGTTGGGGCGTCCAGAAACGATAAGCGCAACCAATCCTCCACGCACAACCTCTTGAGCCCTAGCATACAGAAAGTATTCCATGTCTTCAACGTATTGAGCTTCATAGGCCTTAATAACTTCATCTTTTGCACTTGTGTAGTGTATTCTCCCTTTATTCCAAGCAGGGGAACTTTTGTCAACTACAGGTTTTGGTACTCTGGAAAGCCAGTGGTTGGTATAAGAAGAATGAACGAAGTGCAGAGATCCATTCGGAAATAAGCGACCATAGACTGAACCCGGTACGCCTGCAGCATAATATTTCCTGTCTAATGGGAGGGAGGAGAAAAGTGTGTTGAAATCATTCGAGGTGTGATCATTGAAGAGAACTTGAAATTCGGGGAGCTGAGAATCAAGCCCTTGACATTGATACTTAAACTGCACTGCCTCAATTATGTTTTGCACTGCAAAAAATGTATTAGGCCCAACAGAGCAACCTAAATCTGCAATTCGAAAGGTGTTTGAGGGAGCAAAGTTCTCGATATCAAGAATTTCTACAACTGCCTCAGTGATCAGCCTTTTTGCGGCGTTATTAACTCTTCCCTGAAAAGTAAAAGTGTTCCTCATTATCATTCTAATAAGCTTAGTTGCTGTCATCATTACACAATTAGGAAAAACTAATAACATATAGTTCTAGACACAATTGTTTTTCCACACACCAACCAACAAAAGATATTGCCCACAATAATCATAAGTACTTTTGGATGAGCTTATTTGTTATCTTCTTTATCCTATAAAATTACAAGTTGTACCTTTAAAAAAATTGTACATTCCCTTTTAGATGAACATAAGCTCAACCAAACAGGTTATACAAAGACAAATATACTACCTGAGATTAAGCTATTACTGGGCATGTTACATGTATATTGCTTACATGAGATCCGATGGGAAGTTATAGATATACTTAAATAAGCAAGATATTAGTCTTACAATTTTTAGAAAGTCATTCAAGCTAGTTTGCATTACCAGAAAGAATTATAACTCTAATAAAGTGTGAGAAGATACAACGGTAGAGGTTACAGATCTTTGGGATTTGTTTAGACTGAGAAAAATTGGAACTGGATTCATTAACCCACCCAAAACCGAAGGATAAAAATGAGTATGACTGTATGAGTAAGAGATTTCAAACCTGAAGAGTAAATTATAAACTTGCCAACGGCCTAAAATTCTTGGTATATGTATATATAGAGAAGGATACCTGGTAAGAAGAGTTGTTAGCGTAGCTGTGGACACCATCTCCACCTTTCATCGGATATGCTTCAATTGTTTTGCTTGTTTGCTCTGCTGTCATCTCTCTCTCTCTCTCTCTCTCACTCTCTCTGTGACTGTTTGTAATGATGTAAAACAGGGTGGGCTCTTTTTCTTTATGGTAACGTGAACATTGTGGACTTTCGTGCGCAATTGCATTATTAATTTTCGGTTTTGTCAACTTCAAGAAATTTCATATATTATTGAATAGAAGAATATGATGGCAGTTATACATTGTTTCTCTTTTTCCCAGCTTTACACGTCACAAGGAAGAATGGACGGAATGTTAGAATCTAGGCCCAACAAAATTAAACTTAACTTACAAACTTAAAGTGACTATGGAAAGATTTGCCAAATAGCATAATTTTAGAAAATTTTTGCTAAATAGCATATGGGCAAACTTATTTAGTTATGTAGCACCTTTTTAGAATTCGAGTTTGTCAAATCTGAGTTCCAAGTGAAACTCGAATTTACTAAACTTGAGTTCTAAGCATTATGTTTGATCAAATTGCCATAATGCTTTAGAACTTAAGTTTGGTAAACTCAAGTTTCACTTGGAACCAAGTTTAACAAACTCAAGTTTCAAAAAAATATTACATAATTAAATAAGTTTAGTCCAGTGCTTTTATCCTAAATTTTTCCTAAAATTATGCTATTAAGCAAAAAAGGCCTAGTGTGTATGGTTTTAACCAAGAGAAAGAGAAAAGAAAAGAAGAGAGTGAGGGAAAAGAAATGAAAAAGAAAAAACTTTCTTTTTATATGTTTGAAAAGAAATGAAAAAGAAAATAATATATTTAATTTAGATATATGTCTTTACCTAAATACCCCAAATAAAATCCAAAATGTTTATTTTGGTGATGGCAAAATTGAAATTTTAGATGTCATTAGTGATGGGTCCTCAAAAGTTGCACGTTTTTTTACTTAGCTTTCTTTTTATTTCCTCCTAATTTGGGCATATGAGAAAAGTGGGCTCAGATAAGTGCTCATTTAGTCATTCTTCCCATTTTCTCTCTTTTTTCTACTTTCCTATAATGCCAACCAAAAAAGGAGATTTCAGCACAATTTCCTTTCTCTTCTCTTCCTCCCTTTCCTAATATTGCATTAGCTTCCCTACATAATCCTTGGTCCTCTTTAATAATAAAAATTAACCCAACCAACAAAAAAATTAACCAATAGCCCATTTTTTAAGCCCATCAGAAAAGAAAAAAAATTAAAAAATTAAAAAAAAAAATCATTTTTATCAAATCCGTCTATTAATTTTGAAAAAGAAAATTCCTAAATTTTACCAATGGAAAAGAGAGAGTTTATCGATTATATCCACGCCTCCTTTGCTCTAGAGTTTAACGAATTTCATATTTGTCTCTACTCTCTTGCATCACTGACTTTCTTTCTCTTAGTGGCTTTGAAATTCATAATGGTGTAATATTTTCCTTCAGACATATAGCGTGGCATTAACATAATAATGAAGCTAAAGCAGAAAATACTAAAGCTCCATGAATCCCATTACTCAACAAACTGAACAAAAATAAACAAAGGAAATTCTAATTTGTTGCTTTGCGTTTAAGAAGAGCAAAGAAAATAGAGGAACTTCCTAACCTAGTCTTGGGCATGAATTCTACTTCAAATTTCTTTCCAAATGAGTCAAAGAGCTCGTCTAAGATCTCATATCCAAAATGTGCCATGATCACTCCTTCAAGTACTGCTCGAAAGTTGGATGATATTTTTGGGCTTTGAGTTTCAGGTACGGTACCAAGTTCTGTAATAATTCTCTCTATGCTAAAATATCCATTTCGATCCACAGCAGCTTCCAGTTCTTGGGGAGACATGAAATACATTGGTAGATTAAAAGAGTCCACTTTCTCCTCACTGATTATTCCCTGAACGAATGAAAAATAAAGCTCTCTAAGGACAATGCATGTATCGTGTAATCCAAATACAACAACAATTTTACAGCGCAACTGAAAAACCTAAGCTGATAGGGGAAGTGTGGTACTTATTATTTATACTTTTTTAACAATTAAGAGGATTATTATGTCTTTCACAACAGTTGTAGGGCATTATTGAAGCCTATTCAAGCTTCACTTTAATATCAATAATTTAGATAAAGAAAAAAAATTAGATCAAAATCAAAGGGGCTATATTCAAAAAGTAAACTAAAAACTTGGGGCAACGGATCATGTCTTACCTTCCTAGCCATGTCCATGAGGCAAGATTCAAGGACGCCGGTTGTTGGAGATTGAGAATGGTGCATTCCGTTGGGGCGGCCAGGAATGATAAGTGCAACCAATCCTCCACACACAACCTCTTTAGCCCTAGCATGCAGGAAGCACTCCATGTCTTCAGTGTATTGAGCTTGATAGGCCTTAACAACTTCATCATTTGAATTTGAGTAGTGGATTCTCCCTTTATTCCAAGCAGGGGAGCTTTTGTCGACTACCGGTTTTGGTACTTTGGAAAGCCAATGGATGGAAAAAAAAGAAAAAACGAAATGCAAAGATGCATTGGGAAATAAGCGACTGTAGAATGAACCCGGTACGCCTGCAGCATAATATTTCCTGTCTAATGGGAGGGAGGAGAAAAGTGTGTTGAAATCATTCGAGGTGTGATCATTGAAGAGGACTTGAAATTCGGGGAGCTGAGAATCAAGCCCTTGACATTGATACTTAAACTGCACCGCCTCAATTATGTTTTGCACTGCAAAAAATGTATTAGGCCCAATAGAGCAACCTAAATCTGCAATTCGTAAGGTGTTTGAGGAAGCCAAGTTCTCGATATCAAGAATTTCTACAACTGCCTCAGTGATCAGCCTTTTTGCAGCGTTATTAACTCTTCCCTGAAAAGCAAAAGTGTTCCTCATTATCATTCTAATAAACTTAGTTGCTGTCATCATTACATAATTACGAAAAACTAATAACATATAGTTCTAGACACAATTGTTTATCCACACACCAACCAACACAAGATATTGCCCACAATAATCATGAGTGCTTCTTTTGGATGAGCTTATTTGTTATCTTCTTTATTCTATAAAATTACAAGTTGTACCTTTAAAAAAATTGTACATTCCCTTTTAGATGAACATAAGCTCAACCAAACAGGTTATACAAAGACAAATATACTACCTGAGATTAAGCTATTATTATTAACTGGGCATGTTACATGTATATTGCTTACATGAGATCCGATGGGAAGTTATAGATATACTTAAATAAGCAAGATATTAGAGCAACCACATCAGTATGTCTAAAAAATTCCATCTATTTTACCCAAAAAACTTACTTTTTCTATTTTACACCATTATTTTCTCAAAACACTCACATTTATCTATTATACACACTTTTTTATTAAAATAATATTTTTCCTCACTTTTTTTATTATTTCCCACCTAACCCATAAAGTATCTGCCTCTCACTTTCCCCTAACCCACAAAGTCTCCGTCCTTCTCTCATCCCTCAAAGTCTTTGCATCTCTTTTTTATTTTTGACAGTTCGAAAGCTACAAGGAAGAGAGAAGATAATGATGATGATGAAGATGAAGATGATTGAAACATAAGGAAATCCCTCATCTCTCTCTTTAATTCTCAGATCCCTTAAGTCTCTGCCACCATTGGGTTTGTATTTGATTTTAATTTTGGGTTTGGGTTATGGGTTTTCAGTTAATGGTTTAATTTTGAGTTGATTTTCTGTGGATTTTGAGTTTGATTTTGTTTTTGGTTGATTTTGAATTGGGTTTGGGATGGGTTTTCCAATTGGGTTTGAGTTGATTTTAAGTTGTTTTCTGTTGATTTTGAGTTATTTTTTGTTTGATTGTGTTGATTTTGTGTTTGGATTATCAAATGTTGAAATGGGTTATGGTGGTAGACCGGTGATAGTTGGGTGGTGCTGTATTTGTATTTGGTTGATACTTTCTTGACCAGTGTTGGTCTATTACAGAGGAGCAAGAATACGATGGAGAAGAGAAAAGCCCGAGTTCGTTTGAGAGTTCGTTTCAGAGGAAGAAGGGAGAAAAAAAAAAGGGAGCCAAATTGGAAAATTATTAAAATATCAAATACACGAGTTACAGTAACCGTGCATATATGTACGATTACTGTAGCAATTGTGTATAAATACACAATTTTATACTCATTGTTGCGAGTGTTTTTTTGGCCAAAATATATAAAATGAAAAGATTTTTGTATTTTAGAAGACTATGCACCGACTGATGTGGATGCTCATCTTACAATTTTTAGGAAGTCATTCGAGCTAGTTTGCATTACCAGAAAGAATTATCATTCTAATAAAGTGTGAGAGGATACAAGGGTAGAGGTTACAGATCTTTGGTATTTGTTTAGACTGAGAAAAATTGGAACTGGACTCATTAACCCACCCAAAACCGAAGGATAAAAATGAGTGTGACTGTATGAGTAAGAGATTTCAAACCCGAAGAGTAAATTATAAACTTGCCAACGGCCTAAAATTCTTGGTATACGTATATATAGAGAAGGATACCTGGTAAGAAGAGTTGTTAGCATAGCTGTGGACACCATCTCCACCTTTCATCGGATATGCTTCAATTTTTTTGCTTGTTTGCTCTGCTGCCATCTCTCTCTCTCTCTCTCTCTCTCTCTCTCTCTGACTGTTTGTAATGATGCAAAACAGGGCGGGCTCTTTTTCTTTATGGTAAGGTGAACATTGTGGACTTTCGTGCGCAATTGCATTATTAATTTTCGGTTTTGTCAACTTCAAGAAATTTCATATATTATTGAATAGAAGAATATGATGGCAGTTATACATTGTTTCTCTTTTCCCCAGCTTTACACGTCACAAGGAAGCTTGGACGGAATGTTAGAATCTAGGCCCAAGAAAATTAAACTTAACTTACAAACTTACAGTGTCTATGGAAAGATTTGCCAAATAGCATAATTTAACAAAAATTTTGCTAAATAGCATATAAGCATACTTATTTAGTTGTATAACACTTTTTTAGAATTTGAGTTTGTTAAATCTGAGTTCCAAGTGAAACTCGAGTTTACCAAACTTGAGTTCTAAGCATTATGTTTGATCAGATTGCCATAATGCTCAAGAACTTAAGTTTACTAAACTCGAGTTTCACTTGGAACTAAGTTTGACAAACTCAAGTTCCAAAAAAAAAATTACATAACTAAATAAGTTTGGTCCGGTGCTTTTTTCCTAAATTTTTCCTAAAAGTATGCTATTCGGCAAAAAAAGCCCAGTGTGTATGGTTTTATCCGAGAGGAAGAGAAAAGAAAAGAAGAGAAGAGAGTGAGTGAAAAGAAATTAAAAGGAAAATAATATATTTAATTTAGATATATGTTTTTACCTAAATACCCCAAATAAAATCCAAAATGTTTATTTTGGTGATGGACAAAATTGAAATTTTAGATGTCATTAGTGATGGGTCCTCAAAAGTTGCACGTTTTTTACTTAGCTTTCTTCTCATTTCCTCCCAATTTGGGCAGATGAGAAAAGTGGGCTCGGATAAATGCTCATTTAGTCATTCTTCCAATTTTCTCTCTTTTTTCTACTTTCCTATAATGCCAACCAAACAATGAGAATTGTCATTTCAGCACAATTTCCTTTCTCTTATCTTCCTCCCTTTCCAAATATTGCATTAGCTTCCCTACATAATCCTTGGTCCTCTTTAATAATAAAAATTAATCCAACCAACAAAAAATTAACCAAAAGCCCATTTTTTAAGCCCATCAGAAAAAAAAAATTAATAAAAAAATCATTTTTATCAAATCCGTTCTATTAATTTTGAAAAACTATTCCAAAAAAAAATTTTGAAAAAGAAAATTCCTAAATTTTACCAATGGAATAGAGAGAGAGTTTATCGAATTTCATATTTGTCTCTACTCTCTTGCATCACTGACTTTCTTTCTCTTAGTGGCTTTGAAATTCATAACGGTGTAATATTTTCCTTCAGACATATAGCATGGCATTAACATAATAATGAAGCTAAAGCAGAAAATACTAAAGCTCCATGAATCCCATTACTTAACAAACTGAACAAAAATAAACAAAGGGCATTCTAATTTGTTGCTTTGCGTTTAAGAAGAGCAAAGAAAATAGAGGAACTTCCTGACATAGGCTTGGTCATGAATTCTACTTCAAATTTCTTTCCAAATGAGTCAAAGAGCTCGTCTAAGATCTCATATCCAAAATGTGCCATGATCACTCCTTCAAATGCTGCTCGAAAGTTAGATGATATTTTTTGGCTTTGAGTTTCAGGTACGGTACCAAGTTCTGTAATAATTCTCTCTACACTAAAATATCCATTTCGATCCACAGCAGCTTCCAGTTCTTGGGGAGACATGCAATACAGTGGTAGATTAAAAGAGTCCACTTTCTCCTCACTGATTATTCCCTGAACGAAAGAAAAATATAGCTCTCTAAGAACAATGCATATATTGTGTAATCCAAATACAACAACAATTTTACAGCGCAACTGAAAAACCTAAGCTGAGAGGGGAAGTGTGGATCTTATTGTCTATACTTTTTTAACAATTAAGAGGATTATTATGTCTTTCACAACAGTTGTAGGGCATTATTGAAGGCTATTCAAGCTTCACTTTAATATCAATAATTTAGATAAAGAAAAAAAAATAGATCAAAATCAAAGGGGCTATATTCAAAAAGTAAACTAAAAACTTGGGGCAACTGATCATGTCTTACCTTCCTAGCCATGTCCATGAGGCAAGATTCAAGGACGCCAATTGTTGGAGACTGAGAATGGTGCATTCCGTTGGGGCGGCCAGGAATGATAAGTGCAACCAATCCTCCACACACAACCTCTTTAGCCCTAGCATGCAGGAAGCACTCCATGTCTTCAGTGTATTGAGCTTGATAGGCCTTAACAACTTCATCATTTGAATTTGGGTAGTGGATTCTTCCCTTATTCCAAGCAGGGGAGCTTTTGTCGACTAACGGTCTTGGTACTTTGGAAAGCCAATGGATGGAATAAGAAGAAAAAACGAAATGCAAAGATGCATTGGGAAATAAGCGACTGTGGAAAGAACCTGGCACGCCTGCAGCATAATATTCCCTGTTTGGTGGGAGGGATGAGAAGAGTGTGTTGAAATCATTCAAGATGTGATCATTAAAGAAGACTTGGAATTCAGGGAGCTGAGAATGAAGCCCTTGGCGTTGATGCTTAGACTGTAATGCCTCAATTATGTTTTGCACTGCAAAAAATGTGTTAGGCCCGACAGAGCAACCTAAATCTGCAATTCTGTAGGTGTATGATGAAACGAAGTTGTCAACATCAAGCTTTTCTGCAATTGCCTCAGTGATCAGCCATTTTGCAGAGTCAATAACTTCTCTCTGAAAAACAAATATATATATATATATATATATATAAAATAAGCATTCCTTATCATCATTTTAATAACTTAGTTGTCAACATAATTACATAACTATGGAAAACTAAAAACATATTTGCGGCAGCTATCGAAAATTGGTAGAGCCTATTTTATGTTCTTGAAACATGCAAGCTTTATACCAGGTGATCATCTTAAGTACGACTCGAATAATTAACAAGTTGAGGACCAAATACGGAGCAAAAATATCTATAAACTTACTAAGACAAAGGAAACGAAAACAAGAAATTTGAATTTTATCAAGTGGACTAGAGATGAAGAAAGAAGAGTTCTTTTGATAAATTTTTAATGTAAGTCTGATAAGCATTGACTTTTTGTTTTTGGGTGAGATAATTTATTTTAATCTCAAGGAAAGGACCCATATTTTTATGGAAATTGAACCAAATACTCCTTTTGAGAAATTGAATGTCCAAACAAATTTCCCTTTATTTCATTTGCTTCTTTGTATTAACTTTAACAAGTAATGATATTTTGATTGAAGTCCTTAAAATTAATTAAAGGAAAGAAAACTCCTTTAAAGAAATTTTACTTTTATGAACATTTTTAGAGATTGGGAATTGGAAATTTTTCTCAAATCAATTTTATGATCATTTTATTTTGGGAATTAGAAACTCCAATTTTGGCTAAGGAATTAGGAATCCCAAAGAATTAATCATATTGGAATTAAATGCTCCATTGAATTAATTTGAAGGAATTAGAAACTCCACTCTATTTAAAATAATTTTGGGAGTTAGAGACTCCATTGAAGCATATCAATATATATATAAAAGTAGAGGCTTCATGTTAGAAAGCATTAGGCTATGCCAAGTGACGCATTCCTTGAAATTCTTTTTATTTAGGCTTCTATTTCAAAGAGATTGCATTTATATCAAATTATTAGTTGATTAAATTAGCTAATAGAGTAAATGTGTATACTAATTATCTATAATTGTGCATTAATTATTTATTTTAAATGAATTTATAAGATTATTTTTATAAACTTTATTTAAGAAATAATTTTTAGTTGGAATAAGAATATTAGATTTACAATATGACATTATTCCTCATTGACAATTTTTTTTTTTTCTTTTTAGAAAGTGCTTTGACAAAAATTGACACAAAAAAAAAAATTATATATTTGTGAATTCACTAAAAATTAACCTTAACCCTTTAAATTTCCTGATTCATTTCAATGACATATGATACACACACACACACACACACACACATATATGTGTGTGTGTGTGTGTAACTGACATTGTAGTATGTATTCTTTGTAATTAGAAAGATAACATTGATTTTTTTTTTTTTTTTTTTTTTATGTGAGGAACAATTGATTTGAAATATGGTATTCTTACTAAAATTTTAGTTGTCTTTGCAACTATTGAAACAATGTCCAACAAAAAGGGAAAAAAATAAATAACTTTACTAACACAAAATCCAGAATGTAAAAAACATAGTTGAAGGATATTTGCATTTTTTGTAGGCATGAAACATGCCTATTTATATGACCCAATATATCATGCAATTTTAAATTTAAAAACACATATATATACTATGATCAAATTACTACATTATTCTTATTGTCTTTCTATTTTATTTATAAAAAAACTAAAAATTACCTTTTTTTTTTTTTACCAAGAATCTTATTGAAATTTTTTTTTTATACATCGCTAGTTGAGAGTGAGGAATCTGAATCTGAATGTCTCTATTAGAAATCGAGATGTCAACCAATTAAACTAAATCTTATTGAAATATTGGATAAAACTAATAATGAGTTGCACCGCACATCGTGTCAACTAGTATTTTTACAAACGAGTGATATAATAAATTTTTATCAGTTATTATCTAAACGTGGCGATGGGATATTATATTAGATAGGTACTAAATTTTCTCATAATATCTTTGTTTTTCTTTTTGAGAGGTATGTTAATTTTCAAAATATTATGTTTGCCTTAAATATATTGTTTAGATTTTATATATACGGCTTTACTTATGTAACATTGTAATTTATTTAGGCTTATTTTTTCATATTATGCGTCAATTTATATTTTTGATTTTCTTTATGATGAGTATATTTGGTAAGGATCTATTTTTGGCTACTTTTAGTTTAATTAAAATTTGAAAGTTAAATTGTGATATTATTGCATCACTATGACATTATTTTTTCTATTGTTGTATCATGAAATTCTAGAAGTTTTTATGGTTAATTGATATATAAAACATAAATAATACAAGAAAGACACCTAGGAACCAACAGGTTTGTAAGTGACAATTTCACTATGATCTAGTGACATGTCTTGGTTGCATGAATTAGAATAATTTTCCCTTCAATGTATTTAGTTTGAATTTAGTTTTAGTAGAAAATCACATAGATTAAGTGTAACTAACAATATCAGTATTCATGAAATCAATGAGTCATAAATAAAAACTCAAGAAAAAGGCATAAACAAGAGACAAAAGGTCATAAAAAGCACTAGGCATAGCATCTAACATGAAGATCTAGACACATGAACATGGCAAGGAGAGCATCAACATATAGATTTAAGCATAGACATGACAAGGAATGCATAACTATGTAGATCTAGACACATGAACATGGCAAAAAGCACATCAACATATAAATCTAAGCATAGACATAGTATTTAGGCAAATTCTAGCCCAAAAAGACTAAGCCAACATCATCAAAATAATAAAACATGACCAATCGGTGGGGCAGAAACCGCAAAGAATGTGCAGTACTGCACTTGCTTCTTTCACGGGCAGTTGGTGTAGATTGTAGCCGATTGTCAGCTACCTTTTTCTTATGGAATTATTTGAGTGGTGCAGTAGCAGGAAGTTATTTTACTCAGCCACACATCACACCTACATCTTCTCCCATTCTTTTCTTTTTCAAAATGGGTAATGACATTGAGCTTGGCTGGCAGGCCTGCCATGCCATAAATTTAGTTAGACAACCCCACCTCTTTTGCACGTGATGTGAATGTGGGGTTTGTTTAATATTCCTTTTTTTTTTCTTTTTATATATCCTTATATTTTTGTTTGCACTATTTGTTTTTATAATTAACTTTGTTAATTTTGGAGGGCATTCATTTTTTTGTCCTACAAACTTGTCCAAAATTTATATTCTTTGATAAATCTTGCTTGGACTTTTTTTTTTTATTGTAACCACATTTTTTTAATTTCACATTTCAACAATATTATTCATTAAGTCCTCAAATATTTTCATTGGTTATGTATGAGTCTACTAATAAACTATTCAATGTGAAGTCCCTTTGTTTTTTTTTGGCACATGATTTAATTTTAGTTTATAAAACTAGACACAAAGTCAATGCTAAGTTAGAAATTTTGGGATGTTTTAGAATTTAAAAAGCTAAATATAGTGAATGGAGTGTAAGTTTAGTAAAAATATAAATAAAGTTTAAAGGTTGTGAAACTTGATTGTTGAGAGATACCAAAGAGTGATCATCTCTAAAATATTGGATTAATAATTCATAAGTATTGAGAAATTGAAGAGGACACAAATCATAAGATAAGAAGAAGATCAATGAAGAGGAAAAGCATATCAAAATTATTTTGTGACCATATAGATTACCGACTAAGTTAAATGAAAATTTTATAACAATGATATTCTTTTTTAGAGGTTTATAATAGTGATATAAAACCAACTATACTCTATGATACTGAATGTTGGACAGTGTATGAGTAATATGTTCAACAAACGAGCATATAAATGAGAATATAGAATGGTTCATCAAAAAATAAAAAAAAGAGAATATAGAAAGGATAAGTGGCTGTAAACAAAAATTGTGGGTCTATTTTGCTATTGCTGTATACGTTTCGTTAACTCTCTCTACTGAAATTACACTTCATCAATTCTTCAACTTCCTTTGCCATAAAATGACTTCGTTTGAAAACTAAAACCCCTCAAACCCCTCGTTCGTCGACGCCAGCAGATTCATTATCAAAAAAACCCAATTTGAATTTGATTTTGGATTAGTATTTTTAAAAATCTTTCACATCTATAAACTTAACTAATAGCAAACTCAAAATCTACAAGCCAAATCAGTTATTAAAATACAGTTGTAAAAAAATAAATAAATAAAAACCTTAACGGAAATTTTTAGACTAGGAAGTTTAATTTGCGTGTGTGTGTGTGTTTGAGAGAGAAAGAGAGAGAGCATGAAGTTTTTTCATATAACACGTTCTTTCAAAATTTTTCCTTGTTTTTCATTTTTATGAGCAGAAATTCTTTCATTTAGCCTTCCAACTTATCTTTTAATTAATGTCATGTGTCACTCTTTTTTGAAAGAGAAATGAATATTATTCATTTAAAATTACACTTAAGAAAATATTTCAATTAAATATTTAATTTTTATTATATATGCAACAAATAATTTTATTTCCTTAATATTTAAATTTTAAGAAAAACTCTTTGGGATTTGTTAGCATAAATCTGGAAATGTTCAATGAATTTTTCTTTCATTAAAATATACAAATTATATTAATGAACTTTAGATCAATTAACAACTTACAGTGATTTTAAAGAAGAAATTCTTTATTTGAATCCCAACTCTGTCACTTGAAATGAATCCATGTGTGAAAAAGTGAATTCCAGTTAGTTTAACTGATAAAGTCTCTGATAGTTGTATAAGAAATCTGGAGTTCAATCCCCATCTACATCAAAAACTAATTGGTATTTTAATCGATGATAAAAAATATCATCAAGAGCGGAGATCACAGGTTAAAACTCTCTCCAAACAAAAAATCAATATGTGAAAGAAAAAAAAAAAATACTAGTACATATAACTTTTTTGAGTTTTTAGCAAGTTTTAGCTTATTTGAGTTTTTGAGATGTGATACAAGCTTCAGCTTATTTAAGTTTTTGGAATGTGAGGAAAGTTTCAGCATATTTGAGTTTTTAATCTTCTTTTTTGTATTCTTTACAAGTCTTATTGCACTTTTTGGTACATAAACCCTATTATATTATTCACCTAATTTTTAACTTTATTTTTATATTTTCAGCAAAAAAGTCAATTTCAACTAAATAATTTCTTCCCAATCGGACAAACAGTATGTTTTACACACTACAAAAATACACTAAAAAGACTTTTAAGTTGATATAAACACCGTTTGCCATAAACACTACCCATATATTAAACTGATATAACAATCACAGGCGTTCAAACATTTTTCATGGTGAACCAAAGCTGTAAATTCAAGATGATTTGGTTTTGCCGTTGAATACCATAATCAGCTATTTAATTGTAAACAAGCCATGCTTCAGACCCACTCATACCACGACTTCATTTGCAAACAAAAATTAAAGCTGCTAAATAGAAATTTAAAAAAAAAATGATAATAATAAATGAAGTTTGAATTATAAACTTATTATGTAGATATTGATTTTGTATTCAACGGCCTAACATTGAAGCATTTGGAAGGACGGAAGAAAACCAATTGTATTGTACATATAAGAAATTAAAAAAAAAATTATTATTAATGAATTTTAATTTCTTAGTTGTAAATATAAAAAGATCACCTGGTAAGACGAGTTGTTGGCGTAGCTACGGACACCATCTCCACCTTTCATCGGATATGCTTCAGACGTTTTGCCTGTTTGCTCTGCTGCCATCTCTCTCTCTCTCTCTCTAGATTTTTATAAGATAGGATATTTCAAACTATTCTAATATAAATGAAAAGCCCTGAACCAAATATTTTTGCCATTTAATAAAAATTGAAAGGACATCACTTTTATCTGTCGAGGGATAAAGTCAAAGGAAATGGACCCACTCATCTGTGCAAATTAATTTCATATGAAATTTTATTTTAGTACAAGATACAAAATAAAATAAAATAAAGGACGTTGTTTACAAAAAGAACTGAAACAAGCATAAGAGTATTTTCAACCGATTCTTTAAATTTTTATACTGTTTGAAAAATGAACAATAATTTTTACTTTTAACTATCTATTTTTCTAAATATACTTTCCAACAGATTCTCTATTACATTCTTTATCTCATTTAAATATTATTTCTTTATTCATTCTTTATTCATTATTTATTCTTTTTTTAACAACTATACATCTTCCAATATTTTTTTATTCAATACCTGATTATTATAATAGAAAAAAACATTTGAATGATGAATAGTAAAAATTACAGTGTTCTCTACTTATAGAGAAGCACGGTAACAACTCTACTCTAAAAAATAGAGATAGAGAAGTTGTTGGAGTGGGTTTTGGGTGTGTTGATGCTCTAAATTTGGCTTTAAAGAAGCCATTGGAGATGCTCTAACAAGGGTAAATTAAATTTGGAAAGAACTTGATTAACGATGCGAAAAGCAAAATATCCCAAGCATGAGTGTCATTGCTCGGGATAATTACCATTTACTCTCTTCACCCTTAGAAACGCAAAGAAAGAATATAAAAAACCATTATGCATAAACTACAATGCTTGTATATATTTGCACAAGCATTGTAGCAAAATCTCATTTTGTACCATGAATACATAAACTGATATGAGTGTTTTTTAGTGTTGATTGGGCAAAATTTGGGTCTTATACTATTTTACCAAACCTAATGCAAATGCTAACATACTAGCCCAAACCTAATAAATATGTTGCATATATTAATGAGTGATGAAAAAAAATAACCCCACATGTGATCAGGGGTAAAAAAGAAAGGAAATTTACCTTCAAACCGGTTTTTAGAAAGAAAAAAGAAATCTATCCCACTTAGAGCATCTCCAGCAGCCTCTCCAAATTTTTGCCTAATTTTTGCCTGTTTGGATAATGTACAGTGACATTTAGCTTTTACCTACCCACTTTTTCAAATACCCTTTCCAACAAATTCTCTATCACATTCTCTATCTCATTTAAATATTATTTTTTCATTCATTGTTTATTCTTTTTTTAATCACAATTTATTCTTTTTTAACAACTATATTTTTTAATGAGAAGTGCTATATTCACAACATTTTACGCAATACTTTCACAACAAAATTTATGTGAAAAGTTATTACTAGTTCTAATTTGAACCCACCACTGAAATTATTTTTTTACTTGCCAATATTAACTAATAACAATCTATTACTTAAAATTTATTGGGAAAAATATTGTAAAAATATTATGGTAGTATTTTTCAATTAGGATTTTTATTTTTTCCTCCGCACGTTTCTTTTCTTTTCATTTTTTCCTCTGTTTTTTTCTTCTTCTCTTTTTCTCTCCAGCACTTTTTCCCTCCACACATTTCTTTTTTTCTTTTCTTCTCTAGCAGCACTTCGGCTGGAGCTCTCTCTCACACATGAAGATCGTCCGCTTGTCCTTCTCCCACCATCGCATTTCCTCCTCCCCACCGAGGCTCAGATGGGTCAGCTTTGCCTTTTTTTTTTTCTTTTTTTTTTTCTAATTTGATTAGTTTTAAAATTGTGATTTGAGTTTGTATTTTGATTGAGACTGAGTTTAGTGATGTTTGAGAGAAAAGATCAAGAATAGTTCTGTTTTTTTTTTTTTTTCTCTTTTTTCTTTTTTTTTTCTTTTTTTTTTCTGATTTCATTTGGTTTATGAGAAAAATTATTTTTGTGTTTGGATTGTATTTTGCGTTTTGTAGCTGTTGAGATAAAGAAGAGAGAAGGAGTGAAGAAGAAAGAGAAAGGAAGGAAAGAGAAAAAAATATTTTTTTAATTCAACAGATATTAGTTTAATGAAAAATAATCTTTGCATTAGCTATAGTGATTGCTACAGTGCTCTCCAGACCTGGAGAGCTACTATAGCAAATCTAAAAAAAAAAATTGGAGATAGAGAGGCTGTTGGAGGGCTGTTTTTGTGTGAACAGTGGCTTTTCTCTCCAATATTTGGAGATGGCTAGCCCTATTGGAGATGCTCTTACTTTGGGTCGCATGGCCTATTTAATATGTTATCTGACTTGTTTAAAACAAACACATTGATGGTTTTATGAGTCACTACATAATGAGTTGAATGAGATACCTCCAAACCATTTTGGAGGAAAACAAGTTAACAGGTTCAAGTTACTAGGTAAAGACTAAGTTTTGTCTAGTGAGTGAGTGTAAGGGCACCTTTGGGTGTATTGGAGTTTTGGGTTATGTTATGTTTAAGAGTTTTTTGTGAAGATTGTGTGGTTGTAATTCCTATTATGAATAATGAATTTTGGTTAGCATTACACGTGGATGTAGGCTTAGAGTTCACTGAACCAAGTAAATTTTTGTATATTGTGGTGTTTGCTAATTTATTGTTTAGTGAGTATTTTACAACACGATTCAGCACAAACCCATGAGCCAAATTGGGGCTCTAGCAACAAAGATCCAAGATCTTCCCACAACTACAAAGCACACTCTTTTCAACATGCCCGAGTAGAATGTACATATAACAAAAAATGGGAAGTAGTTCATAATGTATTTGAGCCCAAACATGACGGTAGCTTTGCTTCTCAATACAACAAACCCTAGATAGGGGTTTAGTTATATCAAGGAAGAAGTACATTTTTCTTCTCTATATTTTGGGCCTACTTGAATTTGGTCCTTAAGTTTTTCAAGATTAAATTTAATCCTTATAATTTTGAACTTAAAGTTAATTTAGTCCCTTTTGTCACTTAGAAGCGAGAAAAAGCTAACGTGGCTAACGAATTGCATAACTGGCACAATTAAAGATGTTAGGTTTTAGATGCCTATTAAAATTCCAATTAACATATTTTTAAGGCTAAGTTATTAATTAATCAAATTATGAACAACCATTGATCATGCAATCAACACCAATATTGTGAAATTAACAAAAAGTGCAATGAAAACTACAAAATACAGCAATATGGTGACCCAGGAAAAACTAATGGAATAGAAACCAAAGTAAAAACCATTGGGGGATTTAACCTAGCAATCCTTAAGGCAAAACAAATCCATTAACTAAATAAAAATTTTTACAACATAGAATCATCCAATTCTAAACTACTACAACATATATAGTACAACTTACTATCATTACCTAATGTAACTCCAAATTCACGGACTTCTTCGGATAGCAAACTTTGTTGAACGCAAACGGGATCCATGACTTCAAGTGCCCACTTGAAGGTTTTGGTTCCAACAACTAAGTTTTCTTGATAAGACAACAATTTCTACAGCATTGGATCTTGATAAGGCAACAATTTTTGGTACATAAACCCTAGATACATAATAAATGACTTTTTCAATTCCTATAAGGTCTCTTTATAAATTAGCTTAAGTAGCACAAAACCCTAGAAGCTTAGATAATGGGCTAGGCTTGAAATCTACAAATTGTACTGTGTTGTTCGATTGATCGAATTAAGTACTCAATGGATCGAAAACATACAATCTCAATCAATCAACAAACTATCCAAAGCTGTCGAACTTACAAAAAAATTGACAATAAAATGCAAAACTTGACAATTGTCTTGTTTTCAGAAATAAACCACTTAAAATACTTAAAGATACATTTTGTTCACGAGTTTACAAACCTAAAATAAAACTAACAAAAGATAATATGGCTAATAAAAATAAAAATAAAATTAATTGATATTAAAAAAAAATCCCACATAAGCATTTGAATGATTAAAAAATATAAATCATGAAAAAAAAAATAACAAAAAAAGCACAAGAATTTTCCTTCCTCATATTTTAAGGAAGAGAATAAAAAAATAAAGTTCTGCTTATCTTTTCTCTTACTTTATTTTCTTTCACTTTGTTTTCTTGACAAAACATGCAAAAATAGAGCAAAAATTGCACCAAAATCAAACCCCGAAACCCTAGTACACCTTCATTGGATGGTTTCCAAGTTAAGCTTTTAACTTTTCTTCTATTTAAAGAAAAGTTTTTAATCAGATTATTAACTTTTTTTTCCTCAACCATCTGATCCCATTGCAACAGTTTTACCCCATCTCAAACCATTAAAGACAATGTGCCCAATAGCAATACATGAATGACAACGTGAATATGACGGTTAGCAGATTTTTTTTGTTTTTTTGTTTTTTTTTTTTTTATGGAGCTGATATTAAATGCATAAGATATATGTATCCACCCCCATGTGAGAGGGTGAATACAAGTTTCTAATGCATGATAGATTTTCTCTTTTTTTTCTTTTTTTTTTTTGAGAAACAAGCCAATTGTTTTATTGAGTTAACAGAAATTTCTGTCAGACAGTACAAGATGGATAACATCACTAGGGATGTCCTCTAACCAAATTCGTGTAACAGGGGAATTTTTATAGCTTAGCCAACTTATCAGCCACTACATTTCCCTTACGTTTCACAAGAGAGAATTTGCGGCATTGCGTTTATTCCAAATGCTCCAAGCAATGTAGACACAATGTTTCACTAACTCTGGAACCTGGTAGTGGAGAATCCCAGTCAAGAGGTCTCTGAAGTTGACAAAATAATCATAAAGATTATTTCTCCAACTTGTGTCCTCCCACCAAATTTCTTTGAGAACTTGACAACCTCAAAGAGCATGAACTGTGTCTTCAACCTCGTTGTGGCAGCAATCACAAGTTGCATTTTGGCTAACTTTCCATTTAAAGAGATTTGTCTTAGTAGGCAAAACTTCACAACAGGCCCGCCACAAAAAATGTCTTATTTTATTTTGGACTCTGAAGGTTCAAATGTCTTTCCAAATGCCATTATGAGCTCTTTTTTTAGGTTGGGTTGCTGGATACGGGATCCTCGTAGTAGGCTGGACCAACATCCAGCCAAGAAAGGGTGGCCTTGAGAAGCAACAAGTTGGGAAACCAAGAGAACACTTCACGTTTTCTTATCTTCTTCCTTTATCTTCTTCCCGCTCTAGGAGTAGGAGCGCAAAAAAGGGAATTAGCATTATTGATGGGTTCGACAATCCCGGCTTGGAGGAAGCAACATCTTAAGAGAGGAATCTATAAGCACTTTTGGTGGAATAATTCTCATTCTTTGTTCCCTTCCAAATGAGAGTATCTTCAGACCTGTGATTGCTTAGAGGAATGCTAAGCATAGACCTAACTTCATAGGGCAGAAATTCATTAGTCACGTGGCGGTCCTCTATCCAGCAAGGTTCCTCCTCATCTATGAGAGCATAGACTCAAGTATTGCTAGGAAAGCTTTTAAGGGGGGATATGACACTACTGGAGTGTAAATCTGGAAGCCAATTGTCGCCTCTAATCAATACTTTTTTTCTATTGCCTATCCTCCATGTGGATCCCAAACTGATAACACTCCGAGCCTTCAAGATGCTTTGCCATGCATAAGAGCCATTAGTTTTGACATTCTTATCCATGATAGAGCAATCTTGCTTTGAACACTTCAATCTTGCTTTAAAGACTTTGTAGAAGAGTGAATCTGAAATGTGTAGAAGCTACCATACTTGCTTACCCATAAGAGCAAGATTGAAGTGTTCAACATCTCTAAAACCCAAACTTCATTGGCATTTTGGAAGACACAGTTTGTTCCACCCAACCCAATGAATTTTTCAAAGCCCCATCATCCTTATAGCCCCACCAGAATTTTCGGATTAAAGACTTAATATCCTTGCAAAGGCTCTTTGGAAGTTTGAAACAACTCATGGTAAAGATAGGCATAGCTTGAATTACACTTTTAAACAGTACTTCCCTTCCGACTTGAGATAGAGGAGTTTTTCTTTTTACCCTTGAATTTTATGCCAAATTTGCTTTCGAATATAGATTAAACTTTGCTTCTTTGTTCTCCCAACAAACAATGGAAGAATATTTTTCATACTGGGATACAACCAAAACTCCTAACATTCCCTTGATATTATCCTGCGAATAGTGATCTGTGTTGGAGCCGAAAAAAATTTGGCTTTTGTATAACACAGATTGTTATAAGCAGCTTTACAAGTAATGAACACGGACCGAGAATTCTAGAAGGAATACTGATGAGGTTGAGACAATTGCTTTCCAAGTACCTTAAATTTTGATGAGGTTGAGACACTTCTAAGCTAGGCGATTCAAATGATAATCTTCATGCCAAAAAGGAACTGATGAACTCCTACATTTCTCTTATTTATTTATGTAGAACATCAGTCAGCAATTACGAAGTAATGCACTTTTTAGCCAACGCTTTTTGATCCAATGAGAGCATGACAATCGGTAAGGTATAAATCAACATGGTGTCACTGCCTTCCTAAGCGTAAGTGCATTTGCTCAACGTAGATAAGCTGTCTTGTTTAACAAGTAGTTAATTTGTTAAAAGAAGGTAAAAAGATTCTTGGAACCGTTGTGGTGGAAGATACTTTGGAGAACATTGCTTTCTTTGCTCAACAAATCATTCATGGTCCATAATAATTAGGTTCCAAGGCATAACAAGAAGATTTTGTCCATTGAAGAAATGTGCACCAGAAATCAGCTTAATGCATAATTGAACATCAAAATCAAAATAGAAATTGATAATCAATTTAGATGGGCCCTTAAGGGTATCAAACCAAGAGACAGACCAACTTTACCAAACAATAATTAGATAAGACCAATTCAAAACTATTAATCATAACTATATTTAAGTTAAAAGATGGCAATGGGTGAATTAGGTCAGAAGGTACACCCATAAAATGCCCAAAGCAACAATGCCTGGTAAAGCCCCCATCCAAACGCACGGGCATCAGCAACAAAAATTAACTCTTCATAAAACTACTACTCTATATAAGGCAGGCGATATCAGAATCGATAGCTATCAATGAGTTGCATGTAATGCTGCACTAAGTCAGACCAGTCATGCTGCCATGAAATGTAACATTGAAGTCCAACTGACTCTGCTTGCCTGTCAAGGAACAATCACATGATATCAGAAAACTTGCAACGCAAGGGGAAAAACCAACACTCACAAAAACCATTTTGGAAATGCAATGAAGCTTTCAGTATATAAACCACGTCCAAAGTGATTTGATGGTACAAGGGATAGTGATTAGGAGTCCCTTAATTTATGTAATACAAGCTTGTGGAAAGAATTTCCCTAACGTTCATAAAATCAGGGCAGAGAGAGATTAAACAAAAAATATTAATTATATCCTACTGAACAAGCTAGACTAAAAAATATACAATAATTGCTAATAGTATATGTGGTCGTGAACATGCAGCAGAGAGAAGAATAATAGAAATAGATTAGCATATTGAATTGGAGAACAAGTGCCAAGCAATGGAGAGCAAGGGATCAGAAGCAAGTAAACTGATATTAGAGAAATTATAAGTGAAACTATCGCAACGAACATGCAGCAAATAAAAGAATAATGTTAACAGATTGATTGTGGTATGTTCAGTGTTGGTAGAAGGGCGTGGCAATAGAGGTAAGTAATGGGAAAAAAAGCAGGCAAAATGAGATTAAATTGATACCAAATAAAATTACAGGGTCAATGCCATTCCAAATTTCAACTAGACATTGCACCAATTTAAAAATTCAAATCTATGCAGAAACAACAAAGTTCAAAGTTTTATTTGTAATATTTTGATCCCAACCAGTTAAACCTTCAATTATTAAGCAGTTAGGTGCCAGAAAAATCCTTAGGAGGAAGTCAAGATCCTTTAACTTGAGAAAGCCTATAAAAAAAATGTTCCCTTTTTACTCATTAATAAATGTATTATTCACTCGTTAAAAAAAAAAAACACTAAATTCTCAGTTCACCAAATCTGATGAATGAGGACAGATAGAAAACCAACAATGCATATGATGGAAGGATGAGGCAAGAAGCACTTAGAAGTTCCTCACCTCTTATGCTAAAAATTGTTCAGGCACTTGACAAATTAAGACCAGTGACTTTTCCCACTGCAACTGTTTTCCCTGAAGAAAAGGGAATATATGTGAGAACATATACTATAACATCAATGCTCAACAATACAAGGGCAATATCATTTTCTTACCTTCAGTACGAAGAGTAAACCTTCCAAGTTGGGGAAAATCTGAGAACTTCTCAATGCATATCAAGTTATTCACCTGAGAATCAACAACAGGATCAATTTTAACAAAATGCCAACGAATTTCAATCAAGAATTTTGTAGTGAAAACTATAGATCTGGAAGGGGTATAGAGGGGATGAGAGTCCATAATTCTAATAGATAGCCACAAATCTCTACTTGAAACTTATTTTCAACATTTATGAAATTTACACAAGCTTGTAGAAGAAGGTTGCCAAATTTCTATTTGAGATTTATTTTTAACATTAATGATAGTTTCAAAATTTTTAAACAGAAAATGTTGTATGAAGTTTATTACTAGTAAAGCAACAAAGCCAACCTGAACACGGCATACAACAAAGGCACCATTTTTCACAAAGAGAACTTTCCTTTTCATAGGTTTCTTTGTCTTTGGATCAATTTGCTGTAACAATTCTACAATCTCACATTCTTCAACAACAGCATGAATGTGCAAGACAGCCTTATAGCCAGCAGTAAAAATTGCCTAGACAATAGCAACATTCACAGTACTTCAAATATTACATAATGAAAGAAGAAAAATGCAGATTAAAGAAAAGCCAAACCAAGAGAGAGAAAAGTGGAGTTTATTGAATACATTGTCCAGCAACTCAAGGATCTGCAACTGGGCTTCAAACTCAGAAACAGAAGGTATTGGTCTTGCTGCATGAAGAAAAGAAAATTTAAAACCTCATACAGCAACTAAACACCCTCTCCCCTCCCCTCCCCCACAAAGAAATATAAAAAATTGGGATGGGATGGGGGAAGAAGTTAATCAGAATCTGTTATTTGGTAAGGATATATATATAATTTGCTTCTGATTTAGAATTAAAAACTACAAACTAGCGCACTAAATTAAAATCTGAAATATAATAACTAATGCAATTTTTCTTGTAACATCCAAATGGTGTCTTATATAAAATAAGATAAAAAGGGAAAAAAAATTATTAGAACAAACACCATGAGATCAACTACGGTAACCATTTCTTTTATAAATCAAGGACTAGCTTGGCTATGAAAATGACACCAGTGCGTCCCAAGGGCATCCCAAAGATTTGGTATAATTGTAACATATATTTTGGGTTCGAGTCTGAGTATTGGCCTTTCTAAAAATTGAAGGTAAAGCTAACAACTACCGATGCCAAAACCAGAAAAAGTGGAGCCTCGAGAACTAGGTACAATCATTTATTTTTGTGTCCAAATAATTAAGTTAGGGAATGGCACTAGTTTTCTGATATGAGGCATTTGCAAAATAAAACTTGTATTTCCAGATAAAGGATTAGCATGCAAGCCATGCACCATGGGAAGGCTCTAACTGTTAAGTTTCCAACACATCAAAAGAGCTTCTCTAGGTTCTTTTTTTTATTTCAAGTCTTAGTCTTGCGTATATGATTTTCAGGGTTCTTTCCTAGTTCCTGAACATGGTTAATGAGTCTTGTTGGATGTAAGTCTTAATATTTCATTAATATTTGTATTGACACTCCTAGTTGTTACCGTAATGTATTTTTTATACTTGGATGGTTGTTCCAAGTTGGTCTTTAGTGTTGTACCAATGAGATAGAAGTATTACTGCAAATTACGTCAGTCTTTGGCTTCTTCAGAAGATAGATTTCTTGTTTTAACTCTTATCCTTTGGTGGTTTCTAACAGGTGGCCAGTTCCTTGCACTGTATCTCTTTAGCAGATTTGTTAGAGTAGGTGAGCATTTCAATCCCTAGTATTATATTCCTTGGGTGTATTTCTTTAGTTGGTGAGTATCATTTGTGAGCGCTTTGATGCTTTCTCCTTCAGCAAAACTATGGTATGAGAAAATTACAGCATGATGATGTTTATAGAATCTATTAAAAAAAAACCTTAAAAAAACTTGCTTTTAAAATAACCCTTTTAAAAACTACATAGAAGATTGTGTACAGCCAGTAAATAAAACTTACAAATGCTTGACAAAACAAAGCCAGACAATATGTCCTCCTCTTCAACCCCAGACAGTCTAACTCGTACATTTTCACCTGGCCCTGCACGTTTAACCTTATCTTCATCACAGAATACGGCAAGAACTTTAACATGAGCCTGCAGATAATATATAAACTCCTCAATCAACATTTACAAAGTGTTGTTCATCTATGGTTTAAAAAAAAAGGGGTTCAGAATGACACCTTATTTGGCATGACCACCATGGAATCGCCCTCACGCACACTACCAGATTCTACTTTGCCCATGACAACAGTTCCCATGTCCTTGAATTTGTCTATAATAGGCATCCTACACGTATGAAATTTTAATAAATAATATCAGTCAATAATTCTTCTTAACCATATATCCAAGATAAAAGCAATCAGGAATCAAATTTGTTAAACAACAAACATTTTCATCAGAACAAGTCACAGAATTGGAATCCAGAAAATCATTTATATATGAAAATAATTGGGTGAGAAACTAGATTACATTGTAATTAAACAAGTGTAAAACACATTAGAGGTTTAAAATAATAATATTAACTAATTGACTAAATAAAAGCATATCCTAATCCAATACACAATGTACACTTTGATTGTACATTTCATTGGTGACAGAAAAATAAAATAAAAAATGAGTTAAAACATGAACAACAAATCAGACTTGTAAAGCAAAAGAATGGCTTCCACTGAGACTGCAGAAAGGGTGGGGGTCAAAATGGAATAAGTAATTAAGCTGAGAGTGAGCAGACTACGAGTTTGGTTAATAATAGTGAAATCTAAAGACAGAATCACACCTAAATGGACCTTTGGGATCTCGTTGAGGAATTTCAGTAGCATCCAGGGCTTCAAAAAGGCAGGGACCACCCCACCAAGAACAAACACTTTTATCCACTCTTGTTTTCATGTTTGTACCAATCAGACCAGATATTGGCAGGAACTGGACATCTGCAAGTAAAAAAAATTAGCACAACTGGTAAGATTCCCATATCCCCATGCAACCAAACCATCACATATTCAAAATCTACAAATAATTTTATTGCTGCAAAGAAGAAATTCAAATTACATTTATGATAGAATTTTCAACACGATGATCAATTCATAACATCCATTTTTTGTTACAGTGTACCTGTAAGATAATATAATATCAATTAAGGTACCACACAGACAAGCTATGTACATAGGCTTGTCTTGCTTAAAAGCATCACACTAATCTTTTACCTTAAAAATTAAGATGGCCTGAGGAGAGGTTTGGTTCAAAACTGTGCAAATGTCCCAAACCCATTTATAATGAGGGCTACCACATACATTAAAAAAACAATAAACTAATACTCATAATCACAACAGCCCCAACATTAAAAACATGCTCATTGATTTAACTCATCAAGCAAAGATCAATTTACAGAAGCAATTTGGTTGAATTCAGGTTAGCAGATTCAGAAAACTGCTTAAAAAATATGTTTGATGTTAATTTAGAGATATATATAATTTTAAATCAATAGTTGACCTACATGGCTCAGCTGAGTTGAATTTTAAAATGGAATGCCCTATATTTGGATGCAAGCATAAAAAAAATTGGCACAAAATTCCTACGATCACTCATACCTAGCCAATCCTAAAGAATTTCCAATATTAATCATCACATAGGAGCTCTTCCAGCATTTTAAACTTCACGCCCACCAGCTTCAGGCACATCTTAAGAGTTCAAATTCATTCAAGACATCAGTTAGACTCTCCTGGGATGTGCCACTAACAAGGCCTACCTATTCTCGCAATGAAGCCCAGCTTTTGAACCCTCAAAAAAAATATATACTTTCTTGGAATGATTGCCAAGATATCTCTAAACATATACCTAATCGTAAACTTTATAAGGTCCCAAAAATTTCCACTCATCAAAAGTACATAGGCCATTACAGAGCCACCTTTCAAGGAAAAGCCAAAAACCACACCATCTTCCAAAGGCATACAGTATCAAAAAGAATCAAGGTGGAGTAAAGCCACCATATTCTGGGCTCACCCCAGTTCCTAATTCGGACCATTTTTACATTGACAAAACCTAGTAGTCTTCCACAATATCTAATTGTGGGTATGAAAGAAAAATGGTAATAATAGAAAAGGCTACTACAATCTGATGACATCCCATTACCAACCAATGCAAACAATATACCATAAAAAATGGGTTCCAAAAAACCATTAGACCATCACCACTTACAAGAATACCAGAAGACATCTCTAACACACCAAATCATTGCATTCCAGGAAAATATCTCTATCAATAGATTTTAATACCATTCAAAAATTCATACAAACGTGTCTAGAAGCTAACAAAAAATGTAACATACTAACAAGATTTCACTCATCAAAAAAAAAAAAAAAAAACATACTAACAAGATTTGCCAAAAAAGAAAAAGACATCTTCCAATACCTTTCTTCACATTGTATCCTGACACCTTTAGAAATGGTGTCATCTTGGACTCAATTTCATCGTACCTGGGAGACATGCAACATGAAGAAACTAATGAAAAACACTAGCCTAGACAAGCACAAAATACAAATTTAAACATAAAGAGGAAAAGCACCTTTCTTTTGACCAATTGACTGTAGGGTCATCCATTTTATTTACAACAACAAGCAGCTTTGACACACCCAAGGTTTTAGCAAGCTGAACATGTTCACGAGTCTGTCCACCTCTCTCATATCCAGTTTCAAACTCTCCCTTTCGAGCAGAAATTACCTAAATAGAGAGAGAGAGAGAGAGAGAGAGAGAGAGAGAGAAATATCCAAATGCAGGACACATCAAATATTAAAGCAGAGAATAACAAAATGTTAAAAATGCAGATCATTTTATCTCAAGCAGGAAATTTATAACAGCACTCACCAAAACGCCAACATCAGCTTGAGATGCACCACTGATCATATTTGGGACATAACTTTTGTGACCCTGAATAAAAACAAATAAATAATTTTTCCCCAAGAAGACAAAATTTGAAAGTTATATTTAAAATAAAAGGGAAAATAAGGATTTCAAAAACAGGAATTGCAACAAAAATATATTTAGACCAGAACAATTCTTTGTCAATCTACTAGACCACTATAAGCAAAATATTTTAACCAGATAGTCAAATGCAATCTTTTATGATTACTCATATAATTCCATATGTAAATAGCAATAAATACAGTAAGTGCCCAAAGAGTGGACAGGGTAGATGGGACACCCCTGATCCAACCCCAACCCACCCCGTTGTCATCCCCAATAATGGGGGTTGAATCCCCCGCACCCGCGAACCTATAATTTGTACCAGGAAAACAAAAAATAAATTATCTGCCTTGGGCCTCATGAGCTCCAATCTGCCTATGAGGCCCCTAAACTAGAGACAAGTGTTACTTCTCAATTAGAATATGAAACACCAAATCTAACACTTATACTAGCATCCCACAATATTTAGTTATTCTAGTGGACACGTGATTTAAACAACATGGAAGGAAACAAACAGAGTCTGTTTGAAAACAGTACTGTGGACACTAAAGTTCACTCACCGGTGCATCTAAAATTGTAAATCTTGTCATCTCTGTTTCAAAATGTGCTCTTCCAACTTCAACAGTCTTACCCTGCAATCAGCATTACTTTTTTTTTTTGATAAGTAAGAATAGAATATTATTAATAAAAGAAAAGCAAGAGAAACACAAAGTTCACGGTAGTGAACAAAGGAAAAAAAGAAACAACAAGACAAAAAAAAAAAAAAACAAAACAAAAACAAAAAACAAAACAAAAAAACAAAACAGCCCCTAATCTATTCTAATAGAGGAAATAAAATCCGTAAGGGTAGAACAATCTGAGAAACCCCAACATCGAGACCAATCAAAGAGGGTCCTTTGGCACAACTCTAATAACTGAACCACAGTTTTTCCCTCATTCTCAAAAGCCCGCCGATTCCGCTCAGACCAAATAGTCCACATTAAACAGCCTGGGACCAAGTCCCAGATATCAGAACTATGCTTCCCAAGCCAATGAAACCAACAAAATAATAAGTCCTCAACTGAACCTGGCATGACCCAATCGATCCCAAACAACTGAAGCATATGCATCCACAAAGAATGAGCTATCGGACAAAAAAGTAACAGGTGATCCACAGATTCCGCATTACAACAGCACAAATAACAACGATTCACCATAGGACGACCACGACGCATAAGATTATCCAAAGTTAGAATCTGACCATGAGCTGCTGTCCACATAAAAAAATCCACCCTATTAGGAACCTTAATTTTCCAAATACCCTTCCAAGGGAAGGTGGAGGGATCTGCATTACGAATCTTATGATAGAAAGATCGAGTATCAAACTTCCCATTGCCATTAAGATCCCAACAAAGCCTATCACAACCTCCACCCCTAGGGATTCGGGTTTGAATGAAGTGGAGGAGGGAGTAGGAAGCCGCTAACTCCCAATCCTCGAATGCCCTCTGAAATCTTAAACTCCACACTCTGTCATTATCACCCGCTGAAGGACTTAACACATCAGAAATACAAGCCTCTTTATTAGCTAAACACAAAAATAACTGAGGATAAAGACTTTTAAGAGTGACATCCCCAGTCCATTTGTCATGCCAAAAAAGAGTACGAGATTCATCCCCCACCACAAAAGAGAAATACTTAGCAAAAGTTTCCCACCCTTCACTAATACTCCGCCATAACCCACAACCATGGGCCCTACTACAAGCTCTAGTGCACCAACCCCCTTTTCCCTCCCCATATTTCATGGCTATGACCCTTCGCCACAGATGAGAGGTTTCATAGCCATACCTCCAAAGCCATTTCCCTAAGAGGGCCTAATTAAACGGCGCCAACTTACGAACTCCTAAACCACCCAACTCACGCGGTAAGCAAACCTTTTTCCCAAGCCACCAAAGGATATTTGAAACACTCAACTGATGAACCCCACAAGAAGTTCCTTTGAATGCGTTCCAATCTAGTCGCCACAGCTTTGGGGATAGTAAAAAGGGAAAGGTAATATGTCGGAAGGCTTGAAAGGGTACTCTTCAATAAGGTGAGTCTACCACCCTTCGACAAATAAAGCCGCTTCCATCCAGAAAGCTTCTTTTCCATCCTCTCAAGGATCGGATTCCAAATGGAGGGTGTTTTATACACAGATCCCAAAGGCATACCCAAGTAAGTCATAGGCAAACTGCCCACTCTGCACTGAAGGATATTAGCCAAAGACTGAATGTTACGCACCTCCCCAATAGGGACACTTTCACTTTTCCCCACATTCACCTTCAAACCAGTAAAAACTTGAAAACAAGTCAAAGCCAGCCTAATAGACAGAATCTGCTCTCTAGAGGCATCACAGAAAAGAATGGTATCATCAGCAAATAAAAGATGAGAAACACGAATACCAGTAGAATTAATAGGACCCACATGAAAGCCCTGAATGAAGCCACCTTCCTCAGTTTTCTTCATGATACGACTTAAGACCTCCATGATCAAAGAAATAGGAGGGGAGACAAAGGATCGCCTTGTCTGAGACCTCTAGAGCTACCAAAAAAACCAGCAGGAGATCCATTAACCAGAACTGAGAAGCGAACGGTAGAGACACAAGTCTTTAACCATCTCCTCCATCTATCCCCAAATCCCATCCTCTCCAACAGATAAAACAAAGTGTCCCAATTCACATGGTCATAAGCTTTCTCAATATCCAACTTACACACCACCCCCGGGGTACGACACTTCAGTCTATCGTCTAAACATTCGTTGGCAATAAGCACTGAATCCAAAATCTGTCTACCACCAACAAAAGAATTTTGAGACTCTGAAATAAGATTATCCAGCACCCGCCTCAATCTGTTAGCTAAAACCTTGGACAAAAGCTTATACACACTGCCTACTAAACTGATAGGCCTAAAATCTTTAATATTCAATGCGTTATTTTTTTTGGGAATCAGAGATAGAAAAGAAGCATTTAGAGACCGTTCAAACTCTGAGCTCCTATGAAAATGATCAAAGAAAGCCATGACATCTATTTCCACAACACTCCAGCATTTTTGAAAAAAAGCCATAGTGAAACCATCAGGACCTGGGGCTTTATCATCCTCCATCTCTTGAAGAACCTTTACCACTTCCTCCTTAGAAAATTCCCTCTCTAATTCAAGCCGCTCATCCTCTTCAATTCTAGAAAACTCTAATTCATCCATAGAAGGGCGCCAAGAATCTGACTCAGTGTACAAACTCTGATAAAAATGGACCACCTTAGAGGTCACCTCTTCCTCATCCTCATAGAGGACACCATCCACCTCTATACCCCGAAGATAATTAGTTCTTCTATGGGAATTTGCAACCCGATGAAAAAAGCGAGTATTATTGTCCCCCTCCTTCACAAATAAAAACCTGGACTTTTGTCTCCAAAAAATCTCCTCCAAAGAGGCAAGATGTGCAATCTCTCCTTTAATCTGAGTACGACGAGTTTGATCCTCATGAGAAAGACCTGACAGGTCCTCCCTAGCATCCAAACCCAACAATTCTGATAAAAGACATTTCTTCCTAAAGGCCAAATCCCCAAATTCCTCCTTATTCCACTTTTTCAAGTCCTCTTTAAGAGCTTTTAATTTACGACCCAGAATAAAGCTAGGAGAACCCGAAAAGCAATACCCATTCCACCATTGCCGAACCCTCTCTACAAAACCATCTTCTTTCAACCACATATTCTCGAACTTAAAAGCACTCCGGCCTTTACTAACACTACCCGCCACCACCAACAGAGGACAATGATCAGAAACTACACGAGGGAGAACCCTTTGAGACACGTTTCCAAAGTGATCCACCCAATCCACCGATGCCAAGGTTCTATCAATTCTTGACATACAATCTGACCCCGAATCTCTAAACCAAGTAAAGGAAGCCCCTTCAAGGGGTAAGTCCACAAGGTAATTAGCCTCAATGAAGTCTGAAAAAGCAAACATAGCCGGACTAAAAGCCTCACAACCAAGTCTCTCACTCAGATATCGAATGATATTGAAATCCCCAAAAACACACCATGCCGTATTCCACCTAGAGTGCATCCTTGAAAGTTCTTCCCACAGAGCACCCCGCTGAGAATCTTCATTAGGCCCATACACTCCTGAACAAGCCCATACAAAATCATCTACAACCCCCTTGAATAAAACATTAACAGAAAACCGCCCAACAGCACAATCAACTTTTTCAAAAACTCTCTTGTCCCAAACCAGTAACACCCCCCCATGCAGTATTGACTGCATCTAGAACAACCCAATCTAAGAATGGACTACCCCAAAGGCTTCAAACAACAAAAGAGTTTAAAGAAGATAGCTTAGTTTCTTGAAAGCAAACTATATCACACTTCCACTCCTTGAGAAGATTTTTACATACCTCTCGCTTCTGAGGATTATTTAATCCCCTAACATTCCAAGAAAGCAGCCGTAAACTCATTTAAAACTAGCAATCACCCCCGTACCTACTGAGAGGTCTCTGTTCCTCCCCTTAGATGCAACCCCATCATAATTAATAGAAGAAAACAAACCTTTGAGTTCCCTAAGCCCTTTCTGCTTAGAGTTCACATTACCATTAGAAGACCCAACACTGACAACATCAACACAGTCTTGTTCAAGAAGACGAAACAGAGCCAAGCATTGATCTTCGTGCTTCACAATAGGAAAACCCACAATTCTACAAAAAATTTTCATCAGATTACAGACCCATTTCGAATTTTCCTCCGCTGACCCCCGAAACTCTCCCTCATCACCTTCCTGGATCACCTCCAACTCCTTATGTCCATTGGGATCCCATTTAGAAGGAGGTGAGCATTCCAAAAAACCATTCTCATCCTCACCATGAAAAAGACCACTAGGACTAACCACACTGTGCTTCCACTGACTCAGTAGATGCTCATGCCCATCCTGAAGCACCTCAACCCCACCCACTTGGCCCGGCACTACAGGCTCAGCATTAGGACTACTCCAATCTCCTCCCTTCTCACCTGAAACCACCATAAAATCATCTCTCTCTCCAAAATAGAGATCATCCCCACTACCCAGACCCGACAGAGGAGAAAAAGAGTTATGGGTAGCAACGGCCTTGCCGTCACCAACTATCGGAGTATGGGTCACGTCCCCCATCCTCCGATTAGTCACCACCGCGCCGGAAAACGCAAGAAAGGACCCCGCCGTCACACTCGCCGGCGCATCCGCTGTCACAGGCAACCCGGTAACCACCGTCGTGCTCGCCGGAACTGCTGCTGGCACCAGCGACCCAGGAACCTTCCTCGGGCTTGCTCTGGAGCTCTCCCCTACAGCCCACGAAACGTGATCCTCAGTAGAATCCTTTAAGGCTATGGGTTTGACCAAAA
Source organism: Quercus ilex subsp. ballota (assembly GCA_032727855.1). NCBI lineage: Eukaryota > Viridiplantae > Streptophyta > Magnoliopsida > Fagales > Fagaceae > Quercus > Quercus ilex. The sequence goes on from CM064917.1 coordinate 27,365,660, forward strand.
TGCCCTTAAGTGGAAAATCAGAGTCCACAAGCTGGGCTTCGGCAAGCCCACCAGAATGTTTAATAATTTCTGGCCCGCCACTTACATCCTTGGGCCAGCTGAAATCCTTTGCATCCAGGTAAGTCACATAACGTTTCTCGCCCTCCATTTTGCACACTCTCAAAGCCAAAGAAGCATGGTTCAACTTAAAAGTACAAGTCCGCGTGGGTCTGCCATTTATGACCGAGACTTTGCCTTTTAAAACTAAACCATTCTCTGCATGGCCTCCAGGACTCCTGTTCTGTTCCAAAATAGCTCCAAATTTTTCAAAATTCCTAAACTTACGCTGATGACCAACAGCAGACAAAATTTTCCCACTCCGGTCCCACCAGTAGACTGACCACCTCCTCCACCACCATTTTTGGAGGATGCTTCAGCCATAGAAACTGGTTTAGCACCAGTGAAAAATTCCCTCATCTCTCTCTGAAACAAAGACCAACCTGCACAATTGGAACTTGCTGGTATCATAACACACCCTCGGCGAGCCCCGCCATAGTATTCAGCTATGACCACAAAAACACCAGCCTTATTCGACCTCCCACAAAATTCCAACAACTTATTATTATCCCGGAACGGTCTGCACAAGGAAACTTTCCCCGGAACCCAATCCCGAATATCAGCAAAGCAAGAAAGGATCCACGCCAATCCTTTTCGTCCTACCCAGATAGTATGCTTGACATGCCGGCTGCTCTCATGAATAGCATAAGAATCATGTCGCCCACCATTGAAAGAAAAAGAGAAGAGCTTTGCATCAATACGGAAAGGAAACTTTCTACCCCCCTGAACCGATACAGTGGGAGAGGTAAAAAGGTTTGAAGCTGGTTTGGTATCGGTTTTTGGTAGGGAGATAATGGTATCAGTTTCAGGTAGGGAGATAGTGGGTTACTGTGGAGGTGTAGGTACAGAAGGTTTAATAGGCAAAGAGGATGATTGTAAGGGGTGTGACGGTGGGCAAAAACTGGAAGGGATAGAGGGATGACAAAAGGTGTATGGAGGCAAACCAAAAGGTAGGAGTTGAGGTGGGAATAGAAACGGATAGGGAGGGAGGGAAGGAATATGTGGTACAGCCGATGGTAGGAAGGGGGGGAGGGAGGGAGAAGGGGGGGGGGGGGTTGAAGGTGGGGGTGAGGGTGGGGGAGGGGTGGGGAAGGGAGAGACCCATCAAGTGCATAACTTATCAATCAAAAAAAATCTAGGGTACATACATGTGGGTCCAAATAGCAAGTTCTAAACATCTCTGAACGGAACAGTTTCTCCTCAGTCTAAAAAATACATTCTTCCTTTTTATTGGTAAGTTACATAAGCACCCAATGGGTTTTGAACCCACGACATAACCCTCCATCACATTCTTATGGAGCAAAAACTACCATTTGAGCTAGAACTCCTCTTTCTAATAATATTCTCATTACTTATTAAGAAATAATATCTATGATTAGAAAAGTTTCATGAATGGAAAAGAGTATATAGCCTGTCAAGTTAAGCCAATTTTATCATCATATTATTTGAATCATACCTTGACTCTCTCCTCTTCATTAGTGTCCATAATATAAGCCATATACCTAGGACAATAACAACAGTTGTAGTCAGCTACGGAGAAAGAATTAACAGAGAATTAAAGCCCATGTGCCATGCCCTGGATTTTGACGATAAATTTTGATGCAATTTCAACTGAAAGGATCATTTAACAACAGGCTTTGTAGATATTCATCCATCAAGAAGAACAAGCAGGAAGGATGTCAAGGGGAAAAGGGGCAAGGAATAATATGACTAAAGAACATATAAGCCACACAATTCAGCATACAAAGATGCCAAAAAACATATGCACATAGAACTAAATTACCATCAATTGCTAGTGAAATTCATCATTCATATTCAAGAATAAGTTACTATCAAAATGAGAAAAAAATTTCTGAAAACGGAATAATTAGGAATGTGGAAGTTATTGGGTAATTTTTTCAACAAAAGTTACTAGCTAAAACTTTTATTTTATAAATTAAAATAGGAAAATATAAAAATTATTGATGTTTACACAAACAAAGCAAAAGGACATTGTATCCTTTTAAACCCCCAAGTTTCTAGATTCCCACTGTCTTGTACCAATAAGCCACTTTTTTCTTGATCAATCACAAAAAGGATGTAGCATACATTTTTATTGGTAAGTTCACACCTGCACCCAGTGGGTTTTTTTTTTTTTTTTTTTTTTTTTTTGATAGGTAATAGAAGTTTTATTGAATAGAAAAGTACAATTTTGTACAATGTGTTCACACCTGCACCAAGTGGTTTTTGAACCCATGATCTTACCCTCCACCCTTACCAATTGGGGAGGAGATGTCATTTGAGATTAAGGCTCATTGGCTTGAAAGTTACAAATGCACCCAATAGGTCTTGAATCCAAAATATTCCCCTGCACCTTGCTCCATAAAGGAAAGAGATGTCATTTGACCTAGAGCTCATTGGCACAACAACTTATGTGTTAACTTATAAAGATGATCCTTTTGTTGGACATCAAGGTCCTATCCCCACCCTTTATTAGGGACTTAAATATCTACAAGAGCTGAATCCCAATGATAATCAGATCATAATCCTTTCCCGTTATGCTCTAGGGCCATATACTCCTTTAAAAGGTGTGCCTTCTGCTTACTGATCATCGCAAGTAATTCTAAATTAAACTCACTATCCTTATAGCACCTTTAGCATAATTGCATAAATCAAATCATTTTTTGCAGAAGCATTCCTTAAGGGCCCAATGTTATACAATATTTCCAGTAAAAACAATATCCAAAATAGATATCAGTAAAAGATTACACTATCTCATTTTAGGGTAAAAAACAGTAAAATAGTGTTGACATCTTGTAAGATAATCTCATCTAGGGTTCTCATTTTTCCCCTAAAGCTATGCTTCTTATTAATAAAGAAAATATGAGACCGGAACTTAGACCAGAAGTTCAGTAGACGGTTGTCAGTGTATAGTAAACTGCTTAAAATAGATATCTCTCAATTTGACAGATTTGTAAGACCAATCAATTTGGGACACTAAACCTCCAAAATACATAAAAATTATAGGAAAATAATAATGGACTCTTCTTCCTTGAATCTTCTGAGATACATCATCAAACCTTGATTAACACTAGCTAAGAAGTGAAGCATGATCTCACCAGCTTTCTCTACTTTTGTCCTTTGCTTCTTTTTCATATTTTTGAATTGTCCGATCATCTACCTGACCACTGAGGAAAAGTATCTGGCCTCCAGTAGTGGACTTACCAGCATCTGCAATTAAGACAAAAAAACATAATTATAAATCTATGAAGCATAAGCATTTTGTTTGAGTGGTCTCGTGCTTGGGGTTTCCACCAAGTGATTGCACTCCATTGTTTCTAGAGTCTCTGTCTTTTTGTACACAATTTGCTATATTTTTTGTATTCTTTGGCTACTTCCTGCAATCTCTGCAGGAATTAGTATTTTCTAATAAAATTATTCTTGCTTATAAAAAAAATCTATAAAGCATAAAATAAGAACAGATGAACCACATCCATATACTCTATCAACTTGTTTGGGAGAGGTGAAAGTAATGGAATGAAATGGATCTTTATGGGATTTTTATCTTTAATGACTTTGAGGGAATAAACATTCCAGTCTAGTCCTTCCCAAGCATTCCTCTAAAAAGTGGGAGGAAAACTCGTTCTTTTAATGTCATGGGGGTGAAATATTGATTTTATCTGTAAAAATTATAATAATAATAATAATAAAATTTGAAGAGTTTACCTATCAAAAAAAATTGAAGAGTTTGCTAATACAATATATATATATATATATATATATTTCTTTCCTTTACATTATTATGCAAGAGCATCCAGGAAAAAAAACTAAGGCCCAATAGTTTAATAATTAATAAGACTAGTCTTCTATTTCTCAATGTTATGTTCAATTTATCATTATGTATTTAGCATTTTAAAAGGTCATGTAACTAACTTGTGACTTCTTTTTTTTCTTTTTTGATAAGTAATAATGCTTCATTAAATGTAAATAGAAGAGTACAATGAAACCAAGAGTACACAAGCAGTGTACTAAGCAAACCGCAAAAAGTCAAAACTAAGATGCATGGAAAGTATGACTATCAAGTAATTCAAGAAAAGAAGCAAAGGTCATGTAACTAACATGTGACTTCTAATGAAGCTGGATGGTTAAGAATTAATTGCTATACATAAAATGAAACTTTAGGATTCAGGGTTATTAAAGAATATAACAAACAGTCTCTTTTGAGCCATTGTACAATCTTTTCTTATCTAATCTATGAAATTCCATATTTGAATACTTCCTGAGCTCTTTAAGCCAAGAAATTGATATTTGATTGTTCCAACTTCAAAACTATTTTCTTCTCCTAGCTGTAATCTTATTTATTTGCTGAAGATTTCTTCTTAAACCCTTCTACTAGATCTAAGTTCTCCTCGCCGCATCAAATTCCTTCCTTTATAAACTTCCAAGCACACACAATTTCCATTCATTCCTTTAAAATTTTCCCATTCCATTTGTTTATACTATTTTTTATAAACTCCCCAGCATAGTGACTTATCAAAAAAAAAAGAACCACCCAACATAGTGTAGAACAAGAGTAATGCTAGGACCACAACTTGTCCGCGATTGTGAGTGAAGTTGTGGACCCACCACTTTTACTCAAAAGTTGTGGTCCTAGCATTTTTGTTAGAACAAAATTAACAAATGCAAAAAGAAAAGGTTTATCTATAGAAAAGATGCCACAAAACCAATAATTCCCCTAGTTCCCCTTTCAGTCACCGATTGTCCAAAACACCAAATGAATTATGGGAACACAATGAGAGTCACAACTACAGCATCTTATATATATATATATATATATATAAAAACGGCCACAGCATCTAATTACTGTATCAAACAAATTTTAAGTTGTAATAAAGTTATACTTTTATCCACACAAGGGGAAGCATGCAGTGATCCCCACCATATGATCTCACACCATCAACTGCCAACGCACTATATGCTATCTACATATATTATTCACATCAACATTATATTTGTGAATAGCTACACACACCTGCTAAAAGAAAGATAAATTCAGAGAATACATGAATACGAAAGAAATGAACTCCTTATATCCCCACTATATGATCTCACACCATCAACTGCCAATGCACTATATGCTCTATATATATATTATTCACAAATATAATGTTGATGTGAATAATATATATAGAGAGTGAACCACTTCTCTAACAGAATCACATTCCACTGAATTATTCTTCCTGTTTACTCCAACTCGAGCTCTGCTCAATCAAATTTCCACCACCCTACCAAGCCAAGGAGGCTCTAAATTGACAATCAATCCTGCACTAAGTTTCTCCCATTTGATTTCCAGAAAACAAAATTGTAACTTCATAAGAAACCTATAGATCCCCCTTGACATTCCTTACATGTCCCCTGCATGCCTGAATTCTACCATACCAGCAAAATTTTGCTTTATGTTTCTTTAATCTTTGGTCGTATTATGAGTGCTTGAGAGTTGCTCATAAAAGGCATTTCCCAAGGAAATGGATTGGTACACCAGTGTTGCATGCATGGCGAATCCATGGATCATCTTTCGCTTCACTGTCTAGTTGCCTACGATTTGTGGTCATTAGTCTAGTCAGATTTTTGGGTACATTGGGTGATGCTGTCAAAGGTGATAGATTCTCTTGCTAGAAAGGGATGCATGGAAGGTATCATAACAGTTCCATCTGATCTACAACTCGTAATTGTATTATGTGGTTAATTTGGAGGGAGTGAAACACACTTTTGATGGAATGGAGAGATTTGTAATTGAACATAAGTCTATTTTGAGCATTCTCTATTTTAATGGTGCACAATGATTGAGGGATCTCTTATAATTTAGTTGATTTCATGAACAGTTTGAACCTTCAATTGTAATTTTTAGGAATCTCTCATTATAGTGCTTCCCTTGTATTAATAAAATTTCTTATTACTCACCAAAAAAAATCTCATACTTTCATGGCATTTTGTTTTCCATTCTCAAACTACTCAAGGAAATACAGCCAAAACATAGTTTCACATCCTACAAGTGAAAAGAAAAATTTTCTTCCCTTGGCATAAGATTGGCCAGGGTTTGAGAGCCACCCTAGCACAAGCAATACCCACCTCCCCACCGCAAAAAATAAAAAATAAAAAAAGTAACCATCATCACTACTTATCCAGATAACTACAATGTGTATCTCTACTGCAGACAACACACATCAACTATAGCAACATCAATTAGCCAGTCAAAGATAAACATCCAAAAGAGAGAATAGATCATATCACCAACATTTTATCTTTAAGAAAAGCCATAAAGTGGATCAACGTACCCACGTGGCCAATGAAGACTACATTCAAGTGCCTCTTCTTCGGTAATTCCTTCTCAAAAGTTGCTTCATCGTCTAGGGCAGAGTTTTCCTTCTCTTTCACTATAATTCCAAGCCAAGAAGTCAGCACAATAAAATGATAACTGGATTGGATTGAACACTAACAGCAAAAGCCCATGGCTAAAAAAAATATAATTAAAATTTGCAAATAATTATAACCAATGAAAACAAACATTAGAATCAAAAAATACTTTCATAGAACCTTTCTTTTCAACCTCTACTGCCTGATTGTGGATCTCTTCCTTTGAATCTGAAACCAACCAAGGCAAAAAAGCTCTTCAGATGATATTTTATATATTAAACTCATATCACAGATATCAAGACAAGACAACACTAATACAAAAATGAAGGCAGCTTGCATCAATGAACAAGTGATCAACATATAACGGCAAGCAACTACAGAGTGAATATTTCACTTCTTTCCATAAGAAAGCAAACCAGGGACTGGTTTTTCCCCAAACAAGATCAAATATATTAGTCAATAACAATCACAATTAACAACTATACCAAATGACCCATAATAGTAAACATTGCGAGTTATAAAAATGTAATGTCCTCAACATCATTAATTTTTATTAAAAAATATTAATAAAAGAAAAGGCGCCTTCCTGTACATGAGATGCATACTGGAGAGGCAAATAATCAATACAAAGTACAATAGTCAAGAAACTTGTCAAGAAACTCTAAGGGCCCGTTTGGATTGAGAGGGGAAGGAGGGAGAGCGGAGGGGAGTAGAGAAAAGTTAGCTAAAAATAGGCTAATTCTGGGTCAAATATACTCTAGTCCCCCTCAATCCAAATGGACCATAAGAGAGAGGAACTCAAGTGGCCTGGAATAATAGCCATCCAGTCAAACAAAGATAGTAATACAAGCATCTTAGGCTTTGCCATGGATCATCCGGAGACCTTCAAATGCACAGCCTTCCAACTGTTGCCACTCCTAAACTTGCCAAACCACCCCATCCAACATGCCATGCCAACAAATCCACAACTCAGCAAGGCACAACTTAATGTACCCCAAACACACACAAAACCAATGACCATAACTCCCTAGATAATATGATCCACATTCTCTCCTTTCTTCTTGCACAGAAAACACCAATCAACCACAATAATCCCTCACCTTAAAAGATTTTCTAGAGTAAGAATTTTCCTCCCCATGGCAGTCCCCACAAAGAAGGAAATTTTTAAAGGACTTTAACCTTCCAAATAGATTTCCATTAAATTCAGTTAGCATTGCCAACTCCCAATCATGGACAGCCATTGCAAAATGCAACATGCCCATGCATGGACCCCATATTCCAACATAGATAATCAGCCACAGCTGCCAACTTAATAAGAGCAGTACTGTAAAGAGTTGGAAAAAAAATCCTTCAAAGCCCCATCACCGCCCCACCAATCCCAAAATGTGACCTTGGTACCACTACCAACCTCAAAACTAATAAATCTGGAAAACTGCCCCCACCCCATTCTAATAAACTTCCAAAGATTAAAACCATATCTTCCCTGCACTTTCTTCAAACACCATCAGCCCCAAACACACCCATATTTACTCGCCACTAAATTCTTCCACATAGCCTTCTCCTCTGTGGCAAAAAACCACAGCCACTTCCCCACAAGCGCTCTATTAAACAATACAACATCTGTTACACCCAAACCACCCTACTGGATAATAGCACAAACCGTTTTCCCATTTACAAGATGAAATTTAAAGTCATTACCCATACAACCCCAAAAGAAATTCCTCTGAAGTTTCTCAATTCGCCAAGCAATGCTAACAGCAGGGGCTGGAAATAAAAGAGAAAATAAGTAGGCAAACAAGATAGAGTACTTTTAATTAGAATGAGACAACCCCCCTTACACAAATATATCTTCTTTCACCTCGCCAATCTCTTATCCATCTTCTCAAGAATAGGATTCCAAATTTCTGTGGACTTAAATTTAGCTCCTAACAATAATCCCAAGTACTTCGTAGGCATATGAGAAACCTTACATCCCAGAATAAAAGCCAACTCTCCCATATCCTTTTTTTTTATTTTTTTTTATAAGACCAACTCTTCCATATCCTAAACTACCCCTACAGGAACAAGCTATGATTTAATCAAATTTATTTTTAAACTTGAAACAGCTTCAAAACAAAGTAAAACACACTTAAGATGCAATAGCTCATCTGGATCAATACCACAAAATATCAGTGTATCATCTGCAGAAAGATGGAAGATACTGCCCCTCAACAGCTTTATCTAGAAGTTTACTAAGAGCCTCCATCACAATCACAAATAAAAGAGGCAACAAAGGATCACCTTGTCTCAAACCCCTCAAGCTACCAAAAAACCACTCGGACTTCCATTGATTAGAATCAAAAACTGAACAGTTGATAACAAGACGTGATCCAAGCTCTCCACTTCTCACTAAAACCAAACTGCTCCAGCAAGTACAATAGAAAATCCCAATTCACGTGGTCATAAGATTTTTTCAAATCAACCTTGCACAACACCCATGTTATTCCAGCCTTCAATCTACTATACACTCATTAGCAATCAAAACTGAATCAAGAATTTAACTACCTTTGATAAATGTGTTTTGGATTGGGAGAGAAGCTTCCCTAACGCATCTTTCAACCTATTAATGAGGACTTTTGCTAGGATCTTGTACGCACTCCCAATGAGACCAATGGGTCTCAAATCTTTGATCTCCAAAGCTCTGAAATTCTTTGAGATAAGAGCAACAAAGGTCACATTCATGCTTCTCTCAAATAAACCATATTAATGAAAAGCCCTAATAGCATTCATAACCCCCTCCCAAAGTGTGATAGCTTTGGAAAGTGATTGCCTAGGGTTTACCATTTGTTTTTCTTCCCCAATTCACTGTTTTCACACCAAAAATCCATCGATGATCAAACTCCTTCAAAATTCAAAAAAAAAATTAGTAGCCAAACATCCCTAATTCCCTAAACATCATACCCCATCCAAAAAAACCTTCAAAAACTTATTAAGAAACCTAATCTAGAGCTGAATTTTTTAAGATCCTGCGTCAAATTGGTATCAAAGCCCACTAAAGCTTATATACTATATCAACATGTCAACAAAATGAAATAATCCGACTCTGATTAGATACCCAAACACTCCATTAGAAACTAAGGTCTAAAAAGCTCGAGTAGGATACAACACTGCAATTATATTCCCATGCCAATTCAACTACTCTAAGAATTTTCATAATTGAATTGGAATATTAATGAGATTCCCAGAAATTCAATATCTTTGTTTTCAACAGTTTACCAATTAGAATAACAAGTGAACTTAACTAGAAACTACACGCAATTAAATAGAACCATACAACATGATCTTTGATAAGACTACCAACCTTCCTCCATCTTATCCACTTTCTCAAGTTCTTCATGTTGTGCAATTTCATCTTCAGCATTAACAACCCCATTGTTATCTTCCGCTAAGTTCCAATATAAACATAAACAATATACATATATATATATATATATATATATATATATTCAAACAAAGAACAATACTCAACCATCCTTATTGTATATGGGAAAAACAGGTTTACCTATCATCTCAGTGGTATCGGCCGAGTCGAGCTGTAAAGATCGGATCTCCTCCTCAATATCTACCATTTTTTTCTCATCAATATCTACAATTTTAAACAAGTAAATTCCATTAATTTCTCAAAATTCACATCCTGCGAGAGCAATAATCTCCACAAATCCAAGCTCAATTTATAACTAACAACAATTCCATTAAAAAAAATTAGATTTTCTCATCAAATCCCCTAAAAGATAAACAAAAAACAAAAAACAAAAAAAAAAACTGAGAAATAAAAATTCGCAAAGTTTATTGATAAATTCAGATAAAAGTTAAGATATTTCAGACCAGAGCTCACATAAACACAAAGATCTGTAAAAGATTGTTTCGAAAAATGCATGTGGGAATAAAAGCAAAAAAAAACACAAATTTAGATACACAATAATCAGAGAGAGTCAGAGAGAGAGAGATTTGGAAACGTACCCATGGTGAAGTGGGCGCTAAGATTTGTGTTAGGGTTTTTGAGAGAGAGAGAGAGAGAGAACGAGCTACGATAATGTAAAAGGAGGCGTGTGGGTTTAGAATGGAGTTCGAGAAATCAGTACGATTGGCGTGCCAAAAGGCTGTCGCGTTCGGTATATATGCGATGCTGTTTCAGTAAGCACACAACTTTTATTTTTCACCTCGCATATATGTTAAGGCTAAAGGCGGTTAGGGCTCCGCTCCAAATATCGACCCGATTAATCTCTTTGCGCAAAACATTTATTCTAGCTAATTAAGGGTGAGTTTGGTTCAGCTTTTTTAAGTTAGGCTTTTTGAAAAATTTGAGTTTTTAAAAAGTGCATAATAAAAAAGTAGTTTTAAAAAAGCTGAGTATTTAGTAAAAATTATTAAAATGTGTTTTTTAAAAAATCTGAATGTTTGGCTAGCATTTATAAAAGTGGAGGTTTGAGTTGTAAATTTCTAAAAATGACGAGATATATATATATATATATATATAAAAGAATTCTTTGTTTTAATTATCTCTCTTCATGCAAGTTATAGACACAATATTTTTACAAAAATTTCACAATAAAGTTTATATGACAAGTTGTTAATAGTAGATAAAAAAATAATAATGTCATTAGTAAGTCCAAATGAGAACCAATAATAACTTACTGTAATTTATTATGAGAAGTGTTACATTCACAATATTTTTCGCAATATTTTCATAACAAAATTTATGTGGAAAGCTGTTACTAGTTCTAATTTGAACCCACTACTGAAATTTTTTTTTTACTAACCAATATTAACTAATAACAATTTGTTACTTAAAATTTATTATGAAAATATTACGGTAGCATTTCTCGATTAGGATTTTTTATTTTTTATATTATTTTTTCTTTCTTCGTTTCACTTTCAACCATAAGTTTCATTTCTTTTTCTTTCTTTTTTTTCTTGTTTTTAAACTCCACACACGCGTCCACTATCTCTACCCCCTTCTTTTATTTTCCTTTTCTCCATCATTCTCCCTCATTCAGAACGTTCCAGGGAGCTCTCTCTCTCTCTCTCTCTCTCTCTCTCTTTACTTGATTCCAAAACTCACTCTGCGATAAGAAAATTGTCCTTTTCTCCCTCATTCAAGAACATTCTAGGGAGCTCTCATCTTCGTGCTGTTGCTTATCTTCGTCCCCAACCCAGTCCAGATGGGTCAAATGGCTTCTGTCTGCTATCTTTTTTTTTGTCTTTTATTGTTATGATTTGATTAATTTTAAAATTGTGTTTTTGAGTTTGTATTCTAATAATTTGATTATGCTTGAGTTTAGAGATGTTTGAGAAGATTGTTGTGTTTGTAGTGTTTGTTCTGTAGCAGAGCAGCATGGAGAGGACCTTTGTAGCAGCACAGTGGGCAATTTGGTAATTTAACACTGCCTCAACGGTAATATTGATGAAACGCGCATGGACTTTCTGATTATGGACCTCCTGAGCTCCTTTTTGCAAACGCGCGTTTCTTCACAAACTCAAAACGCAACTTTTAACAAAAAGTTGCGTTTTATACTAACCAAACACATAGTGGGAGCTGGCTTTTTTGAAAAGCCAACTTTTGGACTCAAAACGCCCAAACAAACGAGCACTAAAACTAACCTTCCCATGCATTATCTTAACAACAACAAAAAATAAGTTTCACTTCAAAAAAAGAAAGTAGTATGATAAAATTCTTACACTCCAATTAAAATTTTATTATAAAAAAATTTCAAGAAATCTAAAATAAAATTTTTATATTTATTTTGACCAGGACTCTTTTTTCATGTCATCTGACACTATTTCATTGGTAGCTCAACAAGTCAACATTGTTATGAATTTTTGGGTAAATCTCCTTTAAAACCTCAAAAGAGCCTATATTTTATTCAACTAAATGAATTAGGCCTGTGGCCCAACTTCTTGAGGCAAACCTTCGATCCACATTTTCTCTACATCACGTAATGGGTTTAAGGCCCAGATCTTCTACTTCATCAATTGGGCTCATGTCCCATGACATCATCACAACTCATGGCAAATTATCTCATCAAAGCCTGTGGTGAGTTATCTTATTCTCGACTCATGATCCAAGCACATGAGTCTCACTGGGAAAACTTTGGGAGTCGTGATTAAAAAGCCAAGAAGTATATTCAGTAAAGTTCCATGTTTTAAAGTTGATAAAAGAAACATATTATTTGGCATGACTTCTCCAACTCCCTGAACCCTGACAAGCAAGTGTGCAATAGGTAACATCTGGTAAGCATCCATATCATATAGTGCTTAAAATGATAAAACTCTCCATTGTTCTCTGCCTAAAACTTAATATGTATCATATAATAAAAATTTAGAAATCTAATTATATTATTCACATAAACTATATTACCATTTTCATCTAAATCCAGCCCAAACACATGGCTAAATCTAGATAGATAATGTACTCATACGAATGTACTCATATAACTCACTAATTATTCAAACTAGTCGCTAACTAGTGTGATGCACTGGATAGTTAATAATTTTTAAATATCTTTAGTATTCAATATATATAATAGGAAACAGAGTTATACATATTTTGAAAAAATAACCATATTGTGTCTTTTTTATATAATGAAACAAAGGCACACTACTAATGTTTCTACCATTTTTAAAATTTTATGAAACATAAGTAGGATGCATTTGTTTCATCTTTTAATAAAGACACAATATGGTTATTTATTCAAAATATTTATATCTTTGTTTCACATTATAAATATTGACTAGATAAGATATTTTACAATCATTAACTATCTGGTACATCATAAGGGTTAGCGACTAATATATATAAAATAGATACCTCATGTGGAAGAGCATGGGGTTCTGCTATGTTTCGCATTCCTTGAGATTTTCTTTATATATTGAGGTTTTACCTCAACAAAGTTTGCACTTATATCAAAATACTAGTTTTTTGAATTAGCCAATAGAGTAATTGCATATATTAATTATCTATAATTGTGCATTAATTATTTATATTAAAGGAATTTATATGATTATTTTTTATAAATTTTGTGTAAGAAAAATATTTTATTTGTAATAATAATAAAAATAAATTTAAAATATGACATTCTTCCTCATATATAGTTGCTTTGACAACAATTGACATACAAACCATCTAAAATTAAATTAAATTAAATATTTGTGAATTCTCTAAAATTAATATTAACCATTTAGACTTCTTAAATCCTTTTCATTGACATGTAATAAATATATGGAACCAACATTGTAGTCTTTATTTTATGTAATTAAAAAGATTACTCATAGGATCAATATACTTATTTTGTTATATCAATTATTTTTAGTGATGCATTAATTATTAGTGTAATTAGCTTGTAACCTCATGCTTATGCATGGATACACTTAAAGATATACAATAAGATGCATAATATAATTCCTATTATATATAATTTAAATACTATTGATAATCATTTTTATATTTTGTTAACTTTTAAAAAAAATTTGTAAGGATATTATTAGGTATAAAATGTAAATTGTCCATTTTTTTTTAAATTATTGTGAAGCATTTTTTTTTAATGATTAATTTATTCTAGACTCTTTGGTTTTTGTACTTAATAACTCATTTGGATGAGTATTTATGATGTGGTCCCACATTTGATTCTAAAATTAAGAAATAAAACTCTTTAAGAATAAATAATTTAGGACACATGGTACAAAATTGGAACTCTAATTTGGAATTCTAATTTGAGTTTCTCTTAGCTTCACCTATTATTATATATATAGATGAACTTTTGATGTCATTTTTTTTAAGATTTATATGAGCAACAACTAATTTTAAATATGGTATTCTTGCTCAAATTTAGTTGCTTTTGCAACAATTGAAACAAAGTCCAACAAAAGAGAAAATAAATGTAATAACACACAATCAAGAATGGAAAAAAATAATTGAAAGATGTTTGCGTTTTTTTTATCAAAACAATATTTGCATTATTGACTATGCATGAAACATGTGAATATGTATTAGTCACTATATCATGCAATTTCAAGTTTACAAACACATATGGCATTGATCAAATCAATACACTATTTTGAATTTCCATTTAGTTTAAAAAATATGATGCTAAAAATTACAATTTTTACAAGGAAAATTATTGAAATATTTTTTTTGAGTTTCTCCGATGGAAATATCAAGAGTTGTAAACCAATTGAGTTCTCTTGGTGAAAACTATTGACATATTGGAGGAAGCACACTCGACTGGTAATACTAATAGATACAAATCCTTATTCCCTAACCCTTAAAAAAAGGAAAACTCTCTCTCTCTCTCTCTCTCTCCCCCCCCCCCAAAATCCAAAACCCTAACCCTAACCAAAACTGTTTCCTAGAAATCCCATCTAAAAATGGCTCCAAAGAAGAATACATCTCCAATTGCTAGATCTCCTTGAGTCAACGAACTAGGCGATTCTACAGATGCTTGGCAGAGATATTTTCAGGAAATCTCAAAAGGTTTGCAAGATTTACCAATAGTTAAGTGAAGATCAATTCTTTTGAGATTTCGAATTAATTTTATGTGGATACTATTTGAAAGAGGAGACTTGATTTTCAATTGAGCAGTAATTGATTAAAGTCCCAGACAAAACTGTAAAGATAGGTGTTCTTAAGGATGACCAAAAGGTAATAGCGAGCACACTTAAGCCTTTTGGGGAAGGCAATTATGATCCGGATTATTCTTATGCATTTTTGGGTTTCTATATCAATTCTATCAATTCTATTGGTTTGGAAGTACTGCGAATGGATATTAGATCTGTTAGTACTAGTTGGCTGCCTCCTTAGTTGTAAACAGCTCATTTTGTACCTATTAATAAAATTTGGTCCCCAACCCCAATGATGAGCTTGACATATGTTAACCAAGGGTAATTAAAGAGTTCACAATAGTTTGAAAGTAATCACAACTCAAAAGTTCTCAAATCGCTTTAAAAACAATGCTGAAAAATGATCTTTGCTTACTATTTTCACCATAAATTTTAATCCACATAGAATATTTGAGTAAAATTTTTTCATTGGAAAGTAGACCTCGCTTCAATTTGAACACAAATTTTGCATGATTTGGATTTATATTGAGTGATTTATGGCTGTTTGAAGTCAGGCCATCAGAGCTATCAGGAATTAGGGTTTTGGGAAGCATGCGTATGCATGGGATTAAGCATGCGTACACACCCTCGACCTTGCATATGCACCTTCATTCTCAGACCTCTAGAATTTTAGTTTTAGGGGCCCAAAACATTATTCTTTGATTTGGGCCAGCCCTTAGACCCTTGGGAACGTCCAAAGACCTCTAAAAACCCTCGAAAACCCTAGTTTTAATGTATAACTACTCACCTTATGTCTCCAATCCAAACTCTAGCTAGAAATAGTGCCTCTATCTTTCGAAACCCTAGTTCATCTTTTCTAAAGTCACCACAAACACCTTTGCACGTTTTTTAGTCTTCCAAAAACCTCTTTCTAGCACTAATTCTAAAGCTAAAACTAGTTTTCAAGATTGTTTTCAAAACATTTTCGATATATCTTTTGTTCTTGAGTTGCGATTAACTAAAAACTATTGTGTTCTTAAATTTCTTTGTTCTCTCAATCTAATTTCAGTATTGTAGGCACTGAGGGGTCGGTTAAACAATCTCAAAACTATGATTTCAAAGCAAGGTGAGTCTCTTTCCCATGATTTCCCACTTTGCTACATTGGATTCACATGATTCTTTGTTTGATATGTATCTTAAAGTGTTCTTATTATATATTATTGATGTTTTTAATTATGTTTGATATGTTTTAATCTGATTTTGAGTTGGTTATAATCTAGTCTTGTGGGTTATTGTGTCCTTATTTCGTTCTTATATTTTATTAACATGTTCTTTGTGTAAATGCATGTTAATCTAACAATGATGTGGTTATTTGTTTATTTTAGTGTTTATTCTATTTTTCTCTTTGATTTAGACCCATGTATGTAATTGATTCAATTAAAATGTTATTTCTTCCAGTTTTTGTGTTAGAATGCATATGCATCATCGAGTATGTGTGCGCATGTTTTTGAACATACGTATGCATGGTTCAGTATGTGTACGCACCCCGAACCCAAATTTGGGAAAAAATTTTGTTTTTATTAATTTGATTAGTTTTTCACATATTATATTATTCTGTTTAATTCTATTTTAGGTTAATTCTTTATGTTTATTTGTTTTTCATGTTCATTTTAGTATTTTTGTCTTGTTTAGTATATTTGATATTTTTTTTCCATATGAGTTTATTTGATTGTTATTTTTCCATATTAATAGTATTTGTTTGATTGTGGTTTTAATGTGTTTCCTTTTCAGTAATTGTGTGATCTTTAACATGTTGAGTGTGCTATTTTTTGAAGTGCAAGATGTATGTTTAGGGTTAAGATTAGGGCTCTTTTAATAACTTGTTTATTTAAACATGGCCTATCAACACTATCAACACATAATGGAGGCTGACCCACAAGCCGGGTGATCTTGGGTGCCTAACACCTTCCCAAACTGTAACAAAACTCTGAACTCATAGTCTGGTATGCAAACCTATGCATGTAATTGAGTGGCTCAAAAGGCCTAATTTGGTTCCTGGACCTCAATCAGGTGTCGACTCTATTTTCACCCTCCGTCGGTCCACTCCAAGCTGAGGCGTACTTCACACAAGGAAACCACTTGTTGCCTTGCACCCACATTAGTCAATGATTACCCATACACATTTGTGATAAAGGAAAATTTGTAAATATTAGGTGGTACGTTACCGTAGTCACAGAGGAATACACCAGCATCGGCACAAGCACCTAACTTTATCGAGATTCTCAACCCTACTTCAGACCTAATCCTCCTTTCCCATTTGTTCACATTGCTACAACTGCATTTATTATTGAGACCGAGCCCAAGATTAAGAATCGCATTCTTGTTGGTAAATTTGTGGCGATAGATCTGGCTAACAATCTTCAACTTCAATTAGTTATATTATCTTAATTGTTACCAATTCACTTTGGAGTTCTTTACTTTCAACATCAACACTCTTGTTTGGGAAAATCACGAATCTGCTCACACCAGTGTAGTTGGCATGCCTTCTTGGGCAAGAACTGTAGTCTACCATAAAATTGTGTACTAGGCCTTTCTTAGAAAAACTTATACTAGTGTTTTGACTCCACAACCTAATCTATATTGGGATCCTTTTAAAGATAATCGCCACCCGGTTATGCTTGCCTATAGTCTAGTTGCTAACCCTTACAATTGTTGACATTCCATTTTACAACTCACATTTAACCTCACATGAAGGGTAAAGAGTAATTTCACCTTGGAAATAGGTATCTTAATTATGGCCATCAAATACTTAATTTCATTTCATCAAGACGATCTTATTATTGTAATGATCAAATTGACTGGTCATAAGCCTTAATTGGACCATCAAATTGAAAGTTATTAACAAATCAAGTTTTAATGGTCAAGATGCGCTATCATAAATTGAGTTGGACTATATGTGATTATGAACAATTGATTCTAATTGGTTATAATTATAATCAATTTGTAATTGATGAAGTGTCATAATTTGATTGGTTAAGACTACATCTTATGGTAAAGTTGCACATACTTGATTAATTAAATAATCAAACAATAATTATTCAATGAGTAATTTGTGTAATTATCTTTTTAACTGGGGTAAATTTGAAACTGATTAAGTTTGAAATGGAAGTAATTGAAGCCTATTAATGTTAATTGGAAACCAATTTGGGGCCTATTAAAGTTAATTATGCTGAAACTATTTTTTTTTTTAAAATGACCTCTACTCACCATTTCGTTAATATCTCTACAAATATTTTTAATTTGTGAGTGAGATTAATTTTTTCAAAAACTAGACATCTGGGGCTTCATTTTAAGCACAATAATGAGGTAATTCCGATAAGAATTGAGAAAGATATGATTTTTTGAAATTAACTATAAAAATTGTTACAGGAGTTATAGGAAAAACCGAGGTTTTAGACATTTAGCTTGCTCATCACTCCCACCAACCTCCAAATTTAATGCACCAACTTTCTCTAAGTACTGAAATAGGTTAGG
The DNA here is from genome assembly GCA_032727855.1 of Quercus ilex subsp. ballota. Classification (NCBI taxonomy): domain Eukaryota; kingdom Viridiplantae; phylum Streptophyta; class Magnoliopsida; order Fagales; family Fagaceae; genus Quercus; species Quercus ilex. The sequence goes on from CM064917.1 coordinate 27,384,257, forward strand.
TTCATGATTCTCATTTATCCTTCATCAACCCTCATTAAATGTCATTCCATTCATATTTTCTCCACCACTACTATATAAACCCCTCATCTCCTCCATTCTAGGACACACAAAAATATCATCTCTTCTCCTCTCTTGAGTTCTAATGAAGTAGAGTTAGTCTTGTCATGTGCTGGTCTTCCTGTGACTCAATGTATTGAGTGAGACTCATCCTCCATTTCCTAGTTCTTCTTCTCTACTCCACCTTTAGGACCTCCACCAAGAGCCTTATCCTCCACTGTGTTGATCTTGCATTTAAGTATAATCTCTCTCCTTAACTTGTTTTTTATGTTGCTATGATGAGAATTGAAGATTAAAGCATGCTAGTAATTATTTTACATTCCTTGAATATGTTTGAATGTTCATATGCATTTTTCACATGTTCATGCATGACACTAACTTTAATCTTAAATCCACATTCAAAATATGAAAAACATGTTAATTTCATAATTCTCTTAAATCCTTGAATCTAGGATATCATCATCCACGCACATTTACTAGAATTTATTTTTTAAAATCGAAATAAAATGATTAATAAATGGAATTAGGGTTTATCACATGCACACACATTAAATTCAACATGCAAATTAATTGATAACATATTGGATGATATGATATGAATCTTGGCCACCACAGTCTAGAAGACCAGTTTCGTCAGGTAAGATGGGTGTCTAACACCTTCCCATCTTGTAACATAGCCTTCGAGCTTAGATCAAGGGTTAGTAGATCAAGTGCTTAACCATGTAATTTTCAATCTCTAGATTGTAACTATGAAAAAAAGCCATGTATTTTATCTTAGATTGTATCTAGGACTAAAGCCTTGTAATTTCCTATTATCAATGTACATTCATTTGCAAATTAATAAAATGAGAAATTTTTTAATTTTAGTTTTATTATTTATTCCAATAATTAAGTAATTGGCAACTCCATTGTTAAAGCCTTAATCTAAAGGGGAAAATATAATTAGCCAAACCTCCATTTTGAGAGGCAATAACATGACTCAACCATTCACGTGGGTTTGTCTCAATTCCAAAACAGGCCGACGGTGCGGTATCTCACAATGATGCATTGGTGTGAGTGCATAGTCTCGTGCCTGACTCACAACGCGTAGTTTGTCCTCCTTTGGGAAGTATGCCTTAGTTGAGTAGACCGGAGGCAAAGGATTTGAGAGTCGCCACCTAGTTTAGGTCCAGGAACCAAATTGGGCATTTTGGGCTAATAACATAAATGTATAGATCTACATACCAAATTATAGGTCCGAAGTTTGGGTACAGCTTGGAAAGATGTTAGGCACCCAAGACTGCCTGGCTTGTGAGCCGACTTCCATTATGTGCTACTAGACCATATTTAATTAAAGAGTTTACTAAGGCCCTAATCCTTAACCTAAACATACATCATGCTTTTAATTAAAGGACACACGACATGTTAAATATCACACAATAACAAAAAATGAAACAAATCAAACAGATTACATTAACATGGAAAGTTGACAATTAAATAAAACATACAAGAAAAAAAATATCAAATAAACCAAACATGGCAAAAATACTAAAATAAACATGGAAAAAAATAAACACAATTAAATAACCTAAAACAGAGAATAAAAAGAATAAAAAAACATATGAAAAATGATTAAAATAATAAAAACAAGATTTTTGTCAAATCTGAGTTCATGGTGAGTACGCATGGTCAAAACCATGCGCACAGATACTCGATGATGAATACGTTGATGGATATAAAGATAAATGCAGCGGAAAATAAGTTTTAAACGGATCTACTTCATTCGATATTGATAACACGTACAAAGTAAATTTCAGAATTTGAGAAACAAGAGATCGTACCTTGAAGCGGTGAATTTCAAAACTGAAGATTGAAGCACTTGGGACTACTTTTAATCTTCACTCCAATTCCACTAACGCCCAAGATGTGTGGTCTCTCGATTGGTAACAAAGGGATGACTTGTGAGTGACAAAAACTCACATGCACACCATTTCCATGATGTTTTTCTCCCCTATATATTTCTGTACATTTTTCCCTTTGTATCTAACCAATTTATCCAATTGGGTCGGCCTTTTGGGCCTTACCAATTGGGCTTAAGTGTGTGGCTTGGAGTGGGACCAAAAGGGACCAATAAGACACTAGCTCCAATGGGCCTTGGGCTTTTCTGTCAACTCTTGACAAGTCCAAAGTTACCATTAACTATTTTTAATACCACTATATAAAAATAGTTGCACTCTAGGTCTTATCTATAAATTATATCCCAAGACTTTATTATACATGCAACCCTTTCATAAAATATTCGTAGTAATACAAAGTCATTAATGTAGACTACCACTTTGTAAATTACTACATCTTAATCCTTGAGTACCCGGTTTAATCCTTTAATGTTATTCATTATATATTTATGAAATCCAATTCCATAAATATATACTTTAGTCTTACTAAAGTGGTTAGGCCTAACTCTCTGAATAACAAACCCATTAAACTTATCTCAAGGGAATATTTTATATCTCCGTTAAGAGACTATGAATTCCATCTTGAGAATACATGTTCCATCAACACTAAATGTAGCTGCCCAACATACTGAGGTTTTGACCATAACTGTAGATCTCACTCCTGATATATCAAAGCAACTTACACCTCATGATCAGGTTCATTATTCTCTCAGGATTAAGAGTTCATGCAAATACAAGTCGTGAGATTTATTATTCATTTGACAGTCTTTAGGAGAATAATAAATCTCACAGCGGTCCAGTTCAATATGTCTTAACTCTTAAAACATATTAACACATCAACTAGAAGTCTCCACTTCCATGATCAAGACAAATCATCGTAGTTGATATGTTATAGTCTTCACAGATGAAATGCCCAATTTCATCACCGACTACGAACTATAATTCTGAGTTTACAAAGAACTTGTGATTTATATCTTCTGTGACTCTTCACATAAATCACATACTATGCATCTCATGGACTATATGATAATGTCTGAATATTCATGTTACCATTATTTCAGATAATAATAAAACAAATTTATTAAACATAATATTAAGTCATACATAATGTCAAACACAATGTCACACTTAATATTATACATAGCATCTTACAATAGGATTTAAGGGCACCAATCCTAACATACGTATCCTTAAGCACTAATCCAAAAAAATCACATTTTTATTGAATCAACCAAACACAAAACCAAAGAAACACAAGAGAAACCCTAAAAATAAATATGATCAACTACTCAAAATTAGATTAACATGGTGAGAAAAGGAACATGGCAATTAAACACAAATATACAATAAACTACATTAATAAAAACACATGGATATATCACAAGAATGAAATAAAGACACAAACATCACAGGAATAGATTATAATCAACCCAACATTAGATTAACACATATCAAAAGAATTAAAATCAACAAACAAATTAAATATAACAAATTAAAGAAACAATATCAAGAACTCATGTAAATCATATTGAGTAAAGGAGGAGTTCATGAAAAGAACACTCACCTTGCTTAGGATCACGAGTTTAAAGTTTTTAACCGATCCCTCAATGCCTACAAGTTTAAGAACAAACTTTAATTGAAAGGGGTTTTGATAATGAAGTAGAATACAAGTTTATGCTTTAGTAAAACTACTAGAGAGAGGTTTTGAATCAATAAAAAAAAAACATGCTAGCTGCTGTGTGGGAGTTTTAGAAAAAATGGAGGCATAAACATAACTTTCTCTATAGCTAGGATTTGGATTGGAGACATAAGGTGAGTATTTATACGTTAAAACTAGGGTTTTGGAGGATGTTTAGAGGGTCTAGGTGTCGGCCCTTACCAAAGAATGATGTTTTGGGAGCCTAAAAATCAAGTTCTAAAGGTCTAGGAACAAGCCTGCATACGCAAGTTTGAGGCATACGTACGTATGCTTCCTAAAAACCCTAATTTTGACTGTACTATTAGTCCAACTTCAAACGGTTATAACTCACTCAATATAAATCAAAATCATGCAAAATTTATGTTCAAATTGATGCTCAGGATGTCCAATTTCCAATGAAACAAACCTCACCCAAAATAATTTGTGGATCAAAAGTTATAGTCAAAATAGTGAGAAAATGTCATTTTTCAGCATCATTTTCAAAGCGATTTAAGCACTTTTGAATTGTGATTACTATGCAATGTAAATGGCGTGTGTTAGTTTGCAATGTAAATGGTGTGCCAGTTTACCTAGAAGAAAAACAAACATTTTATAATAAACCTAGAATACACTTCAACTTAGTATCCGTTTGGATACTGAGTCTAGCGTTCAATGTTTGTGTTTCACGGACCCACAAATCTTTTTTTTAACAAAACTTTCATTAAAAATGGGTCCCACAGCATTATTCGCACATTTAAAAATTATTTTGCTAGAATGTTTTTCAGTTTTCAATTTTCAGTTTTAGCGGTATCCAAACGGACCTTAATCTATTCATCTTCCAATATTTTGGCTTTTTCAATTTTCTCATTTTAATCTGCCTACACATGTGGTCTCACCCAACCCAAGAAATCCATCCACACCTGAGATAAAAAAAAAAAAAAAAAAAAAAAAAACGAGCAAACTAATTTCCTTTTATCCTTTTATTCATCTTAGACCGTATTAAATGTCCATCAATTTTTTTTCTAAGACTAAAATACCTTGTAAATTTTTCTAAGACTAAAATACCTTTTTTGCATCTCCCACCTTTCTATAGTCTTTTTTTTTTTTTAATTTATTTATATAAATTTATAATCACTTCTCTTTTTACTCCCTTCTAAAAATGTACTTAGAAAAAATATTGAAGGAGAAGCAAATTAAGAGAGGGCTCAAAGAAGAACTCAATCACAATTAAGAAGGTGCTTTTAATTATTCATTTATTTATATCGAAATATGATTTGATTTTGATTTTTTTTTAATTCTTGTTATGTTATTATAGTTCAAAATGGATGAGGATTTAAGTTCAAGTAGGACTCAACTATGCATTTCAAGGAGTTATTTTGACTTGAATGAGCTTCCTAAAGAAGGTACTATTATTTTATTTGAGAAATGACTTTTTTAAAATTTTATATTCAAATGTGGTGTTGATTTAAAAAAAAAAAAATCTTGTGACAAATTAGCTCAAATGGATGAGGATTTTATTGCAAATGAAACTCACCAAAGCGATTCAAGAAATTATATTGAGTTGAATGAGTCTTCAAATGATGAAAAATAGTGACATTTATGGAGAGAAAGTTCTTGAAAAATATAAGTTTGAGTCTTTTGTTGGTCAATGTTTTCTTAGTGAAGAAGAGGCTTTTATTTTCTATACAACTTATGCAAGTCAACATGGTTTTTCTGTTCAAAAGGGTCGGTTTGTCGCAAAAATTAAAAAAATAGTAAGGTGGGATTTCTTTTGTCATCAAGAAGGTAAACCACCATTAAAATTTATGAATCCATCTAAGGAGCAAAGAAATAGAGAGTCTTTAAAATGTAGATGCAAAGCTCATCTAAGGATTGCATTATGAAAGTCACTTGATATTTTTCCACAAGAATGGTATGTCACTAAGCTTATTGTAGATCACAATCATGAATTTTTGCCTCCTTCAAAAGTGCGGTTTCTTCCTCGTAATCGAATTATCACTAAATAAGATGAAGATCGCATTCAATTGTTGAAAGGAGCTAGTCTTTTGATTAGAAAAATAATTCATATCATGGAACTTAAGAAAAAAAGTGGAACATGGACATCTTCCATTTTTTTCAAAGAGATATTCGTCACATTTATGTGATATTGAGAAGCGAGCATGTAACGAGTGGTGCCATGAGCCTCTTACAAAATTGCAAAGATGCAAAAGAAGAGAATTCAAAGTTTCATTATGCGATTAAAATTGATGATGAGAGAAAGTTGAAGCATATTTTTTGGGCACCTTATCCTTGATTGATTGGTACCAAAAATATGGAGTTGTTGTTGTTTTTTACACTACTTATAAGGTAAATGCGTACGATATGCCTTTTGGTGTCTTTTTGGGTGTCAATAATCATAAAAAGACAATTCTCTTTGGTAGTGCACTTCTTTACAATAAAACAACTAGTACTTCTCGATGGTTAATGAAGGTAAATTTTCTATCTTCTAAAGATTCACAATTCTTTTTCAATTTGGATAGGATTTGAAATTTTTTGTATTTTAACAATTTTGTATTTGATTGGCAAACTTTTGCATCATTAATGAAGAAGCCACTCAAGTCAATTTTGACTGATCAAGATCCATGGATCACAAAGGCAATTTCAAAAGAATTGCCACTCATAAAATATGTTTTTTTCATATGGTATATTACTGCTAAATTTAGTGGTTGGTTTACATCAATTCTTCGCAATCCATATTCGAGTTGGTGCATGTATTTCTACAAGTTATATAAGCTAGACTCATCTGAAGAATGCGAACACAAATGGCTACAAGTTATTACAAAATATGACGTGTATGAATAAGCATGTGATTGTGTTATATCAAATTAAGCACTTTGGGGTACCGTGATACCTTCGTGGATATTTTTTTGGTGGAATGATAACAACGTGAAGATCTGATAGCATAAATGCCTTTATCAAATGATTTGTTATTCTCACATAAGCTTGATCTAATTTGTTAAACAAGTAAATCATTATTTTACCATTATAATTTATTTTATTTATGTACCATTGTTTTATATTTGTCAATGTTAGTATTTTTTTTAAGTCTTGGTGTGTTATTAAAATGCTTATAATTTATTGTCATTTTTTAATTTTAGATTAACCTTGCCATTGAAGATGTTGAACAAATACAATCATGTGATACAATGTTAGAAACATTTAGGGGTTCTTCTTCTAGAACTCCTTCACCATTAGAAGACCAAGTGTAGACACTTAATTTTGCACTCATAATTTAATCTAGGAAGATGACTAAAATGACCATTCATATACCCAAAATTTAGAGTTGCATTACATGCATTAATTTATTCATTGCATATCATAAGAATGATCTTGAGGTTCTAACGGTCACAACGGTGTGTCCGATTTCCAAATCAGTCCATCAGATTGAAAGATATCACATGATCAAGTTTGCATAGTTTGCATGCATTTTGTTTGGGTGGAACCGACCACGCATGATTAATTTAAATTAATTCTGATTGGCTAAATAATTAAAATTAATTAAATAATTTTATGATTATTTGTTGGTCAGTGTCAAAAATAGACTTGCTTGCATGGGAATAAAGTGGATAATTAGATAACAAAGAAGTTGTGAATAATCAATACTTTTTGGAATATTTATCTACAAGATAGTTATCACTTTAAAGACCTGAATATCTAGAAAAATGGATTAATTTTTAGAATATGGATTAAAAATGCATCTAAGTACAATTCTTAGCTAAAAAATCCTCAAAAAATGAGTCCAAATTAGACCAAAACTCAAACGCGGGCCCGGCACCTAAGAGGGCCATTTGGCACTCTTGGAGTGCTGACCGACACATGAAAAATGCCAATCGGCACTCCCCAAGTGCTGATTGGCCCAAATTGTTGGCATGGGCCGGGGACACCTTGATTGAGATAAGGCCTACCTTTTTTGATTTTTTAGAGATAAGGACGCGTCCCAATTCATATTTGATCTCATTGAAACATCCTAACCTCTATAAATAAAGCAAACAAATCAGTTTTAGGGGTTCTTCTCTTCTGACTTTTCAATTCCCCTTACATTAAAAATGTTCTGGAGGCTTTCACTTTAGGAAATTCTTTTTTGTAAGTAAAGTATTTTAATCTTCAAAGAGGTAAACAAATTTCTTTGAATCCTAAAATATTCTTTCATTAGAAAAGCACACACATGCAAGAGGTATTCTATTTTTCTTCTTTCATTAATTTTGGTTATTGTTTGATGCATGAATATGTTTAGCATATTTTTATTATGTTCTGTACTTGATATGGTTACCACGCTTAAATACGTTGCTAGAATTTTCTTTAACATGTTGTTTATTGTAACCCTTTTTCTTAAGTTTCAAAATCTGCAATGGCTGACAAAATTCTTTCATGAAATTTAAAAAACTAATCTATATTTTTAGATATGATTTTCTCTAAATTTAAAATCTGATCTGTATTTTCAGGTCTGATTTTCTCTAAATTTAAAAAATTGATCTGTATTTTTCAAATCTGATTTTCTCTAAACACAAAAACTGATTTGTACTTTTCAGATATGATTTTTTTTAAAGACTCGAAAAAACTGATCTGTATTTTTATTAAATACAGATCTGATTTTTTTAACATAAAAACTTATTTGTATTTTCATTATATACAGATCTGACTTTTTTAATACAAAAACTGATCTTTGTTTTCATTAGACACAGATCTGACTTTTTAAACACAAAAATTGATTTGTATTTTCATTAAATATAGATCTGATTTTTTAACATAAAAACTTATTTGTATTTTCAATAAATACAGATCTAATTTTTTTAGAAAAAGTTTTCTTTGTTACGAAATTGCAGAGTTTAAAATTTAAAAGAAGGAATTGAAAGTTAGGTTGAAGTCTTGTCTTTTTTTTTAAATATATGATGCATGTATAATAAATTTATCTCATGAATGTGGATCCTCTTTCAAAAAGTCTTTTTTTTTCTTTTACATAAAAAAACAGATCTGACTTTTCTTGATAAAATCACCTTTTTTTTTTTTTTTTTTACACAAAACAGATCTAATACTTTTTAACAAAAATCTTATTCTTTCTTCTACATAAAAACAGATCTAATTTTCTATACAAATCCAATTTTTTTATTCACATAACAGATCTGAATTTTCTTGAAAAAGATGACACATCAATAAGGCAAATTTATTTAAATTAATTTTGTCAAGTGTGCGTTGTGTGTGTTCAACATCTCATTTAACATCATGCAAAAAAAGGGGTATATTGGTCATTAGAGTCTAGAAGATCAGGCTCTGTCTAGGCGAAATGGTGCCTAACACCTTCCCATTCCATTGTGAGAGACTGCGCCCCCGACCCCCTTATTTTTGTATGTTGGGCCAAACTCATGTGAATGGGTGGAGTCGTTTTATTGCCTCTCAAAATGGAGATTTGACTAGTTATATTTTCCCCTTTAGATTAAAGGTTTTACGATGGAGTCGCCACTTATTTAATTATTGGATAAATAAGAAAACTAAAATTGAAAAATTCCTCATTTTATTAATTTGCAATTGAATTTACATTGATCATAGGAAAATTACATAGTTTTGATCCTAGATACAATCTAAGATAAAGTACATAACTTTGTTTCCTAGTTACAATCTAGAAATTGAAAATTACAAGGATAAGCATTGGTCTATCAACCCTTGATCTAAACTCGGAGGCTATGTTACAAGTTAGGTGTTAGGCACCCACCTTGCCCAGTGAAACTGGTCTTCTAGATTATGGTGGCCAACGTTCATATCATATTATCCTATATATTATCAATCAATTTGCATGTTGAATTTAAAGTGTGTGCATGTGATAAACTCTAATTCTATTTATTAAGCATTTCATTTAGATTAAAAAATAAATTCTAGTGAATGTGTGTGGATGGTGATATCCTAGATTCAAGAATTTAAAAGAATTATTAAACAAACATCTTTTTCATGTTTTTTTATATGGATTTAAAATCGAAATTAGTGTTATGCATGAACATGTGATGAACAACCAAGAACATATGAAAAATACATAAGAACATTCAAGAACATTCAAACATATTCAAGAGAATTTAAATAGTTACTATCATGCTTTAATCCTAAATTTTCATCATGGCAACACAAAAAACAAGTTAGGGAAATGAAATATACCTTTATGCAAGATTCATATGGTGGAGGAGGATACTCTTGGTAGAGGTCCTAAAGGTGGAGGAAAAAAAGAGTTAAGAGAGGAAGACTGAGTCTTACTCAATAACTTGAGTCTCAAGAAGACCAAGATATGACAAGACTACTCAACTTCATTAAAACTCAAGAGAGGTGAAGAGATGGGATTTTTGTGTGTCTTGGAATGAAGGAGATGGAGGGTTTATATAGTAATGGTGGAGAAAATATGAATAGATTGTCATTTAATGAGGGTTGACAAAGAATCATGAACCTGGACCTCATTTTAGCCTTGGGAAAATTTTATGTATTAAATGTAGAGATTGGTAGGAATGAGGTGCAAGCAAAATTCAGTTTTCCCGTAGTTACTATAACAGCCTGTAGAGCCAACTTCAAAAAATCATATCTTACTCAATTTTGATCCAAATTGTCTCTTTCTTGTGCTTAAATTGAAGTCCTGGATGAAAAAATTAACCTCATTCACATATTCAAAATATTATGAGAGATATCAACGAAATGGTGAGCAGAGGTAATTTGTTAGAAAAATTAACGTTAATAGGCTCCAATCACTCTCAATTCAGACTTAATTAATTCCAAATTTACCCTAATTAAAAGATAATTGCATAAATTACTCATTGAATAATTAATATTTATGGTAAATTGCAAAGTACACCCCTAACGTTTGGGGGTGATTGGATTTTATACTCCAACATTTCGGAACTTTGATTCTACACCCTAACGTTTGGTTCCATTAACAAATCACCCGCCGGTTAGTTTTTTTGCTGTTAACTACCATGTCATCTTGCTGACGTGTTTTTTCTTTTTTTTTTTTTGGTGCCAAATAAGCCCCAAAACGACACAGTTTGGCAATGAAGTGATGACCTGGCACATACAAAACGGTGCCGTTTCCCAAAAAAAAAAAAAAAAAAATCTGCAACTTCAACGTTTCCCCACCAAACAGAAAATCTCAAAGTTAATCCTCATCAACTTTTTCCTTAACAGGAATGACAGAGAGCTTAGCCAAAATGATAGTGCCACAAATAGCAGTAGCAACCTCCTTGATGCACTTGACACCGAGCCCGACGTGGACGTTGTTGTCACCGACGATGACAATGGCCTTGAAGTGAGTTCTCTGACCGGCACGGGTCTATTTCTGAACAGGCATGATCTCATGACCTCGTCCTTGAGACCAGGGCAGAGCTTGTCCACGATCTGGTGATCCTTGATTGTTAGCGAGTGGAGGTAGGTCTGCTTTAGGGATCTTATCTTATTAGAATGGACGAGGCGTCCAAGCTTTGTGATTGGCACCCACTTCTCCTCCTCCTTGCGTCTCCCACGACGACATCCACCACGTTCGCGGTTGCCTCTTGGGCGACCTCCACCGAAGCCTCTGCTGAAGCCTCCACACTCTCCTCCTACTCCACCGCGCTCAGCCATGATAAGATTAGGGAGCTAAGGGTTGGGTTCGTGGGTTAGGGAGCTAAGGGCTGGGTTATTTAGGATTTTGAGATTTTCTGTTTGGTGGGGAAACGGAGAAGTTGCAAATTTTTTTTTCTTTGGGAAAACAGCACCGTTTTGTGTGTGCCAGGTCATCAATTCATTGCCAAACTGTGTCGTTTTAGGGCTTATTTGGCAAAAAAAAAAAAAAAAAAAACACGTCTGCAAGATGACATGGCAATTAACAGCAAAAAACTAACCGGGGGGGGGTGATTTGTTAACGGAACCAAATGTTAGGGTGTAAAATCAAAGTTCTGAAACGTTAGGGTGTAAAATCCAATTACCCCCAAACGTTCGAGGTGTACTTTGCAATTTACCCTAATATTTAACTATTTAATTAATTAGGTGTATGCAACCTTACCATAAAATGTAGTCCTAACCAATCAAATTATGACACATCATAAATCTCAAATTGATTATAATTATAATCAATTGGAATCAATTGTTCATAATCACATATAGTCGGACTCAATTTGTGGTAGTGCATCTCGGCCATTAAAACTTAATTTGATGATAACTTTCAATCTGATGGTCCGATTAGGGCTTATGACTAATCGATTTGATCGTTACAACATCAAGATCATTTTGGTGAAGTGAAATTAAGGATCTAGTGACTAGAATCAAGATGCATATTTCCAAGGCGAAATTACCCTTTTATCCTCCATGTGAGGTTAAATGCAGGTTGCAAAATGGGGTTTCAACATCGGTAACCTAGCCCTTGAGCTTAGGGTTTTTGGATAGGTAGATTAGTGTTTTGTCTATTTAATTTTGGTAGATTGTAACTAGGACCAAATTTTTGTATTTTTTTGTATAGATTGTAACTAGGACCCAAAGTCTTGTAAGGTTTAATTTACCAAAATTGTACTTGTCTTTATTCAATCAATGACATTTGAAATATTTTGATCATGTAATTTGTATTTTTTTTCTTATTTTTTTGTATAAAAAATAAGTGACAACTCCACACTATTGACCCAAAAAGAGAGACGCCCTTAAAAGCACTCAAATCTCATTTTTAAAAGCACCCAATTTTCCAGTCTCTCACACTGAGCACATAGTGTGTTGACACTTTATGCTTTCAAATTATTTCAAGAGGAGTTTGGGAGTGCTACACTATATTTTGTGCTTCAAGAAAATGGTAGTGAATTTGTGTTGCAATATCACAAAGACAAAGCTAGTCAAAACACAAAGTTTTGTGGGATGGTGATATGACTAATTGTAGTTGCAAAGAATTTGAATTTCATGGTATACTTTGTCGCCACATACTTAGGATATTTCTTCACAAAGATCGCCACCGAATTCCATATATGTATCTCTTATCCCGTTGGGGTTGTGATGCAACACTGAAGGGAAAAGAATTGCAAGTTTTAAATGATGAAAATTTAGTGGACAGGGAAACCAATATCGATTGCGATGTTAATGATGTGATTGGTGAAACAAATGAAACGTGGAAGAGAGTTGGAAAAGCAAAAGAAGGTCTTGTAGACTTTGCAAGCGTATTAGCAATAACATCTCTACATGTCCGGAGAAGAATAGTGGTACTTCCTCAAATTGTGTTAAAAAAAAAAAAAATGACATCAATAGATATTGGTTTCAACCCAATAATTTGTATGAAATGATGGATTGAAAATTTTTGAGATTATGAAAGAAAAATTATGATATGTATTTGGTTAACATTGTCATGTTGACAACATGTTTTATAGAAGATTTGATGGAATTTACTTATTGAACTTTTGCTTGATCATTGTCTTAATTGTTTAAGTATATGTTGCATTTTAATTATCGAGGATTTGTTATCTTGGTGTGATACGTTTATTGTCCCATTTGATTTTAAAGTTTTTGTTCATTTTTATATCTATTTTGAATACTCTTACTCACTAATGTTGTTTATGAACCTTTCATTCTAATATTGATGAATTGGTGGTACTTAAACTATTTTTTTATTCTTAAAATGAAAATTCTCTTAATCATTAAAAAACAAAAAAACAAAAATAAAAGACTAGAAAGATAAAAATGATGAAAAAAATAGAGCCACATTAAAGAAAATGAATGGGAAATATATATATATATATATATATTTATGTATGTGTGTATATAATAGGAATCAATTTATGATTTCAATTGGGTTTAGGGATTAAATCCAATATCTTAGAGGTATTTTTTTTTTTTTTTTGGAGGTGAGGGACAATAGTGTATATGTATCAATTATCATATTAAAATTTTGAAATGAATATTCAGGCTGATAAAACAAAAATATAGAAACCACGTATTAGGACAAAATGGGCTTCTGCCCTTTTCGGGCAAATTATATAGGGAAATGCTCCCTTCTCAAACTAAATAGGGAAATGCCCCTCTTTTAAAACTCGATTTTTGATAAATCGAGTTAGAAAAAAAAAAAATTGAAGCCCTATAGTGGCATTTTAAACAGCCTATAGTAACGTTTTAAGGACCTATAGTGACGTTTTTTTAACTCAACTTCAAAAAAATCAAGTTATAGGTTAAAAAAAAGGCCACTATAGGTCGATTTCATTGCCTATAACTCGATTTTAATGAAGTCGAGTTAAAAAACGTCACTATAGGTCCTTAAAACGTCACTATAGGCTCCTTAAAAACGCCACTATAGGGTCTAACTCGATTTATCAAAAATCGAGTTTTAAAAGAGGGGTATTTCTCTATTTATTTTGGGAAGGGGGGTATTTCCCTATATAATTTGCCTGAAAAGGGTAGAAGCCCATTTTGTCCCACGTATTGTCAAAACTTCCAAAAGGTTAAGGTTAGGATCGAAATCTAACATTGACAACTTTGATGTGACCAGCCAGCCACCCTTCCATAGTGCAGTTTGATGGGATTTTCAGACACCAACCTCTAAAGTGCAATGCACAGTGGCCATTTTGCTCTAACTATACCGCATCGTGTATATCCTTAATTTAAAGGATAATTACACATGACTTAATGAAATAAAGTATTTGTTAAAAACTATAAAATGTTGACTTGGATTGTTAGATGAACATGAAATCTAGGAGTAGGAATGTCATTTGGACCGTTCTATGAACATGAAATCCATTCCAAAATGCAATTGAGTTCATGACAATCAAAACGATGTGTTAAATGCAATGGTCGAATCTTCCGATCAAAAGATCAAGTCATATCAAGTTTCAATGATTGATATGCATTCTTAAATATTATGGCATATGGAGATGTGGTAGTTATAAATTTTGCCCCTTGAAGTCAAATCCTATCTCCATCATAGGATTTGGGTTTAGATTAGGAACCACAAACTTCCTTTCACAATATTTTGTTCATTTTACATTTGATCTAGGGCGATCCACCCTTGTTTTTAATAGAATTAAAATATCTTTGCGATGTTTAACAATTTTTGTGCCTACCTGGTAACAAAATTATGGGGAGAAAAACGAGCCAATGACAACCTAGGTTTGGAAATAGAATCTAATAGACATGGGTGATCAATCATATCTTAAAAAATTCAATGATTGGTGACAACTTATCATTAAGACACAAAGTAATCATAGTGTAAGTTTTGTGATTCGTAACCTCTTTAGATGACATATCGGCATGTCGGTTCCTTCTCACAAAGGCAGGATACGCATACTTAATCTCCTTGGAAGCGATTTTAGACTCAAACTGACATAAGCCTCAGAGTACGTGGTGCCTCTTAAAAAGAAGTAAAGGAGTGGCCACATGGTTATAGGTCTAGGAACCAAAGAAGTGACTCCATGAAAGTCTTCCTACTAGACAAGGTCTAGAGTTATGGTATAGAATGAAAAGAGGTTAGGCACCCCAAGCCTGCCCAACCTTAGCAAGCCTTCATATATTGTTGCTTGATTTGAACAGGATGTAGATTTATCCTAAAAGGTCAAAAGTGTGCATTTGCATCTAGACCTAGGTGTAGTCTACAAGTCATGTGAGACAATTATGGAAAGCGATGTAGACATGTGAGCATGGAGGCATAGAGATAGGCAACAATATCAACATGTTAGCATGGTAGATATAAAGGCATGTGAGCATTCAAGCGTACAAACATACAAGTGCAAGAAGACAAGACAACAACATCCAAGTGTGTGTATGTGTGGGTACCAAACAGTGTTGCGAGTCTTACTCGAAAAGGGTGCTTAAGTCTTATGAGGACGGATTATTAAATGAAGTAAATGCTTTATTAATTGATGAGTGTTTTCCTTTTATTAGACTTTGAATTGTCTTGATTTGATATTAAGGATCTTTTAAGGCTTAGAGAGATTTGATTAATTAGGGTTTGATTGGCTTGACTTCTGATGTTACCATTTAAATTCAAATCGATTATCTTATTTGCATTAAAGTCTTCTTTGAAATACTTTCCTTATATTTAAATAGCCAATTAATCTCAAATGAATTGAATGTAGATTGACTATTATCTTTAAGTTTAGAAAGTATTTGAGTATTTTAAAGTTTGAAATATTTGCCTTATTTATCTCTAAGGCTTTTAGTTGCCTTATTGAGTTCAAATTAGAATTAAAGATTGGATGAGAGAGAGAGAGAGAGAGAGAGAGAGAGAGAGAATTAGGGCTTTGAAATAGAAAAGGAAAGATAGAAGGTATTTTTGGTATTTTGCAATTAATATCAAACATTAAAAGATATTAAATAAGTCAGAGTGTACACATTGAAATCAGATTAAAAAGAAGAAGGAAAGATAATAAAACATGACATTAAAGATAAATGAGACATAAATGCAAGAAATCTGGTTGGGCCCAAATTGGTGTATGCTGTAAGAAACGTGCGTAAGCACTCTTCCACTAGCGTATGCACTTGAGATTCAAGGCAGATTTTTAGAAAATCAACCAAAATAAGAACCCTAGCCTTTTCAAAGAGTGCTTATGCACCCAGAGGCAGATTAGGGATTGTACATGCTTTTAATCAAAAAAACCAAAAAATAGATCGAAATAAAAACTATGAACGTGTTATGGTGCAAAATGAGTAAATCATGGATTAAGTAAAAAAATAAAGGCATAAAAGAACAAGAATCGAGGAGGAGAGTGTGGATTATGGAAAAGATCCATATCTCCTCCTTGTAGCACTTAAAGCGTGTTGGAGCATTTTAATATTAATTAATTAAAATGGTTTTATATGACAATATAAATGTAAAGATGTAAGAGTTCATATGAAAGATAAGGAGTTAGTGAAAATGTTTAATCCCACATTGAAAAGAAGAGAGACTATTTTATTCTTTTTAATTGTGGTGATTAATGGGCTGATATGTATTGGAGTAAATATTTGGCTAGATACATTTAGAAATAATTTTCATATTCATTAGTGAGTAAATGGCATTTTTATTATGGAAAAATGAAAAACCATTCACCCACTTAATGGATTAATTGTTGGGCCTATCTATTCTTCAGAAATTTCTTATCTCATCCATTAATTGTGTAACTCCAGCCCATCAAATTTATGTCTAGCAATTAATTTTGTAACACCCACTACATCAGATTTATAATTTGGGTAATAATTTCGTGAGGCCTATTGAGCCTATAAATAGACTCATTCAAATCCAATCCAAGTTACTACAAGATAACAGCATTACAGACACCAAAAAATCCAGCAATTGCAAGCATTCTTATACATAAAAAAATAGAGAGGTTCTTGGCAAGGAAGAATGTTCTTTCTGGTGGAGTTTTGGACTTGAACACTTTGTGCAGAGGTTGTTCTAGTCATACGACATTTGTTGGGCTATTGTATTCAGGGAGAGACAAGTCAGAGAAGGTCTGCACCGGGTACAAAATTTAGCCAACCAAGGGCTTGAATCTCCTTAACGAGAGCGAGTGTCGCGCCTCAGTCCATATAATGTTGTGTATTTTCTAATCTCAAATTAATAATATCTAGAAGTATCATTCAGTTTCTCTTTGTGTAATTTCCATTATTATTGTGTTTGCACCATCAATTTTAAGGAGATTCAAACACATGGAGCCTACACAAGAGAAACCAAATGAGAGTGTTGGAGATCTCAAGATTGGAGATAATCTGGTGATAGCTGGCATAGTTGATAAACTACCACAATCTTGACAAAATGAGACATCCTTAGGGATTTTGATTACACGCATCTGTGTGGAGGAGGAGGTTAGAGGACAAGATGCACTTATGACATAAGAGAGCAATGGTAATTTCACTATAAAGGTAAACCTTATTTCTGCCAATATTAATATGTCCAAAAATCATTTTCTTAGAAATGGTCTATTGAAGCCTAAAAAGAGAGTTTCAAAAATAATAATAGATCTCAAGGAAGGAGAAACCCGAATAAAAATAACAATAAGAACCAAAGACCCTCTTCACAAGATCAATTTAATAAATCTTGTTTTGTCTGTGGGAAGAGTAGGCATATTGCTCAATTTTGCAAATTTCAGAAACGTGAATTTGTTTTGCAGGTTAATGTGATCAGAGAACCTTTAATGGCTATGATTAAAGACATTAATATGGTGCAATATGTTGAAGAGTGGTGGGCAGATTTTGGTGCTAATAGGCATGTCTGCTATGACAAAGATTGGTTCAAAGTGTGCACTCCTCTTAAAGAAGAAAAAATAATTATGCTTGGTGACTCTAGCAAAACCAAAGTTCTTGGAAGTGGTGAGGTTCATTTGAAATTCACTATTGGACGTGTGCTAATATTGAAAGATGTGCTTAACACTCTGTCCATGAGGAAGAATTTGATGTCAAGCTTTTTCCTTAACAATGCTGGCTTTAAGCAGACTATGGAATCTGATAGATATGTAATCACTAAAAAATCATTATTTGTGGGTAAGGGTTATGCTTGTGATGAAATATTTATAGTAAATGTTGAGAATAATAAATAGATACGTGGCAATCATGAGTAGTTTAGGATTAATCCAAGACTGTCAAAAGGTTTTGAAAAATGTGAAACTTGTAGTCAAGCTAAGATTACAAAAAAGCCTCATAAAAGTGTTGTAAGAAATACTGAATTGCCTAAGTTAATTCACTTTGATTTATGTGAATTTGAGGGAATTTTAACTCGTGGAAGAAATAGATATATTATCACTTTTATTGATGATTTTTCAAAATATACAACTGTTTATTTGTTGAAAAATAAAAGTGATACTTTTGAAAATTTTCAATATTTTTTAAAAGAAGTTGAAAATCAATTCAGTAGAAAAATAAAAAGAATAAGAAGTGATAGAGGCCATGAGAATTAATTAAGTGCATTCAACTCATTTGTTCAATCTTTGGGAATTATCCATGAAACTATTACACCATATTCACCTGCTTCTAATGGTGTGGCTAAGAGAAAAAATAGAACTCTAATTGAGTTAACAAATGCCCTGTTAATTGAATCTAGTGCACATTTACATTTTTTGGGTAAAGCTATTTTAATTGCTTATCATATTTTGAATAGGGTGCCACATAAAAAGTCACATACCACACCTTTTGAGATGTGGAAAGGACATAAGCCAAATTTGAGATATTTGAGAGTATGGGGTTGTCTTGCTTATGTAAGGCTTACTGACCCTAAATTACCAAAGTTAGGTATAAGAGCTACTACCTATACTTTTCTTAGTTATGCGGTTAATAGCACAACTTATAGTTTTTTTGATCTTGAAAACAAAATAATTTTTGAATCTAGTGATGCTATTTTTCATGAAAAAAAATTTCTTTTTCAATTGAAAAATAGTGGGGGTGAAGAAAATATTTTGTCATAACCTAGTTCTTCTACTTCTCGTTTACAAAATCAAGAAAATTTTTAAATAGAACCTAGAAGAAGTAAAAGAGCTAGAGTTGAAAAGGATTTTGGTCCTGATTATTATGTTTTTAACGTTGAGGAAAATCCCCAAAATTTAAAAGAGGCTTTAACATCACCTGATACCATATTTTGGAAAGAAGCTGTAAATGATGAGATGGAATCTCTAATTTCTAATAGAACTGGGAAATTAGTAGATCTTCCACTAGGTTATAAATGGGTCCTTAGAAAAAAGTTAAAACCGGATGGATCAATAGATAAGTTTAAAGCTAGACTTGTTACAATAAGCTATAAACAAAAAAATTGATCTTGATTTATTTGATACTTTTTCTCCAATAACAAGAATTACATCTATTAGCTTGTTAATTGCTATTGCTGCAATTTTTTATTTGAAAATTCATCAAATGAATGTAAAAGCTACTTTTCTAAATGAGGACCTAGAGGAAGAGATTTATATGAATCAACCCGAAGGCTTTGTAGAACCTAGACAAGAAAGTAAGGTATGTAAGCTAACTAAATCCCTATATGACTTAAAACAAGCACCTAAACAGTGGCATGAAAAGTTTGATTCTTGCATAATTGAGAATGGTTATAAATAAAATAAATGTGATAAATGTATTTATTCTAAATCATGGAATAATTTACATGTTATTATTAGCCTCTATGTGGATGATATATTGTTTTTTGGCTCAAATATGCATGTTATAAATGAGACAATAAATATGCTAAAAAGCCATTTTGATATGAAAGATCTTGGTGAGGCTAATTTTATTTTGGGCATGAAAATTACAAAAACATGTGATGGAATATTTCTTGATCAATCACATTATGTTGAGAAAATATAATTTTCATGATCACAAAAGTGTAGCTACTCCTTTTGATTCCAGTATTCATTTATTTCCTGTGAATAATGATGATGAGATTTTTAATCAAAAGGATTATGCTAGCATCATTGGTAGTTTGAGTTATGCTATTGAAAGTACTAGATCTGACACTGCATATGTAGTAAGAGTACTTTGCAGATTTCCTAGCAAGTCTAATAGAGATCATTGGCTAGCTATAGAGCGAGTTATGAGATATTTAATTAGAACCAAAAGCCATGGCTTATTTTATAAAAATTACCCTACTGTGATTGAAGCTTTTAGTGATGCCGATTGGAATACTTTGTCAGGTGATTCTCTCTCTACCACTGGTTATATTTTTACCTTAGGTAGTGGTGCTATTTGTTGGAAATCTAAAAAGTAAACAACAATTGCTAATTCAACAATGGAAGTTGAATTAATAGCATTACCTTCAGCTAGTGAAGAGGCAAATTGACTTAGAGATTTGTTATATGAAATTCCACTTTAGGAAAAACCAATTCCACCTATATTAATTCAATGTGATAGCACTACCACAATTGGTAGAGTTAAAATCCATTATTACAATGGCAAATCTAGACTCATAAAAAGAAAGCACAGTACCATGCGTTCTTATTTGAGTTGTGACATCATAACTGTGGATTATGTTAAATCTAATAATCATCTTACAGATCTATTTACCAAGGCCTTGACAAAAGATAAGGCCTTGAATACATTGAGGAGGATGGGACTAAAGTCCATAGAATCATAGGCCATGTATAAGGATACTCAACCCAAGGACCAGAAATCTTGAGAATCGGGTTCAATAGGAAAAACGAACCATACGATGACCGTAAGAAATGCACTATTTATTTCTTTAATTATTTATTTTGTAAATAATTTTTTAATTGTTCATCCTATGATGTAAGTGCATTCATCTTGTAATGTGGAGAGGTTGAGTAAAAAATTCTTAATGAAATATGTAACTCATATAAGTGGGATGTCAGAATTATAGGAGCACTCTTGACAAAATTTCACCTATGTGAGTGTGGGGGTGGGGCCGTTCCCTATGAGATTTGGATTTAATCACAAATACACTCATGAAACTAAGATTAGCACACGGCCGTAAAGTGCTACTTATAAAAACTCATGTTAACACCTGGGTTGTTATGTGTAGACGTAGCAAAACGGGCGGGTCGGGTCGGGTCAATCAGGTTTGCGAGTCAATCGGGTTGCTAGTCAAAACGCGTCATTTTTAAACGGGTCAATCGGGTCGCAGGTTGAGTCGGGTCAAGTTGACCCATATTTTTCAAACAAGTTTTTGTTTTTTGTTTTTTTTTAAATAGATGCAATCTGTCAATTGTTTATGAGTTCCCTTAACTGTGATTAGATTCTCATTGGTGATACTATTACCACTTACCAATTACCACTAAACACTTGATACCCAAATTTGGTGCAACTCTTGTTCCAGCTTTCTAGAAGCTAATCTTGGTATAATCTTCGATCTGTTTAAAGTAAGAAGAGAAAATGAAGGTGGCAAGTAAAGAATAATAAACTATTATAGAGTACATAACATATTAAGTAAAGAAGAATAAGTAAATAATTTATAAGAATTACACTTTAATCTCAATCTACTCAACGTTGGTAGATGTGGCAAAACGGGCGAGTCAGGTCAGGTCAATTGGGTCGCGGGTCAAAACGGGTCATTTTTAAACGGGTCAATCGAGTTGCGGGTCAATCGGGTCGGGTCAGAAAATTCTAACCCATTTTGCCATGTCTAGTTATGTGTAAGCAATGACGCTTAATTTCCCCAAATCAGTCCTAGTTCAAGTCGGAGACCACAACGACTTTGGAGTTGAGATCGCTGTTTTACTAAGTGAAGGTTCAATGCAAAACACACCTTCATGATGCATAGTGACCCGTCTTTGCTTGGTAATCTCTCTTTAACTAAAAAATTTAATATTAAAATAAGTGGGGGATTGTTGGAGTATTTTAATATTAATTAATTAAAATGGTTTTATATGACAATATAAATGTAAAGATATGAGAGTTAATATGGAAGAAAAAGAGTTAGTGAAAATGTTTAATCCCACATTGAAAATGAGAGAGACTATTTTATTCTTTTTAATTATGGTGATTAATGGGCTAATATGTATTGGAGCAAATATTTGGCTAGATACATTCGGAAATAATTTTCATATTTATTGGTGAGTAAATGACATTTTTATTATGATAAAAATGAAGAGTCATTCACCTACTTAATGGACTAGTTGTTAGGCCTATTTATTCTTCAGAAACTCCTTATTTCATCCATTAATTGTGTAACCCCAGCCCATGCATCAGATTTATGTCTTGCAATAAATCTTGTAACACCCACTACACCAGATTTATGGACTTAATTAATCAGATTAATTTGGATAATAATTTCATGAGCTCCATTGAGCCTATAAATAGACTCATTCAGACCCAATCAAAGTTACTGCAAGATAACAGCGTTACAAACACCAAAAAATCCAGCAATTACAAGCATTCTTAAACATTAAAAAATAGAGAGGTTCTTGGCAAGGAATGGTGTTCTTTTTGGTGGAGTTTTGGCCTTGAACACTTTGTGTAGAGGTTGTTCTAGTCATACAACATTTGTTAGGCTGTTGTCTCCTGGGGGAAACAAGTCAGAGAATGTTTGCACCAATTACAAAGTTTAGCCAACTAAGGGCTTGAATCTCCTTAAATAGAGCGAGTGTCGCGCCTTAATCTATATAGTGTTGTGTATTTTCTGATCTCAAATTAATAGTATTTATAAGTATTATTTAGTTTCTCTTTATATTATTTCCATTATAATTGTGTTTGCACTAACACAGAGATGTTGTTTTGACCGGCCCCTCAGCTGAAATCAACTACCGCAACTATGTGTGTGGGAGGATGAGTTGAGTGACTTGATTAGGGTTGACTAAGAGACCCTAAGTAGTATGATTGCAAGCTTAAACCAACTAGAAGTTTGAACATTGATGAAAAAGAGACTACCTTCAAACCAACAAGGATCTGAAGATCAATCTAATGCTCAACCCGTTTGCTCTTCTAACCTTAAAACTCTAGGTTTGGGTATTCTGAGGTAGTTTTGGTAAGGCTTCTTTTTTTCTTTTTCTTTTTTTCTTGACCCTTTGGATGTTGAAAATTGGGTATTTATAAGGGAAATGGGAAGCTACGGTTTAATGACCAGTTGATAAGGTTAGTTGCCCTAGAATCTCATCAATATGGAAATGGATCGATTTTAGGATTTCTATCCAAAGAGTGTGTATGCCACAGATTGGCTGCATACGCACTCTTTGTAAGCCTGAGCCAAATTAGGTCAAATTGTCTTTTGGGCTTTGGGCTTCTTACCTATTTCATAGTTGGGCTTGAGCTTAGACTGTATTGGGTCATGTTTAATGAAATGGGATGTCTATACATTGTTTATCAATCAAAACCCCCATATCTATATATGAAATATATCTCCAATAAGAGAAAGAAGTAAACAAAGACTACATATTACCAAGACTTCTAAAATGGTGTTTTGTGGGGTGGGGTGGGAGGCCGAAATCTGCTATAAGTAACTTTAATGTAGTCGGCCAATCACCCTTCCATGGTACATCTTAGTGGGCGATTTTTAGACACAACCCCTACACAGGACTTAGTGAAAGAGAATATTTGTTTTGACTTATATAAATTTGACTTGATGAAAGTTTCTAATATACAAACAATAATAATATGAGTCTATCAGAGAGAGAGAGAGAGAGAGAGAGTGTGTGTTATTTTATGGATTGAAAAATTAGTTGATATATTTATTTTGGCCTCCCTCAAAATTTCGACCGCACTATTGGTTTTGTTTACATAATCTACTTATATATTTATTTTTATTTATGATTTTTTTTCTTTGAATGTTTTAGTCTCATGAATATTTGAATTTAGGAGATCTATGTGTGTTTTTTTTTAATATATAAAGAAGAGCTAATAATTTTTTGTGTCAAGGCATTAAATAAACAAAAATTATTTTATTTATTCAATAAAAAATTATCAAAACTAACAATTTTTTTTTTTTTTTAAACTCTTTCCTGAAAAAAGGATAGAAATTTTTTTAAAATTCTTATATAATAATTGTGTCTTCAAAAATTAATAATTTATATAGGAGTAAAAAAGGAAAGAGTTGGATGGAGTTTTTTTTTTTTTTTAGAATATTTTTCAGGAAAGAGTTAGAACTCTTTTCTCCTACATATTTGCTTATGGCCAGACCAGTCCAGCACTACTTGTTTTTTTTATCTGAAGTGTAGATGGGTTTCTTGGGTGGGGTGGGATCGCATGTGGATGAGTGATTAAAAGGAGAAAACTAAAAAAAAGTCAAAACAGTGGAAGATGAATACATAAGTTGAAGGGTATTTTGGGCTTATTATAAAATATTTGTTTTCATTTAGGGAAAGTAACACATGCCATTTACATTAATGTAATAGCATTTAGGTAAATATAAATGGATGCTCTAGGGGCATTTATTAATAAGACTCTAATAATAATTAGTTGCAATAATTTAAAATTTTTTGTTGCAATAGAGACTTTAATACAAAACTACGTCAGGAAATTTTGTTGCAATAACTTAAATTGAAGAAATCATTGTAGTAACTTGATACTATATTTTTGTAATCTATTACAATAAAAATTTCAAAGTGATAGTTTATTGCAATGAAGAAATCATTGTAATAATTAAATATAAATTATTTTACAATTTATTGCAATAAAAAATGAAGCTGCAACGAAGATATTAGGCTAAAATTCAAAACTCACCCTCTAAGTTTCATCATATTTCATTTCAACCTTCTAATTTTCAATCAATTCAGTCCTCTAAGTTTCAAAAGTGTTCAATTGAGTCCTCTGTTAAACCCCAGATTAGGATCTATCGGTAACTCTCCAAAACGACACCTATTTGGTGCTTCTTCTTCTTTTAAGATAAAAGATAGAACTATTTGGTGCTTTTTTGATGTTAAATTCTTAAATTTATTTTTTTCTATATATTTTTTAAAAAACATTGATTAAAAAAAAATCCAAAATTAAAAACAACGCCACTACCCACAAAGCTTAAATTTGAAAAAGAAAAAAATCACCCATCCCTACCAAATCCTTAACCGAACAACTGAGATTGAGAGAGAGATAGAGAGTGTTTCTAAAAAAACAGATTGCGAGAGATAGTCGGAGTGGTGATTCCGACAAAGACTTGGCATGGTGCCGTCAAGAATGTAAAAGAAAGGAAGAGATTTCTGTCTTGTAAATATTGGCCATCGCTTAGAAATCTAGTATCCTTGGAAATATTGGCATCCGCACTTTCAACCTTCATCCCTCCCATTTCTCTAAGCTTGCCTCTTTCAAAATTGCCAACAACATCTATGGCATCTTTTGGTTCGAGTCCCACGACTCCCTCTATCCCATTCCTAAAACATTGATCATGACTCAGACCTTTATGGGAAACATTGGTTGATTTAAAGGAGTAACATTGGATGATTTAAAAATTTAATAAAGGATTTAAGTGTACTCTATGGCTAAGAGCATAAGCATCCAGGGTTCTAAAAAAATTCTCATTTTATACTCTAAAAGGCTACTTTATCTATTTTAGTAAACCATTTCACAACTCACCCTACATCCTATCTCTTATTTTTCACATTATAGCCAACACTACTCATTTATTTATTCATTTATCTCTCTCTTCCTCTCAGACTCTTTCTCTTTGTCTCTCTCTTTGTCTAGAGCAATCAAGCAACCAGGCAACACTCACACCCAAACCTAGCAAATCCACTACCGCAACACCACTAAGCAACCGCAATCGCACCACCCACTGCCACAACCGCCAATTAATCCCATGATCATCACCAACCAAAAACGCCAATTCAACCCAAATTCCACTGATTCAACCCAAAATAGTTCAAATGCCAATTCAAACCCAAAAGTAGCACCGTGACCTTGGATATAGCATGTGTTTTGTTGTTTGGGGTACTAGAATAGCATTTTAGGTGTTTTACAATTTTGAATGCTAATGTGCTAAGGAGGAAAATGCAATTATTCCTTGAAAGAAATTTAAATATAGTTTTTAACTTGAGTTTATCATAAATTATAAAAGGAATTTATTTTGTAATTTACGTAAGTCTTATAATAAAGGTAACAACTTCATGCAAAAAGAATGCAATAACTTGTGTTTTTTTTTTTTTTTTTTAGAAACAAACACACAAAAGGGGAGGGAATGTTTTTTTAAATACACACCATAAACTACATTCAAAAGTAATGTTAATTACCGGAAGGTGTGGTAAGTTAGACTATACATATTAACCATTGTGTGGCTGACTGTGAGAGGTGGAAAAAAGTTAATGAATTTATTTGAAAGTGATAGATTGACATCATAGGATAATTGCAAGAAATTGTATGGTTAAAAAAGGTTATGATCTTTTTAGAAAAATATGGAAAATTTTGTTATAATCACTTAACAGGCATGGAGAATTTTGATTTAACCTATTGTAGACATCAAAATTTTATGATGTATTTACAGCCGCTTGATTGATCATGATCAAATGTTTGTGATCAAATTAATTTGCATTTGATGACCTGTCAAATGTAGACAATCAACACATGAAATCAAGCCACATGTCAAATCTTTGAGTTACCATGACTCACATAGAAATGACATGTGTCCAAGCCACATGGCAGCATCAAATGAAGAAAGCCATGTACCAATGTCAAAAGGTAAAAAAACCCTACTGATACTTTGCCAAAATGCTATTGAGTTGCCTATAAATAGAGGCTTCTCATATGTGAAAAAGAAAAACGGAAACCTAGAGAAAAAAAAACCCTATTGATACTTTTCCAAAATAAAGATTTATCTTTAAGTCTAAAAGAGCACCCTTGCTTTCTCAAAATCAAGGCTCATTTTTACTTCTTCAAATCAAAGTGGGGATTTTCCTTCAATTTAGTTCAAAATCAAGCCAACGGCCCCCGACTTCAAATCAAATACATTCAATCACACATCCAACTTGGAGACATCAAGGCACAATTTAAGATCAAGCTTTATAGCTCCTTCGGATCATAAAACTTCTTGGAGATCGAATCAGAGGAGTTCATTGTATTCTTTCATTATAAAGCGTTATACAGAGGATTGTACTCACATATATACAAATGAATATAAATTGATAATTCGTGACACTATTCCGCAATGGTATGATTTATCTTTTACATAATTTTGTGTGTACATCCTTCCCACCGCCTTTGTCTTGCAGCCATCGGTGTGAGAGCTGCGTCTACGCATCCTTCCTACTACCTTCATCTTGCGGCCATTGGTGTGAGTGCTTCATTTGCGTATATTTCCCACTACCTTCGTCTTGCAACCATCAGTGTGAGAGCTTTGTCTGCGTATCGTTCCCACTGCCTTTGTCTTGTGTCCACGTACCTTCGCCTTGCGACCATTGGTGTGCGAGCTTTGTCCACATATTGTTCCCACTGCCTTCGTCTTGTAGCCATCGATGTGAGAACTTCATCTGCGTATCCTTCCCACTGCCTTCATCTTGTGGCTCTTAACGCTCTTCTCTAAGCTGTGACATACTGAAGCTTGTGACTTTAGGTACTCCGACTTCATCTCCTTTGGTCACTTATGGTTATGTTACTTCCCTGTTGATGATGCCGAAAATCGTCAGTTAGTTACACAGTCCTCATGTGCTCTAGACAACGCTTGCACAACACAAAACAAAAAGACCTTAGGAGAGTATCGGTGTGGTACCAGCCAAAAACCCTCTGAATGTTAAGTTAGAAGTCTTTTCACAACTCTAAAGTGCCAGAACTGGGGTCAATTATGCGTACCTACGTACCTTGTTTTCTGAGCGCTTTGAGCTTTTATAGTGGTGTAGAGCCGACCTCCGTTTCTTGCGTAGGAAGGTGTTTCCTTATGGGGAAGATCATCATAAACGTGCATATATTATGGGATTCTTCTCATGTTGGGGCTCTACTAATTAAGGTTAACCGTGGGACACAAGTTATTTCCATTTAGGATTCCTTGGAACCCACTCGAAACCACGTAGATGCCATATGGCCTTTGTATTCGTCTACCTTGTATCGGTATGTCTTGAATCTGTCCACATCGAGAGACTATCCATCTATCATGGGAGGAGTCCATCCATCATGTGTCCTATCCAACCGATGACCCTCTGTTACCTTATTTTTGACAGCCCACTAATCTAGTAATATCATGTATGCTTAAATGGATTCATCATCCTAAATTTTGTACTCTTCAGTTGCCCCCTCACTCCAGGGGTCCGTCACCTCCTTTGGATGGACTCGTGGAGTGACGGTTTGACTCGTCTTCTGAGAGGCGCACATAGACTGACAAGCTAGCCTAGGGTCATTAATGCCGTAAGGGCACGTGGCGTTTCTTCAGTGGTTAATCTCTTGGAACGAAGCGTCCCTTCGTCTTCCGTGCCATTCCTTTGATATAAACCTGCTTCTTTACCTCCCATTCTTTACTTTCCATAGCGAATTTACGATCAGAGTGCTACTGTCACCTTTGATAAACAAGTATACCGTCTACTTGGTGCATCTGTCATCTACACCTTTCCTAGTGCTCATCTTCAACTGGTAAGTACTCTTCACCTATTGTTGAATTCTTGTCATTTTTTAGACTTTGCACACCCGTCATTAATGTAGATCCGTTAGTGTCTTAGGGTTTACCCATAACGTGTAGGTGACAGATGTATAGTGAGTTAAGTAACTAATCGTGTGTTCGCAAGGGGGTGGGCTACGATAAGGTGTTCTTGTCAGGTCAGAACGACCCCGGCACCTCAAGTGAATAAAGGAATCCATCGGCCACCTCACCTTCTACAAGGGATGAGGATTTGGACACAGATAGGTCAGGGGGTGATTCTACTGATGGCCTAGTTGGTGCTAAACCCCCAACCCAATCCGTCATAGGTCTTGATGGACTTAAGGAGTTTGTAATACTTCCCTTGTGGATGGTCAACGACTTCATTTCTATCATCAAAGAGTCACACTTCAACACGCTTAGGGAGAAATACTAGATACCCGATCACATACCCCTCAGTCTACCCTACAAATCAGAGAAGTGTTATTACGAGGGTGTCGAAGGCGTCGGAGTCTATGAGCAAATGCTGAAAGCAGGGCTCAGATTCCCACTGAGCGCTCTCCACCGTCGCCTCCTTCAATACTTAGGGTTGGCCGTCACCCAAATTTCCCTAAACACCTGAAGGGTTTTCCTCAGCGTGGAGGTTTTGTACGGGGCCATGTCTAAAAGGGCACGTAGGTTGATGGTGGAAGAGTTTTTTCACTGTTATCATCCAACTGAGATCGTTCAATTCAAAGGCATGTATAGCTTTATGATTAGGAGCCCGTTGCTAAGGCTCATGTGTGACACCCCGGACTCTAACAAGTACTAGAAGAGTCGTTATTTTTTCATGGAGTGTGACGAATGGATGTGTCACCCTGGTGACCAAGAGTATATGCCCATCGACAAGACATGGGGTATAATGCCCCCATCTGGTATGCATCCGTCTGTAGTTAGGTTTTAATTGTGTTAGCTTTACTTGTTACTTTAACCATCTCTTATTGCAGCTTGGGACCGTCCTCAAGTCACGCTTGAGCAGTGGAGTTTCCTGGAAAAAAAAATTTCAACAAAACCACGCTGTCAGAGAGGACGTGGGCTAAGCTAGTCAACTTAGATACTCTCTATTGGTACTGTGACGGACTAGAACCCACAGCAGCTACTCATCGTTACGACTATCAAATTCGCCAATGTAAGTCCATCGCCCAATACGTTGGTTCCTTTCTTTACTTTTAAATTATCTAACTCATTATATCTGTCCACCTTTGTGCAGAAATGGAAGACAGTAAAAGAAGGGCCTACATTAAGCAGCAGGCTGTAAAGAAAAAACAAGAGGGGATTCAACCCCTTAAGGGGACAGGTCCAGCCAACCCATCTAACAAAAGGAAGCCATTAGAGAAAACTGACCGTCTTCCAAAAAAGCCAAAAGTTGCCCCCAAGTCTGTCGTGGGGTTAAAGGCTAAAACCAAGAAGAAGGCCACTCCACTTGGTCAAGGAAGAGGCAAGGGACTCATGACGGGCCCTATCCCAGTCACTGAAAAACCACCCATCTTCCTCCGCGAGGATTCTAAGTATGCGCTGGAGCAGCTCTCGTCCATAATCACAGCTGACGACTATGAGGACTTGAGCAACCATGCAACAGAAGCTATGGGGGAGATGAGTCTTTTTAGCATTACGCAAGTAACTATGCCCGTCCCCTTCCTCTTTTTCTTTCCTTTGCCTGGTTACTAACCCTTCTTTTGTTTCCAGGCGATGCTAATGATGAAAAGGTTGATAGGTTGTTGCCTAAACCACAAGATGGCGTTGGACCATGTTGGGCGAAGGCAAGGTCAACAGAGGATGAGCTTGCTGAGCTAAAGGCCTAGAAAACGATTCAGGAGAAGAAGCTGGCTTTGTCAGAGCAAGTCCCAGGTGAGCTGGAGAAGTAGATGGAGGTGCTGTAGCAGGTCCTTGAGGACAAAGAAAAAGAAATCCAAACTGCCAAGGATTAGATCCGTCAGGCTAAGAAAGACGTGACACGAGAGTATCGTGACTCCAACGCGTACTTGACGGAGCTCAGTGGTACTTATGCGGACGGCTTTGACAACTGCCTCCGTCAAGTCAAGGCTTCTTTTCTGGACCTGGACTTGTCACATGTTTCCATTGATGCCCAGGCCCAGACCCCAGCTTAGCCCGTCCATTCCGAAAATGCTGATGAACTATTTGCTGACGATGCCCTTACTGACGATCCTCATGGTGACGAACAGTCTACTTCTATTGAAGGCCAAATCCAATCCATCGAGGGTAATACCCATTAACCTGAGGATGTGCAGATTGTGGAAGAGAAGGATGAAGAACCCCCCCGCCCCCCAAGTCCAACAGTAGCTTTTTCTATTTACTTGGTTAAAATGTAAAGTTTTTAAGAATAGTATTTATGTTTAATTTATCTTTGCTTTTTGTGTCTAGACATCTTCCCTTGTGGGCTTTTGTAATATATACTAATCATTTGTTTTAAAATGCCCGTCTACTTTAGTCTTTATTCCTATGGATGAATCCGTTCAATTTATGGTTACATGAATATAACTGTGGTTAGGATAGACCCATCTGCCTTGCTAGTTTCAAGCAATTGTATTTGAGTTTGTTCAACTTGTGAGCCTAGCAGGCTTGTGTTATTTCATAAGGGTGGTCTTGTCCACTTTAGGGATGTTAAATATAATCTTTTCAAGATAAGTCCGTCCACTTTGATTTAAATAGATCATTGGGCCCATCCAATTCCTGGGTTTCATCCCTACAGGGTTGATTCGTCTAATTTAATGACTGAAGGGCTTATATGGGATCCGTTCACTTTGTGGACTGGAAAACATGTATCCATCCATTTTAGCAATCCCTGAGAGGGGTGCAACCCGTCCACTTTGTTGACTCGGTAACTTGAATCCGTCCACTTTATGGACTTATCATTAGTCATCCTTTGAGGATGAAACCCGTCCACTTTGTGGACTTGATAACTTGAATCTGTCCACTTTATGGACTTATAGTTAAGGATGAAACCCATCCACTTTGTGGACTGGATAAAGATAAATCTGTCTGCTAAGTGGACTTCGTAAATTTGCCTATTATTTTTGGGATGATTCTGTCCGTTATATGGATTTTATGAACTTGTCTTCTTATGGACTTGTGATTTTAATTCATCCTGTGGTTGTACCCGTCCACTTTATGGACTTGAGGTTGAACCTGCCCTCTTTTATGGACCTCATAATTTTCTGATCATCCTCTTGGATAAGCCTGTCTACTTTGGGCTCAACTTCAGATTACCCTTTATGGGATGAATCCGTCCAATATGTGGACTTTAAGCAACTTGAGACTATCCCTTCTGGGATGAGCCTGTCCGCTATGTGGACATATATTTCCAAATCACCCCTTTAGGATGGATCCGTCCATTTGGACTTTTAATGATTATGTAGACAAGTAGATATCATACACGATATTTCTGAATAACTCCTCTTATTGGGGTAAACATACGTGTAAAAATTGTTCTTAAAAAACCTGCCCTTTGGGCTTAAATGAAACTACAAATAATAAAAACTCAACTAGAAAGCAATAAACTGGAAAAGAGGAGTATTATATTATTGTTCATGTTTTCACCTACTGGTAGTACTTCTTCAAGTGCTCTATGTTCCATAGGTGATGCAACTTTCGCCCGTCCAATGTTTCCAAGTGGTATGTCCCATTCCTATGCCATGATGCAATTCTGTATGGCCCTTCCCAGTTAGGTCCTAGCTTTCCTTGGAAGGCGTCCTTTCTGACGCATGTTACCTTTCTCAAGACAAGATCTCCAACCTGGAAGTCCCTGGGTCTGACTTTAGAGTTATAGTGCTTGGCCATGAGGTTCTGGTACCGTGCTAACCTTTGCTCAGCCGTTGCTCTGACTTAGTCCACCAGATCGAGCTGCAAGCACATAGCTTAGTCATTCTCGCCCTCGTCGTGGTTCTTTACCCTGTAGCTTGTAAGTCTTACTTTAGTCTGGATGACCGCCTCACTTCCGTATGCTAGTTGAAACGGTGCTTCCCCTGTAGGCGTTCTTGCCATTTTCCTGTATGCCCATAAAACACTTGGTAGTTCGTCCGACCATATACCCTTTTCCCCCTCGAGCCGAGTCTTGATGATTTTAAGCAAGGATCGATTCGTGACCTTAACTTGTCCATTAGCCTGAGGGTGAGAGGGCGATGAGTAGTGGTTCTTAATCCCTAGTTACGAGCAGAAGTCCCTGAACACGTCGTTGTCGAATTGCTTTTTGTTGTCCGAGACAAGCACTCTAGGAACTTCAATTGTCTAACCGTTGTCGAGAAGGGGCCCATGATATCCAACCCCCATTGAGTGAACGGCCACGGGGCCATCATCGGGGTCATCGGGGTGAGCTTCTTTGTTGGTTGCCTTATGAGGTTGCCAAATCTCTAACACTTGTTGCAAGCTTTGACGTATGCATGGGCATCCCTTTGCATGGTTGGCCAGTAGTACCCCAGCCGGATTAATTTATATACCAACGACCGTGATCCAGAGTGGTTTTTGTAGACTCCTTCGTGGACTTCTCTCATGACATAGTCTGCCTCTTCAGGGATGACGCACCTCAAGTACGGTCGGGAGAAGCCCCTCTTGTATAGAACGTCTTTAATCAGAATAAAGCGAGTTGCTTAAACATTCAACTTCCTTGCAGCCTCCTTGTCGTCTAGTAGCACGTCGTCTAGTAGCACGTCGTCCTTCAGGTAGGAGGCTATTGGTGTCGTCCAATAGTTCTCGGAACTTATCTCCTGCACATCAACATCGTCTATTAATGATGAGTTTTGAATGAAGGATAATACCTGATTGGGGATGAGCATGTGCTTTGCTGAAGCAACTTTAGCAAGTCGGTCGGTATGCTCATTCTCCTTCCTTGGGATTTGAACAAATTTTACTCGAAGGTTGCTAACTCGATCCTTCACCTGCTCAAGGTACTTCTTCATCCGTTCATTCTTGCATTCATAGTCGCCATTAACCTGACTAGTTACTACTTGGGAATCGCTGTATACAACCAAATTTTCAGCTCCTGTTGCCTTGGCAAGGTCCAGCCCCGCTATTAAAGTTTCGTATTCTGCTTCATTATTGGTAGTAGGGAAGTCCAGACGGACCATAAATTCAATCTTATCTCTTTCCGGGCTGTAGAGTACCACACCAGCCCACCTGCTTGCCTATTGGAGGATCTATCTGTGTGGATGCTCCACTGTAGGACCTCTTTTAACCCCTGGCCTTCCACGAGAGTGAATTCTGCAATGAAGTCAACTACCACTTGCCCCTTCGTAGCCGTGCATGGTCAATACTGTATGTCGAATTCACTTAACTCAACTACCTATAATGCCATTCGTCCCGCAGCTTTAGGGCTACTTATAGCTCTACGTAGAGGTTTATCCATCAGGACAACCATAGTGTGTGCCTGGAAATACGGCTTGAGCTTTCGTGCCGCAATTACTAATGCGAAAGTGAGCTTTTCCATCTTGGGATACCTCTCTTCTGTTTCTCAGAGTGCTCGGTTCGTGAAGTATACGAGCTTCTGCACCCCATCCTCTTGTCTAACCAAAGCCGCGCTAACAGCGGCCAGGGAGATGGCTAGGTATAGGAACAGTTCTTCCCTGGGCTTAGTAATGGTGGAGAAGAAAGATATGCCTTCAGATCTTCAAACGCTTGCTGGCATTTAGTCGTCCATTCAAACAACTTCCTCAATGTGCGGAAGAAAGGTAGGCACTTATCCGTTGCTTTTAAGACGAACCTATTTAATGTAGCTATCTTGCCATTCAAGCTCTGTACTTCCTTGACTGTCTTTGGTGGAGCTAACTCCATTATGGCTTATATCTTTTTTGGATTGACCTCAATACCTCTTTGGGTTACCATGAATCTGAGGAACTTTCCTACTGTCACCCCGAACACACACTTGTTTGGATTCAGTTTCATGTTGTACGACCAAAGGGTGTCGAAGGTCTCTTGGAGGTCGCTCAAGTGGTCGTCCTCTCGTATGCTTTTTACTAGTATGTCATCCACGTAAACTTGCACATTCCTTCCAATTTGATGCACGAACATTTTGTTCGTCAGCCTTTGGTACGTGGCACCCACATTCATGAGTTCGAACAACATCACTTTATAGCAAAAGAGACCTTGGTTGGTGACAAATGAAGTCTTCTCCTGATCAGCCTCATTCGGTTTGATCTGGTTGTAACCAGAGAATGTGTCTATGAAGCTTAGCAGCTGGTGTCTTGCAGTTGAGTCTACAAAGGTTTCAATTCGCGGGAGAGGATAGCTGTCCTTGGGGCAGGCCTTGTTTAGGTCTGTGAAATCTACGCACATCCTCCACTTTTCGTTGGCTTTTCTTAACCATCACCACATTCGCCAGCCAGTCGAGGTAGTACACTTCTCGTATGAAGTTTGCTTCCTGTAATTTTTGCACCTCTTCAGCTATGGCTTTGTCCCGCTCTAATGCGAACACCCACTTTTTCTGCCGGACGGGAGAGAATAAAGGCGATACGTTCAACTTGTGGACTATGATCGACGGATCACTTCCTAGCATGTCTTCATGACTCCAAGTGAACACGTCCTAGTTTTTCCTTAGAAATGTTGTGAGTGCTTGATGCATTGGCTGGCTGGCCAAAGTGCCTAGAATCATCAAGGAGTACTTCTTCCAACCCTTCAACTAGTTCTGCTACCGTCTGCTGTTCTTCTATACACATAGTCTATATATGATTGTCCATCTCTAGCATGGCAATGTAGCATTCGCGTGATGCCACTTGATCCCCTCTTACTTCTCCCACTTCATACTCGGTGGGAAACTTATCATCAAATGGTAGGTTAAGGTCACGACCTTCCATGAATTCAAAGTAAGACGACCCAATATGGCGTTGTACGCAGACGAACAATCAACAATTAGGATCGTGACATCCTTGGTCATCTACTGAGGGTAATCTCCAACCGTTACCGGTAGGGTGACCACTCTTAGGGGATGCACCCTTATTCCTCTAAATCCTACGAATGGCGCGTTGGTTGGAATCAACTGTTCTCTCCATATCCTCATCTGCTGAAATGCCAAATAGTATAGGATATCGACAGAGCTCTTATTGTCCACAAGGACTTAGTGGGTGTTTTAATCCCCTACACGTATGCTGACTACAAGTGCATCGTCGTGTGGGTGATGGAGACGTCGGGCATCTTCCTCCATAAACCCAATTACAAGGTTGTCAATTCGTGCCATCTTTGGGACATACCCTGTCAGCTGGACATTCTGAACCATCCGTAGGTAAGTCTTGCGTGCCTTTTTGGAAGAACTGGAAGCTGCGTTGCCCCCTATAATCATCCTTATGCCTCCCAAGGGTGGCCTATGGCGCTCATTTTCTCTCCGAGCGGACTGTCCTTAGGGCTGTTCTATCCTTTCCTTATTGATGAACCTCTGCAACTTCCCTTGCCTAATGAGAGCTTCTATTTGCCGCTTCAAGTCGTAGCATTCAAAAGTGTCGTGGCTGTGATCGCGGTGGAAACGACAGTACTTGTCTCTAGATCTCTTGCTGGGGTCTCACTTCAACTTGCCAGGGAATGTCAGGGCCCCTTCGTCCTTAATCTGCATCAGGACTTGATCAATCGGGGTGTTCAGAGGGGTGAAGCTTGTAAATCTTCTGGTTAGAGGCTTGGAGTGTCTATCTTCCCTTCTATCTCCTGTCCTGGCCATCTTTCGACCCCTGTCCTGCCGTGATTCCTCCAGCCTTTCTCTCTTTTTGGGCTTTTCTTCGGAGCCAGTAGCGCGTCTTCCGCATTTATGTATTTAGTAGCCCTGTAGAGCACATCCAACATGGTTTTCGAGTCATTCTTATATAAGGAAAATAGAAATTTACCCTTTTGCAGCCCATTCGTGAACGCGGCAACGAGTATCTTGTCGTTAGCTTCATTTATTGATAGCGCCTCCTTGTTAAAGCGAGCTATGTAAGACCTCAACATCTCATCCTCCCGTTGCTTAATGCTCATTAGGTATGCAGTGGATTTCTTATACTTGTGCCCCCCGATAAAGTGTGAGGCAAACTGGGCGTTCAACTCCTTAAAGGTACCGATAGAATTGGGCGTCAACCTGCTGAACCAAATCCTTGCGGGG
The DNA here is from genome assembly GCA_032727855.1 of Quercus ilex subsp. ballota. Classification (NCBI taxonomy): domain Eukaryota; kingdom Viridiplantae; phylum Streptophyta; class Magnoliopsida; order Fagales; family Fagaceae; genus Quercus; species Quercus ilex. The sequence goes on from CM064917.1 coordinate 27,420,925, forward strand.
CCCTTCAGAGTAGTAGGAAAAGCCCTGCACATGATCTTGTCTGCCACTCCTTGCAGGTGCATCAAAGTCTTAAAGGACTCCAGGTGATCTAGGGAGTCCTTAGATCCGTAGTAGCTTTCCACCTAAGGCATTTGAAATTTTGGTGGTAGGGGGAACGATGAGACGGGTGCGGTGAATGATGAATCAGTTCGATGGACCAAGTCGTCGAGGTCGCTGGACACCCGTCCTCTGAGGGCATTCATCATGAAGTCCATCCGTTCCTTCATTATCTGCATCTCCGCGACTATGTGAGGGGGAGCCATATCTATGCCGGATGGACAACTGGTATCCTGTCGTTCTTGTCTATTTAGGGCGTTGCTGCCTTCCGGCCCCTCTTGGTTCCTTCTTTCAACGCTGATTCCTTCTTGGTCTTCCTCTTGGGTGTTAAGCTCTGTGTTCTTCTGGCGCAGCTATTTCTCTAGGTCATGATTTTGCTTGGTGAGGCGTTCCAATGTTGCTACAAGGGTTTGAACTTGTCTCTCTAGGGCAGTGGTGCGCAGTTCGTCACCTTGATTGTTAGTGGTTGTTGCCATCGAACGAGTAAGTACCATGCAACTTTTTGTCCAGGAAATTGTAAATATGGCCTATCTCCTATGTCCCCACATATGGCACAAACTGATGATGCCAAAAATCGTTAGTTAGTTACACAGTTCTCACATACTCTAGACAACGCCTGCACAACACAAAACAAGAAGACCTTAGGAGAGTACCGGTGTAGTTCCAACCAAAAACCCTCCGAAGGTTAAGTTAGAAGTCTTTTCACAACTCTAGAATGCCAGAGCTGGGGTCAATTATGCATACCTGCGTACCTTGTTTTCTGAGGGCTTTGGGCTTTTATAGTGGTGTAGAGCCGACCTCCGTTTCTTGTGTAGGAAGGTGTTTTCTTATGAGAAAGATCATCATAAATGTGCGTATATTACGGGATCCTTCTCATTTTGGGACTCTACTGGTTAAGGTTAATCGTGGGACACAAGTTATTTCTATTTAGGATTCCTTGGAACCCACTTGAAACTACGTAGGTGCCATGTGGCCTTTGTATCCGTCTATATTGTATTGGTGCGTCTTGAATTTGTCCACATCGAGAGACTATCCGTCTATCATGGGAGGAGTCCATCCATCATGTGTTCTATCCAACCGATGACCCTATATTGCCTTATTTCTAACAGCACACTAATCTAGTACCGTCAGGTATGCTTAAATTTTCTAATAGCACACTAATCTAGTACCGTCAGGTATGCTTAAATGGATTCGTCATCCCAATTCACCTGTATTAGCCGGGCTTAAAAAATTATCATGCTGTCCTTGACGCTCCCAAAAGCAACAAACATGCACTAGTTCTGTGTGTCCCACTTGGTGGTTTGGCCTTTGTTTTGCATGTGATAACTTATACTATATTGAACACGTCCTGAAGCTTTAACTTTACGTGGAGAAGCATGGTGGCTTCTTTGTAGTTTTGAACTTGAATGCTACATCTATTGGATAATAAGCCACGGACACACACATGATCTTCAAACTTAAAGTAGACAGCATGCAAACTTCCACGTGTCTTTTCCTTTACATGCACAAATAGCACTTTCAATGCTCTTACCATCACATGTACAATGTTTAGGTGCTTGAATGCGAGCATTGAACGAACAACTTATTCATCCTTTTCTTTGGTTTACTATCAGGTGTGCCAGGTGATTCAGACCAATCAACCCTCCGCTTAACTTGTGGCTCTTCTACGTTTGCTTGGATTGTGATCCCTACAAACTTGGTTCTCTCCAAGTGGCTGCAATCAAGTAGACTCCATCATGGTTATCTTTTACGAATCATCGAAAACTCTCAATGAGCAATTCATCACTCTCTTGCGCTCTACGAATGAACCTGTGGAGAAAGAGAGTACAAACTTCCAAAATGACGCCTTTCTCCACAGGTTCATCCCTAGAGCGCAAGAGAGTGATGGATTGCTCATTGCTTATTTAGAGTTTTCGATGATTCGTAAAAGATAACCATGATGGAGCGTACTTGATTGCAACCAAATGGAGAGAACCAAGTTTGTAGAGATCACAATCCAAGCAAACATAGAAGAGCCACAAGTCAAGCGGGAGGTTGATTGGTCTGAATCACCTAGCACACCTAACAGCAAACCAAAGAAAATGATGAATAGGTTGTTCATTCAAATGCTCTTTACTAATAAATTGATAAAAAAGAAAAAGAAAAAGGAACATGCATTCATGGCTTATTAGAAAGGGGCCGTGTGGCATTGTGATTCAAAACCACAGGAAGCCATTCGTTCGATGTTCACATTCAAGCTCATAAACATTGTACATGTGATGGTAAGAGTATTGAAAGAGCTATATGTGCATATAAAGGGAAAAACACGTTCAAAACAATAGAAGCCACCATGTCTCTCCGCGTGCTGCGTGAAATTAATGCTTCAGGACGTGTTCAATATAGCATAAGTTATTACATGCAAAAAAATAGAAACAGTAAAAGTGGGGTCTACTCTCTGGTAGAAGTTGCGTAATTCTTAGGTATTTTCAGAGTATGAAAAATTGTATTTTTTCTTCTCACATTTATGGTGGAATCCGCTCATTAAATTCATGACGAGGTCCATTATGAATGTGATAAGAGATAGCACAATTTCACTATATTTCGAGACTACCTAAAAATTTTATGTAGTGAGATCAATGGTCAAGCCAGTATTTCCTTGTACCAAGTGGGACACACAAAACTAGTGCATGTAGTGCATGTTTTTTTCTTTTGGGACTGTCAAGGACAGCGCCACAATTTTTTATGCCTGACAAATACAAGGAAGTAACATGACCATAAGTGACCACAGAAGATGGAGTTGGATTACCTAAAATCACAAGCTTCATTATGTCACAGCTTAGAGAAGAGCGCTGATAGCCATAAGATGAAGGCAGTGGGAAGGATATGTGGACAAAGCTCGCACGCTGATGGCCGCAAGACGCTCTCACACTGATGGCCGCAAGACGAAGGCAGTGAGAAGGATGCGCTGACGAAGCTCTCACACTGATGACTGCAAGACAAAGGCAGTGGTAAGGATACGCAGACAAAGCTCGCACACCAATGGCCGCAAGACGAAGGCAATAAGAAGGATACGCGGACGAAGCGGTTCGAAGCTCGAATGTCAATGGCCGCAAAACAAAGGCAGTGAGACGGATACACAAATGAAGCGTTCGAAGCTCACACACTGGTAGCCGCAACACGAAGACATCAAGAAGGATACACGGATGACGCTTACACACGTAGTCCAGAGATAGCAAGAGGACCGCTGTTGCTCAAATCCTTTGGACACCAAGACAAGGAGGACAGTATGCCGCAACTCACTTGAAATTGGTGCTTGGGTCACACCGTGCATGCCAACTTCTATGTCCTGCACAGAATAAATCAAGTGGTTCATAAGGGAAAAAAAAGGGAAGTAAATGAGAGAATGCCTGCTACGGCTGAAGAAAAAAAAAAAAAAAAAAAGAACTCGAAGGACGGCTATTACAGTTTACTCTCACCCATAAAGCATCACGTCCTTTTTATAGCGGTGGCATTCGCAAGAAACCCTAGCAATTTGTAAGAGTGAGGATTAAATTAAAAAAAAAAAAAAAAAAAAGCTTGCCGGGCAAGACAATTGCGGCACCGACTTGCCTAACAAAACTAAGGTGGGCTTGCAGTCTGAAGGGAATGTCTTTTGTGTGTGATCAAGCCCATGAGGCCCGAGTGCTCAACTAAAAAAAATGTCCGTGGGTCATATTATTAAAACCATGGGAAGATATCTTGGATGACAAATCTGTAATATACAGCATCGGGATGAAGGTAGCCCAGATTTCACTCGGATGAATGCCTTGTGTACCGTAAAACCAAGTCCATTATTAAAGATAAACAAATTAAATAAATAAAATAAAAGAATACTTCAAGCTTGTCTTCCTTGCATCCGAAAGACACAAAACCAAATCTTGAAGTGGGGGTATTTGTAAGGTGCGGTTTGGATACAGATGAAATGGCGTTTGCGTTTTTTTTTTTTTTTTTTTTTTTTTTAGCCTTACTTGTTGACTTTTTGTCCATGAACAGTGTATCTGTGCACTATTCACGAACCCATAAATTTCACTTTTCATCAACTTTTTCATTAAAAATGGGTTCCACGATACTATTAACACATTTAAAAATTATTTTGCTACAGTGTTTTCAGGTTTCAATTTCATCAAAATAAGTTCTATCCAAATGGACCCTAAATATCAAAAAATTTATGATGCATCATCCATAGACGTCAAATTGATCATGATCTAAGTATTTTTTATCAAATTAATTTCCAATTGATGATGTGGACAATCAATAAATAAAATCAAGCCGTGTGGCAACATCAAATGAAGAAAGTCATGTGGCAACGTGTGAAGAAAAAACTCATGGAAGGTTCGTATTAAATGGGAAACCAAATTAAATTCATAATTCATAATTTATAATTAGCTCTCAATAAATGATGAGAGAAAATTCCAAATTAAATACCATTGAATCACCTATAAATAAAGGCTTCTCATATGAAAAAATAGTAACAGATACTTGGAGAGAAAACCCTACTAACATTCTACCAAAATTGGGAGTCATCTCTAAGTCCAAAAGAATTCTATTATTCATCGAGGCTTATTCCTATCTCTTCAAATTAAAGTAGGGATTCTCCTTTAATTTAGTTCGAGATTAAGCCAACGGTCCTTATATCAAATCAAGTACGTTCAACTACTCATTCAACTTGGAAACATCAAGGCACGATTCAAGATCAAGCTTCACAGCCCTTCAGATTATAAGTTTCTTGGAAATCGAATCAGAAGAGTTTATTATATCCTTTCATTGTAAAGAGTCATATAGAGGATTGTATGTGTATATATATATATATAAATCAATACAAATTGATTATTTGTTACTCTATTTCGTCACCGTATGATTTATCTTTTACTAGATCTGTGTGTACACCTATTCTTATTATTTTTCTTTCATTTAATCTCACACTTACAGACTTATAATGGAACTCTCTCTCTCTCTCTCTCTCTCTCTCTCTCTCTCTCTCTCTCTCTCTCTCTCTCTCTCTCTCTCTCTCTCTCTCTCTCTCTCTCGCCCAATCAACCCACTCGAGCTCATGGATCATCACCTTCTTCGTTTTGATCCATCGAGATGAGGTTCTAAAATCTTACTAGTTCTGTCTTCTTCTTTTTTTCGAATTTCCTATTTCTATTTTTTGTTGTTGAATGGAATCACATACTATTGCCGGAATATGAAAGTATGTTACTAACTGTATATTTAAGTGTATATATACAGGGTGGAATATAAATTTAGAATAGATATTTCAAATCCAAGAATTTCACTATACTCTTATTTCAATGCTTAGAAGGTTCTTTCCTGATTTTTAATGTGGATCTGTTTCTATTAGGCTAATTTATTGAAATTCATTGATTCATGATGTTATTGCAATTTACATTTTTAGAGTTCACATCATTCATTTAACATGGATTTAATTTAGGATTGTGATTAAATTTATATGATCTTTTTTGTGTTTAGATCAGGGTTTTCACTAGAACTTGTTTGAATTTTTGTTAGTTTTGGTTAATAGTGTCTTACGGGCTGCAAATTGAAATGATTTTAAATGATTATGGTTTAAATTTTTTTTTTTTTAAAAGTTAAATTTTTTATGGATTAATTCGAAAATATTTGTTAGAAAACACATTAGAAGCAGATGTGGAGCTAGAAATTTTTGTTTGGAGGGGTCAATTTGTGTTACTAATTTGTTGTCTATACAAACTTTCATACATATACACAAACACATATATCTATACGTGCACACACACACAATTTAGTATCTTTCATAGTGAAATCCTTAAAATTAAATATTTTATAGAGTTAAATTCATCTTTCACCATATTCTATAGTGAAATCCTTAAATTTTCATTTTCAATATAAGTTACTAGATTGTCTACCATTGCGAGTAAAAAATTTTCAATTGAACTAATGAAGTGTTCAGACATGAATGATCCAAAACTTTAAGAAATAAGAAAACACATTTTACAACAAAAAATGAATTTGAGAAATTAACAATACATTCTCTATAACTACTATGACCAATTGGACAATTTTTCTTAAGAAAATTATTGGACTAACTCAAATAATTGTGGGGGTGAAGTCCTATTTTTGGGGGGCTAAGTTTTAAAACATTAAATAATTCTATATAGTATAAAAATATTTTCAAAAATTTGGGGGGAGGCCACCCTAACATGTAGCTCCGCCCCTGATTAGAACTAGAAGAAATAGCAAAAGCCCTAGTTTTAGTCCACTTTGTAGTCCCATCTCCCACAAAATCACCGATCCGTATTCCCTGGGCCAATAACTTCCAAATTTCTGTGGCAGCTACTCTCCTTTCTTCCATGCATGTGGCATAACATTGATTGGTCGATCATTAGCCCGGTTGGATCATATTATAAGCTTGGCACATGTAGGGTTAGTTAGTTAGTTCGTTACAAGTAGATAAATTTTGTTTTCATAAGGCAGATTGAGTTAATTAGTTAAAAGTAGATAGGATGGTTAGGGCTCTTTTAGATGTAACACATTGATCACAGGTGTGTATATAAGGCAGATGCCTAGTTTGTGAGCCAAATAGGAGTGAGTCATATTTGGCCAATTAGAATAGGGCAAGAGATGTATAAATATATGTAATGATCAATTGAGATATCAATGAAAAATAGTTATTTTTGCTGTAAACCAGTTTCTCTCGTCTTTCTTTGGAGTTAGAGACTCGCGTAAAGAATCCATTTTTGAAGGAGGTGATTCTCTCAAACTCTTAAAAACACTCCACTCTTGCATCTAATTTTCTTTTTCAGTGATTCACTTTAATAGTGAAAACTGAGAATAGCACTCAAGAGCTTGTTAATTTTTGGCTGAAAGAGTTTCTTTTAGGTTGACCTTTGAGGTCATATGCCATTTCTGTTGGTGGCGATGTTCTTTATAACATTTACCAAATTGATGAGCAAATCAAAATTTTAGTTTCAGTGTTTTCTTGTTGTTTATTCATTTACTTCTATATATCTTAATGCTTGCAAGAAATCTACCTTGTGGGAAACCAAAAAGGTGCTTAGGTTAGGCAAAAATTAACAGGTAAGAGTTGTAACCTTCTAAAAGTCACAAGGGTGAAATAGTTCTTGGGTGTGCATTTGATCTGATCTGGATGTGGGTGTCCATAATCATTAGTTATATATATACAAATTTGCTTCTGAGTTCTGATAGTAAAAGTTTTTTTTTTTTTTAATGTTTTTGAACTTTTCTACATAATCTCGAAGCTTTAAGATACTCCCTTAATTTAAGTCTACAAACTGCACTGTTCAATTTACATGACATCCTTAGAGCATTTGCATCTCATTATCAATGAAAGAGTGGTCAAAATCTACATACATTTTAACCTGTATATTGCAATTAAGAAGATACTTTTGTTTATGCCTATTAAAGGAACTTTCATTCTCAAACTTACCGGAGGCGCGCCAAAACTTCCAAGCCACTGTCCAAAATTGCTTCTCTTGTACACATGAATAATGCATTTGAACAAGAAAACTTATAATTTGTTAAGGACATATTTTATGTAATTGGTTAATCTTTTGACAAAATGTACTTTACTTGTAATTTGGTAGATCTAAGATGAGTTTAGTACTTTAAAAAACATGTTGTTCAAGCCAAGTATTAAAGTCATGAAGATTGGACCAAGAAACAAGTGAAAAAAAGTGTTCATTAAAACTCGACAGATATCTTGATAGAAACAGTATCTATCGAGACTTTATGAAGAAAGCTCGACAGAAGCTGAATCTGTCAAGATCTACGAAATCAGAATTTCCAAATCTGATTTTCGATTCATGCTGACGTGTATGTGTAGGTTTTCTTTTCTCACAACCCTATACATATATAAAACTTATTTTAAAGGCCATTATATATGGAGAACACATGCAAAAAGTGAACTAATGCCTTATTTTCTCTGCAAGAAATTACTGCATCTTTTGCGCTTTAAGGTTTTGTAACCAAGTACTTCTTGATCTTCATTGTTGATGAAGTGAAGAACTTTACAGCCAACAACCTTCTTCAAGTTGCTGGAGTTAATCACGTACTGGGATTTGTGCATCATTGGTAGCGTTCATATACTAGAGAGTTTAGAGGTCCTAAAACGGTAGAAGGTTTCTGTTATAAGTTCATCTACAGAGATTATAGAGTCTAAGAATAAAGGTTTTGTACTAGATCTGAAACTTCTCTTTACTATAGTGAATTGCTTTTTGGGAAGGTTTCTTCCAGTTTTTTTTACTATGAAACTAGTTTGTTTCATTGGTTTTCCTGTATTATCATATTTTGTCTTATTTACTATTCCGCTGTACATGATATTGACATGATATTGATGTTTGTTTGTTTTAACAAGGTTTATTCATAATAAATCTAATTAACAACTTGGGTTTAAAACTTGTTAATTCTATCAACCGGGGTCTAAATTTCTCAATATAATTGGTAGCATATGCAATAGAGTTTGTCTTGCCAGTTACTTCTAATATTGTTTTTAATTTATAAAAGAAATACTATCTTTGAAATCATCATGGAAACTGAGGAAGGAAACATGATAATGTACTGATTGAAGGTGATAATGAGCATTTTTTTTATCATGCTACAACTATATGTATCTTGTAGAATGTCTTCTAATGCCTTGGGTGGGCTTGCGTTTGCGTATAGAGCAATGATTAGAACTGCAAACCCTATTACAAGATTGCCCAAGCTGCATGCATGATTGAGATTGAGCAAGTGTTCAAAATTAAGGTTATTGTCTTATACTTGTAGTTATTTGGGCTTCTCTATTATCTAAATTTTTAGGGTAAATTTTAATATCGATGTTTATCTAAATTAAAGTTGGGTTTTTGGCTTTGTCACTTAATATTTCCATCACCCTCAAAAGTGTTGAGAATATGTCTCAGCCAAACTGAAAAAAGGGGTTTGGACTAACTTTTATTGTATGCGTGCGTTTGTGGTGGCGTTGGGTGGATTGTTGTGTTTGGCATTTGAGATATTTAAAGCATTGATTTAGATAAGAATTAAAATAATTTTAATTTGAGTTATTTAATACTTTGAAGCTTCTATTTATCATCTTCTTCTTCACTGTCCGATAGTAGGGACAAAGCTAGGACTTAGAGTTAAGGGGGCAAAAGTATAAACAAATTTTTTTGAAACTCCAAATTAATAAGCATTCATTTAGAAGAGAAATGCTATGTCCACAATATTTTCACTACATTTTCACAACAAATCCTAAATTGTAGGTTATTATTGGTTATTATGAGTGGGCAAAAAAGTAATTTAAGTTGTGGATTCAAATTAGAACTAATAACAACTTACCGCATGTGATTTGTTGTAAAAATATTGTGAAATTATTGTAGGAGTAGCACTTCTCAATTTAGAAAGTTAAGCTTTTTTTTTTTTCTTTTTTTCTTTTTGGGTGTCTTGTGTGTTGTCAAATGTCTGTGGGTGTTCACTTAGACTAGTTAGAATTGGCTTAGGAATTTTTTATTTTATTTTATTTTTTGTTTGTGTCTTGCATGGGTTTGTTTGGGTTTAAGTTTGTTATTGGTAAATTTTGTTGTTGAGCTTGTTAAATTTATTTCAGATTTTAGATCAATAAAAATTTTTATAGCCTTTAAGAAGATCAATAATATTATTGAGAGGGCAAAGTGCAAATTTATTGAAACAAATTGCTAAAATTAATATATATATATATATATATATATATATATATACTAAAAACATTTTGAAAATTTGGGGGGGGGGGGGGGGGGGCACTGCCCCCCAAGTCCAACTATAGTTCCGTCATTGTCCGATAGCATATGAGTTGTGATCTATTGTATTATATTTGTTTGGTATCCATTGGGTTATGTCTTATAAAGTTATTGAGTTGTTGGCTTCTTGGCAAGTTTGGAAGAAATAGAAATATAGATTTCTAGTTTTGTGCCACATTGTATGTTTTGGTGTTTTTACGGCAGGAATGGAATGTTAGATACTTTGAGAACTTTGAACAGTCGATCATTGATATAAAGTCCTTTTTTTTTCATACTCTCCTTGAATGGAGCTTAGTTTTACCTTAATTTAATGCACTTCTTTGTCCCTCCCTGTTTTACTTGATCAATGTAATTGGGTCATTAATTTCTGTCACTTAGTACATTTCCAGTGTACTTAGGTTGGCTATTCTTTAATAAAAAGCTCTTACGTTATTTATAAAATATTGAAGCTTCCAAAAAAGAAAAGAAAAAAAAAAGTCATTGTAATGAGCTAGGTACAATGTTCTTTTCCCAATTTCTTTTTTTCTCGACAACTAAACAAGTTTTTTAAGTTTTTAGCTGAGAAATAATGATATTGATCTAAGTTTGAATTTTGATTGAAAACATAACTGGCAATCCCCCTTAAAGACATATAAGAGTCAAGGGAAAGTCAGTAACAAGTTGTAGGTAGAAAAGAGTAGAAAACTTAGGCATTTGATAATAGCTAATCCAACATCAACCTGTAATGATTAGACTCCTGTATTTCGTTTTATTTTCTTTGATTCCTCATAAATCAAATAGATCTATAGCTTACATTCATTTCTGTAGCTCCTCCAGTAGCTGAAGGGGTTCTTATCACTATCCGATATGCATAGCTTAACAATCCTCAGGAGGCAGGATTTTTTTTCCCTTTCGTTTGGTGTGTTCCCTGTTAAGCTACTTTTAATTTTTGCAAAGCATATACACAATAAATTAGGTGGAATGGTAGCTATATTGGGTTGAATTTGGTCTAAACAGTGGCTATTGCTTACAGGCTATTGGGTTTTGTGGAGCCTAGTTTATTTTTGGCTCGTTTTGTAGCCCATTGTAACCCTGTAAGCAGGATATAAAAGCCGCTTTTGTGATTAGGGTTTGTGACCACTACACGTTGTGTTTTTTAGAGAGAGAGGAAAAACACTGTAGCTGCACTCTGTATTCTTCCCTGATAATAGTGATATCCCTGCAACTCCGTGGACGTAGGCAAATTGCCGAACCACGTAAATACTGTCTTTTGCGTTTGATTGTTTTTCTTTGACGTTGTGTTTTCTCTATTTTTTTTGTTTCTCACAGGTTGGAATTTTGGTTAAATTCCCAACAACTGGTATCAGAGCCTAGGGTTAGGTTTGAGTGAGAGCAATGGCAGAGGAAGCAGAAAAGGCGTCTGGAATAGAAAAGTTCGATGGCACAGACTTTGGATTTTGGAGGATGCAAATCGAGGATTACCTTTATGGGAGGAAGCTGCATCTGCCGCTTCTAGGGGAAAAACCTGAGGCTATGAAGGCTGAGGAATGGGCTCTTCTTGACAGACAGATACTGAGAGTTATCAGGTTAACTCTGTCTAGGTCTGTTGCACACAATGTTGTAAAGGAGAAGACCACAGCAGATCTGATGAAGGCTTCGTCTGGCATGTATGAAAAGCCGTCAGCAAACAACAAGGTGCATCTGATGAAGAAACTGTTCAATCTGAAGATGGCTAAGAATGCATCAGTAGCACAACATCTGAATGAATTTAACACTATCACAAATCAATTGTCGTCTGTAGAAATTGATTTTGATGATGAGATTCGTGCTCTGATCGTCTTGGCTTCTTTGCCAAACAGTTGGGAGGCAATGAGGATGGCAGTAAGCAATTCTACAGGAAAGGAAAAACTCAAGTATAATGATATACGAGATTTAATTCTGGCTGAGGAGATTCGCAGAAGAGATGCAGGTGAAACCTCAGGATCTGGTTCTGCCCTAAACCTTGAGACAAGAGGCAGAGGTAATAACAGAAATTCAAATCGGGGCAGATCAAAATCCAGAAATTCTAATCGGAACAGAAGTAAGTCTAGATCAGGCCAACAAGTACAGTGCTGGAATTGTGGGAAAATAGGTCACTTTAGGAACCAATGCAAAAGTCCTAAGAAGAAGAATGAAGATGATTCTGCTAATGCTGTAACAGAAGAGGTACAGGATGCATTACTTCTTGCAGTAGACAGTCCACTTGATGATTGGGTTTTGGATTCAGGAGCCTCGTTTCATACCACTTTACACCGAGAAATCATACAGAACTATGCTGCAGGTGATTTTGGTAAGGTGTATTTGGCTGATGGTTCAGCCCTGGATGTTGTGGGTATGGGAGATGTCCGGATATTGTTACCCAATGGGTCTGTTTGGTTACTGGAGAAGGTTCGACATATTCCTGACCTGAGGAGGAATCTGATTTCTGTTGGACAACTTGATGATGAAGGGCATCCAATACTATTTGTTGGTGGTACTTAGAAGGTTACAAAGGGAGCTAGAATATTGGCTCGTGGAAAGAAGACTGGTACTTTATATATGACGTCAAGTCCAAGAGACACAATTGCAGTTGTTGATGCAAGTACTGATACAAGCCTATGGCACTGCAGGTTTGGTCACATGAGTGAGAAAGGGATGAAGATGCTGCTGTCAAAAGGAAAACTACCAGAATTGAAGTCCATTGATTTTGACATGTGTGAAAGCTGCATCTTAGGAAAGCAGAAAAATGTGAGCTTCTTGAAAACTGGCAGGACACCAAAGGCAGAAAAATTGGAGTTAGTACACACTGATTTGTGGGGGCCTTCTCCGGTTGCATCCCTTGGAGGTTCAAGGTACTACATCACTTTCATTGATGATTCAAGTAGAAAGGTATGGGTTTATTTTCTGAAAAATAAATATGATGTATTTGAAACTTTTAAGAAGTGGAAGGCTATGGTTGAGATAGAAACAGGTTTAAAACTAAAATGTTTGAGGTCTGATAATGGAGGAGAGTACATAGATAGAGGGTTCAGTGAGTATTGTGCTGCACAGGGAATTAGGATCGAAAAGACCATTCCTGGGACACCACAGCAGAATGGTGTGGCTGAGCGCATGAACAGAACTCTTAATGAGCATGCTAGGAGTATGAGGTTGCATGCTGGACTACTAAAAACTTTCTGGGCTGATGCTGTTAGCACTGCAGCTTACCTGATAAACCGAAGGCCATCAGTTCCCATGGAGTTCAAACTTCCTGAGGAGGTTTGGAGCGGTAAAGAGGTAAAATTTTCCCATTTAAAAGTTTTTGGTTGTATTTCTTATGTTCATATTGATTCTGATGCTCGTAGTAAACTTGATGCTAAGTCTAAAATATGTTTTTTCATTGGCTATGGTGATGAGAAATTTGGCTATAGGTTTTGGGATGAACAAAACAGGAAAATCATCAGAAGTAGAAATGTGATATTTAATGAACAGGTTATGTACAAGGACAAGTCAACTGTAGTATCAAATATTGCAGAGATAGATCAACAGAAATCTGAGTTTGTCAACTTAGATGGATTGACTGAAAGTACTGTCCAGAAAAGGGGTGAAGAAAATAAGGAGAATGTAGATTCACAGGTAGATCAGAGTACACCTGTAGCTGAAGTTCGCAGATCTTCCAGGAACATTAGACCTCCACAGCGTTATTCACCCGCTTTAAATTATCTACTATTGACTGATGGTGGTGAGCCAGAGTGTTATGATGAAGCCTTGCAAGATGAAAATTCAAGCAAGTGGGAGTTAGCCATGAAGGATGAGATGGATTCCTTGTTGGGGAATCAGACATGGGAATTGATTGAATTGCCAGTAGGAAAGAAGGCTTTGCACAACAAGTGGGTATACAGAATAAAGAATGAGCATGATGGTAGCAAACGTTACAAGGCCAGATTAGTTGTTAAAGGGTTCCAGCAGAAGGAAGGCATTGACTACACAGAGATATTTTCTCCAGTTGTGAAGATGTCAACAATTAGACTGGTGCTGGGAATGGTGGCTGCAGAAAACTTACATCTTGAGCAGTTAGATGTGAAGACAGCATTCCTTCATGGTGATTTGGAGGAAGACCTTTACATGATTCAGCCAGAAGGGTTTATTGTTCAGGGACAAGAGAATCTAGTCTGCAAACTGAGAAAGAGCTTGTATGGCCTAAAACAAGCTCCTAGACAGTGGTACAAGAAATTTGACAGTTTTATGCATAAAATTGGGTTCAAGAGATGTGAAGCTGATCATTGTTGCTATGTTAAATTCTTTGACAATTCTTATATCATTTTACTATTGTATGTGGATGATATGCTCATTGCATGGTCTAGCATTGAGGAGATTAATAATCTGAAGAAGCAATTGTCAAAACAGTTTGCAATGAAGGATTTGGGAGCTGCAAAGCAAATCCTTGGTATGAGAATCATTAGAGACAAGGCTAATGGTACATTGAAGCTTTCACAGTCAGAGTATATGAAGAAAGTTCTCAACAGGTTCAACATGAATGAATCTAAACCAGTAAGCACACCCTTGGGTAGTCATTTCAAACTGAGCAAATAACAGTCACCGAAGACAGAAGAAGAAAGGGACCATATGAGCAAGGTGCCCTATGCCTCAGCTATTGGCAGCTTGATGTATGCTATGGTGTGTACAAGGCCAGATATTGCACATGCAGTGGGAGTTGTGAGCAGATTCATGAGTAGGCCTAGAAAGCAGGATTGGGAGGCAGTCAAGTGGATTCTGAGATATCTGAAGGGTTCATCAGATACATGTCTTTATTTCACAGGTGCAAGTTTGAAGCTGCAAGGTTATGTAGATGCTGATTTTGCTGGTGATGTTGATAGTAGAAAGAGTACTACTGGGTTTGTATTTACTCTGGGTGGTACAACTATATCATGGGCTTCAAATTTGCAAAAGATTGTTACTTTGTCTACTACAGAAGCTGAGTATGTTGCAGCAACTGAAGCTGGAAAGGAGATGATTTGGCTACATGGTTTCTTAGATGAATTGGGTAAGAAGCAGGAGATGGGCATTCTACACAGTGACAGTCAGAGTGCAATTTTTCTTGCTAAAAATTCGACTTTTCATTCAAAGTCGAAACATATACAGACAAAATACCACTTTATCCGGTACCTTGTTGAAGATAAGCTGGTAATACTTGAGAAGATATGTGGATTTAAGAACCCGGCAGACATGTTGACTAAGGGTGTCACTATTGAGAAGCTGAAGCTGTGTGCAGTTTCAGTTGGCCTTCTAGCTTGAGGACAGGAGGATGAGTTGCAGGGATGAGGGATTGCTTTTGGAGGATAGCGGCTGATGTTGGTGATTGAACTAGTCTCCAAGTGGGAGATTTGTTGGGCTTTGTGGAGCCTAGTTTATTTTTGGCCCGTTTTGTAGCCCATTGTAACCCTGTAAGCAGGATATAAAAGCCGCTTTTGTGATTAGGGTTTGTGACCACTACACGTTGTGTTTTTTAGAGAGAGAGGAAAAACACTGTAGCCGCACTTTGTATTCTTCCCTGATAATAGTGATATCCCTGCAACTCCGTGGACGTAGGCAAATTGCCGAACCACGTAAATACTGTCTTGTGCATGTGATTGTTTTTCTTTGACGTTGTGTTTTCTCTATTTTTTTTTTGTTTCTCACAGGTTGGAATTTTGGTTAAATTCCCAACACAGGCAACGGGAGGTACTTTAATTTCCAATTCAATTTGATTCGGACATTGGCTGATATGGTCAAGAATCTCGTTTGTGTAGTGGATTTAGAATTTGAACCATTGAAAACTTTGGTTCAACTTTGGATGCCAACTATGTCTATAATTGCAAGATTAGTATATGCAGAATTCGGACCCTGAAGTCTGCTAGGTATTTGTTGGCACCTGGATGATTTTTCTGAATTAAGGATGGGAAAGTATAGCATGTGAAAGATGACCATAACCTGTAATTGGTTAAAAATGAAATGTTTTGCATTTGTAGAATTTCTAAAAGAATTTGCAGAGTTTAGGATCTATATAAATTCAATCAAAAAGAACTTGCTTAGTATAGGATCTATATAAATTCAAGGTGGATTCTATCATACAACATAATCTTTGCGAACATTTTGATGTATTTGGAGAATTTGACTACAATAACTAAGCCAAAAATCAATGCAAAAAAAAAAAAAAAGTCAAGAAAAGAGTGTAGCTAATACAATCTATGAAGCCAATACACCTAATCACTTGAAAGGCATTTGAAAAGAGAGATGCTGCCTTTGAGACTGTTCACTAGAAAGTGGATGTTGCATATAATGCTGCTGCTATTGATTGTTCTGAAATTGTTGCCGCCGTAATTGAGAAGCATTAAAACATTATAAAAAGCAAGTAATCCTGGAAGCTTGAAGGCCATAAAATTGATGAAAAGAGCTTTATCAAGTAGCAGCTCTGTGTCAGCACCTATATAGACAAGCCAACCAAGATATCCAACATATAACTACGTAAGGAAGTAAGGAACTATGTCACCAACCAATCGTACTGGCCATCTTTTGCAATATCCATATTTCGATGGTTTTGAAACATTCTCAGTCCTTTGGAGTTTGGACTCCAAACCATTGGCAGATGGAGATGCCAAGTATTTCTATGCCTAAAGCATTAGTTGCTGCTGTAGTTGAAGTTGATTGAAAGACTGAGGCCTGGACTAAATCAAAGACTTCTACTGCTGAAGAAGCCTTGTGTGAAGCTGCTCCAGGCCCTCGAAAAAGTGAAGTTTTTTTGAAAAGAGGTCTGAAAGTATGCTATTACCATCCTAGCAAGTACTTAGAACCCTTAATACTAGATTTTACGGCTAAGTTGATTTTAACACTAAACTAACCACAAGTTAAAGTGTAAGTGACTTAGCAAAACTTCCATACACACAAACTACTCCACAAAAGCATGCAATATATAAAGCTAGATAAAGTAGAGAGAGGAAGACAAGCAAACCACGCATAACACCACAAGTGTTATGGAAGAGGAAAACCCGAGCCCCAAGCGTAAAAACCTCTCCCTTGACCACCCGTTGGAAATCTCCACTAGATAAAATAGTTGCAATACATAAGGTATACAATGAACCCTTCAAGCCCACTCTCCTACATGTACTTGAGCTCTCCAAGCTCCGGCTAGCAATCGACTTCACTTGCCCTTTCTCTTCCTAGTTTACCGGAGACCCTCCATTGAAGCTCCAATGGAATCACCACTAATGAGGATTGGATTTAGGTTGTGGCTTCTCAAGTTTCCTTTCTCATTCACTCACTCACATGTATGTGTTTGTGGATGAGGAATGTGTTTACCGAATCTCTATCAATAAAATGAAAGAGATGGAAAAGAGAGATGAAGAAATTGGTTATTCTCTAAGAAAAAGCTCTCTCTTTTCATACAAAGGATTGGCTTCACACTCTTGGCACCCTTAGGGTTTCTAGGGTATGGTCAATACTTATCTAAAGCCTTTTGCAACGCCATACAGCTATGTGTGTGCACTGGTAGAAGAACAGTGGTTGGTACATTTTCCAAAATACGGAGATCGTGTAGCTCACGACTTGTTCGCCCCCTAAGGTCACAAGATGGTTACGAGGTGCACGTCTGCACTTTTGAATAATTACCTGCCACGTGGACTTCGCGGGTAGCTTAGTTCGTGAGAAAGTCGCCTCCAGGCCGCAAGATCTCTGGTTGATGCAGCTTCCAGTCTTCAAGGAGAGGCTCAAGTACACTACCCCAATTTACATGAAAACCCAGAAACTAATACATCACCAAACAATACATTATATATAAAGTTTTGTCACTGAATAAAGCCAACATAAAAGCATAACTTCTCAAGATCCTATTCCATCCTATAAAATATCATAATCATTTTCTGAACCACCAAATAGATTATTATTATAATTATTTTTTAAATAGTAAACCACCAAGCCAAAAACGTGAATGCAAGTTTCCTTCTAGTTCCAAGTACCATGCATGAACAAAATTTCTTAGTTGTCAAACAGGAAGAAAAAACGGCCTTAATTCTGCCCAGCTCTTTTCCAAGAGATCTGGTTGAAAGGAAATAGAAGCAATCATTTACTTACTGCACTTTGTATGGCAGTTTAGTTTAATCTCCAACTTCAACAATCACTTACACTATTTCAAGTTTATCATTTTCTAGGGGAAAAAGGGCTTTTGCCCTTTTTTAAAAAATATTTAGCACAATGTCCCTGTTTTGAAACTATTAAGTGCCGTGTCCCTATTTTGAAACTCAGATTTTTAGAAAATTGAGTTTCCCATAGAACTTGATTTTATGATTATCAAGTTCTAGGTGCATGTTTGGTAGACTGTAATAGGCACTGTAATGTAATAGGTATTCCTATGGTTTAACTATTCTTTAGTTTGGTTATGTTTTTATTATAATGAATAATCATTCCTTATGAATAACTATTCTTCAAAATGAGGAATAACTATTCCTCTTTAAATAAGTTGTAATAGCTAATCCTTAGTAAGTGTAATAATTTCAAAACTTAATATATTTCCAAATAAACGAACTTTCCATATACACTAACAATTATAAAAATAAAAAATTATAAAAAATAACACATATGTCTCTTAAATTTAAAAAATAACAATTTTTAAAGAGATGTAATTGATGAGTAAGATATTTCCTAAAATAAATCTTAAATTTTATTCTAATGTTATAACTCAACCAAACTTACGAATAGGTTTAGTTATTACATTACAACATATTTTTATTCATAGTAATAAAGATTACAATTCATGTTATAATCTCCATTCAGTATACCAAACGTACCCTAGGTAAGTTTTTGCAACACTAGAGGAGCACCTACGGCTTTTCCCAATTTAAAAAATCTAGCTGGAACTTGATTTTACTGAAATTGATTTACTTACTTAAAAATCGATAATCATAAAATCGAGTTTCAAAACAGGGACACGGTGTCTAATAGTTTCAAAACAAGGACAATTTGTTGAATATTTTAAAAAATAAGGGCAAAAGCCCATTTTCCTCCATTTTCTAAGCTGAAATTGTTAGGTTCTAAATGTTTAAAACAATTGGCAAATCGTGAACACAAACTTGTCTAGATATAGATCTTAGAGTCTATAGGTATTATTAGACAATGCTCAAGGTGATTCAAGTCAAGATTCAAGAACATACAAGCTACAGGAAAAAGATTTCATAATTTGTTTGGTTCGATCGATCGAAGAACAGGCTCGATCGATCGAGATTCGTATCTGCAGAATTTTAATTAAGCCCAAACAGCAGTTCAAGCCCGTTAAGGATTAGAGTTTCAGGTTTACTTCAACTAGTATATAAAAGAAACCCTAAGCACGTTTTTAAAAGGCTTTCCAGAGATAGAAGAGTGTGCCTCTTTTATAGATCTAGGGTTTTGTACCCAAAAGCTCTCTAGAGTCTTTGTTGAGTTATGTGTTGAATCTTTTGTGAGATCTAGAGGTGTTTACCTTCATACACACACATTGAGCTATCAAGATCAAGATTCACATCAAGAACTTGATGGTTGTTTTAGTTGCTGCATAAAGAACATTCAAGAAGATCAAGATTCACAAGTAGGAGAACTTATGGTTGCTGCAGATCAAGGAAAGAAGTAGTCCGTGAACTCGGAGCTATCATGGGGTCGTGGTAGTAAGTTTTCTACTCGAGGTAGCAATAGAATGTTAGTGGTCTAAGTTCTATTGTACAAACTTCAATTCTTTCATAGTGGATTTGCTTTTTACCTTGAAGATAGCTAAGTTAAATCCTCCCCAGGTTTTTTACCGGTTTGGTTTTCCTAGGTTATTATATCGTGTGTTATTTACTTTTCCACTGTTTTGCATGATATAATTGTTATTGTTTTAACCTAGATCTAAATAATAAACCTAAATATTCACTTGGTTAATTAATTAAGTTAAACAATCTAGTTTACAGGGATCTAAAAACGAACAAGTGGTATCAGAGCAGGTTAGCTCTTGATTTAGGTTATTATACCTAGAGTTGATCCTTGATCCCTATTATCATGGATAATTTGAAGTGTCTTTCTATTTTTGACTTTGATGTTTTGAATAAAAATGACATTATTGTTTCTGTTGATCTTTTTGATGCTTGTGAAATTCTTTGTAAGGAATTATCTAAATCGTTGAAAATTGCTAAGAAATTCAAGGAAGAGTTAAAATTGGCTAATCTTGAAAAAGATGAATTGGTTGTTAGATTAGATGAATCTAATAAAAAGAATGAATTTTTGAGAAATCAAATTTCCTCTCAAGATGAAAAGATGAAAAGTTTGGAACAAGAGTTATTTGAGTCTAAAGCTAAACTTGAAAATTTGACTAGTACCAAGCCTGCTGTTGATAATAGCAGTATTTCTGTTTCTCTTAAGCCTAAAACTGAGAAAGTTTATATCCCTCCTTTCAAGAGGAATAACAAAGAAAATGCTTATTTTGCTAGGTTAGACAAAGGTAAAAGTTCTGATGTAGACGCTGAAGTTTCTAAACTTATGTCTAAACCTACTGTTAGAGAGCATAATAAATCTATTTTTGTGTCTACTTGTCACCTTTGTGGTGTTGTTGGTTATATTAGACCAAATTGTTCTTTGTTGAGGTAAAAACCAAAATCTGAGACTAGATTTGTTGTTAGGAATACTGATGTTCTTAAATTTATTCCTGTTTGTCACGTTTGTGGTGTCTCCAGTCACATTCGTCTTAATTGTCATAAATTGAAATTTAAACTATCTGTATATCAATCTAGGATATGTGATGATATTTCTCCTACCATAAGTCAAAATAAATTGTTTCATATGCTTTTGAAAAATTTAAGCTTGTTGGCTTGTGAAAGGAAATTGCAGGATTTTAGTCTTTCTTAGAAGATTGGTGTAATCCCTTAAATACACTTTGCTTCTCATGGATTTTCACCTACAAAGTCGAAGACTCGTGCTATATGGGTGAGAAAAGATTCTCTAAGGTGAGTGTTGTTCACTTGTCCTTGATTTAATTCTTTCAATTAATTGTGGACATGTTTTCTTTTAGTTTTTGGTTGTTTTATTTTTCTTAGGTTGTTTTGTTTATAAAATATATATATATATATATATATATATATATATATATAAAATCCAAAAACATTGAAAATTTTCAAAAAGACAAAAATATTTTATTTTGTGTATTGTTTTATTTGTTTTGAGGATTACATGAGTTATAATATCTCTCTCTTGATTTAGAACATGTTTGACATTGTGGAGAAGCTTGAATAGTATGTGTTATATAAGTGCTAAACTATTTATGATTTTGTATGAGTATGTATTAATTTGTATATGTACTCATGGGTTAATTAAGAAATTGATATTTCTTGTTTGTATACCCTCTATAGCTTAGTTAAGCACTATCATGCATAGCTTTGCATTGTTCATTTAGCATAATGTGTGCTTTTTATTTTTGGTCATAAAATTTTTTTAACCAAAAAGATTTTTATGTTTTGTATTACATATCATGGATTTGTAATCAAGGTTGGCCATATTATCTTTACATAATATGCTTGTTTACCTTGTTTAGCCTGGATATGCTTATTTTACTGCACTTTGCTAGTTTTGACTATGTAGTGCATGTTGTGTAGGAATTGTTTATAGTTTTTGATCACATGATCTTGATTTTGAAGTCAAATGCTTTTGATTGTAAAGACTAAAAAAATCCTAAGAAAAATGCATAAATAACCATCTCACCCCTGTTTACTAGCCAATCATGAATACCTCAGTGTATATCATATGATTTTGTGCTCGAGAAAATGTAGCACATGCACAAAAAGAACATAAGGTGGAGCCTCGGTTTAAATAATAAAATTGGTATGTACATTATGAGGCAAATCAAGAAACTTACATGATTGCAAACTTGTATTCTAGGAGATGTGAGAGTTATATGATGTAACTCTTTAGGTGATAGTCACTTTCAAACTTATGTGATGAATTTTGTAGAAATTGTGATTGATTACTATTTACTTATCACCTCACATGTATCTCAAGCTATTGCTAGTTGCACACACTACACAAGTTATTCTTTGCTAAACTTAGTACATGAAATTGTGTGTGAATTTGGTTTGGCCATCCAAGATTATACTTTTTATGGTGTTTGATGCAAAATATGTTTAAGGGTTGGCAAAAATTGTGTTTTGATGATTAAAAACCTTGTTTTGAAGTTCTAGGTTGAAAACTCATGTTTTTTAAAAACATTTAAACCCAGTCTCATGCATTTCATTCATGAAATTACTTAGGTTGAGTTGTTTCTGCATAATCTTCTGCAGTTTTTCAAAAAATTCAAATTTCCACTCAAATGTGTTTTTCGACCGATCGAAAATCCATTAATTTTTAATCATTGCTCTCTGTCTGACTCGATTGGTATTCGATCGAAACTGAAAAATTTTCAATTTTTAAGTTTTTGACCAAATTTTTTTCATGCATCATTTATGTTTAGAATTCATATGCATTGCATTGTTTTCTGTATCCATCTTGCAGTTTTGCAGTCATATCTCTTATTGTTTTTACACATAACATGCATACACTTTGCTAAATTAGGTACTCAACTTGATTTAAAAATTGATTGATTAATTTTTGAGTCCTTTGTACATTTTAGTATATGCTATTTTTATGAGTGAACTGCAGAAAATATTTTTCTTAAGAGGTATGATGGATAATCAATGTTCAAATATTTTCTCTACTTGATTTGAGTTTAAACACCATCTGTTAATGGGTCACATAGTGTCAAGTTTGCATTTATTAAAAGAGAGAATATTTGTGTTCATGTGTATCCTCAACTTAGTTTTTAAGTTTGGTTTGTGTATCTTTATTTTCCCCACCTACTAAATTTTCCCCAAAATTGTTTTTCCCAAAACTTGTTTTGTTTTTTTCCTATTTTTATAGGGAGAGAAATTTGTTTTTAAAACCTAACAAGGGTTCATAAAGGGAGTTGTTTCTCTTCATTTGTTTCCTTGATTCTCTATTTTCTCTTGACTTTTGTTGTGTATGTTTTCTGTTTACTCTTTGTTTGAGTTGTCTTTGTAAATACGTGACAAAAATGGGGAGAAATAGATGAAATGTGGGAATCCTGTTTGTTTTATTTAGGGGGAGTTGAAATTGTTTTTTGAAAGGGGGAGAATATAAAAACTTTTTGATGTATCTAACTTAGGGGGAGAGTTAGAATTTACTTTTTTTTTTTTATATTGTGTTTCATATTATTTTGGTTTACTTGTATTTTCCACACATGCGTTTATGGTTTGTTTAGTATTTTAGGAATTTACAGGTTAATTCATTCGAAACTACTGTCTATTCTTGCAACTGATAGTTAGTAGTCAGTTTGAATTGTAATTTGGGCAACAATGTGGAATTGGGCATTTTATTGTATTGGGTTGTTCTTGTATTTGAGTATTTCATTTTGTATGTAAGTTTTGTCACAAATTGCTAAAGGGGGAGATTGTTAGGTTCTAAATGTTTAGAACAATTAGCAAATCGTGAACACAAACTTGTCTAGATATAGATTTTAGAGCCTATAGGTATTATTAGACAATGCTCAAGGTGATTCAAGACAAGATTCAAGAACATACAAGCTGCAGGAAGAAGATTTCATAATCTACCTAGTTCGATCGATCGAAGAACAGAGTTGACTGATCAAGATTCGTATTTGCAGAATTTTAATTAAGCCCAAACAACAGTTCAAGGCCATTAATGATTAGGGTTTCAGGTCTACTTCTTCTAGTATATAAAGGAAACCCTAAACAAGTTTTTAAAAGGCTTTTCAGAGAGAGAAGAGTGTGCCTCTTTTGTAGATCTAGGGTTTTGTACCCAAAAGCTCTCTAGAGTCTTTGTTGAATTGTGTGTTGAATCTTTTGTGAGATCTAGAGGTGTTTACCTTCATACACACACATTGAGCTATCAAGATCAAGATTCACATCAAGAACTTGATGGTTGTTTCAGTTGCTGCATAAAGAACATTCAAGAATATCAAGATTCACAAGTAAGAGAACTTGTGGTTGCTACAAATCAAGGAAAGAAATAGTCCATGGACTCGGAGCTATCATGGAGTCATGGTAGTAAGTTTTCTACTCGAGGTAGCAATAGAATGTTAGTGGTCTAAGTTCTATTGTACAAACTTCAATTCTTTCATAGTGGATTTGCTTTTTACCTTGAGGATAGCTAGGTTAAATCCTCCCCAGGTTTTTTACCGGTTTGGTCTTCCTGGGTTATCATATCGTGTGTTATTTACTTTTCCACTGTTTTGCATGATATGATTGTTATTATTTTAACCTAGATCTAAATAATAAACCTAAGTATTCACTTGGTTAATTAATTAAGTTAAACAATCTAGTTTACAGGGATCTAAAAATGAACAGAAATATTTAACAGAAGATCTGAATTTGTATAAGAAACTCTCTATGACCAAAATGGAAACTCTCTTAAATACAAAATCCAGACAACTTCCCACACAAAAACACAGTCTACCCCTGACATTGCCAAAAGTTCTCTTCAATAGTAATTTAGATTTAAGATATAACATAATTATAAAACAAAAAGAAAAACTGAATAAAAACCTCAAATTAAAATTAGGGAAAGAAAATAGAATATCAATTAAATTTATTTGTCGTTCAAGTAAAATACATCAATTGTAACAAAGAGTCTTATGGCCAAAAAAAAAAGTGATATCTTTTAAGGGTTTTACTTAGTAAACTATTTTAAGAAACTTTTTTATGAAAAAGTTACTAATTTTTTTGACAGATTTTTTAATTCTCTATAAAATGCTTCCAAAAATAAATAATTAATGTATATCTTAAGGGCATACATTAACCAGACCCACCTTTTAATGGCCCCAACTCATAGTTTTACTTTGTAATCACAAATTGCCTTGGTAGGCATAATGTTGAGAGAAAATGTATCGGTTAAGGCACTTCTAGCCCAACTAATACTGCTAAGATGAAGGATTCAAATCTTGTAGATTTTCTAAGGTACTCTACCAAATAGATTTTCTTAAATCTTAACCATTCTTTTATGATTTAAGGGTCTAGATTCTGCCATATCAGTATTCCACTAACAATACTCTTAAAATAATAAAATAATATTGCAAACAAAACAATTAAGATGAATAGGGGATCAACCAACCAAAAAAAAACTAAGATCATCCAACTTGAAAACAAATCCACAATATCTCTCCCTAGTGGAGCTCTCTCCCTTGTGAGTGTGCGAGTTCTCTCTCCCTTGGCAATGAGCGAAAGGTAGTTGTTTCTTTTTTTGTGTGACATAATGGATGATGATGTTGCTGATAGATTGGAGAAGATGAAGTTAACGATTGAGGAGGAAGAAATTATCCCCATCTCGGATGAGGGAAGGTTGGATGCCATTGAGAGTTGCAATCTGAGTTTGATGGGAAAGTTCCTTACTTGTCAGCCCTTTAATAGAATAGCGGCGAAGAACACAATATGGCGAGCATGGGGATTGGATGAATCATTGCAGATTTCAGAAGTGGGACCGAATCTCTTTCAATTCAAATTCCAATCAGAGTTTGATATGGATCGAATCATGAGAGGAGGTCCTTGGTCTTTTGACAATCAATTATTATTATTGCAGAGGTGGAAGAAGGGTGTGACTGTGGGAAATATTCAAATGGAATCTGCCTCCCTTTGGGTCCAAATTTGGGATGCACCGTTCGATATGATCTCTTCTCAAGTAGCAAGGGAAATGAGGAGTAGGCTAGGTACGGTTGAGGAGGTTGAACGGAGGAACAGGAAGGATGATATAAATATGTTTATGTGAGTTTGTGTGGCTCTACCAATAAAAAAACCTCTACGTTGAGGTGGGTTCATTGCTAGCTCGGATGGTAAGAAGATGTGGGTGTCATTCAAATACGAGAGATTGCCGATGTTTTGTCACTTCTGTGGAATTCTAGGTCATGACTTGAAGCACTATGCAGCCCACTTTGCAGCTGAGAAACAAGGAAGAAGGGTTGAATATCAATATGGTGATTTCCTGAAAGCTACTGGGAGTCGTCCAAGGGCTACAACAACCAAGTATGCCACCTCTATGCCCCACACAGAGGAGGGTAATGGAAGTGAGGTGAAGCAGAGCTTTGACCAGGCGGTACAAGGTGAGGTACAGGAGCAGCCGGCGACAAGGGAAATCAGTATGGAAAACCCTAGTAGTGTGGATAAGGGTTATTCCATGAATCAAGGGATGGGCGTTGAAATCGTGCATGGGAATAACGTCACTCATAAATGTTATGCTAACATCCAAGAGTTAAATGCTGAAACAGGGGAATTAAATGTTGATATGGGTCCAGAAAATATGCTTGTTGGACAATCAAACACGGAAATAAATGAGAGGGCTGATAAGGGCTTGGATCAGTTCGAAAATAATGAAGGGCAACCAGGTTTGTTTCCCGTGGAAAAACATGAGCACATGGTCTCTAATAGTAACACAATTTTAGACAAAGATGGGCCAAGTAACTCTAAGCCCAAAGGAACGTGGACCCGAATAAATAGGATGGAATTTGAGTTAGGTGGAATAACTAAGGCCATTACTATACATGGATTGGGGAAAAGAGTTTCACGTGAAGTGCAGGAGGGGCAGGTTGATGTTCAAGCTACTAAAAGAGGTAAAGTGGGTAGTAGTGATGGAAGCACTGATTGTATATGGTGAGGGTGGAGAGCCACCCTTGCCAAGAGCCATGAGGTTGTTAAGCTGGAACTGCCAAGGGCTTGGAAACCCTTGGACAGGTCGAAGCTGATGGAAACAGACATGTACGCAGCGAAAAAATTACGGATCTACTTCATTCGCAATTGTCAACATGTGCTATATAAATTTCAGAATTAGAGAACAAGAGAGTGTACCTTGAAGCAGTGAAATTAAAAACCGAAAATTCAGAAGTTCTTGAGAAGACTTTCAATCTTTACTCCAATTCCACTAACACCCAAGATGTGTGGTCTCTCAATCAGTTATATGAGTTTGTTCTAGAGTGAATTAAAGAGTGTCCAACACTCACATACATACCAATTCATGTTCTACAAAATCTGTATGTTTCTCTCCTTATAACTGATTATCTAATTGGGCTAGCCTTTTGGGCTTTTCCAATTGGGCTTTAGTAATGGCTTGGAGTGGGACCAAAAGGGAACAAATAAGACACTAGTTCCAATGGGCCTTGGGCCTTTCTATCAACTCTTGACAAGTCCAAAGTTATCATTAATTATATTTAATACCACTATATAAATATAATTGCATTCTAGGCCTTATTAATAAATTATATCCCAAGACTTTATTGTATATGCAACATCTTCATAAAATATTCGCAACATCTTCATAAAATATTCGTAGTAACACAAAGTCATGAATGAAGACTGCCACTTTGTGAATTACTACATCTTAATCCTTGAGTACCCGGTTTAATCCTTTTAAGTTATTCATTATATATTTATGAAATCCAATTTCATAAATATATACTTTAGTAATTTCTTACCGAAGTGGTTAGGCCTAACTCTCTGAATAACTAAACCCATTAAACTTATCTCAAGGGAATATTTTATATCTCCATTAAGAGACTATGAATTCCATCTTGAGAATATATGTTTCATCAACACTAAATGTGGTTGCCCAACATACTGAGGTTTTGACCGTTACTTTAGATCTCACTCTTGATATATCAAAGTAACCTACACTTCATGATCAGGTCTATTATTCTCTCAAGATTAAGAGTTCATGTAAATATAAGTCGTGAGAGATTTATTATACAATTGACAGTCGTTAAGAGAATAATAAATCTCACAGTAGTCCAATTCCATATGTCTTAACTCTTAAAACATATCAACATATCAACTAGAAGTCACCACTTCCATGATCAAGACAAATCATCTTAGTTAATATGTTATAGTCTTTGCAGATGAAATGCCCAATTTCATCACTGACTACAAACCAAATTCTGAGTTTACAAAGAACTTGTGATTTATATCTTCTATGACTAAATCACATAAATCACATACTATGCATCTCATGGACTATATAATAATGTCCAAATATTCATGGTATCATTATTTCAGATAATAATAAAACAACTTTATTAAATACAATATTAAGTTATACATCATGTCATACATAATGTCATACATAATATCATACATAGCATCATACAATAAGATTCTAGGGCACTAATTCCAACAAAAGCCTTCGCAAGATTGTGAGGGAGCAAGTTCCCACAATCTGTTTTCTTACGGAGACAAGACTAGACAAGGATGGGTTTGAGAAATTGTATGGTAATTTGCCGTTTCAGAATAAGATTATTGTCAAACATCCTGATTCGGGTGGTGGACTAGCATTTTTGTGGAAAAATAATATTTTGTTGGAGGTTATAAATTTCACTATCAACCATGTTTTGGCCAAAATCATAAAGGAGGATGGATTTGTCTGGTTCTTGACTGGATTTTATGCGTGGCCAGATGCACAGCAGAAGGAAAATTCATGGAAATTATTGAAGCACTTACAGACTTTTGTGGAGGGGCCGTGGGTGGTTATAGGAGATTTTAATGCCTACCCACATGCATGGGAGAAGAAGAGTAGAAGACAGCCACAAAATTCACAGGTTGAAGCTTTTAAGGAAGCTTTGGATTGTTGTCATCTTCAAGATCTTGGGATACCCTTATACTTGGAGTAACAAGAGACCTGGGGAAGCAAATACCAAAATTCGGCTTGATAGAGGAGTGGCAAACAAAGAATGGATGGAGAAATTTTAGATGAGCAAACTTATACATTTGCCTACACATGCTTCAGACCACTTACCCATTATGTTACACGTTCAGACTTATGTTTAGGCAAGGCAAAAACGAGAACGATGCTTTAAGTTCGAAGAATCTTGGCTGCTTAGTAGTAAATGTGAAACGGTAGTGCAAGAGGCTTAGGGAAGAGCAGGTGAGGAAGGTCTCGGGTTGGCATCTGTTCAGGAAAAGATTAAATTATGTGGAGCTGAGCTATTGGTCTGGGGTTCTTCATCCATTGATCTGGATA
Organism: Quercus ilex subsp. ballota; assembly: GCA_032727855.1. Classification (NCBI taxonomy): domain Eukaryota; kingdom Viridiplantae; phylum Streptophyta; class Magnoliopsida; order Fagales; family Fagaceae; genus Quercus; species Quercus ilex. The sequence continues at coordinate 27,449,799 of CM064917.1, forward strand.
CTAGAGCTATTAAAGATCTCCAAAAAAAAGCTAGATTTTTTAAATGAAGTTGAGCCTACAGAGGCTGCCAAGGCCGAATATCTGGAATTGAGCAAAAAGATGGATGAGCTATTACAAAAGTAGGAAATATTTTGGGCCCAAAGGTCTAGAATAATTTGGTTGAAACATGGAGACAAAAACACGAAGTTTTTTCATGCTAAAGCCACACAAAGGAGAAATACAAATCATATTAGGGGTATCAAAAATGTAGATGGACAGTGGGTGGAGAATTTGGAGGAGGTGGTGGGAGTTGGTTCTGCCTACTTTGATAATCTCTTTCATGCTAGTGTGGGAGATCATATAGAGGAGTGTCTGAATGCAATTCAGAGCAAGATCACTGATGATATGTGGGAGATTCTGTCGAGTGAATATACTGCTGAAGAAGTCAAGGTGGCTCTATTCCAAATGGGACCAACAAAAGCTCTAGGTCCTAATGGTATGAATGCTTTATTTTACCAAAAATTTTGGCATGTTATGGGTGATTCTGTAGTTCTAGTTGTGTTGGATTTTTTAAATAATGGGAATATGCTACCTGAAATTAATCATACAAATATTGTGCTTATCCCTAAAATTAGAAATCCTGTGAAAATGTCTAATTTTAGACCGATAAGTCTTTGTAATGTGATTTATAAAATTATTTCTAAAGTATAGGCAAACAGATTGAAACAGGTACTCCCTCAAATTATTTCGCCCACTCAAAGTGCATTTGTACTGGGGAGGCTGATCACAGACAATGTATTGGTAGCCTTTGAGACACTCCATACTATACGCACTCAAGACAAAAGGGGAAGAAGGGATCCTTAGCATTGAAGTTAGACATCAACAAGGCATATGACAGGGTTGAGTGGCATTCCTTGCAGAGTATTATGGAAAAGATGGGCTTTCCTGTTACTTGGATAGAAAGGGTGATGAGTTGTGTATCGACACCATCCTTTTCAATTTTTGTGAATGGGAAAGCTTACAGCATGATCCACCCATCTAGAGGAATAAGGCAAAGGGATCCTTTGTCGCCATATTTATTCCTGTTGTGTGCTGAAAGATTCATTGCATTGTTAGACCAAGCAGAATCAGAAGGGAGGATTAAAGGAGTATCCATTTGCAGAGGTGCACCTAAAGTCACTAACCTTATGTTTGCAGATGATTCTTGGCTTTTTTGCTAGGCAACTCAAGCTGAGGGTGAGACTATAGCAAAGATCCTCCAAACTTATGAAAGAGCTTCAAGGCAAAGTATAAATTTGGAAAAGTCTTCAGCTTATTTCAGTAGCAATACTTCAAACAATCAGAAACAACTGATATTGGGGATTTTGGGAGTTAAGGAGGTGAATAGAATTGAAACTTATCTTGGTTTACCAACCTTGGTTGGGCGGGCTAAGTATCACACATTTTCTTGTTTGAAGGACAGAATATGGAAGAAGCTTCAAGGGTGGAAGGGCTTGATGTTGTCAAGACTTGGTAAAGAAATACTAATCAAGGTTGTGGCACAATCCATACCCACATATACAATGAGTGTATTTCAAATCCCATTGAAATTATGTGATGAACTGGATGCTCTGTGTGCAAAGTTTTGGTGGGGTCAGGTAAGGAGTGAACGAAAAATTCATTGGAGGAGCTGGGATAAACTGACAACTTCAAAGAAAGAGGGAGGAATGGGTTTTCGAGATTTAAGAGCCTTTAACCTAGCCATGTTGGCTAAGTAAGGATGGAGAATGGTTCAATGCAATGATTCTCTGCTTTATCAATGCTTCAAAGCAAGGTATTTTCCCCATTCATCTTTCCTTGAAGCTAAAGTTTCACCAAACTGCTCATATGTTTGGAGAAGTTTGATGGCTGCACAACCCATTCTATTATTTGGACATTGTTGGAGGGTAGGAAATGGTCTCTCAATTAATGTTCTCAAAGATAGGTGGATTCCCATTTATCCAACCAATAGAATATTACATCCGGTTCATGAAGATATTGAGGAAATGATGGTGGCTGATTTAATCAATCCGGATTTACACATTTTGAGGACTGAAGAAGTTATGGCTAATTTTCACAGGGAGGAGGCAGAAGTTATTTGCCAAATTCCATTGAGTCAAAGGTATGTGCATGATAATATAATCTAGATACAGAATTCAAAGGGGTTGTTCAGGGTTAAATCGGCTTACCATATGGCTAGAAGGCTTCTAAATGATGGCAACCGGGTAGGAACTTTAGGGGGGAGTGCGTAAAAGGAGTTGTGGTCTGCAATATGGAGGCTTAAACTTCCAAACAAAATAAAAATATTTGGATGGCGAGCTTGTCATGCTATACTACCTACTGCAAAGAATATGACCAGGAGGAAAGTTATTTCGAAAAGCAATTACCCCTTATGTCTGAGAGAGGTGGAAACAACGGTCCATGCATTGTGGGATTGTGTCGCGGTCTAGGATGTTTGGGTCGGTAGCATCAGAAAATTGCAGAAATGGTGTGCACATGTGCAGTCAGATATGAAGCAGCTGATGGCTGAACTGATGGAAAGCTAATGCTGGATAAGATGGATCTGTTTTGGGCTCAAGCATGGCTCATATGGAATCAGAGGAACTGTGTAGTGCATGGTGGAAAGTTGAAGGAGCCGAGCAGCCTAAACAAGAGAGCAGAGGAGTTCGTTGAAGAATTTAAGCAAGCCCAAGTTCATTTAGCTGTTTTGACTCGGCAGCAACACAGTGGGGACGTCTGGCAAACTCCATCATCAGCGGAATACAAATTAAATTTTGATGCAGCAATCTTTTCGGGCTTGGACAGATCTGGTTATGGTGCTGTAATTCAAAATAACAAGGGTGAAGTCATGGCTACTATGCTTGCTAGTGGAATGAAGGTGAATACGAGTGAGGAGGCTGAATTGCTAGCATGTCGAAGAGCTATTGAGTTTGTTGTGGACGCCGAGTTCTCGAGGTTGGTCATTGAGGGAGATAATAATAATGTAATCCAAGCCATTTCTTCTCCTTTGGAAAATTCGTCGCTCTTTGGGAATGTTGTTGATAGGCCAAAAACGAATTGACCCCTTGTGATAAATTAACCAATTAATTTAGCCAAGTGAATTAATTAAGTTAATTAACATGCAAACGCTAGTAGCACAAAAAAAATCACCAATAAACTAATTATGCAGCGGAAACTAAATAACATGGTGATTTGTTTACGAATGGGGAAAACCTGACGGCAAAAACCCCACCGGGTGATTTTCAGGTCACCACTCCCGAAATTTCACTATTATCACAACAAGCGGTTATAAGTAAAGGGATCCCAGTACCTTATACCAACCTACAATTGAACCCTTACCCCAATACCCAATTGGACTTGTTCTGTAGTGACAATTTTCCCTTTTGATGCACAACTCCCAAGTACGTGACTAACCAATTGCGCGAATCCCAGTACGCGACTTTAATCACCAACTAGAGAAGATTGTTGGATACAAAGTTCTTCAGTTCATCCCAACGATAAAGATCAAGAAGATGCTTGGTCACAAAATCCAAAGGTGCACATACACAGCAACTTCTTCAAGAATGATGAATTAGGGCAAAACTTTGTCTCCAGTCACAAATTGCTTGAACAAACTTTGCTCAATGCTTGTGCAACTTGTGTACTCTTTGATGACCCTTAAAACAGTCCTTTTATATGTCTAGAGTTAGGAGAAAAGAATGCCCAAACACATAAACACAGATCTCAAGAAAATCATATCAGAATTTTGAATTTCATAAACCTCGACAAATAGGAGGTGTCGAGCAGCTGTCGAGCACATGGGGCTAAACAGCTTGCTTAAGCTCAATAGATGAAGCTGTTGAGCCAGCTGTCGAGCTTTAATAATTTTGCACTTCTCAGCTTGTTTCTTGGACAGACTTGATGACTTCAACACTTGATCTTGAAACCTTATTTCTTAAAGTATTAAAAACACCTAGAACTACCTAAATACAAGTAAAGTGTGTTTTGTCAAAGGATTAGTCAATTACATAAAAAAAAGACATGTTCTTAACAAGTGAACCACGTATGTCCTAATAGTTGTAAATGATATTAGGCATTTGGTTTGGGGGTTACAATGGGCGAGAGTGTGCTGTGTTAGGCAAGAAGCAAATAAGGTGGCACATGTATTAGCTCAATATGATAGGCATACATTAGACGAGGATCTGTATTGGATGAAGGATTCTCCCCCACCAGCTTTAGAAGCCTTGTATCATGATTTTTTATCAATTTGAATGAATGAATTTTTCCCCTTCAAAAAAAAAAAAACAAATCCACAATTGTTGGGCTTTGTGGAGCCTAGTTTTATTGTGAATAAAATAAAATAAAAAAGCATGGTTTTTAATTCTTATTAATGTCAAAGGCCATCCTTTAAGTCAAATTGTTGCCGCCTTGATTTGATCCTAAAAAACATGAGAATACTTGTTGGAGCTAACAATGAAGATATCCTAAATTATACAGTTTAAATTATTTTCAACTAGTTAAACCATGGATTTACATGTACGTGGCCCAAAACTCAAATTCATCTTAGATCATGGAACTTAATGGGAATTTCTAGGATCCATTTGGGATTTCCAGTCACTTACATATATGTTACTAGATCCAAGCGATTGTCATTCGCAACTAATGGTCTTTTTTTTTCCCTGGACAACCTTGCAACTAATGACAAACATTAACAACACATCCATCAATATATAGTTAAAATCATCTTAGTTATAAGACGAGTAGATTTTCAATTACAGTAGATTATTAAGCCTCTCTAGACCCTAGGTTAACTACCCAACACCCCAAGTCACAATTTTTCTTAGTTTTTCAGCATATAGTTTGTAAGTGACAGTTATAGATTAATAAGGTACTAGATTTTTTTTTTTTTTTTTTTTTTTTAAGAGATACAAGGCACTAGATTTCTATTAGGACATTTGCACAACAACAAAAATGTTTTTTTCTCTTTTTTTCTTTTTTTTTTTCTTTTTTTTTTTAACATGAAAACCCTCTATATTTAGAAATGGAGAAAATTATGGGCTCAAGCTAGTCGAATAATCCAAAATTTATTTTGAAAATAATTACAATGAAGTATTGTTTTACAATGGAGAACGAAAAAGGAGAAACAATGGAGAAAAAGAGGAGGGGAAGGACATGGGCAAGGCTTCCACTATAGTAGGAGAAATGAGTGCTAATTGATTGCTTTTCCCTGGGTTCTTCACCATCCTTTTATAGTGGTATAGGCAGTGTTAGGACATATGTGATTCACTTGTTAGGAACATATGTCACTATTTTATGTAGTCGGTTAATCCTTTGACAAAACGCACTTTACTTGTAATTGGGTAGATCTAGAATGCGTTTAATATTTCAAGAAACATGTTGTTCAAGTCTAGTATTAAAGCCATGAAGATTGGACCAAGAAATAAGTGAAGAAAAGTTGTTCAATAAAGCTGGACAGATAGCTTGACACTTGCGAACAGATATCTCGATAGCTACTTGACACCTCCCGACAACTAGGCTATCCATCAAGCTCTTCAGTTGATTATTATCGCAATCTCGACACCTTCTCGACAGTTGGTGGATCAATCGAGAAATCTTCTGTCCCCTCGACAACTCCTCGATAGCTTCTAGATAGATGTATCTGTCAAAGTTTAAATCTCAACACCTCCTCGACACCTTTCAATAGATCGAGGTTACGGGAATTCAAATTTTCAGATCTGATTTTCGGCCCATGATGACATGTATGTGTAGAGTTTCTTTTCTCACAACCCTAGACCTATATAAGGCTTATTTTAGAGGCCGTCACATAAGAGAATACAAGGAGAACTTATGCAAAAGGTGACCGATGCCTTATTCTCTCTAAAAGAAGCTACTACATTTTTGCGCCTTAGGGTTTTGTAACCAAATGCTTCTTGATCTTCATTGTTGATGAAATGAAGAACTTTGCAGGCAACAATCTTCTTCTAGTTGGTGATTAAGTCACGTACTGGGATCCGCGCAATTGGTTAATCACGTCTTGGGATTCGTGCATCAAAGGGTGGCGTTCATATATTGAAGAGTTTAGAGGTTTTGAAGTGGTAGAAGATTTCTGCTGTGAGTTCATCAACGAGGATTGTAAAGTCTAGGGACAAAGGTTTTGTACTAGATCTGAAATTTCTCTTTACTATAGTGGATTGCTTTTCGGGAAGGTTTCCCTCTAGGTTTTTCACTGTGAAACTAGTTTGTTTCATTGGTTTTCCTATGTCATCATATCTTGTCTTATTTATTTTTCCGCTGTATGATTTTGACATAATATTGATGCTTGTTTGTTTTAACAAATTTTATTCATAATAAATCTAATTAACAACTTGGGTTTAAAACTTGTTAATTCTATCAACCGGGGTCTAAATTTCCCAACAAGTGGTATCAAAGCAGGCACACTCTGATTAGGTTTAATCATTGTTGTGTTGATCCTTGACCCCGTTGTCATGGATCGTGGACAATCTCTTTTGATTCCTCCTTTATTTGATGGAACTAATTATGCGTACTAGAAAGTTCGTATAAAAGTTTTTTTGCAGGCTCTATGTGAGCAAGTATGGCAAGCTGTTGAAGTTGGCTAGATTAAGCCAAAGGAAGCACCGGTAGATTGGGATGATGGAATAATCACAGCGGCAAATTTCAACAGTAGGGCCTTGAATGCTTTGTTTTGTGGGGTGACCAATGAGAAATTTAAGAAATATCATCCACGGAAGTTGCCAAGGAAGCATGGACCATTCTTAAGACCACCTACGAAGTTACCAAGGCAATAAAGACTGTGAAGCTTCAAAAACTCACTAGTAGTTTTGAAGAAATAAGGATGGAGGAGGATGAGACCTTTGATGAGTTCTATCTAAACTCAAGGAAATTGTGAATTCTGCTTTCAATCTTGGAGAATCTATTGCGGAATCCAAAATTGTTAAGAAAATCCTTAGGTCTTTACCTAAAAGATTCCATGCCAAGATCACTGCCATTGAAGAAGCAAAGGACATCGATCAAATTCCTTTGACTGAGCTTGTAGGGAACCTTCAAACCAATGAGATGGGATTAGGCTTAATGGGAAAAAGTAAAAAAGGTAAAAACTTGGCTCTTAAGGGTATAGAGGAAGAGATTAAGGACTCTGAAGATGAAGATTAAAGTGATGATGAGGATGAGGATCTAACCTTCATAATTGATGAGATTATCAAGCTTCTTCAATTCAGAAAAATAGGATAAGGGCAAACCTCCTAGGAAATATAAATCCTCTAGGAATGGTAAGAATGAGAAACCCCTCATCCAATACCATAAGTGCAGAGGTTTTGGTCATATGAGGATAGAGTGTCCAAACTACCTCATGAAGGAAAAGACCAAGGAGTCAAAAGATAAAGGGTTGGTTGCTACTTGGAGTGACATTGAGGATGACTCTTCTGATGAGTATGCGGATGAATGTAGTCATGTTATGGCCTTTTCTGCCTCAACCGATAAGGTGATTGTGAAGAGTGCTAGTGACAGTGAGGATTCTTTTGATGATGAAGTACCCAAGAAGATGACCCTTCAGAAAGCTTATGATAAGCTATGCACTGAATTTATAAAATCTGAAAAGACTTCTCATCTTTGTAGAAAAGAGCTTAATGAGGTAAATATTGAAAAAGCTAATCTGTTAGTCAAGTTAAATGAGACTACAAGGTTAGTTGAGACTCTTGTTGTGGAGAACACCTCATTAGAAGAGAAGGTCAAGAATCTTGAAGTTGAGCTTAGTCAAGCTAGAACTCAAATAGAGAGGCTGTCTATTGCAAAGCTTGATGAGGTATTGAATGCTTAAAAGCCTAGTTTTGATAAGATTGGCTTAGGATATGCTGTTTCCTCCAGCCCCTCCTCTTCTACGGTTTCTGGATCAAAGACTGTCTTTGTGCTCCAATCTAAGAAAGGTGATAAAGGTATGAAATCTAAAACTGATTTGGCTAATTTTAAATCCTTTATTAGACCTCATGTTTGTCACCATTGTGGTGTTGCTGGACACATTCGTCCTAATTGTTTTAAGTTGTATCCTCATAAGCAATTGTCCAAACGATCACAAGTTTCCTCTCAAGGACCTACACCTTTATTTGGAGAGTTATTAAAAGTTTTGAGTTTTTTAATTCAATTTCAAGAGAATTTTAATTCTTCTATGTCCTTTAGTAGACATACTAGGACACGTGCCTTTTCATCTTCACGACCAAAGACTCATGTTGTGTGGGTGAGAAAGGAGCCTAAGACTTTCTGTTTGTCCTCTACTTTAATTCTCTCTATTTAAAGTAAGACTCTCTTTGCTTGATTTCTTATCTACTTTTAGAATCATGCTTTCATGCATCTGCACATTTCTATTATGCCTTCATGCATATGCATCTTTCTTTCGGCTTTCATGTTGTTTGTCTGTTTTTGTTTGGTTGTTTAGTTTTTATTTTGTTTTGTTTTGTTTTCAAAAAAAAAAATTTTGAAAAATCAGAAAAATACAAAAACAGTGTATGTTTTGTGCATATTGGTACTTGTGTACCTTGAATGGCCATTGAAATAAAGTTTTCTAAACTTTGTATCTCTTGTAGCTTAGACGAGCATCTCTATGCACAACTAAGTAAGTGAGCTTTGTGGCTCTTGTTTGTGATGAGTAAGATTAAGTTATCTCTTGTACTTAACACTCGTATCAAAATCTTAAAAAAAAATGCATAAATAACCATCTCACCACTGTTGCCTGCCAATTATGAATGACATCTATATGCTTCGACATAGCAAAAGTGCAATGTCAATGACATTTGTGTGCTTCGGCATAACAAAATTGGAATGTCAAATATCATTGGGTATTTCTTTTCTCTCTCTTATATGCCCATGCATGATATGCTTATTAAAAAAAAAACATGCAAAGAAAAATAAAAAGCAAAAAGGCCAAAAATGCTTTAAATATGATTGCAAGCGTGTATTCTAGGAGATGTGGAAGTTATAGGATGTACCTCGAAGGTAATAGTCCCCATCAAATAGTTATGATTGTATGTGAGTTAAAGTGATTTTCTCATATCTCAAATCATCATAACAAGTTGACACTTATGCAATCTTGCAATGTTTTTTACACACAACACACAATATTCTTTACTACTCTTAATACATGTGCAAGTACAATGAGATTTGGTCATCACAAGGTTTTACATGTGTTAATGTATACTCACTAAACTGTCTTGACTTGTTTTTGAAATAAAACTTGGTTAGACTTATTTAGTGTGTGTGTGTGTGTGTTTTGGGATCTATATGCTTAACATTTTTCTTGTTGAGAGATTTGTTTTTTTACATGTTTTGCATCCTTCTTTTATCTTGTCATCCATAGCATCTTGTTTTATTACATTCATGCATTTATATGGATTCTTCGTACCCCCTTGATCATCTTTGATCATCTTTATGTTTTCTCGGGTGAAGCTTTATAGTTTCTTGTACCCTTTGCCAATCATGACAAAAAGTAGGAGAAATTGTGGAGAATATGTGGTTTTTTTTTAAGATTATACATGTTAGGGGGAGAAATACATGCCTTTGAAAGGGGGAGTTGTGTTTCATCTTGTTAGGGGGAGTGTTTACCTCCTTGTTGTTGTAGGAGCTTATTTTAGCTTCTTCTTCTTGTACATTGGTCTTGTGACCATGTTTACATACATTTTACTTATTTTCTTTATATGTTGATGTATGTCTTCTTCACCTATCTCTACATGTGTTGTTTCTTTTCTTTCTCCATACACATGTTTCTTATTAATTATATGCAATCTATTATTTCTGTTTCACACTAAGATGCCTTGATGAGTTTTGTTTAAAGTGTTTTAAAAATACAAGTTGTCAAAGTCAACTTGCCATAAACTCTTTTCTTCCAAAGTTTTTCAAGAGTTTGTGTTAGGATAGTGATAAATACATTGTACTTATTTTCATTATATGTTGATGTATGTCTTCTTTACCTATCTCTACACGTGTTGTTTCTTTTCTTTCTCCATACACATGTTTCTTATTAATTGTATGCAATCTATTTTTTCTGTTTCACACTAAGATGCCTTGATGAGTTTTTTTTTAAGTGTTTCAAAAATACAGGTTGTCAAAGTCAACTTGCCATAAACTCTCTACATGTGTTATTTCTTTTCTTTCTCCATACATATGTTTCTTATTAATTGTATACAATCTATTATTTCTGTTTCACACTAAGATGCCTTGATGAGTTTTGTTTAAAGTGTTTCAAAAATACAGGTTGTCAAAGTCAACTTGCCATAAACTCTCTTCTTGCAAAGTTTTTCAAGAGTTTGTATTAGAATAGTGATAGGCCAAAAACGAATTGACCCCTTGTGATAAATTAACCAATTAATTTACCCAAGTTAATTAATTAAGTTAATTAACATGAAAGCGCATGATAACACAAACAAATCACCAATAAACTAATTATGCAGCGGAAAATAAATAACACGATGATTTATTTACGAATGGGGAAAACCTAACGGCAAAAATCCCACCGGGTGATTTTCATGTCACCATTTCCGAAATTCTATTATTATCATAACAAGCGATTACAAGTAAAGGAATCCTAGTACCTTATACTAACCTACAGTTGAACCCTTATCCCAATATCCAATTGGACTTGTTCTATAATGAAAATTTCCCCTTTTGATGCACAGCTCCCAAGTACGTGACTAACCAATTGCACGGATCCCAGTATGCGACTTCAATCACCAACTGTAGAAGATTGTTGGCTGCAAAGTTCTTCAGTTCATCCCAACGATGAAGATCAAGAAGATGCTTGGTTACAAAACCCAAAAGTGCACATACACAGTAACTTCTTCAAGAATAATGAACTAGGGCAAAATTTTGTCTCCAGTCACAAATTGCTTGAACAGACTTTGCTCAATACTTGTGCAACTTGTGTACACTTTGATGACCCTTAAAACAGTCCATTTATATGTCTAGGGTTAAGAGAAAAGAAGGCCGAAACACATAAACATGGATCCCAAGAAAATCATATCAGAATTTCGAATTTCATAAACCTCGAGCAGGTATCGAGCACACAGGGCTGGAACAGCTTTCTTAAGCTCAATAGATGCAGTTGTCGAGCCAGCTATCGAGCTTTAATGAATTTTCACTTCTCAGCCTATTTCTTAGACAGAATTGATGACTTCAACACTTGATCTTGAAACCTTGTTTCTTGAAGTATTAAAAAAACCTAGAATTACCCAATTACAAGTGCGTTTTGTCAAAGGATTAGCCAATTACATAAAAGAATGACATATGTTCTTAGCAAGTGAACCACATATGTCCTAACAATCTCCCCATTTGGCAATCCGTGACAAAACCACAACAAACAAATGAATATATGAGAGAAGTCATAAATCACTAAACTCATATTCACTTGTTAAATACAATAAAATCTATTCTAACACAAACTTTTGAAAAACTTTTCAAGAAGAGAGTTTATGGCAAGTAGACTTTGACAACCTGTATTTCTGAAACATTTTAAACAAAACTCATCAAGACATCTTTGTGTGAAATAGAAAAAATAGATTGCATACAATTATAAGAAACATGTGTATAAAGAGAGAAAAGAAACAACACATGTAAGGATAGGTGAAAGAAAAACATACATCCACATATAAAGAAGATAAGTACAATGTATGTGTAAAAATGGTCACAAGACCCAATGTACAAGAACAATGTATCTATCAAAGAAAGAAAAGAAAAGATACATAAAATCCTCACTACATCCCTCATATCAACAACACTCTCCCTAACAAAAAGGTTCTATACTAACTCTCCCCTTAAGAATGACTACTCTCATATCCCAAAACTACTTTCCATTCTTGTCATGAGTGACAAAGGGTAAGAGTGTCAAGTAGACGTCTCATAGGAAGAGCTAGCATCTCCATCATCATCATTAGAAGCATCATCGTCATCGCCATCATCAGCATCATCCTTAGCTGCAGAATCAGAAGCTACAGGAGGTGGTAGTGGAGGAGAAGTCTCAGAAGTAAAACCACCTATGGTCGCTTACTGCCTAGCAATACAGCCAACACAAACATTCACCTGATACAACTCAGTAGAAAGTGTATCAAGGCAAGCATCCATGCGCTGAAGCTGCGCCATGATGTCTCCTAGAGTCACATTACCCATGGAAGAGGAAGGGGCAGATGTGGATGAAGAATATCGAGATGAAGGAGCCAAACAGGAGGGAGGAGCTGCTGACTCCTGTCGCGACCTAAACTGCACCTCACTACGTTTTACGGTAGCAGCGTCTATGGCACACATGAAGGTGAAATGATCGGACACAGGAAAATGGACGAAAAAATGGCGTAGAATCCTCGTGATAGCGGAAGGAAAGATGAGCTTATCACGGGACACCGAATCTAGATGAACATCTATGATAGAAAGAATGAAATGAGAAGGGAAGTCTATAGTAAGATGCTTAAGTAGGGACAACAAAAATCGAGCACGGGGCTCTGTAATGAAGTTATAGTGAGAGAGAGGATGGAGTCCAAAGGTCATCACCATGTTCAAGAATCTAGAACCTTTAGCAAAAGGCCGACATGGTGTAAAATGACGCTCACCCCAATCAAAAGGGCGCTCACAGAAAGCGGACATGAGCTCATCCTTAGACACAATCCTCAGACGCTCACAACTAGGATAGTTAGGAAACTCTATCCTAGGAACCTGAAACACATCAGCAACAAGTTGCGGTGTGAACGCGAGTGAAGAAAAGAGGTACTGAACGATCAATCCCGTGCATGTTGGAGTAAAACTCATAGATAAGCACGAAAGGACAAGTGACCGGGACATCACACAGTGACTCCTATCCCCAACTGTGAATGACAGTAGGAAGGTCGATGTCGGCGAAGTCCGCCAAAATGACTTGGCGTTCCGAATGAACACCTCATCTAGAAAAGTTCTCCGAGAAAGCCTTTTAGGCATCCTCATCACGAAACCAAATGTTAGAAGGAGTAGGATCAGAAGAAGATGATGCCTCGGAATGAAGAGGGTTCCGAGACGGAGCAGATTTATGCTTAGGTGCCATAGACACGACTAACGTAAACAAAAAGAGAGGGAGAGAGAGAGAGACAATCAGAAAAGTCCCAAAGCAATTCAAATATAACAAGTATATTGAATAGAGAGTACGTATGCATGGGAAATGCATGAACATGTGACATGCAAAACAAATTTCATCATAGGCTCAGCCCAATCCAATCCTACTAGCACACAAATATATTGCACACATCTAAATGCGTGAAAATACTGTTATAATGCATATGTGATGCAATGCATGAAGTTTTAAACTCATTTAAGTGAAAACACATCCCAAAATTGCAACAGCAACTCATCAATTTTGAAAAACCCCAAAAATTTTCAAAAACCCCAAAACCTAGTTTTTCAAAACATGAAATGCATGAAGAATGAGAGAATGGAAGCTTACCAAGTGATGAAAAATCTTGAAGAAACTTGAGGAACAAGATTGGAGTGAGATGAGAGTGTTTGGGAGAGAAAAGAGAGAGCTATCAAGAGAGAGATCGAGAGAAATGAATCATAAATCGTGCTGAACAAAAACATAGGAGTTCAGTAAAGCTCGACAGATGAAGGTATCGAGGGGCGTCGAGACATCTGTTGAGGTAGGTGTTGAGGAAATGGTCGTCAACAGATGAAGGTGTCGAGGAACAAACCACCAGAACCAAGAACAGAAGCTCGATCAATCGACCCAGCTGTCGAGAAGCTATCCAAGAGGCAAAAACTTTCTCGATCGATCCACTAGGTGTCAAGACGTTGTCGAGATTGCGATAAGAAAATGCTTAAGAAGCTCGATAGATAGATAGGTATCGAGGAGGTGTCAAGCCAGCTTTTGAAAACAATTTTTCGAGAAGAGAAAAACACAGATATGAATGCAATCCAACATGCAACTCAACCAATGATCCAATCAATATATTAAGCTCTCAAAAACATCTCTCAACAGTAATTTTAAGCACTTGGATCTCAAAAACACACACACACACTAAACAAGTCAAACCAATTTTATATTTCAAAAACAAGTCATAACAGTTTGTGAGCATACATTAACACATGTAAAACCTTGTGATGGCCAAATCACATTGTACCTGCACATGTATCAAAAGTAGCAAAGAATATTGCGTGTTGTGTGTGAAAAACATTACAAGATTGCATAAGTGTATACATGTTATGACGATTTGAGATATGAGAAAATCACTTTAACTCAAACACAATCATAACTGTTTGATGGGGACTATCACCTTCGAGGTACATCCTATAACTCCCACATCTCCTAGAATACACGCTTGCAATCATATTTAAAAGCATTTTTGATCTTTTTGCTTTTTATTTTTCTTTGCATATTTTTCTTTTATTTAGCATATCATGCATGGGCATATAAGAGAGAGAAAAGAAATACCCAATGATATTTGACATTCCAATTTTGCTATGTCGAAGCACACAAATGTCATTGACATCACACTTTTGCTATGCCGAAGCATACAGATGTCTTTCATGATTGGCGGGCAACAATGGTGAGATGGTTATTTATGCCTTTCTCTTAGGATTTTCTAGTCCTACTTGTCAAAAAGAGTGATACGAGTGTTAAGTCCAAGAGATAACTTAATCTTACTCATTACAAACAAGAGCCACAAAACTCACTTACTTAGTTGTGCATAGAGATACAAAGTTTAGAAAACTTTGTTTCAATGGCCATCTAAGATACACAAGTACCAATGTACACAAAACACACACTGTTTTTGTATTTTCTAATTTTTCAATTTTTTTTTAATTTTTATGTGAAAAATAAAAATAAGCAAAACTGAAAATAAACAAACAAAAACATGTTAAACAAAGCAAAGCATAAAACTAGACTAACTCAAAACAATAAAGCAAAACACACAAGTAATGCAACAAACAAAAACAAGAAGATAGAAGAAAGTGATAGAATCACTTGGAGCCCTTTTCCTTCCATGCCTTGGAAGAACCTTTCCTTTGATTAAACCCTTGAACCGGCAGTGAGGGGGAAGAATTGAACTTGTTCAAGTTCGAAAGAAACATAAGGGCTTTGAGAAGATCTCCAAGAGGAGCAAGAGAGGTTTGAAGCTAATTCTGGCTTCCAAATGCTATCATGCTGTTGCTCTGTTGAGTGGCTAACCACTTATAGCAATTTGGTCAAGTATGACTGGCAGCTCCACAATGATGACAGATATGCTACTTCTTCTGTTTAGGCTTTTGAGAGTTAGCTTTCTTAGCCCTAGAGTTTTTAACATCTTTCTTATCCTGCTTAAGGGGTGCTCCTAGGATAGATTTACCCTTATCTAAGTTCTCACTAGCTAATTCAGTTTTAACATCATTGTTCTCAATTTCAACATTATTAGCAGGAGGAACAAAAACAGTATTACTGGTAGAAGCAATATTAGAGGAAGAAAAACCATACCCTAAACCTGTTCGATCCAAAGCAGATTTTTGAATGCTGAGCATCTCAACAAGCTTTGCACTTGAAGTCCTTTCCAATTGAGCTCTCACTTGAAACAGCTCTGCTTCAAGCTTCTTGGTCTTCTCAGCCAAGAAATTGTTCTCAAACCTCAGCGCTCCAATAGTCTAATTAGCCTCATCAAACTTTGTCGACAGCTCTTCACGATCAGTTCCACATCACTGAGTTTCTTGGTGGCCAACCTATACAGTTTCTCATGCTTTTCAGAAAGCTTGTACAGTTTCTCATAAGCTGTATGGATATCATCTTGATCATCCATCTTTTCACACTTAAAATCCACCAATTCTTCTTCTTCGTCCATGTCTTCAACAATCCCTTTAGTAGGATTGACTGTAGCAGTGAAGGCATTTAAGATTCCGTCATCCTCATCGTCGGAATCATCCTCAGGCTCAATGTCACTCAATGTAGCAGTAAGTGCTTTGCTCTTCCCAACACTTTTGAGATATGTGGGACACTCTTGTTTCATGTGACCAAATCCATGACACCCAAAGCACTTAGGTCATGCGGGAACAGTGTACTAATCACCATCCTTTGCATCTTTCTTCCCTTTGTCTTGGCTCTTGAACTCAGAAAAACTAGATTGCCTACGGTCCTTGTCAAAGCCCTTTCCATTAGCATTCTTCATAAACTTCTTGAATTGCCTTGTAATGTAGGACTTCATCTTAGAATCCTCATCATCTGAAGACTCATTAGTGTCACTGCTCTTGGCCTTCAAAGTCATGCTCTTACCTTTACCCGACTTGCCAATTCTTGATAACCCTAGCTCGTAGGTCTGCAAGTTTCCAACCAGCTCAGTCAAAGGAATCTTGTCAATATCCTTTGATTTCTCTATCGCTGTGATCTTGGCATGAAATCTCTCAAGTAGAGATCTGAACACCTTCCTCACAATCTTGGGTTCAGGAATGGTTTCTCCAAGATTGAAAGCTGAGTTCACTATGTCTTTGAGCTTGGCATAGAACTCATCGAATGACTCATCCTCCTCCATTTTTTCCTCTTCAAAGGTTGTAGTGAGCCTCTGAAGCTTTGAATCTTTGACAGCCTTTGTACCCTCATAGGTTGTCTAGAGGATGGTCCATGCTTCCTTAGCGGTTTCAGTGGAGGATATCTTCTTAAACTCCTCATTGGTGACTGCACTGAATAAGGCATTCAACACCCTACTGTTGAAGTTTGCTACCTTGATCTTTGCTTCATCCCAATCGGCCAGCGCTTCCTTTAGCTTAGTCTAGCCAATCTCTACAGCTTGCCACACCTTCTCATTTAAAGACTGCAAGAAAGCTCTCATACGTACTTTCTAGTATGCATAGTTAGTGCCATCAAATAAAGGAGGTATAATTAACAACTGTCCTCTATCCATGACAAACAGGGGTCAATAGATCAACACAGTAAAGATTAAACCTAATCAGAGTGTGTTTGCTCTAATACCACTTGATAAGCCAAAAACGAATTGACCCCTTGTAATAAATTAACCAATTAATTTAGCCAAATGAGTTAATTAAGTTAATTAACATGCAAACGCATGGCAGCACAAACAAATCACCAATAAATTAATTATGCAGCGAAAAATAAATAACACCAGTGATTTGTTTACAAATAGGGAAAACCTAATGGCAAAAACTCCACCGGGTGATTTTCAGGTCACTACTCCCGAAATTCCACTATTATCACAACAAGCGGTTACAAGTAAAGGAATCTCAGTATCTTATACCAACCTACAGTTGAACCTTTACCCCAATACTCAATTGGACTTGTTCTGTAGTGACAATTTCCCCTTTTAATGCACAGCTCCCAAGTATGTGACTAACCAATTACGCAGATCCCAATACGCGACTTCAATCACCAACTATAGAAGATTGTTGGCTGCAAAGTTCTTCAGTTCATCCCAACGATAAAGATCAAGAAGATGCTTGATCACAAAACCCAAAGGTACACATACACAGCAGCTTTTTCAAGAATGATGAATTAGGGCAAAACTTTGTCTCCAGTCACAAATTGCTTAAACAGACTTTGCTCAATACTTGTGCAACTTTTGTACACTTTGACAGCCCTTAAAACAGTCCTTTTATATGTCTAAGGTTAGGAGAAAAAAGGTCCAAACACATAAACACGGATCCCAAGAAAATCATATCAGAATTCTGAATTTCATAAACCTCGACAGATAGGAGCTGTCGAGCAAGTGTCGAGCACACAGGACTGGAACAGCTTTCTTAAACTCGATAGATGCAACTGTCGAGCTTTAATGAATTTGCACTTTTCAGCTTGTTTCTTGAACAGACTTGATGACTTCAACACTTAATCTTAAAACATTATTTCTTAAAGTATTAAAAACACCTAGAACTACCCAATTACAAGTAAAGTGCGTTTTGTCAAAGGATTAGCCAATTACATAAAAGAATAACATATGTTCTTAGCAAGTGAACCACATATGTCCTAACAAATAGATTTTATTGTACTTAACAAGTGAATATGAGTATAGTGATTTATGACTTCTCTCATATGCTCATTTGTTTGTTGTGGTTTTGTCACGGATTGCCAAAGAGGGAAATTGTTAAGACATATGTGATTCACTTGTTAGGAACATATGTCATTATTTTATGTAATTGGCTAATCCTTTAACAAAACGTACTTTACTTGTAATTGGGTAGATCTAGGATGTGTTTAACACTTCAAGAAACATGTTGTTCAAGTCTAGTATTAAAGCCATGAAGATTGGACCAAAAAACAAGTGAAAAAAAGTTGTTCAATAAAGCTGGACAGATAGCTCGACACCTGCGGATAGATATCTCTATAGCTACTCGACACCTCCCGACAACTAGGCTATCTATCAAGCTCTTCAGTTGATAGTTATCGCAATCTCAACACCTTCTCGACAGCTGGTGGATCGATCGAGAAATCTTCTGTCCCCTCGACAGCTCCTCGATAGCTTCTCGATAGCTGTATCTGTCAAAGTTTAAATCTCGACACCTCCTTGACACCTTTCGATCGATCGAGGTTACGGGAATTCAGATTTTCAAATCTGATTTTCGGCCCATGATGACATGTATATGTAGGGTTTCTTTTCTCACAACCCTAGACCTATATAAGGCTAATTTTAGAGGCCGTCACATAAGAGAATACAATGAGAACTTATGCAAAAGGTGACCAATTCCTTATTCTCTCTAAAAGAAGCTATTGCGTCTTTGCGCTTTAGGGTTTTGTAACCAAATGCTTCTTGATCTTCATTGTTAATGAAGCGAAGAACTTTGCAGCCAACAATCTTCTTTTAGTTGGTGATTAAGTCGCGTACTAGGATCCGCGCAATTGGTTAGTCACGTATTGGGATTCGTGCATCAAAGGGTGGCATTCATATATTGAAGAGTTCTGAAGTTCTGAAGCGGTAGAAGGTTTCTGCTGTAAATTCATCTACAGGGATTGTGGAGTCTAGGCACAAAGGTTTTGTACTAGATCTAAAACTTCTCTTTACTATAGTGGATTACTTTTTCGGAAGGTTTCCCCCCAGATTTTTTACTATGAAACTAGTTTGTTTCATTGATTTTCTTGGGTCATCATATCTTGTCTTATTTATTTTTCCGCTGCATGATTTTGACATGATATTGATGGTTTGTTTGTTTTAACAAGTTTTATTCATAATAAATCTAATTAACAACTTGAGTTTAAAACTTGTTAATTCTATCAACCGGGGTCTAAATTTCCCAACAGGTAGCTGTGTGTTGCTTTCCTATTGGACAAGTGTTGTATTCCCATTGGAGAAGGACAATATGGAGTCTTGATAAAATAGGACAGCATGCCTTTGGTGCTATGTGCAAGTGTGCCTATGCATTTTGTATATATTAGGGATGCTTTAAAGGCTTATCTCCTACTCTAATATGGCCAAAACCTGTAGCATACTAGCATATGGCTAAAATTGTTGCTTCAACTGTAATGGTCCTTGATTGATTTTGGCATTATTTTTACCTACCATCTAACCAATGGACAATAGTCAATGGTTACATACTTTCTCATATGCACATAAAAAGCTATATACGTATAAAACAAAGTTGGCCATGTATAAGCCATTTAGGGGTCCTATGACTCCTATCAAATGTTCACACTCCTCTCTAACTCGTTAAGTCATGTACTGAGTTAACTCATCGAGTTATTGGAGCAAATGTTTGGTTTTATGTTATATCTTTCTTCCCTCCTTATTATTTTACTATACCTTGGACAGGTGGTGATGAGGGATCAACCCATTATTTTACCAATTTGACACCATCCCGCACATTGTTCACACACACACACCCTTTGCAAAGTACATAAGTAGCCATGCTCTAACTAGTTTTTTAGAATTCATGGCTTCTATCATATTTGCAGAGCGAAAGACCTACCAAGCTGCCATCTTTTGGATAGGCTACATAACTGGTAGAGATCAAAATGATCCAAGATCAACTATGGTCCTAGGAGCAAGAAGGACAGGCAAACCACCTTGGGGCTCCCAATCGCTTACAAATCGACAAGTGCATGTAGGTATTCTCAATCGATCCAAGATCAACTATGGTTGTAGGAGCAAGAAATATAGGCAATCCACCCTGGGGCTGCTAATTGCTTGCAAATCGAAAAGTGCGTGTAGGTATTCTCAATCGATCCGATCGAGATCAAATATGGTTGTTGATGATGCCGAAAAAATCACCAGTGAGCCACACGGTTCTCACACACTCGAAACAGTACCTGCACAACACCAAAGCTGAAGACCTTAAGAGGAGTACCGGTGTGGTACCAGCCAAATACCCTCCGAAGGTCAAGTTAGAACTTCTCACAACTCTAAAGCGCTAGAGCGGGGTCAATTATGCGTACCTTGGCTTGTGAGGGTATTAGAGTTTTTATAGTAGTAGAGGGTGGACCTCTCTTCCTTGGAATAGAAGTCTTTTCCTTATAGGAATCCTTATGAGCGTAGATTGCGAAATCATTTCCTTATAGGACTCTAATATTGAACGTGGAAAGCAAGTCATCTTTTTATCATTCATGCGTGGTGATCAAGTCAAGAATACATTGGAGCCATCAGCTTTAGAGCCGTCAGCTTTGCCTACTCCCTTGTTAGGGTAGTCAACTTCGCCTACTGCCTCATCAGGGTCGTCGGCTTTGCCTACGACCTCATTAGGGTCATCAGCTTTAGGGTCCTCAGCTTTGCCTACTGCCTCATCAGGGTCGTCAGCTTTAGGGTCGTCAGCTTTGCCTACGACCTCGTCAGGGTCGTCAGCTTCGCGTACTGCCTCGTCAGGGTCGTCAGCTTTGCCTACGACCTCGTTAGGGTCGTCAGCTTTAGGGTCGTCAGCTTTGCCTACTCCCTCGTCAGGGCCGTCAGTTTTAGGGTTGTCAGCTTTGCCTACGACCTCGTTAGGGTCGTCAACTTTAAGGTCGTCAGCTTTGCTTACTCCCTCGTCAGGGTCGTCAGCTTACCCTTCAGTTTACTACCTTCAGCTTACCCTTCAGCTTACTATCTTCAGCTTACTACCTGCAGCTTACTATCTTTAGCTTACTGCCTTCAGCTTACCCTTCAGCTTACCTTTCAGCTTACTACCTTCAACTTACTGTCTTTAGTATGCATAATAGAGTTGACGGGTCTTTGGAGATCAACTTTTATTTTTTCAATTAAAAATTCCCCTTATCAGTTGCCCCCCACTCCATAACCTCGTCAGCTTTAGCTGCCGGGTTATGGAGTTAACATCGTCAGAAAGGTCACTTATGTGTGACACCTCGAGCAGCCCTTATTAAATGCTTGAGCACATGGCGCGAACTAATCGATTCTGTTTTTGGATGAGCCTCTACAGTCAACACCCGTGGGCGACACTATTTTTGAGGAAGGTGACGATCTTACCAAGTTCGTGGCAGACCTAAAAGATGATAGCGTCGTCCTTGCCCAGCCTATTGTGGATTTGTTCACGAATCCATCCATTTGTGGATAATGGCATCAGCTTGCTTTTACTTGATGGACTCGTCCACTTGTGGGACAAGTCATACATTCATCCACTTTGTGGATAAGTTTATTCATTTTTGAGGGGTCGTCTGCTTTGTGGACTTAGGCTCATCTACTTCGTAGACTTGGTAATATGCCTGTCCACTTTGTGAACTTAGGCTGATTTGCTTTGTAGACTTTGGTCAAGTTTGTGGATTTATATAAAACTCGTCTACTTTGTAGACTTGGCAATAGGCCCGTCCACTTTGTGGACTTATGCTCGTCTACTTTGTAGACTTGGTAATGAATTTGTCCACTTTGTGGACTTAGCGGTAGACTCAATGATAAACTCGTCCACTTTGTGGACTTAATAACTTTTCATTCTCTCAGTTTGAGGTCGTCCACTTTGGACTCATCAATGTTGTCCACCTTGTGGATTTAATAGGGTCGTCCACTTTGTGGACTTATTGAGGTGACCAAGTGTTGGTACCTCGTCACCATTTTGGTCGTCCACTTGTAGGCGACTTAGTATGGTGATCATCTACCCATAGTCGACTTCGGTCATGCGTCTACCTGTAGGTGACTTAACGTAATGACTATTCACTCGTAGGCAACTTTGACCACGTGTCTACTCGTAGGTTGCATAGCGTAGTGACCGTCTACCCGTAAGTGACTTAACGTAGTGACCGTCCACCCGTAGGCGACTTTGGCCATGCGTCTACCCGTAGATGACTTAGCATAGTGACCGTCTACCCGTAGGTGACTTAGCGTAGTGACCGTCCACTCGTAGGCGACTTTGGCCATGCGTCTACCCGTAAGTGACTTAGCATAGTGACCGTCCACCCGTAGGCGACTTTGGCCATGTGTCTACCCGTAGGCGTCTTAGCCATGTCTAAATAAACTCCTCTTATTATAATAAACCATGCATTCATAGAAAAAGTAGTTCTTAAAAAGAAAATAAAAACCTGCCCTTTGTGCTTTGTAACAAAAACTTAAAGTAAATAAAAAAACTGAGTATAACTAAAATTCACTAAGGTAAACTAGAAATAAAAGGGTGCCACTCTTCATGCCATCCTTTTTACTGGTAGTACTTCCGTAGGTGCTTGGTGTTCCATGGGTGGTGTAGCTTCTGTCCGTCCAGCGTCTCCAGTTCTTACCATCTTCCGCCCTCTGCCGTGTTGCGTATCCTCCTGTCTTTCTCTCTTCTCTCTAGTCAGAAGCGCATCTTCAGCATTCATGTACTTGGTGGCCCTGTAGAGTACTTCCGACATGGTCTTGGGGTCATTTTTGTATAGTGAGAACAAAAACTTACCCTTTCGCAACCCATTTGTGAAGGCTGCTACAAGTATTTTGTCGTCGGCTTCATCGATCGATAGCGCTTCCTTATTGAAGCGCGTTATGTAGGATCTCAGCGTCTCGTCCTCTCGTTGATTGATACTCATCAAGCATGTCGTGGACTTCTTATACCTGTGTCCCCCAATAAAGTGTGTAGTGAACTGAGCGCTTAGCTCCTTGAAAGTGCTGATGGAGTTCGGCGTCAGTCTGCTGAACCATACCCTTGCGGAGCCCTTCAGCGTTGTAGGGAAGGCCCTACATATGATTTCGTCTACTACCCATTAAAGGTGCATCAAGGTCTTGAAGGTCTCTAGGTGATCCAGAGGGTCCTTCACTCCGTCGTAACTGTCTATATGCGGCATACGAAATTTGTGGGGTAGGGGGAAGGAGTTCACGGCCGCAGTGAAGGGCAAGTCAGTGTGGTTGACTAAATTGTCAAGATCACTGGAAACTCGCCCCTTGAGCGCGTTCATCATAACCTCCATCTGTTCCCTCATTGCCTGCATCTCTGCGATAATATGTGGTGAAGTCGCATCTGTGAGGGATGGCATGCTTAAGTTCTGCCTCTCCGGTTTGCTTGGGGCGTGGCTGCCTTCAGGTTTCTCATGATTTTTCTTTGGAGCGCTGGTCCCTTCCTGATCTTTTTGTTGGTCATTCGGTGCTGCATTCTTCTAGCGCAGCTGTTCTTCCAAGTCGTGGTTTTGTTTGGTGAGACGTTCCACGGCGGCACCGAGTGTCCGAACTTGTCTCTCGAGGGCAATCGTGGGTGGTTCCTCTCCTTGAACGTCGTTAGTAGTTGCCATCGAGCGAGTGAGTACCATGCAATCCTTCAGTCCGGGAAACGATAGTATGGCTTAAATCTTTTCCCACAGACGGCGCCAACTGATGATGCCGAAAAAATCACCAGTGAGCCACACGGTTCTCGCACACTCGAAACAGTACCTGCACAACACCAAAGCTGAAGACCTTAAGAGGAGTACCGATATGGTACCAGCCAAATACCCTCCGAAGGTCAAGTTAGAACTTCTCACAACTCTAAAGCGCTAGAGCGGGGTCAATTATGCGTACCTTGGCTTGTGAGGGTATTGGAGTTTTTATAGTAGTAGAGGGTAGACCTCTCTTCCTTGGAGTAGAAGTTTTTTCCTTATAGGAATCCTTATGAGCGTAGATTGCGAAATCATTTCCTTATAGGACTCTAATATTGAACGTGGAAAGCAAGTCATCTTTTTATCATTCATGCGTGGTGATCAAGTCAAGAATACATTGGAGCCGTCAGCTTTAGAGTCGTCAACTTTGCCTACTCCCTCGTTAGGGTCGTCAGTTTTAGGGTCGTCAGCTTTGCCTACTGCCTCATCAGGGTCGTCAGCTTTGCCTACAACCTCGTTAGGGTCGTCAGCTTTAAAGTCGTCAGCTTTGCCTACTCCCTCGTCAGGGTCGTCAGCTTCGCCTACTGCCTCGTCAAGGTCGTCAGCTTTGCATACGACCTCGTTAGGGTCGTCAGCTTTAGGGTTGTCAGCTTTGCCTACTCCCTCGTCAGGGTCGTCAGCTTTAGGGTTGTCAGCTTTGCCTACGACCTCGTTAGGGTCGTCAGCTTTGCCTACGACCTCGTTAAGGTCGTCAGCTTTAAGGTCGTCAGTTTTGCTTACTCCCTCGTCAGGGTCATCAGCTTACCCTTCAGTTTACTACCTTCAGCTTACCCTTCAGCTTACTATCTTCAGCTTACTACCTTCAACTTACTATCTTCAGCTTACTGCCTTCAGCTTACCCTTCAGCTTACTGTCTTTAGTATGCATAATAGAGCTGACGGGTCTTTGGAGATCAACTTTTATTTTTTCAATTAAAAATTCCCCTTATCAGTTGTAGGAGCAAGAAAGATATATAGGCAATACACCACTTGCTTGCAAATCGATAAGTGCATGTAGGTATTCTCAATCTCTTAATGATCACTTTTTACATAACATCTTTAAGTAGGGTTATTTCATTATTATGATTTGATAATATATATAAAAATAAAAAATAAAATAAAAAATAAAAAATCCGAAATATGGATTAGGATTGATTTTTATCTTACTCGTTGTTATTCATCATGATATTCATAGATACATGAATTCATCATTAGGGTAGTAAATCTTATGATTTGGAAATGGCTTTCATGAATTTATTACTTAACATGTGTAGATTAATATGCTTAGATCAGTCATATAACCTAGATTTATTGGAATTAGGGTTTCCCACATGAAAAAAAAAAATGCGTGCATGCATTATTAGTGTTTCTTGAATCCTATAAAAATCATAAAAGATGAGATAAAAAAAAAAATGTGTCCATATTAGGGAAAAATTGTTTGCATGTCACCTAGGTTAGACTCATGCAATTTTATCATGAAAAATGGAAATTAATTCACAATGGAATGCAAAACATAGGTTAAATAACTAACTCTATTATTAATCTGAAGTTTTATGTTAACGTGACAAACGTGTGAATATATTCATGCATCATCTAAGATTCACATCTAGCTAAGGTTTATATTTTGACATGTTCATACAACCCATCATGATTACATCAATAGATATACATTTTAGGATGAAGCATCGCATGTGTTTTTGTCATTCATGAATACTAGCTTTTAACTGCGCAATGCAAATAATTTGTAATTATATAATTCATATAATATTATTTTGTATTTATTATTTAAGGCTTCATCATAAATATATCAACGTATTTTTCTTCAAATCACAAATAAAAAACTAAACTCATAGCATTAGAAAAATAAATGCCTTTCCATAGATAAGTTTCTTCACAACCTTATAAAATTTTTGATTCAAAACTCAAAATAACATATATAATCCCAAGACAAACCTTAAATTCAAATAGTTGTATCCTTCAGCTTCATACATTAGTTCTTATAAGTTTTATAGTTCCAATGTTTTTTGCAATCATGCTTTTGAGGATTTCTTACAATCTTACTCCTATGATTTATATCTCTGATTAACATACAGGTTAAAACCACTAATACAGATAACCTAATATATTAACTGAAGTGCAATATATTAATTAACTAGTATTATTTCCGTGCTAAGCACGGCTTGATGAAGATTCATATGTAAGCTCAAAAATTTTAAAATAATTAAAATTAAATTAATAAATAAATTTTAATAATAAATTATAAAATAAGTAAAAAATTTTAATTAAAAAATTTTACTTTAAGTTCTGATTGTTTAGAGTTTAGAGTCTTTAGACTTTATCAATGTTTATCTGTTTTTATATTTTAAAATTCTCGTTGTGCTTTGTGTTAATTTCTTAATTTGAGATTTGGAATGAGTTTGATTATTCCTATTTGGGTTATTTGTAATCTATGCCCTAGCCAGTGCAAACAATAATAAACAAAATGGTTCTTCAATACCAATTTTTTTCCTAGTGACAGTGATGCAGGGCATTTCAAGCAACTATATGCCTATATCCTTATCCTCTTATAACTAATTAGTTAGTTAGTTAGTTAGTTAGATGATTTCTTAAGCATTTGCCAATAGGATTTAGACACTTGCCAACCATCTAGAAGCTGTCAATGCCAAAGTATAAGTAGCAGAATGTAAGCTCTTTGTAAATCAGTTTTGGTAATTGAATGAATTGTTAGCCTTTGTGTGATATTTGGAACTGTGTGTGTTCTTAGAAAGGTACTTATCCACTTATCAATGAGTTTTAAGCAACTCTTCACTTTCATTGTTTCTAAACCATACGCAAATAGCCCATCACATTCCCTGCATTAGTTTGGTATCAGAGCTTGAGATCCTTAGGATTTAAGTTTGTTTGCAATTTGTTTCTTCATTTTTTGTCCAAGAACCTATCAAGATTCAGTCTTGATTGCTTTTCCTAGCCTAAAATACCTCTCTTACCAAAACCAAAGCCTTCATATGTGCTAGCAATCAGTTTGTAGTAGGAAGAAGCCATGGTGTTTGAGAAGACAAGGATGGATAAGGGCAAGAAGCAAGTTGTTCTTATAGTAGAGGAGTATGATATTGCAGCCAATGGACCAAGGTGTAAAAGGGTTCAAAATGGCTTAGAAGTTGAAGTGGAATTATTGAGGAGGCAACTACAAGCCTTGACTGAACAACTAAGAAGAGATAGGAAGATACAACAACAATACTACCAGCATGATATTGGTGGAAGTGTAGCTTTAAATGAGGAGGATTATGAACAACCTTTTGTTCATATTCCTAGGTAGAGACAAGAGAGGTATGGCCACATTCCTATGATGGTCCAACCAAGGGAACCAAAATAAAAATGGGATTCAACCTTCAAAATTGAATTCCCTAAATTCGATGGAAAGCTTGAATCATGAGGAGTTTATGAATTGGCTTAACCAAGTTGAGGAGATCTTTATTTGCTATGATATGCCAGAATCCAAAAAAGTTAACTTGGCAGCAACTAATTTGAGAGGTAAGGCAAGATTTTGATGGGAGCATTTGAAGATTCAAAGATTAAGGTAAGGACGAAGCCAGAGCTTTGAGTCAAGGGGGGCGGTTTTACTGTTGGCTGTGTGCAGCGGTTTCAATTTTTGACTCTGCTACTACTTAGCTACTAAGTTTTTTTTTTTTTTTTTGTCGGTAAGAACAAAATTATTTTTGTTCATAATTTTTTAAATGACAGGGTTGTTTATTTTGAATAAAATTGGTTAACTGAGCTTAATTTTTTTTTAAGTTTTACTATTGATAATTTTTGTTGTTGAGCAATTTTTTTGGACTTGTGTATTTTGTTTTAGATTTTAGATCTGTAAAAATTTTTTATAGTCACTAAAATGAGGAAAATACTAGCGCTACAAACTTTTTTATAAATTATTGATGTAATAAGTGGTTACTAGTAAGTAAAAAAAATGATGTGAGTGGTGAGTCCATGTGCAAACCAATAAGAATTTGCTACCAAAACAGTTTGTAAAAAAGTTTGTGAGTATAGCATTACTCTTAAAAGAATCAATGATATTGTTTAAGGGAAAAATATGTAATTTTATAGAACAAAATTGCTAAAATTAGTACACATATATATAATAATATTTTTTTAAAAAAATTTTAGGGGGGGCAATTCCAAAGCTAGCTACGTCCCTGGATTGAGGAAAGGAAAAACTAAGATTCAAACTTGGAAGAAGCTGAACAGAAACTAAGGAAGCAATATTTTTCGTACAGCCACATCCAAACCCATTATAGAAACTTGCACAACTGCAAGACAAATTCAAATGCAGTGAATAGAGCAGTGTTGATTGAGACTCAGCAAACAAAGAGATCACAATCAGCCATTTTCAATTCAAGAACCGGGCCAAATAGTGTTGCTGCATTAAATTTCACTAAGCATTGGAGGCAGCCAACCAAAACTATAGAGATTAGGTCAAATACTACTGGATCTAGTGAGGTTTCCCAGATACCAGCTAAGAACCAACCAAACTTGGTGTTCAATTGTCTCAAAGTCATAAGTCACTAGAATGCAAGAAATCTAATCTATCTAGGGGTCAAGACTTGCTAGTTGAAGAATTAGAAAGTCAAGATTTGCTGGTTATTTTTAATAGCTACATTGAATAACAGATTGGTGAGGGAGGACAAGAGTTGATTGAATGCATAATAAGTGTGATAGAATCTATGCATGGTCAGTATGTGGAAGAACGAGCAAATGTTGTGGTTAAGGAAGCAAATGACTCTACATTAGCAACAAGGGTTATGCAAGTTCTAAAACAAGAAGTGAAGGATGATAGACAGCATAAAAGTTATGTTCTTTGTGAGGAGGTAGCCATGAATGGGTTCCATCTTTTACATAGATGTGAAAAATCATATGAAGCTATTGTGGGAAAAAGGTGCAACACACACAGCATGTACAAGCTAGTGCATCCACACTTCTTGCAACCAAAGAAAGGGAAGGTAAACTCCAAGCCAACGGTCAAGATTGTTAGGACATATGTGGTTTCACTTGTTAAAGAACATATGTCATTCTTTTATGTAATTGGCTAATCCTTTGACAAAATGCACTCAACTTGTAATTGGGTAGTTCTAGATGTTTTTAATACTTCAAGAAACAAGGTTTCAAGAACAAGTGTTGAAGTCATCAAGTCTGTCCAAGAAACAAGCTGAAGAAGTGCACATTCATTAAAGCTCGACACCTACTCGATAGCTTCTCGACACCTTGCTATCTGTCGAGATTTATAAAGTCAGATTTTCTGATCTGATTTCTTGGGATTCGTGAATATGTTTTTGGGCCTTCTTTTCTTCTAACCCTAAACATATAAAAGGATTATTTTAAAGGCTGTCAAAGTGTTCACAAGTTGCATAAGCATTGAGCAAACTCTGTTTAAGCAAATTGTGACCGGAGACGAAGTTCTTGCCCTAGTTCATCTCTTCTGAAGAAGTTGCTATGTATGTGCACCTTTGGGTTTTGTGACCAAGCATCTTCTTGATCTTCATCGTGGATGAATTAAAAAACTTTGCAGCTAACAATTCTTTCTAGTTGATGATTGAAGTCACGTACTGGGATCCGCACAATTGGTTAGTCACGTACTTGGGAGTCGTGCATTAAAAGGGGGAACTGTCACTATAGAACAAGTCCAATTAGGTATTGGGGTAAGGGTTCAACTGTAGGTTGGTAAGATACTTGGGATTCCTTTACTTGTAACCACTTGTTATGATAATAGTGGAGTTTCGGGAGTGGTGACCTGAAAATCACCCGGTGGGGTTTCTGCCATAAGGTTTTTCTCCATTCGTAAACAAATCACCGTATCATTTATTTTCCGCTGCATAATTAGTTTATTGGTGATTTATTTGTACTACCACGCGTTTGCATGTTAAATTGATTAATTAATAACTTGGCTAATTAATTAATTGGTTTAATCACAAGGGTTCATTCAGTTTGTGGCCTATCAAGTGGTATCAGAGCAGGCACACTCTGATTAAGTTTAATCTTTGCTGTGTTGATCCATTGACCCCTGTTTGTCATGGATGGAGGACAGTCGTTAATTATACCTCATTTATTTGATGGCACTAACTATGCATACTGGAAAGTACGCATTAAAGCTTTCTTGCAGTCTTTAGATGAGAATGTGTGGCAAGCTGTGGAGATTGGCTGAACCAAGCCAAAAGAAGCGCCGGCCGATTGGGATGAAGCCAAGATCAAGGCGGCAAACTTCAACAGCAGAGCGTTGAATGCCTTATTTAGCATAGTCACCAATGAGGAGTTCAAAAAGATATCCTCCACTAAAACTGCAAAGGAAGCATGGACCATCCTCAAGACAACCTATGAGGGTACAAAGGCTGTCAAGGATTCAAAGTTTCAGAGACTCACTACAAGCTTTGAAGAGATTAAGATGGAGGATGATGAGTCTTTTTATGAGTTCTATGCCAAGCTAAAGGACATAGTAAACTCTGCTTTCAATCTTGGGAAAACCATTCTTGAACCCAAGATTGTGAGGAAAGTGCTCAAATCTCTACCCGAGAGATTCCATGCCAAGATCACGGCGATAGAAGAATCAAAGGATATTGATAAGATTCCTTTGACTGAGTTGGTTGGAAACTTGCAGACCTATGAACTAGGGTTGACCAGAATTGGCAAGTCGGGTAAAGGAAAGAGCACGGCACTGAAGGCAAAGAGCAGTGACACAGATGAATCTTCCGATGATGAAGATTCCAAGATGAAGTCCTACATTCCAAGGCAGTTCAAGAAGTTTATGAAGAATGCCAATGGAAGGAGCTTCGATAAGGATCGTAGACAATCCAATTCCTTTTAGTCTAAAGGGCAAGACAAAGGGAAAAAAAGATGCTAAGGATGGTGGTCAGTACACTGTTCCTGCAGAACCAAAGTGTTTTGGATGTCATGGATTCAGTCACATGAAGCATGAATGCCCCACATATCTCAAGAGCATTGGGAAGAGTAAGGCACTTGCTGCAACCTTGAGTGACACTGAGCCTGAAGATGATTTCGACGATGAGGATGACGGAATCTTAAATGCCTTCACTGCCACAGTCAATCCTACTGAAGGGATTGTTGATGAAGTGGAAGAAGAAGAAGAATTGGTGGATTCTAAGTGTGAGAAGATGGATGATCAAGATGATATCCATTTAGCCTATGAGAAACTATACAAGCTTTCTGAGAAGCATGAGAAACTGTATAAGCTAGCCACCAAGAAGCTCAGTGATGTGAAACTTGATCGTGAAGAACTTTCCACAAAGTTTGATGAAACTAATCAAACAATTGGTGCACTGAGGTTTGAGAACAATTTCTTGACTGAGAAGACCAAGAAGCTTGAAGCGGAGTTGTTTCAAGTCAGAGCTCAATTGGAGAAGACTTCAAGTGCAAAGCTTGATGAGATGCTCAGCATTCAAAAATCTGCTTCAGATCAAACAGGTTTAGGGTATGGTCTTTCTCTCTCTAATATTGCTTCTACTAGTTCTACTGTTTTTGTTCCACCCACTAATAATGTTGAAATTAAGAACAGTGATGTTAAAACTGAATTAGCTAGTGAGAACCTAGACAAGGGTAAATCTCTCTTAGGAGCACCCCTTAAGCAGGATTAGAAAGATGTTAAAAACCCAAGGGCTAAGAAGGCTAACTCTCAAAAGCCTAAACAGAAAAAGCAGCATCTCTGTCATCATTGTGGAGCTGCCGGTCATAAACGACCAAATTACTATAAGTGGTTAGCCACTCAACAGAGCAACGGTATGATCGCATCTGGAAGCCAAAATCAGCTTCAATCCTCTCTTACTCCTCTTGGAGATCTTTTGAAAGCCCTCATGATCCTTTCAAACTTGAATGATTTCAATTCTTCCCCCTCACCGCCAATTCAAGGGTTCAATCAAAGGAAAGGTTCTTCCAAGGTGTGGAAGAAAAAGGACTCTAAGTGATTTTATCACTTTCTTCTATCTTCTTGTTTTTGTTTGTTGCATTACTTGTGTGTTTTGCATTTATTTTGAGTCAGTCTAGTTTTATGCTTTGCTTTGATAACATGTTTTTGTTTGTTTATTTTCAGTTTTGTTTATTTTTTTATTTTTTGATATAAAAATTAAAAAAATGAAAAATACAAAAACAGTGTGTGTTTTGTGTACATTGGTACTTGTATACCTTGGATGGCCATTGAAACAAAGTTTTCTAAATTTTGTATCTTTTGTAGCTTAGATGAGCATCTTTATGTACAACTAAGCAAGTGAGTTTTGTGGCTCTTGTTTGTGATAAGTAAGATTAAGTTATCTCTTGAACTTAACACTCATATCACTCTTTTTGACGGGTAGGACTAGAAAATCTTAAGAGAAAGGCATAAATGACCATCTCACCACTATTGCCTGCCAATCATAATATGACACCTGTATGCTTCAGCATAGCAAAAGTGCAGTGTCATAGACACCTATATGCTTCGGCATAGCAAAAGTGTAATGTCAATGCTTAACATGTTGGGTATTTCTTTTCTCTCTCTTATATGCCCATGCATGATATGCTTAAAAGAAAATATGCAAAGAAAATAAAAGGCAAAAAGATTAAAATGTTTTAAATATGATTGTAAGCGTGTTTTCTAGGAGATGTGGGAGTTATAGGATGTACCTCAAAAGTGATAGTTTCCATCAAACAGTTATGATTGTGGGTGAGTTAAAGTTATTTTCTCATATCTCAAATCATCATAACATGTATACACATATGCAATCTTGCGATATTTTTCACACACAACACGCAATATTCTTTGCTACTCTTGATACATGTGCAGGTACAATGTGATTTGGCCATCACAAGTGTTTTACATGTGCTTATGTATGCTCACTAAATTGTATTAACTTATTTCTGAAAAATAAAATTGGTTAGACTTGTTTAGTGTGTGTGTGTGTGTTTTTGAGGATCCATGTGATTAAATTCTTGTTAAGAGGTGATTTTGAGAGCTTAATATGTTGATTGGATCTTTGGTTGAGCTGTATGTTGGATTGTATTCATGTCTGCGTTTTTCTCTTCTTGAAAAACTGTTTTGAAAAGCTGTCTCGACACTTCCTCGATACCTAGTTATCTGTCGAGATTCTCAAGCTTTTTCTTATCGCAATCTAGACACTTCCTCGACACCTGGTGGATTGATCGAGAAATCTCCTGCCTCCTCGATACCTTCTCGATACCTGGTCGATCGATCGAGCTTCTGTTCTTGGTTCTGGTGTTTTTTTCTCGATGCCTCCTCGACACCTTCAGCTGTTGACGTTCTTTTTCTCGACACCTACCTCGACAGTTGTCTCAACAGCTCTCGACACCTTAGCTGTTGAAATTTATTGAGGTCCCTATATAAGTTCCTTCTACGATCCGGTTCTCACTTTTCTCGATCTCTCTCTCGACAGAATCTCTCTTTTCACTCCCAAACACTCTTTTCTCACTCAAAACCTTCAATCCACGTGATTTTCAGCCTACCCTTGCTTCAAATCACTTTGTATGCTCTTTTATCTCTTCATTCTTCATGCATTTCATGTTTTGAAACCTAAGTTTTGGGTTTTTTGAAAAATTTTGGGGTTTTTCAAAATTGATGAGTGTTTATTGAAATTTTGGGTTGGGTTTTCATTTAAATGTGTTTAAAACCTCATACATTGCATCTCATTTACATTATAACAGTATTTTCATACATTTAGATGTGTGTAATATGCTTGTGTGCTGGTAGGATTGGATTGGGCTGAGCCCATGATGAAATTTCTTTTGCATGTCACATGTTCATGCATTCCCCATGCATACGTACTCTCTTTTCAATATATTTGATATATTTGAATTGTTTGGGACTTTTCTGATTGTCTCTTTCTCCCTCTCTCTCATTCTGTTTACGTTAGTAGTGTCTATGGCACCTAAGCGTAAATCTACTCCAGCTCGGAACCCTCTTCGTTCTGGAGCTTCTTCATCTTCTAATTCTGCTCCTCTTTCTCTTCGGTTCCGTGATGATGATGCCCACAAGGCATTCTCGGAGAACTTCTCTAGATGAGGTGTTCATTCGGAACGCCAAGTCATTTTGGCGAACTTCGCCGACACTGACCTTCCCTCTATCATTCACAGTAGGGAATGGGAGTCACTGTGTGACGTCCCGGTCACATGTCCTCTTGTGCTCATTCAAGAGTTTTACTCCAACATGCACGGGATTGATCGTTCAGTACCTCTCTTTTTCACTCGTGTTCGAGGTACGCGCATTCATGTTGCACCACAGCTTGTTGCGGATGTGCTTCGGGTTCCTAGGATAGAGTTTCCTGACTATCCTTCTTGTGAGCGTCTGCGGACTGTGTCCAAAGATGAGCTCATGGCTGCTTTTTGTGAGCGCCCTGCTGACTGGGGTGAGCGTCAGTATACACCATGTATGGCTTTTGCTAAAGGCACTCGCTTCATGAACATGGTGATGACTTTTATACTCTATCCTCTTTCTCACTACAACTCCATCACAGAGTCTCGTGCTCGGTTTTTGTTGTCTCTTCTTGAGCATCTTACCATAGACTTTCCTTCTCATTTCATTCTCTCTATCATAGATGTTCATTTAGATTCGGCGTCCCGTAATAAGCTCATCTTTCCTTCCGCTATCACGAGGATCTTACGCCATTTTTCTGTCCCTTTTCCTGTGTCCGACCACTTCACACACATTTGTGCCATAGACGCCGCCACCGTAAAATGTAGTGAGGTGCAGTTTAGGTCGCGATAGCTGGATTCCACACCTCCCTCCCGTCCGGCTCCATCTCGTTCAGCTCCATCCACATCCGCTCCATCCTCTTCCTTGGGCGATGTATCACTTGGAGACATAATGGCGCAACTGCAGCACATGGATGCTCGCCTTGATACACTCTCCACTGAGTTGTATCAAGTGAACGTTCGTGTCAGTCGTATTGCACGACGGCAGGCGACTATGGGTGGCTTTACTCCTGAGGCTTCTCCTTCACCACCTCCTCTAGTGGCTTCTAATTCTGATGCTGAGGATGATGGTGATGACGATGACGCTTCGGATGATGATGGAGATGCTAGCTCTACCGATGAGATGTCTACTTGACACTCTTACCGTTTATCGCTCGTGACAAAAAAGGGGAGTAGTGTAGGATATTGAGAGTAGTCATACTTCGGGGGAGAGTTGGTGTAGGACATTTTTGTTAGGGGGAGAGTGTTGATATGAGGGATGTAGTGAGGATTTGATGTATCTTGTTCGGATTTGATGTATCTTGTTCTTTTCTACTTTATAGATACTTTGTTCTTGTACATTGGGTCTTGTGACCAGTTTTACATACATTGTACTTATATTCTTTATATGTGGATGTATGTTTTTCTTTCACATATCTCTACATGTGTTGTTTTTTTTCTATCTTTATACACATGCTTCTTATACTTGTATGCAATCTATTATTTCTGTTTCACACTAAGATGCCTTGATGAGTTTTGTTTAAAGTGTTTCAGAAATACAGGTTGTCAAAGTCTACTTGTCATAAACTCTCTTCTTGCAAAGTTTTTCAAGAGTTTGTGTTAGGATAGATTTTAGTGTATTCAACAAGTGAATATGAGTTGAGTGATTTATGACTTCTCTCATATGTTCATTTGTTTGTTGTGGTTTTGTCACGAATTGCCAAATGGAGAGATTATTAGGACATATGTGGTTTCACTTGTTAAAGAACATATGTCATTCTTTTATGTAATTGGCTAATCCTTTGACAAAATGCACTCAACTTGTAATTGGGTAGTTCTAGATGTTTTTAATACTTCAAGAAATAAGGTTTCAAGATCAAGTGTTGAAGTCATCAGGTCTATCCAAGAAACAAGCTGAAGAATTGCACATTCATTAAAGCTCGACACCTACTCGATAGCTTCTCGACACCTTGCTATCTGTCGAGATTTATAAAGTCAGATTTTCTGATCTGATTTCTTGGGATCCGTGAATATGTTTTTGGGCCTTCTTTTCTTCTAATCCTAAACATATAAAATGATTGTTTTAAGGGCCGTCAAAGTATTCACAA
This sequence comes from Quercus ilex subsp. ballota, assembly GCA_032727855.1. Classification (NCBI taxonomy): domain Eukaryota; kingdom Viridiplantae; phylum Streptophyta; class Magnoliopsida; order Fagales; family Fagaceae; genus Quercus; species Quercus ilex. The sequence continues at coordinate 27,485,504 of CM064917.1, forward strand.
GTTGCATAAGCATTGAGCAAACTCTATTCAAGCAAATTGTGACCGGAGACGAAGTTCTTACCCTAGTTCATCTCTTCTGAAGAAGTTGCTGTGTATGTGCACATTTGGGTTTTGTGACCAAGCATCTTCTTGATCTTCATCGTGGATGAATTGAAGAACTTTGCAGCCAACAATTCTTTCTAGTTGGTGATTGAAGTCGCGTATTGGGATCCACGCAATTGGTTAGTCACGTACTTGGGAGCCGTGCATTAAAAGGGTGAACTCTCACTACAGAACAAGACCAATTGGGTATTGGGATAAGGGTTCAACTATAGGTTGATAAGGTACTTGGGATTCCTTTACTTGTAACCGCTTGTTGTGATAATAGTGGAGTTTCGGGAGTGGTGACCTGAAAATCACCCGGTAGGGTTTTTACCGTAAGGTTTTTCCCCATTCGTAAACAAATCACAGTGTCATTTATTTTTTGCTGCATAATTAGTTTATTGGTGATTTGTTTGTGCTACCACGTGTTTGCATGTTAAATTGATTAATTAATAATTTGGCTAATTAATTAATTGGTTTAATCACAAGGGGTCATTCAGTTTATGGCCTATTAAAGATGAAGAAGGTTGATTCATTAGTGAAGAATAAAGCCTTGTAGTATCAAAATATGCATGATTGATCATTAGCGAGGCAAAACACTTAATGTTCAGTTTGGTGTACATGTTTTACAATTGAAAAGTCAACCAAACTTGAGGACAAGTTTGTTTTCAAGAAAGGGAGACCTTTTAATGTAAATGCATCTACATTGGTGTTTCATTTGTGTGGGACTTGGTTGTATAGAAGTAGTAGCCTTGGGTGTGTTGCAACAGCGGCAAACTCATCATACAGGGCAACTGTATCATCCTATAACTTCATACAAATTTTGTGGCAACCAAGAGCACTTGAGGTCAAGTGCTTCTTAAGAGGGAGAGTCCTAATGCAGGGCATTTCAAGTAACTATTTGTCTATATCCTAATCCTCTTGTAACTAATTCGTTAGATAGATGATTTCTTAAGCATTTTCCAATAGGATTTAGACACTTATCAACCATCAAGAAGCTATCAATGCCAAAGTATAAGTAGCAAAATGTAAGCTCTTTGTAAATCAGTTTTGGTAATTAAATGAATTGTTAGCATTTGTGTGCTATTTGGAACTTAGTGTTCTTGTAGAGGTGTCTAACCACCTACTAAATGTCCTAAGAAACTCTCATTGCTAAACAAACCCAAAATAGTTCAGCCTACACATGCACATTCCCTACACCAGATAGTCTAATTGAAAAAAACCAACACACTCAAAAATTAAATACAATAACCAAAACCGAAAATCAAAACATACACAAAAGAGTTCAAAAATTGAGAATTTAAAAAAAATTAATAAAAATTTACATAAGAGAACGAAGAACATATATAGGTGTCCATTATTTTACTTCTTTATAGTAACCTTCTTTTAGCATAATATCCTGCACACAAATTTAGAAACAAAGAACAATAAGTAAGATGAATTTATTAAATTAAAACATAAGCATAAGTTCCATTTTGAAAAAAAAAATAAATACAACAATGTAGGGTGTATTGTGTGGAATTTAATTATATGGATGACTTATTGGTTAAGAGAGATTATATCGAAAAGCTATAACGAAAGATATATAAATTCTGAAAATTTTGATAATAGACTTTGTAAGGACCAAAAGATCTTCCGGCCCAAGCCCACTTAGAGCAGTGGGTTGTACAGTTCAACCTTGGCCCAAATCAATAAAATTTGTAAGAAAAGGTAACGAACAACAAGAGGGGGCTCTACCCGAGGATGAAGATAGAGAAGAAAAAGTTAATTTCACATAATAGAAGAGCATATATCCCTCCATAAACTTGCCCGAGGAGGCTAAGATTGTACAAAAAGTTACACTACTCACTCTCCTCTCTTTATGTTCTTCTTGTTTCTCTTTAGTACTTCTCTTTTTTTTAGATACTTGTGTTTCACATCCTTTTTTCTGTAAACCCCCCTTTTCTTATATACTTCTCCTTTCTTTATATCTCAACCATCCATTCCTAACTAATTAACTTCCTCTCATGACACTTGTCTTTTTCTACATCTGAAGAAGATGGTGGAAGGAGTTTGTTTAGCTGTGACTTGCACTGTTCAGGTCACTTCCTCATCAATGCAGCTGCTAAAACTATTGTCCACCATTTAATGCGAAGGCGACAGGCTACTCCAAGCCAGAAACTTCCCCTATAACCACTGACTCTCTCTCTCTCTCTCTTCAGACTCTCGCTCCCACTTGAAATCCCTTAGAGTACTTTGACTCGTCTCCTCCTTTCCTCGGGCGTCTTTCCTCCTCGGGCCCGTAGACTGTGACATCCCCACAGTCAGACTGCAACTCTTTAGATCCATCCTCGGTCCTTGGGCACCCATAGACTTTTAGTTGGAGTAGAATTTAAATTTCTAAAACTTAGATGATAAAATTTTATCTAAATTAAATTATTGTTAAATCTTATCCCTTAGTTAAAATATTTGTAGCTTAATATCCTAAAAATATTAATTTAATAAGATACAACTTGAGAAAACAAAAAAACAAAAGCGTGGGTTTTGTGGAATTTAAGTTTAGGAATTTTTTATAATAGACATTTAGTTTGAATAGAATTTAATTTTTTTTTAATTATTATTAAATCATTCAACTTGAGGAAAAAACAAAAATGTGAGTTGTGTGGGATATAAAGTTTAGAAATTTTTTATAATAGACTTTTAGTTTGAATAGAACTTGAATTTGTTTTAAATTATTGTTAAATCTTATCCCTTAGTCAAAACGTGGGTTGTTTTCTTCTTTTCATTTTTTTTTTTTTTTTTAAGAAAGAAAACGTGGGTTGTTGTGTGGGATTTAAGTTTAGAAAATTTTTATAATAGACTTTTAGTTTGAATATAATTTAATTTGTTGAAATTCAAATGATAAAGTTTTATTTAAATTAAATAATTGTTAAATATTATCCCTTAACTAAGAAAATATATCCTAACAAAAAATATATAATTAATTTACTAATTAGAGAACTTGACACAACCACAATTTTTAAGTCAAACTTTTATTACATCTCTATATATAAAAAAAGCCAACAGGTTATCTAGGGTAACTTTTTGGTTTGTTCAAACACTAAGGCAAAACTCACTATTTGACACTTTTGTTCTGGCCTTTTTTTTCTTTTTTCTTTTTCTTTTTTTTTCTTTTTTCTTTTTTTTTTTGTCTTTTTAAATGCCCAAGTTTGACACTTTTGTTCTGACTTCTTTTTAATTTTTGTCTTTTTAAATGTCCAGTTTGGTTTGAAACATTGACTTTGTTTTTTATTTTATATATATATATATATATATATATATGAGCTACCATGGTATTTTTTTAATTTTAAAATAATAAAATATTGACATAACAAATTGTCACAATATTTTCTCAATTTTTAAAGTGTTAGTTCCTTATAGATTAAAATAAAATAATAAAAATATCATATTGGAATCAACTACAGCAAAAAATAAAGGTCTTGTGAAAATGTTGTGGCATTTTTTTTGTATTTCTAGAATTTTTTTTGTCAATTTTAATGAGCTACAACTTCACTATTTCACATACAATTTTCTTGGGTTAACTTTTTGTTTGTATTTTTGCTTTTTCTCTTTTTTAACACACCGTTTTTTTACACACAAAAAAACAAACAAACTTAGGGGGAAAAAAAAACAATTTACATCTTTTATGTTTGGGATAGATCACAATTCCCTCCCCTCCACACACACACGCTTTAAAATCAAGCAATTTTTCCCCTTAATGTTTTGGAAACAAGCAAATATCTCGTACTTTATTCTCTCAATTAAACCCTATTGAAATCTTATGATTCATAAAATATTCCAATGTATAATGTCTAAACACCCAATAAATTTTAATATCCCAAATTTTTTTTACGTATTTTGACTTTAAGGTGGTAATAATGCTTGGAAAGTTGGAATTGTGATATAGGATGTTTTATTTGTTACCTAAAGAATATTGATCTGTTAGATTTAAATCTTCTAGACATGATTTTTGCTAATGGAAAATTTGATGACACTGCCTTTATTTTTTTTTTTTTTTAATTTCTTTTCTTGCTTAAAATGAGTGTTCATTAAAAACTAAGTAAGCTAAACATCACACCTATGCTCATAAAATGTAAAGATAAACAAGGAAGTATGAATATAACAAAATTTTAATTGTGGATGATTGCAGGTGTTGGATGAAAAGCTTCAATTGTAGCACATGACATCATTCATTGAAAAAAATTAAATATTGTGACAATATTTTAGCAAAACTCAATTAATAAGAAACTTTTATAATAAAATAGATATTCATATGTGAAATAACTACCCTAACTTTATGTAATCAAAATTCTTATATGAATGAGATTAACATTATATGATATACATATTTTATTTAAATGGTTTCATACTTCTTCAAATAGAACTTTATCTTAATTTTCTCACTCAAGAGGCAACACGTGGTCTTGCACGTGTCTCCCAAGCTAGTAGTACATAATATGATATTGGTTGTGTAGACAACTTTTTTTTTTCTTCTAACAATCAGTTTTGTGTTTTGTGGACAATTTTAATGATACATGTGTATGTCTCTTTAATAATTATTTAATTAATTACTTTATTTTAAGTAGCCAGCTTATATTATATATTTTCTTTAAAAAATGGATAATATTATTTTAAGTATTTAAATGATGTATTATATGATTTATTATTTTATGTAGTAGTTGTATATAATTATAGGGTCCTTTTCATGTGGGAACAAAACTCCAAAAGTGTGAAACCTACAAAAATCATTAATGATATTAACAAAGAAAAAAAAATCATTAAAATGGCTTATTGAATTTGAATTATAGGTTCAATCTGCTATTTTTTTCTATTTGATAAAGATAAAATCTATTAATAATAAAGATATTAACAAGATTTTATTATCATTTACTAATAATAAAAATAAAAATATATGGGTAAATTCCACTATCATAATCTGAGATTTGGGTTAATGCCAACCAAGTACAAAATTTTTCAAAACCAGCTAATTTGGTCCCTAAAACTAACTTATTAGTTCCTAAACAGTTAGTTATTTTTTCTCAATTGTTTTAGGGACTAAAATTGACTTTAGAGGCCAAATTAGTTAGTTTTGAAAAGTCTTAGATTTAGCATTAACCCAAAAGCCCCAAGTTTAGCCGTGTGTTTGGAAGGGCTGGAGGAGAGAGAAAAAGAAGAGAATAAGAAGAACTGCAATCATTTCCTCTATTTGGTTACCATGGAAGAAACCATTTCCCCTGGGTCCATATATTTGCAATCCGCCCAAATTGAGCGGATTTGAAGGGAGAAAGTGGTTTTAAAAAAATGGGGCTCACATAAATAATATAGTATGGCATGAAATTATATATTTATTGTAGCGGGCAAAAAATATAACTAACAGATTAAACAGATTTTAACGTGCTACTTTCTGCTTACACAATTAATTTTTAGAAGTGGGATGTAAGGACAACCTTTAAATACCCATGATAAGATAAATAACGATATTCAGATTAATCTCTAGTGTGATAAAAATTTATTCAATTACAAAAAATCTTGAAATGGATTAGCGTTCGTCCTCGGTGCTTTTTGGCTTTATATAGTTAGTTAAAATGCATCTAGACTCTACATTTGGAGGGTTAGGATCAAACTTCCTTGATACTTGTCCCATCAAGGCCTTGCTAGAAGGTTTTATACTAAGATGTGAGCTGTGTGGATACTGTTCATGGTCATTTCCCCATTAATGCAACCAGTTAAGTGGTTGTAGTGCATTTAATGCGAAAGGGATGACTACTTTGTCCTTCCTTTTTCTTCTCTTCCTTATTTAATGCCAAGTTACCCTTTTCTACTTTTGGGTTGCGCCGTGCTCCTTTAATTCTGACTCTCAACTTTCCGAGATTAGGTAGATGTTCTCGATGCCCTCGCCAATTGTGGCCATTCAACTTCTACATGCGTTAGGTGAGTACTTTTCGAGGACACCCCGCCAATATTTCCTAAAGTTTACCTCCTCGAAAATGTCTTTACATCTTTTATCAGTTGTTTTGGATCCTCGTCCTCCTACATTTGTCCATAACTTTTATGCATCTTGTATATTGTATATAAATATAAAAGTAATAAAAATATTTTTTTTTTCTTTTCATTTCCTTCTATTTGGCAAACCAAACAAAGGAAAAAGAAATACATTACTCTCTTTTATTTTTTTCTCCTCTCCCTATTTACAAACATATGCTGGAGAATTGATTTCTTTTCTTTTCTTTCTCATTTTCTTGCTATTATTCATTTTTTTTCTCTTCTCTTCCCTCTCATTTGTAACCAAACAAAGCATAGGTGTAAATGAAATTTACCCAAAATATAATTTGAGGGACAGCAATTAAAAATGTTTCTCCAAAAAAAAAAAAAAGCAATTAAAAAAATGCATAGAGAATCGCAAAATGTGCGCATGGGAAGCAGTAGGGCTTAGCTGGCAGTCGACACTGTGTTTAAAGTTGAAACTGGAACGCCGCTGTCCCGTCTCGTCTTTCGAGTAACAAATAGTAGATCATTATCAGCAGAAGAAGCAGTATCAAAAAAGCACTGTGTATGTATTAATTAAAAATTTGATTTTTTGCGATAATTGCAAGGATTACATTCCTCTTTACCAACCACGTGTTCTGGATTCCATATGCAACGTGGGGACAACACAGACCAAGACGAAAGAAAGCACAATAAAATAAAATTTAAAAAGCTAAAGTTGTCAGCCCTGTACTCATTAAGATCTACCCCTAGATTTTCATTGTCCACTACTCCGCTCCTCTACTTTTAACTCCCCTCTCCCTAAAGGCTAAAACTACACTTCACCCACCACTATTAACTTATCTAATTTTTTACCGAATTTTTTATCATTATAAGTATTATAAATGAAAAGTTAAAATAAAATAAAAATATATATATATAACTTACATATAATAATAAAAAAACAAAATAAATAGATAATTCACATAAAGATTCATAATATTTTTCTTTTTGTCTATTTATATATATTCAAGTCTGATTAATGTGTGTCTTAAAAGTACATATTAACCATCTATTTTTAAACAAAATTTATGAAAAATTGAAAAAACTGTCAAAACAGTAAATTATTTTTTTATTTTTTCATAAAATATTTTTTAAAATAAATTACTAATATATGCTCTAAAAACACACATTAGTAAATCTCATATATATATATATATATATATATAATATAAGAGCATATTTTAATACTTACAAACATAAATTAAAGAGAAAAAAATTGTTTTAAATTCATAATTGCACAAATTATCAAATTATGGTAAAAAAAATGATAAAAGTGTATCGTAGAAAACAACCGTATTTTAAAAAATTAAATTACAAGAAGTATTTTACTCTATGAATGTTTGTAATTCATGCCCTTTTACTCTATGAATATTTGTAATTCATGCACTTTTTTACTAAAAAGAAAATTAATAGTATATTTTTATTAAAGGATCATGTTAACGAGTATCTTAATAACACTCATTAGTAATTTATTTTAGAAAAATTTTAATATCACTTTTATGATAAATGAAAAAAATTATTAAAATATTAATTTTTTTTTATTTTTCATAAAAATTTTGTTTAAATGAATTATTAATCAAGTGCACTTCTTAGTATTTTCCAACGGCAGAAGGTAAATTAGGTCCGTTTGGTTCCCGTAAAATATTTTCCAAAAAATACCTATTTTTCGAAAATGCTATTTTTCGGAAAAGGAAAATATTTTCAAGTGTTTGGTTATATTATGAAAATTGTTGTGAAAAATATTTTCATGTGTTTGGTTCTATTAAGAAAATGCTATTTTCCTACGATTCAATAACAAATTCCGGCAGTAAATTCCAGCAACAACAACAAATTCCGGCAACAACAACAACAACAACAACAACAACAACAATCAAACTTTAAAAAAACAAAACTGAGTCATCGACGAGATCGAGGAAGAGAGAGCGATGGGTCGCCGTCTGGGTTTGGGTCGACGACGAGCTCTGGGTCGAAGGTCTGGGTCATCGAAGGTCGAAGCCTCGTGGGTTCGTCGGTGGGGTGCGATCTTCGGTGGATCGGTCTTCGGTGGTGATCTGGGCTCTGGGTTCGCTGGCGAAGTCGAAGATCGGTTCGTGGCACGAAGGCGAAGTCGAAAATCGTGGGTTCGTGCCACCGGCGAAGTCGAAGATCGTGGGTTATTCGGTTCGTGGCGCCGGCAAAGTCGAAAGCTCGTGGACGCCGGCGATGGGCTATGGTGGTGGATCGGAGCTCGGTTTGGTTCGTTCTCTCTCTGGCTCTCTCTCTCTCTCGCTGGTGGTTCGTTCTCTCTCTGGCTCTTTCTTTTCCAGAAATGGTTTGAAGGAAAAATAAGGGCGTAAAATTATTTTCGGGTCAAAAGAGTAAATATGATCAAAACTGAAGCATATTTTCTAAAAATTAAAATTTTTTTTGCCTTCCAAACACAAGAGTAAGTGGTAAATGATTTCTTACCACCAAAACAAACGCCCCTTAGTTGGAAAATGTGGCTAATGAATGCGAAGAGCGGGAGTGAGTGATGGTGATAACGTTAACGTGCGCACAGTGCGGAGGGGGGCCTACCAATCAGTCTGACATTGTGTTGTTAAATCAACGTCGCTTTTGTCTACTCAAGGAAAAATTTATTCAACATCTACCATTCATTCATCTTAGACTTTCCATCCTATTTCACCGACACGTGTCCGCTAACTATTTTTGCATTACATCTCGCGAGTAGTTCTTTCACAAAATCTCGTTTCCCTATTTTGAGTATTCCTAGACCATCACGTGAGACTTGGCAGCGACACACTTCTCCATAACTCATACCTGTCTCTTTTTTTTTGGGCATGTAACCAAGAACCGAACCGAACCGAACTAGCAGCCGAACTGGATTGGTTGAACCGGTTTTAGCATAGAGATATTTATGAGTCCGTTTGGATAGCATTTATTATTGCTGAAAGTTGATAAAAACTGATTGTTGCTAAAAATACTGTAGCAAAATAATTTTTAAATGTGTAAATAGTATCATGGGACCCACTTTTAATATTTTTTTAATACATAAACAGTGCGTGAACAATGCACGCACAGTGAATTTTGTCCCCCCAGTCAACAAGTGCGGCCAAAAAAAAAAAAAGAGTAAAACGCAACTTAATTTTGAGCAGCAAAACCTGCTATCCAAACGCAGTCATAGAGGTTTTAGCCGAACTTACATTAATTTTTTAGATATATTAATTTAATAAAAGTTATTTTGAATTAATTAAATTAAAACTCATACAAATATTTTTTTAAACAAGTTCTAACATAACAAAACATTTTAAAAACATAACAAGACAGCAATTCAAATATTAAAAATACAAAAACAATTCAAACATAACAATACAACAGCTAAAAATATGAACAATTTAAATCTTAAAACCAAAAAAAAAAAAAAATTCAATAGTATAGCATAAAAAAAAAGATAAGTGATATGTCCACAACATTTTTACAACAAAGATAAGTGATATGTCCAAGACAGCAATTCAATAGTACATGAACAGTGCGTGAACAGTGCACACACTATTCACGCACAGTGATTTTTGTCTCCAAAGAGTCAACAAGTCCGGCTAAAAAAAAAAAAAAAAAAAAGCAGAAAACGCAACTCTATAATGAGTGAGAAAAAGTGGTATCCAAACCCAACCATAGGGTCCGTTTGGATAGTACTTATTGTTGCTGAAAATTAATAAAAACTAATTGTTGCTGAAAACACTGTAGCAAAATAATTTTTAAATGTGTGAATAGTATTGTGGGACCCACTTTTAATATTAAATATTGCGTGAACAGTACACGCACAGTGATTTTTTCTCTCAAAAGTCAACAAAATCGGCAAAAAAAAAACTTGCGTTTTCAGACCTGCGTTTCCTCTCCAGCTAGTGCGCGTGGGTCCCCCAGTGCAAAACGTGGAACGCTGAATTAAGTAACTAACCGTGCTATCCAAACCGGGTCATAGTGTCCGTTTGGATACAACTTATTGTTGCTGAAAGTTGCTGAAAATTGATTGTTGCTGAAAACACTGTAATAAAATAATTTTTAAATGTGTGAATAGTGTCGTGGAACCCATTTTTAATATTTTTTATTGCGTGAATAGTACATGAATAGTGCGTGAACAGTGCACACACTGTCATAAACAGTATTTTTTTTGTCTCAAAAGTCAAGAAAACCGACCAAAAAAAAAAAAAAAACAGAAAACGCAACTTGACTTTAAGTAAAAAGAAGTGCTATCCAAACCTTCCCATAGAGGATTTGGGATGGCAACCACACTTAATTTTTTAGATATATTAATTTAATAAAAGTTATTTTGAATTAATTAAATTAAAACTCATACAAATATTTTTTTAAACAAGTTCTAACATAACAAAATATTTTAAAAACATAACAAGACAGCAATTCAAATATTAAAAATACAAAAACAATTCAAACATAACAATACAACAGCTAAAAATATGAACAATTTAAATCTTAAAACCAAAAAAAAAAAAAAGTTCAATAGTATAGCATAAAAAAAAAATAAGGATATGCATCATCTCTGCTCCATTTGTTATGTGAGGCCACTAAGGATATGCATTGTTTTGAAGCCTGAACTATTCAAAAAATTGAAAAAAAAATATTTAAAAAAAAAAGTTCAGAGTTTTTTAGGTTGAATCAAAGTTTAACTAAGTCAAATTATGGAAAAATAAAAATTATTAATTGAATTATATATAATAAATATTATAGTTTGTAACATAAAGACCCAAGAAGCTGGATTGCCTTAATAGTTCGTGTATCATACACAATTTCTAGCATAGGGGGCCTAAATTTGAGTCCCAACACTTGCCTCTTATCTAATATTTTCCAAAAACACACACTAAAGTTTAAATTGGCAAGAAATGATGGTGGAGAACCTTTTTTTTCCACGCTCCTAAGTTTTAAAGTTTATTCTACATATTTCCACAACTCTACATTAGAAAAATCATCAAAATGCTTTGAGCTTTCTAATGTACTATAGGATGATTTGAGTTTTTAGAGAAAAAATAGAGAGAGAGAGACCTCTCTCTCTCTCTTATAATTTTACCAAATATTTAATTGTTTTTCTAAAGAAATTAAGAGAGAGAGAGAGAGGTTCTCTCTCTTTCTTCTCTTTAGGCGTTGAAACAAACTTGCCTTGAGATGGTGAAGATACATTACTTTGTCATTGTATCACTTCTCAAGTTCAAGAGCGTGCAAGGTTTATTTTATTTATTTAGTATTTTTTTTTTAATGTGAAAAACTGTAGTAAAGTTTACTTTGTTTGATTTGGATAAGGTACAATTATCATCTTATATGAGATGTAAAAGTTAATAGAGTAAACTTTTTAAACCTCTTTACATTGTTTTCTAATCAATTTTTACATTTCATATAATGGTAACAATTAAATGGTGCAATCGCCCCAGATTTCAATCTATTATTCAACTTTCTTTTTTCATTTTTTTTACATAAGGTTAAAGTTAAAAGAATTAACTTTTCCCACAAAATTTTCATTTATAAATGCACCTAAATTATTAGTGGGTGATCATTTTTATATTCTTCCCCCCTCAAAATTTATTGTATTTATTTTAATAAATAAATATTAATTAATTAAATTATTTATAATATTATTGGTTCGATCCTAAATCACACCTTTAATGGTTTCATTTAATTTAGGCTGCGTTTGTTTTGGTGGTAAACAATTTCAGGAAATCATTTTCTGCCTGACTCGCGTGTTTGGCAGTTACGAAAAATAGAATTTTTCGAAAAATCATTTCCTATTTTCCCTTTGAACACAGAAATGATTTTCAGTTCCTATTTTCACGTCAAAGCATTTCCGAAAAGAGAGAGAGAGAGAGAGAAGAGAGAGCCCAGATCGCAAAGAGAGAGGAAGAAGAGCGACGATCGTCGATCGCAGCACCGCGCCGCGCCGATCGTCGATTGCACTTCCAGACCCATCGCCTTTGACCCAGACCCAGGCACATTGCCACGAACCCACAAACCCATCACCTTCGATCTTTAACCCAGACCCAGCGAGTCGCACCGCGAACCCACGAACAGCGAGTCGCACCGCGCCGATCGAACCTAGTCGCCTCACTGCAACGATCTGACCGGATTTGATGATTTTTTTTTCTTTGGTTTTGTTTCTTTTATGGCTTTTGATTGCCAGAGTTTGCTGCCGTGGGTTGAATTGGAGTTTCGGTGGTGTGTGGTGTTGGGATTTGGCTGTGATTTGTTCAGTGGATTGGGATTTGGCTGTGATTTTGAAATTTTTTTGTAATAAAATTTGTTTGGATGCTAAGAAAATAGCATTTTCAGAATAGAACCAAATACATGAAAATATTTTCTACAACAATTTTCATAATGCAACCAAACACTTGAAAATATTTTCCTTTCCCGAAAATAGCATTTCTGGAAAATAAGCTATTTTCTGAAAAATATTTTACAGGAACCAAACACAGCCTTAATTTTTAAAACCATTAAAACTGACTATTCAAGTAACAAAGAAAAATCCATAACAAATAGGGAGAAAACATGAAAATGAATATCCATACTCCATATTATCCATAGTATTTGTCAAAAGAATGGCATAACAAATATGAGGATATGTTGTTTTCATGATGAAATTATTATATTTAAAATTTTGTGGAGTTAAAAAGAATGTTAAATGGTGAAACTTTCATCATTATACTATGTATGGATGGAAAGAAATAAATGGAGGATGGGAAAGAAGCAAATAATAAAATAAAGGAAAGAAAATAAAAGAGAAAATAAAGCAGGTTATTCCTTTATGGAAGAGAGGTTTTTTTTTTTTTTTTTTTTGTATTGGGGGGAGGGGGGGGGGGGGTCAATTAAGAAAAAGAAAATTGCGATCACATTGAATGATTCCTTTTTGCTTATAGGCACAAGCCTAATGTTGATAATTACACAAAGTGACAACTTTTTTTTTTCTACAATCTTATTGAGATAAAATTTGTGCTAGTGACAAAACACTTTAGTAAGTAGAGAATAATATTGAATTAAGGCGTCATGTATTGTGGAGTTTGGTAATACTTACCTTTTGATAGATAGCTTATTTACTTAAAACTAAATTGGAAAGTAGCTTGAAGCTATCAAAATATAAGTTAGGCAATCGGATGAGGAAAAAAAATCCCAATATGAAGATGAAAAAGAAAAGAAAAGATATGACATTCTTTGAATATTTGATTATTATATTTTAAAATAATTAAAGAAAGATTTTATTTCAAAACTGGTTTAGAGGAAACTTTTTCTATCTCATTACATGACAATTGATAAAAACATCGTTTTAAAAATCAGTCCAAACCGACCGGTTCAACTAGTTGAACTGGGAACCAAACCTATAATTGGTCTGATAAAACCCGAAATAACTGGTGAAAATCGGTCAAGCACCGAGAACCAAAACCTTGCCCGGTTTTTTAACCACTCTAGTTTTTAAAATCATAGATAAAACCATAAAAGTATAGTTTTAGTCACATGATCTAGTTAATGAGTTGTGAGAATTATTTTAATAATACACGTGAATAATCTTATATATCGTTATGGGGACAATTTTTGCTTCAAGGCCAAGGGCTAGACCATGGTTGGAACCTTAGGCAATTTTTGTTGTCCCACGTTGGAAGGATTGCCTTCCTCTTTGCACCTTATAAGGGATGAGCAATGGTTGAAGAGTACCACTAGTTTGGTCAAAAATTGTCCCCACAATCGTTATGTAAATGGATTGGGGATATTCATCCAAACTAGTTTAGAAAAAAAAAACTTTATCCAAATATTAATATAATTCTCATTCATTATTTTTTTCACTATACATATTTTAATATCCCCAACTAGTTTTTCAACTTAAATGTCAAAACCAAATATAGGCTTCCATTTGTCAAAATGCATTTTGTCTTTAGTCTAAATAAATAATAAACTAAAACTAAAACTAAACTAAACTAACTTTAGACCTAAGGGTAAAGTGGTCATTGGCAACTCTAGACCTAAGATCGTTCCTTGTCCTCTGCCTAAAAGGCAAGATCCTCCACATACTCCTTATGCCATTTTTGTGGTGATGCACGCACCCCAACTGCTTCAAGTTGCAAGTTGTAGCAAGCGACATGTTAGTGAGGTGCCCTAGCAAGAAGTGAAAAATCATGTACCTCTTCTAAATTAATAGATCAAGGCTTTGATCATTCTCACTAAATTTTGAGGGAATAACAATCCCTCTCACCATCCTTGGTGTTGTTCAAGCAATTATGCCTTTACATCTACATAGACCCAACCTTGAGCTGTGGGTGAAAAAGGCCTTTGAGAGCTTGACATATAACTTACTAAAGTTAATCAATTGAGAATAACATTCTCAAAATATATTAGACCCAATTAGTTGCCCATACTCTAGGGTTTTGTGATCTCATTGCTAAAGTATAAAACGACAATTAAAGGACGACTAAAATAAACAGACTTTTGGAGAGCTATATTTTGCATGCATAGGGTTCATATATTTAAGTTCTCTAAAAGTATCACCCATTAGAGATTGATATATTCGAGCTTTGATCATCAAGGTGAAGCTGCTACACTCGAGACATATATTTGATGATTTGAAGAACCTTTAAGAAGATTCTTGAACTTGTGGATGAAGTGTTGTGTTGAATACAGTACATGTTAGAAGAATCTAAGGATTTAAAGTTACGTGTTGTCATGTTAATAAGATTGATATGAGGTAATTGTAGAGTTAGGGTTAATTCTATTGTATAAACTTCAATTTTTTACACAATGAATTTGTTTCCTTCAGGGTTGGCGATAAACACCAAGAGTTATTCATTGCTAAGGTGTTCTATTTATAGCAATATTGCATGCATCTTTTAATTTATGCATTATTTATTCTTCCTGATATTGGTGTGTGATTGATTAACCACGAACTCAAAGTTTAATTGATTAATTTAATCAAGTTGACTTTAAATTGGTTAATTAGCAACAACCAAGGTCTAAATTTCCCAAAGCCTAAATTTTATAGATAAAATTTTAGAGATTTCATGAAATTTCATTGTATTTTTCAATTTTTTTTTTTTTGAATATGGGAAACAAATCTATAAAGGATGAAGAGACACCATTGAAGAGCCACCAATGAAGGACTATGACACTTTAGAGACAATTCAAATTTTGCATTAGGCTTACTGTTTGCATAATTTTATAGTAAACAAAATTTTTGAATGACTTCGCTTACACGAATTGTTTTGCTCGACTCCTTGATCAATCAAACATTGAGTGAACCTCAAATGACCTCAAACATAAAGTTTGATCAATCTTCATGTGATACTGTCTTGAGTGATCATTAAAATTAGAACTTTGCTAACTGAGTACGACACTCACTTGAGTGATGTTTAGACAAAATTTTTGCTCAACACTCCACTCAAATAAACTCTAAAGAATTGCACCACTATAATTGATTTCTTTTTAAGATTATTCCTCCACCTCTAATATGTGATTATTACATATATTACAACTTATGCATAAAATACTTGATTTGGAATCAAGTGCAAATGCAATACCTAGGTAGTCTCAAATATTAAATAAAAAAGTTAGAAGAAGTAAAAAAGTAAAGAAATTGTGGGAAGGGATCTGAGGGTAGCACCTCTGTTGGACCGTGTTCGAGGAGCATACGAGCCTAACAGTCAAGCTCTGAGCTGGGAAACCCAATAGAGCCTAGACGAGGACCTTGAACAACCTGAGGAAGTGAACAAGAGGAACCTCGACCGTGGCTGGAAAGCACGAACCGAAGGAAGTAACATAGCCAGTATGGGCAAAGAGAGGGAGATGGGAAGCTTCCCAAGAAAGCATCTATCACCTCCGCATTGAATGTCTTGCAACAACTATGTTAGCCGCATTAATAGCTAAATGACACCTAAACAGTGTCAAGATAGCTTATAGTTCATTCAGCACTTCCTCCAAAGGTGGGATGGGACAATATTTAAGAGAGATCAGCCACCCTTCATGTGGAGGGTCAGGATGGAAAGAAAACCATTATATAAGGAGTGAGGATCCCAGTGAACAGGAACCAGAACCTGAAGATTAGAGAGAGAAAACAATCAAACTTAGGAACCTTTAAGTGTAACAAGCTTAATCGACTAATCGAGGAAAGATCAATATATTCTTTTACACGTTTTATTTGCCTAATTTTTACTTCTTTCCATATGGACCCTTTCTTAAACTTTAACCCACTAGATAAGAAGCCCAAGTGTTGGTCCCCTATTTCCATCTCTACAAATTAATTTTAGTGAGCTCACGTCCAAAACCTGCTTACCCTACTTGGACCTTTTTTTCCTTTGTTTTTTGACCCACACAGAAATTATATAAAAAAAATGTGAGAAAAATGGATGTAATTGCATAAAGTGCAATACCTAGGTTGTTTTGCATCTTATCTCAATCCTAAAAACTTTGTCCCCAAAAGAAATGTTTGAAAGTATTAGCAACATCACACATCCAATGCAAACATTGTTCATATATATTTGTTCGACTTCTTTTTTTGAAGGTATCAGAAGAAGCAGCACACATGCAAGCCCTAATTCATATTCATAGGGAAAAAAAAAACACCAATTCATGTCATTGTATTCTATATCTCTATCAGCCTCTCACATGCAAAGCACTAATTCATGTCATAGTAGCTTTTTCTCTCTTTCTCAATCTCTCACACGCAATCACTATTCACTATTCAAGTCATTAATAACTCATGCTTTGGACAACAGAGGTCAGGTGAAAGGATTTTTCCCTCCGAGACCTTTCCTATTCCCCATTCTATTAAATGATGGACAGGGTTTGAATAGCAGTACTATTATTTCTCTTTGTACGTGAAGTACTGTAGACAGTCATAACAACGATAAAATCCTACAACTATATATCGTGGAAAAAGCGAGGCACGTGATTATCATAATGAGTCTTCATCAACGAATCTTACAAACATATACTGCCGGTTCCCAAGACTTTTCGTTAAAAGAAAAAGAAAACAGACCCTGCCGACTCCTACGATTAAAGCACTATAAAAATACCCTCCTATCTACTTCATCCAATACACCAAGGTCTCCTTAGTTTACTGGCTTTTGAAGGGCATAAATGGGTGATTGTGCTGGCCTAACTTTGGTTGGTATTTCCTGTACAAAGTTTGAAGGGTTGGTTTAAAGGGGGGTTATCTATGTGATTAGGGTATTGAAGGGGGTTCCGGACTTTATAAGGAAGGTTGTGTGGTGTGGCGGTAGCCAGATATAAGTTCTTTGAATGTTATGATGTCTGGGTTGTCATGGATCTGTCAGTTTTATGAGCGTTTTTTATGAGTGTGTCCTAGCATGTGTGCGTGTGTGCTTATTTTTTATTTGTTTATTTAAATAAATTTATTTCCTTTTGAATCGTGAGGGATTTTTGTATAAATTGATGGATCTGTAATAGTGTGTCTATGTGTGGTTTTTTTATATTCCTGTTTTTAGGTTGTATCTACTCCTATTTTCAATTTTGGTGTATATTGGGTTTGAGGTAAAGTTAAGGTTTTGGAAAGTAATGGATCTAGGGTTGTTGTTGTTGCTTAATGCTTCTAAGGTTTATGGAGTGGAGCTCCTTGAAGTCCAATAGAGGGTCTTGCTAGGTTGATTGAGCTGCTTTGTTATGGATCCCACAGCCCTATCCGTCAGATTATGTGGATAGGTTTGCGGCTTGCATACCTCAGGAGCTGCGTTGCCTGAAGTTAGATCCTTGTTTGGATTGAAGGGAGCTCTACACCTCTACTCTTTTATATCTTGGACTTAAATCGCTGATATTTCTGTTATATTTGCATGTAGTTCAATCTTTTAAATTTTTTGGTTAATTTGTGTCATTTTTGTTCATGAACAGGTAATATTTTGTGATCTGATGATCGTTTACCATGTCTTATATAAAGTTGTTCAATTTTAGCATGATATTGTGATATTCTGTTTCTTTCGTTTACCATTTCTGGTCCTCACAGGCATTCAATGGTGTCGTTCAAGCGCTAGACTCGCTGCCATTTTCTATTAATGATGTCTACTGGGTGCCTCATAAGTATTATGTTTGTCTCAGCTGAGCTCCTTTTTGCTTAGCCTATTAGCCAACGAGAGCTTGTGGTTAGATCCATTCAATCAGGATACTTACCTGTGCACACTAATGAGAGTTTGTTTACATGGAGTACTGTATCATTGCAGATTTGGAATGAATTGTCCAGAAAAAGACTTTATTCGAAGATGTGTGTAGTACTTGTGATTCTATTCAATAGTATGTGTGAGATCTGAGAAGTTGCATTCTACTTTGGACTTTTAGGTTTGTGGTTGAGACTAGTCAACCTAAACCCAAGTTTAAACTAGATATGAAAATTTATTCAGACACATTGCTGTCTCCTGTAATTACTTCCTGATTATATTGTACTTTTTTGTCTTCAATTTTTGTAATCAATTGATTTAGATAAATGTTGATGCACTATCTCAAGTCTCTGTAGGTGATGTGGTCTGTGGTCATTATACTGTTCTGTTAGTGAATATGTTTACACTGAAAATGATGTTTTACCTTACAAAATCCATTGCAAGACCTCGCTCAAACAGTAATATCTGGTGTTAGATACTCTGGTTTTTGGTTCAAAACTGTGTAGAACTCGATTAATCATTAATGTCTGCTGAGAATTTATCTTTGGCTGCTCGATTTTCTGTAGTCTGATCTGGGGTTGTAGCTGTATTTCTCTATAATATTGTCGTTCATCTAAAATTTCAATGTGTTTCTCTATAATATTGTCGTTCATCTAAAATTTCAATCTCCAATTGATATTTCTCTAGGCATTAAAAGGATGTAATACCAGAATCCATAAATACGCCGAATTGTTAAATTACTAACAAATAAGATGGCTAATCTATAAGTACGCCGAATGTGTATTGCCGACATTGTTAAACTTAAAATCATTGACAATTTGAACTCTTCATACTGTTGAAAATAATTATGTTTTAGAAAGGACAAATACCATAATATAAAACGTCTGAAAAAACTTAAATCTTTAGTGGTCTGAAAAAACAAATACCATAATATAAAACGTCTAAATATGACCCGCCGAGTCTATATTTGATCTTTACCTATATTTATGAAAAAATGAAGAGGTTTCTCAGATCAATATCTCTAAATATGCCTTTTATATGCAAGCAGCAAGTCTTCACTGCCTAGCAAAAAATCAGGGCTGTTGAATACTCCCTTGAACGTGATTTGGATTTAAGAGTTATTTGAACATTTTTTGTTAGGATAAGTTAAAAGATGTAAGGGCAAGCGTTGATATAAAAAAATAATTTAAAAATTTTTATAGGAAAAGAAAAAAAAGTTTGCTCTTATACAACTGTTAAATTAGGTAGTGTGAACGATATTATGAATGGTATTATAGGCATGCGTGCGTAGTCGCTCTATCTGTAAATCCTATTGCTGTGATGTTTGCTCCCATTCAAAGACATGAATGAGCTATACAAAATAAGAAAATACAGCTCAGATAAAAAATATATATATCCTCCCTTTCAAAGGCATGCATGCGCTCCATTTTTAGCCTTTTAATTGGGAAGTTACACTAAAAGGCTGGGTTAGAAAATTTTAATTCCATTATCAGAAGCAGAAATATATATGCTCTCATTCAGGTTAATATTATTTTTTTCAATTGAAAATTCTTCAGGCATGTTTTGGTATGCTTTATTAGATTCTGTAATAAGAATGATTTATTCATGTGAAATAGTATCAGGGTATTTTACCCAAAAAAAAAAAAAAGGTATTAGGGTCCATTAATACTAAAGACAATTGCGTTAAGAAGAGTCATCCTTATTATTAAGAATAGAACAAAAGACGTTGAAATGAAAAAACTATTTCCATTGATATGTTTGCTGGTAAAATAGGAATAAAACCACAAATATGTACTTTTAGAAACATAAAAATATAATATTTATTACGCGCTGAATGTTGGAAAATATAATCATTTTTAGAGTTATTATATTTATTAAGAAATAACTATTACATCCCTTTAGAGATGAATAATTATTATTCAATTTAAGAAATTATTAATAATGAATAGCTATTTCATTTAATTAGGACCGGCCTAACATAATTTGGAGTCTAAAGATAAATTTATGTTAGGGTATGTTTATACTAAATAATAATTGCATTTGGAATGGTAATTCCTATTGCTAGAAATATAAGACAATGTAATGAAATAATTATTCCCAATACGATTGCTAATAAAATAGGGTTTGGTAGTAAAATAGGAATAAAACCACAAATATGTATTTTTAGAAAAATAATAAAATAATAATATTTATTATAATTATTATGCACTATATTTTGGAAAATATAATAATTTCTTGAGTTATTACATGTATTAAGAAATAACTACTACATTCCTTATACAGATGAACACTTATTACTCAATTTAAGGAATTATTTCTACTAAAAATGAATTATTACTTAGTAATAATTATTCATTAAATTGAGGAATAACAATTTGCCTTTTTTTTTTTTTTAATAATAAGAGCAATTTGTCTTTAAGAGGGTCATAATAGCTATTTTTCAATAGGTATAATAATTACTAAAGTTAGTTTATTTCTAAATATAAACTTTTTATATGCACGTAACAATTAAAAAATCATAAGAACAAATGACATGTTATTTGGATGAGTGTAGAGGGTTCAATTTTTATTTTATTTTTTTCCGTTCGATTTGAATGTGCTAATGGGCATTTTGTAACTTAAATATCTATATTAATTTTTCATCTCTTTGAAGAGATAAGCCTCAAAAGTTAAGGCAACAACTAGGATTTTGGTTCAAACTGGTTGCAACTCTAATTGAGGGGAAAACTATTAGGCTAGATGGATCTACCCTCATATGAGGGGGAGGACTCATGTATTCGATACATGATATACTTCCTCGCATGAGGGAAAAAATACACCATGTTTCATATCCACACTATATTTCCTACTTTACTATATTTACTTCTTTTTGTAGGTCTTGTATAACTGCAGGTTTTATGTCTATCTTAGTCTGTTTTTTAGTTTTACAATATTTACTAATATGTCCTAATTTTTTACATTTATAGCAAATACTTTTCCATTTTTTAGGTTATTTTTTCTTTGATTTTGACTCTTTTTCCTCTGAAAGTTCAATAGTCCTTAGTAACTTCTTGATTAAAAAGAAATAGAACGTATACATTCACAGAACATGGCTCTGATACCATTTACCACCCAAGATAGAAGCACATAATTTAATGTGAAAACAAGGATATAAGAATATATAAAGGAGAATATAACAATATAACAATAGACATAATCTAACAAATACAATAGAAGTTAGGAAGAATATATGACAATATAAAATAATATAGCAAATAATAATAGTTACTTGTGGGATCCACCCTCATGTGAGGGGGAGGACTTATACATCTGATACATGATATACCTCTTCTTGCGTGAGAGGGCATGTCGCCCACATCCACCTCAATTTGATGCACTATGCTCATTAGAATTAATAAATTACTATTATCATTTTAACTATTTTTTGAAAAATCTGTAAATAATTTATTAAACAGTTTCATACAAATAATATATTGAGGGTCACATGCCGCGCATGGCCCTCCCTAGAACTTGTATTTGGGTCACCCTCTACGAATTGAAGGCAACCTGTTAGGAGCATAAAGAAGGAAGATTTGAGGTCCTGAGTCCTGACTACATGTTTCGTTCGCCATTCAGAGTCCCCAAAACGGCCCTTTTTATAATTATAAATTTATAACTGAACAGAATTTTGGAAATACCAGCCTAAAACCGGATTTTCCAATCGATTATGGTCAGTAAGCTCGATGCACTGCATTAAAACAGCCCTACTAGCATTTGCTACTCTCTTCTTTTTACTACTGAATAAAAGAAACAAAGGATTAACCGGCTTTATGACACTAATTACAACAAAAAAGTACAACACATCCTTTTGTTCTTCCAGATCGAAAACAATAGCATAATTTTAGATAAAGATCACCCAACCATATATTAAACATCAATAGTAACCATCCCAAAAAGAGCAAAGGAAAACCAAGCATAAGGGAAAAGGTAATAACTGCACTAAAAAAAAAAAAAAAAACCCTAGATGATGATGAAGAACGATGATGCAGATGTTGATTATAATCATGATAATAATAATAACAATGATGAAAGGTAAGTAAATATGTTATGTCTCTTAAACAAAGCCAAAAAGAAAATTTTAAAACAGATCTGAATTTAGAATATTCTTTTAGTCAAAATTTGTCACTCTAATAGCTCTTTAACAATCATTACAGTACATTGGCTACATTGAAAAGATTTGATATAATATATGGGGAATTCTCAAGGCCCTCGAGGAACATATCTACTCCATAGAATTAGGACAACCATGTATTTCATCTAAAGGCCAGCAGCATCCAGCAACAAAACAAAGTTAGAACTACAAGATTTAGAGTATAATATACAGATCATCCCCCATAGACTTGAGCCCTGCAGTCCACTCCCGCCATCTTTGAGAAGCCTGTAACACCACCAATGTTTGAGAACTAGTGTCATAAAATCCAGTTGGTAATCAATGCAATTGAGATGAATGGCATCTGCCCAACATTTAATATTTAATAACTACTGAAGCATATAAACTACAATCATTCAAAGCAGCAGAAATACAGATTAATAACTTAAAATTAGCAATAAATTTACATATAACAGGAAAAAACAAAAGGAATATTACAAAAGCAAAACTTTAAATGTTTTACAGACCAAGTAAACCCAAGATCACCAACAAATCTCTCAATTTGATTCTAGTATGTACTAGAGATAATGTCACTTAAGCTATTGGTGATAGTAGAGACAAGCCCAGGCCCTACTTGAAAGTGATTAGGGGTGGTATACTATTATTTGTACGGATGCCTTCATATTTATCAAACTAATTTCAATAATTTCCAAACCAGAATAACTTCTCAAAAACTAATGTGTGTCCAAAATAGTTTGATATTGAGTTGGCATATTAATAGAGAAATTAAATTGACTTTTGAAACTTTGATTTAATATTGGGTTTATACATGAAACCTACATGATCGTATTCAAGTTGAGTTTAGGGTTCAAGTGATAGCCTAGTCGTAATGAATTTTTATTTTTTTACCAGTCATAATGTCATCTTTGTGGTGTCCAATGTCTGCAGTTCGAACCCCTCCTCTCCCTCCCCCACTTTCTACCCATCTCCAAAAAATAAATAAATAAATAAATATTCAAGTTGAGTTCAATAATGCATCTAGGCCCACCAATAAGCTCTTAGCTCAAATAGCACTTCTCCCACAATAATGGGATGGGGGAGTAAGGTCGTGAGTTTAAAACCCCATGTGTGTAACTTACCAATATATATAACAAGTATCAACAACAAATCCACACGGCCCATTTAATCCAAACCTATATCCACAAACCCAAAACCACCAAAATTGCCCAAATCCCACAGCCCACGGTGATTACACAACCATATTGTGGTTGGAGAGGCAATATCCGTTTTGGAAACCTAAGGTAAGGCGAAGTCCAAGAATAAGCATCCACGGTAGTTACATATATACGATGAATTTTGTTAAAGAAAGACTACCTCAAGAACAAAGCATGAGGAAGCCTAAAGAATTACAAATAAAGACTTACGTAATGACTCTAAAAATATTGGAATGGAATCCCTATTCATAAGACTCAATGCACAAGACCAAGCAAATAAGGTACTAGAATAAGTTGCCAGCAACTGAGTCCTCGTACTTTCTGCATCTTCAAATGCATTCCATCCATACGGTCCATGTCAAACATAATGGAACAATATTCCAAATATCCTACAAATGCATACCCACCCAATTCCTCCAACCAAACATTAGGTCAAATACCATTGCCGGTAAAACACAGTGGATCCCAGAAAGACCAAAAAGCAAGGCTCCACAAATCAAAAGCAATATTGCAATGCAACAAAAGATCCACCGTCTCCCTGCTACAATGACACATGGAACACCAATTTACTATCAAATAAGCCCTAATAATGAGATGAGATTATCATAAGTGAGAATCTTTCCCCATGTTGCCATCCAAACGAAAAAGGTGACCCTTTGTGACACCCTAACACCCCTAATACCTTTCCAAGGGAAGGGTACTCCAATTAAGCCCCTTTGAGCATTATAAAACAAGCAAACATCAAACTCCTCACTCTTTTTTAGCCTCCACCGCACTCAATCGCCACCTCCTCTATTGGGGATATGGGAATCTAGAATTTTTTTTTTTTTTTTTCATAGGAAGAAAAGAGGTGAATTCCCTACTCTTACTTAGCCTCCAATGCACTCAATCGCCACCTTTACTATTAGGGATATGGGAATCTAGAACATGGAGAAACAAGGCCATCATGTCTAGGTTATTATATTTTAATTTATCTTTTATTTGGTTATTCTAGAGTCGGGTAAAATTCTGCAATTGTTGGGTATCAACCATAGTTATAGGCCTGGGGCATTCTTTTATTATTAAGTATTGTCTTATTTAGTTTAAGTCTTTATGTGTGGGCTTTAGTTCATTTCAAATAAAGTGTGGTTTAGTAGTCAAAATAGAAGTCCCAGTTGTATTAGGAGAAGTTAAGATTTATGATCTATGTAAGTCTCCTATTGTACTCAAACAAGGAGAGGTTAATCAATAAAATATTGAGTGTTTTGAATATTGAGGCCGTTGGCTTCATTGTTGTTTTTCCTCATCTCTTTCCTGTGGTACAGTTCACCTGCACTGCTCATGCGTACTGTTCATGTGCATTGTTCATTAAAATCATGTTGACCTTAAGGAACTTAGAGAATCCAATAAATGGGTAATTGTGAACATCAAGGGAGATATCACTCAACTAGTCAAACTAGGAGTCCTAGTACTAGTGGGAGTCCATATACTATCATTGTAGTGGATTGAACCTAGGACCTCCGCATTTACGTCACACCCCAGACCAATGAGCCTACCATCCGATTACCCCCATGGGGGTTTACTTCTCAAGTGTATATATCCTTTAAATTATGCAAATTCTAATGGCAGCTTATATATATAACCAGTATGCTTGTATCAAATAAAACAGTTAAAAAGTTCATATAATATCTGTCTATTTAGCATCTGCCAGCAGGCAGGGCCCCTTTTCTTTCTCCAAGTGTAGTAGCTTATCCCAAATTAGGGGATATGTCATCTAATCTTATAAAATACACAATCTACGTTATACTGATTCCAAGTGGTTGGAATTAAAGCTTGAGTTTATCATCAAATTACATTTAAGTATGATTTTATGGCAGCAAAATATGAACAATATAAATTTATTTGCTCGAAACCTTATAATTTGAATTAATAAATTCACCTATGCCAATTCATATATCAATCTCATAAGTGCTAAAGTAGCAAAACTAATTCAGCAAAGGAACAGTAAAATTATTTCAGATTTAATGTTTATATCTGATTTCAATGTTCTCATGTCACATGGAATGTATTCTAGACTCTAAATGTAAAGAAAACTCAAGGAATAAAAAATAATTCAATATCTTTGAAATCCTAGCAACAAATAATAGAGCCATATGATCAAATTTAAAAGAAATATGATAGCAGAAAAGAAAGAATACCTTATCATTCCGAATGCAAAACAGTACCATTCTGTTTCTGTAAATTGGCTTCTAAGTTCCAGCCTCTAAAGAAGAAAAACTAATAAGCTCCTGAACTAGTAAAACACATATAAGATAGAAGAAGATATTCCATAGTAGACACATATTACCTCTCTGATGCTTCTTTCCTCAGTTCTTCTAAGTGATTTTCAATTTCAGTACATGCTGCTTGAATTTCTATATTTTTATGACAGAGCTCCTTCCATTGTGTGGACAATGCAGTAAGCTCATATGCAGTATTGTGCTGATGATTCAAAGAAGGAAGCATATTCATCAGATCAAAATGCAGCACAGTATTGAACTACAATATGGAAGGGGACACAAGAAAGTTAAATTACCTGATGATATTTCCTTTCACGGTTAACTGTTTCACTCTTTTCATTCTGTTCCTGAACTAATTTTTGCATTCTGAACAATGATAATGAAAGTGAAAAATAAGAACTTGCAAAACGTGAAATATCATGGGAACATCATCAAGTAATATCAATCATCTCACACAAAGCTAACAGTGCTGGCACTTAATTGAAATTTGAAAGACGCACTATTTCCTTAAGCAAATTCAAGTGCTTTAAGGAAAAAACTGAATCAATATATCCTAAACTACAAGTTTAAGTAAGTCATGAAAGACAGAATTGAAGCTTGTAATCAACTTAAGGTGCATCGCCAGAGCGCCAGAGCTGAGGCATACTATTTAGATAAAGGTGCATAACCTAAGAAGAAAGGGGGAACTACCATAAGCCTCAATTCCCCAACATGCTTAAGGTTAGCAATTAGGCACACTTGAGAAATTAGGAAAATGCATTAAGGTGTTCACAATGATCCAAGGGCATGTGTCTGGCTACAGGGGTCCAATTCAGCTAAAGCATGGTTAGATGAAGTAAGAAACTACCACAAGCATAAGCAGAACAATTCAAAAACATCCAGTAGCACAATGTTAATAATCTGGCATAGAATACCAAGTGTTTGAGCTACCATATGATATCTGAGAGATTGAGAGAATAAATTAACATAAGCAATGAAACAAGGGTCCTTAAGCAGAAGAAATGATTTCTATAATGAGAGCAAATGATCATTTCACCACATGTTGAATCATTTTTTTTTTTTTAATAGGTAATTACACACACACAATGGGCTTTGAATCCACGATGTCGTTTAAGCTAAAATTCATTTGCGCACTACATATGTAATTTTACAAACAAACCTTGATAGGTATGCCTCCAATCGTTGGATGAATTGCTTCCAGACATCAGGACCATATTTCACCATCAGGTCCAAATTCTCAAGACTGCAAAACAACCAATCATTTCAAAGTAAGTACAAAATATCAAATCCGCACTAAAAACAAGTATAAAACACAGGCAACTGTTTTATCATCTGGGTATTGCCGTTTTTTCTAGTCTTAATAATGAAATTTATGATACATCACATGACATCATGAATTAAGGATTACGATAAAATAACAAGTATTTCTGCTCCAAAAGCAATTAGAATCCAATGTAACTGAATCTTAAGATTTTCAAGAATAATCAAAGTAATTTTGAACCCTAACGTCTCCATTGGAAACACCAGGAGGTAATTGTCAAGCTAATAAAAACTATTGTTTTATCATCTGGGCATTGCCGCTTTTTCTATTCTTAGTAAAGAAATTTATGATACATCAAATGACATCGTGAATTAACGAATACAATAAAATAACAACTATTTGTGCTACAAAAGCAATTACAATCCAATGCAGCTGAATCTTAAGATTTTCAAGAATAAGCAAAGTAATTTTGAATCCTAAACGTCTCCTATGGAAACACTAGGAAGTGCCAGTGGAGCTAATAAAAACACTATTGATTATGAGTATACATGACCTGATCATTTGATACTGAAGCAAGCATTGAGCTCTGTGAAGTGTATGATTCCAAGCAGATTCATCGTTCCATTTATTCGACGGCGGCGGTTCCAAATTGTACCGTGACCTATCGAGAGCCACCGGAGGCTTCCCGGCTCTCACACGCTCGTACTCTCTTGCAATCATCGGGTGATTCTGAAAATCCAAAACAATGAGAGAGAGAGAGAGAGAGAGAGAGAAGCTTAGGTTAGGGTTTAGGGTTTAACCTTGAAATTGACATTGGGAAGAGGAGGAAGGTCGTTGAGAAAGTCGGCGGGTTTCTTCGAGCTACGACGCATCTCATCCTCGACCAAACGGTCAACCTCTTGCTTCACTCTGGCGTCGGCGTAGTCATCGTCGATGTACGGCAAGGCGTCGATGACTTCGGCGCTGGATAGTCCGGGCCACGTGGGGCCAGTCGGAGGAGGAGCTTCTAGCATTAGGATATCGCCATTGCTCTCCGCCATTGTTGAACACCGACGAAGCTTCCCCGATTGACGAGCAAAGGGAGCTTTCTATTTCTCCACGCAGAAGAGTGAGGCAGCTCTTGCAGAATGCACCGCAGACCGTTCTTTTCTTTTGTCCTGAGAGGGGGTAGAGTGGGATACACAATTTTCTGAATATGTGATGGTTTTGAGGGTATAGTTGTTCTTTGGAGCTCGACCCGATTTTCACAGCTTAACTTCGACCGAGTGCCAACACGATACAGACTCTTGTTTCATTTTTGGAGCCCGACCCAATTTTTGCCGCTGTTTTGTTTGTTTTCTTGTTTTATTTGACAAAAGAGGATTTGAGGCAATTTTGGTCATTGAAGAGATCATATCTATATATGTAGTTTTGGTTATATAATTTTTTAAATGAATCATGTAACTTGTTTAAATAATATAAATTGATAGCCATAAAAACCATCACATGAGATAATTCAAAACTAGTTTGGAGTTATATTTTGTCTTTTTAAATAACTTTGGGCTTAATTCATTCTTCATTCACTGTCTACTAAAAGAAAAGAATTATCCTTAGCCAAAATATGTCAATTTTTTTTATTATAATAAAATGGTGTTATAATTTTTGGCTAAATTGTTCTCCTCTCTATCTATGAGACACCCCAAAATCCTTATGAATTAATTAATATTGTGGTGGATTGAACTTAAAATCTATAAATTTATGAAAATCTATTAAACTTTAGTTTACTTTTAATTTAATCAGTTATTATTTTTTTATCATAAAAACGTTTTTTAAATATTAAAAATCAAATACTGTCTCTTAAATTTTGAGTGACGAGTAGAATGTATTTGTTGTACATGTGATAAATTCAAATGTATTAACGGTTAAATTTTTTAGAGTATTCAAATTTCAAACCAATAATAATCTATATCTATACTACTATTTAAGTGGCTGCTTCTGTTTGGACCAGATTTGTTTTGTTCCAAAATACCCCTACAGCCTATGTTTAAGTAAGGGCAAAACTTGATAAAAATGCTTGTTTAGCTTTCACGTAAAACACTATCTACGAAATAGGACCACTTACTTTCACCTAAAATATTTCCTACAAAATAGGAATTTAAATCTGCTATCCCTTACTCCCCTTATCCGGTTATCCCACTTCCAATTTTTTTTCCCCTGAATGATCCAACTTACAATTAGTTTCTCATCCATGTTTTAATAGACAGTTACCACTCTTTCTCATAACAGTTTATTTTTTTTATATTTCAAAATTATTTTAAAAAAAAAAACTCCCAAAACATTATCCAACCAAGCTACCACTTTCTACTATAAAAGAAGATTACAGTATATCAATCAAAATTCAAAACTAAAATTCTTTGCTTATTTGAAGACAGAATGGTGAATTACTCCAATGCTAATTTGTTACAGAATCTAAGTAATAGAGGTGAGAAAATTAAATTATCGATGTTTAGGTATTTACTTTATGATTTTGATGTGTTTCTTAGCTGGTTTTTATAAATATTTGCACTCCCTATTTTTCTTTGTGATAAAGTCCAACTGTGCAATTGAATTGCTTCTCTATCTGATTATTAGCGGGCATTTGTTGAGATTTACTTTTTATTGTTAACATCTTCTCTCTTTGTTACAATTTCTTAGTCCCTATGAAGCTCTAAAAAATAAATATGTTGAATTGAAAGTATTGTACTTTGGGAAAAAAAAATGGAAGAGCTCTTAAAAACCAAATATGTTAACTGCATCTGCAAGTTTATTTAACATTTAAGAATTAAGGCTAGATATTAGTTCAAGTTTATTTAAGATTTAAGTAATTATAAAAATAATAAAAAAAGTAATAAGTTGGGTTTGAAAGATAAGGGTGATGTGTTTGATGTTTAGTGCACCAATCCTTTAAATCAAGATACTCATAATGATTTGGTTCATAATGATATATTTTTAATTAAGTTTACATTGATGGCACAAATGTTCTTTTTTTTTTTTCAAAACTAGGTTGTTGGACATGCATAACCCATTTGCGGAGAGATTTCTTGAATTATCTCGAAGTCCAAATTTACATAAATGTAAACTCCTCATCTTAAGTAGATTTTTTTTTTTTTAAATGGTAATTAAATGACAGTTTTTCAAGTCCCAAGCTGAAGTAGACAATTTCACATATACATATATAGAGCTGTAGGGTCCTTTTTTACTATGTTGGGCTGGGCTGCACCTTTCGTGGTTATAGGCCCAAGTGTTCTGGGTTGCGAGAGTCGAGACCGGTCCAATTGGAACTCAACTTGGCCGGCTTGTGCACAAACTAGGCCTCGTCTGCCAGGAGAGTGTTTGCGGCAGGCAGTGCTGTTTCAGAGAAGCTTGCGGCAGACAGACATAATTGATAAAAACAGAGCAATATATTCTGGAATGACCAGATAATTCTTTTAATAATGAATGACCGAATGATCCATAATCACAATAATATGAATAATTTTGACAAATAAAGTAGTAAGGGCAAATGGTAATAAAGATTAATCAACGATTAAAAAGAATAAACCCAGTTTGGTCCACGGGGGCAAGGTCAAGGAGGAAGAACGCCTCTTCTAAAAAACGATTAACCTCCGAGGAAAAGGAAATTCCTGCCGTGGAAATTAATGGGTTTGAGGGAGGCGGACCTGAATGAACAATGCCCAGGACGATTCTAGAAGAGAGCAAGGATTTGAGAGGGAAAGAAAGGAAGGGGCCTATCGGTGCATGCCACTAACACTTGCTCTTTTTCTCTCTTTCTTTCTTACTTTTCTAGTCTTTTTTTAGTGATTTCCACAATGGTAGTTTTTAGTATTATACTCCTCTGTTTTTCTAAGTATGTTACAGAGTATTTTCCTTTACGTTGTGTTGTATTACTCTCGTGCTTGTTGTTTTTGTACACGGCAGAGGCTTCCTTTATAGTGCCTGCCGTGACTGATTTTTACTATTCTACCCCCTAACCGCCTCTGGTCTGGGCGTACTTGCCGACCATTACTGTTCCGTCTGCGAGTTCCCCTGTTACAGACACAGACAACTTTTTGTATGTTAGTCTGCCGCGGCACCTCTTCCTGCCGCGATGATGTTTCTCTCTCTCTATCCCTCATGGCATGCACCTATTGGTTCCAACTCAGCCTTGCCTCTTTTAGGTGGTATGTCATCCCAGCAGGACGTATCCCCCCAAAAGAGCTTGAGCAGGAACCTCAAAACAGGCCTTCCCCTCTCCCCACCTCCAAACCATGCCCTCTTACCTCTGACCCACGACCCCACCACGTCCTGTATTGGCTGGGTATAGGCTGATGGTGCTTGGGCCTTGCGCGTGTATATGTCTGAAATCTGCCTGCTGTTCATGCATCTGTCGTGTACTGGACACTTTGCTTGCATTGCCTGTCGTCCGTTCTTGGCTTTTCCCGAGCTACTACTCTGATTTTCCACCCCCATAGGGTCTGGACTTTACCGAGTACTGGGCTTTGTGTTCTCTTCAGCCCAATTCTTTAATTGCCTTAGCTTCCCACCGTGTTACTCGATCTTTCTTGCCGCGGCGATTTGTTCCTGCTGGGCCTCTTTTTAGGCCTGCCGTTCCTTTCTTTCCCCCAGTGGCTTCATATGGCCACTGGTGTTCTCGCTTGTGGGCTCCAATATCCCTCTCTTTTCACTTGGGCTTATCCGGCCCATTTACTTCCTTTGGACTTTCTCGGTCCATTTACTAACTTTGCATCCCGTGGGCATTTACTAACTCAATTGGGCTTCCCTGGCCCAATTTCCTCATTCTCATCCTTGGGGTTCATGAGCTTGCCATTATCCCTTACTTTCTTTGTTTACATTACTTTGGACCTGCCGCGGCCCATTCTCACTTTTCCATACTACATACTGCCCATGAGTGCTGTTTTCTCTTTTTCCGGGCCTTTTAGGCCCACTTACTCCTTCAAGACCCGTTTATTCATATTAAGGGCCTGTGATCCATTATTCCTGCTACTTGAGCCTAATGATTTTTTCTTAGCCTGCCGCTTATCCGCTGCCCATATTTCTAAGTTGGGCTGCCTTCTGCATATTTCAAAAATGACCCTCAACATTTAGCCCCCTGAACATATGGAGCGTTCCTGCAGTCCGTATATGAATAAAAGACCTTTCTATCCCCTTTTTTGTTTCCCTTCTTTCTTTTCCATCGCGGGCTTTTTAAAACT
The DNA here is from genome assembly GCA_032727855.1 of Quercus ilex subsp. ballota. Lineage (NCBI taxonomy): Eukaryota > Viridiplantae > Streptophyta > Magnoliopsida > Fagales > Fagaceae > Quercus > Quercus ilex. The sequence goes on from CM064917.1 coordinate 27,517,824, forward strand.
GTGGGTCCCTTCATATATACATATATATTTCTTTTCCTGCCGTGAACAATGGTGACTCTTCGATTTTCCCAGAATGGCAGTTATCCTAAGACACAACTGCCGCTTCATTAATTTCATTCTTCTTTCGATGGCTGACCAGTCGCCTTCCTTCAGGCTGGTATTAATGACTCAGGTATTTAAGAAGAGAGTCTCTTCGAAAATCAAACACAAATACCTCCTTTTCCAAAACATTATGTCTGTCCCTCTTCCTTTACCGTCTTCTCTTCTTTGCACACCCATACCCCTTTTACTTCGCTCAAACCATCGCACAATGGCGCCGGTGAAAAGTCAGAGTTCTTCCCGCCACAAAGGGAAAGAGAAAGTTCCTGATCCTCCCACCGAACAAGAAATGGGTGAGGAGGCCATGTACTCCGAGTCCGATCATTCCGACGAAGTAGACGCGCCGCGTGACCTAGACAGTGAGTGCGCCCCTTTGGTCAATCCCTGGTATAATGCCTATCCACACTTCCCCGAGGTTCCCGACGATTGTGTGTCGACGCCGCCAAGCCGTGTGTCGATCACCATGTGTAGACGGAACCCCAATATCTCTTGGGCTCCGGTGTCTTCTTCTATTTCCGATTTGGTCATCCGTCAGGGGGTCTCTCTTCCTGTGCTGATTCATTTCGAGTTTGGGTCAGGCACGGCCTCGGGTTGGAAGGAGTGGGTTGACCGAGAACTATCCAATACGGCCTTTATGGGTTTGCTACAGCGGGCCGGCGTTTTGAAGGCCATCATTTTATCTTGGAGTCTTTCTAATTTTCGAGACCTTTATAACCTTCATCACTTGGTCCGCCGGTGGTGCGCCACCACCCATACATTCTTCTTCTCCTGTGGCGAACTGACCGTGACTCTTGAAGATGTGGCCAACCAACTACTCTTGCCGATCCTTGGTGATACGGATCCTGCCACTATAGAGCTTTCTTCAGAGGAAGAAGCCATTAAGGCCGAGTTGAGAAAGAGGATGGCCGGGAATGCCAAATTATCATACTGGGTCAGTTCTTCCTCTAAGTTTTTTGCCGCCGCCCACCGTGCGGCCTTTGTCACTTTTTGGCTTTGCAAGTTCGTTTTTGGTTCGCACCCCCATTACGCCGTCAAGCCTTTGTATTTTCGCTTGGCTATTAAAATAGCCGCTAGAGTGAGTCTGCCGCTGACCCCCATGTTCTTGGGGCATTTGTATGTTCAACTGGACATCCTACGGAGTGACGAGAGCCAGGCAGGCTCCTGCCACATTATCACTTCCTCTGTTTACAACACCATCCTGCAGCAATTGTTGTTCGAGCGCAGTGCCCAATACTTAGCGAAATGTAGGCCCATTCATTTCGCGAAGGAGAAGTACCAATCATGTCCGCAAGTGATCACTGACTTCTGCGGCAGGTTTGAATCTGATTTCCCTTTGGCTTTTCGTTGGTCTGGTTTGAAACCCCTCGGTCACTTAGTTATTGAGTCTTTTGATAGTGGTACTGATTTTTCTTGGAGAGCTTATAAAAACTTAGGTAAGGGTTACACTTGTGTTGATTCTGCTATGGGTCCATTTACTGATACCATTGGGACCACCACCCCTTTGGCTGGTTTTGATGAGATGGGGATCACTTATTTGGCGGCTACCAATGTTGGACGGCTGCCATACTTGGTCGATGAGGGTATCAAATTTGTTCACTACCCTGCCAACCGGGTGAGGAGGCAGTTTGGGTTGGACCAGGATATCCTTGATGACCTTTCCTATCTTATGGAATCCCCTACTTCAGTTCGGCCTTTCCTGCGGCAGACTGCTTTTGACTTTTGGAGACAGTGCTTTAGTGCGGTTACTGTTCCTGGCTTGTCAAGAGAGGGCCTTTGCACTCCTGCCATGCATGGCTATTGGCAGGCAGTGATGACCTCGTTTGGGCAAGAGTTGGTAGGTAGTCGTGGTTTTTCCCTTATCCCTCCTGACGGGCTGAGCATGCTTGTCTCTCCCAACCCTCGGTTGCTTCTGCCTTCCAGATCAATTTTAGCTTATGCCAGAAAACAGAGCCGTTCTGCCATCTTCGAGTGGGACGATGAGAAGAAAGGATGGTGTTGGCTCACTGGTGATTTTTCCCCTGGTTGGGAGAAGAAAGTTAAAGTAACCAATATTCCTGTGGTAACCAAGAAGACTTCTGCCAAGCACAAGTCCGCAAGCAAGCTCAAGTCTGCTGCTGCGCAACCAGCCACAGGTGCTCCCCTTTCAAGCAGGACACGGGGCAACAAAAGGAAAACAACTCCCCATCCTATGTCTGCCACCGAGCGAAGGGTACGTTATGTTAGGAAATTTTTTTCATTATCTTCTGTGTTTTGGCTTTAACTGCTTAACCCATGCTGTGCCTACTGCTTTCTTTCTTTAACGTTGCCTCTTGTCCCCCCTTTTCTTTGTATTCTAAGCATAAGGAGGATGCGTCAGCCGCTCATCCTATCAAGCTTGACGAGCCTGTATTTGAGGTAATTTCCACTATCTTCCTTTCTCTTTTTTTCTTTTTGCACATATTTCACCTGCCACGTGTTCTTCATTTGTCTTGATCAGTCGTAGGTTCTTTTATTCCTTACCACGTGTGTATATATATGCATTTCCTCTTTCTTTTGTCTTCCAGGATCAACCTGAGCCCCTTTCCATCTATCATCCCACAGCCGAGGAGATGTCTGCCTCCATGGGCAAACCCGTGGCGGGTTCTTTTAATGGGGCTGGTGAAGCTTTTCAAACACCCATCACTCCTGCTACTGCGCATGGGATTCCTGCGGAGGTTCCTAGCCCTCCCACCGGATCGGTACCTAGAGAAAAGGGTACTCACACTGAGGGGGTTAGAGAAGCCACTCCATTTCCGGTCGAGATGCCCATTCCAAAGGAAGTTGTTCCTCCTGCCATAACTCAGATCGAGGCTGTTTCACCCATCGCTCCTCTTATCATTTCTACCAGTGATCCTTTTGCGACTCTCTTTCAGGCCACGAAGGACGGTTCTTCCCTGGTGGTTACACTTTCTTCTATTCCCAGTTCGGCCACTCGCGGGCTCGATATTGATTTGTCTTCCGAGGAGTCCGAGGATATTCTTGAGGATCTTAGTGATAAGCCCGTCCTGCCGAGGAGGATTTCTGAGTCCGAGGAAGAAGAGGGTGCTCCACCCAAGGCTGGGTTCACGGGTATTTCCTTTCTCCTCCCCCTTTTTTTTTTTCATGAAGTCCATTTTTCCTTCTTTATCTTTACTGGGCCCACTCTTCTCCTTTTTTTTTTTTTTACATGTCTATTTTCTCTGTTTGTAGAGACCTTTGAAGGGCTAGGCATTGCAGCAAGTGTAGGGGCCTGCAGCAACCACTCCTGCCGCGCCCACAGCACCCATTCCTGTTGTATTTTCTGCACCAGCTTCTGCCATATTTACAGCGTCGGTTTCTGCCATTCCTTCTGTGCCTGCTTCAGTTCTTCTCGCAGCCCCCATTGTTACCGATTTTGGTAAGCTTTCTTTCCCCTTGTCTATTTTCGTTTGCTCCCCGTGGGTTTGTTTCTTTCCTCTTTTCTCTTTTAGTTCCTCATCTCATGCCTTGTGTTTTCCTTGGCAGGACCTCTTCCTATAGCCCCCCACCTCAGTTGGAAGCGGGCAGCAGTTCCGTCACCCTTCTAGGTCCTGTGGGCGAGGCTGTTACCTTTTTTACTCGCTTTGACCAGCCTGAAGTCAATGACCTTGATCCTGCAGCTTTCTGGGGCTCCGAGCCTCTTTACGTGGACTTTCATGGCTTTAGAGTCCCTGAGGACTGTGCTTCTCATTTGGTGATGATCTATAACAATCGTGGGGACTTCATGCAGGGCTTTCGACTTGGCCGATCCGTTAGAGAGCATTTTTTGAAAATGTTGGGGAGTGTGTTGAATGACATAGACCATAGCTTTGTTGACACTGTCTCTACCGAGAGGATCCTGTAGTGGAGGGCTGCGGTGCAGGAGCTTATCAGCATAGGCTTTGCTGTGAAGTTCATTTTGGATTACCTTCGAGAGATTGCCCGGGCTGTTTTCATGAGGAGAGTCCAGCCCACTGTTGATACTATTGACTCGCGCCTTGAGATCCTGAAAAAGGAGGTGGCAGACTTGAAGGGCCATTGCGAGCGTCTTCTTTCCAGTATTGGTGGGTCCGATCATTTTGGAGACCAATCTCTTATTTACGGGCTTCGTTGATGATGATGCAGTTTCTTCCTTGTTTTGTTGTTTTCTTTTTCCTTGTGACTTTTATCTAGTACATTATGCTTTCTCATAGCACTTATTTGGCTAGTTTGCCATGGTTTGGGTTTGTAACTTAACTTTGTGATGTTACGCTTTACGTTTTGCTATGACATATGATGATAATACTTGGTGCTTTTCATTATATCCTGCTGAAAGCAAGTTACAATTTCATGTTGTGACATAGTCACTTGAAAAATGGTAAGATAAAAGGAAACATAAAAGGTTTTTTTTTTTTTTTTTTAAACAAAACAAAGGAAGGGAAAGAGACGGTCATATAAGTTTTCTCCTCAAGCATAATATCGCTTCAACCATTTCCTGTTGATGGGATCCATTAAGTCTTTGCCATCCATCTGAGTCAAACAGTAATACTCGCTTGGGTGTGCTTCCCTTATCACAAGGGGTCCTTCCCACTTTGGTGCAAATTTGGACGGTCCTGCCAGACCTCTTCTAACATAGTCTGCCACTTTCAGAACAAGCTGTCCTTCCACGAACACTCTCTCTCTAGTCATCTTGCCGTAAGTTTCAGTCATTTTTTGTCTATATCTGCGGCAGCGTTCCTGGGCCTTTTCTATTTCTTCATCAAGTCCCTCTAGGTCTTCACACCTTTCTGCCGTGAAGACTTCTTCTTCTTCCCTTCCTTTTTCTTGCATCTTCATGACCCTTAGGGATGGGGTCATTATCTCCGCTGGGCTCACCACTTCAGTCCCATAGACTAAGGAAAAAGGTGAAAAACCTGTGGCTGACTTAGGCGAATTTCTGTAAGCCCAAAGTGCGTCTGGCAGGTGCATTGCCCATCCTCCCGTATACTCCTAACTCATTTTACTTATAATTTTTATAAGGGTTTTTTTTGTTGCCTCCGCTTGCCCATTCCCTTGAGGGTAATAAGGTGATGATCGATGGTGTTTGACTTGGTAGAATTCTAGCATCTTCCTTACTTCACTGTTGACAAAAGGTGTGCCATTTTCACTGATGATTCTGTGGGGTACTCCGAACCTCACGATTATGTTTTCTTTGATAAAGTTTGCCACTGCTTCTCCGGTGGCTTTGCGAAGCGGTACTGCCTCTGCCCATTTAGTAAAATATTCTATAGCCACCAATATCCATATATATCCTCGTGACGGTGGGTTAACCGGTCCTACCAAGTCAAGCCCCCAAGTGTGGAAAGGCCATGGGGTCACCATGCTATGCAAATTCTGTGGATGGGTGTGAATTAAGTTGGCCTGTACTTGGCAACTGTGGCACTTTTTTACAAATTCTGTCATATCCTTCTTCATGGTAGGCCAGTAGTAGCCCATTTGCAGCAGGCACCTGTAAAGTCTTTTCTTCCCCTGGTGTTCCCCGCATTCTCCCAAGTGCACTTCTTTCACCATTTTTTCTGCTTCTTCAGGACTCAGGCACCTCAAGGGGTCCCCATCGTACCCCTTTTTGAAAAGGACCATATTGTGCATGAAGTAGCGTGTCGCCAACCGCTTGAGTTTATATTTTTCACTGTGCTTCTGCGGTAGGATGCCTTCTGTCAGGTACTGCATAAATGGGTCTCTCCAGTCTTCGCAGGTGAACACAACATAACCTTCTTCTCTGCCTGCCGCAAGTTGGCAGGCCTCACACTAAGCTTGGACTTGGTCCGCGTCTTTACCCATGTTTGGCCAATAAAAGCCTGCCCTTTGAAGCCTGCGGTAAAGGCTGACCTCTCCGCAGGATCCGCAAGTTCTATCGTGTACTTCTTTCAGCTTTTTCTGGGCCTCCTCTAGTCTTATACATCTGGTCAAGACCCCACCTGGCATCCTGCGGTACAATTCCCCTTTCACTAGTGCGTAGTCTTTTAGCGCCTTCAGTCCTGCAGCATCATCTTCATTCGCCAGGGCCTTTTTTATAGGAATTCGCCAGTCCCCGTCGCACCGTTCCTCTCGGAATTTCTCCCTCAACGTATCAATTATCGATTCTCTCCTTTTGCTGACCTCTACTCTGGTGCTATCTCCTTCGAATATTATTTGTGAGCCTAGCGCGGCTAACGCGTCCGCAAACCGATTTTCATTCCTGGGGGCGTGCTCTATTTCAAAAGTTGAAAACTTTTCCTCCATTTTCTAGGCCATTGCTCTGTATGGGGCTAGGTTAGGTTCTTTCAGAGAGAAGATCCCTTTGGCCTGGCAAACCACCAAATTCGAATCGCCTAATACCTTTAAGTGTTTGACTCCCATTTTAAGAGCCGTGGCCAGCCCAGTTAGATAGGCTTCGTATTCTGCAATATTGTTTGAACAAGGGAATTCCAATTTGAACAACAGTGCTACCGTTTTGTCTTCTCCATGGTACAAAACTACTCCCACCCCTCCAGATTAGGCGGTGGAGGACCCATCAAATTTCATTACCCAATGCTCTCCAATTTCTCCTGCCATGGCTACTTCCCCCGGAACTTCGTCATCCAGTGGGAACTCTTTCTCGCCTGAAAATTGTGCCAATAAGTCCACTATAGCCTGGCTTTTTACCGCCCTGAGTATCCTCATTCTTAAATCATATTACGACAATTGTAGCAACCATTGGGATATCCTGCCAGAGAGGATCAGTTGCTGCAACAAAGCTTTGATGGCATAGGATTTGGTCATCAGCCACACTTCGTAGGCCAAGAAATAATGGCGCAACCTCTGTGAAGCATATACAATGGCTAAATACGCCCTCTCCGCCCTTGGGTAACGGGTTTCTGCATCCTTCAAGGCATGACTGATATAATATATTGGTTGCTCAATGCCACCTCCATCTTCTTGGGCGATTAATGCACTAATGGCATACGAACTGGTGGCCAAGTAGAGCAACAGTGGCCTCTTGTGAACCGAGACCTGCTCAGAGGCTAGTTATTATTTAAGGGGCTGCACCTGTTTGGACCGAATTTTTTTTTGTTCCAAAATACCCCTACAGTCTATGTTTAAGTAGGGGCAAAACTTGGCAAAAATGCTTCTTTAACTCCTACTAAAACATTGCCTACAAAAGAGGACCGCTCTCCTAATGGTTTTCAAATTACTTTATCCATTTATAAAAAAAAAAAATTAAAATTAAAACAAACACAAGTTTCATGTATTGATAAATAAAAAAAATAAAAATAAAAATAAAAAAACACATATGCTGTTATTGCAAAAAAAACAAAAAACAAAAAACAAAACTTTATACCCACATTTTAGTCACACACAACTCCAAACTTCTACCCAGCAATTTTAAATATTCCCATTGTCATTAAGCAATTATTAACACCGTTTTTTTTTTTTATTTAAATTTTAACCCCACGTTTTAGGGTATTGGATATAAACAAAAATTATCCTTATTTTCCTTTCTTTATCACTACTTTAGATAACTGTCTTTTTTTTTTTCTTTTTCTTTTTTCAATTTTCAAAATAAAACGTTTGAATAAAAAAAAACACAATTTTCTTTGTAAAAACACATATGCCTTACTGATAAATAAATAAAAAAAAAAAAAAAAAGTCGTACATAAATTTGAGACACAAACTCCATATTTCTACCCAGCAGTTTTAAATTCCCCCCTTATCATTAACCGGTTTTTTTCTTCTTTTTAGGGAAGCATTATCATTAAGCAGTTAAGATCACGTTGCTTTTGTTTTTTGGCTAAACATATATTTCTTTTTTTTTTTAGAAGCCAGTTAAACATATATTTCAAGTTTTTCTAAGTTATCATCCAAATTAAAAACTCCTCAATTTTAGCTACAAATTTTACCATTCCACTAATTTCTCCCCACTATCAGCCATTACTTGATCGGTTATTCAATCAGCCCACTACAAAAGCAGTTAACCAAAATTACAATACTTACCCCTACCTCTAGATCACATATAAAATTCTTCTTCTTTTTTTTCTTTTTTTTTCTTTTTTTCGATTGTGGAAGGTACCTTCAATGTTGAAGAGGGGTACTGCACCTCCAGATTACAAATAAAATTGATTTTTACGGTTGTAGAAAAGCGCCTTGAAAGTGTGAAGAGGGGTACTGCGTAGGAGGTATGTGTTTTTCAATGAATGTAACTAATATTTGAATTTTACATATATATTTACCTGTGATATGTATTCTTTCATTCTTTGTGATAATTTCTATTTTTCTTGATCAGGGTCACTAAAGTTTTACAGTCACTATAGAAATAGATACAGGAAAGAGAAACTCTACTTACAAAAACAAAAGATTTTTTCTAATTGTTCCTGCTCAAACAAAAAAAAGCTTTTCTATCTCAACGGTATCTTATTGTACATGGCCCATTTCTTTTTTCTTTTTTCAATAAAGAAATAAACAGTCTTCTAACATTTTTTTTTTTAATCACCATCATTGACCATTTGTAAAATTTGATGAGGATTACGCATTTTGTAGATGGTTTTTGTTGAATTTGGGTAGGTTACTTTTGTTAATCCTTATTCTAATTATAATGACTTTGAAGTGTTTTTCTTTATTTTCATATTTCCTTATCATTATCTTCTTCTTTTTTTCTGTATGATATGCGTTTGTTCGTTAAAGCTTACTCACTACCTTAAAAAATTGGAATATTTATTGCTTTTCTTTGAATACAATATTGCAGTATGTAGAAATTTGTTTATTAAAATAAAAATAAAAAAAACCTTTGATTACAATATTACTGTAAGTAATTTTTTTTTTTTTAAATAACTGTGCAATTTGGATAAGTATTAAACTGTGTTACTCTACTATTGTCCCAAAAAATGAACATATGGAATATTTATTGCTTTTCTTTGAATACAATATTGCAGTATGTAGAACTTTGATTACAATATTACCGCACATTAAACTTTGTTTTTTTTTTTATTATTAATAATTGTGCAATTTGGATAAGTATTAAACTGTGTTACTCTACTATTAACCAAAAAAGATGAACATATTAATTATATTGCAATCTTAATCAATGAAAAAAATAGTATTAAATTTGACAAATTGTTCAATTTGGATAAGATTGCAATATAATTAATATGTTTATAGATTACTTAGAGAAAGTAGTTATATTTAATCCTTACTCTAATTTTTTTTTTTTTTTTTTGTCTTTTTTTTAGGGTGACATGTCAACAATTTTGTTGAATTGCATAGTGGGCACATTGGATGAGTTTGGGTGAGACAGTTTACAAAAATTATTGTATGATTCCAAGCTCACATAAAGTGGTGGTCATCTATCAAGTGGTTGTTAATGACTCCTTTTTGTATATAAGAAAAACTATTTATCCTACCTATGCCTATATTTATCAATTTGTGTAATTATATGTTGGATTCAATTTATTGTTTTTTGAAATATTAATGTACAGTTGAGCTTTATTTTTCTCAATCACATCTCTTCCATATGAAATTAATTAATTATCCCTAACAATTTTCGTGCCTTTCACTACAACTTCTTTTCATTTTTTCAAGAAAATACATTTTAAAAATTAAATGAAATTATTGCTCGCGTGAGAGACTTCCCATAATCACAATCTTATTAAATTATTTAAATTAAAACTATTTAATTTTTTTAAGACATTTGAAACTTTTGTTATGGATGCGGACTTAATGGCTACATATTATGACTAAGTGGCTACCTTTTGGGATTTTTTTTTTTAAAAAAAAAAATAGCCTCTGAGCACGCACGTATTATGACAAAGCGGCTACCTTCTAGGATTTTTAAAAAAAAAACTAGCCTCTGAACAGGCGCTCACGCGCGTGCTCAAAGGCTCTTCTTTTTTTAGATAAGGGTTAATTTAGAGCATCCATTATGAATCACTACATTTTCCAATTACAAAAAAAAACCTAGGGGTGTGATGAAAAATTATTTCACTACACATAATACTCATTACACCCCTAGGTTCTTTTTGTTATTGAAAAATGTAGTGATCCAAAATTATAATGGATGCTCTAAATTAACCCTTACCCAAAAAAAGAAGAGCCTCTGAGCACGCCCGTGAGTGCGTGCTCGGAGGCTAGTATATATTAATGATCTATTAGGTGGAAATATCCCATCTATATATAAACTCCTACCAAAACTCATAATTTGCTGTTTTGAGATTTTATCATCTGGTCGTCTGTTAACACTACTGTTAATGTTGGGAAAAAAAACATTAATTTATAATAAATATTTCAAACTGAATAAATTATCAAAATATTCATAAAATAAAATTTTCAATTTTTTAAAGATATGATAATATTAAATTTATGACATCCGCTTCATGATAATAAATAAAGTCAAGATCGTAATTTGTTATTATGTTTCAATCTTTGTACAAATGAAATTCAATTTTAATTTGATATTAAATAATAAGAGACTTTACCGGTTGGGAACCCACATAAGCGTGTTTATCGTCCACCAGTTAGTTATAATTTTCTTAAACAGTATTGAATATACTCCAGTTTTTTTTATTTTTAACAAAGAGCATAAATTCTAGTACAATTTATTTGTGACTGGGTTTATACAACAAAGAATACCTTGAAAATTATTCCCCCAAAGGACTACACATAAGAGTTCCTGTTTCTAGGGGTTCTTCACAGCTTTCTTGAAATCTCTCACTTATCAATAGAGCCAGTTCACGTCCACCAGTTTTGAATAGACCGAAATACCACAACCAAACGGCTTCATATGCATATCATTCAAGACAACATGAGACATGAAAAATTTGAACATGTCTAATGATCTGTGTAACTCAACTTTTAGTCCGTCTTATCTGAATTCCCCATGTCTCCTATTTGTCAAATGCCATTTTCATGATTTAACATGAACTGTGGAATGGAGCATAAACATCATCAAACACAGCCAAGGTTTGGCAAACCAAAACCAACTCATACAACCTCATGTGATGATGATTTCCTTGTAACAAATTCAAAACGTAGTAAATATAATTTATGCTCACTAACTATTCACTAGTCTATGAGGGAGGCATGTTTGCATAAAGAAGAGAGAAAAAGATTTCAACTTCCGGATCACTTTGAATAATTTGGATGAACCGGTTTTTACTAGGCTCGTAGAGAAGCAAGGGACCCATTTGCGTAACTAGTGACAGAAGCTTGGCCAGTGGCATCCCTGATGTTAGACTGCCTCCAGACCGAGTCCCCATATCCTCTAGTAGAGCATCCAGCACTGCCTTTAACGATATATCAACTACACTCCCAAATTCCGCACTGCAAGAAAAATCATAGCAAAGATTAATTTGAAGCCTAAATTCTGTTTAGACATCCTTCATATTTCAGTCCCCAACTGCTGAAAGAAAAACCAAAACAATAATTTTAGCTGAATATTTGGAAGATTCTTCAAGGACTGAAAACATCAAAATAAAACCTTTTTTTTATTATAGATTAGATAGTAGGGGAGAGGGAGATGAAGTTCGAACCATGGACATGAGATACTATAAATGATGCCATTACCAGTGCGCTATCACTTGAATTAAACTTTAATTCTTGGGGGTGGGGAAGGATGGAAGAAAATGTGCACAAAGTTCACTCAAACCTTTGTTGTTTCAACAAAAGATGAAAAGAGAGAGGAGCCATTTATAGGTTTTTAACAATTTCTTCTCTTCTACTATATGATTGTTTCCAAGCAATCCTGAATTTATAAAAGCCAATGAGGAAATTTGGAAGGGGAAAGTATTGAATTGAAAAAACTTCATATCTTTACTTTTGACAAGGGAGAGGGATCTTCTTCCTATGTTTTCTTCCTACTGTTAACTAGTGCACTAAAGCCATATTGATTGACAACTTTATGCTAGGGGATCATGCAAATCATCGCCACCCTTTTTTTATTAAGTTCTATAACCATATGCATAAATTGTTAGAAATAATAAAGATACCTTGTCAATACTGCCCCCGTCTCCACCATAAGTTGCTCAAATTTAGTAACATCAGAAAGAATTTTGCTGTCACTGCTGGAAGCTGTGGCTAGTCTGTTGAATCTAGCATCCTCAGGCATGATGTAGCTTACCCAGTGATGGGGGCTTCCAATGCTCATGAATCTCTCAAGTATCTGCCTGATAGTTTCATGAAGTACTGTACAGTTGAAGAAATCCTTCAACTGCTTTCTGCACATAAAATGTTTCCAAATTATTAATTATAATTTTACTGGTAAGTTACACTTGCATGCAGTGATTTTTGAACCCACAACCTCACCTTCCATCGATTCTAAAAGGAGAATGATGTGTCATTTTAGCTGGAACTCATTGGCATTTCTGACAGTTAATTTTATAAGATTTCTTTGACACACAGCGTCTTACATGATATAACTGATATCCAATTATTGCCAATAGTTTATGAACCTCGATTTTCAGTAACTTTTGCAGTCAGCAGGAATATCGAAGATTTTCAGGGTAAGTTACTTGGAGGCCAGTCCAACGTGCTTCAGCAATAGTGGGGGCCCAAGGGTCACCACATGATAGATGAAATGTTAAAGGAGGACAGAATTAGCCTAGATTGTCTGATGTTGGCATATTGATAAGTGATAACCATATAAAAAAGGTCATACCCAATGCACAAAACTCCCACTTATGAGGTGTTTGGGAGAGGTTATGGTAAGCATCCTTACCCCCAACTTATTGATGAGGCTGATTCCCATGTACAGTTCCAAATTCAGAAAACCAATTGACAAGATTACATGTCTACAAATCAACTATGTCTTGACATTATGCTTTGATATTGACCACTACAAAGAACAGACGCGCCAATTATTTTCATCTCAATTTTTTTGTTCTTTTACCTAGAACAACTGCCTAATTAGGTTCATCTTCTTTTCTTTTTTTTCCCTATTTTACCAGCCTTTTTCTTCCTTTTCTTGATTAAAGGAGGAAAGAAGTACATCCAGTAATTTTCCATCAACCAAATGATTGAATTAACAAATAAAATCTCAGCTGATTGTCACATTGCCATACAATAACTTGTGGACTCTTAAGATGGTAAATGGTACCTTACCCCTTGAGAATTTCTGTTGCTGCTGCTTGCATATCCGACATCAAGGCAGGCAGACCAAAGTTTGAGAGAAAATCAGCACTAGCCAGAAACTTTTGCTCATCATCTTGGTCAATCATATCAGCATTCTCCTGTATAAAGAACAAAAAGGACCACTTTTAGAGAAGAGGAAATCCCACTTCAGGTCACAGAAAGATTTACAAGAATTAGCATGTAACAGATCCAATGTGATTAGCCTATAATGCTAACATATTACTAATTTAATAATTAGCCATAATACCCATTATATATATTTGCATTGGATGATAATAAGAAAGGTAATGGGGATATACAAAATCTTATAAATCATGCATTTCAAAGAAAGAAATGTTTAATTGAGAATTACAAAGTTCAACACCAGATGCAAAGATTTTAAATTACAAATTTGTACGCCTGTACATAGAAATGAGTTGCTATCTTCGTTTCCACCATATATCTAATACTGCATATCTTCAACATAAGTAAATTGTTAGCAAATTAGGTAGTCAAATCAGCCATCAACTACATCCAAAATCATTAATGTAAAAGGCCCCTCTGCCATAATACCTCATTTACCCAACTATTTAACTCCATTCAATTTGTCAGGTCCAAGGTTTTGTGCATGGGGTTGATGATATTAGTAGCTGAGTGAATACCTAATTAGGTGCCTCCAAAGCTATCAATAAGCATATAATTACTTCAAATAGATAAATTCCTAATGAAATTTTATCCAATCCCTTTGCTTAATCAATCATTCTTTTCTTTGATATTTCATAACTGTATAATTTTATACGTCTTTGGTTTGTTAGTTCTCAGGTTTAAATGCCCTTAGATGGCAGATAACAACTATAAATCTGGGTAATGTATGGAGTCTGTCTACAGCATAGCAGATTCCAAGCTTCAAAAAAGCAGCACCATGTTTGTATGATGGCATTCAGGCAAGATCCGCTGATGTCCATTGTAAACTCAGTTACACTCAACAAGAATCCAAACCAATATTTACTGATTCTGCAACTGCTGGCTAATAGGCCTATTAAGGCAAACGTAAACATGCCAGTCATGAGCAGTATCATCAAAGGAACCAAGTGATGATTGGCAGCAACCAGTAACAACATGCCACTGAAGGCCCACAGATAAATGTACAACCACAAAGATAAAGCAACTTAATCAGAACCATAAAAGGTGGCAGCTTATGTTTGTTCTTTTTTTGAGCTTCTTTATTCCTCTATGCCGAGGGGTGAAGGGGATGATAATCTGACTTGGAAGTTGACTAAGACTGGTGTGTTTGATGTGCGCTCTTACTATAAGCTGTTGTCTGGTCCTCTCGCTGATGTGTTTCCTTGGGAGTGCATTTGGTGGGCAAAGGTGCCTAAACGGGTGTCTTTCTTTTTATGGACAGCAGCTAGGGGTGAGATACTCACCATTGATAATCTAGTTAAGAGAGGTTAGTCCCTGGTTAATAGGTGTTGCTTATGTTGTTGTGATGAGGAATCTGTGGATCATCTTCTACTCTACTGTAAGTTTTCTCATGCTTTATGGAGTGCAATTTTTGAGGTGTTTGGGATTCAGTGGGTAGCTCTCTTCTTTTTGCTTGGATAAATTGGTTTGGAAAGCACCTATCAACTATATGAAATATAGTCCAGGCATGTTTAATGTGGTTAGTTTGGCAAGAACGTAATATTCACACCTTTGAAGACAATGAGAAACCCTTAGACCTCTTAAAATCTCTTCTCCTAGGTAGTTTGTTTTAGTGGGCTCGTATTTAGGGTCTTATGCATTATGTTTCAATTTTTGAATTCTTACAATCTGTTAGCTTTAGTTCTTGAACTTCTTGTAATTGTTTCTTGTTCAGAGTATTTAGCATTGTGAACACGATGTACAATTTTTCCAACAAAAGTCTTATTACCTATTAAAAAAAAAAGACTGAGCTGTGGAAGACATGGGGTCCATCCCAAATAATTCAAGATGACCCCCACCCTCCCTCCAGGCTGCAAATATGATAAAGCAGCAGGTTATATAATGTGAACCCCAGATATTTCTGTCAAAATTATATTTAGCAACTTTAGGAGACATTTTAGATTAAGATGGAATCATCTTGAAGGTGGAATCAGTATATGCCTGGATCATGTTGGCTATGGGTTTGGGTTACAACTACAGGCTGAACTTAAAGATGTGCAAAGCAGTTTGAAAAAATAACGGGAGAGGAAAGCTAATATACAGAGAAAAACGTTAAAGGTTTAGTTTAATGAGTTTACCATGGTGTTATAGCTATTTCATGGAGCATAACTTTGTTATCATGGTTTATATGTACATCTCACTCCAACAAATTTTTAGATTAAGATGTGATTTAGGAGATCTTTCTGGGTTTCATTTGAATTAGATTTTTTTTCTATTCTTTTCATGAAATTTTGTGTAAAAATTTCCACAAATGTTAAGAAATATTGAGCCAATTTGCTTTATTTTCCAGCCTCCCCCCCCCCCCCCCAAACACTTTCTTTTTCCTCTTTCTCTTCCCTTCGCCCTAAAAGTTGGGTTGTCATGTTCTCTCAACCTCCCTACCTTTAATCTTCTACTCTAATTTCCATCTCTAAAAATTCCTCTAGTTTACTTTCTGTGAACACTACAGTGATCTCAAAATTAGTTGGACTGAGATGTACATATAGGCCATGATAACAAAGTTATGCTCCATGAAATAGCTAGATCACCACGGTAAACTCATTAAACTAAACCTTTAACGTTTTCCTCTGTATATTAGCCTTCCTCTCCTGTTATTTTTTCAAACCGCTATGCACATCTTTAAGTTCAGCCCATAGTTGTAACCCAAAACCATAGCCAACATGATCCAGGCATATACTGATTCCACCTTCCACCCATAAATTCTTGAAATTAAAAAATCCTCGCCTAGTGGTGCTTGAGGTTAATGTATACAGCCCTAATTTCTAGTTTGGGGCTGCTCTATATAATGATTCCAATTCACCCATCTAAAAATCCCCCTATTTCTTTCTAAACATCAGAAAATACAGAAGCTTTCTTCTAGATAACAAAATTTCTGCACCACTCACCTTGGTGAAGGTTTTATTTATTTATTTAATACAAGGCACCCAAAAAAAATGCCATGACAAAAGTAGGCCAAGCAAAACAAAGAGATGAAGGAAGTTGTCCACACCATCCAGTAACCAGGAGTTACCAACACTATCCGATAACCAATAAGTAAGAAAAAAGGAAAAAAGGAAAATTGGGCAATGGCAAAGGGCGGATTAAGAGAGGGCAATTGCCCCCTGGAAAGCTGGAAAAAGTAGAAACTATTTTGGGGACTTCCGCCACCCCTCTTCCCCCCCCCCCCCCCCCCCCTCCTTTCTCTCTTCCCCTCTCTTTCTCTCTGGCCATAAGCTGGAAATATGTATGAACTGTCAGTTTATCAAGATTTTAAGGAAATAAATAGACTACCTTCCAAGAATAAAAACATAATTTGGTAATTCTAAAATTTAAGTATAACTTAGTATTAATTATTAATTGTATTATTCTCTCATCACATTACAATACCAAATGCCATGACTTTCCTTTCTTATTTAACTAAAATCATTTTCCACCGGTTTTGGCACTTGCATCTTCTTTTTATTTTGTTAGTAATTCTACTTGTAAAAATGTGAGAAAGGAAAAAATGGAAACCTCTAATGGTTTGATAAAGAGCAAAAGAGTAGTAAAGAATTACGCTGCACTTGCATCATCAAATAAATCAAACAATACTGCTTGCTATTGTTGGACATTTTTTTTTTACTACTGCTTGCTATTTTTTTTTTTTTTTTGATAAGTAATAAATATTCATTGATATCAAAAAGAGAAAAACACCCAAGTACACAGGGGAGATTAAATCAAAAAACGAACATTACAAAAATCAAGAAAATCCAAAATAGAAGAAAAATGATGGTTTCTCCACACAGAGAACCAATCAAGTAAGGTTCTAAAAAAAAGAAGCTTGAGGTCAGGCATGGAACACTCCCTATCTTCAAAAAACCTACTATTTCTCTCCTTCCAAATACACCACATCAAACAATGAGGAACAACCATCCATAAATCTCCATTATGATGGCGACCAAAACGACCTTGCCAGCAAGCCAAAAGCCCAACAACAAAGAATGACATAACCCAACAAACTCCAAATAACCCAAAAACCATATCCCATAACTCCAAAGCAACCGGGCAATGAAGGAAAAGATGGTCAATAGTTTCACTATTACACTTGCACATGTAACACTAATCCAAAATGCAAACCTTTCTTTTCCTTAAGTTGTCAATTGTCAGACAATTCCCCAAGGCTGCGGTCCAAACAAAGAAAGCCACTCTAGAGGGGATCTTCTGCTTCCAAATGCTTTTCCAAGGGAAAAACTGCTCACTATGGCCAACAAGAAGATGGTAGTAAGCACTGACCGTGAACCCCTTACTCTTACAAGGCAGCCAACATCTCTTATCCTCCCCGTTCCCCCTTACAGGAGTGCAATAAATGGAATTGATGAAGCTCCTGAAAGCTTCCAATTCACGGTTATGCACCTCCCTACAAAACTGAAAATCCCAATGTAGGACTCCATTGGTGAACCTCATTAGATCCGCCACACTTGCCTCTTTGCTACGACAAATCCTATATAAGTCAAGATAGCGGTCTGTGAGAGGAGAAGATCCACACCAACGATCTAGCCAAAACTGCACTTTTGAACCATCTCCAATTTCATACATAATAAACCGAGATAAAGAGTGCCACCCTCTTCTAATATTTTTCCACAAACTAACTCCATAAGGACCAAATAAAGAGCTAGAACACCAACCACCCCAATCACAGCCATACTTCACCTCTATCACTTGACGCCAAAGAGCATCCCTTTCTTGCCCAAATCTCCATAACCACTTTCCTAATAAAGCTATATTGAAGGTTCTCAGGTTCCTAATCCCCAACCCACCTGAAGAGAGCGGAGTACACACAGTAGACCAATTAACCAGATGAAATTTGGGCTCGTCTCCTAGGCCACCCCACAGAAAGTCCCGCTGAAGTCTAGCAATTCGGTTGGCCACAGTAGTAGGAATAGGGAATAAAGAAAGAAAATAAGTAGGAAGATTAGAGAGAGTGCTTTTAATTAAAGTGACTCTACCTCCCTTGGATAAATATAATTTTTTCCAACTTGCTAATTTTCTTTCCATCTTCTCTAGAATTGGATTCCAAATAGACTTATCCTTAAATTTTGCCCCCAAAGGAAGACCCAACTACTGCTTGCTATTAAATCACTCATTTAAGATTTGGTATATTTAGTTGACTGTATACCAATATTGAACTTATTTATCCCAAAATTTTGGGCCTATAGTTTAGTTATTGTTATTGACTGTATTTTATGCCCACTGATTGAACTTATTGTTATTATTATTATTATTATCAAATTAGAATTTTATAATCACTAACTACTATAAACTTTTTATTATTAGGGTGCTACTTATAAAACATAAAATCAACAAGCATTGTACATTTAGTTCTATTTTTTACTAAAAGACGGTGTAATCCGAATCAAAGTGAACTCATTTTGGGTTGAATTAAAAAAATGAAAGCTAAGCCTCTTTTTTTTTTTTTTTTTTTTTGGCCAATGAGCTCTAGCTCAACGGGCACCTCCTCCCCTTGTAAGTCCAAAGTGGAGGGTGAGATCATGGGTTCCAAGTGGGAGTGTGCGTGTAAAAATTCTATCAAAAACAAAAAACTTATACAATTTGATTTTAGAATTAATTTTCTTAATTCACTATTTCAATGATTCCTTCCAAACTAAAATCCTAGCTTTGACAATGACATTAATTATTTAAACCAGACCCCAAACAAAGGGAAATAATCTCTGTCCCACTCCATCACAGTCCACCTAAGTCCCTTTATTTATTTATTTCCTCTTTCCTGTTTTTTTTATGTTCAATCTCAGTCAAGGCCAGGCTGATTATGACACACTTCCTGTTACAATAAACTCTGTTGTGAACCGGAAAAATAAAAGATAGTTTAGTCGATTCAAGGTGACTAGACTCCTGAACGTGAGAGAAAGAATAGACTTTTGGGTTAATTTGCTGCTTGCTTCATTCATAATTCTTATGTACATCAATACTAGTGACGAGATAAACCTCATCACAACCAAGTCCTAAAACATAGTATACAACTGCTATTTAAATTTAAATACAAATTGAAATTAAATCCTAATCCTCATCCTAATCTACTGCAGATTATCCAAATTCAAACTTCTTTGACTGCTGCATAATTATTTGCTATTTGGCCTTGGGACACAACATTCCCTTCCCCTACATATGAATCTTGTCCTCAACATTCTGCGACATAGGAATTAATGCTGGCTCACATTGATTGGAGAATACTCAGCCTCGAATTTTCAAGTGTCGAAGGAAAAGGATTATGACCATGGAGACCTGCACCAATTCTTTAACCATTTATGTGAGCACTAGAAACAAAAATATCTTGCCTCCCATACCCATGAACTGATCGGGAATGACAAATTCAATGTGTTCGATTGAGATTGGCTTATTTGAAATCATGAAAAGATCCCTTTGATCAATCCTTTCCACTTCATTGAACCTTTGATCTTCAAACTCAATTTTTGTAGCAAGTGAATCCTCCAACATATTACTTTCTTGAATTGTTGGTGATTCTTAGAGTATGTCGTTATGATTCTCTGAAATTTCATTGGATTCTTGATCCGTTGGGTGTTTCTCAAAGACCTCTAACATTTGATCACACAAATCTTGCATCTTTGCTAATCTTTGGGACATGCTCTTGAGAATCTCTAACATTTGGTTAACATTCTCTGAAAAGATTCCCAAAGTCTCAGGATCAAGGCTCTAATATGAGCTTCACATGATGGATGTCGAAGGATTTTTTTTTTTTTTTTTTTTTTTTATAAATTCTGGTTTGGGATGATTGGCAGTGAGATAGATCATAACACCCTGATGCCAAATGATGTGTACCAAAAAAATAAAGATAACTTAGTCGATTTGAGGTGATTAGACTCCTGAACTTGAGAGGGAGAATAGACTTTTTGGGTTAATTTTCTACTTGCTTCATTCATAATTCCTACATACATAAATACTAGTGAGGAGATAAACCTCATTACAACAAAGTCCTAAAACATAGGATACAACTCCTATTTAAATTTAAATACAAATTGAAATTAAATCATAATCCTCATCCTAATCTACTGCAGATTATTCAAATTCAAACTTCTTATTTTCCATTTGGCCTCGGGATACAACAAACTCCAAGTCTCTGTTGTCATGATTCTACCTTTTTTCTATAAGTAATAAAAATAATATTAGAATGTACCAAATAGAGGCTCAACCCATGTACCCAGGGAGTACACATATTAAGACACATTGATTGACATGGCTGCCCTTATCATGAAGCCACCCCATCCTTCACCGGAAAATGTAGGTCCCCAGACTTCTAATTATCATTTTTCAAATTCCAGCCAAATCACCTTCATATCCCATCAAATACAACTTCTCCAAAAACTCCCAAGGTCACTCCATTCCCAATCAATATAAGGTTTGATAACAGTGAATTTCCAATAAGGGGCCTCCACACACTATATCAATATTTTATTTTCTTCCTTCTTTGCAACTCCAAATCAAGCCATTTTCCTTACCTATAAAAAACCTAGAACCCCATACAATTTGCATAACTGTTAGCCCCCAATAACCCATCAAACAGCCGTTAAGTACCTAATTTCGTTGCTGCCCAGAATTTCTACAACCTTTCATTCTCTTTTTCAGAATTTAATCCACCAAACTTTAAACTTTTCAAACACTAATTCAATTTACAAACCCAAATCCTTTTCCTCAACATAACAAACCCTAAGATTATAACATTTTCCTATCCTAAATCCCACCACAAGCACACGTACATAGATTCCCCAAATCTATCCTACTTTAGTTTTATATTAGTGAAAGATCCTATCTTCTTCTAGACCATCAAATTGTTCATTAATTACAATGGCACCAAATTGATTGCACAATTTACTCAAAAGATTCAAATGTCATTAGGAATTTTGTCACTTGGATTCAAAAAGAAGCTCAACATATCTATTATGGTATTCAAACCGTGAATACTAGTTCCATGCAGATAAAAGCTATGATACACACAATTGGAGCTGCTCACACTGGTGATTATTTCAATCAAGACATCATAAAGCAAGAGTTAGCTCCATCTTCAAACAAAAGAAGTAATGTTAGATGATATTGACAAAGTTTCACAAGAGCAAGAGTACAACGTTGGACTAAATGATGCCAAAAGTAAGAAAGAAAATGCTGATGCTAAGATAGAGCCATATGACCATAACATCAAGGCCAATGATGAGTTTGTTTCCAAACCGGTCCAAATCATTAATCTTGTTATACCATATAAATTCAATGGATGGTGGCAAAGAAAGACTCTTCATTATCCTAAGCAAAATAAACGTTATCACAAGTTCCAGGTTCAAGAAGTCTTATTCTTTAACATTTCAAAATTTGACACCAAGTTTCTCCAACCAGGAATAATAACACACCCAGGAAATAAGAGACATGTTTTCATCTTGATTTTCAATTTTGAAAACCTAGAACTTTTCATAAGTAGCACCAACATTTTTTTGATAGGTAATCAGAAAACTATTATTAATGAGAAAAATCTATCTCCACTATTGTGTTTGGCAAACCTCCCTGACCAATTTGGCAACAAATCAAGAACCCTGCAAGGCTATTGCACCCCAAACAAACACAACACCGGAGAACATAACTCACTAACACAATCATAGTGTAGCAATAATTGACCAACACTATCTCCAGCCTCTTAGATTAACACCTTTTTACAACAATTACTTTTTGAGGCAGTAGCAAAACCAGAATTATTTTAGAATCAATATTTTCAGACTTTGTATTTATCTTATAGGAAATTGGATAATAGTAGACTTTTCTTTGGATAGGGATTAGATTTGAGATTAGATAGGGATTAGTATTTGAGTTCAGTTAGTATAAGTTTTCATTAGTTGTTATCCTTTTATCTTTATTTCCAGGAAGCTCTAGCTCTATATAAAAACTTCAGGTTGTTTATGTTTGAATAGATGATTGATTGATTAATGACATTCAGATTGGAGATTTTCCAATAGTTGGGTGCTGATCCTTGACACCCTAGGTGCCGATGCCTAAGTTTTGGTTGCTTGGTGCTGATTCCAAGCGACCCATAAGTGCTGATTCTTAGGGTTTATTTTTACTTTTCTTATTACTTTTATTTTGACTTGCATCAATTTTGGTATCAGAGCAGAAGATCCACTTTTAAAAAAAAAAAAACAAAAAAAAGTCTTCATCGTCATTTATTACCACCGCAAGAAAAAACCCACCCATCAGAAAACCATCCCTCCCCATCACCCCAAAAAAAAAAGCCCAAAGCGTATCAAGCCCAAAACCAACTTGTGAAGCCCACTACATTAGTTTGACTTCCACAGCTTCAAAGTTTGAAGCTGTGGAATATAGTGCAAATCTATGGCCAGTTACAGTGACACATCCACTCTGCATTTTCAGGTTCAATTATCAATTTTCTGTTGAGATTTGTTCTTTTAGTGCACAATGGTGGCAGTCCAACCACCTATTTTTTATGGATATAAAAATCAAGACCCATGGATTTTCAAATTTTGGATATTTGAGGTGGAACAATTTTTTGCACAAGTGCATTTATCAAATGACAAACAAAAGATGTGGTATGTCAAAACGAGAATTGCTGGAAGAGCTTTAGAGTATTGGAATCATTATGAGAGCCTACACTTTTGAAGACATTGGTCTCTATTACGAGAGATAGAATGAAAGAAGATCTCTGTATTGAATATTTCCCACACTATTTTCACAAGGATCTACAACAACCTTCTCATGGCAATTTACAAGATCAAAGAACAAGTATAAGGCAATGCAACAATGCTCAGGTCTATCATGAAGTATCTGCCATACGCCAAGACCTAAAAGATCTACTGAAAACTGTTGAAGACTTGGTTACTCAAATAAAGGGAAATCAAGTACCATCAGACCTTGTTATTGATAAAGAAGTGCAAGACTGAGGTTTCAATGTTCATGCAATCAAAAGAGTCTACTATAGAGTCTCAACAACAAGAAGCTTCTATACTTGAAGAATCCTCCATAATGCATGAAGATCTACAGCTTGATGAGGTCAAAATTGTTGACATGCCAATTCCACATATTGAGTTTGTGATTCCAGAAAAGTTTCATGAGGTGGAATACAAAGTTTATCTATTTTCAATGTTCCCAAAGAAAATTCCTCAACTGTAGCAAGTGTTATGTGCCAGAATTTTCATCCTTCAAAGCTTTAAAACTCAAGGTCGAGTTTTCTCCAACCAAGGGAGTACGATGCAGGAGCAAAACCAAAATTATTTTAGAATTTATATTTTCATATTTTTGTATTTATCTTATAGGAAATTGGATAATAGTAGACTTTTATTTGGATAGGGATTAGATTTGAGATTAGATAGGTATTAGTATTTGACTTTAGTTAGGATTAGTTTTCATTAGTTGTTATCTTTTATCTCTTTATTTCCTAGAAGCTCTAGCTCTATATAAGAGTCTGGTATATTTGTATTTTTTTTTTTTTTTTTTTTTTTTGGTAAGTAATAAGTTTAATTGTAATAAGTTTTAAAATATAGACGATTGATTAATGAAATTTAGACTGGAGATTTTCCAATAGTTGGGTGCTGAATCCTGACACCTTAGGTGCTGATGCCTAAGTTTTGCTTGGTGATAATTCCAAGCGACCCCTAAGTGCCGATTTTAAGGGTTTATCTCTACTGATACAGGACAAAATAAAAGTAACAAGAAAAGTAAAGATAAACCCTAAGAATTAGCACTTAGGAGTTGCTTGGATCAAGCAAAACTTAGACATTAGCACCTAAGATGTCAGGAATCAACACCCAACTATTGGAAAATCTCCGATCTGAATATCATTAATCAATCAATCGTCTATTCAAACATAAACTACTTGAAGTAAAAATAACCCACTCATCCAAAATAGCATCAATATTTTCTTTACATGCTGGCAAAATGGTTGTTGGTGTTGGATGAATCATAGGGATTTGAGCAAAATCATGTGGTTGGCAATAAACTGCTGGTCCTTTATAAATAGCCAAATTCTCATTATTAAAGATGAAGTCATTTTTGTAACCAGTTTGAAAATCAACAAGACATGCATTTGGTCCAACATGTTTCAACATTTTGAGTGATTCAATACTACAAGCTTGCAATTGCTTACTTGGAACCATGACATAATCCCTTGCTTGAAATTTCATGTAATTTGAATTAGTTTGGATTTTATAGGGATCATCATTTGTTGGAAATTGCTTCCTTACCTCATGATGCTTATATGTTCCTATTGACTCAAGTGTTCTATCATAGGGTGAAAATGGGAGAGTACCTAAAGGCTTCCTAGGCTTGACTTCAAATGGACTCATGCTTTCAGTGATGGAATTTTCACATGCAAGTTGGGTGACATGGGAAATGGAATACATGGAATCCTTGCTCTTTGCCTTTTCTAGACTACTCTCATCGGGCTTCTTGTTAGGTGGTATTATTTGAATGCAACCAAGTTTAAGATTTTCCTCACATTCATCATCTATGACATTGATTTCATCCATGTTGGGTTCATATACTTCTTCTATATCATCCTCTTTATTCTCTTCATGAATAATAAAGGACTTAATGAGGCATCTAGCAGCAATATGACCAAGGCCTTGACATTTAAAGCATTGTAGGCGGGAACCTAGCTTCGATGGCTCACCAACTACTCCTTTTCCTTCATCATCCTTAGCTAATGGTGCACTAATTATGTTGGGCTTGGGAGTGGGTAAGGTGAGTTGAGGCCTAGGGGGTAAGGTGAGTTGAGGCTTGCTACTTGAAGGTAGAGCTGGTGGTGACACTATGGATTTCAGGATACCTCACAAACAGGGATCTAGAAGCTAACTCACAATTTCTAGCAAGTTCATAGTAATGATCTAAGGAAGTGACTCCTTAGATGATCAATTCGTTCATAATGCTAGGATTTAACCCATCCCTAAACCTACAGAATGTTGCAACCTCATCCTCAGCAATTTGACATCGCCTCTAGTACCTTGCCTTAGGCGATTCCATTCATCTAAGAGGGAACTCTTATAAGTTAGGGGAAGATGATTCCTAGAGAGTGTATCTTTCATTTCTGGCCAATTAGTGATGGGAGTTTGATGTCATCACCTAAAGGTATCTTCAAGGTCCTCCTAGAAAAGGTTGGCTCTACCTACTAGTTTCATTTTTGCATACCTAACCTTCTTATCTTCAGCTTAATTATACCAATCAAAAAATTGCTCCATTTGGCGCAACCAATCAATGAAAGTCCATGGATCAGGATGACCATCAAAGGTAGGTGCTTCTATTTTCACTTTTAATATCCTATCTTTAGTTTCCCTAACATCCCTATGGTCATTATGATTACGATAACCTCGCCTACAGGGTGGTGTACCCTCATGGTCAATTTCATTCTCATTCCTTTGGAGGGAAGCCTCTACTGATTCTACTTGAGTGGATAGGTCTTGGAGAACTTTCATTAAATCCCCCAAGGTTGGTTCCATTGGTTCCATGGTGGGCTTGGACTCGAAACTAGACTCAAAACTAAATTGGGATTTGGAAGTAGATTGTGACTTGAAACTTGACACAATGCAACCACAACATATATACATGCAAAGGGTATTCTACATGTGAATGCAAGTGAGACTTGTAAACAAATCCCTAGCAATTTGATGTCCAATATAAAACAAAATCTAACCAAATAGAGTAGGAAAATTAGTCCTTGGCTAAAATTGAAATCCAGTACTTTTGCTCAAAGAATTGAATTTTTTTTATTTATTATTGATTACGACCAACTCCACAATTAATAATAAGGTTTAGCTACTTTGAAGGATTTTGAAACACTTTTTTTTTTTAAATGAGCACAAATGTGGTCAAAGAAATGGGTGCTTTTTTTTTGGACCAGCAATTAAAAATGAAAAACAGAAAGGTGAGGTTCAAGTATATGATAAACAAAAAGGTCAGGTTCAAGTATTGTTTGCGAAAGGTATGTTAACCAAGCACATAGAGAATATATTGACAAAAATTTTGAACTAGAAAATTTAAACTTATGTGGGTCCACTGGGCAGGCTAGCACGTATGAATTAAAGGCAGGCGAGTCTTTTTCTTTTCTCTGTGTGTACTCACAAACAGAAATTCAAAGCACCAGATGGGTCTAAGGTGGCTCGAGTTGATAGTCCCTCGCAATGGGTCTTGGTCAAAGGAGTGGCGTGGAGCAGTCAGATCTGTGCCGAAGCTTGGTCCAGTGATGGCACACGAGGTGAAGGCTTCCAGCGGTGCAGCATTGACAAAGATTGGGCTCGAGGGTCGATGGAGATGGTTTGGTGTTGCGATTGGAACAGGTCAACAGATGGTGATCTAAAGGCTGGACTGTCGTCATCGTGGTGTTGGATGGCGAAACTTGAAATCGCCGTTGGGTCCGCTGCTCATGATGGAGGCTAACAGCGGCGCTGACTTCTTATGGGTCTGATCTGCCTGTGTGGATTATGGGTATTCCTGATACGGGTTTTCTTTATGGCAGATGGCTTTTGTGTTGGTATTGTGGTTTGATGGGATGAGAAAACACAGCAAGGATTTTTTTTTTTTTTTTTTAAATGAATCAATTTGGCTTTGATACCAAAATTGATGCAGGACAAAATAAAAGTAACAGGAAAA
The DNA here is from genome assembly GCA_032727855.1 of Quercus ilex subsp. ballota. Classification (NCBI taxonomy): domain Eukaryota; kingdom Viridiplantae; phylum Streptophyta; class Magnoliopsida; order Fagales; family Fagaceae; genus Quercus; species Quercus ilex. Next base: position 27,544,800 of record CM064917.1, read on the forward strand.
GTAAAAATAAACCCTAAGAATCTGCACTTTGAGGTTGCTTGGAATTAGCACCAAGCAAAACTTAGGCATCAGCACCTAAGGTATTAGGAATCAGCACCCAACTATTGGAAAATCTCCAATCTGAATATCATTAATCAATCAATTGCCTATTCAAACATAAACTACCTAAAACCTTTATATAGAGCTAGAGCTTCCAGGAAATAAAGAGATAAAAAGATAACAACATACCAAAACTAATCCTAACTGAACTCAAATACTAATACCTATCTAATCTCAAAATTAACACAGGAATCCTAAACTAATCTGACTACATAAGAAATCCAATCTAATAAGGTGTGTTGTCCTCGTCATTTACTTTTCTTGTTACTTTTATTTTGTCTTGCATTACTTATCAAAAAAAAATTTTGTCTTGCGTCACTCTTCTTCTTCTTAGATTATCCAGTGTAAAAATCTTCCCCAAGCCAATGAGATATGGCTCAACTAGCACTTTTCCTCCCATAACAACGGGATGGAGAGTGAGGTTGTGGTTTAAAGACCCACCGGGTGCTTCTATAACTTAGGGAGAAAGAGAAAGAATCTTCCCCAATGTTGCGGCCCATGTAAAGAACACTACTTTAAGACGAAATTTAACCTTTCATGTACTTTTCCACGGGAAGTATTGCACATCACCAGTACTAATCAGCATATAGAAAGATTTCACCCCATATATTTTTCTACCTGTTAGCAACCAAATAATATCAAACCAGCCAAAAAATACCTATTTTTGCTGCTACTTAGAATTTCTATAACCATTTATCCACCAAAAACAGCAGTACACAGGTTTGACTTCGTGAATCAGCCTCTCCAAAAAAAAAATTAGGGGTAAAACTGCTTGCCATGACCTCTCCAAAACCCCACAAAAGTGTGAGCTTTGTACACTGTGTACGACCTTTTTTAAATATAAAAGATTATTACAAAGAGGAGAAACCTAAGTATAAAATAGACAAAGGATACTCCAACAGAACTGCAATGAAGTATCATCAAGAAAATCTACTTTTTTTTTTTTTTAGCATTCAGAAAGGTGGAGGTGCCAAACACACTATTCATATAACTTATGGAAAAAAATATGGATTTCAAATCAAGAGTAGATGACTCAATGCTGTTGAAGGTAAGATTATTTCTCTCCTTCCAAACCGTTCACATAGAGCAAAGCTAAACAGCACTCCTAGTTGCTCCATTTCTCTGCCTTCCATACATTTCTTTACAACAGAAAATCACATCAAACACCTTCTAAGGCGTCACCCATTTAATCCCAACAATCACAAAAGCAAAAGACCACAAGTCCTTGGCCAGAGCTCAATGAAGCAGTAAGTGATCAAGGGATTTCCATGTGGTCCTCTGTTTCAACCACTAAAATTCAAACTTTTTAAACCCTGATTCAATATGCAAAATCTAAATCCTTGCTTTCACCATAATAAACCCCAAGATTATAACTGCTACTATCCTAAAGCTCACAAGCACACATAAACAAATTTCCCCAATCCACCCTACATAAACTTTCTACGGAAAGTAAATTACTTGTATTATATTCTACTTTTAGTAAAATACTACATTTTAGAAAGTTCAAAATCCATAATTAACCCACCATCTATAGCAATGTTACTAATTTAAATTATTCTAAATGTTTATACTATATGCATATGATGGATGAGCATCAAGAAATGACTACATACAAAGGTGAAAGGACTGAAACTATTTCAGGCATATGGTGAAGTCTCAATGGACAGTGCTAATGGGAGTAGTTTAGCCATGAAAGTTGAAGTCCACAACCCAACTATTAATTGATAATCTAAACACTATATTTCCTGTTACTTAATAACAAAATAGCAAGGATGATTATATCATTATAGGAAGAAAACTTATCCATAAGCAAAGAAATCAGTTGCGCTAGATTACATAAGTTGAGAATAATTCTGTAAGGATTTGCAAAATGTGTCCAGCTAGAACAAAATGTACACATAATTATAGATACCAGAAGCTCTGATGAACAAAAGTAAGTGTTGAGTGTTTGGATAAATAATTTAATATAAAAAGGGAAAAGGCAGCAGGCTCTTACAAGGAAATAGGAGCTTTCAAAACCACGTGCAGTATCAATATATAAATGTCTCCCCAATATGTTGACCTGAACTCTAATGTATAAGCTCAGCATTGTCATTGCCCAAAGGGACAACGCCATCCTTGTAAAACCTAAGAAAATGTTATGTCCAATACATGCTAGGTTAATCATAAGATCCTTGAGACAGTGAGATTAAAGAAAACCTAGAAGCTAGTATGTTACAAGCACAATAATATATATATATATATATATATATGTAAAAAACAATAATATATTCATACTTATAATTTTGAGTCTATCCCACAGTTCAATTTTCTCTGAATGCGTCAAACTGTTTGGTTGATTCTTCGCATTCTGGAGCCTCTCAAGAAGCTGAGAAAGGTCCAACTCTTCTGCTATCCGACTACTTAAATGATGCATTACATGAGGCAACGTTGTCGTATCAGCTATTCTTTGAATATTCTCAAAATGGGCTTGCATTCTATCAATATCAACAAAGAAATCAACAATATTAGAAACCAAAAATACACGTACTTCTGGAAATACAATGTTCATGATACCAATGAAACAAAAACATGATGAGATTGCATTTCTCTTAACTGGGCCTTAATGAATCTTTCGCCTTCCCGCTCATCTGCGAGTTCTCTCTCCATCTCAGCAAGCTTGCGCGTGTGAGCATCATACAGTTTATACAAGAAATACCCACTTCCTAAAACTCCAACTGTAACAAAAGCCTTCCTCCTGTGCCTTCTCCAAAAATCCCTAGTTTCACAATTAAATACACATATCAATGGCGAGTAATTGGATCACATAAAAGTTTATCTCTGACAAAACCCAATAATAATACCACAGACAGGTAAAAAGAACAAGCATATAAGCACAGGAACACTCATTTCCTACAAACCCTTACAAAAACAACAAAGAAATTGTCCTAGTTCTACTATTAAACGGACAAATTCAAAAAACCCAGCCGAGGAAAAAGGGCAAAAAAAGCAATAAACAAACAATTTAACAGATACCCAGATGAGAAAAACCAATATAGGAATGAAAACTGACCTTAACGTGGAAAGCATTTTGCAGCTATGGAACCCAAATATCCATTGCTAGGCCTTGGCTTCTGGGGAAGCCATTTGGATTTTTGCACAACAGAAATAAACCAATGGAAAACAGAGATATATAAGACAGAGAATTGTTTCAAGGAAAATATTATAGAGAAAGGAGAAAGGAGAAAGCAGTTTCTCGTTTGGATGGAAAAGCAGTCTTGGGAAAAGCCGCAACAATACGAGAGAGAGAGAGAGAGTACAAGTATACAAGGAGCTAGACTTATATATATGTTATATATCTTGACTCAAGGGTTTAGAATTGAAGTAGAGTGTAGAATACAGACTCCTGAGAATGCAACCTCAAAAATTAGGAGAGAGGCGTGGGTCATTAGCTGTTGGAACCGGAATCAATCTTGTCTTTAAGATAACCTGACAAAATTGGTGTTTTCTTTTCTTTTCTTTTTTAAATATTATTAATATATATATATATATATATATATTTTTTTTTTTTAAATAAGGAATACCTTTAATTAGTTAAACTATTTATGAAACGTCCCAAAAACCTCATAAACCGATTGAAGTGGATTAAATCTAGGACATTTGAGTTTATATAATCCTAACTAATAGGTTCATCACTTGAATTTGTCGTGTGGGCTACTATATTATTTAATATTATTGTGTAACTACTCGTGAACTCATACAATGTATTGAAAAAATTAACATGATATGATTTTTTTCTCTTTTAATTTTTTTTTAAATTGGAAATTTAATAATTATGGTAGTTATAAATAGAGATTTATTATTATTGTGTTTTTATATGAAACTTATTCACACAATTCATAGGGTTCAACATGTAATTGATTTTTCATTTGTATTTAATTAGTTTATTTTAATCACTATCAACTACTTAATCTATTATTTATCACAACAAATATTATAATAAGCCAAGATTTTAATATAGTGTTTAAATATAAAATAGATTTAAAGTCAATTACAAAATTTATATTAGAATTTCATTCAAAACAAATTTATATTAGAATAAGAATGTATAAAATTGTGAGACCTCATAAGCTTTCATGACAAAATATTATGAGATCAACAAAATATAAAATGTCTTCATAAAAATAAATTTGATATATAAAAATATATTTGACATTTAGCTGATCTCATCTACAAAATGTCAACATGTAATTGATTTTTCATATGTATTTAATTAGTTTATTTTAAATTTTAATCACTATCAACTACTTAATCTATTATTTATCACAAAATATATATATTAAGCCAAGATTTTAATATAGTGTTTAAATATAGAATAGATTTTAAGTCGATCACAAAATTTATATTAGAATTTCATTCAAAACAAATTTATATTAGAATAATAATGTGTAAAATTGTCAGACCTCATAAGCTTCCATTGCAAAATATTATGAGATCGACCAAATATAAAATGTCTTCATAAAAAAAAATTGATATATAAAAATACATTTGACATTTAGTTGATCTCATCTACAAAATGTCAAATGTCTTTGGTTTTGTATATAACTAGTCAAAAACCTTGCAATGAAAGGGAAAATTTAACAAAATATTGTTTTTCTTTTAAATTTTTTTTTTTTTTTTTTTTGTTCTTAGATAATATAATCTCATCATATAATTTCAAATAACAACAGATATGTTTAGGATTCAAATCCCTCATCTCTCAACTATTGAATTATTAAAAAATATATTTTATGTTCAATTTTGTATATATTAACTCTATCTACGATTTTTAATTAATTTGTATATTGTACAGACATATTATAACAAATGAATAAAATTTTCAACTATAGGTAGCTAAAACATATTTTTAATTTTTGTTCATGCTATATTATACTCTTTTAATTTTTAATTTTTAAATGAAAGTTGATAATTATGATAATTATAACTAGACATTTATTATGATTGTGTTTGAACATAAAACTATACATTCTTTCTAGTATTATTCATTTATTATGATTCTGTTTTATATAAATTTATATAATCTACTATCTAAAGAAAATATGAAAAATCAAGATTTTAATTGAGGGTTTAAATTTGGAGTAAAATTTAAATTCGATTTGAAAGTATATATAATAGAAAAATGGCATGTAAAATTATGAGGTCTCAAAAGTTTATATGACATCTATATTTATATTATATATAAGATGATTCCCCTCTTTCAACTAAACTTTTACATGATTCAAAAGTGCCATCATTAATGAAGGGTAACTTCATTTAGAAATAGGGTCATAAATGTCAAATAAAAATTTTCATTTTGAATTCAAAAAGAGAATTCCTAAAATTTAGAATTTTTTTTCCCTTCACATTCAAAAAATAAATTACAACTACTACTTATCTCTAAAGTTTATCATTTTTATTTGTTTGAAACAAATTTAAAAAAAAATTCTAAGTTATAATAGATGCAAATTATTAATCTTTACCCAAAAAAATAGAAGAGCCTCACGCGCGTGCTCAGAGGCTAATAATATTATAGGGTCAACCAAAATTCAAGGGGCTTCAATTTATATATATTATAAACATAGATATAGATATAGATTCCTAGCTCTTCTCATAAAAAAATCCTAGCTCATTATTTGTCCTAAAAATTAATAAATTTACATTTTAAATCCTATATAATTTATAGTTATAACATATTAAAACAAATCATTTTAAAAGTAATAATTTAAACCCTGAAGTTAAAAAAAAAAAAAAAGGGGTAAAACAATACATTATAGTTTCAAAATTAATAAATCTAACACTTTGATTTCATAATTCAATATATATTAAATCTCAAATATAATGTTATTCCACTTAAATATGTTGATATTTAATTAGTTTTTTTCTTTTAATATCAAGGTCTAATTTATACTTTTGAATTTATAAGGTTTAATTTGTTACATTTTAAAATCTCAATTCAATGTGGGTTCCATTTTATTCTTTAAAAAAATATCAAATTTGGCATAACTTAAATCTCAAAAAAAATTGTGGGCTCCATTTATATTAACTGATAAAGTCTTTTGTCGTTTATAAGAAATATGAGGTTTAAACCTTGCAATCATCATGGAGCTAACATCATAGGTTGAAAATCTATCATCTATATCTTCTATATTACTAATAACAGGATTCCTATTTGAGTTTCATCATTTTGCGTACTAAAATATCCTCACACAAATTTTTAAATACTAAAAAATAATCCTATCTTTTAGTTAAATAATTTTAAATTTAAAAACTCAAATTGGTTAAAAGAGTAATTTACTTCTTCTTTTTTAAGTTCCTAAATTTTAGGCTGTCAAACTTTTATCAACTCTATGTAGAGAAGGATCATAAAAATTAGGACACTATCTCTATTTCACTTTTTAAGATTATTTCACTAAACCCAAAATATAAAATATAAAAAAGAGTCTCATTGCACGTGCAAAACGCATGTAATAAGGCTAGTATCTATTCAAAATATATATCAATTAATTTGTTAGTTTTGAAATTATAGAGTTTAGTTTGTTACACTCGAGAAATATAATGTTTAAAAGGAGTTTATATATATATATATATATATATATGGGTCATTCTACGATACTCCCTATTTGTTTTGGGGGTACAGTACCCTCCCTGATCCTAACCATTAATTTATCATTGTTTCAATCCTGACCATTCATTTAATTTTAATGCAAACCGGTTACTAGTAAAGTAGCTCAGTGTATATAAACTAAAAAATTTTTAGATGGTTTCTATTTTAGCTTTTTCTCTTGCATTCTCTTCTTCTTCCTCTAGTTCTCCGATTCTTTCTTCTTCCTTTCTCAAATTTTGCTCTTGCGTTCACTCCATCCCCTTATATTCATGGTCACATTATATTCTTGTTTTTCTATCATTCTAGGTATGATAGAAAAAGCTACAAAATTTTACAAAGGTTTCCGATCTACAAAGCAGAAGCAACTTGAAGATAGAGATAGGTTGTTGCAAGTAATTCGTCTCTACAATACGATTCTATCATTTCTTACCCTATTCAATGGGGAGAAATCATAGGACTTGAGATCAAGAAGTGATTTTCATGGCAAAAAAATCCTGCTTCAAGAAAACAAATCCATATCCAGCAGAAAAAATTTCCGACTCTAACCATCCTCAAGTTGGTATTTCTTAGTTTAGATCACTACCTCTAGATTGGCAAAATATGGGTTCTTTAATTGTTTGTAGTTCATGTATCTGTTTGGGAAAAAAATATTTCTTTTGTTTTTTCAATTCAATTAATAATAGAAATTTATGCCATGTAATTGATATTTGACATGTACATATTATTACCTTTTTAATTTTTGCTATTCAACTAGCGATTATGGACTGGCTATGATTTGTTGAGCTTCGTTAAGTAGCTCTCTATCTTTACAAAGACTACCGATCACACATACAATAGGTCAATCCATTTGAAACCTTTTCCCCCCACCACTTTGATTCTTTCATTCCTTCTTTTTTGATTGTGTTCACTCGATAAACTTCTTCCAATTTCTTGTCCTGATTTTTTAATAGAAGAACATCCTAATGAGGTTAGATTTTTTAGGTTCGAGGACATGAAAGCAAAATGTCCATAAGGTTCTTTTCCTCTATTTCTTCTTTTGATTTTCTTGGATTTTATGATGTGAGAAGATTATGTTTAATTGTGATTGAGTTAGTAAATAGGATTTAGGATGGAGGAATTTTTTGCATTTAAAGTTTGGGTTTTTTTTTTTTTTTTTTTTTTTTTAAGAGTGCTTATGCATATATGTGTTTGTAAAAATGCCAAAAAGGGCTTTTGTTTTTTTTTGTTTATTTTTTTTTTCCTCTATGCATAATGTTTCCTTTCCTTAGTTATTTAATAGGCCATTGTAATGTTTTTGATGTGTTTGGATTTGGTTAGCTTCTTGTCATGGCAATAGCTATGCTTTGCCATGCTTGGCCGAGCTTTGCATTTGAGCTTGAGGATAATGTCTTAATTCTTCCAGAAAAGAAAGAAAATCATGTCTAGTATTCTATGTTAATGATTTGCTTGTGTTCTTAGTGTTTTTGTAGAGAAATAGCCTTGATTGGTCCAAAAGTCTACATGTGGAAACCATTATGATGACTATTATCATCATCATCATCATCGTAGTTTCCATATGTAAACCTTTGAAAATGATAATAAACAGTCAAAATAAGAACTTATGGAACCTTGGTATGAAAGTAGTAATAATTCTAGAGACTTACAACATCTTTCTTCCAAAAAAAAATAGAAACAAACTGTCCTAACAGACATAGTAATTCAACAACAAAAAAAATGATGCAGTAATTCATAAAATCAGAGAACTTAAATAGTTTGCATTTTTGCAATAAATATTATATTGATGGGTACAACAATGTTTGCACTATAATTTTCATCTAGGACTTCAAAATATGAGGATAGTTATGCAAAATGCAAAAGAACTCTTAAGGTTAATGTCCATGAGATTTGCCTCTCATTAAATGGCAATAATAGTTGCTCTATTTGCCAATACAGTCAGGTGACTTCTACACTAAATTGGTATCAAGAATACTGTTGATATTGTAGACACTAGATTTTGCACCTATAATTTAATCTAGGAAGATGACTAGAGTGATCATTCATATACCCAAAATTTAGAGTTGCATTACTTGTATTAATTCATTCATTTCATATCATAAAAATGATCTTAAGATTCTAACGGTCATGACGGTATGTCCGATTTCCAAATTGAACCGTTAGATTGAAAGATATCTTATTATTAAGTTTGCATGGTCTACATGCATTTTGTTTGGGTGGAACCAATCACGTATGATTAATTTAAATTAATTCTGATTAGTTGGACAATTAAAATTAATTAAATAATTTTGTGATTGGTTGTTAGTTAGTATCAAAAATAGACTTGCTTGCATGGGAATAAAGTGGATAATCAGATAACAAAGAAATTGTCAATCAAGACTTTTTTTGGAGTGTTTATCTATAAGATAATTATCACTTTAAAGACTTGAATATCTAGAAAAGGGGATTAATTTTTAGAATACGAATTAAAAATGCATCTAAGTGTAATTCCTGGCTCAAAAATCCTCAAAAAATGAGTCCAAATTGGACCAAAATTCAAACGCGGGTTTGGCACCCAAGAGGGCCATTCGGCACTTATCAAGTGCCAATTGGCACAAAATTGTGGCTCGGCCCGAGGACTCCTAGATTGAGATAAACCTTACATTTTTCGATTTTTTAGAGATGAGGACACGTCCAATTCATAGTTGATCATTCAGCTAATTTTTCAAAGCATTCCAACCTCTATAAATATGGGGATGCCTCTCAAAATTCAACACACTTTCTGACCCCCCCCCCCCCCCTCTTTCTGGCTCTTCTCTTCTGATTTTTCAAGTCCCCTTACGTTAAAGACGTTTTGGAGGCTCTTGCCTTAGGAATTTCTTTTTTGTAAGTAAAGTATTTTAGGCTTCAAAGAGTTGAATAAATTTTTTTGAATCCTAAAATATTATTTCAACTAGAAGAGCACGCTCATGCAAGAGGTATTCTATTTTTTTCTTTTCTTTCTTTTCTTCTCCATTAGTTTTGTTGATGATGCATGAATATGTTTAATATGTTTTATTATTTCTTGCTCTTAATTTACAATTACCATGTTCTGCTTGAATTTTTCTTTAACATGTTCTTAGATGATTACTTATTGTGGTTCTCTTTCTTAAATTTCAAAATCTGCTAATGTCTATCAAAGATTTCTTTAAAAAACTAAAAAAAAAACTGATCTGATCTTTCAGATCTGATTTTTGAAAACTAAAAAAACCTATCTGATTTTTCAAAACTAAAAAAATCGATCTGATCTTTCAAATCTGATTTTTCTAAACTAAAAAAAAAAAAAACTGATCTGATCTTTCAGATCTGATTTTTCAAAACTAAAAAAAAACTAATATGATCTTTTGTATCTGATTGTTCTAAACTAAAAAAACTGATCTGATCTTTCAGATCTGATTTTTCAAAGCTAAAAAATAAAAAATAAAAAACTGATCTAGTCTTTTAGATTTGATTTTTCTAAACTAAAAAAACTGATCTAATCTTTCAGATCTGATTTTTCAAAACTAAAAAAACTGATATAATCTTTCAAATCTGATTTTTCTAAACTAAAAAAACTGATCTGATCTTTCAAATCTGATTTTTCAAAACTAAAAAAAAAAAACTAATTTGATCTTTCAGATCTAATTTTTCAAAACTAAAAAAAATTGATTTGATTTTTCAAGTTTGATTTTTTTTTTTTAAATTCAAAACTGATCTGTATTTTTCAAATCTAATCTATATTTTCATTAAATACAGATTTGATTTTTTTTTTTAAAACTCCAAAACTGATCTGTATTTTCATTAAATACAGATCTGATTTAAAAAACAAAAAGTTTTCTTTGATACAAAACTGCAGATTTTGAAATTTAATGAAAGGATTGAAAGTTAGTTTGTAGTTTTTTGATGAATGTGATGCATGTGTAATAAATTCATTGTATGAATGTGGATCCTCTTTCAAAACGATTTTTGTTTTTATTTTTTATTCATAAAAAACAGATCTGATTTTTCTTGATAAAATCATTTTTTTTTTAACTTTACACAAAAACAGATCAAACCCTTTTTAATGAAAATCTTATTTTTTTTATTCATGAAAACGGACCTAATTTTTCTTTGCAAATCAAAATTTTCTTTTAAACGCAAAACAAATCTGAATTTTCTTAAAAAAAGAGGAGACATCTATAAGGTAAATTTATTTGAATTAATTTTAGTCAAGTGTCTGTCATGTATGCTCAACATATCATTCACATCATGCAAAAAAAGGGTATATTGGTCATTAGAGTCTAGAAGACCAGACTTTGTCTGGGCGGAATGGGTGCCTAACACCTTCCCATTCCGTAACCTAACCCCCGAGTTTAGGATTTTTGGATAGGTAGATTAGTGTTTTGTCTTTCTTTAATTTTGGTAGATTGTAACTTGGACCAAAAAGTTTTGTATTCTTTTGCATAGATTGTAACTAGGACCCAAAGCCTTGTAAGGTTTAATTTATCAAAATTGTAATGTTCTTTATTCAATCAATAACATTCATAGTATTCTATATTTAGTTTTTTCTTTTTCTTTTTTGATATAAAAAAATAAGTGGCGACTCCACATCACTTACCCAAAAATAGAGGTGCCTTAAAAGCACTCAAATCTCTTTTTTGAGAGCACCCCTAAATTAGTGCGGTCTCTCACAGATATCAAAGACAAAAGTTCAAGTTATATAACATACAATTCTTCAACTGGCTCAAGAAATTTGTTGTGTTCTGAAGGGTGCACTAGTTGGTCCACACAAAGGGAGTAGCCGTTTATACAATACATCTTGTACTAGTTTAGAAAGCTCTCTGTGTGTGCATGGTTGGTTTGATCAAGTTTTTTGCGCACTAACTGTTAATAACTTCTTTATCTGTTCATACTTTCAAAGAATAAGTTGCAACAAAAAAACCAAATCAACCTGCAAAACAAGAAGAAGAAATCTCATCACAAGAAAATCTCTGGTTTCCAAGAAATCTGGTGGCTCTACCATCTTTAAAATTTTTAAATTTTAACTGTTTTCATATTTCAGGTAATATATTTAACTACAACAAAAGTGGGCTATGGTGACGAAACTTTTCATCACAATATGTCCTTATTTTGTCACTGAAGACATATGCTAACAAAATCACATTCGTCACCTAAGCCCCGTCACCGAATGTCCTGGTGACGAAAATTTTTGGACATTTTTGTCCTTTTTTTAAGATTTAGGGGATATTTTGGTAAATTTAAAGGATTTTAGGAGTACTTTGGTTATTTTTAAGTTTTAGGAGCATTTTGGTAATTTTGATTATTAGGTGAGTTGGGGTTTACCCATAAAAATTGGGTTGGGTTAGGTATGGGTTAAAAGTAATTAGTTAAATAGGAAATAAATGGGTAAATGAGTTTTATGTACCCAAAAAAATAAAATAAAATAAATTAAGCACTCTATCACCCAAAATACATAACGCGCGCCCTAATTTTTTTTACTAGCAGTGACGAAACCTTATTTCATCACTAATGAAACCTAATTTTTTTACCAATAGTGACGAAAACTTATTTTGTCACCAATGAAATCTAAATCTTATATATTGGGTGACGAAATTAGTATTTCGTTACCTTTTATCTGTATTTGGTGACGCAAACCTTTCGTCACCATAGATATCACTTTTGGTGACGAAACTGTTCATCGCCATACACAACAATACAGCCCGCGCCAAAAAAAAAAAACCTATGGTGCCTTTTAATTCCATTAGCTATAGTGACGAAAAACCTATTTCGTCACCAATATGAATATCTTTAGTGACGAAATACTGATTTCGTCACCGTAGTATAATATTTTATCAAAATCGGTGACAAATTTTTGTTTTCCTCACCGAATGTTATCAATTAGTGATGAATTTAGTTTTCCTCACTAGATTTTGTCACCATAACCCACATTTGTTGTAGTGTTTATTGGAAGTAAATTTTACAATTTTCACATAATATGCTTAAACTGCTTCTTTATCAACAATGTCTACTTATTGTAGGAGAACTAGTCGGAACTTTTGCGATGCAAGTTGGCATCAAATCTAGTGCTTTCAAAAGAAAATGAACAATGTTCCAAAATTATAGAAAGTGCTAGAAAAATTCCACTACATGATTATTTTCGGTCACTCAAATGATAGTGATTTTATAAATTATTGATTGAATTTTCAGGAAAATGCTGCAATTTAGTGAATTTTCTTTTTTGTAAAAGGGAGATTGAATTTTTATCATTAATGATCACAAACGTATGTGTTGTGTGCACACATGCAATGTAGTTGATAATTAGATTTGTGAAGAATTGAAAAATTAAATTTGTTGTGGTGCTTTATGTGACACCATTCAGAGCAGTGGCATTTCAACCTTGCTATCTCTTTTGACCTTTCAACCTTGCTATCTCTTGTGACCCTAGGGGCTGAAACTTATCATTATTCTTGAAATGATAAACAACGAAGGACAATTATTTGATAAATTTTTTTAAATAATCAAAGTTTGACCAAGGCCACCATTTCTCAAGGCTCTCACACTTTCATATATAAGAATTCTTGGAGTTTATAAAACAACTTCATCAAGAAATACAAGAGATATATAATGTTTGGAATGCTTCTTTACAAGTGGTCATTCACCGCATCATATTATTTATGATACTAATACATATGTCAATAATATGGTCATATGTGATATTTGTACTGCCCAATGTGACGATGGAACTATCAAATGTGAGAAAAAAATAGGACACCACCGAATGTAACAAAAATACGGCTAGAAGTGATGTTGGTGCTACCCAATGTAATAATGGAACTGTTAAATGTGAGAAAAAAAATAGGTTACCACTGAATGTGACAAAAGTACAGTTAGATGTAATATTAGTATTGCCTAATGTGACAATGAAACCATTAAATGTGAGAAAAAATAAAGGAACCACTGAATGTGACAAAAGTAAAGTCACATGTGATATTGGTATTTCACAATGTGAGGATGGAACAATCAAATGTGAGAAAAAAAAATAATGGAACCACTAAATGTGACAAAAGTATTGTCAAATGTGATGTTGCTACTGCCGAATGTGACAATGGAACTATCAAATGTGAGAAAAAAAATAAGAAAACCACCAAATGTGACAAAAGAATAGTCATATGTGATGCTGGAACTGCACAATATGAGGATGAAATTGTCAAATATTAGGGGAAAAAAAAAGGAATCACAAAATGTGACAAAAGTACTGTCAAATGTGATGTTAGAATGGCACAACGTGAGAATAGAACCGTCAAATGTGAGAAAAAATAAAGGAACCACGGAATGTGACAAAAGAATTGTCACATGTGATATGGGAACTATACAATGTGAGGATGAAACCGTCAAATGTGAGAAAGAATAAAGGAACCACGAAATGTGTCAAAAGAACTGTTGTGAGCATGCCTTTTTCTTCAGCACACCAGCCCAAGGATCCTGGGCCAAATAATTGTAGTTCGGTAGACTGGGCTTGGTTCACCGTAGCTAAAGGGAGCTGTTTAAAAACCAAGTGGTGCACAGGGCAAGCTTCCTACAATACACATAAACTAGCAAAGAAAAACGAGAATATTTGTATTGAACAATAATGAAAACAGCAAAGGAGTGCAAAGTATTCAGGAAATACACAAAACAAATTGTCAGGGATCCTCGGATTAATGAGAGGTATTTTATTAATTTTCTTTGATTATAGTTACAATGTGCTCACTAAGACGTGATACAAGGTTCAAATAAGTTCAAAAATTACAGGCTTTGATGGCTATCTAAGCCTCTAAGACTTGCAAAGTTTGAATCCTTTTGAATTCGAGTATGTGCTATAATGGCTGTTTTTGGGATACCGGAAGATGTTTCTTTGTTTTCCTTGAATTTGACAGAGTTCTCTCAATGATTCTGTTATGATCTCCTTACTGCTTCTTGCCTTCAACGTTGGTTGCTTCTTTCTTTTATAGTGTGACTCTAGGGCTCCGGGGTACCCGAGATTTCTCTCTTTTGCCCCTCACTGGGTACCAGAGCTCGTTTTGTGCCTATCACTCAGAAGGCTGAGCCTTTCCCTGTTTCTCATAATCTCCTCCTTTAGGTGCTGTTTCTTCGAAAGCCCATGGCTGACTTTCCATTCCAAGGTGTGCTTAAGGAGCTGTTCTCAATTTCACGTTCCTCAAAACTTCTTACCTTTTCAGACCCAGCTTTTTGATCGTCCTCCCTTTTGTCATTTTTCCCAAGTGAGCGGAATTCATTTCTGCTGGGTTGAAAGTTTCCTTCCAGCCACTTCCACTTATAGTTTCTCATTCTGGGTTCCTTGAGGTACCACTCCTTTGTTCATGAATGGTTGCTTTATACCTTCTGATTCCTTACTGTATCACTGGGCGCTTAAGAGGGACCCGTCTGTCCTTCGTTCTTTGTGCTCTTTGGTACTTTCCTTTGAGCTGTTTCAATCCTATTTAGGTTGTGTTATGCATCCCAGGGATCCCGGGCCCCTAGCAGTCTCTGGGATCTCGGCCCCGTTCTTCCTTTTTGGCTTACTGATCCTGGCCGACTGGGCCTTTCCTTTGCTTCAAGGGTTTTAAAGCCTATTCCTCCATGAGTTTTTGGATCCCAACTCTTTGGGCCCCTCATCCTTTTCTTCTTCTTTTTTCTCTTTCTCTTCATTATGTAAGCCCAACTTTTTTATTTCTCTAGTTTTATTTCTCATGGGGTTAGCCCAATGTGTTATCTCTTTGGGCCTTAGGCTGTGATTGATTTTTCTTTTTTTTGTTTGAACCTCAACAACTGTCACATGTGATGTTGGAACTGTACAATGTGAGGATGAAACCGTAAAATGTGAGAAAAAAAAAAAAGAACTACTGAATTTGACAAAAGAACTATCACATGTGATGTTAAAACTGCACAATATGAGGATGACATTATCAAATGTGATGTTTAAATATCCTGGTATAGTAAGTTGCTTACTAGTGGATACCGTATCCAAAAAAAAAAAAAGGTAGTAGAATTACCTCTACACACACACATATATATATATATATATGTCTTTTGTCAGTCGCAAAATCTTAATCTTACGATCTTATTCAATGAATGAAGTTTTATAAATTCAAAAAATCACTTTTATGAATGGAGAAGTCATCATATAATAGGAGGAGCCTAATTAGAGAGTTACCTTGCACATTTTATGCCATAGGAACCATCCACCTGTCCAAACCCACAAAATTCTTATACTAGTAACTAGATCACCCTCACTTTTTACTATCCACAAAAACTATCATTCGCTATCAAGTCACTCTTGCATCTTCCCTCAAAAAAAAAAAAAAGTCACTCTTGCATAAGCCACCATAAGTTCCTACCACTTAGTTTAAGATTTTCTGATAGATCATCATCAATACATCCAACATTACTAATGTTACATCTAATCCATCATAACCATAATGAAATATTGTGAATCCAAATACGAGAGGATGAATGCAGTGATCAAAGCTATGCTCGTGAGATCCTAGGATCTGAAGTTTGAACCATCAGTTAGCCTTGTGCCTCAACCTATTCAATCTGTCCAAACCATCCGATTCGCTCCATCTTTCCCTGCATGGATTCACAAATATATAATATTGATTTCAAGCAAGTGGCATCAACGATAACTGATATGCCACTCACACTTATGCAAAAAATGGTGCATGTAAGTACTATTTTTCTACCCTTAAGTAATTAGGATTTCTTATGTTAGTAAATTAGCTATTTTGTTATAGATTGATTGGGTTTTGTAGATCTATAGAAATTGAGGGACAAAAATGTTTGATCTATAATAATTATTGATTAGTTTGAATTTTTTCCTAGTATAGACCTAATATGGGGCATCAAATCTTGATTGTTGCAAAAAAACTTTCTTTATATATGAGTAAATTTATTTTCACATGTCATTTACTAATATTCATGCATCATGTAAAAAATATGACAACATTCATTGCATTACTTCAAGTTTTAGACCAAGTATAATGCATTTTTTTCCCTATTGCCTTGGATTAGGGTTCATGGTGCTTGAACATTTCAAATATGTAGATCTATGCATTTCAAATGATTATAAAATGTACTAATCATGAAATTTCTCACATAAAATGTCATTGTTATTGCACCAGCACTAAAAATTCCAGCATGTCACTTAATCTTGCATGACATGAGATAATGAAAACAAAACCAGAAATAATAAACTTTGTCAAACACTGTCCATGTCAGTCATTTAGCAATAAATGCGACTGTGTCAGGCATGTAAATTCAATTAATGCAGAGGTAATTGCTACTTTATTAGGAAGCTCAATTATGGCTCCTCGAACGTTCCCGTGTCTCTCTATGTTCTTCATAGAACGCTCCAAGGTCCACCCTATTCGAGGTTCATGGATGTCGGGATATCTTTTGCAGGCCAAGGCCCATCTCCCTATTAATGAGCTTGCCATCACATTTTGTCAACAAGAAATAGGCCCATCTCCCTATCAGGCCCAATGTTTCCTATGTTTAAGGGCACTTCCCTGCAAATCTGAATTACACAATGAAACTAATGTAAAGACTAAGTGGCATTTTAATGTTATAGAAGTATAGAACCCATAAAAATATAACATATATGTTACTACATTGTGTTTATTTGTTAGGATTTTTATATGTGAATAAGTTGTGTTCTGATTTTTTAAGGATTAATTGAACTTTTTTCACCTGTGATTTGGTCTATTTTAAAAGTGTCTATGCATGGTTTGAAAAATGTCATTTAAACTATAAAAATCCAGTTTTTATTTATTTATTTTTTATTTAGAAAAGTACCCAGCCACATGGTTTTGTAATATTAAGTTATTTTGATCGAATGAGCTTTTTATTTTTTTATTTTTTGTTGCTTTTAAAAGATCAATTCAACTTTCCTATTTTAATCACTGCTTATATTTCATTTTTATGCAATTATTTAATTATATATATATATATATATATATAATATTAGATTTGCAAAAAAAAAAAAAAAAACCGATTAAACTAAAAAAAGAAAGAAAAAAAAAAGTACCAACCATGGTTTTGTAATGTTAAGTTATTTTGATCAAATAATAATATCTTTCTTTAATTTTTCACATTTATTTATGAGCTTTTAGTCTTTTACTTTTAAACTTGAAGAAAAAAGTCAGAAGTCAAAAAATCAATTCAAAATTCCTATTTTTAATATATTTTATGTAATTATTATTATTTTATATATATATATATATATATATAAATAAATAAGTCAATTACAATCGAATGGTTGAGTCACTATATTCATGGTTCAATATATGGTTCGATAATGGTAACTATAGTCCTGAATGACCCATTAATTATTAATATAATTACAATTAATTTATATATAAATTTTTATTAAACCACGCATTGCAACAACATAATTTTTTTCCTCTCTTCTTTTTTATTGAATTGAACCTTTGGTTTTTCTATAAATTATTTATTTTATTTTTTTAAATCTGAGAAATTTGGGAAGGTAAATTTGGGTTGAGAATGGGAATAAACATAGAAACAAACACTCCTCTACTCCCTTAGGTTATCACAAAACCCTAGTTTCATTCCGTATAAATAGCTCTCGTTGTTACTTCATTTCTCTCTTCACTGCAATCTCTCGCATTCAGCACCCCCCCAAAAACCCTAAGCTTTCAAAGCTAGAGAGAGAGAGAGAGACACACACACACACACAGAGCCATGGCAGAAGGACTCGTTCTCCGCGGAACCATGAGGGCACACACAGACATGGTGACAGCCATAGCAACGCCCATCGACAACAGCGACATCATCGTCACTGCCTCGCGCGACAAATCCATCATCCTCTGGAACCTCACCAAGGAAGACAAGACCTACGGTGTCCCTCGCCGCAGGCTAACGGGCCACTCCCACTTCGTCGAAGACGTGGTCCTCTCCTCCGACGGCCAGTTCGCCCTCTCCGGCTCCTGGGACGGCGAGCTCCGCCTCTGGGACCTCCAGGCCGGCGTCTCCGCCCGCCGCTTCGTCGGCCACACCAAGGACGTCCTCTCCGTCGCTTTCTCCATCGACAACCGTCAGATCGTCTCGGCTTCCCGCGACCGCACGATCAAGCTCTGGAACACCCTCGGCGAATGCAAGTTCACCATCTCCGACCTCGAGGCGCACCAGGACTGGGTCTCGTGCGTTCGCTTCAGCCCCAACACACTTCAACCCACCATCGTTTCGGCCTCGTGGGATAAGACTGTGAAGGTTTGGAACTTGACCAACTGCAAGATTAAGAACACGTTGGCTGGGCACACCGGCTATGTGAACACCGTCGCGGTTTCGCCCGATGGGTCGCTCTGCGCCAGCGGTGGGAAAGACGGGGTGATCCTGTTGTGGGATTTGGCTGAGGGGAAGAAGCTGTACTCGCTTGACGCGGGTGCGATTATTCATGCCCTCTGCTTCAGTCCTAATAGGTACTGGCTTTGCGCCGCCACGGAGCAGAGCATTAAGATCTGGGATTTGGAGAGTAAGAGCATTGTTGAGGATTTGAAGGTGGATCTCAAGACTGAGGCTGAGAAGGCCGATGACACCACCTCATCTAATAGTACAAAGAAGAAGGTATAATTTGAGCATTTTTTTTTTTTGAATTTATATTACATTATGTTTGATTAATGTATGTTTATTTGTTTATTGGTTATTGGATGTGGAAATGGATAATTTGTTTAGTTTGGGTTTAGATCTCAGATGGGTTTTGTTATTTTGCTATTTAACCCTTGTTAAAATCATGCTTTGTTATTTGTTTCATTTCATAAGATTGGTATTCGATGATAATTAAATGTTTAGGATTGGATAGCATGGTAGTTTGAATCATCATGTGAACATTTTGTGCAGCAACTTGCTCTGCTAGTGAGTTTCATAAAGTGATGGAATTTGTGGTGTTAACTTTGTTACACAGTATAATGTAGTTTGTATAACTTCTATATCTGTCAATTCTCATGTTTTTTTTTTTTTCAGTTTCTTGGTGTCAGGATTGATTTTGTTTTCGTATTGATTATTCTTTTCGTACTATTGAAAATTGCAAATATGTCATTGAAGTACTGTTCACCGAGCATTTTCCGTACCATTATAATTTGTTGTTATTTCTGTGGAGTAATTTCATTCTTCAAACCCATCGTCTCTTTGAATATGCTAAGTAGGTTGTTTGGATGTATTGTTGCACTGGTCTTCTTGGAAGATGTTTTTTTTTTTTTTTATTTTAAATTTGCATATAATTTACATAGGTCTTTGGTGATGGCTTTTTCTATTTATTAAGCTGCATAAAAATTTTAGAAAACTTCATAGTTCTCTTGAGGATGAGTTTGGATAGTCTCCTACTTCATTCGTTTTTATTTTTGGAGTTGTATTTTTTTTTGTCAATGTAATTTATTTTTATTTTTTCCATTTAATGGCAGGTTATCTACTGCACAAGCTTGAACTGGAGTGCTGATGGAAGCACACTGTTCAGCGGGTACACCGATGGTGTTATCAGAGTGTGGGGCATTGGTCGCTACCAGTAAAGCTTCAGAAATTTGATATGCATTTCTATTTTGAGAGCAAACAAGTTACTTTTGATAATTGTAGCTGTTTGAAAGATTAAGGATTTTCTTGGTTACGCTTGAACTTTTGATCATTTTTATGTTGAACTTGGCTTTGAGGCCAATGATGTTTTGTTTCTAGTTTTTATATTAGATTTTATATTGGCTTTTTCATAATATGGATATGAAGTTAGTTTGCCTTCCTTTCTGGTTTGGTTGCATATATAATTATTTTTTCTTTGTCTTTTTTTGGTGATGATATGGATCCTAGTTCAGTAATATGTGCTTAAATCCATAATTAGCTTGGATTCATATACTAGTTTTTTTTTAATGCCCAAACCTTAGAATGCTGGAATTTCTTTGTTTTTTTACTAGATTTAGAATGCAGGATATTTTATTTATGGGTACTCCAATTAAACGTAACTATACTTGGCTCTGGGTAGGGGATGAAGATCTTATGTACAGTGGTTTGATGGTTTGATCAGTACTGTGCATTCTTTTACCTCAGGTAGTTTTAATGGTTAGTTTGTCTGTTATGTTTATTCGGATATTTTTAATAATCATGGGAATGGATGGATAAAAATGCCTCTATTGTAAGAAAAGTTATTGTGGTAGTATTGGGCTCCTGTGTTCGCAGTTTGCACAATTACTGGGTAACAGATGTCATTATTGATCAGTCATGATTTACAAATTGCTTTTTAAATTTTTTGGATAGAATTCAAATTAGGTTCTTAGATCCTTTGTTAGAATTTTTCTCATTGGGTGAGCATGGGGATACTGTTTAAAGTGGTTTGGAAGATAAGATTGCGAGGAGAATACCAGGAAACCGATGTTTGTGTTGCTGGAAAAGGCAACCTTAAAGTGAGAGGTGTATCAAAACGGTAATGCTGAACTGATTTAAGATTTTTTACCCTTAATTTATTAAAACAGTGAAGGCTATAAGGATGCTTATAATATGAACTAATTAAGATCTTTGCCCGTTATTTATTAAAAAAAGGGACGCTTATAATGCTGAAGGGGGCGAGGAAGAGTCCGGATGAATGTTCCACGATGTTTAATTATGTGTCAAGGGAAAAAAATCAACCAAGAAAGCTTACGACCTAGCTGGAACAAAATATTGAGCTTGGTGTGACGTTTTGTTTGGGATAAGATCCCTCTTCCATTGAATCCCCTAATAATTCTTCAATATTGATTTAGATGCAAGACAATGATAGGGAATTGGAGGGGATTCTCGTTAATCTGAGTAGATGTTTGAAAGCAATCACTGGATGCGCTTCTTTAGGTGCTGCACTCTAAGGCTCTAATTTGTACACTTAAAAAATATGCAATGAGCGTGAGGGACAGCAGCAACACTTGCGTGTTCAAGACTTATTAAGTGCTTGGAAGAGATTTATCTGCATTTCCTTAAGTCTAACTAGTGGAGTAAATTTCCTCTTGTAGGTTATCGGTCATGGGAAAAATAGAAGGATAAAGCTGGTTTTAGAAAGTATAGAGATCAAAGCCAGCCATCTGAAGTTGAATATGCTGGTTATTCTTCCATGTAATTTATACTACCATAGTAGCTTTTAGGGACATGCTCCACACAAGTGATGGACGCCCTTCTCTTATTCTTCAATTTTTATTTTTTATTTCTTTTTAATTCATGTTGTGATTCACAGGATTTTAAATTTGCTAGGAAATATCTCTAAGTGGAGGATTCCTAGGGGAGAAATTTCAATTGAAAATAACCTTTTATCTTTACTTTTGTTGGGATGAGACAAGAAGTGGCAGACTAATTACCAATTGATACTCCATATATTTTGCTAATGCTATAAATCAAATCCGTAAACCCTTTTCTTTTGAGAGAGAGAGAGAGAGAGAGAGATTTGGACAAAAAAATTACTATTCTTGGATTATAAGCCCTTTTGACATGTATACCAAATTTCGTATGGATTGCCTATTATTTATCATTCAATTTAAAAACTCATGTTCTCAGTTCTATGTATAATTTTAAAAATAAATAAAGCTTGAAAATTAAGCATTTTTACTGGAAAAAAAAAATGACAAAAGTTTAGCGCATGATCAAAGAAGTTTGATTCTGAATATACGTGGATAATGTTTTGAGACTAATTTGTTGTTATTATCCTTGTTATCTCGTTTCACAATTATAAATGAAAGTGTAAATTATATTAGGCGTTTAGGGTTGTTTTCATTTTGATTCCTTGAATTTTAAGATTAATCATTTCAGTCCACTAAGTTGGAATTTTTACCAAAAAATTACTACAAAATGGGTCAGCAACAGAATTTGCACCACAAAATACGAGAAATTCTTTCAAAATTTTCGATATCTCAACCAGGCAACCGAGACAAAAATAAAGGCAGATACGAAAAATACACCAATAATAAATGGTGAATGTTGCTCTATGAATGTAACACGGCAAAATTGCTCCCTTAACAAGAATATGCACCTCTTACTATACTAACTCAACTGGACAAGCATTTAGGACTCAATATGATATGCTGATTTAGTCCCAACACCGGAATCCCAATTTCCTCTCTCGCTTATACAAAACTAAATTTACAACTATGTATGACCTCAAAACCCCAGGGGGAGGAGACACCAGTGTATGGGGCTTATCACATCCTCATGAATATGCTTCCTAGTTATTCACCTTACAATAAGAGATATGATGTCGCCTTTCACAAAATCTATCTACTAGGATTCTCACCAGCTATGATGATGATCGGTATATCATTTGAATGATTTTACATCATACTTGCAAGATGACAAAAAGGCATTCTCGGAGGAGTTATAATCTTGAAGTTGATCAATCCTTTTTGGCTACCACTTCTGTTAGCCTGAAGCTGACTCTTCAACTTATTTCACAAAAAGCAAGCAAGACTCATCATTAGCCTTAGCCATGAGGGTTTAGTACATCCTCATGAAAAGCAAGCCAGACTCATAAGGATGTTCCAGATTGATGTTCAAAGATTCTCCGACCCGGTTCATGTAGAGCAACAGTCAGTGATTTGACTGTATCCAGCTGACCAGACTCATCATTAGTCATGAAGTAAAGCATATCCTCAGAATGACCAAACAGCAGGCAGCAAGGTGACAAATGTACAGGAGATCCATCATTACGGCATGTCTGAGATTCCTAACCTTGCATGTTGGATGGATTTCCATCATTATGTCTATTTACTCTAGAAATCGATTTGGATCCTTTCTTCTTTTTCAATTTATTTCGCAGAAGGCAAGCTAGAGTAATATCACCATCCTCGTCACAATCACCTTCTGGACTGAAGCTCACTGGGTCACGAGCAGCATGCTGCCCTTGGACAAGATCTTTTCTATCAGGTCCATTGTCACTATCTATCATGGTTGGCATATCCACCAAATGACTAGACTGCAGCTTGCAAGGTAACAAATCATCAGGATTTCCACCCAGACAGAATGCCTGAGATTCCTTATCTTGCGTGGTAGATAAATTTTGATTTCCATACTTCAGTTTATCTGCTACATTGGAAAGTGACTCGACACCCTTTTTTGGACTAGATGAAGAGCAGGCCTGGCTGGTATTTTTGGCCACTTCAAGTCTTCTCTTCTTTGGTTTATTATGAAGAAAGCAAGCAAGAGTAACGTCATCTCCATTGGTTGCCCCTAAAATCTGCTTAGAAGAAATGTTTCTATGTTTTGAGACTTCCAACTTATCTTGTTGGAACAGAACAGATACATCCTGGCATTTCCCTGATGGCTCATTTCTTATTTTCCTTCTTTTTTGTTGCTTTACAGCCCCTTTTCCCATATCCAAAATGCTGCTTTCCACACCTTCACCATCAGTTTTCCCGAACTCCCCACTTTCGGGATGTGACGAGAAACTGTGGCTATCCTCAGCCAATTCCATACACTTTTTCCTTTTTGACTGCAGTTTAGTCGGTCTCTCCTTCCCTGTCTGCACATGCTCATTCATTGAATCAACCACTTCACTATTGGTTATAGGTAACAATGTTGAATCCAGACAAGATACATGATCAAGTGGATGTTCATCATTAGTAATTCCTGACAACATTGACTTTGCAGAAGACAACATAGCATTCTGGTTTCCCCCCAAATCTGTAGTGCATTTGGTCCTCCTAGAACAATGCTTGGATGTCTTCTTGTTTGATGTAGAATTATTATCAATAGCAGCCTCTACACATTCACCATTAGTTGTCCCTGATTCCAAACTTTCAGGCAGTAACACAAGACTCTGGTTGTCTGCAACTGGTTTGATGCATTTCTTTCTCTTTGAACATGGTTTGGGATGCTTTTTCTTCTCTATAGTACCAGAACAAACTTGAGATTGTTGTTCACACTTCTTGAATCTGATCTTCCTTGGAACATTGCTGCATTCATAGGGGGGGAAAATCTCATTGAGTAAAGCAGAGTCAACCTTTATAGATAGTACAAAACAATATTAAAGGGGCATAGCTTATCCACCATCGTAATTCAAAGAAAAGAAAAATATTAAGAAATCCTAGAAAGCTTCTATGACAACTGTAATTGGAGCATCAAACTAGACAAACTTACCATGAAGCTGCATTCTTCTTCTCCTTGGATGTTGCCTTACCTCTGTGCATTGAGGGAGCATCAAGTCAGAATCAGTACAGAATGCAGTAAAAAAAATGGAGACAAGTGTCTGAACATTATACCTTAATCTTCCCTTCTGTTTACTGCAAGAATTTTCATTTTCTGGTTCTGATATTGAACCAATCATTGGTAATGGAAGAAAATCACTAGGACCAAGGGCAGGACGTTCCACCTCCCGATCTACAAAGTTGGATATGAGAGCGGCTTTCTGTATTCTTCTAGCTTCTTTAAGCATGGGCACTTCATGTGGAAGTAACACCTTCCATCTCCTGGTTTTAAAGAAAGAAGATGCAATTGAAGAAGGTTAAAAAACTATATATAGTCACTAAAAAATAGATGTAAAACATTTGACATAATGAGATCTAGTTGTCCATCCCTTAAAATCCAAAAACTTCATACCTTCGGCACTGATTATCTGTACGTGGAGGCACACATGCAGCAACTTTAGCCCAGCAATATCCATGTTCTGCTATTGCTGCTTTCAACTTGGAATCCTCTTCTTCAGTCCATTCACTCCAACTTAGCGAAGGATCTAAACTATTGACCCATCTGTCATAAGAATCAAAAGAATTAGCAATTTTCTCAAACCACAGCATCTAGATTGAATTAAAATTATTCCATAGTACCTTTCTCTACATTGCACTTGAGTTCGACCAGGCACAAATTGAGCTATCTTATTCCAATTTTTTGGCCCAAAAAGCATCACAGCAACTTTCAGGCGTTTGTCTTCATCTTCAATCCACCTCCCCACTCTTTCCCTGGCAGGATGAAGAGATTTTTTCCATCTGCATGTCATAAAATGTGATGATGAAATTAATTAATTTCCAGTGAGCAGACACAACCAAGACCTAAAAATGTCATCTTCAGAATACAACATAATCCAAAGCATATAATCAATGGTTGCAAGAAGGAAACCAGAAAAATGTGTCAAAGAGAAAAATCTGGAAATAAACGATTGATTAAAGCAAAGCCAGATTTTTTTCCTTTTTTTTTTTTTTTTTGGGGGTTGTATATATGTTTTTAGAACATAAAAATGGCATATGGCAACAGCAGCAAAATTCTTTGCAAAAAGAAATCAGATATCTAGTAACCTTGAACTCAGGTCAAATAATGGCAAGATATATAATTCATTTGACTACATGGAAAAAGATGACCATAAGTACTATATCAATCACATAAATATGCCGTGGTATTGTATTTTTGGGATAAAGACTTGATAGACAAAAGGGAAGAGAAAATATATGCACCTTGCTTAGGTTAGAAAAGGCCCAATATTGGTAAAATGAAGAGACTCCAGATACAGAAATAATTATATAAGATGAGGTGGCTTATTACAAGGCACAAGTTGAAAGAGGATGGTCAACATGCCATCAAAAGAAAGAGTGCAGCGATAGAGCACAACCAGTCCTCAAAAGATTTAAAAGAAAATGACCAAAAGCAAAAAAATGATGTGGAATGATAAGGCTCAAAGAAATGCGAACAAAGCCAGTTTTGGGAAAGGGAAGAAAAAACTATTCAGGTTGTTGGACAGGTAATTGAAAGATTAAGGAAAAACTTGCATGCAACCCACTCTCAAAAGAAAAAGTAGCATGTCTACAAGATAAGACTTGAGGCTTGTCAGATATTTTAGGCTCTCAATCCTCCAGTGCACATGTCTGCTTCAGGCCCAGATCTCTCTCTGCTTTTCTTTTTCCACTAATAGCTGTTTTCGCTCAACACATGTTAAAGACCATGTCACAAGACATTGATAATTGTTATGGTCATATAGAATGATCTTACCATCAGATAGATGATATCACAGTCAAAAAATTTTCATGGTAGAACATAATATTGGAACAATTCCAATAAAAAGTACCAATTCCAATATATCTACACACATATAATTATATATATAATGTCAGTACATATTTCTACATAATCAATGCACTGTCAATGTTAACTAGTAGGTTTCCTCAGCCCCAATCTCACTGCTCTTTCTTCAATAAGAAAAATACAGCATAAAAATAATAATTTGCGGTAGCTTTAACTACAGCAAAAGATGGCTTTGTTGAAATAAACACAAACTCAAATAATCTTTTAAGATAGCAAACTAACCTATTAGAACATTGGGTACCAGCCCGTCCTTCCAAAGTAGATGCTACAGACTGCCAATCGCTCTCACCAAAGACCTCTACAGCCGCACAAAGTTGAGCATCCTCATCCTTAGTCCACGCCCCTTTTAGTATGGAAGCATTCAAACTCCTTTGATAACGTGCCAAGCACTGAAATGGGGTCCTGTTTGTCCCCAGTGATACTGCAATATCAAACCAGTTAATGATACCCTTCTCTTGGACAAGTAACAAAAGATTTTTATCTTCCATAGTCGTCCATGGATTGTGGTTGATCAAGGGATCTTCATAGTTCAACCACCTAAAGGAATTAACAAACGTATATATTTAGCCATTAGAAAATAAACAAAGCAATCAATTTTTAAATAGTGACTGTGGTTCCAAAGACACAAGGAAATGAGAGCGTCACAGACGTCTGTGATGACAACCATCACAGACGCATTTAGCAAGACTGTTTTGAGTAAAGCACACATCATGTATGGATCCCACCTATATGATCTATGATGACCTCGCACTTTTATTCAAGCCCAAGTATGCTATATGTGTCTGTGATGGTGATTATCATAGACATCTGCAAAGATCGCTTCATTGGACACATATGCTTCATAGGAAATCAATAAACATTAAAACAATAGTCAAGAACTGCACAACTCGAAACAGAAAATTTGAAGACAGAAGTTTTAAATAACATAAGATCTAACCATTAAGAAAACGCATACCTTACTTCACATTCAGCACCGGAGCGACCTACAACATACATTGAAGCCAATTGCTCCCAATTCACCTTGGGCAGAAACTCTCTAAGATTTTCTGGGGTAACTTCAAGATCTTTGATTGATACGAGAATCTTGTCGAAATCATTTGAATCTCCACAAGATCCATCTAAATCACTATCAATAAAGACATTTGTCAGGGAAGCATGCCTATGAAACAATGTTACCAAATAAGAAAGTCAAATGTCCACAAACAATGTTACCCAAATAAGGGCGATATTCTCAATATACGTAGAAATGTCTTTGAAAACAAGAAGGAAGAAGATCCAGTAACACAGACTTGGTACCCTACTAGTATTATGCCTTTTTCTTTATTTTTTAGTTTATTTTTTCTCCTTCTGAGCACCATATACATGGATTTGGAATCTGCGTATGAAATCATCTAATAGTGATCTAACTAGGTCCTTTAATTCTACATTGTCTCAACTATACATGGGGACTAATTTGCAAAGTCTGAGGCCTGAAAAACACAGAATTTACATGGTCTCATAATCTAAGACCATAATGACAGAAGGCTTTTTCCTCAAGCTTATGCTTTTGGTGATGCCTGGTAAATAAAAATTACATTATAGTTTTTTATAAGGGGTCATTCTGAATGTTTCATTAATTAGTCATATTCAGAATGTTACTCTCTAAACAATTACTTTCATAACGTAACTTATGCTGTAGCAATAGGCTGGTGGAAAAGAGCATCATCGAGGAAGCCCAAAACTCATTTTATGTGCCCTACTCAATTATAGAAGTCTTTGTGGTCCAATTAAGTGTCCATGGTAGTCAGTATTTATTTAGTAGGTATTTTTAATTAGGGTTTTAATGTAGGGCCATGGTGTATTTAATAATATGGGCTGAAGTTTATTTATCTTTAAATGTTTTCTGCAGCACTACATAAGAGTTGTAAATTGCAATTATCAAGTTGTAAATTGACAACTTAGAGCGTTGTTCAACCCCCTTGATACCTCTCTCTTGTTTCTAGTTTTCTATTTCTTTCTCATTCAGTCAATGAGTTCTGGCTCATGGCACCTCCTCCTCCTCCCATGAGAGTGAGTGGAGGATGAGATTGTGGGTTCCAAACCCTCCAAGGGCATGTGTACCTTATCAATAAAAAATATTTCTCATTCATCTTCTACTTGCCTCATTACTCTTTTCTCTTCTCTCTTTACTTTTCTCTGATTGATCTAAAGATTATGACTAAAAAAAAAAAGGTCTAAAGATTAAATGAAATCAGACTTGTGAACATATCTATTAATCTATTAAACCTCAAACCTAATTCTCAATACTTTCTGCGTTTAAACTCCAATCAACCCATAATTTCTACATCAAACCAAAACCCAATTTCCAATTAATTAAAGCTGAAAGTCAGCCACTGTCAGACATCAGTTACTGAAGCACAAGAATGTTCTGCTAGTCATGTATTCTTTCTCAAATGTAAAAAAATGGACTTCAGGCATGTTCTGCTAATCATTTATCCTTTATCAAATAATCCAGACCACATGCTTCAGTATAAGAGAATGGAGCTTTATAGCGTAAAGTTCAACATCAGATGCAAGTAGATAAGAAGTTATCAAACGCAGCATGATTTTTAAGGGCACAACAACAACAGCAACAACCAAGCTTTTGTCCAAGATTTAAGGGCACAACACTAACACACACACACACACACACACACAAAACCCCTGTTTATACCTCAATTGATCCACAGAAATTTGAAGCACCATTTCTTGAAATTGTTGCCTTATTCCCTTTCCAAGATTTTCCCTTTCCGCCTTTGACCACTTTTTCCGTTCTAATGAAAGTGGGAAGGTAGTCAATGCCATTCTATAATTAGTAACATGAGAATTCTCTGCTGGACCATAATACATGGCATGAACCCGCTTATCATTAACCTATAGAAACAAGAAAGAGATGTCAACATGAGAAAAACAGACAAGTAAATTATATAAAGCAAGTTGAAAACTTCTGCAATTCTATATAAGAAAAGAAAATAAGAAATTATGACTAGCAATCACAAAAAAAGAAATCTTAACAGTTATTTGCTCTCTCTCCCTTCCCACCCCAAATTTGGCTGAGCCTTTAGAACTAATCCTAAATGATTTAGTCCAGCCAGCCAGTTTTCATTTACTTCCTTGAATTTTTTTAAGTATTAAACTTTTATTGAGAAAGACGCAATACTTCATGAACACAAGGCGTACACAATTTTTTTTTTTTTTTTTATCAGTAAGAAAATAACTTTATTGAAATAGAGAAGAAAAAAGAAAGGCCGAGGCCAAAGTACACAGGGAGTATACTAGTGACACTCAAAAGAACGAGAAAAGATAAGAATGCATCAAAAAACAATCAGCAAAAAAAGGTAAAAGACAAACTGTCCAAGAAGGCCAGAAAGTCTAAACCTGAACCGAAATCAGAGCAATACACCTGCTGCAACTCAAACAGTGTACCCAAAATCTGAGATTTAATTTAAGTTGAATAGTTGAGCATTCTTTCCCTTAAGGTGTACACAAAATACTCTTAAAGAATACAAACACCAATCATTACATACAAAGAGAGTAATCAATGAAATTTAAAAGAGAACAGGTTCAATTGGTCCTCTTGCTTCTTTGTTTTTGGTTTTCTGTTTAAGGAGTGCAATCCAGTCTTAGATTACTAGGTACTAACTCTTTATTATGTGCATAGATCAGATTCTCTAAAAACTGATTTCTTAACATACATGACTTTTTTTTTAGGTTCTTAAGGTGGGTAATGAATATTACACTTATTTAGGGGAAAAAAAAAGGACAAGTATTATCAGTATTTAAGCTGCAACTGGAAAAACATATATGGAACTGGTCTCAGTATTTAAAAAAAAAAAAAAACATTTGAGAAAGCCAAACGAAAAGATAAATATCAACCAACCTTTGAATCCTTAGAAACCAATGATTTTTTCACTGAAATAAGCTGGACACGAGGATCCTTTCTCTGTGATAATGCTCGCCCGGTTCTTTTTTTGCAAGAAGCCTGGAAATCTTTAAGGATTTTAACACGCTCCTTGAGCTTTTTGTTTTCCTCAATTCTTGCTTCTAAATTAACCAACTGACTCCGAATGAACTTCTGGGAGGATCTATTCTTTTTAATGGCATCCATAAGCAACAGAGCAGACTTTGGGAAGGATGACTTCTTAAGTGGCAACATAGGTGACTTAGAAGCACCCGGTTGATGGTTCTCAACAAAACTAGATGGCTGGATTCCCAAATTTTCACTGAGTGGACGCGTGTTACAAAAATCTTCAGAATCTGTAAATCCTTCACTAGAATTAGTCCCATGAACAATCAAATTATTGCTAGTTTCCTTCTCCAAGGATAGACTAGAGGCATCAACCTGCTGCTGAGGTTTACTTAGCGAACCCCCAAACCCAATTCCTTGTTTCAAAGTATCTGCAAATATAACCACACACACCAGCTCTTTTAGACAGGACCAAAACACGAAGACATAAATTTACAGAAAAAAAAAAGTGTTACAATGAATCTCAATCAGTGCTAACACAACAATAAAGCATAATGGTCAGTGGCAGAACTAAGAAGGGACTAGGGGGCACATGCTCCCCACCCACCCCCGGATAAATATATATATATTTTTTTAATACTATTTTTTTTTTTTTTTTTGACAGCTACAATGGGGGAGGGGGGAAATTGAACCAGGATGTCTTCGTTGAAAACTCTAGGAGGTGCCAATTGGGCTACAAAGCTCTTGGATTTTTTAATTCTATATATTAATAGGTAATATTTGAGTCTTGAGAGCTTTGTTCAAAAAATTCATACCTGGCCCCTTAAAATTGAAATTTGACCTCAAAAACTCATAAATTAAAGTGGCCACTTAGTCCATATTAGTCGCGAGTGGTGCCATTCAAATTCACAAACAATAATGGGATGTGGAGGAACGACTTATGTATTATAACTATGTGCTTGGTATGACACTTTTGTTGTTTGCTTATTTGTGATCAAAATTAAAAGTTTAGGACCTCAATATTTGGATAGTGTCGTGCTGTCTAACTCCACATAAAGGATTGTTCAGGCTTCATCATCATCAAGGTGACTTTACAATTGAGCATCCTTATCATTTAAATAATTTCTATGCTGTAATAAATTCTTAATCAAAAGCATTAAATCATTTAAACACATATTGAAGATATTTGTTTGTTAATAAACACATTTTTATCCACAAGAATTCACAAATCATGAAAAACTAAGTATGAAGATGGAACTTCACCATTATGAGCGTCATGTAGTTCAACGTCTAGATTTCGCTAAATTGTTCAACCTACCAATTTGTTTATTATAGAAATGTTGTAACCAACATTTTCAGTTGTACTTACTCTTCCAAATTCTACTACTACAACTATGGAACCAACATTTTCAACCACAAATCTTATCAACAACCAAACAAAAAGGTTTCGCAGAAAATTAGAAATAATTCAACAAAACAACGAGATTATTAGGAGCAGTTACCGGAATCGTAGGCCGCAAATCGCTGCTGAATAGCGCGGAGAGTTTCGAAATCGTCCTCGTCGTCGTCGGAAGCCATCGGCGGGAGAGTACAGAGAGGCTTTAAGGAGAGAGTGTCGGAGTTGGAGTTGGAGTTTGAGAATCGGTTCTGAATGTTACGGACCAATTCGAGGTCGTCATCGGAGTCGTCGTCGCCGGCAGCGGCGGCAAACAGAGACGGAGAGGGATTGTTGTTGTTGTTGTTGATGAGGTCGTTAGGGTTTTCTCCGGTGATCATGCAGGCTCGCCTTAGGGCTTCGATGTCATCGTCCAAAACGTCGTCGTCGTCGTCGTCGTTGTCATCGTCTGTGAACTCTGCTTTTTCTTGATCGGTGCGAGGAGACATTGCTGTGTTAGGGTTTAGAGTGAGAGAAAGCGGTTGGGTTTAGAGAATTACAAATAAAAATTTACAAATACAAATAGGAGAATAGAGACCTCCTTCGAGAGTTTATATATTATATTACCCTTTGTTTTTCAGTGGGGGAGAGAGAAGCAGGAACGTTTTTTTTGCTAGTTGAACCAACACTTTTGTTTTTGTTTTTGATTTTGATTTGGGCAGTGCACAAGTCTAAGATGTCGTTGGGCTTGGTTTGGGCTTAGTTTTGTGTAATATTATTTTGTCAGAAATACTTTTTTGGTACTTAAATATTTGTATCTTTATCGTTTTGGTCCTTACATTTTTATTTTATCCCTTTTATTTCCAAAATAAAATGCGCAATTCATTTTGATCCTTACCGTCATCTCATTAATAGAAAATAGTCTACGTAACAAATGGAGTGCACAGTTGGCACATAGAACGTCTACATGGCCATTAAAATAATAATAAAATTTGTTATTTGGCATTTAAATAATGTCATGTCAATATTTTAAATATTAAAAAAAGCCACAAAATTCTAAACTTATGATTTTTTAAAAATTAAAATAAAATTTTCTTTTCCTTTAATTATTTTGTTGGAAGAACATGAATTCACCATAACATGATTATTCTCAAAAACAAAAAATAAAATTTTACTTTTTTTAGTTTTAAAGATTAATTTTGTAGCAAATTTCTTCACTTTTCTTTAAAAAATTTAGCAACCAAACACAAAATCACATAGTTATATCATGAGATTCATAATCCTTCCAAAGCATGTAAGAAAGGAATATAGTATTATCTCTCTCTCTCTCTCTCTTTGTGGAGATTTCAAATCATTGGGTTTCGATAATCACTCATTGATGGGTTTCGAATTTGGGATTTGGGTTTGGTGGTTTCGGATCTAGGGTTAGTGGTGGGTTTTGTGTTTGGTTTCTCAAAAAGCATGAGAAAATTTGGGTTGAGTTTTGTGTTGGTTTCTCATAAAGATGAGAAAATATGGGTTTGAGTTGTGATTTTGTGTTTGGTTTCAAAGAATAATAAAATCTTGTTGAATGTCTTTGTTTTTTGTAAATCTAATTGATTTACTGATTTTATGGGATTGGTTGCAAAGAAAATACAAGTTGTATGGGTTAAAATCCGGGTGGCCCAAAAGGATATTGGGTTTGGACCAAAGCCCACAACAATTAATTTATAGAGATGTGTTCCTTGACCAACAGTTGAACTTTAAACAATAACTTGTCACCAAGGATTGATATCAAAGTTTGATAATAACTGATAATAAGACAAAGTTTGCTTTGTTTTATCTTCCTCGAAATGGCCGAGGAGCCTTTACACTCAATGAAATACAATATTGGACTTTTGTTTACAGTGTTCTCTTTTTCTCTTGTCTATTTTCAGGATCGTATCCTTGTACATGTGGGTTCCCCTCTTTTTTATAGTCTCACTACTTCTATCTTAGCCCTCCACATGGATGGTGGGTGGTCTCTCTCCTGGATATTTGTCACATCCTTCTCCTCTCCTCCTTTTGAGGCTGTGTTGGGTAGGTAACAGGCTGTGAGACACTATTCAGGTGTCATTTGGCCATTAATACGACACGCCTATTTGGTGAAGTGCATTAAATGTGAATGTGATGGTAACTTCACTAGGAAGTTTCTCTTTAACTCTTATCTGCGCTGGTTACTGTTACCTCTCTTGAATCAACATTCTCGGTTTGGTTCACAAATCTTCCCAACTTCGTCGAACTGTCCTTCTTTGAGTACATTCCTTGGATCAATTGCTTCTTCAGTCAACTCCCCTTTTCGGTCTACCTAGGCCCACTTGAATTATATGGATTGTTGGTTGGGCCCTTTATGTTCCTCTGTTCAAGCCTAATGGGACCAAGTTTTCTGGCCTCCCACATAAATAAAGAAAAGAAAATCTTGATTTTTTTAATTTTATGGGCAACCAAACATGTTAGTTGGGGAAGAAAGTAAAGAACATGACTTGACTGACTTGGGAAATAAAATGAAGAATTGGGAAGAACATCAACAATCATGTTCTGAATTCTTCAGGTTCTTCCAAAAATATATATGTGGGGGGCAAAAGCCCATATTTATCAAATGGGCCTGGGGTCCTGTTCTGTATGTTATCCTATGTCCGAAGAGCAATAGTGGGCTGGAACAGTGTTCTGCGGATATCAGGCCCAAAGAGGGCCAAAAAGTATAATCCGAAGAGGTCACCTATTGTCCGAAGAGGTTTTACTCCTCGGATACGAGTAGCTTTGATTAAATACATGTACAGGAAGCCCGAGTGCCCTTCCTGGCAATCTGGGTGACAAAGATAAGCTCTGGGCGCTCTTGGGGATGATAAGGATGAAGAAATATATCAAGGAAAAGCTGTCACCCGCCACATTTAATGCCCTGCAGCGACTTCTCTGGCCGCATTTATGTGGAGGGGACCCCTGAACGGTGCAATTTCACCTACCGCCACTCCCAAGAAGCTAAAGGAGGTGTTTGACGTGACCCTTACTCAAGTATGTTAGCAGATGGAGGACAAATGGAGGGTTAGGATGATTAGGAAAGAGGCTATATAAAGAAAGAGAGCCCCTGATAGAGAGTGGTCGAGAAAAAAGAGGAAGAAGAACAGAAAATCACTTTACTGTAGCTCTGAAACTTGTAATCTAAGAACATTCAATAAAATACCTCTTCGGACCTTTAGTCCTTCAAGGTTTTCACGTGATTGCATGTCAGATTATTCGCCCGTGCTACCACCAACTCTTGTTTAATTCATATCCGGCCCAGCTCTTTCACCCACTCTCTACAAATTTATTGTGCTGGGTTTGTTGGGCCTCTAACCCACCTCTTTAGGGCTTGGGCTGCAAAAACTGACCCTACAATTGGCGCCGTTTGTGGGAAGAGCTTGTGCAGGGGAGAAAACAACAGTAGGTGATGGCTAAACCAAATCAGCAAGAAGTAGAGTCTAGGGCACCTCAACAAGTGGACCCTTTCTTCAACTTGGAGAGAAGACAAGATCGAGAGGGCAGTATACACACTGTTCCCCTTGACCAGACTCGATCACATGGTGGGAGTCATATATCCCACGCGGGAAAGAATCGAGATTTGCAGCGAGAGGTTGAAAAACTAAAAAGGGAGTTGCGCCATGCAAAGAGGAAAAGGGCTTCCTCGTACTCCGATGAAGATCCTGACGATGAGCCAGACGTTACTTATCAACATAAGTCCAGGACGCCAGCTAGCGAATCCTATTTTTATGAGCAAGAAGCCCATCGTAAGGAGCAACATAGAACTCCTTCACAAGAAGACATGGGAAATGACGCTATGAGCAGGGCCTTAAATCAGATTTCTAGATCACCCTTCACGCGCAGGATTGAGGAGGCGAAACTTCCTCGGCGCTTTAACCAACCCACATTCACCGTTTATAATGGTAGGACGGACCCCGTGGAACACGTGAGCCATTTCAACCAGAAGATGGCTGTCTACTCCAGGGACGAGGCCCTGATGTGCAAGGTTTTCCCCTCTAGTCTTGGACCAGTGGCGATGAGATGGTTCGATGGACTAATCCCCAATTCCGTCAGCTCCTTCAAAGAGCTCACCCAAGCCTTTGGTTCACGCTTTGTTACCTGCCGAAGGGTGGCCCGACCTTTGTCGTCACTGCTGTCTTTAAGCATGCAGGAAGGAGAAACCCTGAAGGTGTATTCGGATAGATATTGGGAGATGTTTAACGACATGGAGGGCAATTTTGATGCAATGGCCCTAGAAACGTTTAAACTCGGTCTTCCTACTGATCATGGTTTAAGGACATCTTTGTCCGGCAAACCTGTTACTAGCATGCGTCAGCTAATGGATCGCATTGAGAAGTATAAGAGGGTCGAAGAAGATCAGCAACAAGGAAAAGGCAAGGAGAAGGTTATCCCCCAGGAGAGGAGGGACTTCCGGTCAGATCGATACCATAATAACAAACCGAGGAGGGATTTCCCCGCGCAGTCAGGGTCAGCTAATCCCCAGGCAGTCAACATAGTATTCAGAGATCCAGTCCACCAAGTTTTGGAAAAGGTCAGGAATGAGCCATTCTTCAAGTGGCCGAATAAAATGGTGGGGAATCTTGATAAGCGCAATCGCAATCTCTACTGCCAGTACCACCAGGATCATGGCCACACGACCGAAGAGTGCAGGAGTTTGTGGGATCATTTGGATCAGCTGGTCGGTGAAGGGAAATTGGGACACCTCTTGCATCACTCCAGTGGTCGAGGGGGCCAGGTGAGCTCGGAGCTTAGGAGGGACGATCCTTTAAAACCCCTTCTGGGAACCATCAATGTTATCTTTGCAGCGCCAGGAAGAACAGGATCCTGGCCATCTAAGGTCATGTCAGTAGATCGGCTGCCTGCGGGGCAATTTGGCCATGGTCCGAAGAGATGCAAAGTTGACGGTCATCCAGTTTTAGGGTTCTCGGATGCTGACACGGTGGGGACTATCCAGCCGCATGATGATGCGCTGGTCATAACTCTTAGAATCGGTGGATACGATGTGAAGCGGGTGATGGTCGATCAAGGCAGTGCTGCAGAAATTATGTATCCTGACCTCTACAGGGGGCTGAACCTCAAACCCAGTGACCTAACGCCGTATGGTTCTCCATTGATCAGTTTTGAAGGGAGGGCCGTGACCCCTAAGGGCCAAATACGATTGCCTGTGCAAACTGGCTCAGAAGTGGTGGAAGTGGATTTCATAGTGGTAGACGTATTTTCGCCCTATACGGCAATCGTAGCCAGGCCTTGGCTTCATGCTCTGGGGGCAGTCTCTTCTACCTTACATCAGAAAGTCAAATATCCATCCGAAGGCCAAGTTTGCGAAATCCGCGGGGACCAATTCATGGCTAGACAATGCTTGGTGGCTGCCATTCAACATGAGCCAGAAGCAAAGTCACCAGCAAAAACCGAAGAGAACTTGTAGCAACGAAAGCATAGGGTATCGCCCACTAAAGATCCGGATGAGGGCGCCGGGTGCGAAGACTTAACAAAAGTCGTCATTGGGGACGACCCTGAAAAATTCTTTCGGGTCGGATCCCACTTACCTTTACAGGAAAAGGAGAAGTTAGTGCAAATTCTTAAGGAAAACCTCGACGTATTCGCCTGGAACGCTTATGAAGCCCTTAGGGTGGATCCGGAATTCATATGCCACTATTTGAAAGTAAATCCCACGGTCACTCCTAAGAAGCAGCGTCCTCGTCGTCCATCCAAAGAACATGCCGAAGCAGTCAAAGAAGAAGTGGTAAAGCTCAAGCAGGCCGGAGCTATTAAAGAGATTTTCTACCCAGCATGGTTGGCAAATACTGTGGTGGTGAAGAAGAAGAGCGGGAAATGGCGAGTATGTGTTGACTTCACTGATCTAAACATGGCGTGCCCTAAAGATCCGTTTCCTATGCCAAAAATCGATCAGCTCGTGGATGCCACTGTCGGACACCCCTGGATGAGCTTCTTGGATGCCTTTCAAGGCTATCACCAGATACCTTTAGCCCTGGATGACCAGGAAAAGACCGCTTTTGTAACTCCCATTGGTAATTACCATTACAAGGTGATGCCATTCGGCTTGAAAAATGCGGGTTCCACTTACCAGAGGATGATGACGAGGATGTTTGAATCCCAACTGGGCAAAAATATCGAGATCTATATAGACGACATGGTGGTAAAGAGTAAAATGGTGGCCGAGCATGTAAAGGATCTAGAAAGTACTTTTGGAGTTCTCAGAAAATACAAGCTGCGCTTGAATGCTTCTAAGTGTTCATTTGGGGTAGGATCAGGCAAGTTCTTAGGATATATGGTGACTCACAGAGGAATTGAGGTCAACCCAGACCAGATAAGGGCCATTAATGAGCTACAAGTTCCTCGGAATCCCAAGGAAGTTCAGAAACTGACAGGGATGACCGCAGCCCTAAATCGATTTATCTCACGGTCAGCAGACAGGTGTCGGCCTTTCTTTTCCTTGATCAACAAATGGAAAGGGTTCGAATGGACAGAAGAGTGTGCTACGGCCTTCCAGCAATTGAAGGATTACCTAGCTCGACCGCCAATTATGTCCAGCCCTGAGCCGGACGAGGTCTTATTTGCGTATATCGCTGTAGCTCCCCATGCGGTAAGCTTGGTGCTGGTCCGAGCAGATGGTGGTGTACAAAAACCAGTTTATTGTGTAAGCAAATCCCTGCATGAAGCCGAAATCCGTTATTTACCCCTAGAAAAGGCTATTCTAGCTGTAGTTCTTGGTACGCGAAAGCTCCCACATTATTTCCAAGCCCATACGGTCATTGTTCTCACCCAACTTCCGCTCAGGGCAATACTCCGGAGTGCAGACTATATTGGAAGAATTGCTAAATAGGGGACCCCAGCAGCATCCAACGCTTTTTGCCAGGTTATATCGCAATAATCGCGACCAACCGAGGCAAATTGCTCAGTAAGCTGCTGTCCGGTCTCATCCACCCCCAACTGGTACGCCGCCTTCCTTTCGGCTTCAATTGACTCCTTGGCCAGTTGAGCCTTTTGTTCGGCTGCTAGGGCGCTCTTTTTGGCTTTTTGGAGTTTTGTTCTGAGGCCCTTCACTATCTCCCTTTCAGTCTCCAAGTTGATCTCCGTCATATGCAGCTTTTTGCGCTGCTCCTCGACTTAGGTCTCGGCGTTATTTAGGCCGGCTCTGAGGCTGTTCTGTTGATTGGTCATGTCTTTCAATTGCTCAGACATGTGAGCATAGTCCTCCTTCAACTGACCCAGAGACTTTTCTACCTTAGATTGAGACTGCATTGCTGCTTGAGCCTCGAGATAGGACTTCTTATTCCATTCCTCTGCTACGTAAATTTGCTGAGTGATCTGCATGACAGAATTTGCAACATCGAGTAAAGAAGGGAAGCAAAGTCAATTACGAATAAAACCTAAATTAAGAGTTGAGTATTTACCATGGCCACGTCCCTCTTGAGGGACAAGAAAAGCTCCTTCTGGTTGAAGCGTTTATAGGAGTCCATGTCATGAGGAAGGAGAAGTGGCTGCTGCAGGGCCTCAGCAACGTACCCTGCCCTTCCCCCATCATAGTTGCGGAGGGAGGTGTCCCAAGGAAAGGGAGCGCCATCCAGCTCTAACCTTGGGGACCAAATGCGAGTTCCCCCTCCTCGGCGGACGTCGGCCCCAATCACGTCCTCTCGGCTCTCGGTGGAGGAGGCCCTCTTGCTTCGGTGGTCTCGTATCACTTTTTGCTATTTATTGGTTTTAGTTGGCACAACTCCCCCCATCTCTTCGGGCTCGAATGGCCTCTTCTTCTGCGGGTTGGGTACGGGCTTCGAACCTGGGTCAGAGACCTGGGTAGGCACGGGGGGCAGGGTCACCACCACTTTAGACGTCACAGCATCCTTGTGCTCAGTCTTTTGGCCCCTCTTCTTCATTAAATTCCTCAGGTCCATGTCTACGTCCGACGATTCTTCAGGACCGGCAGCAATCAGAACAGGGTGTATACTTGAATGCCTGTCGGTCTCTTCCTCGGCGTCCGAGACCTCTACCACTTGTTCTCCCCCTGGAGTCTCCCCCTCGAAATGGAACTGGTCTATCTGCTCCTCAAGTGATGAGCTAGAGGATCCAACTCTTTCACCCTCAACCTCTTGTTCGAGGGGAATTTGTTGAAGGGGTTGAACGAGAGGAGGTATGTTCTGAGGGTTTGGATGTGGCACGGGTGGAAGTTCGTGCGGAGCTAAAAAGCCCTTCCAAGACATGTCAATACGGTTGAGGCGGCGATCTCCCTGAGTAATCGCGTTGCCCACCGGTTGGAAGTCTTTGGGTTTCGCTTTGTACCCTAAGATGAGGGGAGCCGATCGGAGCTGTCCGTCCTCGCTAACGAAGATCTCCGACCGCAATAAAAAGTTCAGCGCAGCGACGTTGGTGAGGCTGAGCCGAGGAGTAATGTGTGCTTTATCTGTTACAAATCACAGCAAAGTAATTAGAAAAGTAGAAGCAGCAAAACACAATCAAAAACGGATCCTAAGCCTATGGTCAGAGTGCCTAAAACTAATCCCACCTGGTTCTCCATGCTTGGTCGGACAGTGAGGGCCGTTATACCACGCACCCGAGACGATCACGTAGTCGTCCTTTAGCCCTTTGTTGGACTTGGGGAGGCAGGAAATTAGCCGAACAATGTCGGATCGGGATTTTAAATAATATCCCGCCCCTTGTTGGCTGTGGAACTCGTACATGTGCACCACGTTGAGCCAAGTAAGTCCCAATCCTAGGTGAAGATTAAGGTCTTCAATTGCTCCTAGGATCCTAAACATGTTAGGTGCGCACTGCCAAGGGGTAATCCTATGGTTTCGGAGGTAACTAGTGGTGAGGGGACCCATAGGGATCGTCATTCCTCCCTCCAGGAAAGCAATGAGGGGGATCACCACTTCCCCGGTTTTTCGGTCAGTCAGTATTTTCTCGGGAGGACAGTACCTCACCCCCACGTTGGGTGGTATGCGGTATGTGGCCCTAAACCTCTCCAACTGGGCAGGACTATCTACCATGTACTCGAGTTTGCCCATCTTTCTTAAACAGAAAAATGTAAATGCGACGTAGAAGGCAGCCGAAGAGAAAACAGGTGGCGTGGGGCAATGAGAACTTACAAACACGAAGCTAGGGATCGATCTTTGACCTCGTAGAGAGGATCTTGAGGGCTCTGAGAAGGATCGGGGTCAGCGATTGAGAAAGCTCGGAGCGCTTGGATGCTTGATAGAATGAAAATCGTAAGGTAAAAGAGAGACACTAACCTCTGAGATTTTATATGAGGATAAGCGAAGGGGCAGAAGTTATTTCGCCCGGATCCCAAGAAAGAACCCTGTCCGTTGGATCAGTAGTCCACCGTTGGATGCAAAGGACCAGACGCCGCCTGAAGTAATTAATGTGGCGCTTTGGGAATACGGAAAACAACTGCAACAATGATGGGACACGCACATCCATATCTACACACGTGCTAGTTCCAATTTTTGTCTGTTTCCAAGCCAATTACCCCATGGCAAGTCAAAATCTCACTTTTTCTCTTCGGATGTGAGGGAAAAATTGAGATTTTGAGGGGCTATTGTGGGGGGCAAAAGCCCATATTTATCAAATGGGCCTGGGGTCCTGTTCTGTATGTTATCCTATGTCCGAAGAGCAATAGTGGGCTGGAACAGTGTTCTGCGGATATCAGGCCCAAAGAGGGCCAAAAAGTATAATCCGAAGAGGTCACCTATTGTCCGAAGAGGTTTTACTCCTCGGATACGAGTAGCTTTGATTAAATACATGTACAGGAAGCCCGAGTGCCCTTCCTGGCAATTTGGGTGACAAAGATAAGCTCTAGGCGCTCTTGGGGATGATAAGGATGAAGAAATATATCAAGGAAAAGCTGTCACCGCCACATTTAATGCCCTGCAGCGACTTCTCTTGCCGCATTTATGTGGAGGGGACCCCTGAACAGTGCAATTTCACCTACCGCCACTCCCAAGAAGTTAAAGGAGGTGCTTGACGTGACCCTTACTCAAGTATGTTAGCAGATGGAGGACAAATGGAGGGTTAGGATGATTACGAAAGAGGCTATATAAAGAAAGAGAGCCCCTGATAGAGAGTGGTCGAGAAAAAAGAGGAAGAAGAACAGAAAATCACTTTACTGTAGCTCTGAAACTTGTAATCTAAGAACATTCAATAAAATACCTCTTCGAACCTTTAGTCCTTCATGGTTTTCACGTGATTGCATGTCAGATTATTCGCCTGTGCTACCACCAACTCTTGTTTAATTCATATCCGGCCCAGCTCTTTCACCCACTCTCTACAAATTTATTGTGCTGGGTTTGTTGGGCCTCTAACCCACCTCTTTAGGGCTTGGGCTGCAAAAACTGACCCTACAATATATATATAATTTTTTTTTTTTAAATAAGAAGTTTAGAAATTTTTTTTAATAAACAAATTTATAATTTTATCTAACATGGCTTTTTTTTAATTAAAATGTTGATTAGCATTTTTAAATACCAAATAATTTGTTTTAATATTATTATAGTGGCTACGTCAGCTTCATGCCTACCAATAGTGTACTCCGTCTGCTATATAGGCTATTTTTTATTAGTGAGATGATGGTATGGACCAAAATAGATCGTGTTTTTTCATTTTGGGGACTAAAAGTAGGGACTAAAATGAGAATGAGGCTAAAATGTAAGGACCAAAAATACATTTTCACCTATTATTTTTAGTTTTCTGTGAGCCTTCACATTACTAGTACCAGTAGTATTTGAACAAGAAGCTAACATTCAGCTTTTTTTTTTATATTGAATTTTAAGCTCTAGTTTTTATTTTTTAAATTCAGTTTATGCCTTTTTTTTTTTCCTTTCATTATTTAGATACATTTTAAATCCTATTATATTTTTAAAAATTGATTATTAACTTGTTAATATTAATTGAAATATATTTTTTGGGCTTAAATATTGACATACTAATTGAAATATGGAGTAATAATTTTAAGACCCTTAATACTTTATATGAGTTTTAATCAATATTATACATACACATATATAATAGTGGCAAACTCAAAATAGTATACCAAAGTAAATCAGTGCCAAAATATTCCGTTTTAATGAATAAACCAAAACGGTTCCGAAATGGTATTCATAACTCTAAAACACATAAGTGTGGATCTCACATGTGAGAAAATCATCTTATGATGAAGGAGTACACGGAGTTTCTACTACATGTAGTATCTCAATCACATTATGTGAGTTCCAGGTAAATGAGACTTACACAACGTGAGTGAGATGTTGTGTGTAATGGACATGTAATATACTTTTTCTTATGAGATATTCTCTCAATCCAAAGGGGCATATACTCCCCTTTGAGTGCATATATTTTTCACTTTTGTTATAAGGAAAATGTTATTTCACATAAGATGACAAATATCCACACTTTCACACTAGTTGTTCACATTTTACATATTATATGAAAAAAATTTGTACTTTATGTTAAAGAGTGAGGATCAACATAGAGGGAAATAGTTGTTGTCTAACTTCTTCTTCCATTTTTTTTTTCTTTAAT
Source organism: Quercus ilex subsp. ballota (assembly GCA_032727855.1). Lineage (NCBI taxonomy): Eukaryota > Viridiplantae > Streptophyta > Magnoliopsida > Fagales > Fagaceae > Quercus > Quercus ilex. Next base: position 27,588,480 of record CM064917.1, read on the forward strand.
GTTTTCTGTTTTTCATCCCTAATATGTAGTTAACATACACAATCTATGAATATAGTTTATACATGTATAAATGTATTTCAATCATAATAAATATATAATTTTAATCAAACACTTAAATACCATTTTCATATAAGTGCACAAGATTTAATTAGGGCTAACTCAATATAATTAGAGAAATGATATGTCTGCAACATTTTTACAACAAATTCTATGTGGCAAGTTATTACAGGTTGTTATTGGTGGGATAGAAAATTAATTTCAGTGGTGTGTTCAAATTGGAACCAATAACAACTAACCACTTATAATTTGTTATGAAAATGTTGTGGATATAACACCTCTTATATAATTTGGTCTATCGACTCACCTCTTAGGTCTTTAGTTGACAGTTCTTTGGCAAATTTATATATATATTTTTTAATATTCAGAATATATGTTTTAATTAACCATGGTTTTAATAAATTGTGATTGAGTGAGTTAATTTGTTGTTGTATTTTTTTTTTAAATAAATCTATATGGTACTGATTTATTGGAGCACGTAAATAGGAGTTTTTACGCTGAATCTTTATTGAATTAATCTCATTTGAAGATTTGAAGATATGATGTGTAGGCAAGAACATGTAAATTATAACATGGTCGCATAAATATGATGCTACAAACTTTGTCTCTTTCAATAATATGACTACGATATAATGATTGCTTATTGAGGCCCAGACAATACAAGATCGATCACAATGTATTATTATGGACCTATCCTATGATCCTACCTAGCAAACCAACTGTGCCAAGTTAATAAGTATGCCAAGAACCAGCAAGGTACACCAACTTGGGTTAGAAATAAACACTAACTCTCTTGTCTTTAGAAATTTCTAGAGTTTCACTCAATTTGTTTCTCTCTGGAATTCTCTAGAGCTTCCCTACATAGTTTAAGCTCAGCCACAAAGTTTTAACTTGTCTAGAAGGTTGGTGAAAGCAGGAATGAACTCAAGATTTCAAGTTAGGGGAGGGGGGGGGGGGGGGGGGCAAAGATAAGTGAAAAAAAAATTTCAAAAAAATTCAAATATGCATCCATATAGTATTAACAAACTATCATCCAAGACAAAAACACAAAAATCATTATTTCTTAATATATTAGGATACAATCACCTAATAAGAAAAATAAAAGACACAAAACACTATTGTTTCTTAATATATTATCTATGAAAAGGAAACTCGATGCTCTTTCATAAATTTATCTAATTTCAAATTATTAGTTATAGCATTATGAGTTAACAATAGGCACAAATGGATCTGTTATCTTCTTGAATTTGTGTGCCAATTTAGTATATTATATGATTTGTCTTTGTCTTTGTCTTTTGTCTTTGTCTTTATCTCTTTTTTCTGTCACTCACCCAATCCCATTACTAACACTATGAATTTATTATTTACTACCAACAAACACTTTTCCTAACTTTACCATTTTTATTCCTTGAAAGTTGAATCACTGTTCAGTCTATTCCTATTTCTGTCACTTGTCCCAATTTTATTGCCCAACTTCCAGACAACAAACAGTCAAACACTAATATATTTTCTAATTTCTACAGACTCTACTCTCTCTCTTATGATCTTTTCTATATAATATAAGAGATAGAATCACAAACACAGAGAGTCACAAGATTCACAACTCACAAAAATAGAGTCACAAAGCCAAAAAGCCAAAAAAAAAACACCACAAGCACAAATTCATATATTCAATCCACAATCAACATCATCACTCATCAGTAAAAACTAAAAACACAAACACCACAAGCATAGATAAGATTTGCAAACACTATATTAGGTTTTGAAAGATAGATTAAATACTTGAGTGTGAACTATGAATTGTGAAGGCTGGAGCAACAAAGCTGGGTTGGGCAAATCAAGCAACCGGAGGCAAGATGTAGATAGGTTTTGCTGTGTTGTGGCCAATGGCCATTTGGGTCTGCATCTGCGAGATGGGTCTCATGGTGGCGGCGTGGGTAGTGAGATAGTCTCGTGTGGTGGCGGCGTCACAGTGTAGGTAGCGGCAAGATGGGTCTCTCTCGCCTCTCACTTTCTCTGTCTCGCACTCTCCCTTCTTAATTTTTCTTTTCTTTTTCTCTTTCGTTTTTCCGTTTGGACCATTGGGTTTACATTTTATTGGATTTACTCTTTTTTTTTTTTTTTAAAGATTCACATGGGCTATTTGCTGGGTTAATGGTTCACGGGGCCACGCTACAAAGTAAGGGGGGCCCAAGTCAATTTTCTTTTTGGAAAATTAACCTACTAATTTTTTTTTTTTGGCCTAAGGGGGCCCAGGCCCCCTTGGGCCCCCACCTGGGTCCATCCCTGGGTGAGATATATTTTTACTATCAGTCAAAGACAATAAAAAGAATGTGCTAGAGAATTCAAAGTCGGTGAGTTAACCGACTTTAAATTCAGCTTGTTTTTGGCAAGAATTATGTTTACCAACTTATTTTACTATTTAATTTATTTTTGCTATTATTCATGAGTCTCATTACACTTTTTGGTACTATTCATAGGTCTCACTATACTATTTCAGCTAACTTTTATCTTTATCTACAATACTTTCAGCAAAAAAATTTCAATTTCAGCAAAATAAGTGTATCTTAATGGACCCTAAGTATGTATTAATATGTTGAATTGGTGCTCAGCTTTTGTGTGTGTCATAAAGCACCAAGTGAGATGTGTAAGGTGAAGTGTGTGAGGTGAAGTGAAGAAAATAAGGTCAAGGGTTAGTAGCTAGGTGTCTAGAGGTAAGGTGTTAGGTGTGTGCTAGTGTATTTGAGGATGGTGTGTGTGAATATAAAAGTGTCGTGTGTGCATTGGTGTAATAATAGTGGTGTTTGTAAAGTTTTCAAAAAGCTCTTTGTTTAGTCTTTTGTTCAACAACTTGCATGCATGGGCTCAAGCTTCCTGTTACATCCCAAATTTTACAATGGTCTGGATCATATTATTGCCTTAAATATTTGATGCAACTGGCCAATTCTATAAAAATATCAAATTCATAAGAGCTCACTAATTATGTAGTTTCATATGTTTATGATTTGTGTTTATTTGACATTGGATTATAAGTTAGCCTTTTTTCTTTTCTTTTTTTCCCTTTTGTTTGTGAGTTCCATGTGGGTCCTGTAATAAATAACTTATTTATTTATCTATTATTATTATTTTTAGGTCCCACTATTATGTTTTTGTTCAAAAAGTCAATACAATTAAGTGAATTCTCCCAAAAAAAAAAAAAAAAAAAAAACAATTAAGTGCATGCAGATTCACACTATATATGGTTTTTCTCAAAATATCAAGTACTTTTTGTTTATTACGACTTATGTGTCCCAATTTATTTTATTTTATTTTTTGTTGCTATAATACTTTTAGCAAACAATCGATTGGCTAATTTTATTTAGCTTTTAGATTTTATTTACAATATTTTCATTAAAAAGTTTTCAACAAAAAGTTAGATAAATTATTCCTCAACAGATACTTATATAGTCCATCCATATTAATGGAAATAAAATATCTATTCAAATTATGTCATTATCATGTCAAATAAGTAATGGTTTTTAGCAATTAGTACAATTTACAATCTTCAAACTCTAGATTAAATCTTTATCCATTCCATTATTAAGAAATATGCGTCTTATAAAAAAAAAGATATATGTGAAATGATCTACTATGAAAAGTAAGCACCATAAACGTGGTTAGGTTAACTCCAAATCTACATCCACGGGAAACACCAACCAAAAATCACTATTAAATAATGGGAATTACAATCACACAGACTCTCATAAGAAACTCTCAAATCTAAACTAACCCCAATACACCTAAAGGGCCTCTCACACTAACTCACTAGGAAAAGCGAGCTTTTACATCTCTCATGAGACAAGGCTTTTGATGCAGGATACAGAAACGTTAAGAAGTAGTACACGTCTACTTCTAAAAAAAAGAAACAAAATACGTTTGCTTTTGAAAATAACCTCGAATCCACAAGGGCTTCTTGAATCCACAAGGAAAAAGGGTTCTAGAATCCACTGGAGAAATAATAAACAAAAGTCTGAATTTTATTGATTGAATAATTGTTTTTAAAAAATGTTTACAAACTTAGGGGCCTATTTAAGAGCTCCGTAAAACTTGACAGATAAGAAAATATATTCTAATAACCCCTAATTAATACCTAACCATAATAGGAACCAAATTTGACCTAAAAAGTATTAAAAGTACCTAAAACAAGGAAATAAATACCCTAAGCCAAAAATAATGAAAATCACATAAAAATACCAGGTATAACAAATTACAGAAATTAATTTGAATATTTTGTCTTACATCAGACCCCTCCACTTGAAACAAACTCGTCCTCGAGTTGATGGTTGAAATCTGAAACCTTCCATGCCAAGAGAACAAATACTTTGAATAATTCATCTTCTTTGTATGCTTACCAAACTTGAAAGTCACTAATTGGGCCACTTGAACTTCTTTTCCCTTGATCTTCATGCAATTGAAAATATTCACCAAATAAGAGTCAACGATCAAATCAAATCTTTCCACCCCAGTAAAATCAATAAATTTTGTTCAGTGTCTCCTACCAAAATAATAGGAGCTTGAACGTTGCAATTATCTAACTTGACTTCATCGAGATCGTGACGACTTCCTCTATAATTTTTTCTTTAATGGTCCCTACTATCTTGACCTCAAGATCTTTTTCTATAATAGGTTTTTCATTAATTTCCTCCACAATCCTTATTTTAGGTTCTTCTTCTATAATAAGATCTTCATGAACTTCCTCATAAGCTTCTATATTTTCTTAAAGAAAAATGTGTTGTTCAACACACAATGCTTTTCTTAATGGTGGAATTTATGGTTCTCTAAAATAATTCAAGTGTGAACTTCTTGGCAAAAAAAATCTTGTTTTGTATACGACAAAAGTTCATCAATATTCAAAGGATAAAATTTGATAGCAAGCATCTTTTTCATCCTTGGCCATGAATGAATTTTCACTTTACCTTGTCGGATTCTATTAGTCTATACTTGTTCCCACCAACGCGTTCCCACCAACGTAAGGCATACTCTCTAAGTTTATACAAACCAAGTTTAACTTTTCTCTCATCACAAATATTTTCATAGTCAAATAAATCCTCTAGATCAAGTAACCAATCAAGAAAATCTATTTTATAAAAATAACCATTAAAACTTGCAATTCTCCTATAAGGCTTCTATGAAATTTGCATACCAATAGGTTGCCCGTGAGTTATGTCTTCGCAACAGTTATCCCTATTATTTCCATGCTCCAACAACGACATCCTAGCAAAGATATTTGTGAGTGCTAGTTGTACGTCACGTAATACTTGCTAAGTTTTCTGTCACTCGAATTGCTACTGTCTCATACGTTAGCCACCAAACCAGGACAAGTCAAGGTTTTGATACCAATTGATGCGAGATGCGGAAGTGTCAAGAAGCAGAACACGTCTACTTCTAGAAAACAAGAAACAAAATATGTTTGCTTCTGAAAATAACCTCAATTCCATGAGGATTCCTTGAATCCACAAGGAAAAAGGGTTTCGAAATCCACTAGAAAAATAATAAACAAAAGTCTGAATTTTATTGATTGAATAATTGTTTTAAAAAAAACGTTTACAAACTTAGGGGCCTATTTAAAGGCTCCATAAACTTGACATACAAGAAAATATATTTTAAAATAACCTCTAATTGATACCTAACCATAATAGGAACCAAATTTAACTTAAAAAGCATTAAAAGCACATAAAACAAGAAAATAACTACCCTAAACCTAAAATAACGAAAATTACATAAAAATACCAAATAAAAATACCAAATATAACAAATTATAGAAATTAATTTGAAAATTCTGTCCTATATCAGCTTTGCTCCTAACTCTCACACACCCAACAAACTACACCACCACTGTGGGATCCTCACTTCTTTAATCTTATTTCAATGTGAGACTAACTCTTGCTGTCTTGCACCTCCTTATTATTGTCTAACCGATGTGAGATTCCAAAACCAATAATGAATTTTCTAACCTTATCCTATCATGGGTTGAACTCAGCATGATCTATGGGAAATAGGGATGAGCCAATAAGCCATTGAACCTAACCCATCTGATCCAAGCCAATCTGAAGCATTTTAGTCAGTTGTGACCACTACTGCTTTAGTCAGCATTGAGTTTTCTAGCGTAAAGCCTAATTATTTTAGTCGGATATTAGTTCAGGGGGGTGTCAAACCCCCCGCTGCCTTCTCTTTTTGACGAACATTGACATTTTGTAGTTACGAGAGGTCATTCAACATTAGCAAGGTTGAGATATGGTAGTACAGATTCAAGATTTGGCCATGGAGACCACATGGTAATAATGGCCATCCCCTATCGACTTTTGATACCTTGTCATCATTGTTGTCTCGCTCATGTAACTATACCTTGCTGTTGCAGTTGACTCGCCACACCCTAGAATCCAACAAATCATACCATAAAATTAGTCATAAATAGTAACTAACTGGCTTTTATATTAGTTATTACATAAATAGTAATTTAATTAGTCATAAGTTAAATATGTTCCAAATTTATAATAAATACTGTTTATATTTTATTTTATATATGTATGAATATAATTGTTTTAATAAATTTATAAAGTGGTCGTATATCTTATAATACACTATAGGCGAAAACACCATTTTGGTCTCTATATTTTAAGCTCACAGTTAATTTGGTCCCTATATTTTAGTATTGGTCAATTTGGTCCCCACTATTTTAAACTTACAATCAATTTGGTCCCTACAGTTAAATCACTAACGAAAAATGATTATGTGGCAAATGATTTGTATAGTTGGCATATTTAATATTAAAAAATTGAATCAGATGATGATGTGTCTAAGTTTAAGTGGCCATGTCAACGCTTAGGTGGCAAAAAAAAGCCACATCAACTTTAAAAAATATTTTTCTTTTCTTTACCAATTTATTCTATTTTGTATTTTTTCTTCTAATTTTCTCACAATTTTCTTAACCTGACATAATTTTTTTTTTTTAATCGATATTGGTTTTTTTTTTTTTTCCTTTCTTGCAATTTCTTGGTAACTAAACAAAAATTTAGTCCAGTAATCTTAAATTAGTCCAACGATCTTATATCAACCTTAAATTAGTCCAACAATCTTAAGTCTTCTAACCCCAAAATCATCTCCTAAAAGAAAACCCAGATGTAAAGGATCCACCAAACCCAGATTCAAACTAATTCCAGAAATTTCAAGCAAAAGCCGCAAATTCAAAGTTTCAAACTAGTCCCAAAATCCTTGCCTGCAAACCCAAAACCACCACAACCTCAACCGCGCAACACCATCCTAAACCCAGATCCACCACAGAGCTCGATCCATGGCCACAAACCCCAAAGAAAACTAGATCTAATCGATCCCGACCATCTGACTCAGATCTCCTCATCTCAAGCTCAACCAGCATGGACCTAGCCTCAGATTGTCATCGCCTTGTGCTGCAATAGGGTCCCACGAGTTCCTCATCGCACATGTATGTTGGTCAGAGTGATAGAATTTGAGTTTAAGGATTGGCTATAGCATTGGAGTGATAGCGATTGCTGTTGGCTTTGGCTTCTTTGGCCATGAATCAGAGATCACAAAAATTATCAGAGAGAGAGAGAGAGAGAGAGAGAGAGAGATGAAATATTACTATATTAGAGAGATTGAGTTTTATTTTTGTGAAATCATAGGTTTATAAAAGAAAAAGAAAAGAAAAGAAATATACATACATATATATATATATATATATATATATAAGCTTATGTGGCTTTTTTTTGCCACCTAAGTGCTGACATGTCCACTTAAACTTAGACACATCATCATTTTATTCAATTTTTTAATATTAAACATGCCAACTATACAAATCATTTGCCACATAAGCGTTTTCCGTTAGTGAGTTAACGGTAAGGACCAAATTAACTATAAAATGGTAAGGACCAAATTGACCGATACCAAAATATAGGGACCAAATTTATTGTGGCTCCAAAATATAGGGACCAAAATGGTGTTTTCACCTACACTATATTGTTGATAATCTCAGAGTGTTTTTTCTCATTCATTTATTAGTCTTTCATGTCGTAAGTAAATTGCTTGTGTTTGTTATTTTACTCTACTTTGCTTTATTTGGTGATTTGTTTGCTGACTACGTAATTGTAAACCAATTGAACTCCATAATTGGTTAATTCAATAAAATTGATCTAATTCCTCTAAAATCAACCAAAAGAGTCCAAATTGTTCCGTTCAAAGATAATATAAGTAAGTGTTAGAAATTGGGCTAGTTTTGATCCAACCTATAAACCATAGCCCATGGATCGTTCACATGGATTATTTGATAAGTAAGTTTAAATTTAAACTAACTGATATTGATATGAGTTATCAATATCAGTAGTGGGGTAATTTAAACTTAATAGATATTGATATGGGTTATCAATATCAGTGGTAGAGTAATTTGAAACTTAAAAGATGAGATCTTTTAGGGATCACATATATCTGATAGTAAGTGAATCTCTACCAGTATTTAAATACTCCTACATCAATCAGATAGGGGTGAGACACAGTGAGTGAAAATCCGTATAGTTTTGAGTGCTCTCTCAAAATAAGTCATCTCTCTGGAACATCATCTACTGTTTCCTAGAATTTGGAGCGTGGAAATTAGGAGAGACTCTAGTAGCCTTTCCTGTGACTTGGAGGTGTTCCACAAAGGAGATCGTGAGGAGTTCGTAAAGCAAGTAAAGAAAAAGATCTAGCAATTTGGTGATCTGTTCCACCAAAGGTATGTGTTTACATGACCTCCACTTAGAGTATATATTTTTTTCAACATTGGTATCAGAGCTGTTTTATGCTTGTTTTTACTCTTGAATGATGTCATGATCTCTGAAATATATAATCCTATATACATGCTAAAATTAAAAGTTTAAGTAATTTTTTAATCAGATCTGTAATTTTTTAGGCATGTTATGGCATGTAGAGAGAGAAATAAAAAGCTGTATTTTTTTGATTGTTTACATGAAATCTGAAATTTACAGGCTTATTTTGACCCATTAAATCTTGTTTAATGTCAAATATTTTTTTAATGGTTTGAAAATACATTCCATAAGCTTTAAAACGACAGATTACATGCTTAATTTAGACTTTAAATGAGAAAGTTATGGTCTTTTAAAGATTATGGTTGTATTTGATAAAATCTGAAAATTTGATGTCTAACGTGGAAGACGAATAGACGAATGACGATGAACAATAAAAGAAAAATTGTTTTGTAATGGTGTACCGTGCGGGCTCCACTAACCACTAATTGTTCGAGTGGTTATCTAATATAATAATAATAAAATACTAGAGCCCCACGTTGATGTTAGTGTTTTTTTTTTTTTTTTGGTAAACTGGGAATTGTATTAAGACTAGAAATTAACAAAAGACTCAGGACAACGCCTGTGCAAGTACAAATCAGATCTATCAAAATCTAACAAAGCTTGAATGCCCTCAGGGGGGGTTTTCATATAAACTAAAGGAAGTAATTTGTTGAGCTCCCATCCTAGCTAGCATGTCCGCACTCCTGTTAGCTTCTCTATAGCAGTGATCAAATCGGATTTCAGGAATCCGAGAGGCCAGCTGCCTGCAGTCATCCACAATGGAAGAAATAATTAGATTTGTGTTGTTGGGATTGTTCAGAACTTCAATAATGGCCTTTGCATCCATTTCAACCACAACAGCAGGGAAACTTCTATCAACACACATCATAAGGCCGTCCCTCAACGCCCATAACTCAACTATGAAGCTTGAGGTAACACCGATCTGCCTTGAGTAACCAAGAACCCAATTCCCTTCCTCATCACGGATTACTCCTCCCCCTCCAGCTTTGCCTGGATTCCCGAGCGATGATCCATCTGAGTTTAACTTCCTCCACCCTGCTGCTGGCTTCTCCCACCTGACAGGTTTTAAAACATGGCGGGTTGCCTCTCTGATATTTAAGGCACAATGAGTGAATTCCAAAGCCTGGTGGAGAATCTCCTTGTGAATGTTTGGGTTGGCGGTTTTCTTTTGAAAGATCAATAGGTTTCTTCTCTTCCATATCATCCAGATTGCAAAGAGGAAAACTAATTTCCAAGGCAGATTGTGTTGGCCGATGATGTTTGGCGATCTGGCATTCTCTGATAGCCAAAGGTTGAGGCTGGTTCCATAAAACCTTGAGTTCGTTCCCTGCACTCCTAATTTAGTCCAGATTTCCTTCACAAGATCGCAATCTCGGAGGCTGTGAATGATGGTCTCAGGTTGTTTTTGGCAAAGAGGGCAGAGGGGGTCTAGAGATAAACCTCTAGCATTAAGACAAGTTTTGACCCCTAAACTGTTGTGAAGACACTTCCAGACGAAGAACTGAATTCTTGGAAGGGTTCTTATATGCCAAATCCAATCCCCATCAAACGACTTAATCTCATTCCCCACTGCAAGGCGGTAAGCACTTTTAAGATCAAAACTCCCTTTCGGATCTCCAGACCAGCACATCTTATCCACACTTCCAACCGTTAAGGCTGAAGGGGTAGCTTGAACTTCTAATTTAATTTCCTTTGGGATGTCTAGTGACACCTTATCCCAATCCCAGCCAGTTAAGTTTAACACCTCCTTTACCTTGAAATTGGTTTCCTCTTGGGTGAGGGGGCCTTGGACAGCAAGCCTCAGCGGACCAGAAGGAGACCATTTGTCATGCCATAGACTGAGGTTACTGTTATGGCCTAATGTCCACCTCACACCTCTTTGGAATGTGTCCTGACCAACCTTCATCCCCTTCCATACTTGAGAGCAAGGAAGCCTATGAATATTATTTGAATTCAACCTTCGGCTAGTGCAATACTTCTTTCTAAGCACCTGAGTCCATAGATTATCCTTCTCAGAATTGAAGCGCCAGTTCAGCTTTGCGAGGAGAGCTGTGTTTCTGCCCTTGGCTGTTTGAAAACCTAAACCACCCTCTCTTTTAGGTTTGGTAATCTTGGTCCAGCTAACCCAATGCATCTTTCTAGCTGACTCAGTGGATCCCCAAAGGAAGTTCCTGCTTATTCTGTCAATCCCATCATGAATTTTACTTGGGAGAGAGACACATTGCATGACATAGGACAGAATGGTTGAGAGTGACGTTTGAATTAGTACAGCCCTACCTGCCATGGACAACAGATTAGATTTCCAGCCAGCCAATTTCTGTTTCATTCTATCCAAAATAAAGTTGAAGTCATGAGGTGAAGACCCCTGTTGCCTTATGGGTATGCCCAAGTACTTCCCTAAGGAGTTAGTAGATCTAACACCTAGAGTTTCACAAAGAGAGTCCCTTGTATCACTGTCCACGTTAGGGGAGAAAAAAACTCTTGATTTGGTTTCACTAATAGTTTCACCCGATTTTGAACAGAAGATATCTAACACACTTCGGATGGCAGAGCAATTCTTGGGGTTGGCTTTGGCAAACAACACCAAGTCATCCGCGAAGAAGAGGTGAGAAAAGGAAGGTCCGCTTTTTGAAGACTTAACAGGGTCCCATTCCTTCTCTGCACACTTTCCTTCAATGAGCTGGCCAAGAAAGTCAATGCAAAGGATAAAGAGGTAAGGAGACAGAGGGTCTCCTTGCCTTATTCCTCTAGTGGGGATGAGAGGGTCAATGGTTCCCCCATTAAACAGAATGGAAGTTGTGGCTGTTGTTACACAACACATAATGATTTGAATGAGGTCCAAAGGGAAATTGGCACAAATAAGCCTTTCTCTAATGAAGTCCCATTCCAACTTGTCGTATGCTTTCTCAAGGTCTATTTTGATGGCCATATACCCCTCTTTACCCTTGGCCTTGCCAATGGTGTGGACTAGCTCTTGGACAATGATAGCATTATCCGTTCCCCTTCTCCCCGGGACGAACGCAGTCTGTACAGGAGAGATAATACTGCCCAGTACAGGTCTGATCCGGTTGACAATAATTTTTGTGATGACCTTGTACGCTGTGTTACAGAGGCTGATAGGGTGATAATTACCAAGAGTTTCTGGTCCTTGGGTTTTTGGGATCAAAACTAGCAGGGTACGGTTCAGATACTCCGGAATACTCTTCTGAACAAAACATTTCCTCACTTCTTCAATCAAGGAATTTCCCACAGTGTGCCAGAAACGTTGGAAAAAGCCAGCATGAAGCCCATCAGGGCCCGGGGCTTTAAAGGCCTTCATAGACCAAAGGGCCCCTTTTACTTCATCCTCCGAAATAGGAACGTTAAGATAATGGCTGTCTGAGTCTGAGATAGTGGCTTGCCATTGAGAAGAGGTCTCTGGGATCCACTGAGAACTATTCTTAGTGGTGTTAAAGAGCCTCTCAAAACCCCCTCTAATGATATTCATAACTTCCCTTTCTTCGTACACCCAATTCCCATGCTGGTCTTGTATTGCTTCGATAAAATTCCTTTTCCTTCGAACCAGAGTAGAGATGTGATAAAAAGAAGTGTTCCTATCCCCCTGAACCATCCAATTCACTCTGGATTTCAGCGCCCAAATCTCATGCTCCTGCTCTAGGATTGTATCAAGATTCTTTAGTAGGGTCTTTTCCAGCTCTAAGAGAGATGGGGATGGCCTTATCGACATGGCTTTCTGAATCCCATTTAGTCTAGCCATAAGTCTTCTCTTTTTCCAAAAAACATTCCCAAAATGGTTTTTGTTCCAAGCTTGCGCATCTTTCCCAAACTTTTCTATTGCTTCAGGAAGACATTGGGCTTGATTCCAAGCTTGAGACACTACCCTAGGAAAGGAAGGGTCAGAGAGCCAACAAGTTTGAAACCTAAATGGTCGGGGAAGTGGAGTGAGGGAAGTCGGCTTAGTGCTGAGCAGCACAGGGCAGTGGTCGGAATGACACCGAGTTAGATGAGAGACTCTCGCCTCTGGGAAAAGAGAGCACCAGTCTGGATTAACAAAAAACCTATCAATCCTTTCCTGGATTAATGCCATCAACTCTCTTTTATTAGTCCAGGTGTATCGAGGTCCCGAAAAACCCACATCGATCATATTACACTTATCAAGGCACTCCTTAAACTCCAAGGAGCGGTTAATACTTACTGCCCTTCCCCCAAGTTTATCACAATCCTCAAGGGGTTCATTAAAATCTCTGGCCATAACCCAAGGAAGATTCTGAAGCTCGGCCACAACAGAAAGGTTATTCCACAAGATACGCCTTTCAGCCAATCTTGGACTAGCATAGATTGCAGAAAATAACCAGGTAAGATTAAGAGAACGCACCTTAACTAAGACATGGATTTCTTGCTCCGTTTTGGATAAGAAGGACACCTCCACCCTATCCGAGTGCCACAGCAACCAGAGCCCCCCAGCATAGCCAATGGTATCGGTGCAGATAGCTTCGTCAAAAGGAAGCCTCTCCGTGATTTCTTTGGCTCGATCCCCACCAATACGAGTCTCCATTACCACAAAAATAGCTGGATTGTGCTTCTGAACTAAATCCCTTACATGGTTTTGAAAATTGGGCTTCATAGCGCCCCTACAATTCCAGATAATGATGTTCATTATTAAATTTGGATAAGAAGTGGTGCACTCATCAGACTGAGGTAGGAGCTTCGCCTCCTCCATCAAACTCCATCCCAATCGCTTTAACATCTCCCTGTGTTGACCCATTCTCGGCGATAAACCCAGGCAGTACTGTATTGGACCCATTTCCTGTACTCTCCCTGTCACCTGGCGCAGGAACTCCATTATAAGATGAAGAAGATACGTCAGCCCCGTTCTTGCGCTTCCCATGTCTTGAATCGGCTTGGCCTTGATTTCCATGAGTGGCTCTAATATCTCCACCATCGTCCCTTCCGGGTTCACTACACACCACGGATGGAGCTTGACTTGAGAATTGGAATTGATCATGAGAGCTTGTCTTTACATCGTTCTTCAAAATAGTGACCGAACCAAATGAAAGATTTTTTGGAGGAGAAGTTGTGCTGGCAGTGAAAGGATTAGAGCTATCTCCAACGGCGCATGGTTTGGACATAAGTTTGGCCCTAGCATGGTTAATCTCAGATTTACCCTTGGCATGGGGGTTCGGGCTAGCTGGCTTGGGCACGTGCTTGCCTGAGTTTTTCCCAGCTGGGTCTTTTTTTGGGCCTTGCTTTTTACTACCCGAGGCTTTGGGGTTCCCCAATGGCCCATTTATGATTCTGCCTAACTTACTTTCCAACTGGTGGCCCAGATCAAGCTGAAACGGATTGGAGTCACCCGCTGGATTACGTGGTATATAAATTTGCACCGGGGCCTTATCTATTGCTGTCATCACACTGGAAGGCGTGTGTCCTGAAGGACCTGCTCCACTACTAACCACTTCAGGTGAGTGGGAGCGTTTTGTGGGGCCAGACTTTTGCATGGCTTTGTTGTTTTTCCTGCGTGTCACCATTAGCCACGGTCCGTAACTGTCCTCCTGTACTTTCCCTGCTTCTGCCTGGTTTTGCTCAGTGGCCTCAGTGGCATGCACACCGCATGTAGCATCCTCATTACTCGGATTTGGCCTACTGTCATCCGTTGCCGGTGGAGAAGAGGATCGGATTGTGTACGGGCAAGATTCTTTCCGATGTCCGACACGCCCACATGAGAAGCACAACCTGCTAAGCCCTTCGTAAAGGACGGGTTGCTCTAAATCTCCAATCAGAATTGTTGACACCAGTGGCTTGTTAATATCTATTTGCACGCAAAGTCTCGCATATCTCCCCCTTGCTTCCACCGCGGTATGAGTATCAACCCGGAGAACATTTCCAATGGATGAACCAATATGTTTCAGAATATATGATTCGTAGTATTCTATGGGAAATTCGTTCAAGCGAACCCACACAGCTATTGATGAGACATTCGCTGAAGATGGCCGGAAGTTTGGTTCCCAAGGTCTGATAGACAGGAAGTTTTCACCGACGAACCAAGGGCCTTTCTGTAGTACCACGTCGTAGTCTTCCTTAGCATAAAATCTAGTAAGAAAAAATTCTTTGCCAAGATCAATGCAGTCTAACCTTCCCATTGGTTTCCAGATGGATTGAAGCTTGGCTTGGATATAGTGATAGCCCACATATTTTCCATATACTTTCACAATGAGTGCTTTCGCCCATGGCTCCCTGATGCGAGCCTTGTCTTCCCGTGATAACTTAACAGCCGCGATACCCTCACTTAGCTCCGAGATGTCATCATCAGAGTCCGACTCGTATTCCATTTGTCCAGTAAAATCAAAAGCCTGGGTGTAAGCCCCAGGGATTTCCCCAACAAGTTTCTCCTTGAAGGAGAGTTTTGGGTGTCTGGAGGTTCTCTCGAAACCAGGAGGTTCATTCTCCACGGAGTAAGCTGAGTGCGTTTCTTTTACCTTCTTGTTGCTCCTAGCTAGTTCGGCTTCTTCCTCCGGGGAGAGAGAGCGAGGTTTCACGCGAGAGAGCATCACAGTAGTCTAAAAAAGATGTTAGTGTATTAGTTACACTTGAACACTCCTTGTTTCACTTACACACAAATAAAAGGGCCTCACGTTAGTGTATTAGTCACGCTTTTGGTAAGGATATTGTGTAGAACCCCACGTTACCACGTTGATGCCAGCCTCACTTGCACAGTGGGTTTTTCTAGTGTGACATATATATATATATATATATTATATGTAATTGTAGTGGCAATTTTTTTTTTAAACTGTGATGTTAAAATAGAATTGTGATAATATGAGAAAATTGTGAAATTAGTTTTCTAATTTTCTATATAATTATGCATGGTTTCAATTTTTGAATTAATTTATGATGTCTTTTTAACATATTGTGATATGATTGAATTGATATTATATGAATGCATTATGTGATGAATATGTGTCCAAAGGGTTTATGAGACTCTTTGGCTTATCTCTATAGTTAGAGATTATATTGGTAATTTATACAACATGTATATTTTTATTTATTGTAATTGTGAATGGATAAGACAATTTTTGAAATTATTTGGTAACGTGACATCCCCAATTTTTAATTACAAATAGAACCTTTTTAGTAGGATACTTGAATATGTAATTTTGTGGGCCAATGTTTTTTGGCAATTATTTGGGCCATTGTTTTTGGCAATGTAATTTTAAGGCTATGTAATTTAATTTTGGAAGCCATGTAAGGGGATGTGTTTCATGGTTACCTATAATTTTCAAATTTTGTCTTAGCATGCTGTATGAAATTACCAATAGGGCTTATAGTGGAGCCCATGCACAATGTGTTGTGCACAAAGATGTATGGACACATGTTATACGTATGATTTAATATGTGGATGGTGTGATGTTTTATTCTTCACAAAAATTTTATTTAAAATCAATTAGATGTGTTATTCCAATTTACATAGTGAGAGATGATTATGAGCTTAGCGAAATTTTCGATCTTACTATGTAGAAAGGAATATCATAGTCTAGTTGGATTTTTGGAAATAAAATTTAAAAATGTAAGTGCTAATGTCAACTTGTGTAATGAATGTAGTGAAAATGGCCACTAAGAATGTAGTTGCTGATCTAACTAAGGGAGAGAAACTAGATAGAACCAACTATGATATGTGGCATAGAAAAATTCAATATCTGCTTAATGAACAAGAGGTCCTTGAAACCCTAACCAATGTGATGATGCAACCTGAAAATGGGAATTGATAGGCCACAAACTGAATGACCCCTTGTGATTAAACCAATTAATTAATTAGCCAAGTTATTAATTAATCAATTTAACATGTAAATACGTGGAAGCGCAAACAAATCACCAATAAACTAAATACGCAGCGGAAATTAAATGACACAGTGATTTGTTTACGAATGGGGAAAACCCTTACGGCAAAAACACCACCGGGTGATTTTCAGGTCATCACTTCCGAAACTCCACTATTATCAAATCAAGTGGTTACAAGTAAAGGAATTTCAAGTACCTTACCAACCTACAGTTAAACCCTTACCCTAATACCCAATTGGACTTGATCTGTAGTGACAGTCTCCCCTTTTGATGCACGGCTCCCAAGTACGTGACTAACCAATGCGCGGATCCCAGTACGCGACTTCAAACACCAACTTAGAAAGAAAGGTTGGCTGCAAAGTTTTTCAGTTCATCTTACACGATGAAGATCAGGAAGATGCTTGGTAACAAAACCCTTTGGTGCAAATACACAGCAACTTCTTCAGAGAAGATGAACTAGGTCAAGAACTTCGTCTTTGATCACAAATTGCTTGAACAGAGTTTGCTCAATGCTTGTGCAACTTGTGTCTTCTTTGACGGCTCTTAAAACAATCCTTTTATATGTCTAGGGTTAGGAGAAAAGAAGGCCCAAAGACACATTCACGGATCACAAGAAATCAGATCAGAAAATCTGATTTTATAAATCTCAACAGATAGCAGGTGTCGAGGAGCTATCGAGCAGGTGTTGAGTTTTAATGAATTTGCACTTCAGCTTGTTTTTTCTTGGACAGACTTGATGACTTCAACACTTGATCTTGAAATCTTGTTTCATGAAGTATTAAAAACACCTAGAACTACCCAGTTACAAGTAGAGTGCGTTTTGGTCAAAGGATTAGCCAATTTACATAAATAAGTGACATATGTTCTTAACAAGTGAAAACACATATGTTCTAACAGGAATACTACCCAACATCGTCGTGACTTAGAGGCCTATGAGTCTTGGGTTAAGAAAGATCGTTATGCACGCTTCACTATGCTGAGTAGCATGCACAATGATCTTATTGGGGAGTTTGAGAACTACCCAAATGCCCAAGAGATGTGGAACCACCTTAAAATTGCCTATGGAGGGACTTCAGCAACTAGGTTGCGAGCTCTTACTTTGAAGTTTGAGCAATATGTTATGGATTCAAAGCATAGCATAGCTGAACATCTAAGGACAATGTCTGCATTGATTCGTGACCTAAAGGCTGCTGGCAATAATCTCTCTGATGAACAACAGGTCACAGCAGTGATTTGTTCACTGCCCGAACCTACTTGGGGGCAAATGAAGCTTGTTTTGACACATAGTGAGAATATCAAGACTTTTGCTGATATTTCTCGTCATCTTGAGCTTGAGGCAGAGCGCATGGGGGCGCACCAAAACACCCTCCTTGTCGCCCAATCTGGGCAACGAAAGGCATTCAGGCCTAAACGCAAAGGACAAGGGAGGAATGCCAAAGGAGCTAGTAACCTTGGGCCTAAAGAAGGCAAGATAGCAAAGTGCCAAAAGGGCAAGCGTGCTAAGAAGGACAAGGCAAAGATCAAGTGCTACAACAGTGGTAAGAAGGGTAACTTCGCTCGTGAGTGCACTGAGCTGAAGAAGGTATCCATTCTTAACAACTCTACTATTACTTATGTTTGTACACATGTTTTTGTTGCTCATACTATTCCTGGGTGGATTGTAGATTCAGGAGCAACCAAACATATAGCCAGAGATAAAGTTGGGTGTGTGGATTACAAAAAGATACCAATAGGCACACAGTACGTTATTTTGGGTAACGGAGCTCAAGAAGAAGTCATAGGAGTTGGAACCTACCAACTCAAATTGCGTCTAGGACGTACGTTACTTCTTCATGATGTGCTTCATGCACCTGGTGTCCAATGTAATCTATTTTCAGTACTTACTATGCTTAGACTTGGATTTAGTTTCTGTTTTGAGGGTCCTCAGTTGGATTTTTATTTAAATAAAACCTTGTATGGACATGGTTATTTATCTAATAATTTCTTTATGTTGGATTTAGATCATTCCTCTTTTTCTTTTATTGCTCATAATGATGATATTTCTGATTCTGTAATGTGGCATGCTAGACTTGGATACATAGGAAAAGATAGATTGGCTAGACTAGCTAGAGAAGGCCTATTGAGGTCTATCACTAATGTAAGCCTACCTATATGTGAACCTTGTCTAGCTGGAAAGGCCTGTAGGAAGCCTTTTGGTAAGGCTCCAAGGGTAACTCATCCTTTGGAATTAGTCCATTCGGACATATGTGGACCTATGAATGTTAAGGCACGCCATGGCGCCTCTTATTTTCTCACATTTATAGATAACTATTCACGTTTCAGTTATGTCTATCTGATCTCCCATCGCTTTGAAGCATTAGATTGCTTTAAGCGCTTTGTGGCAGAGGTTGAGAATCAGAAAGAAAGGAACCTAAAGGTTTTTCGAATTGATAGGGGTCGTGAATATTTGTCTAAACAGTTTCAGGAACTGTGTGAGGAAAAAGGGATACGCAGGCAATTGACGATTCCTGGTACTCCACAACAAAATGGTGTTGCAGAGAGAAGGAATCATACTCTATTAGAGATGGTTAGATCGATGATGGCGCAAGCTAACTTACCAATTTCATGTTGGGGGGATGCATTGTTAACTGCTGCCTACATCCTTAACCGTGTGCCTTCTAAGTCAATTCCCACAACACCATATGAGTTATGGACTGGTGCAAAACCCAATTTGGAGAACTTGTGGCCTTGGGGTTGTGCAAGTTTTGTTCACAGTACTTCCCATAAGTATGGGAAATTGGGCCCTAGAGCAATTAAGAAAATCTTTATAAGATATTCAGAAAGCTCAAAGGGGTATGTGATGTATGGTGAACATTCTGATGGTGGAATGACAGAGATAGAGTCTCGTGATGTCAACTTCATTGAAGATGATTTTCCAAGCATCAGTGAAGCAAAACAAGATCTTCAGCTTTATGAGCTGAAAGAACTTGAAGGTGTCATACCATCTTTGGGCGAGGGTGGAGAATCACAACTTCATCCTAAAATCGCCAAAGATAATAGGAGTGATTTTGCTCCTAGTGGGAGCAAACCACTAGATAGTGACACACAAGGATCCAAGGTACGTAGAAGTGAACATGGAACTATTCCCCGTCATCATTTTGAGATTGAGGGGGAATCTTTTATATGTGATTCACTGGACCTTAAAGAGCCTGCTTCCTATGAGGAAGCATTAGCTTCACCTGCTTCACATGAATGGATAATTGCTATGAGGGATGAGATGGATTCTATGGCAAAGAATCAAGTTTGGGAGTTGGTTGACCTTCCGCCTGGGCGC
Organism: Quercus ilex subsp. ballota; assembly: GCA_032727855.1. NCBI lineage: Eukaryota > Viridiplantae > Streptophyta > Magnoliopsida > Fagales > Fagaceae > Quercus > Quercus ilex. The sequence goes on from CM064917.1 coordinate 27,608,541, forward strand.
AAGACCATTGGAAACAAGTGGGTTTTAAAAATAAACTGCAAGGCAGATGGATCAATTGACAAATATAAGGCTCATCTCGTGGCAAAAGGCTATACCCAAAGAGAAGGGATAGACTATGATGAGACTTTCTCCCCAGTGGTGAGATTTGTCTCTATTCGCCTTATTCTAGCTATTGTTGCACATTTGGATTTGGAACTCTTCCAAATGGATGTAAAGACTGCATTTCTCAATGGAGAACTAGACGAGGAGATCTATATGGATCAACTTATTGGCTTTGAGGTCAAGGAACAAGGGCACAAAGTGTGCCGCCTTAAGCGTTCCATTTATGGCCTAAAGCAAGTGTCTAGACAATGGTATTTCAAATTTCATAAGGCTATTATTTTGATTGGTTTCGAAATGATGGAAGAAGACCATTGTGTGTATGTCAAACGATTAGGAAAGAGTTTACTTATCCTGTCTTTGTATGTGGACGACATTTTGTTGGCTGGAAATGATATGGAGATGATTGTCACCACCAAAAGGTGGTTGTCCTCTATTTTTGAAATGAAGGACATGGGAGAGGCTAATTATGTGCTTGGAGTTAAGATCTTCAAGGATCGCTCAAAGAAGCTTCTTGGTTTGTCTCAAGAAACTTACATAAAGACGATTTTAGAGCGATTCCGTATGCATAATTCCAAACCCATAGACACTCCAATTGAGAAGGGACATACATTAAGCCTTGAAGATTGCCCTAAATCAAAAAAGGAAAAAAGAGAAATGGCAAGAGTTCCCTATGCAAGTGCAGTTGGAAGTCTGATGTATGCTATGTTGTGTACTCGACCAGACATCTGTTTTGCAGTTGGTATGGTTAGTCATTATCCAAGTAATCCAGGACCTGTTCATTGGCAAGCAGTTAAGGGGATTTTTCGATACCTTCGTGGGACATCGAATCTCATTCTTTGCTATCAGGGTGGAGATTTGAGATTGGGAGGTTATTCTTATGCTGACTGGGCCAGTGATAGAGATGAGCGCAAGTCCACTACAGGTTATGCATTTCTACTTAGTGGTGCAGCTATCTCTTGGTGCAGTAAGAAACAGTCTTGCATTGCTTTGTCCACAATAGAGTTTGAGTATGTTGCTTGTTCAGTAGCAACACAAGAAGCTGTTTGGTTAAAGAGATTTTTCCAAAGCCTAAGGGTGACATCTCTTGGAGATGAAGCTGTATAGATGTATTGTGATAATATAGCAGCCTTGTCTTATGCTAAAGATCCTAAGTATCATAGTAAAAACAAACACATACAGACTCGTTATAACTACATTCGTCTTGCTATTACACAAGGAGAGGTGATCCTCCAACATATCTCCATTAGCATGATGGTGGCTGATCCACTTACTAAAGCCATTGCTAGAGATGCTTTTCAGGCTCATGTTAGGAGTTTGGGATTTTGTAAGATTTGATATGTTTTTGGATACCTTATGGACATTTGTGTTTATTCATACTTTATGCAATAATGATGTTATTCATTTTGGTTCATCTTGTGATGTGATTGATATTGCATACTGAGCACACATTATTTGAGAATATGTCACCGGGCTTAGATCGGTCTACTCACATAGACGATCACCCTAGCGCTTGAGTAGCGAGTAGGATAAGACATAGTGATCACTTTGTTTTCTATAAATCGAGTAAGTGATCATCTTGACGCTTAGGGAGGCGTGCAAGATAATATAATGAATGTTGCCTTAGCTAGGCTAAGATGAGACTTATGGGAGTTGCACTTGAAGTGTATCCACAACTTCATGAAGCCTGAATAAGGCCAAATGTGAGATCTTGGACAGGAACTTGATGTGTAACTGTGCTAAGAAACTCAGGTTGGTTGCTTTTGTGGCAATTGGACTAAGATTTGTACGTTGTTTGAGTGTGACAAGCCCAGTTGAGTGGGAGCTCCACCGTAGCATACAAATTATACTATATGTGCTATAGTCGACCAATTAAGGGAGTGATTGGATAGATCCCTACTCCATCATTATGTGAGCCCTAGTCGACCATTATATGGTCCATTCTGTGCCCTTTTTCAACCTAGAACTATGTCATGAAGTGAATGTTTGATGTTGCTACTTTAGCATGTCATCTCAGGGCCATGATATATACGGTCTCATGGAGCATGTCTAGGAAAGCGGTTAAGTGTAAATGAATTGACATGAGTGTCTGGGGAAGATTATTTAGAACACACCATTTATTTTATGGCTCATAGCCCGGGCAATTATGAGGAATTTGTTTTTCAACATAATCATGAGCATATTATATGGTATTGGATCAAGTTTTGCTTTGAGTTTTGAACTCATGAGGGATTAAAGAAACTAGATTAGGTGTGATCAAATAATCTGGGGCATAGACAAGATACTATGAGTGATGTACTATGTTAGTTTAGATGGTGACTTAATATAGTACTCCTACCCTACACCTTCTCGTCAGGTCACACACTCCATTTTTCTGTATAAAGAGAGGATTGGACAAGAGATTGAGAGGAGCCAGTTTTGACTGTAGTACCCAGTGTGGACGAGTGGGAGATGTTAGAAATTGGGCTAGTTTTGATCCAACCCATAAACCATGGCCCATGGATCGTCCACATGGATTATCTGATAAGTAAGTTTAAATTTAAACTAACTGATATTGGTATGAGTTATTAATATCAGTAGTGAGGTAATTTAAACTTAATAGATATTGATATGGGTTATCAATATTAGTGGTGGAGTAATTTGAAACTTAAAAGATGAGATCTTTTAAGGATCACATATATCTGATAGTAAGTGAATCTCTACTAGTATTTAAATACTCCTACATCAGTCAGATAGGGGTTAGACACAGTGAGTGAACATACGTATAGTTTTGAGTGCTTTCTCAAAATAAGTCATCTCTCTGGGACATCATCTACTGTTCCTTAGAATCTGGAGCGTGGAAATTAGGAGAGACTCTAGTAGCCTTTCCTACGACTTGGAGGTGTTCCACAAAGGAGATCGTGAGGAGTTCGTAAAGCAAGCAAAGAAAAAGATTCGGCAATTTGATGATCTGTTCCACCAAAGGTATGTGTCTACATGACCTCCACTTAGAGTATATATTTTTTTCAACAGTAAGTATATTCCTAAATAAGAATATAAGAAAAGAAGTAATCTATTAAATAAATTATATTGTGTTCTTCTAGTTTCAATTTTTCATTCGAATCTATAAAACACTTATACATATTTCTTTGGACATTTTTCATTAAAACTTAACTTTAATGAGATGTCCCATTATTACTGGAAATGGTATGACACATATGCATGTTCCTATGATATATATTATGAGTTTTGAATTTATTATATTTACATATAAAAGCATTATTGGAGATTTTTTCATGGCTGATCTATGTTTATAAAAGCTAAAAGCTAAAAGTTGAGCTTATAAACTGATGCAAAGCTTAATGTTTTGTGTACTTAACTATAGTTTTTAAATGAGGTGATATGTTTAGACCCTTTGATCTATTTGGACTAAATCTTCATCTTTAAATGTAGACTCTCCATTTCATTAGAGCATTACAACCCCCAAATTGCTATTTTTTACCCTCAAACCAACGAATTCAAGCATTACCCTAGTTGTTAATTCTAAAATTTTTTGCAACTTAGCTACAGTAAGATTGTACATTTAGAAGCTACTATAGCAAGTTGTAAAATTATTTATATTATATTTTATTACTCTCTCTCTCTCTCTCTCTCAAATCGGCATGGAACCGGCATCTATGGTGGAGGCGTGGAGATAGGTGTTTGTGGTGGAGGCGTAGAGATCATGGTGGAGCCGTGGTTGTGCTTGGGATTCGGGTTTTGGTCCTGGTGTTGGGGTGGGTTTTTTAGTGGTGGTTGTAGTGGGGTTTTGTGGGTTTTGTTAGTGGAGGTGGTGGTGGGTTTTGTTCCTAGTGGTAGGCGTGTTTTTTGTGTGTGTGTGTGGGTTTTGGTCCTGGTGTTGGGGTGGGTTTTTTAGCAGTGGTTGTAGTGGGGTTTTGTGGGTTTTGTTAGTGGAGGTGGTGGTGGGTTTTGTTCCCAGTGGTAGGCGTGTGTGTGTGTGTGTGGTGATGGGTTTTGTGGGTTCTTTTTTGCTGTGGTGTGGTGGGTTATGTTTGAATTGGTGGCAGTGGTAGTGGCAGTGGGTTATTTTTGGGTGATTTGGTGGATTGGCTTGGTGGCAATGGGTTGGGTTGTGTTTGGATTGGCGGTATTGGTATGTGGGTTGTGTGGTTAATTTGGTGGGTTGTGGGTTTTATGTGTGGTGGTGATGGGTGTTGAAAGAGAGAAATATTAAGGAAAAGATAAACAGAGAGATGGGGAAGAAAAGAGAGACAAATTGGATTATATTATTTTATTGGGTAGTATATATTATTTTAATGAGTTAAATGGTAAATAGAAACTAGTATAATAAGTATATTGTAAAGTTAGATGGTATAATAGATAAAGTAACTTTTTAGATAGTAAAATACGATATTATTTGCAATTCCGAATGCTAATGCTCTTAAAAAGTAGAAAGGATCCGGATCCCAAAACACAATTCCTCCAATTTGGAGAGAAAAAGAAAATAGAACATTTGCTAGGAAGGGAACTGATGGAAATACAAAATTATCCTCGAAGTATTGCTAGAGTAGCACCATGCCACTGCACTAGTGCACAATTTAAAATTTTTTTTTTTTTTAAGATTTGCTTTTGTTTTGTTGCCACTAAAGCGTTGTGCACTAGTGAGTAGTGACTATAAATTCTACTTTCATAAAATTAAAAAAAAAAAAAAAAAAAATTCTTTTCTTTTCTTTTTATTTATATAAGTTGTGAGCTGAATGAAGTGCACAGTAATAATTTTTTAAATATAAATATGCTGTCATTTCCTTCTAAAAAAAATGCTGTCATTTATATATAATATAATTTTATATAAATGTATTGATCTAACATTACTAATTTCTATTTGTGGGGACTGGGTTTTCGGCTGCCCAAGCCCAATGGACACGGGTCCAAAAGCCCAACGAACCCCGCAATGAATTTATAGAGAGTGGGTCGAAGGTCTAGGCGCCAGCCGGCGCTCTGGCGGCGTGAACTCCAGTCTCTTTTACTTAAGTAAATAGACTAAAGACGGTTTACAATAGGGATGGGCTCCTCGGCCAATTGTGGGGACTGGGTTTTCGGCTGCCCAAGCCCAATGGACACGAAAACCGTGTTTAGTCTATTTACTTAAGTAAAAGAGACTGGAGTTCACGCCGCCAGAGCGCCGGCCGGCGCCTAGACCTTCGACCCACTCTCTATAAATTCATTGCGGGGTTCGTTGGGCTTTTGGACCCGTGTCCATTGGGCTTGGGCAGCCGAAAACCCAGTCCCCACACTATTATTAAGATGTTTTTTTATTAAAAAAAATGTCATTAGCCCATTATAATTATGTGTATTTATCCCAAGAAAAAAAAGCATGTTAATATATAGTAGGGGAATGAGAGTAAGTTCATACAAACTATTTTTTTTTTACCATCTCATTTTTTTTTCAACCAAACAAATTAGTTTTATGTCCTTTCATTTTTCCTTCCTCCCAACCAAACACATAGTGAAAAAATAAAATCTTTCAGTCCCTCACTTTTTTATCTCCCACCATTTTCTATCCCCCACTTATAATTTCCATCACTCCAACCAAATTAAGCCTTAGATTTGAATTGACCCCAAATCAGCAAACTAAAAATACCATCACACAAATTCAATTCAATATACAATCAATTTGGAGTATCACAATCTCTTCTACTTAAATCCATCCATGAGGTTCTCATCATGACCGATGTTGTTGGGCAATGTCTCCAAGACTAAACGGGATTATCAGGTTGGCAAATTGATTCAATCAATCTAGGGTAGAAGGACGAGAAGCTAGTGAGCTATGTTAATGTGTCATGGTCAATAAGAAATTGAAACAAAGAAAATATTCATAACCATTGTCAGATTTAATAACACAAATTAAAGGATCAAAATTAAGTTTTTATTTCTATATATAATGATTTTAAAATGGAATACAAGTCTGATCCTTCATATGGTAAAGGTAAGTGACCCATGATAAATCATAAGTAGAAATGATAAAATACATAAACGCCAAAAATGAGGGGACTTTTAGTGGACCTCAAATGTCTGAATGAACTAGGTGAAGAACTACAACATGACTCACATCCTCATGTAGGCACAAGATGGTGCTTACTCAACAGACAAGCTTTACACTACAAGAACACAACTTGATGGCATGATGAAACTAGCAAGTTCAAGATCAGAAGAAAGAGACTGATCAAGGCAACAATGGTGTTAAAATTCTTATAGTGCCTGAATAATCATGTTATGCATATGCAATCAACCCTGCACCCTCAAAATGGATGAAGAAACACACAAACACAAGGGAATTAAATGGATTAAATATGAGGCCAGTGGAAGAAGCCTCCTATCAAACATGTATACCCTCTTAATAGGCCTACTAACAAAAAATATTTAGGAAGAGCAATAGAAAGGAAACTTCTGCAATCTTAAATAATTCAACTAATAGCTGGGAACAGAGTTCACAAGGAACTTTTAAAACAGAGTTCACAAAGAAGCATCATTATCTTTGTGCATATGAAAGAGAGGGTATAGTCCAAGTTAAACGATGTTATCAAATAGGCAGCATTAGCAACAAAAACTTCAACATAGAAAAGTAAGGAGCAAATATATATATCTGATGGCAATTGCTTTAGGATATTACCCTGAATAGAGAAGCCGCATCAAGTTGCATGATCCACAAACCAAAAGAACTAGTTCTACATAGAATTCCATTTTATAGATTACAAATTATCTGAACTTCATTTTTATGGTTTGAACTTTGAAGGAGTTGTGATTTGTACAAGGCACTTTGATGACAAATAGAGCCAAATGTAACATTGATGGTTATCAAAACTTTAAAAGACTAAAGTGATACAACTGAAATTCAAGGACAAAATTGAATCTTCACACACAATTCAAGGAGGAAAACAATTTGGCCTAATTTATATAAATAACCCTTCATTTTAAATCTTCAAATCTGAATCCTTTTTTGTACAAATATAGAGTTCTATAGGCACCGCCACCAAAACTAACACAAGTGTCGGGTACCTAATTTTAATGAATCCCCTGCAAGTCTTTCAACCCATTAAAGTGAGAGACAGAGTCTTAATTTCCAATTCTTATGGTCTAGTTCAAGCAAACAGGGTTTGATCTGCACTGCAACTGGCTTGTATTTGAGACCTCAATGTCCACAATAGTTAATTCAAGTTGTGAGTGATTGAATGCCAGCACATGGTTTATCTAAAACATAAAACCAATTAAAGCATCCTTCCAGAACTTTCACTATGTTTTCCCCTGGTAAAAAGAAATCAAGTGTGAACGTTTGGCAAGCATTCTCCAATCTAGTTTTCACAAACTTTCCATAATAAAAATGAGTTGAATAGTAGGAGCATTCACATCCGTTTAGGTGGAATTTGGGCAAATTATAGCATAAAAAACTATTTTTCCTATTTTGACCTCCAAAATTTCAGACAGAATTACACTACTGTTAGATCATTTGATCATTCTAATTCTTATAATGCCCAGCTAATCAGATTATGAGCGTGCAGTTCACCCTGCAACCTCAAAGCTTTCTTTCTTCTTCCAGATGCTTGGCAAGATAACTATATCGAAGAAGGGTAATAAGATACAGAAAATTCCATCAGCATGACATTGGAAACCTCCATTCAAAACCAGCCTTCAATCTGATATCTAATACTACTAATAAAGAAACAAGAATGAGGAAGAAACACACAAACACAAGGGAACTAAAAGGGGGAAAATATGTGTCAGTGGAAGAAGCCTGAAGCCTCTTGACAAAATATCCTCTTAATAGACCAACCAAGAAATCTAGAGGAGCTACAGAAAGGAAACTTGTGCAATCCTAAATTATTCAACAAGTAGATGAGAACAGGAGTTAAAATTCATCAAGGACCATTTAAAACACGGTTAGCAATGAAGCATCATTAACATTGTGCAGTCCAACTATCCAAGTCAGACAATGCTATCAAAAGGCAGCACAAGCCTCATGAACCTCATTCTTCATCCGAAAGATAGGGTCTAGTCCAAGTTAAACAATGTTATCAATAGGCAGCATGAGCAAAAACTTCAACATACAAAAATATGAAGGACACATAAATATTAATATATGATGGGGATAGCTTCAGAATATAACACTGCATATGCTGCATCAAGTTCAAGTGCTTACTTGTTGGATACTTGGATCCACAAACCAAAGAACCAATTCTACATAGAATTCAATTAAATAAATTTTAAATGAACTGAATTCAACTTATTTTGCTCATTCAACAGAATCCTATGGGCTTTGATTTTGAAACCGAACAAGCAAATGAAATTTTTTTTTTGAAACAACCCTTTTTTAAATCTAAGAGAAATTAACAATAGAAAATTCCATTGTGCCCTTTTTCCAAAGGGTAAAACCCAAGTCCAAAACCACATGCTCACATCTAAATACAACTAAAAGCTTTAATCACAATGGAATAAACACCAAAACCTTCACTTATTGAATCAAAAGCATCATTAACATTGTGCATATGAAAGAGAGGCTATAGTTCAAGTTAGACAATGTTATCAATAGGAAGCATGAGCTGATGAGCATTGAGTAACAACAACTTCAGCATCGAATAGTAAAGATAAAAAATACATAGGGCACATAAAGATTGATATCTGAAGGGAATAGCTTTAATATGTAACTCCGAATACAGAAGCTGCATCAAGTTGCTAAGTTGCTGGATCCACAAACCAAAAGAACCCATTCTACATAAAATTCACTCTTATAGATTTCTAATGAACCTTCAATTCATTTCACTATTCTCCTCCTTTTCTTTTCCTTTTTTTTTTATAAACTGCATCCTTTCATTTAACAAACAAAAGACCAGCACAGGAACAATCAAACCTACACGCATCTGAGATGAAATTAGGAAGATTGAGCTTATTAAAGCAAAGGGCACTTCTAATACTAACTGCCAGATTTGCAGTAGCAGCAGCATTACATGCTGTACTAACCCAGCAGAATCTACAACTAGGAATTAACTTACCAAGTTCTAAGTTATTACTAATTGTAGAGACCAGCTTGAGCCCCGTTTGAATCAAGACAATCAAAACAGGCTTTTGCATCCCCTTCAATTCATTTCACTCATGCAATGGAATCCTAATGACTTTGATTTTGAAACCAAACACGCAAATAATATTCTATCAACCATCTTTACCATTATTCCCTTTTTCCAAAGGGTAAAACCCAAGTCCAAAATCACATCCTCGCATGTAAAATACTAGTAAAAAAATAGGACGAACAGATCCAAGGACTCACTTCAATTAACTCTACTAAGCAATAAACACCAAAGCCTTCATTACCGCTTTCGCATCAAAATCACCCTCTCCATCCTTATAAAACCTTCAACAATAACAACAGCTAAACATAATAATCCAATCTTCCCACCTCATAATCGATATTTACACAATTCAATTCAATTCTTATTAACATCAAATCCGATGTGCTACTAAAATTCCAAACAGCATCCATTCCAAAAACAGCCCATATTCAAAAACAAAAATCCCAAGTGAGAAATCAACATAAGCAAAACATAAAAAGGCTTTTAATTCTAAAAAAACACCCAAATTTATTTTATTTTCAATAATCCAACATTCCCACCTCGTAAAACAAAAATAGTTACACAATTTAATTTATATCAACATCAAATTCAGTATACTACTAAAAATTTTCCAATGAGCACATTTCTTTTGATTCCATGTCAAGTTGTAAACAACAAAAACTCATATCCATTTATTAAAAAAAAAAACAAAAAATCCCATCTGAGAAATCAACATAAAAAGGCATTTCAGTTCCAAAAACGCCCAAATAATTTTTATTTTTCAATCTAACAGAACAAAACCCAAAAACTTAAACACATATTTTGTCTACCAAGAAGCTTTTTTAATGCCAGCAAGAGCACCTTTGGAAGCAAGTTCACGAAACACAATACGAGACATACGGAAGACCTGGTACACACCACGAGATCGGCCAGTGAAGATGCACCGGTTCCTGAGGCGAGTGAAGGAGCTGTTTCGAGGCAACTTGGCTAGCTTGTACTGTTGTTGTTCTCTCAACTCCGGTGGAATTTCTGGGTCTCTGAGGAAAGCCTTGAACAGGTTGCGCTTCAGTTCGAACTGTTTAGCCAACTGGCGGCGCTGGTTGTCGTGAATGTTGCGGTTCTCTCTGCGGACTTCCATTGCTCTTGTTACCGATCAGATACGACTGTTACCTTCTCACGTTTTTCAGAAATAGAGTGAATTGTAAATGGGTTTTTGCTGGACTTTGATTTAGAGACAGTAAAGTTGATAAAAGATATAGTTTTTAGCTTTTATACCCAAAATAATAATAATTTACTTTATCTATTTTAATAACTCATTTTATAATGCACGTAATATCAAAATTTTTATTATTTTATCACTTCATTTAAATATTTTTTTTTAATTTTTTTTATTCATTGTTTCCGAAGGTATTTTCAATTGATCATTTGAACATAGTAAGCACATTTTTTAAAACCCAAATTTTTTTAATGAGCTTTTTTTTTTAATTGAACAATCATATTTTTAGAAATCTATATTTGTCGTGCTATCATATTTTTGGATTTTTTTCCCTTCAACTGGCATGAATGTTATTTATAATTTTTTTTTCTTCAACTACCATGAATGTATCTTGTGCACTCAGTAGATGAGACATTTCTCTCACTGACGTGTGGACCGCAAGCTCAAAACATTTGAAAATATCTCAACGATCACATATCTACTTCAATTGAATTAAACTATCAACTGTTAGACACTATTTACATAAATCATATACTAAACTATGAACCTATCAAAACTCATATAAAAAGCAAACATATTATAAAGGTCATTATTAAATTTACCCTGTCCACTTGAAGTAGTTTCAACAACAATAACTACCATTGCAGTCCACAAAAAATTCACATACACAACTCACGTGAAATTACAATAAAAACTCACATGCCATAACTCACAAAAAGTGCAGGTCCATCCATTTATAAATCATGGCTCCACCAAAATTAACATTGATCATATCTCCAAGAAAAACAACAATTTAATTCCACTACAATATGTTCAGTTCAACAATTTCTATCAACATTCTCTATATTAAATTAGAAGACAGAGATTGATTACTTGTATTTGGAGTTGAATTGGCTAGCAAGCTTTGCCCAAATCGGTGACCAACCGTGATGTCCAAACGATGTTCAAGCTTGTGATGGAGAGATTGATTACTTGTATTATTATTATTATTATTATTATTAATATTATTAAGGAGGTAATTAAAGCAAAGAATTCTCTTATATATATATATATATATATATATATATATACTTGTCATTTTTGGTAATTTATAACTCAAACCATCACTTTTAGAAGTGCTAGGTTGCTAACCAAATACTCCGCTTTTTTAAAAAGTACTTTTTGATGACTTTTACCAAACGCTCTACTTTTCAAAAAAACTGAATTTCATACCGCACTTTTTAAAACTATCACTTTTTCAAAAAGCTCATTTCTCTCTCTCCAATCAAGGCTCGATAACTGATCTTTGAAAGTTTTGACACCCCATTTTGCAACCCGCATTTAACCTCACATGGAAGGTTAAAAAGTAATTTTACCTTGGAAATATGCATCTTGATTCTGATCACTAGATCTTTAATCTCATTTCACCAAAATGGTCTTGATGTTGTAACGATCAAATCGACTGGTTATAAGCTCTAATCGGACTATCAGATTAAAAGTTATTATCAAATCAAGTTTTAATGGCTGAGATGCACTATTATAAATTGAGTCCGACTATGTATGATTATGAACAATTGATTCCAATTGGTTATAATTATAATCAATTTGAGATTAATGATGTGTCATAATTTTATTGGTTAATGCGACATTTTATGGTAAGGTTGCATACACCTAATTAATTAGATAGTTAAATATTAATTATTCAATGAGTAATTTGTGTAGTAATCTTTTAATTAGGGTAAATTTGGAATTAATTAAGTCTGAAACGGAAGTGATTGGAGCCTATTAATGTTAATTGGGAGCTAATTTGGGACCTATTAATGTTAATTGTGCCGAAATTGTTTTCTAACAAATGACCTCTACTCATCATTTTGTTGATATCTCTCATAATATTTTGAATCTGTGAATGAGGTTAATTTTTCTAGAAACTAGACACCTGGGGCTTCAATTGAGCACAAGAATGAGACAATTCCAATCAGAATTGAGTAAGATATGATTTTTTGAAATTGACTTTACAAGCTGTTACAGTAGTAACGGGAAAACTGAATTTTGCTTGTTCCTCACTCCCACCAATCTCTACATTTAATACACCTGATTTCCCCCAAGGCTAAAATAAGATCTAGGTTCATGATTCTTTGTCAACCCTCATTAAATTATCTTTCATTCATATTTCCTCCACTACTACTATATAAACCCCCATCTCCTTCGTTCCAAGACACAAAAAACTCAATCTCTTCTCATCTCTTGAGTTTTAGTAAAGTTGAGTAGTCTTGTCATATCTTGATCTTCCTGAGACTCAAGGTATTAAGTGAGACTCACTCTTCCCCTCTTAACTCTTCTTTTCCTCCACCCTTAGGACCTCTACCAAGAGTCTCCTCCTCCATCAATGGATCTTGTATGAAGGTATAATCCATTTCCCTAATTTATTTTTTGTGTTGCCATGATGAGAATTTAGGATTAAAGCATGATAGTAACTATTTAAATTCTTTTGAATATGTTTGAACGTTCTTAAATGTTCTTCTTATGTTCTTGGTTGTTCATCACATGTTCATGCATAACACTAGTTTTGATCTTAAATCCACATCGAAAACATGAAAAAAGATGTTTGTTTAATAATTCTTTTAATTCTTGAATTTACGATATCACCATCCACACACATTTACTAGAATTTATTTTTCAATTTAAATGAAATGCTTAATAAATTGAATTAGAGTTTATCACATGCACACACTTTAAATTCAACATGCAAATTGATTGATAACATATTGGATGATGTGATATGAATATTGGCCACCATAATTCAGAAGATCGGTTTCACCGGGTAAGGTGGGTGCCTAACACCTTCCCACCTTGTAACATTGCCTCGGAACTTAGATCAAGGGTTGATAGACCAATGTTTATCCTTGTAATTTTCAATTTTTAGATTGTAACTAAGAAACAAAATCATGTACTTTATCTTAGATTGTATCTAGGACCAAAGTCATGTAATTTTCCTATGATCAATGTAAGTTCAATTGAAAATTAATAAAATGATGAATTTTTCAATTTTGGTTTTCTTCTTTATCCCAATAATTAAATAAGTGGCGACTTCATTGTAAAACCCTTAATCTAAATGGGAAAAATACAACTAGTCGTACCTCCATTTTGAGAGGCAATAACATGAATCCACCAATTCATGTGGGTTTGACCCAACATAATAAAAACGGGCCGATGGCGCAGTCTCTCACAGAAAAAAACTTTCGGACTGTAGCGGTGACATTTTGGCATGGTTGATTGTTTTCAAGAAAGTTGCTCTTGAGGTGTGGCCAAAGTCAATCTCATTGTGAGAAGTGATCTATAACAAATTTTTACTTTGTGAGTCACTGTGTTTAGACTTTTTTCTTCTATACTACTATTTAAGGGTTTCGTCTATTTAGGATTCTCATTTTGTGGTTCAAAAATACTCTTGTACTTAACATTTAAATAGAGACAAAATTAGAGGATAACTCAATAAAAACTCATTTTTAACTCCCACGTAAAACATAGCCTAAGAAATAGAACCATTTTTCATCAGCTTTAAAACTCAACTATCCAATATTTCTCCAATCACTAGAAAACTCACCCCATGTTTTTATTCTACTTTTTTTTTTCCTTTATCAAGACTTATATGTTTCTTTTGCCCCTTCTTTTTTTTTTTTTTTTTTAATTTAATTTGCAGTTTCCTAACTCTAATCTCACATTTTTTTTTTCAAATCTCTTCTTCTTTAACTTGAAATTTAAAAATAAAATAAATTAAAAAACTCCTACTATAAAACCACTATTATAACTTCTCATCCATATCCTTAAATTAAGGCACTACCATATATATATATATATATATATATATATATATATATATTTCTAAACGTCAAGCCAATTGCCAAAACAAAGTCTTAAATAAATGCCCTCTCCGGCTCTTCCCCTCCCTATCTTTTTCATTGAGACATAAACAGAGAAGTAATTTTCTTAGTACTCATTCTTTTATATGTTTTTTTTGCTCGTACATTTTGTATGTGTGTTTTGATTTTATAAAGGTTTATAATTCTAAAAAGATTTTCCCCTAACTCTCTTTAGGTGTTCAAATTAGAAACCCTCTTCTATACTAGAACTGGTGTATATTTCAAATGTTCATTTAATATATAGAAATACAAAGAAAGAATAGCAAATACACTATAAAATTGTTTTTTTTCCTTTTTTTTTCAATGTTTTAAGTGAAAGCAAAAAAGGGCATTGCAGCACTGTTTTAAGAGTCAAAATAGTCATTTTGCTGAAATTTATACAGCCGGGTGGCTAGCCACTAGTGTGCTACCACATATTACAATTTAAGAGCTTTAGCATCAGTTGTTCTAAAAGAATTCTATTTTCACATATCAAAAAGTTACTTTTTTTTTTAACACATCATTTTACAATTCACCTACATCATATATTATATAATTCCATACAACATATTAAAATAATATATACTAGTTTCATCGCTCGCACTTTGCACGTGCGATGAGACTCTTTTTTTTATTTTAAGTTTAATATAATTTTTCAATTTGAATTTATCTATTGTTAGTGAGGTTATACAGGAAGAAATTTTTAAGAAATTAAAATTTAAGATTTGAAATAGAGTAAACTGCTAAGTTTAGTGTGTGCTAATTTTTAGGAAAAATGTTTCTCTAGTAATTTTTTTTTAATTTTAAATTTTTAATAAAATTATAATTTTAACCTCATTTTTTATTTTTTAAGAATAAAAATTATCTAATTAGATTAGGAATATTTTTGACATTGTTTGAATCCATAACTAACTTTCTGTATTCTCTTAATACATAAAGATATACATTACATTAAAATATCCTAAAAAAACTCATACAATACAAAAAAAATAAATAAAATAAAACCCTACACTACCACCCACAGCCCACCACCACCACTACCACTACCCATAGCCCATCCCACCAAATCGAAACCCCATCACCACCACCAAAAACCACCACTACCGCAAACCCACCACCACCCAAAATCAACAAACTACCACAGTAACCAAAACCCAAAATCAACTAGTCACCATCGGTCTACCATAACCAAAACCCAAAATCAACCCAACCACCACCCACCGCCGATCAGCCCACAACCACCACAACTCATCAAAATCAAACAACCACAAAAAACCCATAACAACCTAAAAATACCACAACCATAACCATTGCAATAACCGCCACCACAAGCAAGAACCTTTGATTAAGAGAGATTCGAAGCTCTTAGCGGCATGGCTAAGGAAAAAGATGGTAAGATTGATGCTTGGTTGAGGAAGAGGATGAGATTGGAGCGTGGATGAGATCAGCGGCATGGCTGAGATCAGTGCTAAGATCAGAGGCATGGCTAGGGTCGGTGGAAGAGAGTGAAGAGACAAAGAGAGTTAGAGAGGTTGAGATTGAGAGGAAGTCTGATGGAAAGAAGGAGAATATGGGTTGAGGAGAGAGGAAAATTTAATAAAATAAAATATAAATTTATAGCATTCTTGACCGTACAGTTCTAGATATAGAATTGCACTGTAGCAAATGCCACTTCTTTTTGGCATTTGACACATATTATGAGGTGATTTTTCGTATTTGGTGTGCCAAATGCCAAAAATTTGGCATTTGGCACACCTAATGGCAATGCTTTAAGAGTTAAAACTTAAAACTTAAAACTTAAAAGATTAACTTCTCTTCTTGTTTTTTTTTTTTTTTAAATAAATAAAAAAGAAAAAAAGGGCAGCTATCCCTTGTGTGGCGGGCGACCAATGCCATTTCATTTTAAATTTACGTACTATTCATCAATTTTTTTTTTTTTTTTTTAATTTGCTATGATACAATCTATATATTTATTAAATTGAAATATTTGTAGATAACATGGGAATTTTTTTAAACAACATTTTATGTGTGTTTAGTTATTTGAACTCTTAGTTTGTACTTTAGTCAATATTTTATGTACTTCTTTATTATATATTATTGCCTTTAAATTAATTTTATTCTTGTTACTTGAATTTAAAATTTAAAATAAACATAAATTATGTCAAAAATATTTAAAGTATGCTTAAAAATAAATATTAAGTAATTAATTAATTCTCGGATTCTTAACACGTTGTACCTTAGGTTTTTCAAGAAATGCTGTATCCTCATACCGGTACTTGTATACCGCAAGATTCATATTCTAAGTGAATTTGCTAATACTTGTAAAATTTCATGCATTTGCGTGTTTTTCTATGTCGATATATTCAAATTTTCTTTGTATTAAATTTTGTTTAATTTAAATTTTTTAATGACCACATTGAAAAGAAATTCCTTAAGCCGCCATTGAAAGAGGAGGGAGTACACAGAGTTTGTAGTTTTTGTTTAATTTAATTTTGGAAAGGAGTCAATTATTTTTTTTATGTTTTCTGTTTTTCATCCCTAATATGTAGTTAACATACACAATGTATGAATACTTAAAAAAAAAAAAAAAAATTAAAATTCGAAAAATATATATGTATGTATTCCATTCATAAGAAAATTCGAATTTTAATCAAACAGTTAGGTACCATTTCATATAAGTGCATGAGGTTTAATAAATTAAAAAGGCTAACTTGATATAATTAGGTCTAAAGTGATAAATTTAATTGCGGCTTTTTTTATATTTAAATATCATTAAATTCATTTTTTTAACTAATTTAATTTTTAGGAGAAATCATACTTTACCCACCTGTGGTTTGCCTGAAAAACACTTTGCCTACCTGTGATTTAAAAATTAGCATTTTACCCACTTGAGGTAAGCTCTGTTTGTCCCTCATTACCCACTTCTGTTAAAAATAATGGTAAATTCGTATTTTTGCTACCCTTTTATGTCTCTCTCCTCTCAAAACATTAAAAAAAAAAAAAAAATCAATGGAAAAGAAGATTTAAAAGCTAGGTTTTGTAAAAATTAAAACCTAACTTTTAGATCTTCTTTTCATGTATCAACTTTAAACTGTTATTCTTCATGCTAGATGAAATAGCTTATATTTGAGCATCATTGTTAAATTTCAGAAAATCCACTTTGGTGGTTAGATTTTCTACGGTCTTGATAGGCTTTCTCTTGCCCCCTAAGAACTCCTGTCAGTTGTAAACATTCACAATCCCAGGTTATGGTAACTTCATAGTAATTAGCAATTTCACTTTGAAGGACTTGGGGCTTGCTACAACTGTTCAGTCTCTCTTATAAAAAGACTTTAATTGGAATTCCCTTTTTTTTTTTTTTTTTTTTTTTTTTTTTTTTTTTTGAGGAAAATTGGAACTGAGGTGCCAACAATGTTTTCTATTTTCCACCACCTCAACTATAGACCTTCATCAAACAAACACAAATGTCATGTCTGTTACCATCACCTCCAATACCAACGGAAGACCACGAACATTTTCACTCTCTCAACTGGAAAGCAAGCTCCATATCACGACCATTTTCTCATTGCCAAATCCAATGGACATTAGCATAAACATCTCTAGATTCTCTACAACCTGCAAGGGTATCTTTGAAACCGACAAAAAGTGCATTTCGATGGAACTGAACTGAATTTATTAGACCATTTGAAGAATCCTCTGCATTTGCATCTAAAAGTCTTGAATATTAAAGACGTCTAGGCAACGATTTAGTGCTGCTGCTCACAACAAGGTCTTCATCAACTTCAACATTCTTGTAATTATGGACAATCTTTTCTAATCTAAATTAAAAGTTAGGTTTTAATTTTTACAAAACCTAACTTTTAGATCTTTTTTTCTCTTGATTTTTTAGTTTTTTTTATGTTTTGAGATGAGAAAGATATAAAAGGTAGCAAAAATACAAATTTACCCATGTTTTTAAGAGAGGTGGATAATGGGAGATAAACAGAGCTTATCTCAGGTGGGTAAAGTGTCAATTTTTAAACCACAGGTAGGTAAAGTGTTTTTCAGACAAACCACATGTGGATAAAGTGTAATTTCCCCAAATTTTTATATATAGGTTTGGTTGACATCTCTTTTTCAAATTTTTTTTTTGAGAAATAACATTCCTTTTTCAGTTTTTTTTATTGAGAATACTAAATATTTTAATATACACACAAAAAGATGGGAGAATATTTTAAAAAATTTGATAATAGTGTATATCCAAAAGAGCTTAACTCTTGGATACACAGTATATGTCATTCTCAATTGATAATAGTAAATCTACTTAATTTTTGTGTGTGATATAATCTAATGTATGGAATTTTGTCAACAACATGGAGAGTTCTAGATTGATGACATCTTCTTCGACTTGTCTCAATTGATTGAAGCAGCTAGCTCCTCGATACATTCTCTAACATCATCTCTAGCGAATCTTCAGTTTGGATGGTCCTCACTCCTTTGGCAATTATATATATATATATATATATATTTTAATATCTAGAATATATGGATTAAACATGGTTTTAGTAAACTGTGTTTGAGTGAGTTAATACTAATATTTAAAAAAAAAAAAATCTATATGGTACTAATTTATTGGAGTGTATACATAGGAGCTTTTACACTAAATCCTTATTGAATTGAATCTCATTTGAAAATATGTTGTATAGGCGGGACAAGTAACTTATAACATGGTCATATAGATATCACGCAACAAATGCTGTCTCTTTCAACAATATGACTACGATATATATTTTTTTTTTTATGAAAAGACAAATAACTTTATTAAGATGAAGATAAATTCAATATATCATGAGCCAAAGCTGACCAAAATAATAATTGGATCCTTCTCTACCCAAGCTATATAACTAACAATTCCTTTGACATATTGAGCTAAAATATGTGTTGGTTTGTTACTTTCCTGCCTAACATGAGACATTAACATAGACCTAAAAGCTTGTAGTATATGACAGATTCCTTATACAATATTAGAAATGGCTACCGGTGGGAGACTTACACCTTGAACAACATTAGAGAGCAAAAGAGAGTTGCACTCAAAATGTGCATCTCGAATACCAACATCCCAGGAGAACTCCAAAGCTTCCTTTAGAGCTTTTGCTTCGGCTTCCAAAGGCCCTAAAGGGTAGTGGGGCAACTTGCTTAACGCTGTCATCACTCTTCCTTCGTGATCCCGAACTACAACTCCCATAGCTGTTGCCTATTGCTGTGCAAAGACCGCTCCATCAGTGTTGATCTTGTACCAAGGAGGTTTTGGATTAATCTACAAGTCTGGGTCTTTCATAGTAGATGTTGATGGCCGAAATTTTGCTACCTGGAATTCACTGATCAAAGAACTTGCTTTATGAATAATCATACTAGCTGTGTGTCTAGTTTTCCCTTTCCAAACTTGATTCCGGTTGAACCAAATGCTCCAAGCAAAATTGATAACTAGCTCTAGAATATCATTACCCACGTGTTGCACGAACTTAACTTAAGATACCAAAGTAGGTCATTAAACTCAGGAAAGTGTACCCTATTGAAGTCAAGCGGAAGGCCATAGAGCGTCCATATCTCACGAGTTTTTCCACAATGCCACAATAGGTTCCCGCTGGTCTCGGCCTCCAATCCGCATGCCTCACATATTGGAGTGTCCAAGACTTTCCGGTGGTAGAGGTTAGCTTTGGTTGGAAGTATATATCTACTTGCACGCCATGCAAAATTCTTAATCTTATTTGGAACATTAAGACTCCATAGAGATTTCCAGAATGCTCCACGCCGCTGTTCATTTGAAGTTTCAGGACTTGGGCCGGTTGTGATGGAAATAGCAACTTTGTAGGCGCTACGAACCGTGAATTGAAATTTAGGGGAATAAGCCCAGATCAAGCGGTCTACTGGTAGTCTAGAGCTCAAAGGAATGCCCAGGATCGTGGTGGCTCAAAGGAGAAAACTTGCCTGATCAAGTCTGTGTGCTAGCATTTATCCAAAGGATTAATAAGAGTACTTGTAATACCTCGCATATCTTTATTTGAGGTTATTTTTTATATATATATATATATAAAATTGATGGGCCATAAGTACTTTTGTTAGTAGTTGTAGCCCACTACTTCACTAACTCCATATCTTTGATACCTTAAATATAAGGTAGATGAAGAGATAAATTAGGGTTTTTCATAAAAAGAGATTCATCCCTAGAGAGGATAGGAGGTGTATTTTTCCTTAGAGTTAATTAAAGAGGCAACCAAAAAATTTCAGGTATGATTTCTCACCTGTTAGAAACAAAGAATTAAAAGAGTTAGAATTTTATCTTAGGAACGTTAGTGAAGTTTAGATTTTTCAAAAGGGATATTTCCTAGAACTGTTGTTTACACTTTTAGGTTAGTGTTTATAGACTTCATTCTAGAACAAAACCATGGAATTACAAGTTCTAATCTATGTATATGGCTCACGTTTTTCTATCAGATATATATATATATATATATATATATATATATATATATATTATAATATAAGTCAATGATATTGCCCTGCCCACCGTTTTTCTTTGAGGTTTCAATTGGAGAGCTTGTTGGTTGCTTTGTGATCAAACATATTAAACCCATTGGGAGACACATTTGTGTGTGCATATATATCTATATATATTAAGTCTTATGATTGGCCTCTGTGTATATGGCTTGCACGTTGCCCACTGTGCATCCCTAGAACAAGTGATTTTTGCCATCAAGTTTTCTTTCGGATATGTATGTATTAAGTCCTATTAGATTTGCAACGTTTTCTTGATTATATATATTAGGTTGGATTAACGTTTTCTTTGGTTATATATATTAGGATGGTTTAACGTTTTCTTTGGGGTTTTATATTAAATCCTAAGTCAATGATATTTTGGCTACTGCCTTCCCCATGGCAATATGAGTTTCAATTAATACAAGGGAATATTGTTGGTTAGAATATCATTAGTTAGAAAAACTTTAATTTAGTGTTAAAAGTGTTATTAGTTCAGCAAAGTATAATCTTAGTGAGTTAGTTTGTATAATTCAATAAGATTTATATTTTGTGGAAGATATTAAGTAATTTCCCTGATTGATTATAGGTCTTATTTAAGAGTATTTTAAGACTATTTGGAGGGTGTTTCAGCTGGACTTTCAGAGTGATTTAAGTGCTGTAAGTAATTATGCATAATATGCACAATTTTTCATTAGGTTATTAGAAGTCAAAGGTTTTCAAAAGTTATGTTTTTTAAAGCTTACGTTTTCTAAAGTTTATCAAAAGCATTTTTACATCATTGAAAGAGAAACTTCAACCTTTAAATAATGTTTTAAAGAGAAACTTTGAATTCTAAATAACGTTTTGAATGTCCAAATCTCATTTAAATATGATTTCTAAACTAAACTATTTTCAGAAAATAATTGAGTTTCAAAGTAAGTTTTCTAAAAAGGTTCTTATTCATTAAATTTGTTTAAAACTAAGTGATTTCAAAGTCATATTCCTATTTGTCCCAATGGTATTTAAACGTTTCTTTTAGTAAATTGAGCTTTCAGACTTACTTAAGAATTGTAAAAATATTTATATAAACTCTTCAATTCTTATTCATTCCTTAAGAGAGTCAAAAATCATTTGATTTATGTTTCAATTCGATATTGTGATACTCAATATGCCTTTATATTTGGAATAATTGTTAACATCAAGAAAATTGTTCTATTTTGTATAAACTATGCTTTTGTGATATGTGACTCAAAATAAGTGTTTTTAAAATTGATCAGGTATATGTGTAAGCCCGCTCACAGGGTTGTATGTGAGAATAAGTGTTGATCCCTCACTAGCAGGGGCTAGATATTGGTATCCGCTCACAGGATTGTACGTGAGAATAGGTGATATGTGTATATGTGATATTGTGCTCTAATCAATTATATGTATGTGTTCTCGAATGATTTTAAGATGTGATTATATATGTATTAAGTGATTCATTATATGTTTTGGAATAATTATATTTGATATCATTGAGTGTGTTTTGTGAAAAATCAAAATACTTGTGCTTTGCTTGACTCTATTCTATTGTGTATTGTGTATAATTGCTTACTAGATGTGTAGCTCACCCCATCAATTACAATTTTCAAATTAAAGTTTAGTTGGGAAACAGAACCTTTGGATTACTTCATAAGGTGCAAGGTAGAGCGTGGGAGTTTTTAGGCGACATCGACAATGCTTGAAGCTTTTATGGATTTTTAGTTATTTTTTATTTCACTTAAGATTTTACAGTTTGGAGATTATTTATAAATTGTGGATTTTTGTATTGTAAGAGATTTTTTTAAGAGCACTTTTTATTTGGAGGTTACTGAATTATGTTTAAATTAATTATGTTTATTGAGTTATGTAAGATTAGCAAGTTAGTCATGCATCTAAATTCATGTTTCATGGATTTGGGTCGTGACAGTACTCACCCGTGCATTAAGTGGCAATCCAACCAATGGTGAGGTGATTTTAAAAGTGGAAGGAGTCGAGAGCCATTTATCATGCTAGACCCCAATAGATTCCCCATTCCCCACTTGCCATTGATAACCTCTTTGGACAATTGATTGAGTCGAGAAAATGCTCCTCTAAGCATATGATGAGTGGTGGCCCAATTCAGCGGATAGAAAATCACCATTAGGAAAGTATCGAGCTTTAAAAACTTTGTGGACTAAGGTATTTGTACAAGTTTGTAGGCGCCAACCTTGCTTTGCGAGAAGGGCAGTATTAAAAGCCCTTAAATCCCCAAATCCCAATCCTCCCTCTTCCTTTGGTAGGCATATCTTGTCCCAGCCAAGCCAAGCTATTTTAGATCGCTCTTGGTTTTGCCCCCACTAGAATTTATGAACCTTTGATGTCATCTCATCACACAATGTATTCAGTATTTTAAACACAGTCATATTACATGTGGGGACGGCTTGGGTGTCTATCTTGATCAAAATCTCTCTACCAGCATGTGAGAGCAATTTTTCCTTCCATCTAGAAAGTTTGTTATCCAACCTTCCAATGAGTTACTGGAATGTATTACATTTTTTTCCCTACTAGTGATGGAAGACCCAGATACTTCTCGTGTTGCTGAATGATCTCGGTACCAAAGCGATTCTTGATTTCATTTTCAATATCTAGAGGTGCATTACGACTAAAGAAAAGAGATGTTTTGTCGCGATTAAGTTCTTGACCTGATGCTTGCTCATAAATATCCAAAAACCTTTCAAGATCGGAACATTCCTCTCTAGCAGCTCTACAAAAAATAAGGCTGTCATTAGCAAAAAGAAGATGTGAAATATCCGGTGCACCTCGGCAGACAGCCACCCCCTTAAGTAAACCTTGCTCCACTGAGGACTGAAGTAATGCTAACGATCCCTCTGCATATAGCAAAACAAATAAGGAGAGAGTGGGTCCCCTTGGCGCAACCCCCTAGTTGGGGTAATATTGCCATAAGGTTTTCCATTGATTAGTATTGAATAAGATACAGCGTGAACACATCTCATCATAATAGTCACCCACTTCGCATTGAATTCTATCTTTTGCAAGATTTTTTCCAGACACCTGTATACATTGCATTTTGTACCCTTTACGACTCGGGCCCGCGTTCCCCAATAATGTAAAAATTCTAAAACCCAAGGATGGTTTAGGGCCCAATCAGGTGAAAATTAGCTTGAGGAAAGTGTTTATGGAAAATATAACTTATTTTTGTACCAAATAAACTATTTTTGGAAAACAAAGACCACGGAAACCCTAAGGCATGCGTACGCATGCTTCAGGCATACATACGCATACACATGCATTCGTGCACATGTTAGGGTTACAAAACTATGTAAGACAAGTTTTTTGCATTTAAACTAGGTTTGGAACGAATCTCACGTTGTCTGAGAGCCGCCCCAAACCCTTATTTTCAATTATATAAAGCCATAAATGGTACATTTTCAAGGAGGACAAATTCTGGTGGTAAAACACATAAGATTCACTAGAAAATAGTGAATCAAAGATGGAGTTTTTCACAAAACATCCTTAAGTTAAATTTTGTTTGATTGGTACCTTTTCTGGTCTTAATCTTTGAGTTTTAAGTTTACTAACTCATTTTTGAATTGGTTGTGACTAGATTGACTGAGGGCAATGGTCAAAATCAAGATCTAAAGAGTTATTGTGTTGAGGTAAAGTTTCTAACTTTGGCTTTTTGCTTTTTATTGTTTTATGCATGTTTTTTATATGTGATTTATTTATTGTAATATGTTTGTTTAGTCTAGGTTTAGTTTGTGTTTGGGTTTTAAGCATGTTAAGTTGTTAGATTCTTGTTTTCTGAGTTTCTGTTTTGCATCTTCTAGGTTTTAGTGTTCTGGGTGTGTATACTCATGCTTCATGCATGTACACGCATACTCGTGATATGCATACGCATACAATTGAGCTGCGTACACATGCTTTATGCATGCACACACATATCCCTGCCCAGAACACCCTAATCCTTTTTGCCTGTTTTCCTTTTGTTTTATTCACATGTTCTAACCTCTGTTTAACTTGTTTAGTTTGTCTTTGAGTCTCTGTTTCTCTGTGTTGTTTTGTTTTGTTTGTTTTATCTCTTTTATGTCTATTAGGGTCTTGATTTGTTTGAATACCATGAACATGCATATGAATATAAACATGCATTGATGCATAGGTACTGTGATGCAATGAGGTAAGCAAGGTGAGCCATGCATTATCACATGAACATACATTTGGTTGATGAGTATGATAAGTATGATGAACATGATATGCTTAATCGAATTCCATGCCCTTGATGTCTAGATGCTTTAACATATTTGCTTGATTTTGCCATGTGATGTTTCTGCCCTAAGATATTTGTGTTTAAATGCCATGATAGATGAATGATTAGGTTTGGGATGATTATGCCATGTTGTGTGTCTTAGATGTATGCTAGCGTGTGTGTGGGTAAGAATAACATATTAAACTTGCCTTTAATAAGATTAAGATTTGGAACACAATGAGTGGAAGCCAACCCACGGTGGAGTGGGGTGTAGACACTGCATTATGTACCCCTACGACTTGAGCCCTCGTTCCTCAATGATGTTAGAATTCGAAAGGCCAAGGTTGATTTAGAGCCGATTAGATGAAAATTGACTTGAGGAAAGTATTTATGGAAAATATAACTTATTTTTTGACCAAATTAACTATTTTTGGAAAATAAAGACCACGAAAACCCTAAGGCATGTGTATGCATACACGCGTATGCGCATGCATGCTCAAGCTCTGCGTGCACATGCTTCATGCATGTGCATGCTAGGGTTCTAGAAACTATATAAGGCAAGTTTTTTGCATTTAAACTAGGTTTGGAACTAATGCCACATCGTCTGGGAGCCGCCCCAAACTCTTATTTTTCGACTATATAAAGCCATAAATGGTACATTTTCAAGGAGGACAAATTCTGGTGGTAAAACACATAAGATTCACTAGGAAATAGTGAATCAAAGAACGAGTTTTTCACAAAACATTCTCAAGTCAAGTTTTATTTGATTGAGACATTTTCTGGTCTTGATCTTTGAGTTCTAAGATTACTAACTTGTTTTTGAATTGGTTTTGACTAGATTGACTGAGGGCAATGGTCAAAATCAAGCTCTAAAGAGTTATTATGTTGAGGTAAAGTTTCTAACTTTAGCTTTTCGCTTTTTGTTGTTTTATGCATGTTTTTTATATGTGATTTATTTATTGTAATATGTTTGTTTAGTCTAGGTTTAGTTTGTGTTTGGGTTTTAAGCATGTTAAGTTGTTAGATTCTTGTTTTCTGAGTTTCTGTTCTGCATCTTCTAGGTTTTAGTGTTCTGGGTGTGTATACGCATGCTTCATGCATGTACACGCATACTCGTGATATGCATACGCATACAATTGAGCTGCGTACACATGCTTTATGTATGCACACACATATCCCTGCCAGAACACCCTAATCCTTTCTGCCCGTTTTCCTTTTGTTTTATTCACATGTTCTAACCCCTGTTTAACTTGTTTAGTCTGTCTTTGAGTCTTTATTTCTCTGTGTTGTTTTGTTTTGTTTGTTTTATCTCTTTTATGTCTATTAGGGTCTTGATTTGTTTGAATACCATGAACATGCATATGAATATAAACATGCATTGATGCATTGGTACTGTGATGCAATGAGGTAAGCAAGGTGAGCCGTGCATTATCACATGAACATACATTTGGTTGATGAGTATGATAAGGATGATGAACATGATATGCTTAATCGAATTCCATGCCCTTGATGTCTAGATGCTTTAACATATTTGCTTGATTTTGCCATGTGATGTTTCTGCCCTAAGATATTTGTGTTTAAATGCCATGATAGATGAATGATTAGGTTTGGGATGATTATGCCATGTTGTGTGTCTTAGATGTATGCTAGCGTGTGTGTGGGTAAGAATAACATATTAAACTTGCCTTTAATGAGATTAAGATTTGGAACATAATGAGTGGAAGCTAACCCACGGGTGGAGTGGGGTGTAGACACTGCATTTTGTACCCCTTACAACTTGAGCCCCCGTTCCTCAATGATGTTAGAATTCGAAAGGCCAAGGTTGATTTAGGGCCGATTAGATGAAAATTGACTTGAGGAAAGTATTTATGGAAAATATAACTTATTTTTGGACCAAATTAACTATTTTTGGAAAATAAAGACCACGAAAACCCTAAGGCATGTGTATGCATAAACGCGTATGCACATGCATGCTCAAGCTCTGCGTGCATATGCTTCATGCATGCATACGCATACATGTGCATGCTAGGGTTCTAGAAACTATATAAGGCAAGTTTTTTGCATTTAAACTAGGTTTGGAACTAATGCCACATCATCTGGGAGCCACCCTAAACTCCTATTTTTCGACTATTTAAAGCCATAAATGGTACCTTTTCAAGGAGGACAAATTCTGGTGGTAAAACACATAAGATTTACTAGGAAATAATGAATCAAAGAGCGAGTTTTTCACAAAACATTCTCAAGTCAAGTTTTATTTGATTGAGACATTTTCTGGTCTTGATCTTTGAGTTCTAAGTTTACTAACTCGTTTTTTGAATTAGTTGTGACTAGGTTGACTGAGGGGAATGGTGAAAATCAAGCTCTAAAGAGTTCTAGTGTTGAGGTAAAGTTTCTAACTTTGGCTCTTCACTTTTCTTTTGATTTTGCGTTTATATATGTGTTTTATTTCTTGTAATATGATTGTTTGGTTTAGGTTTACTTTGTATTTGTGTTCTGTGCATGTTAGGTTGTTAGATTTTCTATTTTTTGAGTTTATCTGTTCTGAGTTTCTGGGTTAGGGTTTCGGGTGTCCATGCGTGCGCATGCTTCTTGCATGCGTATGCATACTTGAAGTATGCATACACATACAGTTGGGATTCGCACACATGCCCTATGTATGCGCACGTATACTCAAGCCCAAAAACCCTAATTCATTCCTATTTACTTTTCCCTTGTCTTGTTTATATCTTCTAGCCTTTGTTTAACCTATTTTATCTGTCCTTGAGTCTCTGTCTCTTTGTTTTATCTTGTTTTGATTTGTTTGATCTCTTTGTTTGTTTGTTAGGGTTCTAGATTGTTTGAATATCATGAACATGCATAAAATGTGAACATGCATTAATGTATAGATGTTGTGATATAGTGAGATAAGTCATGCATTCACATGAACATGTATTGGTTTGAATATAAGTTTATTATTATTATTAAATAACATGAATATTATTGGGTTGAATGTTATGCCTTTGATGTTTGGATGTCATAACATGCTTGTTTGATTCTGCCATGTGATGTTTATGCCCTTGGAGATTTATGTTTGTATGCCATGATAAATGAATGATTAGGTTTGGGATGATTATGTCATGTTGTGTGTCTTAGATGCATGCTAGTGTGTGTGTGAGTTAGAATAACATATTAAAATTTCCTTTAATGAGATTAAGATTTGGAACACAATAAGTGAAAACTGACCCACAGGTTGGGTAGGCTTGGGTGCCTAACACCTTCCCATCCTCATACCTAAATTTTGGACACGTGCTTTGGTAAAAGATCAGTCCTTTCACGAAAGTTGCTATATTTATGGTTTCTAGACCTAAACTAGGTGGCGACTCCATTTACACCCTCTGTTACGGTCCACCCTAGGCCAAGGCGTACTTCCCAATCGCGAGGATGACACCACGTCACGAGCACTTACGCCCACATAGGGTTGGGTGTCTAATGCCTTCCCATCCCCATACCTAAACTCTCAGACACGTGCTCTGGTAAAAGATCAGTCCTTCCACGAAAAGTGCTATATTTATGGTTTCTAGACCTAAACTAGGCGGCGATTCCATTTACACCCTCCACCATGGCCTACCCTAGGACAAAGTGTACTTCCCAATTGCGAGGATGACACCACGTCGTGGGCGCTTGCCCCCACAACACCCCCATTCTACTCAATCATAAGCTTTGCTCATATCCAACTTAAGAGCCATTTCACACACCTTTCCACTCCTCTTTGTCTAATATGATGCATTGTTTCAAAAGCCACCAGAACATTATCTGTAATAAACCGATTAAAAATAAAAGCACTTTGATTTTCATTAATAATATGTGAAAATAAACGCTTGAGCCTATTAGCCAAAACCTTGGATGCAAGTTGAGATACAACATTGATAAGGCTAATGGGCCTATACTGAGTAATTTTGGTCAAATTCTTCACTTTAGGGATGAGCACAATATGAGTTTCATTAAACTTAGGGGGAAGGGTACCATGATTAAGAAAATCAAGAATAGTCTGGGTAACACAAGTACCAACTAAGGACCAGTAATGCTGATAAAAGAGAGGAGGCATACCATCAGGACCTGGTGATTTTTTGGGATGCATTTGCTTTGGGGCTCTGAAAACCTCCACAACTTGGAAACCAGGGCATAACTCCAAATTCATAGCTTCTGTGATTATCGACTGAATTACATTTACCATAGCCGAAGCATCTGTTTGCCCATTGGTTCGAAGGATATTGGTGAAATAATCAAAAATAATATGCTTCATGATCCTGTCATCTTCTTGCCAAGTACCAACCTCATCAACCAATCCTTTAATTGTGTTTCTTTCTTTGTGACTTGAAGCCTTTGCTTGAAAAAGTGTTATTGCTCATTGAAGCCCAAGACAGTACAAGATCATAATGTGTTATTATGAACCTATCTTATGATCCTACCTAGCCGACCGATTGTGCCAGGTTAATAACTAAGCCAAGAGTAGGGGTGGCAAAGTAAGCCCAAACCCATTTGTCCACCCAAACCTACCAACTCTAATTAAACCCAAACCCACCCAATTATTAGTTGGGTTAAATGGACATCAACCCAATTAGACCCAGTGATTATTGGGTTTTAACTAAAAACCCTTTGAGCCCTATTTAACCCAAAAACAATATACCCAAATTCAACCTAGCCCTTCCCATTTAAAAAAAAGAAGCCTTCAGACGTTTCAGTGTTTGGGTTTTCATTTTCTTTCATTTTCTTGGCCTCCAAACACTTCTCTCTCTCTCACTTGCTCTCTCTCTTTCTCTCTCTAGCTCTCATCTAGAACTCATGGAATCCATTGGAGTACTTATGCTCAAGTTTTCTGTTGAGTTTAAGGAGTTGATGATGGCGGATCCTCCTAATGGCCCTACTTTGGAAGACACAGCAGGGCCAACACCTCCACCATACCCTGCGCCGCAGCCACGCCGTCCTAGCATTGTTTGAAGATTTGCAACTCATCTTGGATTGGTTTACCTTGTTGACTTAATCAGGAATGGTTTCGACTTCGACACTAAATTTGACGACGTTGGTTCGTTGTTCTAAAGTACAAAGGTAAACAGACAGACTATTTGATTTTTTTTTTTTTTTTTGAATTCTTTGCTTTAATCTTTTTCTTGCAGATAATTGATGTCACCTAGTTTAATAATCAAACATGAAAGATGCTTTCAGAGAAGTTCGAATACATACTTTTTGACTTGATAGTTTTCACATTATATCTCAAACACCATTACTGGGTTTGAATTTTTATTATTATTTTAAATTTGGGTAATTTAAGAATGGAGTAATTGATAAGGATGCTTTCATTTTTCTCTTTTTTTGGTTCAGAAGAATTTCTATTTGTTCCAAGGACAGTTGCTTTCGAAATTTCAGGAAAGTTTTGAGCTTGAAATGACATTTCTTTATATTTGTTGCACTGTTTGGTTGCCAAGAAAGCAAGAGAAAATAGAAAAGAAAAGAAAATATTTTTTTATTTGGATTTTTAATATAATTGCTGATGTGAATGTGCTTATGTGAAATTTTTTAATCCCAATAATGGAGACTAGAGAGAGTGGAAAAGGGAATCCAAGAAAGTGTTGGGGTTTTCACTTTAATATCATTTTGGTAATTTTGATAACTGGGTAATTGGGTGAGTTGGGGTTTACCCATAATAATTGGGTTGAGTTGGATTTGGGTTAGAAGCAATTAGTTAAATGGGTTTTAATGGGTAAATGAGTTTTATATACCCAACTCAATTATGCCCACCCCAAACCCACCCATTTGACACCCCTAGCCAAGAGCAACTAGCAAAATACACCAACTTGCATGCATGGGCTCAAGCTTCTTGTTACATCACAAATTTCACGATGGTGTGGTCCGTGTGGTGTGGATTATAAAAAAAAAAAAAAAAGTAATGGCTTTTAGCAATTTTTACAATCTTCCAACTCTAGATTATGGGAAATAGGGATGAGCCAACCAATAAGCCATTGAACATGACCCAATCATCCGATCCGATTTGATTTGAAGCATTTCAGTCATCAGTTTTGACCACTGCTTCAGTTAGCAACGAGTTTTCATTTCTAGCATAAAACCTAATCGTTTCAGTCGAATATTAGTTCAAGTGGGGTGTCAAACCCTTCACCACCTTCTCTCTTAGATGAACATTGACATTTGTAGTCACAGACTCACAAAGGTCATGCGTCAGCAAGGTTAAGATATGGCTGTGAAGACTACAATCTGGCAATTTATCTCTCCATCGTCTTTTGATACCTTGTCGAAGTTGACTTGCCACTTGAAAATCCGACGATTCATACCACTAAGCACTAGCATCTGGGTTTGTAAGTCGGTCTCTATTTTACCATCTAGAAAGTTACTTTATCTATTATATGATCCAATTTTACAATATACCATACATCCCAGTTTTTATTTTTTAACTACTTTAGTTATTTATTTTATTTTTTTTGGTTTGGTTTACATCTAGTACTTTTTTTAACTAGAATCTCCTTTTATTTTAATGAGAAAATGTCATATCACCTACTAACTAAATAAAATGTGAAAATTAAAATCCACTACCACTTGCCATTGTTATTTAAAACAAAAGGAGGTGTCCAGTTAAAAAAAGTATTGAAGGTAAGCCAAACACTTCTTTTTTTATTTTCTCTCTCATTCTTTCTGTACAAGAACCACCACAAATCTACTGACACCATTACCCCACCATTGCTGAACTACACACACCTGACACCACCACCACCAGCAACCCGTAAAAACCAACAAATCCACCATCAACACCAAAAAAAAAAAAAAAAAACAACAATCCATGGTCCCTACCACCGTAAGCAAAACCCAAACCCACGGTGAGCGAACTCACGACGGCAAACCCAGACCCATGGCGAGCAAGACCCAAAAACGATTTGGCCGAACTCCAGCTACCACCGAACCACCCACCTACCTCAGAAACACCAACCCATCCACCTTAGAAACACCAACCCTTAACCTCACCGATCCACCACCATTAGAACATGAAACACCATCCACCGAAACACAAAACCACACCACCGAAACACAAAGCCAATACACTGAAACCTAGATCACAAACCAAAACCACCAACCCAACTACCACCAAAAATCGGCTAGCCACCACCATGAAACCCAAATTGCAACCCACTGACCAAAATCTCAACCCACTACCACCCAAACTGCAAGACCCACCGCTGATCCACAGCCCCTCCAATCCAAAGCCAAAAAATTGGGAGAGAGAGAGAGAGTCAAAGAAAGAAGAGAGAAGAGTCGGAGATGGAGAGTGAGAGAAGAAGAAAAGAAGAAGAGAGAAGAGAGTGGGGAGAGAAAAGAGAGAGTCAGAGAGTGAGAAGAAATAAAGGAGAGAGAAATAAAATAATATTATTTTACTTATACATACCTGCTACGGTAAGTTCTAATACCCGGATGTAGCGTAATTTTAAGGTTGTAGGTGGTAAAATAGCAATAGGGGGGGGTTTTACACCCCCCAATGCTAGTGCTCTAAACTTGTATACTTGTATTAGTCATTAACCATATGAGTTAAGTGGCATGTTGATGGTCAACCCAAACCCGACCAGCCTATGATCAACTCGAATAGTCTAATGGGGAGTTAGATGTGAGACAAAATCATTGGGTTCTTGATTGAACTCAATCAAATCACATGTTCATGAGTTTTATTTCTCCCTCTCTATCATATAGGGGACACTTTATTTTCAAATTTACAAACTTATTTTCTATATTTAAACAAAGTATTAAATGAACATATAAATTTTTTTGTTATAGATTTTATGAATCCAAGAAACCTACCTAAAAAAAAAAAATCTAAAAACCTAAATGTTAAGAAAAAATATAAAGAAAATAAATGTTGGAGATTATGAAAAAAAGATGTCAATGAATAATTGATTTTATAAGATGATGAAAATGATGATAAAATTGACTTGGACTATGGAGATGAAGTTGATTAGGCAAGAAGATTATGAGATGAGAAAGAAACTATTATTTTTGTTATATATTATGTATTATCACTTTCTAGTTTGATCAATTTCAACGTTGATGTTTTAAATATATTTTAATTTGATTTATTTAGTTGGCTTTTATATTAATTACTACATAAATGATGATTAATTTAGTTATAAGTTAAATATGTGCCAAATTTATAATAAATATACATTATATATATTTACAATTATTTTAATAAATTTATAAAGTATTTGTATATCTTACACTACACGATACGATATTAAACACAATATATAAAAAATAAAATTTTATTATTATAATTCACATTTTGACAATTATGCCATCTAATCAATGCTTAAAGAAACTTTTTGACCGGAGCAAAAAGGAGGCCAATAGCAATTGGCACCTAAACTAAACATCACCTCTTCTCTCTCATTCAAACTTCAAAGGCTATGCTTTCCAGCCCCATTCATTCATTAATGCATAAGATATCGAGATCCGATTTGATGTAACCTTCCATAACAAAACATTTGGACTTCAACATTTTGCATGTCTTTTCCCAATAAAACAAAATAAATCAATGCGTCCAACCAAGCCAGCAGTAATTGTTTCTCAAAAAAAAAAAGCCAGCAGTAATTACCACACTAAGTCTACTTCAGCACTATTTTTTTTAATAACCAAAAAGGGTAGGAAGGGACTATTAGCACCCTATCTATTAGGTCCGGGTTTGGAAGCAGAGGAATCGGTAAGCCATAATTTGTTATTCCAACCCCATAAGGGTATTCAGGGGCAGCGCTATGTATGCTTTAGGGTGGTCACAGGACCACCTGAAATTGGAAAAAATCATTTTTATACCTTTTAAAAAAAGAATTTTAAATTAATATGTGTTGTTAACCACTCTAGAAAAAAAACTTGACCACTCTAAAAATAAACTTTAAGATTTTAAATAAAAAAATTTAAGCCCGTTAAAAATAAAATTTGACCTCTCCAAAATTTTGATCCATTGAAAATTGAACAAAAAATTTGCGAGAAATACTATGTTTACAATATTTTCACAACACTTTTACGACAAATCTTAAGTGGCAAATTGTTATTAGTGGACAAAAAAACAATTTCAGTGATATGTAAATTAGAAACAGTAACAATTGCCACCTTGAATTTGTTGTGAAAATGTTGTGGACTTAACACTTTTCAAAAATTGTCCAAACAAACAAATTAGCCTAAAAGCCCAAATCTAATGTTTAATTGTGAATTTTTGATATTTTCAATTATTTTTTCAAAAGATATATTTTAAAATTGTTGATTTTTTTTTAATTGCATATTTTCCAATAGCTAGTTGGTTAATGCTTGCTTTTGTCTTTAGCTTTATTTATTGGATTTATGTTATACATCTTGCACATACGCATATATACTAAAATAATGCCTTAATACTTTATCGAACATGAATGTAATGATTTAATGACTAAGTTGAATATGCTGAATGAACTTCTAGTTTACCCTTTATTCTTTTGTTAGCACTATGGACAAAATTCTCATAAAGAAATCACTTTTATTGCAATATTCATCTTCTAAGAAAATTCGTATTTATTTGAATAATCTTCTTTTAGATCCTAGGCTATGGCTATGAGAAAAGGTCTCATCTTATTATCCTAATGATCAGGGAAAAATAAAAAAGAGCATATTTACAAAGGGGTTTTAGTCATGTTTTCCCTAAAAAAGAAATTAGTGAAGCATTGCATTGATTAAATCCTGATTAGTTTAAAGAATACAAAATATTGGTAGGAATGAATATACATATATCATAAAAAATGATGATGCATTTTGTTTATATTGTTACTTATTTAGGCAAGATGATAGTTTTTTTTAATGGGAAGATGTTGGTAATTGAATGGAAAATCAGTAGTTTAATAATTACTTTGTTGTGTATATTGAAAATGATATAGCTGATAGCATTAATAATGAAGCTATCATACAACAATTTCAAAATATGAAAACTCATAGGAAATTTTAAAATTTTATGTATTTGAGCTTTTTTTTTATGTCAATTTATTCAAGTTTTATTTTTATTAAATTTTGTTTAATTTAAGTTTCTTAATGATCACTCAGAAAAAAATTCTTGAAGCCGCCACTAAGAGCACTAGTGGGCATCAAGTTAGGGGCGTGGACTTTTTCCAATAGCTTCCTATTACAGCATTCATCATTATAAAAACAACATTCATAATTTCACATCCAATTAAAAATAAAATAAAGATCATTTGATCTCTTTCCTCTCTTAACAAAATTGTACGGATGGTGTTGCAATTAGGAAAAAGTAGACATGAAGTGTTCTATTCTCTTAATACATAGAGAAAAGGTAAATATTATTATTTATTTATTACTTTGCTTAAAATTGCCACAAAAAGGTTAAAGAAATATATACCTTTTTTTTTCTTGAGAGAAAAGAAATATATACCTTAATATATTGAATAACTTTATTAATATTCTAAATTAATTCATTTTTGACAATATCTTATTTAATTATACCAATATTGTTAATTATAGTGTTGTAAAATCCATGAGAATGTAAGTTTTGATAGAGTTGTAAAGTTATAATTCGAGTTTAAGACTAAGTCAAAGATTCAGCTCAAGTTAAAGGCTGTCTCAATTTTCTTGATTGTCTCTCAATCGATTGACTATTGCTTGTTGATCGACTCTCGAATGAGTCTTAATTAATCGAGAATCCTGATTCTCATTAGACCCATTAAATTGGTAGATTAAGTGGGATTCCATGCCCTAAATGCAAACCAATAACCTAAAGACGATATTAATCTAAGATTGGTCATCAAGCAAAAACCACGATGTCTACTCTATTTTTTATAGCGGAGAAGAATCTTCAAGGTGGTCCTTGAAGTCACAGACACAATTCATTTGAGAAATTTCAGATTATAAGAGTCCAAGAGGTTAGAAGCATTGTGAAGTCACATATGTAAGTATTATGGGAGGCAATTAGAAATAAAAGTTTATTTCAATTGTATAGTGTATACATTTCGATTGTAATTAATAATGAAATTTTCCTTGGTGTTGTTGATAACTTTAGAGTGTTTTTTCTTATTCATCTATTTCTGTTATCATATTGTAAATAAATTGCTTGTACTTGTTATTTTACAACACTTTATTTGGTTATTTGTTTGCTGAGAGCCTGCGACTACTTAATTGGAAATCAATTGAACTTCATAATTGGTTAATTCAATAAAATTGATCTAAGCCCACTAAAATCAACCAAAGGAGTCCAAATTGATCCGTTCAAAGATATATCAGTACATTTCTAAATAAAAATATAATGAAAGAAGTAATCTATTGAATCCATTATATTGAGTTTCAATTTTTTATTTAAATTTATAACACCAATACATATTTCTTTGAACATTTTTCATTAAAACTTAGCTTTAATGAGATGTCCCACACACCACGTTTTATTTATTTATTTATTTATTTATTTATGGGACACACACCATGTTATTACTGGAAATAGGACGACACATATGTATATTATATTATGTGATTTTCATTTATTATATTCACATATAAAACCATAATTGGAGATTTTTCATAGCTGATCCATGCTGATAACAAATTACGACAAGGCGAAAACACTTGTGGATGTCTTGCGGCGATTGACCACCCATCGCAGCAACACTCGTGCCCCCTAAGGCGGCTCTTTGAGCTTGGGTGTTGTGAAATGAGGGTAGAACCTTTGGTGTATGACTTGAATGAGTCAATTTTAACCTATTATTACCAAAGGTAAGTGAAGTCGCCACCAATCATTGGGTTTTTTTTAAGGTGTGATCGGTCACCTGACTCTATTTGATTTTATTACCAATCCTAAACTAAGAAAAATGTCGTTTTTCCTAATCTAACACGGACAGGTAAAAAATCTTGATTCTTGAGTTCGGAAGTCTGGTTACGTGCGGGGAAGGTGTTAGGCACTCCACAACGCTTGTCTGGAGACAATCCTTTGTTTTGATAAAATCTTAATTTTTGGATATTGACAGTTATAAACAAGCTATTGGCATTAGCTTTCGAGGCCTTATAAGAATTGGGCTTTGAGGTTTGGTTTTGAAGAGAGTGTGGTCTTAATCAATGCTTTGCTAGCACATTCTTGGAATTGTTGCCAAATTTACATGACGAAAATTTGGCAACATTTCGCCTTATTTTTGTGGTGGAAATCTGGCAGCGCTTTGCCTCAGGTGCATCATAGCACACAAAATACTATTCTCACCAAGCTTTCGCTGTGAGAATACAGCAACAAAGGTGCCCCATTTTCACGGCGAAAATATGACACAGGTTCACATTTGGTGCTGTGATGCACCGGTAGGGTTTCTCATATGTGTATACGACGCGCATCAATATGTTCATGCCAAGGTAAGCCGAAACTCTCTAAAGTATCGAACACATTGATGCATGTCGCATAGAAGGGGAAACCGATGTCACTAGCTGACATGGATCTAGACAATCATACCGTGATAATCATGGACACAATATGGCATAAGTGTGCATTTACGACAATCGCCTTGAGTGCATACCCACACCATGCATAATGCAAGCATGCACAGATGTATACACACACACACACACACACACACACATCATGCACAATGTAAGCATGCAGAGCAGGAAAATAAACTAGACATTGCCATTGCTCCAAGGGTATGACCTAGCAAGGTACAACAAATATACATAAGCCAAGGAACGCGGCCCAAGCAAGATACGGGAAAGATAAAGCACACATGCTTACATCCAAAGGGTATGGCTCAGCAATGTACAGGAAATGTAAATTAGACATTGCCATACCTCATAAATGCGGCCTAAAGCTAGATACAAGGATAAGAAAGCCCAATACAAGGTTCTAAAGAAAAGGGTGAGAGAGAGAGAGAGAGAGAGAGAGAGAGAGAGAGAGATAACCACTCGGGGAGGCTAAGCCTCCTATCTATTGAATATTGTCATTTTTGGGCTTGCATCTTCTTGCTTGCATTTGACTTTTAGCTTGTGTCTTGGAAGTTAACCCTCGCTCCAAGTGTATACATGTAACAACAAAAGAAACATCAAGCCAGCAGACAGGCCATAGAAAAGACAAGCAAACGAAAGAAAGCACACAAAGGGGCAAACAAAGGAAAGCACACAAAGGGAGAAACAAGCATGTTATCAAACAAACATGTTATTAAGCAAAAGAGGGTGTCCAGGAAGGATAAATGTGGGTTTGGATTGGGGTCCATAGTTCCATTATATTGGAGTATGGACAACACATGTGTGCCATCAAGCAAAGTTCCCAAAAGGGACTTGAGATCTCATGTACAAAAGACGGGTGTGAACCTGCACGAGATTGTATATAGGAATTGAGCTTGATGACATAAACAAGCACACAAAGACATATGCATGAACATATAAACAAACGTGCAAAGATGCAAACACGCAAAGAAAACCAAACAAGATAGCACAAAGCAAGCAAAGCGAGCAAAGCATATTACCACACAAGAGGGAAAGGTAAACATGTTATAAGGCACACAGAGGGGCTAACATGAGAAACCCTAACATGCAAAGGTTGGGAAAGAGAGGAAGATAAGTGGCAAGCAAACCAAACATCATGAAGATGTGTCCTCACAAACATGGTTGCATCCAAACAAACCACCAAAAGGGGGGAGGGGCATAACCAAACAAGCAAGTAGCCCCAAAGACCAACAAGCGACAAACCCACAAAGGGAAAACAAGCAAGAACATGGCAAAGAGCCTAGATCTAAGCAAACAAGCATAGATCTAAAGCATAAACATATGGCAAAGCAAACACACGCATAAAGGAACCAATCCAAACTCGTTATTGTTGGCCTAGGTTTATGGGTATGGGCCTAGACCAGTAAAAAGCACATGAACACCTAGATCTAAGCACAAACAAAAAATTTAGGCATATCCTAGCCTGAGAAGGCTAGGCCAACAATATCAAAGCAATAAAACATGTTATAAAACAAGTAGACATGCTAAGAAATCTATAAAACATGCTAGAAATCTATAAAAAAGCAAGATAGAGCAAGATAAAGCAAAAACATACTAGGAAATTAAATAGGTGTAGATAGTAGCTAAAAGGCTACATCTACACCCCTAAACCTCAAATCCAAGGTTCTAAAACCAAGGAAAGGAAAGTGAGAGTGAGAACACTACCTCTTGATTGTTGGAGAAAAGTAAAGAATCAAAGGTTTTTATATATGTTTTTGGAGAGAATGAGAGAGAGAATCTACCTAGAAAATCCTAAAAAATGCCCAAAATTCATTCTTTTCAAGTTCTAGGGGGTTAGGGGTGTCTTATAGTGAAAATTTGATCCTTCAGCTACCAGCGGCCCTAAAGGGTGTGCCGACCAGCTCCGACGGCCCTTTAGGGTGTGCCAGGGCTGATGTTGACATTAGCAATCCTAACTTTTCCCTGGTTTAATTTCAGACGCATATTTGAAGGCCTTATTGAAATTCAATGGAGCTGATCTTTGTGTCCCTGAAAAGGTTTGGATGTCTAGTTTTCATAACACGAAAGAAAATGAAATTCTGACGGTCAAATCAAAAGTTATGGCCTTGAGAAGCAAGTTGATGCGCTTGGCACGATTTTCAAGATATCTCAACCGTTTTAACTTTGATTTCAATTCATGAATAGTTGTTGGAAAGGAAATTCAATAACCTTCGCAATGGCGTTGGTTTCAACCCTTTCTGACGGTTGGATCAAAATTAGGGTTTTTGGGGCCCTCGGTAGTCAACTCCAGGTTAAACTTAGTCATACATGACAAAAATCTCCGAATATTTAGGGTTTGATGTAAAAACACAAAAAATGTGGTTTTGGAGTGATTTTGACCCACTTTGACTTTTAGTCAGCCCATGGTTGATCAGGGGCATTTTTGGTCATTTTGACTTATAAATGTATTTTAAGGGCTTTGATGCCCGAACAGATTGTGCTACGTCAATCTAGATGTTTTCGTGGTCCCATGGTAAAAAATTAATATTTTTGGATTTTTAGGGGTTTGAAACGCAAATTGAAGGTAGACAAAATACGGTATCTACAATACAATTTTAGTCCCTACATTATAGGGTCACAGTCAATTTGGTCCCTATTATTTTTAACTTGCATTCAATTTGGTCCTTACCATTAACTTACTAATAGAAAATTCTTACGTGGTAAACGGTTTGCCCAGTTAGCATGCCTAAAATTAAAATACTAAATAAGATTCTGATGTGTCTAAATTTTAGTGGCTGATGTGGCCACATCAGCGCTTAGATGGCAAAAAATAAAAACGCACATCAACTTTTAAAAATATATTTCTTTGTTTACTAATTTTTTTTCCTTTTCTTTAGTTTTTCACTTTTTTCTTTTTCTTTTAGACATCGACGATATCACAAGAACATATCTGAATCTGTTTTTCTTATTTTTCCTTCAGCTCAACTCTAAGCCTTCATATATATATATATATATATATATGTAGCTCTCTCTCTCTCTCTCTCTCTAATCTTTTGTTATCATTTATTCATGGCCAAAAAACTCAAATCCCATAATAAAACTAAACCCCAAACCTTACCCAGACCTACCAAACTACTCATCTTCATCTCCACCTCTCTTTTTAATTCCCTAATCACATGGTCGATTTGTGGCCATGAATCAGGTTTTGTGGTGGATTTGTAGTGTTGGACGATTGGGTTGTGGGGAATGTGAGTTGGGAGAAGGTTTTGGCAGGAGTGGAGGATTGTGGGGCTTGGCCGAGTTCATGGCGGTGGTTGCGGTGACTGACATAGAAAGCCTAGGCGTTGTTGTTGTTGTTGTTGTTTTTAATTTAGTGGAAGGTAGTGGTGATCGGAGAAAGAAGATACTATAAAAGAGGGGTTTATTAGGAGAGATGGAGTTGGTGGAGAATGAAGAAGAAGAGGAATAGAGTGGAGGTGCTGCTGCCTTGGCCATTGAAATTGGAGACAAAGAGAGAGATTACGAGGTGTTTGTTTAATAAGAGGATTTATCTCCAAATGTGTTCAAATACTTTAATCGCACATTACCCCAAATGCATTTTTATATTTTAATGTGGGAGGAAAAAGTTAAAAATACGAAAAATAAAAAATAAAAAGTTCAAAGTTTAAATTAAAAAAAAAATCGGTAAAAAAGGAAATATATTTTTAAAAGCTAATGTGACTTTTTTTGCCATCTAAGTGCTGATGTGGCTACATCAGCCACTAAAATTTAAACACATCAGCATCTCATTTAATATTAAACATGTCAATTATACAAACTATTTACCACGTAGACATATTCTGTTAGTGAGTTAACAGTAGGGACCAAATTGAGTACATGTTGAAAATAAAAGGGACCAAATTGACTGCTACTAAAATATAGGGACCAAATTGACTGTGACCCTAAAATGTAAGGATTAAAATGGTGTTTTCACCTTACGACAAATCACTTGTTTAGCTGTGAAATTAACAAAAGGCTACTCATATTTAATGTGAAGTTGTTATGTTTATCTAACATTTTGACTAAGTGACTCAAGGAGTGTAGAGTTTGACTTGAATATATTGTAATTAAGGCCAAAGGCTCGAGATCTCTCTACTTGAATTTTACAAGCGATGGACCAAAACTAACTTGTTCTTCTTCTCAAAAAAAAAAAAAAGAAAAAAAAACTTGTTCTACAACTCTTTTTAAAAATTGTTGAAAACAAGTTGTGAGTAGGGATAACCATGGGTAGGGTATGAGTAGGGTATACCCATACCCAATCCAATTAATTTATTTATGGATATCCAATTAACTTACCTAATTAGTACCCATACCCATTTGTTACCTGGTTTGTTTATCCATGGATATCCATACCCTACCCAAACCTAATTTCTATAAAATCACCAAATATGCTCAAAAACCACTAAAATGACCAAAATCTCTAAAATTAGCAAAATACTCATGAAACCTAAAAAATAACCAAAATACCCCTGATATCTCTAAAATCACCAATTATGCTTAAAAAACCACTATAATGACCAAAATATCCCAAAATCTCTAAAATGAGCAAAATACTCATGAAACCTCTAAAATGACCAAAACATCCTTGAAATCACCAAATATGCTCAAAAACCACTGAAAATTACCAAAATATCCCCTAAAACTAAAAAATGACTGAAATACCCCCGAAACCTAAAAAATGATCAAAGTACCCACGAAACCTAAAAAATGTCCAAAATACCCTTGAAACCTTAAATTTGACCAAAATATCCTTGAAACATAAAAATTACCAAAATACCCCCTAAAACTAAAAAATGACTAACATACCTCTGAAACCTAAAAACTGACCGAAATACCTTTGAAACTTAAAAATTACCAAAATACCCCTAAACCTAAATAATGACTGAAATACCCCCGAAACCTTAAAAAAAAAATACCAAAATAGCCAGGAAACCTATAAAATGGCTGAAATACCCTTGAAACCTATAAAATGACAAAAATGCACCTAAAACCTATATGATGATAAAAATACATCCTAAACCTAAAAAATGACCGAAATACCCTCAAACCTATAAAATCTCCAAAGTACCCCTAAACCTTTAAAATGACCAAAATACACCCAAAACTTCTAAAATTACCAAAAATAACCCCAAACCTCTAAAATTACCAAAAATACCCCGAAACCTATAAAACAACCAAAATACTCCTCAAAATATCTCAAATGACCAAAATACCCTTGAAAATTTTAAAGTGACCAAAATACCCCTAAACATGTAAGATGACCAAAACACACCCGAAACCTCTTAAATTACCAAAATAGAGCTTTGAGGTATTTTCATCAAATTAAAGGTTTTAAGAATATTTCAGTCATTTTGAAGGTTTTGAGGGAATTTCGTTAATTTTTTAGGTTTCGGGGTTATTTTGGTCATTTTTTAGATTCTAAGGGTATTTCAGTTATTTTCTAGGTTATGGGCTTTGTCATTTTTTAGGTTTAGGAGTATTTCGGTAATTTTTAGATTTTGGGGCTATTTCCGTAATTTTCTACGTTTTGGAGGAATTTTGGTAATTTTAAGGTTTTGGGGGTATTTTGGTAATTTTTTAGGTTTAGGGTATTTTGGTCATTTTTTAGGTTTTGGGAGTATTTCGGTTATTTTTTAAGTTTTGGTGGTATTTCGGTCATTTTTAGATTTATGGTGTATTTTTATGATCATCTTATAGGTTTTAGGGGCATTTTTGTCATTTTATAGGTTTCAGGGGGTATTTTGGTCATTTTATAGGTTTAGGGGGTATTTTGGTCATTTCTAGGTTTCGGGGGTATTTCGGTTATTTTTTAGGTTTAGGGGGTATTTTGGTCATTTTAAGTTTCTGAGGGTGTTTTGATAATTTTTTAAGTTTCAGGGGTATTTTAGTAATTTTTAGGTGTCGGGATATTTTGGTCATTTTTTAGGTTTAGAGAGTATTTTGGTAATTTTTAGGTTTTGGGTGGTATTTTGGTAATTTTTTAGGTTTCAGGGGCATTTCGGTCATTTTTTAGGTTTCGGGGCATTTCGGTCATTTTTTAGGTTTTGGGGGTATTTTGGTAATTTTTAGTTTCCGGGGATATTGTGGTCATTTTCTAAGTTTCAAGGGCATTTTGGTAATTTTTAGGTTTCGGGGTATTTCAGTCATTTTTTTAGGTTTATGATGTATTTTGGTAATTTTAAGGTTTCAGGAGTATTTCGGTTATTTTTTAGGTTTAGGGTGCATTTTGGCAATTTTAGAGGATTTTAGGAGTACTTTGGTCATTTTCAAGTTTTAGAGGCAATTTGGTAATTTTATTTGGATAATTGGGTGGGTTGGGGTTTACCCATAATAATTTGGTTGAGTTAGGTTTGGGTTAGATTTAATTAGTTAAATGGATAATAATGGGTAAATGGGTAATATCCAAACCCTACTTGAAAAATTTAGATAATATCTAAACCCTACCCAATTACCTTCTACCCACTAAGAACTGGGTATTACCTAGAATATTTGGATCGAATAGGGTTAGATATCCATTACCCAATAGGCATGGCCATCCCTAGTTATGAGTGCTAAAAAATAAAAGTGACGTAAGCAAGGTCTATATGAAAATAATCATCTACCAATCACAAATACAACATCAGTAGTTTGTGAATAAATTATGAATTAATTTGTGTCCAACTGTCCATAGCAAAGTTGATTATGAAAAGGTCCCAAAATTCGTGGATGATAATTGTTTTGTTTAAAAATTTAAAAAATTATTATTATAGGTGGCTTACACTCTATCCCCCACATCAAATAATGCCTCCAAAATATTCGATGAATATAAATCTAACCCAATTGAATTGAAACCCTAAATTGTTTCCAAAAAAAAAAAAAATTGTTGCTTGAATCACCGTTAACGATAGCTTAAGGTTTTAATTCATATAAACTAGCCTTTTGTAAATTCTATTTTTAAGTTAAGTTGCAATAATTCCTTTAATAAATTAAAATAAGGCTTTTATATCCCCTAGAGGTTTAGTGAACGAAACCCTAGTAATCCAAGCCATCATGGGACGAAAAACAGATCTGCGAATTCTGGATCTGCGAAGCTCAATAGATCGAGAGGTGTTGAGACTAGTATCGAGGTTTTTCATTTATTTTTGATAAATGTTAGTATCAAGACTAGCATCGAGGTTCACTTTTTCACATTTTCTTCACTTGTTTCTTGGTACAGTCTTCATGTTTTCAATAATACTACTTGTCTTGTTTATTTAACATACTTCATGATATTCTAGAAACACCTTAGAACTATCAAATTACAAGTAAAGTGTGTTTTATTAAAAGATATGCCAACACATGAAAAATATGACCCTCAAAAAGAGATTTTATTATTATTATTATTTTTGGTGGCAAAACAACAAATTGAATTGGAAGAGTGAATTAAAATAAAGAGGTGGTTTTTTTACATTGGGAAGCAAGCTAGGAGTCTAGGATCTTCC
The DNA here is from genome assembly GCA_032727855.1 of Quercus ilex subsp. ballota. Lineage (NCBI taxonomy): Eukaryota > Viridiplantae > Streptophyta > Magnoliopsida > Fagales > Fagaceae > Quercus > Quercus ilex. The sequence continues at coordinate 27,653,516 of CM064917.1, forward strand.
CATGAAAGTGGGACAAAAATGCCTTATGCCCTTTTTGGGCAAATTATATAGCATTATGCCCCCCTTCCCAAACTAAATAGGAAAATGCCTCTATTTTAAAACTCGATTTTTGATAAATCGAGTTAGGCCCTATAGTGGCATTTTTAAAGAGCCTATAATGACGTTTTAAGGACCTATAGTGACGTTTTTTAACTCGACTTTGTGAGAGTGCTTTTTTTCTTAGCACATAGGCCCAAGTTGAGACAAGGATCCCGGGCCCAAATACTTGTTGTTTTGGTGGACTGGGCTTGGTTCACCGCAGCTAAATGAGGCTGATTACGAACCAAGTTGTGCGCAAGTCACATAAAGCTCCTCAAGATGAAAAATGCAATTCCTCCTAAGCAATAAAATACCATTATAAGTGTTTTAGTCTCGTAAAATGATCATTTACTCTTACGAAATAAGTAAAATAAGTGTTCATAATATTCACAATGAGAAGGAGATTAAAATAGAGTATTTAAGGCTTATCTTTTATTGTATAAACATTTAAAAGAGTTCTTTCACTTGGTACCCCGGGGCGTACTGTCGTGGGATCTCGGGCTTACTGTCGTGGGATCCCGGGGCGTACTAGGCCTGTTAGAACCCAGAATACTGGTTCTCTGGACTATATGATTTTTTTCCATGTTTATTATGCAATAGAACTTTGTCCTTTCCCTTTACCTCTATGGGTGCTACATAAAAACACATTATACAATACACATATCTTCAAATAATTGTTAGTTTCTTGGATTAGGATGTGCATTTTAATACATATACATATATGTAAATGAGTTTCATGAGAATGATTCAGCCACGAGGATCCTGGCCCCAACTCTCACAGACTTAGTGCTTTTGCACAAGACTTGTGGGATTTGGAACTCAAATCCAAGTGGCTTTGCTTGGGCTTTGCTTTCCAAGATAGTTAGGTGAAAGGGATTTTAGCAAGAAACAGTAAAGGAAGACAATGTAATAAAGAAATACACGAAATAATTGTTAGAGATCCTCAAATCAATATGAGGTATTTCATTATTTTCTTGATTGTGGATTACAATATGCTCACTAAGACGTGATACAAGGTTCAACTAAGTTCAAAAATTACAGACTTTGATAGCTATTCAAGCTTCCAAGACTTGCAAAGTTTGAATTTGTTGAATCCGAGCATGTGCTATAGTGGTTGTTTCTGGGATACCGGGAGACAGTCCTCTATTTTTCTTGAGTTTTACAGAGTTATCTTAACGATTCTTTTCTGGTTTTTCTATTTTGCCTCCTCCCGTTTAATGTTGGCTGCTTCCCCTTTTTTATAGTGTCATCTTAGGGTTTGGATACCATTGATTCTTCCCCCCTTGGCTCCCTGGGTACCAGAGCCTCTGTTATGCCAGTCATTCTGACTGTTGATTCTTTCTCTGTTTCTCATAGTTTTTATCTTTTAGTCCTGTTTTCCTAAAAGCCACTTACTGGCTTTTCATTTTGGATAGCTGACCTTTACCCTCTCTTGTTTTCAAGGCCTTTTGTCTCTTAGACTTAGCTTTTTGGTTGTCCTTCTTGCTGTCAATTTTCCCAAGTGAGCAGAATCAATTCCTGCTGGGTTGAAGGTTTTTCCAGCCACTTCCCTTTATAGTTCTTCATTCTGGGTTTCCTGGGGTACCAGCCTTTTGTTCATGAATTGTCACTCTCCAAGCTTTCTGATTCTTTGCTGCACCACTGGGTGCTTGAGAGGGACATGTCTGTTCTTCATTTCTTGTATTTCGTGGTACTCATTCTGAGCTGTCTCAATCCCACTTTAACTGCGCACGTCCCGAGGATCCCGAGCCTTTGGGGATCCCGGCCCAGTTCTTTCACTGGATCTTGCTGGATTTTTAATGGCCTTTTTGTTGGAAATCTAAACATGCATAGGGCCTCAATGTCGATTCTTCTTGCTGCATGAATTGGGCTTTCTTTTGTTAAAACCCATGGTCTTTCCTTACTTTTCATAGAATGGGCTTTCTTGTGAAATTTTGGCCTTCAACAGACTTCAATGAAATCGAGTTATAGGCAATGAAATCGACCTATAGTGGCATTTTTTTTTACCTATAACTCAATTTCATTGAAGTCGAGTTAAAAAATGTCACTATAGGCTCCTTAAAACGTCACTATAGGGCCTAAGAAATTTTTTTTTTTTTAAACTCGATTCATCAAAAATCGAGTTTTAAAATAGGGGTATTTCTCTATTTAGTTTGGGAAGGGGGGCATAATGCTATATAATTTGCCCGAAATGGGCAAAAGCCCATTTTGTCCCATGAAAGTGATCTAATGGCAGCTCAATCATAGAGAAACGGAGTTGGGTTTGAAATAATACATCTTGAAGAAAATTGTTATACGGCTTTCAAGTTTCAACTCTTAGAAAAAAAAAAAAAAAAAAATCAGATGGGCGACGTTTAGACATTAGAGTTACTCTTTATTTAGAAGTAGATTAGCTAGATCGGAGGACAATGAACAAAACCACTCACAATCCTATGTTTTTTTTAATCTCTAAACTCAATAGTTTCTCTCTCTTCTATCCATCGGTTTCTGCAAATTTTGATAATTTTTTAGTTTCATGTGGGTCTCACGTGAGTGATTTGTTAGTGAGTTCACAGCAGACTAGCTATTGTATTAATTTGGCACATACGTAAAATTGAGGGAATAAATTAGCTAAAATAAAAGTTCAAGGGGTGTAATAGCCACTGTTCTAAAGTTTAAGGGAGGTGTCACTGCATTTTTCCTTAAAAAAAAAAAAAAAGGTTACATTGAAATAAATGGGACCTAAATATTGTCTAATAGTTCAAATTACGATAAACCCAATGAAGCATGTAGGTATGCTTTTTCCTTAACTTTCCCATTAGGGATGACAATGGGTCGGGCATATACATAAAATAGAAGATGTTTTTTAACTTTTGATTGATCTCATAATATTTTTCCTTATAAAATTTTAAGTCCTCATATAGGATTTCCTTATAAAATAAGTTATGCCTTAAAAGACTATAACTTCTTAGTAAATATGTTTGACTAAAATCAGGGAAGGACCTAGGTGGGGGCTTGAGCCCCCCCGGCCAAAAAAAAATTGTTTTTTAGGAGCTTAATTTCCAGTAAAAAAAAAAAAAAAAAAATTTAGACTTGCCCCCCTCACTCTGTAGCTTGGGCCCCCTCCAAAATCATGAATCATTAACCCTGCCTATGTAAATCTTAAAAAAAAAATGTAAAGAAACAATAGTGTGTTTGTGTTTTTTGTTTTTGTTGATAGATGGTTGCATCTTATTATACTAAAAAACAATGATTTTTGTGTATTTGTTTTGGTTGAAATTTTCTTAATACTATATGAATGTGTATTTGAAAATTTTTTTTTTCACTTATCTCCAGCCTCCCTATCTTGAAATCTTGGGTCCGTCTCTGACTAAAATGCAAGTGCTTGTTTTTAAATAACTTATTTTTAATGATTTATTTGGTTTAAAAAATAGATTGGGTAACCCCCCCCCCCCCCCAAACAAAAAATAAATAAATAAATAAATTGGGTAAAAATTTTTATCATAAAAGAAAAATAAAGAGAGGAAAAAGTTAAATAAAAAATCCTTATATGACAAATAAACCTCATATTTTTAAATGTGTGGCTTTAAACCTCATACTTTTATTATTGTACCAAATAAGACTCCATGGTATAAAGTATTTGGTACACATTTGAAAATATAAAATTTAATCTGTAACAAAGATAAAACTTTAGGATTTCTTTTGGACATAAAAAACAAGAACTAGTAAAACTTAACTTTAAAAAGTGGTATATAAAGAAGGGTTGTATTAACCGGCACTGCACCCTCAAAATTTTTTTACTTTTTCCGATACTTTTTTTTGTCTTTTTTTTACTATTTATGTCATTTTTTTCAGTTTTACAAGTATTATTCAGAATTTTTTTACTTTTTCTGACAAATTTTTTTTGTCTCTCCTGCACTTAACCAGCATCAGGCGGTGCTGGTTAACATTGAAACAGGCAGTAAGAGCTTTATTGAACATTTAATAAAGTGATGGTCAGAGTCAGACACGTTTGGACAACTATAAAGTAAGACTTCCCTCTCTCACAAATTATTGTCCTCTCTCACTCAGTTCAGCTAAAGCAGAACAAGCTTTCACAAATTACACTATTTTTTCAGGAGAAGGAACATCTTCCCACAAAAAGCAATGGCATTCTTTCTATTTTTGTCATCCTTCATCCACCCTCAACTTCAGCATATTGTGGCCAAAATGACTCTACTAGACACTCTATTGTTCTATGTTAGTGCAATCTCTAGCTCTTTCTCTCTTACTATATATGTTGTACTTGAATTTGTGATATCAGTTACTATATATGTTTGATATTAGGTTGTACATTTCGTGGACAAACTGGAGGCATGGCACAGACTACCAGTGATTATTGGAGCTGTTTATTTGGGAATTAGAAGACACTTGCACCAACGTTATAATCTATTGCATGTTGGAGAAATAAAAGGGCAGAGATATAACACAGAAGAATTTGCATATAGGACTGCTGATGGAACATGCAATCACCCTAGTGATGATACCATTGGTAGCCAAGGAACCTTTTTGGGTCGCAATATGCCTCCATCAACGGTGAAACACCTTAATTAATGAAGCTGTTACTGTTTTTGCTTTTTGCTCAAGGAAGAATATGTATTAATCAACTTGTTACTGTTACTACTAACAACCTTTATGATTTTATAACCCACAAGATGTCACACAAATGATATCACAATAAAATTATATTGGGTTAAAAAAACCTTCCAACTCAATCCATACTGATACATACCCCTAATTAGGGCACCTTAAAGTTTTACAATTATAAATAACATAAAGTTTGATAATTCATGCATGGCTCATTAATTCGTGAAATCATATTTCTTTCCAAGCACGAAACATGATTTCATTTTTAAAACCAAAGTATAAAACAAAAAGTCTTTACTTTTTACCTTTTAAGAATAAGAAATATAGTAAAATTGAAAACAAAACTAATATATGAAAATCCAAACTATCATTTATTTAATGTTAACAAATTATAAATAAATAAAAAAAACACAAAAATAATTGTTTCATAATAAATTTCAACTCAAGAGTTGAACCTTATTTTGAATCTAAAAATTATCTATAATTGATTCTATAATAAATTTTTGTTGCAATTTTTGTTAATGTGAAAAATCAAAGAACCTGTTAAGAAATCATAATTTATTTTGTTGCAAAGCATATTCTTGAGAATATTCATGGCTAGAAAGATCAAATTTTGTAGTTGGTTTTCCCATCATCTACAAATTAAATAAAAATTATATATTAATTATCTCATTATATATTCATTATTCTTCTAATTGAAAACTAATTGGTGTTGTCAACTAAAAATTATATAAAAACTCTCCAAACACAAGCAAAAGTTTGAAACTATTGATCAGACTTAGTCACTCAGTATTATATTCTATAATATGTCCAATATTTTGTCTAATGTGTTGCCAAGTGGGGAAAAAAAAAATCATTTAGGTGTAGTTAGACAACAGACCAAGACACTAATCAGTTTTTAGTGTATACAAGATTTTTTATTCAATTATCAGAGCCTTTACTAGTTGAGCTAACTGGAATCCACATTTTTAAATAGTAATTTGAATATAGAGGAAAGTGAAACAAGTTGCTACCATAATTAAAATGTTAAGAGGACCACAGTCCCCTTGCTAGACAAGTAGTTCCCCCCCATACCCCAACCCCCCCCCCCCCCCCCTACTTGATCCCCTGTATTTATTGTACCCATAGATTTATGAATTCTGGGGCCTAGGTCCAAATTTTTATCCAGTATTTTGGATTTACTTTGGTTCATATTTAGTATCTTCAACAACCCCTCTCACACTAGAAGACAATTATTATTTTTTATCTTTTCTGGCTGAGAGCAAGACAACTTAACCAGTTAAATGAAACAAAACAATCCCTTCCCCATATATTTTGAGGGTTTATAGCATAGCATGATCATGTGCATCATTTGATTGTTTCAATAACACAATTTAGTCAATATTTTCTATGTTGGAACATTTTTTTTTCCTTGTGTCAATTTATGGTATGTTAGTAGGTAACACAGTTTTCTTCTTCACAAGTAATAAGGTGTATGATGTTCATGTATTATTTGTCATCAATCTCTACAGCTGTTAGAGCCTCATCCAACAGTAGTAGCCTCAAAGCTTTTGGCGAGGAAAAAGTTCATAGACAATGGGAAGCAGTTCAACATGATAGCCTGCTTATGGATACAGTTCATGATTCATGACTGGGTCGATCATTTGGAGGACACTGAACAGGTTTTAAATTGAATATTGTTGTGATCAAAGTTCGCTTTTTAGCAAAGCAAGTTAAAGCATAACAATCACTGAGTATTAGGATCTTCTCCATTTGAAATGGATCCATTTTATGGTTTAGACATTACAAATATGAAAGGTGTACATCAAATAAAATCTTAACCATAAAATGAACTCTTTCTATTTTATGTAAAAATGGATGTGTAAGAAACCAATTTGGTCATGTACCATATACATGATAACCAATTACAGCCATGAGCCATCCATATGTTTAACCTTATCATTGTAATTGACAAAGAATATTGCAATATCAAAAGGCCTAGAATATATGGCTCAAACAAAAGGCTTATAAATTATAATGACATGCTTAGAAACATTTTATTTATCAATTAAGCAAGAGAAATTATTGTTTCATAATTCTTTTAACAGATAGAGATTAGAGCTCCTGATGAAATTTCAAGTGGGTGTCCCTTGAAGTCTTTCAAGTTTTTTAAGACCAAAAAAGTCTCAACTGATTCACCTCATCTCAAGAATGGCTCTTTGAATACAAGAACTCCTTGGTGGTAAGTAATTTTCAAAGTACTGCCTTTTACTATTATAAGTCATAAGTGCATATAGGTTATAATAACTCATTCAAATTTTTAATTTTAATAAACAACATGTTTAAAATTTTTCACATGTTATCCCCTCTCTGTCTGGATGCAGAGAAAATGGAAACTAAAATCATCAAATTAGACCAAAAATAATGTTGGATATGTTCTCTTATCTTTCTCCTTTCTCTTAGTAACTAAACAAAGCTTAGGATAGAATTATTCATATACAAATAAAACAGCATATTATGTTGGGCTTTGTCGAGCCTAGTTATGTTTGATCTGGTTGACGATCCAACCTGACCTGAATAATGTTACGTGGTTTTTAATGGGAGATTTTCTAAGGCTTAGTGGAAAATTTTTTTGGCCTGTTTTGTAGCCTATTGTGAATCCTGTGTGCAGGATATAGAAACCGTTTTTGGTGATTAGGGTTTCATCTTGTTGTTGTTTTTGAGAGAGAGAAAAACTGTAGCCGCACTTTGTATTTTTCCCTAATAATAGTGAAATTCCTGCAACTCCGTAGACGTAGACAAATTGCTGAATCACGTAAATATTGTCTTGTGCGTGTGATTTTTTTTCTTTAGCATGTGTTTTCTCTATTTTTGTTTCTCACAAGTTGGGAATTTCGGGTTGAATTCCCTACATATTACATATTCTTATGAATAACTAATAACATTTATCTTCAAACATTTATCCAAGAAAAGAAACTTATTCTTCAATTAATTACATTACAAAACCCAATCTAATCATTTTAAACAATGTTGCATGTTCCTACTGGCTCCATTTGTTGCCATGGATAACATATTGAGGACTGAGGAGTACAATATATAACAGTCACAAAAAGGGAGTTTCTAATCTGAGTAAACAAAAAGAACTGAATTTAAAAAAAAAAAAAAAGGAAAGAAAAAGGGGGAGGACTTCACCTCAAAATTTTCTGGGGACGTGTAATTTTGGAACTGATTCTCTGGGGCAATTTTATAGTTTCTGTTAGGTAGGCTGATAATCAAGAATGTGTAGTGGGGCAATCAACTAGACCTGAGCTTTCTGTTGTATTTTGATTGTCAATACTTTTTAAGTTTTCAACTTGTCTAGGTTTGTAAAAACAAGTCAATAGAAAAGAATATGTGCATTCTATGAGAATTGAATTCTTTTGACATATGACAAGGGATGGTAGTGTAATTTATGGTAATGACAAGGAGGGCATGAAAAGAGTGAGGACATTTAAAGATGGAAAGTTGAAGATCTCAGAAGATGGGCTGCTTCAGCATAATGAGAAAGGTATTCCTATCTCAGGTGATGTTCGAAATTGCTGGGCTGGCTTTTCACTCCTACACGCCTTATTTGTCAAAGAGCACAATGCTGTATGTGATATGCTAAAAGTAAGTTTTTTAGAGTTTATATTTATATGATTCTTTTACCCCATGGTGAATTTGATGCATATGTACTTGAACATTTCTATAATCTAATTTCAGTTGAATGGTTTTAGACCATTTTCAGAAAAATTACAAAATTTCTGCATAATATTAGTGTTATATTTTATTGGGTTAGAAATTGTAGAATTTTATGCTATAATTTCCCTCATATGAAAGTTGTATGTGTGATAATGTCTGCACTTTATGAATAAGATAATGTTCAGCCAATCATTTAGCTGATAGCTCTTTGGTTTTAGGTACATTACCCTGATTTGGATGATGAGCAACTCTATAGGCATGCAAGATTGGTGACTGCAGCTGTCATTGCTAAAATCCACACCATTGATTGGACTGTTGAACTCCTGAAGACCGATACTCTCCTAGTAGGGATGAGGGTAAACTGGTAAGATAGTGATGCAATACTAATGCTTATTGCTTTCTAATTTACACTTCACTGAAAATCATAAACCATGCTTTTTGCAGGTATGGACTTTTGGGGAAGAAATTTAAGGATTTATTTGGACATTTATTGGGACCAATACTGAGTGGATTGGTTGGTCTTAAAAAGCCGAGAGATCATGGAGTTCCCTATTCACTAACTGAAGAGTTCGTAGGCGTCTACAGAATGCATTCACTTCTTCCTGAAACATTTGTCCTTAGGGATATCACGTCTTCATCTACAGAAGAAAAATGTCCTCCCATACTACATGAGTACTTCCCTTTCTCTTAAGCACTGTATTTACATTACCAAAATATTAGGCACCAGTAGGATGAACATTTGGCAAAAATGCACTAGGAACAAGAAACCGTGTGCAGGTGTGGAATCAGGATTACAGAATTGGAGGTCAAGTTAGAGAAAACATTATTTATAGTTTAAGATTATAAGGTTATATTATATGTGTAATAGATACTCTATTTCTTTTTTTGGGTGGGGGGGGGGGGGGGGGGGGGGTGTCGTAGACATTCTTGTATTCTACAAAAAATTGGTCTTGAATGTAAGTTTAGACCATTTCAAGGCTCCCAAGTTCCAACATAGTACCATTGCTGCATTTATGGTTTTGGCGGTGTGGGCTTAGTACTGATGGTGGTAACAGAGTTGGTAGTGGTTGCAACCTTGCAGTGTTGGTGGAGGAGAGATGTATATCAGTGGTGTTGCCATGTGGTGTTGATGTTTGTGCTAGTACCATTTTATAACTTGTTAATAATCATTAGTTTCTGATTGTGTTCTTGCTGATGTGGGGGTAAAAAACAAATGCTTTCAGATATAAGAACAGTGTCCAATTTTCCTCAACTAAGGACGCAACATTGCATTTTTTTTTCTTTGCAAGAGAATGATGTTTAGAATTAATTTTCAAAAGGAAAGTAATTTGAGATACTAATTACAGTTTCCTTGATAGAAACTCTACACGACTAACTGCAGCGGTTATGAATCCAGGGTGCCTATGTGGGAATTAGTGGGTATTGAAGGAGAGAGAAAACTGTCAACAATAGGAATGGAGCAAATGCTGGTATCATTGGGTCATCAGGCTCGTGGGGCACTCACATTGTGGAACTATCCATCATGGATGAGAAACTTTGTAGCCCATGATATTAATGGAGAAGATAGACCAGATCCTGTTGATATGGCCACCTTGGAAAGTATATCATCTCATTCTTCAATTTCTATTTACAAATTTCATTTTATTTCCACTTTCATTTTTCCAAATCTAATTTTACAATGCTGGACCATTAGTTTATAGAGATAGAGAGAGGGGAGTTGCTAGGTACAATGAGTTTCGAAGGAACTTGATGATGATCCCTATTAGCAAGTGGGAAGATTTGACAGATGATGAAGAAGTTATTGAAGCTCTCCATGAAGTGTATGGAGAAGATGTGGAGAAGCTTGACCTGCAAGTTGGCTTACAGGCAGAGAAGAAGATCAAAGGCTTTGCCATCAGTGAGACTGCTTTCTTTATCTTCCTACTAATTGCTTCAAGGTATGCTCAATGTCATACTAGGAATAAAATGAGAAATTTGATTTTTTTTTTAGACACTTATTTATGCCTTCATTCTGCTTGATGATCTTGTTTAGGAGGCTAGAAGCTGATCGCTTTTTTACAACCAATTTCAATTCCAAAACATACACAAAGAAAGGCTTTGAAGGATGTGATTGATAGGCATTTCCCTGAAATGACGAGGAAATGGATGACATGTTCAAGTGCATTCTCAGTGTGGGATTCAATGCCAAACCCAGCTAACTACATACCGCTGTACCTGCGACCATTCCATCTAATTTTCATCTATTTAGTACTTCCAATAATTATGGTTATCTGGTTGTCCATTCTATTATAAACAAAAGCATTTAGTATTGGCTCAAATAAATGTTATATACGAAACAGAACTATGCATAATCATATCCCAGTGAATTTGTCATATGAAATAATATTATATCCCACTGCAAATGTCATAGTTTGTGCAATATTTTTCAGTGAGAGTATTGGCTGTTTTTAATTTTCAAATATTTGCAACAGCACCAGCTATTAAAGCTCCATTTTCATATGACTACTAGCAGTTAAATCTCCATGTCCCAATGTCTCATACTCCCATGAGGTCTTAGGTTCAAAACTCCTAATCAGTTAAGGCCATCTCCAAGAGATTCATTACTCTAATTACCTAATGTGTGTCGGTCGAGATATTACATAGACTTGAGGATATAGTCAAGTGTTTTAAGAGTTTTAGAGCTTAGACACCCACGTTACCCAAATAAAAAACTAACATTACTAGAGCATCAACTGTAATAAGATTGCTACCAATCTAAAGCCTTTATTCTTTCTCATAAATTTCACACTTTAAGTCTTTTCAACCTCCATGGCAACCTGGTGGGTGCAGGCATTGATGTAAAGGAAGGGCAACCTCCATGGCATTATTGTGGTGCTGGTAATTGCAACACAATAACCATGAAAACGAAAGGAAAAGGTCAGTTGCTAGTGGGGCTGGTCATGGGACTTGCGGCAATGACTGACAATTGTACAACGGCAGAAAGGATGTTGCAATTGGTAACATTAACTCACATCCTATCCTTTGGTAGCACTAACAGTACTAGTGATGGGAGGGATATAAATTATAAAAGCATGTAAGTAGATAGTGGATAACATCTGAAGTTGTCGGGTTGGAAAGCCAGATTCTTTTTGTCAACGGCATGAAGAATTACACTTGTAAACTTTTCTACTGCCACAAGTACCCACGTTATACAATGCATTTATCTCCCTAGTAAAATTTTACGAAAGAGACTAACAAATTAAATAGAAGCTTTCTATGGGGGTGACATTGAACAAAGAAGAAGATATAGCTCATCGATTAGGACACATTCACAAGACTAAGTAGTCCCGAGGATTAGGCACAAAAAGAAGGCTAATTCTTGTTACAGACTAATAGTTGCACACAATTAAAAACACGATTTCACAATTTTAACTTGTTTTTAAAACAAAATTTCAACTTATGTAATATTGTGTATCTCATATACACAGTGTGTAACTATCACCACTCTTAAAAGAAAGAAAGAAGAAATAAAAAAAATTAAAATTGAGCCTTGTTAATCACGTAGGGAGTTGTGAACTCACATAGACTTACCACTCGTAACTCATCATATGAGCAAGTTGAGGATTTTGCGTAGTACTAGCATTATTCAAGTAAATATGCTCAAATTGTTTTTTTTTTTGTTTTCGTTTTTTCCCTTATAATATACTCCAAATTCTCCTCATTTAAGTAGGACAGAAACACGGGTATTGTTCTTTGCTCCAAAATCACAGCATTTGATGACAAAATATGTAACCAAGAAAAAAAAAAAAAAAAAATGCAAAACAGGAGTACAGGACTACACAATTGTATCCTCACGCGCCAAAACCGAGCGTGGGGATTCCCCATATTGGAAAGAAAATCGCGCGCGAGATTTCCTCACGTATTAAAAATTTCAAAAAGGAACTCGCGGTAAAAGAGCTACACAGAAAGACCGTATTACCCTCCTCACATACACAAAAATCCAAATCACAAACCAATCAATAAGCGCCACAACACCATCGGCACACGCGGCACTCTTCCATTGGACTCAGCTGAAATATTGTAAATTTGACAACATTTACTCCCCCTTCCCGCCATTTTCTTCTCCTTATAATATATTCAAGTTTCTTCATTCTCTTCTCTTCTGCTATTTTTTAAACCCAAATAAATAAAGAAAAAAAAAGAAAAAAAAAAAAGAAAGAAAGAGAGAGAGAGAGATAAACCCAAGCAAAACCCAGAAATATTTGAAGGTGAGCTGCAAATGGGTATCAAAGATCTGCTCAGATTCATGAAGCCCCACATTGAACCCATTCACATCAAAAAATACGCTGGCAAGCGTGTAAATATCCTATACTCTTTTTTTTTTTTTTTTTTTTTTTAATAATTCGATAGTTGGATCGGAAAGTGTCAGTTGAGCTATAAAACTATTTACTATTTACGGCGAATTGGGCATCTTTTAATGTTTGCTTTTATTTTTTTTGCAGGTGGGTATTGACGCGTATTCATGGCTTCACAAAGGAGGTAACTTTTTTCAATATTTATGATTTAAGTTGCTATTGGTATTATTGCTTAATTTATTTTATTGGGTTGGAAAGAAATTAACTAATAATTATTGGGATTTTTTTTTGGGGCAGCTTATTCATGTAGCATGGAGCTTTGTCTGAATTCAGACAACAATAAGAAAATGCGGTACATAGAATACTTTATGCACCGAATCAATCTGCTTCGCCACCATAAGATAACACCCGTTGTTGTTTTCGATGGCGGGAATATTCCGTGTAAGGCCGCCACCGAGGATGATCGGCATAGGCATGTACCCACATTTGTGTTTTTGTCAATGTTCTAATACAAGCTGCATTTCGATAATGCGGAATTTGTTTGAAAGGTTTGATTTAAAAAAAAAAAAAATTATAAAAGATTTTGTAATTATGTTATTGATTCAGAAAAAGGAAAGCTAATCGTGATTTAGCAATGGTAAAGCTTAAAGAAGGGAATGTTAGTGCTGCCATTGAGCTCTTCCAGGTACTATTGTACTATTAGCTGCTGCTATTTTCTGCTTTTTTGTTTGATTGTTTTAAGTAATTGGAGATGCTTATCTACCTTGTAAACTACCATAAATACTTAGTATATCTCTTAATGTAGCTAAATCTACTGTTAGGAAATGATGAATATCATTATTTAATTAATATTCTAACATTGTTTTTCATGTTTAGGCCCAAAATTTCCCTTAATAATTGGGACCTAATATGTGGGATTTTCAACATTTATATGGAAGATAGAGTGGACATACGGTTCAAACTCAATACCACTTGCTCTAATACCATGATAGATTGCAGATTATCGAATGTAAAATCATTTAATAATATTTAAACATATTTGGTCAGTACAGTTTGCTTTAAGTGAGCTCAATCTATGCCTATCTACCTTACTAAATCTTGTTCAAACTTATGAACAATTTGATTTGATATGGAAAAATTGACCCAACTTCAAATTTGAGCAACTGTTTGTGACTGTTTGGGAAAAAAAATAATGTATCATGTGAGTGCTTGTTTAGTAGGGTCAGTCAGTAGTCTTTCTTAGGTACAAATTTTTAAAGCATTACTTGACAATTCACTGCATTAGCAAGCATGCATCTTCTTCTTCAATATTTTCATGGTGTTTTTCCTATATATGTTTTCAAAAACTACTGAAAATTCATAAATTTCTACTGTCACTAACTTGTAGAGGGCAGTGAGTATCAATCCATCCATGGCGCATCAAGTGATACAGGTAGGTACCTAATTATCATATCACTATTAGCTATGTGCATCTTCTAGGACTCTAGGCCTTGCATTTTTATTTGTTAGAAGTTCCCATTTCTTTCTGAGTGTCACTTTGATTTTAACAAACTTTGGGACCTAATTCAATGCTAGTAAATGTGTCACTGGTGACATTTCAGGTTCTTAGATCAGAAAACATTGAATATGTGGTAGCTCCATATGAGGCTGATGCTCAGTTAGCATATCTGTGCAGCCTTGAACCAGAAAAGGGTGGAATTGTAGCAGTGATTACAGAAGACAGTGATCTAGTGGCATATGGTTGCCAAGCTGTAAGATCTCCCACAAATATTTGATATGATGCAGGCAGAGGTCTACTGCTCTCCTGATGACTTCATTTTCATTTACTCATTAAAAATGCTGGTGTTGTTTTGTTTTGATTTGCATTGGTTGCAAACAGATTGTGTTTAAGATGGACCGATTTGGGAATGGTGAAGAGATAGTGCTTAACAATGTTTTTGATTCAGTGGCTCGTAAACCTTCCTTTCGAAACTTTGATATGGAATTGTTCACAGGTGGGTTCAGTTTGACATAACATGCTTACAAGTATAGTTGTATGTTTTTTACGGCAAAAAGAAAGTTTGTATTCATGACAAAAATTTAAAGGGTGGACTTAATTGAGGGCATCCAGCATAACATCAATAAATGCATAGAAAAAACTTGCATACCACAATAAAAATTGATTTTGGACAAATGACGGGGTTCTGTACCTCATATGCTGACATGCGTTGCTCCACTCATGCGTCTAAAGTGGATAATACCCTTCCACCTATTTTCATCAAGAAGGTTGTTTGATAAATGTGAAAGCTGAAATTAGTTCCTCTTTCTATCTGATGAGTAAAAACAGTATCTCAGTTTCTTAGTGGTTTCATTTTAGATGCATTTGAAACAATGACCAAATTAAATTGTGGCCTTTCACAGGTATGTGTGTTATAGCTGGCTGTGATTTCCTTCCATCTGTTCCTGGAATTGGGATTGGAAAAGCTTATGCCTTGGTTTCCAAGTACCGGAACTTAGACCGTGTAAGTATCAGTAACTTGCTTCTGAATAATGTTTAATATCATTGATGTACATAATCATAAGATAACTAGCTGGATCTTGCCCTTATTCTGGGAAGCAGGATAACAAATATGTTTATGTTTCATCGGAGGAGTAGCTGGTGGGTTGCAGATGATAACAACTCAAAAAGATATTTAGTTTCTTATGTTAAATGTAAGATAAAATTGGAATTCTTTTCAAAAGTAATCCTTTAGGCTATTTAGAAATAGTTTCTTGATCAGATCATGATGCAAGGTAAGCTTCGAACAGATTAGAAATATTATTAGATCACTAGGAAAATGAAATAATTTGGTTGTTGGCTTGTTGCCATCAAATACACTTCCTGAGGAGATTGATTGGTTTTCTGTTGGCTGCCTCTTTGAGGAAGTCTACATGACAGGTGCTAAAACTTGTTGCATTAGACAGGTCTTCTACATCTGTAATTTGTTCTGCTTCTGTCTATTCATTTCTTGAGAAAACTGTGGTAAAGCAGAGAAGAAATTGAGGTCTCTTAATCTGTTTCCCGGTTTATAGGCAATAGAAAACCTCAAAGACCACTGTATGCTCTGTTGAGTTCTTATTGAAAGCAATGCAAAGCAAGATAGGAGTTTAAAGCGTTTGTTTCAATTATTTTCTTATGCCATCTCGGCATCCAAAGGTTAAACAAAATATCCATAAAAGTTTGGAGCTTGGTTCTCCCCATTTATGAGCTCCGAAGTATATCATGGCTGATTCAGCTTGGTGCCACTGTTGTATTTAGCAAAAAGAATGCGAAGTTAGCAAAAAATATTTATATTCAAAGAAGTGGGAAAATTGCTTTATTTTCTATCATGTTTTTAGTCTATCTAGGATAGTGTACATATTACAGGAATCAGAATGCTTATTTCCACCCATTGCTTGACTTTGACCAACCTCAAAACTGATACTAGGCTTTAGTAACATTACTGCATTGGTTTCTGGATTTGAGTTGAAACCGGATACTATGTTGTGAATTCAGATAACTGATAAGATTTTGATCACATTTGAGAGTTTGCTTTTTTATTTTGAATTTAAAATTAAAATATGCCTTCAATTACTGGAACTTTGTGAATTTGCATAGGGACTTTAATCTGTTAAAAAGACTAGTAGATTTTCAGAAAGCCACAATTAATTAAAAAAACTTATAAACTTTCCAAATGGACTTACTCAATTATAAAGAAACTCTTCAAAACATCCCTGTGTATGATTTCATGTCTATTTTTAACTAGGTAGTATTGATACTGTTGTGTTATTTTTGTTTCTACTTTGCTTTATTGATTTATAATTTTAGAGATATGGGTGATGTAAATGATTCATTCTATTATGGCATTGGTGTTACTAATATCATGTCTGCCATGTTTACAGGTTCTATCAGTTTTGAAGCTTGAGAAGGGAAATCTTATGCCTGAAGATTACTTAAAATCTTTCAGAGAAGCAGTTGCAGTTTTCCAGCATGCCCAAATGTGTGTGGTTTGTGAAATTTGAATAACCCATTAACCATTCCTCATTAACTGTCTCGCATGTTTGCAAATGCATACGGGCTTCTCCCCCTTCTGTTAGTGATTAATACTGCCTTTCTTGTTTAACTATATGCAGATATGATGTTGACACTAAAAAGCTCAAACATATGAAACCGCTTCCAGAAAAGCTTCTACAGTTTCTGAATGGAGAGCTTGAATTCTTGGGACCGTATCCTTTGTTTTGTCATTTAATTAGTGTTTCCCTTGATTCTAATATACTGTGAAGCCATCTATCAAGACAACTCCTTTTCAGCAATGTTACTATGTCAGACACCATAGATCATAAGCCGCCATTCTAAGTCCTAGGACATGACATAGTTATCAAAGTTCAATTTGTTTGAGGTTTGAACATAGGAAAGTTTGTTCTGTTTGACATGATCACCTATGAAACTTTTCTTGCTAAAAGGCAACTGCTAATATTTGAGAACCTGGCCCCCGGGGGGGGGGGGGGGGGGGGGTGGTGGGCGTGCAGGATGGAAGCTTTAGTGGGCTCTACCACCAATTCTGAGAATCTTTAGAATTCAGTAGTACATTATGATTCTTGACAAGACAAGATCTTGAAGGGTTCTTAGATAGAGTTTGGTGTTTAAGGATTTAGGCAAGATTGGGTAAATAACAAGTTTTTATTTATGCATCTATTTATTTATTTATTTTATATAACATAAGGAAACTTTCTAAAGAAGAGCCCTGAAATTAAAGATCGTATTTTCTCCAATATCTATTGAAAATAAAATATTATATTTTCAATGGATATTGGAGGGAATTTGATAGTTGTTTGGGGTTGAAATTGAAAAGTGAACAAGAAAAAAAAAGAAAAGAAAGATAAGTTCTAACAATCACGTCTAGGTTCCATAAGCAATTGTACTTAGGAAGAAGAAGCCAATCACATCTTAGCTTAAGATAAGAGGATGGAATTTTATTAAACTCAACCTCTCTCTATCTCAATTGTTAGACTAACACAGAGGCCTCTGTATAGGTTATTGTCAAACCCTTTCCTATAAAGACTAGGACTCTGATGATTATTTCATAGAAATGCTAGGGCTCCTAATATCAAATAGAAGTACTGAAGAACATCTAAACCCAATAGAAACTGACTCAACACATAAAAGTAAACCAGATGGGCCTCTGGTTCAACCTATTACAGGCTTGCAGCCCATTCTAGAAAATCTGGAAATTACCAATATACCCCTATTCTAGTATAACTTCTTTAAAACTGCAGCAAAAACTTTCTATTTTCTAACCTAAAGAAACTTAATACTAAGACTCAATAAAATAAAAGTATCCTATGATAGTAGCCATGAGGTTCCATATTGAAACCAGACCACAATTTATTTATTTTTTTGGTGTTAAACTTGTTTGTCCTTGAACTGTTGCTAGTTGCATCAAGGGTTATGTCAGATGTTCAAATTTTCCTTAACCGATTATGAATGGAATTAGAGAAATGCCTCCATCAGTTGCTACTGCCATTGCTGAAGGAAATTTAGACCCTATAAGCATGGAGGCGTTTGATCATTTCGTAAGTTCTGGATGTCATCCAGATCCAATTGTGATCCATACCTCTTGTCAACTTTCAAGACCCGAAGCTGCTGTGGTATCTACACAAGAGAGCTGCTTCACTGTCTTTTCCTCCCATAAAACCAGAGAACATGATATTGCAGGCAAGTTTATTGGTTTCAGATAGCACCAATGAGTGGCAAATAAACAATTTTACTAACCAAATGAAGAAAGCAAGTACAATGACTGCTTTTGGCCCATTTGCAAATCCCAAAGTTCTCTATATACACACAACAAATGCACACACTAATGTAAGCATGAGAATGATGAATTTATGTGCCTGCGATGTATCTGATATATGCCTGCATGCATACATTAATGCATTGTTGTGTGTGTATCTGTGTGTGTGTGTGTGTTTTTTTTTTAACTACGTATGTATGATTATATGTGGGCATACATATGGATGCGCGTGTATGAATACTATAGATGAAAAATGGTCTACAAACTAAATATTTTTTTTGCACATTGATTGATTTACAGAGAAGCAGATGTCAGTTTCAAATGAAGGTAAATATTTGAAGGAAGCTGCAGCACTAGAGAAACTAGTTATGCCATTGGAAATTCATAAAACAGTAGATAGTTCAATGGTTCAGAACAGAAATCCAATGAAGGTCCCTGACAACAATCCATTCAAGAAAATGAAGTGTGATGAAATCCAGTTGGATCAAGTAGAGAGCATGACTGAACAAGTTTCAGTTGCAATTGATGTTGAAAATTTTGACGTCTTGTGTGTTACTCCATATAGCAGTACTCCATTACAGGTTCTTGACAAATCTTCCAGGAAAAGAAGGCTCAGTGATATATGCTCAGATCAGACAGCTGAACAAGTTTCAGGGATAACTGAGGTAGAAGACCCAGACATCTTGTGCATAAATTTGGAATCCCAAGAGAGTGTAAATTCTAAGCCTATAAAGGCCACTGATGGAAAAAGGAGAGGGAAAACTGAGAAGTCAAAGAAAAGTAATTGCAAGAGCTCTGAGAATAAAAAGAGCAGTATCTTGAATTTCTTCTCTCGTGTTTAATCTTTTGATTTTTATGTAAGCTATATTTTGTTTCTTTTTTCTTTTCCAGTTCTTTAAGAAGTTCCTTGAAGCATGTATTCAGTTGAAGAAGATTTCAGGAGCAGGTCTGTTTTTTTGCTCATTAAAATTACAGTTTGGCAGTGGGACTGGAGAAAATGTAAACGTTAAACAGGACTAATGACTTAAAAAGTATAGCTTATGTGACATCTAAAAATAGTTAAATTTAGGGTAAGCATGAGAAAACATGTCAATCAGAATATGCAGAATTTGAAAAAACTATGATAAAAGGAAATACTGCCAGCCAGCTATAGGTTCTGCCTTGGTGGAAAAACAAAACTGGGAAGGAAGACTTCACCATGTTAAATGACTCAAACTGAGGTAGCATTTGAGGAAGAATTCAGATAAGCAGTGATAAAATAGGTGAAGCCATTTTCTTAGAAAGTGTTGCTGTCTTGTAATTTTTTCATACAGTGACAAGATGCTATCTTTTTTAAACATAAATTGAATCTTTTTAAGTTCTTAATAACATAAAGAATGGGCTCTCAGTTGATTTGGTAAGAAAGAGAGTATCTTTGGAACATACATCAAGTTTAGGTTTCTCACAAGGGATTGCCCTGAGTTGCTTCAAGTGTTGTGTAAAATTTGATTGTTATCAAGTGATTTTTCTGACATTTCCTTGGCCTTCACTATTTAAGAATTGAGGTTAGGATGTATCTCCTTGTAAACTCGTCTTGAATTCCATGCAACTTTTTTTGCACTATCATTTCTTTTGGCATTTACAAATCCAAGCAGTTTACTGGCATTTTACCAGTGCATAATGCCCATTGTATTGATTGGTAAACTATAAGAGCTGCATATGTTCTGTGTGCGCATCAAGGCCATAACAAATCATTGCAGAAGTCATCAAAAGAAATTCTTGAAATTTCATGGTTCTTTTCATATTAATACAATTAAAAAAAAAACATTATTAATGTAGAAGAAAATAGAAGGGAAGAATCTAAGCACCAGGTAGGAAGCTTAGTACCTTGATATTAGTTATAGTTTTACTGCATAACACCATTTCTTATTAACAAGAACATAGCTGACTGCTTAATGTTTGTTTCTCTGAAGTAGACGCTTGAACCAATAGGCAGACATCTTTGGATACCTTTTGAGGTTGGTGTAATCAATATAGACAATTCCAAACCTTGAAGTGTAACCTGATCTCCATTCAAAGTTGTCAAGCAATGACCATGCAAAGTAACCAATAACATTTGCTCCTTCATCAACTGCCTTCTTCAATTGAGTCAAATAGGCTCTATAGTAGTTGATTCTCGTAGTGTCGTGCAATCCCTTAGAAATTGTGACATTACCAGGGTCATCCATGCCTGCAAAACAAACATCAATGTTTATTTCAAACTTGTTTTCTTGTTTTCTTTGAACTCACATAATGAACAAAATACGAATTTTTAATAGGCACAAAGACATGTAGCTGATGCCTACCATTTTCAGATAAAATCACAGTAGGGTTTCCATAACGTTCTTTTATATATGTTATGGCTTTGTATAAACCCCATGGTACAATGTAGAGCCAATTAGAATTTGCCTGCAAATGTGCAATTAAACATAAATAAAATTGAAATTTGCATTGTGCATTGACATAATTAAGAAATTATGTGTATGATTAGGTTGTAATTACCCTTGGACCAATAGGCACTCCATTCTTTTCATCTGCAACGTTCATGATAATCACAAAGGTCATTAGAAAATACTGTCAAAAAGAATAGGCTTGAGTGACAAAATAACTTACAAATACTAAATTTGGAGGAAGAGGGGAATAACTTACAAGCAAATCCAACATTCCAATCCTGCTGGTAGCCCAAATCTTTTGATTTTGGTTGATGTGGATCATACATGTAGAAAGCAGTATATTGATTGATGCCCACAAAATCCATTGAACCTTTCACCATCTTAACCTCCTCTTTTGTGAACTTGGGTAGTCTATTCCCAACAATATCTTGCATTGTTCTTGGATACTCACCATATACGATGGGATGAATAAACCTATGTGAAGTAAGATCAATTATAACCAAGCTCTTTGTTTATATAAAAAGAATTTTGAAGTAGTATCTAAAATTCTATTTTATTCTGTTATTCCCATTTACCAGCAAATTATTCTTAAATAATAGAAAAATGTCAATTATTTTCTATTCTCTTGTAGGATGGTTATTACTTATTACAATCTATTCATTTATGAAATTTATCCATACTTTTGCATAATATATTTTTGAAAATAAGTTTTATCCCCAACTCATGTCCAATGACAAATGAGTTTTATCTAATTGTTTTCCAATGGTAAATATATCAGGAGGGCCGAAAGTTTTGATCAAATACAACAAACATGAGGAGATAAATGCAGGTCTTAAAGATTTTTACCATCCAACATGGAAGTCTCTTGCTCTTTGAGCTGCATAGTTATCAGCTTTTGATCTTGTAAGAGGTTCATACCAAACAAAATCCAAGAGAATTCCAATCCTTCCTTTTTGTTTTTCCTGAAAATATATATATATATATATATCAGTTAAATTAAGCTTTCATGCCTAATAATGAATTATAACGAAATCATCCTATCGAAAGAAAAATGCTAATCTTACTTGATACTTTTCACGATATCTTTGCACTGCAGCTGCATGAGCTAAAATCAAATGATGGGCAACAATATATGGCTCAGTTGCAGAATTTCCAGCTGTACAATTTCCAAATGCCTTGGAGCACCTTCCAGGAGCAAAGATCCCATTATCATAACCAAGAGCAGCCACTACCCTAGGTTCATTAAATGTCATCCAATTCTTCACTCTGTCTCCAAATGTCTTGAAACAGAAGTCTGCATAATCGGCAAAGTCTTTCCTGTGGGGTTTGAAATATATATCAAATTCCAAATAATTATATATATATATACACACACACCCTCTTATGTTGGAAATTTAATCAATCTCATTTTTCTAACAAGGAAATATATGGTAAAAATTTTATGAGGAACTTACACCACTTGGTCACTTAATAATCCCAGGTACTTCTTCTCAAGTGCCAGGGGAAGATCATAATGGTATAGGTTTGCATATGGAGTAATGCCTACAGAACATGTAGAGGTTTTGTGGTTATACAATTCAGATGTCATCCCCTTCTTTGATCACACGGTATGAAGACTCAAGTTTAAAACATTGAGTGGAGTTCAAAATTTCCCATATCAGAATTTATTTTACAAGGCCATTGCAATTTACCTTTTTTTAGCATGTAGTTGATCAACCTATTGTAGTATGCCACACCCTTGTGATTCACTTTCCCGGTTCCATCTACATTATTAACAAGGAGTTATACAGGATTTAATAGTGCAAGTAATAATGTTGTATACCATAATATGACCTTATATGATAAATAAACACGCTGATGAATTACCTGGGAAAATTCTGGACCATGAAATTGAGAACCGGTATGCATCAAAGTTGAGCTTTTCCATTATTTCAATATCTTCCTGTAACAACAGAGACATTTTATATTTCAGAGTTTCCCTAATAACATAATCACCTATGATGAAGCATTTAAATAAGCTACTGCTAATGCTACTGTTAATCCCTGCTCAAGTTGACCTCGTTACCTGTCCCTTTTAGATGCCATTCCAACACCATTCTTAATAAACTTAGCACCAAAAAATAATTTCCAATAATTATTTGGGAAAGTAGGAAAAAGTAACAAACCATAAAAATAAAAGGACACTTGTTAATTTCAAATGACATGTTTTAGTTAGAGCTATCACAATGCTATTTTCACATTGCTATAATCTATGGATGTGGGTTTTGAATCACCTTCCCTTGTTGAGAAGCATAGCTTCAAGGGTTGAAATTGAAATGGATTTTGACAGATTTAATAATTTGAAGCCTATCTACGCATGCTGGTCATGGTTCAGTGCATGCCAACCCAATTCTGCGCATCAAATATAGAGCAAACATACAATAAACAAGCTTTGAAACTTCAAAACCATGCCTATCCAAACATTTTGCATCCTAGGCTTGTGTACAATATCCACGGATATATACATACATGCTTCTAATTCTTTTTGTTTCTCAAAAAAAAATTGTTTTTATTTACATGGAGAGTGCTTGAGTACTATAAATTTTATTACATGGGGGTTAATGAATAGTACACGTTAAGGAAATTTTACTCAATTATGAATTAAAATGTACACTTTATGAAGGAAAAAAAAATCCTAAATAAGTCATTGGTTGCATGTACAAATTCAATATTATTATTTTATTATTAGGGTAAATTGTATTAACATATTCCGAGATGTTTGAGTTAATGCTAACTAGGCTCAAGACTTTACTTTTCAAAACCAACAAATTTGGTCTCTAAGGCCAAATTAGTCTTTAGTCACTGTTAAGCCAGTTAGTCATAGTTGATTTTAGTAATCAAATTGGTCAGTTTTAAAAAGTCTTAGACTTGATTAGCATTAACCCAAATCTTAGAGTATGTTAGTAGAATTTAATAACTATTATTATGAGTTTCATCACGGGGACAAATAGATTAACTAATTGTTTTGCATTGGGCTCTGCACCTAATGTCTTCTCTTATGTAATTTCGTTGGAGTAAGCCAATGGCTTAGGCTCTTCTGTGTAGTCCTCTGGGTTGGTTCTTTGGAATAAAATTTTATTGCAAATTATCAAAAAAATAAAAAATCATAGGACTAATAGAAAATGATGTGTGGACCAGTACTTAAGTAATCTCTATGGAATTAATAATAGTGAGCTAAATTTCTATGTTTTTTCATAGGCAGCACAAAGGACCCTTCTGCTGAAAAAATCACTTACTTTGTAGCGGTGATACTGGTCCACAGAAACTTCTCCAGTAGCATTGTTTGCAACAACCCCTATTTCAAATTCAAGTGAAATAATAAATTATTGAAATAAGTGACAATAATAAATAATTTGTACTTTCAGAAAATAATAATATTATAGTTATTATTATTATTTTGGCTCTTGCTTAATATTTTTTTCTCAAAAAAAGAAGAAGAAGGTTTTATGGAGATAAGAAATTTAACCGGGAATTTTAACGAATTCATCCCAAATGCTGGGCCCACGACCATCCTTGTGGGCCATGCCTTCCACTTGATATGCAGACGTCGCCGTTCCGAACACAAAGCCCTTCGGAAACTTGGCTCTGCTCAGCCCACCACTGTCCAAACTCACACTTTCTGCACTTGCACATTGGAATTGGATAACACCAACAACGACAACAACACTAATAACCAACAACAACCGCATTGACATTGCTCCTCTTCTCATCTTTAACATATACACACAAAAAGAAAGATAAATAGAGAGAGAGAGAGAGAGAGTATTGGTAGTGAAGAATGTTGAGGAGTGAGAGTGAGCAATTATATAGACAAGCAATTATATAGGGATTTACTGTCGGTTTCTTTTTAACATAAAAGATAGTTTTTTGCGTTTTTTTAGTGGCATTAGAAAAAATGAATTAACGAAAAACTATTTATGATCAATGGAAAAACTCTATCAAAAGTAAGGTTCTTTTTTTAGAAGATTGTTTTCCGCTAAGAAAGGATTCCAAGTTGTTTTTAAAGTTGCTAGAAACATGAGATAGTTTTCCTAAAAATGTTATCATTTGTCAAAAAAAGATAATGTTGAGACAACGAAGGGATAACATTAAATGTTAACCAAAAAAAAAAAAAAAAAGGGATAACATTAAATAAAGTTCCTCCAAAAGACAATCTTATAATGATTAAGATTTGTTGGCAGCCACATCGTGGAGGACAGAGGGTGACATATATACTGTGAAACTTGAGAGTTACTACAAGTATTTTACAATAAAAAGACTAACCATCTTACTGGCAGTGAATTTGAATATTGCTATTTTAAGTCTATTTTTTTAACCAGTAATAAATACTTATTGTGATTAATTACATGTTAGTTTATTAGTTTACATGTTTGACTAGGCAATGAATATAATTAAGAAAAATGCCGGGCATTCATTAATAATTCATTTAAAAAAAAATTTTATGAAAAATAAAAAACAGTAATTAATATATTGACAACTTTTTTCAATTCCCATAAGAGTGGTATCAAAAATTTCCTAAAATGGATTATTAATGAGTGCCTTAAAGGTACTCGTTAGCATGACCCAATAATTAATATCAATTCAACAACTAACAATAAATACTTTTTATTATTATTTTGAGAAACTAACAATAAATAGTAAATATTGATTTGTGATCGGTCACACGTCAATTTATAAGGTGTATTAAAATTATTGTAATATCTTTTATCTTATAGTTTACAATTTGATTTGGTAGTGAGTTTAATTAATATTAATTCAACAAATAACAATAAATACTTTTTTTTTTGAGTAACTAACAATAAATAGTAAATATTGAATTATCTTTGATTGGTGACATGTCAAGGGTCAGACTTAGGTCCAGTGTTCAGTAGTACTGAATTCGTTGAGATAATGACATGTGTCCACTTTTAAACATGTGTTATCATCTGATCGAGTCCAGTGCACTGGATGCACTGGAACTAAACCAAGTCCAATTTAATTAATATCACTTCAACAACTAATAATAAAATATTGAATTATCTTTTTGTGATTGGTGTTGAAAATTTGGACATCTTGTGTGTTACTCTGCATTGTAGTACTCCATTAGAGGTTCTTGACAAATCTTCTAGGAAAAGAAGGGTGATAGGCCACAAACTGAATGACCCATTGTGATTAATTAACCAATTAATTTAGTCAAATATAGTAATTAAGTTAATTAACATGCAAACGAGTGGTAGCACAAACAAATCACCAAATAACTAAATATGCAGCGGAAAATTAAATGACACGGGTGATTTGTTTACGTATGGGAAAACCTAACGACAAAAACCCCACCGGGTGATTTTCAGGTCAGCACTCCCGAAACTCCACTATTATCACAACAAGCAGTTAAAAGTAAAGGAATCCCAAGTACCTTACCAACTTATAGTTGAACCCTTACCCCAATACCCAATTGGACTTTTTTTGTAGTGAGAGATTTTCCTTTTGATGCACGGCTCCCAAGTACGTGACTAACCAATTTGCGCGGATTCCAGTACGCGACTTCAACACCAACTAGAAAAAGAGGTTGGCTGCAGAGTTCTTCAGTTCATCCTACATGATAAAGATCAAAAAAATGCTTGGTCACAAAACCCAAAGGTGCACATACACAGCAACTTCTTCAGAAGAGATGAACAAGGGCAGAACTTTGTCTCCGATCACAATTTGCTTCAACAGAGTTTTCTCAATGCTTGTGCAACTTCTGTCCTTGTTGACGGCCCTTAAAACAAATCTTTTATATGTTTAGGGTTAAGAGAAAAGAAGGTCCAAAGACACATTCACGGATCCCAAGAAATCAGATCAGAAATTCTAATTTTTATAAACCTCGACAGATAGAAGTTGTTGAGAAGGTGTCGAGCTTACAGGTTGGAACAGCTTTCTAAACCTCGATACATACTAGCTGTCGAGCTAGTTGTCGAGCTTGAGTAACCTTGCACTTTCAGCTTGTTTTTTTGGACAGACTTGAAGGCTTCCACACTTGATCTTGAAACATAGTTTCTTGAAGTATTTCAACACATCTTAGATCTACCCAAATACAAGTAAGGTGCGTTTTGTCAAAGGATTAGCCAATTACATAAAAGAGTGACATATGTCCTTAACAAGTGAACTACATATGTCCTAACAAAGGGCTCAGGAATATTCACTCAGATCAGATAGCATGAACAAGTTTCAGGTATAACTGAGGTAGAAGACTCCGACATCCTGTGCAGAAATTTGGCATCCCAAGTGACTGTAAATTCTAAGCCTAAAAAGGACACTGATAGAAAAAGGAGAGAAAATTGAGAAGTCAAAGAAAAGTAATAGCAAGAGCTCTGAAAGTAAAAAGAGTAGTATCTTGAATTTCTTTTCTTTAATCTTTTGATTTTTACGTAAGCTATATTTTGTTTCTTTTATTTATTTATTTTTCAGTTCCTTAAGGAGTTCTTTGAAGCATTTATTCAGTCCAAAGAAGAAGATTGCTGGAGGCTGGAGAGCTCATTTTTGTTTTTTGATCATTAAAATTACGGTTTGGAAGTGGAACTGGAGACAAAATGTGAACGATAAACAGGACTAATGGCTTAAAAATATAGCTTATGTGATATCTAAACATGAGAAAACATGTCAATTCAGAATATGCAGAATTTGAAAAAACTATGATAAAACGAAATGCTGCCAGCTAGCTATAGGTTCAGCTTTGGTGGGAAAAACAAAACTGAGAAGCAAGACTTCATCATGTTAAATGATTCATAAACTGAGGAAGCATTTGCTAAAGAATTCAGATAAGTAGTGATAAGATAGGTGAAACCATTTTCTCATAAAGTGTTGCTCTCCTGTAATTTTATCATACAGTGACAAGATGCGATCTTTCTTAAACATAGATTGAATCTTTTAAGTTCTTAATAACATAAAGAATGGGCACCTGGTTGATGATTCGGTAAGAAAGAGAGTATCTTTGGAATGCACATCTAGTTTAGGTTTCTCACAAGGGATTGTCCTGAGTTGCCCCAAGTGTTGTGTTAAATTTGATTGTTATCAAGTGATTTTTTTTTAAACATTCTCTTGGCCATCACTATTTAAGAATTGAGATTAGGATGTATCTCCTTGTAAACTTGTCTTGAATTCTATGCTACTTTTTCTGCACCTTCATTTCTTTTGGCATTTACAAATCCAAGCAATATACTGGCATTTTAACCTTGCAAAATGTCCCTTGTACTCATTGGTAAACTGTAAGGGTTGCATATGTTTGGTGTGCACATCACAAGGCCATAACAATCATTGCAGAAGTCATCAAAAGACATTCTTAAAATTTCATGGTTATTTCCATATGATTACAGTTTAAGAAAGAAAAAGAAAAAAAAAGCATTATTAATGTAGAAGTAAACAGAAGGGAAGAACCTTAGCACCTGCATTAGTACCTTGATATTAGTTATAGTTTTATTGCATAACACCATTTCTAATTAACAAGAACATAGCTGGCAGCTTAATGCTTCTTTCTCTGAAGTAGACGCTTGAACCAATAGGCAGACATCTTTGGATACCTCTTGAGGTTGGTAAAATCAACATAGACAATTCCAAACCTTGAAGTGTAACCTAATCTCCATTCAAAGTTGTCAAGCAATGACCATGCAAAGTAACCAACAACATTTGCTCCTTCATCAATGGCCTTCTTCAATTGAGTCAAATAGCCTTTGTAGAAGTTGATTCTAGTAGTGTCGTGCAATCCCTTAGAAATTGTGACATTACCCGGGTCATCCATGCCTGCAAAACAAACATCAATGTTTATTTCAAACTCATTTTCTTTCAACTAACATAATGAACAAAATACAAAAGTTTAATAGGAAGAATTAAAAAGACATGTAACTGACTCCTACCATTTTCAGATAGAATCACAGTAGGGTTTCCATAATGCTCTTTTATGTACGTTATGGCTTTGTACAACCCCCATGGTACATTGTAGAGCCAATAAGAATTTGCCTGCAAATGTCCAATTAAACATAAATAAAATTAAAATTTGAATTGTGCAGTGACATAATTATGAAATGATGTGTAAGATTGGATTGTAATTACTTTTGGACCAATAGGCACTCCTTTCTTATTATCTGCAAAGTTAATGAAAAATACAAAGGACATTAGAAAATACCGTTCAAAAAGAATAGGGTTGAGTGACAAAATAACTTACATATACTAAATTTAGAGGAAGAGGGGAATAACTTACAAGCAAATCCAGCATTCCAATCCTGCTGGTAGCCTAAAACTTTTGGTTTTGATTTATGTGGATCATACATGTAGTAAGCAGTATATTGGTTGATGCCCACAAAATCCATTGAACCTTTCACCATCTTAACCTCCTCTTTTGTGAACTTGGGTAGTCTATCCCCAACGATATCTTGCATTGTTCTTGGATACTCGCCATATACAATGGGATGAATAAACCTATGTGAAGTAAGATCAATTACAACCAAGCTCTTTGTTTATATAAAAAGAATCGAAAATTCTTTTTTTTTTTTTTTAATATTATTATTTTTTTCTCTTATTCCCATTTACTTACAAATTATTCATAAATAATAGGAAAATGTCATTAGTTTTCTATTCTCTTATAGGTGGTTATTACCATATATATATATATTAAATATATATTTATAGAATTTATCCACAATTGCATAATATATGTTTGAAAATAAGTTTTATATCCAACTCACTACCAACGACAAATGAGTTTTATCTAATAGTTTTTCAATGGTAACTATATCAGTAAGGCCAAAAGTTTTGATCAAAGACACCAAACACGAGGAGATAAATGTTGGTCTTAAAGATTTTTACCATCCAACATGGAAGTCTCTTGCTCTTTGAGCTGCATAGTTATCAGCTTTAGATCTGGTAAGAGGTTCGTACCAAACGAAATCCAAAAGAATTCCAATTCTTCCTTTTTGTTTTTCCTGAAAATCACATATATATTAGTTAAATTAAGCTTTAATGCCTTTTAATGAATTAAAAGAAAATCATCTTATTGAAAGAAAAAAAATGCTAATCTTACTTGATACTTTTCACGATATCTCTGCACTGCAGCTGCATGAGCTAAAATCAAATGATGGGCAACAATATATGGCTCAGTTGCAGAATTTCCAGCTGTACAATTTCCATATGGCTTGGAGCACCTTCCAGGAGCAAAGAACCCATTATCATATCCAAGAGCAGCCACCACCCTAGGTTCATTAAATGTCATCCAATTCTTCACTCTGTCTCCAAATGTCCTGAAACAGAAGTCTGCATAATCCGCGAAGTCTTTCCTGTAAGGTTTGAAAATTTTATCAAATTCCAAATCTTTATAGAAACAACTTCTTATGTTGGACATTTAATAAACCTCAATTTTCTAACAAGGAAATATATTATAAAAAACTTATGAGGTACTTACACGACTTGGTCACTTAATAATCCCTTGTACTTCTTCTCAAGTGCTAAGGGAAGATCATAATGGTATAGATTTGCATATGGAGTAATGCCTACAGAACATTTAGACGTATTGTTGTTATACAATTATCGTACCCTTCTTTGATCACATAGTATGAATACTCAAGTTTAATACTTTGAGTTGGAGCTCAAATTGCCCTTATGAGAAAATGTTTTTTTACTTGGCCATTGCAATTTACCTCTTTTTAGCAAGTAGTTGATCAATCTATTGTAGTATGCCACACCTTTGTGATTTACTTTCCCGGTTCCATCTACATTATTACAAGGAGTTACACAGGATTTAATAGGGAAAGTAATAATGTTGTATACCATAATATGACCTGATGTGATGAATAAACATGCTGATGAAATCACCTGGGAAAATTCTGGACCATGAAATTGAGAACCGGTATGCATCAAAGTTGAGCTTTTTCATTATATCAATATCTTCCTGTAACAACAGAAACATTTATATTTCAGAGCTTCCCTTAAATCAGAAATAGCTATAATGATGCATCAAAATTTGCTGCTGCTACTGTTAATCCCTACTCAAGTTAACTCTGTTACCCGACCCTTTTAGATGCCATTGGATGTGCAAATTGTAGTAGTATTATTATTACTAATTAATATGAGTTTCATCATGGGACAAATTGAAAATGACTTGAGGATCACTTAAGTAATTGATGGCATAATTGGAATCCCAATGAAATTTGTGTGTGAAGCTCACTCTTAGATACTTGAACCCAGGCTCTTGCTTCCCACACCCCACAAGCACTTATACTTGAAATTTGTAATAGTGAGCTCAATTTTTATTTTCTAAAAAAGGCAGAACAAAGGACCCTTCTTGTTTCGTTGCTATAAGAGCACTCACTTTATATCGGTGATACTGGTCCACGGAAACATCTGCAGTCCCATTGTTTGCAACAATCCCTGTTTCAAATTCAAGTGAAATAATAAATATTTGAAACAAGTGGCACTAATAAATAAATATTTGACACTACTAATTCAAATCGAATTTTAACATGCCTATTTTTATTAAGAGAATCAAGTTAGAATATATCCTCCGAATTATAGGAAAGAAATTCTCTATTTTTCTTATTTTTAGTTACTTTTAATTAATCTCACGTGCAAAAAGGTCAGACCTGTCAGTCTGTTTGTGCACATTTTGTTTTTAGCTTTCAGGTTTTTTAAAAAAAAAGAAAAAAAAAATTTAAAAGCTTACTTTTACTTTTTCTTTTCTTTTCAAAAAGGGTTTTAGTAAAAAAATTGAAAAAATACTTTTTTTTTTAATTTCTTATATATATATATTTTTAAAAATAGGTGATTAATGTATGTCTCAAAAAAGATTAAATTCTATAAGGATGAAGTATAAAACTTATGGTTTACCCTTCCAATCCCAATATACTATATCAGTTTATCACATATTTAAGAATAAGCACAACTATGTCTAATCAATTCTAATACTTTTTTTTTAAGAATAATACCTATATATAAATTCAACCAAATTGAAAGTTTATTTAGATGTTATTAGATATAGTTGGATACATTGAATTTTAAATAAAATGTTGATATGGTAATTTCTTATTAAATAGTATAAAATATAGATTTTATATCCCATTCTTATCAAATTCAGACTCTTTAAAAAAAAAATACACAACTACATACTCCGCTCTATATTCTATAAATAAAAATTTGACACATGTCAATTTATTTAATTAGAGGCTAAGTTTTTGGCTTTTTATTATATTCCGAACTTTCAGTTTCTTAAAAAATTAAAACAAAAAACCAACGCATGTTCACCAACCACCGTCACCGGTCCAACCAACAGAGCGAGAATAGTAATAAGGAAATCAACCAATTCCTTTCCTGCTTCAGCGAAGAGCGCTTGGCGACTCTTTTTGTCAATCAAAAGCTTCAGGCTTACCTTAGTGGCTGCCATGTTTTGTATGCTGCTTAGAGCACTTACCTTAGTGGCTACCTTAGGTCCACAACTCAGCCGCCAGGTCCACACCAACCAACACATGGTTTTGTTGTGTTTATTCTACTGTGTGGCACGGTGCTTCGTGGCTTTCAATTCTTGAAAATTTTCAATTTCTGTGATGCTGATTGATTAATTGTGGTGACAAAATGTTACGCACTGACTTGTACCAATTTGGGGTTGAGTATCTAGTAAATTTTTGATGGATTGTTTGCTGGTGGTGACCGGTGAAGATGTGTTGGGTTTTATTTTTATTTTTTGGTAACTGGCTGGCCAGCTGAGGTGTGGACCTGGCGGCAGTAGTGGATGGCCGATGACAACGTTGGTGATCTCTTTCTAGTGGAGCAGGTGAAGTTGGTAGTGGTGGACCGGTGATGGTGGCCGGTGAACGTGTGTTGGTTTTTTGTTTTAATATAACTGATACCCAATTATATATACTTTATCCTAATAATAATAATAATAATGCTAAGTGCTAACTCAAAAGAATTCTTAAAAGAAATAAAAGAATGGAAGAATTAGATTAACATTGTTATGGATATTAGAAATAACCTGGAATTTTAACGAAGGTATCCCAAATGCTGGGCCCACGACCATCCTTGTGGGCCATGCCTTCCACTTGATATGCAGAAGTGGCCGTTCCGAACACAAAGCCCTTCGGAAACTTGTCTCTGCTAAGTCCACCACTGTCCAAACTCACGCTCTCAGTCTCTGGGTCTGAGAATAAACCTTCATTCTTGGGCTCTGTAGTACCACTTGCATGAAGCACCACACATTGGATAACAACAAGAACAACACTAAGCAAGAACAACCACGTTGACATTGGAGCTATTCCTATTCTCATCTTGAAGCCACAGATACATTCACACAAAAAGAAAGATAAAGAGAGAGAGAGAGAGAGAGAGTATTGGCAGTGAAGAATGTTAAGTGTGCGAGTGAGCAATTATGTAGACAAGCAATAATACAGAGAATTTGGATTTAATTCAGAAGAGTATAATGGTTAATAAGATGCGTTGGCAACTAGCAATTAAAAAGACTAAAAAGGAATATAATTTGGAGACAAGGAATATAATTAATATTCATTTCAACAATTAGCAATAAAATATTGAGCTATCTTTTTGGAGAGTTGTGCTGCACATAATATTTTTATAACACTTTCATAATAAATCTTATAAATCTTAAGTAACACGTAGATATGAATTGTTAGTGGTAGGACAAAAAAGTAAGTTTAGTAGTATGCTTAAATTTGAACCAATAACAACTAACCACCTATGATTTATTGAGAAAGTATTTTGAAAATGTCTTTTTGTGTTGAGTGACACGTTAATTTATAGATATTAAATTTTATAAGGATGGGGTGTAAAACCCATGTTTTACACCATCCAATAAGTGATTACCACGTCAGCATTTTACTTAAAATTCAATACATCTTACCACATCTAATAATATCTTAATAAATTCTCAATTTGGTTGGATTTATATATGGGTATTAGAATTGATTGAGTGTGATTGTGTTTATTTTTAAATATGTAATAAGATGATGTGGCATGTTAGGATTGGAGGGGTAAAGCGTGGGTTTTACACCACGTCCTTATAGAATTTAATCTCAAATTTATATAGTTTATAAAAATTTGTAATTTCCTTGTTATTGCCATATTTGCGAGATAAATTTTTTTTTTCTTTTTATTTACAAAATTTATGTGAGTATTTTGGCTTCTTGAGTACAACCTTGTTTTTTCATTAATTAATTGGAGACTTGGAGTGGATATAAGTATAGTTATATTTAAAAAAAAAAAAATACATACATACATAATTAATAAACTAAAACAAGCTGAAATTTGTTTTTGTTTGTTTGTTTTTTTTTTTTTGTGTGCTTATTTTTATAATTTATACAAAGAATGTTGTAAGGTAAATCATTTCACTCTTTTTATTATGCATCACTCAATTTATCGATCATATTATTATATACTAGCCTTTGAGTACGCGCTCATACATGTGCTCTGCGACTTTTCCATTTTTTTGGTAAAAATTAATAATTTTTATATATTATAATTTAATTTTTTTTAAATTTTTTAAACAAATAAAAATGATAAACTTTATAGATAAGTAGTAATTGTAATTTTTTTTTGAACATGAAGGGGAAAAAATTCTAAATTTTTAGGAGTTTTCATTTTGAATTCAAAATGAAATTTGTTATTTAACATTTATGACCCTATTTCTAAATGAAGTTACTATTTATTAATGAGGGTATCTTTGAATTACAAAAAAAAATCCAGTTGAAAGAAAGAAATCTTTTTATATATAATAAATATAGATGATAAAAAGTAAAATAGAAAAATTACACTTCATAGTTGGGCGATATCAATAATGTGAACATAATCTTTTAAATCAAATTCTATTCACAAAATTTAAAATATGATTAAATTTAAAGAAATTGGCATATTATATTAATGATAATTATTCTTTAAAATTTACTTGTTAAAATTACCATAGTACCCATTTTGATTTTTTTTTTTTCCCGCTGGAGTACAATGCCGGTGCATGTTACCTGTCTCTCTCTCTCACAATGGGATAGACCCACACTCAACTTTGCAGACCCAAAAAGGCACGCGTGTGATTTGTCATTTACAGCAAAAGGGGCTATTCCTTAAGGTTGACTTGTCCTTTTCCTTTCCCTTAAGTTTATTTATTTATTTATTATTATTATTTTTGGTGTATGCATTTTATCTCAAAAATGAGTATATGCAAAAGATTGGTTGCGCTGGATATATTCCAGTCTAAGAAACCAACACTCAAACTGAGAGGATCAGTATTTGGAGGCTTCAATCCGCTGCCAACTGTCG
This sequence comes from Quercus ilex subsp. ballota, assembly GCA_032727855.1. Lineage (NCBI taxonomy): Eukaryota > Viridiplantae > Streptophyta > Magnoliopsida > Fagales > Fagaceae > Quercus > Quercus ilex. The sequence continues at coordinate 27,688,733 of CM064917.1, forward strand.
AAACCACTGAAATCCCAACGAGTCGAGTTGATTTGAACGGGTCTTTGGAAAATCCTAGTCTACATACTGGTTTGCCAATATGAAGACAGAAATAAATACCACATTATCTTACACTTAATCCTTTCTTTTTTAAGAGTGTTTTAACTTATAACATTCACTCTTGATAATAACTCTTTATCATTAGACCAAGACACCAATCGGCTTTTGGTATAGATGAGGATTGGATTAAAACCCAGATCTTTTATTCAACTATTAGAGACTTTACCAGTTGAGCTAACTAAAACCCACTTCATTCTGATACATTAAACTAATTTAATGACGCATTGTATTATATTAATATTTATTCAATTTATAAACGAATCACAAACCTTCTTAATTTTTTTTAGGTCAATCTTTTTTTAAATTTTTTTGTAAGTCTAAAAACAGACCATACTTTGTGTATACTATTGTCTAGGCATGGAAATTTAAAGTCTAATAGTCTAGGATTAGAAGCTTATATCTACGGACTTTGCTCCAAAATAAATAAATAAATAAATAAAGAAGCTTATATCTTCGGACATGGTTAATTATACTCTACCTATAAAAAATTTGCTTTGAATTAACGGTTACCTTTATTTATTTATTTATTTATTTTTGTTGATAACTATCAGTTACCTTTATTGATCTTATACTAAAGTAACTATTGTTATTTTTCAAATTATCAAACAATAGAATTTACACCCATGTTAATGATGGTAACTAATTGGTGTCCATTTCGGAATAACTTATTTAATTTATATAAATACTATAGATAAAAGGTAAAAGCTAAATAAAATAAGTATATTTGTATATACTATAGATAACTTATTTAACGTATATTTGTACTTTAAAAAATGAGAAAAAAAGAGGTTTTACAAAATTTATATAAATTTAATTGTATATATTTGAAAATAACTTATCTAGCTTTTTGTTAAAAATATTATAGATAAAAGGTAAAAGCTAAATAAAATAAGTAAGTAACTCACGTGGGATTTACAAATAGTATTAAAAAAAAAGAAAAAAGAAAAGTAATAAATTGGCTTATAAGTGCATCCCAAACTAATATTACCAATGAACCAAAAAGTTAGAGTATGTTTGGTAACTGTTTTTTCTCTTATTTTTTGTTTCCAAAAATAATTTTCTATTTTTTAGACTAAAAAACTTGTTTAGCAACCTGAAATGGATAGAAAATAAAAATTGTTCTCAATTTGTGAAGGAAATTGAAAATAGGCAACATGTTGTTTTCAGTTTCTAGTTTTCAAAGCCAATGAAAACATGAGTCTGATTTAATGAATCTATCTCATTTATTGAGTTAGCGCCAAAGTTCGAATCCTAGTAACAACATATTTCAGTATTTTATATTTTTTTTCTTCAAAAACTTTTTTTTTTTTTTAATTTCAACTAACCAAACATGTTTTTGATTTAAAAAATATAAGATTTTTTTTTTTAATTCACAAAAACAAGTTTTTGAAAATAGAAAACAAAAGCTATTACCAAAAATAACATTAGTTTTTTTCTTTAAATTTTTTTTTTTTTTGGAATCAAATGAAAAGAGAAATTAGCTTATTAGCTAGTCCAAAACTAATAAGTAAAAAGCTAGCTTATTAGTTTTATTTTTACAGCTAATAAATCAAAGATATACACTTGTCAGCCTAAAAATCATTGACTAAGTAAGATTTTAGCTTTTATTGAAGATGTTTTGTTGGGAAAAAGAAGTAGTACTGCTATGGGGCCATCTTGCTCTACCCCATACGAGCATATCCAACAGGCTCTCTAAAGTCATTTTTGGAGAGCAAATCAACAAAAAAAATCCTCCAATTGCCTCCTTACCTCTAATTTTTTTCTTCTTCTTAGAGTTGCTACAATAGCTCTCTTGACATAGAGAGCACTGTAGCAACTCCAAATAAAATTTTCTCCTTAAGAGCATCTTCAACAGTGTCTTTAAAATTTTGTATTATTTGGAGAGTGAACAGTTCATTTTTACCTTTTAGCTATCTACTTTTTTAAATACATTTTCCAATAAACTCTCTATCCTTTTATCTATCCAATTTAAATATTATTTCTTCTTTTTTTTTTTTTTTTAAATATTTCTTTGTTTGCTTTATCAATCTTCCTTCATTCATTTCTAATGGCTATTTTTTTCAAATACTCAATAACCATATTATTTAAATCTCCCAATAGTAAAATTTTAAAATTTTTCCTAATAAAATTTTTTTAACAAATCTGTGAAGCACTTGTGTGATAACGATGTAGTGAGCTATAGGTCATCTAATTTTAATTAAAAATACTACATTCACAATATTTTTCATAACACTTTCACAGTGTTTTTGTTGGTCCTAATTTGTACTCGTCATTGAAATTATTTGTTTACTCACCAATAATACTCAATAATAACTTTTCACTTAAGATTTATTATGAAAATATAGTGAAAATATTAGAACACCCTTTCCAAATAACAATAAATACCAAAATATTTAGTTAGTTGTCACGTTTCAAAATAATGTTGAAAACTAGCATCTCGAGTGTCTAAAACTCGAGTTCCAATACAAAACTCGAGTTTTTAAGTCTCGATTTGTAAGTGAATGAATTTGATGTGGAAAAAAATCCACGTGAAAATCGAGTTTTAAAGACTCGAGTTCCATAAATTGCAGGAAAACGCCGTTATAAGGTTTTAAAACGTCACTATAGGGCTTAAAAACGCCACTATAGGGCTCCCTGACCACACTTATAATTTTTTTTTTTTTTTTTTTTTTGGCAGGAAAATGCTGCTATAGGGCTTTAAAAAGTCACTATAGGGCTTAAAAACGCCACTATAGGAACTCGAGTTTCTAAAACTCGAGTTCTCTGTGGCATTTTCAGTCCAACTCATCCAGCAAAATACTCGCAAAGCGAGTTTTTGGGACTCAAGTTTTAATATGGATCTCGAGTTTGTAAAACTTGAGATGCTACTTTCCATTATTCTTTCAAACCTTGCCTAACTTACTACATTGTTGCCCCTCACACTGCTAGTCTACCCATTCCCTCGAAAATATTATAGTAGCATTTCTCAATTTTAATTTCTTATTCTTTATTTAATTTTACCATTCCTCTCTTTATTTTATTTTTCATCCGTATGATTTCTTATTTTCTTTTCTTTTTCTTCCTCGTCTCCTCCAAGACCTCCACATAGGCCTCATTTTTTTCCCCCTTACAGACCGCTGCATATCCTTGAGAGAAGGTCGGTGGAGATTGAGTCATCGAAAGGACAAAGCTGGTGGAGTCACCATTCAGCACCACCTTGTCTGCCTCCCCACCGCCAGACTAAGATCGGCCTATCTCTTTTTTTTTTTTTTTTTTCTTGTTCTAATTCAACTTTGTTGTTATAATAAGAACTGGATTTTGTTTTGTATTTTCTGTTTGGGTTATGTGAGACGTTTGAGTCTTTGAGAAAGAACTGTTTTTTATTTAGTTGTTTGATTTTTTTAAGCTAGTTTCCAACAACTAGCATATTCCTTTTTCTTTTTCTTTTTTCCTATACACCAGCAACTAGCATTTTCCTTAGAATTTGACTGGCATTTAAATAAACAACACTTTCTTATTCCTAATTGATAATAAGAACAAAATTTCTCATTAAAAATAATGTTTTTTTTTTCACAAATTTTCATAATTTGTTAAGTTGTTAAGTTATGATTGAAGCAATTAATATTACTATTACTATCATGTAGCTCATATATCATTTTCAGTTATGTCAATAATTGTGAAAAAAAAATTATGAAAAATGTTGTATACATAAGCTTATTAAATTGAATAAGGAACAATGGAATATTTTGTACCGGAAAAGGTTTCTCTCCAAAATAATTTGGATAGAAACCTTCAAACTTCTCTTATTTTTTTTATTAGATCTGAATTTTGAAAATCTAACCGTTAGATTGTATGTTTTTATTATATCTTCTATTCTTACAAAATTTTAAAAAAATCAAAGATCAATAGTTATGTCATCAATCAAATGTTTAAATTTTAATTTTTTGTAGTATAAAATTATGCATAAAAAATAAATTTATTAATTGAATAGGAAATAACATTTAATTTGAATGAAATTTGACATGTATGTGAATAATATAAACAATATGTAATGTAATGGTTAGATTTCCAAAATTTACACACAGTGAAAATGTACAAGAGAAGTTTGATTGATTTAACTCTAAACTAATTTGGAGAGAAATCTTATTCATTTTCTACCTACCTTTCCTGATTGAATTAAAAGGACATTAAGTCCATGACCCCTCTTTTTAGTCCCATAAATTAGAGCAAAAGCCGAAAGGAAAAGAATCTGAGGAAGCAAAGGAGGAGCATAGATTAGTGGAATTTTATCCTAATCGAGTTTGGATGGTCCATACTTGTCCTAGAACAAAACGGGAAGGGGAGAAAATAACAAAAAGAAAAACAAAAGGTTAAAGAGGACAATGAGCTCATCAAAAAACAGAAGAAAAAAGAATAAAAAAAAGAAAAGAAAAAAGAGGACAATGAGTTCAGGCCCTACCCGTAGAAATATCAAATATTGTGTACGCAGATTGGTCCCCTTCTGATTAGACAAGTTGCTGGTCAAAAAAGGAGCCCGTGAATAGGGCACAATTTGAAGTTGGTGATGTAACCTACAGTAATGGTTCACTTTGGACTGACTTAATTCAATCCATTCCACCTCATGAATGTATAAAAAATATGCAAAAATATCTCTTCATGTCCGTTTGTTAGGGTGCATTGGAAATTTGGCTGCCAGTAGCCCGATATTTTCAAAAATAACATATTCTTGTGTAAAAGAAAAAAGATTTTGAGCTTGACCATCTAGCTCCATTTTTTATCTATGAAATTTTAATTGTCACTCTATCGAATCAATTTACACTTATAAATCATTTAATTTATTAATTATTGGGATAGGGAATCTTGCTCCCAACTTTTTTTTATAGGAAAAATCTTCCTACCAACTAGTTGCTTTATGCTAGTTTATTTCCTCACAAACCTAATGTTCCACATTCAGATCTGAAATATTTGTTATCTTTATACTTTTTTGTTAAAAAAAGACTCAGATTTCTTGGCGGGAAAAAAAATATGGGGGTTTTGGAGGGTGGGTTTTGAGATGGGAGAGTGGTGAAGGAGCTCTTTGAAGCTGAGTGAACATTTTCGATTTTCTTAGTCTTCAACCCACAAATTTTTCATAACCGTTATTATCTAGGATGAGGATATGATGCTGGAGGATGAAGTGGAAGCCGATGGTCATTGGGCTACGCAATAACAACCAAATTTTGACAATATGAGGGTTGATGTTCTAAGCATTGGTCCTTATTGGCTTCGAATCCTGATCTCTGAAGCACATGATCAATTGGTTGGAGTGACAAGATGCATCCATTTTGTTGAAGAAGTGCTTAAGATACTCGCTGAAGGTGATGACAGGGAAGTTGAATCAAAGCTGTTGGTGCTTTTCGAATATGATAATTTAACGCCTCTCTACAAATCATATATATTTAACTTTGTTAAGTTTCTGTTGAGGAACCGACTGAAGATTGTTTGGTGTACCCTTTTGAAAGAGGCAAGGCCTGATGCCAAAAAATATAAGAAGATTAAAGAGAAAATAATGGGATTGGGGCCGGAAATGGTGGTAGTTGTGCATTAGTTGCACGCTGCAAGGGTTACTCCACAAGAATGGGAATATAACTTGGTGAAGAGAATTAGAGAAGTGGCTTATTGGTTGAAGAAAGAGGGAGCTTTGTGATTAAGGATTATTGGTGGTGATATAGGAATTATCCACAAAATTTATGAGCTCTCTGTCTTTAGGATCTGATAGGATTAGATTGGCTTATGAGTTTGTTTTTTTATTTATCTTTGTTTTGTTACCAGTTGTTATTTTTTTACATTGTCAATTGAATTATTTGAATTGAGGTTGAAATACTATCTTGTTCCTTCTTCTCAATAATAAAAAAACAAAGGGATAATTATACTAAATCCACCTGTGATTTGGGCGAAAATCACTTTGCCTATCCGTGGTTTGAAAAGTGTCACTCAACCCACCTGAGGTATGTACCATTTGTTTTCCGTAACCCACCTCTATTAAAATTAGGCGTAAATAGGTATTTTTGCTCAAATTTGATGTTTCTCTTCTCCCAAAACAAAAAATAGCACAAAAATACAAAAGAAACAAGATCAAAAAATGGTATTAGTCTCTCTTTCAATTCACATAAATCTTGAACATGAAGAACATACCCAAAAAATAAAACCCAGATCAACCTACACAAATAAGAATATAAGAATACTTGTCCAAATCTCAGAAAATTTAATGCTGTAAAAAAACACTTTGTTTTTATATCCTCATTCTATCCTCTGCAGTACCGATTCCCTTTTTTTTTTTTTTTTTTCTCAAATCTCCCAACAACATCGGAGAATGAGTAACAACAGTTCACGAGAAAACATGAAGAACAATAATAATCATCAGAACTTGATTCCTAGAAAATCTTTGTTCGGAGCAGCTCTGTCTGGTCTTATAGCCGGTGCGCTTCTCATTTCTGGCTTCATCGACTCAAGATCGGGAAACTCTCTGTTCTGTTCACTAGCCACTATGAGAAACAACGGCGGCGAGCGGTCACTCTCCAACGCCGATCCAGCTCCAGGTCACTCGGCTACGACTCGCTGATGTGGACCTTGCTGAACCCATATGGCAAAACGGTGTTCCTCGAGGAAGATCCAAAGTGGTTCCAGACGGTTCTCAAGGACTCGCTGTACCTAAAGGCCCACACGGTCAAGTACCGAACCTAGCTCTCCTAGGCCGACAATCTCCTCTCCTTGTGCCGCTTCGAATCCTCTGCACGCCATCTGATATTTACCTACATGGCAACAGGCGGTGTCGTTTAGCACTCGAGAATCTTCCTGACGAGGTGTATGAGATCGAGTGGGATTTAATAATGATCGACGCGCCGAGAGGATACTTCGCCGAAGTGCTAGGTAGGATGGGTGTGATTTTCTCGACGGCAGTCATGGCGAGGAATAGGAAGGGATTCGGTCCTAACTAAAACCCACAAACCACTGCGAACCCACCACTGCAAATGCGAAGAGAGGAGAAATCTGCAAAGTGAACCCACCAAATCAAATATTAATTTTCACAAAACTTGAAGTGCCACACATGCTTTTTCTTTAGCAAAAAGCACTCCCAGAGTCCAAAACTCTCAACAAATGGTTCAACAGCAAAAGACCCTCAGTAATCACCACGTGCTTGCTTGAATCCACCAATGAAATCCTCGAAATAAACTCACATCTTTCTCTTTCATCTCGAACGAGCTCAAATCAAGCAATTTCACCAACACAGGCACCACGCCTTGAGCCACAATGATCGTCACATTCTTGTCATCCAAATATTAATTTTCACAAAATCCTCAATTTTGATCTTGTTTCTCTTGCAATTTTTGTGCTATTTTTTGTCTTGGGAGGAGAGAGACATAAAATTTGAGCAAAAGTATCTATTTACCCCTAATTTTAACAGATGTGGGTTACGGAAAACAAACGGTACATACCTCAGGTGGGTTGAGTGACACTTTTCAAACCACGGGTAGGCAAAGTGATTTTCGCCCAAACCACAAGTGGGTTATGTGTAATTACCCAAAAAAAAAAAAAAAAAACTATCTTGTTCCTAGCATTTCAAATGTATTATTTTAATCCTTTTAACTTTTATTTTTGTGTCAAAAGTAGGTGGTAATTAGACGGGTTGTCTGTTCAAATTTGTGTTTGGTACTCATGGCCATTAGCCATCTAATTCATTTAGGGCCCTTTTGGATAGAGGGAGAAAGGAAGGGGAGTAAAGGAGAGTAAAGTAGAGTTGCCTGAAAATAAGCTAATTTTGGGCCAAATCTACTTTACTCCACCTCTCTTCCCCTCAATTCAAATGGACCATTAATCTAGGAGAGACCTAAATTGTGCATTTAACTAATTGTTCAATTCGCATACATGTTAAATGGCTAAGACCTAAATTGTACACTTTTTAACTAATTGTTAAATTTACATACAAACACTGAAAAACTTGGAAATAACCAAAATATCAAATTGGGCTTGTGCTGATTCAAAGTCATCATGCTTAGCCGAATTGCCTTATCATATACTTGGACTAAATTACTTGTGACCCTAGTCATTCTATATACATTTAGTTTATATGTCCACTTCCTTAAAAGTTTTCCCTTTTGGTCATTTTCAGCCTGTTTAAGGTGCCTGCACTTTATTAGATTTCATAGGGGTATGCATTTCCCTTTATAGTATCATTGTTTATCATAAATTTTAAGTCATATTTTTCTTTAGAAGAAAAAAAAACTTCCACACCTTTGAATATTTCAATATAATTGTGATTACATTATGTTAGTGAAGGTTAAGCATAGCTTTGGGTTGTTGGACAATAAAATATCTTTAGCCTAATGTATCCAAAGGAGTGTGTGTAATTGACAATTAAGTGAAACTGCATTGTGTTGGGGGCATTTTTTATTGTTGCCCACGTGATGTTAGGGGAGTCAAGACCGAGACTTGACTTTAGGCTTGGAACATGGCCCAAAGGCTATCGGTGAAGTGTGAAAGGCCCATTTTGCTCAAGGTCTAGGTTGCATCCAACAAAAATTATAATAAGGCCAAAAAATACCTCCTATAAAGATAAGCTAGCACAAAGGATGGCCCATCACAACAAGTGCTTAAATAATAGTCTAGCGATAAGCAAGAGAAATGTCCAACAATAGATGCTTGAAAAATTAATAAATATATTTGCATAGTAAAAATTATGCATTTCCTCCATAGTCGATTAATATAAAAGTGGGTCCATTATGACAAGTACACGAGAAAAAATGGTTCAGTAGTGAACATGACGAACCTCCAGTGGTAGACATCTGACAAGTTAATAAGTGTGTTTACATGGTAAAAATCATATGTTTCCCTTATTATTATCAAGTTATCATGAGAGAAAACTTTCATACTATCCAAAACATTATGACTTTCATCATAATAACAATAAACAAGGATTAAATGCTTCATAATTACAAGTAAAAGGGGAAAAAATAGGATGGAATGAAGGGAGAGAGAGATTCCAGCTTACTGCAACACATATTGAACTAAGATTTTTGGAATATTTATATGTGGGGTATGAATGGTGTAGTGTAGGCTATTTTTGAGTGAGTGGGTATTTAAGCTTGTAGTGGTGTGATGGAGTTAATGTTGAAGCTAAGGCTTTTATGGGTAAAGAGTTATTTGTAACTGATTAGGAAACATTTATGGGTTGTGAATATGCAGGGGAAAAAAAAAAGGGAATGTCTGAGGCTAAGTGAGCGTGGGCTAAAAGGAATGATTTATGAGCTTGGGGAGAGTTGAACCCTGTTAGGGTACTTTTTTTTACACCTAATTTTATTTGAGTACCACCTACTTATACCACTAGTAAGTTATTGGTTTTTCCCCAAATATTTTTACTCCATTATTATGTTAATCACAAAAGTTTCATATCTCATTATCTAAATTGGGTTATGATATAAAATATCACAAAAAAGCCCAAAAACTCATATTTTATCCAATATTATTATCATCATTTAGCTAAGCCAAAAATGGGTCCTATGAACCCAATAAACACATCCTATTCTATTTAAAGCCCAAGAATACTTATACTTGACAATATTTGAAAAGCCTATGATTCAAATCCATGGAAAAACAATTTTATCAATGGAATTCAAATCCATAATCAAAGCCCATGGTTTAAACCCATGGCAATTTATTTATCCAAAACCCAATTCACATTTATAATATCAAAACACAATTCTCATTGGCAACATCAAAGCCTAGTTCTTGCTGGTAATATTTAAAACCCAATTCTCATTGGCAACATCAAAGCCCAATTCTCATTAGCAATATCAAAGCTCAGTTCTCACTGGCAATATTTAAAGCTCAATTCTCATTGGCAATACCAAAACCCAATTCTCATTGGTAAAATTAAAAACCAAACTTACGTTGGCACTATTAAAAGCCCAAGCTAACTACTTGGCACTATTTATCGAAAGCCCAAGGTTATCAATGCTTAGCAAAATACTATATCATAATTATTTCACTTAAAAGTCCAATAATGAACAATACATTAGATTCTTAAACATATTACTATAATATTACAAGCTCATGGAATTTATGAATTATCTATTCTCAAAACCCATGGCAATCATATTATAAAAGCCCATGGAAAGTTATGATTATTAGACCCATGACATTTATTTATTTCATATTATAAACTCGTGTTCACTATCTATCTTACATCATAGCATTCATAATATTTATTACCAAAACTTATGGTAATTATTCATCCTACATGTCCATTATGATTATCTATAGAGAAACTCATGGGAACATCACATTATTCCATTATAGTGGTTGTTACCATATTTATTTAAAAACTCATGGTAAATATTATTCTCAAGAAAAATATTGGAGGTCATTACTTAAAAAGCCCCAGAAAATATCATTTACAAAGAAATCTATAGTAAAAATTAGGAGAAACTATACAAGTTGTTATTTAAAGCCTATGGAAATTAATACCCAAATTTTATCATAAATATTTATTAAAGCTCATGGATTCATTTTATTTCTACTAACAACTAAAGCCCATGAGGAATAAAAAACCCATGGCAAAGCATGTCTTTAATTCCCATTTTGTAGGCCGAAAAATCTCATGAAATAGGGAACAAGCCCAAGCAAAGAAAGGGCCATGTGGCCCAACTAAAAGTGCTGAAATGGAGCAAAGTTCCAGCCCAAAAAGGTCCTAGCAAGAGGCTTGAAAGTGGGCAACTAGCCATTGTTCATCCCTAACCAAAGAAACAATTAGGAACCCCTACAAGAGAACCAAGCCTTTGAGGATGAACTAGGGGTTGTCCTATCAGTTTTCTGCCACCCTTTGCCTGACGTGAACAGTGCCTAAGGGCTGCCATATCAGCTGAAGTCCAAAGGATGATGGGACTCCATCATCTTCCTTAAGATTGCACCTCTAGCGGAAGGGGTGCTGAAACCAAATCATCCAAATTTTAACAAATTGATACTATAGATGTTAAAAACGTTCAAGACATGATTCATGTGCCAAGCCCATGAATCCTAAAGGGGAAAATTTGGGAACATGTGGTTTGGAGGGCATAAAGGGATCTCCAGCGGAACCCTCTGAAGTAGGTTTAAACTTTGACACCTAGCTTGGAATGTTGAATTCTACTTCCTAGGGTCCAAATCTCAGTTGCAGTATTAGGATTCTTCCTTAATACTTGCCTTAATCCCATTGGCTAAACACAATCTCAGCAATCTTAGCATTTAATGTAAGATTACTCCAAATACTGCCTTGCCCAAAGAAGCAAAACAGCCCCAAAAGCAAATCTCCCATTTTTAGGCCAAATCCAAGTTATTAATTCAGCTAACCTGCTCCCCTGAATCAGACCTACATTTTTTTTTTTTGGATGTTTGTTAATTAATGCTTCTCTAAACTCTATTATAAAAGCATAAGCACCTCAGCCCATAAGGGGGGCTACTTCCTCTGAAACCCTTGGTCTATTTGTCATTTTGCTAGTAGTTTAGCTTTCCTTAATCTTACTACTCATCCCCTTCAGCCCACATTCATCTAACCTCAGACATTCTTTCCTCTCTTTTACACAATCACAGCTCATAAATGCCTCTCACTACTCACAAACAGACCACTACTCACAAAAAGCCTTAACCTCAGGGTTAATCTTACCCCACTCACTCAAAACAACCCATATTGTCTCATTCATGCCTTATGAACACACACTCACCAAAATCTTAGTCTAATACTTGCTGCACTGAGCTGAGATCCCTCTCTCCCTTTCTTCCATCCTATTTTCCTCTTTTATTTGCAACAATGAAGCCTTTAATCCTTGTTTAGTATTATTACGATGAAGGCCATAATGTTTTGGAAACTATCTCTTCCCATGGAACCTTTAATTTTTACTTTTTATTTTACGGTTGAAGGATATAATGTATATGTAATAATTTGAACTTTTCCCTCATATTGATGTCGTGATGGCTGAAAGTACTGTGAACTCCCCTGACCGAGTCATGCAAGGACCCCCAGGAGTTAACACATTCCTAAACTTATTTAATCATTGTCCATTGGACTGTTAAATCTGTTTTTTCTGGACTAAGTGTAATTTTACCCTTACCGCTAGAGGACTAATTTGAATTATGATGCTATAAAAGGACTAATAATATAACAAACTAACAACAATAATATGTTTATTGTGCTTTTTTGTTGTCTTCTTGTCAGGGTGCAGCCTCTATCTCTTGCTTGGGTGGGCTTACACGACACCGAAAGCCTTTGGGCTTTATTTCGAGAGCCTATAAATTTTCCCCTCAACAAACCACAAGCAAAGTGACAAGAAAATCAGAAATTTCAGAGGGGTTTGGCGTCTACGTTTAAGGTGCTGGGATTTTCTGAGAAGATGGAATGTGACATTTATGGATAAGTGTATATGAGCATTTATGGACTAAAGTCTAGTTTCTGAACTAAGGGACTGACTTATGGACTGAAAATAGTATGAGGGGTGAGGAATTTTATGATAAGATTTGTTGTTCTCCATAAGTTAATGATAGTTCCCTTTTATAGTGAAGCTTAAGGAATTGATTAGCAAAAGTCCAAAAACATAGGACTAATCAAGGGTAGGACAACAGGCTTAATTATCCTAAGATTTCGCCTAAAATGGGAGATTTGCTTTTGGGGCTATTTTGCTTCTTTAGGCAATGTCACACATGGGTAAAAATCAGCATAATCTTGCATTAAATGCTAAGAATTCTGAAATTGTATTCAGCCAATGGGATTAAGGCAGGTATTAAGGAGGAATCCTAGTGCTGTAACTGAGATTTGGACCTTAGGAAGTATGATTCAACACCTCAAACTAGGTGTCAAAGTTTAAGTCCACTTCAGAGGGTTCCGCTAGAGATCCTTTTTTGCCCTCCAAACCACATGTTCCCAAATTTTTCCCTTTAGAATTTATGGGCTTGGTTTATGAACCAATTACATGCATTTTTAGTAATAAAATAAACTATTTGGCTAAAGATTTCATGAGCTTGGAGGTCTTAGTTATGGCTTCCTTGAGTTGTAACCAAAACTTGGGGAAGAAGGGTATTTGTTATCCATTAGCCTTTTAGGTGTCAGCATCTGGTACTGTTCAATTCAGAGTTGGCAGTGGGACAGGTGGCCAGCTCCTAATTTGGTTTGGGAGTTTGGTTGCTTCTTAAGGTGACCTCCAGCGAAAGGTAGAACTGAATGGAGTTCTCCAGCGGGATCAGTTTGCACACATGTGCTGTTTTGGCTGAGATTTCATGTTGGGCTTGGCCATAAGGGTTGAATATTTTGGTGAGCCTCTGACTTGGTGGTTCTCTCCACTTGGGCTTGTTAGGACATATGTGAATCATGTAAGGAATATATGTGATTTAAAATTGATTAATCCTTTGACAAAACACACTTTAATTGTAATTGGGTAGATCTAGGATGTGTTTAATATTTCAAGGAACAAGAGTTCAAGTCTAAGTATTAAAGCAATGCAAATCTGTCCAAGAATCAAGTGAATAAGTGCTATATTTTAAAACTCGACAGCTAGCTCGACAGATAGCATCTATCGAGGTTTAAAAGACATGTTTATCTCGCTGCTTGATAGTTGCTCGATAGATAACTTATCTATTGAGATTTACGAAAATCAGTTTTTCAGATTTGATTTCACACATATCTGTGTATACTTATTTAGGGTTTCTTTTCTCACAGCTTTAAATATATATAAGGATTATTTTAAGGGCCGTCACAATTGATGAAACTTGATGCAAAGGTTTTGTTCAAGCAAATTGTGACCGGAGACAAATTTGACCTAGTTCATCTTTCTTTGAAGAAGCTGCTGCGTTTGTACGTTGTAGGGTTTTGTAACCAAGGAGCTTCGTGATCTATTATATTGATGAATTGAAGAACTTTGCAGCCAACATCCTTCTCAAGTTGGTGGTTAGTCATGTATTTAGATCCGTGCATCGATTGGTTAGTCACATACTGGGAGCCGTGCATTGAAAAGGAGAGATTGTCAGTACATAACAAGTCCAATTGTGTATTGGGGTAAGAGTTCAACTGTAGGTTAGTATAAGGTACTAAAATTCTTTTACTTGTAATCACTTGTTGTGATAATAGTAGATTCTCGGGAGTAGTGACCTTAAAATCATCCGGCAGAGTTTTTGTCATAGAGGTTTTTCCCATTCAAAAACAAATCACTGTGTCAACTTTACTTTTTGCTGCATTTAACTTAGTTGATGATTTGTTTGTACTACCACACGTATTGCATGTTAATTAGCTTAATTAATTAACTTGGCTAATTAATTGGTTAATTTATCACAAGGGGTCTATACATTCTTGGCCTATCATTTTGCTTTCTCATTGTGAGCCCTACAAAATGGACAAAGTTACCATATATTGCTATGGATTTTTATTCCACATAGGCTTTAGTTGTTAGTTGAAATAAAATGAATCCATGAGCTTTAATTTTATGATAGGTTTTGGGTAATAATTTCTATGGGCTTTAAATAACAACTTGTATAGTTTCTCATAATTTTTGCTATGGATTATTTTTGTAAACGGTATTTTCTTTGGGCTTTTATATAATGACCTCCAATATTTATTGAGAATAATATTTACCATGGGTTTTAAATAGAGGCAATATCCATGGGTTTCAAATAAAATATGGTAACAACCACTATAGTGGAATAATGTGATATTCTTGTGGTTTTTTTTTTATATCATAATATGCTTGTAAGGTGAATAATTGTCATGAGTTTTAGAAATAAATATTATGAATATTGTGATGTAAGATAGATAGTGAATATGAGTTTATAATATGATATGAAATAAATAAATGTCATGGGTCTAAGATAAATAATCATAATTTTCCATGGGCTTTTATAAGATGATTGCTATGGGTTTTGAGAATAGATAATTCATAAATTCCAGCTTGTAATATTATAGTAATAGGTTTAAGAATCTAAAGTATTGTTCATTATTGGACTTTTAAGTGAAATAATTATGATATAGTATTTTGCCAAGTATTAATAACCTTGAGCTTTTGATAAAATAGTGCCAAATAGTTAGCTTAGGCTTTTAATAGTGCCAACGTAAGTTGGGATTTTGATATTACCAATGAGAATTGGGCTTTGATATTGCCAATTAGAATTGGGTTTTAAATATTGCCAGCGAGAACTGGGCTTTGATGTTGCCAATAAGAATTGGGCTTTGATGTTGCCAATGAAAATTGGGTTTAAATATTGTTAACGAGAATTGGGCTTTGATATTACCAATGAGAATTGAGCTTTTATGTTACCAATGAAAATTAGGCTTTGATGTTGCCAATGTGAATTGGGCTTTGGATAAATAAATTGCCATGGGTTTAAACCATGAGTTTTGATTATGGATTTGAATTCCATTGATAAAATTGCCATGGGTTTAAATCATGGGTTTTGATTATAGATTTGAATTCCATTGATAAAATTGTTTTGCCATAGACTTGAATCATGAGCTTTTCAAATATTTCCAAGCATAAGTATTCTTGGGCTTTAAATAGAATTGGATGTGTGTATTGGGCTCATAGGGCCAGTTTTGGCTTAACGAATTAATGATAATAAAATTGAATAAAATATGAGTTTTTTGGGCCTTTTGTGATAATTTATATTATGACCCAATTTAGATAATGAGATATGAAATATTTGTGATTAACATAATAATAGAGCAAAAAATATTTGGGAAAACCCAATAACTTATTAGTGGTATTTGAAAATAAATAGGTGGTACTTAAATAAAATTAGGTGTAAAAAAAAAAGTACCCTAACACATTGTTTGGGGTTGATTGGGGGGGGGGGGGGGACACATCAACACGATGATGTGTCACTTAAAAGCCAAACTAACCAAGTGTGTTTTTACTAACAGAACCAAACTTTAGGATGTAAAATCCAAGCAACCATAAACTTCATTATGGACTTTGCAATTTACCACCAAAAATTGCATATTTGACTAATGATAAACAAAATTTATAGATGCGATAGAATTTAAATATATTGTGTTCCTTCCTTGATCATTTCTCTTATCAGTAGGCTAAGACAACAATTGATTTTTTGTGTAAATAGGATTTGAACTCATCCACACCTTTGTATATTTCAATATAATTGTGAGTACATTATGTTAGTGAAGGTTAAGCATAGCTTTGGGTTGTTGGACCATAAAATATATTTAACCTAATGTATCCAAAGGAGTGTGTGTAATTGACAATTAAGTGAAATTACATTGTTTGGGTTGATTTGGGAAAAAAAAATACACATCAACATGATGATGTGTCACTTAATAGCCAAAACTAACTGAGTGTGTGTTTTTACTAATGAAACCAAACTTTAGGATGTACTTTGCAATTTACTCCAAAATATTGCATATTTGACTAATGATTAATAAATAAATAAATAAATATATATATATATATATATATATATATATATAAAATTTAAATCTATTGTGTCCACTCCTTGATGATTTCTCTTATCAGCAAGCTCAGACAACAATTGATTTTTTTTTTTTGTGTAAATAGGATTTGAACCCCAAATCTCTTATCAGCAGGCTAAGACAACAATTTATCTCTATTCAATGACAAAAAGCTTCATCAGTCGAGCTAACTGAAATTAGATAAATACATTAAATTTAATTTATGTTGAAAAATATATTATTATTTATGTTTTATTAATCAAATGAAACCAAACCCAAAAAAAAAAAAAAAAAAAAAAAGTTCCCCTTTTCTTTTCTCCCTTTTTTTTAAAATTAAATTTTTTGGGTATTATAAATAATTTGGTCTGTTCACTTTTTTTTTTTTTTTAACACTTCAAAATAAAGAAGTAATCCCTTTGTAAAAAATAAAATTATTAATTCCTTTTCCGAATAGAAAAAGGAAATCCACACTTTAGTCCTTAAATTAAATCCGACGGAACCAAATTGACCTAGGTCTAACATATATAACCACTATGTTGCAATCAACTACTCTAACTAATTAGAGGAGTGCTCTCGTGCTCTTGTGCATGTGGTAGTAGTGAGTGTCTTGTAGGGTCCTGTCCCTTGCAAGAGTGTGTGTGAGCTCCCCTGGGTGAGGTAAGGGAATAGATAGATGGAAGAAGTACTAGAAGCTTGGTGGCAGAAGTTGTCACTCACAGAGGAAGAGGATGAGAAAATCGTCCTAGGAAACAAAAGTACGAAGGCAGCAAAAGAGGCGGGGAGATGCTGTTTAGTCATGAAGAGTCTGTCCCGGAGAAGTATAAGCATAGACACATTAAGGAAGAACCTGCGGATGGTCTGGAAACCGAATAAAGGCGTTCAAATCTTGAAAATTGATGATGAGATGTTCATGGTGGAGTTTGGTGATGAAAAAGACAAAAAGAAGGTCCTGGAGCTGTGCCCATGGAGTTATGGTAAACAACTGATACTCCTTCAAGATTTTAAGGGCGATCAAGTGCCGAGGGAAATATCACTCAGATGGTCTCCCTTCTGGGTTCAAATACACAATCTGCCTCTAAAATGTAGAACAAGGGAAACAGGGCGCTCTATTGGCTCAACCCTTGGTGAAGTCATGAAAGTAGATGTAGCTGAAAAGGGAGTTCAATGGAGTAAGTGTCTCAGGGTGAGAGTTAAGGTAGATGTCACGAAAAAATTGGTAAGGGGGAAGAAGATTACTATTGAGGGAGATGAAGAAAGGTGGACTTACTTTAAATATGAGAGATTACCAAATCTCTGCTACAGTTGTGGCCTCCTAAGTCATGATCTTAGAGACTGGTCAGAGGTTCAAGGTGGAGAAAACCAATTAGAACAGGGGAAATTCCAATACGGTGCCTGGTTAAAGGGAGAGTTTATTAGGAAATAAAATAAAGAGCCAGTGCAGAAAAGCAGTACCATGGCAATAGAGAAGAGACTGGGTCCGGATGGAGGGTGTGATAGTCAACCGGAGGGGGAAATGGAGGGAGGTGGTAATCGAGATAGCACAAAGGACCGGTTGTCAGAACGAAGCAAAAGCATCAACGTGAATCTCGAGTCAACTCTGCCACCCCAAGAAAGTAGCGACAAGGGAAAGGAGACAAAAGTGGTAAGAAATGCGTTGCAGGATGAAGTGACTTTTCACGAGAAAGGTAATGTTGGCTGCGCAGACAAAAAGCAAGGTAGCGACCTTCCAACCCTAGGAAAAGAAAGTCAAACAGCTACCACACACCGAAAAGATTCGGGGGAAGAGATGCAATGGGAGATGGTGACTGCATATAGAGAGGACCTTACCTTTGTTTTCAACATGAGACCAGAGGGTATAGGGGTTCAGAATAAAACAAACATTGGAAGGCCCAACAACGCCATAGGCCCAATGGCAATTACTTACTCTAAAGAGTTGGGTTGGACTGCTGAAAGTTTGGGTCTAACGAGTGGACATTGGAAACGTAAGGCAAGGGCTGTTCAGAATTCGGGCTTAAAGGAAAAAGCAAGTATGAGTGAAATTAAAAAAGAAGATACAAGTAAGTCTAAGAGGGAGAGCCCAGTACCATCACAAGAATTAGACTTACACATTATAGAGCTGAAACGTAGTAAGAGGGGTCAGGGCAGTACTTCGCGAAGAGAGGATAGTGGCAACAGGGATGGCGGTGTGGCGGCAGCTGCGGTGCAGCGCCGCCGAGCCCAATGAATATTCTAGCGTGGAACTGCCGGGGTCTGGGATCACCCCCGGCAGTGTGGACTCTCACTGATGTGGTGAAGTCAAAAAAACCGATCCTAGTCTTCTTGTCAGAGACCAAAGCAAGCGTGAGTAAGATGAAGGGATTTCAACAAAAACTCAAGTACACACAGGGGATCGCAGTTCCGAGTGATGGGAAGAGTGGAGGTTTGGCAATGATCTGGAAGGAAGGGACCGATGTGCGGTTAAAATGTTGCTCTAACTTGCATATCGACGTGATAGTGCATAGTGGCGCAGGGGTTTCGCCATGGAGAGCAACGGGTTTTTACGGTTAGCCCAGCACAGGTATGAGACATATCTCTTGGAAATTGCTGAATTCTTTGAGAAAACAATGTGACCTGCCTTGGGTAGTTTTTGGGGATTTTAATGAGATTACCCATTCGGATGAAAAGTTGGGTTGGATGGAGAGGGATGCTAGACAGATGAGGGAGTTTAGGGAATGTTTAAACAACTGTGATCTCATTGATTTGGGTTTTGTGGGGCAAAGGTATACGTGGTGCAATGGCCGCTTTGGGGAGCATAGGACTCTGTTACGTTTAGATAGAATGGTGGCTAATGAGGAGTGGAGAGGTTTGTTCCCAAGTGCGCAAGTACATCACATGTCAATGTCTGCCTCTGATCATTGCTTGCTGGTTTTATGGTTGGAAAGAAAGTTTGTTCTAGATCGTCGAAGAGAAGGTTCTTTTTTGAGGCTATGTGGTCCCGAGATGAGCGGTGTAAGCAAGTTATTGAGGAAGCATGGGATCTGCTAAGAGTAGACTCGGATTTTCAGATTCATGACGACTTAAGAGCTATCAAGTCGGCCTTCAAAGGTGGAACAGAGAAGTCTTCGAAAATGTGAACAAAGTCTTGAAAGTGAAGCAAGATCGTCTCCAACATCTTGAGGCCCTAAATATGCTACATGAAACTGCTAGTGAGATTGAAAACCTTAGAAAAGAAATAAATGAGGTGCTTTTGCAGGAAGAAGTAATGTGGAATCAGAGGTCACAAGTGTTGTGGATGAAATGTGGCGATAGGAATACTAAGTTTTTCCATGCAATGGCGACTCAAAGGAAGAGGTATAATAGGATTAAAGGCCTATGGGGTGAGGACGGGCTTTGGCATGAGGAAAAGGAAAAAATTGAGGAGATCATCATTGCTTATTTCAAAAACATCTTCAGTACTGAGCAATTAAGTGACCATGAAGTCAAGGTGGAAGACATGGATGTCCGGATCACACTGGAAATGAATGAGAAGTTGTTGGAGGAATTCCGAGAGGAGGAGATCAAATTAGCACTAAACCAAATGCATCCCACAAAATCCCCCGGCCCGGACGGTATGCCACCTATCTTTTATCAAAAATATTGGGATGTTGTTGGACCTATTGTTATTAGTTGTATTTTGCATTCTCTAAATTCTGGTATTATGCCTTATGCCCTTAATGAGACTTATATCTATCTAATCCCAAAAGTGAAGTGTCCGCAGAAGGTTTCCGAATTTCGCCCAATTAGTCTTTGCAATGTATTATATAAAATCATGTCCGAGGTCCTAGCAAATAGGCTGAAGAAAATTCTGCCAGAAGTGATAAGTGAAGCCCAAAATGCATTTGTACTCGGAAGACAGATAACAGATAATGTATTTGTAGCTTTTGAGATGATGCACTGTATCAATATGAAGAAAAAAAGGGAAGAAAGGGCTGATGGCTGTTAAACTCGACATAAGCAAGGCAAATGATAGGGTGGAATGGAGATACCTAGAGGAGATGATGAGAAAAATGGGGTTCGGGGAAAGGTGGATTCAGTTATCCATGATGTGTGTAAAAACTGTTTCGTATTCGGTCCATATCAATGGTGAACCAAAAGGAAAAATCTTCCCGACGAGGGGTTTTCAGCAAGGCAATCCTATTTCCCCTTATTTATTCCTTTTGTGAGCTGAGGGTCTATCAGGCATGTTACAAAGGGAAGCGAATTTGGGCCGGATTAATGGGGTATCAGTGTGTAGAAGGGCTCCTCAAATATCACGCTTATTCTTTGTGGACGATAGTATTATCTTTTGTAGAGTAACCATGGATGAGGCCATTCGGGTAAACTAGATTTTAAAAGAGTACGAATGGGGGTTGAGTCAGAAATTAAATAAAGAAAAGACTTCCCTCTTTTTTAGTGGGAACACACCAAAGGAAGTCCAGGAAAATGTGAAGAATCTGTTTGGGGCTCAGATAATCAAGCAACATGAAAAATACCTCGGTTTGCCACCGGTGATAGGAAGAGGTAAAAAGAAGGCCTTCAACCGAATTAAAGACCAAGTGGGTAGACAGATTGCAGGCTAGAAGGGTAAACTTCTTTCAAGGGCGGGTAGGGAGATTCTCATTAAGGCAGTGGCTCAAGCTACCCCGACCTATACTATGTCATGTTTTAAGCTTCTAGATTCGCTATGTAAGGAGTTAAATGCTATGGTAAGAAACTTTTGGTGGGGTCAGAAGGAAA
This sequence comes from Quercus ilex subsp. ballota, assembly GCA_032727855.1. Taxonomy (NCBI): domain Eukaryota; kingdom Viridiplantae; phylum Streptophyta; class Magnoliopsida; order Fagales; family Fagaceae; genus Quercus; species Quercus ilex. The sequence goes on from CM064917.1 coordinate 27,709,998, forward strand.
ACGAGAGGAAAATGGCATGGATTTCTTGGGATAAGTTGTGTCAAAGGAAGTCGGATGGCAGTTTGGGTTTTAAGGACCTCAAGGAGTTCAATTTAGCATTACTTGCCAAACAAGGGTGGCAGATCATCCAAAACCCATCATCTCTTCTTCATAAAGTGTTGGAAGCAAAATACTTCAAAAGTTCTAACTTCATGGAAGCTCAACTTGGAAAGAGGCCGTCCTACAATTGGAGAAGTTTATTGGAAGCCAGAAGCATCCTGGAGAGAGGGATGCGATGGTGCATCGGCAATGGTAAAAGGGTGGACATTTGGAGAGATAGATGGCTGCCTACCTCGGAGTCCTTTCGAGTAATCAGCCCAAGAATCCTACAGCTAGAGGGGGAAAGGGTGGAGAGTCTGCTAAATCGAGAGAATGGCACATGGGACTTCAAAAAGGTGAGAAATGTGTTCCTTCCTCGTGAAGCAGAAGTTATCCTTGGACTTCCAATTAGCCCGAGCTTCCCTGATGACTCTAGAATAGGGGCATGGATGAGTAATGGCAAGTTTTTAGTGAGGAGTGCATACGGTGTGGCAATCAAAGTGATAAAGGAGAAGAAAGGGACCATGAATGGCGGTGACTGCTCTGATGCTTCAAAAATGACAAGCCTTTGGAAGTCCATTTGGAATCTTGATTGCCCAAATAAAATCAAGCATTTCCTGTGGAGGGCGTGTAAAGATATATTGCCAACGAACCACTGTTTGACTAGAAGAAAATTCATGGTTGAAGATAGATGCGCAGCTTGTGGTGAGAAAGAATCTTCAGCCCACACCCTTTGGGATTGGAGGTTGGCATCTAAGGTATGGGAGGAATCTGGCATCAAATTCCCGAGATGGAACTATATACATCGAGACTTCATTGAGGTTTACTGGAAACTTAGAGAGGAGGCACCGAATATTGATTGGAATGTGTTTGCGATCCTGGCCTGGAACATCTGGAACAACCGTAACCGTCTGAAGCACAAAGGAAATTGCAAGCCTGCAAAAACCATTGTGTATGATACTAACAGATTTATTGAAGAAATTAGGCAGGGGAGAATCTTATCCAACCCCAAGCCTCACCCAAAGCCGGTAGCCGTAGTGCAATGGTGCCCCCCAGAGTTTGGATGGTACAAAATTAATGTTGACGGAGCAATTTTTAAGGACATTGGTAGCTGTGGTGTGGGCATTATTATTAAAAATGATGAGGGCTGTCTGATGGGAGCAATGAGCAAAAACATCCCTTTGCCTTTGGGAGCTTCAGAGGTGGAAGCTATGGCGGCAGATGAAGGAATCCGTTTAGCGAAAGACTTGGGCTTGAAGGATGTAATTATAGAAGGAGATGCGCAGGTTGTCATGTCTGCTTTGGCCTGGTTTGATTATTCTCCAGTTTCAATCCAGAAGATCATTGAAGGATCGAAAAAATGTCTACTGCAGTTTCATGCTTGGAAAGTCAGTCACATTAACAGAAATGGTAATGTTGCGGCCCACTTACTTGCTAGATATGCTTGTAATGTAACGAATAGTGTTATTTGGGTGGAAGACACTCCCCCAATGATCTATGATCAGGTTTGTGCTGATGTATCATTTTCGGGTTTAATCCCCAATTAATGAAGTAGATTGAGTATTGACTATCAAAAAAAAAAAAAAAAAAAAAAACATATATAAACGTGCAAATTAGAATTAGAGGGAATTAGGGAGAAAGAAACGAAACTTTGCTCAGTGTTTGTTGTTTTGGATTTTGATTTTAGGGGATGCGGTGTGACTTGTGACTTGTGAGATTGTTTTGGAAGATCAAGATGGCACATCTGGGAATAGAAATTATCTTTAGCAAAGCCAAACACCAGCCCAACGGTCACAGCCCAAATTTGAACCACCGCCTTATTCAAATTTCCTATTCCTATTCGTAAAACAAGCGCTTCACAGAACCGCCATTCTTCAGTTGTGCTTATAAATAAGCGCAAATAAATTGTTTGCACAATTTCAGTTCTTTCTTGCTCTGAGTCCTGAGAAATTTTGATATCAAAATACAATATGGATGGTGTCTCTCTTCCTCTGATTGTGGTAAGATAGGTGTGGAAACACAATCTTTTAAAGGAGTTTGATCTCATCAGAATTGCAGGGATGACTCACAGAATGGTGGCTTTCGACACTGAATTCCCAGGTGTTGTTTTCAGCCCAATGAACATTGACAGGCGAGGGCTTGGAAAACTTCCTTCTTTCTTGAACTACAATATTATCAGAGATAATGTCAATGCTACGAAAATTCTTCAGTTGGGTTCGGCACTCTGTGATGACAAAGGATCATTGCCCAATTTCGGTACCAAGTATCAATACGCTTGGGAGTTTAACTTTAGAGATTTTGATGCCTATAATGACATCCAGAACATGGAATCAATCAAGTTACTCAAAAGCCAGGGAATCAATTTCGACAAGAACTTGAAGGAGGGTATTGACTCTGCTGACTTTGCAGCGTTGATGTTGAAATCTGGGTTGTTGGGCAATCACTCTGCTTACGCTTGGGTTACCTTTCATTGTGCCTATGACATTGCCCACTTGATGAAAATCTTGATCCGACAACCACTACCGTATGATCTGGTGGATTTATGAACCTGGTACAGTGCTTATTTGGGAAAAGGCTTTTTGACTTGAAGCATATGACGTTCTGTGATGGCCTTTTAGGGGGTTTAGAGACGGTAGCTAACAGATTGGGAGTGGAATGCGTGGCTGGGAAGAGTCACCAGGCTGGTTCGGATACCTTGTTGACTCTGCAAACTTTCAGGAAGTTCTTGGATGTAAAGAACAATGGTGGACTCAGACATAGCGGCCATTTGTTGACAGGGATGCAGTGTGTTCTTCACGGCTTGGAGTTGAATGATAATCATCAATTGAATAATGCTGGCTTGAAGTTGATTAATCCATTTAGTCATGGGTTAAATGTGAATATGTGTAGAGTGCTGGCTTGAAGATGATTAATCCGTTAGTCATGGGTTAAATCTGAATATGTGTAGAGTGTTACTGAGTGTAGACAATCATACGCATTATGTAATTGATATTTCATTCAGTAAAAATAAAAATGATTTTTTTTTTCCTGTTTTGGTTTATAAAATTATGATTTCAATACAATGTTCAATCTTTTTAGTTTCTAATTGTTTAATATATATATATATATATATATATATTGCTGGTTCTTACTTATTAAAAAAAAAAAAAATAAACAAAAACAAGAAAAAATAAAATTGCTGGTTCTTGATTTTAAATTATGAGATGTTGTGACTCACGTGATGAAGACTAGAGAGAGATAGAGTGTTTTGTTAGCTTTGTTCTTTTTGATGCGACGTCTTGCAGTTACTTTTTGATGTTTTTGTTTATATATTCTTTTTCTCCAATAGTAGGATTGTGGTAGCAAAGTACTCAGTACTCATGCATAAATGAACAAGCTCCCCACTGCCTTAGCTTCCCCACTGCCTTAGCTTCTAGACCAACACCAGAGGCTTGGGCTTGGGCTTAATTATGAGAATTGCTCGTGTACACAAATTGGCAAGATTTTGCTCAAAATCTGTATAAATGTTATTATTAATAGATAAAAAAAAGAAATTATGGTGGTGTTCTTATATGAGAATTAGTAATAATTTCTGTACGGGCATGATATAAGGGCCCAGTCCATCATACAGGCATGATATAGAGGCCCAGTCCATTATACGGGCATGATATAGAGGCCCAGCCCATCAATTTCAATATACCAAGAACCTCAAGCCCAATAACTAGTAGGACACTCTGGTCCAGAAATCTGCTACATATTGGGGACATGACTGTTTGGCAATGGTAGTGCCTTGTAGACATGGCAAAACGGGCGGGGCGGGTCGGGTTCGGGTCAGGTCAATCGGGTTGCGGGTCAAACGGGTCACGGGTCAAAATCGGGTTCGGGTCAATCGAGTTGCGGGTCGGGTCGGGTCGACCCGTATTTTCACATGAATTTTTTTAAAAATTTTAATAAAGAAAACAACATGTATCTGTCATTTGGAAAGTTATGCAACAAATTACTTGATATAAAATGCATTATTTTGAATTCACCACTTATATCAAGAATAAACTCAGTTAAACTTATTGATACTTATTCAACAATTTTAAAATTATACAAATCATAACATTGCTATCTAAAACAAAATAATACAAAGATAAGTAAAACAAATACACAAGTTTTATTTCTACACAATACCAACATTCCAAATATAAAACAAAATTACAAATGACTTATTAGATAACTCATTTGATAAAGAATAAAAATATATAAGAAATTTACAATCTTGAAAATTAATTTTATAATCTATTATCAGTTGTGGTTGACACTCTATTTCAATTTGAGATATACTTTAAAATTTGATTGCTTACTTATTTATACATGGTCTTTTTTATGAATATCATATTATTGTTAAGCAACACACACTTTAAAAAATATCATAATTTATTTTGAAAAGCCGTTTATTTTGGACATAAATTATTAAAAAATAGGTCTAAGTATTCATAATTTATGCTAATTTGATACTTTAGCTTCACTATTTTCACACTTGTGAATATTTCTCACATGTCTACAATTTTAAATCTATGTTTTTAACTCTACTGTAACCAGATTATCTTGGCATGTACTTTGCTATTTGATATCTAAAAATATTTACTCATTACAGAATGTTCAACCATTTATTTTTCAATTAATTTGCATATAGTTATGTAAATGTATCAATTGTTTCCTTAAAGTTCATAATAAACAATTAAACTAATATTGTCTTAGTTTTACTACTTTTTTACCAAAAAAAAAAAAAGTTTTAAAAAAATGGTTCTGGTTCGGGTCGGGTCGGGTTGACCCGCAAAAAACACGGGTCGGGTCACGGGTCAACCCGTTTTTGCTTCGGGTCGGGTATTTTTCGGGTCGGGTCAGGTCGGGTCAAAAAATTCTGACCCGTTTTGCCATGTCTAGTGCCTTGGGTGAAATTTCTTGCCGATAATTAATTGGTAGTGGGTGTAAGTTTCAAGACAGTCACTTCTGTCTTGAGAAGTAGATCCTATTTGGTTAGGAATATACCCTAGATACATAAGGGCTGGAAAAAATTTAGGGCAAGAGATACACACGAGAGAAAATTGTGAGGAACAACAAAAGAGGAGTAACTCTCCATCAAGCCCGGGACTCCTTAGGGGATACACAAAAAGGGGTAGGAAGATACGGGCTAGACCATAAACTCTTTCATTTGGGCCGCTAGATTGGCCTCAAGAAGTATTTCCATTGTAGGAATCTCATTACCCAAACCATACAAGTAAATTGAGGGTCTGACCTTAGGGCTAACCAGTCACATTAGGCAACAGGTTCGCACAATTGTCACCGTCTGTCGCCTACTCAGCTGAAGATCTAGAGCCAGTATATTTCTGCCCAATATGGGGGAGAGGGATCAGTAGGCCTTAGAGGCAATCGATCAAGGGCCTCGTCTCGGGGCCAAAGGAGGCTAGAGAGGGAACGAAAAAGAAAACAAGATCGCATGCAAGATGGGCATGAGACGAGACTTGATTCGGATGAGGGATCTTCGCAGGGGGAAAGATCGGTATCTAATGTACCCAAGCATTCACATTGTTGTGAGCGGGATTGCGAGATAGAGAACCTGTGGAAGTAGGTCAGGGAGTTGCAAATTGAGATCAGGGCCGACATTGTAGAAGGGACCGTGAGGGGTCATCTAGTGATCCCGACTATGAAGTAGGTAGCATGGCTGGGTCATCTCATCGAAGTGGTTCATGGAGTTCGAGAGAAAGGTCCAAAGAAACTATGGGGCGACATTATGATAGGAACAGGCACGGGCACCCAATTGCGGCCTTGGATGCCATGAGCTGAGCACTTTGATGAGCCTCCCGATCACCATTCTCCGATGAGATAACACACTCTGAGATGCGAAGGTGTTTCAATCGCCCACCTTTTACCTGCTACGACAAGAAAATTAACCCGGTGGAATATGCAAGCCATTATATTCAGATGATGGCCTTGTACTCCTAGAATGATGGTGTAATGTGTAAAGTATTCTCGTTCAGCCTCGGGCCCGCATCGATGAGATGGTTCAACGGTTTAAGAAAAGGATCCATACACAACTTTAGAGAACTGATCCAGGCGTTTGGGGCTTGGTTTATCACTTGTAGTTGGGTCCCTCAGCTTATTAATGCATTGCTGTTTATGAGGATGGGCAGTGGGGAGACACTCTGATCTTATGCCAATTGGTATTGGGAGTTGTACAATGAGATAGGTGGGGGAAATGAGTAGGTTGTAGTAAGAACATTAAGGCTGGGGCTCCCTTAGGAGTCAGAATTAAGGGAATCCCTGACAATGTGACCCCTCGAGAACATGGATCAACTCATGAGAAGGATTGAAGAGCATAAAAGACTTGAGGATGATAGGCAATAGAGTAAGGGAAAGGTGGAGACCTCACAATTTAGCAGGGACTCGCATTCTGGAGGCTTCCAATAGAGGCCGAGGAAGGAGTCTAGGGCAGTAGAGCCCAACGTTCGAACTAAAGCGGTGAATTTGGTGTTTGAGGAATCAGTTCATGAAATTCTCGAGTGGATAAAGAATGAGTTGTACTTTCGGTGGCCTAGTAAAAAGGGTGGGGACCCATCTAGGAGAAACTAAACCATGTACTACACTTATCATCGAGAGAAGGGGCATACCACTGAACATTGCAAGGTGTTTAAAGATCATTTGGAGCAACTTGTGAAGGCAGGGCATTTGAAGGAATTCATGGTCAAACAGGGAGGTAACGCAACAGGGCAAATGTTGGGGACTTGTGGGAACACACTCCCTCCGCCCTTGGGAATTATTGAAGTTATCCATGTAGCCTTAATCAACATTAGGGCAAGCTGACGTAAGGGGGTTCTCAGTATTACCCCGCAGGCGGGGATGGAGGCCAGTGATCTGCCACAAAAGAGACTGAGGTTAAATATAGAGCCAATTGCTTTTGGGGATGATGATTTGGAAGGGACGTCCTAGCCGCATGATGGCGCGTTAGTCGTGACCTCAAGGATTTTTGTTCTTTTGGGTAAAAAGAGTGTTGGTCGATCAGGAGAGTACGGCTGAGATAATGTATCCCGACCTTTATAAGGGCTTGTGTTTGAAGCAAGAAAACTTCACCAAATATGACACGCCTTTGGTAGGGTTCAAAGAAAGGTAGTGGTGCTCAAAGGGAAAATTTCACTCCCCGTTATGAGCAAAGGGAAGGAAGTGATGGTAAACTTCATAGTGGTCAGTGCTTTCTCTCCCTATACGGCCATCTTAGGTAGGCCATGGATACATGCCATGGGGGTAGTGCCTTCTACACTTTATATGAAAGTTAAGTTTCCGACTGAGGATGGGGTCACCATGGTTGGGGGGATTAGCAAGTTGCTCGACAATGTCTGGTCGTAGCGATCAATCATGAGATCAAACTAAAGGAGCAGGTAAAGCCTGAACCGTTATAGCAATTACTTAAGCCCGCAGTGGACATCAGGGCTAATAGTGCGGAAGAGCTGATACAGGTTCGGATCCTTCCACACGAAGATAGGTATTTTCAGATCAGAAAGAGTCTACCATTGGGAGATCGAGTTGCTGTGCTTTTGGCCTTGGTGAAAAATTTGGATGTATTTGCGTGGAGTCCATACAAGGTGTTTGGTGTTGATCCTTACTTCATTGTTCATTAGTTGAACGTGGATCCAGTTTTCCCGCATGAAAAGCAGAAGCCGAGAAGATCTGCTAAGAAGCATGTGGAGGCCGTGAAGGAAGAGGTAGGAAAGCTAAAACAAGCTGGGGCTATTAAAGAGGTGTTCTTCCCTAAATGGCTATCAAATGCTGTCGTATTTAAGAAGAAAAATGAGAAATGGAGAATGTGTGTGGATTTTACAAATATGAACTGGGCATGTCACACCCCAAACCACAAAGGGTCTAAGGCATGAAAAAGACATCTCAAAGAATCTGTAGATTTTCCTTTTTTGACAATCCAATCCACATAAATCATATCAAAAACCAACATTAAGAATTTTCATAATAATTTCATTGAATATACTCTCAAAGTAAGTCAGAGCTCTAAGCAGTAATTACAAGGACCAATGGCCACAAAAGAATAGAGGTCTGAATAATTAATTACATATCACAGCTTGTCCCATCAGTGGAAATAACATCACAACCACTTTAATATACAAAAGAATGAGTCAAGCCTATTCTAAGATTTACACCATCTACTATACCCATTACAAAAGTTCAGCCTCCATCAGTAGTTAGTCTAACTACTATTAGCCACCAAAAAGCTGTCTCAAAAGACTGCTGCTTACTCTGAAAAGGTTATAAAATAATTGGGATGGGACAGAGCCCAGTAAGTAGCATATTTAATGGGGGTGGGGGGGAATGCAGGTTTCATCTATAATGATAATAATAATAATATGACAAGAATGATTTAATAATGAAATACAAGTTCCTCAAAGTAAGTATCTTGAAACTATACATTATAATCTGTGAGCATTAACAATGTAATTTCCAAAGCCATAATATCTAACATAAGATAAGTTATCACAAATCTACCATACTACCATATAAACCGGTCAGGGGATCCACCCATTCACAACTGGCATGATATTGTCCTCTCTGGTATGCAGACTCTTGGTCCCATGGACAGCAGCCTCACCCATACCCTTAAGGTTTTTCTCTCCCTCCATGGGCAGCAGATAGAGCGCGTCAAATAGGACCTTTCTTGCATGTGGTCTCTTGGCCCCATGGACAGCAGCCTCACCCACACACAATCAAGGAACCTCTTCCCCCCATGGACAGCAGGGAAGAACGCGTCATCCAAAGCAAAAGGGCACTGACCTTGATTTGACTCCATTGTCACAAAGACTACGGAAACCAAATCGGGTGATCACCGGGAAATCACAAATGTCATAGTTTTAAAACAACATAAACTCACAGGTTACATTACTTTGAAACACATAGTTTATATCCAGGTAGTTTCAGAAAAACTTAAATAATCTAACTTCTACAAAGTTTGTAAGGTTTTCAACTTCATTCTTGTCAACAAGATTTTCTATCAATTTCCCAAGTACTAAGACAAGATAAGCATCTTAAATATTCCAATACACCATAGAATCCAAGATTTTCTTATCAAGATTAAATAAAAGATGCTCATTTATCCATATCACAAATTCATGCATTTCCCCAAATGCAATACCAAATATGATGCATTTTCACATATATATATGTATTAAAGTTACGACACAATAGTTTTTAGAAAAGTATAATTTCCATAGGTAGTTTCCAAAAGTGTGTCTAACTCAAAAACATTTATATAACATGGTTATTTTTCAAAATCCCATTAAAAGCTACTTACCTCGCAACCGCAAAATCCTAATTCTCCAAGCTCCAAGGAGATTAGCTAGAACCTAACAATATCAAGTAAACCTATCACAATAAGTATAGAACTTGAAATTGCATCTAGCCACAATTTAGGAATTTGCCAAATAATCACTTAATTAGGCAAGCCTAGTATTTAACCTCATCAATAATAATATATTCCACTTCCCTAGTTTCTCAACAAATGGATTCACAAGGTATAAACTCCAATTTATAGAGTTAACCCATTTAATATCATCTCCAACATTATGACTAGCTTCCATAAAATTTACACTACACCATTAAGAGACCTATGAAAGCAAAATCAATATATCCTCCAAGATAAGAAATTTAGAACTTCCACTAACTCCAAATAAACCCAATGGCAATGGAAAAATTAAATTTACCAACCATCACATGTTATAACTTAAAACCCCTAAATTTTTCCACCATACATAACCATTAAGTAGTCATCAATAGCACAAAATATATACCCATTCATCAAATAATTCCACCAATACAAAACCCATACATAAAACACATAAATATCACTTCCAATACTCATAAATCACATGGGTATCATTATTAAAACTTAGATAAAAATAACCTCAAGCAAAAATGCAAAACCCACAAAAAAAGATGACAAATTTTTACCTCAAAAAAAGGATGTGAAGATGTTTATGGGTTCACAAAAATTTTCCGGTGATCTTGCCGGAAAATGATGGTGGAAATGGTAGTAGTGGTGGTGTGGAAGTGCCGGTGGAGAGGATGAGTGTAGAGAGAAGTGTATGAGAGAAAACAAAGGAAAAATGAAAAGGAAGAGAAGCAGAGACTGAGCCGTCCAAAGAAGAGATAAGAGGGAGTGGGTAGTGGGTAGTGGGGTTAGGTGGGGCTTGGCACGTGGGAACCCAAAATGAAAAATCTGGTCTTGACCCTTTTTTTTTTTTTTTTTTGGTTGACTGGGACGTTACAGGGCATGCCCTAAAGATCCTTTCTCGGTCCTGAAGATTGACCAGCTAGTTGATGCCACATGTGGACACCCGAGGATGAGTTTTCTAGACACATTTCAAGGGTATCATCAAATCACCCTAGACCTCGAGGACCAAGAGAAAATATCCTTTATAACCTCCGAGGGAAACTATCACTACACGGTGATGCCCTTTAGGCCGAAGAACGTAAAGGCCACCTATTGATGAATGGTGACAAGGATTTTCGGGATAAGAATGGGAACACAGTGGAGGTTTATATCGACAATATGGTAGTGAAGAGCAGGAAGGAGGAAGAGCATGTGGTAGACTCCTAAATCCCCAAATATTCACTAACCGGGGGGAAACCTAAATCCGATCTCTTGCCCATGGCCTTTCGCTCAATGGGGGTTAAATATTGTGGGCCCTTTTCCTCGGGCCACTGGCAATAGAAAATTTGTCATTGTCGCAATGGATTACATTACTATATGGGTCGAAACTGAAGCCTTAGCAAATATCCGAGATGTGGATGTAAATAAGTTTGTTTGGAAGAACATTGTAACTAGGTTCGGGGTCCCTGAACACTGATTTCAAAAAACGGATTATAGTTCGAAAGCAAGGCTTGCTGGAAGTCATGCAATGACCTAGGGATCAAGAACCGATATTTTACCTCTACATATCCTCAAAGCAAAAGGCAAGTAGAGGCAACAAATAAAACAATAGTTGTTTGACTTAAGAAAAGGTTGGAAGGAGCTAAAGGAAGATGGGTTACGGAGGTTCCGAACGTGTTATGGGCTTACTGTACAACGCCTAGGAGGTCTACAGGAGAAACGCCTTTTTTAATGACCTATGAAATCGAGGCAATGATCCTCGCGGAAATAGGGCTGTGCAGCATGAGGGTCTTAGACTTTACCCCGGAGAAAAATGACACTAGGCTAGCAGAGGATTTGGACCTACTGGAAGAACGATGAGAAATGACTGGAGTGTGAGACGAAGAAAGTTTGTCGTAGGGGATTTAGTAATGTGAAAAGCGGTGGGAGGTATGAAGGATTTAAGTGCTGAAAAGCTGGCTTCAAACTAGGAGGGCCCATACCGAGTCATCACAGTGGCGAGGGCTGAAGCATATTACCTGGAGGATATGGAGGAGAGACCACTCCCCCGACTTTGGAACATGAGCAATTTGAAGAAGTACAATCATTAGTTGTAACTATAATAATGGATGACTCATGTTGTAAATAAAAAAAATGTAGAACAAATTCAATTTCTTTTCATTAAATTGTGGCAGTTATTCGTTCAGTCACTTTACATATTTTTTATCCAAAGGGATCAAGGACAAAAGCTTAGCCTTGGCCTCACCCCAATCACCAACTAGGTGGAAACCTTAAAGAATTTTTTCTAAGGACAGAAGCCTAGCCTTAGTTTGAACCCAGTCACTGATTAGGTGGAAATCTTAAAGAATTTTTTTCTAAGGACAGAAGCCTAGCCTCGGCCTGACCCCGGTCATCAACTAGGTGGAAACTTCAAAGAATTTTTTTTCTAAGGATAGAAGCCTAGCATCGGCTTGGCCTCAGTCATCGACTAGGTGGAAACCTTAAAGATTTTTTTCTAAGGACAGAAGCTTAACCTCAGCTTGACTCCGGTCACTGACTAGGTGGAAACCTTAAAGAAGTTTTTCTAAGGACAGAAGCCTAGCCTTGGCATGACTCAGGTCACCGACTAAGTGAAAACCTTAAAAGATATTTTCTAAGGATAGAAGCCTAACCTCGGCTTGACCCTGGTCACCGACTAGGTGGAAATCTTAAAGAATTTTTTTTCTAAGGACAGAAGCCTAGCCTCGGCCTGACTTTGGTCACCGACTAGGCGGAAACCTTAAAAAAAAAAAATTCTAAGGACAGAAGCCTAGCCATGGCCTGACCCCAGTCACAGACTAAGTGGAAACCTTAAAAGAATTTTTTCTAAGGACAGAAGTCTAGCCTCAGCCTGACCCAATCACCAACTAGGTGGAAACCTTAAAAAAAAAATTTATTTCTAAGGACAAAAGCCTAGCCTCGGCTTGACCCCAGTCACCGACTAAGTGGAAACCTTAAAGAATTTTTTTTTCTAAGGATAGAAGCCTAGCCTCGGCATGACTTCGATCACCAACTAGGTGAAAACCTTAAAGGATATTTTCTGAGGATAGAAGCCTAGCTCCGACTTGACCCTGGTCACCGACTAAGTTGAACCTTAAAGAATTTTTTCTAAGGACAAAGGATTAACCTTGGTTTGACCCCAATCATCGACTAGTTGAAGACCCTAATTAATTAATCTAAGTTCCAAGTTATCTTTTAGGAGATATTCCAAACATCCCACGGACATCCACAATAATTATTAACGAATTTTCATAATGATATCCAAAAGTCTTAAGAGTGCATTACTCGAATCAAAAGGTCTAGTTATAAAGATATATGCCAATCACTAACACTTGAGATAATTTTTGAAATTGAACTTAAAATTACACGAAAAGATCTTAACCGAGCATACATACTTATAATATTTTCGATTTCAAAATTCAATAACCAAAGTATTATTCAATTCATAAAGCAAATATAGGATGAAGAATAAAATCTAACAAAAAAGAAGAAGAAAAAAGAGGTTAAACATTGCCAAGGACTAACACTTAAGTACAAAAAAAAAAAAAGAAAAAAAAAAAGAGAGAAACTAACAACAACGAACACACAGGAGCAGTATGTTAGATGGGGTATTCACAACTATGGTATGCCACTTTAGTTTAAGGGCAATGTCTTTATCTCGGCAACTCGAGTAGTGTTGCATGTCCTCAGGAAAAAGCAGTGCTTGACGAAGGCTGTTTGCAACCAAGCCCTCCAACTTGCTTTCCAAGTTTAGACAGAAGAGTCGTTGGGGAGAGGTTTGTCCCCCAACATAAAGGTGCTATGCCACCTTGAGGAAGAGGATGCAGAAGTGGAGGCCACGTTGGACTCAATGACCATTGGTTACTCAGTAGGTCTTGTTTTTGAAGTAGTGTCCCTGACTGGTGGAGTCACCATGGTAGTAGTGATTGGAGAAAGGGTGTGCTTGGTAGGAGGAATGTCAGATCCCATGGAGGGTTCGGCCTCTTTCTACGAGTACAGGGTGCAGGGGTTGACGTTTGTTAAGAAGCCTACTAGGGGGGCTGATTAACCTAGCGGGTTGGGCACTCGGGAACTAGCGCCCGAGGTTCATGTTGTGCCATTGAACCATGTCGTCGTTTGGCTCAACAACAACAGGATCTTCAACAGGAATGTATTTGGCTCTGCCAAGGAAGACTAAGTCTGCCGAACTGTCTTGGGCTGGCACTAAAGAGCCTTCTCTTACCAACTAAGGTCGTCTTTACCGAGCTTCACCTACGGTAAGGCCCTTTGATAGAATCCGGACAGACGAACGTTGATATAAGATAGTAAGGGGCTGCCGACTGTTAGAGCAAGTCCCGGATCTTGATAGCTAGTATAAGAGGGAATGTAGCCGAGGATCGGGTGTTATGCCTTGAGATGCCAGTCAAAATGCATAAAAATCTCCAAAAGCAAAATGAAGTTCAAGTCCCTTACGTGAAAGACGTTGAGGTCCGGTTTGAAGCGCTTGGAGATTGCATAGTAAATCTTTTGTGCTAAATAATAAATGAAGCAGAGCAATAGAAACAATATATATATATATATATATATATATATGATAATAATAAATAATAATAGTAAATCTAATGAAATGTATGCAAGAAGGGGATAGGGGGAGGCAGGACCGAGGCAATCAATCCTACACTATGTGTGCTCGAGAAGTAAGAGTACCGACCAATTTACCGGCGTGATGTTGGGCACGTGAGTTCACTCGCGGGCCAGTTACCAGCCACTTTTACAAACTCCCCTGCGGAGTTGCTATTGGATTAGGGAGACACAATAATAACCTTACCGTGGGGTCGTGAATATCTAGGTAATTACCGGTTTTGAGGCCACTGCAGATACTATACATGAAGTTAATGTCATGATGGTTGAGCCCTAGATTGTACATGTTATTTAAGCGAATCACACTATTAATTAACTACCCTGTAGATATTAGAGAGACACTGGTTGGGGCTGATGCTGTAGAAACTAAGGGTCCTAAGCAATATGGGGTCCATAAGAAATCTAACCTCACCCTTAAGGATTGACAAAAGGGGGAAGAAAACTACCCTAGGAAGCCTATCATTCTCAATATTTCCCTCAGGGAAAAACTTGATATAAACATCTTGGGGGATGTTGAACCTCACCCTAAAGGCTGTTAGGGCAGCCTTAGTCCTAAGAAGGCGTGCAAAACCCATTTTTGAGGGTGACTAAAAGAAAAACTATGAGGAATAAGGGAGGGGTTAGAGGACTTACAGTGATACCCTTTTCATTTGGAAGAGTGATTTTGAGAGGGAGGCTTGGGAGGACAAGACAAATGAGGATTGAGAGGAGGAAACGAAATAAAAAATCAAGCCAAGGGAGGTTAGGGCGTATTTATAGGGAGAGAGCCTTTAAATTCTTTTGGAGGGAAAAATTAATAACTTCCCCTAGTTATCCGTTACATGTGTGTCTCGGTATACGAAATGGCAGCGAATCCTGACCATTCGATGTGAAAGCTGTCATTCCACGTGCAAGGAATACATACAGACCTATCCATCACATTTATTGATTGACGGTTGGTTTTTCGTAAGAAGGATCAATGCACCGAGGAATCCATCCACCGACGTGCAGTCTTAATCCTGACCATCCCTCCACCAATAGGTAAAGGTTAACCTTGATCCCGTCCCCACAACATGGGAATGGAATCGTGGGGGGTTATTGTACGGGCATGATATAGGGGCCTAGTCCATTATATGAACATGATATAGAGGCCTAGCCCATTATACGGGCGTGATATAGAGGCCCAACCCATCAATTTCAATATACTGAGAACCTTGAGGCCAATAACAAGTAGTAGGACACACCGGTCTAGAAATTTGTTACATATCAGGGATAGGACTGTTCGAAAACGGTAGTGCCTTAGGGGAAATTGCCTACTAAGAACTAATTGGCAGCTATAGATACCGCATTTTGTACCCTTTACGACTCGGGCCCCTATTCACCAATGATGTCCAAACTTTAAGGCCCAAGGCCAGTTTAGAGCCCAATCAGATATCAAATTGACTTGATGAGTTCTAAAATGGAAAATATAACCTTTTAAATGAACAATAATCTATTTTTGGAAATAAAATTACCAAAGTGGCCCTTGGCCCATGTACATGGGCAGCAGCTTACGTATGTGGGCCAAAGCATGTGTATGCAGCCACACTTTTGCGTACTCAGCTGGGGTTTCAAAGATAGAAAAAAGACAAGTTTTCAGTAATAATGACTGAAGTTTGGAATGAATCCCATATCATCTGGGAGCTGTTTCAAACCCCATTTTTCCACTATGTAAAGCCTTACATAGTATATTTTCAAAATACACAGAAATCCCACAGGAAAAATACAAGATTCACTAGAAAATAGTGAGTCAAAAGGGAGTTTTTTTACAAAACACCCTCAGGTCAATTTTGTTTGATTAGAACCTTTTCTGGCCCCAGTCCTTTTAGTTTAACGTTGCTAATCACATTTATATTGAATTGTGATAGATTTTATAAGGTTGAATTTAATCAACTATCTTATTGGCTTTATTCCGTGCAAATTTGCTTGTATTTTAGCACTTAGAAACCCTGTATTTAGGTGGGATTCATGTAAGGGTAGTGTATGAGAGAGTGTGAAGAAATGTTTCTCATTGTGCAAAGAAGCAGGGACTCGCGACTGGAACTCGCGGGTGGCTCGCGGGTGGCAAGCCGCCAGAAGAAGGTCACGTGTTAAGCATGCGAGAAGCTGAAGCGTTATGCCAGCTGGTGCACTACAGGACAAAATATCCAGACTGGCAATGCAGTTAACTCGCGGCTTGGACTCGTGACTCAGTCAAGTCGTGAGGCCAAGTCACCAGCCAGCCCTATTTGGGAAAAACCGTCTCTTCGTATTCCAAACACACACCACTATATATAGACCCTTATACCCATGAAATGTAGAGAGTTTCCAGAGAGAATTTTGAGAGAGAAACCGTAGAGAAAAACAAGATTAATTCATCCACAATCTTCATCTAAGAGACTCTTAAAATTCCTCTACTCTCTTACTCTCCATTGATACATCTTTGAGAGGTTTTTGACCAAATCCTTTTCTCACCACACCCACGTCTGTGAGAAGGTCTCTTGGTGCTTAGGGAAGCAGTTTGAAAGGGACCAATGGTTATTGGTTGATGCTATGGGCTATAGCGGAATTCGGTAAGCTAGAGAAGAAAAAGGTTCGGCGCAACCTCATTGGAGCAAGAAGCTTGGAGGGCTTAGGTACCTGGGTAGATTAGGCTTGGAGGGTCTATTGCTGTTCATGTATCCCAACTACATTTTCTAGTGGATTATTTACTGCTTGGAGGGCGGTGGAGAGGTTTTTACGCCGAAGGCTTCGGTTTCCTTTTCGATAACACATCGCTGTGTTGTCTTTGTGTTTGCATCTCTCTTCCCTTAATCTTTACCATTTAAATTCTACTGTGGATGTGATTTTAAATTGGTTTAAATTCATGACACCTCTTGACTCAAAGACTTACACAGACATTTTTGAAAAGGCTCCTCCCATTGTGGAACGAATAGTAAAATTTGATACTTTGGGGACAACATTTATCCCTAGGATTTTTGAATTAAGAGATTAGGTTGATTTGTTTGGGAATTTTGAAGATCCAGTTGAGGAATTGGTTAAGGAATTCTACTCCAATGCTAGATACACTGGGGTAGAGTTGAAATGTTGGGTACGAGGAACGGAATTCTCCATCAATCCAGACTACATTGCAAAGGTTCTTCATGTCACAAGACCAGCAAGTGTGGACACCACTCCATATGATTGCAGAGTACTCAAGGCTCAAGACATTCTTCAAGTTCTTGGAACTGGTCATGAAGTTGTTAGCAAGGGAACCTCTATAGGCACTAGACAGTTTTACCCTGAACTGACGACTCTGAAGTTGATCATGTTCTCCAACCTATACCCATTGTCTAACACTACCTTCATCAATCTTGGAAGAGCACAATTTCTCTGTGATCTCATTAACGGTGTACCGATTGATATCTATGCCCACATATTTCAGACCATTGGGAAAGCAACAGCTCGATCAGCAACCCGAACTTGCCTTCCTTTTTGCAGTCTCTTCATGAAGATTTTAGTGTGTGAAGGCGTTTGTACACCGTCAGGTGGAAAGATTATATCGCGTTCTAGACTAATATCTATGATGACTCTCCAGGCAAGCAAGAGTCATTCTTCTAAAACACCTAAGAGTGAGCCATCCACTTATGAAACTCCAACTATTCATGCTCTAGTTACACCTGTGCTATCAATTGGCACTCCATTTGTTCCCCTTGGTTTTCAAACACCCAAGCAAAGTTACTTCATTGAAAATGTCCTTCATCGGATTTCTGATTTGGAACGGCTTCTTCACTCCATCAACAACCAAACTCAAATGCATCTAACAACTATTGAGACACAACTGAATGCTATGCAGCAGAAGCTGCAAGAAAGCCTTTAGCTATTCGTGCCAAAAAGGGGGAGACCAGTACATAGTAAGGGGGAGAGTAGCACAAGAATGAGAAGAAGTGTGCATATTGAAAGGGGGAGTTGTGTGCTCACACAGATATATATATATATACTTGTCTTGGCTATAGATAATCTGTTTGCTAGTTTTTATAAAACTCCAGTATGGTTTTTAATAGTCTTGGGAAAATTTGTGTTTCACTGGTATATATTTAATTATGATGATTATTCAGTATTTTTTTTTAGTTTATGTTTGTACCTGGTACCTTTGTAGGTTTTTAAGGTTATTAGTTTATTTTTGTACCTGTTGCTTTTGTAAGCTTTTAAGGTTTTTAGGTCTTTGTACCCATGCTATGTAGCTTTTGTACTTGATGGTAAATGTCATGCATTTTTTCTTTCAGTACGCCACTCTTGTGCCCTTGTAAGATCTTACTCCTAGATGCATATACGTTTTATGCATTGGTTGAGTGTTAGACATGCAAATGATACTCTGCAATTGAGTTTATTTGCTTGCATGTCCGGATGTTCATTCTTTGAGAGAATGAGCATTGGGATCACTATTGTATAGTGATTGGATGTTTGGTCAAGCCATGGTCTATTGCTTTATTCCATTTTGCTTGATCGCATTATGCTTGCTCCATTTGCATTACAAGTTTTCTGCATACAATGATCAGATTGTGTTGTTGTCTTTCAGGAGATACTTGTTCTTATGGTTCAAGAGCTTCACAGATTCTAGAGTTAGGTGTGAGTGAGTTTTCCAACTGTTCCCAACTCACGCGTTAAGTCTAGAGTTTGTTGTAGAGTTTTGTCACGGATTTGCCAAAGGGGGAGATTGTAAGGTTGAATTTAATCAACCATCTTGTTGGCTTTATTCTGTGCCAATTTGCTTGTATTTTAGCACTTAGAAACCCTGTATTTAGATGGGATTCATGTAAGGGTAGTGTGTGAGAGAGTGTGAAGAAATATTCCTAATTATGCAAAGAAGCAGGGACTCGCGACTGGAACTCGCGGGTGGCTCGCGGGTGGCAAGTTGCCAGAAGAGGATCACATGTTAAGCATGCGGGAAGCTGAAGCGTTATGCCAGCTGGTGCACTACAGGAAAAAATATCCAGACTAGCAATGCAATTAACTCGCAGCTTGAACTCGCAACTCAGTCAAGTCGCGAGGCCAAGCTGCCAGCCAGCCCTATTTGGGAAAAACTGTCTCTTCGTATTCCAAACACACACCACTATATATAGACTCTTATACCCACGAAATGTAGAGAGCTTTCAGAGAGAATTTTGAGAGAGAAACCCTAGAGAAAAACAAGATTGATTCATCCACAATCTTCATCTAAGAGATTCTTCAAATTCCTCTACTCTCTTCCTCTCCATTGATACATCCTTGAGAGGTTCTTGATCAAATCCTTTTCTCACCACACTCACGTTTGTGAGAAGGTCTTTTGGTGCTTAGGGAAGCAGTTTGGAAGGGACCAATGGTTATTGGTTGATGCTATAGGCTATAGCGAAATTCGGTAAGTTAGAGAAGAAAAAGGTTCGACGCAATCTCGTTGGAGCAAGAAGCTTGGAGGGTTTAGGTACCTAGGTAGATTAGGCTTGGAGGGTCTATTGCTGTTCATGTACCCCAACTACATTTTCTAGTGGATTATTTACTGCTTAGAGGGCGA
Source organism: Quercus ilex subsp. ballota (assembly GCA_032727855.1). Lineage (NCBI taxonomy): Eukaryota > Viridiplantae > Streptophyta > Magnoliopsida > Fagales > Fagaceae > Quercus > Quercus ilex. Next base: position 27,729,635 of record CM064917.1, read on the forward strand.
CGGAGAGGTTTTACGCCGGGGGCTTCGGTTTCCTCTTCGATAACACATCGCTGTGTTGTCTTTGTGTTTGCATCTCTCTTCTCTTAATCTTTACCATTTAAATTCTGCTGTGGATGTGATTTTAAATTAGTTTAGATTGTTTATCAATTCTGTCATTGGCTTATGTTCATGTTCTGCACATCTATTGTTTGATTATAAACTTGAATTGATATTTTGTAATTTGGGGGTCTAAATGTTCATAGTGTTTTCAACGCTATTTGAACTCTTAGATTTGACTGAGGGGAACGGTTAAAATCAGCTTATAAAGCTTCTCATTTGAGGTATTGAGTCTAACTCTTTCTTTTCATTCATTTTTCTTTTCTGTATTTGTTTTCAGTTTTAATCTTGTTTGTTTGCTTTATTTATGCTTATATATATATATATATATATATATGTTCTTTTAGGTTAGTTTTATAGTTTTCTTTTTATCCTTAGCATGTTTTGTTGTTAAAATTAGGGTTTTTATTTGTGCTTTATTTTTCTACTTTACTGTTTCTGGGTTAGGGTTTTGAGCAGAGCTGCACACACATGCCTTATGCATGCATAAGTGGGCCTTCTCCTATGTACGCAACCTTCGGTATGTGTACGCAGGCCGTGTCTAGAAGCCCTAGTTTAGTCTTTTACTTCTGTCTCATTTCATTTTCTTATCTCACATGTTCCTGTTTAAGTTTATTTTTATGTATATATGTATCTGATGCCTTTGTTTCACATGTTTTATTGTTATTTACCTTTGATATGCTAGATTAGGGTTTCATCTTTTGTTTCTTAGTTTGATACCATGAACATGCATTCACATGCCTAAGCATGATGCCATAGGTGCTGAGTTGCTGCAAGGTGAGTAAAGGTAAGTCATACATTGACATTCACATGCATATGTGTTGTTATGTTTTGTTTGATGAACATGTACATGTGTTTTTGTGTTGCGTTTTGTGTTTAATTGATAAATGATGTACTTGATACCACGATTAAGTTGCTACCTTATATATATGTCATGATAGGGTTTTCACATGTTAGATGAATGCTAGAGTTGTGTATGTGTGGATTGGTTTCTTATGCTTTATAAATGGATATGTATGTGTTTTGGGATGATGATGCCATGTTGTATGCTACTGTGTGTGTGAGTTTAGGATATAAGTGTTGAACATGATTTTATCAAGTTTAAGACATAAGACACAATGATAGGAGGTCAGCCTTAGGGTTGGGCGTTCTTGGGTGCTTAAAACTTTCCCAAGAACGAACCTAAACTCCAAACCCATATCTTTGGTAGTAAGATCAATGGTCCTTCCTTGAAAGGACGCTATATTCATGGTTCCTAGGCCATTGCAAAATTAGGTGGCAACTTCTTCGTTGTGTCCACAGCAGCAGGTGCAAGTTTCAAGACAGTTGCATTTGTCTTAAGAAGTGGGACCTATTTGGTCAGGAATATATCCTAGAAGGAGCCCTACCTACCTAAAAAGCCTCCCCATCATCATGACAACTCCACTAAAGGAAGTCTATAAATAAGAGTTGAAGGATGGGTATAATGGGTTGGAAAAAATTTAGGGTGAGAGATACACACGAGAGAAAATTGTGAGGAACAACAAAAGAGGAGTAACTCTCCATCAAGCCTCGGACTCCTCGGGGGATACACAAAAAAGGGTAGGAAGATACGGGCTGGACCATAAACTCTTTCATTTGGGTCGTTAGCTTGGCCTTAGGAGGTTTTTCCATTGTAGGAATCTCATTACCCACTTCATATAAGTAAATTGAGAGTCTGACCTCAGGGCTAACCATTCACATTGGGTAACAGGCCTGCACAATTTGTTAAATAAATTATTATGAAAAAAATTATAAAATTATTTATAAAAAATGAAAAAATTTTCAAAGCCAACAACTTTCACTCTTTTTATGTTTATTTTTCTCCTTAAAAAAAAATCAAACAAACAATTAACTTTTTGGTCAATATTAAATGAGAACGGGTTTGAATTCTTTTTTGTGTCCACTTTCTTGATTGATTAAAATGAGTAGATGTTCCATTCATTAATGTCAACATAATAATAATAATAATAATAATAATAATAGTAATATAAAAAAATGTTTATACAAATAATCCAAATTTCAAAAATTGATACACACATTTACAAATCAGCAAGCTTATTTGCAAATTATAACAATTGCAGACACAACTCAATAGAACTAAAGCTGATAAATTGCTGAGACTCGCAACAATTGAGGCAAAATACACAATAGGACTATTTAGCTACAATACAATGGAAAGTACCGTTGCATTAGAGAACAATTGAAGGGGGAATTCCCATTCGAAAATGCAAATTAAAGCTGTGAACCAACAAACAACTTCCTCCCAACAAAAAGCAATTGCAACAACTTCATCCTCACTTATTCCTTCATTGTCTTTGGAAATAATGAGCTCATTAGCATTGGTTGTCCAGCATCCTGATCGTCCTCTCAAGCCAAAACCCAAGACGTAGGTCACGTGTAAACTCGGTTACAACAACCACAAAAAATGATAGAAAAAAAATCTAACTGTCAATAGATTTATTCAAAGAATTGTGTACGCAAATATATATTATACATTTCAATAACCTTGAGTTAACAGATCTTTAGATAATATAAATTTAACAAAAGAATTTTACCAAGATATATCAGTCAGAGGCTTGTTTGGGATGTAAATAAGATTTGAGATTTTAAATGTTTCTTTAGATATTTTAGCAATTTCGTTAAGAAAATCAGCAAGATACAAAATTTTGATAGCAGAGACATAACATCATCACATTTGAAACAACAAAGCCTACAAACTCAATCTAGAGAACTAAGCTATATCAGCTTTACGAATCACATACTTGAAACAACAAAGCCTATCGACCCAGTCTAGACAACTAAGCCATTTATATTAGCTTTAAAACGCATCCAATAGCTAAGAGTCTGTAACAAACCAAAAGATCGTTGAGCAACAAAGTCAAAAAACTCAATCTATACATCTGAAACAGAAGTAAGTGCCACAACATTGAATCAACAACATAACTGAGAAATATACACAAAGCACATAATCATTGATATACATATGTGTGTGTGTATTAAAAAGGAACATATTAAGTCTATAGGCTTCAACTTCCCAGTCTCATTCAAACTCCTCCGTAATATACCATAACAAATGAACATATATGAGTGGCAGTTTCAACTAATTTCAGAATAAGCTTATTCAAATGGTTCAACCATTCAGCTAATTCATGAGTCTCATTCAAACTCCTCTGCAATATATATAACAAGTGAACATATATGAGTGGCAGTTTCAGCTAATTTCAAAATAAGCTTATTCAAGTGGTGCATACCCTTTAAGCTAATTTATGAGTGGTAGATATCAGTGTCAAAATACATTGGAGCAAATTAAGGTGCACATGGTGAAAATAATTATCTAATTTTGACCCCATGACCTAATAACAGAATTAATGATCACTTGAACCAATTTAAGTAGTAACAGTTTACAAAACATAATGATGAAGCAATCACAAGAGTATCACCACAGTACAAAAGTAGTAATATATATAGTTAAAAGAATCAATTGTAAGGACTCGGTGACAAAATGGAGGATCTCTTGAACAACTCAAATTAGACTTGTTAAGATGCTCATTGAGGCTCATTCATTAACTACATGAACAATCTTGAAGTTAAGTTGAAGCTTGATTAATTAATGAACCAAACTTGAACAAAGCAAAGCTTGGCTCAATATGTTCCTAAACACCAAAGATAATACCCTATATGGCTAATATGTCTAACTTCAAAGAAATTTGTATTCAAAAAATGAATTTATATTATGTTTTGGAAATTATTGCTGTTGTACATAAATTAATCGGTAAATTTTTTATATAGAGTTTGTTGGCTATTTTACACTAACAAAGGTAAAAAGCATAGGTTTCTTAAAGCGTACTACCATTAGGTACAACTACATTATTCTCAAAAAAAAAAAAAAAAAAAAGGTACAACTACATAGTGCCTGTTAGCTATTAGCTTTGCTACAGCTCAAGCGCTCACCTCCACCCATTTTTATAGGAGGAATGTCAATTGACCTATTAATGAAATGAACTTGATTCTTCTAGGATCTAGGGAATCTATATGGGGCTTGTCAACTGACATTTACAGGGGTATTTTTGGTTGCTGCTTTGGTAATTGTCATGGGTTTGAGAAATTTTGTACAAGGGATTAATACATGCAAAACAAGAATTCTAAGTTGAACTATTAAAAGCAAGCGTCACAGTTTAATCCTATTTAACAATTTATCACGGGACAAAAAGAAGATGGAGATCGTTCTAGCGGTGAAATTTTTTACACAGCGGTCATTGAACATCGAAGCAGTGGCGAGAACGTTCCATCCAATATGGCGTACACAAAGTAAGTTTGAGGTCAGTGATGCTGGGAACAATGTACTCCTGATAGCTTTCAATCTAGAAGTTGACGCGGAAAAGGTACTGCAAGGTGAACCGTGGGCTTTCGATAGGCACTTAGTTGCATTACATGGTATGATGGTTCAACCCCGGCCCAAGAGCTTATCTTCAATACAACTTCATTCTGGGTTCAAATACACAACCTACCATACAATCTCCTAACCATTGAGGCGGCTTTCAATATAAGGATGTATCCGATATGCGGGGAGGCAATTTCATGAGAGTAAGAGTTGCGGTGGATATTACAAAACCCCTATGCCGTTGTAGAAAGGTAACATGGGATCAAACGGATAAGGGTTGGTTCTCCTTTATGTATGAGTGTCTTCCGAATATATGCTACTGGTGTGGCCATTTATCCCATGATGATATGGATTGTATCTTATGGCTTAGTAGCAAGGGTACCTTAACACTGGAGGATCAATAGTTTGGCTCATGGATTAGGGCTCCACAATTTAATCTGGCGAGAAAGCTTGTCATTGAGGTGCAAGGTTTTGAGAGCCAAGGGGCCCAACATAGCGTGTTCAACAGAAGTAACTGGAAACCACCTAGTAGTTCCACTAATTTTTTGAGCATCTCTACAACGATAGAGCTAGTGGAATCTAGGCAACCTGAAATTCAGGCGGCCACGTATATGGAGGCCGAAGAATGTGGTGGTGGGGTAGCTGACAATGCCGACCATTTTGACGGCGGCAAAGCTGGGGAGCAAAAACAAAACCCGAATTTTGAGGCGGTTATTCGAGATACTGACGAGGCCATTAACTCTGTCCCTGTGATTGCAATTTCAAATAAAAACCGTCCTAAAACATCATTATTGGTGGATAGTAACGTGTTGGAATCCAAACAACATGCAGTTGGGCCTAATGATACAGAATTGATAATTAAAGACTCGGAGGATCAAAAGGTTGGTGCATCTACGATGGTAATGGATAGTATGGTTATTACGGCAATCAAATTCATAGTTGGCAACAATAAAATCAAAATTTGAAAGCTGGCAAAGGTGGGTCCAATAGGGGGCGGGAAAAGAGCAAAAATATTAATAATTCCCCACGTGTTTCACAAGAAAAACAGCTTGGCCAGAGTGTGGAAGCTACAAATGTGGGCCAAATCATTCCGAGCCGAGGTACGTGGTCCAGAGCAGCATCTAGGCCCATTTACCAAAGCATGGGGAAGGATCCATTAGTGACCAAAGGCCCAAAGAGGAAGAGCAGTGCAACTAGGGTAGTACATCCAGATGACTTGAGAAAGGAAAAGAAACGAAAGGTAGAGGAAGAAACAAAAGCGCTTAGTTTTTTTATTGCAACACGCTTAAGATCGACAGAGGTTGTTGAGCAACCCTGCCAGGTCCAATGAATCTTATATGCTAGAACTGTCGGGGGCTTGGGAACCTTCGGACAGTTAAAGCCTTAGAGAAGGTGGTTAAAAAAAAAAGTTCCCACAATTGTCTTCTTAATGGAGACAAAGTCAAATAGAGATTGGATGAGAAAGATTCAAGATAGATGCGAGCTAAAACATGGTCTGATAGTTCCAAGTGATGGAAAGAGTGGTGGATTAGCCATGCTATGGCAGGAAGGTATTAAAGTTGAGGCTCAAATGTTTTCTCAAACGCATATTGATGCCTTGGTGGATAGTGGTGTAGAGGTGGGGTGGTGGCACCTTACCGGATTTTATGGGAACCCAGACACGGGGAAGAGGACTAAATTTTGGGCAAGGCTAAAACAACTAAAAGGTACGTCAACCTTACCTTGGCTTACAATTAGGGATTTCTATGAAATCACAATTTGTCTAAGAAAGAGGGTGGGAGTGCCAGAACAAGACAACAAATGTAGAACTTCGTTGAGGCCATTAATTTTTGTGGATTACGGGATGTTGGGTACATTGGTCAGAAGTTTACATGGTTGTATCAAAAGGCTGACGATACACGGATCTGAGAAAGACTAGATAAGGCATTGGCAACATCTTACTGGCTAGCTCTCTTTCCTATGGCTATACTCTATCACCTTATGTCCTTTGCTTCTGACCATTCACCTCTGGTTTTTCAAATGGTGAATAAAAATCAGAAAAAGAGGGCAAAGAAGTTGTTTCGATTCGAGTTGATATGGCTAAAGGACCAAAGATGCAGCATGGTTGTTACTAAAGCATGGGAGGAAGGATTGTCAACAAGATCAAATTACGTGCTTGGAAACTGCATTGAGAAATGCCGGACCAGGTTAGATATTTGGAACAAGACCGAATGTGATCATGTGGGTAAGACAATATCTGAACTGCAAAATTGACTTGAATGGCTTGAGCTTCAACCCTCATCTCTGGACATTATACAGTGTATGCAAAGCACAAGGTGTTGGAAAAATATAGTTTGTATTGCATACAAAACATACGCTGTGAAAAATTAATGGATCTACTTCATTCGCAATTAATAACATGTACTATGTAAATTTCAGAATATAAGAATGAAAGAGTGTACTTGGTGCGGTGAAATTCAAAAATATTAAAAGTACTTGGGAAAACTTTTAATCTTCACTCCAATTCCACTTGTGTCCAAGAAGTGTGGTCTCTCAATCAGTTTATATGTATGTATTCAAGGGAGAATAAGAGAGTGGCTTACACTCACATACACACCATTTCATTCTTTTACAAAATTTTGTATGTTTCTCTCCTTATAACTAATTATCTAATTGGGCTAGCCTTTTGGTCCATTCTAATTGAGTTTTAGTATGTGCCTTGGAGTGGGACCAAAAGGGAACAAATAAAACACTAGCTCTAATGGTTTTTGGGCTTTTCTGTCAACTTTTGACAAGCCCAAAATTACCATTAATTATATTTAATACTACTATATAAATATAATTGCACTCTAGGTCTTATTAATAAATTATATCTCAAGACTTTATTATACATACAACCCCTTCATAAAATATTTGTAGCAATACAAAGTCATGAATATTGATTGCCACTTTGAAGATTACTACATCTTAATCCTTGAGTACCCGGTTTAATCCTTTAAATTATTCATCATATATTTATGAAATCCAATTTCATAAATATATACTTTAGTAACTCCTTATTAAAGTGGTTAGGCCTAACACTCTGAATAATCAAACCCATTAAACTTATCTCAAGAGAATATTTTATATCTCGGTTGAGAGATTATTAATTTCATCTTGAAAATATATGTTCTTTCAACACTAAATGTGACTGCCCAGCATACTAAGATTTTGATCGTAACTTTAGATCTCACTCCTGATATATCAAAGCAACCTACACCTTATGATCAAGTTCATTATTCTCTCAGGATTAAGAGTTGATGTAAATAAAATTCGTGAGATTTATTATTCATTTGACAGTGTAGACACTTGATTTTGCACTCATGATTTAATCAAGGTGAATGACTTGAACGACCATCCATGCACCCCAAAGATCATGATTGCATTACATGCATCAATTTGTTCTTACATTACATGCATTAATTTGTTTTTGCATTACATGTATCAATTCATTCATTGCATATCATAAAAATGATCTTGAGATTCTAATGGTCACTACGGTGTGTCCGGTTTCTAAATCAAACCATTGAATGATACCACATGATCAAGTTTGCACGGTCAGCATGCATTATGTTTAGATAGAGTCAACCACACACAACACATAAAGTTATATCTCCCCGACATTTCTTGCATTCAAATACAAGAGTAGGTGAATTAATTAATTCCGAATATGCAAGCTGGAATTCATTGGTCATTGATGCATTGTTTTATACACAAGAAGCAGATGTGATCAAGAGCCTACCCTTAAGCTCTCGACTCTTACAAGATGAGCTAATTTGGGCTGTGTCACCAAATGGATCCTTTAGCGTGCATAGCGTTTACATGTTAGCTGTGAAATGCTCTCATCCTGCTAACATGGGTGCGAGCTCGGATAACAACCAGGTTCGGTGCTTTTGGAGAAAAATGTGGAGCCTCCTAGTACCACATAAGATCAGACACTTTGTTTGGAGATCTTGTAGAGATATTCTACCTACTGTTAGGACATATGTGTTTCACTTGTTAAGAATATATGTCATTCTTTTATGTAATTGGCTAATCCTTTAACAAAACGCACTTTACTTGTAATTGGGTAGATCTAGGTGTTCTTAATACTTCAAGAAACTGTGTTTTAAGATCAAGTGTTGAAGTCATCAAATCTATCCAAAAAACAAGCTAAGAAGTGCAAGTTTATTAAAGCTCGACAGCTAGCATATGTTGAAATTTAAGAAGTTGTTCAGCCCGTGTGCTCAACAGCTGCTCGACAGCTGCTATCTGTCGAGGTTTAAGAAAGAAACAGAAATTCTGATTTGTTTTCTTGGGATCCGTGAATATGTCTTTGGGCCTTCTTTTCTCCTAATCCTAGATATATAAAAGGATTATTTTAAGGGTTGTCAAAGAGTACACAAGTTGCACAAGTTTTGAGAAAAGTTTGCTCAAGCAAATTGTGACTGGAGATGAAGTTTTGCCCTAGTTCATCATTTTTGAAGAAGTTGCTGTGTATGTGCACCACTGAGTTTTGTGACCAAGCATCTTCTTGACCTTCATCGTGGATGAACTAAAGAACTTTGTAGCCAACAATCTTTTCTAGTTGGTAATTGAAGTCACGTACTAGGATCCGCGCAATTGGTTAGTCACGTACTTAGGAGCCGTGCATCAAAAGGAGAAATTGTCGCTACAAAACAAGTCCAATTGGGTATTGAGGTAAGGGTTCAACTGTAGGTTGGTATAAGGTACTGGGATTCCTTTACTTGTAACTGCTTGTTGTGATAATAGTCGAATTTTAGAAGTGGTGACTTGAAAATCACCCGGTGGGGTTTTTGCCGTGTAGGTTTTCCCCATTCGTAAACAAATTACCATGTCAATTTAATTTTCACTGCATACTTAGTTTAGTTGGTGATTTGTTTGTGCTACCATGTGCTTTGCATGTTAATTAACTTAATTAATTAACTTGGCTAAATTAATTGGTTAATTTATCACAAGGGGTCAATACGCATTTGGCCTATCACCTACAAAGACCAACCTCATGAGACAGAAGGTATTGCAGGACGATATATGCAATGAGTGCAGAAATGAGGAAGAGACGCCTAGTCATGTCCTCTGGAACTGTCAAAAGGCTCGGGATGGGAATGCTCAAAGGTGGCTTCATTTGGCTTGTCTAACAGCGTTTCTTTCCATGATTTTCTATGGCAAATGCTAATGCATGATAGAGTGGAGGAAGACAAAGTAGCTAAGGTAGTAACTATTGCTTGGGCTCTGTGGTGTAACCGAAATGAGGTGCAAAATGGAGGCAAACTGAAATCAAGGACAGAGTTGGTTAACTAGGCAGCCATATATTTGGATGATGTACACCGAAGCTATTGAGGCCACATGCAAGCAAGCACCAACAGTCGAATTTCAAAGCTCCTAGTCACCCCCATCGGCAAACTTGTTCAAAGTTAATGTCGATGGGGCAGTGTTCTCAACGCAAAAGGTCGTGGGTATTAGGGTTATTATCCAAGATGGTGAAGGTAGAGTGGAGGCAGATATAAGTAAGAAGATTTTCGCCCCATTGGATGTTGTGGAGGTAGAAGCAAAAGCACTTGAAGCGGGTCTCCTCTTTGCCAAGGACATAGGCATTCAGGACCTCATCCTTGAGGGTGACTCCATTATCGTACACAGAGCTCTCTGTGAAATGTCCACCCCTCCATCCTCAGTGGAACCAGTTATTAAGGGCATGCATGCCATCTGCAAGGATTTACGCCATGTCGAATTTTCTCATGTACGTAGATAGGGTAACAGACTAGCCCATTTACTAGCTAAACATGCTTTAGGCATTGTTGATTTCATTGTGTGGGCTAAAGAGAACCCTTGCCTCCTTGAGCAAGCTCTTATCCATGATGTACTTTCCTTTTCGCATCATTAATAAAATTTCAATCTTCATATCAAAAAAAAAAAAAAAAAACTTGCAATAGCTCCATTAAAAGCAAGCAAGACCTGTAATTCACTTTTTGAAAAATAAAAATAAAAATCAAAACGCAACTACAAGTATTTGCTCACACTCAAAAATGAAAAATACATTTCTATTCATTCTTCCAAGCATACAAAAGCAGTAAAACTATTTCTTGATTAAACACAACAGCTAAATAAAATCCCTCCATGGGCTCTAGCCCATAATCACATTTAGCATTAATTAAGTCCCAGCAAATCTCAAATTTACTACCGCTTACAATACAACCCAATAACATTGTTAAGCACTATCTCTTCACTGAATCAAAAACATTGTTAAGCACTGAGCTGACGAATCGCAATGCAAAAGAATGTTTTTAAAAATCATATGGATAATCTTGTTAAGCAATATCGGTCCATCTCTATCACCATTCACCATTGTTAAACCAATATCAATGTTTTTAAAATCATATGGACAATTTTTTTCATTTTTTAAAAGAATATGGACAATATAAGAAGCTTAAAAATCATTTGTACATATTGAATATGAAAACATAAAAAACCAGTAACATGTTATATGAAATTTTTAGCGCATGGGATATTGACTTATAATAACCAACCAACAACATAAAGTGCTTTAGAAAAAAATTTCAAGCTTATAAGTGACAGAAATACCTAAACTCCACAAATAGAGACTCTAACTTCACCATCAAAACTATTAAGTTTGCATAAATTTCATTAATAGGACAAGAATAAGAATGATGATATCATTGGTAAAATGCTATGTGCCATTGTTAGTTATTAGGGTTATAGGTATGAGATACCACACTAAATCATTGTCGTTTCGTTGTTTTATGTTATATTCGTAAATTATTTGTCTATGGGTGCGCTTACCAAGATCATAACTTTTGGTTTTACATCAATTATTAATTGACTAATGCATATGATTAATATTCAAATCCATACAAGGTAAGATATTTTATGATATGTGAAGTCAATTGGTCTAAGTGTTCAAAAAGATGATAAAACTAATTTTGCAACATCTCAAAGATGAGTTTTTGCAAAAGATTTCTGTCGGTCGGCTTGGTTGCGTTGGATAATATTCCAGTCTAAGAAACCGCCACTCAAACTGAAAGGATCAGTATTTGGAGACTTCAATCCTAGTCTACATGTTGGTTTGCCAATATGAAAGACAGAAATAAACACCCCATTATCTTACATTTCATTTTGATACATGATACTAATTTAATGATGCATTGTATTATATTAATATTTATTCAATTTAGAAATGAATTAACAAAACCTTCTTATTTATTTTTAGGTCAAACTTTTTTTTTAAATTTTTTTAAGTCTAAAAATAGACCATACTTTGTGAATAGTATTGTCTAGGCATGTAAATTTAAAGTCTAATAGTTTAGGATTAGAAGCTTATATCTACGGACTTTGCTCAAAAAAAAAAAAAAAAAAAAAGCTTATATCTACGGACATGGTTGTACTCTGCCTATAAAAAATTTGCTTTGAATAATTAACAGTTACATTTTATTATTATTATTATTATTTTTTTGTTGATAACTAACAGTTACCTTTATTGATCTTATACTAAAGTTACTATTGCTATTTTTCAAATTATCAAACAATAGAATTTACACCCATGTTAATGATGGTAACTAATTGGTGCCCATTTGGGAATAATTTATTTAACTTTTTGTTGAAAACTTTTTGCTAAAAGCATGAGAAAGTATATTTGAACTTTAAAAAATGAGAAAAAAAATGAAGTTTTAAAAAAATGTATATAAATTTAATTGTATTTGTTTGGAAATAACTTATCCAGCTTTTTGTTGAAAGTACTATAGATAAAAGGTAAAAATTAAATAAAATAAGTAAGTAACTCACATGAGATCCACAAATAGTATTAAAAAAAATTAGCAATAAGTTGGCTTATAAGTGCATCTTAAACTAACACTGCTAAAGAGCAAAAAATTTAGCTTTTTTTTTTTTTTTTTTTTTTAAAGATTCAAAATGAAAAGAGAAGTTAACTTATTAGCTAATCCAAAACTAATAAGCAAAAAGCTAGCTTATTAGTTTTATTTTTCCAGCTAATAAATCAAAGATTTACACTTGTCGGCCTAAAAATTATTGACTAAGTAAGATTTTAGCTTTTATTGAAGATGTTTTGCTGGGAAAAAGAAGTAGTACTGCTATGGGGCCATCTTGCTCTACCCTAGAGCATCTCCAACAAGCTCTTTAAAGTATTTTTAGAGAGCAAACCTACAAAAAACATCCTCCAATAGCCTCTCTACCTCCAATTTTTGTTAGAGTTGCTACAATAGCTCTCTTGACATGGAGAGCAATATAGTAACTCCAAATGAATTTTTCTTCATAAGAGCATCTCCAACAGTCTCTCTAAATTTTTGTACTATTTGGAGAGTGAATTATTTTTTTTTACCTTTTAGTTACCAATTTTTTTTTTTTTTAAAATGGAATATTCATTCATTCATAAAATAAGAGAATCCTGGTACAAAGCTTCCATAGCTGGTGGAGGTGAATCCTCTATCCAATACATATCATCAGAGATTTTCCTAGCGTGTTGTGCGAGAACATGTGCTACCCTATTCCCACCTCTCCTTGTGCAGCAAATGTTGACCCAATGCAGACCAATCAATTGATGAACATCCTCCACCACGTTCCCCAGCAATGACAGGTTAGCCATAGAAAAGGATATAGCTTTCATAACATTAGCATTATCCCCTTCCACAACAAGTTCTAAAAATCCAGCATCAGTTGCAAACTCCATTGCTTTTTTGCAGGCCAGCATCTCGGCTTCCTCACTACTGCTCACAGATGGACCTTTGGCAGACATGGCTGCCATCACCTCACTCTTATCATTTCGAATAATTGCTCCAAACCAAGAACTATTACTCTTCGAGAAAATGGCCGCATTGAAGTTCAATTTGAAAATAGAATGAGGAGGCGGTTTCCATACATCACTGCTTGATTGCACAAAAGGAGCTGCATTCAACTAATCCTAGGTTGCCGATACTCCTCCAAGTATTTCGCAGCCCTCTTATTCAACCAATTTGGATCTTGAAACATTCCCCCATGTGGCAATCTGTTCCATTGATTCTAGATGAACCAAGATTAGACCAAAAACAGTTCCAAATCCTGCAGCGAAAGCCAATTGAGAAAATACTCAATAAGCTAGATCATGTTAGATTGTTCGTGCGAGCACTTTTGTAGCTTCAATATGCTCCCATCCCACACATCCTGAGCAACATCACAATCCCACAAGACATGTATGACTGATTCTGGAAAGCTAGTGCAGTTTAGGCAAATATTGTCATTAACCACTTGTCGCTTAGTAAGGTTCAGACGTGTTGGCAGAATCCCATGGCATGCTCTCCATCCAAAGACCTTGATCTTGTTAGGAATTCAAAGTTTCCACAAAGCAGCCCATACTTGTTTTCCTACACGGCCACTAGAATTTTCAGTCCAACTTCACTCCTCAGAACCTGTGTAGCTACCCTGTATGCATATTTTACAGAGAACAGTCCATTCTTATTATGGAGCCAAATAATTGCATCAGGAACATATCTTCGGCTCAAGGGAATCCTACAAATCGCTTCAGCATCTTCTCTATGAAACATGGACATGATAAAATCTCATCTCCACCAATGCAAATTCCAATCAATAAGATCTAAAACTAACAAATCCTCTGTTTCTTCATTAGTAAGATAGAGGATTTTGTGTGTTGGATGATTTGGGATCCATCTATCCCACTGACCTCTTATGGAAGAGTCATTTCCAACTCTCCAACAGCAACTAGCTTTAAGAATGGGAAGTGTTGCCATTATGCTCCTCCAAACAAAGGAGCAATTTGATGACTCAACAGCCTCAAGAAAAGTAGACCGAGGGAAATATCTAGCTTTATAACACTTATATAATAAGGAGTCATCTTCTTGTAACATTCTCCACCTTTGCTTAGCTAGCATAGCTAGATTGAGAGCTCTCAAGTCTTGAAACCTCATTCCACCCGCTTTCTTTGAAATTGATAATTTATCCCAACTTTTCCAATGAATTTTCCTTTCATTCCCAACTTGTCTCCACCAAAATCTTGCACACGTTGCATCTAATTCATCACATAATTTAATCAGAAGTTGAAACACACTCATTGTGCAAGTGGGGATGGATTGTGCCGCTGCCTTGATGAGAACCTCTTTCGCAGCCCTAGATAGCAACATGCCTTTCCAACTTTGCAATTTCTTCCTTACTTTATCCTTTAGATAGGAAAAGGTAATAATAATAATAACTAGTCACTAACCCATGCGAAACACGGGATATTTAAATAAAAATTAAAAGTGCTTATTTTGCTTAAAGGTTTATGACTTAACTTTAAAAAATGTATAACTTGAAAATGAATAAAAATAAGTAATTTTTTGTTCAATATAATGGTTTAGAAATATTTTTTTTCTTTCATATCATTGGTTTCACATAACACATTCTAGCATGGGCTATTCTATGATGATGACTTCACATAATACTCAACTGCAATTAAATCTACTATCCACCACCAATCTAATCTACGTTATCTTGATAGTAGATCTATAAATTGCATTCCCATATCCTTAGAGCTTGCCACATCATTATTAATATCTATATATAATATAAAACCGAAATTTTTGACTTTTTAAGAGACTTACGTTAGAATTAGGATTAAAAACATAATTATAATTTTTTTTAATTAGACCTCACTTTAGGTTTCAAAAAAAAAAAAAAAAAAAGACTCACATTAAAAAAAACTTTAGGATTAAGGAAAAAAGAGAGAGAGAGACTCATGTTAGGACTCTCCCACTATTTAGTTTCAAAAAAGACCACACGTTAGTTTTTTTTTTTTTAAAGGACTCACTTTAGGATTCAAAAAAAGAAAAAAGAAAAAAGAAAGACTCACATATAAAAATAAATAATAAATAAAATTTTAGGATTAAGGAAAAAACAGAGAGAGAGATTCCTGATAGGACTCTCTCACTATTTAGTTTAAAAAATTAAAAAATTTTATAAATTAAAATGATGATGTGGAAATTTTTTTTTTTTTTTAAAGGACTCACTTTGTTTCAAAAAAAAAAAAAAAAACCTTAAGGATTAAGGAAAAAAGAGAGAGAGACTCCTAATGGACTCTCTCACTATTTAGTTTAACAAATTAAAAAAAAATTATAAATTAAATATTTATAAATATTTTTTTTGGATTAAAAAAAATATTTTTAATTAGACCTCACTTTAGGTTTCAAAAAAAGAAAAAGAAAAAGAAAGAATCTTGTAAAAAAAAATTTAGGATTAAGGGGGGAAAAAAATAAATAAATAAGAGACTCCTGTTAGGACTCTCTTACTCTTTAGTTTAAAAGAAGACAACGCGTTAGAATTTTTTTTAAAAGGGACTCACTTTAGGTTTCAAAAAAAGAAAAAGAAAACAGAACGACTCGCGAAAAAAAAAAAAAAAAAAAAAAAAAAAAAAAAAAAAAAAAAACTTTAGGATTAAGGAAAAAAGAGAGAGAGACTCCTTTTAGGACTCTCTCACTATTTAGTTCTAAAAATTAAAAATTAAAATGATGATGTGAAATTTTTTCTTTTTTAAAAGGACTAACTTTAGGTTTCAAAAAAAGAAGAAGAAAGACTCATGTAAAAATTAAAAAAATAAAAAAATAAATAAAAAAATTAGGATTAAGGAAAAAAAAAAAGACTCTTGATAGGACTCTCTCACTATTTAGTTTAAAAAATTAAAAAAAAATTATAAATTAAAATGATGATGTGGAAATTTTTTTTTTTTTTTTAAAGGACTCACTTTAGGTTTCAAAAAAAAAGAAAAGAAAGACTCACGTTAAAAATAAATAAAAAAATTTAGGATTAAGGAAAAAAGAGAGAGAAACTCCTGATAGGACTTTCTCACTATTTAGTTTAAAAAATTAAAAATTTTTTATAAATTAAAATGATGATATGAAAAATTGTGAAAAATTTAGAGGTTTCGGTTTATATATATATATATATATATATATATATATATATATATAAGAATGGATTTTACCACTGCATACCCTTGGTGCGATAGTCACTCTACAAGTATAAGTGTTTGTGAGGTGTGAGGGGTAAAGGCTGGCGTTCAAGTCTCCATGAAGGAGTTTCACACATATATTAACTTAGATTAGGTTAAAGTAGAAATTCTATCTTATATTAAAAAAATAAAATAAAAGGGTTTTATCTTAAAAAAAGAAAAAGAAAAGAAAGAGACTAGGGTTGGTTACTTCATGGAAAAAGCGAAGACCGCGAATAAAAGTAAATCCAGTTACTTTTGTAATAGTTGTAAAAAGATGAACAAAGAAAGATATTCCTCTTCGGCGGCTTCCATTTCCATGGATTGGGATTGAATTTTACTAGTTTATCAAAGTTGTAAAGGCAACAGTACCATTACCACCTTTTCTATTACTGCTTTTGATTTTTCCTTAGTACTTTTTCTATTACTGGTTTTGATTTTTCCTTAGTCCAACTTTTCCACGTATCTTGTTGGCGAAAATAAACTTTTGGTCTCTACATTTTGGGCCGATTCTCATTTTGATCTCAATTTTGATTTTGTTATTATTTTAATCCCTAAAAATAGAAAATCAATTCTATTTTGGTCCCTGCTGTCAACCCACTAGCAGAAAACTCTTACGTGGCATACAGAAGCCTAGTTGGCACAGAAAATGCTGACGTGTCTATTAAAATAATATTTAAAAATACCACATCGGCATCACATCAACATCCACATCAACATCTTATTTTTAAAAATTAATTTATCAATTTAAAAAAAATTAAGAAACATAAAAACAAAATTAAAGACGTAAAAACTCATAAATTCAAATCACGTTGAAGAACATGAATAAACAAGAACTTAAACCCATATTACAAAGAACACAAGCCCAGATCACAAGAACATAGTATACAAAGATTTTCTTTTCCAACATTTCTCATATTACAAATTCAACTAAATACATAGAATTTCATCCCAAACATATCTCTAAAACCAGTAAATCAAAACCCAACCAAATCAATAACAAAACAACATATCACCAACCAAACCAACAAAATCCAACATCTATGCTTCCATAAATTCCATCCAAAATCATTAAACCACAAATCTCAACAAACCCCAGAGGTAGATCTATGTTTGTAATTGATTTAAAAAAAATCCAAAAACCCAAATGTTGCTCATCATTTTCTTTGCATCAAGACCCCATGGCTTCCATGATCAAAATCTCAAATATAACCCATGAATGAGGTAGAAATGTGGCTTCCATGATCAAAACCCCAAATATCAAGAGCCCCACAGATGCTAATATGCTCATCGTTGGTCGAGGGAGAAGCCTAAGAGGTAGACCCACAACCCAAATCACCCAATCAACCGCCTATCAACGGCTGGGATCAGGCTTGAGAGAGAAAAGAGCAAGGGTGAGGTAGAGAGAGGTTTGAGAGCCACTGCTTGAGGCTTTGCCATAGGGACCGAGCACCACCTTAACTGATCTGGGCTTCACAACATCACAACACACCCACCGATCTAGGCTTCACAACAACACAACACCACCGAATCCTTATTCCCATTATTACCGAACCACCGCCACGACAACATGCTCAACTAATTTGAACCCAAAGTTGCCATTGCGAACTAAATTTTGGATATATTTCAACAATTTACTTTTGTGACTAACCAAAAAGAACAACATACAGATCTAAATATAAGCAATAACACAAAAATCTATGATAGCAAAGAAATAAATAAATACTGTACATATATATAAAAAGAAATCTGCAAATAATTAACAACTCACAGACCAAATACGTGAATGATGAATGATTCAGATCAAGTCTTGTGTTTGACACAATCTCCTTAAAGCAGATTTCGCCCTTCACACAATCTGCGGTACTTTGAGACTCACAAACGTCTGTCTCCTAGGATAAAATGATCTACAGTACAAAGAAGAAGCACACAAGGTCCGTGCTCTGCCAACTACTTTATGTCTTTTTCTTTCTCTTTGACTCAAATGAATGCACAATTTTTTTTTTTTCTCTGGGAGAGTTTTTCTAGAAAAGTTAGTTTTCATGAATGAGAGACTATGAATTTATATACATTAGTGAACATATTTACTGTTCAAAGAAAAACTACTGTGCACAGATTAACTGACTCAAAAAAATAATAATAAAAATTATTATTTAGACAAGAGGGCCCAGTCCACATATACCAAAGCCCAACCCAATGTCCGACCCATGAGCATATAAACTCATATATTATCTCTTTCTTTTTCTATGTGGGACTCATGATTTTCATCACTTTAAATAACATCTTCAAGTGAACAAATTAAATGTCAATTTCTTATTCACTCAATACTATTTTTCCAATAATCCTCCACATGAATGGAAATTGATAAAACACAATGCAAATGTGAATGCAGACACAAAGAGAGTAGAAGAAAAGTTATTGTATCGGGAGATGTGGCTCCGTTGTGAAAGACTATCAGATATATTAGCTAATCAATGAACACGGTGTTTTTGAACTATCAGTTGTTTGTGAGTACCAAGACAATAGAATTCACACAGCTTCATTTTGAACATATTTTGTTCTTATAGTTGTGTCCATTTTGGCCTTGAACATATCTTGGTAAATTCATGAAGTATTTTAGAGAATTCAGCCTTAAAACTCTCATGGAAGTAGCCCACTTCACACTCATATAGGTGACTCTTATTAAGAGTATCCTGCTATACCTCACTTGGAATTCCGAAATATAAGAATTATTAAAAGTAAAGTTTACCTTGAACATCACTTATAGGCATCACTATTTCATCATAGGAATTGGTGAGAGATTTTATCTCCACAGTGATAAAAACTAGTCTCCACGATTTAGTTGTCCCTTTGAACCTAGATCTTAGGATCTCCAGTCAACTAGGTTGGGTTGCCATTCCGGAAACTTTTAGGTTTTAGGATTTAACCAAATTCCCCTTGATGAGTAGTTTACTTATTCTCCACTCAAACACCTGATTACAGATCCGTTTTATAATTTGGAACTACTTCCATTTGAGAGCAACTGCCTCATGGTAATATGTCTCTGACGAATATGTCAAGACCTACCATAACTCTATGTACTACCAAAACACTTAATTGGTAATTACACAATTAAGAATAGGTAGCATGTTTCTCATGTATTTGATTTGTATCTCAATCAAAACCTCTTTAAATTAGCCTTCATATGAGTTTTGGTCCTACCACCTTCTTTTTTAAGAAGACACCCCCACATTTAAAGAATTATAAAAAGTTATTTGACATTTTCATAATGAATTATGTCTTGTATATTTTCTTTGGGCAACTAGTTAGAGAATGTAATTTTAAATAATTATATTTTTTCTTTTCCATCGGTAACATGCCAACGCAACTTTTCCAAAAAGCAGTCAAAAAGAAAGGTGCAAGGAATCATACGCACAGATAAAGAGAAGCCGAAATTAATAACAAACTAATTCTATATTATATAACATTAAAAACAAGTAAGCATCCTGAGGTATTATATATGCTTTTACAATACAAAAGTACGTAAACTACAAGCTGGATCCGTTTAAATACAACTTATTATTACTAAAAATTAATTGTTACTGAAAATACTGTAGTAAAATAATTTTTAAATGTATAAATAGTACCGTGGGACTCATTTTTAATATTTTTTTAATGCATTAATAGTGCATAAATAGTGCGTGAACAGTGTACGCACTGTTCATGCACAGTATTTTTTGTCTCTTAAAATCAAACAATGCGGGCAAAAAAAAAAAAAGAAGAAGAAAACACAAGGCAGAAACGCAACGCAACTTTCAACTGTATCCAAACCAATACTATATCATAAAAGTCACCTCTATATCACACAACTATAGCATCACATCACTATCACACTTAAATTATTACAAACCAAATCCACACTTGCAATAATACAGAATCACTCTATATTAATTTTGAATAGCCCATTACTCATATAACCCTTTCCCACGTACATGCCATTCTTTGTGAGTACAAACTTGGCAAATTCAATGACCAATTTGAAACCATTCTTACTCAACAGTGAGCAAGAAACAAGGTTCTTACAAATATCTGGCACATGCAGCACATCATTCAAAGTAAGTTCCTTGCCTGAAGTCATCTTCAATATTACCTTTCCTTTTCCTACAACCTTAGAGGTTGAGGAATAACCCATGAATATTTCTTCTCCATTGTCCACAAGATGGTATGAAGAAAACAAATTCTGATTTAAACATACATGGCAAGTAGACCCAGTATCCATCCACCATTCCTTGGTATCTCCTCCTACCAAGTTCACTTCAGAAATCATTACAGAAAGGTCTATATCATTAACATCTTTAGAAAGTTTTTCCACTTCAGTAATGTTGGCTTGAGAGCCTTTCTTGGTCCCTTGATCTTTACACTTATGGCAATCCTTAGCATGATGCCTCATCTTGCCACGCACATAGCATTTTCCGTTGAACTTTGTAAAGTTACCCCCACTGGTTCCTTGATTTGAACTTTCATCAGAATACTTCCTCTTATTCTTATTATGCTCCACAATGTTCGCTTTAGATTCCATGTAGTGATTCCTTACGGCATTTTCTGAAGAACGATTGTCCTTCTCAATTCTCAATCTTACGATCAAGTTTTCTAGCCACATCTCCTTGCACTTATACTTCAAGTAATTTTTGAAATCTTTCTAAGATGAAGGCAGTTTCTCAATGACAGTAGCCACTTGAAAAGATTCACTTACAGGCATACCTTCATGTTAGGACATATGTGGTTCACTTGTTAAGAACATATGTCATTCTTTTATGTAGTTGGCTAATCCTTTGACAAAACGCACTTTACTAGTATTTGGGTAGATCTATAATGTGTTTAATACTTCAAGAAACATGTTGTTCAAGTCTAGTATTATAGCCATGAAGATTTGACCAAGAAACAAGTGAAGAAAAGTTGTTCATTAAAGCTGGATAGATAGCTCAATAGTTTCTTGACACCTCCTCGACAGCTGGCTATCTATCGAGCTCTTCAGTTGATTGTTATCGTAATCTCGACACCTTCTCGACAGCTGGTGGGTCGATCGAGAAAGTTTTTGTCCCCTCGACACCTGCTCGACACCTCATCGATAGCTGTATCTGTCGAAATTTAAAGCTCGACACCTTCTCGACACCTGCTATCTATCGAGATTACGAAAATCAGAATTTTCAAATCTGATTTTTAGGCTAAACTTTTGCATTTGTGTAGGGTTTCTTTTCTCACAACCCTAGACCTATATAAAACTTATTTTAGAGGTCGTCACATAAGAGAATACAAGGAGAACATATGCAAAATGTGACCGATGCCTTATTCTCTCTAAAAGAAGCTACTGCGTCTTTTGCGCCTTAAGGTTTTGTAACCAAGTCTTTCTTAATCTTCATTGTTGATGAAGTGAAGAACTTTGCAGCCAACAATCTTGTTCTAGTTAGTAATTGAAGTCACGTACTGGAATCCGCGCAATTGGTTAGTCACGTACTGGGATTCGTGCATCATCAAAGGGTGGCGTTCATATATTGAAAAGTTTAGAGGTTCTGAGGCGGTAGAAGGTTTCTGCTGTAAGTTCATCTATAGGGATTGTAGAGTCTAGAGACAAAGATTTTGTACTAGATCTAAAACTTCTTTATACTATAGTGGATTGCTTTTCGGGAAGGTTTCCCCCCAGGTTTTTTACTGTGAAACTAGTTTGTTTCATTGGTTTTCCTGGGTCATCATATCTTGTCTTATTTATTTTTTCCGCTACATGATTTTGACATGATATTGATATTTGTTTGTTTTAACAAGTTTTATTCATAATTAATCTAATTAACAAATTGGGTTTAAAACTTGTTGATTCTATCAATCGGGGTCTAAATTTCCCAACACTTCAGCATGAATTTCATGTAAGATTACTTGTAGTTCTTGCACTTGACTAAGCATAGTTTATGAATCCACCATTTTGTAATCCAGAAGTTTGCCCACAATGAACTATTTAGTTCCAGCATCTTTTGTCTTGTATTTCTTGTCCAAGGAATCCCGCAATTCTTTTGCTGTCTTGATTGAACTATACATATTATACAATGTGTTGTCCAATCTATTCAGAATATAGTTTTTGCATAGGAAGTCAGCATGTTTCCATGCTTCTGTTAGGAATATGAAATCATTGTTGTAATAATTGTTGCAATCCCTTTAGTTAGTTAGTTAGTTAGTTGAGATTAGGATGAGTTAGTTAGGATTTGAGCACATGTAGCTCATTTAACACATGGTTCAATTCATAGAGCACATGTTGAATTAACTAGCCAATTATCTTAAGCCATGTGGGTCAATGAGATTAGAATTAGTCTCCTATAAATACATAATTGTAGTTAAACATTAGATATGAATTGAAGAATAAACCATTGCTTAGTGCATCTTTCTCTCTTAATCTCTTTCTTTCTCTATGGAGGATGACTACCTCGAATTAAGTCAATTTCCCTACAATTCCTATCAATCCCCCTACAATTCCTATCCATCCCCATTAGAAACCTAGGTTCCTATGTTTCAGAGAAGGTCAAGGTCTTGGTTGAATCTAACATGACCAAGAAAGAACTTTTAAGAATGCAAAAGGATCTTGAAAACATGTCCGAAGAAGAGTTTCAACTTCTTGGTGCAATGGAAGCTGGAGGAAAAATGACAGAGACCGAAGAAGAGTTGGAGAAAAATCAACTTGTTGAGATTAACCCAGGCCTTCTTGCCGAGGTCACATGCATCTCCATCAACAAGTCTATATTGCAGAAGTATGCTAGTGAAGATGTGTCACTTGGTTCACGGTTTACTGGTCTTGAAGTTGAGCACATTGATGAACATGTCTTAATGTAGGTGGGTTTCATCGGAGAAGTAGTTCTGAAGGATTATCTTGGTCTCTTAAAGAAATGGGACCTAATGCTATTAAGTGGGGCTCAGGTTGATCTTGGACTAGGCTATGGTGACCAAGTCTCTCTCTTACGGGGCAATCACCAAGGCAAGAAACTTGGTAGTCCATTGGTTCCGATCAGATGCAATTTCGTCTCTGAATTACGATTTGAAAGTGTAGAAGAAATCACATTTCCTTCTTGGTTTGAAAATTTCTCTTATACGTGGCTACTTCTTTGTGGCAAGCCCAAGTTAATGTACCAAGAAGGGCTCTTGGCTACAATGTGGAAAGCCGCCACCTATGACTCTCCTTCTGAGGCCCTTACAATGACATATGGTGTCCTAAATGCACAAGGACACGTTCAAGTTCTTGGTGGCAATAGTGGGAAGTGCCAAGGTTTCAATGCTAGCATTGTTTTTCCATGTAATGGAATGTATCTTGCTAATGATGGAAGTCTTGGTTTCCTTAGGCTGGAAGGGCATCAAGAATTGTCTTTAGAAATAGAGTCCGTTTGGATACAACTTATTGTTGCTTATTGTTACTGAAAACTGATTATTGCTGAAAACACTGTAGCAAAATAATTTTTAAATGTATGAATAGTACCGTGGGACCCATTTTTAATATTTTTTAATGCGTGAACAGTGTTGCTACAATACGTGAACAGTGCGCTACAGTGCATGAACAGTAATAATTGTTTTCTGCACAGTGATTTTACTGTTCATGCGTTGAAAAAAAAAAAAAAAAAAAAGCTCCGAAACGTGAAATTGGAAACGCACAACAACTTTAAGTGCTATCCAAACCAAGGCATAATGTTATTCACGACATTATTAACACAAGGAAAGAAAAAGTGGCAATGCAATAAAACTTTTACAAAGTCAACGCGGCAATATTATTACTGTGAATCTACATGTGCAGTTAGCGCTACCGTTCACATTGGTTGTTGCTACAACTCATTGTGATGTAGATTTTCAATGAGTGCTGGTATTAAGACTGCTAGCTTTTTAGATTATGCTACTCTATTTTGGGCTGTGGTTAAATGCTTGGAAATATTTGATGAGTTCGATGGTCATGATGCTTTGGCGTATTGGATCAGTGGTCAGTTCCCCCTCATGAAGGTGTCACTCAATAACAACATTTTGTGGGCAAGGTGTTTTCAAGGGGAGGAAAATGTTAGGAATATGAAATAATTGTTGCAATCCCTTTAGCACATGTAGCTCATTTAATACATGGTTTAATTCATAGAGCACGTGTTGAATTAACTAGCCAATTATCTTAAGCCATATGGGCCAATGAGATTAGAGCTAGTCTCCTATAAATACATAATTGTAATTCAACATTAGATATGAATTGAAGAATAAACCATTGCTTAGTGCATCTTTCTCTCTTAATCTTTTTCTTTCTCTATGGAGGATGACTATCTCGAATTAAGTCAATTTCCCTACAATTTCTATCAATCCCCCTATAATTCCTATCCATCCCCATTAAGAACCTCTAGGTTCCTAACAACTTCCACAGCAACAACCACTTGCCTATCCTTCTCATTTTCCTTGAGATTTGGAGCATTCTCATACAAGAATTTTGCCAAATTCAGTATTGTGAGCTAGAACAACATTTTTGTTGTTGTCATCTCTTAAACTTAGTACCATTGAATTTTTATGGCTTTTCTCCATGATTAACAGGTACAGTAATAAAGGCAGTAACAGGCACAATTTCATTCAACATTTTTGTCAAAACAAAACTCCATCAAATTGAATTCTCAAAATTCAACAGAAGTATTTTTTTTATATTACACAACAATCTAGAAAAAATTAACACGGCACTGCAATTCAAGTATAACTTTAAGGCAAAAAACATATATTATATAAGAAACCAACTAAACAAAACTTTTAAACATGCCTTTGTAAACTTCAGAAGACACGCAATTGATAATATATAATATAGGCGAAAACTACATTTTCGTCTCTACATTTTCATGCAATTCTCACTTTGGTCCCTAACTTTTTTTTCCGCCGCTTTTAATCCCTATCCTGGAAAACGCGTCTCGTTTTAGTCCCTGCCGTTACATCAGAGACGGAAAATGTACATGTGGCAAACGGAGTGCACTGTTGGCTGACGTGGCCATTAAAATAATAAAAAAAATATCATTTGGCATTAAAAAGTTTTAAAAATTAATTTATTAATTTTAACTAAATAAAAAAAAATAAAAACAGAAATAAAATAAAAATTCATATGAATTAAGATTTAAAAGTATCTTGAACAAGAACACCAACTCAGACTTAAGATCTCAAAATTGAAAACCAAAAATCATGAATAACTCAAAAAATAAGATCACAAAATTAAATATAAGATCCACATCAGAATAAAGATGAGCAAGGATTTAAATAAGAACAAGATCAATATTCCAAGCTCAAAACAATATTTCTCAAACTATTAATAGGGATCTAAGCATATAGAACAACACATGAACCCCCTAGCAAAAGCAACAAAATATCAAACCCCAGTAAAGCTGTATTTCTCTCTCTCTCTCTCTCTCTTCAATCATGCACGCCACACTCTTTCTCCCTCTCTCTTTCCCAACTACAGATATGCAATCGTACTTCTCTCTATTCTCTTTTGCTGCCAATTTGTCTCGATGGTAGCGGCGCGACAGTGGCGTGGTTGTGGCGGTGGTGGCATGAGGGTTGTGGGCTGTGGGTTAGGTGGGTTGTGGGTTTTGTGGCATGGGTTTTTGCTAGGTTGTGGGGTGGTCCAATGGTTGCGGCACGGTGGTGGAATGGCCATGGGTCTTGGTTTGGTAGCCGGACTCTAAATCTCAAGAGTTCCTCCCACTCTCTCATCCTCTCAGCTCTTGGGTTCCACAAGTGACAAACCCACAGGGTTGGATCTGTCATGGGATGTCTGAATCTGTCATTGTGTTGGCCGTGTTTGGGTTGGCCGGATTTGTGTTTGGGTGGCCGGATCAATGGTGGTTTGGTGTTTGGGTGGCTATGGGTTGGTGTTTAGGTGGCTGGGTTGGTGTTTGTGTTCGCCGGATCTGTGTTTGGGTGGCCGGATCAATGGTGGTTTGGTGTTTGGGTGGCTATGGGTTGGTGTTTAGGTGGCAGGGTTGGTGTTTTGGTGGCCGGATTGGTGTTTGGGTGAGTTTTTTTGTTGTTGGTGGTGGTGGTTGCTGGGGTGCGTGTGGTGGTGGGGTTATTTTCTAGGTTTGTGATTTTTGGATTTTAATTTTGTGTTCTTAGATCTGGGTTTGTGTTCTTATTGTTCTTGTTCAAGACACATTTAGATCTCAATTCATGTAATTTTTTTTTTAATTTTTTTATTTAGTTAAAATTAATAAATTAATTTTTAAATTTTTTAATGTCAAATAACATTTTTTTATTATTATTTTAATGGCTATGTCAGCCAACTGTGTACTCCGTTTGCCACGTATGTATTTTTCGTCTCTAATGTAATGACAAAGACTAAAACGAGATGCATTTTCTAAAATAGATACTAAAAACAGTGAAAAAGAAATTAAGGACCAAATTAAAACCGAGTGAAAATATAAAAACAAAGATGTGATTTTTGCCCTTTAATATATTACCGCACAAACAACAAACCATCATCAATAGTCAACATCAAGTACAATAACCAAGCTAAAGTCTGCCGATTGCTTTTATAGTATATATAGGAAATTGCATGGAACGATGCTAACACGAAAAAAGAGAGAGGAGATTGTAGATACACGGGAAAGGCTAAAAACAAAGCAGGCACAAATCATACAGTCTGCACCCATGACTCTACACTACGCCCAATCAATCGAAAATCCAAATAGACAAATATTCTAATATTATATAATATAATTAAAGAAGATGGTAGACATTGAAGGATCAAAACCACCAACT
Source organism: Quercus ilex subsp. ballota (assembly GCA_032727855.1). Taxonomy (NCBI): domain Eukaryota; kingdom Viridiplantae; phylum Streptophyta; class Magnoliopsida; order Fagales; family Fagaceae; genus Quercus; species Quercus ilex. Next base: position 27,756,904 of record CM064917.1, read on the forward strand.
GTCGTACACAAATCAACTTTATAAAAAAGCAAAAAATCACATTAATTTTATAATATTAAAAGAAGATGGATAGCCTTGAAAAATCAACATCACCAGCACAGTCAAACACGTAATCAACTTTTTAAAGATCACAAATTAATTTAAGCCCTGGTTATATGTGCCTTTAGCACAAATATTAACAAATTTTTTTTTTTTAAAATTTATAAAAAATTAAAAAAGTTGTCAGCTTTTTTAATTTTTGATAAATTTTTTTAAAATTTTATAATATAAACAAGTAAATATTCACACTAAACGATAAACACAACTCAATTTTTTCAAGTTTTGTGCATAGCACATACAATTGCCAATTTAGTATTTGAATTATGCTAGGAGTATAATTTTTGACATAATTATATGTCACAACTTACCATATGATAAGTTGTAATTGATAAAAGTGTGTCTTTACATTTTCTACTGATATATTCTTATTAATCATAACTCGTCACATGGTGATTTATAGTATAAAATTGTCTCAAAAATGATATTCTTAACATAATTGAGAAATTAAAATTTTAATTCAAATCAAAATTTTATTTTAGGTTTAAATTAAAATTAAGAAATTAAATTTATTAGTAATTAATATGCTGACATGACTTTTTAAATATCAAATAAATTATTATTATTATTATTTTAATAATCACGTTAACATTTGTCAATTGGCCACTTCACTTGTCACGTAAGAGTTTTCTGTCGGTGGATTAACTATGGAAGCCAACATCGAATTAATTTTCTTTTTTAGAGACTAAAATAGAAACAAAATCAAAATTAGACAAAAAAGAAAATCAGCCCAACCTGCAGGGGACGAAAAAGTTTATTTTTGCTAATCTTTTTAAACCCAGGCGGTCCTTTTTCTGTTACTCTTTCCCTCCAACCTCTCTCTCTTCAATGTATTTATAGGTGTACTGTGGCAGTTTAAGCAGTATTTTTATATGAGGAAAACGATGGGACTTGGTATTTCAGAATCCAAGGTTGTCTATGTTCTTGTTCTTGTCACTTTCGTTTTGAATTGCTTCACCCAGTTTGGAACGGACGCTCAAATTTTGCCACAAAATGAAGGTATGTACTTTCCCATATAACACTATTAGTCTCTAACTGATTATGTTTTGCTGTTTTGTTTTCCGTGAATATTTTTTCTTGGGAAATGTGTTTGATTTTCGACTCTTCTTCTTATGCCAATTACTTGCAAGACTTTTCTGTGTTTTCTACTGGTAAAACAAATTAATCGAGTGAATTGCTCCTCGAATTTAATCGATTTGGATTTTAAATTTCTAGTGACTCAAGAATTCCATAGAAGGAAACTACTACGAAATTTTGGCATAAATGTTTCTGTTCTTTTCTTGAATTTATGTTTTGTCTATGCAATCAACCTCTGGGTTATAACTTATTATGGAAATGTTTTCCTCCAAATCACGATGGAAGAATCTCCTTTCGTAAATGTTTTCCTCCAAAATTTCGTAATAGTTTCCTTCTATAGAATTCTTGGATCACTAGAAATTTAAAATCCAAATCGATTAAATTCTTCTTCACTTTCAATGGGTGGGCTCATCTCTTTCAAAAATTTTATGCTCTGAGAAGTGAGAACCAAAAAATGTTAATTATCAGCAATATGTCTATTGAATGAGATATGATCCTGGTCCCTGTTACCTATTACTGCTGCAACTTTTTTTTTTTTAAATAAAATTTTTTAAGTCATTACGTAACCGTTAATATAACCATTCACATCTACTTTTTGAGTAATTCTACTTACACAAACGATTTTACAAATTTTTTACAAGTTGTAACTAATTTTGACTGGTACTCATCTATTCCTATTATTAACATTATTTTTTTTGACCTATTAATAACCACTCGCCACATTAATAATTTAAAAAAATATTATAAAATAATTTATAATTTTAACATTTTTTCTACTTTTATTGTAAAAATAATGTAGAATATTAAAAATAGTTTGTATATGTAAAACTACTTTTAATTTATTTAAATAAGTAATATTATCATTAAATAAATTATTTCATTTAATGTACACATTAATTTATTAGGAAAATTCAATCTATTTATGCAAGTTGGTTGGAGGAATATTCAATATAATTAATAGAAGTAGGAAATATAATACTTCTACAGATGCACACCTTTTTTTTATTAATAATTTCATGTTGACTTGTGTGAAGGTTGAACCTTTTTTGCATATATAGACTCACTACTCCACTCACAATCACACGAATTAGTAAATTGTGAAATTGGATTTGGGAATGACTATGTTATGTCGGTACGTAATCTTGTAGGAAATAATTTGGTTGGTTGGTGATATTAAATGAATTCAAATTTTTTTTTTTTTTTTGGCTTGGATCACTTTAGATAACTTGAACTTGGCATCAATTAATTTGATTTTTGTTGACTTGACTAGATTTTGTTTGACGGGTATTAATTCCTTGTTTTCTCATTTACTATATTTTTTAATAAATGTAAACTGTTATTAATTTTCTTGCAATAAGAATCTGCTTGACATTATAGCTTGATGTTCCAACTTCCAACCACTATTTTGACTATCATGCCCAACACGTATATCTTTTGGTCAGACCAGGAATTAAAAAAATTGTTATTCAATTTAGTTTTTGACAACGTGATATGCTAATATGTCTAAGATTCGTTTGTTTAATAAGCATGTTGGAATTGAAATCTGAAATGACACTAATTATTAGCTTAGTCTATAGGGAAGTTCTAGGACCACAATTTTTTCCACTTCCAATTTATTTGGCAGATAATGATAGACTGTTTCACTTTTACATAGACCTGCCATTCACAATTGACCACGTAAGATAGTTGCGAAAAAGGATGTAAGAAAGGGTGTTACTATGTACATTTCATGTGGGTTTATTAAATAAAAAGAAACAATTACAATGTACCCACTCTTGTTTGATTCTATTACAATTTAGCATACAAACTTTTAATTATTACACAAACTTTCTCCTTTTAGAAATTGTAAATTTGGACAGAATCCAAACTAAAATGTAGCAATTCACTATATAAATTAAATTGTCATAGGGTCAAACTATAAATTATGAATTGAAATTTACTCAAATAAAAATATGGTGTTTTAACTTTTACAAGAGTTAGATAAAAAAAAGGATCATACTTGGATTCTTTCTTTACTTTGGGACCCAGTGATATGCATGCATTCACAAAGACGGATGTGATTATTGAAGTATATGCACAGACGTTAGTTATCTAATCACTCGCATATCATATTGCTTCTTAGAAAACTGTGCTACATAATTTTTTTTTTTTTTTTTTTTTTCAATAAGATGATTATAACAACTTTTTTGGCCTTTTTGTTTCCTTTTTCACTTGGATGTTCTCTAATTTGTTTTTTATTTTATTTTTTTCTATAACTTCCTTAATATGTATATAAATGCATATTACTAATTAACTTTGTATCTAACAGTGAAAGCTCTTGAAGCAATAAACTCAAAATTGAAAAACCTAAATTGGAAGATCAATGAAAATTTCTGCAGTACTAAGAAAAGTGTCAAAAGATTCATTTCAGAGGACACGCTAAGCAATGTCACATGCGACTGTTCTCTCAGCGGAGGCACTGTTTGCAGCATCACACGCATGTATGAGCTTTGTTTTTCTTTCACATTCTCCATATTTTTCTTGATAATAATGCACATAAAATGTTTACAAATATTTATTTATGCAGTTCATTTATAGCTAGATTCTAGAAAATAGTTTGCAAATATTTTAGCTTGATGCTTTACTATTGATACAATAATAGTAGTTGCTGACAAAAAATGGTAGGTTACACACAACTTGACCTTTAATTATCAATAATATTACCTTTGGAATGAGATCATGAGGTCTTCTATCCCCCTCACCAACTTCTCACCCTCCACCACCACCACCACCACAAACCTCTATACCATCTCCACAAATATTAGAGAACAAACTGCTGTTTGCTAGAGGGGGATCAATGCTAATGTGATCAGGCCAAAGCGGATATTGAGAGAATTATGTTGATCGAGGAAATTAGTTGGAGACAAAAATCTAAACTACTATGTTTGACGGAAAGGGGTAAAAATACAAAGTTCTTTAATAGACTTGCAAACTCTCATCACCACAACAACATCATAGGGCGATTAGTGGTGGATAGGGGGAGATCACTAATTAGGATACCATCAAAGAGAAGATAGTGGATTTTTATAAGACTATTTATTTGAAGTCTAGAGTTCGTAGGCCTTTGTTGGACGGGATGATTTTTTTTTTTTTTTTACTGTTTTGGAAGATGATGTGCGTAGCTAGCTGGAAAGATGTTTTACAGAGGATGAGGTGTTTGAGGTAGTATCCAATATGAATGAGGATAAAGCTCCAGTCCTGCTAGGTTCACGATGGCTTTTTGCAATCCTGTTGGGGTATTCTGAAGGGAGATATTATGAAGGTATTTCATAATCTCCATGCTCATTGTAATTTTTGAAAAATGTCTCAATGTTACCTTCATCACTCTCATCCCAAAAAAACCTGGGTCAGAGGAGACTAAGGATTTCTGGCCGATTTGTCTGATTATTGGGTCTATAAGATCCTGACAAAGGTTTTGGCCATTAGGCTTGATAAAGTGGTGCCTAAGCCTCAAAATGCTTTTGTCAAAAAGCGACAGATTTTGAACTCACTGTTGATTGCCAATAAATGCTTAGATAGCTAAATCAAGATTACCGGGAGTATTGTGCAGCAGACTTGGAGAAAGTGTATGATCATGTGCATTGGAATTTCTTGTCGTATATGCTTAGACAGTGTGGGTTTGGTGCTTAATGGAGGTAGTGGATTTTCTCGTGTATTTCCACGGTTCCATTTTTGGTGCTTGTGAATGGTAGTCAGGGTGGATTTTTCTATAGTTCATGGGGATTGAGACAGGGAGACCCTTTATCCCCTCACTTGTTTGTTATTGTTATGCCCTTAGCCAGATGTTTGAGAGGGCTAGGATTAGCAACTTTATTTCTGGTTTCTTGGTGGGCAGAAGTGCCTGGAAATGTTTAGAGATTTCTCATCTCCTCTTTGCAGAGAGTACTTTGATTTTTAGTGGAGCGGATCCAAAGCAAATTTGGCATTTGAAACCAGTTTTTGTTAGTTTCAGATTATTTTAGGTCTGAAGATAAATTTTGGGAAATCTAAATTGGTTCCAGTTGGTGATGCTCTCAATGTAGAAGCATTGGCTGGTATTTTTAGATGCAAAGTAGCTAAGTTACCTATGACCTATTTGGGTCTTTCCTTATTCGCTACTTTACGGCAAAAGAACTTTGGATTGGAGTGTTGGAGAAAATGGAGCGGTGATTGGTTGGGTGGAAAAGATTATATCTTTCTTAGGGGGGCTGTATAACTTTAATAAAGAGCACCTTTTCCAGCCTGCCTACCTTCTAATTATCTCTGTTTCCTATCCCGGTGAATATTGCTAGATGTATTGAAAAATTACAAAGGGATTTTGTGTGAATAGGATTAGGAGATGAGTTTAAGTATCACTTGGTAAAGTCGAAGACTATTTGTGTACCAGTTCAAAATGGGGGATTTGGCTTTCGGGATTTGGTTTTATTTAACAAGTCTTTGTTGGGGAAATGATTGTGGAGATGGCTATGGAAAGGAATGCCTTGTGGAGAAGGGCAATTGATATTAAATATGGTAGCATGTTGGGTTGGTGTTCTCATAGGGTGTAGGGCCCTATAGGGTTGGTTTGTGAAGTTATATCAAGAAGGGGTGGGATAATTTTTATCCTTGTATCATCTTTAAGATGGGGGATGGTTCTTCTATTAGATTTTGGCATGACCTTTGGTGTGAGGAACTTTCTTTGGAGAATATTTTCTCAGAGCTTTTCAATAGTGCTAGTAACAAGGAAGCTTCAATGGCTGAGTTGCTGTTGTCTTCCGGGGCACTTTCCATTGGAATATTAGTTTTATTCAGCCAGTTCAAGATTGGGAGTTAGAATCAGTTGCCTCTTTTGTGGACCTTATATATGCAGGTTCTTTGAGAAGGAATGGGGTGAATAAAATGTGCTAGAAATTTTCTCCTCGAGGTGTTTTTAATGTTCTCTCTTATTATAAACCTTCACAACCTCTAATCACCTATTCTTTTGAAACTTTTTGCGAAAACCAAAGGTGCCTACAAAGGTCAGTTTCTTTATTTGGATAGCAGCGTTAGGGAAAATTTTAATTGTTGATAATTTAAGGAGGAGAAAACTAGTGGTGATGGATTGGTATTGCATATGTAAGAGGAACAGGTGGACTAGTGATCACTTCCTTCTTCATTGCCAATAGCTCAAGAGTCATGGAAAATTGTGTGATCCCTTTTTGGGGTTCATTGGGTCATGCCGCATAGTGTTGTGGAACTTACAGCGAGTTGGTCAGGCAAGTTTAATAGACTCATAATTGCTTTGGAGCATGATCCCTCATTGTCTTATGTAGGTCATGTAGAGGGAAAGGAATAAACGTACTCTTGAAGGGGATGAAGATCAATTCATGAGTTGAAGCTCTTTTTCTTTCAGACTTTGTTTGAATGGGCAAATGCTTCGGGTGTTGTTACTTTCGTTTCCCTTCCTGATATGCTTGATATTTGTACTTTCATTGCTGTTTAGCGTTTTCTTTTTCTTTGTTGCCTCGTAGCACACTGCCTGTGTGCCTTTTTTTTCTTCTTTTTTTTTTTTTTTTTTTTTTTTTCCTTATACTTTTTTCAATGAAGTTTATTACTTAGCAAAATATATATATATATATATATATATATATATTATGAAGTGGAGCCTATGTATTAAGAGATGGAAAAAAATTGGATTACCTAGTACTTGAGCCTGTATATATACTTGTTGCACATAAAATACACCATCATGCAACTGGATGGCAAAAACTTATTTTGATGGGAAATTTCTGGACTGAACTGATGCAGTGCATCCTAGCTACCTGACTTGTTTATTCTAGTACTTGAGCTTTAGTAACAATTAACAAACCTGTACTAGTTGTAACAAAGGTTGTTTAGGATAAGCTAGGAGCCTAATTAGTTACATAGGAGCCTATTTAGTTGCACATGAGTCAGGAGCCTATGGCTTTAAACTAGCTAATAGCATGCATCCTTATCTAACTATGAATAGGCAAGCAAGTGTAATCTGTATTTGGTTAAGATAATCCAATACAAGTGTAAACCGAGAGGTATTTTCCAAGAGTGTATCTATTGAAGAGTTGAAACACCCCTAGCCTACTTTAAGCAACTTAATCTTTCCTTTGTCCCTCCAACGAAGTTTCTAATCTCACCCACCATCATAAAGCTTCAATAGATTTAAATTAAATTTGAAAAGTTAATTAAACTGGTAGTCTCTGTATATGCTGATTCTTATTGCATTCAATTTCTTATTCTCTTTGTCTCAATTATTTTTATGCTTTTTTCTTTATTTGCTATGACAGTCAGCTGAAGCGTCTTAATCTAAGTGGAGTTCTACCAGCTGATTTTGGAAATCTTATTAATCTGCAAGAACTGTAAGAGAAACATTCGTGTTTTTCTGCATTTAAGAAGTTAATTAATCTCATCATATTATCATTTTTGCTGAATTTTCCATAGAGAATTTTTTATTATGAAGAGTAGTTATTGAGGTGTCCGCACATTCTTCATTTATTCTGTTCACTACCATATTTCTCATAGGATTTCAGTTGGCTTTCTTAGAACTTGTAAAAATTAAGAGCATTACTTGTTATTAAATTGATGATGATATGGCTAACTACCATTAAAACAACAGAAACATTTAATTTCTATCAGATACTCAAAAACCAGCTAAGCGTATATTATTCTACCAGACAGGTTCATATATATCTTCTAGATTTAGTTGCCCAGTCCAAGCACACACTGATGCACCATGCCAACCATATTGTATTAACCATGAAAAACACTTCTATGTTTTCTGAGTAGATATTCACATTAATACAATCATTAAGGATCTTGGTAAGCCTTTTCCAAACAATATGTAGTCCATTTTATATAAATTTTGACTTCATCAAAGATTGGCCTTTTTGTCTTATGATCCCGAAATTGAGAAAGACCAAATGAATTTTCTTTCATTTAACAGTGATCTCAGTTTCAACTACATCAATGGATCAATTCCTTCTAGTTTCTCTCAGCTCCCTCTTGTCAATCTGTAAGTTATTTTTTGCATTTGTATCTATGAGAGCCTTTATTATTTGCCATATAGGTGTTGACCAAAGGGGTCAACAGGTTGGTCATTTCCTAACAGTTGGTATTCTGCAGGTCCCTTCCAGGAAACCGGTTAAGTGGTGAAATTCCTAATGGAATTGGTGAGATTGGTTCACTTGAGGGGCTGTAAGTCTTGACATTGATTTTATTTCTTAATTAAAAGAAGAATGGTGTACAACCTGGGTTACAGTTTAAGTTGCATTTTATAGGGTTTTGGAAGCTAATCAGCTTGATGGACATCTTCCCGAAAACCTAGGAAATTTGAGCAACTTGAAGAGACTGTAAGACTTTTGCCTTTATTATCCATTTTAATTTCTTCTTTGTATTTATTTTTTCTGTTTCTTTTTTTTTCCCCCTCCCTGGGAAATAATATTTCACTAATAATGCATTCTGGTTTAATAAGCTGCAGTATCTTTTCTACAAAAAAAGTGTTTTGTAATTCATAATGGGCAATGAAAACACACCGAGTAGAACCATAGAAGATAATTGCTAAATATGATGAGCTAATTCATTGATTTTAACAATATCCAGGGGTCTGTAATCTTTCCTTACATTTCTATTAACTCTACCAGTTTTTAACTTTTCTTCAGTTTGATACAGTTGTCTGATTTTTAGGATGCAAATGCATTTTTGCGAGATAAATTCCTCAAATGAGCTGTTATTCATGTTCATGCAAAAGTATATCTCATTCAGATACTAGTATCTTTTTGTGTCTTCTCTGAGTTCAATGAAATTGAAGATTGTATTTGTCATTCATTTTGGATATTTCAAGTTGGAACTCATATCTGTATGGATGGCTATCTTGCTTTTGATGTCATTTGTGACTATGCCTTACACAGAGCATCTATGTTAACCATCGGCACCTTGTTTTATAGGCTTCCACAATAATTTGCTGCCTTGCCTCATGGAAATGCATGACTGAATATTTCTTTATCTTGCAGTGTTCTTAATGCAAACAATTTTACGGGCACAATACCAGAAACATTTGGAAAATTAACGAACTTAACTGATTTGTAAGTAATTCAATTTGACATGATTAGTTGGACATATAGCTTTTAGAATACCAAGATTCCTAAACTTGAGATACTGCCTGCAGTAGGATAGATGGGACTGCAATATCAGGGAAGATACCTGGTTTTATTGGGAACTGGAGCAAACTTGAGAGACTGTAAGTATTGTACTTAATTTATTTTATCTGCCATTTTTTTCCTCTTGGAGTTTTGACTTCAAAACTTTTTTTTTTTTTGGTTATCTAAGGAAATATTAATCACTTGCAGTGATATGCAAGGCACGTTCATGGAGGGCCCCATCCCTGTCACCATATCCTTGTTGTCAAATTTAGCTGAGCTGTGAGTGCATGCTCCTTAGGAGGTCTTATACATTGGTACAAAATGTGAAATGTACGAAGATGGTTCAAATGATTTTTCTAATCTTTCATGTTTGTCAGGAGGATATCTGATTTGAAAGGATTGAGTATTAGATTTCCTAATTTGAAGGATTTGAAAAAGTTAAAATATTTGTAAGTTATATTTCTTACTTGTTTTCTTGCAACAAATAATCCTAGGTAATTAACTTTTCAGTTTTGTTAACTTTCTGATTTTTGTCTTATTCCTGTGCCATAGGGTTCTAAGAAATTGCTTAATCATTGGTTTACTCCCGGATTACATCGGAGAGTTAGAATCTTTGAAGCGATTGTAAGTTTCTTAAAATGGGTATACTCGTAGAGACTTTTTACTTGGGAATTTCTTTTTCTGTATCTAGTTTGATTACCTTTTTATGTTCTGGCTTCTGTCATTATGAGACATCTTCTATGGTTTATCCTGACAAGTGTTATGAAGTGACTTGAGATGAACAAAATGAAGTTTCAATTTGTTGTTCAAGTTGTTATTGAGTCAACACAATTGTTCATTATTTTGAGATGATTGACTGCTAACAACATATAAACTTCGAGATTTTTATTCAATGAAAGAGAGGTCAGACGGCATATGGATATCTGATATAGGTTCAATTCTATCAATAGGGAATTGAACACTTTTTCTATACTTATAGGGAAACCAAACACATAAAGGAATAAAGCATCACATTATTCTAATATTTGCCTACTAATTAATCGACCAAACTTAGTGATATTTATCCTTTTTCCATGATAGAGGTTGTTTTGGGATTAACTTCTTGTTTATGTAATATGAGGAGTTAAGCATGTTAAGATTACTCTTTCTTCTTCTTCATCTCCTCCCCCCCCCCCCCCCCCCCCCAAAACACCCCCGGTCCTTTTATTCTTAGAGAAAGGAAAAAGGCTTGCTTGATTTATTTGCAATTATTTTGTATGCTATTTTTAGGAAGAAAGTTTCTTATTCACATAAAAAGGAATCGTGTAGCTGAAAATGAAATTGTTCTCTTTTTTAAAACTAGGCTAACTTTACCAAAATTTATCTATTTATTCTTTATTCTCTCTCTCTCTCTCTCTCTCTCTCATTGAACTTTTCTTTCCAATATTTTTGCTTCTTGTTTCTCATTATGTTATCCATGGATAGAGTATTTTATTTTGAGGACTTCAAGATACTAGACGGACTTGTGGCGCTCCAGTGGCAATTGAATCATTTCAATTCAATAAATTCTACTGTTTATGCATTTTATTTTGAAATCTGCCTATTGCCTATATGTCACTGAATGAATGGTAATTTTTCTCAACATTTAATGGGAAAAAAGTGTAATATTTACTACTAAACTTTGTGCTAATGGCTTTATTTCTGCAAGAAACTGCATTTTGGAGTATCAAATTTTGCCTGAATATTATAGTACAACAAAATAAATTATAAATCTTGTTTAATGAATTGAATTCCATTTTCTGTAACTTATATATTTGTGATAATATGAAAATTTTATTTTCTTGTAGAGACCTGAGCTTCAATAATTTGAGTGGTCCAATTCCAAACACATTTTGGAATCAAGAGCTAAATGACATGTATGGCACAGAGCAAAAATTAGTTCAATTACGCAATGTTTTATGTTTAATTTATTTCTCAAATTGTCCCTGTTTGGATCCTTCTCTGTGACTACTCATTTGGCAGGAAAAGACATGACACAAACATTTTATGGATGTAGGTACTTAACCAACAACTCATTAAGTGGAGAAGTGCCGAAATGGGTATTGGAGTACACAAAAAATAATTGGTAGGTCTAATTTAAGTCCAGAATCTTTATTTCATTAGGCTCTAAATTTGTCAATGCACTTGTTTTTAATTGTGAGATCTTGTGTGAGTCATGTGTTTGAACTGTGAGCTTTTTGAATTCTCATTCTTTCTCAGTTAAGAATTTTTTCATAATGTCATGATGAAATGTATTGCAGGGATATATCTTACAACAATTTTTCAGGGTCACCTCAGATTAATTGTGGGACACGGTCACATGTGTAAGTTTCTTTTGTATTAATCACTTTTGTAGACAAAGTTTTTCCCAAAAAGGATGGGAAAAAAAATCACTATTAATTCCTATTATATCAATGCTAAGTAAAATGTAAAAATGACTAACATATTCATTGTCTTGTATTGCCAACAATGTATCTTTATTATGAAACAGGAATTTGGTTTCCAGTTATTCATCTGTGGAGAGCAACTCGTAAGTTTTTTAACTTCCTAAGACACGTTTACTCTGTCTGCTCAAAATGCATCAAAAACAAAATTATTTGATTGGACCTAAACTTTTCAAATTCTAGAATTCCTTGGTGCTTGAAGAAGGGCCTTCCCTGTTCGAGAAAACCAAAACGTAAGTGAAGATACACATCAGATTGTGCTTTTATGAACTTTAGTAGTTTACTATTCAAGTTACGTGTGACACTGATGGAACTTTTTTATCACACACTTACTCTTATATCTGCAGATTATTCCTTGTTTATTAATTGTGGAGGAGAAAAAAAAAACTTTGAGGGGAATGAATATGAACAGGACATAATTCCAGATGGGCGATCACAATTTAGTTCTATTTCTGAAGAATGGGGTTATAGCAGCACAGGGGTCTTCATGGGCGAGGACGATACTCCATACCGTGCACAGAATACATTTTCTCTGAATGTGACTGGTATCTATGAGACAGCTCGAGTTGCCCCTTTATCACTTAGGTACTATGGCCTTTGCTTGCGAAAGGGAAGTTACAAAGTAAAGCTCCACTTTGCTGAAATAATGTTTTCTAATGACCAGACATTTAGCAGCCTGGGGAGGCGCATATTTAATGTCTCGATTCAAGTGAGTTGATGGAGGATTTTCATGATTAAAATATAGCTTGTTATATGATGCCTTCCTAGATTTTCTTGGTTTGAAAAGAGAAAGGATGTTCATCTTCCCGCTGGAGCTTGCAAAGTTTTAATTTGACATTTCCTTTTCCTTTTTAATTTTTTTAATTTTTATTTTTTCCAGGGAAAGTTGGAGTTGAAGGACTTCAACATTGTGGAGGAAGCTCGAGGTGTTGGTATACCCATCATTAAGGAATTTGATGATGTTCTTGTAAGTGGTAGCACTCTGGAGATTCATTTTTACTGGGCAGGGAAAGGAACTACTTCCATTCCTGTCAAAGGTGTCTATGGACCTCTTATATCTGCCATTGAAGTGACACCAAGTAAGTTTTTCCTGCAATTTAGGATTTCTACCATTTTTGTCATTAACTTGCATGTACGTAATTCCTCTCCTTTTATAGACTTTGATGTTGGCGGCGGCCTATCGGTTGGAGCTATTGTTGGCATTGTACTTGCATCATGTGTGATCCTTGTATTGATTTTGGTGTTTCTTTGGATGAAGGGTTACCTAGGGAAGAAAGACCTTGAAGATAAAGGTAAGATCAATCACATTTTTTTTACCAAAAAAAATGTGGAGAAAGTATTGTCTAGGGACTTTTTGATGGTTAGAAATTGCAAGTTGGAAATAGAATAAGAAGATGTGTCTATGCTTTTTTTTTTTTTGTTGTCATTAGCCGTTCATGGTCATTAATTACTCTTTCACTCATACATGAACTCACATATACACTACATAGATAAATGCCCCGGGATCTTTTTCTGTAGCTTTGGCATTCAAGCCAATCCACCACCTACTCTCTCTCTCTCTCTCTCTCTCTCTCTTTCTCTCTCCACACACACACACACACACACCAAAATACTAGATCTAGTGCCATAACAGATTTGACTCCCTGAAACACTGTTTCTATATAAGAATGATAAATCATAAATCAAACTACTGAATTGGAAAAATTGGGTACTATCATATAGCTTTGCTTCAGCTAAGTTCACAAGTTGAGGATAAGCAGACTCGAACCAATAACATCCACCACATGGTAAATTGCTGCCACTCAGGCCCCCGACTAATTCTACCATAGAGGCCAATGATAGACAATAACTGCCCCCGAACACAACTTACAACTTTCATCATATTGTGCTCTTCAAAGAGACTCTTCTCAAAATCTCAAAAAATGGTGTTGAGTTGGAATCCCATTTTAACAAAGGATTATTGTGGTTCCAGATGATCTAGTTACAGGAAAAAATCAAAGAACACTTTGCTCCTTAAAGGTATTATTGGCTAATAGAAGGTTCAGATCTTTTAGCAATGTAGAAGGGCAACACTAGGCATAGGCATTGTACTGTGCAATGATTAATTTACCGTGGGATCCTCATTCTCATTTCAACTTATATTTGGTATTGCCTATTCACAACTATTAAGTATTTTTTGATATTATACATCAAGAAGATGATGCAAAATCAACACTTGGGAAAGATTCATAATCAACTGTATTTTGGTTTAATCGATCTTTAACAGTCCAATAGAAAGACATAGTGATCCTTCTTTTTTATGGATGTGTGTTTTTCTATGTTCTTAACACTGTTTTCCTTGTAGAAATACATTTTAATCTAGCAAAAGTATTGTTTTCATGCAAAAGTTTTCTTCAAGTTTGTTTTTGGTCCCTAATCTATTTAAAACATTACACATTATGTCTTTCCATCCACTCTTGTTTTTATCATATTTGTCTAACTAGATGGTACTATTTTTAGCATTAGAGAATTTGAGATGTTTGACCTTGGCCATTACATTTAAACAAAAAAAGAAGAAGGAAAAGGACACAAACACAAGGTGAACATGTGGTGCGTAACTATTGGTTAAACGCATCATATGAAAAATATTTTTAAAGAGGAAAAGGTAATTTTATTCAGTAGTTAAGGGACAAAAAAAAAATCTTCTTGAAATGTAAGGTCGAAAGTGTAACGTTTCAATAGTTTAGGGACAAAAAAATAACTTATTAAAGTTTATGGGCAAAAAACAAACTTCATGCAAACTTTTGTGATGAAAACAATATGTTTGCCTTTTATCATCTATGCTTTCTATTATTCTCTCTCTCTCAGAAATTTTCTAACTTCTTTTATCTTCTTACAGAACTACGTGGTCTAGATTTACAAACAGGTTATTTTACTTTAAGACATATTAAAGCTGCCACTGGGAACTTTGACCCTGCAAATAAGATAGGTGAAGGAGGCTTTGGCCCAGTTTACAAGGTAATTATGGATTATTGATATTTATTATTGGCAGGTGTTAATACTAGCAACATTTTGGCCATGTCACTGGTGTGAGTACTAATGCAAGATAGTAAAAATATGAATATGAAATTGCTTTTCTTGTTCTTAGGGTGTACTATCAGATGGTGCTTTAATTGCTGTTAAGCAGCTATCCTCCAAATCGAAGCAAGGGAACCGTGAATTTGTTACTGAGATAGGCATGATATCTGCATTGCAACATCCAAATCTTGTGAGGCTTTATGGATGCTGTATTGAAGGAAACCAGTTGTTACTAATATATGAATACATGGAAAACAACAGTCTTGCCCGTGCACTCTTTGGTAAGTCTTTCACTAACATCCATCTTTTTTATATATATCAAGAGTAAGACTTATTGTTGAAAACTCTCTCCCTCGGTTTCCAATTTTAGGTCGTGAGGAGCACCAGCTACATTTGGATTGGCCAACGAGGAGGAACATATGCTTGGGAATAGCCAGGGGATTAGCTTATCTTCATGAGGAATCAAGGTTGAAAATTGTTCACAGAGACATAAAGGCAACAAATGTGCTCCTTGATAAGGATCTAAACGCCAAGATATCTGACTTTGGTTTAGCTAAGCTTGATGAAGGAGAGCAGACACATATTAGTACACGAATAGCTGGAACAATGTGAGTTCTCTCTCTCTCTCTCCACCTTTATTTAGCTTCTTGAAATACAACTGGTTTTTGGTATAATAAATTTTAACATAGGTAGTGCAAACAATACAAATAATTCTGTGGACAGTGTCCCTCCAAATTGGGTTAGAGGAAAGTTCCTCCAACCCACTATGTGGCAACATGAAAAACTATCCATGAGTACTTTTAGTTACATAAATTATTTAATATTCACATGACTTGTTTATATTATTTAATGAATCATGTGATTTAATATACGTAGATGGTCATTATATACAACCATGTAGCAAGTTGAAAGAGATTTCTCTAACTTGATTTAGAGAGAAATTTTGTCCTTTATTTCTTGTTAAAAAAAATCATACCAAATGCTCAAAAACTCACACTTTGCGGGGTCCGAGAGAGTTGTGATATAATACGTTGCACTTTCATTTTTATATTGTCTAATATGCGAGCATAAAACCTTTCACTTATATTTAGAAAATGTTTTAGATGTTTTTGTGCTGGTATATTAGAAAGCCTCTCTTAGCTGGCACGCATACTCACTATTCTAGTGCCATCTGTTTTTCTTCAGAGGTTATATGGCTCCTGAGTATGCAATGAGGGGTTACTTGACCGATAAAGCAGATGTTTATAGCTTTGGAGTAGTAGCTTTGGAGATTGTTAGTGGGAAAAGCAACACCAATTACAGGCCAAAGGAGGAGTTTGTTTATCTTCTGGACTGGGTAAATATTAAGCCATTCTTAGAGGATCCTTTTTTGTTAACAATTGTTACTGTTATATTTTCTTTAAAGTGAATAAAAGGTTGCTTAATTTGGGAAGATACAGAAATTCTTTTCTATCTTGTATATACATTAATACACTTTCATGCTCATCATCTTCTCTACTTAACAACTTGGCAAGTATGCTTGACATCATAAATGTTTATCTTTGCTCTTTTACATGCAATTGAAGGCCTATGTCTTACAAGAGCAAGGAAACCTACTCGAACTTGTGGATCCAGGGCTTGGTTCAAGCTACTCCCCTGAAGAGGCAATGAGGATGCTCAGCTTGGCTCTTTTATGCACCAACCCCTCTCCCACTCTCAGACCATCAATGTCTTCCATAGTAAGTATGATTGAAGGAAAATGTGCAGTTCAAGCACCAATAATAAAGCGCAGTGAAACAAACTTGGATCCAAGGTTTAAAGCTTTTGAGAAGCTTTCACACGACAGCCAAACACACGTGAGCTCCACCTTTTTGCATGACAGTCAAACGCAGAGAGACATGTCAATGAGTGGGCCATCGATTGATTCCTCTTTTTCTGTCCAAAGTAAGGATGAGACCAGCGGAGACCAACCTTCATCAAGCAAGCTTCTTCAGGATCTTCATGACATAAATTTAGAGTGATTGATGAATAGAGAAAAATACACAGGATTTTTTTCCCCAATCAAATTGAATTTTTGGATTTGGCTCGACTGGGATTAGATTCTCTCTCTTATTTACAGATGGATGGTCATGATACATTATCTAATATATAAACATGTAATATGCTAGTCAGTAATTCGGGTAAGTACAAAAAAGTTATGATCTTTTTTTCTCTGTTTTAAAAATTTATTATAATTTTATTTGTATGTAGAACAATTTGGACTAGGATGTCCAACAATAATAAGGGAGCTATGCATATAGTTCTTAGACCTAATCTAGGTAACGACTCAACTTACATCCTTCGACCGGTTCACTTTAGGCCGATGTGTACTTCTCACAGATTTTTGGGGAAACCCAAAAAGGCCCGTCTTGGGCACTTGCGCCCATAGAACCCTCAATAGGAACTTTGTGATGGAGAAGGAAATTTTCCCATTTCTAACTTTGCTGAACCTTGGATGGACAAAAAGGGTAGGATGTGCTTGGTTGGAAGATATTCTTTGAAGAGAAGCTCACTTTTAAGGAAAAGTCCGGGTGGTGATTGAGGAGTTTTAAGAGGAAGTTGAATGGATGGACTACACGGATGTTGAAGCAATGACGGCACTATTGACATCTAAGATGGAGGGGAACGTGCCAACCATCATCTATGAGGAGCCAAGTGATACGCCTACATTCATCATACCTACTGATGGGCACTCTAGCATTTGGACTTGGGTTGGTTTTTCTAAAGTCATGGAAAAATATCCTATAACGCAAGTTCTAATGAACAATATTTTTAATAAAATGAATTTTGACTTGGCTTATTTTGATGTGTCCTATAATATTTAAATTTTACAGTTAAATGATTCCAATGAATTTGAAAATTAAATTAATAAACAATTGACAAGAAAAATTGAACCTATGAAACTAATGCTTGAAACTCTTAATTAGGAAAATTGTGAGAATCCACTTTTAATTCAAATTGGTTCCACTTTAAATCCACTAGAAATGCAAGATTTGAAAGAACTTATAGAATATCAAGAAGTGTTTGCATGGTCCCATGAGAATATGTCCGGCATAGATCCCGGGACATTATTTCTTCATTCTTTATAATAATATTATTTCTAAGACATTATTTCTTCACTTTCCTTTGCACTAATAATAATATTATTTCTTCATTCTTTTTTTAATCTTTCTTTGTTAGCTTTTTCAATCTTCCTTCATTTATTTCTAATGGCTATTTTTTTCAAATACTCAATAACTATATTTTAAAATCTCCCAATAGTTATTTTTAAATTTTTACTAATAATATTTTTAACAAATTTGTGAAGCACTTGTGGTAACGATATAGTGAGTTATAGGTCATCTAATTTTAATTAAAAAAACTATATTCACAATATTTTTCACAACATTTTCACAATAAATCTTATGTGATAAGTTTTTGTTGGTTTTAATTTGTACTCGTCACTGAAATTATTTGTTTACTCGCTAATAATTGCCAATAACAACCTTCCACTTAAGATTTATTATGAAAATATTGTGAAAATATTATAGTAGCATTTCTCAATTTTAATTTCTTATTCTTTATTTTATTTTTCCATTCCTCTCTTTATTTTATTTTTCATCCATACGATTTTTTTTCTACCTGTTCTTCTCTAGGACCTCCAATCCAGAAGGACAAAGCCAGTGGAGTCACCATGCATCACCACCTTGTCTGCCTCCCCACCGCCAGACTGAGTCAGATCGGCCTATCTCTTTTTTTATTTTTTTATTATTTTTTTATTTTGTTGTTCTGATTCAACTTTGTTATTATAATAAGAACTGGATTTTGTTTTGTATTTTTTGTTTGGGTTATGTGAGACATTTGACTCTTTGAGAGAGAAGCAAAGAGACTAAAACAAAGTGATGAGAGGACAGAGAAAGAACTGTTTTTTATTTAGTTGTTTGATTTTTTTAAGCTAGTTTCCAACGACTAGCATATTCCATTTTCTTTTTATTTTTTCCAAAACATCGGCAACTAGCATTTTCATCAGAATTTGACTGGCATTTAAATAAACTACACTTTCTTATTCCTAATTGATAATAAGAACAAAATTTCTCATTAAAAATAGTTTTTTTTTTTTTTTTTTTTTTCAAAATCTATATCATATACTATATATAATAGTAGAAGCTTTGTCCTGCAATTAAAGAGGTGCTGTCATGTAGGAAAAATGCCCACTTTAAATTCTACCATGTTCACAGTTAAAAAGCTATAAATTAGAACACCCTTTCTAAATAACTGTAATACGCTAAGAATTTAGTTAGTTGCCTGGTTACGAAAGAATATATAATACTAGCATCTCGAGTTTCTAAAACTCGAGATTTAAATAGATCTCGAGTTTTTAAAACTCGTTTTTGTTGGTTTTCATATGCTGATGTGGATATCGAGTTTTAAAAACTCGCTTTATGAACTCGAGTTTTAAAAACTCGCTTTCTGTTTAATATTAAGACACATTTTTTACTGCTTAAAACGTAAAATATGCACTCTCAGATTAACACTCTCACTCTCTCAGACTCCACACTCTCACTCTCACTCACTCACTCTAAAATTTCAAACTCACTTACTCTAAAATTTCAAAATCACTCACTCGCAGTCCCAAATCAGCTACCCTGTGCTCTCAGTCTCCACGGGCTCTCTTCTGCTTTGTTTGTTGTCTTCGCTCTTTATCTCGCTTGCTAGGTAAAAGTTCTCTGTTCCTCTTTGGCTGAATTTATGTTATAGATTTGGGCTTTTTGCATGGTGGGTTACACATTGTTGCTGCTGTTGTTTTTGTTTCTGGGTTGTGGATTTACTTGGGTTTTCAGTTGCTTTTGATAGATGCCCATTTGGGTTTTGTTTAAAATTGCTTTATATTTGTAGACATAGATGTCATTGAAATCAGAATTTCGTTTTTTGTTTTTGTTTTTTGTTTTGGTGGGATTGAGAATAAATGGATAAGGGAGTTTTCTTTATTTTGTTTGTCATTCAAGAATCAAGATTGTGTTTATGGGCTTTTAAAAAAAATTCAAATTTTAATTTTCTTTAGTGATAAAAAGCTGAATAGGTATTCCTTGCTATGTGTGTTGTTGGATGGCCATATAGGAATAAGAAAAAGGTGAAATAAGAGGATATTTTGTTTGCAGTTCCTATAATGTCTAGAATTCCTTAGCAAGACAAAAAATTTGAGTAATGTTGATAATACCAACCGGTCCTGAATTAGGAAGTATAATTGTAACTAAGGCCATAGAAATAAAAGTTCCATCATGCTAGGAAAACTCTGCATAACTTATTAACAAAGAGTCAAAATTTTAAATGAACATGTACATGAATTAATATATAGGTACATATTGATTCTTTTAGTTTTGATTCATAACATTACCAAGTTCATTCATTCACTATATAAAATTTTAACTTGTTGTTAACATTACCACGTTCATGTAATGTCCATGTCCACTCCAAAATATTTTATAATATTTTCAAGGATTTGTTTAATTGTCTTTTGATTTATTACCAAGATGTTTATTTTGACTTGACAATTTCTTTTTAGTTGGGAGGTTGCCTCTAAATCCTCGAAAGTTAGCATGCAATCATATTAGGAAGTTATTTTCATTGAAATTTTCCAAACATGGTGTAAGTTCAATATTGCTTTATAATTTCAGCACATTTATTATGATTCCATCTCACAGTTACTTACTAGAACAATTGCACTAATTAATTGTTTGGAAGATAAGATGTTCTCCGGCTAGAAGTTTAAGCTTGTCAAGTTGGTTTAAATCAGTGAAGAACTTAAACTCTCTTTGTGGATCTTTGTCATGCTCAATTGAATCAGCTAGTGACCCTATTGAATCTATACATGCTTCAATTAGCTTCCTAAATCAACTGATTTTAGATGAATTACATCTATTATTTTCTTTGCCCCTTCCTTTGCCCCCACACTATTAATGATCTCACAGTAGCACTCTTTGCAGTATGGAGTCTCGGATTGATGAGGAGCCACAGATCTTGCAGCCTGGTCCTAGTGATGGGTCATTATTAACGCGACAGCGACATCATCGATCAGAGGACATTTGGAATGGCGACGTGAAATATCTAGTTCTAACAACTGCTTTAATTTTTACGTTATCTTTGACTTTTAGTTAGCAAGTTCTTTCAAAGTTGTATTTGTAGTTTTAACAACTGCTATAATTTTTATTGATTTTGCAGGACCCGGGCTCACTTACGTGCCGTGGTCACACTAAGGAGATGACAAACATTCAAATGTGAGATAATCGGGTGATTGACATTATCTAGTCGCTAAGGCTTGAAGGATTGTTTAGGGCCCCTTCTAGAGAGATAGATAATTGCCTTATAACGGCCCTAGTTGAGCGATGGCGGCCGGAGACTCATACGTTCCATCTTCCACATGGCGAGATGTCAATCACCCTACAAGATGTGGAGGTCATTTTCGGACTTTCTACAGATGGTGAGGTCTTGGTTGGGCCGACTGCTGTGTTAGATGGAACTTGGAGCACTCTTTGCATGGAGTTGCTTGGTTTTACTCCGATGAATGACAACAAAACTTTGGTGGGGCAAAAAATTCTCATCAGCCGCCTTGTTGAGGCCATGGCAGTGCCACTGCCTCATGACGCAACGGAGATTCAGATACACAAGTATGCCCAGTGCTATATTTTAGCGCTACTAGGGGATAAGCTTTTCATGGACAAGTCAGGAGATAGGGTGCATATGATGTTTTTGGAACAACTGCGGAACCTTCGTGATTCGCCACAGTATACTTGGGGCAGTGGTTGCCTAGCCTGGTTGTACACAAAGTTGTGTCGGGCAAGCGAGAAAGGCGCATTGCAGATTGGTGGGGCGTGCACCTTGGTCCAGTATTGGGCATGGGCAAGGTTGCCATTCTTGTGCCCGAGGATAGAGCCCCCACCTGGATGTGATTATGGCCCATGGCCGTATGCTCCACTTGCCTTTAAGTAAGTATTTTTTTTGATATTTAGTGTGTTATGCAATGTACTCTTCTTAGTAACTAAGTAGCTACTTATCTTATGTTATTCGCTCGTAACTGTAGGTGGGTGCGGGTGCCAGGCTCAAAGAGTAGGCCATCTAGGACGGCCTTGGTCTACTATCGTGAGCAATTAGTTACAATGCAGTCGAACCAGGTAATAATATTCAAAAATTCTGTTTGGTTATGTTAATTTTCCTTAAGAATATGATTGCTTCATACTTTAACATATCTTCCATTTTAATTTTTGTTTTTCCTTGTATCTATGTATTCTCCCTTGTTTCACATTTTAAGATGCTATGATAATTGTTTTTTGTTTCTATTGTAGATTGTGTGGCAGCCATACGAGGCACACTTCGTCCACCTTCCTGACTTCTGCGTTGCAGGGAGGGGTATGTGGACAGCAAGGGTGCCGCTTGTGTGTTTTTGCATAATGGAGATACACCACCCGGACTGTGTCCTTCGACAGTTTGGGTTGGCGCAAGAGCAGCCTGACCGTGCTGTGTACGATGAAAGGCTGCACAGAATAGACTTGCGTGGGAAGGTGGAAAAGAATTGGAGGGAGGAGCATGAACCGTATATCATTTCATGGAATAGCAGAGAACAACGACTTTGCCATGCACCTCCTCAGACTGGTGAGATGGCCTGCGATCATGACTATTACCAATGGTACCGTCCGGTCACTCGAAAGTATGTCGACCGCAACAGCGCTAGATTAGATATGATGGTAATGTGTTCTAATTATATTTTATTTCTTGCTTTGTTTTTTCTTTAGTACATGTATGAACGTAGAATCAATTGGTTTCTTCTTTCAACAAACTTGGTTTGATCTGACTGACATCCAATTAAAAAGAGTTTCTGTTGCATATAGTATCATAATAAAACTTTCAGTTCTTAGTTTAGATGAGTATTTAAGTAGATTAATAAGTACTATATTATACATTCTATAATTGTTACATTAATGTGGAAAATTCTGATTGTACTGGTTCTTTCTTTGTTTCAGATTGAAAGTCATTTAGCGTTGTTGAATTGGCTTCCTGTAGGCAGCCGAGAACACAACCATGTCCGGCGCATCCTATATAATGTGGCTGGGCTTGGTGGTGATCCTGCAGCCACTGGGCAGGCAAACAACCGTACTGAGACTGAATCAGCAACTACTGCAGCCCCAAGCACAAGTGTAGCACCTGTAACTACACCGACCCGTGGTCGGCGTGATACTGCAAGCCTAAGCACAAGCACAGCTAGGGGCCGTGGTCGGCTTGCTACAGCAAGCCCAAGCCCAACTGCAGCACAAGCACAGCTAGGGGCCGTGGTCGGCCTGCTACAGCAAGCCCAAGCCCAACTGCAGCTAGTGGTCGTGGTCGGCCTGCTACAGCAAGCCCAAGCACAAGTGCAGCTACGGGCCATGGTTGGCGTGCAACAACCCCTCGGGTTGTAAGCACTCATGAGATACCTGCACCCATCCTGCATGCATCTCCCCACCTCGAGGTCCCTCCACCCATCCCAGATGTATCTCCTCAATCCGAGGTCCCTCCACCCATTGTAGATGTATCTCCCCAGCCCGAGGTCCTTCCACCCATCCCAAATGCATCTCCTCAGTCTGAGGTCCCTCTACCCACTGTAGATGCATCTTCTCAGCTGACCAGTTTCGATCTCCGTATTCAGATACTGATGTACCGGACGAGCATCCTCCTCGTCAGCCCTCACCCCCATGAGGTAGACCGCAACGTGCTAGAAGAGCACCCACTTGTGGGACAAGTGGACACAAAATAGGACACAAACGCAGCTCTATGGTATGATAACATTAATTTCCCTGTATATGCCTATTTTGCAGTTCACTTTATTCTTTACAATTACACCGAATATTGATTGTATGCATCTAATGTCTTTGCAGCATGATGATGAGCTTAAGGATGATTCCCCGCAGCCTCCTCCCCCGCCCAAACATTACACGAGGGTTAAAAAATGCAAAATTAGTGAACCTTGAAAAAGAGGTTTGTTAAATTGTTCTTATTACTTGTTCTTATTCTTGGTATTATTGTTATATTTTTTTGAAGAAAAATAGCATGGCGGTGTATTATAAATTTAAGAGTGCAAAAGATTATGATTCAATTCCCATGGATGGTCCTTTCCTCTCAGTTGGTACTTTGAAAGAAAATTTGGGTTTTGGGCAGTGAGATGAGAATGTTTTTTTTTTTTTTTTAAATTAATTTTGGGATCATAGTTTTCATTAATTTTTTTTTTTAATTACTTACCCAAAGGAAATTATAAAGGGTTGGGGTTGCACTGTTACAATGCCATTGATATGTGCTTCCTTGTGCCCTGGCATATATAAAGATATAATTTGTGTATTGGTGAATTTTCAAATTGTGATTCAATTGTAAGGGGATTGGTTTCATGAACCTTGATAGGTGATGGATTGTGAGATTATTGTCGGAGTTAGATGAATGTTTAGGCATACTTTTAGGAAGAAGAGAGTCGCCAAGTTGGGGGAATTCTATTTTGATAACTTGTGTATGTTTGGTTTCATGGATTAATATCTATTAGCTGTATTTTAAAGTCGGTCTGTTTCTCTGTTTTGCAATTTCAGAGTATGTTGATGAAGCAATGTTGATACCTAAAAATACCTCAGTTTTAATTCGTCGTGTTCCTGGACGGCCTCGTATGACAATTGTTACTGAACAAGAGTACTATCTCAAACCTTTAATATCTTTGACTGCATAGTTGCATTTGATTCAGTTTAGTTATTTTATGGAATAACCAATTATAAAATCTGAGCTAGCAGCATGAGGCTCACAAGCATGATATGGGCTGTTATTGTCATATTCCTACCAAGGCCGTATCATGGTGGTGATATGTGCAGTAACAGATTTCTTCCTTCATTATGTCCTTTTTAAAGTGAAGCAACCTCTGAAAGTGTGGTTGAGTTGGACTGCGTTTTGTTTTGCAGACCGAAGGTGGAAAGTAAGATGGATGACCCTGAACCAGAAAAGAGTAGCTTTCCGGTTTCTAATGCTTCTACCATGAAATATGTATGCTTACCCTTGGGTTTAATCACATTATTATTGAACTTTGACTTTTGTCTTAGATGTAATGCATCTAAGTAATAATGTGTTTAATTTGACTTTACAGCCTGAAGACTCGGAATGGGAGTTCTCCCTGTTCAGTCAAACATTCCAGTTCCGGAAGCTCTCCCAACTAACAAAGCTGATGAGGACAGCAAGATTAAAGGTCTAATTGATACTCCTGCCTTGGACTGGCAACGGTGAGATGCTTTCTGCTTTTTGTTGTGTTATATGATGTTAAATCACTAATGTGAGAAACATATATTCATAATTTGTATTGGATGGTGCAGTCAAGGTCCTGATGGCTTTGCCCATGGTAGAGGTTTTGGAAGAGGGGGGGTTGGTTTGTATGGGAGGTAGAATGGGGGGGCGTGGATTTGGTGAGTCCGTATACCACATTTAGTTTTATATTTCACATCAACCATTAGTAATATATATTTCTGTGATAAGCTGAAATTTGTTAATATCTTTTTGAGGTCGAGCAGGATTTGAGCGCAAAACTCCTCCTCAGGGCTATGTATGTCACAGGTGCAAGGTGCCTGGTATGTTCATGGTTTTATGCCTTTTTCCTTTCCTTTTTGGTCTTTCCACCTTTTTTTATTTATAAAATTACTTCCGGAGAGGTCTATCTTTGTGGCACTTTAAAATGGGCTCACTATGTGAAACTTTTTGTGTTCAGGGCACTTCATTCAGCCCTGCCCTACAAACGGTGATCCAAATTTCGACATCAAAAAGGTGAAGCCACCAACTGGTATACCGAAGTCCATGCTGATGGCAACCCCAGATGGCTCATATGCATTGCCAAGTGGTGCTGTAGCTGTCTTGAGACCAAATGAGTAAGCCGATATGATTCAGAGTTTTTTACAGTGGCTATCCATACTGTTAATTGTAGGCTTGAAAATTAATCATAACATTTAACTTGAAAACAGGGCTGCTTTTGAGAGAGAAATTGAAGGGTTACCATCCACACGTGTATCCCACTCTATGGGTGTGCGTTAAAAGTGTATCCTACTCCATGCTATTCTCAATAGAGGTGAAGGAACTCAATTTTGTAAAGATGCGTATGAATATTACATATTAAACCGTCACACTTATTCTTTCCAGTTATTTGGGAGTTGTTGATTTGTAAACGAGCTTTTCCAATGCAGATGGTATGAAATGGGTGAAAAAGGGAGTGAGGAACTTTATAAATTAAATTTAAAGGAGTCTGATAAACTGCAGCCCCGGTTGGAAGATGTTGGACAGCAATTATCATTAGCGTTTAACAATGAGGGTTCTGCACTTGCTGCTGGTGGCGAGGTAGATATTGTCTTTCACATTTTGTAGACTTATTTGCTGCATGACATTGAGATGTTGGACAACAATTAGCATGCATTATTTAGAGATGTCTACTTGCATTTTTGATAGGTAAGTCACATGTGTTGGTTGTGTCTAAATCTTACAAGTTTAAAATTCCGTTAGAAAAGGCATCATAGTTATCTCAATTACCATATCAGAATATATATTTGCCTGTTACAACTAATATCATTCTTCTTTGTAATATCTTGCTCCCATCATGGCCAAATCTCTGGTTTTATTTTTAAAAGATTAACATTTATTCAAGTGATGATTTATTTATTTGGTGCTGTTCAATGGAGTTAAGTTATGCTTCATCTATGCCATTGCTGAATATCTGAGTTTTGTGCAGTACAGGATGGAAATTTAAGGTCTTCGAGTGGCCTAGCATGGTTATTATTCTTGAGGAGGCCAGTGCTCATAAACGTGTGAAGGATCTAGATTTCAGGTTGATGGCATGGACTAATATTACTCTTAAATTGCAAGATCCATAAAAAGGAAAAAGGGGTTTTGTACATTATACCTGCTGTATTTGTAATGTAGTTATATTAAGTATCTGACTTTGCTATGACCAAGTTTGGGGATGATTATGTTCCGCCCACAAATGTAAATCCGGATGAATTGTCATCTAACAATAAAATATTTGCAACATTGATTACAAACATCACTGACCTTTTTAAAGAGTCCACTTACTGTGTCATCCTTCTATATTTTGTGTTGAGCTAATATTCCTCTCCTCGGCCTTGCTTGAAGTCAATGCACCTTTAAGTTTTTTGTTAGGTTGTCCAATATTTAGAGAAGCTTCTTCTTGGACTTTTGTAGTTACTTTTTTTACAGATACCAATATCATGACCTTTGACTCCAACTAAGTGTGCTTTAATCCTTGTAGCACCCCAGCAAAATTACATTCACAAAACTTACATTTGAAATGACTATTTAGCTCTTCAATATACTCCCAAAATCGATTTTTCTTTCGAACCATAGTTCTTTTGCCTTACAATAAATGGAGAAAGAATATAATATTAGAATATGAAAATTGATAGTAAAATTGGATGAATAGAAGAATAAAAAATATTATATAATTTTGTTATGTCTTTTTCTCTCTATACTCTATAGCACATACATATACTATAATTATAATTAAATCAAAATCAGATTAACTTTTTGTACGCGCCTAAATTTTAAAGGCTAGATAAGCTTCTTATTCTCTTTTCTTTTCTTTTCTTTATTTTTTTTTTTTAATTTTTGAGAGAAAAATAAACTTCTTCTTGAACAATTTTAGTAGTTTTTTACAAATAACAAGATTAATAACTTTAGCCAGATGTGATTTAATCCTTGCTGTTCACAATACTTACCAAAATAGAATCTCATTTGTACAAAAAAAAAAAAAAAATGTGACATTTTAAAAAAATAAAAAATCACAAAAAAAAAAAAAACAAAAGAACTCGAGTGTTTGAAAGTCGAGTTCCAATGAAGACCTCCAGCTCAAATGTTCTGAATGCTTTGTTTAGGCCGAGAGGGGTGCTTTGTTTTGCTCTGTTTTTTCCCAGTGGAACTCGAGTTTCATAGACTCGAGTTCCACTGGGAAATTTTTTTTCCCCTAAATGTTCTGAATGCTCTGTTTAGGCCGAGAGGGGTGCTCTATTTTTCCTAGTGGAACTCGAGTTTCATAGACTCGAGTTCCTCTGGGAAATTTTTTTTCCCCCTCTGGACGTGCAAAACTGCTCAATAGACAAACCAGAAACTGGGAAATTTTTTTTTTATTTTTTTCCTGGACATGCAAGCAAACCAGAAACTATAAATGCACTTGAATTAAATTACATCAAAATGCGTTCTCAATAGGCACCAAACTATAGAAACTGTTACACTCTCTGTATAAACATAGTTAAACATAGTTTTACAATGCAAATGCACTTACATCGCAACAAAAGCTACTGCTCAATATATCAACATTCTAAACATGCCCAACCACGCTTCATTTGCAGTTCTAACCATACTACTTAAATCACAATCTTCATAGAGGTACATTGGAGAGAGAATTACAAGTACATTCAACAACAACCAAAAAGTTCACATAGAGCCAATACAACATAGTCACTTTTCCTAAGATCGACGGTTCGCACGACAAAAACGTCATCCATGGAAGCATGCCTGAAAAACATAGAGTAATCACGTTAGGAGACAAGATAGTAAACATTAGGTAAACATCGAATGAACAACAATTATTTAACGGATGCATAACTTTTTGCCATCTACCTACCTAGTGTGGAACATGACCGCTTGTGGAAGCGCCACGGGATTGTGGACATTTTCTGTGATTATGCCCGGAAGCATGACACAGTCCACATGTCTGCTTGGGTTGACTCTCTATCAAATCTGCGTCCTCCCTCTCCCATCCCGGTTCTCGATCCTTATTCCTCACTCCATCCATCTCATTCCTTATTCACTGGTCGACCTTTGGCCCGCAACAATGCTGGATTAGGCAACCACTTTGGCCCAATGAGATCCCTCCACAATGATTGTGACTTAGTAACCACAAATGCATGCTCATAAGTGTTAATGGCATTGTTCAAACCATAACATGGGTGAATATATGTCGTCGAATCAATATGTAAATAGTCATATACTCTAATTGCATGTAAACACGGGATCCCTATGTTTTGCCATTTCCCACAACTGCATGTTCTTTCCTGTAACCGAACTTCATAACTGTGGTTTCCCCCTCCTGTGCTACACGTGTTGAGTTGGGTAACTACTTGAAATATCAGCTCTTCATTGCTAAATGGCTTGAGATAGTGTTTCTCAGATTTACTCTTATTTCCATCCCACATGGATAAGGCATATGCACTCCATTTCTTACCCTCTGAGAACTCAAAATGGTATTCTTTGCGCCAGTCGTGAAAATATTGAACAAGTTTGTTCCAAGTGAACTCAACGAATGCAGCAATAGGAAGGCCCTGTGCACCTTTCAATACACCATTAAAGCACTCTGATATATTGGTTGTCATTGCCCCAAAACGTCTCCCACCATCATGTGACTGGGTCCACATATCCACAGACTCGCTCATTAGGTATGTGTATGGAAGATAATCTTGATTCTTTTCCTTGCCATCCTTCCCCGTCACCTTCTTCTTATTCCTAATGGCCTCAATTTCCACCTGCTTAATGGACTCCATTATGGTATCCTTGATTTCTTATCTACTTTTGGAATCATGCTTTCATGCATCTGCATCTTTCTTTCATGCTTTCATGCTGTTTGTCTGTTTTTGTTTGGTTGTTTAGTTTTTTTTTTTTTTCAAAATTAAAAAAAAAATCAGAAAAATACAAAAACAATGTGTGTTTTGTGTACATTGGTACTTGTGTACCCTGGATGGCCATTGAAACAAAGTTTTCTAAACTTTTTATCTCTTGTAACTTAGATGGGCATCTCTATGCACAACTAAGTAAGTGAGCTTTCTGGCTCGTGTTTGTGATGAGTAAGATTAAGTAATCTCTTGTACTTAACACTCGTATCACTCTTTTTGAAGGGAAGGACTAGAAAATCCTAAGAGAAAGGCATAAATAACCATCTCACCACTGTTGCCCGCCAATCATGAAATGACATCTGTATGCTTCGGCATAGCAAAAGTGCAATGTCAAATTCTTAACATCATTGGGTATTTCTTTTCTATCTCTTATATGCCCATGCATGATATGCTTAATAAAAGAAAATATGCAAAGAAATAAAAGCAAAAAAAATTAAAATACTTTATATATAATTGCAAGCGTGTATTGTAGGAGATGTGGGAGTTATAGGATGTACCTCGAAGGTGATAGTCCCCAAGAAACAGTTAAGATTGTGTGTGAGTTAAAGTGATTTTCTCATATCTCAAATCGGCATAACATGAAGACACCTATGCAATCTTGTGATGTTTTTCACACAGAACACGCAATATTCTTTGCTACTTTTGCTACATGTGCAGGTACAATGTGATTTGGCCATCACAAGGAATACATGTGTTAATGTATGCTTACTAAACTGTCTTAACTTGTTTCTGAAATATAAATTTGATTAGATTTGTTTAGTGTGTGTGTGTTTTGGGATCTATGTGCTTAACATTTTTCTTATTAAGAGATTTTTTTGAGAGCTTAAAATGTTGATTGGATATTTGGTTGAGTAGCATGTTTGATTGCATTCATGTCTATGTTTTTCTCTTCTTTGAAAAACTGTTTTTAAGCAATCTTGACAGCTTCTCGATACCTCTCGACAGCTGGTCTATCTATCGAGCCTTTGGATCTTCTTTCTATCACATTCTCGATAGCTTCTCGACAGATTCTCAATCCATCGAGAAAGCTTTTGTTTGCTCGATAAATGCTCGATAGTAGTTCGATCCATCGAGGTTGGCTTCTGCTCAATAGCTGCTCGACAGCTTCTCGATCTGTCGAGATCCTCTTACATGCATTGTTTTTCACATGTTTTGCATCTTTCTTTTATCTTGTCATCCATAGCATCTTGTTTCATCACATTCATGCATTTATATGGATTCTTTGTAGCCCTTTGATCACCTTTATATTTCTTGGGTGAAGCTTTCTAGCTTTTTGTACCCTTTATCAATCATGACAAAAAGGGGAAGAATTTGTGGTTTCTTTTTTTAAGATTCTACATGTTAGGGGGAGAAATACATGCCTCTGTAAGGGGGAGATGTATTTCATCTTGTTAGGGGGAGTGCTTACCTCCTTCTTCTTGTACACCGGTCTTGTGACCATGTTTACATACATTGTGCTTATCTTTGATATATATAGGATGATGTATGTCTTCTTCACCTATCTCTACATATGTTGTTTCTTTTCTTTCTTTATACACATGTTTCTTATTTATTGTATGCAATCTATTATTTCTGTTTCACACTAAGATGCCTTAATGAGTTTTGTTTAAAGTATTTCAGAAATACAGGTTGTCAAAGTCTACTTGCCATAAACTCTTTTCTTGCAAAGTTTTTCAAGAGTTTTTGTTAGGATAGATTTTATTGTATTCAACAAGTGAATATGGGTTGAGTATTTTATGACTTCTCTCATATGTTCATTTGTTTGTTGTGGTTTTGTCATGGATTGCCAAAGGGGGAGATTGTTAGGACATATGTGATTCATGTTAGGAAAATATGTCACTATTTTGTGTAATTGGCTAATCCTTTGACAAAACGCACTTTACTTGTAATTGGGTAGATCTAGAATATGTTTAATACTTCAAAGAACAAGAGTTCAAGTCTAGTATTGAAGCCATGCAAATCTGTCCAAGAAACAAGTGAAAAAGTGCTGATTCATTAAAGCTCGACAGCTGCTCGACAGATAGCTATCTATCGAGGTTTAATGAGGCTCGACAAATACTATCTATTGAGGTATCTATCAAGAATTACGAAAATTAGTTTTTCAGATATGATTTTCGGCCCATGCTTATGTATTTGTGTAGGGTTTCTTTTCTTACAACCCTATACATATATAAGGCTTATTTTAGAGGCTGTCACATAAGAGAATACAAGGAGAACATATACAAAAGGTGACCGATGTCTTATTCTCTCTGAAAGAAGCTACTGCATCTTTGCGCCTTAGGGTTTTGTAACCAATTGCTTCTTGATCTTCATTGTTGATGAATTGAAGAACTTTGCAGCCAACATCTTCTTCAAGTTGGTGTGTTAGTCACGTACTGGGATCCATGCAAAAAGGGTGGCATTCATATATTGAAGAGTTCAGAGGTTCTGAAGCGGTAGAAGGTTTCTGCTGTGAATTCATCTACAGGGATTGTAAAGTTTAGGGACAAAGGTTTTGTACTAGATCTGAAACTTCTCTTTACTATAGTGGATTGCTTTTCAGGAAGGTTTCCCCCTAGGTTTTTTTACTGTGAAACTAGTTTGTTTCATTGGTTTTCTTGGGTCATCATATCTTGTCTTATTTAGTTTTCCGCTGTGCATGATATTGATGTTTGTTTGTTTTAACAAGTTTTATTCATAATAAATCTAATTAACAACTTTGGTTTAAAACTTGTTAATTCTATCAACTGGAGTCTAAATTTCCCAACAAGGACGTCAATGTGAGGCAATGGAAAGTCATCTTTCAGGCTGGCCTTGTTTAGATCTCGAAAATCTACACACATTCAAACCTTCCCATCTTTCTTCAGTACCGGAACCACATTAGCTAACCACTCTGGATAGTTGACCACTCTTAGGAATCCTGCATTGTATAGTTTCTCTACTTCTTCCTTGATCTTGAGAGTCCACTTCAGTTTCATTCTTCTTAACTTCTGCTTGACTGCCTTTATGGTTGGATCTGTTGGAATGCAATGATGTACTATATCTGTATCAATCCCAGGCATGTCTTCATATGACCAGGTAAAGACCTCCTTGAACTCAGTCAGCAGTGCCACTAATGCATCTTTCTCTAAGGCGGTTAGGGTAATGCCCACTTGGATCATTTTGGGCTCATCATCGGTTCCTAAGTTAATGGGTTGTGTTTCTTCTTTTATAGGTTCTAGGTATCCATGCTTTAATTCCTTATTATTAAGAGTTTCTTTACCAATTTCAGAAATAAAAACATTCAAAGCCAGCAAATAAGCAGAATCAGAAATCATATTAAAAGGGAAATAGTTTTTAACAGACTCTATAGACTCAACACACTCAACTAGAACACTATCATAAACAGACTTAACAAGAATAGAAACACTAGCAACAATAGACTTAATAGGAACAGAAACAACATTCTTGTTAGGAGTGACTGGCTCAACGGTCTTGATTGTCTTGGCAAAAGTGACTGACTTGATGGTCCTGATCTTCCTCATAGAGTTCTCTATGGGGTGGGTGGCTCCTTCCCATGCCTAGTTCTTTGACTCAGTCTTGGCTTCCACGATGGCAGGTGGCTCCCAGTAAGCTCATTCTTCTCTCAGCGTTAGTACTGTGGGATCTACATCCATATCATCTATAATTTCTTCTTTAACCTCCATGTCTGTGGGCTTGTCGGTCACAAAAGCATCTAGGCACTCTATGCTATCCATCCATTCACCAAATAGATCGTGTTTGTCTCTGTTGCCCAAGTCAGTGGGTTAAGGGAGATGCTTTAACTCACTTTCTTCCATTCTCTCCTCATTACGTTCAGCATTCTCTAATGTCATGATTCTAAGATTGTGGACCATCAGCTTTTCGTCTAAAGCGGCCAGCTTGGCTTCTATGTCATCCTCCTCTTCAGTATGTAGGGTTGGTGTACTTGGTTCTGAATCATAGTACGACCCTAATTCTGGAACTTCTCTTCCATGCTTGTCATACCTATGGCCAGACCTTGAACTGACATTAGTGATATCACTCTAATCTGAAAGGTGCCCATAGGGATATTCATCATGATACATTTGATTGGCTTGTGCATTCTCCTTTCTTGAATCCTCTAACACATTTATTAGCCTGTATTGATCACTATCAGTGTCACTCATCTGTTACCTTCAGCATCATCTTCAATATCTTGATCATAGTAGTCCACATCATTGTCATATTCCTCATAAAATAGGTTTGCATTCTCATCTTCTCTATCACTAGGGGGTTCACCCTAATCATCTCCACTGTACGGGCTATCATAACTTCTGCTGTTGTTGTTAAGTAGTATCTTGAAACCAGGCACCATTGTCTTTGTCTCAGGATCAAATCTTGGTTCCAGGAAACCCCAATAACGTTGACTTTCTCCAGCTTTTACAAACTTCCCATTCAATGTAGGAGTGTAGGGCTTCATAGGTTCTAGAGGACAAGGAAGTCCTTTTGCTTTGGCTTTGGCTCGAGCCATCCTTCTTACTTCCATCTCTAGCAATTCATCATCAGTGGGTATATAGCCTAGCCCAAAAAGTGTTGTGGCAGTAGGAATTGCCAAGTCTTAAATAGTTGGCTTCTTCACAGCTCTCCCCAAATTCATCCTAGGAAAGTAATTCATTCTCCTCATCATTGCTACCACATTGCTGTTGCCATAAGGAGCAAAGTCCATTGAGATCTTCTTAACTTTTTCTTCTCTCTTTTCAATACCCGGCCTCTCAATCTCAAAGCCATCCCAAATCAATGGCTCTTTCTCAAAATCAATACCATAAACAGGTTTAGGCACAGTTAAAGTATCCCCATAGATGGTCACAATAGATTCTTCATGTGGAAACTGAACCTTTTGATATAGGGAAAAAGGTACGACTTCTGTGTCATGAATCCATGGTCACCCAAGGAGCATATTGAAGCATGAGGCTATATTAAGGACTTGAAAATTCACCTTCTTGACCATTGGTCCTATGGTAAGCTCTAATGTTATGGTTCCCAAGACCTCTCTCCTACTGTCGTATGCCCTCACATGTTGATCAGTAGGCACAAAGTCTTTAATGCTCAGGCCAAGGCAGCTTACAATCTTCGAAGGACACACGTTCAAGGCACTTCCATCATTTACCAAAACCATCGGTATTCTCTTCCCCATGGAATCTACAGTGATATGCAACGAATCATTGTAGTGCTTCCCCTTCTTGGTCAAATCCTTGTCAGAATAGGAAATAGCGAGTTCCCTATTGATGGACGTAATCATAGCATTTAGATCTTGGGAGGTTGTGGTTGTAGGGACTTGGATTTAGTTAAGCAAGTCTACTAGGTTTTGTCGGTGTTTGTATGAGGCCATGAGTAAACCCCATAAGGATATGTTGGCTTGTGTCTTCTGTAGTTGCTTTAGAACTTCATCTTCCTCGGCAGGTGTTTGTTGGGTAGATCTATTTAGAGCTTCCACTGGGTTGTTAGTCTCTAGATATGGGAGTTTGAAGTGTCTACCCCCCCTGTGATGTGAGCAATT
This sequence comes from Quercus ilex subsp. ballota, assembly GCA_032727855.1. Classification (NCBI taxonomy): domain Eukaryota; kingdom Viridiplantae; phylum Streptophyta; class Magnoliopsida; order Fagales; family Fagaceae; genus Quercus; species Quercus ilex. The sequence goes on from CM064917.1 coordinate 27,791,972, forward strand.
TTAGTTGGATCATTGGGACCAGTGTTTTGAAGTTTGAAGTGTCTCCCCCCATTTGTGAGTGTTTGGTTATTTACTTGGGGTTTGAAGTGTCTCCCCTCACTTATAGGTGCTTGGTTGTTCTCTTAGGGTTTGAAGTGTCTCCCCCCATTTGTGGATGTTTGGTTGTTTTCTTGGGGTTTGAAATGTCTCACCCCATTTGTGGATGTTTGGTTATTTTCTTGGGGTTTGAAGTGTCTCTCCCCATTTGTGGATGTTTGGTTGTTTTCGGGTTCTGGTATTTCATTCTGTATGTCATATCCTATGGTGGTAGTAAAGGTCCTATCCATTAATTCTTCCCATGTCATCATGAAGCACTAGAGGAGGTCATAGATCAAGTCGGACAGGTCTTCCTTATTCTCTTCTTCAATCATCAAGCAATTAATCCTTGGTCCTTTCCCAAAATTGTGATTGGACAAAGGATTGTTAGTGATGCTAGGCCTTGTAGGCGGCGCAATCACTTTGTTGTCTATTAAGTCTTGAATTGCATGATGAAGGGTGAAACAATGGTCAGTCTCATGACCAAGGACTTGGTGGTAGGCACATCTTTTATTCACATCAAACCTTGAGGGCAAGGGGTTTGGAATTGGTCTTACGTCTAAAGGTTTTAGTAACCCTTTTGCTTTTAGCTTATCAAACACTTGGCTCATAGGCAACTCATGAAATTCTCTCTTGGGTCTAGGCCTTTGGGGTACTTGCACAAGTGCAATGGGTGCGATCAATTGATAAGGATCAATTTTATTAATGTTGGAAATTTCTACAGCCTTAGAATTAAACCCTACATTTTTTCTAAACCTTAGTAGGTCATTAGTCTTTATAGTGCCATTGTTTATAGCATCCTCAATTTGGGTTCCGGCAACAATTAAAGCTTTAAAATTGGGAAAATATTTTGCAAACAAGTATTTATGGTATATAGGCAATAAATTCTTTACAACCATGGCTAACTGTTCTTCCTCACTAGGCCTACTAATCACCTGTGCGGCCTTAGCTCTCCACTTGGTAATGAAAGTAGAGAAGGATTCTTTTGGCTCTTGCTTGGTAGTCTCAAGGTCTCTTCTTGTGATATCTACTTCCATATTGTACTTGTATTGCTTATGGAACTCACGGCAGATGTCCTCCCAACTCCTTGCTCTAGCATCATCCAGGTTGAGGAACCATTTAAGAGCGGCTTCAGTCAGTGTGTTTTGGAACATCAGCGTAAGTACTTCCTCGGTCATGCCTAAGGGCTGCATAACCCTCATATACATCTTCAAATGGGATTTTGGGCAACCGGCCCCATCAAACTTGTCTAAGGTTGGCAACTTGAACTTAGGAGGCAACCTTGCATTAGGGAATAGAGAGAGAGAATCGTAGTCCATAAGTTCCTCCATATTACAGGCTCTTCTAATCATCTCCCCCATTTTATTCATCCTTTCATTGATCTTCTTCTCACTTTCTACGGCTAGTGGATCATGATCAGTCTTGTCCCCTTCTTGATTATTCTTCGAATTCTGAAACTGTTGCATCATATGGTTCATGTCTTCCCTCAGCTGAATTTGACTGGCTACCATAGTGTTGAGTAGCTCTTGGGTGTTCATGGGTTCCTCTGTGCTTGGATGTTCTCCCTTTTTAGTCAGATCTTGATTTCAGAAAGTCCACTTCAGGTTATGTGTTCACCTTAGGAGTTGGAGCCATATGTTGGGGATTTCGAGGATTACTTAACTAAAAATGGGATTATATCCCAATTGACTGCACCTGCAACTCCCCAACAAAATGGTGTGGCAGAAAGAAGGAATAGGACTCTTTTAGAAATGGTAAGGTCTATGATGAGTTATTCAACTTTGCCTATTCTTTTTTAGGGTATGCCTTAGGAACAGCAATGCATATTTTAAATTTAGTTTCATCAAAATCTACTCCCAAAACACCCATGGAATTATGGAGTGGACGTAAGCCTAGTATGAGATACCTCCACATTTGGGGCTGTCCAGCACACACGCTGAAAGGGAAGCCTGATAAGTTGGAACCAAAATCAGAAGTGTGTTTGTTTATAGGTTATCCAAAAGGAACCACGGGTTATTTATTCTATAGTCATAATGATAACAAAGTGTTTGTTAGTACCAATGTCAAATTTTTGGAAAATGACTATATGAATAATTTTACTCCTAGAAGTAGAGTTGTTTTGACTGAAATGAATGAACCTGTAATTGATCAATCAATGGATGAAACTAGGGATGATATGGTTGTATTAGATTCACCACATGACACTACTCATGAGATGACTAGTACACTAGAACCTCGTCGTAGTGGGAGGAGTATTAGGCCACCTGTAAGATTTACACTTCAGGGAGAAACTTTTAAAGCTATCTTTGAAGGGCTTGAATTTGATCCTTACACTTATGAAGAGGCAATGAAAGATATAGATGCACATCATTGGGTCAAAGCTATGAAATCTAAATTGGATTCTATGTATTCCAATCAAGTTTGGGATCTTGTAGAGGCGCCTAATAGCATTAACCTATTGGTTGAAACCTTTAAGGCAAGACTAGTGGCGAAAGGGTATACACAAAAAGAAGGCATTGATTATGAAGAAACTTTTTCGTTAGTAGCCATGCTTAAATCTATCAGAATTCTCTTATCCATTGTTGCTCATTTCAATTATGAAATTTGGCAAATGGATGTCAAGATTGCTTTTCTAAATGGCAATCTTGAAGAAGAAATTTATATGAAGTAACTAGAAGGATTCATAGCAAAGAACCAAAAGCATATGGTATGCAAATTGAAAATGTCCATTTATGGACTTAAGCAAGCATCTAGCTCATGGAACATCAAGTTTGATCAAGCAATCAAATCATTTGGTTTTGCATCTCATACAAAACACACAGCGAAAGCAACACAAGTATCTTGTTCATTCATGTAAGATAACATGGAATATCTAGAATTTTAGAAACAAAGAATAGAAAGGCATACCTTGATGGAGTGAAATTCAAAACAAAAGAACTTTGAACTTGGGAAGACCTTTACTCTTCACCCCAATTCCACAGATGCTCAAGATGTGTGGTCTCTTAATCAGTTCTTGTGTACGTTGATTTTCTTTTGGAAAACTATATTTCCAAGATTCTATATAGAAAAAACTATTTTTTTTTTCCTTCCTTTTAATCATACGTATGTTTTAACTACCTTGGCAATTACTTTATTTAATAACTCTTATTAAATAAATAACTGATTATCTAATTGGGTTAGCCTTTTAGGCCAGCCCAATTGGGCTAAAGTGTGTGGCTTGGGATGGGACTAAAGGGACTAATAAGGCTCTAGCTCCAATGGGCCTCTGACTTATCTGTCAACTCTTGACAAGCCCAAAGTTACCATTAATTATATTTAATAACTATATAAATATAATTTCACTCTAGGCTTTATTAATTAAATTAAATCCCAAGACTTTATTATCCTTTAGTGCCCGGTTTAATCTTTTAAGCTATTCATATATATTTATGAAATCAAATTTCATAAAATATAAACTTTAGTAACTCTTTACTAAAATGGTCAGGCCTAACACTCTGAATAACCAAACTCATTAAACTTATCTCAAGGGAATATTTTATATCTCTACAAAGAGACTATGAATTCCATCTTGAGGATATGTGTTCCTTTAGCACTAAGTGTAGCTGTCCAACATACTGAGGTTTTGACCGTTGAATTAGATCTCACTCCTGATATATCAAAACAACCTACATTTCATGATCAGGTTCACTATCCTCTCATGATTGAGAGTTTATGTAAATTAAAGTCATGAGATTTATTATTCATTTGACAGTCATTAGGAGAATAATAAATCTCACAGTGGTCCAGTTCAATATGTCTTAACTCTTAAAACATATCAACTAGAATTCTCCACTTCCATGATCAAGACAAATCATCTTAGTTGATATGTTATAGTCTTTGCAGATGAAATGCCTAATTTCATCACCGACTATGAACTAAAATTCTGAGTTTACAAAGAACTTGTGATCTATATCTTCTGTGACTAAATCACATAAATCACAGACTATGCATCTCATGGACTATATGATAATGTCCAAATATTCATGTTACCATTATTTTAGATAAAAATAAAACAACTTTATTAATCATAACATTAAATCGTACATAATGTCATACATAGCATCATACAATAGGATTTAAGGGCACTAATCCTAACAATATCATACAATAGGATTTAAGGGCACTAATCCTAACAATCTCCCACTTGCCCTTAAAGACTATTGCGTATCAATCTAACTCTCATTCCCTCTAGATGTGACTCAAAAGTCCTCTGGGGGAAGGCTTTCGTAAAAGGATCTGCCAGATTATTTGCACCATCAATTTTTGCTATTACCACATCTCCTCGAGTCATAATGTCTCAAATAATATAATACTTTCTTTCTATGTGCTTTCCTTTCTTGTAATTCCTTGGATCCTTGGATTGTTCAACTGCTCCACTATTGTCACAAAACAATGTGATTGGAACTTGTTCCATTCTCATAACACCAAGAACAGAAAGGAATTTCTTGACCCAAACAGCTTCCTTTGCTGCTTCACAAGCAGCAACATATTCAGCTTCCATGGTGGAGTCAGCAATACAAGATTGTTTAACACTCCTCCAACAAATGGCTCCACCTCCCAAGGTGAACACATAACCTAAAGTGGACTTTCTGAAATCAAGATCTGCTAAAAATTAGAATATGTGTAACCAATAGGTATCAAATCCTCACAATGGTAAACAAGCATATAGTCCTTCGTTCTCCTTAGATACTTGAGAATATGCTTTACAGCTTCCTAATGTTTTGGTCCCGGATTTGATTGATATCGGCTAACCATGCCAACTGAATAACAGATATCTAGTCTAGTACATAGCATAGTATACATGAGACTTCCCATTGTTGAAGCATAAGGAATTTGTCTCATCATCTTTTCCTCTTCAGAAGTCTTAGGCCTTTGGTCATCAGACAGAGGAACTCCATGCCTGAAATGAAGTAATCATTTCTTGGAGTTTTGCATGCTAAATCTCACTAGAATCTTATCTATATATCCAGCTTGAGATTAGCCTAACATCTTATTCTTGCGATCTCGCCAAAGCTTGATCCCTAGAATAAAGTTAGCTTCACCTAAGTCCTTCATATCAAATTGGCTTAACAACCAAATCTTTACTGATGACATTACCCATACATCATTTCCAATGAGTAGGATGTTATCAACATAAAGCACTAGGAAAATTACTACTTTCTCTTGATGTCTCTTGTACACACATGGTTCATCAAGATTTTGTTCAAAACCAAATGATTTGATTGCTTGATCAAACCTGATGTTCTATGACCTACATGCTTGCTTAAGTCCATAAATGAACATTTTCAATTTGCACACCATATGCTCTTGGTTCTTTGCTATGAATCCTTCTGGTTGCTTCATATAAATTTCTTCTTCAAGATTGCCATTTAGAAAAGCAGTCTTGACATCCATTTGCCAAATTTCATAGTTGAAATGAGCAGCAATGGATAAGAGAATTTTGATAGATTTAAGCATGGCTACTGGGGAAAAAGTTTTTTCATAGTCAATGCCTTCTTTTTGTGTATACCCTTTCGCCACTAGTCTTGCCTTAAAGGTTTCAACCTTTCCATCTACCCTTTTCTTCCTCTTGTAGACCCATTTGCAACCAACAGGTTTAATGCCATTAGGCACCTCTACAAGATCCCAAACTTGATTGGAATACATAGAATCCAATTCAGATTTTATAGCTTTGACCCAATGATGTGCATCTATATCTTTCATTGCCTCTTCATAAGTGTAAGGATCAAATTCAGTCCCTTCAGAGATAGCTTCAAAAGTTTCTCCCTGAAGTGTAAATCTTACAGGTGGCCTAATACTCCTCCCACTATAACGAGGTTCTAGTGTACTAGTCATCTCATGAGTAGTGTCATATGGTGAATCTAATACAACCATATCATCCCTAGTTTCATCCATTGATTGATCAATTCCAGGTTCATTCATTTTAGTCAAAACAACTCTACTTCTAGGAGTAAAATTATTCATATAGTCATTTTCCAAAAATTTGGCATTGGTACTGACAAACACTTTGTTATCATTATGACTATAGAATAAATAACCCATGGTTCCTTTTGGATAACCTATAAACAAACTCAATTCTGATTTTGGTTCCAAATTATTAGGCTTCCCTTTCAGCACGTGTGCTGGACAACCCCAAATGTGGAGGTATCTCATACTAGGCTTACGTCCACTCCACAATTCCATGGGTGTTTTGGGAACAGATTTTGATGGAACTAAATTTAAAGGATGCATTGTTGTTCCTAAGGCATAGCCCCAAAAAGAAATAGGCAAAGTTGAATAACTCATCATGGACCTTACCATTTCTAAAAGAGTCATATTCCTTCTTTCCGCCACACCATTTTGCTAGGGAGTTACAGGTGCAGTCAATTGGGATATAATCCCATTTTCAATTAAGTAATCCTTGAAATCCCCAAGAAGATATTCGCCACCACGATCAGATCGAATGGCCTTTATGGGTTTACCTAATTGATTTTCCACTTTAGCCTTAAACTCTTTGAACTTTTCAAAATTTTTAGACTTCCATTTCATTAGGTACACAACCAAATCTAGACTAATCATCCGTAAAAGTAATGAAATACTCATAACCTCCTTTTGCTTAGGTTGACATAGGACCACATACATCTGAATGTACTAGCTCTAGCAATTCATTGGCTCTTTGCCTTTTTGCTTTGAAAGGTCTTTTTGTCATTTTACCTTCCAAACAAGATTCACAAACTAGGAATTCATCAAAATCCAATTTTTTTATAAAACCATCTTTCACCAGTCTTTGAATCCTATTTGGATTAATATGACCCAAACGCAAATGCCAAAGATATGCATCACTAGTAGAATGAAACTTTCTCTTTAATGATTTTACATGTGAATTACCATCTATTTCAGAATTATACAATTCATGCTTATCAGGAGTTAAATATAAAGACCATCAATAATAGTGCCAGAACAGATAAACACTTTATCCTTCTTTATTACAACATTGTCTTTCAAGATAACATTATATCCATGTCTACCTAAATAAGTTGCAGAAATCAAATTCCTACGAACATTAGATACATATAAACAGTCTTCTAATATTAAAACCTTAGAACCAAAGCACAAATTAAACACTCCAAATGCTACAACTGGAACTTTGCTCCCATCAGCCAAAGTAAGGAACATTTCCCCTTCATTTAGCTTTCTGGTCTCCTAGAACCCCTGCAAAACATTGCATACATGATTAGTACATCTTGAATCCACACACCAAGAATCTGTGGGATTTTGTACTAACAAGTTTCAAGAAGGAATGATCTTATCATACCTTTGTTCTTGGCGGCTAAGAATTTTGGACAATTCCTCTTCCAAAGACCTTTCTCACCACAATGGAAACATTTTCCTTTGGTGTAGTCCTTTGATATCTTCTTTCCCTTATTAGCAACTCCTAAGGCAACTTGCTTAGAGCATTAGCATTAGAGAATGCTAATGCCAAATGTAAGGGAAATTTGGCATTTCAAGCCCCAAAATACTCTGCATTAGGGAATGCTAAACCCAAGTATTGCAAATTTTTTTGCAATACTGCTACAATGCAATTCTAAAAGTAGAATTGCACTGTAGCACAATTCTAAAACATATAATATTTTTTTATTCCTATTTTCTAACTCTCTCTCTCTCTCTCTCTCTCTCTCTCTCTCTCTCTCTCTCTTTCTCTCACTTTAGGCTTTCATTCCTCTCTCATGACATCTTTGGGTCTACGCTCCTGGATATCGGCTCGGCATCGTAACAAACTCAGAGAGAGCAACAAAGAAACAGAGAGGGCAACAAACTCAGCGGCGTGTTCATGGGTTTCCGGCATGGTTTGCAGCGGCGAGATCAGTTTGTAGGTGGGTTTGTGTAAATTTTGACTTGATTTTTTTTGTGTGGGTCATCTTTTGGATTCGAAATTTGCTATTGGTTTGTTTTGATTTTGGGATGGATTTTTTTTGTGGGTTCATGGTGGTGGAGTTGGGGGTTGCCGTGGTGGTGGTGTGGAAGGGGGTGGGGTTTTTATCATGGTGGCCATGGGTTTTGGGGTTGAGGTTTCTGGGGTTGCCATGGGGTGGTGGCGTGGCCATGGGTTTCGGTTTGGGTATGTTCTTTATGGTGGTGGTGGTGGCGGCGGCGGTGGCAGCAGGTGGTTGAGGTGATTTGGATTTTTGTTTTTATTTGAGTTTTGGGATATATTATTTTATTACGTAGAAATATTATTTTAATGTGTTGTATTGTAAAATAAAAGTTTGGGATGCTGGAGGTATTATAAAATGGTATGGTATAATGATAAAGTGGCTTTTTAGAATGGTAAAATAGAGTAGAATTGGAATTTCGGGATGTTGATCCTCTTACCTTCTTGTTTGGCAAAATTCTTTTTCTTCTTCTTCCAACCACCCTTGCCTTTCGACTTAGGCTTAGAAGAAGATGCTTCAGCCATATTAATATCAACACCGGCTTTCACAAGGATGCCTTCTACTGCCACCAATTCTTTCATCAATTCAGACAAAGTATAAATCTTTTTGTTCATATTATAATTAAGTCTGAATTCTTTGAATGACTCGGGCAGGGATTGGAATATCATATCCACTTGGGATTCTCCATTAATCTCGGCACCTAGTTCCTCTAGTGTATTTAGATAAGAGATCATTTTACGGAAATATTCTCTAACCGGAGTCCCTTGAGCCGTCTTGGTATTTAGAAGAAGCCTCATAGTATCTTGCCTAGTAGAATGGCCTTGCTCACTAAACATCTCCTTCAAACTAAACATTATATCTGAAGCTAGTTCCACATCCTGCATTTGATGCAGTAGAACATTTGAAATAGATGCTAGGATATAGCACTTAGCCATCTCATTAGATTTCTACCAACGATCATATCAATGCCTCTCCTCAGAAGGAGCATCTAATGCAGTAAAGTTTGGACATGGTTCATTAAGCACAAATTTGTGCTCTTTAGCAATAAGAACAATGTCTAAATTCCTTTTCCAGTCAACATAGTTAGGTCCAATCAGCTTGTTTTGGTTAAGAATAGCAACAAGTGGGCTAAATGATGCCACGATTTTAAATCTGAAAATAACAAACATGAATATAATAAGTAAACTAGACATTATCAATTTAGCATATAAACATATAGTATGGAACCTTAATAAAACCATAATATTAAAATATGCAACGACAACCCAATCCCATATTTAAAATTCCTTGGTAGCAAGTAAATAATAAATATTATGATTGATTGAGAATTATTCTCATTATTAGTGGTATCATGATAACTCTTATCAAATACTAATAATATGACGTATTACCTTTAGCCTCTAAGTAATAATGACATAGCTCCGTAGGGAGGTTAACATTAAACTTAGTCTAGTGTACACCATTGCCTAGACTCTATGTGAGTCACCAAGTGACTCCACGGTAGCGTGGTGATTCTCAATGTAAAAACACATATCATCCATCATTAAGAAGTTTAATCTGTAGTACCATGAATTAAACACTCTCCGTAGGGAGCAAGGCATATACGCCAAGGCGAGGTGCCTAATCACACTACTATAAACTAACAATGGAGGCCGTGAGATTCAACCCTTGAATCTCTCTCCCACTAGAAATTTTAAAAGAAAGATTTTTATTTAGAAATCATGTGTAATCTCATCACACACTTGATCAACACTAATCAAATCAGTTTTACATGATCATAAAACACAATCCCTTAAAATAATAATTAAATGAGACTGAGTTCAAAACTTAATTTCACAAATGCTATAGCCATAAAGTGAATTCGACATACTCAATGTTAAACTAAAATAACATCACAGATATACCTTCAAACATTAAAGTAATAGTTCAATGCCAAAAAAACATTAACTGATATACCTTCATAGTTGTAAAGTTATGATTTACAACTATTTTGTGTTGGCTTTAATTCCGTGCCAAATTTGATTGTAATTTTGTTCAATCTTTTGTATCCTATATTTTATGTGGGATTTCTTTGTAAAGGTTGTGTGAGAGAGAGTGTGTGAAGACCCAAGGCAAAGTGAAGAGCAAAGAAATGAAGCATGTGCTCAGTACATGACTGGAATGCGAAGAGTCATGACAGATGGTGATAGCTGGTTTTAGCGAGTGTCTCGCAGGTAAGGCCTTCTCTCGAGATACCCGCGAAACATTCTGTTTTGCCAATCTATCATATCTGATACATCAGGTTTCTACACACACTATATATACCCACATTACCCACATATTGAGAGGAGTGTTTTCAGAGAGAAAACCCTAGCCACAACACTTGAGAGTTAGAGATTGTTATACCCACAATCCTTTATACAATCCATTGTGGTTTTCCTCAACTCCTACCTCTCCATTTCTAAATCCTTTAGAGGTTGATAGCCCAAACACTTACCACACCCATCCTAAGTGTAAAGTGAAGTTTTAGTGTTACTGGGAAGCATTGGAAGAAGCCATTTGTTTGGTGGATGCAATCAGGATAAATTGCATGATCCGGAGAGCTAGAAAAGACAAGGCTTGGCGAAGTCAATTGGTAGTAGGAGCTTGGAGGGCTCGAGTACATTGCATAGACTAGGCTTGGAGGGTCTTTTGATATTCGTGTACTCCAACTTATTCTCTAGTGGATCGATTTACTGCTTGGAGGGCGACGGAGAGGTTTTTAGCTGAGTTCTTCGGTTTTCTCTTTGATAACACATCGGCATGTTATCTTGTGTTTGCATTCTTATTCCCTACTCTTTTAGCTTTCATTTTACTGCTGTGATATGATGAATATGGCTTAGAGTAGTAACTTTGTTTATCTGCTCGCATTTACTCTATTCTGCACTTAGTTTAAGTTAGAGTAAAATCAACTGAGCCGTAATATTTAATTTGTGGGTCTAAACAGCTCTTGTGTTTTCACACAAATTTAAGCTTTCAATTGGTATTAGAGCAGGTACACTTGCTGTGGTTTCATTACCTAAGTATGATCCTAGACCCTGTATGAGATGGAACGATCTCAATCACTTAATGCTCCTCCCTACTTTGATGGGAGCAATTATGCTTTTTGGAAAGTCCGTGTGAGGGCATTTCTATGTTCTATTTGTAAGGTTGAATTTTATCAACCATCTTGTTGGCTTTATTCCGTGCCAATTTGCTTGTAATTTAGCACTTAGTAATCCTGTATTTAGGTGGGATTCATGTAAGGGTAGTGTGTGAAGAGAGTGTGAAGAATTTCTCAACAATGTATAAAGAAGCAAGGACTCGCGGCTAGGACTCTTGACTGACTCACGACTTGCAAGCTGCCAAACTGCAGCACACGTGAGAAGCATACGAGGAGGTGAAGGGTCATGCCAGCTGTCGCACTACAGGACAAAAGTCCCAGGCTGGCCAGGCCATTAGCTCGCGACTTGAACTCGTGACTTAGACCAGTAGCGAGGCCAAGCCGCCAACTTGCCCTGTTTGGCAAAAACTGTCTCTTCGTATTTAGTCAAAAACCTCTCAAGAATGTATCAATGGAGAGGAAAAGAGTAGATGAATTTGAAGAGTCTCTTAGTGAAGATTGGGGATGAGGCAATCTTGATTTTTGACCAAATCCTTTTCTCACCACACCCACGTTTGTGAGAAGGTCTTTTGGTGCTAAGAGAAGCAGTTTGGAAGGGACCAATAGTTATTGGTTAATGTTATGGGTTATAGCGGAATACGGTAAGCTAGAGAAGAAAAAGGTTCGGCGCAACCTCGTTGGAGCAAGAAGGTTGGAGGGCTTAGGTACCTGGGTAGATTAGGCTTGGAGGGTCTATTGTTGTTCATGTATCCCAACTACATTTTCTAGTGGATTATTTACCGCTTGGAGGGCGGCGGAGAGGTTATACGCCGAGGGCTTCGGTTTCCTCTTCGATAACACATCGCGTGTTGTCCTTGTGTTTGCATCTCTCTTCCCTTAATCTTTGCCATTTAATTTCTGCTGTGATTGTGATTTTATTTGGTTTAATTGGTTATCGATTCTGTCATTAGCTTATGTTCATGTTCCGCACATTTATTGTTTGATAATAAGCTTGAATTGATAATTTGTTATTGGGGGTCAAAACGTTCATAGTGTTTTCTACACTATTTGAACTTTCACTATTGAGGATAGTGTTTGGGACGTTGTCGAGATAGGATGGACTAAGCCGGAGGCCGCCAAATCCACATGGGATAAGGCAACTCTTACGGCAACTAATGCTAATAGCAAGGCTTTTAATGCTATTGTCTGTAGTGTTTCCCCTGATGAATTTCACAGGATCTCTCATGTCACAATTGCTAAGGAGGTGTGTCAAATCTTGGAGACGACCTATGAAGGCACCAAGAAGGTGAGGAACACCAAGTTGCAAATGCTTACCACATGCTTCAAGGAGCAGAAGATGAGTGAAGACGAGTCATTCGACTCATTTTATGGGAAGCTAAATGAAGTGGTGATTGGGAAATTCAACTTGGGAGAAAAGACGAAAGACTCCAAGATTGTGAGGAAGATTTTACGCTCATTGCCAGAGAGTTTCTGTGCAAAGGTCAGTGCCATCGAAGAGAGCAAAGACCTTGATGAGATTAAAATTCAAGAATTCATCAGTTCTCTTCAAACTTATGAGCTATCTCTACCATCTCAAAGAAAGAGCAAATCTCTTGCTCTCAAGACAGTCAATGAGAGATTAGAAGCTCAAGACTCCTCAGATGAGGATGAGGTTGAAAAGGATGTGGCATACCTTGCAAAGAACTTCCGTAAGTTCCTAAAGTTCAAGAGAGATGGAAAGTCTTTTAAGAAGGGAAAATTCTTTAAGTTCAAGAACGACAAGAAAGACTTCAAGAAGAAGGATTTAAGAGATTCCTCACCGTCTGAAATGGTCATGTGCTTTGAGTGCAAAAGGCATGGGCATGTAAAAAAGGAATGCCCCACGTATTTGAAAGCGAAGGGTAAAGTCTTTACAACTACCCTTAGTGACGGAGAAGGAAACTACTCCACATTTATGACCATTGCACCTGTGGACTCATCAGAAGATTTGAGCCTTCTAGTGGAAGAACTTGGCGAGCACACCGAAGTAGAGTCTGTGGGAATTGGGGAAGAATCTTATAATTCTCTTCTTGTGAAAACCGGAGAGTATGCTAGAGTGGCTAAGGCAGCCATCAAAAAAATGAAGAAAGCTGAACAAGACTACAAGAGCATACTTGTAAGGTACAAGGGAACGAAGTGTGAAGTTGAGGCACTGAATGTAGAACTAACAGAGGCCTACTCCAAAATCAAGTTTCTTGAGCTTGAAGTGATTCAAGCTAATGCCAAAGTGGAGCGTGTTGTCTCCAAGAAACTTGACGAGGTTCTTGCACATTAAAAGCCTTTTTCTGACAAAAGTGGCTTAGGATATTCCGGAGAGAGTAGTTCAAGTGCCAATGTGTCCAAAGAAATGAAATTTGTTAAAGCTACGGAACCAGTGGTAGCAGCATTCAGTGTTGAGAATGTAAAACTGGAGAAGAAGCCAGATGGAAATGCTCAAAAGGTTTTGACAAAACCTCAAAATCCATATGTGGCTAAACCCAAGGTTAAAGGGAAATCTCTTCCAAAGTCTCAAAGAGGTCCCCAAGTTCAACACTTCTGCGACCATTGTGGAGTTAGAGGACACATAAGACCTAACTGTTATAAACTTCACGCATTGAAGAAAGCGGATTCTCAAAGGCCAAGAGGTCAAGGAAAAAGGAATTGGAACACCAAGCAATCAAAAAGGTGAGAAGCTGATTCCAACTTTAGTGATGTGATAAAGATAATAGACACCATCACTTCCTGTTTGGCAAGCTTCAATCAAAGGTTTGAGAATCATAGCTCCAGTACCCAATCCTCTAGGGATATCACCCCAAACGCACGTGCTGTGTGGGTGAAGAAGGGTACACATGCATAAGCATTAGACCATGTCCATTCATCAATTCTTCCTATTTGTTGTGATTTTGTTTGGTTATTTGCTTATGTTTCACATTTTCACATGTTTCTTTTCAAGTCTATTTTGTACTTGTTGTTTTTGTTGATCTTACTTTACATGTTCTGTTTTTGGGTGTGTTGAAAAATTCAAAAACCCATAAAAATTGAAAAATCTATAAAAAGTTTGATTGCTTGTGTTGTGTATGTCACATGTGAGTTTGGCCTAGTACCTTCAAACTAATAGCGTAGTGCATTTACAAGCTCAGCTTGTTCTGTATGCACATCTATCTTTGTGGGAGAAATCTTGAAATCTATGTGTGACTGTTGTAAATCGATCTTCAAGCTTGTCATGAATGATTGGTCAATAGTCTTGATAGTTTTGATACTTGCATAGACTTGTACCTATATATCTTCCCACACTTTTTATGTTTTTGCTTAAAGAGCTCAACCAATGTGAATCTCAAAATGAAAAGAGATAATGAGCTGCAAAAGCCATCGCACATACTATTATTTGACTAGGAAAAAGGGAAAGCGGCTTTTATTGAAATATATGGTGCTCAAAAAGCCAAAGGCTTATTCTCAATATTGAAATATCAAAAATTTCAGGCACTAATCTCAAAATGAGAGGTACTGTTCAAAAATGATCAAATGTTATGATTTGTAAAGAAGCCATATGAAAAGTTTCAAAGATTTGTAATCATTCTCTTGTGAGAGGTCATATATGTTCATTTCTGTAATTGAGATAGATGATTTGACCTAGTACCAGTTGTGTATGACTTGATTGAATTAATCATTGAATTTTCACTCTAGACTAAGGACTATCCCACATTTGATACTCACACACAACACACAAGACTTTTGTTCAATGAATGCTTAATTCATTGTGTGATTGTATATGATCAAATGTGATGTGTATACTTAAATGCTTGTCAATCAAACCCAAAAAGATTTTTGAGTATTTTATATGTTTTTGAAAGTGTTTTTATACTTTCATGTTTTAAGTTTTTGTTCAAATTGCAATTTTCATGTTCTTCTTCAAAAACTTCTTCAGAGGCATTTTTGCGAGAAGCTCGCGACTAAGCTCTTCCCACGAAAATGGATTAAGGAAAAACATGAAAACACAAAATTCAAACAAAGACTTTCGCGACTGTCTCGCAAGTAAAGTCTATCCGCGAAAATTTTTGTGCTTCAGATGCATTTTTTGCGAGTAACTTCGCAAGTATGTAACCTACGAAAAACGTGTGTTTTCAGTTTTAAAGGGCTGATGTGATAGATTTTCAAACACATTTTAGTTTCCCTCGTTCTTCCTTCCTCGTGCCTTTCTCAAAATCCCACCAAACTTCAAGTAAAATCTCTACAAAATCATCTCTAAGGTATGTTTTTAACAATCTTATCTTCTTTTTACTTAGATTATGCAGAAATTTTTTCTAAGTTTACTTGATTTGGGTATTTTTGAAAAAGGGGTTGGGAACATTGATTTTGGTCAAAAAAATTTCAAATTCATGATTGGGCTTTGTCCCATTTAGCTTGTTTGTGACTGTATTGGCCCCATGTGGAAATTTTAACATGTATTTAGGCAGATTTCATCCATGTTCATGCATTGCCCACATGTTATGTATAGTGTTGCATATCAAGTGTTTGTTAAAATGCTCAAGTGGCATTTTTGTGTTGTTTTGGACTCTAATGAGTTCCAAATTTTGGGATTTACCTTGATTGAACTTGTTTATCATGTTTTGATTATAGGTTGTGTGTTTTACACACTTTGATCCCACTGTGTTTGGCCATGCCTTGCACATACATCATAATGCACACCACATGCACACTTGATGCACACACAAGCACAGTTGTCATTTTTTTGCATTTTAATGATGATTACATGTTTTAGCACTTATACCATGTTCATTTGAGATTGTTTTGTTCCTTTTTAAGATTTTGTGCTTATGTTTATGGACTAACTTGACACTAATCAAGTTTGTGTTCGTGTTTTGTGGTTTGCACTTGTTTTTCGCTGTTTTGTGTTTATATGTGCAGATGTCTCCCACCAAGCACTCTGCTTCCAAGAAATCCTCCAAGCGTCCACGTACAGACTCCGGCAACTTCAAGTCCATTGAGGCATACATGGCATATAATGATTGCTACAAAAGAGCAACAATCATTACGGAAAGGGTTGTTCGATTGGAGACTCTTGAGAACACTTCCATACCTGAAGTGTTCAAGGAGAGAACTTGGACAAAGCTACTGAATCCAAGTGGCAATGTTTATGCGGAAATCATATGAGAATTCTTCTCAAATGCCACTGTGGATGGAGACCACATTAACTACTGGGTGCGACACAAGGAATTTGTTATCACAAGGGACTCCATCCAAGAATTCTTAGAAGTTCGTCCACCTTCTCAGCCAATCGCCATTCACTATGATGACAGATTGGACTATCTTGACAACACTGTCTGGGCCATGGTCCATTTTCCTATATGATCTCTACACACATAAAGAGATCGACATATGCGGACACATATACCACCTCCTCACAAAGAGCATCACCAAAAGAAACTCAAGGACAATATTGCCATTCCCCACTCTCATCATGGGCCTCATTGCAAAGACAAAACTGAAGATTCCAAGCGGCCTTACTGTCGTGCCAAGAGACTATCCCATTGGTGCTAACACAATGACTAGAAGCAGAGCCCACATCACTTGATCCAAAACAGGCATTTCTCAAATACCAAGGGATAATGTTGAGGAAAAGGGTGGAGATACTGAGCAAGAGATTAACAGATTCACCTCAGTACCAGAGAGTTTTGCTCAACCATCCTCCCAAGCACAAGCACAGGGACCCGATCGTATTAATCGCCTCATTACAAAGGTAGAGCAGATGTATGGCATGCTCGAAACCCATGTGCAGCATACCTCCAATCAGTTTGCTTACATCCAAGGACAAATTACTACATTATCTTCACAGATTGAGGACATGTCGATGGAGGACGGATCCGATTCAGTGTTTAACCAGTTCTAGCCTCTTTGGCCATTCCGGTCAAAAAGGGGGAGAAAATTTTGAGGGGGAGACTGCACAGTTTGGGGGGAGCAGAACATATCATAGATATTGGTTTATTTTTGGTGGTTTAGTGGTTTATGTTTGTTTTTAAACCTCTGCTTATATTTACATTGCTTTCTTTTAAAGCTTTAAGTACATTGGTTTTATATCAGTTTAATATTCAGTACTTTATTTATATCATTGCTTTGTAGCATTTTTTTTAGTACTTTTAGATGTTGTTGAATTATCTTGAGTACTAGACACTTGTACCCTTGTTGGATCTTGTATCCTTGATGCAAATACTGCTTGTATTTTGCATTGGTTGTTTGTTGGACATGAAATTGATCTTTATGTTGGTCTTAATTGCATTACGTGTCCGGATGATCATTTTCTAGCAAAATGATCATTGTAGTCATTCTTTCATGACTGAATCTGTTTGATCAAGATATGTTTAATTGTTTATATAATGTTTATTACATTGATCGCACTTTACTTGTTTATATACGTACCACGTATTCAACTTTTCATAAGCTTAATGAAAGTTTTGTTTGTGTGCGAGTGTTTCAAATTATAGGTATATACATACAAGTGCTTCACAGCTTCTAGATTAGGTGTAAGTGAGTTTTACTACTGTTCCCAAACTCACGTTTAAGTCTAGAGTCTGTTTTAGGGGTCTTGTCACGGAATAGCCAAAGGGGGAGATTGTAAAGTTGTGATTTACAACTATTTTGTGTTGGCTTTAATTCCGTGCCAAATTTGATTGTTATTTTATTCAATCTTCTGTACATTGTATTTTATGTGGGATTTCTTTGTAAGGTTTGTGTGTGTGAGAGAGTGTGAAGACTCAAGGCAAAGTGAAGAGCAAAGAAGTTTTCACGGGTATCTCGCGAGAAGCCTTCCCGCGAAGTGAAGCATGTGCTCAGCACATGACTGGAATGCGAAGAGTCATGACAAATGGTGACAGCTGGTTTTCGCGAGTGTCTCGCAGGTAAGGCCTTTCCGCGAGATACCCTCGAAACATTCTGTTTTGCCAATCTGTCATATTTGATACACCAGGTTTGTACACACACTATATATACCCACATTACCCACATATTGAGAGGAGTGCTTTTAGAGAGAAAACCCCTGCCACAACACTTGAGAGTTAGAGATTGTTATACCCACAATCCTCTACATAATCCATTGTGGTTTTCCTCAACTCCTACCTCTCCATTTCCAAATCCTTGAGAATTTGATAACCCAAACTCTTACCACACCCATCCTAAGTGTAAAGTGAATTTTTGGTGTTGTTGGGAAGTATTGGAAGAAGCCATTTGTTTGGTGGATGCAACCGGCAGAGAGGTTTTTCGCCGAGTTCTTCGGTTTCCTCTTCGATAACACATCAGTGTATTATCTTGCATTTGCATTCTTCTTCCCTACTCTTTTAGCTTTCATTTTACTGTTGTGATACGATGAATATGGCTTAGAGTCGTTACTTTGTTTATCCGCTTGCATTTACTCTATTCCGCACTTAGTTTAAATTAAAATAAAATCAACTGAGTCGTAATATTTAATTTGGGGTCTAAATAGACCTTGTATTTTCACACAAATTTGCGCTTTCAATAGTAATAGTGGAATAGCTTATGTAATTTGCATGTCTATGAATCCATATATATATATATATATATATAATATATTAAAGGATTCCAAGAATCCAAGAAACACTACACATCAAATTCTAATATTTTCTATTTATAGCGTATCCTTTTATGAACGTTTTGCATATGAATCCATATATATATATATATATATATAATATATACGAATTCAATACCAACCTTGATGCATAATCATGACATGACACCGTAAAAGCATGAATATAAAAGCATGAATCATAACTTTAGTATTACCAATACACGTTTATGTGTTCATTGATAATATAAAGACTATCAAAAACACGGAATCATCGACTAACGGACATGATCATATGCCACTTTGAATAACACGTAGTTGTAATCTTGATGCATACTCATCCGTTACAAACTTATCTCAAAAACCCAACTTGCAATTAAGTAGATGGTGTTCTACACAAATACAAACACCAAATAAAGCACATGGCACAAAAAAAATATAACCGTGGCCTTAAAAAAAATTTGGTCAAAATGGGCAAATGCCATTTTCGCGCAAACAATCCAGCATTTTGCCCTCTTTCCCAAACTAATTAGAGAAATGCCTCTCTTTTGAAACTCGATTTTCTCAAAATCCAGTTAAGCCCTATAGTGGCGTTTTTAAGGAGCCTATAGTGACATTTTTAAGGACCTATAGTGGCGTTTTGGAACTCGAGCTCCATGAAATCGAGTGATAGGTAAAAAAAATTTTAAAAAAAAAATTGCCTATAACTCGAGTTCACGGAGCTTGAGTTCCAAAACGCTACTATAAGTCCTTAAAATGTCACTATAGGCTCCTTAAAACGCCACTATAGGGCTCCATGAATTTTTTAAAAAAAAAATTGATTTGTAGAAAATTGAGTTACAAAAGAGAGACATTTCACTAAGTAGTTTGGGAAAGTGAGCAAAATGCCACTTTTTTTGCACGAAAAGTGCATTTGCCCATTTTGGCCAAAAAAATTTAATATATCTCATTTATTAATCAAGGCACATAGGTATTATGCAGAAAAAACTACTGCATAATTTTAAAACACCAAGAAAATGATTTTCTTTAATTCTAAAACTTAATCACATGTTATACAAGCATGATATTGAACCTAGCTCTTATACCAATTGTTGGAAAAACCACTTTTGCATCTAATACAAAACACACACTGGAAGCAACACAAGTATCTTGTTCATTCATGT
The DNA here is from genome assembly GCA_032727855.1 of Quercus ilex subsp. ballota. Lineage (NCBI taxonomy): Eukaryota > Viridiplantae > Streptophyta > Magnoliopsida > Fagales > Fagaceae > Quercus > Quercus ilex. Next base: position 27,811,856 of record CM064917.1, read on the forward strand.
GAAATAACATGAAATGTCTAGAATTTTAGAAACAAAGAATAGAAAAGCGTACCTTGATGCAGTAAAATTTAAAACACAAGAACTGATTGAGAGACTACACATCTTGGGCATTTGTGGAATTGGGGTGAAGAGTAAAGGTCTTCCCAAGTTCGAAGTTCTTTTGTTTTAAATTTCACTGCATCAAGGTACACTTTTCTATTCTTTGTTTCTAAAATTCTAGATATTTCATGTTATTTCACAAGAATGAACAAGATACTTGTGTTGCTTCCGCTGTGTGTTTTGTATGAACTTTACTGCAGAAAATAAAAACACTAAGAAAACGGTTTTTCTTTAATTCTAAAACTCAATCACATGTTATACAAGCATGATATTGAAGACCGCTCTGATACCAATTGTTGGAAAAAACTGATTTTGCATCTCATACAAAACCCACAGCGGAAGCAACACAATGATCTACTTCAATCATGAGAGATAACATGTAACCTTGAATTCTAGAACAAAGAAAAAAAAAATGTACCTTGATGCAGTGAGATTCAAAAACAAAATTTGAGAATACCTTCAATCTTCGTCCCAATTCCATATGGTGCCCAAGATGAGTGGTCTCTCAATCAGTTCTTGTGTACGTTGATTTTCCTTTTGGAAAAGTGTATTTCCTAGATCCTCTAGAGAAAATCTGTTTTCTCTTCTTTTAATCATATGCTAGGTCTTCACCCAATCCACAATTTAACAAATATGCTAGGAACAAACTTTTGGAATCAATTTTAGAAAATGTATAGTAATAATTAGAGTATATCTCCAAAAGGAAATAAGTAAATAGAAAAACTTATCATGTACTTTACCATTTCTAAAAGAACTTTATTCCTCCTTCATGCATGCACTGAAATAAAGAAGTCATTAGAACTATATTCCTTTACAATAAAGGAAACTTAGGTCATATTATCCTCTAAATAGAATTCGTAGACTAGGAATAAAAAAAAGAAAATGGTTCTAAAAGCCCATTTTTCACCAGTCTTGAATATCATTTAGATCAATAGGCCCTAGACTTAAGTTCCAAAACATACAATATTGAAGGACTGAAACTTTCTCATTAAAAATAAAACATGTAAATTTCCATCTACATTACAATCATGGACAATGCTTAGCTTTACCAAAATAGAAACACTTTCCTTTAGGTCATACTTTTGAGTCTAATTTCCTTTTTGGCAACTCGTAGGACAACTAGATTGCCCAACTGTTTGGTATTATTATTCTTCTTCTTACCCTTACCTTTCGGTTAAAGCTAAGAATTTGAATTAAGTTATATTGATCCTAACCTTAGCTTTTAGGATGTCTTCTGTTGCGTAGAACTCACCCATCAACTCAGATAAAATAAAAAGAATTTATTTATTTTTAAAACAATCTGAATTGATCAAATGATTCTAATATGGACTTGTAGAAACATATCCATATGAGATTAACAATTAATCTTTACATCCAAGAATTCCAATTCATATAAAGATGAAAATATTTCCATAAAAAGATATAGAATTGGAACTCCTTAAGCTTTTCTTGGCACTCAATATGATTTATATCGATTATCGTCTAGTAGCACAATATTTCATACCAAACATCTCATTTAGACTTAATATAAAGTCTAAACCTAGTGCTAACTTTTGCATCTCATGCTATAGCACAATTGAGATAGAAGCCAATGTAACATTTTAGCATCTTAATAAGACTATGATCACATCATAAGCTATCTTGCAAAAATGCACCATGTGTAGGAAATTATGACAATGTTGAATCGAAACATATTTATGTACTTCAACACCTTTAAGCACAATGTCCAAAATTGTTCCTTAGTCAATGTGATTCAATTAAAATAGTAGCTAGAGAACAAAAAATTTATGACAACTTCTTGCATGAGCACTCTTTGTTCTTGAGAGGATGTTAAGGTTCAATGAAATTTATTCAATTCTCTTTGAAACCTAAAATCCCTAATTTAATCAGCAACACTCAGAGAGGGGATCAGAAAATATGAGCAATTTGAAAGCCTAAAACGAATGCCTCCCAGAGCATAGGAAAAAAGTGCTGAATTATGAGGTTCAGTCTCTATTTATAGAGGTCAGAGGTCTCTAAAAAATAGGTAAGGATGATTAGGGTGTGAATCTAGACGTATCATTTTGTGAAAAGATCGAAAAGGGTATGCATTATCGTCACCTAAAGGCCGTTAGGCCAAATCCCAATACATGGAAATTCGGCCCTTTTAGAGTGCCATTCGGCATTCCAAAGTTGCCGAATTGGCCTTTGGACTCCGAACCTTCTTTCGCGTTCGAGTGTCATTTGGACTCCTCATCTAGGGTTTTTTGGCCAGTCCTTGTACCTAGACGTGTTTTCATCCTCCATCTATGATTTTTCATCTCTTTTTTGGATAATTCAGGCTATTAAGAACAATTATTTTGTAGATAAATACCCTAAAATAAATCTTGATAAAGTTCAGATTATCCACAATTTTATTTGAAAGCTTGAAAATGTGTTGAAAACAGAAGAGCTGTTTAAACCCACAAATTAAAGTTACGACTTGATTGATTTTACACTAACTTAATACAAAGTGTAAAATAGTGTAAAAACAAGCGAATAAACAAACAAGCTACTCTAATCTATAATCAAAGCAACATAGCAGTAAAATGGAATGTAAAATAGTAGGGAAGAAAGATGCAAACACAAGATAACACGCCGATGTGTTATCGAAGAGGAAACCGAAGCACTCGGCCAAAAACCTCTCTGCCGCCCTCCAAGCAGTAATCGATCCACTAGACAATCAGTTGGAATACATAGGTTAGCAAGAGACCCTCCAAGCCTAATCTACCCGATGTACCTAAGCCCTTCAAGCTCCTACTCCAACAAGGCTTCTTGGAACCGTGTCTTGTCTACTCTCCGAATCCCGCAACAAGCTTCATGTTGCATCTGCCATCTTTGGCTTCTTCCAATGCTTCCCAGCAACAACAAAACCTCACTTGACACTCTGAAAGGGTTTGGAAGTGTTTGGACTATCAATGGTATGGAAATTGAGAGGTAGGAGTTGAGTAAAAACCACAAGCAATTGTGTAAAAGATTGTGGGTATAATAATCTCTAACTCTCAAGGTGTTTGGCTAGGGTTTTCTGTCTGAAACACTCCTCAACATTTGTGGGTAATGTGAGTATATATAGTGTGGGTACAGAAAGTGTGTATGAGATAGTACAGCCTGGCAAAATAGAATGTTTCGCGAGTGTCTCGCGAGAAGACATTACTCACGAGCTACTCACGAAACACAGCTGTCTCCATCTATACTAACTCTTCACATTCCAGTTATGTGCAGGGCACATGCATCACTTCGCGGGAAGCTTAGTAGCGAGATACCCGCGAGAACTCCTCAGTGTTCAATTGCTTGAGTTTTCACACTCCCTCTCTCTATCACACAACCCTTACAATTAAATCCTACAATAAATACAGGGTACAAACGATTGAATAAAATTACAATCAAATTTGGCACGGAATAAAAGCCAACAAAACACATAGTTGTAAATTACAATTTTACATTATTGTTATCCAATCATCCCTTTTATTCCTATGCATGCATCCCTATTTTAAACACTAATTATCAACCAATCACAGAATTATTTAATTAATTTTAATGGTTTAACCAATAAGAATTAATTTAGATTAATCATGTGTGGTCGACCTTACCTAGACACAATGCATGTTGACCGTGCAAACTTGATCATGCAATATCTTTCGATCCAATGGTCTGATTTGAAAACCGAAAACACCGTTGTGACAGTTAAAAAATCAAGATCATTTTAATGATATGCAATGAATGAATTAATGCATGTAATGCAAAGACAAGTTGATGCATGTAATGCAAGAACCAATTGATGCATGTGATGCAATTATGATTTTTGTGGCACATGGATGGTCATTCAAGTCATTCTCCTTGATTAAATCATGGGTGCAAAATTGAGTGTTTACAATACTAAGAACCCCAAGCCCAATAACAGGTAGTAGGACACACCGGTCTAGAAATCTGTTACATATCAGGGACATGAATGTTTGGCAACGATAGTGCCTTGGGGGAAATCACCCGCCGAGAACTAATTGGCAGCAGGTGCAAGTTTCAAGACAATCACATCTGTCTTAAGAAGTGGGCCCCATCTGGTCAGGAATATATCCCAAAAGGAGCCCTACCTACCTAAAAAGCCTCACCATCATCATGACAACCCCATTAAGGGAAGTCTATAAATAGGGGCCGAAGGAGGGAGAAAAGGGGTTGGAAAAAATTTAGTGCGAGAGATACACACGAGAGAAAAATGTGAGGAACAACAAAAGAGGAGTAACTCTCCATCAAGCCTGGGACTCTTCGAGCAGACACAAAAAGGGGAAGGAAGATACGGGCTAGACCATAAACTCTTTCATTTGGGCCACTAGATTGGCCTTAGGATGTTTTCCCATTGTAGGAATCTCATTACCCATTTCATACAAGTAAATTGAAGGTCTGAACTCATTGCTAACCAATCACATTGGGCAATTGGCCCGCACAATTTGTTAAATAAATTATTATGAAAAAAATTATAAAATTATTTATAAAAAATGAAAAAATTTCAAAGACAACAACTTTCACTCTTTTTACGTTTATTTTTCTCCTTAAAAAAAAAATCAAACAAACAATAGACTTTTTTGTCAATATTAAATGAGAATGGGTTTGAATTCTTTTTTGCGTCCACTTTTTTTATTGATTAAAATAAGTAGATATTCCATTAATTAATGTCAACATAATAATAATAATAATAATAATAAATTGTTTATACAAATAATCCAAATTTCAACAATTGATACACACATTTACAAATCAGCAAGCTTATTTGCAAATTATAACAATTGCAAACACAACTCAATAGAATTAAAGCTAATAAATTGCTGAGACTCACAACAATTGAGGCAAAATACACAATAGGACTATTTGGCTACAATACATTGGAAAGTACCATTGCTTTAGAGAACAATAAGAATTGAAGGAGAAATTCCCATTTGAAAATGCAGATTAAAGCTGTGAACCAACAAACAACTTCCTCCCAACAAAAAGCTTTTGCAACAACTTCATTCTCACTTATTCCTTCATTGTCTTTGGAATTAATGAGTTCATTAACATTGGTTGTTGATGAACCAGAAATTTATGGTCGTCATTATACGAAAATCATCACTCACCCAGAGAAGACGTTACACATTTATTACTCACATTGATGACGAAACATAACGGATAGAGCAACGGTCACAAGATGAGCTGTGATCTCCAGACAAAGATTCTGTAACGCACTAGCCGTTGAGCATAAATGCAGCACGTCATTGCCCATTAATGAGGTGCATAACTATAAAAGAGAAGACAACAGAAGTTAAAGGTACACACAATTACTTTACGAAATCACTCTTAACTCATTTTCTCTCTAGAATCTTTCTCCCTTATTGACTTAAGCATCGGAGGCGGTTTGGCTAGAGCCACACCGGCGTGTTACTCTTCCCCTCAATTCATTTTGTAGGATTCTCATCTACAGAGACGACTTAATTCACAGCATCGTCCATCTGCTACGACGAGGAGCTCAACTGTTGATTTTTTGCATCATTAGTTTGGCGCCATTTATGAGAAGTGCTAATCATTCAAGCCATCTTTCCCATTGACAAAAGAGTTCCTCAGAGTACGAGATGGAAGCAGAGGCCACACCTTAGCCAGATGCTGTGCAACAACAACAAATCCAAGCCCTCTTAGCCAATGTGGAAGAGCTGACTCGCCAGAATGAAGAACTGCGAAAGACAATGGAATCCTAAAACGCAAAACGTCAGCGAACAGGTGAAAACCAAAATGAAGAAAAATTAAACTCTCAAGCCAATAGGCAAGACAAAACTTCAGGAAAAGATTCCACTAGGGTGGAGAATATGCTTCGCAACATGAAGAAAGAGATGGACAAGCTAAAAATTGCTATGAAGGACAAAGGCGGAGAGAATTATGATGAGATGATTCGAAGGACGGACTCACCATTCACTAATGAAGTCTTGAATCGTCCTCTCCCACCAAAATTTCGTCTCCCACAGTTGGAGTCATATGACGGTTCCAAGGATCCCTTGGATCACATCGAATCATTCAAGATGCTGATGCTATTATAGATGACCCCAGACAAAGTGATGTGCAAGGCATTCCCAACAACGCTAAAGGAGCAGCTAGAGTATGGTTCAGCAAGATACCCCTAGGAATTATTGTAGATTTTGAACAACTCAGCAAGGGTTTTATTCGTCATTTCATTGGAGGGCAAAGACACAAAAAGCCAACTGGCCATCTTCTCAACATCCAACAGGCAGAAAGAGAATCACTAAGACAGTACGTCACCCAATTCAATAAAGAGCTACTGCAGGTAGATGAAATTGAAGATCAAGTCATCTTAACAACCTTCCAAGCAGGGTTGCTACCAAGAGATTTCTTCTTCTCAATCACTAAAAGTCCACCAAAAATAGTAGCGGAATTGCTCTGTAAAGCTCAGAAGTATAGGAATGTAGAAGATGCGGTGCTCGCAAAGGAAATGAAAAGGAAAAGGAAGAGAGACGAAGGAACAAGTAGCAATCGCGACAAGAAGAACGAGATACGAAGTGTTGGGCAGACCACAGGAAAGAAGAAGGAACTTTCATACAGGAAACCCAGGTTCACTAACTTCACTCCTCTAATAATGCCAATTGAGCAGATCCTTATGCAGATAAGAGACGATCCCTCCCTACAATGGCCGAAGCCAATTAGCACTCCAGTAGAAAAAAGAGACAAGAATAAATATTGTAGGTTCCACCAGGATCACAGGCATCGCACCGATAAGTGTAGGCATCTGAAAGACCAGGTGGAAACTTTAATTCGACAAGGGAAGTTATAGAAATACATCAGAAAGACGGAGCCCCACTTAGGAGGTAAAGGATAGCAAACCCCCTGCATGAGAAATAAAGACAATCTCAAGAGGAATAACAGTAGGCGGAACACTGAAGTCCCTGAAAAAAGCACAGGGGAGAGAAATAAATAGCGTCCATTTGCGACTCCCTCCAATGAAGATGCCAAAAAATGATGAGCCTGATGTTGTCTTCTCTGAGAGAGACAATCGCGGCATCAGGCAACCCTATGGCGATCCGCTGGTAATCATGCTCAGAGTAGAAGAATTCAACATCCACCGAGTGCTCATTGACAACGAAAGCTCAGCAGATATCATTTACTTGCCCGTTTTTCAGCGGATGAAGCTAGATAAGAAAAGGATCAAGCCTTTCACCTCGCCTTTAGTAAGCTTCACAAGGGATAGAATCGTCCCTAGAGGCATCGTCACTCTAACTATGATCGCAGGAACTTACCCAGCACAAGTCACCAAGGAAATTGATTTCCTCATAGTTGATTGCCCTTCAACATACAACATCATCTTAAGAAGACTTGCACTCAACAGACTAAAGGCAGTGACATATCATTTGAAGGTGAAGTTTTCAACAGCCCATGGAGTAGGTAAAATTAGAGAAGACCAAGTTCTGGTAAGAGAGTGCTATCAAGCTGCCTTAGCATCGAGAGAGAACCACACATGGATGATCAATGAACCATAACCTATTCCCAAACCGTCAGAAACACCATAAGAAGTTGAGATCATCCCAGGAGATTCGACGAAGGTATTGAAGATCAGAACAACACTCCCAACTTCAGAGAAAGAGAAAATGATCTCCTTCTTAAGGGCAAACCAAGATGTCTTTGCTTCGAAACACGAGGATATGCCCGGGATTGATAGGAAGATCATATAGCATCGTCTCAATGTCAACCCAGAATGCAAACCTATACAGCAAAAATGGAGAATATTTGCACCAGAATGCAACAAAGTTGTAACTAAAGAAGTAGAGAAGCTACTAGAAGCTGATTTCATCAAGGAAGTCTTCTATCCAGATTGGCTAGCAAATGTGGTCATGGTGAAGAAAAGCAACAGTAAGTGGAGAATGTGTGTCGATTTCACAAACCTGAATAAGGCCTACCCAAAAGACAGCTTTCCCTTGACAAGGATTGACCATTTGGTAGACTCAACTGCTAGACACAAGCTATTGAGTTTCATGGATGCATTCTCTGGATACAACCAGATTCTTATGGACGAGGACGATCAAGAGAAGACCTTGTTCGTCACTAGCCAAGGGTTATACTGCTACAAGGTTATGCCCTTTGGACTAAAGAAAGCAGGAGCCACCTACCAAAGATTGGTGAACCGTATGTTCTCTCACCAGATTGGAAGAAATGTGGAGGTATACAAGGATGATATGCTGTTGAAAAGCAAGGATGAAGCCAACCACTTGGACGATCTCAAAGAAACCTTCAACACATTACGTAAGTACAATATGAAATTAAACCCTACAAAGTATGTTCTTGCTGTTGCTTCAGGAAAATTCTTGAGATTCATAGTGTCCCAACATGGAATAGAGGCAAATACAGACAAAGTAAAAGCAATAATCGAGGTCAAATCACCAAAAATAGTGAAGGAGGTATAGAGCTTGACAAGGAAAGTTGCAGCCCTAAATAGATTCGTCTCTAGGGCAATAGACAAGTGCATGCCATTCTTCAAGGTAATGAAAAAAGCCTTTCAATGGAATGACGAATGCGAGGAAGCCCTTGCCAAGTTAAAGGAGTACTTGACGAAACCACCTCTATTAAGCCCCTTAGTGATGGGAGAGAAGTTGTTCCTCTACTTAGCAGTATCTAATATTGTAGTAAATTTGGCACTGATCAGAGAAGAAGGGAACGTTCAGAAGCCAGTTTATTATACTAGTAAGGCATTCCAAGGAGCAGAAGCAAGTTACCCAAGGATGGAAAAGATAGCTTTTGCATTATTGGTCACCTCCATAAAGTTCCGTCCTTATTTCCAAGCACACCACATCGTCGTCATGACAAACCAGCCTATAAGAAAGACGATGAACAAGATAGATGCAACAGGATGACTCATTCAATGGGCAATTGAATTAGGCCAGTTTGATATCGAATATTGGCCTTGAGCAGCAATCAAAGCCCAAGTACTAGCAGACTTCATTGCAAAATTCACTTACCCCTGTAAGGAGGAAGAACCCCTCATGAAAATATGGACGGTCTAAACAGATGGGTTAGCCACGAAGAAAGTGGGGGGAGCAGGAGTAGTTCTTATACCTCCAGAAGGAGAAACACTGAAGTATACAGGCATGTTACAGTTCACAACAACAAATAACGAGGCAGAGTACGAAGCATTGCTAACAGGGCTAAGTCTAGCAAAAGCTCTAGGAGCAAGGAACCTTATTGTCCAAGTTGATTCTCAACTAATAATTGGACAAGTGAAGGGAGATTATGAAGCCAAAGAAGAAAGGATGCAGAAGTACTTGAAGATCGTCCAACGACTCTCACAACACTTTGACAGTCTGGACTTTGTACAAATCCCTTGAGCCAAAAATTCAGAAGTTGACTTTCTAGCAAGATTAGCCTCGTTGGACTATTACAGTACGACTTTCAAACTATGTGTAGAGATAAGGGGGCAGCCGAGCATAGTAGGTGAGCAAGTTATGAAGATAAAAGAGCAAGACGAATGGATGATTCCCATCGTCTGTTACTTGAAAGAAGGATGGCTCCCCGAAGATAAGATGGAGGCAAGGAAGATATAGATCAGGGCAGCTCACTTCGTCATTATTGACGACACAATGTACAAACAAGGGTATTCACTCCTATATCTAAGATGCGTCAGTTCAGAAGAAGCAGATTATGTGCTCTGGGAGATACATAAGGGAATCTGTGGAAACCACGCTGGGGTAAGATCCTTAGTAGGAAAGGCGCTCAGAGTAGGATATTACTAGCCAACCCTAAAGAAAGACGCATACAACATCGTCAGAGTATACGACAAGTGTCAACGCTTTGCAAATGTCCAAACGAGACCAGAAGAGACGATGACACTCCTCTCCTCACCATGGCCCTTCTCCCAATAGGGAATTGATATTATGGGTCCTTTCCCTCTAGGAAAGAAGCAACTCAGATTTCTAATAGTCGCAATTAATTACTTCACAAAATGGGTAGAAGCAAAACTAGTGACGACGATAACAGAGGCTAAAGTCACAAGCTTTGTGTGGAAAAACATCATTTGCAGGTTTGGAGTCCCACATGTCATAATATCAGATAATGGAAAGCAGTTTGATAACCCCAAGTTTCAAAAAATTTGCCAAAACCTAGAAGTCAAGAATCACTATTCTTTTCTAAGACACCTTCAGGCCAATGGCCAGACAAAAGTGACGAATAAAAGCTTGCTCAAAATTATCAAAACTAGGCTTGAGGGGGCAAAGGGGGCATGGCTTGAAGAACTACAAAATGTCCTTTGGGCATATAGGATGACCATAAGAGTTCCAACAGGAGAAACACCATTTAGATTGACATTTGGCACTGAGGCCATCATACCAGTGGAAGTTGGACTAACGAGCTACCAGTCAAAACATATGAAAAGCAGAAAAATCAGCAGGAACTTAACAGCAATCTGGACCTAATTGATGAAGTCAGAGAAGAAGCTATGAAGCGAATGGCCAAGAACAAGGAAGCAATGGCCAAATACTATAACAGAAAGGTTAAGGTAAGAAGGTTCAACGCAGGAGACCTCGTCCTTAGGAAGGTGTCACAGGCAACAAAGGACCCATCCCAAGGAAAACTTGGACCAACCTGGGAAGGCCCCTACGAGGTAATTCGTCATTCCAAAGAAGGCTCCTACTACCTGAAGTCTTTAGATGGCCAGGAGCTGCCTCGACCATGGAACATAGAACACTTGAAGAAATACTACCAGTAAGGAATGCTCTACATTTCAAATTGCCTAATCTTCACGTTGGTATGTATGACAAACATTACTTTCGTCATTTATAAGATCAATAATACATGAAAGCATTATCCATGCGTATTTATCAGTGATTATCCATGTACAATACGTACTTGTCAATGATTACCCATGTTCTATCACTATCAAAATTTGTGCAACGCTTAGGAGTCATCCTTGGGGACGTCCCAAGGACCTCCGTCATTGAAATTTCAAATCAAAAGCTACTCACGCACAGCCAACGGCATCATAGCCATTGAAGTTGTTGATACACAACTACCAAAGTTGACTAAATTAGAGTTGTTCAAATGCAACCAATATAATCGTCATTCAAGACAAAGCAAAAAAATGGTTAACCTAGAAGACGCTCCAATACCACGACTCTAAGTCACGAGTAGAGTGCAAAATCATCATTCAAACATGACTCAATAATAAGCTATTCAAACATAGCTAAGAAAATTCTAAGTTGTTCAAATACAACTAAGATCATCATTCAAACATGACTCAATAAAAAGCTGTTCAAACACAGCTAAGAAAATGCTAAGTTGTTCAAACACAACTAAAATCGTCATTCAAACATGACTCAATAAAAAGCTATTTAAACACAGCTAAAAATTACCAAGCTATTCAAACACAAACAAGATCATCACTAAGCTGTTCAAATACAGCCAGGAATCGTCAGTCAAATATGACTCAATAAAAAATCATTCCAACACAACCGAAGGTCAAAAGCTATTCATATACATGCTAAGTACGAAAAAGCTGCTCAAATGCAAGCTAAACATAAAGGTTGTCTCAACACAACTAACATCGTCATAAAGGGTTGTCCAAGCATAAAAGAGTTGTTTACTATGGCTAAAAGCAGGAAATCCATAAACCTATCTATCATCGTCAAAGGAATTGTTTAGTCGTCCAAAACAAGGGGCCCAAAGGAATTGTTTAGTTGCCCAAAACAACAGGCCCAAAGAGAAATATTGTTCTTGCCTTGCCAAAATAAATAAATAAATAAATAAAGATTACTGCTCATCAGGGACAGGGTCTGAAGGGGTTATAACAGTGGCCTCCTTCATTCCTTCAGCAACGTTTGTGGCTTCCTCCGTCACATTCTCTGCTGTAGCCTTAAAAGACATGAGCTCTTTCTCGACGTCGTCCACGGCCAAGCTAGAAAGGTCCAAGCTAGGGTGGTGCTTTGCCATCCACTTCACGAGAAGATCAAAGCCCTCCATGTAGCACTTGCACAATTCATCAAAGTACTCGTCAGAGTTTTTGAATCCTATACCACCGTGACCCCAACGTTCTCCAGCTTCAGCTCCAGGTCACCAATCTGCTTATCCTTTAGCTTGCAGAAGTCCTTCTCCACTTGTAGGCTCTTCTCCAAAGTTGCCTCACGTTCCTTGTCATTCTCAGCTTTGGCACTAAGAATAGCAACTTTGTTTTTAAGCGTCTCATTCTCAGCAGATAAAGACTTGACCAAAGGCTCAGACGTGGCCACCTTCTTTTCTAAATCCAAGAGCTTCCCAGAGACGAATAGGGACTCCCCCAAAGCCTACAAAGAAATTTTCTCTTAATAGAAGAAAAGTAGAAGAAAAAAGAAGCTGAAACGACCAACAGCACATACCTGCACATACTTTTGGATGTGAGACGACATCACCTCACTGGATGACTTTGCCATCAGAGGACTCAGATCATCCATAGAAAGTGCCTCATGGGCCTTTAAAACTACTACATCAATGTCATCCCAAAAGGTAGGAAGGAAGGATTTACCACGTACCAACCTTTTTCTTCTTCCTAATCTCCTCTCCACCAGAGGCAATCATCTCCAATGACAAAGTAGGAAAGGCAAGGTGCTTAGCAGGTGAGTGAGCAGGAGGAATTGTCGTCACAGAGTCTTTCTTAGGAACATCACTAGTCTTCTTCTTAGACAATAGACCACTGACAGTACCACCATTGGCCTTCTTCTCTTGGGCCTCAGCTAATTTCTGTTTGCTAAACCTAGCTGTCATTCTTGAAAGGACGAAAGAAAAGTTTTTTTTTTTTTTTTTTTTTTTAAAGGAAAGAAAGAAAAGAAGGAAAGAATGAAGAAGGCATAAACATGCACACTTTTTCATAATTTCCAAAATTTTCCAAACCTTAGTAGACGATTTTGGACCCAAAAAGTGTAAAGACAAAGTCTGAGGAGAAACGAGCTCGTCAAAATCCTTGACAGACTCGAGATACTCCTTTACTTTCTCAGCACGATGCTGGTACCTCATCTTCAGACGAGGACGCTGAGAAACTGCAAAATAAGAACACCAGTAAGCCATCTATCATCGTCACTCATAAAGAAAGAGAAAAGCAATTGAAAAGACAAGAAAGATGCACCAGACACAGGAACTCCCCAACTACAAAAAAACTTGGGGGCTTCGTCCAGGTCCTCACCAAGGACGAACTCCCAATCACTTCTAGAGATTAAAAAAAAAAGTTTGGCTTCCAATTTCGGAGAGACGATGAGTAATCAAGGATTAACCTAGAAGCTCTATCCCATGGCTTAAACTCATAACAGCCAGGGTCCTTGGATTTTCTCAGACTATAAAAATGGAGGAATTCATCCCTCCTAATGACATCCCCATCATTGGTGGACATCCATACCGCCATACAAGAGACGAGGATCTGCCAAGAGTTAGGCACTAGCTGTGCTTGAGCAAGATGCAAGGAAGAAAAAATTTCCCTAACAAAGGGATGAATAGGGAAACGAAGGCCACTGGTAAAATCAGCCTCATAAAAACAAACCTCATTAGCATAAGAGTGACAAGCCCTTTCTTCGTCACTCGGGATCCTAATTTTTACAGAATCAGGGAACTGAAATCTATCCCTGATCTGCTACTCGTCCTTCCCCATGAGGGAACACGAGATAGTCCAAGCTTTATAGAGGGCAGAAACTAAAGTAGCTTCCGAGATCATGCGATCATCAGACGAAGATAACCCCGTCTCTAGATCACTAGACCTCACTTCAGACATCTTTAATAACCTAGCTACCTATGCAGAACGAGAAACCAAAGGGAATAACGAAGAAAGAATGGAAGTGTATGAACCGTCCTCCCCTACGAAGAAACTAACTTTCTCAAGGCACTCCCCAACTCAAGCAAACAGCCTAAATGAGCAAAAAAGAAAGCTATCGAAGGACAAGCAACCCCAACAGCAGATTAATCTACCATGGAAGAACTAAAAAAGAAACAGAAGCACGAAGGACTTACCAAGAAACGCAGGACAAAGAAAGGGAGCTCGGAGAAAAACCAAACCCTAGAATAGAAACTGAAGAAGGAAAAAATACAAAGGAAAGGAAAGAGGAGGGAAAAATGCAAAATAAGTGGCCAAAACACGCGCTAGAAAACCGAGACATGTCCGCACAACGAAATCATCCCGGCCGTACACGTGGCATTTAACTGCTCAAACATCAAAACCGTCATAAATGCACAGTACACAGAATACGAAGTGTCAGACGAATTTGTTCTTATCTCATCTAAAGGACGAGAAAATGAACAAAGGGGGCAACTGATGAATAAGAAATTTATGGTCGTCATTATACAAAGATCATCACTCACCCAGAGAAGACGTTACGCATTTATTACTCACATTGATGATGAAACTTAACGGACGGAGCAACGGTCGCAGGATGAGCTGTGATCTCCAGACAAAGATTTCGTAACGCACTAGCCATTAAGCATAAATGCAGCACATCATTGCCCATTAATGAGGCGCATAACTATAAAAGAGAAGACAACAGAAGTTAAAGGTACACACAAATACTCTACGAAATCACTCTCAACTCATTTTCTCTCTGGAATCTTTCTCCCTTACTGACTTAAGCATCGAAGGCGGTTTGACTAGCGCCACACCGGCGTGTTACTCTTCCCCTTAGTTCATTTTGCAGGATTCTCATCTACAGAAACGACTTAATTCACAGCATCGTCTATCTGTTACGACGAGGAGCTCAACTATTGATTTTTTGCATCATCAGTTGCCAAGCATCTTGATCATCCTCTCAAGCCAAAACCTAAGACATAGGCCACGTGTAAACTCAGTTACAACAACCACAAAAAAGGATAGAAAAAAAATCTAATTGTCAATAGATTTATTCAAAGAATTGTGTACGCAAATATATATTTCAATAATCTTGAGCTTACAGATCTTTGGATAATATAAATTTAAGAAAAGAATTTTAACCAAGATATATCAGTCAGATGCTTGTTTGGGATGTAAATAAGATTTGAGATTTAAATTGTTTCTTTAGATATTTTAGCAATTTCGTTTAGAAAATCAGCAAGATACAAAATTTTGACAGCTGTGACATAACATCATCACATTTGAAACAACAAAGCCTACAAACTCAATCTAGAGAACTAAGCCATGTCAGCTTTACGAATCGCATACTTGAAACAACAAAGCATACAGACCCAGTCTAGACAACTAAGCCATTTATGTTAGCTTTAAAACGCATCCAATAGCGAAGAGTCTGTAACAAACCAAAAAATCATTGAGCAACAAAGTCAACAAACTCAATTTATACATCTGAAACAGAACTAAGTGCCACAACATTGAATCAACAACATAGCTGAGAAATAAACACAAAGCCCATAATCATTGATATATATATATATGTGTGTGTATTAAAAAGAAACATATTACGTCTGTAGGCTTCAGCTTCCCAGTCTCATTCAAACTCCTCCGTAATATACCATAACAAATGAACATATATGAGTGGCAGTTTCAACTAATTTCAACATAAGCTTATTCAAATGGTTCATACCATTCAGCTAATTCATGAGTCTCATTCAAACTCCTCCGCAATATATATAACAAATGAACATATATGAGTGGCAGTTTCAGCTAATTTCAAAATAAGGTTATTCAAGTGGTACATACCCTTTAAGCTAATTTATGAGTGGTAGATATCAGTGTCAAAATACATTGGAGCAAATTAAGGTGCACATGGTGAAAATAATTATCTAATTTTGACCCCATGACCTAATAACAGAATTAATGATCACTTGAACCAATTTAAGTAGTAACAATTTACCAAACATAATGATGAAGCAGTCCCAAGAGTATCACCACAGTACAAAAGTAGTAATATATAGTAAAAAAAATCAATTGTAAGGACTAAGTGACAAAATGGAGGATCTCTTGAACAACTCAAACTAGACTTGTTAAGATGCTCATTGAGGCTCATTCATTAACTACATGAACAATCTTGAAGTTAAGTTGAAGTTTGATTAATTAATGAACCAAACTAGAACAAAGCAAAGCTTGGCTCAATATGTTCCTAAACACCAAACATAATACCCTATATGGCTAATATGTCTAACTTCAAAGAAATTTGTATTCAAAAAATGAATTAATATTGTGTTTTGGAAATTATTGTTGTTGTACATAAATTAATCGGTAAATTTTTTTATATAGAGTTTGTTGGCTATTTTACACTAACAAAGGTAAAAAGCATAGGTTTCTTAAAGTGTACTACCATTAGGTACAAAATACATAGTGCTTGTTAGCTATTAGCTTTCCTACACCTCAGGCGCTCACCTCCACCCATTCTTATAGGAGAAATGTCAATTGACCTATTAATGAAATGAACTTGATTCTTCTAGGATCTAGGGAATCTATATGGGGCTTGTCAACTGACATTTACATGGGTATTTTTAGTTACTGTTTTGGTAATTGTCATGGGTTTGAGAAATTTTGTACAAGGGATTAATACATGCAAAACAAGAATTCTTAGTTGAACTATTAAAAGCAGGCAAGAGTCACAGTTTATGCTATTTAACGATTTATCAGGGGACAAAAAGGAGACGGAGATCGTTCTAGCGGCGAAATTTTTTACACGGCGGTCACTGAACATCGAAGCAGTGGCTAGAACGTTCCATCCAATATGGCATACACGGAGTAAGTTTAAGGTCAGCGATGCAGGGAACAATGTACTCCTGATAGCTTTCGATCTAGAAGTTGATGCGGAAAAGGTACTGCTAGGTGGGTCGTGGGCTTTCGATAGGCACTTAGTTGCACTACAAAGGTATGATGGTTCAACCCTGGCCATGGAGCTTATCTTCAATACAACTTCGTTCTGGGTTCAGATACACAACCTACCGTACAATCTCTTAACCATTGAGGTGGCTTTCAATATAGGGGAAACTCTAGGTACCGTTACTAAACCTAAGGATGTATCTGATATGCGGGGAGGCTATTTCATGAGAGTAAGAGTTGCAGTGGATATTACAAAACCCCTATGCCGTGGTAGAAAGGTAACATGGGATCAAACGGATAAGGGTTGGGTCTCCTTTATGTATGAGCATCTTCCGAATATATGCTACTGGTGTGGCCATTTATCCCATGGTGATATGGACTGTATCTTATTGCTTAGTAGCAAGGGTACCTTAACTCTGGAGGATCAACAGTTCGGCTCATCAATTAGGGCTCCACAATTTAATCTGGCAAGAAAGACTGTCGTTGAGTGCAAGGTTTCGAGAGCCAAGGGGCCCAACATAGCGTGTTTCGCAGAAGTAATGGAAAACCACCTTGTAGTTCATTACTCTTTAACCTTCTCTACACCGATAGAGCTAGTGGAATCTGGGCAACCTGCAACTCAGGAGGCCATGTATATGGAGGCTAAAGAATGTGGTGGTGGGGTAGCTGACAACACCGACCGGTTTGACGACGGCAAAGCTATGGAGCAAAAAAAAAAAAACACCAAGATTTTGAGGCAGTTGGCTCTGTTCCAGTGATTGCGGCTTCAAATAAAAACCGTCCTAAAATATCATTATTGCTGGATAGTAACGTTTTGGAATCCAAACAACATGCAGTTGGGCCTAATGATACAGAACTGATAAATAGATACTCAGAGGATCAAAAGGTTGGTGCATCTACGTTGGTAACGGATAGTACGGTTATTACGGCAATCAACTTCACAGTTGGCAGCAATAATAATCCAAATTTGAAAGCTGGCAGAGGTGGGTCCAATAGGGGGTGGGGAAAGAGCAAAAATATTAATCATTCCCCATGTAATTCATAAGAAAAACAGCTTAGCCAAAGTGTGGAAGCTACAAATGTGGGCCAAATCATTCCAAGTTGAGGTACATGGTCCAAAGCAGCATCTAGGCCCATTAACCAGAGCATGGGGAAGGATCCATTAGTGACCGAAGGCCCAGAAAGGAAGAGCAGTGCAACTAGGGTAGTACATCCAGATGACTTGAGTACGGAAAAGAAACCGAAGCTAGAGGAAGAAACAAAAGCGCTTAGTGTTTTATTGGCTACACACTTAGGATTGGCGGAGGTTGTTGAGCAACCTCGCCAGGTCCAATGAATCTTGTAAGCTGGAACTGCTGAGGGCTTGGAAACCTCTGAATAGTTAAAGCCTTGGAGAATGTGGTTAAAAAGGAAGTGCCCACAATTGTCTTCTTAATGGAGACAAAGTCAAACAGAGATTGGATGAGAAAGGTTCAAGATAGATGCGAGCTAAAACATGGTCTGATAGTTCGAAGCGATGGAAAGAGTGGTGGATTGGCCATGTTATGGAAGGAAGGTATTAAAGTTGAGGTTCAAACGTTTTCTCAAACGCATATTGATGCCTTGGTAGATAGTGGTGCAGAGGTGGGGTGGTGGCACCTCAAAGAATTTTATGGGAACCAAGACATGGGGAAGAGGCCTGAATCTTGGGCAAGGCTAAAACAATTAAAAGGTATGTCAACCTTACCTTGGCTTATGGTTGGGGATTTCAATGAAATCACAGTTTGTCTGAGAAAGAGGGTGGGAGTGCCAAACCAAGACAACAAATGCAAAACTTCATTGAGGCCATTAATTTTTGCAGATTACAAGATGTTGGGTACATTGGTCCGAAGTTTACAAGGTTGTTTCAAAAGGCCGATAGTACATAGATCTGAGAAAGACTAGATATAGCATTGGCAACGTCTAACTGGCTTGCTCTCTCTCCTATGGCTAAACTTCATCACCTTACGTCCTTTGCTTCTGACCATTCACCCCTAATTCTTCGAATGGTGAATAAAAATCAAAAAAAGAGGGCAAAGAAGATGTTTCAATTCGAGATAATGTGGCTAAAGGACCAAAGATGTAGTATGGTTGTTATTGAAGCATGGGAGGAAGGACTATCAACAAGATCAAATTACGTGCTTGGAAACTGCATTTAGAAATGTCAAACTAGGTTGGATATTTGGAACAAGACCGAATTCGGTCATATGGGTAAGACAATATATGAACTGCAAAATCAACTTGAATGGCTTGAGCCTCAACCCTCATCTTTGGACATTATACAGTGTATGCGACAACAAGGGTGGAGTTGAATTGCTAGCTTGATAAGTAAGATGTCATGTGGAGCCAAAGGTCCAGAATCAATTGATCTCAAGAAGGAGATAGGAACACAAACTTCTTTCATGCAAAAGCTTCGACTTGATACAAAAAGAATCTCATTGATGGATTCAAATGGAGTATGGCAGGATGAGGAGATTAAGATTGAAGAGGTAGTGGTTGACTATCACAAAGACCTATTTACTACCAACAACCCCACAAACTTCACAAAGCTCCTAAATGCAGTCAGGCTGAATGTTTCCCCATCAATGAATCAGATGCTTCAAAGGGATTTTACAGCAAGAGAAGTTGGGTTAGCTCTGAAACAAATGTACCCGCTAAAAGCCCCAGGTCCAGATGGGATGCATCCTCTAAACTTTCAGCATTTCTGGTCTACTAGTGGCAAGGTGGTGACTAAAACAATACTTGATTTCCTTAACCTTGGTGTATCTCCTCCCAATTTTAATGAGACTCACATTGTATTAATTCCAAAAGTTAATGAGCCTAAAAAGGAAACTGATTATAGGCCTATTAGTTTATGTAACGTGGTGTATAAAATTTCTTCCAAGACTATAGCTAATAGGCTGAAAAAGATTTTACCTGCCATTATCAGTGATACCTAAAGTGCCTTTGTGCATGGTAGTCTTATCACTAATAATGTTATTGTGGCTTTTGAAACTATGAACCATATAAGCCAAAAAAAGAGTGGAAGGGTTGGAGAGATGGCCTTAAAAATTGATATGAGTAAGGTGTATGATAGGGTGGAATGGGAATGCTTGGGAATAAGTTGGGTTTTGATGGGAAATGGAGGGGCTTAATTATGCAGTGTGTAACTTATATAACGTATGCTATAAAGATTAATGGGAGTCCAATGGGAACCATCAAGGGGAATCCGTCAAGGAGACCCTCTATCACCTTATCTCTTTCTTTTGTGTGCAGAAGGCTTGTCGGCTTTGATAAATAATTCAGTGGAACATGGCATATGGAAGGAATAGCTATCTGTTGTAAGGGGCCCAAACTTTCTCATCTCTTCTTTACTGATGATAGTCTAATATTTTGCAAAGCTTTTCTTTCAGACTGTGACTCGCTACAATAAGTTTTACAAGTATACGAGCAAGCTTCAAGCCAACAGTTGAATCGGGCTAAAACATCTTTGTTTTTTAGCAAAAACACACCTACTGAGGTTCAAGAGGAGATAAAAAATAGGTTCGGTGCTCAAGTCATAAAACAACATGAAAAGTATCTTGGCCTACCTTCTCTAGTAGGGAGAAATAAGAGGAATACGTTCAATAGTGTAAAAGAGAAGCTTGGGAAGAAGCTAGCCGGGTGGAAGGAGAAGATGGTATCTAAAGCTAGGAAGGAAGTGTTAATCAAGGCAGTTGCACAAGCTATACCAACATACACAATGAGCTATTTCAAAATACCTGACTCTCTTTGCGAAGATCGAACAAGCATGATTCAAAATTTTAGGTGAGGCCAGAAGAAAGATGAAAAGAAAATAGCTTGGCTTAGTTGGGATAAACTTTGTGAACCAAAGTCCTGCGATGGTATGGGGTTCAAGAAGCTAAAACAATTCAATTTAGCCCTCCTTGCAAAACAAGGATGGAAACTTTAAACAGACCACAACTCTCTTCTGTACCAAGTTCCTAAAGCCAAGTACTTTCCAAGGTGTGACTTTGTCCAAGCAACACTCGGCAACAACCCTTCCTACACCTGGCGAAGTATATTGGCTGCTCAATCGTTGGTGCATGAAAAGATGTGCTAAAGGGTAGGAAATGGCAATGATATAAGAATTTGGGGTGACAAATGGTTGCCCATGGCTTCAACACATAAAGTCATATCTCCCCGACGTTTCTTTCACTCAAATACAAGAGTAGGCGAACTGATTAATTCAGAATCTGCAAGCTGGAATTCAGTGGTCATTGATGCATTGTTTTATCCGCATGAAGTAGATGTGATCAAGAGCCTACCCTTAAGCTCTCGTCTCCCACAAGATGAGCTAAGCTGTGTCACCAAATGGATCCTTTAGTGTGCGTAGTGCGTACACATTAGTTGTGAAATGCTCTCATCCTACTAACATAGGTGCGAGCTTGGATAACAACTAGGTTTGGTGCTTTTGGAGAAAAATGTGGAGCCTCCCTATACCACACAAGATCAAACACTTTGTTTGGAGATCTTGTAGAGATATTCTGCCTATGAAGACCAACCTCATGAGACGGAAGGTATTGCAGGGCGGTATATGTGATGAGTGTAGAAATAAGGAAGAGACGCCCAGTCATGTCCTCTGCAACTGTCAAAAGGCTTGGGAGACTTGGGAATGCTCAAAGGTGGCTTCATTTTGCTTGTTTAACAACGTGTCTTTCCATGATTTTCTATGTTAGATGCTAATGCATAATAGAGTGGAGGAAGACAAAGTAGCTAAGGTAGTAACTATTGCTTAGGCTCTGTGGTGTAACCGGAATAAGGTGCGAAATGGAGGCAAACGGAAATCAGGGAGGGAGTTGGTTAATTGGGTAGCCATAAATTTGGATGAGTACACTAAAGCTGTTGAGGCCATATGCAAGCCAGCACCAACAGTCGAATTTCAGAGCTCCTGGTCACCCTCATCGGAAAACTTATTCAAAGTTAATGTCGATAGGGTAGTGTTGTCAGCGCAAAAGGCCATGGGTATTGGGGTTATTATCCAAGATGGTGAAGGTAGAGTGGAGGCAGCTATAGGCAAGAAGATTTTCGCCCCCTTGGGTGCTGTGGAGGCAGAAGCAAAAGCACTTGAAGCAGGTCTCCTCTTTACCAAGGACACAGGCATTCAGGACCACATCCTTGAGGGTGACCCCATTATCGTACACAGAGCTCTCTGTGAAATGTCCACCCCTCCATCCTAGTGGAACCAATTATTGAAGGTATGCATGCCATCTGCAAGGATTTACACCATGTTTAATTTTCTCATGTACATAGACAGGATAATAGACCAACTCATTTACTAGCAAAACATGCTTTAGGAATTGTTGATTTCATTGCTTGGATTGAAGAGAACGCTTGCTTCCTTGAGCAAGCGCTCTTATCCATGATGTACTTTCCTTTTCGCTTCATTAATAAAATTTCAATCTTCATATAAAAAATAAATAAATAAATAAAACAACTTGCAATAGCTCAATTAAAAGCAAGCAAGGCTTGTAATTCACTTTTTGAAAAATTAAAATCAAAATCAAAATGAAACTACAAGTATTTGCTCACACTTAAAAATGAAAAATACATTTCTATTCATTCTTCCAAGCATACAAAAGCAGTAAAACTATTTCTTGATTAAACACAACAGCTAAATAAAATCCCTCCATGGGCTCTAGCCCATAACCACATTTACTATTCCTTGATTCAACACAACAGCTAATTAAAATACCTCCATGGGCTCTAGCCCATAACCACGTTTAGCATTAGTTAAGTCCCAGCAAATCTCAATTTTACTACCGCTTACAATACAACCAATGGCGGAGCCAAGATTTGAGTTAAGAGGGGGGGAGGGGGGCAAAACTTGTATAAGATATATGCACTTCATGCACATCATGTGAATATATAATATTGGAAACACTAAAACTTATGCGGAAGACATGCTAGTGGAGGACTTGTGGTTACTTGTTAGTTTATTTAGGTAAAGTTATGCTCTGTTTCAAGACTAAAGAAACAGAGTGGAGTTTTATTTGGCTAAATTATCATTAAGTGTGATTGAGTAGAGATATTGGTTAGATGAAATTCCTCACATGATAAGGAAGATAGGCCAATTGATGTATTACTTTGATCTAGATTGCTATTTCTATCAAACGAAAAAAATTAGATTGGGGTTTTTAATAAGTATTAGCAATAAACTAAGGAGTTTTTTTGGGTTGGCTAGGGGGGACAGCTCCCCCCCCCCCCCCCCCCCCGGCTCTACCAAATACAACCCAATAACATTGTCAAGCACTGTCTCTTTACTGAATCAAAGACATTGTTAGGCACTGAGTCAACGAATCGTGATAGGCCACAAACTGAATGACCCTTTGTGATTAAACCAATTAATTACTTAGCCAAGTTATTAATTAATTATTTTAACATGCAAAGCGTGGAAGCACAAACAAATCACCAATAAACTAATTATGTAGCGAAAAATAAATGACACGGTGATTTGTTTACGAATGGGGAAAAACCTTACGGCAAAAACCCCACCAGGTGATTTTCAGGTCACCACTCCCGAAACTCCACTATTATCACAACAAACAGTTACAAGTAAAGGAATCCCAAGTACCTTACCAACCTACAGTTGAACCCTTACCCCAATATCCAATTGGACTTGTTCTATAGTGACAGTTCCCCATTTTTGTTGCACGACTCCCAAGTACGTGACTAACCAGTTTGCACGGATCCCAGTACGCGACTTCAAACACCAACTGAAAGAGAGGTTGGCTGCAAAGTTTTTCAGTTCATCCTACATGATGAAGATCAAGAAGATGCTTGGTCACAAAACCCAAAGGTGCAAATACACAGCAACTTCTTTAGAAGAGATGAACTAGGGCAAGAACTTTGTCTTTGGTCACAATTTGCTTCAAAGAGTTGTCTCAATGCTTGTGAAACTTGTGAACTGTTTGACGGCCCTAAAAACAATCCTTTTATATGTCTAGGGTTAGGAGAAAAGAAGGCCTAAAGACACATTCACGGATCCCAAGAAATCATATCAGAATTTTGAATTTCTTAAATCTCGACAGATAGGAGGTGTTGAGAAGCTGTCGAGGAGGTGTCGAGCTTACAGGCTTGAACAGCTTTCTTAAACTCGATAGATGCAGCTGTCAAGCCAACTGTCGAGTTTTAATGAAATTGCACTATCAGCTTGTTTTCCTTGGATAGACTTGATGACTTCAACACTTGATCTTGAAACCTTATTTCTTGAAGTATTAAAAACACCTAGAACTACCCAATTACAAGTAAAGTGCATTTTGTCAAAGGATTAGCCAATTACATAAAAGAATGACATATGTTCTTAACAAGTGAAACACATATGTCCTAACAATCTCCCCATTTGGCAATCCATGACAAAACCACAACAAACAAATGAACATATGAGAAAAGTCATAAATCACTCAACTCATATTCACTTGTTGAATACAATAAAATCTATCCTAACACAAACCCTTGAAAAACTTTGCAAGAAAAGAGTTTTTGGCAAGTAGACTTTGACAACCTATATTTCTGAAACACTTTAAACAAAACTCATCAAGGCATCTTGTGTGAAACAGAAATAAATAGATTGCATACAAATATAAGAAACATGTGTATAAAGATAGAGAAGAAACAACACATGTAGAGATAGGTGAAAGAAACATACATCCACATATAATGAATATAAGTACAATGTATGTAAAACTGGTCACAAGACCTCATATACAAGAACAATGTATCTAAAAGGTAAGAAAAGAAAAGATACATCATATCCTCACTACATCCCTCAAGTATCAACACTCCCCCTAACAAAAATGTCTTATACTAACTCTCCCCCTAAGATGACTACTATCATATCCCAAAACTACTTTCCCTTTTTGTCACGAGTGATAAAGAGTAGAGTGTCAAGTAGACATCTCATCAGTAGAGCTAGCATCTCCATCATCATCATCTGAAGCATCATCATCCTCGTCATCATCATCCTCAGAATCAGAAGATGAAGAAGCTACAGAACGTAGAGGGTTCCGAGTCGGAGTAGATTTACGCTTAGGTGCCATAGACACTACTAAAGTAAACAGAATGAGAGAGAGAGAAAGAAAGAGACAATCAGAAAAGTTCCAAAGCAATTCAAATATATTAAATATAAAATATATTGAATAGAAAGTACGTATGCATGGGGATGCATAAACATATGACATGCAAAAGAAATTTCATCATGGGCTCAACCCAATCCAAACCTACCAGCACATAAACATAGTACACACATCTAAATGCATGAAAATACCATTCTAATGCAAATGTGATGCAATGCATGAGACTTTGAACACATTTAAATGAAAACCCATCCCAAAATTTCAAGAAAAACTCATTAATTTTGAAAAACCCCAAAAATTTTCAAAAACCCCAAAACCTAAGATTCAAAACATGAAATGCATGAAGAATGAAGGAAAAAGAGATCATACCAAGTGATTTAAAGCAAGGAAGGGCCGAAAATCACGTGGGTTGAAGGTTTTGAGTGAGAAAACTGAGTTTGGGAGATGAACAAACGCGGATAGATCGAGAAAATGAGAACTGGATCGCAGAGGAGGCTTATATAGGAACCTCAGTAATTCTCAACAGATGAGGTATCGAGAGGTGTCAAGCCATCTGTCGAAGAAGGTGTCGAGAAAAAGCACGTCGACAGTTGTCGAGGAGGTGTCGAGGAATGAACACCAGAACCAAGAACAGAAGCTCGATCGATCGACCAGGTGTCGAGAAGGTATCGAGAAGACAGAAACTTTCTCGATCGATCCACCAGGTGTAGAGGAGGTATCAAGATTGCGATAAAGAAATGCTTGAGAAGCTCGACAGATAGCTAGGTATCGAGGAAGTGTCGAGCTTGGTTTTTAAAACAGTTTTTCGAGAAGTGAAAAACACAGACATGAATGCAACCCAACATGAACCTTAATCAATGATCCAATCAACATATTAAGCTCTCAAAATCATCTCTCATCAAACATTTTAAGCATATGGATCCTCAGAAACATACACACACACACTAAACAAGTCTAACCAATTTTATTTTTCAAAAACAAGTCAAGACAGTTTAGTGAGCATACATTAGCACATGTAAACACTTGTGATGGCCAAATCACATTGTACCTGCACATGTATCAAGAGTAGCAAAGAATATTGCGTGTTGTGTGTGAAAAACATCGCAAGATTGCATATGTGTATACATGTTATGACGATCTGAGATATGAGAAAATAACTTTAACTCACACACAATCATAACTGTTTGATGGGGACTATCACCTTTGAGGTACATCCTATAACTCCCACATCTCCTAGAAAACACGCTTGCAATCATATTTAAAGTATTTTAATCTTTTTGCTTTTTATTTTCTTTGCATATTTTCTTTTAAGCATATCATGCATAGGCATAGAGAAGAGAGAAAAGAAATACCCAACATGTTAAGCATAGACATTGCACTTTTGCTATGCCGAAGCATACAAGTGTCTTTCATGATTGGCGGGCAACAGTGGTGAGATGGTTATTTTTGCCTTTCTCTTAGGATTTTCTAGTCCTACTCGTCAAAAACAGTGATATGAGTGTTAAGTTCAAGAGATAACTTAATCTTACTCATCACAAACAAGAGCCACAAAGCTCACTTGCTTAGTTGTGCATAAAGATGCTCATCTAAGTTACAAAAGATACAAAGTTTAGAAAACTTTATTTCAATGGCCATCCAAGGTACACAAGTACCAATGTACACAAAACACACACTGTTTTTGTATTTTTCAATTTTTCAATTTTTTTTTTATTTTTATATCAAAAACAAAAATAAACAAACAAAAACATGTTATCAAAGTAAAGAATAAAACTAGACTGACTCAAAAAAATGCAAAACACACAAGTAATGCAACAAACAAAAACAAGAAGATAGAAGAAAGTGATAAAATCACTTAGAGTCCTTTTTCTTCCACACCTTGGAAGAACCTTTCCTTTGATTGAACCCTTGAACCGGCGGTGGGGGGGGAAGAATTGAAACCGTTCAAATTCGAAAGGAACATGAGGGCTTTCAGAAGATCTCCAAGAGGAGCAAGAGAGGATTGAAACTAATTTTGGCTTCCAGATGCTATCATGTCGTTGCTCTGTTGAGTGGCTAACCATTTATAGCAATTTGGTCGTGTATGACCGGCAGCTCCACAATGATGACAAAGATGCTGCTTCTTCTGTTTAGGCTTTTGAGAGTTAGCCTTCTTAGCCCTAGGGTTTTTAACATCTTTCTTATCCTGCTTAGGGGGTGCTCCTAAGATAGATTTACTCTTGTCTAGGTTCTCACTAGCTAATTCAGTTTTAACACCAGTGTTTTCAATTTCAGTATTATTAGCAAGAGAAACAAAAACAGTAGCACTAGTAGAAGCAGTATTAGAGGAAGAAAGACCATACCCTAAACCTATTCGATCTGAAGCAGATTTCTGATTGCTGAGCATCTCATCAAGCTTTGCACTTGAAGTCCTCTCCAATTGAGGTCTAACTTGAAACAGCTCCACTTCAAGCTTCTTGGTCTTCTCAGCCAAGAAATTGTTCTCAAACCTCAGTGCACCAATTGTTTGATTTGCTTCATCAAACTTTGTGGAAAGTTCTTCACGATCAAGTTCCACATCACTGAGCTTCTTGGTGACCAGCCTATACAGTTTCTCATGCTTCTCTTCTCAGAGAGCTTGTATAGTTTCTCATATGCTGAATGGATATCATCTTGATCATCCATCTTCTCACACTTAGAATCCACCAATTCTTCTTCTTCTTCCACTTCATCAACAATCCCTTCAGTAGGATTGACTGTGGCAGTGAAGGCATTTAAGATTCCGTCATCCTCATTGTCGAAATCATCTTCAGACTCAGTGTCACTTAAGGTTGCAGCAAGTGCCTTACTCTTCCCAATGCTCTTGAGATGTGTGGGGCATTCATGCTTCATGTGACCAAATCCATGACATCCAAAGCACTTTGGTCCTGCAGGAATAATGTACTGACCGCCATCCTTAACATCCTTTTTCCCTTTGTCTTGTCCCTTAGACTGAAAGGAACTGGATTGTTTGCGATCCTTATCGAAGCTCCTTCCATTGGCATTCTTCATAAACTTCTTGAACTGCTTTGTAATTTAGGACTTCATCTTGGAATCTTCATCATCGGAAGACTCATCTGTATCACTGCTTTTTGCCTTCAAAGCCATGCTCTTGCCTTTACTCGACTTGCCAATCCTAGATAACCCTAGCTCATAGGTCCACAAGTTTCCAACCAGCTCAATCAAAGGAATCTTGTCAATATCCTTTGATTCCTCTATCGCCGTGATCTTGGCATAGAATCTCTCGAGTAGAGATCTGAGCACTTTCCTCACAATCTTGGGTTCAGAGATGGTTTCCCTAAGATTGAAAGCTGAGTTCACTATATCCTTAAGCTTGGCATAGAACTCATCAAACGACTCATCCTCCTCCATCTTAATCTCTTCAAAGCTTGTAGTGAGCCTCTGAAGTTTTGAATCTTTGACAACCTTTGTTCCTTCATAGGTTGTCTGGAGGATGGTCCACGCCTCCTTAGCAGTTTCAGTTGAGGATATCTTCTTGAACTCCTCATTGGTGACCGCACTGAACAACGCATTCAATGCCCTACTGTTGAAGTTTGTTGCCTTGATCTTGGCTTCATCCCAATCGGTTGGCGCTTCCTTTAGCTTAGTCCAGCCAATCTCTACAGCTTGCCACACCTTTTCATCTAAGAACTGCAAAAAACCTCACATGCGTACTTTCCAATATGCATAGTTAGTCTCATCAAATAAAAGAGGTATAATTAACGACTGTCTTCTATCCATGACAAACAAGGGTCAATGGGTCAAACACAGCAAAGATTAAAACCTAATCAGAGTGTGTCTACTCTGATACCACTTGATAGGCCACAAACTGAATGACCCCTTGTGATTAAACCAATTAATTACTTAGCCAAGTTATTAATTAATCAGTTTAACATACAAAGCATGGAAGCACAAACAAATCACCAATAAACTAATTATGCAGCGGAAAATAAATGACACGGTGATTTGTTTACGAATAGGGAAAAACCTTACGGCAAAAACCCCACCGAGTGATTTTCAGGTCACCACTCTCGAAACTCCACTATTATCACAACAAGCGGTTACAAGTAAAGGAATCTCAAGTACCTTACCAACCTACAGTTGAACCCTTACTCCAATACCCAATTAGACTTGTTTTGTAGTAACAGGTCCTCCTTTTTGTTGCACGGCTCCCAAGTACATGACTAACCAGTTTGCGCGGATCCTAGTACGCTACTTCAAACACCAACTTAAAGAGAGGTTGTCTGCAAAGTTCTTCAGTTCATCTTACACGATGAAGATCAAGAAGATACTTGGTCACAAAACCCAAAGGTGCAAATACACAGTAACTTCTTCAGAAGAGATGAACTAGGGCAAGAACTTCGTCTCTGGTCACAATTTTCTTCAAAGAGTTTTCTCAATGCTTGTGCAACTTGTGAACTGTTTGACGACCCTAAAAACAATCCTTTTATATGTCTAGGGTTAGGAGAAAAGAATGCCCAAAGACACATTCACGAATCCCAAGAAATCATATCAGAATTCTAAATTTCTTAAATCTCGACAGATAGGAAGTGTCGAGAAGCTGTCGAGCAGGTGCCGAGCTTACGGGCTTGAACAGCTTTCTTAAGCTCGATAGATGCAGCTGTCGAGCCAGCTGTCGAGCTTTAATGAAATTGCACTATCAGCTTGTTTTCCTTGAACAGACTTGATGATTTCAACACTTGATCTTGAAACATTGTTTCTTGAAGTATTAAAAATACCTAGAACTACCCAATTACAAGTAAAGTGCGTTTTGTCAAAGGATTAGCCAATTACATAAAAGAATGACATATGTTCTTAACAAGTGAAACACATATGTCCTAACAAATCGCAATGCAAAAGAATGTTTTTAAAAATCATATGGACAATCTTGTTAAGCAATATCGGTCCATCTCTTCACCATTCACCATTGTTAAATCAATATCAATGTTTTTAAAATCATATGGACAATCTTTTTCATTTTTTAAAAGAATATGCACAATCTAAGAAGTTTAAAAATCGTTTGTACATATTGAATATCAAAACATAAAAGATCAGAACATGTGATATGAAATTTTTAGCGTATTGGATATTGACATAATAACCAACCAACAACATAAAGCACTTTAGAAAATGATTTAAAGCTTATAAGTGACAGACATACCTAAACTCCACAAATAGAGACTCAACTTCACTATCAAAACTATTAAGTTTACATAAATTTCATGGAAAAAATTGGCCTTTGCCCTTTTTCGGGCAAAATAAGTAGCATTCTACCCCCTTTTCCAAACTAATTAGGAAAATGCCCCTTTTTTGAAACTCGACTTTCTTTAAATAGAGTTAAGCCCTATAGTGACATTTTTAAGGACCTATAGTGGCGTTTTGTAACTCGAGTTATACGCAAAAAGATTGCATATAACTCGATTTCATGGAGCTTGAGTTACAAAACGCCACTATAGGTCCTTAAAACATCACTATAGGTCATTAAAAACATCACCATAGGGCTCTAGAAATTTTTTTTTTTTTTTAACACGATTTTGAGTAAGTCGAATTTCAAAAGAGGTGCATTTCCCTAATTAGTTTAGAAAAGGGGATAGAATGTTGCTTATTTTGCCCGAAAAGGACAAAGGCCAATTTTGTCCTAAATTTCATTAATAGGACAAGAATAAGAATGATGATATCATTGGTAAAATGCTATGTGCCATTGTTATATTATTAGGGTTATAGGTATGAGATACCACACTAAGGGTACGTTTGGTACACTGAATGTGAATTACGACATGAATTGTAATCTTTATTACTATAAATAAAATGTGTTGTAATGTAATAATTAAACCTATTCATTAGTTTGGTTGTGAGTTATAACATTAGAATGAAACTTAACATTTATTTTTGGAAATTTATTACTCATACAATTATATTTCCTTAAAAATTGTAATCTTTAAATTTAAAAGAGTTATGTGTTATTTTTTATGATTTTTTATTTTTATAATTGTTAGATGTATATGGAAGGTTTGCTTACTTGGAAATATATTAAGTTTTGAAATTATTACACTTACTAAGGAATAGCTAATACAACCTTTTAAAGATGAATAGTTATTCCTCATTTTGAAGAATAGCTATTCATAAGGAGTGATTATTCTTTGTAATAAAAACATAACCAAACTAAAGAATAATTAAACCATAAGAATAACTATTACATTACAGCGCCTATTATAGTCTATCAAACATGCCCTAAATCATTGTCGTTTCGTTGTATTATTTTATATTCGTAAATTATTTGTCTATGAGTGCATTTACCAAGATCATAACTTTTGGTTTTACATCAATAGATTAATTGACTAATGCGTATGGTTAATATTCAAATCCATACAAGGTGAGACATTTTACGATATGTGAAGTCAATTGGTCTGTGTTCAAAAAGATGATAAAACTAATTTTGCAACATCTCAAAGATGGGTTTTTGCAAAAGATCGGCTTGGTTGCGTTGGATATATTCCAGTCTGAAACCAACTCTCAAACTGAAAGGATCAGTATCTCCTAGTCTACATATTGGTTTGCCAATATGAAAGACAGAAATAAATATCCCATTATCTTACATTTCATTCTGATACATGGTACTAATTTAATGATGCATTGTATTATATTAATATTTATTCAATTTAGAAATGAATTAACAAAACCTTCTAATTTATTTTAAGGTCAAACTTTTTTAAAAAAAAATTAAGTCTAAAAATAGACCATACTTTGCGTATAGTATTGTCTAGGCATGGAAATTTAAAGTCTAATAGTTTTGAATTAGAAGCTTATATCTACGGACTTTGCTCAAAAAAAAAAAAAAAAAAAAAAACCTTATATCTACGGACATGGTTGTACTCTGCCTATAAAAAATTTGCTTTGAATTAACAGTTACCCTTTTTTTCTTTTTCTTTTTTTCTTTTTCTTTTTGTTGATAACTAACGGTTACCTTTGTTGATCTTATACTAATGTTACTATTGCTATTCTTCAAATTATCAAACAATAGAATTTACACCCATGTTAATGATGGTAACTAATTGGTGCCTATTTGGGAACAACTTATTTAGCTTTTTGTTGAAAAGTTTTTGCTAAAAGTATGTGAAAGTATATTTGCACTTTAAAAAATGAGAAAAATAAATAAATTTTTTTAAAAAATGTATATAAATTTAATTGTATCTGTTTGGAAATACCAGCTTTTTGTTCAAAGTACTATAGATAAAAGGTAAAAACTAAATAAAATAAGTAAGTAACTCACGTGAAATCCACAAACAGTATTAAAAAAAATTAGCAATAAGTTGGCTTATTAGAGCACTCACAGCAGTGGTGTTATATTGCCATATTGCTATATTTTGGCTCCTCAAACCCCAAAATCAGCACCCAGCAATGGAGCTAAATCTATTTTTTTAGCTCCATTGCTACAGTGCACATCTATAGATAGATGTCCATTGCTCATGAGAGCTAAAAAAATATATATATTATTTTATTAAATTTCTCTCTCCTCTTCCATTAAAAAAATATTTTCTCTTTCTTTCTTTTTCTCTCTCTCTCTCTCTCCTGCTTCTCTTCTTTCTTCCTCTTTCCTTCTCATTTTTTTTCTCTCCCTCATCTACTCTCTGCTTCGTCGATCTATTCTGGATCTTCATCATCGTCAATCTTCATCGTCATCGCCCACGTTGCCATCCCACGCCGCCGACCCATCTCGCCCACATTGTCGTGCCTCTCTCTCTCTCTCTCTCTCAATCACTCCATCTGAAAGCTCTCATCTCATCTCTCAAAACTCTCTCAAGCAAACGATGAGATCGATGTCAAAACTCTCTCAAGCAAACGGTGAGATCGGTGTGCGTTGGTATCGGGGTTGAGATCGATGTGTGGTTTCGATGTTTGGATAGCTAGATTTGGGTTTGGTGGGTTTCGGCGTTTGAGTTGCTAGATTTCAAGGGTCACGGTGGAGATGGTGGTGGTGGTGGGTCGTTTTGCTGGTGGTGGATCGTATCGGCGTGGGTTCGATTTGTGATTTATGGGTCCGATTTGTGATTTGTGGCTGTGGGTTTGTTTTGTGGTGTGCTATGGGTTTGTTTTGTGGTGGCTGTGGGTTTGTTGGTGATGCTGTGTTGGTGGTGGTGGTGTCGCGTTTTTTTTTTTTTTTTTTTTTTTTTGCTTTGTACTGGTAGTGGTTGTGGCTGTGGTTGTGGTTGTGGCTGATGGTAGAGTGGTTGTGGTTGGTGCTGTGGATGTTTTTTGGGTAGTGTGATATATTATTTTATTGTAGTGGTTATATTATTTTATTGTGATGTTTATATTATTTTATTGTGTTGAAAGCTAAAATAGATCCACTGCTGCCGCATGTGTATATGTAAAGTAAATAAAGTAACTTTTGGTGGAGTTAAATAGCTAAATTTTTAGCTCCACTATTGTGGATGTAAGTGCATCTTAAACTAACATAGCTAAAGAGCAAAAAAGTTAGCTTTTTTTTTTTTTAGACTTAAAATGAAAAGAGAAGTTAGCTTATTAGCTAATCCAAAACCAATAAGCAAAAAGCTAGCTTATTAGTTTTATTTTTCCAACTAATAAATCAAAGATATACACTTGTCGGCCTAAAAATTATTGACTAAGTAAGATTTTAGCTTTTATTGAAGATGTTTTGTTGGGAAAAAGAAGTAGTACTGCTATAGGGTAGATCTACCCTATAAGAGCATCTCCAACAAGCTCTTTAAAGTTATTTTTGGAGAGCAAACCCACAAAAAACATCTTCCAACAGCCTCTTTACCTCCAATTTTTTTTTAGAGTTGCTACAATAGCTCTCTTGACATGGAGAGCACTATAACAACTCCAAATGAATTTTTCTCCTTAAGATCATCTCCAACAGTCTCTCTAAATTTTTGTACTGTTTGGAAAGTGAACTGTTTCTTTTACCTTTTAGCTACCTACTTTTTTTTTTTTTTGGAAAACAGAATATTCATTCATTCATAAAATAAGAAAATCCTAGTACAAAACTTCCATAGCTGGTGGAGGTGAATCCTCCATCCAATACATATCATCAGAGATGTACCCATCGTGTTGTGCGAGAGCATGTGCTACCCTATTCCCACCTCTCCTTGTGCAACAAATGTGGACCCAATGCAGACCGAGAATCAATTGATGAACATCCTCCACCACATTCCCCAGCAATGACATGTCAGCCATAGAAGAGGATATAGCTTTCATAACATTAGCATTATCCCCTTCCACAACAAGTTCTGAAAATCCAGAGGCAGTTGCAAACTCCATTGCTTCTCTGTAGGCCAACAGCTTGGCTTCCTTATTGCTGCTCACAGATGGACCTTTGGTAGACATGGCTGCCATCACCTCGCCCTTATCATTTTGAATAATTGCTCCAAACCAAGAACTATTACTCTCCGAGAAAATGGCCGCATTGAAGTTCAATTTGAAAATAGATTGAGGAGGCAGTTTCCATATATCACTGCTTGATTACACAAGGGGAGCTGCATTCAACTGATCCTAGGTTGCCCGATACTCCTCCAAGTATTCTGCAGCCCTCTTATTTAGCCAATTTGGATCTTGAAACATTCCCCCATGTGGCAGTCTGTTCCGTTGATTCTAGATGAAGCAAGATTAGACCAAAAACAGTAGCACTTTTGCAGCTTCAATATGCTCCCATCCCACACATCCTAAGCAACATCACAATCACACAAGACATGTATGACAGATTCTGGAAATCTAGTGTAGTTCAGGCAAATATTGTCATCAACCACTTGTCGCTTAGTATGGTTTAGACGTGTTGGCAGGATCTCATGGCATGCTCTCCATCCAAAGACCTTAATCTTGTTAGGAATTCAAAGTTTCCAAAAAGTAGCCCATACTTGTTTTCCTACACAGCCACTGGAATTTTCAGTCCAATCTTCACTCCTCAGAACCTGTGTAACTACCCTTTATGCAGATTTTATAAAGAACAGTCCATTCTTATTGTGGAGCCAAATAATTGCATCAGGAACACATCTTCAGCTCAAGGGAATCCTACAAATCGCTTCAACATCTTCTCTGTGAAACATCTACATGATAAAATCTCATCTCCACCAATGCAAATCTGGATCAATAAAATCTAAAACTAACAAATCCTCTATTTCTTCATTGGTCGGATAGAGGATTTTGTGTTTTGGATGATTTGGGATCCATCTATCCCACTTAACTCTTATGGAAGAGTCATTTCCAACTCTCCAACAGCAACTAGATTTAAGAATGTGAAGTTCTGCCATTATGCTTCTCCAAACACTTATATAATAGGGAGTCATCTTCTTGTAACATTCTCCACCCTTGCTTAGCTAGCATAGCTAGATTGAATGCTCTAAAGTCTCGAAACCCCATTCCACCCTCTTTCTTTGAAATTGATAATTTATCCCAACTTTTCCAATAAAATTTCCTTTCATTCCCAACTTGTCCCCCCCAAAATCTTGCACACATTGCATCTAATTCATCACATAATTTAATCGGAAGTTGAAACACACTCATTGTGTAAGTGGGGATGGATTGTGCCACTACCTTGATGAGAACCTCTTTCCCAACCCTAGATAGCAGCATGTCTTTCCAACTTTGCAATTTCTTCCTTACTTTATCCTTTAGATAGGAAAAGGTAATAATAATAATAATAATAATAATAATAACAAGTTGCTAACTTGTGCGACACACTGGATAGTTAAATAAAATTAAAAGTACTTATTTTGCTTAAAGGTTTATGACTTAACTTTAAAAAAAATGTATAACTTTTTTTTTTTTTTGAGAAAGAAAAAATGTATAACTTGAAAATGAATGAAAATAAGTAATTTTTTGTTCAATATAATGTTAAAAAAAAAAATTCTTTCATATCATTGGTTTCACATAACACGTCCTGACATAGGCTATTCTATGGTGATAACTTCACATAATACTCAATTGCAATTAAATCTACTATCCACCACTAATCTAATCTATGTTATCTTGATAGTAGATCTACAAATTGCATTCTCATATCCTTAGAGCTTGCCAAATCATTATTATCATCTATTTATAATATAAAACCGAAATTTTTGACTTTTTGCGAGACTTATGTTAGAATTAGGATTAAAAACATAAATTTTTTTTTTTTAATTAGACCTCACTTTAGGTTTCAAAAAAAAAAAGACTCACGTAAAAAAAAAATTAGGATTAAAGAAAGAGAGAGAGACTCCTGTTAGGACTCTCTTTTTAAAAGGACTCACTTTAGGATTCCAAAAAAAAAAAAGACTCACGTATAAAAAAAAATTAGGATTAAGGAAAAGAGAGAGAGAGAGAGAGAGACTCCTGTTAGGACTCTCTCACTATTTAGTTTAAAAAATTAAAATAACGATGTGGAAAATTAAAAAAAAAAAAAAAAACAAAGGACTCACTTTAGGTTTCAAAAAAAGAAAAAAGAAAAAAGAAAGACCCATGTAAACAAAAAAAAAAAAAAAATAGGATTAAGGAATAAAGAGAGAGAGACTCATGATAGGACTCTCTCACTATTTAGTTTTAAAAATTAAAATTTTTTTATAAATTAAAATGATGATGTGGAAAATTTATTATTATTATTTTTAAATAAAGGACTCACTTTAGGTTTAAAAAAAATAAAAAGAAAGAAAGATTGTAGTAAAAAAAAAAATTAGGATAAAGGAAAAGAGTTAGAGAGAGACTCCTGATAGGACTCTCTCACATTTAGTTTTAAAAATTTTATAAATTAAATAATTATAAATTTTTTATAATTATTTTTTTAGGATTAAAAAATAATTATAATTTTTTTTAATTAGACCTCACTTTAAGTTTCAAAAAATAAAAAGACTCTTGTAAAAAATTAAAAAAAATAATAAAAAAACTTTAGGATTAAAGAAAAAAAAAAAAAGAGAGACTCTTGTTAGGACTCTCTCACTATTTAGTTTAAAAAAATACCACATGTTAGAATTTTTTTTTTTTTTTTTTTTTTAAAAAAGAACTCACTTTAGGTTTCATAAAAAGAAAAAGACAAAAGAAAGTCCCACGCAAAAAAAAAAAAAAAAAAAAAAAAAGACACTTTAGGATTAAGGAATATAGAGAGAGACACTCCTTTTAGGACTCTCACTCTATTTAGTATAAAAATTTTTAAAAATTATAAATTAAAATGATGATGTGGAAAATTGTTTTTTTTTTTTTAAATGACTCACTTTAGGTTTCAAAAAAAGAAAAAGAAAAAAGAAAGACTCACGCAAAAAAAAAAAAAAATTTAGGATTAAGGAAAAAAGAGAGAGACTCTTGATAGGACTTTCTCACTATTTAGTTTATAAAATTAAAATTTTTTTATAAATTTAAATGATGATGTGGAAAATTGTATTTCTTTTATAAAAAAAAATGAGTCACTTTAGGTTTCATAAAAGAGAAAAGAAAGACTCACGTAAAAATAAAAAATAAAAATAAAAATTGATAGGTCAAGAATGTATTGACTCCTTGTGATATATTAATTGATTAATTAGTCAAGTTTATTAATTAATCAAATTAACATGCAATGTACGTGGCAACACAAACAAATCACCAATTAAACTAAATATGCAGCATAAATTATATTGACACGGTGATTTGTTTACGAATGGGAAAAACTTACATGGCAAAACCCCACTGGGTGATTTTAAGGTCACCACTCCTGATAATCCACTATTATCAAAATAAGCGGTTACAAGTAAAAGAATCTCAGTAGCTTATACCAACCTACAGTTGAACCCTTACCCCAATACCCAATTGAACTTGTTCTATAGTGACAATCTCTCATTTTTAATGCACGGCTCCCAGTACATGACTAACCAATTGCGCGGATCCCAGTACGCAACTTAATCACCAACTTGAGAAGGATGTTGGCTGCAAAGTTTTTCAATTCATCCAGACGATGAAGATCATGAAGTTGCTTGGTCGCAAAATCCTATGGTGTACAAACATGGCAACTTCTTCAAGAGAAAGAAGAACGAGGGCAAATTCTGTCTCGGGTCACAATTTGCATGAACAAGACTTTGCTTTACACTTGCGCAACTGTGCCACCTTTGGTGGCCCTTAAAATAATCTTTATATATGTTTATGGTTGTAAGAAAAGAAAGCCCAAACACATACTCACGGATTGGATGAAAATCAGAACTGAAAATCTATTTTTCATAAATCTCGACAGATACCCTATCTGTCAAGAAGCTGTCAAGCCTCGGACTGAAACAACTCTTTCAAACCTCGATAGATACTAGCTGTCAATCTAGCTGTCAAGTTTTAATAAATAGCACTTCTTCACTTGATTCTTGGACAGACTTGCATGGCTTTAACACTTGAACTTGAAATCTTGTTTCTTGAAGCATTAAACACATCCTAGATCTACCCAATTACAAGTAAAGTGCGTTTTATCAAAGGATTAGCCAGTTACATAAATTGTTGACATATGTTCCTAACATAAATCACATATGTTCTAACAATCTCCCCCTTTGACAATCCGTGACAAAACTACAACAAACAAATGAACATATGAGAGAAGTCATAAATCACTCAACTCATAGCCACTTGTTTAATACAATAAAATCTATCCTAACACAAACTCTAGAAAAATTTTGCAAGAAGAGAGTTTATGGCAAGAAGATTTCGACAACCTGTATTTCTGAACCACTTTAAACAAAACTCGTCAAGGCATCTTAGTGTGAAACAAAAATAATAGATTGCATACATTATATAAAAAGCGTGCATAAAGAGAAAAAAAACAACACATGTAAAGATAGGTGAAAGAACTGTAATAACAACCTCAAATGTATATATATCAATAAGTACAAGGTTTGCTATCACAACATGATCACAAGATCTAAGGTACATGAACAATGTATCTAAAATAGAGAGAAAAGAAAAAGATACATAAAGTCCTCACTACGTCCCTCAAAATATAAACACTCCCCCTAACAAAAATCTCCTATACTAACCCTTTCCCTATGAGTATGACTACTCTCATATCCAAAACTACTCTCCTTTTTTGTCACGAGTGACAAAGGGTAAGTATATCAAGTAGACATCTCATAAGCACTGGAAGAGCTAGCACCGTCATCCTCATCAGCATCAGAAGCATCAACATCACCATCATCGTCCTCATCCTTAGAAGCCTCTGGAGTAGGA
Organism: Quercus ilex subsp. ballota; assembly: GCA_032727855.1. NCBI lineage: Eukaryota > Viridiplantae > Streptophyta > Magnoliopsida > Fagales > Fagaceae > Quercus > Quercus ilex. The sequence goes on from CM064917.1 coordinate 27,851,006, forward strand.
GGAGGAGAAGCAACAAAGCCACCCATGATTGCCTGTTGTCGTGCAATACGACCAACACAGGTGTTCACCTAACACAACTCATCACTGAGAATGTCGAGGTGAGCATCCATGCTCACAAACTATGCCATGATGTCCTCGAGAGTCACACCACCTGTAGAAGAAGAGGGAGTGGATGTAGATGGAGCTGTAGAAGCTGGAGGAATCGCTATCCCGGATCGCCTTGAACATAGCTGCGCTTTGCTCCGTTTAACGGTAGCGGTGTCTATGGCACACATGACATGGAAGTGGTCGGAAACGGGAAAGGGGACAGAAAAGTGGCGTAAAATCCTCATGATAGCCGAAGGGAAGATAAGCATATCACGGGTCGCCGTATCCCTATATATATCTATGAGGGAAAGAATGAAATGAGAGGGAAAATCTATAGTAAGGTGCTCTAAAAGGGAAAGCAAAAAATAGAGCATGAGGCTCAGTAATGGAGTTATAATGAGATAAAGGATGCAAAACAAAAGTCATAACCATGTGAATAAACCTAGGACCTTTAGCAAAGGCCGAACAAGGAGTGAACTAACGATCACCCCAATCAGAGGGATGCTCACAGAAAGAGGATATAAACTCGTCTTTAGACACGGTCTTAAGACGATCACAACCAGGGTAGTCAAGATATGCTACCCTAGGGACATGGAGCACGTCGGATACAATATTCAGAGTGACTACGATGCGCGTACCTCAAACACGAGTGACAAAAAGAGGTACTGAATAATCAAATCCGTCCAAGTTGGAGTAGAACTCCTATATGATCATGGATGGACAAGTGACCGAGACGTCACACAGTGACTCCCAACCCCTACTGTGAATGACAGTGGATAGGTCAATGTCGGAGAAGTCTGACAAAATGACTTGGCGTTCGAAATGAATGCCTCATCTAGAAAAGTTCTCCGAGGAGTCCTTTCGGGCTTTATCATCACAGAATCAAGCATGAAAGGGAGTAGGATCAGAAGATGAGGATGCCCCGAAACGAAGTGGGTTCCAAGACGAAGTAGATTTTTGTTTAGATGCCATAGAGCAACTAACCAAAAGAAGAAGAGAGGGAGAAAGAGAGACACGCAGATTAGCACCAATCACAATCAATATATAAGAATATAGAGAATGTAAGGTATGTATGCATGAAAATGCATGAGCATGTAATATGCAATAGCAAAAACATCATAGGTTCAGCCCAATCCAATCCTACCAGCACACAATCATTTCAACAAAGTAAACACATCTAAAATGCATGAAACATTGTTATAATGCATGCAATGCATGATGATTTAAAGCCATTTTCACAAAGCCCATCCCAAAAATTTCAAAAAAACTCCATCAATTTTGAAAAACCCAATATTTTTCAAAAATCCCAAAAAGTTAGGTCAAATGCATAAAATGCATGAAGAATGGGTAAAAAGGATCATACCAGATGAAAGAAGATGATCTTTAGGCCGAAAAACTCTTGGGAAAGAAGTTTGAAGTGAGAGAGAGGTTTTGGGAGGTGAAGAGTCAACAGGAGTCAAGAGAGATGGAGAGAAATGAACATGAAATCGCGCAGATCCTATATATAGAACCTCTTAAATCTCGATAGATTGAGAAGTGTAAAGAAGTGTTGAGGTTTAAACTTCGACAGATGCATCTACCAAGCAGCTATCCAGAGGTGTCCACAGCAAAAAGGGCTCGATGAATCGAGGAGCTATCGAGCATCTATTGAGGAGACAGAAACTTTCTCGATGGATTGAGGAGCTATCGAGAAGTTATTGAGATTGCAATAAAAAGAAGCTGAAGAGCTCGATAGATAGCCTAGCTGTCGAGAGGTGTCGAGGAATTATCGAGATTGTTTAAAAACAGTTTTTCAAGAAGAGAAAAACACAGACATGAATGCAATCAAACATGCAACTTAACCAAGGATCCAAATAACATTTTAATCTCTCAAAAACATCTCTCAACAAGAAAAATGTTAATCACATAAATCCCAAAATACACACGCACACTAAACAAGTTTAACCAAATTTATATTTTAAAATTAAGTTAAGACAATTTAGTGAGCATGCATTAACACATGTATTCCTTGTGATTGCCAAATCACATTGTACCTGCACATGTATCAAAAGTAGTAAAGAATATTGTGTGTTATGTGTGAAAAACATCACAAGATTGCAAAAGTGTTTACGTGTTATAACAATTTGAGATATGAGAAAATCACTTTAACTCACACACAATCATAACTGCTTGATAGGGACTATTACTTTCGAGATACATCCTATAACTCCCACATCTCCTAGAATACATGCTTGCAATCATAAATAAAGTATTTTGATATTTTTGCTTTTATTTTTCTTTATATATTTTTCTTTTAAGCAAACCATGCATGGGCATATATGAGATAGAAAAGAAATACCCAATGATGTTAAGCATTTGACATTCCACTTTTGCTATGCCGAAGTATACAAATGTCATTTCATGATTGGTAGGCAACAGTGATGAGATGGTTATTTATGTATTTCTTTAGGGATATTCTAGTCCTTCCTGTCAAAAAGAGTAATACGAGTGTTAAGTATAAGAGATCACTTAACCTTACTCATCACCAACATGAGCCATAAAGCTCACTTGTTTAGTTGTGCATAGAGATGCTCATCTAAGGTACAAAAAATACAAAGTTTAGAAAACTTTGTTTCAATGGCCATCCAAGGTACACAAGTATAATGTACAAAAACATACACTGTTTTTGTATTTTTCAATTTTTTATTTTATTTTTATATGAAAAACAAAATAAAGCAAAACTGAAAAGAAAACAACCAAAAACGTGTTGAACAAAAACAAAGCAATGCAAAAAAAAACTAGACTAACTCAAAACTAGAAAGCAAAACACACAAGTAATGCAAAACCAAAAAAAAGAAGGGGAGAGAGAGAAAAAGTGACAGAATCACTTGGAGCCTTTTTCCTTCCACACCTTGGAAGAACCTTTCCGTTTAGCAATCCCTTGATCCGGTGGTGAGGGGGAAGAGTTAAAACCGTTCAAGTTCAAAAGTTTTGAACATGATGGCTTTGAGAAGATCTCCAAGAGGAGCAAAAGAGGATGGAAGCTGATTCTGGTTTGCTGACATGATCATGCTGTTACTCTGTTGAGTGGCTAATCACTTATAGCAATTAGGTCGAGTATGTCTAGCTGCGCCATAGTGATGACAGAAATGTTGCTTTTTCTGTTTGGGTTTTTAAGTATTTCCCTTCTTAGCCCTAGGGTTCTTGACATTTTTCTTATTTAAGGGGTGCTCATAAGATAGATTTACCCTTATCTACGTTCTCACTAGCTAATTTATTCTTAACATCATTGTTCTCAATTTCAACATTATTAGCAGGAGGAACAAAAACAGTAGTACTAGTAGAAGCAATACTAGGGGAAGAGAAATCATACCTTAAACTAGTTTGATCGGAAGCCGATTTCTGAAGACTGAGCATCTCATCGAGCTTAGCACTTGAAGTTCTTTCCAACTGAGCTCTGACTTGGAACAGTTCTGCCTCAAGCTTTTTGGTCTTCTCAGCCAAGAAAGTATTCTCAAATCTCAGTGCTCCAATAGTCTGATTGGCTTCATCAAACTTTGTAGAGATTTCTTCTCGCTCAAGCTCCACATCACTAAGCTTCTTGGTGGACAACCTATACAACTTCTCATACTTTTCGAAGACCTTGTATAACTTTGCATAGGCTGTGTGGATGTCATCTTGTTCATCCATCTTCTCAAATTTAGACTCCACCAAGCCCTCTTCTTTATCTACATCTTCAACAATCCTTTCAATAGGATTTACAGTGGTAGTGAAGGTATTCAGGATTCCATCATCCTCATTATCAGAGTCATCCTCAGGCCCAGTGTCGCTCAACATAACAACAAGTGCCTTGCTTTTCCCAATAGTCTTGAGATACGTAGGGCACTCTTGTTTCATGTGATTGAAGCCTTGACATCCAAAGCACTTTAGTCCTGAGGGAACAGTATACTGACCACCATTCCTAGCATCTTTTTTCCTTTTATCTTGGCTCTTGAACTGTGAGGAACTGGATTGCTTTCGATCCTTGTTAAATCCTTTCGTGTTGGCATTCTTCATAAACTTCTTGAACTGCCTCGTGATATAGGATTTCATTTTAGAATCTTCATCATCTGAAGACTCATCCATGTCACTGCTCTTGGCTTTCAAGGCCATGCTTTTGCTCTTACTCAATTTCCTGATCCTTGTTAAACCCAACTCATAGGTCTGCAGATTCCCAACTAACTCTGTCAAAGGAATTTTGTCAATATCCTTTGATTTCTCAATGGCAGTGCTCTTGGCATGGAATCTCTGGGGTAGAGATTTGAGCACCTTTCTCACAATCTTGGGTTCAGGAATGGTTTTCTCAAAATTAAAAGCTGAGTTCACTATGTCCTTGAATTTGGCATAGAACTCATCAAACGACTCATCCTCCTTCATCTTGATCTCTTCAAAGCTTGTAGTGAGCCTCTGAAGTTTTGAATCCTTGACAGCCTTGATTCCTTCATAGGTTGTCTGGAGAATGGTCCATGCTTCCTTAGCAATTTCAGTAGAGGATATCTTCTTGAACTCCTCATTTGTAACTGCAATAAATAGAGCATTCAATGCCCAGCTATTGAAGTTTGCCACTTTGATTTTAGCATCATCCTAGTCAGCCGACGCTTCCGTAGGCTTAGTCCAGCCTATCTCCACAGCTTGCCACACATTTTCATCTACTGACTACAAGAAAACTCTCATGCGTACTTTCTAGTATGCATAGTTAGTGCCATCAAATAATGGGGGTATAATAAGAGACTATCCTCTATCCATGACAAACAGGGGTCAATGGATCACACAGCAAAAATTAACTCTAATCAGAGTGTGCCTGCTCTGATACCACTTAATAGGCCAAGCATGTATTGACCCCTTGTGATATATTAATTGATTAATTAGCCAAGTTTATTAATTAATCAAATTAACACGCAATGTATGTGGCAGCACAAACAAATCACCAATTAAACTAAATATGTAGCGGAAATTAAATTGACATGGTTATTTGTTTACGAATGGGGAAAACCTACACGGCAAAAACCCCACTAGGTGATTTTAAGGTCACCACTCCTAAGAATCCACTATTATCAAAACAAGTGGTTACAAGTAAAGGAATCTCAGTACCGTATACTAACCTACAGTTGAACCCTTACCCCAATACCCAATTAGACTTATTCTGTAGTGACAATCTCTCCTTTTCAATGCACAGTTCCCAACACGTGACTAACCAATTACGCGGATCCCAGTACACGACTTAATCACCAACTTGAAAATGATGTTGGCTGCAAAGTTTTTTAGTTCATCTAGACGATGAAGATCATGAAGTTGTTTGGTCATAAAACCCTATGGTGTACAAACACAACAGCTTCTTCAAGAGAAAGAAGAACTAGGGCAAATTCTGTCTCTGATCACAATTTGCATGAATAAGACTTTACTCTACACTTGTGCAACTGTGCCACCTTTGACGGCCCTCAAAATAATCCTTATGTATGTTTAAGGTTGTGAAAAAGAAAACCCAAAAACATACTCACGGATTGGATGAAAATCAAAACTGAAAATCTGTTTTTCATTAATTTCGACAAATGTCCTATCTGTCGAAAAGCTGTCGAGCCTTGAGCTGAAACAGCTCTTTTAAACCTCGATAGATATTAGCTGTCGAGTTTTAATGAACAACACTTCTTCACTTGATTCTTGAACAAACTTGTATGGTTTTAACACATGAACTTGAAACCTTATTTCTTGAAATATTAAACACATCTTAAATCTACCCAATTACAAGTAAAATGTGTTTTGTCAAAGGATTAGTCAATTACATAAAATGTTGACATATGTTCCTAACATGAATCACATATGTCCAAACAAAAATTAAAAATTAAAAAAATAATAAAAACTTTAGGATTAAGGAAAAAAGAGAGATACACTCCTGAAAGGACTTTCTCACTATTTAGTTTTAAAAATTAAATTTTTTTATAAATTAAAATGATGATATGGAAAATTGTATTTTTTTTTTAATTTAAAAAAGGACTCACTTTAAGTTTCCAAAAAAAAAAAAAAACAACTTTAGGATTAAGGAAGAGAGAGAGAGACTTTTGATAGGACTCTCTCACTATTTAGTTTAAAACTTAAAAAAATTATAAATTAAAAAATTATAAATTTTTATAATTATTTTTTTTAGGATTGAAAAATAATTATAATTTTTTTTAATTAGACCTCACTTTAGGTTTCAAAAAGGGGGGGGGGGGGGGGAAACTCCTGTTAGGACTCTCTCACTATTTAGTTTAAAAAACGACCACGCATAAGAAATTTTTTTTTTTTTAAAAAGGACTCACTTTAGGTTTCAAAAAAAAGAAAAAGAAAAAAGAAAGACTCACGAAAAAAAAAAAAACTTTAGGATTAAGGAAAAAAGAGAGAGAGACTCTTTTTAGGACTCTCTCACTATTTAGTTTAAAAAATTTATGAATTAAAATGACGATGTGGAAAATTGTATTTAAAAAAAAAAAAAAAGGACTCACTTTATGTTTCAGTAAAAAAAATTAAAAAAATAAAGAAAGAAAGAAAGACTCACCTAAAAATATATATATATATATATATATATATAAACTTTAGGATTAAGGAAAACAGAGAGAGACTCCTGATAGGACTCTCTCACTATTTAGTTTATAAAATTAAAAAAAAAATTATAAATTAAAATGATGATGTGGAAAATTGTATTTTTTTTTAAAGGACTCACTTTAGGTTTCAAAAAAGAAAAAGAAAAAAAAAAGACTCACGTAAAAAAAAAAAAAGTCTTTGGATTAAGGGAAAAAGAGAGAGAGACTCCTAATAGAACTCTCTCACAATTTAGTTTAAAAAATTAAAATTTTTTTATAAATTAAAATGATGATGTGAAAAATTGTGGGAGATTCAGATGTTTTGGTTTTATCTATACTACTATTTAATGAGTTTCCCTTGTTTGGACCAGATTTTTTTGGTTCTAAAATACCCCTACATCTCTATATTTAAGTAGAGACAAAATTAAAGGACAATCTGGTAAAAATACAACCTTAACTCCCACTAAAAGTGGCAGCTCTAGGAATTTTTTCTAGGGTGTTTCTCAAGAAGCATAAATTACACAATCTAATAAAAAGAAAAATTATATATTGACAACAATAACAACAATAAAAAAAACACGTAAATACATAAAGTTTTTTAACATAAAGCTTGTGGAGTTCAGTTGTGGTTGTTGTTAGTGTTGCTAAACAAGGATGGACAATGATGAATGGGGAGAGTAAGTGAGTTTCTTATTTCATTTTAACCTTTAGGTTTGATTTAGTTTTAGTTTAAACTTTTTAATGACTTGTGAATCCGTGAGGCAGTGAGGATTTTTTTTTTTTTTTTTAATATTTGTTGAATTAAAAACTTAATCGTGATGGTGTTGGAGTAGTGATAGTCTTAGTCTAAGATGAGATTGATCTTATACTGGGCTTTTCTATTGGCATTTGGTTTGGGCCTTATTAGTGGTTTTATTATAATTTTTTTTTCTAGATTTTCGTTCAAAATTTTTTTTTTTTTTGGGTTTTTCTCTATCCTATTGTAAACTAGTACAGTAAAAGAACCGAAAAATGAACTGGTTATTGGTTTCTTGGTCAGACCAAGATCCGACCGATAGTCGAACCGATGACGTCATAAATAATATAATTAATAAAATTTTAAATTATATAAATAAAAATATAATAACTTTATTACTAATAATATGATAGCAAAATGTAAAAATAGAATATTTAGTGACACTTTTCGTGTAAATTTAATCAAATTTCCTTAGAATGGACAATCACATGTTTAATTATAATCATAAAAATAAAAAGTTTATTATATATATATATATATATATATATAATGAATTAATTGATGTTATATAAAAATAAGTAACTTTTCAAGTTTATTCACTTAATTAAATAAAACTACTATTTTTTTTAATCAAATTAATCGGAAAAAGAAAAAAGAAAAGTAGTTGTACAATTAAAAAGCTAAATTTACGGGACTTTGACCAATTAGTTGTATAATAGATATTATAATGTTTTTGAGAAAAAATAGTCGTACAATGACAACATGTTAGGTAAAGCAAAAACTAAAAGTAAAGTCATAGTATAAGCTTAAAAGAATACAAAAGCATGTGGTTCGTTTTGCTTGAAAGACTCTAATATATTGTTAAGTTGCTCAAATTATGGACCAAAATTTAATTTTATTGGCATAAAAAAAAAATTCAGGGTGTTCTCAGATTTTTTTTTTTTAAAGGTAGGTAAATATAAAATTTTAAATGATTATGTATAAAATTTTCTTTTTTCAGGTTAGGGTGGTCCTGGGACCACCCTAGCCATTAGGTGGCGCGGCCCCTAACTAAAACATTGCCTAAAAAATAGGGTTATTCTCCTGTTAATTTTCAAATTTCTTTATCCACTTGTAAATTAGATTTTCAAAATAAAATTATATATATAAAATAAAAAAACACAGATTTTTTAAGTAGAGACAAAACTAAAGGATAGTCTGGTAAAAATACATGTCTAACTTGCACTAAAACATTGCCTACAAAATAGTAACACTCTTCCACTAACTCACTTCTTCAAAATAACTATATGTTTATTTTTTTTAAATGGAAAAATAAGTTAAACAACCCACGTTGTTGCTGTTTTTTTCCTTAAAAAAAAATAAATAAATAAACTCATGTTTATCCAAAAACAAAACTAAACGTAAAAAAAAAAAAAAAAACAAAAAAAAAACAAAAAAACTAATAGCTATCAAAAAAAAAAAAAAACTAAACTAAACTAAATTGATATATACACTTTTTTTTATATAAGTAAATACATCTTTAACTGCTACTAAAATGTTACCTACAAAATAGGACCACACCCCTAGGAGTGCGATGAGTGTTTTGCGTTTTGGATGAAATAATTTACTCACACACCTCTAAGTTTTTTTGTAATTAAAAAATATAGTAATCCCAAATTATAATGAATTTAAATTATTAACTTAAAAAAAATAAATAATAATAAAAGAGCATTTGAACATGCGTGTGCTCATGGACAAGTATTTATTTGGTAGGAGTGTTCAACAACTACTTTCACAGTAATTATTTTGTTGTTTACACTTTTGTTTCCAGTTCAAATATATATTAATAAAATCATCACAACAAATAGCAGATTTAGGAATTCCTTATTTTCTTTGAACAAGATTACCATCACAATTCCAATTTCTTTCTTCTTTTAGTTTTATTTTTCTGGATAAGTAACTTTTCAAAAATGTTGAGAGCACAATATATCTGCAAATTTTGTCACAATTTTTTAAATCCGCAAGTTAGGGCAAAATTGTAAATTTATTATGGTCAAAGCATTATTAATATTTTTTATCTATGTCATAATTTACTTACATATTAAGTTGTAAATAATAAAATTGTCGTAACTTGCCGACAAGTCTTTGTTCGTAACTTCACCCGTAGTCCCTGACATCAATCAACATCTTATTGTTGTCAACCTGGCAGAGCATTGAATATGAAAGGAAGGAAGGCAGGCAGGTAATTTAACGTGTCATTGGATCTCGCTTAGCTATACCATAAACTCTATATAATAGTATTAAGTAAAGACTTGATGACGACAATCATTTTATCTATTAAAAGTAAAAAAAAAAAAAAAAAAAAAGAGACTGGGGTTGGTTACTTCGTGGAAAAAGCGAAGACCGCGAATAAAAGGAAATAAAGTTACTTCCGTCTTAGTTGTAAAACGACGGGCAAAGAAATGTATTCCTCTTCGGCGGCTTCCATTCCGTGGATTGGGATTGAATTTTATAAACGCAACAGTACCGATCCCACCTTTCTGCTTTTGACTTTTCCTTATAGTACCTTGATTTTTCCTTAGTCCAACTTTTCCACGTACCGTTATCAAAAAAAAAAAAAAAACTTTTCCACGGACCTTTTTGGCGAAAATATAGTTTTAGTTCCTAAATTTGGGACAGATTCTTATTTTGCTCTCAATTTTAATTTTGTTATTATTCTAGTACTAAAAATAGAAAATCAATTTTATTTTGGTCTTAACCGTTAACCCACTAACCAAAAAAAACTCTTATAAGGCATACATAAGCCCAGTTGGCACGAAAAATACTAATATTCTATTAAAATAATATTTAAAAATACCACATCAGCATTACATTAACATCTACGTCATTATCTTATTTTTAAAAATTAATTTATCAATTTAAAAAAATTAAGAAACATTAAAACAAAATAAAAAACGTAAAAACACATAAATTCAAATCATGTTAAAGAACATGAATAAACAAGAACTTAAACCCAGATTAAAAGAACACAAGCCCAGATCACAATAACATAGTACTCAAAGATTTTCTTTTTTAACATTTCTCATATCACAAATTCAACTAAATACATAGAATTTCATCCCAAACATATCTCTAAAACCAGTAAATCAAAACCCAACCAAATCAACAACAAAACAACATATCACCGATTAGACCAACAAAACCCAACCTTTATGCTTCCATAAATTCCATCCAAAATCATCAAACCACAAACCCCAAAGGCAGATCTACGTTTGAAATTGATTTTTAAAAAAATCCAATAAACTCAAATGTTGCTCATCGTTTTCTTTGCATCAAGACCCCATGGCTTCCATGATCAAAACCTCAAATATAACCCACGAATGAGGTAGAAATGTGGCTTCCATGATCAAAACCTCAAATATCAAGACCCCCACAGATGCTGACATACTCATCGTTGGTTGAGGGAGAAGCTTAAGAGGTAGACCCATAACCAAAATCACCCAATCAACCACCTATCAATGGCTGGGATTAGGCTTAAGAGAGGAAAACAGCAAGGGTGAGGTAGAGAGAGGTTTGAGAGCCACTGCTTGAGGCTTCATCGTAGGGATCGACCACTAACTTAACTGATCTAGGCTTCACAACATCACAGCACACCCACCGATCTAGGCTTCACAACAACACAACACCACCGAATCCTTATTCCCATTGTTGTTGAACCGTCGCCACGACAACATGCTCAAGCGATTTGAACCCGAAGACGCTGTTGTGATCTAAACCCCTTAAGAAACTCTTTCCTTAATGAAGACAAAGATAACGAAGTCGACGAACCACCGCAGAAACTCTCCGACTAGGGAATAAAATTTTGATCATAACCTCCACCTCCTCTACTTTCTCCACTTGACCATAAAGGCCTTGCCGATTTGTGAGTAGCGAAGGATTAGAGAGAATGAGATTGTGAGATAGAGATAGAGAAAACCAAACCTTTTGTATTTTTGTGTTTGGTTAAGAAAAAATAAAATGCAAGAAAATAAGAGAATTGAGAAATTAAAATTTTTATTCAAATCAAATTTTTATTTTCAGTTTAAATTAAAATTAAGAAATTAATTTTTTTAAATAATTTATATGCTAATATGGTATTTTAAAATGCTAAATAAATTTTATTATTATTATTTTAATAGTCACGTTAGCATTTAATGTACTAATTGGATATTCTATTTCCCGAGTAGGAGTTTTTTGTTAGTAGATTAACAGCAAAATAGATTTGATTTTCAGTTTTTAGGGACTGAATAGTAATAAAATTAAAATTAAGACCAAAATGAGAATTAGGGACAAAAAGTGTTTTTTCGCAGATTTTTCCAAACTCAGGCGGTGCCTTTTTCTTACTCTTTCCCTCCAGCCTGTCTCTCTCTTCAATGTATTTATAGGTGTACCATGGCAGCTTAAGTAGTATTTTTATATGAGGAAAACGATGGGACTTGGTATTTCAGAATCCAAGGTTGTCTATGTTGTTGTTCTTGTCACTTTCGTTTTGAATTGCTTCACCCAGTTTGGAACGGACGCTCAAATTTTGCCACAAAATGAAGGTTTGTACTTTCCCATTTAACACTATTAGTCTCTAACTGAAAAATTTGTTCTACTCTGCTTAATCTTTTACGTTTTGCTGTTTTGTTTTCCGTGAATACAATTTCTTAGGAATTGTGTTTGACTTTCGACTCTTCTTCTATGCCAATTACTTGCAAGACTTTTCTGTGTTTTCTACTGGTAAAACAAATTAATCGAGTGAATTGCTCCTCGAATTTAATCGATTTGGATTTTAAATTTCTAGTGACTCAAGAATTCCATAGAAGGAAACTACTACGAAATTTTGGCATAAATGTTTCTGTTCTTTTCTTGAATTCTTGGATCACTAGAAATTTAAAATCCAAATAGATTAAATTCTTCTTCACTTTCAATGGATGGGCTCATCTCTTTCAAAAATTTTATACCCTTAGAAGTGAGAACCAAAAAATGTTAATTATCAGCAATATGTCTATTGAATGTGATATGATTCTGGTCCCTATTACTGCTGCAACTTTTTTTTTTAATAATTTTTTTTAAGTCATTATGTAACCGTTAATATAACCATTCACATCTACTTTTTGAGTAATTCTACTTGCACAGTCGATTTTACAAAATTTTTATGTAACTAATTTTTACCCGTTCTTGTCTAGTCCTACTATTAACATTATTTTTTTTTTACCTACTTATAACTACTCACAACATTAATAATTTTTTTTAAAAATATTTTCCCTATTTTTATTGTAAAAATAATGTAAAATATTAAAAATAGTATGTGTCTATTACTTTTAATTTATTTAAATAAGTAATATTATCATTAAATAAATTATTTCATTTAATGTACGCAATGATTTATTAGGAAAATTCAATCTATTTATGTAAGCTAGTTGGAGGAAAATTCAATATAATTAATAGAAGTAGGAAATATAATACTTCTACAGACGCACACCTTTTTTTTTTTATTTAATAATTTCATAGCTTGTTGACTTGTGTGAAGGTTGGACATTTTTTGCATATATAGACTCACCACTTTTCATCAGCCACTCACAATCACACAAATTAGTAAGTTGTGAAATTGGATTTGGGAATGGTTATGTTATGTCGGTACCTAATCTTGTAGGAAATAATCTGGTTGGTTGGTGATATTAAATGAATTTAAATTTCTTTTTTTTGGCTTGGATCACTTTAGATAACTTGAACTTGGCATCAATTAATTTTATTTTTGTTGACTTGACTAGATTTTGTTTGACGGGTATTAATTCCTTGTTTTCTCATTTATATTTTTTAATAAATGTAAGCTGTTTTTAATTTTCTTGCAATAAGAATCTGCTTGACATTATAGCTGGAAGTTCCAACCACTATTTTGACTATCTTTTTTTTTTTCGGTAAACCATGAGTTAACATTAACCTTAAGAATTCACAAGTCTATTACAACACAAATTAGCCTTATCAAAAGCCGATATAGCCTCCACCACAGGCAGTGGGTTACAAAAAGTAGCAAAACTATACAATGACTGCACTCCTAGTTTAGCCAATGCATCATCGCATTGGTTTGCTTCCCGAAAAGCATGGATCATGGCTTGTTTGGGAACTCCTTCAAAAGGTTCCTGCAATCAGTTGAGAGAGGCTCCATTAAAAGGTTTTCAGATTCATTGTTCATTAGAATAACAACACTCAAAGCATCAAGTTCAATTATTAGGTGCTGAATTCCCATTTCCTTGGCTAGCATCAACCCATCTCTAAGCGCCCACAGCTCAGCCAAGGCACTATTAGTGAATCCGAGCCCTCTTGCAAACCTTTCAGCCAAGCCCCATCATGGTCTTGGATCAACCCCCCTCCACCTGCTCTTTCTGGATTCCTCATAGCTGAACCAGCAGTATTTAGCTTCAACCAACCCCTCGGTGGCTTCTCCCAGCCCACAGGAACAATGGACTTCAGTTGTTTGGATTTAGTTACAAGCCCAATAGAGAAGAATTCAGCACTGCCCTGAATGCATTTCCTCCATACCTGTGAATCCACAGTTCCTGTCTGGAACAGAAAGTTGTTTCTGTGAGTCCACAAATACCACAATCCCATAGGAAACAGCACCTTCCAAGGAATACCTTTAATGGTGAGATTCATACCATCATTACAATTGACTTCCATCCAAGCTTTAAAGGGAAGAGTGAATGAATTTCTGGTGCAATGGGGGACTTGCAGCTGCATCCAGAATTGATGCGCAACCTCACAGCTTCTGAATAAGTGTTCTATAGTTTCGTTATGCTTATTACACAATTTACACAATGGATCAAGGATTAAACCTCTTGAACCCAGCACATGAGCCGTTGGTAGACTATCATGAAGACATAGCCATATAAGGAATTGAATCTTTGGGAGTGTTTCAGACTTCCAAACCCATTTAAATGACAAAGTATCCAGGTTCAGGGGGTTTAATCCCCTTGCAATGAGGTAGGCTGCTTGAATAGAGAAAGAACCATTATTGGAATAGGCCCACATGAGACTATCACTAGCTTGAGGTACATAAGAGAAGGGTGTGGCCTTAATGGTGTTAAGCACACTTGCTGGGAGCTCAAAGGAGATGCTTGGTGGCTTCCAAACATGGTTTTCATCATAACATTGTCTAACAGTCAACTCTTCTTCTCCTCGGGTTAGGGGACCTTCAATGAGTTCCCTCAATCTCCCATTAGGCAACCAGAAATCCATCCACACATTCACAGACTCACCATTTCTAACTGTCCATCTTAAGCCTTTCACATAAATTGGCCCTCCCTTTTTGCAAGCTGCCCAAACCTGAGAGCAGGGCAAATTTCTTCCTTCTTCAGTTACTCTGTTGGGACAGAGGTATTTTGCTGACAGCATATTTGCCCAAGGCTTCCCACTATTTTGGCTATCATGCCCAACACGTATATCTTTTGGACAGACCAGGAATTAAAAAAAAATGTTATTCAATTTAGTTTTTGACAACGTGATATACTAATATGTCAAAGATTTGTTTGATTATTAAGCATGTTGGAATTGAAATCTGAAATGACACTAATTATTAGCTTAGTCTATAGAGAAGTTCTAAGACCACAATTTTTTCCACTTCCAATTTATATGGCAGATAATGATAGACTGCTTCACTTTTACATAGACTTGCCATTCACTATTGACCACATAAGATAGTCGTGAGAAAGGATGTAAGAAAGGGTGTTACTATGTACATTTCATGTGGGTTTATTAAATAAAAAGAAACAATTACAATGTACCCACTCTTGTTTGATTTTATTACAATTTAGCATACAAACTTTTAATTATTACACAAACTTTCTCCTTTCAGAAATTGTAAATTTGGACAGAATCCCAATCAAAATGTAGCAATTCACTATATAAATTAAATTGTCATATGGTCAAACTATAAATTATGAATTGAAATTTACTCAAATAAAAAATATGGTGTTTTAACTTTTACAAGAGTTAGATAAAAAAGAGGATCATACTTGGATTCTTTCTTTACTTTGGGACCTAGTGGATTACTTTCTTTTGGGACCCAGTGATATGCATGCATTCACAAAGACAGATGTGATTATTGAAGTATATGCACAGATGTTAGTTATCTAATTACTCGCGTGTCATATTGCTTCTTAGAAAACTGTGCTACATAATATATATATATATATATATTAAATAAGATGATTATAACAACTTTTTTGGCCTTTTTGTTTCCTTTTTCACTTGGATGTTCTCTAATTTGTTTTTTAAATTTTTTTTCTATAACTTCCTTAATATGTATATAAATGCATATTACTAATTGTCTTTGTATCTAACAGTGAAAGCACTTGAAGCAATAAACTCAAAATTAAAAAACCTAAATTGGAAGATCAATGAAAATTTCTGCGGTACTAAGGAAAATTTCAAAAGAGGCGACACGCTAAGCAATGTCACATGCAACTGTTCTCTCAGCGGAGGCACTGTTTGCAGCATCACACGCATGTATGAGCTTTGTTTTTCTTTCACATTCTCCATATTTTTCTTGATAATAATGCACATAAAATGTTTACAAATATTTATTTATGCAGTTCATTTATAGCTAGATTCTAGAAAATAATTTGCAAATTTTTTAGCTTGATGCTTTACTATTGATACAATAATAGTAGTTGCTGACAAAAAATGGTAGGTTACACACAACTTGACCTTTAATTATCAATAATATTGCCTTTGGAATGAGATCATGAGGTCTTCTCTCCCCCTCACCAACTTCTCACCCTCCGCCACCACCACAAACCTCTATACCATCTTCACAAATATTAGAGAACAAACTGCTGTTTGCTAGAGGGGGAACAACGCTAATGTGATCAGGCCAAAGCAGATATTGAGAGAATTATGTTGATCAAGGAAATTAGTTGGAGACAAAAATCTCAACTACTATGTTTGAAGGAAAGGGGTAAAAATACAAAGTTCTTTAATAGACTTGCAAACTCTCATCGCCACAACAACATCATAGGGCGATTAGTGGTGGATAGGGGGAGATCACTAATTAGGATACCATCAAAGAGAAGATAGTGGATTTTTATAAGACTATTTATTCGGAGTCTAGAGTTCGTAGGCCTTTGTTGGATGGGATGATTATTATTTTTTTTTATTTTTTATTTTTTACTGTTTTGGAAGACAATGTGTGTAGCTAGCTGGAAAGATGTTTTACAAAGGATGAGATGTTTGAGGTAGTGTCCAATATGAATGAGGATAAAGCTCCAGTCCTGTTAGGTTCACGATGGCTTTTTTCCAATCCTGTTGGGGTATTCTGAAGGGAGATATTATGAAGGTATTTCATTATCTCCATGCTCATGGTAATTTTGAAAAATGTCTCAATGTTACCTTTATCACTCTCATCCCAAAAAAACTTGGGGCAGTGGAGACTAAGGATTTCTGGCTGATTTGTCTGATTATTGGGTTTATAAGATCCTGACAATGGTTTTGGCCATTAGGCTTGATAAAGTGGTGCCTGAGCCTCAAAATGCTTTTGTCAAAAAGCGACAGATTTTGAACTCACTGTTGATTGCCAATAAATGCTTAGATAGTCGCCTTAAATCAGGATTACCGAGAGTATTGTGCAGCAGACTTGGAGAAAGTGTATGATCATGTGCATTGGAATTTCTAGTCGTATATGCTTAGACGGTGTGGGTTCGGTGCTTAATGGAGGTAGTGGATATTCTCGTGTATTTCCACGGTTCCATTTTTGGTGCTTGTGAATGGTAGTTAGGGTGGATTCTTTGATAGTTCATGGGGATTGAGATAGGGAGACCCTTTATCCCCTCACTTGTTTGTTATTGATATGCCCTTAGCCAGATGTTTGAGAGGGCTAGGATTGGCAACTTTGTTTCAGGTTTCTTGGTGGGCGGAAGTGCCTAGAAATGTTTAGAGAT
Source organism: Quercus ilex subsp. ballota (assembly GCA_032727855.1). Lineage (NCBI taxonomy): Eukaryota > Viridiplantae > Streptophyta > Magnoliopsida > Fagales > Fagaceae > Quercus > Quercus ilex. The sequence continues at coordinate 27,868,342 of CM064917.1, forward strand.
TTCTCATCTCCTCTTTGTAGAGAGTACTTTGATTTTTTTGTGGAGAGGATCCAGAGCAAATTTGGCATTTGAAACTAGTTTTTGTTAGTTTCAGATTATTTTAGGTTTGAAGATAAATTTTGGGAAATCTAAATTGGTTCCAGTTGGTGATGCTCTCAATGTAGAAGCATTGGCTGGTATTTTTAGATGCAAAGTAGCTAAGCTACCTATGACCTATTTGGGTCTTTCCTTATTCGCTACTTTACGGCAAAAGAACTTTGGATTGGAATGTTGGAGAAAATGGAGCGGCGATTGGTTGGGTGGAAAAGATTATATCTTTCTTAGGGGGGCTGTATAACTTTAATAAAGAGCACCTTTTCTAGCCTGCCTACCTTCTAATTATCTTTGTTTCCTATCCCGGTGAATATTGCTAGACCTATTGAATAATTACAAAGGGATTTTGTGTGGATAGGATTAGGAGATGAGTTTAAGTATCACTTGGTAAAGTAGAAGACTATTTGTGTACTAGTTCAATGGGGGATTGGGTGTTCGGGATTTGGTTTTATTTTACAAGTCTTTGTTGGGGAAATGATTGTGGAGATGGCTATGGAAAGGAATGCCTTGTGGAGAAGGGTAATTGATACTAAATATGGTAGCATGTTGGGTTGGTGTTCTCATAGGGTGCAGGGCCCTATAGGGTTGGTTTGTGAAATTATATTAAGAAGGGGTGGGATGATTTTTATCCTTGTATCATCTTTAAGATGGAGGATGGTTCTTCTATTAGATTTTGGCATGACCTTTGGTGTGAGGGACTTCCTTTGGAGAATATTTTCTCCGAGCTTTTCAATAGTGCTAGTAACAAGGAAGCTTCAATGGCTGAGTTGCTGTTGTCTTCCGGGGCACTTTCTATTGGAATATTAGTTTTATTCAGCCGGTTCAAGATTGGGAGTTAGAATCAGTTGCCTCTTTTGTGGACCTTACATATGCAGGTTCCTCGAGAAGGAATGGGGTGAATAAAATGTGCTAGAAATTTTCTCCTTGAGGTGTTTTTAACGTTCTCTCTTATTATAAACCTTTACAACCTCTAATCACCTATTCTTTTGAAACTTTTTGCAAAAACCAAAGGTGCCTACAAAGGTCAGTTTCTTTATTTGGACAGCAGCGTTAGGGAAATTTTAACCGTTGATAATTTAAGGAGGCAAAAACTGGTGGTGATGGATTGGTATTGCATATGTAAGAGGAACAGGTGGACTAGTGATCACTTCCTTCTTCATTGCCAGTATCTCAAGAGTCATGGAAAATGGTGTGATCCCTTTTTGGGGTTCATTGGGTCATGCCGCATAGTGTTGTGGAACTTATAGCGAATTGGTCAGACAAGTTTAATAGACTCATAATTGCTTTGGAGCATGATCCCTCATTTTCTTATGTAGGTCATATACAGCGAATGGAATAAACGTACTTTTGAAGGGGATGAAGATCAATTCATGAGTTGAAGCTTGTTAAATTACCAATTTTCCCCAAAACTTAAGCTATTAGGAAATGATGAATTTAATCACTTAACCATAAGTCTAACACTCTCCCTCACTTATGGACCTAAACTTCCCCTTAATAAGTGGGGGGCCAACAAGTGGGAATTTAGCATTTTAAATGGGAGGTAGAGTAAAGGCAGGGATCAAACTCAGGATCTCCTGCTTTGATACCATTAGCTTTATACAAAAGACCACGGCCTGGATGTGCTTTAAGATACCTCACAATTCGAATAACTTCCTCCCAACGTGGAAGGCGAGTATCTTTCATAATCTGGCTCAAAACACTAACTGCAAATGATATATCTGGGCGAGTAATTGTGAGATAATTTATTTTACCAACCAAACGATGATATCTCTCAAGATTAGATAATAGCTCCCCCTGATCTTCATACAATTTGACATTAGGATCCATAGGAGTCTCCACTGGTTTAGATCCTAACAAGCCAATTTCTTCCAAAATATCCAACACATGCTTCCTCTGTGATAAACTGATGCCTTCTTTAGATCGTGCTACCTCAATACCCAAGAAATAACGAAGTTTACCCAGATCCTTAGTTTGAAAGGAGTTTTGAAGGTATCTTTTCAAATCATCAATACCCTGCTTGTCATCTCCAGTTATTATAATATCATCAACATATACTATCAACAAAATCTTTCCTTTATCAGAGGTATGAGAAAACACAGAGTGGTCAGAGTGGCAACGTCGCAATCCAAACTTTAACACTACTTTACTAAATTTACCAAACCAAGCTCTGGGAGATTGTTTAAGACCATAGATGGCCTTATGCAACCTACACACTTTTCCAAACTCCCCTTGAGCAACAAACCCAGGTGGTTGCTCCGTATACACCTTTTCCTTCAAATCGCCATTCAAGAAGTCATTTTTAACATCTAACTGAAATAATGGCCAGCCCAAATTAACAGCCAAGGAGATCAAAATCCGGACAGAAGAAATTTTAGCAATAGGTGAGAATGTCTCGGCATAGTCAACACCGTATGTCTGGGTATACCCTTTGGCAACCAGGCGAGCCTTCAAACACTCAATAGAACCATTAGGCAAATACTTCACAGTATACACCCAACGACAACCAACAATAGTTTTCCCTAGAGGACGAGTAACTAAAGACCAAGTAGCATTTTTAGACAGGGTAGACATTTTTGCCTCCATAGCAGATTTCCAACCAGAGATGGACATAGCCTCTTGGATAGACTTAGGAACAACAGTAGAATTCAAGGATGTGGTAAAGGCATGAAGAGCTGAAGACAAGTGACTATAAGAGACAAACTGAGAGATAGGGTGAGAGGTACAAGAACGCTTACCTTTGCGCAAAGCAATTGGAAGAGAGGCAGGATCAAGAGTCGGATCACTAGGCGGGGTAGAGGTCTCGGTTGGAGGTTTCTGCCGACGACAATATACCCAGAGTGGTTTCTGAGGAGATTCAATAGGAGACACAGGTGGTAGGAGAGGAAGACAAGGAGGAGAACTGTCACTAGCAACTGAAGGAGAGAAATAGGACTGAGATTCATCAAATGTGACATCAGCACTTTCTCTTTCAGACTTTGTTTGAATGGGCAAATGCTTCGGGTGTTGTTACTTTCATTTCTCTTCCTGACATGCTTGATATTTGTACTTTCATTGCTATTTAGTGTTTTTTTTTTCTTTGTTGCCTCGTAGCACACTGCCTGTGTGCCTTTTTCTTTTTTTTCTTTTTTTCCTTATACTTTTTTCAATGAAGTTTATTACTTAGTAAAATATATATATATACACACACACACATATATAAATATATATTATGAAGTGGAGCCTATGTATTAAGAGATGGAAAAAAATTGGATTACCTAGTACTTGAGCCTGTATATATACTTGTTGCACATAAAATACACCATCACGCAACTGGATGGCAAAAACTTATTTTGATGGGAAATTTCTGGACTGAACTGATGCAGTGCATCCTAGCTACCTGACTTGTTTATTCTAGTACTTGAGCTTTAGTAACAATTAACAAGCTTGTACTAGTTGTAACAAAGGTTATTTAGGATAAGCTAGGAGCCTAATTAGTTACATAGGAGCCTATTTAGTTGCACATGGGCCAGGAGCCTATGGCTTTAAACCAGCTAATAGCATGCATCCTTATCTAACTATAAATAGGCAAGCAAGTGTAATCTGTATTTGGTTTAGATAATCCAATACAAGTGTAAACCGAGAGGTATTTTCCAAGAGTGTATCTATTGAAGAGTTGAAACACCCCTAGCCTACTTTAAGCACCTTAATCTTTCCTTTGTCCCTCCAACGAAGTTCCTAATCTCACCCACCATCATAAAGCTTCAATAGATTTAAATTAAATTTGAAAAGTTAATTAAACTGGTAGTCTCTGTATATGCTGATTCTTATTGCATTCAGTTTCTTATTCTCTTTGTCTCAATTATTTTTATGCATTTTTCTTTATTTGCTATGACAGTCAGCTGAAGCGTCTTAATCTAAGCGGAGTTCTACCAGCTGATTTTGGAAATCTTACTAATCTGCAAGAACTGTAAGAGAAACATTCGTGTTTTTCTGCATTTAAGAAGTTAATTAACCTCATCATATTATCATTTTTGCTGAATTTTCCATAGAGATTTTTTTATTATGAAGAGTAGTTATTGAGGTGCCCGCACATTCTTCATTTATTCTGTTCACTACCATATTTGTCATAGGATTTCAGTTGGCTTTCTTAGAACTTGTAAAAATTAAGAGCATTACTTGTTATTAAATTGATGATGATATGGCTAACTACCATTAAAACAACAGAAACATTTAATTTTAATCGGATACTCAAAAACCAGCTAAGCGTATATTATTCTTCCAGACAGGTTCGTATATATCTTCTAGATTTAGTTGCCCAGTCCAAGCACACACTGATGCACCATGCCAACAATATTGTATTAACCATGAAAAATACTTCTATGTTTTCTGAGTAGATATTCACATTAATACAATCATTAAGGATCTTGGTAAGCCTTTTCCAAACAATATGTAGTCCATTTTATATAAATTTTGACTTCATCAAAGATTGGCCTTTTTGTCTTATGACCTTGAAATTGAGAAAGACCAAATGAATTTTCTTTCATTTAACAGTGATCTCACTTTCAACTACATCAATGGATCAATTCCTTCTAGTTTCTCTCAGCTCCCTCTTGTCATTCTGTAAGTTATTTTTTGCATTTGTATCTATGAGAGCCTTTATTATTTGCCATATAGGTGTTGACCAAAGGGGTCAACAGGTTGGTCATTTCCTAACAGTTGGTATTCTGCAGGTCCCTTTCAGGAAACCGGTTAAGTGGTGAAATTCCTAATGGAATTGGTGAGATTGGTTCACTTGAGGAGCTGTAAGTCTTGGCATAGATTTTATTGCTTAATTAAAAGAAGAATGGTGTACAACCTGGGTTATAGTTTAAGTTTCATTTTATAGGGTTTTGGAAGCTAATCAGCTTGATGGACATCTTCCGGAAAACCTAGGAAATTTGAGCAACTTGAAGAGACTGTAAGACTTTTGCCTTTATTTTCCATTTTAATTTCTTCTTTGTATTTATTTTTTCTGTTTCTTTTTTTTTTTTTTTTCCTCTCCCTGGGAAATAATATTTCACTAATAATGCATTCTGGTTTAATAAGCAGCAGTATCTTTTCTGCAAAAAAAGTGTTTTGTAATTCATAATGGGCAATGAAAACACACTGAGTAGAACCATAGAAGATAATGCTAAATATGATGAGCTAATTCATTGATTTTAACAATATCCAGGGTCTGTAATCTTTCCTTACATTTCTATTAACTCTACCAGTTTTTAACTTTTCTTCAGCTTGATACAGTTGTATGATTTTAGGATGCAAATGCATTTTTTCAAGATAAATTCCTCAAACGAGCTGTTATTCATGTTCATGCAAAAGTATATCTCATTCGGATACTAGTATCTTTTTGTGTCTTCTCTGAGTTCAATGAAACTGAAGATTGTATTTGTCATTCATTTTGGATATTTCAAGTTTGAACTCATATCTGTATGGATGGCTATCTTGCTTTTGATGTCATTTGTGACTATGCCTTACACAGAGTATCTATGTTAATCTTCAGCACCTTGTTTTATAGGCTTCCACAATAATTTGCTGCCTTGCCTCATGGAAATGCATGACCGAATATTTCTTTATCTTGCAGTGTTCTTAATGCAAACAATTTTACGGGCACAATACCAGAAACGTTTGGAAAATTAACGAACTTAACTGAGTTGTAAGTAATTCAGTTTGACCTGATTAGTTGGACATACAGCTTTTAGAATACCAAAATTCCTAAACTTGAGATACTGCCTGCAGTAGGATAGATGGGACTGCAATATCAGGGAAGATACCTGGTTTTATTGGGAACTGGAGAAAACTTGATAGACTGTAAGTATTGTACTTAATTAATTTTATCTGCCATTTTTTTCCTCTTGTGAGTTTTGACTTCAAAACCTTCTTCCTTTTTATTTTATTTTATTTTATTTTATTTTTTTATCTAATGAAATATTAATCACTTGCAGTGATATGCAAGGCACGTTCATGGAGGGCCCCATCCCTGTCACCATATCCCTGTTGTCAAATTTAACCGAGCTGTGAGTGCATGCTCCTTAGGCGGTCTTATACATTGGTAAAAAATGTGAAATGTACGAAGATGGCACAAATGATTTTTCTAATCTTTCATGTTTGTCAGGAGGATATCTGATTTGAAAGGATTGAGTATTGGATTTCCTAATTTGAAGGATTTGAAAAAGTTAGAATATTTGTAAGTTATATTTTTTACTTGTTTTCTTGCAACAAATAATCCTATGTAATTAACTTTTCAGTTTTGTTAACTTTCTGATTTTTGTCTTATTCCTTTGCCTCAGGGTTCTAAGAAATTGCTTAATCACTGGTTTAATCCCAGGTTACATAGGAGAGTTAGAATCTTTGAAGCGATTGTAAGTTTCTTAAAATGGGTGTACTCATAGAGAGGTTTTACTTGGGAATATCTTTTTTTATATCTAGTTTGATTACTTTTCTATGTTCTGGCTTCTGTCATTATGAGACATCTTATATGGTTTATTCTGACAAGTGTTATGAATTGACTTGAGATGATCAAATTGGAGTTTCAATTTGTTGTTCAAGTTGTTATTGATTGTCAACACTATTGTTCATTATTTTGAGATGATTGACTGCTACCAACATATAAACTTCGAGATTTTTATTCAATGAAAGAGAGTTCAGACAGCATATGGATATCTGATATAGGTTCAATTCTATCAATAGGGAATTGAACACTTTTTCCGTACTTATAGGGAAACCAAACACATAAAGGAATAAAGCATCACATTATTTCTAATATCTGCCTACTAATTAATCGACCAAACTTAGTGATATTTATCCTCTTTCCATGATAGAGGTTGGTTTGGGATTAACTTCTTGTTGATGTAATATGAGGGGTTAAGCATGTTAAGATTACTCTTTCTTCTTCTTCAAACACCACCCACCCCCCCCCCCCCCCCCCACCCCCCCCACCCCAAAACCCCCGGTCCTTTTATTCTTAGAGAAAGGAAAAAGGGTTAATTGATTTATTTGCAATTATTTTGTATGCTATTCTTAGCAAGAAAGTTTCTTATTCTCATAAAATGAAATCATGTAGCTGAAAATGAAATCGTTCTCTCTTTTAAAACTAGGCTAACTTTACCACAATTTATCTATTTATTCTTTATTCTCTCTCTCTCTCATTGAACTTTTCTTTCCAATATTTTTGCTTCTTGTTTCTCATTATGTTATCTGTGGATAGAATATTTTATTTTGAGGACTTCAAGATACTAGACGGACTTGTGGCTATCCAGTAGCAATTGAATCATATCAATTCAATAAATTTTACTGTTTGTGCATTTTATTTTGAAATCTGCCTATTGCCACTGAATGAATGGTAATTTTTCTCAACATTTAATGGGAAAAAAGTGTAATATTTACTACTAAGCTTTGTGCTGATGGCTTTATTGCTGCAAGAAACTGCATTTTGGAGTATCAAATTTTGCCCGAATATTATAGTACAACAAAATAAAGTATAAATCTTGTTTAATGAATTGAATTCCATTTTCTGTAATTTATATATTTTTGATAATATGAAAATTTTATTTTCTTGTAGAGACCTGAGCTTCAATAATTTGAGTGGTCCAATTCCATGGAATCAAGAGCTAAATGACATGTATGGCACAGAGCAAAAATTAGTTCAATTACGCAATGTTTTATGTTTAATTTATTTCTCAAATTGTCCTTGTTTGGATCCTTCACTGTGACTACTCATTTGGCAGGAAAAGACATGACACAAACATTTTATGGATGTAGGTACTTAACCAACAACTCATTAAGTGGAGAAGTGCCGAAATGGGTATTGGAGTACACCAAAAATAATTGGTAGGTCTAATTTAAGTCCAGAATCTTTATTTCATTAGGCTCTAAATTTGTCAATGCACTTGTTTTTAATTGTGAGATCTTGTGTGAGTCATGTGTTTGAACTGTGAGCTTTTTGAATTCTCATTTTTTCCCAGTTAAGAATTTTTTCATAATGTCATGATGAAATGTATTGCAGGGATATATCTTACAACAATTTTTCAGGGTCACCTCAGATTGATTGTGGGACACGGTCACAGGTGTAAGTTTCTTCTCTATTAATCACTTTTGTAGTCAAAGCTTTTCCTAAAAAGGATGGAAAAAAAAATCACTATTAATTCCTCTTATATCAATGCTAAGTAAAATGTAAAAATGACTAACATATTCATTGTCTTGTATTGCCAACAATGTATCTTTATTATGAAACAGGAATTTGGTTTCCAGTTATTCATCTGTGGAGAGCAACTCGTAAGTTTTTTAACTTCCTAAGACACATGTACTCTGCTTGCTCAAAATGCATCAAAACAAAATTATTTGATTGGACCTAAACTTTTCAAATTCTAGAATTCCTTGGTGCTTGAAGAAGGGCCTTCCCTGTTCGAAAAAACCAAAACGTAAGTAAAGATACATATCAGATTGTGCTTTTATGAACTTTAGTAGTTTACTATTGAAGTTACTTTTGACACTGATGGAACTTTTGTATCACACTTATACTCTGCAGATTATTCCTTGTTTATTAATTGTGGAGGAGACATAATAAAATTTGAGGGGAATGAATATGAAAAGGACATAATTCCAGAAGGGCGATCACAATTTAGTTCTATTTCTGAAGAATGGGGTTATAGCAGCACAGGGGTCTTCATGGACAAGGACGATACTTCATACCTTGCAAAGAATACATTTTCTCTGAAGAATGTGACTGGTATCTATGAGACAGCTCGAGTTGCCCCTTTATCACTTAGGTACTATGGCTTTTGCTTGCGAAAGGGAAGTTACAAAGTAAAGCTCCACTTTGCTGAAATAATGTTCTCTAATGACCGGACATTTAGCAGCCTGGGGAGGCGCATATTTAATGTCTCAATTCAAGTGAGTTGACGGAGGATTTTCATGATTATAATATAGCTTGTTCTATGATGCCTTCCAAGATTTTCTTGGTTTGAAAAGAGAAAGGATGTTCATCTTCCCGCTGGAGCTTGCAAAGTTTTAATTTGACATTTCCTTTTCCTTTTTAATTTTTATTTTTTCCAGGGAAAGTTGGAGTTGAAGGACTTCAACATTGTGGAGGAAGCTCGAGGTGTTGGTATACCCATCATTAAGGAATTTGATGATGTTCTTGTAAGTGGTAGCACTCTGGAGATTCATTTTTACTGGGCAGGGAAAGGAACTACTTCCATTCCTGTCAAAGGTGTCTATGGACCTCTTATATCTGCCATTGAAGTGACACCAAGTAAGTTTTCCTGCAATTTTGGATTTCTACCTTTTTTTGTCATTAACTTGCATGTACGTGATTCCTCTCCTTTTATAGACTTTGATGTTGGCGAGGGCCTATCGGTTGGAGCTATTGTTGGCATTGTACTTGCATCATGTGTGATCCTTGTATTGATTTTGGTGTTTCTTCGGATGAAGGGTTACCTAGGGAAGAAAGTCCTTGAAGATAACGGTAAGATCAATCACATTTTTTTTAATAAAAAAAAGATGTGGAGAAACTACCGTCTAGGGACTTTTTTGATGGTTACAAATTGCAAGTTGGAAATAGAATAAGAAGATGTGTCTATGCTTTTTTTTTTTTGGTCATTAGAAGTTCATGGTCATTAATTACTCTTTCACTCATACATGCACTCATATATACACTACACAGATAAATGCTCCGGGATCTTTTTCTGTAGCTTTGGCATTCAAGCCAATCCACCACCTACTTACTCTTTCTCTCTCTCTCTCTCTCTCTCTCCACACACACACACCAAAATACTAGATCTAGTGCCATAGCAGATTTGACTCCCTGAAACACTATTTCTATATAAGAATGATAAATCATTTATCAAACTACTGTATTGGAAAAATTGGGTAATATCATATAGCTTTGCTTCAGCTAAGTTTATGAGTTGAAGATAAGCAACCTCGAACCAATAACATCCGCCACATGGTAAATTGCTGCCACTCAGGCCCCTGACTAATTCTACCATAGAGGTCAATGATAGACAATAACTGCCCCCCAACACAACTTACAACTTTCATCATATTGTGCTCTCCAAAGAGAAACTCTTCTCAAAATCTCAAAAAATGGTGTTGAGTTGGAATCCCATTTTAACTAAGGATTCTTGTGGTTCCAAAGGATCCAGTTACAGGGAAAAAATCAAAGAACACTTTACTCCTTAATGGTAATATTGGCTAACAGAAGGTTCAGCTCTTTTAGCAATGCAGGCATTGTACTGTGCAATGATTACTTTATCATGGGATCCTCATTCTCATTTCAACTTATATTTGGTATTGCCTATTCACAACTATAAGTGTTTTTTTATACGATACATCGAGAAGATGATGCAAAATCAACACTTGGCAAAGATTCACAATCAACTGTATTTTGGTTTAATCGAATTTTAACATTCCAATAGAAAGACATAGTGATCCTTCTTTTTTATGGATGTGTGTTTTTCTATGTTCTTATCACTGTTTACCTTGTAGAAATACATTTTATCATAGCAAAAGTATTGTTTTCATTCAAAAGTTGAAGAGTTTGTTTTTTGTCCCTAATCTATTTAAAACATTACACATTATGTCTTTCCATCCACTCTTGTTTTTATCATATTTGTTTAACTAGGTGGTACTATTTTTGGCATTAGAGAATTTGAGATGTTTGACCTTGGCCATTACATTCAAAAAAAAAAAAAAAAAGGGAAAAGGACACAAACACAAGGTGAACAGGCGGTACGAAACTATTGGTTAAACGCGTCGTATGAAAGATATTTTTAAAGAAGAAAAGGTAATTTTATTCAGTAGTTAAGGGACAAAAAAAAATCATCTTGAAATTTAAGGTCGAAAGTGTAACGTTTCAATAGTTTAGGGACAAAAAAATAACTTATTAAAGTTTATGGGCGAAAAACGAACTTCATGCAAACTTTTGTAATGAAAACAATATGTTTGCCTTTTATCATCTATCTTTTCTATTATTCTCTCTTTTGGAAATTTTCTAACTTTTTTCTATCTTCTTACAGAACTACGTGGTCTAGATTTACAAACAGGTTATTTTACTTTAAGACATATTAAAGCTGCCACTAGGAACTTTGACCCAACAAATAAGATAGGTGAAGGAGGCTTTGGCCCAGTTTACAAGGTAATTATGGATTATTGATATTTATTATTGGCATGTGTTAATCCTAGCAACATTTTGGCCATGTCACTGGTGTGAGTACTAATGCAAGATAGTAAAAATATGATTATGAAATTGCTTTTCTTGTTCTTAGGGTGTACTATTAGATGGTGCTTTAATTGCTGTTAAGCAACTATCCTCCAAATCGAAGCAAGGGAACCGTGAATTTGTTACTGAGATAGGCATGATATCTGCATTGCAACATCCAAATCTTGTGAGGCTTTATGGATGTTGTATTGAAGGAAACCAGTTGTTACTAATATATGAATACATGGAAAACAACAGTCTTGCCCGTGCACTTTTTGGTAAGTCCTTCACTAACATCCACATTTTATATATATATATCAAGAGTAAGACTTATTGTTGAAAACTCTCTTCCTCGGTTTCCAATTTTAGGTCGTGAGGAGCACCAGCTACATTTGGATTGGCCAACGAGGAGGAAGATATGCTTGGGAATAGCCAGGGGGTTAGCTTATCTTCATGAGGAATCTAGGTTGAAAATTGTTCACAGAGACATAAAGGCAACAAATGTGCTCCTTGATAAGGATCTAAACGCCAAGATATCTGACTTTGGTTTAGCTAAGCTTGATGAAGGAGAGCAGACGCATATTAGTACACGAATAGCCGGAACAATGTGAGTTCTCTCTCTCTCTTTCTCTTTCTCTCCACATTTATTTAGCTTCTTGAAATAAAACTGGTTTTTGGTATAATAAATTTTAACATAGGTAGTGCAAACAATACAAATAATTATGTGGACAAAGTGTCTCTCCAAATTGGGATAGAGGAAAGTTCCTCCAACCCACTATGTGGCAACATGAAAAACTATCCATGAGTACTTTTAGTTACATAAATTATTTAATATTCACATGACTTGTTTATATTATTTAATAAATCATGTGATTTAATAAACGTAGATAGTCATTTTATACAACCATGTAGCAAGTTGAAAGAGATTTCTCCAACTTGATTTGGAGAAAAATTTTGTCCATTATTTCTTGTTAAAACAAATCATACCAAATGCTCAAAAACTCACACTTTTTGCGAGGTCAGAGAGAGCACATTGGATTTAATATATAATGTGTCTAATAAGACTTAACCAACAATGACTCAGAATTGTTATTTTGCCATTTAATATTGTAGCGGTGTTGTGATACTATACGTTGCGCTTTCATTTTTATACTGTCTAATATGCGAGCAGAAAACCTTACACTTATATTTAGAAAATGTTTTAGATGTTTTTGTATTGGGATATTAGAAAGCCTCTCTTAGCTGGCACACATACTCACTATTCTAGTGCCATCTATTTTTCTTCAGAGGTTATATGGCTCCTGAGTATGCAATGAGGGGTTACTTGACCGATAAAGCAGATGTTTATAGTTTTGGAGTAGTAGCTTTGGAGATTGTTAGTGGGAAAAGCAACACCAATTACAGGCCAAAGGAGGAGTTTGTTTATCTTCTGGACTGGGTAAATATTTATGCCATTCTTAGAGGATCCTTTTTTGTTAACAATTGTTACTGTTATATTTTCTTTACAGTGAATAAAAGGTTGCTTAATTTGGCAAGATACAGAAATTCTTTTCTATCTTGTATATACATTAATACACTCTCATGCTTATCATCTTCTCTACTTATCAACTTGGCAAGTATGCATGACATCATGAATGTTTATCTTTGCTCTTTTACATGCAATTGAAGGCCTATGTCTTACAAGAGCAAGGAAACCTACTCGAACTTGTGGATCCAAGGCTTGGTTCAAGCTACTCCACTGAAGAGGCAATGAGGATGCTCAGCTTGGCTCTTTTATGCACCAACCCCTCTCCCACTCTCAGACCATCAATGTCTTCCGTAGCAAGTATGATTGAAGGAAAATGTGCGGTTCAAGCACCAATAATAAAGCGCAGTGAAACAAACCTGGATCCAAGGTTTAAAGCTTTTGAGAAGCTTTCACATGACAGCCAAACACACGTGAGCTCCACTTTTTTGCATGACAGTCAAACGCAGAGAGACATGTCAATGAATGGGCCATGGATTGATTCCTCTTTTTCTGTCCAAAGTAAGGATGAGACCAGCGGAGACCATTCTTCATCAAGCAAGCTTCTTCAGGATCTTTATGACGTAAATTTAGAGTGACGGATGAATAGAGAAAAATACACAGGATTTTTTTCCACAATCAAATTGAATTCTTGGATTTGGCTCGACTGGGATTAGATTCTCTCTCTTATTTACAGATGGATGGACATGATAAATTATCTAATATAAAAACATGTAATATGCTAGTCAGTAATTCGGGTAAGTACAAAAAAATTATGATATTTTTTCTCTGTTTTAAGAATTTATTATAATTTTATTTGTATGTAGAACAATTTGGACTAGGATGTCCGACAATTTGAACAACTAGCCGCGAACCCGCGCGTTGCGCGTGATAATTATTTTATGGTGGTTTTATTATTATTGTTATTTTTTTTAACAATTTAAACTAATCTAATAATGAGTAATGTATTTAGTAATTATATTTTTATTTATTATAAGAACAATCATAAATGTAATATAGGAACAATCCAAAACACCAAAAAAACATAAACTAAAAAAATTAATAAAACTTAACAATGATTAATTGAACCAATATTAGGATAAAATTTTGTTTTTGATAATCTATTAAGGTTATTTTCTTTGTAGAAATTATAATTTTGGTCACCCAAAACATATTATCAAATAAACAATTATTAGCAAAATCTAAGAATTAAATTTCTATATATGCATTGTTATAAAATAATAATAATTAAAATAAAATTGCAAAAGTTAAAATTTATCACCTATCCGATTATTTTCATTTGACTAACATTTGCTTATCTTTAAATAAATGGCATTATAGAGTATTTCTAATACAACTATTAAGAGTTCTTTGTCCACCACAAAGGATTAGAAAATAAACAAATATTAGTAAAGTCTCATAGTTTAACATTTAAATTGAACACTATAAAAAGTCATGTTATGTAACAGAATAAATACCAAATTATCCAAATCATGCTATGTAATAGAATAATATTATATTTTTATATGCTATATTTAATTCTTTAGAACGCAATAGGATAACATTTAACAATCAAAGAGAATAAAAAATAAAAACAACAATTTAAAAAATAAAACTAAATCGCATTAACCCAAAATAGAGTTTTAAAGAATATAAAAAATTATTAACCTAAAGTAGAGATGCAAGAAAAATAAAAATAAAAATCCACCAAAAAATTTAGAGAGAGAGAGAGAGAGAAAGGGGGGGGAGAGGGAACTTTTTTTTTTTTTGTGAGGGAAAACTATGCATAGAATAGAAAAGATAGTGACAAATTAATAGTAAGAGAGTGTGAATAAGAAGAGATAAAAATAAAAGAAGATGAAGGGAAAGAGAAAGAATGATATTAATGTAGAGGGTAGTGGGGAGATGAAAAGGTAAGGGAGGGAGAAAGATTGAAGAAGTAGTGGGGAGATGAAATGGTAAAGGAGAGAGAAAGGTTGGAAAAGTGTAAATATTAAAAAAATAAATGTTTAAAACAATTATAGAAAGGCTTCAACCTTTTTTTTTTCCACCCTTCCTTTAAGCTGAAAAGGCTCACACAAAACCCTAAAGCTGAACTGAAAAGGCTTTGAGTTGGACTTGATAGTGGAACTAAATAAATAAGAGGTAGGCTGGATTAATTATACAGATTTATTATAGGGTGATAGTGGAAGTAAATAAATAAGTAGTGGGCTGCATTTATAGGGCTGAAAATTGTAAAAACCATTTTAAAATTGTAAGACAAATTATGTTTAAAAAGAAAAAAGAAAAAAAAGAATGACGCTGCAGCTAATGTGGCGCAATGTGAGAGCAACAGTATTAAACACTACGCTTCAGCTTTTAGTAATATATAGATGAGAGAGTTATGCATATAGTTCCTATACCTAATCTAGGTAACGACTCAACTTACGTCCTTCACTCGGTCCACTTTAAGCCGACGTGTACTTCCCACTGATTTTTGGGGAAACCTGAAAATGCCCGCCTTGGACACTGACACTCACAGTACCCTCAATAGGAACTTTGTGAGGGAAGGAGGAAATTTTCCCTTTTCTGAACCTAGGATGGACAAAAGGGCAGGATGTGCCCTAGTTGGAAGATATTCTTTGAAGAGAAGCTCACTTCCAAGGAAAAGTCTAGGGTGGTGATTGAGGAGGTTTAAGAGGAAGTTTATTGGATGGACTACATGGATGCTGAAGCAATGGCGACACTATTGACACCTAAGATGGAGGGGAACGTGCCAACCATCATCTGTGAGGAGCCAAGTGATCCGTCTACATTCATTATACCTACTGATGGGCACTCTAGTATTTGAACTTGGGTTGGTTTTTCAAAAGTCATAGGAAAAATATCCTATAACGCAAGTTCTAATGTACTTTTTCAATATTTTTAATAAGATGAATTTTGATTTTGCTTATTTTGATGTGTCCTATAATATTTAAATTTTGCAGTTAAATGGTTCCAATGAATTTGAAAATGAAATTAATAAACAATTGACAAGAAAAATTGAACCTATGAAACCAATGCTTGAAACTCTTAATTAGGAAAATTGTGAGAATCCACTCTTAATTAAAATTAGTTCCACTTTAAATCCACTAGAAATGCAAGATTTGAAAGAACTTCTAATAGAATATCAAGATGTGTTTGGCAGGTCTCATGAAGATATATGTCTGGCATAGACCCCGAGACATTATTTCTTCATTCTTTATAATAATATTATTTCTGAGACATATTATTTCTTCACTTTCCTTTGCACTAATAATAATATTATTTCTTCATTCTTTTTTTTAATCTTTCTTTGTTTGCTTTTTCAATCCTCCTTCATTTATTTTCAATGGCTATTTTTTTCAAATACTCAATAACCATAGTTTTTAATCTCCCAATAGTAAAATTTTTAAATTTTTACTAATAATATTTTTTAACAAATTTGTGAAGCACTTGTGGTAACAATATAGTGAATTATAGGTCATCTAATTTTAATTAAAAAAAACTACATTCACAATATTTTTCACAAAACTTTCATAGTAAATCTTATGTGATAAGTTTTTCTTGGTTCTAATTTGTACTCGTCATTGAAATTATTTGTTTACTCGCCAATAATTGCCAATAACAACCTTCCACTGAAGATTTATTATAAAAATATTGTGAAAATATTATAGTAGCATTTCTCAATTTTAATTTCTTATTCTTTATTTTATTTTTCCATTCCTCTCTTTATTTTATTTTTCATCCATACGATTTTTTTTTTCTACCTCTTCTCCTTTGGGACCTCCACACCAGAAGGACAAAGCCAGCAGAGTCACCATGCATCACTGAGTTAGATCGCCCTATCTGTTTTTTCTTATTTTCTTGTTCAGATTCAACTTTGATGTTACAATAAGAACTGGATTTTATTTTGTATTTTCTGTTTGGGTTATGTGAGACATTTGACTCTTTGAGAGAGAAGCAAAGAGACTAAAACAAAGTGATAAGAGGAGAGAGAAAGAACTATTTTCTATTCAGTTGTTTGATTTTTTTTAAGCTAGTCTCCAACAACTAGCATATTCCATTTTCTTTTTCTTTTTTCCTAAACATCAGCAACTAGCATTTTCATCAGAATTTGACTGGCATTTAAATAAACTACACTTTCTTATTCCTAATTGATAATAAGAACAAAATTTCTCATTAAATATATATTTTTTTTCACAATTTTTTATAATTTGTTAAGTTGTCAAGTTATGATTGAAGTAATTAATATTACTATTACTATCATGTAGGTCACATATCATTTTTAGCTATGTCAATAATTGTGAAAAAAAAAAATGAAAAATGTTATATACATAAGCTAATTAAATTGAATTAGGAACCTTCAAACTCCTCTTATATTTTTTTAATGGATGTGAATTTTTAAATATGTTTAAATTATATCTTCTATTCTCGCAAAATTTCAAGAAAATCAAAGATCAATAGTTAGGTCATCAATCAAATGTTTAAATTTTAATTTTTTGTAGTATAAAATTATGCATAAAAAATAAGTTTATTGATTGAATAGTAAATAACATTTGATTTTCATGAAATTTGACATGTATGTGAAGAACATAAATAATGTGTAATGTAACGGTTAGATTTTCAAAATTCACATACATTAAAAAGATATAAGAGAAGTTTAAATGATTTCTCTCCAAACTAATTTGGAGAGAAACCTTGTTCATTTTGTGCCCACTTTTCTTGGTTGAATTAAAAGTGTTAGGGAATTGAAGGGGGAAGGTGGGGAAGTGGAATGGAGGGGAGTAGAGTAGAGTTCGCTGAAAGTAGGATAGTTTGGAGCTAAATCTACTCTACTCTATTTTACTCAACTCCTCATCTCTTTCTCTCAATCCAAACGGACTATTAAAGATTCAACATTTAGTCCATGATCACTCTTTTTAGTCCCATATGGTAAAGTAAAAGCCAAAAGGAAAAGAATATGAGGAAGCAAAGGATAGGAGCATAGATTAGTGGAACTTTATCCTAATTGAGTTTGGATGGTCCATACTTGTCCTAAAACAAAACCGGAAGGGGAGAAAATAGCAAAAAGAAAAACAAAAGGTCAAAGAGGACAATGAGTTCAGGCCCTGCCCGTAGAAATATCAAATATTGCGTAGGTAGATTGGTCCCTATCTGATTAGACAAGTTTCTGGTAATTTCAAGTTGGTTCAATTTGGACTGACTTAATTCAATCCATTCCTCCTCATGAATGTAGAAAAAATATGTAAAAAAATCTCTTCATGTCCGTTTGTGCATTGGAAATTTGGCTGCAAGTAGCCCAATATTGTCAAAAATAATATATTCTTGCGGAAAAGAACAAAGATTTTGAGCTTGACCATCTAGCTCCATTTTTTATCTATGAAATTGTAATTTTCACTCAATCAAATCAATTTACACTTATGAATCATTTAAATTATTAATGGTCGGGAGCTTAAATTAGGGAAAATTATACTTTACTACCTTAAACTATTCCACTGATTATACTTTACATCCTAAACTTTTCGAATACACAATTTGCACCCTAAACTATGATTCTTGTTATACTTTCCACCCTAATATCAAGTTTGTTGTTTAATTTTGATGGAAAAATATGGTACCATGTGAAAATACCTAATTGCCCATCTTCTCAATCTTTTAAAAACAAAAGATAAATTATAATTTATCAGCCTAAACTATACTCATAATTCCACTTTGCACCCTAAATTTTGAATTTTCATCCAAGTTAATAGCAAACTTAGCGTCGGGGTGCAAAGTGTAATAAAGTTCATAATTTAGGGTGCAAAATGTGTATTTGAAAATTCTAGGGTGCAAAGTCTAATGTGAGGTATAGTTTAAGATAGTAAAGTGTAATTCTCCCCTTAAGTTATTAAGGGAATCTTGCTCCCAACTTTTTTTTTTAAGGAAAAATCTTGCTACCAACTAGTTGCATTGTACTAGTTTATTTCCTCACAAACCTAATGTTCCACATTCAGTTTTGAGGTATTTGTTATCTTCAAAATTTTTTGTTAAAAAAAGACTCTGATTTTTTGAAGCATTTTATCTGAGGCTGAATTTTTATTTTTATTCTTTGAAAGTAAGAATATATATATATATATATATATATATTAAAAAAATATAAATTAAAGGATCCAATAAAAGATTTTTTTGGAAAAAAATAAATCAATTTCCATAGTTCTTTTATGTGAGAAAATGAAAATAACGAAAAAAACTAAAGATTTACCATTCTTCTATTAAAAAAAAAAAAAACTAAAGATTTACCTCTAGTCATGATTGTTCAAGTATTATTTGGAGATAACCCACTTGAAAATTTATTTATTCAGAGGAAATTCTTCTAGCCTATGCTTAAAACCCTTTGATGGAAACACAAGCAATTTCAAAAGTTAGTGTAGTGGGGAGAAGCATGTCATTAGATTATAAGTTGGTTTTTTTTTCTTATTTTATATATTGTTTGTGGGTCTTACACTATTTTTCGTCTCAACTTTCTTTCAAATAATCTAACTTTTAGGGTTTTTTTTTTTTTTTTTAAAGATAAGCTAGTTTTTAACTTTTCATCTCAAATTATAAAAAAAGATACTAGAAATAAACAATTCTCAAACAAACACACATGAATCCATGAATTACAATTTGATGTGTCCATTTGGGAACGACTTAATTAAGTTTTTGTTAAAAAACTTTTACTAAAAGTAGTTGTGGGGCCTAAGAATCTGGCAACCCCAGCCCACTTTGTATTAAGCCCAAGGCCCATGCCAAGGATGGAGAAACGTTCGAGGATGATCGAAGAAAGCCCAAGTTGCCAAAAAATATCGCCGAGGACGATCTTGTCCTCGGCTTGCCGAGATCATAGAAAGGAAGAGTGGCACACCATCAAAGGTAGCCTCCCAGAACATCTCAAGAGAAAGAACAAGTACAATGTGTCGGCCATAGAAGCATTGTGGAGGAACAATTCCAGGATAAACTATCACCTCCACATTAAATGCCCACAACTAACGTTCTGACCGCATTAATGAGAAAATGACCCCTGAACAGAGTTGTCTAGGTTACTACAACTCACAGGAGGTTTGATAAGGTGGCTGATGGGATGGGCGGTCAAATACAGGGTTGGATGATCGACAGGTGGGTGGCAAAGATCGTCTAGGGAGGACTATATAATAGGAGAAACCAACCATAGGGAGGGGGGATTTTCGGTAATAACTCTCATTCATTAATTATTAGAACAAAGCTCCTCGGATTGTGCCGAGAACGTACTCTCTTAAATAATCTCATGTTCTTCTCTGTTTGATGGTTACGAACGCCATATTGACCGTTGTCCATGCACTAAAGTCTAGTTCTTTGGCCCACTCTCTACAAATTCATTATATTGGGCTAGTTGGGTCTGAGTCCACTAGTCAAGCAGCAGCAGTGCTCAGATCCAGTCTCTACAGTAGTATAAAAGCTAAAAGCTAAATAAAATAAATTGATTGATTTTTTTTTTCTTAAAGTATTATAGTAAAAATAATAATAATGATATGGAACCCGCAATAAGCAAAAAAAAAAAAAAAACAACAACAACAACAACAACTAACATCGTGCAAAAAAATCTCGTGGGATTGCAATAAGTTCTGTACTTAAATTTTTGTCCAAAAATAGTACTGACACTTTAAGCAAGTTGAAGAAAAACAAAAGCTCTTTTTTTGTGGGACCCATGTTGGACCCCCAACAAGACATGATCAATAAGCTGGCTTCTAAGCATATGATTCAAAAAGAATACTTCAAGAAGCTCTCATTCCTCAGGGTATGGAGGGTATAATTAGGAAAGATGATAATAATAAATCTATTATTAAGAATCTAAAACTAAAAGATATATAAAGGAAGGGCACTACATCCAAATACAAGGCTCAGTTTGAGAAAAAACATACTTAGCCAAGAATATATAAATATTGCTATTTAGTGTGCGTTTGACATTAGTTTAAAAAGTCAACTTTTTTTTTTTACTATTTAACTTATTTTTGCTACTATTTATGGGTTACATTACACTTTTTGGTACTATTTATGAGTCATATTGTATTATTTCAGCTACTTTTTAGCCTTATTTATAGTATTTTCAGTAAAAAAATTTCAATTTTTGCTAAATAAACTGTTCCCAAATAGACACTAACTAAAAAAAGCATTCTTGTCCTGTACTACAAAATTGCTCAGTGAATAGTAACTAAATAGGAACAATTTGCAAACTGTTTTATAGATTCTCATCTATGCTGCTTTTGTTAGTCGACTAAAGAGAATCATTGGTCTTTGATTTCATAAAAGTACATCTTTGAGATATCAAAAGTAGCTATAACAAGCCTCCTCCACATTCTCTACGAGTTTGTTTGGGAACAACTTATTTAACTGAATTGAAAACTTTTTACTGAAAGTACTGTAGATAAAACTAAAAAGTAACTGAAATAGTATAGTAGGACCCATGAATAGTACCAAAAAATACAATAGGACCTATAAATAGTAGTAAAAATAAGCTGAATAGTAAAAAAAGTTGACTTTTTAAACTAATGCTATTCACAACCTACATCTAAATAATGTTTTGATGGGAACCAAATGGTGACTAAGGTAGCATGTGTAACCTATAGCATGTAGAGAGAATTTATATATTGCTAATTACAAGAAAAATGGATAATATGACATTCGTCTGATCTATCATCCTTATTGCGCGTTGCAAAATCGGGTGGTTTCCTATTATTGATCATGGTGGATACAACTTCCTCTGCAACTAGCCCTTTAGACATCAATAATCCCCTACAATGTTGATGCAACATTAGGCCCTTTGAACAACAAGAACAGTCATCACCAGTGGAAGGGTTCTAGGCTTCTTGGAGTTTAAACATGTCCCCAAATGCCAATTCCAAAAACATGAGATAGTAGAAGGAACTAGGAAGGATGAAGCAAATCAACTTTCAAACTTATGAAATCAATGGCCATCATCACCTGGTGCCCTGTCTCTATTGTTGCCACATACAATTATACTTTGTTTCCACTGAAAGGCTGAAAGAGGGATTTTAGATGCTCAAGTACTTTGTTCCCATTTATAACCCTCCACCACCACAGCCTCAATTAACATAAATTCTTCTTTGTAGACTGCTTGCACTAGTAGGCATTGTATGTCGATTTTAGGTGATGACTGAAATTCATAATGCAATTTCAGTTTCCTTTGAAGAGCAAATGAGATAAGCATCCTATAAAGCCAAAGCCAATATCAATTATGAGTCAGCTTCTACTGTAAAATCTCAAAGATACAAGAGGAAATTATTTCTCTATATTGAGTTTATGAGATACAACCAGGAGAGTATATATACTATAGAGCATATACAAGGAATATACATATATTAAGGAATATATTAGCACAGAAAAGGCAGTGACAAATTAGTGGAGTTTGTCTGCACGTGGGTCACGCTCCTTTGATTGATTTCCTCTGTTTCAGCTTTCCATAACAGAGGTGCTTGTTGACTTAGTTTCTGCCACAGCTGTTGGGATTATATTAGGAAATGAGTTGGCTGTCTTGCCCACAAGATCAGCTCTATCATGAATAGAAATACTTTCCATAACATCCCCCCGCAAGCTGATGGGACATGGTGTAACCAGAAGCTTGGACCGTAACACTGAGAAGCGTGGAGTAGATAGACCCTTTGTAAAAATATCAGCAACTTGATCATCAGTCGAAATAAAGCGAATCACCATATCTTTATTAACAACTTTTTCACGAATGAAGTGGTAGTCGACCTCGATGTGTTTGGTTCTAGCATGGAAAACTGGGTTTGAAGCAAGAGCCAATGCACCAACATTGTCACACCACAAAGTGGGAGGTGAGACCAAAGGGACATGGAGATCCTTGAGGAGCATTCGTATCCAATATAAGTCAGCAGTGGTGATAGCCATGGCCCGATATTCAGCTTCTGTACTTGAACGAGCCACGACAGGTTGCTTCTTGGCACTCCAGGAAACAAGACAAGGGCCAAGAAAGATGCCAAATCCAGTGGTTGATCGTCGGTCATCGGGATTGCCAGCCCAATCAGAGTCACAAAAGGCATGAAGCTTAAGTGAGCTTTTAGGGAAAGACAAGCCATGATCTATGGTCCCTTTTAAGTAGCGCAACACCCGTTTAGCAGCAGTCCAGTGATCAGATGTAGGTGAGTGCATAAATTGACATAACTGATTTACTGAGAATGCAATGTCAGGACGTGTAAGAGTGCAATACTGGAGAGCACCAACAATTTGCCTATACTCAGTGCCATTGGGTAAAGGTGCACCATCAAAACGCGAGAGTTTAGAACCAGAGGCAGTGGGGGTGGCAGATGGTTTAGCACCAACCATGCGAGCACGATGGAGGAGCTCTGAAATGTACTTGGATTGCGACAAGTGGAGACCATGGGAATCTCGGACTGCATGAACACCTAAAAAATAAGATAGCTCACCCAAGTCTTTCAATGGAAAGTCAGATTGAAGATGCTTAATCAAGTGCAACATATGTGATGTATGAGTGCCAGTGACCAATATATCATCAACATAAATAAGGACATAAATATGAATAGTAGAATGATGAAAGGTGAACAAGGAGGCATTAACCAAGGATTCAAGGAACCCCAAATTGATAAGAGATTGCTGAAGACGAGTGAACCATGCGCGAGGGGCTTGCTTAAGCCCATATAAAGCTTTGTGTAACCGACAAACATGATGAGGAAGCTTTGGATCAACAAATCCCCTTGGCTGTTCCATATATACTTCTTCAAGAAGAGAGCCATGCAAAAAGGCATTTGAGACATCCAACTGGCGAATAGACCAATTAAAATGCACAGCTAGTGCGAGGATAACACGAATTGTGGTGGGTTTGATAACAGGGCTAAATGTCTCAGTGTAATCAACTCCATCCTCTTGATCAAACCCTTTAGCAACAAGTCTCGCCTTATAGCGATCAATTGAACCATCAGCCTTTTGTTTAAGACGAAAAACCCATTTATTCCGAATAATTTTTCTGTTGGGCGGTCGAGGACAAAGGGACCAGGTTCCATTAGCTAACAAGGCACCAAATTCTACCTCCATGGCTGCTCGCCATTCAGGGAGTTTAAAAGCTTGGTTAAACGTGGTGGGTTCGATAGGAAGTGAGTTGGCATGAAAGGCCTTAAGAGGATGGCATGTGGAGTAATAGAGCTTATGGTCTGGGAAGTTTTTAGGGCGGGAAGCACCAGTCATGGAACGGGTTACCATTCGGGTGGAGGGAATAGGTGGTTGAGAAGTCTCAGGTGGGTTAGGGTGGGGAAGGTTGTCAGATGTGGAAAGTAAGGAATTTGGAGAAGGTGATTGAGGTGGAGGCAAGTGTTGGTGAGGAGAAGGAGATGGAGAAGATAGTAATGGAGAGGAGGTTGAGGTGTCCATAGGAGATGAGGAGGAATGAGAGTCTAGGGGAAAAAGAGAAATAACTGGATGTGGAGGCATAGGTGGAAGAGGTAATTCATCAAGGCGGGAGTTCTCTACATGAGGAAGTAGAGATGGCGCATTCTTGGCAGGAAAATCTTGTTCATTAAACACCACGTCACAAGAGATATAAACTCTATTTGTGGAGGGGTCTAGACATCGATAGCCATGGTGATTTGAACTATAACCCAAGAAAATACATTTTTTGCTCCTAAAGGTGAGTTTGTGAGGATTGTATGGTCTCATCAAAGGGAAGCATGCACATCCAAAGGTGCGCAAGAAATTGTAATCAGGGGTATGGTTAAACAATTTAAAATAGGGTGTTTGATTAGACAAAGTAGGAGTGGGTAGGCGATTGATAAGATATATGGCAGTGAGAAAGGCATCAACCCAATATTTTGTTTGGAGTCCCGAATGTGCAAGTAAGGCCAAACTTGTGTCCATTACATGTCTATGTTTTCTTTCGGCGACACCGTTTTGTTGAGAGGTGTGTGGGCAGGAAATCCGATGTAAAATGCCACTTTGAGCCAAAAAATTTTTAAAGTGAGTGGAGGAATACTCTCCACCACCATCAGATTGTAGGCTCTTAATTTTTGTTGAAAATAAGTTTTCCACCATACATTTAAACTTAATGAAGCAAGTGTAAACATTAGATTTGGATTTCAAAGGAAATAACCAAGAAAATCTTGAATAATCATCAATGAAAATTACATAATAGCGACAACCACTAAGAGAGACAACTGGTGACTGCCATACATCTGAATGCACTAATTGAAGGGGGAGACTAGACACTCTATTTGAATTGAAAAAAAGGAAGACGTTTGCATTTGGCTAGTTGACATGAGTCACAAAAAGTTTGTTTATTATTTGAGTCACTTATTGGAAGCTTATTTTTATGAATGACTTGATGAACTGTAGACATGGTGGGATGGCCTAGCCGTTGATGCCATACCAAGGTAGAGGTTTGAACTCCAAGGAAGGCAGTGAGACCCCGAAATTTATGGAAGGAGAGGCGGAGCAAGGGAATGGGATAGAGTCCATCTCTACTGGGCCCGTGCAAGAGAACTCGACCTGTCCGAATTTCCTTCACCAAAAAATAAGTTGCTGTTAGTATAAAGAAGCAATCATTTTCTGCACAAAACTTTTGTATGGATAGCAAGTTAACAGGTACATCAGGACAATGAAGTACAGTTTTTAATTGAAAGGTAGAATTTTGAGCAGTGAGAGTGGTAGAACCAGTATTAGCTATTGGAAGACCAGAACCATTGCCCACAGCCACGTCGGCACTGCCTTGATATGGTTCTCGTGATAGATTGAGGTTCTCCAAATCTGCAGTGATGTGTTGATTGGCTCCACTATCTGCATACCACGGTTGTTCTTCTTCTTCTGCAAACAAAGAGTTGCTTTGAGCAACCATAGCAGCCAATTGGTTTGGAGGATGTCGACCTTGGTAAGAATAGTCCATTCGATGATAACAGTCAAGGGCCTGGTGATTTGATTTACCACATATTTGGCAAGGTGACCGAAAGGAGTTGAAGGGTGAGGATGAAGGCTGATTTGACCTCTGCTTTGGAAGATTGGTGTGATGCGATTTCTGGTTTTGAAATGGCAATTGGGACTTGGATGGGCCATTGGTTTTCCGTGCTCCGTTAAACCTTGGTTTGCGATCTCTGTTGTGTTGTTTATTTGAGTATAAAGCAAAGCTATTTGAGTCTGTCGAAGTTATGATACCTTGATTTTTGAGAAGAGTTTCATGATTCAACAACTCAGCTTTGAAGTCAACATATGTCCAGGAGGCTTCTCGGGTTGCAAGACTGAATGTTGTGACGAAGGCATTGAATGATGGATTTAGACCACTGACTATGTATGAAATCAGATCATCGTCATCCACTGGCTTACTCGCAGCAGCAAGTTGATCTGCCCATGACTTAGCCAATTGGAGATACTCCAAGCAAGATCGAGATTCTTGTCGCAGAGTTTGTAATTGGCGTTTTAAGTGAGCAATGCGAGATTTTGATTGGGAAGCATATCTAGTTGCCAAAGAATTCCAGACTTGGCAAGATGTGTTCAGTCCATAAACAGTGGAAAGAACATTAGGAGTGAGAGTTGCAATTATCCAACTCAAGGCAAGTTGGTCCTTTTTGTACCAAAGCACATATTCTGGGTTCTTGACTTGTTTTTCCCCAGCAATTGTGTGCTTGTCAGGACACACCTCTGAGCCATCAACAATGCTCAACAGGTCATAGCTTCGCAAGATGGGCAAGAATTGAGAGACCCATTGCAGGTAATTTGTTCCATCTAATTTTATGGAAATCAAGGGAGTTATATTGGGTGTTTGGAAAAAATTGGCAGAGGAAGTTGAGTTTGAGACGGCCATTGGAGAAGTTTGGTGTGAACCAGAGTGCTCTGATACCATGTAAAATCTCAAAGATACAAGAGGAAATTATTTCTCTATATTGAGTTTATGAGATACAACCAGGAGAGTATATATACTATAGAGCATATACAAGGAATATACATATATTAGGGAATATATTAGCACAGAAAAGGCAGTGACAAATTAGTGGAGTTTGTCTGCACGTGGGTCACGCTCCTTTGATTGATTTCCTCTGTTTCAGCTTTCCATAACAGAGGTGCTTGTTGACTTAGTTTCTGCCACAGCTGTTGGGATTATATTAGGAAATGAGTTGGCTGTCTTGCCCATAAGATCAGCTCTATCATGAATAGAAATACTTTCCTTAACATCTACAACAATTTGAGCCCTTCATGGTTGAAATTTTTTCAATATTTGACAAGAGGATGTGAGTGCAATGTCACCATTCATCAGCCAATTTAAATGCCACTAGGTTTCACAGCTTGAACTGACGTGGAAGATGGCTGCATCTACTCTGTAATCTCAAAATCTCTTTAGAGAAAGCTCATTCAAAACCTGATTGAAAGTGAACTTCCAAGGCAAAAATCCTTTCTCAACTATCTCAATCAACAACTTCCTAGCCACCAACAAATCATTTGATTTCTTCCTCACAAACATCACAATTATAAACATATTATATGTATCCAAATTGGGCAAGCAAACCCCACTACCCATCTTTTCAAACACCTACAAACCCTTTTCTATCTCTCTAGCATCACAAAAATGATGGATCACAATGTTATACATTTGAACATTTGGCTCACACTGTAGACACCTAATTTTTTTCTCCTTATGACTCGAGTTCCCGTTTCCCAATGATGGTAGTACTTTGAGGCCTAAGGTTGGTTTAGGGCCCAATCTCGTGAAAATTTACTTGAGGAATTATTTATGGTAAATATAACTTAATTTTGGAAGAATAAAACTATTTTTGGAAAAGAAAGGCTGCTAAAAAACCCTAAGTGTGGGTGCGCATGCACACTCAAGCCATACGTACACATGCTCACACGCATACCCTAGGTATGCGCACACAACTAGGGTTCTAGAATTATATGAAAGGAAAACTTTTTGCATTTAAATCTGTGTGGAGTAAATCCCACATCGTCTAGGAGCAGCCTCACACCCTTAATTTACCACTATATAAAGCCATAAAAGGTACTTTTGCAAGACACAGAGAAAAATAAGTGAATATACGTGAGATTCACTAGAAAATAATGAATCAAAAACTGATTTTTTCACAAAACATCCTCAAGTCATGTTTTATCTGATTGAGACCTATTCTAATCTTAATCTTTGAGTTCTAAAAGTTTATAAACCTTTTGGTTTGTTGTTGATTAGATTGACTGAGGGGAATGGTCAAAATCAAGCTCTAAGAGAGTTCTAGTGTTGAGATAAATGTTTCAACTTTGGCTCTTCACTGCCCTTTGTTTTGTGTTTGTTTATATGCTTATGTGATCATAAGATGTTTGTGTAGGTCAAGTTTACTTTGAGTTTGTATTATAAGAATGATAGGTTGTTAGATTTATTGTTTTGCTTTGTTTTTCTATTTTGAGTTGCTGGGTGAATGTTCTAGGTGTGTATGCGTGCGTATGCTTCATGCATGCGTATGCATACTTGAAGTATTCATACGCATACAGTTGGGATGCACACGCACACTCGTGCTTGAAAACACTAATCCACTTATGTTTTTTTTCTCTACTTCCTTTTATAGTTTGGCTTTTGTTTAACCTTGTTTTTCATATCTTTGAATATATGTTCTTCTATTGTGTTTTGTTTTGCTTCTTCTTATCTCTTTTAAGTTTAATAGGGTTTAGATTGTGCGAATACCATGAACATACATTGATGCATAGGTGGTGTGTTGCGGTGAGGTAAGTAAGGTAAGTCATACATAGATCGCATGTACATGCACTTAAGTGTTTAAATATGAAGTTGTTTAATATGCTTGATTGAAAAACATGAGTTTGTATGTCCATGCTTGAATGCTTTGTGTTTGAATCTACCTAATGATGTTTCTACCTTTGGTGATGTATGCTTAATGCCATGATAGATGAATGTTAGGTTTGACGGATGATATGCCATGTTTGCTTGGTTTAGATGCATGTTAGAGTGTGTGTGTATATGTGTGTGAGTTAACACAATGAGTGGAGGTCGACCTACGGGTTGGGTGGGGTTGAATGCCTAACACCTTCCCATCCCCATACCTAAACTCCAGACACGTGCTTTGATAAAGCTCAGTCATTCCATAAATGCATTATATTTATGATTTCTAGACCTAATCTAGGTGGCGACTCCATTTACACCCTTCACCATGGTCTACTCTAGGCCAAGGTGTATTTCCCATGGATCTTTGGGGGTAGGAATGGCAACGGGTCGGGTTCAGGCCGGGTTTTTCCATACCCGAACCTGACCCGCGGGGCAAGACCCGTAGCCCGGACCCGGCTCGTTTAGGGTACCGGGTTTTTTTTGGGGCTTGGACCCGCCCTAGCCGGGCCCCATTTAGGATTGGGCCCAATTCGTGGCCCAACCACCAAAAAAAATAAAATAAAAATAATTTAAGCCCAAATTTTTTTTGCCTACATTAAGCCTGCATATTACCTAGCTAAAATAACCAAATCAGTCCAAATCATTAAGCCTACATTAAGCCTATAATTTATTAACCAAATCAGTCCAAATCAATCATAGACTACTAATCATAAATCATAACTAATATCATAATCATAATTCAATAAATCATAACGAAGATTTTAAATCAATAAATTACCTAGGTAAGAGAACTATTTAATCATTAATCAACAAAATCATAACTAAAATCACCGGCTAAACATAAAAATAAAATAAATCCAACAAGTCCAAGAACTAAGTATCAAAAGTCCAACGAGTCCAAGAAATTAAAAAGCTACAAAATATATCCCACAAGTTTAGAATAATTACAAACCAACAAATTAATCCAACAAGTCTTAGAAATTAAAAAAAAAAACTACTAAATTAATACAAAATGTTTAATCTTCATCAATTGTGATACAACTCCCATCAATTGTGGCACAACTCCCATCATCTTCATTTGGCTCTCCATCATCAAGAATGGATTGAAATGTACTATCTCCAGATATAGTTGAAGAACCTACAACAACAATGAATTAAAAAATGGAATAAACTTCATCAAATTGTAACTAGCAAATATAAAAACACAATTTTGATTTTATAAACAGAGCAAGTAGCAAGGCATGGAAGCAAACTAAAGAAAGTAGCAAAGCATAGCAGAGCAGAGAATCAGTCAATAAAGAAAAGAGAAAGAAGCATAGAAAATCCAATAACATTTCCCCACATTGTTCTTACTTTCTTTTGTTTATTTTCTATTTCTTGTTTGAAATCTAAACTATAGTTTGTTCCTTTTTCAGCTATCAACAGAGCACATGTACACATCATTTTGTTCATAAAAGCATACATAGATGACAGAACACAAGACACACACAAATACACATGTTCATGTTCTAACACACACACCCAATGCATCCAATCAAACACACCACTATAACAGACCCCAAACCCACATCAGAAAATCCCCACAGAAACAACCAAACACCAAACCCACGGCCAAACAACCAATCCCAAAAATCCCTTCTTTTCAAATCTCCACAATTAAACCCAAATAAAAAAAATCACATTTTTCAATTGACAAACCCACGAACAAGAAAAAAAATGAGGGAGCTTTGAGTAGAGAAATAAAAGAAAATAAGTTTACAAAAAAAAAAAAAATCCCCATATCCATATGCTTCTTCTATCCATCAATTGAAATTCATCAACCCTTTCTTTCTTATAATATTAGTTTTTCATTTCTTTTTTCCTTTAATACCCGTGTGTGTGTGTGTGTGTGTGTGTTTTCACATACATCAATTATTGAAATCAAAATTTGGTAAACATGAAAACAAAGTAACAAGTTTCAACACAAAAAAAATATAAGCTAAACCCAAAAACGGCGACAGCTCGACGAGAAGAGTCAACAGCGTGAGCTAAGGGAGAGGGACTGAGGGTCGGACTGAGGGAGGGAGGCGTGAGGGAGTATCGTCGTGTTGGAGTGAGGGTCGGACTGAGGGAGGGTGAGGCGGTGGTGTTTTTTTTTTCTTTTGGGTATGTTCTGACCGGGCTAATGTGAGTTGTGGACTGTTGGGTGTCTCACCGTCTGAGTTTTGGTGGTGTTCATGGTGGTGGTTTGAGATAGAGTGAGGGTAAGGGAGTGTGGGACTATCGGATTGAGAGGGAGGGAGGCTGCTGCTGAAGAGTGAAGGGAAAATGGGGGATTAAGGTTAGATTTTAGGTATAAATATATATAGGGTATTTTAGTAATTTCAGTATACCGGGTTTTTACCGAGTCGGGTCTCGGGTCAGGTCTCGGATTTTTTATATAAAACTCGAACCTGCTTTGGGTTTTTTTTTTTAAACCCATACCCGACCCTATTCCTAATCGAACCGGGTAAAACCCGGCCCATTAGGGTCGGGTACCTGCGGGCCGGGCAAAAATTGCCATCCCTATTTGGGGGAAACACCAAAAGGCAAAACTGCTCCAGGCGCTTAATCTTGCCCGCATAACCAAACCCATGAACCAAGGTAGTATAAGTAAGAACATCAATCTCACATTTCCTTTTCTTCATTTGTAAAAAGAATTCCCAAGCTTTCTTAATCTAACTAGCTTTAAAATACCCTTTAAGCATTATATTATATGTCATTAAGCTCGGATTCAATCCTTTCTCAACCACTTCCTTCAACACCTCCAACACCTTAGGCATGCGCTTAATCAAACAAAACTCATTTGCAATTATATTATAGCTAACACAATTAGCCTTAAACCTATTCTTTAACATTTAAAACAAGTTATGAGCCATTTTAATGCATTTCAATTTGCAAAAAATGTCAAGAATAGTGTTGACCGAATTCAAGTTCTGAAAACAACCATGTTCGTGCATTGACATGAAGAGTTTGAAGGCTCTATTGCGTTTACTTGCGGTGGTGAACCTTTCGGCAATAATGGTGAAGGTTTTTGGGCTTGGGCCAAGGTGGCGAGAGTGCATTCAGGCCACAAGGCCCCACACCACCTTGTGTATCGTGCATACGGGCTGTGATGTCGATGGCGTGGTCAAATGAGGCGGCAGAGTGAGTGAAATTGGTATGGTGGTGGTGGTCTAGGGTTTTGAAGAAGTGGAGGGATTTGGGTTCGTGGTTCTAGAGGAGCTTGAGGGTTTTGTTGACTAGGTCTTTGGTCCGTTGGATTTGAGGGTTTTAGAGGGCTTGGGTTAGGGTTTTTGTCGGAGGGTGGGTTTTGCTAATGTTGCGGCTTGTGGTGGCAATAGTGGTGGTGGTGGTGGTGAAAGAGTGGCGTGGAAGTAAATATGGGGGTTTTGGAGGGTGGGTTTTGAGATGATAGAGTGGTGAAGGAGCTCTTTGAAGCTAAGTGAACATTTTTGATTTTCTCTATCTTCAACCCACAAGTTTTTCATAACAGTTATTGTCTAGGATGAGGATATGATGCTAGAGGATGAAGTGGAAGCTGATAGTCATTGGGCTATGCAACTACAACCAAATTTTGACAATATGAGGGTTGATGTTCTAAGCATTGGTCCTTATTGGTTTCAAGTCTTAAACTCTAAAGCATATGATTAGTAGGTTGGAGTGACAAGAAGCATCCATTCTGTAGATGATGTGCTTAAGATACTCGTTGAAGGTGATGACAAGGAAGTTGAATCAAAGTTGTTGGTGCTTTTCCAATATGATAATTTACTGCATCTCTACAAATCATATTTATTGAACTTTGTTAAGTTTTTGTTGAGGAACCGATTGAAGATTTTTTTGGTGTACCCTTTTGAAAAAGGCAAGGCTTGATGCCAAAAAATATAAGAAGATTGAAGAGAACACGATAGGATTGGGACCAAAAATGGTGGCAGTTGTGCATCAGTTGCATGCCGCAATGGTTACTTCACAACAAAGGGAAATAACTTGGTGAAGAGAATTAGAGAAGTGGCTTTCGGTTAAAGGAAGAGGGAGCTTTGTGATTAAGGATTATTGGTGATGATATAGGAATTATCCACAAAATTTCTGAGCTCTCTGTCTTTAGGATCTGATAGGATTAGATTGGCTTATGAGTTTTTTTTTTATTTATCTTTGTTTTGCTTCCAATTGTTATTTGTTCACATTGCCAATTGCAGTATTTGAATTGAGATTTAAAAACTATCTTGTTCCTTCTTCTCAATATAAATAAATTAAAAAAAAAAAAAAAAAAAAAACCT
This sequence comes from Quercus ilex subsp. ballota, assembly GCA_032727855.1. NCBI lineage: Eukaryota > Viridiplantae > Streptophyta > Magnoliopsida > Fagales > Fagaceae > Quercus > Quercus ilex. Next base: position 27,901,299 of record CM064917.1, read on the forward strand.
ATCTTGTTCCTAGCATTTGAAATGTATTATTTAATCCTTTTAACTTCTATTTTTGTGTCAAAAGTAGGTTACAATTAGACAGGTTGCCTGTTTAAATTTGTGTTTGGTACTAATGGCTATTAGCCATCCAATTCATTTAGGGCCCCTTTGGATAGAAGGGATGGGGGGGGGGGGGGGGGGGGAGGGGAGTTTAGGGGAGTAAAGTAGAGTTGGTTGAAGATAAGATAATTTTAGGCCAAATCTAATCTACTCTACTCCTTCTCCATCCTCAATCCAAACGGACCATTAATCTAGGAGAGGCCTAAATTGTGCATTTAACTAATCGTTCAATTCGTATACATGTTAAATGGGTGAGACCTAAATTGCGCACTTTTTAACTAATTGTTAAATTTACGTACGAACCCTGAAAACTTGGAAATAACCAAAATATCAATTTGGGCTTGTGCTGATTCAAAGTCATCATGCTTAGCCAAATTGCCTTATCATATCCTTGTACTAAATTACTTGTGACCTAGTCATGCTATATATGTTTAGTTTATATGTCCACTTCCTTAAAAGTTTTCCCTTTTGGTCATTTTCAGCCCATTTCAGGTGCTTGCAATTTATTAGATTTCATTGGGGTATGCATTTTCCCTTATAGTCTATGTGACTATAATTGTTTATCATAAATTTTAAGTCAACATTTCTTTAGAAGAAAACAAAACTTCCACACCTTTAAATATTTCAATATAATTGTGAGTACATTATGTCAGTGAAGGTTAAGTATAGCTTTAGGTTGTTGGACTATAAAATATCTTTAGCCTAATGTATTCAAAGGAGTGTGTGTAATTGACAATTAAGTGAAACTGCATTGTTTGGGGCTGATTTGGGGGTAAAAAACACAACAACACAATGAGGTGTCACTTAAAAGCCAAAGCTAACCGAGTGTGTTTTTACTAAAAGAACCAAATTTTAAGATATAAAATCCAAGCAACCATAAACTTCATTGTGTACTTTGCAATTTACCACTAAAAATTGCATATTTGACTAATAATTCAAAAATTTATAAATGCAATAGAATTTAAATCTATTGTGTCCCCTCCTTGATTATTTCTCTTATCAGCAGGCTAAGACAAGAATGGACTTTTTTGTGTAAATAGAATTTAAACTCATCCACACTGTTGAATATTTCAATATAATTGTGAGTACATTATGTTAGTGAAGGTTAAGCATATAGCTTTGGGTTGTTGAACTATAAAATATCTTTAACTTAATGTATCCAAAGAAGTGTGTGTAATTGACAATTAAGTGAAATTACGTTGTTTGGGCTGATTTGGGAAAAAAAATACACATCAGCACGATGATGTGTCACTTAACAGCCAAAACTAACCAAGTATGTTTTTACTAACGAAACCAAACTTTAGGGTATAAAATCCAAGTAACCCTAAACTTCAAGGTGTACTTTGCAATTTACTCCAAAATATTGCATATTTGATTAATGATATATATATATATATATATATATAGATTTTTTTTTTTTTTTTTGGTGAGAACGGAACAATCATTCATTCATTTATATGTTAACAATCTTGGTACAAAACTTTTAAGACAGGTGGTGGTGAATCTTCCAATCAATACAACTCATCACTAATTTTCCAAGCATAGTGAGCCAAAATATGTGCTACCCTATCCCCCCCTCTTTTAATGCAGCTTATTGAAACTGATTGCAGCCCACGGAGATAGCATTGGATGTCCGCATAAATATGTCCCAGCAAGGAGTGATTTTCTGATGAACTCGAAACTGCCTTCATCACAGTAGCGTTGTCACTTTCAATTAGTAGCTCTGAAAAGCCTGCTTCCATTGAGAACTCTATTGCCTTTCTACAAGCCAGAGCCTCTGCTTCTTCACTGCTGTTAACTGAGGGCCCTTTGACAGACATTGCAGCCATCAATTCTCCATATGAGTTACAGATTATTGCCCCAAAACACGAGCATTGAAGTTCAGCAAAAATAGCTGCATCAAAATTGAGCTTGTACACTGATGGAGGAGGTTGCCAAGTGTTTCTAGGCTGCGTCGTGCTTGGAAGAGTTAGCTGCTCTTGTGCCTTCATGTTTTCCTCCAAATAATCCGCTGCTCTCTTGTTCAACCACTTCAGATCCTTGATCTGCCCTCCATGTGCAATTGCATTCCTCTGGTTCCAAATGAGCCAAGCTTGAACAGGGAACAATTCAAACTCAGCTATAGATAACCTGTCCAATAATGATTCAAACAAAAGGAAAATATCATGGTGAGCATTAGTGCATTTTTGCAAATTGACGGAGCTTCTAGCCCACACATCCTGTGCAACCCCACATTCCTAAATTGCATGTAATGCATATTCGGGCAGACCTATACACATTGACAACCATTATCTGAAATTATTCTTCTTTGAACAAGGTTCACTCATGTTGGTAAAATGGCACATGCAGCTGCCAAATCTTCTTCCACACCTGTTGACCATCGATACCTCTAGAACCTTCAACGCAATCATCTTTTCTCATCACTTTCCTTGCTACACGGTACCCAGACTTAACCGAATACATCCCATTCTTGTTATGCAGCCACACAAACGAGTTAGGTACATCTCTTCGGCTTAGTGGAATTCTGCAAATAGCTTCGGCTTCCTCTCTACTGAAGCTTGCCATAAGAACTTCACGCTTCCACCAATGTAAATCAGTGTCAATAAGATCTGATATTAGCAGCTCCTCATCAACTTCATGAATTTAAATCTTTTGTGTCCACTCCTTAATGATTTCTTTTATCAGCAGGCTAAGACAACTATTGACTTTTTCTGTAAATAGGATTTGAATCCCAAATCTCTTATCAACAAGCTAAGACAACAATTTATCTCTTATTTATCAACAAAAAATTTATCAGTTGAGCTAACTGTAACTAGATAACTACATTAAATTTAATTTATGTTGAAAAATATATTACTATTATTTATGTTTTATTAATCAAATGAAACCAAACCCAAAAAAAAAAATGAAAAAAAAAAAAACCAGTTCCCCTTTTCTTTTCTCCTTTTTTTTTTAAATTAATTTTTTTTATATTATAAATAATTTGGTCCGTTCACTTTTTTTTTTTTTTTTAACACTTGAAAATAAAGAAGTAATCCCTTTGTAAAAAATAAAATTATTAATTCATTTTCCGAACAGAAAAAGGAAATCCATACTTTGGACCTTAAATCTGACGGAACCAAACTGACCTGGGCATAATATAAATAAACGTGCAAATTAGAATTAGAGGGAATTAGGGAGAAAGAAACGAAACTTTGCTCATAGTGTTTGTTGTTTTGGATTTTGATTTTAGGGGATGGGGTGTGACTTGTTACTTGTGAGATTGTTTTGGAAGATCAAGATGGCACATTTGTGAATAGAAATTACCTCTAGCAAAGCCAAACACCAGCCCAACGGTCATAGCCCAAATTTGAACCACCGTCTTATTCAAATTTCCTACTCCTATTCCTATTCGTAAAACAAGTGCTTCACAACACCGCTATTCTTCAATTGTGCTTATAAATAAGCGCAAATAAATTGTTTGCTCAATTTCAGTTCTTTCTTGCCCTGAGTCCTGAGAAACTTTGATATCAAAATACAATATGGATGGTGTCTCTCTTCCTTTGATTGTGGTAAGACAGGAGTGGAAACACAATCTTTCAAAGGAGTTTGATCTCATCAGAATTGCAGGGATGACTCACAGAATGGTGGCTTTCGACACTGAATTCCCAGGTGTTGTTTTCAGCCCAATGAACATTGACAAGCGAGAGCTTGGAAAACTACCTTCCTCCTTGAACTACAACATTATCAGAGATAATGTCAGTGCTACCAAAATTATTCAGTTGGGTTTGGCACTCTGTGATGACAAAGGATCATTGCCCAATTTCGGTAGCAAGTATCAATACGCTTAGGAGTTTAACTTCAGAGATTTTGATGTCTAAAATGACATCCAGAACACGGAATCAATCGAGTTACTCAAAAGCCAGGGAATCAATTTCGACAAGAACTTGAAGGAGGGTATTGATTCTGCTTACTTTGCAGCATTGATGTTGAAATCTGGGTTGTTGGGCAATCTTGATCCGACAACCACTGCCGTATAATCTGATGGGGTTTATGAACCTGATGCAGTGCTTATTTGGGAAAAGGCTTTTCGATCTGAAGCATATGATGAAGTTCTGTGATGGCCTTTATGGGGGTTTAGAGACGGTGGCTAACAGATTGGGAGTGGAACGCACGGCTGGGAAGAGTCACCAGGCTGGTTCGGATACCTTGTTGACTCTACAAACTTTCAGGAAGTTCTTGGATGTATACTTCAAAGAAAAGAACAATGGTAGACTCAGACATAATGGCCATTTGTTGACAGGGACGCAGTGTGTTCTTCACGGCTTGGAGTTAAATAATAATCATCAATTGAATAATGCTGGCTTGAAAATGATTGATCCATTTAGTCATGGGTTAAATGTGAATATGTATAGAGTGCTGGCTTGAAGATAATTAATCCGTTAGTCATGGTCGTGGATTAAATCTGAATATGTGTAAAGTGTAGACAATAATATGCATTATGTAATTGATATTTCATTCAGTAAAAATAAAAAAGATTTTTTTTTCCTGTTTTTGGTTTATAAAATTATAATTTTTATACAATGTTCAATCTCTTTAGTTTCTAATTGTTTAATATATATATATATATATTGCTAGTTCTTACTTATGAAGTTCTTGATTTTAAATTACGAGAGGTGACTCATGTGATGGAGACTAGAGATAGAGAGTATTTTGTTAGCTTTGTTCTTTTTGATGTGATATATATATATATATATATAGAGAGAGAGAGAGAGAGAGAGATCCACACAGCATCTAGTAGTTCCAGCAGAACCTCCTCAGATAGTGAAAAGGAGATTGGAAAAATAGAAAACCAGTTTCGAGGTTTAGAGGTGAAAAGGCTTCACCAAGCTACCCAAACCAGCTCAACCAAGAATTGGTATCCCAAACCTACACCCCCTGACCTCCAGCCCAAACCAGCTCAACCAAGAATTGGTATCCCAAACCTACACCCCCTGACCTCCAGTTTGAGGAAAGGAATGTTAGCAACCAATTCTCAGTGTCTTCTGGTAAGCTCTATGAGTGGAACATAGATGGTTTATCAAAATAGGAAATTCTCAGTGTCTTCTGGAGTACTATCAATGTTCTTTCTAAGCAAAAAGAGCTCCTCTTAGATCTCATAGAACAGATCGAAGACCCTATTATCAAAGCTCAAAAGCTTAGTGAATTCCGGAAAATCTTAGTTAGGGAAACCGGTAAACCAGAACCAAGGATTCAGGAACCTAAAGTTGATTTGGAAAAAATCTACAATAGATTTACCAAATCCAAGAAGGAAGTTACAGTCAACGACCTTCAAAAAGAAATCTAGGAAACCAAGTTTGAGGTTAGAGCCCTTAAGCAAGAACTAACCATTCTTAGGGTTGATCACAATTTCCTTGACCAAAAAGTCAAATATTTGGAAAACACTTCTCATCAAGGCAATGTGGAAGGAACCTAATTTCAAAACCCTTCTGATAATGAAGTTGATGAAACAGTTAACCCCACTACAGATATGGTTCAAGAACAATCCAGTGAGAAGTTCTTAGATACCATCAGTAGGATTAACTTCCAAAAGTGGCATTCCAAAGTTAGGATTGTCATCAGCAAAGATTTTGAATTCGAGGTCATAGCCTTGATAGATTCAGGTGCTAATCTCAACTGCATTCAAGAAGGAATCATTCCCTCCAAGTACTTCAGAAAGACCAAAGAAATGTTAACTTCTGCAAGTGGAGGAAAAATGTAGATTGAATTCAAAATCCCAAAAGCTCATGTGTTTCAAGACAACACATGCTTCAAAACTATATTCGTCCTTGTCAAGAATATGACAGATCGAGTAATTCTATGAAACCCTTTCATGTTTCTGTTGTATCCTTTCACCACGGATAGTGAAGTAATCACTACCCATCCTTTTGGCTAGCCAGTTAAGTTTAAGTTTCTTAGAAGTCCTAAACCTAGAGAGATTAGCAGTCTCCAGGAAGTTTATGTTTCTAAGACCCTTAACCTAATTAGTGCCAAAACTAGTGCCAAAACCCTTTCATTGCACATTTCATTTGGTATTAATCAAGTCAAACACCTTGATCAATTTGTATCTACCAATGATCCTTTTGACCCCATTCTGTCCCAAAAATCATTACAGCATTCCATTTCATTCATTCATTATAAAAGTATTTGCTTTATGCCATCCTATGTTTTTAACAATAGCATTTTTGAAAACAAGAAAATTCTTCTTGTTTGTTTAAACCATTATTGGCAGGGGAATAAGCAAATAAATATAAGTACCACTAGTAAGTGAAAAATGACTTCTTTGGCAGAGAAGAGGAACAAGGGGAAAGCACCTGCACAAGGTTATCCTCAAAACGAAAGGCTCCCAATAGCAGGACAGTCTTTTGTAATGCATGAAGGTGCATCCTCTAAGGGAAACCAAGGAGAATCAAAATCCCTTCAGGATTATGTCCCGGCAGAGGTGACATACTCTAGTGGTGACATGGCTATTGTTTTACAGGAAGTTTTATCTAGGTCTTTGCAATGGAACAAAGGAGTATATGCAGATTTATCATACTCCATTAAAATTATTCTAGACAACCTCCAAGTAGCCTTCACCCTAGACAGAAAAGGCCTTTTCTGACGAACCCTCAAAGCACTAGAAATCCACTTAGTGAATCTTGAGACAAGAAATGACACCATCAATAGTCTACTCTCTGGCAAAGAGAAAGCCCATTCAATGGGTAGAAAGACTACTATTATGGGCACTCATTATGCTAGACTCAAACTACCTTAAGAAGTGCCATTGCCAACTTGCCCCCTGAAATACAAACCAATATTTTAAGCAGAAAGGCTATGTTCGAATCATTTGACCAATGGTTTAAATATTTCAAGATACTGGTCACTACTACCTTCCCCGTCTATGGCAATGATTCTGAAGATATGGATGACATCCTCCTCCAAGCAAGATGGGAAGAATACTTTGGGAGCAGTCAAAGAGTTTATGAAAAGAAGAATCCTTTTCCTGGCCTCCTGATCAATTATGATGACGGGCCTGATGAAGAAGACAGAGACCCATACTGGCTTTCAAAGATGTTTGAATATGGCTTTATCAGATTTATCAAGTTGACAAGCCATAATCAAGTCAGTCAGTTCTCTCAAATCATCCAAAAGGTTATTACAGCAATTAAAAGTCCGTCTGTTTCTATTAGATGCTGGAGCACACTCCTACAGTGGGATGTAAATAATTGGATGTCTGTAATACCCTCCAATCACTTAGTACTAATTAATGGGTATTCCCACCAAGGACCTTGGTTTGAAGGAAACTCCTACCTATCTTACAGAGAGCCTCATGCTCTTGTAGATTGTTGGAGAAACTATTTCGGCAATGAAATTCTTGATACAGTCCAAGACCTATGGAAAAATTATCATTTCGTAGGAAACACAAGAAGAGTTTCAGTATTCACCACCAGGCCCTACTTTGTATCCATCCCTATCATCCACAGGACTGGTCACAGTGATCCTCACCAGTTCATCAAAAGAAACCCAAAGTATGAAGCATTATTATACTGTGGTTTTTGCAACCAATATGCTTTATACTATGAGCATGACTGCAATTACAACCCTCCATGGGATCCTTTTGATGGATACCCATCTGAGGCTTATGATACAGATTAACATATGACCTAATCAGGAGGTTCGCAAGTCCTAAGAATGTACAGATTGTCATTCACCAGTTATGGACTTCCCTCCTCCAGTTCAGAAAGTCATTGCTTACAATACAAGATCTCAGACTAGCCTAGACTCCATCTAGATCACCGGAAAATCTAGTAAAGAATTAAAAGATCTTGCCTAGCAATTGCTCAAAGAAGTTAAAGTCAGAAGAAAGGGTTTCTCCTGCCTCTTCAGAAGCCTCAGTCAACTACAATCCAGTTGATCCCTTCTAAGATTCCCAAGATCCTTATGAAGATTACAATTTGGATAGCGATTAAGCCATTCTAGATAGAATCAGTCACTAGTCAGAGCAGTTTTCAGACAGGCTACTATTCATCTATAGTACCAATCACTGTACATGAACAGTACCCACACCCAGCAGCCATATAAGGACAAGAGACAGGTTACTATTCATGAACAGTGACCGTTACTGTTCATCTACAGTACCCGACACAAAATCCAGAAACACTATTTGCTTTCGGTGGAAAAGAAATTCACCTTCAATAAAAGCATTTCACCTTCCGGATTTTCAGCAATCTTCAGAGGATTTTGAGGCTCCCTTTAGTCTATATAAGGCAGCTCCATCTCTAGTCTAAAGTAAGTTTTAGTTTAAGCTAGACTTGAGGTTCAGTTTTAGAAAACTAATTCGCAGCCCTCTCTTACAACCCAATACTTGTAATCAGATGGCAACCCCAGTTCATATTCCAGTTTACACTTGTAACACCTTAGTTGGTCTTCACAATCGTAACCTGTATCATTGTATGGCCTTGTTCGGCCTTTGCTTGTAACTTACCGCCCTTTTGGTATCACCTTATTCATGCCAAAACTCACCATCTTAAGTACCTCCAGGATGATGTAAGATACAAGAGAGTTGAGGAACAACTAGCTTGTAAAACCATCCAAGTAGAGATCAAAAAGTTTGAAGAAAAACTTAAGCAGGAAGTCTGTTCTAATCTACTCACAACTTTCTGGCATAGGAAGAGACACGAAGTTGCTCTCCCATATGTCAAAGATTTCCAAGAAAAGGACATGCCAACCAAAGCTCAACCTATCCAAATGAATCAAGAACTTATGGATACATGTAGAGCTGAAATTGAGGATCTCCTTAAAAAGGGAATCATTAGGAAATCTAAGTCCCCTTGGTCTTGTTCAGCCTTTTATGTTCAAAAAAATGCTAAGATTGAAAGAGGTGCTCCTTATATACCTATCTGTTTATCATTCTGTGATTATTTGTTCATGTTAATCAGTTAAATCCCAGTTATCTGCTTCTTCTTGTTTCTGTGTTTATCCCCACAATTTGTTGCAGATGTGTATTGTTGAGACACGTAAGACCAGATCTGTGTCAACCCAGTAAGTCCTAGTGTCCTAAGCTGAGTGGCCGTTTAGCTGGAGTGAGGCTTTTGAGGCTTAAAAGTTACGGTGGCAGCAAGAGGTTGAAGTGAGCAAGAGATTAGGCTATTGTCTTGTAGAACACCCTGTTTCAGATTTAAGGATAGATTCAGAGGTTTGAGGATAAAGGTAATTAGGTTGTGATTGCTCATTCAGTAAAGAATGATGTAAGATACAATATCATCCTAAGGGGTCCGCTTTGTTCATGATGTTTTCTATTCGAGCAAATTTCTCTTGAATGAGGATGCTCTTATAGAACCTAATATTTTTCTCTGGGTGTTTTGGAAGAAAGTGTCATCCTTGAGGCAAAACTTCCATGGATAAGGCTAAAGGATCTGTTATATGAACTAGATGTGGTTCAATATAAGAGATATGTTAGACAAAAGGTTTCTTAACATAAGAAGACCTTCCTTTTCTCGATGGGTAGGAAGAAGAGGGCTTTTGGGGTACTATTGGGCCAAAACGTTCTTCTACTGTGTATGGGGTGATTGCCTTAAGAGGGGGATCTTTAAGCTCCTTGAACTTGACCACTCAGATAGTGAGTCTCCTAATAGTTCTAGTGACAGTGAGATCTGCCAAATATACCAGTCATCCTTAGAATCCTCTAGAGCCTCCTCTAGTACCTCTAGTGGCTCGAATGAACCCATTCCATGCATAGTTGGTTGTTGTAGGAACAAGACTATCAATGTTCTTTCTAAGCAAGAAGAGCTCCTCTTAGATCTCATAAAACAGATCGAAGACCCTGTCATCAAAGCTCAAAGGCTTAGTGAATTCCGAAAAACCTTAGTTAGGAAAACTAGTAAACCCGAACCAAGGATCCAAGAACCTAAAGTTGATTTGGAGAAAATCTACAATAGGTTTACCAAACCCAAAAAGGAAGTTACAGTCAACGACCTTCAAAAAGAAATCAAGGAAACCAAGTCTGAGGTTAGAGCCTTTAAGCAAGAACTAACCATTCTTAGGGTTTATCTCAATTTCCTTGACCAAAGAGCCAAATATTTGGAAAGCACTTCTCATCAAGGCAATGAGGAAGGACCCTCATTTCAAAACCCTTCTAAAGATAAAGCTAAAAGGGGGGGCTCTGATACCAAAAGGGGGTAAGTTACAAGCAAAGGCCGAACGGGGCCATACAGTGATACAGGTTACAATTATGAAGACCAACTAAGGTGTTATAAGGGTAAACTGGAATGTAAAACTGGGGTTGCCATCTGATTACAAGTGTTGGGTTGTAAGAGATGGCTGTGAAGTAGTTTTCTAAAACTGAACCTTAGGTCTAGCTTAAACTAAAACTTAACCGGCAGGCCAAAAGGATGGGTAGTGATTCCTTCACTATCCGTGGTGAAAGGATACAACAGATACATGAAAGGGTTTCCTAAAATTACCCTATCTGTCATATTCTTGACAAGGATGAATGTGGTTTTGAAGCATGTGTTGTCTTGACACACATGAGCTTTTGGGATTTTGAATTCAATCTGCATTTTTCCTCCACTTGCAGAAGTTAACCTTTCTTTGGTCTTTCTGAAGTACTTAGAGGGAATGATTCCTTCTTGAATGCAGTTGAGATCAACACCTGAATCTATCAAGGCTATGACCTCGAATTCAAAATCTTTATTGATGACAATCCTGACAATGGAATGCCATTTTTGGAAGTTAATCCTACTGATGGTATCTAAGAACTTCTCACTGGATTGTTTTTTGGCCATATCTGTAGTGGGGTTAACTGTTTCATCAACTTTATCATCAGAAGGGCTTTGAAATGAGGTTCTTTCCTCCTTGCTTTGATGAGAAGTGCTTTCCAAATATTTGACTTTTTGGTCAAGGAAATTGTGATCAACCCTAAGAATGGTTAGTTCTTACTTAAGGGCTCTAACCTTAGACTTGGTTTCCTTGATTTCTTTTTGAAGGTTGTTGACTGTAACTTCCTTCTTGGATTTGGTAAATCTATTGTAGATTTTTTCCAAATCAACTTTAGGTTCCTAAATCCTTGGTTCGGGTTTACCGGTTTCCCTAACTAAGGTTTTTCGGAATTCACTATGCTTTTGAGCTTTGATAACAAGGTCTTCAATCTATTCTATGAGATCTAAGAGGAGCTCTTCTTGCTTAGAAAGAACATTGATAGTTTGTTCCTACAACAACTATTTATGCATGGAATGGGTTCATCCGGGCCACTAGAGGTACTAGAGGAGGCTCTAGAGGATTCTGAGGATGACTGGTGTATTTGGCGAATCTCACTGTCACTAGAACTATTGGGAGACTCACTATCTGAGCGGTCAAGTTCAAAGAGCTTAAAGATCTCTTCCTTATTGGTTTGGTCACTGATAAGGGTGTTGATAAGGGATTTGGCCTTAACTTTACACTATTTTCTGAAATAACCTCTCTTACCACAATTGAAGCATTTTCCTGATGCTTTGGGTATGGGTTTCCCTATGGATTTGGATTTTCCTTTCTTATAGAAATCATCTTTGCTATATTTCTGTTTTCTATAATACTTGGTTGCAGTTTTCTTCCTGTGGAAATTCTCAAAGGATTCTTTGCCTATGTATTTGGATTTTCTCTTGGGGATAACTGAGGATAAGCCATACTATGTACAAAAGTTTCCTACTTCATACTTGGCTTTGCTCTTGCTGGCTTAGCTTTGGATTTTCAAATCTCTGCATATCTTAATTCCTTCACTTCGGATAGTGCTAGAGATATCTCCATAGGTTAGGTTATCATAATCTATGACACCTAAGGGGATACAAAGGGTTTCTTTGACCTTCTCGCCGAACAATCTGGGTAAGTCATTGATAAACTTCTCCTTCCAAAATGGAGATTTACAATCGCTTTTATGCATGACTCTGGTAGTAAAGACATCTTCGTACCACCTGTAGTCGCCAAGGATTTTACATCTAAGGTTACTCAACTGGTCGTAAATCCTAGATGAAAGTTCAAATAGCGTTGAAAACACTATGAGCGTTTTGACCCCCAAATACAAATTACCAATTCAACCTTATTATCAAACAATTAATGTGTGAAACATGAATATAAGCCAAACACAGAATTGATAAACAATCTAAGCCAATTATAATCACATTCACAACAGAAAATAAAAGGCAAAGATAAAGGGAAAAGAGATTCAAACACAAGGACAACACGCGATGTATTATCGAAGAGGAAACTGAAGCCCTCGGCGTAAAACCTCTCCGCCGCCCTCCAAGCGGTCAATAATCCACTAGAAAATGTAGTTGGGATACATGAATAGCAATAGACCCTCCAAGCCTAATCTACCTAGGTACCTAAGCCCTCCAAGCTTCTTGCTCCAACAAGGTTGCATCGAACCTTTTTCTTTTCTAGCTTACCGGATTTCGCTATAGCCCATAGCATCAACCAATAACCATTGGTCCCTTCCAAACTGTTTCCTTTAGCACCAAAAGGCCTTCTCACAGACGTGGATGTGGTGAGAAAAGGATTTGGTCAAGAACCTCTGAAGGATGTGTCAATGGAAAGGAAGAGAGTAAAGGAATTTGAAGAGTCTCTTAGATGAAGATTAGGGATGAGGCAATCTTGTTTTTCTCTAGGGTTTCTCTCTCAAAATTCTCTCTGGAAACTCTCTACATTTCGTGGGTATAAGGGTCTATATATAGTGGTGTCTGTTTGGAATACGAAGAGACAGTTTTTTCCAAACAAGGTAAGTTGGCGGCTTGGCCTTGTGACTGGTCTAAGTCACGAGTTCAAGCCGCGAGTTAACGGCCTGGCCAGCCTAGGACTTTTTTCCTGTAGTGCGACAGCTAGCGTGACCCTTCACCTCCCCGCATGCTTCTCGCGTGTGCTGCAGTTGGCGGTTTGCAAGCCGCGAGTCAGCCGCAAGTCCCTGCTTCTTTGCACAATTTTGAGTATTTCTTCACACTCTCTCACACACTACTCTTACATGAATTCCACCTAAATACAAGGTTACTAAGTACTGAATTACAAGCAAATTGGCACGGAATAAATCCAACAAAATGGTTGATAAAATTCAACCTTACACTAGTTGTAATGTTGCTAGGTTTTCCTATGAAGTGTTTCATGATCGTATAGATCAGGGTATTAACTCCATCAGGAATTCCTTTTCCTATGTGTTCATCAAAGATAGGGATTCCTTCCTTATCTTTTTGGACAACATGCTTGATGTCTTCTCTAGATGCTTTTGTTAGGCAGTTGTTCCACCATTGCAAAAGTTTTCCTGTGAATCCTAAGGCTATGAGCTCTATGACCTCTGTGTGGGGGTGTCCTTCATTTAGGTAATTATTGGCTACCATGGTCATATGCTGGATTTTGTTTAGGATTTCCTATTTTGATAAACCATCTATGTTCTACTCATAGAGCTTACCAGAAGACACTGAGAATTGGTTGCTAACATTCCTTTCCTCCAACTGGAGGTCAGGGGGGGTAGGTTTGGGATACCAATTCTTGGTTGAGCTGGTTTGGGTAGCTTGGTGAAGCCTTTTCACCTCTAAACCTTGAAACTGGTTTTCTAGTTTTCCAATCTCCTTTTCACTATTTGAGGAGGTTCTACTGGAACTACTAGATGCTGTGTGGATGCCTAAAACAACAAGTTGAGAATCCTTGCTGGTTGAAGTAGTAACTAGTGAAAGGGTGACTGGTTCCTTCATTACGAGTTCTTCCAACTTCTGGGTGACTATTTCTAAGGCTGTCTTATCCTTGAGGTAACTAAAACTGGCTTGCCTAGTTGTGAGAAGCTTGACTAAAGGTTTTTCTAAAGTTTGGATAGGTTTACTAGGGTTGGATAACCTTGTTGTCTATTCTATCTTCTATCCTATCAAGCTATTTTCCTATAACACCTAAACACTAGTTGGTATAATTGTTCTGTTCTATGACCTTCTTGACTACCTTTTCTTCACTGGTAGGATACTTGAAGGGAGAGGCTACAACATCACTTCCACGGTGTTTGAAGGTTATGGCTTCCTGGGGTGGATGACTAAACCGAACAATGTGTTTGTTACCTTTGTTGTCTTCTATGGTCCAGTTTGTTTTGGTGATGACACAAGACTTTTTGTGCCACTCAAAATGGTTCTCAAAGTATTCAAAGAAAGGGACATTACTTCCTATCTCTTTCATGAATTCTTTCCATTTTTCCAAAACTTCTTTCTTTTGTTCCCTGGTGTGGTTGGCTCTATAGGCTTCTCTTTTGAGTATGTTTTTCTCTAAATCAAACTCTTTGCCTAAGGCTACTAAATCGGGGGTGAATTCTTTCTTGATAACCATGAGCTGGTGATCTATGGGGGGATCCTGCGGGTCTTGCTGGTATGGGTCCACCATATTAGTGATACAAGTTACAATTGTGAAGACCAACTAAGGTGTTACAAGTGTGAATTGGGATTGCCATCTGATTACAAGTATTGGGTTGTAAGAGAGGGTTGTGAAGTAGTTTTCTAAAACTGAACCTCAGGTCTAACTTAAACTAAAAATTGCTTCAAACTAGAGATGGAGCTGCCTTATATAGACTAAAGGGAGCCTCGAAATCCTCTGAAGATTGCTAAAAATCCAGAAGGTGAAATGCTTTTACTAGGGGTGAATTTCTTTTCCACCGAAAGTAAATAGTGTTTCTGGATTATTGTGTCAAGTACTATAGATGAACAATAACGATCACTGTTCATGAATAGTAACATGTTTCTTGTCCTTATACAGCTGCTAGTGTGGGTACTGTTCATATACAGTGATTGGTACTGTAGATGAATAGTAGCCTGTTTTGAAAACTGTTTTGAATAGTGACTGGTGCTATCTAGAATGATTTAATCGCTATCTAAATTGTAACCATCATAAGGATCTTGGGAATCCTAGAAGGGATCAACTGGATTGCGGTTGACTGAAGCTTTTAAAGAGACAGGAGAAACCCTTTCTTCTGACTCTAACTTCTTTGACTGAATAAGCAATTGCTGGGTAGGATCTTTCAATTATATATATATATATATATATTCTTTTTTTCCAAAAGTGGGATTGTGGTTACAAAGTACTCATACATAAATAAACAATCTCCCTATTGCCCAATCTTTAGACCAACACGAGAGAGTTGAGCTTGGGTACTTAGAGCTGTTTGGATTGAAGGAGAAAGGAGGGAGAGTGGAAGAGAATAGAGTAGAGTTGGCTAAAAATTAACTAATTTTAGGTCAAATATAATTTACTCTAGCTCCCCTCCCTTCCCTTAATCATGAAAATAGCTCGTGTACACAAATTGGCAAGATTATAAATGTTATTATTAACTAGTCGCGGACCCGCGCATTGCGCGTGATTATTTTTTAAGGTGGTATTATTTTGTAATTTGAACTAATTTAATGAAAAGTAATGCACTTCATAATCATATTTATCACAAGATAATTTTTTATTATTGTAGAATTGTTTTATTTAATATTTGAAACCTTAATTCTACCATAATCGATTGACTAATTTTTACTTCTCTAACTCAATTAAACACATTTTCCATGCTACATGTAAACCTTCTTTTCCATAAGCGTTGAAATAATGTGGGTAATATTTGTTTCTATGGAAGTTTAAAAAAAAAATCACTTTGTCTTGATGTTTTCTAAAAATTAAATTTGGCGATTCTCCGTCAATAATTGTGAAAATTCCAAGCAGTAATTCAGAAGGTAATTCATGTTACATGTTCATGCTTTGATTGTGTAATTGTATGATTGATTTGGGTTGTAATTTATAAGTTGAATATGGTGGTGTATATCCAAAAAAGCTTAACTCTGTAGCTTAGGGTATTGAATATAGTGTTGTGTGTGATTTATTGAGTAGCGACGGTTGTAGTAATTAAAAATTAGTTTTTCATTGTCTTTTAAGTTAATAAAAACCTTACATATACCTTTTCTTTCAAAAAAGCCTTTACATATTTTTTTTAACGTGAATCTTTAAATATACCTTAATAAGTAAACTCTAGACATTTCATTTTCTTAGATGCATAAAAGAAGACATTTATTCCATAATAATAGTGGCTAATTAGTTTTTTCATGATCTCATTTATAACGTTACTTACTATTATCATATTTTACTGGCTGGTGATTTTCATAATAGAGGCATTAAATGAGTTAAATTCTTAGAACCTTTCATTAGATTTTAAAAGTCGTGGTGTGTGAAGAATATAAGCATTTAAGAATTTTATTTTATTTTATTTATAAATAATGTAAAATGAAATGTCAAAAAAATGATTTTGAAAATTTTCATCTTTATTTCTTATATATTTTCTATTATTACTAAAGAACGTTTTCCTTTTAGTTTTGATAATAAATATGATTTTCTAGATTAGAGTTTGATTAGTTTCAAGTTTAAATTTTGTATGATTGTAATTAATTGTTGATTATATGATTTAATTAAGTGAATTTAACGATTTACTTATTTGCATTGTAAAGTTTTTAATAACATTTGTAAGTTCATCTTTAAGTAATTTTTTACTCCTTTAGCCATCAGCCTCTTTGTTTTCCAATTAACGGTTATTAATTTATTTATTTAATTGATATTTTATTTCTTTTGCTAATCTCTTTCTCTCACTCTTCGTTAACATCCTATTGTTTCCCAAATTTGATGATAATTCTAATGTACTAAATAAGCATATTGTAACGTTTATTTTTATTTTTATTTTATTCCATTTAGCTGCCACGAAGTTAGTATATCCATAACTATTAGTTTATTTTATGATATGTTTGGTTTGATATTATTATTATTATTATTTTAGTGTTTCTAAAATAGCATGTGTTTTGTATTCTCTTTTTCTATTGATGCATTGTAACGTCTTATGGGAATACTTTATAAGAAAACTTTTTATTCTATTTTTTTAATTAGTGTTTCTAAATAAATATTTGTTTCGTATTTCATTTTTCCATTGATGCATTGTAACATTTCATGGGAAGACTTTATAAGAACAATTTATATTTATTGAATTTAAAAAATATTATATGTTTAATTTAAAAAAAAAATGAGACAAAATATAAATAATTATGACATGGAGGATGTTGCTAAATTTAAATGTTGAATAAAATAAGATGAGAATAAAAATAGTAAAAATGAAATGTATAGCAATAAACACCATATTATTTTAGTTATGCTATGTAATAAAATAATATAATATTTTTATATACTATCTTTATAATGCAATAATATAACATTTAAAAACCAATAAGAATAAAAATGAAAAAACATAAAACATAAAACACAAAACTAAATCGTATTAAGCTGGATTACCAGTCAATTCCAATTTTAGCAAACTGACTGACTTCTTGTAGTCTAAAAATGATTTTTGCGATACATTTGGTGGAGCTTTTAATATTGCATCAGTATGTTTTCATGGTTAAACTATTACACTAAAATAAAAAATATATATACCAAAAATTGAAGAAAATATATATATATATATATATATATATAGAGAGAGAGAGAGAGAGAGAGAGAGAGAGAGAGAGAGAGAGGCTTTTGTTTCTGGAAAAATAGAAATTATGCATGGAATAAGAGAGGGAATGCCAATTTTATAGTATGATGATAAGAATAAGAAGAGTAAAAAATAAAGGAAGATAAAAAGATAGAATAATAGTAATATTGAGAGTAGTGGAGATATAAAAAATTAAAATGGAATGAGAAAGGTTGAAGAAAGTTAAGGTAGAGAGTAGTGGGGATATGAAAAGTTAAAATGGAATGAGAAAGGTTGAAGAAAGTTAAGGTAGAAAGTAGTGGAGATATGAAAAGTTAAAATGGAATTGAAAATTTAATAAGAAATAAAAATAGTTAATAATAAGATAAATTAAATATGATATTTTGATTGTAATATAATAGAGTTTTTGATTCACTTTAAATGTTAAAAATTGTATAAAAAATTGGAAAAAAATTGATGAGGACATAGCCGCTGGCGTGGCTTAACGTGAGCGTAGCAACATTTTAATGCTACACTTCAGCTTTTAGTAATATATAGATTGAATTAAAAAAAATATATTATATGTTTAATTTGAAAAAAAAAATGAGACAAAATATAAATAATTATGATATAGAGAATGTTGCTAAATTTAAATGTTGAATAAAATAAGATGAGAAGGAAAATAGTAAAAATGAAATGTATAGCGATAAACACCATATTATTTTAGTTATGCTGTGTAATAAAATAATATTATATTTTTATATACTATCTTTATAATGCAATAATATAACATTTAAAAACCAATAAGAATAAAAAAGAAAAAACACAAAAAAAACAAAACTAAATAATCGTATTAAATTGGATTACCAGTCAATTCCAATTTTAGCAAACTGACTGACTTCTAGTAGTCTAAAATTGATTTCGGCAATGCAATTGGTGGAGCTTTCAAAATTGCATTAGTATCTTTTGATGGTCAACTTGTTACACTAAAATAAAATATATATATACCAAAATCTGAAGAAAAAAAAAAAAATATATATATATATATATAGAGAGAGAGAGAGAGAGAGAGGCTTTTGTGCGTGGAAAAATAGAAATTATGCATGGAATAAGAGAGGGAATGACAATTTTATAGTATGAGGATAAGAATAAGAAGAGTCAAAAATAAAAGAAGATAAAAAGATAGAATAATAGTAATACTGAGAGTAGTGGGGATATAAAAAGTTAAAATGAAATGACGAAGGTTGAAGAAAGTTAAGGCAGAGAGTAGTGGTGATATGAGAAGTTAAAATGGAAGGTGATATGAAAAGCTAAAATGGAATGAGAAAGGTTGAAGAAAGTTAAGGTAGGGAGCAGCGGTGATATGAGAAGTTAAAATGGAATGAGAAAGGTTGAAGAAAGTTAAGGTAGAGAGTAGTGGGGATATGAAAAGTTAAAATGGAATTGAAAATTTAACAACAAATAAGAATAGTTAATAATAAGATAAATTAAATATGATATTTTGATTGTAATATAATAGAGTTTTTGATTCACCTTAAATCTTAAAACATTGTATAAAAAATTGGAAAAAAATTGATGATGACATGGCTGCTGATGTGGCTTAACGTGAGCGTAGCAACATTAAATACTACGTTTCGGCTTTTAATAATATATAGATTGAATTTAAAAAATATATTATATGTTTAATTTAAAAAAAAAATGAGACAAAATGTAAATAATTATGAAATGGAGGATGTTGCTAAATTTAAACGTTGAATAAAATAAGATGAGAAGAAGAATAGTAAAAATGAAATGTATAGCAATAAACACCATATTATTTTAGTTATGCTATATAATAAAATAATATTATATTTTTATATACTATCTTTATAATGCAATAATATAACATTTAAAAACCAATAAGAATAAAAAAGAAAAAACATAAAACATAAAACACAAAACTAAATTGTATCAATCTGGATTACCATTCAATTCCAATTTTAACAAACTGACTGACTTCTTGTAGTCTAAAACTGATTTTTACGATACATTTGGTGGAGCTTTCAATATTGCACCAGTATGTTTTGATGGTTAAACTGTTACACTAAAATAAAAAATATATATACCTAAAACTGAAGAATATATATATATATATATATATAGAGAGAGAGAGAGAGAGAGAGAGAGAGAGAGAGAGAGGCTTTTGTTTGTGGAAAAATAGAAATTATGCATGGAATAAGAGAGGGAATGACAATTTTATAGTATGATGATAGAATAAGAAGAGTAAAAAATAAAGGAAGATAAAAAGATAGAATAATAGTAATATTGAGAGTAGTGGGGATATAAAAAGTTAAAATGGAATGAGAAAGGTTGAAGAAAGTTAAGATTGAGAGTAGTGGGGATATGAAAAGTTAAAATGGAATTAAAAATTTAATAATAAATAAAAATAGTTAATAATAAAATAAATTAAATATGATATTTTGATTGTAATATAATAGAGTTTTTGATTCACTTTAAACATTACAAAATTGTATAAAAAATTGGAAAAAAATTGATGATGACATAGCCGCTGGCGTGGCTTAACGTGAGCGTAGCAACATTTTAATACTACACTTCAGCTTTTAGTAATATATAGATTGAATTTTAAAAAAAATATTATATGTTTAATTTGAAAAAAAAAATGAGGAAAAATATAAATAATTGTGACATGGAGAATGTTGCTAAATTTAAATGTTGAATAAAATAAGATGAGAAGAAAAATAGTAAAAATGAAATGTATTGCAATAAACACCATATTATTTTAGTTATGCTGTGTAATAAAATAATATTATATTTTTATATACTATCTTTATAATGCAATAATATAACATTTAAAATCCAATAAGAATAAAAAAAAAAAACATAAAAAAAAAACTAAATAATCGTATTAAACTAGATTACCAGTCAATTCCAATTTTAGCAAACTGACTGACTTCTAGTAGTCTAAAATTGATTTCGGAGATGCAATTGGTGGAGCTTTCAATATTGCATCTGTATGTTTTGATGGTAAACTTGTTACACTAAAATAAAAAATATATATACCAAAATCTGAAGGGGAAAAAAAAAAAATATATATATATATATATATATAGAGAGAGAGAGAGAGAGAGAGGGAGAGAGAGGCTTTTTTGTGTGGAAAAATAGAAATTATGCATGGAATAAGGGAGGGAATGACAATTTTATAGTATGAGGATATGAATAAGAAGAGTAAAAAATAAAGAAAGATAAAAAGATAGAATAATAGTAATACTGAGAGTAATGGGGATATAAAAAGTTAAAATGGAATGAGGAAGGCTGAAAAAAGTTAAGGTAGAGAGTAGTGGTGATATGAAAAGTTAAAATGGAATGAGAAAGGTAGAAGAAAGTTAAGATAGAAAGTAGTGGGGATATGAAAAGTTAAAATGGAATTGAAAATTAATAATAAATACAAATAGTTAATACTAAGATAAATTAAATATGATATTTTGATTGTAATATAATAGAGTTTTTTATTCACTTTAAACGTTAAAAAATTGTATAAAAAATTGGAAAAAAATTGATGATGACATAGCCGCTGGCGTGGCTTAACGTGAGCGTAGCAACATTTTAATGCTACACTTCAGCTTTTAGTAATATATAGATTGAATTTATAAAAAAAAATATTATATGTTTAATTTGAAAAAGAAAATGAGGCAAAATATAAATAATTGTGACATGGAGAATGTTGCTAAATTTAAATGTTGAATAAAATAAGATGAGAAGAAAAATAGTAAAAATGAAATGTATTGCAATAAACACCATATTATTTTAGTTATGCTGTGTAATAAAATAATATTATATTTTTATATACTATCTTTATAATGCAATAATATAACATTTAAAATCCAATAAGAATAAAAAAGAAAAAACATAAAAAAAAAACTAAATAATCGTATTAAACTGGATTACCAGTCAATTCCAATTTTAGCAAACTGACTGACTTCTAGTAGTCTAAAACTGATTTTGGCGATGCAATTGGTGGAGCTTTCAATATTGCATCAGTATGTTTTGATGGTCAACTTGTTACACTAAAATAAAATATATATATATACCAAAATCTGAAGAAAAAAAAAAAATATATATATATATATAGAGAGAGAGAGAGAGAGGTATTTTTTGTGTGGAAAAATAGAAATTATGCATGGAATAAGAGAGGGAATGACAATTTTATAGTATGAGGATAAGAATAAGAAGAGTAAAAAATAAAGGAAAATAAAAAGATAGAATAATAATACTGAGAGTAGTGGGGATATAAAAAGTTAAAATGGAATGATGAAGGTTGAAGAAAGTTAAGGTAGAGAGTAGTGGTGATATGAAAAGTTAAAATGGAATGAGAAAGGTTGAAGAAAGCTAAGGTAGGGAGCAGCGGTGATATGAGAAGTTAAAATGGAATGAGAAAGGTCGAAGAAAGTTAAGGTAGAGAGTAGTGGGGATATGAAAAATTAAAATGGAATTGAAAATTTAATAATAAATAAGAATAGTTAATAATAAGAAAAATTAAATATGATATTTTGATTGTAATATATAGAGTTTTTGAATCACCTTAAATCTTAAAAAATTGTAAAAAAAAATTGGAAAAAGATTAATGATGACATGGCTGCTAATGTGGCTTAACGTGAGCGTAACAACATTAAATACTACGTTTCAACTTTTAGTAATATATAGACTAAATTTAAAAAATATATTATATGTTTAATTTAAAAAAAAAAATGAGACAAAATGTCAATAATTATGACATGGAGGATGTTGCTAAATTTAAACGTTGAATAAAATTAGATGAGAAGAAAAATAATAAAAATGAAATGTATAGCAATAAACACCATATTATTTTAGTTATGCTATGTAATAAAATAATATTATATTTTTATATACTATCTTTATAATAAAATAATATAACATTTAAAAACCAATAAGAATAAAAAAGAAAAAACATAAAACATAAAACACAAAACTAAATCGTATCAAGCTGGATTACAAGTCAATTCCAATTTTAGCAAACTGACTGACTTCTTGTAGTCTAAAACTGATTTTTGCAATACATTTGGTGGAGCTTTCAATATTGCATCAGTATGTTTTGATGGTTAAACTGTTACACTAAAATAAAAAATATATATACCAAAAACTGAAGAATATATATATATATAGAGAGAGAGAGAGAGAGAGAGGCTTTTGTTTGTGGAAAAATAGAAATTATGCATGTAATAAGAGAGGGAATGACAATTTTATAATATGAGGATAAGAATAAGAAGCGTAAAAAATGAAGGAAGATAAAAAGATAGAATAATAGTAATGTTGAGAGTAGTGGAGATATAAAAAATTAAAATGGAATGAGAAAGGTTGAAGGAAGTTAAGGTAGAGAGTAGTGGGGATATGAAAAGTTAAAATGGAATGGGAAAGGTTGAAGAAAGTTAAGATAGAAAGTAGTGGGAATATGAAAAGTTAAAATGGAATTGAAAATTTAATAATAAATAAAAATTGTTAATAATAATATAAATTAAATATGATATTTTGATTGTAATATAATAGAGTTTTTGATTCACTTTAAATGTTAGAAAATTGTATAAAAAATTGGAAAAAAATTGATGATGACATAGCTGTTGGCGTGGCTTAATGTGAGCGTAGCAACATTTGAATGCTACACTTCAGCTTTTAATAATATATAGATTGAATTAAAAAAAATATATTATATGTTTAATTTAAAAAAAAAATGAGACAAAATATAAATATTTATGAGATAGAGAATGTTGCTAAATTTAAATGTTGAATAAAATAAGATGAGAAGGAAAATAGTAAAAATGAAATGTATAACAATAAACACCATATTATTTTAGTTATGCTGTGTAATAAAATAATATTATATTTTTATATACTATCTTTATAATGCAATAATATAACATTTAAAAACCAATAAGAATAAAAAAAAAAAACATAAAAAAAAAAAAAAAAAAAAAAAAACAAAACTATATAATCGTATTAAACTATATTACCAGTCAATTCCAATTTTAGCAAACTGACTGACTTTTAGTAGTCTAAAGCTGATTTCGGCGATACATTTGGTGGAGCTTTCAATATTGCACCAGTATGTTTTGATGGTCAACTTGTTGCACCAAATTAAAAATATATATGCCAAAATCTGAAGAAAAAAAAAATATATATATATATATATATATATATAGAGAGAGAGAGAGAGAGAGAGAGAGACGCTTTTGTGTGTGGAAAAATAGAAATTATGCATAGAATAAGAGAGGGAATGCCAATATCATAGTATGAAGATAAGAATAAGAAGAGTAAAAAATAAAAGAAGATAAAAAGATAGAATAATAGTAATACTGCGAGTAGTGGCGATATAAAAAGTTAAAATGTAATGAGGAAGGTTAAAGAAATTTAAGGTAGAGAGTAGTGGTGATATGAGAAGTTAAAATGGAATGAGAAAGATTGAAAAAAGTTAAGGTAGAGAATAGTGGGGATATGAAAAGTTAAAATGGAATTGAAAATTTAATAATAAATAAGAATAGTTAATAATAAGATAAATGAAATATGATATTTTAATTGTAATATAATAGAGTTTTCGATTCACCTTAAATGTTAAAAAATTATATAAAAAATTAGAAAAAAATTGATAGTGACATGAATGCTGACGTGACTTTACGTGAGCATAGCAACATTAAATACTACGTTTTAGTTTTTAGTAATATATAGATAGATAAAAAAAAAATAATGATGGTGGTGTTCTTATATGAGAAATAGTAATAATTTTTTAAATAAAATTATTATGAAAAAAATTATAAAATTATTTATGAAAAATGAAAAATCTTCAAAGCTAACATTTTTTTCACTCTTTTAATGTTTATTTTTCTCCTTTAAAAAAAAAAAAAAAAAATCAAACAAACAAACAATTGACTTTTTGGTGAATATTAATTAAAAAAAAGTAGATATTCCATTCATTAATGTCAACATAAAAAGCATATTTTTTAATAATAAAAATAAAAATAAAAATAAAAATAAATTGTTTATACAAATTATCCAAATTTCAACAATTGATACACACATTTACAAACCAGCAAGCATATTTGCAAATTATAACAAATAGAGCAAGTTGCAGACACAACTTAATAGAATTAAAGGTGATAAATTGCTGAGACTCGCAACAATTGAGGCAAAATACACAATAGGACTATTCAGCTACAATACACTGGAAAGTACCATTGCATTAGAGAACAATAAGAATTGGAGGAGGAATTTCCATTAAAAAATGCAGATTAAAGCTGTGAACCAACAAGCAACTTCCTCCCAACAAAAAGCTATTGCAACAACTTCATCCTCACTTATTCCTTCATTGTCTTTGGAATTAATGAGCTCATTAACATTGGTTGTCAAGCATCCTGATCATCCTCTCAAGCCAAAACCCAATTGTCAATAGATTTATTCAAAGAATTGTGTACGCAAATATATATATTTCAATAACCTTGAGCTAACAGATCTTTGGATAATATAAATTTAACAAAAGAATTTTAACCAAAATATATCAGTCAGATGTTTGTTTGGGCTGTAAATAAGATTTGAGATTTTAATTGTTTCTTTAGATATTTTAGCAATTTCGTTAAGAAAATCAGCAAGATACAGAATTTTGACAGCAGAGAAACAACATCATCACATTCGGAACAACAAAGCCTACAAACTCAATCTAGAGAACTAAGCCATATCCGCTTTACGAATCACATACTTGAAACAACAAAGCCTACAAACCCAGTCTAGACAACTAAGCAATTTATATAAGCTTTAAAACGCATCAAATAGCTAAGAGTCTGTAACAAACCAAAAAATCATTGAGCAACAAAGTCAACAAACTCAATCTATACATCTGAAATAGAACTAAGTGCCACAACGTTGAATCAACAACTGAGAAATAAACACAAAGCACATAATCATTGATGCGCGCACGCAAGCGTGTGTGTCTCAAATGAACATATATGAGTGGCAGTTCCAACTAATTTCAAAATAAGCTTATTCAAGTGGTGCATACCCTTTAAGCTAATTTATGAGTGGCAGATATCAGTGTCAAAATACATTGGAGCAAATTAAGGTGCACATGGTGAAAATAATTATCTAATTTTGACCCCATGACATAATAACAGAATAAATGATCACTTGAACCAATTTAAGTAGTAACAGTTTACCAAACATAATGATGAAGCAATCACAAGAGTATCACCACAGTACAAAAGTAGTAATATATAGTTAAAAAAATCAGTTGTAAGGACACGGTGACAAAATGGAGGATCTCTTGAACAACTCAAATTAGACTTGTTAAGATGCTCATTGAGGCTCATTAATTAACTACATGAACAATCTTGAAGTTAAGTTGAAGCTTGATTAATTAATGAACCAAACTTGAACAAAGCAAAGCTTGGCTCAATACGTTCCTAAACATCAAAGATAATACCCTACATGGCTAATATGTCCAACTTCAAAGAAATTTGTATTCAAAAAATGAATTTATATCATGTTTTGAAAATTATTGCTGTTGTACATAAATTAATCGGAAAATATTTTATATAGAGTTTGTTGGCTATTTTACACTAAGAAAGGTAAAAAGCATAGGTTTCTTAAAGTGTACTACCATTAGGTACAAATACATAGTGCCTGTTAGCTATTAGCTTTCCTACACCTTAGGCACTCACCTCCACCCATTCTTATAGGAGAAATGTCAATTGACCTATTAATGGAATGAACTTGATTCTTCTAGGATCCTAGGAATCTATATGGGGCTTGTCAACTGACATTTGCAGGGATATTTTTAGTTGCTGTTTTGGTAATTGTCATGGGTTTGAGAAATTTTGTACAAGGGATTAATACATTTTTTTTTGATAAGTAAGAGAGAATTATATTCAAGAGGCTACCTTATGCAAACAACATAAGGCAGAACAAATAGTACAGAGAAAGAAACAAACAAGAAAAACAACAAAACAAACAACAATCAACAAAAACTAAGTACAAAGAAGGGAATTAAGGAACATAGGGAGAGAATCACTAGAGGTGAGTCCCCAGGCCCTAGACCAATCAAAAAGGGAGCCAGTAAAAAAAGCGAGCAGCTGGTCATCGGATTTGTCCAAGTCCTCAAAAGTGCGCCAGTTTCGTTCCCTCCAAATACACCACATTAGGCACGGAGGAACTAAATTCCAAATACTAGAAGAGTGCTTTCCCAGCCAGTTCCTCCAACCAAAAAGCGTATCTGCAACCGAGCTTGGCAAAACCCAATTGATCCCAAAAGATCTGAAAACCCAGCTCCACAGCTGATAAGCTTTGTCGCAATGGAGTAGTAAATGATTTACCGTCTCCCCACTACAACGACACATAATGCACCAGTCAACAAAATCAAAGCCTCTACCCTGCAGATTATCCCCAGTAAGAATCTTCTCCCAAGCAGCACTCCAAACAAAGAAAGAAACGCGCGGAGGAGCCTTAACCTTCCAAACTCCTTTCCAAGGAAAGATTATAGGTGAGGGACAACGAAGCTTATTATAGAAA
Source organism: Quercus ilex subsp. ballota (assembly GCA_032727855.1). Classification (NCBI taxonomy): domain Eukaryota; kingdom Viridiplantae; phylum Streptophyta; class Magnoliopsida; order Fagales; family Fagaceae; genus Quercus; species Quercus ilex. The sequence continues at coordinate 27,928,423 of CM064917.1, forward strand.
GAGCGAGTGTTAAAATTCCCCTTCTTTGACAACTTCCACCTCATACGGTCTCCGTGCTCAGATTGAGGTAATTTTGAGCCTAAGGTACGGAGGAAATCCTCCACCTCTCCCGACTCCCAATCATTTGGTTCCCTGAGTAAACGAACATTCCAGCTTCTCTGAGCCCCAGTCCCCAACCTTTCAAGAGACGAGGCCACAGATGCCTCTCTATTATAAGCAATCCCATACACCATCGGGAAGGATAGATGGAGTGGTAACTCCCCACACCACCGATCCGTCCAGAATTTCACTCTATCTCCCATCCCTACCTCAAAGTGAATGCATTTACAAAACACCTTCCAGCCTTTTCGGATGCTTCTCCATAAACCACACCCGTGGACACCCCTGCCCAACTTGGAAGACCAACCCCCCCACTCTTCCCCAAACTTCAAAGCTACAACCCTCCTCCAAAGACGAGTCTCCTCCACCCCAAACCGCCATAACCATTTTCCTAATAAGGCTTTATTGAAAGTCGTAATTTTCCTTACTCCCAATCCCCCATTCGCCTTTGGAGCACACACCTTATCCCATCCCACCAAATGAGCCTTCGAATCCCCCCACAAGAAGTCTCTTTGCATCTTCTCAATCTTCTTAGCCACATGAGAAGGGATGGTAAAAAGAGATAAATAATAAGTAGGGAGGCTAGCTAACGTACTCTTAAGCAACGTCAGTCTTCCACCTTTAGACAAGTACAGCTTCTTCCACCCAGCCAACTTTCGCTTAATTTTTTCCAAGATAGGATTCCAAATAGAGGGGGACTTGTGGGAAGCCCCCAACGGCATACCAAGATATGTCATAGGCAAAGCCCCAATCCTACAGCCCAGAATCTCTGCCAAAGCATGCAAATTATTAACCTCCCCTACTGGAACCATCTCGCTCTTCGAGACATTAACCTTCAAACCTGTCACAGCCTGAAAACAAAGGAGAAGCATTCGAATATGCAGGATCTGCTCCACTTCAGCATCACAAAACAGAATAGTATCATCCGCAAACAAAAGATGCGAGATACATTCCCCTTCCCCCCGTCTACCTTCAGCCTTAAAACCCCTGATCAAGCCTGCTCCTTCAACTCTTTTCAACATCCTGCTTAAAACCTCCATTATAACCAAGAACAACATAGGGGATAACGGGTCCCCTTGTCTCAGACCCCTCGTGCTCTTAAAAAAGTCAGCTGGAGTCCCATTAACCAATATAGAGAACTGGACAGTTGAAATGCAAGTACGAATCCATCTACACCACTTCTCCCCAAAGCCCATTCTCTTCAAAAGATCAAGAAGAGCCTCCCAATTCACGTGATCATAGGCTTTCTCAATGTCAAGCTTACAAATAACCCCCGGATTCTTGCTCTTCACACGACTATCAAGACACTCATTGGCAATAAGGACTGAGTCAAGAATCTGTCTACCTCCCACAAAACTGTTCTGAGACTCAGAGATAAGTTGGTCTAAAACCAGCTTCAAACGATTTGCCAAAACCTTAGACAAGATCTTGTATAAGCTCCCCACCAAGCTGATAGGCCTGAAATCTCGAATATCGGAAGCATCATTCTTCTTAGGAATTAATGCTATGAAAGTAGCGTTCAAAGATTTCTCAAACTTACTGTGAAGATAGAACTCCTCAAAAACTGCTAGAATATCTCTTTCCACCACTCTCCAACATTGGTGAAAAAAGGCCATAGAGAAACCGTCTGGACCTGGAGCTTTATCTCCAGCCAACTCGTTGACAGCTAGAAAAATCTCCTCCTTCTCAAACCTCCTTTCAAGCCAGCCCCTCTCTGACTCGTTTATCTGATCAAACTCCAAGCCTTCCGCAAAAGGCCTCCACTCCTCAGTCTCGTGATACAACTTTTTGTAAAATTGAACCACCTGAGCCGCCACCTCGGACTCCTCCTCAAAAATCACCCCATTCACCTCCAAAATACTTATATGATTAAACCTTCTATGAGAATTAGCCACCTTATGGAAGAATTTGGTGTTATTGTCACCTTCCTTGATCCATAACATTCTTGATTTCTGTCTCCAAGAGATTTCTTCCAACGAGAGAAGTTTCTCTATTTCAGATCTCACCACAACTCTCTCACAAGACTCTGCAGCAGAGAGGCCAAACTCCCCTTCCTTGGCATCTAGCACTTTCAACGCCTCAAGAAGTTGAGACTTTTTGCACCCAACATGACCAAACTCCGAGTGATTCCACTGAATGATATCTTCCTTCAGAGCCTTCAATTTTTTGGCAAACACGAAACTGGGAGTACCAGAGAAAGAATGCCGATTCCACCAAAAATGAACTCTATCAGTGAACCCGTCCGTCTTTAACCACATATTCTCAAACCTAAACGGACTTTTCCCCCTCGCCATTCCCCCTACCTCCACTAGAATAGGGAAATGGTCTGAAACAGGGCGAGGTAATCTCCGTTGGACCACACTCGGATATTGCTCCTCCCAATCATGAGACACCAAAACTCTATCTATTCTTGACATCGAAGGCTGTTCTGAGCCGCTAGACCAGGTATAACTCCCTCCCTTCAGAGGCAAATCAATCAAATTAAGGTCCTCGATAAACTCTGAAAAAAGTTCCATAGCCGGGGTGAGACGGGAATTACCCGAACGTTCACTCGGAAAACGGACAATATTAAAGTCCCCAATACAGCACCATGGGACGTTCCAATATTGCTGAACACCAACCAACTCGTCCCACATTAGCCCCCTCGCATTGTTGTCAGTTGGACCATAAACCCCAGAGCACGCCCAGCTAAAGCCATCCCCCACCCCTTTCCACCGGACAGACACAGAAAAAGAACCCACCATGAACTCCAACCTCTCTAAAACCCTCCTATCCCACATCATCAAAACTCCGCCCGCCGTCTGGACAGCATCTAAAGCCACCCAATCCACATAAGGACAGCTCCACAAGCTGCCAATCATGCGTCTGTCCAAGCCAGAAAGCTTAGTCTCCTGAAGACAGATTACATCACACCTCCATTCCCGCAATAAATTTTTCACAATCAAACGTTTCCGACAATCATTCAGACCCCTAACATTCCAAGAAAGAATTTTTAAATTCATAATGACAAGAAAAACCCAACTGTAGTATTAACTCAACCACCAGCACTCTACCTACCATCATAGTTAACCGAAGAATGCAAATTCCTCAGCTCTCTCTTCCCTTTATCCCTTTTAATGACAGCTTTTCTAGGAGCTGTATCTTTCCTGTTCAACACTTTGGCATCCTCTGTCTCCCTCTCAATCTTTTGTAACAAAGCAATGCATAACTTCTCATGGCGACTAAGAGGCAGCCCCACCAGTTTACTAAATCCAGGGAGTCTATTCTTCACCCAACTGGAAATATCCACCGTATTCAAACACTCCAATGCCTCATTGCCACAAATCAAATCAGCTGACAGAGGCAACCCAGCAGGGGAGATAGACATTAGAGGTAAGCTTTCCTCTCCACCCAAACCCAAATCCGAATGATTCAATTCTCCCACCACCATAGTACTCACCCCAGGGACATCACACTCTGCCTTCCTGGGTAACAACGCTACGCTGGGCTGAACAAAATCCAAGGCCTCTATCAGTTTGAGGTTGGCACTGCTGTCCCAGCCCCCTTCAACCCCGTAATTAACATCCATAGCCACAAGCCCAGCCCTCGACAAGCACCAAAAGAAACCAGAAAGGAAAAGCTCAATCGATGACCGCGAAAACACCGAATCGGACTTACCCGGTGTCAACGTGGGCTCATCGGAGCTGTTTCCGGAGAAGGAGGTGCCGTTGTCCCCCATCGGAGGCTTGTCGCACCGGTCCGACGCACCAGAATCTGTATCGGAGCGCTGGTGAAGAGGCTTGGGATTCGCCTCTGTCATCGGAGCCTAGGCTGAGTTCTCTTCACCTGTCAGAGAACTCTCGCCGGCGAAGGAGGCGCCGTCGTCCCCCATCGGAGGCTTGTCGCACCGGTCCGACGCACCAGAATCTGTATCGGAGCGCTGGAGAAGAGGCTTGGGATTCGCCTCTGTCATCGGAGCCTGGGCTGAGTTCTCTTCACCACTCAGAGAACTCTCGCCCACTTCAAAGACACTTGGGCCCGAGAAAACTGGTAGAAAAGGGCTCTTAAGTGTATCAGATATGATTGGGCTTTTGTCTAGGCCCAACCCAGGTTTAACTCCAGCCTTATAATAGACTCCAGCCTTATTATTTCCTCGTGCAACCCAGTTTAGAGCCCTTGGTGCTTCTGAAATGCAATCCCTGTCCATTGCCCGAGACTCCCCTCTGCACTTCGTATCTCCCCCTTTCCTTCTGTCCCAGAAGACTCGCCTGCTCCCTGTCACATCAACCTCCACTAAAAGGCTTCTTCCTGACCAGTAAGATCTCCTAACAACACTCTTCTTCCCTTTTATATAATCTTTTGAATTCAAACTGAAGAGTGGGTAGCATAGCCTAGAGTCTACCTGATTTTTTGCCCCTACCTCTGTCTCCTCATTAATGCACAGCTCCTTCCTGTCCCCTCCCACCACCTCCATCTTATCTGCCTTGCCCACCGGAAGTACCTTCACTTTGGCACCTTTATGTCTCAGGTTCACCCCCTTCTTCTCCTCTCTTAACTGTGCCTTCTTCCCCTTATCTGAGTAACCTAGCTGCTTGAGTTGCTTTCTATCCTCTATTCCTCCATGAAAGCCTTGAACAACTTCAGCAAAAGTTCTAGGATTTTGAGTCTCCAAGTTAAACCTCTGCACCTGAGGAATAAACTTTGGGAGACCATAACCACCCACCGCATAATGGGAGGGGAACAACAACTTTCTCAGCTCAAGACCAAAGGCCCTCCAACCACTTCTCTCTTTGCCTTCAGGAATTATGATCGACCTCCTAGACCCACCAGCTTTGAGCTCAGTCAAAAACAAGAACTGACCAGAGGAATTGAAGCTGCTTTGAAGAGTAAATGCAATGTCACCTTCTCTGAAAATAAAAAACTGTTTGGAGCTCTTCCCAACCACAAGTTCTTCAATACTATTCATCAACCAAAGTGCTGCAGTCTTGCCTAAGAAGACTGATCTCATAAAGAATTTGCCCCTCTCAAAAATCCGCAGCAAGAAAAAACGACCCCCTTCCTCTAATACTAATTGAAAGAATTTTGACTCAATAAAGAAACTGCGAACTCCCCCCATTTCAATTAGAAACTCAATCAAATAAAATTTATTTGGTAAAAAATCCAAGAGAGGTTACTTGTATTATACGTAATTGTTAGCTGCTTGCTTTAATTTATATTCTTATCTTTCATCCAGGTTTAACTAATCTGGAGAATTTGAATCTGTCATTTACCTTAGTAAATGACAATAGTTTACAAGGGATTAATACATGCAAAACAAGAATTCTTAGTTGAACAATTAAAAGCAAGCAAGAGTCACTGTTTTATGCTATGAAACTTGCAATAGCTCCATTAAAAGCAAGCAAGACCTGTAATCCACTTTTCCAAAAAAAAAAAAAATCAAAGCACAACTACAAGTATTTGCTCCCACTTAAAAATGAAAAATACATTTCTATTCATTCTTCAAAGCATACAAAAGCAGTAAAACTATTTCTTGATTAAACACAACAGCTAAATAAAATCCCTCCATGGGCTCTGGCCCATAAACACATTTAGCATTGGTTAAGTCCTAGCAAATCTCAATTTTACCACCACTTACATGCCCTAACTTTCATAACATCATGTGCCCCATGACAGAATTTTCCTAATCCAGCAATAAGTCATTTTCAAACATCTTTAGTTTGTTAAAAGATTGAGAAAACACTTCAGATTTTAATCAAAAGCAATGAAAAATGCTTGGGATAAATACTTAGAACAATGAATACTAACGAAACACTTAAATGCAGAAGCAAACTACTGCTGATTGTCTCAGTGATAAAAATCTAAACTCCACTTAGGATATATATATTGAACATCAGTATACACAAACTGAAGCTGCCTTAGCAGATTAATCATTTGGCTTGCAGTTTGTTCTGTTGCTAGATCCTTACCAGCACATAGAACCTAAGAAACAATCACTCATCTTATCCTGTGACAGTTAGATTTTATCCCACACAAAAGAAGTAAGAAAAGACCAAGAAAGAAGCAGGCCTAAAGTCAGAAAGAGGCTACCAAGCAGAGGATTAGAGTGTCAAAGAACATGACAGTTACATTTCATGCCATACAACAGAAATAGTTAAACTTTAAAAAGAAAGGCAATAAGTATTATTGGATTCTAATTATTATTTATTTAAATTTTAAAATTGATATGTTTGTGTATAGGGATCTGATTGTATTAGAGTTCTAATGTCAAAATGGTTGCAATAATAGACACATATAACTTGATTACCTTTTCTTAAATGTCGAAGTCAGAGCCTTGATAAAAAAAAAAAAAAATGAACGTACACATTGATATCAGTACCAAAAAAAAAAAAAAAAATTACGGTAACTCAAAGGCTTGATGGGCTAGCTAATGTTTCTTTTAAGCATTTTATCAAACAGTTAAATTGCAAAGCTTTGCATTTGTGTATCAAGTGTAAAGAGTGAACATTGGAAGGATTTACTAAATCTTAAAATATATATATATATATATATATATATATATATATAACAATAAAAATCTAATTAATTGGGCAGCATTCTTAATAATAAAACAATAAGAATCAACCTCATAACAACTCAAAGAAAAAAAAATCAAATAAAGAGAAAGACTGAAACAATGCAAAGTCCTAAAAAGATCCCAAAATTCCTGAATCCAAATGAACTTTGATATCAATATTATTAAAGCCTCTAATCAGTCCCAGCTTTCTTTGCCCGATAAATTCTTATCAAACCCAAGTACCCAAAAAAGAAAAGTATAAAAAGTAATTTCATAACAATGTCTAATGACATAAACAGTGCCTCAAAATTACAAACACACTTTCAATCCTACCTTTTTGCTCAAAACTTATCTCAAAAAACTCAATCCCAAAATATTACAAGTACTTAAATAAACAGTTCCACGCCAATATATATACCATTCCAATATTCCAATACATTTCACCATCAGAATTATCCAAAGATTCAAAAAGTAAAACTAAAATTTGAATTAACGCATAGTATGATACATAAATGAAACCCTAGGAGAGAGAAATTTGAAAGCTAAAAGCCTAAAACAGAGAGAGAGAGAGAGAGAGAGAGTTGAGAACCTGTTTGCATCGTTGCAAGGGGGTCACGGTCTTCGTCATCATCAATGAGTGCAGTGCTTGACGGCAAGATCAGATGTGAAGTCCTCACTGGGTCAGGTGGGGTGGAGTGCTGGATGGTTGAGAGCAGAGAGGTGAAGGCAACATAGAAGAGAATAGGGATTGGGGATGTTGATGCAACATTATGCCCACTGAAAAACAAGAATAGTCATCACCTGTGGAAGGGTTCTAGGCTTCTTGGAGTTTAAACATGTCCCCAGATGCCAATTCCAAAACATGAGATAGCAGAAGGAACTAGGAAGGATGAAGCAAATCAACCTTCAAACTTACGAAATCAATAGCCATCATCACCTGTTGCCCTGTCTCAATTGTTGCCACATACAATTGTACTTTGTTTCCACTGAAAGGCTGAAAAAGGGATTTCAAATGCTCAAGTACTTTGTTCCCATTTATAATCCTCCACTGCCACAGCCTCAATAAAATAAAATTTTCTTTGTGGACTGCTTACACGAGCAGGCATTGTATGTCTCAATTTTAGGTGATGACTGAAATTCATAATGCAATTTCAGTTTCCTTTGAAAAGCAAATGAGATGTGCATCCTATAAAGCCACATTGTCAATCATGAGTCAGCTTCTACAACAATAGGAGCCCTTCACATTAGGAAATGTTTTCAATATTTGACAAGAGGATGTGAGTGCAATGTCACTATTCATCAGCCAATTTAAATGCCACTAGGCTTCACAGCTTGAACTGACGTGGAAGACGGCCACATCTACTCTGCAATCTCAAAATCTCTTTTGCAAAACCTTGATTACCAGTTAGCAAAAGCCCATTCAAAACCCGATTGAGAGTGAACTTTCGAGGCAAAAATCCTCTCTCAACCATCTCAATCAACAGCTTCCCAGCCACCAACAAATCATCCGATTTCTTCCTCACAAACATCGCACTTATCAAAACATTATACGTATCCAAATTGGGCAAGCAAACCCCACTACCCATCTTTTCAAACACGTCCAAACCCTTTTCTATCTCTCCAGTATCACAAAAATAACGGATCACAATGTTATATGTCTGAACATTCGGCTCACACTCATCATCCTTCATTCTTCCCATAAACTCCAATGCCCTATCCATTTCACCTGCGTGACACAATCCTCTAACCAACACATTATAAGTCGTCGAATTAGGCACATACCCCTTCCCCACCATCTCTTCAAAAACCAAAACCGCATTTTCCACACTATCCTTCTTACACAAAACCTGAATCAAAGCATTATACGTCACAACCGAAGGAAGCACCCCTTCCTTAATCATCTCATCAAAAACCTTTCTAGCTCTCTTAATCTCACCCGCACAACCAAACCCATGAACCAAGGTAGTATAAGTAACAACATCAATCCCACATTTCCTCTTCTTCATTTGCAAAAAGAATTCCCAAGCTTCCTTAATCTGACCAGCTCTAAAATACCCTTTAAGCATTATATTATACGTCGTTAAGCTCGGATTCAATCCCTTCTCAACCATTTCCTTCAACACCTCCAACGCCTTAGGCGTCCGCTTAATCAAACAAAACCCATTTGCAATTATATTATAGCTAACACAATCAGCCTTAAACCTACCCTTTAACATCTTAAACAAGTTATGAGCCATTTCAACGCGTTTCGATTTGCACAAAATGTCAAGAATAGTGTTGAACGAATTCAAGTCCTGAAAACAACCGTGTTCGTGCATTGACATGAAGAGTTTGAAGGCTCTATCGGGTTTACCTGCGGCGGCGAACCTTTCGGCGATAATGGCGAAGGTTTTCGGGCTTGGGCCGAGGCGGCGAGAGCGCATTCGGGCCACAAGGCCCCACACCGCCTTGTAGTCGCGCATACGGGCCGCGATGTCGATGGCGTGGTCGAATGAGGCGGCGGAGTGAGTGAAATTGGCGTGGTGGTGGCGGTCTAGGGTTTTGAAGAAGTGGAGGGCTTTGGGTCCGTGGTTCCAGAGGAGCTTGAGGGTTTTGTTGACTAGGTCTTGGGTCCATTGGATTTGAGGGTCTTGGAGGGTTTGGGTTAGGGTTTTTGGGTCGGAGCTGAGGATTAGTTTAGCTAAGGTCGCGGCGTCTTGTGGCGGAGGCGGTGGTGGTGGTGCGGTGGTGAGACAGTGGCGTGGAAGTAAATATGGAAGTTTTGTAGGGCGGGTTTTGAGATGGGAGAGTGGTAAAGGAGCTCTTTGAAGCTGAGTGAACATTTTCGATTTTCTCAGTCTTCAACCCACAGAGTTTTTCTTAACCGTTATTTTCTAATTGGGCTCCAACTAGTTTTGGGCCTTTTTCACTCTCGGTAAGATGGCTGTAAGTGGGCCGAGCCGACTCACACTCAAGTATTAGAAGCTTAGGTATAACTTATTATCAAATAAGATTAAAGGTTCACGAACTAACTTAGCTCTAGTACACAAAACGCATTGAAATGTTGGCACATATAAAATATTTGTCTCGTCAATTTTCCAGTGGATCTAATGCTCGTGTGTACTGGAGCCAATCTTTACCCATATGTTCAAATTTTGTTCATTTTCTTTTAAATAAACTTGTGCTTGTTCACAATCTACTTGATTTATTTATTGTATGCTAAAAATAAAACATTTAATTCATTTTTTTTTCCATATATGTTAAAACCCTGATAAAATTTTGTATCTGTTCATAAACAAATGAATAATCTACAAATTCATAACAATTTAATATCATACAAACCTATTTACAAATTTATATGATTCAATCAAAAGTCTATATAAATATATTTTTATACATGTATGTATATATAAATATAACATTATATATAATTGAATCAGCCTCACGTTTGTTAATTTGTTCACAAATGCATTATAATGTCAAGGTTGACTCGTTTAATAGCAAGCATAAACTTGTGTTGGAAATAAAGGAGAGATAATACCTGAATTTTCCTTGGAAATTACACAATTTGATATTACCAAAAAAAAGAGGTGGCAGAGATGAGGCGTGGACCAAGTCACTGTCTTGAGACAAATCGTGCCGTCTACGGTATATCCGATGTAGTTAGACAAATAGTTTCTGCACGTTGCCCCCAGGATACAACAGCCCAGCCACCTTTTGCTGATTATCCTTACGAGCCTACACTGCTCGTAGGATATAAGCTCTCTATAGTACTTTCTTTTTCCCAGAAAATTTTGTAAAAGATAGAATATTTTTTGTGAGTAGTAAGAAACAATAGATGGTATGTGTTTAGGACAATAAAAAATTGCTTTTTGAAAAGTCTACAGCTTTCTAATTCAAAAATAAAATTGTGTGTATAAAACTTTTATTTCTTTCCTTATATATAAAGCTAGACACGTTGCTTGTCCTTAGCCAAAAAATCAAGAGGATTTGATATCAATTAAATAGTCATAAAGTAATGAGATAAATATATATAATCAATGGCTTTCAATCTGTACGTTGGAAACAAAGAAAAAGTCATAAAGCTTTGAAAATTAATGCCCCAAAATTACGTTGTTGTACATTATTATAATATCATTTTGAAAGTTTCTAAATATATATATTACAATAAATTGCTAGCTATTTGACCACTTTTCATTAAACCAAATAGTAAATATTTGTATATATATATGGTAACTTATTATAACATAAAATAATTCAGCAATAGATGTACATTTAAGTGTTGAAATATCTTCCATATATGACGTTATTATGTCATATTTAAATAAGAACGTTTGAATACAAAACGTTTAGAATGGAAAGTGTATATTTGTAATAGCCAAATATGCTGGCAATTATGGCATTAATATCACGTTAATATTTATAAATTTCCTGATTAAAACCATTGACAAAAACTATTCAAATTTTGAATTATATTTGAATTTCAAAATTTAGCAATCAACGTATCTGACATTAAGGGATAATTGATACACATAAATGAGTATTAAATAAATATAATATTTTTTATAAAAATATCCAACAATCCCTCACTTATTTTTATAGAAAATAAACAGGTAAATATATATATAAGAAAATTTTCTGGGTTAAGTAGAACATTATGCATAATGGGAGTGCCAATGGCTTGAACCCTCATTTAGTGTTTCAGCAACATTGTTCCAAAGTTAATAGTGATCTAAGTCTTGAACTATAACTTTTTCTATGGATAAAAAACATTACATCACACACATAATATTCCAGTACTCTACTACGAGCTTTTAAGCCAGCACATTACGGCCTTGTGCTTTATCCCAGCATCCATGAGCTATTTAGAGAACTAGCCCCATTCTCAAAGGAAGCGGCCTCACTTCCATGCTCACTTAGGTGTGGCTATCAAGGATGTTCTTGTAACTCTAACATCCCACTCATAAGAGCTATAGTCCACATTAAGAGTTTTTATAAAAACTCATCCTACATAACGTTACAAGATACATGCACGCGCACCATAGGGAGGGACATGAGTATTATTACTCATACATATATTTAGTGCATGTTAATCAAACTACTCTATGATTAGTTTTTCCCTTTGAACCTAGTTCTTGGGATCTCCAGTCCCTAGGTAGGGTATCCTCATAGATAGTTTATTCTTCTTTGGGCTTAAGTCCCATCCCCCTCGATGCTATCCAGATCTTTTCTCTAGCTAGAGCTTTAGTTAATGGATCCGTAATATTATCATTTGTACTAATATAATCAACATTTATGGTACCATTGTTTATGTACGATCTCACAGTACTGTGTTTTCTTCTAATAGATCTGGATTTACCATTATAGTATTTATTGCGCACTCTACCAATAGTAGCAGTACTATCACAATGAATTAAGACGGGTGAAATAGGTTTCTCCCACATGGGAATTTCAGATAATAAATCTCGTAACCAACCCGCTTCTTCACTAGCTGAAGATAAGGCAATTAATTCTGCCTCCATGGTGGATTTAGCAATAATCTGTTGTTTTTTAGATTTCCAACTTATTGCTCCACCACCTATTGTAAATACATAGCCAGTGGTAGACAAAGAATCACCTGATAAGGTGTTCCAACTAGCATCACTATATCCTTCAAGAACAGCAGGATATCTTTGATATAGCAAACCATAGTGCGCAGTTCTTTTTAAATATCTCATTAATTGAGTCATGGCATTCCAATGCTCAAAATTAAGTTTGCTAGTAAATCTTGCTAAAACTCCTACGGCATAAGCAATATCAGGTCTAGTACAATCAGTAGCATATCTAAGACTACCAATAATACTAGCATATTCCTTTTGATTGTAAATATCATTTTCATCTTTAGTAGGAAAAAGATGCACACTAGAGTCAAAAGGAATACTTGCAGGCTTACAATCAAAGTAATTATATTTTTTCAAAATTTTTTCTATATAATGAGATTGATCTACAAATATGCCATTTGAAGTTCTAGAGATTTTCATGCCAAGAATCACATTAGCTTCTCCTAAATCTTTCATATCAAAGTTATTTTTAAGAATCATTTTGGCAGCATTTATAATATCCATATTAGGACCAAAAATTAGAAGATCATCAACATATAAACAAATTATAACATGAGCATCATCAAATGTTTTATAATATATACATTTGTCACTTTCATTTGTTTTAAAACCATTAGAAAGCAAACATTGATCAAATTTTTCATGCCACTGTCTAGGTGCTTGTTTTAGACCATATAAAGATTTTAATAATTTACATACCTTGTGCTCATTACCTGGCATTGTAAAACCTTCTGGTTGGTCCATGTAGATTTCTTCTTCTAAATCTCCATTTAGAAATGCCGTCTTTACATCCATTTGATGTATCATCAAATTATGAATAGCTGCTATAGCAATCAATAATCTAATAGATGTAACTTTAGTAACAGGAGAAAAAGTATCGAAAAAATCAATATCTTCTTTTTGTTTAAAACCTTTAGCTACAAGCCTTGCTTTGAATTTTTCAATAGATCCATCAGGTTTTAATTTTCTCCTAAGTACCCATTTACATCCAATTGTTTTACAACCTGGAGGTAAATCTACAAGTTTCCAAGTATTATTAGATAGAATAGAATCCATCTCATCATTGATGGCTTCTTTCCAAAAACCTGAATCAGGAGAAGATAAAGCTTCTTCTAAAGAAGTAGGGTCACCTTGTAAATTATACACATAATATTCAGGACCAAAATCCTTTTCAATTCTAGGTCTTTTACTCCTCCTAGGTTCAATCTCATATTCATTAACATCTTTTGACTTAGATGTTGAACATTCAAATTTCTCTTGTTGTTCAAAACCCCCACTATTTTTATATTTAAATGGAAATTTATTTTCATGAAAAATTGCATCTCTAGATTCAATTATTGTATTATTATCAATATCATAAAATCTATAAGTTGTGCTATATAAAGAATAACCCAAAAATACACATGTAGAAGCCTTTACCCCAAGTTTAGGTCTTTTGGGATCAGGTAGCCTCACATATGCTAAGCAACCCCAAACTTTAAAAAAATTCAGATTTGGTTTATATTTTTTCCATAATTCAAAAGGAGTTAAAAAAGTCTTTTTATGAGGTACTCTATTCAAAACAAAATTTGCAGTTAAAACAGCTTCACCCCAAAAATATTTAGGAGCCCCAGAACTAACAAGCATAGCATTAGTTAAATTTATAAGAGTCCTATTTTTACGTTCAGCTACTCCATTAGAAGATGGAGAATAAGGGGCAGTAGTCTCATGAACAACACCAAGAGATTGAATATAATTATTAAGACCAAGAGTATCATATTCTTTTCCTCTATCAGTTCTAAACCTTTTAACCTTTTTATCAAAAGTATTCTCAACTTCTTTTAAGAAAATTGATAATTTTTCAAAAGCATCACTTTTATTTTTCATAAGATAGACATATGAATATTTTGAAAAATCATCTATAAAGGTTATAAAATACCGATTACCTCCACGTGTCAAATGTCCTTCAAATTCACAAATATCACTATGGATAAGTTCTAGTAATTCAGTATTTCTTTCAACTGATTTATGAGGCTTTTGAGTAATTTTAGTCATGCTACAAATTTCACATTTTTCAAGTTCATTTTAAAGTTTAGGAATTAAACCTAAACCACTCATATTTTTCATATATTTATTATTAATATGACATAATCTACCATGCCAAACATTCACACAAGAAACAATATAAGCAAAACTTGAATTTTCATTCATCTCAACATTAAGTTTAAACATGTCATCACAAGCATAGCCTTTGCCAACAAACATGCCCTTTTTAGAGAGTACATATTGATCAGCCTCAAAAACTTGTTTGAAACCAGCCTTATTCAACAAAAAACTAGAAACTAGATTCTTTCTAATGTTAGGAACATGAAAGACATCTTTAAGAGTGACTTCCCTCCCAGAAGTAAATTTGAGAAGCACCTCTCCAATACCCACAACTTCAATGGTATGAGAATCACCAAGCATAATTTTCTTTTTCTCATCCAAGATGGTATAGGTCTTGAACCAATTTTTATCATTACAAACATGTCTGGTTGCCCCAGAATCAATCCACCACCCTCCTAAGCCTTCGAGAACATTAATCTCGGTAATCATAGCCACAAGAGGCTCTTCAATGACATTGGCTTGAGCCATAGGCCCATGTTTTCGAAAACGACAATTTCTAGCCGAATGTCCAGGCTTTCCACATACAAAACATGCATAATTGCTATTATTAGTGTGGTTGCCATTATTTGGAGCATGCTTAGGATGGTGTGCTTGGTTCTTTCTTTGATTAGAGTGGGTCTTATGTTGAGGCTGATTTCCATTTGGCCTACGTTTGAAGTTTCTTTTCTTAGGCCTTACATAGTCATTATTTTTTGCATTGGCTTTTGACATGTTTTCATTTGAAGAGATGAAATTTACCTTAGGACCATTTGCTCCATGGAATTCAACAGCTTTGTCTTGGTTCCTTGACTCTTCCTCCACTCTCAAACGGGTGATAAGAGATTCAATGGAGAGTTCCTTTTGCTTGTGTCTCAGAACTTTGGCAAACTCCTTCCAAGACTCAGGCAGCTTGTCAATGATGGCTGAAACTTGCATTTGTTCATCTACTCGAATGCCTTCAGATCGAACATCTTGTGAAATCATTTGGAGTTCATAGGATTGTTCCACCACGGACTTGCCTTCAACCATCTGAAACCTGAAAAATCGGCTACATGCATATTTCTTGGATCCAGCTTCCTCTGTATCATATTTTTGATTCAATGCCTTCCATATCTTTTTGGCTGATTTGTAAGCTTGATCATAATAATCATACAAATCATCAGAAAGACAATTAAGTAAATAATTTCTACAGTAAAGATGATCCTTATCCCATTTCTTAACATCTTTTTCATGTTGAGAAAGTTCTTCTTCAGTCAATTGTTCAGATTTCTTTTTCTTTGGTTTTTTCTCAGTTAACACATAAGCCACATTCAAGAGAGTAAGATAAAACAAAGTCTTTTGTCTCCATCTCTTAAAGTTAACACCACGGAAGCGGAATGGCTTATTAAGATCACCCGCTCCAGAGGAATTAGACATAACATTACCATTTTCCAAGGATGATTTTGTGTTCTCCATAACGATTTGTCTCAAATTGTTGGAAATAAAGGAGAGATAATACCTGAATTTTCCTTGGAAATTACACAATTTGATATTACCAAAAAAAAGAGGTGGCAGAGATGAGGCGTGGACCAAGTCACTGTCTTGAGACAAATCGTGCCGTCTACGGTATATCCGATGTAGTTAGACAAATAGTTTCTGCACGTTGCCCTCAGGATACAACAGCCCAGCCACCTTTTGCTGATTATCCTTACGAGCCTACACTGCTCGTAGGATATAAGCTCTCTATAGTACTTTCTTTTTCCCAGAAAATTTTGTAAAAGATAGAATATTTTTTGTGAGTAGTAAGAAACAATAGATGGTATGTGTTTAGGACAATAAAAAATTGCTTTTTGAAAAGTCTACAGCTTTCTAATTCAAAAATAAAATTGTGTGTATAAAACTTTTATTTCTTTCCTTATATATAAAGCTAGACACGTTGCTTGTCCTTAGCCAAAAAATCAAGAGGATTTGATATCAATTAAATAGTCATAAAGTAATGAGATAAATATATATAATCAATGGCTTTCAATCTGTACGTTAGAAACAAAGAAAAAGTCATAAAGCTTTGAAAATTAATGCCCCAAAATTACGTTGTTGTACATTATTATAATATCATTTTGAAAGTTTCTAAATATATATATTACAATAAATTGCTAGCTATTTGACCACTTTTCATTAAACCAAATAGTAAATATTTGTATATATATATGGTAACTTATTATAACATAAAATAATTCAGCAATAGATGTACATTTAAGTGTTGAAATATCTTCCATATATGACGTTATTATGTCATATTTAAATAAGAACGTTTGAATACAAAACGTTTAGAATGGAAAGTGTATATTTGTAATAGCCAAATATGCTGGCAATTATGGCATTAATATCACGTTAATATTTATAAATTTCCTGATTAAAACCATTGACAAAAACTATTCAAATTTTGAATTATATTTGAATTTCAAAATTTAGCAATCAACGTATCTGACATTAAGGGATAATTGATACACATAAATGAGTATTAAATAAATATAATATTTTTTATAAAAATATCCAACAACTTGGACTTTGAACTTAAATAAACATGAATAGATGGTCTTGGAAATGAAAAAAAAGTATAAATTTGTTTTAGGAGAAGCCATTTGTGTTTAAGGACTAATTTAGTTATTTTTCAATTGTCTCTTGGATGTATTTGGCATTAGTCTAAATCTCAAAATAGTTGGTTGAAATTTTTTATCCAAAAATATAATATTATATATAATTAAATTGAGTCTGGAATTCACAAATATATTATAATGTTGAGGTTGACTCCTTTTATAGTGAGCATAAAATTGGATTAATGCTTAATTAGTTTGCTAAATAAGTGAACATAACCTTAAACTTGGATTTAAGTTTTTTCATAATTAACTTGGATCAATTATAACTCTACTCGGCCCAGCCCACCACTGAAGAGTAGAGAGTGAAAGACCCACAAAACAGGTCAGGCCCTCGGCTACCATACACTTTCAAAAACCTGGGCGCGGAACACGGCGCACGTTAGAGGCAGCCACAGTTTGATTTTTTTGGAAAGGTTTTTATTTATTTGTGGTTTGTTTTTTGAATTTGAATGAATAAAAGCACAAGCAATTAAGCCTTGCAGAGAGAGAGAGAGATGAATTCAAAAGAGAGTTGTAGAAGTGAGCTACGCATTGCGATTCGTCAGCTCAGTGATCGTTGCCTTTACACTGCTTCCAAATGGTATTCATTTCTAACTCCAAACCCTAAAACCCTAAACCGCAATTTCTCTCTCCATCTATGGACTTATTATTTTTTTGAAAAGTGCTTTTGTTGCTTCTGTTCTGAAACCACTTGCTTCATATGCTTGTTTTATCATATAGATTAATGTTCTTTTGTTTGAATTCTGGTGTTTGTGTATCTAATTAGTGTTAAAGTTACTGTCTTTATTCTCCATTTGGTAACTAAGCAACTTGATCAATAGGAAAACGAATAGTCATAACGTAAAACCCTATCCAGAATCTCTAATTTAACTAACCCAAGTGCATATTTTTCTTTTCCCTTGTCAAAATTGATGAAAAAAAGGTAAAAACCTTGTTTTTTCAAAATTATATTCCTGCTTTTTAATTTTCAGAAAATGGGAAAGTGAAAATATATTGCTATTTAGCTACCCCATTTGTTTTTTTTTTTTCCTTGTTTTAATCATCAAATATTTGTTTAATTTTATATCCAATGGATTTTGATTTGTTGGGTCTATGGTAATGCAGGGCAGCAGAACAGTTGATGGGTATCGAGCAAGACCCCGGCAAACTTCACGCCTTCAAACACCAGATTCCAGTGGGGAAGCTCAAGCATTCGCAGGAGATTCCGCACGAATGAAATCACTTCAACACCCATTGCTGGTGTGTCGTACGTGTCCACTCCTGTGATGGAGGAGGATGATGCTGTGGATGGTGACTTTTACCTTCTGGCTAAATCTTACTTTGACTGCCGAGAGTACAGGAGGGCTGCTCATGTGCTACGGGACCAAACTGGGAAGAAATCTGTGTTCTTGCGTTGTTATGCTCTTTATCTGGTTTGTTGCATACTCTTCTAGCTGTATAACTTATATTGTTCGTTCTGTTTTAGATTGGATATTATATGATGGTGGGTTTTGATGCATTAGGAGTGAGACTTGTTTTCCTCATTGTGTTCTTTGTTGATTGTAGGAAATAAATCGATAAGAGATTCAATTTGGTAGGATTTAGGGAAAAAACTAGTTGGTTCAGGATGATAGTCTTTAGAATTCTTATTTTGAAGCCTTTTCTAAATCCTCCATTTTTTATTTGGGTGGCAGCATGTAAAGTTGTCGTCAATGGAGTTGAGTCGTTAATACCCAAGGTTAGTGGTTGGTGCTACAAAAAGTATCAACTATGCAATAATTGGACTTAATACCCAGAACCAAAAAGAAGCATGGTATATTGAGGTTTTGTTTAGATGAAAAATGGTGGCCGTACATGAGACTTGCTTCAATGTTTGATTTAGGTATGTTATCCCTTTTTCAGGTTTGAATTTTGGGCTAAGTGCCTACGGTTTTGCAATGGCTGCAACAAAGACTGAAAATACTTGTGCATAAATTTGATCACTAGCAGCAAGTCATGAAGGGTGCATAATTTCTCTTGCCCACCCAAATGGTAAGAAAATTAAAGAATCTCATGGTATTTGTGAGATAGTAAGGGGTTGTACAGTTCTTTATTTTCCTACTTCGATAAATTGTTGATCTGTTATGAATGGCGTTAGAGCTACTTCTATTTATTGTTCTATGTTAACATGTTAATATAAAATAGTAAAAATAACTAGAAGTAACTCTAACAAATGGCATGATACCTGTTGATTTTCAAGGATATATGGTCTATTAGATCTTTGTTTTTTCTCAGAAGTTTTATATGTATAAATACTCTTATTCTCATTGTTTCATTAAGGCTGGGGAAAAGCGGAAAGAAGAAGGGGTGATAGAACTTGAGGGACCCTTAGGTAAGAGTGATTCTGTGAACCACAAACTGGTCTCTTTGGAGCACGAGTTGTCAACACTACACAAGAATGGCTCGATTGATCCATTTGGATTGTACTTGTATGGTCTTGTTCTCAAAGAAAAAGGCAGCGAGAATGTTGCTCGTACAGTTCTTGTTGAGTCTGTGAATAGCTACCCTTGGAACTGGAATGCATGGTCAGAGCTGCAGTCTTTGTGCACTACAATTGACACCCTGAACAGCCTAAATCTCAACAACCATTGGATGAAGGACTTCTTTCTTGCCAGTGCTTACCAAGAAATTAGGATGCACAGCGAATCTTTAGCAAAATATGAATATCTACAAGGAACTTTTGGTTATAGTAATTACATCCAGGCTCAAATTGCAAAAGCCCAGTACAGTTTGAGGGAATTTCAACAAGTTGAAACAATATTTGAAGAACTTCTAAGAAATGATCCTTACCGAGTCGAAGACATGGATATGTATTCCAATGTGCTCTATGCAAATGAGTGTTCTTCTGCCCTGAGTTACCTTGCCCATAGGGTATTTATGACTGATAAATACAGGCCTGAATCTTGTTGCATTATTGGCAATTACTATAGTTTAAAGGGGCAGCATGAGAAGTCAGTTATGTATTTTAGGAGGGCACTCAAATTGAACAAAAATTATCTGTCTGCTTGGACACTTATGGGTCATGAGTATATTGAGATGAAAAATACTCCAGCTGCTGTGGATGCCTATCGACGGGCTATAGATATAAATCCATGTGATTATCGAGCATGGTATGGACTAGGACAAGCTTATGAGATGATGGGCATGCCATTCTACGCCCTACATTACTTCCGAAAATCTGTATTCTTGCAGCCAAATGATTCTCGGTTGTGGATCTCAATGGCTCATTGTTATGAAACTGATCAACTTCGCATGCTTGAGGAGGCAATTAAGTGTTACAGAAGGGCAGCAAATTGTAATGACAGGGAAGCAATTGCCCTGCACCAACTAGCAAAGTTGCAATATGAACTCGGGCGTCCTGAAGAGGCAGCATTTTACTACAAGAAGGATTTGGAGAGGATGGAAGCTGAAGAGAGGGAAGGACCAAATATGGTAGAAGCTTTGCTTTATCTTGCTACGTACTATAAGACCCAGAAGAGATTTGAGGAGGCAGAGGTGTATTGTACCCGTCTTCTAGATTTTACTGGCCCTGTGAGTTCTTAGTATTTTGTTTCCCCCCTTCTGTCAATGTTTTACATAAAACCCCATATCACTAATTTTTTGAATATGAATCACTGATTTTGCACTTTTTGTCCATGATTGCAGGAGAAGGAAACAGCAAAGAGTTTACTTCGAGGAATGAAAACAACACAATCTGGTTTCCCTTCGATGGATGTTGAGCACTTCTCTCCCTGAATTTTTTGTTTCCAAATAGATGTACATGTATGCTTCTACTCCCAGTTTCTGGCTTATGGAAATCGATGA
The DNA here is from genome assembly GCA_032727855.1 of Quercus ilex subsp. ballota. Taxonomy (NCBI): domain Eukaryota; kingdom Viridiplantae; phylum Streptophyta; class Magnoliopsida; order Fagales; family Fagaceae; genus Quercus; species Quercus ilex. The sequence goes on from CM064917.1 coordinate 27,949,215, forward strand.
CTGGTAAAAAGCTTGGGATGAGATCAGAATGCAACCATATCTTGAACACTGCTGAACAAATTGATGTATTTTCAATTGTAATCTAATTAATTATTTTCATAGTGGGATAGATGCTGCCCCAATGGAATGTTTCAGTCTGAATGTGGTGCTGCAGTTTATAGGAAACAAGTTTGAAGTTTGGAAAGTATATTTCTTCCTTATTTGGAGTTGCTGTGCACTAGAACTTGATTGTTGACTAGAAGCCCAATGTAATTCTTCTGAAGTTTAATCTGTTGTGATCATTCATCAATGTCATATAAGAAGTAAGAATGCTGTTCTTGTTTTGTGTTCTCCATTTCATGAGACATTTTGCAGCTGTAAATTATAATGAATTTCTTAATCTCATAACTTTAAGTCTCTTGCTTGCTTACTGTCTTCTTCTTTTAGGTGGGTAGGTAGATTCAGTGGTTAAGATGTTGCTTTGGAAGTCAGGATCCAAATGATGATAAATTTGTATACATTCAGTTGCATAGGGTTTGAAATTGTCATGAGCTTATCTGGACAGTAATTGTGAGAACAGGCTGGACCACTTTATGATAGCTATAATGGTGTCCAAGGAAGCTCTGTTCTTCAGGTGTGCTGTTTGTGCAGTATTCCTTTTCCTTATGATTCTTCAGAGGCACATGTTTGATACCATCTGCAAAGTGCAAGTGAGAGAGATGACATGGGGACTAGCTATGGTAGGCATTTTTCATGCAGAGAACTGTGAGAGGAATTTCATGCACTTGTAAGATACTTGATACTCAAAATGATTTATCTTTAGAAGGGACTAGTCAATAACTTTTGTTACCTAATTTGTTGACTTTTTTATTTTTTGGGGACAAGTTAGATTTTATTACCAAAACACAATCTACAACACGTAGCAAAAGCTGCTGCATACAAATAGAGCAGACCATCACATCTTTGAAAACACTACCCAAAGTCAAACACTATCCAATACAAGCCAGCTAGGTTACATAACATCAGCCTAACAACAGACTCAAGAAATAAAATTGGAAAGGATACCCCATCTGCATCACAACTCTGTTGAAAACAGAGTTCTTAAAGCCCCATTTAAACTCAAGTTGTAGGCAATTGCATTTCTATTGGATAATGTCGATGATGACTACAATCCCTTCCCAACTCGAAGAGCCAGATTAATTACAAATCATCCCCTACCTTACCCTTTCAGACATCAGAGAAGTTACCTGTCCACACCTATCAGTGGTCAATAAGAATTTAGAACCTTCTTCGCCCTGTTCCTAGAATCACTCCCTCTTTGAACCTCCACCAAAAATAGTGGCAGGCAAAAGCATGCATTTCAACGTGCAAATTCAAAATTGGAGTGACCTTTTATCCATTTCAGCCTTTTTGAGCACAAAAAACAGTTGACATGGGGTAATTTTTGAGGTCTAGTGTTCATTGTCATGGTTCCTTTTGAGCTTTTGCAATAAATCAATTTGTCTTGCTTTATTATTCGTGACCTTAATTTGCATTCAGCTAGGGACCTTAGGAAAAGTGTACTTGTAACCAAATCAAAATTAAAAGTTATGAAAACTTCCCCAACTTCAGAAAGAGCAGCAGTTATCTCCTCACAGACAAATTTATGATAATTTAAGAGAATAAAATTCCCATATTGATAATGAATGATCTCATAATCTCATTCGTGGTTGAATTTGTCTCACACTCCCATGATGACTAATACCTTCTTATTTTATATTGGTCAGCAGTTTTTTCCCATATCGATGGGCGTCTTGAGACTCTTAAGTTGAGAAAGTCCACCTTCATGAGCAATAATAAATCAAGATGGAGGGGACGAAATCCAGCTCAATGTCCCCAAATGGAACTAAGACATTTGAATGAAATACACATCTGCCAATTCAATTTAAAACAGGTAAAGAACCACATGAAATTTTCCAAGAGGTTGCAGTTAACCTATCTCACATATAAAATTCAAGTTATATTCACCCAAACTTATAAGTTCAACGACATCCACTAGATGCTAATTTTAACACAATTTTCAATCACAATCAATTATACTAGGGTTCATATCTCCACTTAGCTCTCTTTATTCAAGAACTTAGCTTCGATTTGGGTTTGGGAAGAATTTGTTGATGGATAGCATAATTTCTGGGGACTTGTTGCGGACAAATTTTCTCAGGAAATGCTCAGCAGACATCTCCCCCTCAGCAAAGTTGTCCAGCACTCCAGCAGCCCTCTTCTCCTTGCTCACCCTGATATAAAGAAAAAAGAAAGCAAAACTATATATCACCTTGTGATTTTCTTTTTTTTTTTTTGAGAAACAAACACGCACACAGTGGGGGAGCCAGGATTTTAATTTAGAGGGGGCAAGATTAAAAGAGAAAAGATTGAAAGTAAAATTATTCTAAAAAATAGCAATTCAATATTAATAACAAATAAATAAGCAATTATATGCTAATGTAATTGTCATTTGTCACCCACAATCTAATACAAATGTAAACTTTAATTTATTTTTTTATATTTAGTTTAATTTACTTAAATGCCCTCAATGTAAATAGTTAATTAATGATAATCAAATTGAGAAATTAACTTGAATGCGTACAGTTTAATCATATAATTTGATGATTTCTTCAAAGAAATTGAAAAAATAAATCAATACAAAAGTGTTAAGAATATAGCAATATGCCTACAAAATTGTACACATGTCTCATTGTCAATTCAATTTTCTTCTTTAATTCTTCTAAGTAGTTAAAATTTTGGATTATAACAAAAATTCAAAATTTTAACTACTTAGAAGAATTAAAGAAGAAAATTGAATTTTACAAAATTTGAAATTGTGAAGAGAAAGAAGAGAAAGATTAGTAGATGCTCTAAGGTTTCCTTTAACAATTAGTCTAGAGTCACCATTTTTTTTCTTTTCACAATCATTGAGCTGACAATTTGTAAATGTAGACAATAAAATAATGTCAATGATAAACCAAAATGAAAATAAATAACATCTCAAAAGTTATGGAATTTGTTGCTGAAAACATTTTGTTTATTAGCATTGCTCGCGTTTCAGTAGTGTACTTCTACTAATGTGTATAAAGGCATGGGAGAGTTTTTTAATTTTTTAAAAATTTGTGGAACTAGCACCTGCTATTCAATCTTGATTCTAGAGTCCATGACTTACCATGAGGAGAATACTAGTTTTTTGCTTTTGAGAAGCTTTCTGTCAGTGGATGGTGCAAACTACTTTCAACTATAATAAGAGTATATTATACATGATTTTTTTGGCGAGCTCAAGGGGGGCAACTACCCCCTCTCGCCCCCCCTTGGCTCCGCCCCTGTGCACACATACAAGAGAGAGGGAAAGGGGTTCTAACACAAAAGCACACCACAACTCCACTTAAAAACCATGGTAACTTTTAAGGGAGGATTTGGCAAGTTATGCTACACACAACATACTCTCTTAAGCAATGTGAGACAATTATCCTTTTTTTTTTAGAAATAAGCGCACACACACACACACACACATAAAAGGGAGAGGAAAATGAGTTTTAATACAAAGGCACACCACAACTCCACTCAAAAGCCATGGTAAATTTTGAGGGAGGGTGGTGCAACATTATATAATCATATTATTAGTAGGTAACTAGTGTGTAGTCCCATACATATGCACGGTTACAATTAAAAACAATCACAATTATATGGTTCAAATTATACATTTTTTTTAGAAGAGGTTCAATATACATGGTATTAGCTTAATTACACTTTTTATGAATCATACATTTCTAAGGGGTCTTTTGGTAATTTTTAGGTTTCAGGGGTATTACGGTAATTTTTTAGGTTTCAGGAGTATTTCGGTTATTTTGTAGGTTTAGATTTTATAGGTTTCAAGGGGTATTTTGAAAATATTCTATGTTTTCGGGGGTATTTCGGTCTTTTTATTAGATTTAGAGGATATTTTGGTAATTTTAGGTTTCAGGAGTATTTTTGTCATTTTTTAGGTTTCGGGAGTCATTTGGTTAGTTTTTAGGTTTAGGGGGTATTTTGGCAATTTTAAGGTTTTGGGTGTATTTCAGTTATTTTTTAGGTTTAGGGTGCATTTCGGCAATTTTAGAGGATTTTAATAGTACTTTGGTCATTTTCAAGTTTTAGGGTCAATTTGGTAGTTTTGATTATTGGGTGGGTTGGGGTTTACCCAGAATATTTAAATCAGGTAAGGTTGAATATCCATTACCCAATGAGTATAGTCATCCCTATTTTGTGTCTTTTCTTTCTATAATTAGATAGAGTTGTTTTAATACTGTATATTTTATTTATTTATTTGTTTTATGGTACGCATAGGTTTATCCGCTGTTTTCGGCCGTAGGAGCTATAGTGGGGATCATCGCGTCCCAGCTCGTCTGCAATATCTGCATCAACCTGAAGTTAGGTATATATGATAATGTGTATATATTGACAAATTGTTTTTAATTTTTTATAAATTGAAATTGGTTAATCTTTATTTAGTTACTAGCCTCATCACATGCGCTTCGTGAGTGCAATGAGGCTTTTTATTTTATTTTATTAAAAAAAAAAAAAATTTCGCGCGTGTAATGAGGCTTTTATTTTATTTTATTTAAAAAAAAAAAACTTGTGTTTTTATTTTATACTAGCTTATAACCCGCACAATGTGTGGGATACTTTTATTTATTAAAAAAGACATGGCAACTGAAAATATAAACATTTTTTTATTAAGATTATACCAAAAATATAAAATCAAATAATTACTTGCAAGAAGAAGACGCGAATCCAGAGAGTCATAGAGACTTCCAAATTTAATCTTGAAATTTCATGGTGGTCAACAAAATTTTAAATAGACCTTTTAGAAATAGATTTAGAAAATTTTTATTCCTTTACCACCCATGCACTCAAGCAAAAAGAAAGTGTTTTTTTTTTCCTTTTTCTTTTTATGTTTTTTTTACTCCAATAATTAATTATTCAAAACATGTTCCATAGGTCCAAAAGATTATCAAAATAAAATTATGGCGGCCCAAGAGAGATTGTAGCTATCTCTGTTTTTTGTAGAAGCAAATATAGGTGACTTTGACAAACAATAATTAATAATTAAAATATTATGATACTCAAATCCTGTAGTATTAATCCATGAAATGCATCAAACTACAGTAGTAAATAGTCTCACAAAATTCTACACCAAAGGAAAATGTAGAGCAACAAACAAAGAAATACAGGATAAATAAAAAACATTGAGTTTCGCCTAAATGTAGACCATTAATCCAGGAAATTTAAGAATGTTGTCAGAATGTCTAAGAAAAACTTTCCCTGTAATGTAATAAAGAAACACATTAGAGCACAATTAGTTGTAATCAGGGATCAAAATTAAAAGTAATATTCAGGATATATATTCTAAATACAATAAAATTCTAGCAATAGCATAGTACAATTTAATTGAATGTTGAAATCAACCAACTTCAGACTTTGATTGTATAAACATTATATCATAACAATTCTAAAATATTTTATAAAAAACTTTTAGAGGTTTATGTCATTTGTACTTTCTTTGTTTATGGACTTTTTTATTTCCTACAATGACTAATGCTTTAATTAACTGGTGCCTCAAGAAATAGCATAATATATGCATATTGGCCATTCCTTTGGAGCAACTAAATCAAACATAGTATAAATGAAACTCTAGTAGAAGATGGTTCCAATTGTTCCTATGACCATTCTCCTGTTTTTCCTAGCTAGTGTAGGACCATTTCTAATACACAGTGAAATTATTTTGTCTTCCATGCCATTTTTTTTTTTTGGTTCTCTTCTCAAACATTATCATCTGCCTTCTTTGTCATGATACCATTGCATTATATATAATCTTTGACATGCTACTATTGCATTATATATATATATATATATATATATTTTTTTTTTTTCTATGATAACGTTGTCAAGGATCAAAAGTAATTTTAATAGTTTTTTTTTTTTTTTTTGTTACAAAGAGTACATATGTAAAAATCTGCATATACTGTTTTTTTTTTTTTTAATTATCAAGCATAAACAAATGAGAAAGACATTCATTTAAAAATAAAATTATGCTATCCTGACCTTTCAATTTAATTTAGTAACTCTTCTTGAACAACAACCAATTAATGATCTTATCTGCTTCTGTGCTACCACAAAAACACGTGAAAAAAAAAATAAAAAGAAAAAAAAAAGATATTGAAAATACATAAATCCTAATAAACATCAACGTAAAACACGTTCTACAAAATACAAACTTAGTTCCTATACACATTCCATCCATAAAACATCTAGAAGTAAATTTGGTCACATATGCAAAATGATGTAGAGAATAATTAAGATGGTGGTGACCTGCGTCATGGATAGGCAACCTATGGTACTAAGGTGGTACTACGTTGTTAGTAAAATCACTTGGAGTACAAATATAATAGCAATACTATTAACCACTGTTCAATTGGAAAAACTTATCCAAATATCTTAAGAAACAGGATTGGATGATTTGCAAGTTTTGGCAAGTAACAAAAATTTGTTTTGGTCCTTTGGGAATTTTAATCGAACAATTTGGACTCAAAAGAGAGTCTACCAATTAGGAACAGCTACCACATCAAATTCAGATCCAAATCCCATTGAATTAATGTTACCCATTTACTGACACCAAAAAAAAAAAAAAAAAAAAAAAAATATATATATATATATACATGCATACTAATTTCTTCTTCATCAACTGCTTTCGTTATATACATAGACTTTTATCTATAATGAAAACATATAAACTTTTAAAATACCAAGACAAAGGAAAAGGTATAATGGAATTAAAAAGTGAAGTTCTAGACTTTAAGAAAAATAAGGCAGACAATACTTTTACAGGTCAATTTACTGAAGAAAAAAAATTTAATTGAAACCAAATACTTGAAAACAATTCTGACTATATTGTGCAGGGAAAAAACTAATTCAAACCCAAAGACATCAAATGAAAAAAACATAACCCAAAAAAAAAAAAAAAACAGATAAACAAAAGGAAAATCAGGCTAACCTAAACCTTTGAATATGATTCGGTATCTCTTCTTGCAAAATACCAAACCGTCGTATCTGGTAGAGAACTGTGTAAATATGTGCTTCGACAAAAAGACAGGCAAGGATTTTTTAAAATATAGTGAATAAGAAGAAAGAAAGACTACAAAAGAAACTGTAGATGTATGCAAAGTTTTGCAAATGTTTTAATATGGATTTATTCAAAAAAAATAAAGATTAATTACACACGACAATTTGTTTTTAAAATAAAAAACTTTTTCTAAAGATTAACAAACTAATCTAAACATTAATTTGTACACCAAACAACAATCTTTAGTAAATAATCCCCAAATATTCAACGACATAATTTTAAGCAATATGTTGGCTATTTAATTTACCCAAATTAAAAAAAAAAAAGGCGTTAATCAAATTCAATCAGTGAAAAAAAAAACATTATTTACTGTCAAAAAGAAATTCATTCATTCCTTTAAACAAATATACAATCAAACGGAAAACATGACTTTTTAGCACAAACATTAAAGGGGTTTTAGACTTTTTAGTTTCAAATAATAGATGGTTAGAGCAGCAACATTGAAAAATCCACCATTATTCAAGGGTAAACATGTTTTTTTCTACACATATTCAAGGGCTAAACCCCATGATGCCACCAAAAAAAAAAAAGAAGGATTATGATAAATCAGGAAGAAATCATCAAAATAAAGATTATAACACATCAAGTAACAAAATGCTAACCTTGGGTATTGGTGCTGCAGAAAAGAAGCAAAACAGAGTGGGTGTCAAATTGAAAATTGGAAGAAGGAAGAGATTTTATTTTGCCGTTTTTTCTTTTACCGAATGAAGGGGATTCATCTTTTCTTTGAGGTGGGTGCCGTTTGATTAAGGGTGTGGCAATTCAAGGCATAAGATCCATGTTGTTGGGCATGTAAAACACCAATTGTCCAACAATCATCATAAAAACCTGTTCCCTTATTGGCCTCTGTTTGTTCCAGTACCTTTCTCTTCTTATCTAATAACCCTTGTTCTTCTCTAATGACCCAGATAGCAAGCCAAAAAAACATAAACAAAACAAAATATGAAACTAAAATTCAAGAAAGCAAAGGAACAAAACCCCAAAACTGAAAATTCCTAAGAACAATTCAATTAGAGTTTGATCTTCTAGGTTGTTTCCCTTACTTCCACGAAATCCCTAAATTGACAACAAACCTAATTGAAGAGAATAGGATAAGAGATTAATTAGAAGCCCAACTATTAAAACAATCTAAATATCGTAGCCTTTGAATTATAAGTCTAGAGTACCCTAAAAAAATGAATCCAAATATTCCAAGCAAAACCAATTCATTTCAAAGGCTGCAGAATAAAGAAGTAATTGAATTAAAAATTAGAGAAAAAAAATGAAAAAAGCTGAAGATTTTGGTAATCTAACAAACACATCATATGTAAAATTCAAGGTGCAATCAATTAAGATAAAACAATTTGTAAAAAAAAATTAAGATTAAAAATATACATAAACCATATCAGTTGTGAGATCAATGCATGCCACTATTTGAAGGCCAAAGAAGTATTATGTATTAAGTGTGATTCAGTAACATATAATTAATAAGCACCAGAAAACTAATCATCATGCTGTTCATGGCAGTATACACTAAAAAAAGGCATAAAAAATTATTTTAAAATAAGATTAGTGTGATGAGGTATTTAATAGAAGCAATGGAAGTCCTAAAAACAAATAGAAAAAAAGTACAGTGTGTTTCATATAAGAAAGGTGAAGAAGAAATACAACTTGTGTTAGTGATAGATTGTTTTAAAGAAAGTGAAGGGGTATTCCATCAATTCCAAATCTCCAACCAATCATGGTGAAATTACATCCTTTGTTGGACATGCTTTTGATTCTCTCTTCACCTTTTCTACTTTCTGCTCTATACACAGATAGAAAAATCAGTCCTACAAACAAATAGGAAAAATTACTGAATGTTTCATATAAGAAAGGAGAAGAAGAATTCCAACATGTTTAGTAGCAAATGCTATGAGGTCAACCAAGCACTCTAACCAACCAAAAATCAATTAAACCTCTCTAGGTAGATTGAAAAATTAATAACAAATAAACAGACAAAATACTAAAATCAAAGCATCAGTTATAGGAGGAAAAAGACTAATCAAGCATATATAAATTTTAAAAATTAAAAAAGAAAAAACTTGGGAAATATTATGAGGGACAAACTACTTCCTATCTTCCCAAATAGCACTTGAATTTACATATCCAGTAATTGAGTTTTATTAAATAAGAGAAAAATACATAAAAAAAATTTTAAAACTCACATTTAAAAATTAATTATTTAATTCATAATTTTATATAGCAAAACGCAACTGTAGGGACTGGGTTTGAGCATTTCTACTGTTGAGTGAGTGAACTCAAGCCTAGCTAGCCCAATACAATGAATTTGTAGAGAGCAGGTTCAAGAACTAGGCCCTAACACGCGGACAACGCCCAATGTGGTGTTCGCCACCATCGAACGCAGATGAACCAAAATTATTTTAGAAAGTCTGTCCTCGGCCCGGTTCGAGGAGCTTGATGGTAGTATTTATCCCATGAGAATGGTTCCCCCCCCCCCCCCCCCCCTTTTTGGATATGTTTCTTCCCATTATATAGTCCTCCTCCAACGATCCCTTTCCTCAACTTGTTGATCATCCATGCCTCTCTCTGACAACCCGTCCCATCAACCACCTTACCAAACCCCCTGTGAGTTGCAGCAACCGAGACAGCACTGCCCAGGGGTCATTTCTCCATTAATGCTGCCGGAACATTAGTCGTGTGCATTTAATGTGGAGGTGACAGTTCATCCTGGTTTTGCTCCTCGGCTATGCTTCTATGGCTGACATGTTGTACTTGTTCTTTCACCTTAGATGCCCTGGAAGGCTGCCTTTGGTGGCCCGTTACTTCCTCCTCTCATGGTCTCGATTGGCCGAGGATAGGGTTGTCCTTGACAAGGTTCCTAGGCAATTTGGACTTTCACACTTCGCCCTCAGGCGTTTCCTCCTCCTCGGCATGGGCCTTGGGCTTGGTGTAAAGTGGGCCAGGGTTGCCAAATCCTCTGACCCCATAATAGCCCCTCAAAATCCTACTGTCCGGCTCCTCGGACGGGGAGAAGGATTTTGATGTCTTCGGGCCTATACCTTGGCTTGTCTAGTCTGGTCCCAAGTCAGCGCTTGGAGTCTTTTCACCTGTCTAATGCACGTTTCTGGCGCTTTGATATGCGGTACGCACCCATATTAAATTTTGGCGGCTCCATACTCCCCACGTTCAATGGTGTGATGGTAATCCAACGGCAGGGATCTTTCGCCATTATGGGCTGGAAGCCTTTCACAGTTGTCTTTGGTGAGGAGGTAAATACCCATTTGGACCGGTTTACTTCTTCACTTCTGCATTCAAGAGTTCTTATGCACACACCCCAAATCCGGTCAAGTCTTCAACCCAACTCGCGTCTCTTTGCAGCCTAAAAAGCCTGTGCTGAGTGCCTTCCCTTGTTTCTATAAGTTTTCTTCTTACCTTATCTTGTGCTTTTCCCTTTTTGATGTTCTTCTTCCTTTATTCCTCTCTTCTTTTCGCTCTTCCCTGAGTCTTTTAGTCGTTCTTCAGGATGGGTAGGTTTAAGAAGTTGGTTGAGTCTGAGGAGGCGATGGAGGAATTCATCGCCACTTATAGGATTCCCAGTAACGTGGGTCTGAGGTACTGCGAGGAAAGGGATTAGTATATCAGGAAGGAGTTTGGTGAGGTAGTGATTCCCATAATCGCCTTCCTTGAAGGTGGTATGAGGATCCCTATGGGGCCAGTGATGAGGGGCTACCTTAGGCACTTCCGGTTAGCCCCTACCCAGTGCACTGCCAACGTGTTTAGGATCCTAGATTGCGTGGATGCCTTGAACGAGAATATGGGGTTGAGGTTAACCCATCACGACGTGAATTGGTGTTACAACCTCCAACACCTAATGGGTAAGTCCTACTACATGAAGACGAGGGATGATAGAGTTAGACTCATCCAGTATCTCCCCTAGTCTAGCAAGGGGTTGAATAAAGATTTTCTCATCATGTCAGGGGAGTGGCACGACGGCCTTCACTGCCCGACAGTAGAGGGGGAGGCAGGTGGGGTACTCGGAGTATGGGAAGGTTGATCTGCTATGTTTTCACAGTTTGCATTGCTTGGTTGTTAACAAGAACTGGATTTTTCTTTTGCAGATCCACATGCCTTTGAACGGCACTTCCATTTGGTCAACAAGGAAGACTTGGAAACTGTACTCAGGGCAGAGGTTTTTGTGAACGAGGCTGACAACCAGGTTAGAGTTGCTCACAAGATTCTCGGGTACAAACTGATCTAGAAGTCTTTCTTTGCTCCCAGATACGTGATTAAGGCCAAGGACCCTAGGCTTCACCAAATCATTGTGATGGAGCACAGGTTCTCATTTTTTGAAGGGTCTTCCATCCCAAAGGGCGTCCCGTTGGCAGGCTCTTCCTCATCCCACTAAGCTGCAAAGGTCGAGGGAGGAAGTTTGGAAAAAGAAGGAGAAGTAGTTGATCTAGGTTCGTCCGAGGACGAATTTAGTGCATTCGACCAAGTCCGTCTATCCGAGGATCCCTCCGGTGACTTAGATGATCCCCATTTATCTGAAGCAGACCTTCTGTCACCAAGGACTGGTACTCAGGCCGAGATAGGTTTCAAGAGACAACCTCAAACCAGCCTGTTCGACCTGCTTGAGGGCCAGCCGAGGAAGGACATGTCGGGGAAGTCACAATCCAAGCTTCCTCCTCCTCTACCCAAGCTTCCTTCCCCCTAGCCTAACTCTTTGCCTGCGCAGACTAAGTCGTCTTCCACTCTGCCGACCTCGGACCCTCGGCTAGAGTCCACCAATCTGAAGAAGAAGAGGCCTTCCAAGGGCAAAGACCCAGTGGATGGGGGGAGATCTCGTTCCTTACAAGAGGAAGATGAAGCCTGTCAACCTTCCAAGCAGCTGAGGATCGGTGGTCAGGACAAGGGAAAAGAAGTCACTCAGCAGTCCGAGCCCCAAGCCTAGCTGCCTGCCGCCATACTTCATGGGAAGCCTTTGATGGATGACGCCACCCTCAGGGACTTCCGAGAGGGCGAGGGCGCTCGTGTAGTCGATGCCCTGGAGAGGCCCCTACTTCTCCTTACTAACATGGTCGAGCTAGGGGGCTTGGGGAGGTAGGAAGTTGCCTTTAACCTTAAGAGGTACCTGGGTATGGTAAGACTTCTAATACTTATGCCTTTGTTGAATTTTATTCCTTAGTTCCCAACTTACGGTATACTTGTTTTGATTGGTAGGCTGTCCAGGCCACTTTTAGGCTGGAAGAGGAGGCCAATAACCAGGGTAGAGCCCTAGATTAGGAGCGCGACAAGTACTTGGATACCACGAATACCCTTAAGAAATTTGAGGCTGATCTCAAGAAGGCAAGAGAGGATCTGAAGGAGATGATGAGGGCCAGAGACAGCGCAGCATCCAACTTAGCCGGTGCTAAAAAACAGGCCGAGGACTAGACAGGGCGCTTGCGGGAGGTTGAGGGTCAGCTGCAAATTGCCAAAGAGCATACCGCCGACTTGAAGAAGAAATTGGCTGAGGTAGAGGGAGCCAGACGTGTTGCCAAGTACGCCAAGGACGAGGCCTTGAGGGCTAGAGTAGAGGCTGAGTTTGCGAGGACAGAGGCTGAGAGCTCCAAAGAGCAAGCGGAGGAAGAGGCCTTTATTGAAGGAGTGGCTAAGACTGAGGCTAGTCTCAAGGCTCAAGTACTAGAGGTATGCAGACGCTACTGCTCCCAGACTTGGAATGAGGCCCTCAACCAAGCTGGGGTTGAGGCTTCGTCTGAGATTAGGAGGGCTGAGAGGGTGTATTATCCCCCTGCCATTCGTGAGGCTGCCTCCGCTGACCCCAAAGCTGGCATCGCCTCTAAAGCGACGGACGAAGGCCAGGCCAGTACTGCCAACAATCCAATGTCAACTAATAAGCCTACTAAGGAGAATGGGCATTAAGGGACGTTTGAAAAAGAGGAAATTAGTAACCCACCAGCGCCTCAGGACGTGGTGAAGCCTTCTGCTTACTCCCAAGCCACCCCTGCTGACTCCTAGGCTCCCCCCGTCGAGAAGGAGTCCTCCAAAGTTGCCCCTCTAAGCCAAGATCTCGAGGCATCAGATGAAGCTTCTCGGCAAACCCCCAAGGACAAGCTGCCTATCAAGTTAAAGAAATAGGCCATCTTGTTGGGCTATCTTATTTCGTCGACCAGGTCCATTATGGTCCCTTTTTCTTTTCGTTCCATTTTTTATCTTGGTGATACTGTAATTAAACTTTTTTTTTTTGGTGTAATATATCTGATCATCTGTGTTTATTTCTTCGAACGACGTGTCCCACTATTTATCTTGCTTTAATGCTTTGCTTAATAATCGATTGATCATAGCGATGTGCCAATAATGCTTGGATAATTGAAAACGATAGACCTACGATGTAAATTTTGCCTCAAGCTTTAACTAAAAACTAAACTGTCTCAGCAATGCAACTTGTTTCCCCTTTTGATGGGTCACAAAGGATTCTGGTCCACGATGTATACGTTATACAATCATACGTCCTTCGTAAGCTTGCCGAGCCTAAGAGAGCACTTGAGTACTTGAAATGCTTTAAGTGATGCTCACGAGCTTGTTTTTATTTCACATTTCTACCGAAGTAGGCCGGGGCGAGTGATCCGAGGCACCAGATTCCCCTTTGGCCATGCTTGTAACTTAGGTGAATGCTCACGCTACATTTTGTTGAAGGTAGCTAGTATCCCTATAGGTTTGAGTCTAAGAACCATTCAAAATCTTGGTTCTGTCTAACACTTAGGTTCTTCTGTAAGTATCCCTATAGGTTTGAGTGAACTCAAGCCCAGCTAGCCCAATACAATGAATTTGTAGAGAGCGGGTTCAAGAACTAGGCTCTAACACGCGGACAACGCCCAATGTGGTGTTCGCCACCATCGAACGCAAATGAACCGAAATTATCTTAGAAAGTCTATCTTTGGCCCGGTCCGAGGAGCTTAATGGTAGTATTTATCCCATGAGAATGGTTCCCCCCCCCCCCCCCTTTTTGGATCTGTTTCTTCCCATTATATAGTCCTCCTCCAACGATCCCTTTCCTCCACTTGTTGATCATTCATGCCTCTCTCTGACAACCTGTCCCATCAGCCACCTTACCAAACCCCCTGTGAGTTGCAGCAACCGAGACAGCACTGCCCAGGGGTCATTTCTCCATTAATACTGCCGAAACATTAGTCGTGCGCATTTAATGTGGAGGTGACAGTTCATCCTAGTCTTGCTCTTCGGCTATGCTTCCATGGCTGACATGTTGTACTTGTTCTTTCTCCTTAGATGCCCTGGAAGGCTGCCTTTGGTGGCCCGTTACTTCCTCCTCCCATGGTCTTGGTTAGCCGAGGATAGGGTTGTCCTCGGCAAGGTTCCTGGGCAATTTGGACTTTCACACTTCGCCCTCGGGCGTTTCCTCCTCCTCGGCATGGGCCTTGGGCTTGGTGTAAAGTGGGTCGGGGTTGCCCAATCATCTGAACCCACAGCAACAATATCCAACAATTTTGTTTTTCAATTTTTTTGGGGTTATACCTGTTGGCAATATTTCCCCTGCTTTGCCTATGTTAGCTCCACCGCCTTTCTCTTCTTCTTCTCTAATTATGATTGTGACCGTTGATCAAAACCAATTTTAAAGCAAAACCTTAATAAGAAAACAAATCTCTCATATTTCTTCAAACGGTGTTTAGTGCAAGCCCTTAATATAGTTGGCAATGGATCGTATATAACTTTGACGAGTGCCTGTTGCGATGTCTAAGTCTGTTAGGGGATGGCGATGGCCGGCCGTACGAATCTCCAGTGTGGCACAAGGTTTTCCTTTTTCTCCTTCCCTTTCTCTGTATCGCAGTGTTGCTAGGGTTTTTCTAGTTGAAATGCTTTTTTTTATTATTATTATTTTTTTTTTATTTTTTTTAACCAAATTTTTTTTTTAATATACATAAAACTCTCCAAAGGTGTTACGCTAGTAAAAGAATGGAATTTATCGCTTTTTAACTTAAACGTGTCTAAATTTTAGATAGACACTTTTCCTAACGTGGCAGCACCTCTTTAAAGGCTTCTACTTTTATATATAGTACTAGCATTTAATCCGCGCAATGCGAGGGGAACATTTTACACATTTAAATACCATCAATTTGACATAACTATACAATAAATACAACAGTTAATATGTTTATTAAAGGCTTTTTTTTAATAATGCCAATCAATTCAAAAAACAAAAATGACAATTGTGGGATATAGAGTTAGGTTTAATAATATTGTCAAAAGTCCAAAATTCCCTGTAGCAGAAAATAAAGTCTAAGAACTCATTAACCCAAAAAACATTTGGTGAGCTAAGCCATATTCTAGCCCTGATGAACTGTAAGTGCCAGCTCTGTTTCACTTGGATGAATTGGGCCATCATCATTCACCTGTAAAAACTATAGCACAATAGCACTTGGAAAAAAAAAAATGATGACAAATACATATCTTCTCACATGCATTATGATAGGTTCTAAAGACTTAGGAACTTATGTATTTAGAACTCTAATGTGTAATGTTGGCAAATCATGATCAAAACAGTTGTTGGTCTTGTTTAGACTTGCTCAAAGTGTGTGCATTTATGTAAAGTTGGAATCGAGTGGCTGCAGAAAGTATTAGTGACTTTCGGCCTGGCTCGATCGATCGAAACTTAGACTCGATCGATCGAATATCGGGCAGAACGTTTTTTTTTCTGTAGAATTCCAACTCAGCCCTAGCCTATTTAAAACGTTTAGGGTTTTATGTTTTGCCCCAGGTATATAAGGCAACCCTAGCTACATTTTAGATGTTGCTCATATTGCTATTTGTGTGAATCTCTTGTGAGATCTTAGAGGAGCTTTCCTTCACACAAGCTTAGGATTATCAAGAAGGAGATTTGTTCAAGAACTTGATGATCATTCAGTTGCTGTCATAAGAGCTTAAAGATACATAAGCGGGAGTGGTTGTACTTGTTGGAGAATCCAAGAAAGAAGGAGTCCATGGTCTCAAAGCTTGCACATGGTTGTGTCAGTAAGTTTCTACTGGTGGGTAGCAATAAGATGTTAGTGGTCTAAGTCTTATTGTAAAACTTCAATTCTTTCTATAGTGGATTCAAGTTTACCTTGAGGATAGCTAGGTTAAATCCTTCCCAAGTTTTTACCGGTGTGATTTCTTGGGTCATCATATCTTTGTGTTATTTATATTTCCGCAGCTATATACTTGATATGATTGTTTGATTGTGATAACCTAGATTTGCATAATTTGACTAAGTTAATCACTTGGCTAATTAATTAGGTTAATCTTGTTGTTTAAGGGGTCTAAAAACTATTCAAGTGGTATCAGAGCGGGTAGCTCTCTTTTTGTAGATCTTTTGATCTTTGAGCTGATCCTTGACCCCTGTTGTCATGGAACATAGACACTCTCTAGTTATTCCTCCTCACTTTGATGGGAATAATTATGCTTATTGGAAAGTACAGATGAAAACATTCCGAAAATCTATTGATGAGAGAGTATGGAACTCTATTGAGTAAGGATGGGAGAAGCCCACTACTCCTGTGAGTGAGTAGCAAACTTCTCAAAAAGAAGCAGCTGGGTTTAATAGCAAAGCTATGAATGCCATTTTTAACGCTATTTCTATGGAGGAATTTAAGAGAATCTCTAATG
Organism: Quercus ilex subsp. ballota; assembly: GCA_032727855.1. NCBI lineage: Eukaryota > Viridiplantae > Streptophyta > Magnoliopsida > Fagales > Fagaceae > Quercus > Quercus ilex. Next base: position 27,966,022 of record CM064917.1, read on the forward strand.
TTGAGGTCGTTCACACTACTTAGAAAATCCTCCAGACTGTGCATGAAGGCACAAAGGCTGTCAAAATAAATAAGTTGCAGCAATTAACCTCTAAGTTTGATAGCATTAGGATGTCTGATAATGAATCTTTTGATGAATTTTATGCTAAACTTAATGACATTGTTAATTTTGCATACAATCTGGGTGAAATCTATGATCAACCTAAAATTGTTAGGAAGATTCTTAGATCTTTAACTAAAAATTTTAGACCCAAAGTGACAGACATAACTAAAAGCAAGGATGTGAATTACATCCCTGTTGATGAACTTGTTGGATCTCTTCAGTCTTATGAGTTGGACCTACCCAAAATTAGTAAATCCAAGTCAATGGCTCTTAAGTCAGTTGATGATGTTAAGGTTGGTGGATTTGATGATGAACTCTGTGCTACAGAGATTGCCTATCTTGCCAAGAACTTTAGAAACTTTCTTAGGAATGGTAACAGAAGGGCAAGAGGTACAAACACTGCTGAACCTAGAAACTTTAGGAAGAATGATCCCACTAAGGTTAACAACAATGAAAAACCTAGAGAAAAAGTAGGTCAATCTTCTAATAATTCTATAGACCCTCAGTGTTTTGGATGTCAAGGGTATGGTCACATGAAATCTGAATGTCCTACATACTTGAGGTCTAAAAGGAAGGCTATGGCTGTAACTCTTAGTGATAATGAAGTTTCTGATGATGAGTCCGGATGTGACGAGGATGGAAATTTCATTACTTTCACTACTACTGCTGTAGTCAATGAAAGTGTGTCTGTTGAAGAGAACCCTTCTGATGAGGAACTCTCTGAGGATGCAGATCTTCAAGAAGCCTACAATAAACTTTACAAAGTTGCTGCAAAGGATGCCATGAATGTTAAATTAGGCTTAAAGAAAATTGCATCCCTTGAGCATGAAAAGAAAATTTTGCTTGTTAAATTGTTTGATGCTAATGAACTTTTGAATAATGTGAAAACTGAGAATATGCTCTTGCTTGATAAAGTTAAATCTTTGGAACTTGATTTATCTGTTGCTAGATTTGCTAGTTCTAAACTTGATCAAATGCTGAGTGTTCAAAAGGCTCTTTCTGACAAATCTGGATTAGGTTTTGTTGAAAGCATCTCTGTGTCTACACCCAATTCCACAAACTTTGTTCATTATTCTTCCCCTGAACCCCCTGTGAGTGAGGTTGTGAGTGGGACTGCTAAACTTGTAGAGGTCACACCTCCTAGGAAGATTAGGGTTGATCTGAAAGAATCTAAACCTAAGGAGTCTACCATTTCTAAGGACAAGATGCATGGTAAGCCTATTTGGGTTTGTCATTTTTGTGGAAAATCTGGACACATTCGTCCAAATTGTTACAAGCTACAAGCAGCTAAGCGAGCAAATAAGCCGAAAGTGCCTGTGCCTCAAGCACAAGATCCTATGGCACTTATTGGTGAATTGGTAAAGGCTCTAAACATTTATTCAAATCCTGGGGTTGGAAATCACTCTAATGTGAATAAGAACTCAAATGCTCATAGTGCATCTAAAAGGTTTTGGATGCAAAAGGCTCGATCTAATTGAGTTTGTCTGACATGGTCCTTGTGCTTCATTGCTCTACTCTTTGTGACCATTGTTCTTTGGTTTTTGTTGTTGTTGTTTTTTTTTTTTTTTTTTTTTGGTTTCTAGGATTTGCATTGCATAACATTCATGCATTTCATTTGAGGACTGTTTTTGTTTCCTCTTTTTAAAATAAAAAATAAAAAAAAAAGAAAAAAAAAGGGGAAAAGGAAGCAAAGTGTGTTTTGTATTTACTCTCTTGGTTTTTGAAAATAAGGTTGGTCAATTTATTTTCACATAACATGTCTTTGTACCTTATTTAGCTTGGATGAACTTATTTATTGCACTTTACTAGTTAAAGCTTTGTAGTGCATGTTGTGTGGGAAAGATGTTTATGATTTTTGATCACTTTGTCTTGATTTTGAAGTCACATGTCTTTGACTGTCGGACTTGAACCTTTTGAGAAATGCATAAATAACCATCTCACCACTGTTCACTAGCCAATCATGAACACCTTAGTGCATATCATAAGATTTTGTGCTTGAGAAAGTGTAGCACATGCACAAAAAGAATATAAGGTGTAGCCTCGGTTTAAATGCTTAAAATTGGTGTATACATTATTGGACTTAAAGCTAAATCAAATAAATAAAATTGGTGTGTACATTATCCCGATTTTTTTTATTAAGTTTCTGAACAACTAAAATTGGTGTGTACAATATGAGGCAAAAATCAAGAAACTTACATAATTGCAAGCTTATGATCTAGGAGATGTGGAAGTTATATGACGTAACTCTTTAGGTGATAGTCTCTTTTAAATTCTATGTGTTGAATTTTGTAGACTTTGTACTTGATTTCTATTTACATATCACCTCACATGTATCTCAAGCTTTTGCTAGTTGCACACCCTACACAAGTTACTCTTTGCTAAACTTTGTATATGTTATTGTCTGTGTTTTTGGTTTGACCAACCAAGTTTGAAAATACTTTGAGTTTTATGCAAAACAGATTTGTTGCTTGAGAATTCAAAGGGAGATTGTTTGAAAATTTTAATTTTGGGAAATCTGGGTTTAAAACTATTGTTTTTTAAAAGAATTTAATCTCATACCCATGCATTTTATTCATAAAATTCTATGCTTTGAGGATTTTCTGCGCAAAATTTGCTATGTTTTTCAAAATTGTGTTTTTCTCAGAATTTTGATCGATTGAGACTGTTTTTCGATCAATCGAAATTGTGCTTAAAAATTATGATGAGTCTCTGTCTGTTTCGATCGATCGAAATTGATTTTCGATCAATTGAAAATCGTGAATCAGGTTTTTAAAAAATCCTTTTTGACTAGTTCAACTCATCTTTTTCAAAAAGTTTTTCAACTTTTCTCTCTCTCCGACTCGGCAAAGCACAATCATCAAATTTTTTGTCGTTTTCGACCATTTTTTTTGCAAGGTTTTCCTCTCCCAAGGCTGGTATGTCCATTATACCCTTTCTTTTTCATTTATTTTCATGATTTCATGCATAAATCCATGCATTTAAGGGATATTTTTGGACCTTTGAAAATTTTGGGGTTTTTGGTGTTTTTGATCTTTTCTTTCACAATTGATCAATGGGTTTTTGTTATTGGATGTTATAAACATGATATGTGATGTTTAATTTGATCAATTTTGTGATTTATGAGAAATTGGATTTTCTAGGGCTTGAATGTATCCGAATTGGGGTTTTTGTTCAAATTGAGTTTAGTTGGTGAAATTGGCTTGTTGAATTGATGTAATTGATCATTATAATATGTTTTCTAGATTGTGTGATGATCAATTGGTCAAATTTTTAATAAAACATACAAGTGGTTTTTCAAAATTTTGGGTTTTTGTTAGAAACTTTATGCTCAAGCCAATTTTGTAAATTTGAACTTAAATTGAACTTAGTTTTACTGCATTAGAGCATGCATCATATAGATTTTTGTTATATATTTTTTTGTGCTAACTTGCAGTCTGCCCTTGTTTTTTCTTTTTCTGTGCTCTTTTTGGTTCTGCCTTGTGTTTCTGTCATTTCCTTAGCACCATGCCTAGGAAGACTAGAGCTCATAGGGCTGCCCCTTCTTCTTCTCTTCCCTCTTTTGATAATGAGAAGTTTCCGAGTGAGAAAAACCAAGAGATCTTTGATACCCTAAACCTTAGGAGAAAGATCTGGGCTGAGCGGAAAGTGTTGTTAGATGAGCTAGATCTGGCCATTAGGGCTAACTTTGAGCGTAGGGGCTGGTTACCATTATTGGATATTGGTCCTCCACCACCAGTTACCTTGATTAGAGAGTTCTATTCGAACCTCTCTATCCGCATCTATGATTCCAACACTTTGGTAAAGAGTTGGATACGAGGTTTAGAGTTCACCATTACTCCTAGAGTGGTGGCTGATGCTCTTGGGGTACCGTTGGTCCAGCACCCTGTGTATCCCTATGATGAGTCCCCTCCTTTGGACGACATCATGTCTTACATCATTGGGTCTTCTATCCAGTGGGGTTCTGATCCTCGGATCACGTCTGCTGAACTTTCTGAGTTACACTATCTTTTCTTTAGGATAGCTTGTCATTCTTTATGGCCTATCTCTCATTTGCACACCATTCCTTTAGAGCAATGTGCATTTTTGTTTGCTCTTGTTTTGGATGCTTCTATGTCTTTTCCTCACTTGTTTCTTTGTTCTTTGAACGAAGTATATAAGAGTTCCTCTACCGTTCATGCTCTTGTCCATCATATTTTCATTCATAGGATTTTGTTGTTTTTAGGATTAGATGGTTTCCCCTATTATGAGCCCGTACATGTCATAGCTCCCATTGGTGCCTCCTTCTTTAGGCAGAGGTCTGCTCATTTGAGAGCTCCTTGTGTTGAGCATTCTGGTGCTGTACCCCCTCCTCCCTCTTCTACAGGTGCTGCTTCGGCTGAGGCGTCTGGTGCTGCTGCTGCTGATGCTGATGTTCCTCCATTGACTGCTTCGGATGATTCAGACATCTGACGTACTTTGGATCATGTCGTGACCGTTCAGGCGGCTCATGGACAGATTTTGGTGGATGTGCTCGATGAGATCCGTGCCTTGCAAGCAGAGTTGGCATAGTTTCGACATTCCTCACTGCCACCTCCTTTTGATGATGGATTATGAGTGCCCTTTGGCATTCGGTCACAAAAAGGGGGAGTACATATGGTCTTTTGTAGAGGTTGTAGAGGTTTTTGATCTCAAGGGGAGAGTTTTTTGTTGGAGCTTGTGGAGTTGAGGTGCCTCACATTGTATTTACCTTTTTGGCTCTTGTTATTTCTTGTTGGGCTATTCATGTTAGGGGGAGATACTTTTATTGTTTTACATGTTTCTTGTTTCACTGCTTATTGATTTATATTTATGAGTTATTCATTAATATATGTCTTTATTTTGTGTTGTGTGAAATCAAGAATTTATTTTGTTTACTTGTATTTTTTCCACACATGCGTTTATGCACTTTGTTTAGTGTTTTAGGAAATATACAGGTTGATTCAATTGAGCTGCTGTCTACACTTGCAACTGATGGATAGTAGTTAGGATTGAATTTGGTATAATGAGCATTTTTTTTGTAAAGGGCTTTTTTTTGTAAACTTTGAGGTTTTAGTTGTGTTTTGTCACAAATTGCCAAAGGGGGAGTTTGTTAGGTTCTAAAGACTTAGGAACTTATGTATTTAGAACTCTAATGTGTAATGTTGGTAAATCATGATCAAAACAGTTGTTAGTCTTGTTTAGACTTGCTCAAAGTGTGCGCATTTATGTAAAGTTGGAATCGAGTGACTGTAGAAAGTATTAGTGACTTTCGGCCTGGCTCGATCGATCGAAGCTTAGACTCGATCGATCGAATATCGGGCAGAACATTTTTTTCTGCAGAATACCAATTCAGCCATAGCCTATTTAAAAGGTTTAGGGTTTTATGTTTCCCCTAGGTATATAAAGCAAACCCTAGCCACGTTTTAGATGTTGCTCATATTGCTGTTTGTGTGAATCTCCTATGAGATCTGAGAGAAGCTTTCCTTCACACAAGCTTAGGATTATCAAGAAGGAGATTCGTTCAAGAACTTGATGATCATTCAGTTGCTGCCATAAGAGCTAAAAGATACACAAGCGGGAGTGCTTGTACTTGTTGGAGAATCCAAGAAAGAAGGAGTCCGTGGTCTCGGAGCTTGCACGTGGTCGTGTCAGTAAGTTTCTACTGGTGGGTAGCAATGAGATGTTAGTGGTCTAAGTCTTGTTGTAAAACTTCAATTCTTTCTATAGTGGATTCAAGTTTACCTTGAGGATAGCTAGGTTAAATCCTCCCCAGGTTTTTACCGGTGTGGTTTCCTGGTTCATCATATCTTTGTGTTAGTTATATTTCCGCTGCTATATACTTGATATGATTGTTTAATTGTGATAACCTAGATTTGCATAATTTGACTAAGTTAATCACTTGGCTAATTAACTAGGTTAATCTTGTTGTTGTTTAAGGGGTCTAAAAACTTTTCACATTATTTTTTTTATTTTGTCCATCTTGAACATGCCAACTACCAAGGTATACACAATAAGAACAAAATGGATTCTTTGGTGTGCTAAATGGATGATTGTTGTCCGTGTTTAAATGTAACCTCTAAAATGATAGAAGCTAATACAACCTTTTGAGCTCCACATTTCAAAAATTGTTTTCTTTAGTAGAAGTGCACTTCTATTCATAATCCACTCAAACTATTTTTGCTAATCTATAACAATCACAAAAACTAAGGAGAACGTATTCAATAATAATATAAGGTAAAATTCCAATGTATAAAAACAAAGAAACAATATTTTAATATCTATTGGAAGAAACACTCTAAATTAAATCTATGAAAAGTTGAAAGCCACAAAAGAACCTAAAACAAAATTGGAAAAGAAAAACAAATTCATATTTTTTCTCTGCCAAGTTACACTTTGCTCAATCTTTTGTAGTCTAAATTCTAAGAATGCATCTTATAATCCTAGCCACCAAATCTCCTCCATGGAAGTTTCAAGCATGTAATGGTCATAAGCACTATAGAGTCAAGAAATTTTTTACTAAACTAATGTCCAAAGTTGAAGCACATACATGCTGGAGGAATTGCATCTAAAATCTCATCTTTAACAAATTTAAACACATCAAGTAGTTTCGATATTTTCTGTTTCTTAACTTTTTACATCAGAGAACAAAGGTAAAATTCCTTCTTTTCACCATGTATAGACATTTCCTTCACTTTAGATAGACTATTATTTCTGGTTTAATTTCTTGGTTCTTTTTTTTAGGTAGGTAAAAAAACTTCTTAGCGTATGAATGATTCAACATAGTTCTCCAAATTTACCTATGACACTATACACACACCATGTCCTCTATTCTTTAGTTTATTTCTTTCTTTTTGACCCTTTCCCACAAAAAATAAATAATTTAGAATGCATAGTAGAAAGAAGAACACATATCCATTTTTGAACAAACAACATTAAAAAGAAATTTCTCAGGTGGTACAAACTACTTTCTATTCTTCCCAAATAGCACTTAAATTAACATATCAAGAAATTGGGTTTTATTAAATACTCCAGAGTATGTAAATAAAAAAAATTCAAAATTCATTCAATAATTAATTATTTTTATTCATATACCAAAGCAACAATACCTAAATCATCTTCTAAAATATATGCCTTTTCCCGTTCTTCATGAGCAAAATTCCAGCAACGCAAAATAACTACCAGAAGTAATAATCTCATATCGTAACATCAATAGAAAGAGGGTAAACCCATAACTATACAGTCTAAACTTTCAGATCTTAAACCATCCAAGGTTAAATTTGGCATATTCATGAATTATTAAGTTTCATACTTAACAGGGAAAACTCAGCAAATCTGAATTTCAACAAAAAATGAAAGGGTAAGAAGGTTTTTTAAAATAGCAGGAAATAATCATACAGCCATATTAAATAAATAATCCCTTGATATGAAGTAACACAGTTTTTTAACAAAATCTTTGCTATTTCTTTGTTTGTTCCTACTTCCAATTTCACTTTGAAAAAAAAATTGTCAATAAGTCTACACTCACCTTTGCTAAACCTTGACAAACAAACATTTATCACCATCAAGACTTCTAACAACTTAAGCAAATATGAAGCAACCAACTTTTCCCATATATTTTTATTTTAACAGAAAAACACATAAAACTAACAAAACATATCTGAAAGCAATCCAGTATGTATTCAATCTCTCAACAATCATCTCCTTCTGGCCAAAACAATTTTTTTTTTCCTAAACTCTGAACAAATAGAAGTCATGAAAAATAAACATTACCGCTATGCATGATAAAGCAATGCGTATATTTACCATTGCAAATAAACATTACCACTATTTGGATTGCATTTGATTCTACCAGGTTTCACAATTTTTTTGCAAATAATTTTTGAGGCTTTGGGAATGTCTTTTCTATTAATGTACTCCTATTTGGTAAGTGAATTTCTTGTATTCATTTCTCAAAAAATAGTTTTGTTAACTCTCACAGTTAGTCTCAAATGAGACTCAAAATGCATGGCGCCTAGTCACACCATACTAAACCACATCCATTATAGCAAAGTAGGCACATAAGGTATATAGAGTCAATCCTCTTAAGAATATGGATAATACACAGTTGTGGTGCATGATTAGAATACAATCTGATCGCAACATATCATGAATAGAATACACATCCTGCTCGCATAATCATGATGCCACATTTGAAGAGGCATTTTTTATTTTTATTTTTTCATTTTTGTATGATACCTAAGATTGTACCATGTGTAATAAATTGGGAAAAAAATGAATTCAACAAACTATTAAAAAGGTCATACCCATTGTTTGAAGTTAATACCTGATTCTTCAAAAGAATGATAGATTGAACAAATTGAAAAGCATACCCCAAAGAGATCCATGTTACTTCTTCTAAAAGACCTAGAAAAGGAAAAAACCCAATTATCTATTGCTCTGTTTTGATCTTTAAAGTATCCAAAAGAGACTGGTACTCACTTAAGGACTTTCATTCCATTCATCTGAGTTTTAACCAGACACCATAAATAGATACCCACATATCAATTCTATACTTATTTAATCCCAAATATTTCATTAAGATTAGAAACAGAAGTACCCAAACTAAAATCAATTTTTTTAGTGATTTATGTAATCTAAAAAAAAAAAAAACAAAAAACAAAACAAAAGCAAATATCTAAAATTGAGAAAACAAACATTTTGATAGAGAATCCAAAAACCCATAACAAAAACGAATCAAATCTAAACCTACCGAACAAAAAAAAAATCAATTAAAAGTAACGTTTTATACCCAAACCTCCAAAATTGAGAAAAAAAAAATGTACTGTTGTCGATGTCGGTTCCAGCGATCTGATGGTCTGAATCTAGAAAGGGAACTGACGGTAGTGGGGAAACTGATGGTGATGGCCAGCCTTAGATATTTCTCTCTTCGCCGGTAAGAAGTTCCAGAAAAATTCAATGCATACCTTCCGAATATGGAGTGAAGGGGATTGTTTTTGTTGTTTGGTGTATGGTTCTGATGAAATCTGCTCACTTTACCCCCACAATGGACTACCTTAGATATTTCCGCGTTTCAAAGCCATGGGCCAAACTAATCAAAGACTGGATTCATCAATACCTACTTCAAGCGCTCCATCAACAGTGACACTCTTGACCGCTATCAGCGATGTAATCGAACGAATATTTGCTCATTAAAGGATAGTATGGATTTTCTTTGCAGCGAAGAAGTGATAGAGTTAGGGACGCACTACTCTGTTATAAATAGGTGCTCTGGAATGGTTTTTTTTTTTAACAGAGGTTTTTATTTATTTATTATCAGATTGAATGGTTAGTGATAGGAGAAAGGCCTCATCGCCTCTTTCTCTCTCTCTCTCTCTCTGCATAGTATTTGTGGGGACAATTTTTGCTTCAACCAAGCTAGTGGTACTCTTCATCCACTTGCTCATCCCTTATAAGGCATGAAGAGGAAGCATTTCTTTTCCATGTGGGACAACAAAATTGCCTAGGTTACAACATGGTCTAGCCCTTGGCCTTGAAGCAAAAATTGTCCCCACAGTATTTTTAATCGGTTAATTTTTTTTATTATTTATAGAGAGGATTTTAAACGGTGCTACAGTATTGCTAAACAACATAATTTATCGCTTTTTTACTTATACGTGTCAGAATTTTAAGGGGCCATTTTTCCTAACGTGGCAGCACTTCTTTAAAGGCTTCTGCTATTATATATAGTATTAGATTAGATTAGATTATATATATAATTTTTATTTTGAGAATATATATATATATATATTTTTTTTTTTGAGAATATAATTTATAAGTGGATAAAGCGATTTGAAAATTAATAGGAAAGTGACCCTATTTTTTAGGCAATGTTTTAGTGGGAGTTAGAATTATATTTTTACTGGATTGTCCTTTAATTTTGTCTCTATTTAAACATAGCGGTGTAGGGGCATTTTTGAACAAAAAAATAAGAATCCCAAACAGAGAAAACCTCTTAAATAGTAGTATAGATATTCATTTAATTTGTTACTAGCCTCATCACACGCTCTTCGCACGTACGATGAGTCTTTTTTTTCTTTTGTTAGTGGTCCTATTTTGTAAAAATAAAAAACTGTGTTTTTATTTATTTATTTATATATATATATATATATAATTTTTATTTTGAAAATTTAATTTATAAGTGAATAAATCAATTTTAAAATTATTAGGAGAGTGGTCCTATTTTTTAGGCAATATTTTAGTGTGAGTTGGAGTTGCATTTTTACCAGATTGTCTTTTAATTTTGTCTCTACTTAGACATAGGAGTATAGGGGCATTTTTGAACTAAAAGCTCCTTAAATAATAGTATAGATTTTATCTAATGACACTTTCCACATTATTAAATTTAGGAAATTAATGAATGAGAATAATCTTGTAATTAGATGACACTTGTATCTAGGGAAAATTATTATGTATTCCCGGAGTACCATAAATGCGTACTCCCTCCTCTCACATGAATGTTGGGTCCTACTAATTAAATTCATGGTGTGATCCACTATTTATGTGAGAGGGGAGAGTACGCATTTATGGTGATTCGGGAATACCTAATAATTTTCCGGTATCTAGCGCCTTTTTGCATTGAACATGATATGATTTGGATGCATCCCTTGTAATTTTGCAATCTACATATCATTTAGTATAGCAACGTGTTACCTAAAAATAAAATTTTATTTTATATGCAATCTACAACTATCTCAGTATAGTAACACATCACTTAAATAAATTTTTATTATTTTATTTTATAAAATAGCAGTATTGTTTACAACGCCGTTTCATATACAATCATATCATTTAATAAAAATCTCTACATTATTAGATTTAGGAAATTAATGAAATGGGAACAATGTTGTTATGCAATCTACAGCTTTCTTAGTATAATTTAAAAAATAAAAAAACATTTATTAAAAGATTATTTTATGAAAGTTTTGATAACATATTCTTCAAGAGAAATATAAAAATTTACTAGCCTCATCACACGCGCGAAGTGCATGTGATGAGTCTTTTTTTTTGTTAGTGGTCCTCTTTTGTAAAAAAAAAAAAAACTATGTTTTTTTATTTATACACACACACACACACACATATATATATATATATAATTTTTATTTTGAAATTTTAATTTACAAGTGAATAAATCAATTTGAAAATTAATAGGAGAGTGGTCCTATTTTTTAGGCAATGTTTTAGTGGGAGTTGGAGTTGCATTTTTACCGGATTGACTTTTAGTTTTGTCTCTACTTAAACATAGCAGTATAAGGGCATTTTTGACTAAAAAAATGAGGAATCCAAACAGGAAAAACCCCTTAAATAGATTTTTTTTTAAAAAAAAAAAAGAAAAAAGAAAAAAAGAAGAAGAGGAGGATAGTTGGTTGCCGGATTTTGATAGGAATGTTTGTAGCAAATTTGAATTTTAGTAGTAGTGGATGTGAAGTTATTTTGTAGTAGGTTGTATAAAAGTTAGAAATATAATTTTGCTTGATTGTCCTCCAATTTTATTTGAATTTCAATAGTAGTGGTTTAGTGGATGTGAAGTTATTTTGTAGTGGGTTGTTTAAAATTTAGAAATATAATTTTACTTGATTGTCCTCCAATTTTGTCCAGGTTTAGGGGTATTTTGGAACAAAAAAAAAAAAAAAAAACCGGTCCAAATAGGGGCTGCCCCTTAAATAGTAGTATAGATAAATAAATAAAACCACTCTCCCACTAACTGAAATTAAAAAAAAAAAAAAAAAAAAAACTATCCTTATCCCACGATAACTGATAAGTGAAATTATAACGTATGAGGTGCTACAAGATTTAACCCGTTAGGTTTAGCTCATGTAATAGGTCCTACAGCATAAGCAGACGGGATAAATTATTAGAGCGACTAAAGACCCAAAAGTTGACGGACAGTAACTTGATAGGAAGGGAGTCAGCAAAGCTCACCCAGAGGGGGCAACACCATCAAGAAGCTGACGTCGTTATGGCTGAAGGAAATAAGACAAGCTGACGATACTGAAGCTGACAGACTTAGTAAAACCTTGACTTGGTCCTCACGCATGAGCATATAAGGAAATGAATTATGTCCCACGTTTAATGTTAGTATCCTACAAGGAAAGGATTCCGTAATATACGCTCAACAGGTTTCCTATAAGGAAAGGACTTCTAGCCCAAGGAAGAGAGGGTCAACCCTCTACTACTATAAAAGCCTCAATACCCTCACAAATCGAGGTATGCGTAATTAATCCCTCTCTAGCACTCTAGAGTTGTAACAAGTTCTAACTTGACCTTCGGAGGGTATTTGGCTAGCACCACACCAGTGTTTTCTGTTAGGTCTTTTCTCTTTTGTTGTGCAAGTGTTGTTTAAAGTGTGCGAGTATTGTGTGGTTCATTGGTGGTTTTTTTCGGCATCATCAGTTGGCGCCGTCTGTGGGAAATGTTTTGCTGCGATCTGCAAGCCATATTGCAGTTTCCCGGATAAAAGAGTTGCATGGTGCTCACTCGCTCGATGGCAACCACAAACGACATTCGAGAAGAGGAACCACCCACGATCGCCCTCGAGAGACAAGTTCAAACTCTCGCCACCGCCGTGGAATGCCTCACCAAACAAAACCACAATTTGGAAGAACAGTTGCATTAGAAGAATGCAACATCGAATAACCAAAAAGATGATCAAGAAGGGACCAGCGCTGAAAGAAGGAACCAAGAGGGACCCAAAGGTAGCAACGCTCCAAACCAACAAGAACGACAGGAAACCAGCCATCCTTTCGATTTTGACATGGCCCCCCCTTACATGGTTACAGAGATGCAGTTGATGAAAGAAATGATGGATCTTATGATGAATGCCCTTAAAGGACAGGTGTCTAGTGACCTCGACGATTTGGTTCACCGGACTGATTCGCCGTTCACTACCTCAGTCAACTCCATTCCCCTGCCACAGAAGTTTCACATGCTACAAATTGAAAGCTATGATGGAGCCAAGGACTCGCTTGATCATCTAGAGACCTTCAAGACCTTGATGCATCTTCAAGGAGTAGTGGACGAGATCATGTGTAGGGCCTTCCCTACAACGCTGAAGGGCCTGGCGAGAATTTGGTTTAGCCGGCTGACGCCCAACTCCATCAGCACTTTCAAAGAGCTAAGCGCCCAATTCACTTCGCACTTTATTGGAGGGCATCGGTACAAGAAGTCTACTGCATGCTTGATGAGTATCAAGCAACGAGAGGATGAAACGTTGAGATCTTACATAGCCCGCTTTAATAAGGAAGCGCTCTCGATCGACGAGGCCGACGACAAAATACTCGTAGTAGCATTTACGAACGGGCTGAAGAAGGGTAAGTTCTTGTTTTCACTATACAAGAATGACCCGAAAACTATGTCAGATGTGCTTTACAGGGCCACTAAGTACATGAATGCTAAAGACGCTCTACTAGCTAGCGAGGAAAAGCCCAAGAAGAAAGAAAGGCAGGAAGATACCCGCTAGGAAAGAGGGCGGAAGATAGCAAGAACCGGAGAGTGAAGGGATGATAGGCGATCTAAGCCCCTTACGGGGAGGTTCACGAGCTTCATTCCATTGACCACCCAGTCAACCAGGTCCTAATGCAAATCCAAGACAATGGGACATTAACTTTCCCAGGAAAGCTGAAGGGAGATCCCAACAAGCGGTCCAGAGACAAATACTGTCGCTTCCACCGCGACCACGGACATGACACAACTGACTGTTATGACTTGAAACAACAGATTGAAGCCCTCATTAGGCAAGAGAAGTTGCAGAAGTTCGTTAGCAAGGAAAGGGCAGACCCGTTCCCTCAAGAGCAAGCTCCCCGTCGAGACAACAAGCGTCCGAGACAGCCCTTAGGAGACATAAGGATGATTGTAGGGGGCGCGACCGCCAGCGGCTTATTGAAAAGGGCTCGGAAGACTTGTCTTAGAATGGTCTAAAACGTTCAGCTCACCGGTGCCATCCCGAAGATGCTGTGAGTTGACAACCCACTTATTGGCTTCTCAGAAAAGGATGCCCGACGTCTCCACCATCCGCATGACGACGCGCTTATTGTTAGCATCCAAGTAGGAGACTATAACATGTACCGGGTCTTAGTCGACAACGAGAGTTCCGTAGATATTCTCTACTACCCAGCATTCCAATAGATGCGGATCAGTAGAGAGCGATTAACCCCAACTAACGCTCTACTCGTCGGGTTCGGAGGAACCAAAGTATACCCCCTTGGCGCAGTCACATTACCGGTTACAATTGGAGATTACCCCCAACAAGTCACTAGGGATGTTACATTCCTCATGGTCGATTGCTCCTCTGCCTAAAATGCCATTATAGGGCGACCCACCCTTAACTCTTGGAAGGCCGTAGCTTTGACCTATCACTTGATGATCAAATTCCCCACTAAATACGAAATAGGAGAATTGTGAGGGGACCAAATAGCCGCGCGCAAATGCTATGTTGCGATGTTGGAAATGGATGACCATTTGCCAACCATGAGCATAAAAGAACAACGGACGGGGACAAAACCCATGGAGAGGCTCGAGGAGATACCCCTCGATAGCTCCAGGGTAGACAAATTCACCAGGATTGGTACTCTTGCCAGCCCGGCGATTCGCTCAACACTCGTAACCTTCCTTAAGGAAAATCAAGACGTGTTCGCCTAGAGCCATGAGGATATGCCCGAAATTGACCCTTCGGTCATGGTACATAGGCTGAATGTGTCGCCAACCTGTCCACCCGTTAGGCAGAAGAAGCGAGTCTTTGCCCAGGAACGAGATCGCGTGATAGAAGAAGAAGTCGGTAAGCTACAAGAGGCAGGCTTCATTAGGGAGGTGTACTACCCCGACTAGTTAGCAAATGTGGTAATGGTCAAGAAAGCCAGCGGAAAATGGAGAATGTGCATGGACTTTACTGACTTGAACAAAGCATGCCCTAAAGACAGTTATCCCCTCCGACGGGTCGACATTCTAGTAGACTCTACGGCTCAGCACAAGCTGTTAAGCTTTATGGACACTTTCTCTGGTTACAATCAAATTCGAATGCATGAAGCTGATCAGGAGAAAACATCGTTCGTAACTAGTCAAGGACTCTTCTATTATAAAGTGATGCCATTCAGCTTAAAAAATGCAGGCGTGACGTATCAGAGGCTTATGAATAAGATGTTCGTGTAGCAGATTGGGAGAAATGTCCAAGTCTACGTTGATGATATGCTGGTGAAAAGCCGAAGGGAGGAAGATCACTTGGAAGACCTCAAGGAAACATTCGATACTCTTCGCTCTTACAACATGAAGCTTAATCTAGGAAAGTGCGCCTTCGAGGTGATGACAGGAAAATTCCTAGGATTCATGGTGTCGCAGAGAGGCATCGAGGCCAACCCGGACAAGATCTGGGCTATAATGGAGATGGCACCCCCGAAAAATGTGAAGGAAGTACAAAGCCTTAATGGCAAGGTAGCGGCACTAGATAGGTTTGTATCAAGGGTAACGGACAAGTGCTTACCCTTCTTTCGCATATTGAAGAGATCTTTCAAGTGGACTGACGAGTTCCAGCACGCATTCGAAAAGTTAAAAACTTATCTCTCTTCCCCGCCGCTACTAAGTTCCTCGCAGCCAGGTGAAGAAATTTTTCTCTATCTTGCCGTCTCCCCAGCCGCCGTCAGCTCTACCTTAATCAGAGAAGAAGAAAGAGTGCAGAAGCCTGTATACTACACTAGCCAGGCACTTCGCGGAGCCGAAGAAAGATATCCGCCCATGGAGAAACTCGCCTTCGCACTAGTGACAACAGCACGCAAACTCAAACCGTATTTTCAAGCCCACACGGTGATCGTCCTAATCGACAAGCCTTTGCGACGGGCAATGAGCAACCCTAAAGCCACAGGATGGTTGGCACTATGGGCCATAGAATTGAGCGAGTTTGACATTCAGTACTGCTCGCGAACCGCCATTAAAGGACAAGTCGTTGCAGATTTCATAGCTGAGTTCACAAATGGCGAGGACAAGGGGGTAGAGGAACCTCCTCAATGGAGCATACATGTAGACGGGTCATCCAATAGGCAGGTTGGGGGAGCTGGCATTGTGCTACTAACACCCGAAGGAGACACAGTCGAGTGTATGGTCCACCATGATTTCCCTACCACGAATGAAGCGGAGTATGAGGCTTTGATAGCAGGACTCGACCTCGCCAAAGCTGCAGGAGCTGCGAACGTAGTCATTTATTGCGACTCTCAGGTCGTCACCAACTAGATAAACGGGCACTATGAGCGTCGAGGTAAAAGAATGAAGGAATATCTTAACCAAGCAAAAAAGAGGGTAGATGAGCTGAAGGCCAAAATCATATAGATCCCTAGGGGAGAAAATGAGCAAGCTGACCGCTTGGCCAAAGCCACCTCAGCCGAACATATGACCACCTTGGATAGTGTGCTCTCCTTCGTTCAGCTCTCTCCACTAATAAATTCCATCTGTGTGCAGGAGATAGGCTCCGAAACCAATTGGATTACACCGTTAGTCTTTTACTTAAAAAATGGTGTATTATTAGACGAAAGGGAGGCCGCAAGAAAACTGAAAGTCCAAGCAGCAAGATTCGTCTTAATAAGAGACGTCTTGTACAAAAGAGGTTTCTCCCGCCCATTCCTGAGATGCTTAAGTCTTGAAGAAGCAGACTACTTCATGAGAGGGGTGCATAAAGGGATCTGCAAAAACCATTTAGGGTTAAGATCATTAGTGCATAAGCTAGTACAAGCAGGGTACTTTTGGCCAACCATGTAGAAGGATGCCGAGGCTTATGTAAAGACCTGCGACAAGTGCCAAAGGTTCAGCAATGTTATTAGACAGCCACCCGAAGAACTGACCCCGAAGACGACACCATGGCCATTCGCTCAATGGGGAATAGATATCATGGGGCCATTCCCTACGGCAATACGACAGCTGAAGTTTCTGGTAGTGAGCATCGACTACTTTACGAAGTGGGTGGAAGTTGAAGCCTTAGCCACTATTATGGAGAAGAACGTACAGAGTTTCGTCTGGAGATGCATCATATGCAGATTTGGCATACTGAGAGTCTTAGTCTCAGACAATGGGAGGCAATTCGTTAACGACTCCTTCCGGGACTTTTGTTCGCAATTGGGGATAAAAAACCACTACTCCTCCCCCGCCCACCCTTAGGAAAATGGACAGGTCGAAGTCATGAACCGATCCTTGCTGAAGATTATCAAGACTCGGCTCAAGGGGGCAAAGGATATATGGGCGGAAAAGTTGCCGAGCATACTTTGGGCCTACAGGACAACGGCAAGAATGCCAACAGGATAGACACCGTTCCGACTAACATACGGAGGCGAAGCAGTCATCCTAGCTGAAATTGAACTCACAAGCTACAGGGTGCACAACCATGACGAAAGCAAGAACAACAAGGCCACACGCCTACAGCTCGATTTGGTAGACGAGATCAGGGCAGCGGCGTAGCAAAGGCTCGCACGATACCAGGACCGCATGGCCAAGCACTACAATTCCCGTGTCAGACACAGAGACTTCCAGGTTGGAGCCCTCGTTCTAAGGAGAGTCATAGGTGCAGCAAGAGACCCAACCCAAGGGAAGCTCGGTCCAAATTTGGAAGGACCTTACCGAGTCACAGCATGGCAGAGGAAGGGCACCTACCACCTGGAGACGCTTGACGGACGGGAGCTGCCACATCCTTAGAATGCTGAACACCTACGAAAGTACTACCAGTAGAGATGGCGACGTGAAGAACAACACCCCCTTTCATTCATAGTTTACCATAGCAAATTTTAGTTACGCTTCTCAAATTTATCGTTTTAGTTTTCGCTACAATAAGCCCAAAGGGCAGGTTTTTACTTTAGTTTTTGATATAATAAGCCCAAGGGGCAGGTTTTCTTTTCTTTAAAACTACTTTTTTTTAAATATAAATGCATGGCAATAAGAGGAGTTTATTCAGTATGGCTGATGTTTTTCATTACAAAGTCTGCAAAAAGGCAGACGACCTTATGTCCACAAGAAATAAAAAGATTCTAAGTCTCTAAAAAGAGGACGACCTTAAGTCTGCAAAAGTTTGCGAATATAAGCCTTCAAGACAGACGGATCCATCCCAAGAGGATGAAGCATGGTGGAAGCCCTTGAATGGGCTAGAAAACAGGTCCAGATAAGGAAAAATCCGTAAGAAGCAGATAGCTTTACTATCCAAAAAACTACACGGTGTCAAAATATCCCAAAGGGACGAAAAGGTCAGCAATCAAAAGCTGACGGGCTCTATAGATATCCTAAAAAGATGAAAAAGTCAGCAATCAAAAGCTGACAGGCTATAAATATCCCAAAGGGATAAAAGGTTTCAGCCATTAAGGTTGACGGGCTCCACAAATTGTCCCAAAGGGATGACATCAGCCCTCAAAGCTAACAGTCTCATCAAAGTGATGAGATTGTGAAAACATAAGCTCACCAAGTCCATAATATGGACAGGACTACAAAATTAACAGTCCAAGTGACGGGAGTGACGGGCTCATTAATGTGAAGGTCTCATAAAAAAGATGGGATTTAAAGAAGGGATAAGTCTAGTGCAAGAAGCTGACGGACACAACATATCCTTAACCCAAAAACCAGTCCAACATTAACACGGACACCTTTAAGAATGAAAGATGATTAAAATCCCTTAAAGTGACAAAAGGGTTCGTTAGTAAAAAAATATACAAGCCTATTACTTGGTAAAATAGACAAGGCACTTGAGCTGACGGCTTCAGTAGTGCACTCAAGCTGACGTTATAAATGGTCATTAAAGCTGACAGCTTCAATAGGCTGACGACATTATAAGAATAAACGTCCATAATCACGCATAAAAAACGACTAATCAGTCCCATTAAATCATTATCCATAACTAGGCTGACGGGCCTAGCCTACGTCTACAAAATAGCAGTTGATTCTACAAAGCAAACGCCCCTCAAAAAGAAAATCATAAAGTTAAATGACAATACATGCATGATCAAAAAACGACGGTTATCAAACATCAACAAACATATTACTTACAAATAAAAGCCCAGAAAACCAAAGGGCATTTAAAAACATTATTTGTAAAGGGAACAAAATATAACAATTACAAAAAAAGAACAAAACTATGGCTGGACAGAAGGGGCGTCACTTGAAGTCTTTTTACTTTTTTGAACGGGAGGGTCTTCTACGTCTAGGACCTCTACAGAAGGATTGGAAGTGGTGACTCGAGGGTTCGCAGCTGGCTGGGCCAAAACAATGCCACTATCTTCAGCTGTAGGGGCATCCTTAGAGTCGTCACCCTCAACGTCGACAGCGTCATTAGCAGGCGTCATCGGCGGAGTGTCATCTAAGGTGATCCCAGATAGATCCAATTCAGGAAAGGCTGACGCAACTTACTTAAGCCAGTCATCGAATCCAGTACCATAGTATCCCCCGCAGGAATCGATAAAGGAATTTGACGCCTTAAATTTCTGGACCGCATCAGCCCCAGCCATCTCCACCTGATCATGAAGGACCGTCAGCTCTTGTTCTAACTTTTCCTTCTGACAGCACGCTTCTTCCAACTTCTGCTTTGTCTCTTTCAGCTCCACGTTCAAAAGACAGACGGCTTCCTTGTATTGCGCCTGCTGGTTCAACAAGTTAGCATTGTGTTTACTAATGCGGGTGATGACACATTCCTTGGCCACACACCGGTCCTGGAGTGCTTTTACACATACCAAGGCCTAAAAAGGACACAGCCGTCAGTCAATAGACAAGAAAAAAGTTAAGGGAAAAGCTAGCTAGGAGAGACGGCCTACTCGTGTTAGGTCAAACAAAGCTGACGCCCCCAGGTCCTTTGTCCCCAACAAAGCACAAGGATCTATGTCCGTCAGTTTTATGAACGATTCTACCTCTTGGATAGCATAATCCTTATGTGTCAGTAGGCAACGAAGACCCTCAAGAACAGGACCGAAAGAGGTCATCACCCCCTTCCCTGCTCCGTGACCAGATTTGGGGGGCGACTTCTCTAGGGTTTCATTTCCAAAAGTGACGGCCACCTTTTTAAGGGGACGGCTGTCCTTCCCGTCGGGTTTCCTCTTCTACGAATCCTTAGTGACGGTTTTGGGGGCTGACGAGGATGTTAACTCCCCCTTTGCTCTCTGCTCCTCCTTTTGACGGGCAGCAGCAGTCCTTATCTGTTGCCTAGCTGCCTCTATCTGTGCAAAAGTAAGACACATGAGAAAAAAACTGACGGCAAAAGTTGAAAGTGATGGGACTACATAAAAAACTACTTACGACAGCGAGAAAATTATTCTAACTTGCGAGCTTCTAGCATTGGTTTCGGACCCCCGCAGTATGCGTGAAGAGTGTCAAGAGTAATTAAATCCCAACACTTTCGCTCCTCCAAAGGAATCTCTAGAACTTGAAGGATAAAATCCCTTTGCTCGTTAGTTATAAGACGGCGAGTGTTGGCTGAAAAGAAAAATAAGCTGACGGTGTTAAAACACTTCAAAAATAAATAAATAAACAAGTATATGTAAAAGCTGATGAGGCTAAAAGCTGTTGGTTAAAACCTGAATCCCTGACAAAGGCCTAAGTATTATCAAAATAACCATGGGGAATCGTTTCTCATTCTTCCTGACGGCACACCCAGTCCGTCCCTTTAACAAAAAAGTACCTACTCTTCTAAACTCTATTGGAATCTGGCATCTCAGACACTAACCTTAACTCCCTTTCCCTGACGGCAAAATGGTACACCCCCTTAGGAGAAGAAAGGTGCTGGGGTCTATAGCAGTAGAAGAATTCGTCTAAAGTAAGTTGACGGTGTCCTCCACTCAGACGACCCCATAAGATCTCAGCACTTATAAAGATCCTCCATGAATTTGGGGCAATCTGGCTAATGGACAACCCCAGAAAATCAGCCAGCTGACGGTGTAAGGCTGTCAGGGGCAGTCTGAGCCCTGTAGCAAACATGGCATCATACGTACCAACGTCTGCGGTTCTCCCCGTATAGCACTTTTCGTTCTCCCTGGGGAGACAGATAGGGATGTGGTCTGGGATTTGGAAACGAATGCGCAACTCTTTGAATACCTTCTTACTCATTTTTGGTAAAAATTTATTGACGGCCCATTCCTCGAGAAGGATGAAGGGACGGCTACCTCCAGGACTTCCTGAAGTTCCCTCACAGGACTCCTCGTCACCTTCATCTCCGTCACTATCCCTCTCTTCTTCCACCTCAACTTCACCCTCCTCACCTACTACCTCCTCCTGACCTTCGTCTCTGTGACTCCCTACCTCCTTGTCGGGAGATTGGGCTGACGTCTCTCTCTCTTTGACGACCCGAAAAAGTTCTCGGACTCATCACCTGAACTAAATACCTCATCGTAGCCTGCTCTATCGCAGACCGACGACTGATCACTCGACGCGTCACTTGACATTTGACTACCTACAAGTGATGGATTTATTCTAAGCACCTAGGATGACGACCTCGCTATAGAAAAATTAATTGAAATAAAGCATGTACAAAGAAAGAAAAAGGACTTACGAGTTTCTTAAAATGGGTGACGATTTTGGAAGCGACGGTAGCAACACAGGCGACGATGTGAGAGAATTGACGGAATGAAGCCGACGAGTCTTCTCTCCAGGAATCAGTAAAAATGAAGTATGAAAAATGAGGGGGAGGGGTGGGTTATATATAAAGGATAAATGCACAGAAGACGAAGTGACGCCCTCATCCAGAAGCGAAACCAACCAGAGTACACCACGTGTTCGAGCATTTAATATTGGCTGCTCGAGGAATCGCATTTGAATCATTTTTTCTCTCCTGGCCAAAGTGAAAATTAGCAACGAAAAATATAACTCCATAACCCGTCAGTTTGAACTGACGGAGTTATGGAGTAGGGGGCAACTGATAAATGAAATTATAACGTACGAGGCGCTACAAGATTTAACCCGTTAGGTTTAGCTCATGTAATAGGTCCTATAGCATAAGCAGACGGGATAAATTATTAGAGCGACTGAAGACCCAAAAACTGACTGACAGTGACTTGATAGGAAGGGACTCAGCAAAGCTCACCCAGAGGGGGCAACACCATCAAGAAGCTGACGCCGTTATGGCTGAAGGAAATAAGACAAGTTGAGGATACTGAAGCTGACGGACTTAGTAAAACCTTGGCTTGGTCCTCACGCATGAGTATATAAGGAAATGACTTGTGTCTCACGTTTAATGTTAGTATCCTACAAGAAAAGGATTCCGTAATATACGCTCAACAGGTTTCCTATAAGGAAAGGACTTCTAGCCCAAGGAAGAGATGGTCAACCCTCTACTACTATAAAAGCCTCAATACCCTCACAAATCGAGGTACGCGTAATTAATCCATCTCTAGCACTCTAGAGTTGTAACAAGTTCTAACTTGACATTTGAAGGGTATTTGGCCGACACTACACCGGTACTCTCTGTTAGGTCTTCTCCTTTTTGTTATGCAGGTGCTGTTTAGAGTGTGCGAGTATCGTGTGGCTCACTGGTGGTTTTTTTCGGCATCATCAATAACCTACATCAATAATTTTATCCAAAACAAAACTCATCCGTATGTACAGAATAAAAATGAATGTGAAAAGATATATAACCAAAAAAAAAAAAAAAAACCTAACTTTTAGGATATCTGTTTTTGAAAGAAAATAAAAAAAGCTAAATTTTAGGGAAATTAAAAAATTCAACTTGGAGAATTAGTGTGACCCCTATCCTTATCCCACGGTAACCTACATCAATAATTCTTTAAAAAAAAAAAAAAACCCATCCTTACGTAATAAAAAAGAACGTGAAAATATATAGAAAAATAAAAAAAACCTTATCCTTATAGGTACCCTATGAACCAGACGGTGAAAAAATATTTTAAAAAAAATGAAATAGAATGTGAAAATAAATTGAAAAAAGAAACCTAAATTTAAGGATTTCTATTGTTGAAAAGTATTAAAAAAAAAAATGCAAGTCTGAACGTGAAAAAAAAAAATTGTTAAAATTTAAAGAAATCTATTAGTAAAGTACCTTGGGAATCTGAGAAGTTTATCTATACTATTATTTAAGGGGCTTCCCCTGTTTGGATTCCTCATTTTTTAGTTCAAAAATGTCCCTACACCCCTATTTTTAAGTAGAGACAAAACTAAAGAACAATCCAGTAAAAATGCAACTCTAACTCCTACTAAAATATTGTCTAAAAAATAGGACCACTTTCCTGTTAATTTTTAAATTGCTTTATCCACTTATAAATTAGATTTGCAAAATAAAAATTATATATATAAAATAAAAACACAAAATTTTATTTTGCTACAAAATACTAAATAGGACCACTAAAATAAAATTAAAAAAAAACCTCATCTATTATTTAGGTGGCTTTCCCTGTTTGGATTACTATTTTTTTAGTGCAAAAATGCCCCTACATTCCTATATTTAAATGAGACAAAATTAAAGGGCAATCCAGTAAAAATGCAACTCTAACTCCCACTAAAACATTTCCTAAAAAATAGGACAACTATCCTGTTAATTTTCAAATTTTTTTATCCACTTATAAATTAGATTTTCAAAATAAAAATTATATATATATATATATATATAAACACAACATTTTTTCTACAAAATAGGACCACTAAAAAAAGAAAGAAAAAAAATGATATGTTCACAACATTTTTACAACAAATCTTAAGTGGCAGATTGTTACTGGTTGTTATTGTTAGAGCAAAAAAATAATCTTAGTGTTAGGTTCAAATTTTAATCTATAACAATTAACCACCTGTGATTTGTTGTGAAAATTTTATAAAAATGTTGTGGACGTAGCATCAAAAACCTCATCACACATGCAAAATAGGATCACTCTTTTGTTAGTTTTAAAACTTCTCCAATCTACAACCCCCCGGTTTTTTTTTTTTTTTTTTTTGGTGATTGGAAAAAGTAGAAATCTTAAATTATAATAAATGCAAATTATTAATCTTTACCCAAAAAATAGAAGAGCCTTTGCGCGTGCTCAGAGACTAGTCTATAACTAATTGATGTTTATCACTTTGTTTTAAATTTAATTATTTTTGTTTAAGATTTAAAAAAACCGTGATTTTGATATGAGAATTTTTTTTTTTTTTGATATTTTTTCTTTCTATTCTTTAAAAGTAACCCAACATACTTCCCTATAAAAAAGGATTAAAAAAAAAAAAAGAGTAATTGAACAATTAAGAGTATTTGAGTTTTTTTATAAAAAAAAAGACCAAGTAGCCTAATCCTCTAAAAAAATAGCGTAAATTCCAAAAAAAAAAAAAAAAACCCAAAAGAGAGTTTGTAAAAAGAAAAAGAAAGAGCCTCACCAATATCCTTTCTCAAGAAGCCGGTTCAAGTACAAACCCTCTTGTTTGAAATTTCTATGTCAGTTACGGCCCACGGGTAATAAGAATTCATCAAACACCTTTAAATCTCTAATCACATTCACTCACGTGTAAGTACTTGGCAGCCATGGTAGATAAGAACTCAGAGAAAGTCAATGATAAACAAAATAAAATAAAATAAAATAAAGATGAACTTGCAAAAAATAGAACCTGAAAAGCCGTTGGAGCCTTTGATAAAGTCCATTTAAATTTTTTAGATACCAAATCTAAAAGTAGAAGAAGAAGAAGAAAGAAGAAGACATAGAGCTAAACTGAATGTTTGCAATCTGAAGAAAAATGAGAGAAACTGGTAAAGTGTACGTGAGTTTGTGGGTTTTAAAGTATAGAAGTTTTAATTTACATCTTTATCCCTGTTAGTTAAAAATTTATAAGTGGGTATGATGAGGGTATCTTAGGCATCAAAATTGAGGAATCCAAACAGAGAAAGCCCCTTAAATAGTAGTATAGATTATGGATTATATCACTAACAATGTGTCTATGTTTGGGAGTTATTAAGAAAAAAATGAAATGAAATGAAAAAAAGGAAAGAAATATATGGGTTAAAAAAAAAATTAGAGCATTCCCATCCGGAAATGCCATCCTATCCTATTTTACCATTTCAAAAAGCTACTTTATCAATTATGTCATATCATTTTACAATACTTTTAACATCCCAAATTTTATTTTACAATACTACACACTAAAATAATATAAATTATACAATAAAATAATATAAAATTATCTACCACTTATTTGTAATTTCTATCTCTCTATCACTCTGTCGGCCACACCTTCACACAACAACCACCCTCTCATCCACACCACCTCCACACACCAACCACCGTGACCCCAAACCCACCACAATCCCAACAAATACCAACCCGCAAACCAACCACAAACCCAGCCACAACCCATTAAAAAATTATCAAAAAACCTAGTCACCACCACACAGCAACCACCATGACACTAAACCTACACCACACAGCAACCACCATGACCAAAAACCCACCAAATATCTAGGCACAAACCAACCAAAAAACACCCATAAACCCAGCTACAAAACCATTAAAAAATAATCAAACAAACCCACATCAGCCACCACTACCATCAATCACCCATCCCTACCACCATGGAAACCCTCCACCACCACGAACAGCAAATATAGAGAAACCCACAACGAAATCCATCAACATACCCATGTCGATCTCGCCTCTACAAACCACATCGAAAACCCATGAACACGCCGCCGCAAACCACCATACCATGCTGATCTCACCACAAAAAATACCTAGAAAACGACATCGGAAAGAGTAAGGGAGACCAAGCAGTGTTCGAACTGGCCCAATGCGGCATTAACGGAATGCTCCACCGTCCATCCAGTTCCGTCAAAAATCATGTATATTGACTTCCCCAGTCTCACCTCCACATCATCGTTTCGTCAATTTTCGTAACGGAGTTACCCTCGCTCTCTGTTGCTTTAATTGGAGGACGCTTCGCTTTCAATACTTGGACCTGCTGGTTCAGTCGGTCTAGCTTTCACCCGAATCGAATCGTGTGAGCCCTTGACCACCGGTTTAGCTAAGCGCTTCCCTTAAGTTTATGAGCCTGTGGTATTGGTTTAGTGTCAGGTTCGAATGGGTTTACATCGGTGAAACCACTAGACCCATGGCGCCACCAAATCCACTCCGTTGCCAGACCCACACTGGATCCACGACCCATGACCCACACCAGAATA
Organism: Quercus ilex subsp. ballota; assembly: GCA_032727855.1. Taxonomy (NCBI): domain Eukaryota; kingdom Viridiplantae; phylum Streptophyta; class Magnoliopsida; order Fagales; family Fagaceae; genus Quercus; species Quercus ilex. Next base: position 27,992,240 of record CM064917.1, read on the forward strand.
GCCCACTGTGAGAGAGAGATGTGATGAGAGAGAGAGAAAGAGGTCGTTGTGGAGAGAGAAAGGAGATGAGAAACAGAGAAGAGAAAATAGAGTGTGTGTGAGAGAGAGAGAGTCAAATATGTGAATAAAAAAATATTATTTATTTTACATTTGTGCTACAGTGCGATTCTACATTTAGAATCGCACAATAGCACAATTGCAAATTTTTTTGTAATAGTTAGATTTTACAAGACCGACTGTTGGTGGGGGGGGGGGGGGGGGGAGGGGTTAGGGCTTAGTCACTAAATACTACCAACATATGGCATGTGAATGCTCTAAGGTAACCTTGCTAGTAAAACCCATCTATCTCAACTAATGTACACTTTTACCCAAACCATAATTCTTTTTAAATAGATTAATAAAACAGATACTAGCATTCATTTACTAAAACAATTACATAAATAACATCTAAAGAAAGCACTCAACAAACATTTTACTATACAGTATCTGAGATAAGTTAGTTTTACCAATTTTCACAAAGCTAAAGTTTCATCTTGGCTTTGACTCTTTCAGCTGGTGTCTGTTTACAACACAAAGAGGAATATCAAAAAGCCAAACAACATTGACACCCGTAAATCACAAATAATTATACTACAATGTATATGCATACCATTTTGAACTCAAAAAACAGAATTGAAAGAAACATTACCATTTTGTCATAGCCTTCAAGCAACTTAGAAAAATCAACTCTATCCCTATCTTTATCTTCACTTCTACTCTTCTCCGATCTTCTCCTCTCTTGCGGCGACATGCTCCTCCTTCTCTTCTTGTCTCTGTCTCTGTCTTTGTCTCTGCCTCTATCACTTTTTTTCTCTTTGCTCCTATTTCGCCTTCTTAAATGCCTGTCTCTGTTGGTTTTCTCAAGAACCCTAGAGTGTTTTTCTTATTTATCTGAGGTGGGTTTCTTCTTGAGCTTGTTTTGAATGGATTCGACTGAGCTTGCTTTTCAAGCTTGAAGGCCTTGGAGGGGCTGGAGGCTCTGACGAAGGAACTGAGGAAAGAGGAGGCAGAAGGCAAAGCTAAGCCTCAATGGCGGCTCTAGAAATTTTGAGGGTGGTCATTAAGAACTTCATATATTGACGATAAAAACACACACACACACACACACACACACACACACACGCAAACACATAAAGTCTTACAATTTCCTTTTACGAATTTTCTTATTTTGAAATTGTTACAAAATAGTCTCATTATTAATGTTGCAAGCTATATTTTTTTCAAAATTTTTAGTTAAATAAAATTTTTCTTGGACTTTATTAATAACATTTGATTAATGACATAACTATTAATCTTTGATTTTCTTGAAATTTTGCAAATATGGAAGAAAGAAGAAAATGTAATTAAATGGTGGATTTGTCAAAATTCACATCCAATAAAAAAAATATTGAATGGAGTTGTAGCTTTAGCCTACAACCAAGTTTGTTGCCAAATTTTGTCCAAAAATTTAATTATGTTGGGCTTAAAAAAAAAAAATTTAGGGTTGACACAAAGTTTTTTTAAGGATAAAAAAATTCATAAATTTTTAAAATTTATACATAATAATAATAATTATTTTGAGGATAGGGTGGTCCTGTGACCATCTTGCACTCTATATGGAGCCACCGGTGCAGAGCCTCTCGACGGTGGAGCTTTGGACTCTGAGGCAGAAGAATTGGAGGATGAAAAGCCAAGGCCTTGTTTGAACCTGGCGGCGCCTTGGCCTTGACAACTCGGCTCGTCGTAGTACGCTGCAGCTTTGTCTTCCTCCCTTTTCTGCTGGTATTTTCGCTACTCTTCTCTCCGTAAAATGGTTTAAAGTTTAAACTTCGAAACGACGTTGCGTGCTGTGGAAACTGTAATGAGGAAACTAAAAGGGCCTGAGCATAATCATTCATTGACTAAAGTTTAAGGCCAACACTGTATTTTAAAGCCCAGTTAGAAAGTGTGCATCTAACATGGCTCTTAAGGTGTGTGATTTCCTTATGGGCCCTTTCTTCTTGGTCCTTGGCGAGGGCTAACAAACCTTGGGAGACTTGTAGATTTCCTTGTGCGCCATTAGGTCTTGAATGTCTTCGATTGGCTATTTAGTGAGGTATTTTTAAATTGAAAATGTGTTAAAGTAAATTTGTACTTTAATAATGTAAGGGAAAGAAAAAAAAAAGGTTTTAAAATTTATTGTAAAAGCTAAAGACTAACCGAAAAAGTTGAACACAAACAGACATGAGTGACACATGCCTTTAAGGTTTCAAATAACCCCAAATATATGGATACGAGAAGCAATCCACTTCCATTGGTCGTCGATTGTTGGTTATGACTTATGAAGTAAGCAATGAACGAGTCAGCAATCATTTCCTAGGAGTGAATAGAGTTGTGCACCAGTTAATTGAACCATCGAAATGCCACAAACCAAAGGCTAGGAGGAAACATTCGACATATCAGTGCATTATGCTAATATTACAAGGCCATTATCTGAATATAATGGCTTTATACCCAACTAAGTCATTTCCTCCACTATAAAGGATAAGATTGAGAGTTTAAAACTTATATGGTAAGTTTGCCTTCTCTATCTTGATCGAAAATAACAATTTTGAGATTTGACGGAAAGCCTTCCAAATGGCATTATGAACTCCTCTTTACTTAGTGGGGGCCCTTCATTTTTCCTCAGGGCATGCGTACCTTCATTCATTATCCCTTGAGTGCTTGTAGGGCATGCCATTCTTTGGATTATGAGGATATGAAATTGTTTTCCTTCTTTTGATTTTTTGTTTCTTAGAGTCTAAACCAGAAGTTTGGTTAAGGAAATCTCTTAACTTGTCTTGCTCATGACGACTCGGTCCCCACTTATGTGCCCAAGGGCTATTTGGGAGTATGATTTCTTGGTTTGCAGTTTAGGTTAAGACGGGTTTTTTTCCCCCATCCCATATGACATCCTAAAGCCTTTGGATTGGCTGCCTAAGATCGACTATTGCTCACTCATAGGTCAAGGTTGGGTTATTTGAGTTTGTCCCTTTGTTCAAGGACACTCCCTTGCTCCAACTGTAGACACTTAATTTTGCACTTGTAATTTAATCTTGGAAGAAGACTGAAATGGTTGTTCTAAGTACCCAAAAATCATAGTTACATTTCATGCATTAAATCATTCATCACATAACAATCATAGTTACATTTCATGCATTAAATCATTCATCACATAACATAAAATGATCTTGAAATTCTAATGATCGCGATGATATGCCCGGTTCCCAAATCGGACCGTTAGATTGAAATATATCATAAGATCAAGTTTTCATGGTCTGTATGCATTTATTGGGTGGAATTGATCACATATGATTAACTAAAATTAATTTTTATTGGTGAATAATTAAAATTAATTAAATAAAATTTTGTGATTGGTTGTTGATTTGATTAAAAATAAGTTTGGTTGCAGAGGAATAAAATGAATAATCTGATAATGTTAAAATTGGATTTATAATTAAAATTTTAAGATAATTATCTCTGAGATAATTATTTTTAAAGATTTAATTATCAAGTTAAAATGGATTTTATTGAGAATACAAGTCCAAAATATGACCAAGTACAATTCTTGGCTCAAAAAAACGCCAAAAAAAGAGTCTAAAATGCACAAGGAGACAAAATTGGGCGAAGAACTGAGGAGTGTCAATTGGCACTCCAATAGTGTCAATTGGCACTTGGGAAGTGCCGATTGACACCAATTTCAAAAAGGGCCTAGATACGCTTGGTTAAGGTCTAGGCCTATCAAATTCTATTTTTTAGGGATAAAACCTGACCTAATTTGTATTTGCTGATTTTCTAAGCAACCATACCTTATTTTTTAAACAAATACACCCAAAATTCAGCACCCCTCTGCCCCTTAACGTTAAAGAAACTCTAAAAGTCTGACTTTAAAATTTTCTTTCCTATTAAGTGATAATTCTTTAGGACTTAGAGAGATTCACTCTCTCTAAATCTAAAGTAATCCCCCCTGTAGAATTTGTTTGTGTAATTGATGTAGGTATCACTTTTACTCCTTTATTAATATGCATGTTTGAGTGTTCTTTCCTTTTATTAGCATGTGTATCTAACTATACTTTCCATTTTAATATGTGAACAGTAATTGATATGATTTTTATTTTGAATCTTTGTTTCATCATAAAAAAAATGCCATGATTGTTTGATTCACATGATCAATCATATAGATTTAGGATGTTCATGATATAATATTAGATCTATGGTTCTCTGTTTATTTAAAAATCAGATATGAAATTCTTCCTATAAAAATCATTCTTTTTCATAGTTAAAAATCAGATCTGAAATTCTTTCTTTAAAACTCATTCTTTTTCATAATTAAAAATCTGATTTGAAATTCTTTCTTTAAAACCAATCTTTTTTTTTTTTTTTTTTTATAAATAAAATCAGTTTTTAAATTTTCATTAAAAATTCATCTTTTTCTTAGCTAAAATTAGATCTAAGTTTTTCTCATTGAAATTTATTGGAATGATGATCTCCATTTTGTCATTAAAAATCTTTTTTTATAAAAATTGGTATCAGATCTATTTTTTTTTAACATTGTTTTCCATATTAAATATCAAATCTAATTTCTTTACATAGAAAAGTATATAGGTCTGAAGTCTTTAAATAACATTTGGCCATAGATCTAAAAAGCTTCAATAACATGGCGCATTTCATAATCTATTGTATATCATTGTTTAAGGGTACTTAAACGATCATTTAAAGTTTAGAAGACCGGACTTTGTCTGGGTAAAATGGGCGCTTAACACCTTCCCATTATGTATCCTAACCCCTGAACCATAGGTTTTGGCTCGTAAAATAGTGTCTTGTCTTTATTTTTTTGGCAGATTGTATCTAGGACCAAAGCTTTGTATGTTTTTTCACATAGATTGTATTTAGGATCAAAGTCTTGTAATGTTCTTCTACCAAGTTGTATTGATATATTCAATTAATGAAACCTAAGGTATTTCAGATATGTAAATTGTATATTGTAGTTTTTTCTTATTTTATTTTTTTTGTAATAAAATATAAGTGGAGACTCCACAAAACAATAAAAGATAGGTGCCGATGCCTATCTCTTTTGATTGTGAGCCCCCAAAAGTTCCGGTTTTTCACAGTGGCAACTCCACTGGAAATGTTGAGGGCTAAGCTTCACATTAGACTTAAAATGATCAATTAAGTACAATTGTTGTTTTATGATATTGTTTGTTTGCATGATAATGTGTGTATGATATTGTATAAAATGTTTTATGAGATGCCATGTTGTTTGTTTATAGCTTTTCCCAATTGTCATTGTGCATGCCATGAAACAACAGTTATGCATGAACCTATTTTAAAAATTTGGTAGTAGTAACTGATGATGCCAAAATCGTCAATTGAGTCACTCGTCCAATCCGAAGCATTAGATGATCTTGTAGGACCTGCAAAATAAAGGAGAGATTGATTGAAGAGACCACTGGGTTGTGCCCGGTGGGGGAGCCTCCAATGCTTAAGTTAGTATCTACCCATATCTTTCGTATATAGATAGTGTTTTGTAGTAGTTTTTGACGTATCTTAGCTAGTGAGGCAGATTGTACTTTTTATAGGTGACTTAGGTAGCCATTGTACATAAATGAAGGTGATTATTACCCTAATTGTAACGTTTTTTGTCTTGATGAGAGTTTAATACCTTTGATGGTCATTATTGAATGTGTTGAGCGGTTACTCATCTTTTTCCATGATTGTCTACTAATGATGCGAGGTATTCCATATTAATGGACGACCATAATGATTTTTCTGGACTCATCAGTTGCCCCCTATTCCCAAGTTTGATTTTGTGTTGGTCAGGCTTAGGGAATTTTCTTGGCTTGTTTAGATTCAGACTTCTTTGTCTTTCTATTAATTTCTTCTTCGGGGATGGTGGTTTATTTATGAAGACTTCTTAGTTTCTGCCTTTTGAAGGTTCTTTTGGATGTTCGAAGGATCATTGCTTGATCTTGTGAGTAAGCCAATTTCTTTGGACGACCATTTTTAATCATTGCTGAAGGGCAAGGTGATTTCTTTGGACGACCATTTTTTATCACTACTAAAGAGCAAGGTAATTTCTTTGGACAACCATTTTTGATCACTATAGAAGAGCAAGCTAATTTCTTTGGATGATCATTTTTGAGTGCCCAATGTTGAAAATGTGGGTCTTTTTGGGTGCCCACTATCAAATGGGTCTTTTATGTATATGCCATGTTATTAATGGTCTTTGTATGTGCCACGTAATTAGTGGTCTTTGTATGCCACATGGTTAGTGGTCATTGTATGCCACGTGGTTAGTGGTCTTTGTATGCCACGTGATTAGTGGTCTTTGTTGGGTGAAGTTCAATGGCTTCTTTGGATGATGATCACTTGGATAGATTTTTTTCTTTGACGACCATTGCTTGAGTTGACTGACAATCTAGTGGATCGGTTTTGTTACAACACCTTCTTCCAATGCTTCTTGAGTAGACCAACGATTGCATGGATTGATTTTCTAGCTCCTTTGGAAATTGATAGGCCAAGAATGTATTGACCCCTTGTGATAAATTAACCAATTGATTTAGCCAGGTTAATTAAATAATTCAATTAACATGCAAAATGCGTGGTAGCACAAACAAATCACCAATTAACTAAATGCAGCGGAAGTTAGATTGACATTGTGATTTGTTTACGAATATGAAAAACTTACACGGCAAAAACCCCACCGGGTGATTTTAAGGTCACTACTCTCGAGAATTCACTATTATCAAAACAAGCGGTTACAAGTAAAGGAATTCCAGTACCTTATACCAACCTACATTTGAACTCTTACCCCAATACCCAATTGGACTTGTTCTGTAGTGACAATCTCTCATTTTCAATGCACGGCTCCCAGTACGTGACTAACCAATAGACGAGCGGATCCCAGCATGCAACTTAATCACCAACTTGAGAAAGATGTTGGCTGCAAAGTTTTTCAGTTCATCACACGATGAAGATCAAAAAGCACCTTGGTCACAAAATCCTACGGTGTACAAACACAGCAACTTCTTTAAAAGAAAAATGAACTAGGGCAAATTTTGTCTTCGGTCCCAATTTGCAAGAACATAAATTTGCTTCACACTTGTGCAACCTTTTACGGCCCTTAAAATAATCCTTATATATGTTTCGGGTTGTGAGAAAAGAAAGTCCAAACATATACCCACTGATTGGATGCAAAACAGAACTGAAAATCTGTTTTTCATAAATCTCGACAGATAGGGTGTCTATTGAGCTAGTTGTCGAGTTTCAGGCTTCAGCAGCTTTTTACACCTCGATAGTTACTAGCTATTGAGCTAGCTGTCGAGTTTTAAAATCCAGCACTTCTTCACCTGTTTCTTAGACAGACTTGCATGGCTTTAACACTTGAACTTGAAACCTTGTTTCTTGAAGCATTAAACACATCCTAGATCTACACAATTACAAGTAAAATGCATTTTGTCAAAGGATTAGCCAATTATATAAACCACATATGTCCTAACAATCTCCTCCTTTGGCAATCCGTGACAAAACTACAACAAACAAATGAACATATGAGAGAAGTCATAAATCACTTAACTCATACTCACTTGTTGAATACAATAAAATCTATCATAACACAAACTCTTGAAAAACTTTGCAAGAAGAGAGTTTATGACAAGAAAACTTTGACAACCTGTATTTCTAAAGCACTTTAAACAAAACTCATCAAGACATCTTAGTGTGAAGTAGAAATATAAGATTGCATACTTTAAGTAAGAAACATGTGTATAAAGAAAGAAAAGAAACAACACATGGAAAGATAGGTGAGACATGATAACAACATCATCAAATATATATCAAAGATAAGTACAATGTTTGCTATCACTAAGTGGTCACAAGACCAATGTACAAAAGATAATGTATCTAAAATCAAAAGAAAAGAAAAGTTAAGATACAAAAATCCTCACTACATCCTTCATATACACTCCCCCTATCACAAAATCTCCTATACTAACCCTCTCCCTATGAGTATGACTACTCTTATCTCAAAACTACTTCCCCTTTTTGTCACAGGTGATAAAGGGCAAGTACATCAAGTAGACATCTCATCATCACTGGGCGAGCTAGCACCATCATCCTCATCAGCATCATCACTGTCGGAGCCATTGTCACTCTCATCCTCGGATGCTGGTGGAGATGGGGAAGAAGTAACAGTGAAACCACCCATGACAACCTATCGTCTTGCGATACGACCAACAGGGGTGTTTACCTGACACAACTCATCACTGAGAGTGTTAAGGCGAGCATCAATGCACATAAGCTATGCTATGATGGCCTTAAGTGTCACTCCACCTGTAGAAGACGAAGGAGCAATGGAAGCTGGAGGAGTCGCCGTCTCTGTCTGGGGTCGCCTTGCTCTGAGCTGTGCCTCACTCTATCGAATGGTAGCTACATCTATGGCACACATCACCAGAAAATGAGGAGACTCGGGATAAGAGACAGAAAAGTGGTGAAGAAGCCGCGTGATAGCCGAAGGAAAAATGAGCTTATCACGAGTTGCCGTATCCCTAAAAACATCTATAAGAGAAAGAATGAAGTGAGAAGGGGAAGTCGATAAAGATATCCTCTAAGAGGGATAGCAAAAAGCGAGCACGAGGCTCTATAATAGTGTTATAGTGACACAAAGGATGAAGAATAAATGTCATCACCATTTTAAGGAATCTCGAACCTTTTGCAAAGGCCGAGCAAAGGGTGTTTTGGCAGACACCCCAAGAAGAAGGTGTCTCATAGAAGAGAGACGAGAGTTTGTCTTTGGACACTGTCCTTAGACGATTGCAACCAGGGTAGTCAAGATGCGCTAACCTAGGAACATGTAGTACCTTGGAGACAATCTTTGGAGTAACTACGATGTGCGTACCTCGAACGCGAGAGAAGAAATGAGGTATAAAAGTGTTAATTCAGTGCATATTGGAGTAAAACTCCTGTATGATCACGGAAAGGCACGTGACCAGGGCGCCACACAGTGACTTCCAACCCCTACTATAGATGACAGTGGTTAGGTCAGTATTGTAAAAATTCAATAAGATGACTTGGCGTTCCGAATGAATGCCTCGTCTACAAAAGTTCTCTACGAAGTCCTTATGGGCCTTCTCATCATGAAACCAAACGTGAGATGGAGTGGGGTCAGAGGAAGAAGAAGTGGATGCCCCAGAATGAAGAGGGTTCTGGGACGGAGTGGATTTGCGTTTGGGTGCCATAGTGCAGACTAATGCAAGAAAGAGAGAGAGAGAGGGAGAGAGAGAGAGACAATTAGAAAAGAACCAACAACATAATATAGAAGAACATAAAAAATTGAAGGTATGTATGCATGAAAATGCATGAACATGTGACACGCAAACTTAAAATACATCATGGGCTCAGCTCAATCAAAACCTAACAGCACACAATCATTGAAACAAAGTAAACACACATCTAAATGCATGAAACATTGTTATAATGTAAATGTGATGCAATGCATGATGTTTTAAACCCATTTAAACAAAACCCATCCCAAAATTTTAACAAAAACTCAAAAGTTTTGAAAAAGTCTCAAACAATTTGAAAAACCCCAAAAGTTAGGTCAAAGATCATGAAATGCATGATAAAGAGGGAGAAAGTATCATACCAGATGAAGAAAAAAAAATCTTGAGACCAAAAATGAAGTGAGGAAGATGAAAAGATTGAGTTTTGGGTGTTTGGGAGAAGGAGAGAAACCTTTCTGTCGAGAGAGATCGGGGAAAAATGGGACAGAAATCGCAAGGATCCTATTTATAGGAAATCTAAGTTTCTCGATGGATTGAGAGGTATCGAGAATTAAAAAGGCACTTTTTAGCTATTGAAGAGCTATCGAGGATCTAACAAGAGGTGTCCACAGCAAAGATTCTCGATGGATCGAGGTAGCTATCGAGAAGCTATCGAGCATCTAAAAGGTTTCTCGATGGATTGAAGTAGCTATCAAGAGCTATCAAGAATGCGATAAAAAGCAGTTAAAGGGTCTCAATAGATAGCATAGTTGTCGAGAGGTATCGAGAAGCTATCGAGATTGCTTAACAACAGTTTTTCAAGAAGAGAAAAACATAGATATGAATGCAATCAAACATGCTACTCAACCAAAGATCCACACAACATTTTAAGCTCTCAAAAACATCTCTCAACAAGAAAAATGTCAAGCACATAGATCCAAAACACACACACACACACACTAAACAAGTCTAGCCAATTTTATATGTCAAAAACAAGTTAAGACAGTTTAGTGAGCATACATTAACACATGTATTCCTTGTGATGGCCAAATCACATTGTACCTGCACATGTATCAAAGGTAGCAAAGAATTTTGCGTGTTGTGTGTGAAAAACATCGCAAGATTGCATAAGTTTCTACATGTTATGATGATTTGAGATATGAGAAAATCACTTTAACTCACACACAATCATAACTGTTTGATGGGGACTATCATCTTTGAGGTACATCCTATAACTCTCACATCTCCTAGAATACACGCTTGCAATCATATATAAAGCATTTGATTCATTTTGCTTTTTATTTTTCTTTGCATATTTTCTTTTAAGCAAGCCATGCATAGGCATATATGAGAGAGAAAAGAAATACCCAATGATATTAAGCATTTGACACTCCACTTTTGCTATGCTGAAGCATACAAATGTCATTTCATGATTGATGGGCAATAGTGGTGAGATGGTTATTTATGCCTTTCTCTTAGGATTTTCTAGTCCTTCCCATAAAAAAGAGTGATACAAGTGTTAAGTACAAGAGATTACTTAACCTTACTCATCATAAACACAAGCCACAAAACTCACTTGCTTAATTGTGCATAAAGATACTCATCTAAGTTAAAAAAGATACAAAGTTTAGAAAACTTTGTTTCAATGGCCATCCAAGGTACACAAGTATCAATGTACACAAACACACACTGTTTTTGTATTTTTCTGATTTTTCAATTTTTTTTTTAATTTTATATGAAAAACAAAATAAAGCAAAACTGAAAAGTAAACAAACAAAAAAAATGTTAAACAAAGCAATGCATAAAATTAGACTGACTCAAAACACGGAAGCAAAACACACAAGTAATGCAAAAACAAAAACAAGAAAGGGAGAGAGAAAAAAAATGACAGAATCACTTGATGCCTTTTTCTTTCCACACCTTGGAAAAACCTTTCCGTTTAGCAAACCCTTGATCCAGCGGTGAGGGAGGAGAATTGAAGCCACTCAAGTTCGAAAGGAACATGAGGGGTTTGAGAAGATCTCCAAGAGGAGTAAAAGAGAATGGAAGCTGATTCTAGTTTTCCGACGAGATCATGTTGTTGCTCTGTTGAGTGGCTAACCACTTATAGCAATTAGGTCGAGTGTGTCCAGCTACTCCACAGTGATGACAGAAATGCCGCTTTTTTTGTTTGGGCTTTTGAGTATTTCTCTTCTTAGCCCTAGGGTTCTTGATCTCTTTCTTATCAAGCTTAGAGGGTGCTCTTAAGATAGATTTACCCTTGTCTATGTTCTCACTAGATAATTCATTTTTAACATCATTGTTCTCATTTTCAACAGTATTAGTAGAAGGAACAAAAACAGTAGTACTAGAGGTAGCAATACTAGGAGAAGAGAAATCATACCTTAAACCGGTTTGATCGAAAGTAGATTTCTGAAGATTGAGCATCTCATCGAGCTTTGCACTTGAAGTCCTTTCCAACTGGGCTCTGACTTGGAACAGTTCTGCCTTAAGCTTCTTAGTCTTCTTAGCCAAGAAATTATTCTCAAATCTCAGTGCTCCAATGGTCTGATTTGCTTCATCAAACTTTATGGAAATTTCTTCTCGTTCAAGCTCCACTTCACTAAGCTTCTTGGTGGCCGACCTATACAACTTCTGATGCTTTTCTGAGACCTTGTATAACTTTACATAGGCTGTGTGGATGTCATCTTGCTCATCCATCTTTTCAAACTTAGACTCCACCAATTCCTCTTCTTCATCCACATCTTCAACAATCCCTTCAATAGGATTTACAGTGGCAATGAAGGCATTTAGGATTCCATCATCCTCATTATCAGAATCTTTCTCAGGCTCAGTGTCGCTCAACGTAGCAGCAAATGTCTTACTCTTCCCAATAGTCTCGAGGTAAGTAGGGCACTCTTGTTTCATGTGACCGAAACCTTAACACCCAAAGCATTTTGGTCCTGAAGGAACAGTGTACTGACCTCCATCCCTAGCATCCTTCTTCCCTTTGTCTTCGCTCTTGAACTGCGAAGAATTGGATTACTTTCGGTCCTTGTCAAATCCTTTCGCGTTGGCATTCTTCATAAACTTCTTGAACTACCTCGTGATATAGGATTTCATTTTAGAATCTTCATCGTCTGAAGACTCACTAGTGTCACTGCTCTTGGCCTTCAATGCCATGCTCTTGCTCTTACTTGATTTCCCGATCCTTGTCAAACCCAACTCATAGGTCTGCAGATTGCCAACCAACTCTGTCAAAGGAATTTTATCAATATCCTTTGTCCTCAATCGCGTTGATCTTGGCATGAAATCTCTCGGGTAGAGATATGAGCACCTTTCTCATAATTTTGGGTTCAGGAATGGTTTCCCCAAAATTAAAGACTGAGTTCACTATGTCCTTGAGCTTGGCATAGAACTCATCGAATGACTTATCCTTCTCCATCTTAATCTCTTCAAAGCTTGTAGTAAGCCTCTAAAGCTTTGAATCCTTGACAGCCTTGGTTCCTTCATAGGTTGTCTGGAGAATGGTCCATGCTTCCTTAGCAGTTTCAATAGAGGATATCTTCTTGAATTTCTCATTCGTGACTGCACTGAATACAGCATTCAAAGCCTTGCTATTGAAGTTTGCCGCCTTGATCTTAGCATCATCCCAGTTAGCTGGCGCTTCCGTAGGCTTGGTCCAACCTATCTCCACAACTTGTCACACTTTTTCATCTAATAACTAGAAGAAAGCTCTAATGCGTACTTTCTAGTATGCATAGTTAGTGCCATCAAATAAAGGAGGTATAATAAGAGATTGTCCTTTATCCATGACAAACATGAGTCAATGGTTCACAGAGCAAAGAGTAACACCTAATTAGAGTGTGCATGCTTTAATACCACTTGATAGGCTAAGAATGTATTGACCTCTTGTGATAAATTAACCAATTGATTTAGCCAAGTTAATTAAATAATTCAATTAATAGCACAAACAAATCACCAATTAACTAAATGCAGTGGAAATTAAATTGACACGGTGATTTGTTTATGAATGGGGAAAACCTACATGGCAAAAACCCCCCACCAGGTGATTTTAAGGTCACCACTCTTGAGAATCCATTATTATCAAAACAAATGGTTACAAGTAAAGGAATCCTAGTACCTTATACCAACCTACAGTTGAACCTTTACCCCAATACCCAATTGGACTTGTTCTGTAGTGACAATCTCTCCTTTTCAATGCACAACTCCCAGTACGTGACTAACTGATAGATGCGTGGATCCCAATACGCGACTTAATCACCAACCTTGAGAAAGATGTTGGTTGCAAAGTTCTTCAGTTCATCACACAATGAAGATCAAGAAGCTCCTTAGTCACAAAACCTTATGGTGTACAAACAGAACAGCTTCTTCAAAAGAAAGATGAACTAGGGAAAATTCTGTCTCCGGTCACAATTTACATGAACACAACTTTGCTTCACACTTATGCAACCTTTTACATTCCTTAAAATAATCCTTATATATGTTTAGGGTTGTGAGAAAAGAAAGCTCAAACATATACCCGTAGATTGGTTGCAAAATAGAACTGAAAATCTGTTTTTCATAAATCTCGACAAATAGGGTATCTATCGAGCTAGCTGTTGAGTTTCGGGTTTCAAAAGCTTTTTACACCTCGATAGATACTAGCTATCGAGCTAGTTGTCAAGTTTTAAAATTCAGAACTTCTTCACTTGTTTCTTGGACAGACTTGCATGGATTTAACACTTGAACTTGAAACTTTGTTTCTTGAAGCATTAAACACATCCTAGATCTACCCAATTACAAGTAAAGTGCGTTTTGTCAAAGGATTAGCCAATTACATAAAAATATTGACATATGTTCCTAACATGATTCACATATGTCCTAATAGAAATTATAAAGCCTTAGGCCTCTTTGGATCCCTTCGTCATTCTTTTATCACTTGGCCTCATCATGTGATTTACATCCCCCAGACTAGGGAATTTTATCACTTGGCCTTGTCATGTGATTTACATTGCTTAGACTAGAGAATTTTATCACTTGGCCTCGTCATATGATTTACATCCCTTAGATTTACATCACTTGTTCCTCGTATGATTTATATTCCTCTTGGGGAATTTGTATCATTTGTTGCTGGAAAGATTCCTTAACGCTATGTTGTTTTGGCCCTTCTTGAGGCCATGTTGATATTTGCATTAAGTAGTAGATGCACTTGCCAAGATTTGGTTAAACAAGAATTTAGAACAATTCATACATGAATAATAAGTTACCAATGGCCAAGGTGGGCCTTTTTCTTATTTTCTTGTAATCCTCAAGTTTTACCTCTTTTGTGATCTATCTAGTAGTACATACACTTTTGCACGAAACCTTACTAGGTGTAAATTTTTATAGACGAATATAAAAGAGACAAAAATAAATTTGTTACCTTAAATGACGACATTATTTTGTCACATACCTCGATCTTTTTATTGCTGGGATCTTTTTGCAAGCTCTTCTATTTTTAAGATGACGAGCTCTTCCCCTTTCAAGATTTTTTAAGCTCAACATGATACTTCGTGTCTAAGGCCTAGATCTCTTTTGTTTCAATTTTTTGAAGGTGTAAAAACTAGGCCACATTGTTTCTCCCGTTCAAACATGAAAAGTGCAATTCTCATTTGTTGACGACTAGAGGAGTGGTTTATCATGATTGGAACCCTTTTTTTTTTGGCTTGCTTTAAGACTATGGTCATTGTTGTTTGTAATAGAAATTTCCTCTTCCTTTTTCTTTAATTGTATGCTTAAGTCACTTCAATAGTGCTAGTTACATGACAATGTACAAATATGCAATTGCATGCTATACAATTATAAATGTCATTTGACGAAGTGCATTCTATATGAATCATAGAGAAGTATTTTATGATATATAAAAATTGAAGCTATTTGACTATATGCTTCTTTAAACTAGTCTTTGTTAGGTGCTTGCATCTTATATAATTTTTAAAGCAATTTAAAATGATTTTGGTGAGTTGACAGAGATAGCGGAAATTTATTGAGACTTAAATTCATGACCATATTGTGAGCACGATCATCTAGCATTTTAAGTTTAGGAGACTTAATAGGACTTCTCAGATTCATGACGATGAAACATATGCTACTAATAATATAGTAATATTGGTTGTGATAATTGTAACAATTTTGTAGCAATATTTTCAACATGTTCCACATACACATTTGTAATAATCATGCAAGCTTGATATTTATTTAGTTTCAATGAAATAATCTCTCACATGGATAATTAAAAAGAAAGAAAGAAAGAGTTACCTCAATAGAAGACCTTAAATCTCGATACTATTTTGTACATACCTCGATCTTTTTATTGTTGTAGTCTTTTTGATGAACTCTTTGTCATTGAACTCTTACTTATAGAGCTCTTCTTTGTTGGATTTGAAGTAGGCACCATAATAAAAGTGGGTGCTATCAATGTTTTCATGTCAGATGCATATGCATTTTAAAAAGAAATAAATAAATGAGTTACTTGAATAAGAGACCTCAGATCATGACATTATTTTGACCATACATTAATCTTTTTACTATTGGAGTCTCCTTGACGAGTTATTTTGACACATACATCGATCTTTTTACTATTGGAGCCTCCTTGATGAGTTCTCCTCCTTTGAGATCTCTATTGTTAAGCTTATCATGATATTTCATGTTGGAGGCCTAGATCTCTCTTGCTTCTTTCATTTGAAGGGATGAGAACTAGGCCACATTGTTGTAATTTGTCAAGGTTGCTCCAAGGCTATCTTTCATTTCTCAAAGGACGAAGGTCATCCTGAGTTCTTTTATCGTTATTGTCCTTGGTATCTGAAGACAACCAAAGGGTTTGCTCCCATTCAAACATGAAGGGTGCAGGCGCTTGTTTGATGATAACCAAAGGAATGACCTGTCATGGTTTGAACCTGTATATTTCTTTCTTCAGGCATAATCTTAGCTTTAATTGTGTATTCAAAATGAGTCACCTCAATAATACTTGCTGCATTTTGTTAGGAATGACAATATCCAAATAGGAAAATTGCATGTTGTACTATAATAGACATCTTTTGATGAAGTGAACTAAACGTGAATCGTAGAGAAGTATACTATGATATATGAAGACCAAAGCTACTAACTATATGCTTCTTTAAAGTATCAAGGGACAAACTTTGATCTTCTTCTTGATAGGCTCTCTTAACAAGTTCTCATTCTTAATCCTGTGGACTTAAAGAATATATGTACAGTAGTTAGTCTAGTTGTTGTACTATAAGGTACTCTTACTGCAAAAAGTGTTAGATTTGGAGCAACATTGTCAAGCATAAATGATATTAACCACAAATGTCTGAATTTTTTATTTATTTGTAAGGAGGGTATATGTTGATGCGCCCATGACATAGTGTTTAGCTCAATATCCCTTCAAGTGACTATGTAACACAAATATGTATGTGTGTATAAAACAAAGGAAGCGTAATTTAGTTCATATTAAGCACTAAAATAATGGCTCAATTTATGAAATTATGATGCACGACATATGGATACCACTAAAGTTTTCATGAAATCGTACGGTGGGATGTATAAATGGAACAATTTAAATTCTCCATTCTCAAAGTCAAAGTAACATATAATTATACATGGAAAAGTTTGATTGGTAAACTTTGTTCATTCTATGGTGGAACATTTCAAGATGTAAAATTTCATAACTTAGCAACGATCATGGAATTTATTTCAAGAAGAAATGTACTAATGCTAAATATCTTTATGTATATTGGCATAAATTCGAATGATTTTTGAATTATGAAATTTTACAAACTTGCATTCCTTGAATAACTGGATCCTTTGACCCAAAAATAATGCTATTAGCATATTTTTTAAGAGTAATACTACAAACATAAACTATTTTACAACATTTTTACAAACTGCTGATGTGGCAAATTCTTACTAGTTCTATATGGGCCCATCTCTAACATCACATTTTTACTCACAATAGCTATTTGGAAAATGCTAAAGCCACATCAGCAGTTTGTAAAAATGTTGTAAAATAGTTTGTGTTTGTAGTATTACTCATTTTTTAAACCATCTTATATCTAATGATATTCACAACTTTGAAAGTAAAAACATAAAATGTTTTATACATTTTATTGACTGCTCTAAGGAGCATTTATAAAATTAATTTCCATTAGGAAACTAACCGTAGAAAGTAACCACTGCGCACCCTTGGCGTTGAAGACGTTTGGCCTCGATCGGCTGGAAAACTGCTAGGGCTTCGTTCGACCACCCGCCGTGATGACGCTCCCGTGCACGCGGGGCACGTTGGAGGCCCTTCTCGATAATCGGTGTGGTTCGCATAGAGCTTCGGGTGCTTTCTCTCTCAGGGGAGGAAGGTAGGTCTACCTTTGGAGGTGTGACAGGAATCTTGGCCACATTTTAGGTGATTAACAAAGGTAAGTAAAGTTGCCACCAATCATTGGGTTTTTCTAAGGTGTGATTGGTCACTTGTTTCTAGTTGATTTTAATACTGATTCTAGGCTAAGAAAAAGGACATTTTTTCTAATCTAATGTTGATGGAAAAAAATCTTGATTCTTGAGTCCGGAAGTTTGGTTACGTGTAGGGAAGGTGTTAGGCACCTCACAACGCCTGTCCAAGGACAGTCCTTTGTTTTGATAAAACCTTAATTTTCGAAGATTGGCAGTAAAAAACATGATCTTGGTATTGGCTTTCGGGGCTTTGCATGCATGGGGGGCTTCAAGGTTTGGCTTTTGAATAGGTGTGGTCCCAATCTATGCTTTCCTAAGGCATTCGGGTAAAGTACTAGATTTACACGGCAAAAATCCGACAACATGTCACCTTACTTTCGCGGCGAAAATTAGGCATCGCTTTGCCTTAGGTGACATGGACTGTGACAATCACATTGGAAGGGGCGAGCATGTATATATATATACATACATCATGCACAATGCAAGCATACAGAGCAAGAAGGTAAATGCCTACATCCCTAGAGCATGGCCTAAAATATAGGTGTAGGAAAGTAAATAGGGGTCTCCATACTCTAGAGATGAGGACGAATGGTACATGGCATGATATACCTAATAAAACCCATCTAAGAGAAAAAGGAGGGAGGAAGGAAAGGGGTTTAAAAGAGTACATAACCAAATAGGAGAGGCTAGACCCCTAAATCTGTTGAACATAGCCACTTGGCTTATATCCACATGCTCGCATCCTCGCCCTTTTTGCTTGCGCCTGGGAAACCATGCCCTAGCTCCATGTGTCCTCGCTTCATGTGTGTACATGCAAAGGCAAAGAAAAGAAACTAGTAGACAAGCAATGGAAAGAAAGAGACACGTAGAGCATATGAAAAAGGCATAAAGCAAATAAGCATGATAGACATGGCAAGCAAAGAAACAAGAAAGTAAGCAAACAAGCGAGAATATTCTTCCTCAGTATTTCAAGCATCCCAAGCAATATCCCCAGCGAAGGAAGTAGAAGATTCTTCCTCAAATGAATTGACCCTATCAAATATCATCCCCACGGAGGAAGCAGAAGACTCTTCCTCAATTATTCAGGCATATCAAGCATCATACCTATGGAGGAGGCAGAAGATTCCTCCCCAATGGACCCAAGTACACCAAAACAAGTCCCTAGTCAAGAAGCAGAGAATTCTTCCCCGAAGTACCCAATAAGGAAGTAGAAGATTCTCCCATACACCAAAACAAAATACCCAGTGAACCATGTAGGAAGCAGAAGATTCTTCCTTAGTGGATCACACATCTACATTACTCCTCAGCGAATCCATCCATACTGCTCCTCAACGAGTTTGTCGCCATCCCTAATGGATCCTACTCGTGCACATATCCTCTGAGAATTGAACATGCGGGCACAATAGAAAAAGGTAGAGATAGTGATAGAGAAAGAGGCCAAGGCCAACCCGAGGCAAGAGCCTCACTAGAAAAGGTAGAGAAAAAAGTGAAGAAGAGAAGAGGAACAAGTCACCCGAAGAAGTTTGAGGCAAGAACCCTGGATGGACTCCACAGATACTATATCCTTTTGTTATCTGTTGGGTTAGCTCGTAAGAGCACTCTTGTTTGTTTTCTTTTTTCTTTTTAGTGACTCTAGGATAGTAAGTCACTCACCAATTGCTTGCAAGTGGCAAAATAGATTTTGGGATAGCAAACCTGTCATTGCTTGTTTCTCAAGCAACAAAGGTTGGACTTAGGACATACGAATCCCACGCAGCTCTTTGGAGTTGCACCCTGCCCCATGTATGCGTGATGTTTGTCATGTGCGTGGGTTGGGCTTGAGCCGTACGTCAAAACAAAATGTTTTATCTCTTATTCTTTTGATTCCATTAGCGACGCTCATGAATCAAAAGAGGGTTGTAGACACCGCATTTTGTACCGCTTATGACTCAAGCCCCCGTTCCCCAATGATGCTCAAACTCTAAGGCCCAAGGCCAGTTTAGAGCCAAATCAAATATTAAATTGACTTGAGGAGTATTAAAGTGGAAAATATAATATTTTAAATGAGTAAAAATCTATTTTTGGAAATAAAATGACTAAAGTGTCTCTTGGCTTGCGTACATGAGTCACGGCCTGCGTACGCGAGCCAATGCGTGCATACGCAGGCACATTCTTGCGTACACAGTTAGGGTTTTAGAAGCATAAGAAAGGCAAGTTTTCAGTAATAATGGCTGAGGTTTGGAATGAATCCCACATCCTCTGGGAGCCGTTCCAAACCTCATTTTTTCCACTATAAAAAGCCTTACATGGTACATTTTCAAGACACACAGAAATCTCACAGGAAAAACCTAAGATTCACTAGAAAATAGTGAATCAAAAGGGAGTTTTTCACAAAACACTCTCAAGTCAATTTTATTTGATTGGGACCTTCTCTGGTCCCAATCCTTCTAGTTCAATGTTGCTAATCACTCTCTTATTGGTTTGTGAATAGATTTGACTAAGGGGAATGGTCAAAATCAAGCTTGGAAAGGTTTTGTTTAAGGTATTGAGTTTAATCCTTATTTTTCTTTTTTCTTCCTTTTATGTTTTTCTTTTGTGTTTTAATCTTGTTTCTTGCTTAGTTTATGTTTGTACATGTTTTCTTAGATTAGCCCTTTAGTTCTTTTCAAATTTTGTGTATGTGAGGTTGCTAGTTTGTTGTTTTAAAGTTTTGCTCTGTTTCTGTGTTTTTAGGTTTTCTGGGTAAGGATCTGCGTATGAAGAACACGATCTAGCCTGCACACGCAGGCTTGATTCTGTGTACACTGACTTGTTCTAGCGTGCATGATGTCTTTGCCCAAAAACCCTAATTTTTGTTTGTTTTGTTTCTATATTCACATGTTTGTTCTGTGTAGCCTCTTCTTTATATGTTTTAAGCCTCATGAGTTCTTGTTCACCTTTTAACATGCTTGTTTGTCTTTAACATGCTTAGATTAGGGTTTTATGTTTGTTTCTTGTCTTGATGCCATGAACATGCATTAACATTTCCATTCATGATGCCATAGGTGCTGTGTTGCTGAGATGTAAGTAGAAGGTAAGTCATGCATTAGCAATGTCCATTCATTTGTGCTCTGGCATTGGGATGTGATGAAACATAATTAAATCCATGAATAGGGTTTCTAGTTTGTTGACGCTTGGTTTATGAGATGTATTAGATGTCTGATAGGTTTTCACATGATAAATGAATGCTAAGGTTTCTTTGATATGTTTGGTTCTCTTTTGTTTGTGTAGATGGATAAGTATGTTGTTTTGGGATAAAGATGTGTGTGAGTATAGATAAAAATGTTGAATATACTTTTAATAAGGTTAAGACATAAGACACAATGATGGGAGGCCAACCTTAGGGTAGGGCGATCTTGGGTGCCTAACACCTTCCCAAGAGCGTACCTAAACTCCAAATCCATACTCTGGTAGTAAGATCAAAGGTCCTTCCTCGAAAGGACGCCATATTCATGGTTCCTAGACCATATAACTAGGTGGCGACTCCTAAGACACCCCTATATGTCCACAAGACTCAGCTTTAATAATTTGTCAGATTCAGAATAGGTGGAAGATAAAGGAAGAGAAGTTGATGTTTTATCTTGAATACCTTTAGAAATTGGCGTCAAAGTTTGGGAAGATTCGATACCAATCCGTGCCAAGAATGCAAAATCAACTTGTAGATGCTTTATCAACATTGGCCTCTATGGTGGATAGGCCCAAAGGAGATCAAATCCGACCAATAGTGGTAGAACAAAAGGAAGAGCTAGCCTACTGTACGGCGATAGGGGGAGACGAAGGATAGAATGAGAAAGGTGAATGGTATTCAGATATTCTACAATATCTTAAAGAGGGGACATACCCAAAGTCCGCAGATAAGAATGATCAGTTGTCCATCCAAAGGTTATCCACTAATTATATCATTTATGGTGAGAGGTTGTATAGAAGGTCATACGACAGAATTCTTCTTCTTTGTGTGACTACTAAGGAAGCACAGCAGATTATTGAAGAGGTCTATGTGGCCCATATGTTGTCCCAAAAGATAATGAGACAGTGTTATTATTGGACTACTATGGAAGCAGATTGCGGAGCTCATGTTTGAAAATGTCATCAGTGTCAGGTTAACGGAGATTTGAAGCACATGCTGCCAATGCAATTACATACAATGACTTCACCATGGCTGTTCTCTCCATGAGGAATAGATATTATTGTAAAGATCCACCCAACAACATCAAACGGTCATGAATTCATACTAGTGGGCATTGATTACTTTACTAAATGGGTTAAAGCTGCCTTATACAAGGTGTTGAACTCAAAGAAAGTTTCCCAGTTCATTTAGACTAATATCATTTGTCGATATGGGGTAACACATGAAATAATTTCAGATAATGGGTTGCATTTCAAAGGAGAGACGGAGAAGCTACTTCAAGAGTTCAATATTCAGCATCGCAGATCATCACCATATCTCCCCTAAACAAATAGAGACATTAAAGCTGCAAATAAGAATATAGGGTGGATTTTGAAGAAGAGCACAAAAAACTATAAGGATTGGCACTTACAGTTGCCATATGCACTCTAGGGGTATAGGACATCAATTCGATCATCCACAGGAGCCACCTCTTATTCGTTGGTGTATGGAATGGATGCAGTTCTTCCCATTGAAATGGGTATTCATTCACCAAGGATAGTGCTGGAGAGTGATGTCCTAGAAGTTGACTAGCTACAAAGTCGATGATAAGTTGTGCATGATGGATGAGAAGAGGCTTAAAGCCTTGTATCACATCCAAGGTTACCAAGGGAGACTTAGAAAAGCTTTTGACAAGAATGTAAGAGCTAGAGGTTTAAAGACAGGATATTTGGTGTTAAGGGAGATTTGAGCCCTAGTCCAAGAGACGAATGAAAAGTTTAAGCAGAATTGGGTAGGTCTGTACATCATCAAGCAGATATATTCTGGAGGAGCAGTAAGGTTGATGGTCCTAGATGGAAACCCTTTTATAAAGCCAACCAATATGACCAATTGAAGAAATACCACGTCTGAGGTGGTTGTAAGTTATTTTTACTTTTTTAGGTTTGCCATAAAAAAGAAAAATAGAAAAAAAGAAAAAAAGAAAAAAAAAAAAAAGGTAGATTGAAAACCTGAAAGGGCAATCTACGTAAAAGGAGAGAAAAAAAAGGAGTGAGAGAGCTTGCTAGGTTGAAAACCTAAAAGGGCAGCCTAGGAAAAAATTAAGGCAAATACAATGAACTACATAATGACCTGATCCTTCTACCATTGAGGTATGTAGGCAACCGTATATTGGTTTGGTCACAACTTACCCAAACCCATCATTCATCCATCAAGTATTTGAGAAAATAAAAAAGAAATTGCAGAATCAAATCATTTCATTCCATCAACACAAACACAAACCTTAAACAAGACACAAACCCTAAACAAGACAATAAAACTGGAAGTCCTAAATAATTTCCAAAACGAAAAGGTTTCAAACAAACTTCCTAAATAAACATTTTCAAAGCCAAAATAAAAGAATTAGATCTTGTTGAGTTTCCTTTTCTTCGGCTGGTCACTTGTTCCATCAATATCAATCACATTGTTATCTCTATCTCTTCTCTTGGATTTATTGTTGCTATCCTCTTGTTTGTCCTTGCCATCCCCAAAAAATCTCTCTCATCAAAACCATGTCAGTTTCTCTATCCACAACTCAATCCACTAGCCAATTGGAGTATTCTACTTTAATCTTGTGAAAGTGAACCTTAACAAAGGTTTGATCCACTCGGTCAGCCATGTCCAAACCTAGTAGCATATTCCTTACAGAGTAGGAGTTGTATCTACAAGGACAAAAGGTTTTCTTCCTCTACCACCAAGCATTTCTTGCTCATATAGGAATTGTCTCAAGAGTCTGTTAGCATTGTAGAAAGTAGCCCTCCTTAAGCTGACTAAGAAGATATGATTTAATCCCAGAAATCCTAACAGAGGGAGTGGGAACTTCCACCAATAATAGTCCTAACGAAATAAAAGGCTAGATTTCTTCTCTAAAAATTTAACCCATTCTTTTTGAATTTGACACTTGGTCTTGATAATATTCTTATTAAGGAAGTTACTAGGACCATAATTAGAAATAGTAGGAATGGCTATCATGTCCATTCTCTCCATCAACCATATTTACAAAGTCAGGAGACTCCCAAGAAATTGCTATGAATCTCCACCAAGGAATACAACGTCCAATCCTAAAAGAGTTTCTACTAAGATTAGAGAAGTAGGATTATCTCCATCTCTAATTTGATCTACGATTCATATGACTCGAGCATCCACAAAACCAGGTTTTCTAGAGCAAAGCAAAAATTCTCCCATGAAACAAAAAGCCAAATCAAAGTTCTTCTGCATGTTGTCGGATATACCATGAGCACGTCGATGAGTAAACCTTGCAGCAACTGCATGGAGATTCACCATGTGACCCTTAATCATGCTACTGGTAATTGAACCTGAAAGACCTAGTGCATAAGATAAAATTTCTTTATGCTTGGGATCACAAGAAACTACCATAGATTTTTTGTAAAACTTATAACCCAAGATGGCAGAAAATTATTCTATGGTAGGACAAAGTTTGGCAGTGCCGAACCGAAAAACATGATATTCAGTATCCCAGAACTTTATTGCAACGCGAAGAAACTCCCAGTTGATCTTGATATTCCTCAAAGATTTGATTCCTTCTAACTTGAAGGTGGAAAGATTGGTCTTGGTAGCAAAATCAAAACTACGAACCCATCTATTGATATCTTGTGCAATTGAATTAAAAAGATTTTGATTATTTTCCATGGATGATTTTTGTGTGTGATATCTCTTCCTTTTTTTTTCTTGATGCAGAATTTACTTTCAGGATTCTCCACTTGATGCTAGGATAGGGCTTTGGATCTCTAATCATGTTTAAATAAGGTTTTAGGTTGCCAAGAGTTTGAAGTCAACTAGGAAAAGGTTGTACAGTGAAAAATAGATGAAAAGAATTTTTGAAAAGGCCTGAAAATGCGTCAAAAGCATGAAACCTGAACCCAAAATTGGGTGTGCCAATCAGCACTTAAGAAGTGCTGATCGGCACTCTGGCTCTTCCAGTACCTTCAATTTTGATCAATTCTGCATTTTTGGTGCGTTTTTGCTCCAATAAAGGCTTTTGTGTTATAGAATTTTTCAAAATTCACATTGATTGTCAAACTAGGGGTATTCAGCCATGCCTAATTCATTTTTCAAAAAAAGAGATGATCATCATTATTTAAAAAAAAAAATCAAATCAAGATTTTCAAAATCATGCATCCACTTCCAAACTAAGGGCATTCGGCCATGCCCCGTCCATTTTCTAAAAAAATTAGTCATCTCTTTTTCTAAAAGAAAATTTTCTCTCAAAATTAATAAAAAAAAATCATCATGCATAAATTTCTAAACTAGGGGCAGTCGGCTATGCCTTATTAAGGTAAGATCACCCATGTTAAGACCTGTCAAGTAAATTCAAATCTTTGTACAACCAAGATTTTATCAGGTAAATTCTAAACTTGTCTGAATTAGATCCATACAAGACCAAAGTCATCAAAGATCAAGGAGCTAATGTTGAGAGTTAATACAAGTTATCTGATTAAGGTATTTTTTTTTTTGTTTTGCCAGGAAAATAAAAAATACAGTCAAGCATCATTTGGACTTCGAGTTCACCGACGGGAGGATCTTCTTGGCCCTCCTCTAGAAGAATCGCCCTCTACATCCCTTTGCTGCTCTTGGTCAGTATGAAGTTGAGGCTCTTGTTGCCTGTCCTAAATTTTAGGTTTCTGATCCTTTCTTCCAAAGCTCGTGTGTTGGCATTGGCATTCACCATCCGATTATTCTGAAAAATCATTAAAGACAAGTGTCAAGTCCATCGCTATGAATTTCAAGCAAAAGTTCGTAAGGGAGGATCATCTCTTACCCAACTCACTTCATTGAGCACTGTAGGGGCCTTTTTGTTGTGCGTTGGGTTGGGCTACCTCCCGCGATAGTAGGCCCAAGTATTCTGAGTAAGGGAGTTGAGATCGGTCCAACAGCAACTCAATTTGGTCTGGCTTGTGCGCAAACGTTGAGTCCAAGTTTAAGGGAAGAAGCCGCAAAGTGGGCTTATCCTCTGTTTCTGCCGCAAAAGACTTTTCTCCAGTTTCTGCCGCAGGATTGACTTTTCTGTTTCTACCACAACCAGTTTCTACCGCAGGATTGACGTTTCTGCCGCAGAAGGAACTTTTCTCTGGTTTTTGCCACAGGTCTAACTTTTCTGCTGTGCAGAAAAACTTTCTGCCGCGTAGTAAAACCGTCTGCCGTGCAGTAAAACTTTTTGCTATGCAGTGAAGCTGTCTGCTGTGCAATAAAGCTTTCTGTTGTGTAGTAAAGCTTCCTACCGTAAAGCCTTTTGCTGTGCAATAAAGCTGTTTGCTGTGCATTAAAGTTGTCTGTTGTCCTTTAAAGCCTTCTGCCGTGTGAATGACTACTCTTCATTTTTACTGCAGAAATACTTTTCCACTTCCTGCACATAAACAAATCTAAAACCCAAAGAAAATACCCATCAAACAAATGTTAGTTTAAATGGGTTAGCATATTCTCAAATATGTACACATATTCGTAAATAAAGATATATGTATATATATACTTATGGCAGGATAATGATTAGTTTGTGTCAAAATTAAAACACGTAATAACAAAAAAAGAAGAAAGCTTCGGCAGAAAACGTTTAGCTGGTAAAATAGCTAACACGGTAAATATAATGAAAAGGTGCTACGGCAGAATAACTAGTATAACAAGTAAAGACACCACAACAGGACAACTGATGCGACAAACGTGATAAAAAACGTGCTATAGCAGGATGACTAAATACGGCAAATATAAGTTATAATGAGAGAAATCAAATATATTTGCAATCAAAATTAAGTATTGAATCTGCCCATAGAATAAGTAAACCAAGAAGGAACCCAAACTCCAACTTGAACAACCTTGTCATAGGCTCTTGCCATAAAAGTTGTACATTTTGGAGAATAGGCCTAAATGGCTACTAGCTATTACTTTTAGAGACTTTAAAGAGTGGGTTTGCTAAGAGAGAGGGAAAAGATGGTCTATTGATGCATGTCCCTATTCCTGCCGCTTTTTCTCTCTTCTTTTTCTTTCTCTATGTTCTTTTTTTTTTTTTTACTTTTAGTTTCTAACTACTCTCCTGCCATGGGTTGTTTTTCTCACTTGGGTCTTTTCTTTTCTTGGGTCCCTCTCTCTGGGTGACTTTTTCTTTCTAAGTGCAGGTTTCCGCTTTCCCCCTGGGTCCCTTTTCATCCATGGCTAAATCCTCCTTTTATAGTGAGCTAATTCAATGAGATTTCTCTCTTTTGCCCTTAGGGCTTCACCAACTAATTTTGGTTTGTTGTGGGCATCCATTCAAGACTACCCACCAACCCATTGGTTGCACCGACCACTGCCATTGTTCAGTACATGTTTGCTGCATGACAAAATTCCTTTTTGCTTGTTCCTACCGTATACCTCTACCTCTCGGTTCAAAGATAAGGATTGGGCTACCTCACTACCTAGCTCTATGGCATGCATCAGATGGTCCCAACCATTTATTACTTCTTTTGGGAAAGATACCATCCCAATAGGATATATTCCCAAAAGAAGTCATGACAGGAAACCAAATATAGACTCCCTTTTCCCCCCACCACCAAACCACGCCCTCTGAATCCCTTTGATCGTGGGCCCACCTCCCTTGTATTAGATGGGTATAGGTTGGTGGTGCTCCGGCCCTTCTATTTTTGTCTTCTTTTATTCCTACGCAGTGTCTGCTGTAGCAGATCAATTCTGTTTTGTTTTGCTGCGTGTCTTTGTCTTATTTCTTCACGCATTTCTTGCTGTGTTTGTCATTTCTTTTAATTTGGCTTTTCTTTCCTTCACGCGTTTCTTGCTACTGATACTTCCTGCCATTCCTTGTTTCTTTTCATCGTGCTTTCTTCATATCAATTTTCATGCCTATCTTTTTTATACAAAAGGATTTGGACCTTTGTGGGCCAAATAATGTTGACTGGATCAAAAAGGTCTTAGGCCTAATTTATCTTCATTTGCTAAAGCTATTCTGCTAGAGAACTGTATTCTGCGGAAAAGCTGTATTCTACTACAGATTTGTATTCTGCTGCAAATTTGCAGGTCAAATAATGTTGACTGGATCAAAAGGGTTTTGGGCCCAATTTATCTTTATCTGCCGCAGCCATTCTGCTAGAGAACTGTATTCTGCGGCAGATCTGTATTCTGCAACAGATTTGTGTTTTGTTGTAGATTGCTTTTATTTGCACTTCTTTCTTTGGAAATTTCTTGCTCTTTGGTCTTTTTGGTGGGTCTTTGGGCCTTGCTTTTCATTGGGCTTTCTTCCTCATGGGCCTTTGGGTACAAATTTGCAAAAAATGGGCATCAACATTTAGCCCCCTGAGCATATGGATTACTCCTGCAATTCGTATGCAAAAACTCATGCAGTTTTCTTTTGCGGGTTGTTTCACAACTCACATGCAAATGCCTCTCTTCTTTTCTTCGCGGGCCTGTTGTTTCAATCTTTACTCTCCTCAGGCAAATTGTTCTCTTTCTTTCTACAAATTCATGACCCTCCAAGGGTAGCCAAAACGTTGCTCTTCATGAGGGTGGTGTTGGGTTTGCTAGGCCTCTTTGGGCCTACTGTATGCTTTCCTTTCGCTTTTCATGACTTGTGCCTGCTGGGCCTCTTTGGGTCTGCTGTATGCTTTCCTTTTGCTAAATTCCATTAACCTAGTACTATCATTGGGCTTGTACTATGCTGTTTCGGGCTTCCTTGGCTCATTTCATTGCTTTCGGGCTCCTTTGTCCCATTTTATTCTTTTGGGCATCCTCAGCCCGTTTCATCACTTTCGGGTCCTTTGTCCCATTTTATTCTTTTAGGCATCCTCGGCCCGTTTCATTGCTTTCGGGCTCCTTTGTCCCATTCTATTCTTTTGGACATCCTTGGCCTGTTTCAATTCTTTACTCCCATGGGCTTTTACTAACTTCATTGGGCTTCCCCGGCCCAATTGCCTTATTCTCATCCTTGGGGTTCATGGGCTTGCCATTAACCCCTTACTTTCTTTGTTTGCATTACTTCAGGCCTGCTGTGGCCCATTCTCACTTTTCTACATCATATATAGCCCATGTACTTCCTCAAGGCCCATTTGTTTATTTCATGGGCCTATGATCCATTATTCTTGCCATTCGGGCTTAATGGTTTTCTTCTCAATTTACTAACTCTTTTCTTCCCATATGGTTTTCATTCAAAGGGATTGTTGATGATGATGATGTGTGCATCCTTCTCTTCATCATTTCTTTGATTGTTTCTTGGTTTGCTTCTTGGAAATTCCTTGTGATCTTGAACTTCTACAATGGTACTCATTTCTTTATGTCTACGGCAATTTGTATACTTATTTCTTTACGTTTCTGCAGCAGCACGTACTCATTTCTTTGCTTTTGTAGGGATAAATACTCATTTTTCTGCTTCCGCAGAATATGTAGACACTTTCTACCATAATACATGCACTTATTTATCTGCGTCAATACACCTCTTACTTTGCTTCTGCTAGAGCAACATCTATACTGTAGGAAGTAAAGGTTGTAGCAGATTTTGCGGCAGAAGAATTAGGCTTGACTGCTTACTTTCCCCACGTATTCCATAGCATCATCTCTTCATCTCTTCATCCTTTCTTGTTGGGTTCTTCTTCATTATGATGTTTTTCATTTTCTCATCTCTGCAGAATGCTCAAAATTGGCTCTTTGGATTCTTTAACTCTTCTTTCTGCCAACTTTGCGAACAACACTTTTGTGGAGCAAGGATCCTTCTTACAGTCTTCATTTTTCTTTTCTTTTAGCCACTTAAGGTTGCTTCACTTCGGGCTTCATTCATTCTCTAAAAATAGAGAAAGTGTTGTCTTCTACTACCTTCGTATCTAAGCCAACGACTGAAAAGGGTTTCATCAAAACAACTCCGCCACATCACTTTCTTCAAGTAGAGTTCTTTCACAAGAGGAAAGATTCCTCTAAGTGTGTAGATTAAAGGGTGGCTTCACTCCCTTTTCTTGTGACTTCTTCTTCTCTCCATCTTCATTTCTTTTGCTCAAAACAAAGCGTAGTGCTAACATTGCAAGCCCTCATCGTAGTAGAGTACTCTTTCATTTGCTGATAATACTTTCTGCTGTGTTGAAAAAAACACATGTATTCTTTGCAAATGAAGTTTCTGCGGAGAAAGATGTTGGGCCTTGTGGAAAGGCAAGTTTCTTTCTGTGATGATGTATTTATGGAAGGCCTCCTTATTCGGAGCTGCTACTAACATGGGCAAATGTATTGTTGTAATAGTAGAAGACCTTTTAGCCCCCAAGATCATCAATACTCTTGTACCTTTGCTATTTGCATTGTGGGTTGTTTCTGATTCTGCCATAAATTCTGGTTTTGCTGCAAAATTGATCTTTCTGCAGAAGTGACCAAGTCTGCCACTCATTTTAAGGCGTCTACAAGTGGTGACATTATAGATGTTCTTCTTTCAAGGGGAAATGAGGATGCTTTCACAAGAAATCTTCACTTTCTTTTCATTCTAAACATTTTCTTTGTCATTCTGCCACAACAACTATTGATTCCTTCGTGTTTTTCTTCTTTAACATATTCTTCTTGTCATTCTGCCCTATGCTTCAGTCATCCTTTGTCTATATCTGCAGCTCCGCTCTTGGGCTCTTTGTCCATATGTATCCACGTAATGGTGGGTTAACTAGTCCAACCAAATCGAGCCCCTAAGTGTGGAAGGGCCATGGGGTGACCATGCTATGTAAATTCTGTGGATGAGTGTGAAACAAGTTGGCTTGTATTTGGCAACTGTGGCATTTCTTCACAAATTCTGCCTCATCTTTCTTCATGGTAGGCCAGTAGTAGCCCATTTGCAGCAGGCATTTGTAAAGCTTTTTCTTTCCCTGGTGCTCCCCACACTCTCCTGAGTGTACTTCTTTTGTCATTTCTCTTGCTTCTTTAGGGCCCAAGCACCTTAAGGGGTCCCCATCGTACCCTTTTTTGAAAAGGACCGTATTATGCAAAAAGTAACTTGTTACCAACCTCTTAAGCTTGTAGCTTTCGCTGTGTTTTTTGCGACAGGATGCCTTCTGTCAGGTATTGCATGAATGGGCTTCTCTAGTCTTCACTGATGAACATAGCATAAGTTTCCTCTCTGTCTACCGCAAGCTAGCAGGTCCCGCACTAGGTTTGGACTTGATTTGCGTCTTTACCCATACTTGGTTAATAAAAGCCTGCCCTTTGAAGTCTGTGGTAAAGGTTGACTTCTCCGCAGGATCTGCAAGTCTTATCATGTATTTCTTTTAACTTTCTTTAGGCTTCCTCCTGCCTTATGCACCTAGACAAGACCTCACCTGGCATCCTGTGGTACAATTCTCCTCTTACCAGGGCATAGTCCTTCAACATCTTCAGTTCTGCGGTGTCTTCTTCCTTCGTCAAGGCCTCCCTTATGGGAATCCACCAATCTCTTTCACACTATTCCTCCTAGAACCTTTCTTTCAACATCTAAATAGTAGACTCTTTCCTCTTGCTGGCTTCTATCCTGGTGTTATCCCCTTCAAAAATTATTTGTGAGCCTAATGCGGCCAACTCATCTGCAAACTGGTTTTCATTCCTTGGAGTATGTTCTATTTCGAAGGTTGAAAACTTTTCCTCCATCTTCTGGGCCATTGCTCTGTACGGGGCTAGGCTGGGTTCCTTTAGGGAGAAGCTCCCCTTGGTCTGGTGGACCACTAAATTCGAATCAGCCAATACTCTTAAAAGCTTAACTTCCATTTCGAGAGCTGTGGCCAGCCCAGTTAGGTAGGCTTCATATTCTGCCATGTTGTTTGAGCAGGGAAATTCCAATTTAAACAGTAGCGCCATTGCCTTATCTTCTTCATGGTACAAAACTACTCCCACTCCCCCTGATTGGGTGGTAGAAGACCCATCAAATTTTATTACCCATTGTTCTCTGACCTTTTCTGTCATGGCTACTTCCCCTGGAACTTCATCATCCAGCGGGAATTCTTCCTCTCTTGGAAACTGTGCCAATAAATCTACTATAGCCTGGCTTTTCACCGCCCTAGGTGTCCCCATTCTCAAGTCATACTGTGACAATTGTAACAACCACTGGGATATTCTGCTAGAGAGAATCGGTTGTCATAACAAGGCTTTGATGTTGTGGGACTTAGTCATCAGCCACACCTCGTAAGCCAAGAAATAATGGCGTAACCTTTGCGAAGCATACACAATAGTCGAGCATGCCATTTTCTATCCTTGGTAACGAGTTTTCTGTATCTTTTAGAGCATGGCTGATGTAGTAAACTGGTTGCTCTATGCCACCTCCATCTTCTTTGGCAATGCACCTATGGCATATAAGTTAGTGGCTAGGTAGAGTAACAATGGCCTTTTGCGGATTGGGGCTTGCACAGTAGGAAGGTTTATCATGATTTGCTGTAGCCTTTTGAAGGCTGCCTACTGTACTTCTTTCCTCAAAACTTTGCCCCTTCTATCTCAGCGTGGAATACCCTGGCAGGCAGCGCGGAACACCCTGGCAGGTAGTGTGGAACATCTTGGCAAGCTGGGCCACTGGCTTGGCCTTGGGTCCACATTCAATGTATGCACTATTAGCCCAGGATCCCATCTTGGCATTTTCACTATAACCCCATGCAAAGACATCTTTGAATTCTTTCAGTAACAGTATCAATTTTGATTTCTCCTTTTCTGAAAGTCTTGAGCTAATTGAGATGGGTCTTGGTTCCTGTGGGTCTGACCCTAAGTTAATTTCCTCCAATTTTTCTTCTACCATAACCTATACATCCTTTTCTACCACAACTTCTTTGTTTTTCACTTTATTACTCTCCTCCTCCAAGCTTTCTTGAACCACGCAACACACCAAGCTTTTGTAGAAGATACATGATGTTGCTGCTTCATATTGATACTCTAAGCATTTTGCGGCAGGCTTTCTAAATTTACTGCAGAATGGGCCTTAGCTTCCCAGCATGTGAGACAACTGGATGAGTCTTTAGCTTTTTGAAGAAGACTTCCCAAATTTTATTGCAAAATGAAACAACCCCCAGTATACGAGAATAAACCCTTAGCTTTCAGCAGAAGGCTTCCCATGTTTGCCGTAGAATAAGCTTTAGCCCCCAGCATGTGAGACAACTGGATGAGCTTGATATCACCTTCTCTTGGTGTTGATGCTCCATCACGTGGTTCATGCATTTTCCCAAGCATGCTTTGGCTTCGTCCCCCCATGTATCTTCTGCTACATATGATTGTGGCTATAGCTTTTTTGTAGACTCTTTTCAAAGACTTGCGATCATGGCTCCTTTGCGGGTTTGATTGAGTGTAGCGCCCATTATGGGCTTTTGCCAAGAACTCACAACCATGGTTCCTTTGCTGGCTTTTAGCCAAGAATTCATAACCACGACCCTTTTGCTGGCTATTGCTACCAAGACCCATATTTCATGGGTTTCTTCTTTGCTTGCTTTGAGTATGGGCATATTTAGATGGAGCTTGCTACATCTCTTGCTTCATGGTTGGCTAGTAATAGCCAAAAGTCAGCGGCTTCTAATATAGAATTTTCCCATGACGTACCCACATCTTTCTGGGACATCATGCTTCTTTATTCTTGTGGCAGAATGCCCTTGTAGCAGAACGCCTTCAATAAAAAACCACGTAATAGTTTTCTGCAGCAATAAGATAAGCAACTCTATTCATGGCAGGATGTGTGTGAGCAATTGTTTCTGCACTTTGTTTCAGAGTTCTTCTAGGATGAGACATGGGCATCAATGAGCTTCATGACTTGAAGAGTGATGGTGGAGTTGCATAGTTTGTAGAACAAGTAATCTGATACATTCTTTTTTAGAAATATCATAAAGATAATGATCATTAATGCCACTCTAGGCATAAATCCTCTGAGGTGCTTCACAGAAAACTTCTCAACTCTTCAACGTTTTTGAATCGGTTTGCTAGACCCAATAATGGACAAAGAGAAGTTCGCAAGCAGCTTGTAGATTTGGGCTTCTTCATGGAGAGTACACAATAACTGAGTTGTTGGCTTCATTCCAAGGTCTGGATTCAATTTGGACACTTCACCACCCTGTCACATGCCTTCAATGTATTCTTTTGTTGAAAGCGGATGTTTCGATATCCCCGAATCGATTACTTCTCCCTCCTTCCTTCATTGATAATGATATATTCACTGATGTAGTAGCAAAAGATTGCTTTAGAAAAAGTGAACATGAAAGGCTTTGTATGCACCTCTCTTGCTTTGAGAACAAGTCTCAAATTTGTTGAATAAGATCTAGACTCGAATTTCTTCCAGTACCCTTTTACACATCTTCACACTGTTGGTGTTCCTATGAATTCTTGATGGGGCAATGATCACTTTTGTTGTAGAAGATAATCACATTGGATTTGTGATTGCACTTAGAAAGTTCAAGAATTCAATACTGAATTTTGTGGTAGGATATTCCGCGAAAAGACCTGCTGGAATACAAAATTCTACTGTAGAATATTCTATCGCAAAATATTCTACTGTGAACAGCCTGTTGAGATATCTGCACTTTGGCTTCAAAAACTTTCTGCTATGAAACATTCAGCAGATGAGCATTCTGCATTTCTAAAATTTAGCAAATTCTGCTATTAACAGTCTGCCGAAAGATCTGCACTTTGTCTTCTGAAACTTTCCACTACAAAATATTCTGCTGATGAACATTCTGCAATTCTGGGATTCTGCTACGAAATATTCTGCCGATGAACATTCTAGAACTCAACAAATTCTGCTGTAAATAATCTGCAGAGAGATCTACATTTTGGCTTCTAAAATTTTTCTGCTATAAAATATTCTGCAGATGAACATTCTGCACTTCTGAAATTCAGCAGATTCTGCTGTGAACAGTCTGCAGAAGGATCTGTACTTTCTGCTACCAAATTTCTGTGGGGAGACATTCTGCACTTCTGGAAAAGTTTGCTAAAGGATACTTCACGGAGGAAATATTCTGTATTCTGAAATTCAGCAGATTCTGCTGTGAATAGTTTGCCGAAGGATCTGTACTCTCTGCTACAAAATTTCTGCGGAGGGACATTTTACACTTTTGGAAAATTCTGCTAAGGGATACTTTGTGGAGAAAATAATGATTTGCAACAATATAGTAATGATGAAAGTTTTCATTTGGCTGCTATAGCTTCATTTTTTTTTTTCTAGCTTTTGGTTCTTGAAGGGAAGTAGAGCTAGAATCACTGGCATAAAAAAAATGATTGAAACCTTGTGAGGGAATGAAGGGATTTTTCTCCTCTAAGTGCTGGACCCAAAGGTGAAGATGGAGAGAGTTTAGAAAGCTTCTAGTGTTTCCTTGAAAGAAATGAGAGCAAAAGGTGATAAGTGGCTTAGAAAGCTTTTAGGAGAGTTGCATGTTTGAATGAGTGGCTTGCCACATGTCTCACATGCATGACAAGGAAAACAAGTGGCATTTACAGGATAGGACCAAGTATTGTAAAGGCCTTCTATTGTAGAGTCTCATGATATTTATGTTGTAGAACTCCATGGTGTTGCAGTGATATTTTGCCATTGCATTTTGATGCAATGCTATTGAACTCTGTTATGGTATTATGGTATTCTACCACAACATTTTGCTACAATATTCTACCATAGCATTTCGCTCATGATACTGCTCTGTTTTAGCATTGTTGTGTTCTGCCACTGAATTCTACTACGGCACTGTCCTATTGTAACGTTGCTGTATTCTGTTATAGAATTCTGCTACTGTATTGTCCTGCTGTAACGTTGCTGCATTTTGCCACAGAATTCTGCTACGGCAATGTCCTGCTGTAACGTTGTTGTATTCTGCCACAGAATTCTACTACAGTATTGTCCTACTATAACACCACTGTGATATTCCGCCATAGAATTCTGCTATGGTACTATCCTGTAGTAACGTTGTTGCAATGTTCTGCCATAGAATTCTGCCACACTGTTGTGATATTCTGCCATAGAATTCTGCTATGGGACTGCTATGACGTTTTGGATACTTTCCTAAGAGTATAGCTTGGAAGGTTTAAGAACATCTGCATGTCTTACTTTGTTAAGGACTTGGAAACATGTTTGCAAGGGAGAAATTTCTCATTCTCTCCATCTTGATCCCAACTCCCCAGTGGAGTCGCCATTTTAATGTAGGGGCCTTTTCGTTGTGCGTTGGGCTAGGCTGCCTTTCGCGGTAGTAGGCCCAAGTATTCTGAGTAAGGGAGTTGAGACCGGTCCAACTACAACTCAGTTTGGTCCGGCTTGTGTGCAAACGTTGAGTCCAAGTCCAAGGGAAGAAGCCGCAAAGTGGGCTTATCCTCTGTTTCTGCCGCAAAAGACTTTTCTCCAGTTTCTGCCGCAGGATTGACTTTTCTGTTTGTGCCACTACCAATTTTTGCCGCAGGATTGACATTTCTGTCGCAGAAGAAACTTTTCTCTGGTTTCTGCCACAAGTTCGACTTTTCTGCTGTGCAGCAAAACTTTCTGCCGTGTAGTAAAACCGTCTGCCGTGCAGTAAAACTTTCTGCTATGTAGTGAAGCTGTCTGTTGTACAATAAAGCTTTCTACTGTGCAGTAAAGCTTCCTGCCGTAAAGCCTTCTGCTGTGCAATAAAGTTGTCTATTGTGCATTAAAGCTATCTGCTGTGCTTCAAAGCCTTCTGCCGTGTGAATGACTACTCTTCATTTTTACTGCAGAAATACTTTTCCACTTCCTGCACATAAACAAATCTAAAACCCAAAAAAAAAAAAACCCATCAAACAAATGTTAGTTTAAATGGGTTAGCATATTCTCAAATATGTACACATATTCGTAAATAAAGATATATGTATATATATACTTATGGCAAGATAATGATTAGTTTGTGTCAAAATTAAAACACATAATAACAAAAAAAAAAAAAAAAGCTTCGGTAGAAAAGGTATAGCTGGTAAAATAGCTAACACGGCAAATATAATGAAAATGTGCTACGGCAGAATAATTAGTACAACAAGTAAAGACACCACAACAGGACAACTGATGCGGTAGACGTGATAAAAAACGTGCTATAGTAGGATGACTAAATACGGCAGATATAAGTTATAATGAGAGAAATCAAATATATTTGCAATCAAAATTAAGTATTGAATCTGTCCATAGAATAAGTAAACCAAGAAGGAACTAAACTCCAACTTGAACAACCTTGTCATAGGCTCTTACCATAAAAGTTGTACATTTTGGAGAATAGGCCTAAATGGCTACTAGCTATTACTTTTGGAGACTTCAAAGAGTGGGTTTGCTAAGAGAGAGGGAAAAGATGGTCTATTGATGCATGCCCCTATTCTTGCCATGTTTTCTCTCTTCTTTTTCTTTCTTTGTGTTCTTTTTTTTTTTTACTTTTAGTTTCTAACTACTCTCCTGCCATGGGTTGTTTTTCTCACTTGGGTCTTTTCTTTTCTTGGGTCACTCTCTCTGGGTGACTCTTTCTTTCTAAGTGCAGGTTTCCCCTTTCCCCCTGGGTTCTTTTTAATCCATGGCTAACTCCTCCTTTTATAGTGAGCTAATTCAATGGAATTTCTCCCTTTTACCCCTAGGGCTTCACCAACTATTTTTGGTTTGTTGTGGGCATCCATTCAAGACTACCCACCAACCCATTGGTTGCCCCGACCACTGCCATTGTTTGGTACATGTTTGCTGCACGACAAAATTCTTTTTTACTTGTTCCTGCCGTATAACTCTACCTCTCGGTTCAAAGATAAGGATTGGGCTACCTCACTACCTAGCTCTATGACATGCATCAGATAGTCCCAACCATTTATTACTTCTTTTGGGTAAGATACCATCCCAGCAGGATATATTCCCAAAAGAAGTCATGGTAGGAAACCAAATATAGACCCCCTTTTCCCCCCACCACCAAATCACGCCATCTGAATCCCTTTGACCGTGGGCCCACCTCCCTTGTATTGGCTGGGTACAGGTTGGTGGTGCTTCGGCCTTTCTGTTTTTGTCTTCTTTCATTCCCACGCAGTGTCTGCCGTAGCAGATCAGTTATGTTTTGTTCTGCTACGTGTCTTTATCTTATTTCTTCACGCGTTTCTTGCTGTGTTTGTCATTTCCTTTAATTTGGCTTTTCTTTCCTTCATGCATTTCCTGCTGCTGACACTTCCTACCGTTCCTTGTTTCTTTTCATCGTGCTTTCTTCATATTAGTTTTCACGCCTATCTTTTTTATACAAAAGGATTTTGGCCTTTGTGGGCCAAATAATATTGACTGGATCAAAAAGGTCTTGGGCCTAATTTATCTTCATTTGCCGAAGTCATTCTGCCAGAGAACTGTATTCTACGGAAAAGCTGTATTCTGCGGCAGATTAGTATTCTGTGGCAGATTTGTATTCTGTTGCAAATTTGCGAGCAAGATAATGTTGACTGGATCAAAAGGGTCTTGGGCCCAATTTATCTTCATTTGCCAAAGCCATTTTGCTAGAGAACTGTATTCTGCGGCAAATCTGTATTCTGCGGCAGATTTGTATTCTGCAACAGATTTGTGTTTTCTTGTAGATTGCTTTCACTTGCACTTCTTTATTTGGAAATTTCTTGCTCTTCGGTCTTCTTGGTGGGTCTTTAGGCCTTGCTTCTCATTGGGCTTTCTTCCTCATGGGCCTTTGGGTACAAATTTGCAAAAAATAGGCATCAACAAGCACATATTGAGAAGATTGGGTGCGTGTAAACTCGCTGCAAGCTTCCAATCATCCTTATACTCTTCTCCACAAGGTCGACACCAATCTAGAACACAAGACCTAAAATCAAAAACATTCAAGAGGACAAAGAGCATGAGATGAAAGATTAAAAGGGTTTGAAAATATTCCAGGCCATTTCAAGGAACATTCAAAGAATATTCAAGCCGGTCTAAGTTCACAAAGCTGTAAGACCCATCAAGATTCATTATCTCATATTGCCATGTTGGAAA
Organism: Quercus ilex subsp. ballota; assembly: GCA_032727855.1. Classification (NCBI taxonomy): domain Eukaryota; kingdom Viridiplantae; phylum Streptophyta; class Magnoliopsida; order Fagales; family Fagaceae; genus Quercus; species Quercus ilex. The sequence continues at coordinate 28,031,034 of CM064917.1, forward strand.
ACTGGGATATGTCTCCGCAAAGGAAACATGAGGACCATCAACATTGCTAGGTGGAGGAGGATTAGCCCTACCCTGAAGAGAATCCCCCACTCCATGGGATAAAGCCTGAAGATGAAACATGCAGACACTTTAAAAATTCTCAAGGATGACAAAACTAGTTTATAAAATGGCTACCCACCTTGCCTTGAATGGTATGGGTTTTACTTGCCTTGTTAGGGAATTAGGGGAGCGGGGTAGGCTTTTTCCCATACCCAATTTTGGCAAGTTGAAAACAAGTCTTACCCAAACCTGATCCATATAGTAATTATCTTTTGAAGAATTTCAATTTTTCCTGAAATATTTAAAAAAAAAAAACCCAAACTCTAAAATTTCTCCTTTTCTCTCTCTCACAGTGCCATAGACCTTACCGTTAAATTGCCATAGCCATAGTTCTTTGTTTCTCTCAGCTCCATATGCCATAGTCGGCCATCAAAGTTTACAATGCTGACATTAAGTACCCCTCTAGCATAGCCTTCAATTGCCAAAGATCATAAAACTCTCTCTCTCTCTCTCTCTCTCTCTCTCTATTGATTTGGCATTGTTTGGTTGCCAAGAAACTTTGTAAAAACTGGAAAATCACTTGCTTCTCTTTCTTAATATGCTTATATATGAATTTGCAAATGTTTTTTGGATATGGGTCTTTGAAGGTCTTAAATGGGGCGGGGTGAAATTTAGGGGATCAATGTCAGGTCAGGTTTAGAGCAACCAAACCCAAAATTGACCCATGGCTATCCCTAACTCAGGACCGACTATAGATATGAGGCAATTAGGCAACTGCCTAAGGCCCTCCAATGAAAAATGACCCTCAAATTTTATCCAGTTGAGATGTCTATAACAATTTCCTTACTCCTTCCCCCCACCTCAAATTTTAAGACTCTGAAATCTCAAAATCTAGAATTTAGAACTTAAACATTAATTCAGCCCTCAAATTTTTGAAGTTGTAAAGAATACCCTTAAAAAAAATTAATTTGTATAAAAAAACCCAAAAAAGAATTACCCATATTCAAGCCCATTCCTTAGCCCGTGGCCTCTTTAAATGCTAACAAAACCCTAAAATTTTCCTTTAATAAATTCCAAATTGCCGAAAAAATAAAAACAAAAGGACAAAATTAATAAAACATGTCTATGGTTACTGTGTGAACACCTTCCATATTGATTGTATCCTCATGCCACCATGCCGCCAGTCACCTTGCCAGGTTTTGCATCTCATCGTCCGCTTGACTCTCGCTCTATTAAGGCAGCCACTAGTTTCTCACTCTCCATGTGTGTGTTTCACTTTCTATTTCTCTTTGGGTGTGTTGCGTTTACTACTTTCTTCAATTTTTAAAAAAATTTCTTTTTTTTAAAGATGTTCATTGCTCTTCTTTACTTTGGATATAGAAAACTTACAACTTACCCACCTATGGTTTGGCTGAAATTTAAGTTACTTACCTGTGATTTGAAATTTGACACTTTACCTACTTGAGGTTATCTCAGTTAAATTTCCTTAACTCAACTCTGTAAAAACAGGGATAAATATGTAATTTTGCTCTACTTTTATGCCTCTCTTATCTAAAAACACAAAAAAACATAAAAAATGGAAGATCAAATAAGATAAAAAAGAATCCAGTGGAATACTTGCATCATGAGATTTCAAACCACATGCATGTAAGCAACTTAAATTTTGATCAAATCTCAAGTAGGTAAAGTGTCAAATTTTAAACAATAGTTAACCAATTTAAATTCCAACTAAACTACAGGTAAGTAAATTGTAATTTACCCTTGAAAATATGTTTGTTGTTACTAGTTTACAGCTGTAAGCCTGTAACTTTTTTTTGTACATAAGCCTGTAACTTTCAACTTTGACGGACTCTCTGTGTCAGTTTGGATGTACCACAATAGTCAAGCTGTGTGTTTAATAATAAATAATATATTATAACAACTAATAACAGTTTTGTTGAGTGTATGTTACTTAAAATATATGAGATATAATAGTGTTATGTATTTAGATTGGGAAATGATGGTTTTATTTTTGAGTTATTAACTTAATATTTTAGATGTTGAACCTCCTAGAGAGGTTTAAAGATTTGGAATTAAACAAATAAACATAGCTTCTTTGAGTCAATGATTTTTTTTTTTTTTTTTTTGAACTTAAAGAGTTTTGTTATATTTAGCTTGGCCCCCCCTAGAAAAATTTCCTTGCTCTACCACTGTACCTATGCTTCCTTTCAAATAATATTAAAACTTTCAATCAAAATTTTGGTTACTTCACTCAATGGATAGTGTTTATTTAAGTTGTATAATCATTGAGTAATACAATGGATTTGTTTTAATTTGTAATTTGGCATCTAAAAAATTAGATTTTAAATTAATAGAAATACCGAAAGTTAAACAAATCTTTTACTAATGTTTAAAATATAAGAATAGACCCCACTTAAAATAGCCATCTTAGGCCTTACAATACCTTGAGCTAGCCCTGCCCTAACTTGGACACTTAGACTTTGAACTTTGTAGAGTACTTGGACACATAGAGTCTTTATATCATGAAATGACTTCTCTTGGGAATTTGGAGACTTGCTATCATAAAAATGACTTCCTTTAGACACTCGAAGTCTTGCAATCATGAAAATTACTTCTCACACGAATACTTTCTCAAGGCCAACCACCTGTAGGTCTAATTAGATATATGAATCTTATGAAACTTAATCTCTTATAAGTTTTGATGTTTGACCAAAATTAGTAATTTTTTCATAATGTTCGAATCAAATTAGGATCAACAATTAAATCTACCAAGTCTAAAGAAATTTTGATATAATAAATTAGTATTGGAAAAAGTTGTCCTCCAAATTAGGTGTGAGAAATTTCCTCTAATCTATTATGTGGCGATTTGTAAGATAATCTATGTGTATATTAATTACATGACTCATTACATCAACTAAACAAGTTACATGACTATTAAATAGGTCATATGATTAATTGTGGAAATATTTTAGTGAATGTAGGAACGCTTTTATTAGAAAACAAGTTTATCCGAATAATCAATAACAAGAACATAAACTAAGAATAAGTTTATGAATACTCTTGTAGAGCAATGGAATCATATGAATGTGTTGTTTTTAAAGGTTGACTAGTCACAACTAATGTAAAATTGGGTGCAAAATGGTTTTCAGGACAAACAACCCTGAAAATCAAACTATAGCATCGACCTCTATTTTGGACGCACTTTCACACACAAAAGTTGAAGAACAGTCTTCTCTAAAGTCTTTCCTTTTAATTAATGAAAAAGAATATTTTGAAAGCAAGAGAGATTTGTGGTAGATTGCAAAAACACACGTGGAAGGCAAATAAAACTGTTCACAAGTGGTTCCCCCCAAAAAGTAGTAAAAATGATGTGACAATACTTTGATAGTATGATAAATAAGTCTCTAACTTGATCATATAATAGTAGATTAGCTTACAGAAGAAGCTAAGCACAGTAGGTCAGAATCCAATGGTCACAAATAGCTAAAAAAGCCTAAAAGAGTCCTGAAAAGAAGAAGAAAAATAAAAGTATATGAGATTTTGAATGTTTCATGGACAAGTGGAGAAATAAAAGGCTAGGATACCACTTAAAAGAGAAAAAAAGTGGTAACTGAGCTACTTTTACTAACTAGAATAGACTTTTCTTGAAATGTAGTGCCGACAATCCCAGCCAGCCTCTCGATAATAAATATATATATATATATATATATATTTGTTTATGCTCTATATGGCTATGGCTGACAGGTAGAACTATATATATTTAGTCATCTACCCAGGGCGTGTATTTGGTAGGAGGAAAATTGCCATAGACTGGAAGGTGGACTAGAACTTATAGTCACACCCTTAGAAAACGAGAGTTGTAGATGACTGACTGGCATGTCATACTAGGAGCTCCTTGTACCGATAAGAATATCCACGGTTGTAAAGAGAGCTAAATGGAACAGACAGTTTTAATTAGTTGGGATTAAGGGGTTTCTAGCTATGTTTGTTGGCAGCCTGATGAGTGGCACAATTGAAGTTGTCTTCGCCGCATGTAAGCCCTCTTCCTAAGTTATAATATTTTTGGGAGTACAATAAATAAAATGATGCCGCACCATTTTCATTATGCCATAACATCATTTTATTGAATAAGCTAAATACGTGTGACAAGTTTATGTGGCACTTAACAGAAAATATGAATAGAAGGGTTGCTGCTGATACAAACAAAATATAATTTTAAGGGGTAAAATTCAAATTTTAAAATTAAAAACCCCAAACTATAGGAGTGTAGTTTGTATTTTAGCCTAAAAACTAATAGAGGAAGTTGATGGCAACTGTTACTATGAAATCTATATATATATATATATATATATATAGGTATCCATGAAATTTTATCATTAATAAATATTAGAAAGAAAATTTTTGGTCATGTCATTTCGATTGGTAGAGTGAGGAAAATGCCCCTGCACTTCACGCAACCTTATTGGATTGGCTCCTGTCCAATTGGCTCCCAAGCCCAAGGCCCAAACCCCATCCATTCAACGCAGTATCATCGATGATAGATGTATAATCCTGCTCTGCAATTTAAATTGCATATTAAATTCTACTGCCATTCTACCAACCCTTGAAGTAGCTACAGAACGCATTTAAATCATTCTCAGAGAACCCATTTTTGTGTCTGAACAATTGGAACTTGGTGGAAGCACAAAACGTTGGCTATTCTATAGCAAGAGTATTGTAATTCAATGACATAACTTATTTTTTTGAGTATACACGTATAAGTAAAGTTACACATTAAATAATGATAAGAAGAACGAGTAATTAATATAACATAACTGAGTACATACTGTAGACATCACATTTTGTACCCCTTACGACTCGGGCCCTTGTTCCCCAATGATGCTCAAATTCTTTCCTTTACGCCCACACATACCCATTGAACTTAGGTCTTTTGGGTTAAAATATGTCTCTATATATTATATTAATTACTCAAGAAAATATCCCAAGGTGTTTATCTCCCCACCAAGTGTTTATCTCTCCAATGGGAATAGAGCAAAGCCTAAATGATCTACACACAAAGATCCTGGAGAAAAAGCCCAACAAAGGAATGTTGCTAATGGTGCTAAATAACGGTGTGGCGCGAGGTTCCTATGGACATGGACGTGCAAGGTTCCCATGGATGTGCGTGTGGGGTTGACATATAGTTCCCATGGATGGCGTACGAGAGACCCATGGATGACATGTTGATGGAAAAAAAAAAAAGTCAATAAGGCAAGAGGGAGTGAGTAAGACTTGTTCATGGTCCACAGAGAGATTTTGAAACTCATAGAGAAGCAAAGACTCACATGTGAGGGGAAAACTGTTGGGTATACACATGTGAGTGAAATCTCACATTGAATAAAGATGAGAAAAATAAGTGATTAATATAACATAATTAAGCATATACCCATTGGTCTTAAACCTTCTGGATTAAAATACCTTTATATGTTATATTAATTAGTCGAGAAAGCTTTCCAAGGTATTTATCTTCCCAACAATGTTCTCTTTCATTAGGAGCACCAGAGTTTGAATCCTCCCTCCGTTACCTATTATAGCTATAATTTTAAAAAATAAAAATAAAAAAACCTATAGGTTATGCTTGGATGCCATGTAACTTCGTTCACTTTCTATGCCATGGTGCTTCAACGCATAAGAAATTCCTGACCCAAATTTAATTACTATAATTTATCATGATTTTCTTGATTAATTCGCTTTCTATGGTACATTAAATCCAGTTCCACTATACACCCACCAAAATCGTAGAACGCTTAAGCTTATCAAGTGCAACATTTTCCTTGCACTCAAACCTGAAAATTAAAACAAGAATACAAGAAGTTTGACAGACAGCTGAGTCAAGCAAATTAGGTTTCGCAAATAATTCTAAACAAAAAATAAGCAATAATTATAAGATTGAAAAACTACACAACATTACATTACACCAGTGGCCTTTCTATCACTTTCAGAGGTCCACAAAAAAAGAAAAAAGAGAACACTAATTCAAATCCAACTTTTCCCCTTGGTACCATTACCACCAAAAATAAATAAATAAATAAAAATCACACCATGCAAAAGAAACAGGCACAAAAATCTCTTACAAGAAACCCCAAGCAGATGGTAAAGATATGCTGAAATTCAGTTTGGTCTCCAGAACATCCAACAAATTAATTCCCATTATCAAGATGGGATCACCTTCAATATTGAGACACTGTATGTCAATGACTAAACAATTGGTTGAGACCTTTAGACTGATGATTTATGTTCAAAATGCACTATACAGAATCACCTACTTTTCATCACTAGCGACAAAAACACTAATAACTCCAAGTAGCTAGGTCATTGCCCTTGACCAATCGTGACAAATCAGAAAATCAAAAGGTCCACTATGCCCTATTGATGCTCCCAAATTCCTAGTCAAGAGGGTATTATTCTGTTCTCCCTCATTGCAAGCCAAACCCATAACAAACAAAACCCAATTCATAGCAAAATTCTTGTTTTTGACCTTGATAGCCTCCATATATCTTTATGATTGTGGTGTTACCTTCCAAACACGAACACAAGCATCCTCACCAGAGCTCACAACACTGTACTGATCAGTGAAAGCTAATCCATAGACCCCACCCAGGTGAGCACCCTTTATTGTCAAACGGCTAGATGCTGGCTTGTCCACTTCATATATGATTACACACGTGTCCAGTGATCCAGTAGCAATCATGCTGCTATCAGGAGACCAAGCAAGGCAGTTTATGCGAGCAGTGTGGTACAACATGTTCTTAAGCTTCACCTGAAAAGAGATCACATGTCAAAAGGTCAAGAAATCCAAGATAACGTTGTTAATTGTATTTACATAAAATACTGATGCCACTTTTAATAATATATCAAATTATATAAATAAAGAAAATTATTGAGATTCTGAAACCAAGTAAAGATTTACATAACATGCACACATTATGAAAGTGATACCAGTTGCAAGCCCTACGCATCTTTTTTTCTATAGGTAATAGAACTTTTATTCAAAAAAGCTGAACATCGTGTTCACAATGTGAACATTCTGATCAAGAAAAGATACAACAAGTTCAAAAACTTTATCGTGTATGAATTCAGAAATGGAAATACAATTCGGAAAACCCCCAAAGATGCGTGTATTACGTTCCTTCCAAACAAACCACATTAAACATCAATTATACTTTGTCGTTATTCTCCCCCCCAACCCCCCCTCCTCTTTCTTGTTATCCAATATGAAGGAAATATGAGATTCAAAATTATCAAGAAAAATAAGAAAGGGGGGGGGGGGGGGGGGGGGGGTGGGGGGCAGGGTGGGTTGTCTTACAGGCAAAGTATATTCAACTTTCCAAGGGCCGAACAGAATGGCCTGAACAGTGACCAAATAGACGACTAACGCATTAATGGTCGTAGACTTGTTCCATTTGTCAGCATCTTGGGACTGCTACCTTTACACAAATCCCTTCAGCTGAACTAACGGGACAACTAGCGAGCAAGCCTACTGCCTAGTTTAAGGATGGTTGGGGCTGCTGCCCTAATACACATCCCCTTAGCCAACCTGACAGGACGACCAGATAGCAGGTCTAATGCTAGGGCTTAGGTCCATTTCCTGCCAAAATCCTATATCATGGTCTATAAATACCCCACTCAACAAAACAAGGTATGCCTAGCAAGCCTTATGCATTGTAACTTAACCATTGGAGCCTCATTGGCCATCCCACTTTGGGTGGTCTTGGTTGGTCTGAGGGTTTTTTTTAGCAGGTGACCCTGGTTGGTTAGGAGGGTCATCACAGTCCAGTTGGATTAGAAGTCCTTCTTGTGGTTCTGTCTAGTCCCCAAATTTCATCCCCCACAAATACCAAAGCTCCTTTGCAAGAAAGGTGATGGGATAAATCATGTAAAAATGCACCCTATATCAAGGACCAAGGTCTAATTCGGCGTTGCAATAGCAGTCAGACTTTGCTTGTTTAAACCAAATCCTAGTTGTTTTGTAAGTCACGTGTATTGCCCTTGAATCTTTAAATACTAAAAGAATAGTACAGGAAACAGAAGAGGAGAGAGAGGGGGGGCACACAGGGGAAGTGCCACGTTAAAAGTTATAATTAAAAAATAAATAAATAAAAGAAAAAAAGGCTAACAAAAAGTCACCTACTGGAAAAGTTATCAGTTAATTAGAGAGTAGTGGCAACTTCAAAAGTTCACCTAGCTGATGCAAACACAACAGCCAGTTTGATCAAGCCCCATATGCTATGAAACAAAACATCAAGTCAGAACCACAGGAATGTGCCTTCCTAAATTATGCTTTATACTCTGGAAAACTTTATAATATCTGGAAATACTATCATATCCAATTTTAAGTGCAGATGCCTTAACAAAGAAGTAAATTCAATTTCTAGGATGACACATAGTTTGGTCTAACTGCCACAAAAAGAAAAATAAAAACTAGCTTGAGCCCATGCCAGAAGTAATGGCAACATGTAATATAAATGTGAGCCCATATGTAAAATGGCTCCTATATACAGCTTTAATTTCATAAGAAACCCAAGTTGTAAGCTTTAACTATTAAGTCCTACCATTTCCATGTATTTGCAGCAAGAAATATTTTCTTATGGGAAGAAAAATAACCATAAAAGCATTAGTTGTCATAGTGCAGTGTTCATAAATATTAGATGAAGAAATGAACCTCCCCAAGATTCTGTCATAGCATGATTGCATTCCTTTGCAAAACCTCCATTAAAACTAACTTTTCAACAAAACATGCATCACATATAATTTGGTCAAACAGAAAATCAGGAAAAATTACACTTTACCCCCCTAAACTATGAGAATGCACACTTATCCCCCCTAAACTATTATTACCCATGGGATGGGGTGTCAAGTGTTACAAGAATAATAGTTTAAGGGGGGTTAAGTGTACACTCTCATAGTTTAGGGGGGCAAGTGTTACGCAGGTAATAATTTAGATTGGTAAGTGTGCATTCTCATAGTTTAGGGGGGTAAATGTAAAAGGGGGTAAAGTTTAGGGGGGTAAAGTGTAATTTCCCCCCGAAAATTATAATTGATTCCTTGCTTCCATATGCTTTCCTTACTAAAAGGAATGTGATGGAATCCTAACAGTTTCAATTTAATCCAAACTTAAGGCAGTAAAATGAAGCAATTGAAAGTTTGTGGACTAAATTGTTACAAGGTCAAACCACAAGGGGGAAAATTGTAATTACTCTTTATTTTTTATTGGTAAGTTATATACACTCTCTCTGTGGATCTTGAACCCATGACATCACCCTCCACCTTGTTCTTATAAGGGGAGGAAATGCTATTTGAGCTAAAGCACATTAGCAAACACACAGGGCTGGAGAAAGAAAATAACTTTTTCAAATAGTATAAATGTTAGATATATGCTTTTCATGTACAAGGGCAAAGTCATGTAAAATTTTAGAAAGGTGATCAAACTACCTCTCGGGAGTCACGATCCCAAACAACAGCCTCTCGATTGACATCCCCTGATGCAAACATGGAAACATCTGGAGAGTAACGTATGACACTAATGGCACCCCGATGTTTCTCAAGGACTGCCTCTTCATTAAGTGTATCACCTGTGACAGAATATATGTGCAATTTACCATCCTGCCCACCGACAATTGCTTCAGTTCCATCAGGTGAAATTGCAGATGCTGTCACAGTAAACCCAAGGTTAATAGTGGACACAATCTTTGCACCACGGAGCAGGACAACTCCGGAATCAGTTGAAACCAAAGCAAGATCAGGAGAGAGGAGGGCAAGGTTCAAGTCTTTTGGTTGACTGCCAATATCAACTGAGTCTGCATCTCCACATTGGTCCCCATGCACTGAAACTCTCCATATCTAGGAAATCGAGAGAACAAATGAGAAAAAATAGAAGCATTATGTAGTAAAACACCATAAAATTTTTCTTGATATATAGATCAATTCTGAATAAATTATACAAAATTAATACAAATGAAGCAGAATATGGTAGGAGAATGAGAGAAAGATGAAATAATACTAGAAAAGTACATTCAGGCCTATCTACGCATTGCCAGGATTGAAATTCATAAATAGATTAGTAGAAAACACATTAAATTTGCAACCTACATTTCCCATTGAATGCCACAGCTGAAATTAGTAGTACATCATGTGCTGATAATGTCATACTAAAGTTCATTTCCTAATCAATAGTACTAAAAGAATAACTCCCTAAGAGTTTTAAAATATTGAAATTAACCACACCCCAAAAAAAAAAAAAAAATTTGAGTTAACTTAGAAGATAAAATACCACGCACAATAACAAACTAAGGAAATATAAAGTTAACCTTCATCATCCACCACCAAAATTCTGTGCCTATTGAACAAAATGACCTTGCTAGCATAATCAGATTTAGGAGCCAAGGAATACAATTTTAATCTAAGAGGTTACAATCAGGTTTAACCAAAACAAATATCATTCTGTAAGGTTTTTAACCAGATATTTCGAAGATAAATTTCAATACTTCCCACAAAACTTTGTTATGAATTATCCATAGAGAGAGAGAGAGAGAGAGAGAGAGAGAGAGAGAGAGAGAAAAGGCAACAAATTCAACACTATTTCTTATTGGTAATTTAAACATGCACCAAGTGAGTTTTGAACCAACAAGGGAGGAGGAGGTGGCATTACTGCTAAAGCTCATTTGCATCATGAATGTAGTATTTATTAGCATATTGCAATCCATGTTTAATATTAAGTAAATGGAGTAAGAGAAAGCAGGTTCATTTGTTTATTTAATAATCAACTATCAATCATTGAATGTAGTATTTATTAGCATATTGCAATCCATGTTTAATATTAAGTAAATGGAGTAAGAGAAAGCAGGTTCATTTGTTTATTTAATAATCAACTATCAATCATTTTTGTTTCCATATCAGGAATTGCAAGTAAACTATAGCAAACTAGTAGATATAAGTTCACTACTAGCAGAGTATGCATAGAATATAAGAATACAGGGAACCTCTATTTACAAAATTAAAAAGATGTAAGCATGTTTCTTACCTTATTGTCAAATCCAGATGTTACAATCTCTTCTTCAACAGCTGCAAAACATTTGATTTGAGAATTCTCTTTCCTCTGTAGTCTGCCACTATATCCAATACCTTGAATCCATTTTATTATTAAACCATCATAGCTACTAGACAATATAATTTTCGGGTCACTTTTGAGAACAGCTATTGATGTAACATTTTTCATGTGTCCAGACAATAGTAGTGGGGCTTTATCAAGATCAGTTGCTGAGAATAAGCTAATTGTACCACCAAGAGATACTGTCACAAGATGATCATTCTGCCAGAGACATCCAACTAGCATGTCATCCACTCCACCAGAACCAGGACTAGCCAAAGTTTTCTTCACCTTCCCATTACCATCCTCAGATATCTCCCATACCTTTGCCGACTTGTCAGCAGATGCAGTCAGCACCTAAAAGAAAATTTAAAAGCAAATTTCAGTGCATCATATCACACTATATGCTTTTAAGCAGTTTAAAGTTGAACTTAAACAAAGATGCATAGCATGAAGTAAGAATATAAAGCATTTACATTTATGCATGCAGGCATTTTCATAGGTTTATTCAAGCCATCTTTTCAAAAAGAATTAAGAAAGAAAAGTTCCTACAATATTCTTAACGTGATTTTCAAATTTTAGAGAGTTGAATTTTCTACCAGTATGGATATGTGACAACTGGCACCTTGACTGAGGTAAATCTACGTTTATAGAATTACTTGAAGAAAAAGTCAGAAAAATAACCGAATAATATTTATGACCATTGAGGAACATTTTTACTGACTTCTTTTATTCCAATATATATAGATATATATATTGGTCAATTGTCTATATAGACGATGTCCTCATCTACTCTAAATCAATAGAAGAACATTGGAAACATTTAAACACATTCCTTGTAATCATCAAAATTAATGGTTTAGTTGTTTCTGCTCCCAAGTCAAAATATTCCAAACAAAAGTCAGATTTTTAGGATACATCAGTCAAGGATTGATCAACCCTATTGATCGAGTTATCCAATTTGCAGAAAATTTCCCAGATGAAATCCTAGACAAAACTCAACTTCAGATATATATATATATATATATATATATTCTAATTCTTTTATCATTGGGATCAGTTACAACTGCATTCTGACTCAATTCATACTTGCTTAATTTCAGAAATAAATAAAGTCCTTTCAAACAAAAATTTGATGTTTTTCTTGCAACCTCATTGATCATGTTCAAGAAACAATTGATATCTGTTAATGATTTTCGATCAAATAGATCCACTTTCTGTCAAATTTTGTGTAATTTAAATAAAATCAACTAGCAGTAGTTTTTAAAAAATGCCAGAAATTGAAAGCAACGCTAACCTGTTTGCCATCAGGACTCCAACTAACAGCATAAATGCTGCCCTTGTGGCCATCTTCAGAGGATAGCTCTCCCATCTTCTCTGCGGTTTTTGCATCATATATTAAACCTTTCTTATCAGAGCTTACACTGATGAACTTACTGCCATCTGGAGAAAATCTTACACAATTAACAAAATTTGAATGATCCCTGCAAATCAACAAACCAAAGCTTTTTTCAGTGTAAATACAAACATGCATGTGATTTTTTTTCAACGTCTCTTAACACATATTTACAAATTAAAGGGTTTGGAAAAAAATATATATATTTAAAAAAAAAAAAAAGGGCTAGGTTCCAAATTACACCCTTTAAGTTTTGGTGAATTGTCAATTTCATCCCTAGAGTTTATTTTTTGTCATTTTAGTCCTCAAAACTTTAACATTGGTGTCAAATTGGTATAAAACTGACACTATTCACATATGTGATGACATAATTTTGCTGGGCTTAACGACAATGGGCAGGTGGAATGACCAATTTGACAAAAATGTTAAAAGATTAGTTTAGGGACTGAAATGACAAAAATGAAAGTTTAAGGATGAAAATAACAATTCACCCAAACTTAAAAGGTGTAATTTGGATTTTGGGATGTGACTTATGTCCAATCCTCTAGTACATCACTAGACGTGACACAATGCTAACATGTGATGACATAGTGTCCCCGTCTAATGCACGGGATGTAGACATGGCAAAATGGGTCAAAATTTTCTAACCCAACCCGAACCCTATTTTTTGACCCGAAGCAAAAACGGGTTGACCTGCGACCCGACCTGTGACCCGAACCATTTTTTAAAACTTTTTTTTTTGGGTAAAAAAATAAAATAAAATAAAGACAATATTGATTTAATTGTTTGTTGTGAGAGTTAAGAAAACAATTGAGACATTTACATAACTGCATGCAAATGAATTGAAAGATGAATAGTTGAGCATTCTGTAATGAGTAAAGATTTTTAGATATCAAATAGTAAAGTATATGCCAAGATAATCTGGTTACAGTAGAGTCAAAAATATAGATTTAAAATTGAAGACGTGTGAGAAAAATTCATAAGTGTAAAAATAGTGAAGCCAAAGTATCAAATTAGAATAAATTATGAATGATTAGACCTATTTTTTAACAATTTATGTCCAAAATAAACGGCTTTTCAAAATAAATTATGAGTGTGTTACTTAACAATGATATGATATTCATAAAATAGGTCATGTATAAAAAAAAGTAAACAATCAAACTTTAATGTATATTCTCAAATTGAAATAAAGTGTCAATTACAATTGATAATAGATTATAAAATTAATTTTCAAGATTGTAAATTTCTTATATATTTTTATTTTTTGTCAAATGAGTTATTCAATAAATCATTTGTAATTTTGTTTTATATTTTGAGATATTGATATTGTGTAGAAATAAAACTTGTATATTTGTTTTACTTATTTTTGTGTTATTTTGTTTTAGTTAGCAATGTTGGAATTTGTATAATTTTAAAATTATTGAATAAGTATTAATAAGTTTAACTGAGTTCATTCTTAATATAAGTTTCAAAATAATGCATTTTACATCAAGTAATTTGTTGCATGACTTTTCAAATGGCAAATACAAGTTATTTTCTTAAAAAAAAAAATCATGTGAAAAATATGGACCCTCAGCCCGATTGACCTAAATCCGTTTTGACCCGCAATCCATTTGACCAGCAACCCAATTTACCCTACCCGAACGGACTGTTTTGCCATGTCTAATTGGATGGAAGCTTTGCCACGAATCTTGTTCAAAAAAACTGATTAGGATGTGGTAGGTATTGCACTGGATGCAAGTCACCCTTTTCCCTCTCACAAAAAATATTTTACCACTTAACTTTTAACTTTTTTACTTCTTTTTTTTAATATTTTTTATTTAATGATTGAGATTTAAAGTGGTTTTCTTTCAACTTTCAATCTCAGCAATGCATACCACCGCACACCTTTGGTGCGATAGTCACTCCACAAGTATAAACGCTTGTAGGGTGTGAGAGGCAAGGGCCGGGGTTCAAGTATTCAAGAGGGAGTTTCACATACATATACACTTAGATTATGCTAGACTAGAATTCTATCTTGTATATAAAAAAAAAAATAAATAAAAAAAAAAAAAAAAAAAAATCTCAGCAATGCATATGTTGCTATACCTAAACATATATTCTATGATTTCTATCACTCCATTTTTAGAATATCCAATGCAACAATTTTGGCAACATTCGTAACAACTCACAAGGCAAATATACTAGTAGTACAACACAAGTTTCTTTTTAACCAGATAAATTTCTTGTTTTTTTTTAAAAAAAAAAAGGTTTCTTTTTAACCACTAAGAAGAAGAAACATTAAATACACGTGAAAATAATAGCAGAAAATAAGGAAGAGCCAACCTGTGAGATAGCTTGAATTTGAAAGGCGGTCCTTCGTAGAAATTAACGAGGAAATCCTCTCCACACGTGACGATCCGAAACGGCCTGGTCGGCTTAAACGCACAGCTTAACACTCTTTTTGAATGCCCATCAAACTCCCCAACATTCGTCCCTGAATCCCACCTAAACAACCACAAACGACGTCGTATTTTCATTTTAATTATAAAAAATTAAAAAAAAAAAAAACGATTTTTTTTTTCTTTGGCCAAACAGAGCCTTACATGAAAGCGCGAACTAAGGACTTGCCCTTGCCATCGCCGCAAGCCACGATTCTCATCCCATCGGGTGACCATTGAAGATCGTCGATCCGACCCGAAAGGACTTTGAACTCTTTCTTCAAAACGAACTCGTTTCGGGTCCCCCAGATCCGGACTGTGCCGGACACGTCAGCGGAGGCGATCCACTCGCCGTTGGGAGAGTACCGTGCCACGGTGGCAGGGTAAGCGTGCTCGGCGTAGACCGACACGTCGAGTGGGTTGTCGAGGTTGATCATAATTACGGATCTGCCATTGGTGTATGTAATGGTATTGGATTTGGGGTTGCCGGAGATTAGAATTCCTCGGCCGCGCTCCGTCGTGGGAACACACGCGTAAGTCTCTGCGAGTTGGGACATTTTTTTTTTTCCTTCTTTTTTCTTTTGGGGTTGAGAAAAAGAGACTGGAAAGTGTGGAATTTGAAAAGTTTTGGGTTATATAATTTGGGAAAGTGGAGTGCACGAAGTAGCAATTAACGATGATGGAGAATGGTTAAGAGTGTCTGTGTGGGGGAGAGAAATGGTAAAAGCGACAGTTGGGCGCTGTCAGCGGTCGAGGTGCGAAGCTGCTTAAAATCAGTTAAATTTACAATCAGTTAGGGACAATCAAACCATTCCACGAGGGTGTTTTTTTTGTTTTTGTTTTTTTAGTTAAAACTCTTAGGAGGTTGGTTCCAACTAAAGACATTGAGCGCCATAAAAAATGGTATTATTACTTGACTATCATTTCAACCGTACTTGAACAGGTTTATCACTATGAATAAGTTAATTTGAAGCAAACTCATTTGAGTGCGGTTGAAATCAATGTTATAAATTTCGTTCCGTTTCCGTTCCATTTCATTCTAGTCAAAATAATTGGAATTTCTCATAATAGTATGCAACCTAGAATGGTAACCCTGTTCCACATTGGATCAAATTTCGGTTAGCTTCGACCGTCTCAATCAATTTTGGTAAATTTTTAAGGGGAATGCAAATTTTGCCCTTTTTTTTTTAATACATATAAAAAAGTCCTAAACTATGTCATTTTGTCACTTCTAAAAAACCTAATTATTTCTTTCTCACTTCTTAGTTCTCACTTCACTTTCAGCCTCTTCTTCTCTCACTCTCATTCTTTGGCTCTCTTATCTCTTTGTCTATCTTTCTCTTCTTCTCTCACTCTCTTTGTCTTTCACCCTTTCTCAATCTCTCATCTCTATCTCCCTCGCTCGTTGCCTTCACTACCCATTTCTTTCATTTCTACCCATCTCAGGTATGGACTGTTTTCTTTCTATTTAAAATTTTTTTTCTTATGATTTCTGGTTAAGAGTCTTAAGACTTAAGATATGTCATTTGTGGTAACTAAGATTCTAAATGTAATAATTTATTATAAAAGAGTAATACTAGGGACATAAAATGGCACAACTTGTGCCACAACTCGCCCGTGTGGTGAATTATAAGTGGTAAAGGTGTAATGGTGGGTCTATGTGGGGACACATCTCTACCACTCACAACTCGCTACATAGGCGAGTTGTGACATAAGTTGTGTCATTTTATGTGTCTCTAGCACTTCTCATTATAAAATCCTCTTAGTGTGTGATGTGATATTGATGTTTTTTTTTTTAAGAAACGTAATATTGATGTCAAGGCTTAAGACTAAATAATTTGTATTATTTGATATTTACTTCTTTGAATCCCAAATTAGAGGATGCACACAATGATGACATGTGTCCCTTAATCAATGCATAAAACAAGGACACGTCATCTTTTTTTATTGCTTTCAATGTCTATTAATTACTTTTCACCCAAAAAAAAAAAAACAAAAAAAAATCTAATCATATATATATATATATATTGGTAGGTTATAAATATTTTTTGTTTAATAATATTAAGATTAATTGAGTATTTATTATTATTTGTTAATCAATTTTAACCATTCCTTTTTCCAAAAAAAAAAAAAATACAAAACAAAAAGTATAACTTTCTAATTATGTGTGTGTATATATATATATATATATATATAGAGAGAGAGAGAGAGAGAGAGAGAGAGAGAGAATATGAAAATATGGAATAGAAAAATATAATTCTCATTTATAATAGGCTATTATTTTTTCTCCATAAACATTTTTAGTAAAAAAAAAATAATGAATATGGAAAAGTCTCAAATTTCCAAAAACCTATGTGGTAGGCCAAAAGTCTTTTTTTATTCATGAGACTAGCTATTATGCTACCACATTAGATTGGATGAGTTTTATTATTATTATTTTATAATAAAAAAAAAATCATCATATTATGTATGCAACTTGCCAATTACAAATACATTTTTTCAATAACCAAAACATACATGGCCTCTTCCTCTTTCCCAACCTTAACACCTTTGTATCATAAACAATTTTTTTTTTTCTTCCACTACATATTTTCATAATTATATATGTGCTCTTTTTATCTCTCTTATAAGCAACAAGCTTGGTATTTGTGATGGGAAAAAGTGCATGTTTGTTTTTAATCTCTACTATCAAAAGTACCTCTCTCTCTCTCTCTCTCTCTCTCTCTCTCTCCCTCTCTCTCATTTGATTTTTCTAAAATCTTGATCTTCGATTTTTTTTAATACTATGGGTTTCAAGTTTCATAGATTGCTTTCTTTATTTTGTATATGGAAACTGAGGTTGAATGATCATTTTGTAGCTAAAGATTGATTATTATTTTTACATACACAAAAGATTGTTACTTTTTTGAGTTTAATGTTAATTTTGATTGTTATACTTTGGATTAATCTTTTTGGAGGAGGTGCAAGTGTGCATCCTGTTTGTTTTTTAGACCCTTTAAAACACAACTAGATTAACCTAGTTAATTAGCCAAGTGATTACTTAGTCAAATTATGCAGATCTAAGTTAACACAGATAAATCATATCAATGTAAAGTGCGAAAAATAAAGAACACAAAGATATGATGAACCAAGAAAACCAAACTGGTAAAAAACCTGTGGAGGATTTAACCTAGCTATCCTCAAGGTAAAACTGAATCCACTATAAAAAAATTGAAGTTTACACAATATCGACTTAGACCACTAATATCCTATTGCTACCTCGAGTAAAAAACTTACTACCTCGACCCCATGATAGCTCCGAGTCCATGGACTACTTCTTTCTTAGATTCCCAGCAAGTACAAGCACTCCCGCTTGTGTATCTTTAAGCTCTTGAATCTGCAACTGAATGATCACCAAGTTCTTGACATAATATTGAATCTTGGAAACCCTAAGTATGTGTGATAGCAACCACCTCTAGATTTTACAGAAGATTCACACACATAACATAAAGAGCAACCTCAAAACGTGGCTAGGGTTTTCTCTTTTATACTTAGAGTAAAACATAAAACCCTACACATCAAACGGGCTTGGGCTAAGTTGGAAATTCTGTAGAAAAAAAAATCTGCACGACTTTCGATCGGTCGAGTCTAATTCTCGATTGATCAAGCCAGGTAGATTTACACAGTAAATCCTGCAGCAACTCGATTCCAATTTTACATAAAAAGCAAATACTTTGAGCAAGTCTAAACAAGACTAAAATGTTTTGATCATGGTTTGCCAACATTACAAAATCAAGTTCTAATACATTAGTTCCTAATTCTTAGAACCTAACAAACTCCCCCTTTGGCAATCCGTGACAAAACACAAACTAACAAACTGCTCAAAGTTTACACAAACAGCCCATTATAAAAACATTGCCCAACAAAACAAATCCAACCTAACTACTATCTATCAGTTGCAAATGTAGACAGCAGCATGACTGAATCAACTTGTATATTTCCTGAAACACTCAACAAACGTATAAACGCATGTGTGGAAAATACAAGTAAAACAAAATAACCTCTTGATTTCACATAACACACAATAAAGACATATATCATGAATAACCTCATAAATATAAATCAATAAACAATGTGAAACAAGAAACATATATCAACAATGTATCTCCCCCTATCATGAATAACCCAATCAAAACAAAGAATACATCATGAGCCAAAAATGTAAATACATAATGAAGCACCTAGATACAATCTAATAGCTCCACAAGCTCCACAAATACAAAAATCTCCCTCTAACAACAAAATCTCCTCTATAAATGAACTCCCCCTTTTTGTGACGGAATGCCAATGGGCAATCAGAATCCATCATTAAAAGGAGGTGGCAAAGGCGATCGTCTCAAATGCTCCAAATTCGCTTGCAAAGCACAAAGCCCATCAAGCATGTCCACCAAAAGCTGACCATGAGCCGCCTAAACGATCATAACAGTCTCCAACATATGTCGAATGTCCGAATCATCTGAAGTAGATGGTGGGGGAACAACAGCAGCAGCAGCAGGATCAACTGACACCTCAGTAGAAGTAGTACTTGTAGAAGAGGGAGGAGGAGGTGCGACACTAGAAGACTCAACCCTAGGGTGTTTAGAGCTCGCTCTCAACTGAGCAGCCCTCTGCTTGAGAAAGGTGGCACCTATGGGAGCAATAAGATGGACAGGCTCAGACACCGGAAACTCATATAATCCTAGATGCAAAAGAATCCTATAAATAGAAAGGAGTAAGAAGAGAGCATGAGCAACAGAACAACTCCTATGAACTTCGTTCAAAGAACGAATAAAAAGATGAGGAAAACTAATAGGAGCATCTGTAACTAGGGCATACAAAAACACACAACGCTCCAAAGGAATGGTGTGCAGATGAGAGATAGGCCACAAGGAATGACAAGCAATCCTAAAGAAAAGGTAGTGAACCTCAGTGAGCTTAGCAGTGGTGATTCGAGGATCAAAACCCCACTAGATAGAAGACTCGGTGATGTAAGACATAATGTCGTCCAGGGGAGGAGACTCATCATAAGGGTAGACAGGATGCTAAACCACTCTACACCTCGTATCCAACTCTTAACTAGAGTTTTGGAATCATAGACGTGGATAGAGATGTTCGAGTAGAACTCTCTAATCAGGGTAACTGGAGGTGGATAACCAATATCCAACAATGGTAGCCAGCCCCTACGCTCAAAATTAGCCCTAATGGCAGGATCAAGCTCATCTAACAAAACCTTTCTCTCAACCCATATGTTTCTCTTAAGGATAAGCTTCTCAAAGGTCTCTTAGTTTTTCTCACTCGAAAACCTCTCACTATCAAAAGAAGGAGCAAAAGATGAGGAGGTAGACCTATTAGCTCTAGTCTTCCTAGGCATGATGCTAAAGTAAGGTCAAGACAGACAGAAAAGAACCAAAATGAACAAAGGATAAAACCAAAGGCAGACTGTAAGTTAGCACAAAACAATATAGAAAATAACAATGTATATGATGCATGAATAGTATAATGTCATGACGCATGGTCTAATGGAGTGAAAATAAGTCCAATACAACTTTAAATTCACAAAATTGGCTTGAGCATAGAGTTTATATCAAAAACCCCAAAATTTGAAAAACCACTTGTTCAATTTTTTTTAAAAAAAATTGACCAACTGATCATTAAACAATATAGATAACACAAAGTAATGATCATATGAATCAATTCAACAAGCCAATTTCATCAATTTAAACCGAATTGAACAAAACCCCCGATTCGAGTATATCCAAGCCCTAGGATTTTCAATTTCTCACAAATCACCAAATTGATCAAATTAAACCACCAAGAACAGTTGTATATCATCCCACAACAAAAACATATTGATCAATTTGGAAAGAAAAGCTTAAATCAACAAAAACCCCAAAAATTCTTAGGTTTGAAATTTTCCCCAAAATGCATGATTAATGCATGAAACGTGAAAATAAATTCAAAAGGAAGGGTAAAAAGGTGTTACCGGCCTTGGGAGAGAAAAACTCTTGAAATATTTTGATGGAAAATGACAAAAATCTTGCTTGGACTCCTAGACCGATCGAATAGAGAGAGAAAGAGTTTAGAAACTTTTAAAATAGTGTTTGAACACGTGAGAAACTCAGTTTTTAAAAAACTCTCTATATGATTTTCGATTGATCGAAAAATAGGTTCAATCGGTCGAAAATGCTTCGATTGATCCATTAGCAATCGAGCACCGATCGAAACAGACAGAGCCTGAACAAAATTTTAATCGCAATTTTGATCGGTCGAAAAACAGATTCAATCGATCGAAATTCTGGAAAAATCACATTTTTGAAAAACAAAGCAATTTTGTGCAAAAACTCCTCAAAGCATTGAATTTTAAGAATAAAATGCATGAGTATGAGATGAAATGCTTTTCAAAAACACATGTTTTGAACCCAGTTTTCCCAAAATTAAGATTTTCAATCAACTCACCTTAAATTCTCAAACAGTAAACATGTTTTGCATAAAACTCAAGGAATTTTCAAACTTGGTTGGCCAAACCAAAATCACACACAATAACATATACAAAGTTTAGCAAAGAGTAATTTGTGTAGTGTGTGCAACTAGCAAAAGCTTGAGATACATGTGAGGTGATATGTAAATAGAAATCAAGCACAAAGTCTACAAAATTCGTCACATAGAATTTGAGAGAGACTATCACCTAAAGAGTCACATCATATAACTCCCACATCTCCTAGAATAAAAGCTTGCAATCATATAAGTTTCTTGATTTGCCTCATAATGTACACATCAATTTTATTTAATCAGAAACTTATTAAAATAACCGGGATAATGTACACACCAATTTTATTTGATTGATTTAATTATAGTCCAATAATGTACACACTAATTTTAGCATTTAAACCGAAGCTACACCTTATGTTCTTTTTGTGCATGTGCTACACTTTCTCAAGCATAAAATCTTACGATATGCACTAAAGTGTTCATGATTGGCTAATAAATAGTGGTAACATGGCTATTTATGCCTTTCTCAAGAGGATCAAGCCCGACAATCAAAGGCATGTGACTTCAAGATCAAGAGAAAGTGATCAAAAACTATAAACATCTTTCCCACACAACATGCACTACAAAGCTCAAACTAGTAAAGTGCAAGAAATAAGCTCATCAAAGCTAAACAAGGTACATAAATATGTTATGCAAAAATAAATTGGCCAACCTTGATTTCAAATCCAAGAAAAATAGTGCAAAACACATTGCTTCCCTTTTCAAATTTTTTTTTTTTTTTTTGAAAAAAATAACAAAAACATTCCTAGAATGAAATGCATGAATGTTATGCAATACAAATCCTAGAAAACAGAGAAAACAAAATAGCAAGAAAAAATGGTCACAAAGAGTAAAGCGATGAAGCACAAGGACCATGTCAGAAAGACTCAATTAGATCGAGCATTTTGCATCCAAAGCTTTTTAGATGCACCTCAAGCATTGGAGTTCTTATTCACATTAGAATGATGACCAACTCCAGAATTGGAATAAATGTTTAAAGCCTTTACCAATTCACCAATAAGTACCATAGGATCTTGTGCTTGAGGCACAGGTACTTTTGGTTTATTTGCTTGCTTAGCAGCTTGCAACTTGAAATAGTTTAGACGAATGTGCCCAGACTTTCCACAAAAATGACAAACCCAAGCAGGCTTAACTTGCAACTTGCCCTTAAGAGGATTAGGAGTCTTAGTTTAGACTCATGAAGATCAACCCTAATCTTCCTAGGAGGTATACCATCTACAGGTTTAGTAGCCTCACTCACAAAGGGTTTGACAACCTCACTCACAAGGGGTTCAGTAGAGGAAACAAAATTTGTGGAATGGGGTTCGGCACAGAGATGCTTTCTACAAAACCTAAGCCATTTTTGTCAAATGGAGACTTTTGAATACTCAGCATGTGATCAAGTTTGGAGCTTGCAGACCTATTAGTTTTGTAATGACCTCCCCCCAACTGTGTAGATATTGTCCGCTTTGGGACCCATACCCCTCACGGTTTTGTTCTTCCCCAAGTTGCGTTAGGAAAAAGGCCTCTACGCATTGAAGGGAGGTCATTCCTTATAAAAAAAAATTCTCATGTGCTTCCCTAGGCGATGTGGGATTCCATGGAATGCAAGACCTCTCCTTTTTGGGTCACTACAATCCACCCCCTTACGAGCACATGCGTCCTCGCGTGTGGGACCCACACTTCCGGCTAGGGCATGGCTCTGATACCATTTGTAACGACCCCGCCCCAACTGTGTAGATATTGTCTGCTTTGGGACCCATACCCCTCAAGGTTTTGTTCTTCCCCAGGTTGCGCTGGGGAAAAGGCCTCTACACATTGAAGGGAGGTCATTCCTTATAAACAAATTCTCATGTGCTTCCCTAGGCGATGTGGGATTCCATGGAATGCAAGACCTCCCCTTTTTGGGTCACTACAAGTTTGTTCTCTAGCAACAGATAATTTAAGTTCCAAATTTTTAACTTTATCAAGCAAAAGCATGTTCTCAGTTTTCACATTATTCAACAACTCATTAGCATCAAACAGTTTCACAAGCAAATTTTTCTTTTCAAGTTCAAGAGATGCAATTTTCTTTAAGTCTAAATCAACACTCATAGCATCCTTTGCAACAACTTTACAAAGTTTATTGTAGGCTTCTTATAAATCTACATCCTCAAAGAGTTCCCTATCAAAAGGGTTCTTTTTAACAACAATACTTTCATTAACTACAGTAGTAGCAGTGAAAGTAATGAAGTTTCCATCCTCGTCACAACCAGACTCATCATCGGAAACTTCATTATCACTAAGGGTTATAGCCATAGCCTTACCCTTAGACCTCAAGTATGTAGGACATTCAAATTTCATATGACCATACCCTTGACACCCAAAACATTGTTGCCCCATAGAATTATTAGAAGGTTGACCTACTTTCTCTTTAGGTTTTTCAGTGTTATTAACCTTAGTGGAATCATTCCTCCTAAAATTTCTAGGTTCAGTAGTGTTCTTACCTCTTGCCCTTCTGTTATTGTTCCTAAGAAAATTTCTAAATTTATTGGCAAGGTAAGCAATCTCTGTAGCAGAGAGCTCATCATCAAATCCACTCACATCAACATCATCAAAAGACTTAAGAGCCATTGATTTGGATTTGCTAGTCTTAGGTAGGTCCAACTCATAGGACTGAAGTGATCCTACAAGTTCATTAACCGAGTCCACATCCTTGCTTTCAGTGATGGCAGTCACTTTAGGTCTAAAATCTTCAGTCAAACATCTAAGAATCTTCCTAACAATTTTAGGTTGATCATAGATTTCACCCAAATTATAAGCAGAATTAACAATATCATTAAGCTTAGCATAGAATTCATCAAAAGATTAATCATCAGACATCTTAATGCTTTCAAATCTAGAAGTTAATTACTGCAATTTATTTATCTTAACTGCCTTTTTGCCTTCATGCACAGTCTGGAGGATATTCCAAGCAGTATGAGCAACCTCAACATTAGAGATTCTCTTAAAATCCTCTATAGAAATAGCATTAAAGATAGCATTCATAGTTTTGCTATTGAAAGCGGCTGCTTCTTTCTAAGAAGTTTGCCACTCACTCATATGAGTAGTGGGCTTTTCCCATCCGTATTCAACGGAATTCCAAAGTCTCTCATCAATAGATTTCAAGAATGCTTTTATCCTTACTTTCTAATAAGCATAGTTATTTCCATCAAAGTGAGGTGGAATAACAAGAGAGTGTTTGTGTTCCATGACAAAAAGGGTCAAGGATCAGCTCTTAGATGAAATGATCTACAGACAGAGAGCTACCCACTTTGATACCACTTGTTTGTTTTTTAGACCCTTTAAAACACAACCAGATTAACTTAGTTAATTAGCCAAGTAATTACTTAGTCAAATTATACAGATCTAGGTTAACACAGATAAATCATATCGATGTAAAGTGTGGAAAATAAAGAACACAAAGATATGATGATCTAAGAAAACCAAACTAGTAAAAAACCTAGGGAGGATTTAACCTAACTATCCTCAAGGTAAAAATGAATCCACTATAAAAGAATTGAAGTTTACACAATAGTGACTTAGACCACTAACATCCTATTCCTACCTCGAGTAGGAAACTTACTATCACAACCCCATGATAGCTCCGAGTCCACGAACTACTTCTTTCTTGGATTCCCAGCAAGTACAAGCACTTTCGCTTGTGTATCTTTAAGCTCTTGAATTTGCAATTGAATGATCACCAAGTTCTTGACATAATCTTGAATCTTGGAAACCCTAAGTATGTGTGATAGCAACCACCTCTAGATCTCACAGAAGATTCACACATACAGCATAAAGAACAACCTTAAAACGTGGCTAGGGTTTTCCCTTTTATACTTAGAGTAAAACATAAAACCCTACACGTCAAACGAGCTTGGGCTAAGTTGGAAATTCTGCAGAAAAAATAATCTACATAACTTTCGATCGGTCGAGTTTAAATCTTGATCGTTTGAGCCAGGCAGATTTGCATAAAAAGCAAATACTTTGAGCAAGTCTAAACAAGACTAAAATGTTTTGATCATGGTTTGCCAACATTACAAAATCAAGTTCTAATACATTAGTTCCTAATTCTTAGAACCTAACACATCCAACTTCATACGCATGCTATGGAGAGTAAGAGCCGCAATTTTTTGAGTTTTTGAGTTCTTCATGCTTAATGATTGACCCACCACTAAGCATAATGACTTGAAGTTCACATGTGAGAAATAAGAAATGATTTGGACATTAAGAAAAAAAAAATCTCTCTTTAAATTTGATGATGCAAGAAAATCAGTAGGCTGAATGCTCTAGGCTACGGTGATGGCTTGAGGACCTGGAGAGAAAAAAGAATGTCAAGGGTGACCCAAGGACCCTTGGACAATTAAGTCAATTTTCTCTCTAGAACACAAGGATGGTGAATTGTGAATAGTAGAACTTACCTTGGTAAAATGAGCCTTGATCCTTTTATAGAGAGTTAGGAGTGGGTCTACTTGTTCGGATCCACTAACATCATGGGAGATGTATGGAGTTAATGGAGAAAATGGAGCGGATTTTGGGGAATCCTCCGTAAGTTTAGGAGTGACAGATCGTAGTTTGATTATTAGAGCTTTTAGAGAATTCCTCTAAAATTTGCCAAGTGTAGTATGGTCGTCCATACCCTTGTGAGCCGTGGACAACCATCCTGATTTGGACGGTTGTAATATTTTATGGAGGGATCCTATTCATGTTTGGGGTGCTTCTATTGGGCTTTCTTTCTTGTAAAACCATTTTGGACGACCTATCCATGGACAACTATCATGGATGATCCTGACTTAATTTAGATTTCTATTAGTTGCCCCCTTGTCTTTGTGTCATCGATACTACTGTTACTCTCACATGTGGCAAACTTTCATTGGTTGAAGAATTCTCCAGGTAGCATGCCAAGGCTATTAAGGATCTAACATTATGGATTTTGACATGTGGCACAATCCTATCGATTTAAAGGTCATGTTGTTTCATTTTTTTTAAAAATTGCCACGTGGCACACTCTGGTCGTTTCATATCGCTTCAATGTCCCACCTTTTTTTCTTCTTATATTTCTCATATTTTCTTCTCTGATCTCAATCGTCCTGTGCATCGTCTAGAAGTCTCCTTCTGTCCTTAGTCATCTTCATTTAGAATTAAGTATCCTCTCTTTTCTTCATCTGTAGGTTTTTCTTTAGAATTCTTTTCAAAATGGCTGAGATAGTGATGTCTTCGTCTAGCGATAGGGATGAGAGGGAGATAAACAAGAACCATGACAAGAGTAATGGTAGTGGTAGTAGTAGTGACAGTAGTAGTAGTTGTGATAGTGGTTCTACAAACGAGCAATATTCGTCTGGGGTTCCTAGGATTCCTTTAGAAGTTCTCCAAAAGGAGTTGAGGTAGAGGGTGGCATCTGGGTCGTTCGCTGGTCCGTCCACTAATGCCCAACCGTCCATCCCCTCCCCTACTAAGGAGGGGGACTTTTTGTATTGATACGCCATAGGTATTCCTTCAGAGATAGAGGAGAAAAGACTTTATTCACTCAGGAGCAAATATCAAATTTCGGACAAGCTTAATCCCCATCTTGCTGCTCCTGGTGAATGGTGTTGTACTCCAAACTCAAGGGTTGCCATATATAAGGCTTACCTATTAGAGGGTCTTAAGTTGCCTCTCAACGCTTTTGCTAGGGAGATCCTACAAGGTTATGTGTAGGAGCAAACCAACTTAACCCCAATGCATAAAGGATCACTATATCTATGCAAGTATTATGGAGAAAGGTCTTTGATAGGAACCGTCCTCTTATTGTGGACGAGTTCCTATATTGTTATAAGCCAATCCCTAGGTTTTAACCAGTTTTCAGCTAGGGGTTCTAGCTGTAGGTTGATATGGTCCCTTCCCTCGTCTGATAGGAGGTGGAAGACGGAGTTCTTCTTCATTTCAGGGTTTTGGGCAGGGAACCCTGTTGAGGCAGCTAGGGACCCATTCCCTCCCTACATCGGTGAGATGGCTCATCTACGTCCTGAGGGTATGTTACTTTTTATAGCTCGTCTTGCTTATTCCATTATACTTACCTAACTTCAATTTCATTTCTTTCTTTTTTTTTAGCTGTAAGAAAACCCCCCCCCCCTCCGCGACTAACTTCTTCCTAGACCACGTCCAACGAGCATGCTCTTTTGTAGACAGGACTTTTCACTCTTTTGGTGACACTTCGCCGTGTAGTGACTTGAGGGCTTGGATGATGGTCGTCTACCCTTAAGTTTATCTATACCAATTTTAGTATCCAAGTATTTTCTCATCCATAGTTAGGACTTTACTTTGGAATGGCCAAGTATTTCCTCGTCCATAATTTGGACTTATTTTAGGAATTTTGAATTGCTTGAGTTTTTTCTTGTCAATAATTTGGATTACTCAAGGGCTTTGACATTTGTTGTCCTTAGAAATTGTCTATTTATTGCATTCATGCCTTTCTTCGTCTTTTATCATTAGACAAGTGTATGGGGAGGTGTTTGTTCCTTCCCTTTGCATTTCTATTTTTACCTTAAGGTTTTATATATGATAATTTTCTTTTCCTCGTCTAAGGATGACTCACGACGATACATCTCTGTGTCCAGAGATTTTACATGTCTATAACTTTTTATGGACTTTAGTTTCATAAAGAATCATCAACACTTAAGTTAGAAAATTCAAAATGCTTTATATACAATAGAGAACCTTGTACATAACATCGTTATAGACAATAGAGAACTTCATACCTAACATCGTCCATAGACATGGCTTATGCTATTTAAGGAATTCAAACTTTCTTATATACAAACGGACTTTGCTCATGACATCATCCATAAACATTGCACATACCAGTAGCTAGTGCCTTTTAGGGAATTCAAATGCTAGAAAACATAGAATACTGCTAGAAAACATAAGTGCTGAAAGAAAATATAAATAGGTTGCTAGTGGTCACTAGTAGTCTTTAGTCTCGTCCATGCTGACCTCCCTAACAAGCCTTTATTGGTAGTACTTCTTCAAATGCTCCACATTCTATGGGTGCTCTAGCCTTCGTCCAACCAAGGCCTCTAAATAATACGATCCTTGTCTCTTGTAGTTGATGACTTTGTATGGTCCTTCTTAATTAGGTCCCAACTTTCCATGAGCGGGTCCCTAGTAGCCAGGGACACCTTTTTCAGGATGAGGTCCCCAATGTTGAACTGCATTGGTTTAACCAACACATCATGGTGCTTAGTCATCAGATTCTTGTAACATGCCACCCTCTATTCCACATCCATCCTTACCTTGTTAATGAGATCGAGGCTTAGATGAAGTTGTTTCTCATTTTCCTCATTCTTATAGTGGGTCACCCTATAGCTAGTCAAACCAACCTTAGCAAGTATCACTGTATCACTTCCATATACTAGCTTATAAGGAGTCTCTCCAGTAGGAGTCCTCACTATCGTCTTGTATGCCCAAAGGATGCTGGGTAATTCGTCTGGCCCTATCCTTTTTGCTCCCTCAAGCCGAGTCTTGATGATCTTTAGCAAGGATTAGATTGCAACTTTTGCCTATCCATTGGCTTGTGGGTGGGAGGGTGAGGAATAGTGATTCCTGATTCTCAATTGTTCGCAGAACTCTCTGAAGGGTGTGTTATCAAATTGGCGTCCGTTGTCCGAGACAAGCACCCTAGGGATTCCAAAACGGCAGATAATGTTTTTCCAAACGAAGTTTTTGACGTTCTGCTTAGTGAACTTTGCTAATGGCCCTGTTTCCGCCCATTTAGTAAAATAATCGATCCTTACCACTAGGAACTTCAATTGCCTTGTCCTCATGGGAAAGGGACCAAGGATATCAAATCCCCATTAAGCGAATGTTCAAGGGACCAACATTGGAGTAAGGCATTCTGATAGTTGTCTAGGTATGTTGTTGTAGCACTGACACTTGTCACACGCTTTGACATAAGTTTCAGCGTCTGCTTGCATGGATGGCCAGTAGCACCCCACGTGGACTATCTTGTGGACGAAGGATCTTGCCCCTGAATGATTTTCACAGGCTCCTTCTTGGATGTCCTTCATAACATAGTGAGACTTATCTGGAGTCAAACAACTCAAGTAGGGCTAAGAGAAACCCCTTTTTTATAGCACCTCGTCTCTGAGGACAAATTTTACCGTTCTTACCCTTAACTTCCTTGCTTCTTCTTTATCTTTGGGGAGGTGTCTGTCCTTGAGGATGGGAGTGGTCTAGTTGGCTACTCTATCAATTTGATGTACTCCTAGAACGTCTATACTTGGGATGTACTGGACTTTAATCTGGTCACCAAAAAATTCATCTACAGAAGCTGCCTTGGCTAAAACGTCAACTTCCATGTTTTCCTCCTTTAGGATCTGCTGAAACTGGGCCGTTGTGAAGCCCTTGATGCACTGCTTAAGTTTTCCCAAATACCTCTTCATTTTTTCTTCATTGGCTTTACACGTTCCATACACTTGGCCTATTACCAGCAGCGAGTCTCCTTGGACGAGAATTGAATCTGCTCCAAGTAATTTAGCTAATTCCAAGCCCTGGAGGAGGCCTTCATATTCAACTTCGTTATTGGTCGTTTGGAACTGTAAATGGATGACATACTCTAGACAATCCCCTTTTGGTGATTGCAATACTATTCCAATTCCTTCTGCATGCTGTGTGGATGAACCATCCACACGGATGACCCAGTCTTTTACCCCCTAGTATTTACTTTGCTGATCATGAGTAAGAGTGAATTCTATAATGAAGTCTGCAAGGGCTTGGGCTTTTATTTCTTCCCTTGGTCGATATCTTACATCAAACTCACTAATTTTAATCGCCCACTAAATCAATCGTCCAACAGCTTCCAGCTTACTCATAGCCTTCTTGAGTGAATGGTCTGTTAGGACATTGATGAAATAAGCCTAGAAACAAAGCCTGAGCTTTCTTGCTATTGTTACCAATGAGAAGGCTAACTTTTCCATTGGTAGATACCGTCCTTTAGCTCCTTTTAAGGCTCTGCTGGTGTAATAGACAGGCCTCTGCACCGTTTCTTCTTCCTCGATTAAGGCTAAGCTTACTGTATGAGGGGACACTGCCAGGTACAAATATAACCCTTCGCCTGGCTTGGACGAGCTCAACAGCAGAGTTGAAGTGAGATAAGCCTTAAGGTTTTCAAACGCTCGTTGACACTCGTCCGTCCATTGAAATGCTTTCCTTAATACTCTGAAAAATGGTAAACACTTCTCAGTAGCTTTTGAGATGAACTTGTTGAGGGCTACTACTTGTCCAGTGAGACTTTGGACTTCTTTGACATTCTTTGGGGGCTCCATGCTTAGTATTGCTTGGATTTTGTTAGGATTTGCTTCGATACCCTTATGTGAAAATTGAAAACCAAGGAACTTCCCTGATGAAACTCCGAAGGCACATTTGCTTGGATTCAGCTTCATGTTGTATTGTTTAAGCACGTCAAAAGTCTCCTGGAGGTTGTCCAAGTGTTGCGTCTCATTTGCGCTTTTGACTAGCATGTCATCCACGTATACTTCAACATTTCACCCAATTTGTGGATGAGACATGTGGTTGACCAGTCTCTGATAGGTAGCTTCTGCATTTTTCAGACCAAAAGACATTACTTTGTAACAGAACAAACCTTGGTTTGTGATGAAGGATGTTTTCTCCTGGTCTGCCTCGTCTATCATGATCTGGTCGTACCTCAAGAATGCGTCCATAACGATGAGTAGTCACACTTAAGTCAATCCCATGCATGTCTTTGTGGCTCCAAGCAAAAACATCCGTGCTCTTCTTGAGGAATTGGACGAGGTCTTGCTTCCTCTTTTCTTCCATGGTTGTCCCGATTTTAGTAAACTTCTCTAGGCTGGATTCATCTAGTGGAACATCTTCCAATACTTCAATTGGTTCAACCGCTGTTCTTCTTTCTTCAATTTTCATTGTCTACATCTGCTCGTCCATCGCTAACATCGCTTAGTAACATTCTCTAGCAGCTAGATGGTCTCCTTGTACTTCTCCAATGCCATATTCCATTAGGAATTTAACAGACAAGTGATAAGTGGACATTGCAGCCTTCCAACTATTCAAAGTTGGTCTTCCTATGATGTCATTATATGAAGATGAACAATCTACAATAAGGAATATTACTTCCTTATTGATTTGCCACGGGTAAGAGCCGACCACGACTTGTAAGGAGATAATGCCTACTGGTGGAACTTTCATTCCTCCAAACCCAATCAAGGGCACATTCACTAGACAAAGTAATTCCTTATTAA
The DNA here is from genome assembly GCA_032727855.1 of Quercus ilex subsp. ballota. Classification (NCBI taxonomy): domain Eukaryota; kingdom Viridiplantae; phylum Streptophyta; class Magnoliopsida; order Fagales; family Fagaceae; genus Quercus; species Quercus ilex. Next base: position 28,062,831 of record CM064917.1, read on the forward strand.
TTCTCATTTGCTGGAAGGTTGGATAGCAGAAGATATCCGTTGAACTCCCATTATCCACTAACACTCTTCTAGTTGTATAATATGCAGCCTTCAGAGTAATAACAATTGCATCGTCGTGAGGATGATGTAGTCGCCTTGCATCTTCATCCATGAAAGTAACGGCAAGCTCATTTTCTCCAGACGTCCTTGGTGGGCAGCCAGTGAGTTGATCATTCTAGACTATCCACAAGTAAGTCTTCTTGGCTTTGGACGAGCTCCTAGTTGACATTCCTCCCATGATGACCCTTATTTCTCCAAGTGGCTAACATAATGGTTCTTCCGCTTTGCCTTCCAATTGTCTTTCATCTTTGTGGTCTCGTCGAAGGAAATTCTTCAACTTTCCCTGCTTAATAAGGACTTCAATTTTCTGCTTCAAGTCGTAGCACTCATCTGTTTCATGTCCGTGTTCTTAGTGAAAATGATAGTACTTGCTCTTGTTCTATTTGCTGGGATCTCCTTTCATCTTCTCTAGCCATTTCAAGGATGGATCGCCTTTGATCTGCATCAGTACTTGGTCAAGTGGGGTATTCAAGGGAGTGTAGTTCGAATATCGTCTTGAGGACGATCCTGCTTTTCTACCGTCTCGATCTCTTTTTTCTCCCGTCTTTGCCTTCTTTGGACAAGGGCCTTGCTCTGGATGGTGTAAATAGCCAGTTTCCACTCGTTTAGTCTTCTTCTTTTTCTTGGCAATTATCATGTCCTCAGCATTCATGAAACTTTGGGCTGAGTGTATCGACTCAGCCATTATTTATGGCTCTTGGTCATATAGTTTGTGCATTAACAAATCTAAAGTAAACCCATTGTAGAAGGCTGCCAAGAGGATCTTGTTGTCCATCTCATCTACCAACAGGGCTTCTATATTAAAACAACTAATGAAAGCCCGAAGACTCTCATTTTCTCCTTGCTCTATGTTAAGTAAACTGGACGAGGAACGCTTATGCCTTTGGCATTCGACGAAATTGTTGATGAACAACTTACTTAGTTCTTGGAACGAAGTTATGGTGTTGGGTGGTAGCTTACCAAATCACACCCTGACTGTGCCTTTCAATGTGGTAGGAAAGACCCTGCACATGATTTCATCTGGAATGCCTAAAAGGTGCATAGTCATTTTAAATGTGGCAATATGATTGCAAGGATCTTGTGTTCCATCATATGAGTCTAAGGTAGACATCTTGAACTTGGAGGGTAAATGATGACTTGTGATAGATGCGGTGAAGGGAGAATCAATTCTGTGGACGAGGTCATCCACATGATTTTCCCTCCTCATAAAGTCTTTCATCTTCTCCATAGCTCTTTTCATTTGGTCCATTTCTCTCTCCAAGTGTGGTACCCTACGAGTGATGGTACCTTTGGACTGATCTCCTTCTTTGGCACAGTTCTCCGCCCTTCCATTCTTTGAATTTCGCCTATGCTCCTTGCTGCGTTACTGTCTGCATTGTCTGTTGACTTCTCTAGTTAACTCTTGGTTTTGTTGGGTCAAGTACGCCATCGTAGCTACCATGAACTGTAACTATTGGTGGATGGTCAATGGTGGTGGTTTAGGTGCACGATTTGGGTGACTGGAGGCATTTCCACTCTCCTGGTGTTCTGGACTCGTGGCCATCAACCTAGTCTAAACTATACAACCTTTTTTGTCTTGGAAAATAAGGCTATTAACACTTAGAAATTTTGCTTAGCCTTCTCCTTCCCATAGACGGCGCCAACTGATGATGCACGAAAATCAGTAGGCTGAATGCTCTGGGCTACGTTGATGGTTTGAGGACTTGAAGAGAAAAAAGAATACCAAGGGTGACTAGTGTGAACCGGCCAAGGACCCTCCAACGGTTAAGTCAATTTTCTCTTTAGAACACAAGGATGGTGAATTATGAATAGTAGAACTTACCTTGGTAGAATGAGACTTGATCCTTTTATAGAGAGTTAGGAGTGGGTCTACTTGTTCGGATCCACTAACATCATGGGAGATGTGTGGAGTTAATGGAGAAAATGGAGTGGATTTCGAGGAATCCTCCTCACATTTAGGAGTGACAGATCATGGTTTGATTGTGTAAAGTTTTTAGAGAATTACTCTAAAATTTGCCAAGTGTTGTATGGTCGTCCACACCAAAACCTCCCACATTATCACCACACACACAACATATAAATCCAAATGCAAATTGAATCTAAAAACAAATTTTTTCTTTTATAGGAATCTAAATTAAGTTAGGATTGTCCATGATAGTCGTCCATGGATAGGTCGTCCAAAAAGGTTTTACAAGAAAGGAAGCCCAATACGAATCATGGTTTTGAAACCCGGACTGTACGGTCTGATTGGAAAACTCTCGAACCTCTCAGTTTTACGATTTTTTTAGCTTCAAGAACTGCTCTATGTGAAAAAAACAAAGACCCGTGTGAACCGTGGTCGGACCGTACGGTTCTGAGAACTGTGATCGGTTTTTAAGGTTCGGACGGTTCTTTTGTTTCAGCTTTTCCGGTGAATTTTGGCCAATACACCGGTATGAAGTTATGATCAGATCTAGAAGAAATGAAAAAGAAATGAAAAAGAAATGAAAGAACACGAAGAAGAACAAAGATCGGAAAGAGATCTGATAATTTTTGGAGGTGCTTAAGCCAGTGGAGTTTATATCGTACCGTACCAGCAGTAAAAAGGAAAATCACACCACCGCTATTGTTGCTAATATTCCGATAATAAATTTCCCCAACACCTCAGATCTCTTCCTTTTCTTCGTCGTCTTCTTCTTCTTCGTTCAAAGACTTCTCTCTGCTCAAAGACTTGGATCAGACGCTCTCTGGCTCTCTCCAGTCTCTACTCTTATTTTACTTTTTCATTTTGAAGCCCAAAACCTCCTTTGAATGACTTATGATAGTACTATTGACCCACAGACCCACGTGAATGACAACACACTAATACACTAATACATCCACTAACCAACTGACCCATGTGAATGACAACACACTAATACCAAGGTTTTCAAACTCGAACCGTTCATTGAACCGTAAAGAGAAGAGGTTCAAGGTTTTTGAGGTCGAACCGAGGTTGAACCGGGGTCGAACCGTGATGATGTCATAATTAATTTAATAATTATTTAAAATATAAATAAATATATTAAATTAATAAAAGTAGAAAAATGAACTAAAATAGTCCAAATAAATATAAAGATCTATTTTTCAAATGTCTTTTTTATATCATAACTTTTATAAAGTAAATAAGAAATATTAAATCTTAAGCAAACCTAAATCATTTTTTGTTAATGCTCAATATTTTACTCTTTTAAATTTTTTTTTATGAGAGCTTATGTCTAAATTATCTTAAATCATGCTCAAGCCCATTTGACTACCCAATAAATTGTTTTATGCTAAAACCCATTAGAATATTCAACTATTTATGAAAATTTTAAACATAAAAAATAAATAAAAGCTAGAAGAGTGACCGTACAAAGCATTAAAAAATTGATAAAATAAAGAACAAAAGCCCAATAAAATTTTTAAAGGAGTGAATGACACATTGACACTTGACGGCATACATTTATTTAAATTTTAAAAATAAAAAATAAACAACAGCCAGAAGAAGGACCGGACAAACCATTAAAAAATTGATTAAAGTCAATAAAGTTAAAAAAAGAGTGGTTGACAGCCTGTACTTAGTGTGTGACAGAAAGCAAGTTGACTCATCTTCAAACTAGACTAGAAGATTCGAGAGTGCAAAGGAAAACGCAGGATGAGAGGAAAATGCAGAAACAACAAACAACGCAGAGAAAGATAAAATGCAGAAACGGCAGTCGGAAAAAATGCAGAGAGAAAAGGGGCGAGCGAGACTGAGAAGAAGAATAAGAAGAAATGTTGGTGCAATCTCAAGGTCTGAGGTTGAAGCTTCAACAATGGCTGACCAGTAAGTACCAAAAAAAATAAAAAAAATAAAAAACTCTGAATCGAACCTGCGAAACCGTGATAACCGTCCACAGTTTCTAAACGCGGGAGGTTCAACCGCGGTTCGCACGGTCCATTGAGTTTTTCATGTATGCCGGTTTTTGAGGCTAAAAAAACCGTTTTGGTGGACGGTTTCCGGTTAATCCGGCCGGACCGTACGGTCCGGTCCGGGTTTCAAATCCATGACTAATACACCCACTGACCCACGTGAATGACTTATGACTACTGCTACATGTTAGGTTCAAATTTTTTACTGCCATCCAACTATTAAAAACAAATAAATAAAGTTTGTAATTCACGATAACCTTGGATAAGTACAAATGGTAATTTAAAATTTTTTAAATTAGAATTTGTATTAATTTAATATAATTATTTATATTTTAAATAATTATTAAATTAATTATGACGTCATCATGGTTCGATCCCGGTTCAACTTCGGTTCGACCTCAAAAATCTTGAACCTCTTTTTTTTACGGTTCAATGAACGGTCCGGGTTTCAAAACTTTGTTGAAAATATCAATAAGTAATAGAACTCCATCTGCATAAAGAGAAATGAAACCGCACAGTTTCCATGTCTGCCAGATAGATATAGACCTAGCTGACCGAGGAGAGACTTTTTCAATCAAGCCACGCAGTTAACTCAGTGTTCAAAGAGCCTGTATATCGGGTATTGGAAAAGATAAAAAATGAGCCTTACTTCAAATAGCCAAAGAAGATGGGAAGGGATGCCACAAAGCAAAATCAGAACCTATACTGCCAGTATCACTAGGAATGAGGTCATACGACCAAAAATTGTAGGAAGTTGCGTGATTTTTTGGAACAGTTGGTCAAGATAGGGAAATTGAAGCAGTTCATACACCAAGCTTCGGGACCAAGAGAGCAATCAGGCACGAGTTTACAAAGGGATGTAACACCACGCCTACCCTTTAGAACTATCAACTTTATCTTTGTTGCTCCAAAAAGGGAGTTGGGTTCCTCGTTTGGGGTAATGACCATTCCACCGCAGTCAAGGGTAAGAGAAGAGGGCAGAGAGTCCAAGCAGACTAAGACAAAAGAAGAGCCAACTCTGGGTTTCTCCGAGGTCAATAAAATGGGTACTTTCAAGCCCCACAATAATGCTTTTGTGGTCACCCTCCGAATAAGAGTGTTTGACGTGAAAAGAGTAATGATAGACCAAGGAAGTGGGGCTAAGATCATGTATCCAAATTTGTATAAGGGTTTAGGATTAAAACCTGAGGACCTTGACAAGTATGATATCTTTTGGTTGGATTTGATGGAAAAACCGTGACCTCTTGTAGACACAGCATTTTTTACCCCTTACGACTTGGGCCCTCATTCCCCAATGATGCTAAAATTCTAAGACCCAAGGTTGGTTTAGGGCCCAATCAAATGTTAAATTGACTTGAGAAATGTTAAAATGAAAATATAACTTTTAATGAGTAAATAAATCTATTTTTGAAAAAGTAAATCCAAGGAAGCCCTCGGCCTGCACACACAAGAATCAACATATGCACGTAGCCATAATGCATGTGCATGCAAGCCCGAGCCTGCGCGTGCATGTTGGGTTCCAGAAACATAAAAAGACAAATTTTTTGCATCAATGCTGACGTTTGGAACGAATCTCACAACGTTAGGGAGCCATTCCAAACCCCTATTTTTACAATATAAATAGCCATACCTGGTACTTTTTCAAAACACAGACAGAAATCCTAAGGGAAAACACTAAAATTCACTAGAAATAGTGAATTAAAGAGGGAGTTTTTCACAGAAATCCTTAAGTCAATTTTCTTTTGATTAGGGCCTTTTTTGGCCTTGATCTTTGAATTTAAGATTACTAATCACTTTTTATTGATTGTGAATAGATTTGACTAAGGGGAACGGTCAAAAATCAAGCTTGAAGAGCTTCTGTTTTGAGGTATTGGTTCTAAACTTTTTCTTTCTTTTTCTCTAATTTGATTTTGTTTGTGTTTGTAGAGGGAAAGGAGCAAAAGAAAAGACTAAGAAGAAAAGAGGGAGGCCAAATTTTGGCCCCCCTCTCTTTTCCCTTTTAATGCTGAGTCAACTCAAGTTTGATTGAGTTAACCCAGTCAAACTAGAGTTAACTCACCCAAAAAAAAAAAAAAAAAAAAAAGAAGAAGAAAAGTAAAAAATATAGGAAATTTGTTTTCAAATTATTTTCTAAAATTCTTCAAAAATTTTCAAAAGTGATTGGTTTAGATTTTCAAATAAAAAAAGAGAGAAATAGAAAGATGAGAAGAGATTTTTGATTTTGCAAAAAAAAAAAAAAAAAAAGAAAGAAAGAAAGAAAAAGGAAAAAAGAGAAAGGAAAATTTGTTTCTAAAATTTTTCATAAAAATTTCTAAAATTTGTGGCATTAGTTTCATTAACAAAGAAATTTTTCAAAAAAGAAAAAGAAAAAAGAATAATAAAAAAAAAAGAGAAAAAAAGAGGAAGATTTTGCAAAAACAAGAAAAGAGAAAAGAAAGAAAAAAATTTCAAAGATTTGAAAAAATTAATAGTTCCAATTTCAAAAGAAGAATTCAAATTTCAAAGTCAAAAAAGAAAAATGAAAACGAGAGAGATTCTGCAAAGAAAAAAAAAAGGAATTTCACAAGGATAAAATTGATTATTTTGGTGAAACAAAAAAAAAAAAAAAAAAAAGGAGAAGAAAAATTCCAGATTCCAAGCAACTGAGCAGATAAAGTCTAAATCATCAAAAATTCTAATTTGATTTTTGTTTATTGCAGACAAATTTCCTGATTGAGCGGATAGAGTTCTCAATCATCCCAAGATTTTCAGATTGAGCGAATATAGTTCTCAGTCACCCCAAAGTCCAGATTGAGCAAATACAGTTTTCAGTCAACTTCCAGATTTCCAAAAGGAGCGAATATAGTTCTCAGTTGCCCCAGATTTCTAGATTGAGTGGATATAGTTCTCCATCGCCCCAAAGTCTAGATTAAGCGACTACAGTTCTTAGTCGACTTCCAGATTCCAGATTGATCGAATATAGTTCTCAATTGACTTCCAGCTTTCCAAATTCAGCGAATATAGTTTTCAGTCACCCCAAAGTCCAGATTGAGCGAATGCAATTCTTAGTCGACTTCCAAATTCCAAATTGGGCAAATATAGTTCTCAGTTACCCCAAATTCCAAGTTAAGTAAATACATTTGTCACTCGACTTCTAGATTCTAGATTAAGCAAATACAGTTCTTAGTCTCCCTAGATTTCTAGATTGAGCGAATATAGTTTTCAGTCAACTTCCAGATTCCAGATTGAGCGAATACAGTTCTCAGTCTCCCTTGATTTCCAAATTGAGCGAATATAATTCTCAGTCGCCCCCAATTCTAGAGTGAGCGAATACAGTTCTTAGCTGACTTCCAAATTCCAAATTGAGCGAATATAGTTCTTAGTCGCCCCAAAGTGCAAATTGTGTGAATACAATTCTCAGTTGACTTCCAGATTTCCAGATTGAGTGAATATAGTTCTCAGTTGCCCCAAATTTCTAGATTGAGAAAATACAGTTCTTAGTCACCCCAAAGTCCAAATTGAGTGAATACTGTTCTCAATCGACTTCCAAATTTCTAGATTGAGCGAATATAGTTCTCAATAACCCCAAATTCCAAATTGAGTGAATAAAGTTCTCGGTTGACTTCTAGATTTTCAGATTGAGCGAATATAATTCTCAATCACCCAGATTCCAGATTGACCGAATATAGTTCTCAATCATGCCAGATTTCAAATTAAGCAGATATGGTTCTCAATCAGCGACATTCAAGCCTCTACACAGGTTCATCAATCATCAAGTAGATTGTATGTCAACATTTCTGATTTTTTAAGACAATAAAGCACTAATACTATGTCACAGGGTTCTAGGTTCTAGGGCTAGGAAATCTTTGAAAAATCAACCTTGATTAAATCGTGGTTGCTAAAATTAGTGTCCTTGTTTTACATTGACATTCGCTTTTCAATCTGTGTCAATGAGGAGCATTCTATAGACACTCAATTTTGCACTCATAATTTAACCTTGGGAGATGATCAAAATAATCATTCTAAGTACCCAAAAATCATTATTTCATTTCATGCATTAAATCATTCATCACATAACATAAAAATGATCTTGAGATTCTAATGATCACGACAATATATCCGATTCCCAAATCGAACTGTCGGATTGAAAGATATTACAAGATCAAATTTTCACTGTCTGCATACATTCATTTGGGTGGAACTGATCACATGTGATTAATTGAAAATAATTTTAATTGGTCAATAATTAAAATTAATTAAATAATTTATGTGATTGGTTGGTGATTTTGATTAAAAATAAGTTTGGTTGCATAGGAATAAAAGGAATAATCTGGTAATGTTGAAATTGGATTTGATAGGGCAAAAATGTATACCCCCTTGCAAATTAATTAATTACGCAAGTTAATTAATTAGGTTCAATTACATGCAAAGCGTGGAGGCATAAGCAAATCACCAATTATACTAAGTGCAGCGGAAAGTAAATTTGACACGGGTGATTTGTTTACAAATGGGGAAAACCACCGAGGCAAAACCCCACCAGGTGAATTGAAGGTCATCACTCCCAAGAATCCAGCATTATCAATCATAAGCGGTTACAAGTATAAGGAATCTTACCAAACTCTCTGGCCTATCCCGAAATACCAACCTACAGTTAAACCCTTACTCCAATACCCAATTGGACTTGTATTGTAATGACAATCTTTCTATCCAATGCACAAATCCTAGTACGTGACTAACCAATGATGCATGGATCACAGTACATGACTAACTCCATCAACTTGAAGAAGATATTGGCTGCAAAGTTCTTCACTTCATCAACAATAAAGATCAAGAATCTCATTGGTTACAAAACCCTTGGCATAAGGACGCAATAGTTTCTTCAGAGAGAATGATGAACTAGTTCGTTATCTGCATGCGCGACAGCCTTTAAAATAAGCCTTATATATGTCTAGGGTTGTGAGAAAAGAAACTCTATACAAATATTTCAGCATGGGCCAAAAATCAGATCTGGAATTTCTAATTTCGTAAGTCTCGATAGAAACAGGATGTGTCGAGCTTCAACATTAAATCTCGATAGAAAGGATTCTGTCGAGACTTCTGTTGAGCTTTAATGAACAGCTCTTCTTCACTTGTTTCTTGGTCAGATCTTCATAACTTTAACACTTGACTTGAACAACATGTTTCTTGAAGTCTTAAACCCACCCTAGATCTACCTAATTACAAGTAAAGTGCATTTTGTCAAAAGATTAGCCAATTACATAAAATGTCCCTAACAATCTCCCCTTTTGGCAATCCGTGACAAAACCAAAACAAACAAATGAATATGAGAGAAGTCTTAAATCACTAAACTCATAACCACTTGTTAGATTACAAAATAAATCTAACCCTAACATAAACTCTTGAAAAACTTTGTAAGAAGAGAGTTCATGGCACAGTAGATTTTTCACAACCTGTCTTTCGGAAACACTTAAACAAGACTCATCAAGGCATTATGTGAAACAGAAATAAAGATTGCATACATAAAGAAACAGGTGTATAAAGAGAGAAAAGAAACAACACATGTAGAGGTAGGTGAAGAAAAACATAAACCATCATTATATATAAAAAAACTAAAGTACAATGTATGTAAATAAATGGTCACAAGACCGGTGTACAAGAGGCTAATGTAAATAAAGAAGAAAAGAAAAAAATACATATAAACCTTACTACATCCCTCAAAAAGATATACACACTCCCTTTATCAAAAAATATCTTATACTAACTCTCCCCTTAAGTACAAGACTACTCTCAAGCCGAAAACTACTCCATTTTTTTGTCACGAATGACAAAGGGTAAGTCACTGAGATATTGTCATCTTGTCATTGCCGGAAGGATTAGCATCATCCTCATCATCATCATCATCATCATTAGGCAAGGCCTTTAGAGAAGGAGAGGGAAAAGGTCCAAAGCCGCCGATGCGAGCCTGTCGGTGTGCAATGCGTCCTATCCTAGTGTTCATTTGACACATCTCATTAGTGAAATAGTTGAGACGACCACTAAAATTAGCATGCATCCACTGTAGCTGCTCCATAATGTCATAAAGAGTGACACTAGTTGTGGAGGAGGAAGGAGCAAAGGTAGAAGGAGTCGAGGAAGTGGGTGGAATAGCAGAAGCTGTAGGATCATCCGTCTCCACTCGTGGCCACTTCGGTCGAAGCTGGGCCTCGCTCCGCCAGACAGAACTAGCACATATGGCACCCATGATAGTGAAGAGAAGAGAGAGAGGAATAGGAATAGAGAAGTGCTGAAGGATCCGTGTGATAGCCAAAGGAAAGATAAGCTTATTACGAGTGGCGGTATCCTAATACACATCTATGATAGATGTGATGAGGTGAGAAAGAAAGTCAATGGAAAGATCCTTTAAAAAAGACAAAAGAAAACGAGCACGAGGCTCAGTGATGGAGTTATAGTGAGACAAAGGAGTAAGAGTGAATGTCATCACCATGTTAAGGAATCTCGGGCCTTTGGTAAAGCCCGAGCAAGGGGTGTTTAACTTACCACCCCATATGGAAGGAGTCTCGCAAAAGTGAGACATAAGCTTGTCTCTGGATATAGTCCGTAGACGATCACAGCCAGGGTAGTCAGGATGCACTACTCTAGGAACGTGTAGTACCTCGGATATATAGGATTTGGAGTAATTACGATACGTGTACTTGTGAATGTAATGATAAACTGAGGCACGGAGGTATCGATGCCGTGTATGTTGGAGTAAAACTCTTGAATAAACACAATGGGACACCTCATGGGTCTCTTAAGTAGAGATTCCCAACCCCAAGTTCGAATGACAACAAGGAGAGGAGTGTTGGCAAAGTCCAACAGAATAACCTGGCGTTGCGAATGAAAGCCATGTTTCGGGAAGTTCTCAAAGAAGTTTGTTTTGGCTTTCTCATCACGGAACCGAATGTGGAAAGGTACAGGAGGATTAGAAGAAGAAGATGACCCATAAACTTGAAAGGGGTTCCGAGCCAGAGTGGATTTGCACTGTTTAGGTGCCATAGTGTAGTCTATCTGCGAGAGAGAGAGAGAGAGAGAGAGAGAGAGAGAGAGACAAACAGAGACAGAGACAAAGAGAAAGAACAGAACACAAGTTCAGAATAAGAAAGATGAAAAGAATGTATGCATGAAAAATGCATGAACATGTGACATGAGAATTTAAGAGCATCATGGGTAAAACCCAATCCAAACCTACTAGCACCCAATCAACAATAATCAATCACACACATCTAAATATGCATGAAACATTGTTATAATGCAAGGAATATGCAATGCATGGTCATATAACAACAATTTCACAAAGCCTAAGCCAAAAATTTTATGAAAAACTCAAAGACCCCAAAATTTTTGAAAAACCCTAAAACCTAGGTAAAAAATGCATGAATGCATGAATCAGAGAGGGTTTAGAACACTTACCAAGTGTTGGAAGCTCGATCTAGGTTGAAGAGCACGTGGGTGAGGAGATTTAAGAGTGAGAAAGAGGTTTGGGTAAAGAGAGAAGAGTTTCTATCGAGAGAGAAGTGAGAAAATGAGATTTGAAATTGTGCCTCAACCTTAAATAGAAAACGCAACTCGATGGATCGAGGTATCTATCGAGAATCTGTCAAGCTCTAAATCTCGACATATGTGAATCTATCGAGGATCTATTGATGGCTTAAGGATGGTCTCGATGGATTAAGGATCTGTCAAGAATCTATAGAGCAAACAGAAAGCACAAGAATTTTGCTAGACGGATCGAAGAAGCTATCGAGATCGAGAAGAAACCCAAAAATCTCGATAGATCGAGAATCTGTCAAGATGCTATCGAGAAGGTAGAGAGCACAGGAAAAATACTTGACGGATGGAGGATCTTTCGAGGTTTCTATCGAGGCTGAAGAAAGAAAGCTCTATAGAAATGAATCTATTGAGGATGTGTCGAGAAGCTATCGAGCTTGAAGAAAAAAGGTTTTTCAAGAGAGGAAAAACACATAGAGATGAAGGCAACAAGCAAGCTACTTAAACAAATATCCAAGCAACATATGGAGCTCTTAAAACATCTCTCAATCATAGATGCAAAGCATACATAGATCCAAAAACACACACACACACACACACACTAAACAAGTCTAACCAATTTTATGTTTCACAAACGAGTTATGACAGTTTAGTGAGCATGTATTAACACATGTATCTCTTGTGATGACCAAATCACATTGTACTTGCACATGTATCAAAAGTAGCAAATAATTTGTGTGTTGTGTGTGAAACATAGCAAGAGTGCATACGTGTCTCATATTATGAAGATTTGAGACTAGAGAAAATCAACTACACTCACACACAATCATAACTGCTTGATGGGGACTATCACCTTCGAGGTACATCCTATAAGTCCCACATCTCCTAGAAACACACTTGCAATCATATTAAAAACATTTTGATTCCTTTTGCTTTTATTTTCTTTGCATATTTTTCTTTTTAGGCATAGCATGCATGGGCATATAAGAGAGAGAAGAAATACCCATTTTTGTAAGCTAAAACATCTCAATTTTGCTATGCCTAAGCACATAGATGTTATTAATGATTGGCAGGCTTTAGTGGTGAGATAGTTATTTATGCCTTTCTCTTAGGATTTTCTAGTTCTTCCCATAAAAAATAGTGATATGAGTATGAGATATAAGAGTCAATCTTAATCATACTCATCACAAACACGAGCCACAAAGCTCATTTGCTTAGTTGTGCATTGAGATGCTCATCTAAGTCACAAGAGATACAAAGTTTAGAAAACTTTGTTTTAATGGCCATCCAGGGTACACAAGTACCAATATACTCAAACATACATTGTTTTTGTATTTTTCAATTTTTCAAATTTTTTTTTTATGAAAAACAAAATAAAACAAAAACTGAAAACAACTAAACAAAAACATAAAGAAACACACAAAGCATAAAACTAGACTGACTCAAAAACAAGAAAGCAAAACAAACAAGTAATGCAAAAACATAAAGGGAGAGAGAGAAAAAATGTCTGAATCACTTTGAGCCTTTTTCTTTCCAAAATTTGGTTTTGGAGGAAGATCATTTTCTAGAGTTGAACCTTTGTTTCGGAGGTGAGGGGGAAAAATGAAACCGTTCAAGTTCGAAAGGAACATGAGGGCCTTGAGAAGATCTCCAAGATGACCCAAAGATGATGGAATTTGATCTTGACCACCAGATGATAAAACACTATTGCTCTGTAGAGTGGCTAACCACTTATAGCAATTTGGACAAATGTGTCCTAAAACTCCATAGTGATGACAGAAATGAGGCTTATTTTGTTGAGACTTTTTTGTCTTTCTTCGTCCGAGGGTTCCTAGTCTCTTTCTTTTCAATCTTAGGGGGTGTTCCTAGAATAGATTTTCCCTTGTCTAAGTTCTCACTAGCTATTTCAGTTTTAGCTTCATTATTTTCAGCATCATTATCATTAGTAGGTGAAACAAAAACAATCTTACTAGAAGAGGCAATATTAGGAGAAGAGAATTCATACCCCAAACCGGTTTTGTTAGAATCAACTTTCTAAAAGCTTAGCATCTCATTAAGCTTTGCATTGGAAGTCCTTTCCAATTGAGCTCTAACTTGAAACAGCTCTGCTTCAAGCTTCTTGGTCCTTTCAGCCAAGAAATTGTTCTCAAATCACAGTGCTCCAATGGTTTGATTTGCTTCACCAACCTTGGTAGAGAGCTCCTCTCGATCTAGCTCCACATTGCTCAGCTTCTTGGTGGCCAGCCTATACAATTTCTCATGCTTCTCTGAAACCTTGTACAACTTAGCATAGGCTATATGGATGTCATCTTGTTTATCCATTTTCTCAAACTTAGATTCCACCAAGTCCTCTTCTTCATCCATTGCTTCTACAATCCCCTCAGTAAGATCCATTGTGGCAGTGACAGCACTCAAGATTCTCTTGTCATCATTGTCTTCTGACTCAGTCTTAGGCTCGGTATCACTCAAGGTAGCAGCAAAAGCCTTACTTTTCCCAATCAACTTAAGATATGTTGGACATTCTTGTTTCATGTGTCCAAAACTGTGATATCCGAAGCATTTTGGTCCGGAGGGAGCAATATACTGACCGCCATCCTTGGCATCCTTCTTCCCTTTGTCTTGACTTTTGAATTGTGAAGAACTAGATTGCTTACGGTCCTTATCAAAACCTTTCACATTGGCATTCTTCATGAACTTCTTGAACTGGCTAGTGATATATGACTTCATCTTGAAATCTTCATCATCTGAAGACTCATTAGTTTCATTACTTTTAGCCTTTAGTGCCATGCTCTTACTTTTGCTTCCTTTCCCAAGTCTAGTCAAACCCAATTCGTGGGTTTGCAAGTTGCCAATCAGCTTCGTCAAAGGAATGGTGTCTATGTCCTTTGATTCTTCAATCGCTGTTATCTTGGCATAAAATCTCTCAAGTAGAGATCTGAGCACCTTTTTCACAATCTTGGGTTCAGGAATCTGTTCTCTAAGATTAAAGACTGAGTTGACTATGTCCTTCAGCTTGGCACAGAACTTATCGAATGTCTCATCATCCTCCATCTTTATCTCCTCAAAGCTAGTAGTGAGCCTTTGGAGCTTTAAATCCTTGACAGCCTTAGTCCCTTCATAGGTTGTCTAGAGAATGATCCATGCTTCCTTTGTAGTTTCAGTTGAGGATATTTTCTTGAACTCCTCATTAGTCACTGCACTGAATAGGGCATTCAATGCTCTGCTATTGAAGTTTGCCGCTTTGATCTTGGCCTCATCCCAATCTTCCTTTGGCTTCACCTAACCAATTTCCACAGCTTGCTAGACCTTCTCATCTAAAGACTGCAAGAAAGCTTTCATGCATACTTTCCAGTATGCATAGTTAGTGCCATCAAATAAAGGAGGTATAATAAGAGATTGTCCTCTATCCATGACAAATAGGGGTCAATGGATCACATAGCAAAGATTAAAACTTAATTAGAATGTGCTTGCTCTGATACCACTTGATAGGGCAAAAATGTATTGCCCCTTTGCAAATTAATTAATTACCCAAGTTAATTAATTAGGTTCAATTACATGCAAAGCATGGAGGCACAAACAAATCAACAACTATACTAAGTGCAGTGGAAAATAAATATGACACAGGTGATTTGTTTATGAATGGGGAAAACCACTGAGCAAAACCCCACCAGGTGAATTTAAGGTCACGACTTACAAGAATCCACTATTATCAATCACAAACGGTTAAAAGTATAAGGAATCTTACCAAACCCTTTGGCCTATCGCAAAATACCAACCTACAGTTGAACCCTTACCCCAATACCCAATTGGACTTGTATTGTAGTGGCAATCTTTCCGTTCAATGCACGAATCCCAGTACGTGACTAACTCCACCAACTTGAAGAAGATGTTGGCTGCAAAGTTCTTCACTTCATCAATAATGAAGATTAGAAAACTCCTTGGTTACAAAACCCTTAGCATAAAGACGCAGTGGCTTCTTCAGAGAGAATGACGAACTAGGTCGCTATCTGCATGCACGACGGCCTTTAAAATAAGACTTATATATGTCTAGGGTTGTGAGAAAAGAAACTCTATACAAATATTTCAGCATGGGCCAAAAATTAGATCTGGAATTTCTGATTTCGTAAGTCTCGACAAAAACAGCTTGTGTCAAGCTTGTGTTGGGTTTTAACATTAAATCTTGATAGAAAGGATTCTGTTGAGACTTCTATCGAGCTTTAATGAGTAGCTCTTCTTCACTTGTTTCTTGGTCAGATCTTCATGGTTTTAACACTTGACTTGAACAACATGTTTCTTGAAGTCTTAAACCCATCATAGATCTACCCAATTACAAGTAAAGTGCATTTTGTCAAAAGATTAGCCAATTACATAAATATGTCCCTAACAGGATTTATAATCAAAATTTTAAGATAATTATCTCAGAGATAATTATTTTTAAAGATTTAATTATCAAGTTAAAATGTATTTTATTAAGAATAAAAATCCAAAATATGTCCAAGTATGATTCCTGGCTTAGAAAAACGCCTAAAAAAGAGCCCAAAACGTACAAGAAAATGAAATTGGGCCGAGTACTGAGGAGCGCCAATCGGCACTTCCACAGTGCTGATTGGCACAAGTTATAAATCAGGCCCAAATGCAATTAATTTAGGTCTAGACTCATCAGATTGGATTTTTTAGGGATAAAACTTGACCTAATTCGTATCTGCTGATTTTCTAAGCAACCCTAGCTTATTTTTTAAGCAATACACCTCTATAAATATAGGAGACCACCCAAAATTCAGCACCCCTCTACCCCTTAACATTAAAGAAACTTTGGAAGTCTGACTTTAAGATTTTCTTTCTTGTTAAGTGATAATTCTTTAGGACTTAGAGAGATTCACTCTCGCTAACTCTAAAGCAATTCCCCCATGTAGAATTTGCTTGTGTAATTGATGCAACTCATTTATTAATATGCAAGTTTGAGTATTTTTTTTCCTCTTATTAGCATGTGTGTATAGCTATATTTTCCAGCTTAACATATGAACAATAGCTTCTGATATGATTTTTTTGTTCTTTTGAGTCTTTGTTTCATGATTAAAAAAATGTAATGATTATTTGATTCACATGTTCAACGATACAGATTTAGGGTTTTCATGATATCATCTTAAATAATGATTGTTTGATTCACATGTTCAATCATACAGATTTAGGATGTTCATGATATAATCTTGGATCTATGGTTCTTTGTTAATTAAAAAAAAATCAGATCTGAAATTCTTTCTTTAAAATCATTCTTTTTTATAAATAAAAAATCTAATCTAAAATTCTTTCCTTTAAATCATTCTGTTTCATAAATAAAAATTGGGTCTGAAATTCTTTTCTTTAAATCATTCTGTATAATAAATAAAAAATCAAATCTAAAATTATTTCTTTAAAATCATTCTTTTTTATAAATAAAAAAATCAAATCTAAAATTCTTTTCTTCAAATCATTCTTTTTAATAAATAAAAATCAGATCTGAAATTCTTTCTTTAAAATCATTCTTTTTCATCAATAAAAATCATATATGAAATTCTTTTCTTTAAATCATTATGTTTCATAAATAAAAATTAGATCTGAAATTCTTTTCTTTAAAATCATTCTTTTTCATCAATAAAAATCAGATCTAAAATTATTTTCTTTAAATCATTCTTTTTCATCAATAAAAATCATATCTGAAATTCTTTTCTTTAAATCATTTTTTTTCATAAATAAAAATTAGATTTGAAATTCTTTTCTTTAAAATCATTCTTTTTCATCAATAAAAATTAGATATGAAATTCTTTTCTTCAAAATCATTCTTTTTTATCAATAAAAATCATATTTGAAATTCTTTTCTTTAAAATCATTCTTTTTCATCAATAAAAATCAGATCTGAAAGTCTTTCTTTAAAATCATTCTTTTTTATAATTAAAATTCAGACCTGAAATCCTTCCTTTAAAACTCATCCTTTTTTTATAAATAAAAATCAGATCTAGAATTTGCATTAAAAATTCATCTTTTTCATACCTAAATTAGATCTGAGTTTTTATCACCAAAATTTATTAGAATCCAGATCTCCACTTTGTCATTAAAAAAAATCTTTTTACAAAAATTGGTATCAGATCTTTTTTTTAAACATTTTTTTCCACATTAAACAACAAATCTGATTTCTCTACACAGAAAAGTATACAAAACTGAAGTCTTTAAAAAACATTTGGCCATAGATCTAAAAAAATTGCATAACATGTTGCATTTCATAATCTATTGTATATCATAGTTTAAGGGTAGTTAAATGATCATTCAAAGTTTAGAAGACTGGATTTCATCCGGGCAAAATAGGTGTCTAACACCTTCTCATTCTATAACCTAGCCCCCGAACCATAGATTTTGTTTCGTAGCCTAGTGTCTTGTCTTTATTTTATTTTGGTAGATTGTATCTAGGACCAAAACTTTATATTTTTTACATAGATTGTATTTAGGACCAAAGCCTTGTAATGATATTCTTCCAAATTATATTTGTACATTCAATCAATGAAACTTGAGGTATTTCAGATATGTAAATTGTATATTATAGTTTTTTTCTTATTATTTTTGCAATAAAAAATAAGTAGCGACTCCACATAACAACAAAAAAGAGGCACTGATACATTGCTCTTTTGATTTTAGAGCACCCCAAAAGTCCTAGTCTCTCACATTGAGATTTTGTTGTTCTTTGATCTAATACTTTCAATCTTTGTAGGACTCTTCATGTATTAGATGCTTACCTCATGCATTTGTGCATCATGCATTTCTTTATATGCATTGTTTTTTATTTTTTTTGTTTTTTTTTTTATCTTACTTTTATGCTTTTGTTTTGTGTGAGTAAAACTCCAAAACAGAAAAATTCAAAAAGTTTGATCGTATATTGTGGGCGTAAGTGCCCGTGACCGTCTTTGAGATGTGGGAGAGTACGCCTTGGCCTAAGGTGGACCATGGCAGAGGGTGTAAAATGGATTTGCAACATAGTTCAGGTCTAGGAACCATAATATAGCTTCCTTTGTGGAAGGACTGATCTTTACTAGAGCACGTGTTCGGAGTTTAGGTATGGGGATGGGAAGGTGTTAGGCACCCAACCCCATTCGACCCATGGGTTGGCTTCCACTCATTATGTTCCAAGTCTTAATCTCATTAAAGACGTATTCAATATGTTATTCTAACTCACACACACTCGTCAAGCATCTAAAGCAAACAACATGGCATAATCATCCCCAAGCCTAGCATTCATCTATCATGGCATTTAGAACATATCATTAAAGCAACAACATCATAAAGAAGATTTAAAACAAGCATGTT
Source organism: Quercus ilex subsp. ballota (assembly GCA_032727855.1). Lineage (NCBI taxonomy): Eukaryota > Viridiplantae > Streptophyta > Magnoliopsida > Fagales > Fagaceae > Quercus > Quercus ilex. The sequence goes on from CM064917.1 coordinate 28,081,680, forward strand.
ATGATATCTCAACAAATGAAACCCTAACAAGCATAAAAAAGATAAAATAAAGCAAAACAAAGAAAAACAGATGTATACAGATATAAAAACTAGGTTAAACAAAGGATAACACATGTAAATAAAACAAAAGAAAAACAAACAAAAATGAATTTATTGTTTCTGGGCAAGAGTATGCATGCGCATACATAAGGCAAGCATACGCAGCCCAATTGTATGCGTACGCATACTTTGAGAATGCGTACTCATGCAAGCTGCATGCGCTGTCATACACACCCAAAACCCTAAACCCAGATAACTAAAACAGAAAGGAAAGAAAACACAACAGAAATAAGAAAACTAGCAATTTATCATGCTTCTAAAATTGACACGAGACAAACCTAAACTAAACAAACATATTAAAGCATTTAAAACACACACACACACACACACACACACACACACACACATATATATAAACACAAAAACAAAAAGAAAAGCGAAGAGCCAAAGTTAGAACTTTACATCAACACTAGAACTCTTTAGAACTTGATTTTGACTGTTCCCCTCAATCAATCTAGTCACAACCAATTCAAAATAAGTTAGTAAACTTTTAGAACTCAAAGATCAAACCAGAAAAGTTCTCAATCAAATAAAATTTACTTGAGAATGTTTTATGAAAAACGCCCTCTTTGATTCACTATTTTTTAGTGAATCTTATGTGTTTTTACACTGGAATCCATCCTGCTTGAAAAAGGACATTTTATGGCTTTATATAGCCGAAAAATAGGGGTTTGGGGTGGCTCCCAGATGATGTGGGATTTGTTCCAAACCAAGTTTAAATGCAGAAAACTTGTCTTTCATAGTTTCTGGAACCTTAGCATGCGTACGCAGAGCTTAAGCATGCATACGCACGCCCTAGGGTTTCTGTGGCCTTTTTTTTTTTTTTTCTAAAAATAGTTTATATTCCAAAAATAAGTTATATTTTTCATTAACACTTTTCACAATTCAATTTCTATCTAATTGAGCCCTAAACCAACCTTGGGCCTTAAAGCTCTAACACCATTAGGGAACGGGGGCCTAAGTCGTAAGGGGTACAAAATGCGGTGTCTACATATATTTTTGAGTACATATCACATGTAGAGCTTGGCCTAGTACCGTCGTACTAATGACATAGTACATTTACAAGCTTAGCTTGTTATGTATGCACATATATTGAATGTGAGTGAAATCTAAAAATCTATGTTTGATTGTTGTAAATAGATCTACCAGCTTGTCATAAATGTCTAGCCAATAGTCTTGATTGATCTTGATATATTCGTAGACTTGATCTTATATATCTCTTCACATTTAATTTTTTGTCAAAAAGCTCTTCAAATATCAATCTCTAAAAAGGGAAAGCTAAAAAAGCCTTACTTTGAAAACTAGTTAGAATAGGAAAAGGTGGAACAAAATGTATTCAAAAATGTATGATGCCAAAGCCAAAGGCTTGTTCCTCAAAGAAATATAAAAAATTTCATGGCATCGGTGCTAAAAAATTGAGTTGTATTAATCAAAGTATGAAAAATGGAAGCCAAATGAAAAGTTTTCAATCAATGTAAACACTTTGGTGAGGAGCCATATACGTTCATTTATATTCAGGAGAGAGGTCTCTTGACTTTGTGTTATTTATGTATGAATTGATCATTAAAGCTTCATACTAGACTATGGACTAATTCATACTTGATACTTACACACAACACACAAGCCTAATGTTTAATGAATATCTATTTTATTTATGTAATTGTACGTGTTTAAATGTGATGTGTGTATGCTCAATCACTTGTTGATCAAACCAAAATGATTTTTGAGTGTTTTAGTTGTTTTTGGAAGTGATTTTTATCACCCTTGATTTTAAAGTTTTTCTGAAAAAGCCAAAAAATTTTGTGTTGAAAAACTTTTTGTTTGGAAATATCGCGACTCAACTCGCGAGTCGATGTAGTCCCATCCAATTCGCGAGTTGAAATGAGGAAATTTCAGTTTATTCACAAATTCAAGCAGAGAGTTTCGCGACTCAGCCATGAGTGCTTCGCAACTCAGACCTGACCCGTGAAATTAGCCCTGTGCATTTGCACATTTTGTGACTCACCTCGCGAGTCACTGACTCGCGAAATGCACAAAAGACAGTTTTAAAGGGCTCAAAATGTCAGATTTCCAAAAACTTTGTGTTTTTGCTCTCTGTGAGTCCCTCGCCCTAAAACTCAAAATTTCTTCAAAACTCAACCAATTTCCTTTGGATTTCAACTCTAAAACTACCCTAAGGTAATATCTAACACTTTTTATCTTTCTATTCCTTAGTTTTTTTTCTTAGATAGCTTAAAACCTAGTGTTGGGTTTGTTTTTGAATGGGGGTTGGGAAAACTTCAATTTTGTCAATTTTATTTGAAACTATTGATTGGGCTTAGTCCCATTTGTGTTGATGATGATAATGTTAGCCCCATGTGGCAAAAATAACATGTATTGCGGGAATTATTACACATATTCATGCATTCCATCAGATATAGGGTTAATTGGTGCACGTTAGGTGTTTGATAAAATGTCCCTAAGGCATTTTTTTTTCACTCATTTGGATTCTGATGAGTACCAAACTTTGGGGTTTGCCATGTTTACTTGTAACATGTTTTGATCATTGTTTGTATGTTTAACACACTTTGCCCCATAGTGCTTGTTCATGCTTTGTTCATGCATTGCACACACCCTATCACACTTGACATTTTATGCATTTTCTCATGCTTTTAGTCTATCTAAACCGTCTAGCATCTATAACATGTCTTTGTGATTTGATTTATGCTCTTGTAACTTAGTTTTTAAAGTGTTTGTGCTTGGTTTTTGTATTAACTTGCAATTAATCAAGTTTGTTGCCATTTTGTGTATGGTTTGTGTTTTTTCATCATTGTAAATGTCTTCAAGGAAGAAAACTACCACAAAGAAATCCTCTAAACATCTTTAGTATGATGATAACAAGTTTAGAAATGGAGATGCGAATGCTACATACATAGAATTCTACAATAAGGCTAGATCATTGTGGAAAGGGAAGTGAATCTTAAGTCACTATCTCTTACCTTCATTCCAGAATTGCTTAGGGATAGAACTTGGACTCCACTTCTCACGGGCTTTGGGAATGTATGCGATCCTCTTGTTCGGGAGTTCTTCTCGAATGCCATTGAGGAAGGAGATCACCTCAACTACTGGGTTAGAAGGACACAATTCATCGTTTCTACTTCATCAATCCAGAATCTGCTTCAAATCTGTTTGGTTAATCTCGAGTCTTCTCTACCATATGATGATAGAAGAACTTGGATTACAAATGCAATAACAGATCTTAGAGGCAAGCAAAAGCGCCAAACCATGCACACAGTGGATTTCTCACCAAAAATGAGAGCCTTAGCCTACATCATGATCTTCAACCTCTATCCAATCAAGAATTTGACAACCTTGTCTCAACCAAGGGCTCTATTTCTTCATGACTAGCTCAAGAAGAAGGAGATAGACATTTGTGCTCATATTTGCTATCTTCTTGCTAAGTGTGTGTGCCGGAGAGAAGTCTTAAATGACTCTACATAACAAGAGGATCAAGTTTCCAACTAGTTGGGTTCTTATGAAAAGGGAAGATCCAATTTCAGCACAAACCATGTCTCGAAGCAAAGCACGCCTTCAGGGTTATGAAGAGGAAGTAAAAGGAGAGAGACCACAAGGAGAGGCTACTGAAGCTGAAGGTGGTGATACTGAGGATGAAATTGATTGATTTACACTCGGTTCGAAGGAAATTCTAGCTTCACCACCATAGGATCAACCACAGGCTCAGCCTCAAGCACCGGCTCAGGCACCGGACCGCCTCGATCTAATTCTTGATCGATTGGACCACTTGCAAAGGTCCTTTGATGAGCATACCATCTACTCCAAAAGGCAGTTTGTCTACCTTCGAAAGCAGATCACTTACATCTTAGGTCACTTCTAGGACATGGGGGTTTTGATGACTAGTACCTTTGGCCATTTCAGTCAAAAAGGGGGAGTAGCATAACTTTAAGGGGAGTAGAAATCCATCTACTAGTGTTTGTTTATTTACTTTGTTTTATTTAAAGTTTTCAATACTTTAGTTAAAAACTCAATTTAATTTAGTATTTGTGTTTTGGTTTTTATAACCTTTATGATGCATTTAGTTATCTATTGCCCTCTTACTTTAGCTTTATTACATCATATACTTGTTGGACATGCAATTAGTTTTTGCATTGCACTTAATTGCTTGCGTGTCCGGATGTTCATTTATTAGATAAATGTTCATTGTAGTAATTTCTTAATGACTGTTCATGTTTGATCAAGTTGTGATTTAATTTTTTTTTTCATGTGGTATTTACTTGATCGCATTTTACTTGTTCTATAGACTTGCCTTGATTTCTACTTGTCTCAATCTTAATGAAGTTATTTGTTATGTGCAAGTGTTTCGGGTTACAGGTATATATGTTACAAGTTCTTCACAGTATTTAGAATTAGGTGTGAGTGAGTTTTGCCTCTATTCCCAAACTCACGATTAAGTCTAGAGACTGTTTAGGGGTTTTGTCATGGAATACCCAAAGGGGCATTAATTCCGTGTCAAATTTGATTGTATTTAGTCAATCATTTCTCTATATGATTGTGGGATTTAATGTAAAAGTTGAGTGTAATAGTTTGGTGAAGAATTGTGAAGATCAAGGCATATTGCGACTTGCTCGTGACTGGCTCGCGAGTGAACAACTCATGAAAGGTCACGTCAGGAGCACATGTTGGAAGTTGAAGAGTCAAGTGACATGAGGCATCTCGTAACTCATCTCATAACTAAGCCAACTCGCAAGATAACCCGCAATTGTTTTAAAGTGTTTTCCTCATTTCTTTACCCATGAAATTTTAAGAAGATTTTCAAAGAGAAAACCCTAGAAATACACTTGAAAGTTATAGATTGTAAACCCATAATCATCTACACATTTTTCTTAATTTTCTCTACTCCTACCTCTAATTACAAATCCTTAAAAGGTTCTTAACCCAAACACATACCTCACCAAATCTGAGTGTTATGAGTTGTTTTGGTGCATATGGGAAGTATTGGAAGAAGTCATTCAATGGTAGATGCAATTTGGAACTAATTGCGAGATCCAAATAACTATTGAAGACATGACTCGGTGAAGTCTATTGGGAGCTGGAACTCGGAGGGTTCAAGTACAGTGGGTAGATTAGGCTTTGAGAATCTTTTTAGTATCCTTGTACTCCAACTTATTCACTAGTGGATCATTTCGACTTAAAGGGTTGCGGAGAGGTTTCTGAGTCGAGCTCTTCAGTTTTCCTCTTCGATAACACATCGTCGTATTATCTTAAATTTGCTATTCTTTTACCCACTGCCCTTTTTCCATTTTAACATTGCACTTATTAGTTCATTCATGCAATTGTTGAATTCTTTAATTGATTAATTTGCTAATCATGTATATTCCACATTAAGTGTGTTAAGCATAAAATTAATCAAGTCGTAATTAAAAATTAGGGTTTAAACAAGTTATAGTGTTTTACACTATTGAAATTTCAAACTTCAAATCATTTTTTTTTGGGATACTTACAGCTATTATTGAAGCTTCTCAACCATGGTGAGATGCTGTCAAACCTTGAGCTTGCATCTCCATTTCTTCTTCTTTTTCTTCTCTCTCTTTCTTTCTTTCTTTTTTTTTTCCCTGCGTTTTTGCCGTTTCTGCGTTTTTAATCTCTCTAAAGGGCAAAAATAGCCAAATACCATTATTTTTTGAAATTATTAGTGTTTTACTACTGTTTGAGAAATATCTAGCAATGTACCACTTTTTTAAAACTCGAGTTTTAGAAACTCGAGTTTGACATGGAACTCAAGTTTAAGAAAATCAAGTTCCATAAAAAATGCCACACGAAACTCAATTATGTGGAAGTCGAGTTTGTTGTGTGTTACTCGAGTTTAGTACACTCGAGTACCATGTAAGGAACACAACACTCACACAGCCACAATTGTTGACTTATTTTTTTTTTTTTTTCCTCATTGGCTTTCAGTTTTGTTTCTTATTCCTCCAGGTGTGGGTTTCTCTTTTTTCTTTCTTTTGTCAAGGTCACGTGGGATGGGAGGCCACAATTGTTGACTTATCTAATTTTTTTTTTTCCTCATTGTTTAACACAGGCAAATAGTTTTCTCATTGGCTTTCAATTTTGTTTCTTATTCTTCCAGGTGTGGGTTTCTCTTTTTTCTTTCTTTTGTCAAGGTCACATGGGATGGGAGGCCACAATTGTTGACTTATCTAATTTTTTTTTTTTCTCAATGTTTAAACACAGACAAATAATTTTATCACAAGGAACTCAAGTTTCATAAACTTGAGTTCTAAGTGGACTTTTTAAGTAACTCGATTTTTGTAAACTCGAGTTCCATGTCAAACTCGAGTTTCACAAATTCAAGTTTCAAAAAAGTGATACATTGTTAGATATTTCTCAAATAGTGGTAAAACACTAATAATTTCAAGAAATAGTGGTATTTAGCTATTTTTCCCAAAAGTTTGCTATTCTTTGCCTGTTTGCCAATGTTGGAGATGAACTTTTTATTTATTTTTTCTATCACGGTCTTCCACAAGTCAGTAAATGCTTGGTTGTCAAAGTGTAAAATGTCAACACTTTCTTCTTTTACTTGTACCAGATGCTTGGCTGTCAACCATTTACTGGGGTCTTGAATTAATATTTATTATTTAACTAATTTTTTAATGGGCAAGTCTGCCACTCCACTAGATTTTACAACTTTTTTTTATGAAATTTTATAAATAGTTAACCATTAAATGGACTTGGGCTGTAGAAAAAGGACTTGGGCTGTTGGGCATAACTTAATATTAATTTAAATATAGGCTTGCACAACAGTGTTAAGTATGAGTGTGTACATATATATTTTATCTCTTCTCTAAATTAAAACAATTTCAATTATGTTATTAACTACTTGATTAAGAAACTTGATATCCAATTTGTTAGGACATATGTGTTTCACTTGTTAGGAACATATGTTACTATTTTATGTAGTTGGCTAATCCTTTGACAAAACGTACTTTACTTGTATTTGGGTAGATCTAAGTTGTGTTTAATACTTGAAGAAACATGTTGTTCAAGTCTAGTATTAAAGCCATGAAGATTGAACCAAGAAACAAGTGAAGAAAAGGTGTTCAATAAAGCTGGACAGATAGCTCGACACCTGCGGACAGATAGCTCGATAGCTGCTCGACACCTCCTCGACACCTGGCTATCTGTCGAGCTCTTCAGTTGATGCTTATCGCAATCTCAATAGCTTCTCGATACCTGGTGGATCGATCGAGAAAATTTCTGTCTCCTCGACACCTTCTCAACACCTCCTCGATAGCTGTATCTTTTGAGATTCATTAAACCTTGACACCTTCTTAACACCTGCTATCTGTCGAGGTTACGGGAATTCAGATTTCTGTTTTTGGGCTAGGCTTTTGTATTTGTGTAAAGTTTCTTTTCTCACAACCCTAGACTTATATAAGACTTATTTTAGAGGCCGCACATGAGAGAATACAAGGAGAACATATGCAAAAGGTGACCGATGCCTTATTCTCTCTGAAAGAAGCTACTGCGTCTTTGTGCCTTAGGGTTTTGTAACCAAGTGCTTCTTGATCTTCATTGTTGATGAAGTGAAGAACTTTGCAGCCAACATCTTCTTCTAGTTGGTGAGTGAGTCACGTACTGGGATTCGTGCAAAGGAGTTAGTCACGTACTGGGTTCCGTGCAACAAAAAGGGTGGCGTTCATATATTGAAGAGTTCAGAGATTCTGAAGCGGTAGAAGGTTTCTGCTGTGAGTTCATCTACGGGGATTGTAGAGTTTAGGGACAAAGGTTTTGTACTAGATCTGAAACTTCTCTTTACTATAGTGGATTGCTTTTCGGGAAGGTTCTCCTCCAGGTTTTTTACTGTGAAACTGGTTGGTTTCATTGGTTTTCCTGGGTCGTCATATCTTGTCTTATTTATTTTTCCGCTGCATGATTTTGACATGATATTGATGTTTGTTTGTTTTAACAAGTTTTATTCATAATAAATCTAATTAACAACTTGGGTTTAAAACTTGTTAATTCTATCAACCGGGGTCTAAATTTCCCAACAAATGGTATCAGAGCAGGTTCACTCTGATTAGATTAATTTCCTGAGTGGGATCCATTGACCTCTGTTGTCATGGATAGAGGACAATCTTTATTTATACTTCCTTTATTTAATGGAACTAATTATGCGTACTGGAAAGTTCGTATGAAAGTTTTCTTGCAGGCCCTAGGTGAACAGGTATGGCAAGCTGTTGAAGTTGGCTGGATTAAGCCAAAGAAACACTGGTGGATTGGGATGATGGAACAATCATAGCGGCAAATTTCAACAGTAGGGCTTTGAATGCTCTATTTTGTGGGGTGACCAATGAGGAATTCAAGAAGATATCATCCACGGAAGTTGCCAAGGAAGCATGGACCATTCTTGAGACCACCTATGAAGGTACCAAGGCAGTAAAGATTGTGAAGTTTCAAATACTTACTAGTAGTTTTGAATAAATAAGGATGGAGGAGGATGAGACCTTTGATGAGTTCTATGCTAAACTCATGGATATTGTGAATTCTGCTTTTAACCTTGGAGAATTTATAGCAGAATCCAAAATTGTTAGGAAAATCCTTAGGTCCTTACCTGAAAGATTCCATGCCAAGATCACGGCCATTGAAGAAGCAAAAGACATTGATCAAATTCCTTTGACCGAGCTTGTAGGGAACCTTCAAACCTATGAGATGGCATTAGGCTCAATGGGAAAAGGTGGAAAGAGCAAAAACTTGGCTGCTAAGGGTATAGAGGAAGAGATTGAGGACTCTGAAGATGAAGATGAAAGTGAAGATGAAGATGAAGATGAAGATGAGGATGAGGATCTGACTTTCATAACTGATGAGATTATCAAGCTTCTCCAGTTTAGGAAAAAGGATAAGGGCAAACCTCCTAGGAAACCTAAATCCTCTAGGAATGGTAAGAATGAGAAACCCCTTATTCAATGCCATGAGTGCAAAGGTTTTGGTCATATGAGGATAGAATGTCCAAACTACCTCATGAAGGAAAAGACCAATGAGTCAAAAGATAAAGGGTTAGTTGCTACTTGGAGTGATACTGAGGATGACTCTTCTGATGAGTTTGTGGATGAATGTCGTCACGTTATTGCCTTTGCTGCCTCAACTGATAAGGTGATTGTGGAGAGTGCTAGTGACAGTGAGGATTCTTCTGATGATGAAGTACCTAAGAAGATGACCCTTCAAGAAGCCTATGATAAGCTATGCACTGAATTCATAAAATCTGAAAAGACTTCTCAGCTTTGTAGAAAAGAGCTTAATGAGGTAAAAACTGAAAAAGCTGATCTGTTAGTCAAACTAGATGAGACTACAAGGTTAGTTGAGACTCTTGTTATGGAGAACACCTCATCTGAAGAGAAGGTCAAGAATCTTGAGGTTGAGCTTAGTCAAGCTAGAACTCAAATAGAGAGGATGTCTAGTGCAAAACTTGATGAGGTCTTGAGTGCTCAAAAGTGTAGTTCTGATAAGACTGGCTTAGGATAAGCTGTTTCCTCCAGCCCCTCCTCGTCCACGGCTTCTGGATCAAGGACTATCTTTGCGCCACAATCTAAAGGTGATAAAGGTATGAAATCCAAAACTGTTCTGGCTAATTCTAAATCCTTTATTAGACCTCATGTTTGTCATCATTGTGGTGTTGCTGGACACATTCGTCCTAATTGCTTTAAATTGTGTCCTCACAAGCAATTGTCCAAACGGTCACAGGTTTCCTCTCAAGGACCTACACCTTTGTTTGAAGAGTTATTAAAAGTCTTGAGCTTTTTAACTCAATTTCAGGAGAATTCTAATTCTTCTATGTCCTTTAGTAGACATTCTAGGACACGTGCCTTTTCATCTTCACGGCCAAAGACTCGTGCTGTGTAGGTGAGAAAGGAGCCTAAGACTAAATTGTCTTTTATGTTTGTCCTCTGCTTTAATTCTTTCTATCTAAAGTAGGACTTTCTTTACTTGATTTCTTATCTGCTTTTGAAATCATGTTTTCATGCATCTGCATCGCTCTATCATGTTTTCATGCATATCAATTTTTCTTTCATGCATTCATGTTGTTTATCTGTTTTTGTTTGGTTGTTTAGTTCTTATTTTGTTTTGTTTTCAAAATAAAAAAAAAAAAAAATCAGAAAAATACAAAAACAGTATGTGTTTGTGTACTTTGGTACTTGTGTACCTTGGATGGCCATTGAAACAAAGTTCTCTAAACTTTGTATCTTTTGTAGCTTAGATAAGCATCTCTATGCACAACTAAGCATGTGAGCTTTGTGGCTCTTATTTGTGATGAGTAAGATTAAGTTATCTCTTAAACTTAACACTCATATCACTCTTTTTGACGGGTAGGACTAGAAAATCCTAAGAGAAAGGCATAAATGACTATCTCACCACTGTTGCCCGCCAATCATAGTATGACACCTGTATGCTTCGGCATAGCAAAAGTGTAGTGTCAAAAACATCCGTATGCTTCAGCATAGTAAAAGTGCAATGTCTATGCTTAACATGTTGGGTATTTCTTTTCTCTCTTATATATGCCCATACATGATATGCTTAAAAGAAAATATGCAAAGAAAATATAGAGCAAAAAGATTAAAATGCTTTAAATATGATTGCAAGCGTGTTTTCTAGGAGATGTGAGAGTTATAGGATGTACCTCGAAGGTGATAGTCTCCATCAAACAGTTATGATTGTGTGTGAGTTAAAGTTATTTTCTCATATTTCAGATCGTCATAACATGTATACACATATGCAATCTTGTGATGTTTTTCACACACAACACGCAATATTCTTTCCTACTCTTGATACATGTGCAGGTACAATGTGATTTGGCCATCACTAGGTTTTACATGTGCTAATATATGCTCACTAAACTGTCTTGACTTGTTTTTGAAATATAAAATTGGTTAAACTTGTTTAGTGTGTGTGTGTGTTTTGGGATCTATGTGCTTAACATTTTTCTTATTTTTCACATGTTTTGCATCCTTCTATTATCTTGTCATCCATAGCATCTTGTTTCATTACATTCATGCATTTATATGGATTTCTTTGTGCCCCCTTGTTCATCTTTGATCATCTTTATATTTCTCGGGTGAAGCTTTCTAGCTTTCTATACCCTTTGTCAATCATGACAAAAAGGGGGATAAATTGTGGAAAGTGGTTTCTTTTTATAAGATTCTACATGTTAGGAGGAGAAATACATTCCTTTGTAAGGGGGAGATGTGTTTCATCTTGTTAGGGGGAGTGTTTACTTCCTTCTTCTTGTACATTGGGTCTTGTGACCATTGTTTATATACATTGTGCTTATCTTTGATATTTATATGCTGATGTATGTCTTCTTCACCTACCTCTACATATGTTGTTTCTTTTCTATCTTTATACACATGATTCTTATACTTGTATGCAATCTATTATTTCTGTTTCACACAAGATGTCTTGATGAGTTTTGTTTAAGTGTTTCAAAAATACAGGTTGTCAAAGTCTACTTGCCATAAACTCTTTTCTTGCAAAGTTTTTCAAGGGTTTGTGTTAGGATAGATTTTATTGTATTTAACAAGTGAATATGAGTTGAGTGATTTATGACTTCTCTCATATGTTCATTTGTTTGTTGTGGTTTTGTCATGGATTGCCAAAGGGGGAGATTGTTAGGACATATGTGTTTCACTTGTTAGGAACATATGTCACTATTTTATGTAGTTGGCTAATCCTTTGACAAAACGTACTTTACTTATATTTGGGTAGATCTAAGTTGTGTTTAATACTTGAAGAAACATGTTGTTCAAGTCTAGTATTAAAGCCATGAAGATTGAACCAAGAAATAAGTGAAGAAAAGGTGTTCAATAAAGCTGGACAGATAGCTCGATAGCTATTCGACACCTCCTCGACACCTGGCTATCTGTCGAGCTCTTCAGCTGATGCTTATCGCAATCTCGATACCTGGTGGATTGATCGAGAAAGTTTCTGTCTTCTAGACACCTTCTCGACACCTCCTCGATAGCTGTATCTGTTGAGATTCATTAAACCTCGACACCTTCTCGACACCTTCTCGACATCTGCTATCTCTCGAGATTACGGGAATTCAGATTTTTGTTTTTGGGCCAAGCTTTTGTATTTGTGTAGGGTTTCTTTTCTCACAACCCTAGACTTATATAAGGCTTATTTAGAGGCCGTCACATGAGAGAATACAAGGAGAACATATGCAAAAGGTGACCAATGCCTTATTCTCTCTGAAAGAAGCTACTGCGTCTTTGCGCCTTAGGGTTTTGTAACCAAGTGCTTTTTGATCTTCATTGTTGATGAAGTGAAGAACTTTGCAGCCAACATCTTCTTCTAGTTGATGAGTGAGTCATGTATTGGGATTCGTGCAAAAGAGTTAGTCACGTATTGGGATCCGTGCAACAAAAAGGGTGGCGTTCATATATTGAAGAGTTCAGAGATTCTGAAGCGGTAGAAGGTTTCTGCTGTGAGTTCATCTACGGGGATTGTAGAGTCTAGGGACAAAGGTTTTGTACTAGATCTAAAACTTCTCTTTACTATAGTGGATTGCTTTTCGGGAAGGTTTCCCCTCAGGTTTTTTACTGTGAAACTAGTTGGTTTCATTGGTTTTCCTTGGTCATCATATCTTGTCTTATTTATTTTTCCGCTGCATGATTTTGACATGATATTGATGTTTGTTTGTTTTAACAAGTTTTATTCATAATAAATCTAATTAACAATTTGGGTTTAAAACTTGTTAATTCTATCAACCGGGGTCTAAATTTCCCAACATAATTTATGTTTGCTTATAATTTATTATTTATGTTTGTTTGTTTAGACCCCTTAAAAATAGATTAGTTTAACCTAATAAATTAGTCAAGTGTTTACTTAGGTTAATTATGAGATCTAGGTTAAACACATGCAAACTTATTACTTTAGTGTGGAAACATAAAGAAGATAGTAATATGATCACTCAGGAAAACCAATGAAACTAACCGTTTCAAGATAAAAACCTAGGGAGGATTTAACCTAACTATCCTCAAGGTAAACAAATCCACTATGATAGAATGGAAAATTGCAATAGATTTAAACCTTAAATCTAAAGCTACCTCATATAGAATTTACTAACACGACCACGTGCAGCTTCGACTCCACAGACTTTTCTATCTTGGATTTATTGAACACAAACTCTCACATTTGTGACTTTGAGATCCCACTCAAAGGTTTAGCAACACCAACTCTCCAGTTTGTGACTCCAAGACCACCCTTGCAGGTTTAAATCATCAGCTATATATGATCTTGTTGCAGCAATTTCAGATCTACCAGTTCTAATAATACGTAGATGGAATTCTGGTAGTGACTTTGAAAGGAGAAGGCACAATACTTTTTAGATCTCAAAAGAAAAGCTCCAAAGTCATAACAAAATATACCTTAGGGTTTCCTTTAAATATTGTGTGAAATAAATCTGAAACCCTAATCACTTAATGGGCTTATGGACTGTTGGGCTGAAATTAAAATATGTAGAATCCGTGTCTCAATCAGTTGAACCTAGCATGTTTTGAATTCTTCTTTCTGCAACTTGTGTGTTCTTATGTTCTGACTTGTAACACCTTGAGCAATGTATAATAAATCCTATAGACTCTAAGATCTATAACTAGACAAATTTGTGTTCATGGTTTGCCAATTATTTTAAACTTTTAGAACCTAACAATCTTCCCCTTTGTGAATCCATGATAAAACTTACATACAAAATGAAATACTCAAATACAAGAACAAACCAATTACAATAAAATGCTCAAATACATCACAAATCTCAACCTAAGACTTCAAACCTAAAAGTTTCTATAAGAGGCAAAAGATCTTGATTAGAATGTACCTGTTTTTCTTGAAACACTCAAAAGAACACATTAACGAATGTGTGGAAATAAAGATAGATAAACAATAAATAACAAATATGTAATAACATCAAATAAAAAACATGCAAAGTAACTCTCCTCCTAAGTTAGATACATCAAAAACTTTTATTTTCTCCCCCTTTCAAAAACAATTTCATCTCCCCCTAAATAAAAACAATTAAAAATCTTTTCCAAATTTCATCTATTTCTCCTCCTTTTGTCACGTATTGACAAGGACAACCCAATCAGAAGGTAAACAGTAAACACACAAACAGAGGATAAGAGAAAATAGAGAACTACGAGAACATAAAAGAATTCATCTCTATAAAAAATAGAGACAACTCCCCCTATGAAGAGCAATAACTCCCCCTAAGACCAACGTAGGTTTAAAAAAAAACTTTCTCCCCTTATAAAAATAGGAAAAACAAAACAAGTTTTGGGAAAAGCAATGTTAGGGAAAATTTAGGAGGTGGGGAAAAATAAAGACACATAAGTTGTGGATACAAATGAAGAAAAATATTCTCTCTTTCAATATATGCCAACTTGACACTATGTGACCCATAAACAGATGCATGCAAATAATTTAGACACAATCAGTTAAGACTATACAATATAGATTTCAATGATATAAAAATTCAGCATGCAATGTATTTTAGAGAAAATAATTGCACATTTATTATCCACCATATCTCCAAAAAAAATATTTTATGTAGTACACACATCAAGAAAAATAGCAAATACTAAAATATACAGAGGACTCAAAAATTAATCAATCAATTTTTAAAATAACTTGAGTACCAAATTTAGCAAAGTGTATGCATGTTATGTGTGAAACAAATGAGAGATATGATTGTAAAAATGAAAGATGGATAAAGAAAACAATGGAATGCATGTGAATCCTATCATAAATGATGCATGAAAAGATAGATTGGTTAACGTCGTATGAACCAAAAAAAATTCGATCAATCGAGTAGGAATCGAAGACAAATCTGGAAATTTTTGATCGGTCAAGCATCAATCGGACATCAATCTAATCAGGCAAAGAGTTTTTGCTTCAAAACCTGAACATTTTTGATCGGTTGAGGGAGATCTTCGATAGATAGAAACAGTGAAAATTTTTAAAACTTAAAAATCTAGAAATTTTATGCAAAAAAACAACTTTGAAAGCAGTTTTTAAGACTTAATGTTTATGAACATGATCTAGAAAAGTTTTAAAAACATGATTCCTCTTAAATGCAAATATCAAAACCAATCAAGAAGTTAAAAACAAAGATTTGAAACTTCTAAACACATTTTTCTTCAAATTCCCAACCAAAATAAAAATTTGCATTTACACATCAAATCATATGCAATTAAAGATGGCCAGATTGGTCTACACACAATCATATGTATAGAGTTTAGCATAGATTTGCGTGCAGTGTGTGTAACTAGTAAGTGTACAAAGTACAGAAAATGTGATATGTAGATAGTAATCAACCAAATTTTCTACATCATCAATCACTTTGGTTTAAAGGTGACTATCACCTAAAGAGTTACATCATATAACTCCCACATCTTCTAGAAAACACGTTTGCAATCATGTAAAAGAATTTTGATTCTTTTTGCTTTTCTTTTTCTTTTGATATTCTTTTATTTCTTATTCTTTTGAAATCAACACCTTGTTTTATTTTGCTGTGCAAGTGCTACACCTTACCGAGCACGGCTTTTATGAATTGCACACAGGTGTTCATGATTAGCGAGTAACAGTGATGAGATGGTAATTTATGCCTTTCTCCTAGAATTTTTAGTCCTTATAATCAAAAGAATGTGACATCAAAATCAAGATCATTTGTTTAAAGACTATAAACAACTCACATGATAAAGCACTACATAGCACAAAATAGCAAAGTGCAGAAAATAACTTATCAAAGTTAAACAAGGTACACAGTCATGAAATGCAAATTTCATAGGCTAACATTAATTACACACTTAGTGGTGTGCAATACAAGAAATAAAAAATAAAAATATTTTTGGATTTTCAAAATTTTATGACCAAAAATAAAAAGCACACATTATGCTAAATGAACAAATGCAAAAGCAATAGAGGGTACACAAATAAGAAATATCAATTTCTTAATTAACCCATGATACATGTACAAACTAGTACATACTCATACAAAATCAGAAATAACTTATGCACTCAGTTATGCAATACATACTTTCTATGTTTCTCCCCAATATCAAGTATGTTCTAATTCAAGAGAGAGATATCATAATTTATGTTATCCTCAAGAAAATTAAAACTAGACACAAAATAAAATATTTTGTCTTTTTGAAAATTTTCAATGTTTTTGGTTTTTTGAATAATCAAAACAACCTAAGAAAATAAAACAACCAAAAACTGAAAGAAAACATATCCACAAATAATTGAAAGAATTATATAAAGGACAAGTAAACAACACTCACCTTAGCAAGTCTTTTCTCACCCATACAACAGAGTCTTTGGCCTTGTAGGTGAAGAACCATGAGAAGTAGAGTGTACTTGAGGGATTACAAACTTCTTCTAAGAGAGACAGATATCCTACGATTTCCTTTCACAAGCCAACAAGCTTAAATTTTTCAATAGCATATGAAACAATTTATTTGGACTTATGGTAGGAGAAATATCATCATATACCCTAGACTAAGATACAGAATGCTTAAATTTCAAATTTTGACAGTTAGGATAAATGTGACTAGACACAACACATAAGGGACAAACATGAACAAATTTAGAAACATCAATATTCCTAATTGCAAATCTAGACTCAGATTTTGGTTTTTGCCTCAACAAAGAACAATTTGGTCTAATGTGACCAACAACACCACAAAGGTGATAGGTAAGCACAAAAATTGATTTCTTATGCAATTTACCAGTAAATTTAGACTTAGGTTTAGAAACTTCAATGTCTACATCAAAACTTTTACCTTTGTCTAACCTAGCAACATTAGCCTTTTCTTTATGATTCCTCTTGAAATGAGGAATATAAATTTTTTCATCTTTAGGCTTACTAGGAATAGAAATAGAAATAAATCTGTTATCAACAGCAAGTTTGGTATTAGACAATTTTCAATTCAGTTTTAGACTCAGCTAACTCTTGTTCCAAACTTTTCATCTTCTCATCTTGAGAAGAAAATTGATTTCTCAAAAATTCATTCTTTTTATTGGATTCATTTAATCTCACAATCAATTCCTATTTTTCAAAATTAGCTAATTTTAACTATTCCTGAAATTTCTTAGCAATTTTCATAGATTTAGTTAATTCCCTATGGAGAGTTTCATAGGCATCAATAAGATCAACAAAAACATTATTCTCCCTTTTATTCAAAACATCACAGCTAAAAGCAGTAAGACACTAGGATCAAGGATCTACTCAGAACGTTAATCCAATCATGGTGAACTTGCTCCTATACCACTTGTTTGTTTGTTAAACCCCTTGAAAATCAGATTAGTTTAACCTAATGAATTAACCAAGTGTATACTTAGGTTAATTATGAGATCTAGGTAAAACGCATGCAAACATATTGAAGGTAAAAACCTGTTGAGGATTTAACTTAGTTATCCTCAAGGTAAACAAATCCACTATGATAGAATGAAAAATTACAAAAGATTTAAACCCTAAATCTAAAGCTAGCTCATGTAGAACTTACTATCACGACCACGTACAGCTCCAACTCCATGGACTCTTCTATCTTAGATATGCTGAACACAAACTCTTACGTTTTTGACTTTGAGATCTCCCTCAAAGGTTTAGCAACACAAACTCTCTATTTTTTTACTCCAAGACCACCCTTGAAGGTTTAAATCATCAGCTATATATGATCTTATTGCAATAGCTTCAGATCTACCGGTTCTAATAATATGTAGATGGAATTCCGGTAGTGACTTTGAAATGAGAAGTTACAACACCTTTTAGATCTCAAAAGAGAAGCTCCAAAGTCATAACAAAATGTGCCTTAGGGTTTCCTTTAAATACTATGTGAAATAGTTTTGAAACCCTAATCACTTTAATGGGCTTATGGACTGTTAGGCCGAAATTAAAATTTGCAGAATCCGTGTCTCGATCGATCAAACCATAGTCTCATTCGGTCGAACCTGGCATGTTTCGAATTATTCTTTCTACAGCTTGTATGTTCTTGTGTTTTGACTTGTAACACCTTGAGCAATGTCTAATAAATCTTATAGACTCTAAGATCTATACATAGACAAGTTTGTATTCACGGTTTGCCAGTTGTTCTAAACTTTTAGAACCTAACAATTTCTTATTTGTCTTATGAAAGTTATGATATAAAAAATACATTTGAAAGATAAATCTCAATATTCATTTTGGCTATCTTAGTCAATTTTTCTACTTTTACTAATTAATATATTTATTTACCTTTAAAAAAATTCTTCAATTAATTATGACGTTATCACGGTTTAACCTTGGTCCAACCTTCAAAACCGTAAATCTCTTCCTTTAATGGTTCATTAAACGGTTTGGATCTAAAAACCATGTTTTTTTTACCTTTTCTCATTAAGTTTTTTTTACTGTTACCCAAAATATCACATTAACTTATTTTTACTATTATCTTATTAATCTCTCATTAATTACCTGAGTTTACACCACATCTTTCTTTCTTCTTCATGTCTTTTAGCATATATTGGGTTAAGATAGCTTGAACCCGGTTAATTAACTCAATTACTTAAGTTGATTAATTAAGTCAAATTACATGCAAATCGTGGAGACAGCAACTGTTAGGACATATATGTTTAACTTGTTTAAGAACATATGTCACTTAGTTATGTAAATTGGCTAATCTTTTGACAAAACGCACTCTGCTTGTAATTGGGTAGTTCTAGGTGTTTTTAATACTTCAAGAAACAATGTTTCAAGGTCAAGTGTTGAAGTCATCAAGTCTGTCCAAGAGAAAGCAAGCTGAAGTGCAAAGTTTTTAAAGCTCAACACCTCTCGACAGCTACCTCGACACCTGCTATCTGTCGAGATTTAAAAAGTCAGAATTCCAAGCTGATTTTCTTGGGATCCGTGAATATGTTTTTGGGCTTTCTTTTCTTCTAACCCTAAACATATAAAAGGATTATTTTAAGAGCCGTTTTGGGTGACACAAGTTGCATTATCATTGAGCAATCTCTGTTTAAGCAAATTGTAATCAACAGACGAAGTTCTTGACCTAGTTCATCTTCCATCAAGAAGTTGCTGTGTATTTGCACCATAGGGTTTTGTAACCAAGCATCTTCCTGCTATTCATCAAGTGGATGAACTGAAGAACTTTGCAGCCAACCATTCTTCCTCAGTTGGTGTTCTGAAGTCGCGTACTTGGATCCGCGCATTGGTTAGTCACGTACTTGGGAGCCGTGCATCAAAAGTGGAGACTGTCACTACAGATCAAGTCCAATTGGGTATTGGGGTAAGGGTTCAACTGTACGTTGGTAAGGTACTTGGGATTCCTTTACTTGTAACCGCTTGATTTGATAATAGTGGAGTTTCGGGAGTGGTGACCTGAAAATCACCCGGTGGGGTTTTTGCCATTAGGGTTTTCCCCATTCGTAAACAAATCACCGTGTTATTTATTTTCCGCTGCATATTTAGTTGATTGGTGATTTGTTTGTGCTTCCATAAAATTGCATGATTAATTGATTAATTAATTACTTGGCTAAATTAATTAATTAGGGTTAATCACAAGGGGTCATTCAGATTGTGACCTAACAGCAACAAATCACCAATTAACTAATATGCAACGGAAAATAAATAACTCAGTGATTTGTTGACAAATGGGAAAAACCTCTTGAAAGGCAAAAACCCCACTGGGTGATTTTAAGATCACCACTCCCAAGAATTCACTAATCAACAATCAAGCAGTTACAAGTATAAGGAATCTTACTAACAATCCTGGCCTATCCCAAAATACCAACCTACAGTTGAACCTTCAGTCCAATACCCAATTGGACTTGATCTTGTAGTAGTCTTCTTTCTCTTGATGCACAAATCTCCAATTTGTGACTAACCCTTTGCATGGATCCCAGTACATAACTAACTCCAGCAATTTTAACGATGTTGTTGGTTGCAAAGTTCTTCACTTCATTAACAATGAAAACCATGAAGCACTCAGTTACAAAACCCTAAGGCATACAAACACAGTAGCTTCTCATAGAGAAAATAAATCTCTAGGTCTCTATATCCGTGTAAGACGACTCTTAAAATAAGCTTTATATATGTCTAGGGTTGTGAAAAAAAAAAACCCTAAACAAATACATAAGCCTGGGCCAAATTTTAGATCTGGAAAATTGAAAATCGTAATTATTGATAGATCAAGCTACTGTTGAGCCATCTATCGAGCTTCACATTAAGTTTTGATAACAGACATCCGTCGAGCTATCTATCGAGACTTAATGAACACAACTTTTCTTCACTTGTTTCTTGGACCAATCTTCATGTTTTTTAATATGAATGCTTGATATGCTTGAACAACATATTTCTTAATGTATTAAACTCATCTTAGATCTACCCAATTACAAGTAAAGTGCATTTTGTCAAAAGATTATCCAATTACATAAAATATGACCCTAACAGCAAACCCACATTTAGTATTAAAAAATAAAGAAAAAAAAAATTAAGGACTAATAACCAAATTAGGCCTTGGGAAGAGGTAAAGAGACATGAAAACATTGTGGATTGTTTAATGAAATGCACTATTTCACTATTACCAAAATAAAAGACCTAAAATTGATAAAACATTTGTAAGAGAAGGAAAGAGAAGAATCTGAGAGGTTGCCACCATCGTTAAGCTAGCCTGCCATCACCATTAAGAAGCCAAAACCCTTATGGGTTTTTTTTTTTTTTTTGGTTGCTTCTTACGATGAACTCATTACTTACAAAGTTTTATAATAATTATGTTATAATATATGTACAACATTCTCCAAAATCATCTTATATAAAACATTACAATATTATCGTGCATCGCACTAATAACTTACTGGCTCTTTATAATTATAGTATGTTATAACATGTTCTTAAAAAATATTGAGGTAAGAATGACATAGCTTTGATGATGAATAGGTGAAGAGATACGAGGTATCTTCCAAAATGTCTTTATTAGTTTCCTATATAATTCCACAATACTTACATGATTTTTTGGAGGTATAGTACTTTCAATGACCTGAAATTTCCTTTCAATTGTTAATCTCAAGTTCTCAACCATTCATCAATATTTTTAAGCATAAACTTGTGTCCTACTTAGATGGAAAGGACAATGTGGGTATCACAAAAAATATTAGAGGTTCCAAGGAAGGACCTTAGTTTCTTATAACCCACTCAAGATGATATGTTAAAGAATGTGTTGTCTTGCAACGAGTAATAATAAAAATGATATTGAGCAGTTTAAATTTCAACCAATGCCATAAAAATTTGAGAATGCACAATATAATCAAAATTTCATATGAATTTAAAAATTATGGACGAGCCTAGCAGGCCCAAAGAAAGACTTCAATCCACCACAAAGAGCATTTGGGTCAGGCCGACCAAGCTAGCTAGTCACAATGTTTAAATATCATAATTTTCTACTAAGAGTAGCTCAATTGATTGACATTTTTTGATGATTCCAATGGAGACATTCAAGCATACTTATTAAATGAGGAATGGATGTTGACCCAGTCTATGAGTTGGGTCACTAGTTCAACTAGTGG
This sequence comes from Quercus ilex subsp. ballota, assembly GCA_032727855.1. Taxonomy (NCBI): domain Eukaryota; kingdom Viridiplantae; phylum Streptophyta; class Magnoliopsida; order Fagales; family Fagaceae; genus Quercus; species Quercus ilex. The sequence goes on from CM064917.1 coordinate 28,103,364, forward strand.
GGTTATTGGTCGAACTGTAGGGTCAAATAAAAAAATTATATATATATATATATATATATATACACTATTATTTAAGGGACTTTTCCTGTTTGAACCGGATTTGTTTTGTTCCAAAATACCCCTACAGTCTACGTTTAAGTAGAGGCAAAATTTGAGGAAAACAATGTAAAAATATATATCTAATTATCACCTAAAACATTTCCTACAAAATAGGATCACTCTTCTACTAACCCACTTTTTCAAAGCAACTATACGTTTGTTGTTTTTTTTTCTTTAAAATAAAAAAAAAAATCATCCTCACGTTTATCTTCAAATAAATAAAAAAAATTTAAACATCCTCAAGTTTATCCAAAAAAAAAAAAAAAAAACTAAACATATATATATATATATAGGTTTGATTACAATTTAAACTGCTTTTAACTTCTTTTTAAAAATTAAAAACAAAAAACCTAATTAAAAAAAAAAAAAGCCACATTCTATCAAAAAAGTTATCTACCCTATTATAATTGTTTTTTTAAAAATAAGGTTATCTACCCACGTTCCTAATTTGAAATATATATATATATATATATATAAATTAAAAATCTATATATATCCCATGTTCTATCCAAACCAAAAAAAAAAAAAAAACACGTTTAATTTAGTCTCCCACTCCAAAACAAAAACTTCCCTCTAACATAACCTCCTACTACTCTTAACTGGTTATGCTTATTGGTTATCACACCACATATAAATGTTTCCAACTACCATGAGTCTCTTAAGCACAAGCCTGTTTTCGGAACTATTTTCACATTTTGGTGATTGTGCTACTTGAACCAAAGCAAAACAAAAACCAGCAAATTGAGCAGTTGTATGTAGTGGAAGCCCTTAACAAGTGTAGCAATAAAAAGTTGTTCAAGAATGGAGGTTGAAACCTATGTGAGTAACGCCCAATTTTCTTGATGAATTCTTTTTTTATTTTTTTTATTTTATTTTATTTTATTTTTTGTCTTCAAGGGAGTGTCAATCAAACATAGAAAGTTGTACTGTGTTATTAGTAGTTTAGCACTAGTGTCAATTGGATGTAATTTTAGATGTTGAAATCTTTGGTTAAAAATTCTTCTTTTTGAAACCGAACTCTATAAGCTGTTGAAACCATCTTAATCTATAGACCTGACAAATCTATTTTGAAAAACGCTTTCGTAAATATTACATTTTTTATTAAAAAATTGTACCATGATTTTGTGTAATTTTGATTTATATTTTTATATGCCCAATTAGTTTTTTGACTTGAATGGCCAAATTTTGTTGAATTTTCACTTGGCAACGAGTTTTTTTTACTCAGAAAACATTAAAAAATTATTATGAAATTACTAATTCACTGCAGTCATATTAATTTGCAGTGTAAGGATCCTTCAACTAAGGCTATACATTTCTTTTTTTTTTTATACATTTCTTTTTTTTCTTTTTCTTTTTTGTGAAGACTTCTAAGGCTATACATGTTTTGTAGGGATTGAATAACTTATGGGGGGTGTCTACAAAAGAATTTATCATGAATTTATTCATTATAATAATTCATTATCCTAATGTTATATTTGATTTATTTTACCTTCAGGAAATTCTATATCTGATTGTGGTTCTTTTTTCCCAGTATTATGGTGGTGACTGGTGAGGGAGATTCAAGGGAGATGGAGGTGGTACTACTACACTGTATACAAGTTCGGCTAAAAGGATTTGAGGCATGGAATGATATTTTAATTTAGTGAGTGTGTAGTGAGTACTGAATAAGTATGTTGCTCTTGAAGATGCATGTACATGTTATTTACTAAGGCAAAATTATTCATTGCTTCATGATATAGAAGTTAATTGCAGATGTACATTTTATTGTTTGATTAAAAGCAAGAAACACGTGAGTTAAATTTAGAGATAGAAATTTATATAGAAATTGTTTAATTTAGACCAAAAAAAAAAAAATTGTATAGAAGATGTTTAAGAAACACGTGAGGTTTTTTTTTTTTTTTTTTTTTTTTTTTTGGTTTAGTGTTATAATTTTTCACTTATTCTAATTTGAGATTTACGTTTTTTTCTGCAAAAATTGTGTATTTAAGACTACTAATATAGCTAGAAGGGTCATAAGGTTAGCTACAAAAAATGAACATTGAAATCATATGTTCATGTGTGAATAGGCCAATATGAGGCATGGAATTATGTTATGGAAGACGATGTGCATGTGGCTCAGACTCTCCTAGTGAGGTACCTTATGAGGCTCAAACTATTCATGATGGTATTCATCGAGTAGCTCTCCAGTAACCGTTTTTTCTGGCTTCACATTTGTGGTGAGAGTGATCACTAAGATCATATATGGCTCGGACAAATTTTAGCAGTGCTGTTTGAATCCTATTGAGGGTGCCAATATTCAAGCATGTGCCATCACTAAATACATGTGTATTTCTCCCATATTATAAGCTCAAAATTGAAACTACGGAGTTGGTAGAACAAGAAAATGATTCTTGTATTGACACGTGATGGTTATTTCTTAATAAATTCCCTCACTAACGAAAGATTGTAGTAGAATAAACACATTTTATGCTTTCTCGATCGGGAAGGCCACTTGACTTTTGTCGAGTCTGATATATATTCTTAAACTATATATGTTAGCATGAACAGAACGGATCGAATCCTGCACATGCTGAAGGGTTACCTATAAGTACAAAATGAAGTAAAAACACGAACTCTAATCATTAGTTTCAATTATTCTGTTGACATGGTTTTTTCCCCTTAGAAAATGCCAAAGTGTTTCGTTAATTGTGTGCTACCTTTATATATATATATATATATATATATATATATTTGTATTCCACTTTATTGCTCCACTAATCACAAATTTCATATATTTATTTGACTTTGTTTATAAAAATAACCGAAGTTTAAAATATGAAAAAAAAAAAAAAAATATAGCATGGCATGAATACTAGCATGTATACAAATATTTTTTTTCCTACCTTTTTGGCCTCATTTTATGCCCTATTAATCGCAATGTATATATTTGACTTTTCTTATAAAATATTGAAAATTGAAGAAAAAAATTAGTTACATAGCATTCCATGATTGATAGGTATAAAGTGGAATACAAAAAGTGAGACAAATTATTTTTATTCATGTAGAGGCCAATACTAGTGCTTTGAAATAATGTTTTTCATTGTCTTTGAGGAGTTTTTAATTAAAATTAATGACAAGTCATTAGTATCTACCTGATTCAGAATAATTGATTTCTACAACAAAAATGATTAAAAAACCTCTGTCCCATTTTAAGTGCTTAAATTTATTTTATACCAATCACTGTTTAACACAGCCTTTTTTTTTTAATGAAATATCAATTTATGTAAGATTTAAAAAGAGAAGAGAAAATCAATATAGAAAAATTGTGGTTCAGCAGTGTGAACACATCGAAGGGAGAGAACGACTATCAATCCTCACTATTCCGCTTGTTATATATGTTCCCCTCCATTCACTCCACTACACTCCTAAGGCTCTTTGGCCAGTGGCTCAAACAAATATACACTACACTAGCTTTAACATTTTTTCCCCTAATAAAGTAATCAAAGTTTACATTTAGAAGAAAAAAAAAATTGTAATTAGTAAAGCATAAAGTGGACATTAGGAATGGGAAATATAAGTTTTATTCAATGTTTACCAAAAAAAAAAAAAAAAAAAAAAAGTTTTATTCAATGAAACTTAATTTTTATTCAATGAATTTTTGGTTGTTTTCTGATTTTCTCACAATACCTGACCTGAGTACAATTGGAAATGTGCCAGGGTTTGAAGATAGTTGGTACCAGCAACCAACACACACACACACACACTCACAAGCCACACCTCCCCACTTACTTTGTCATTTACAACCATAGAACATGCGAAAACCACCAGTCCAAGTCAACTGTTAATTTTGTACACATCTAACCTCAAGACCCCCACTATTTCATTCTGACTCTATTAAGCTTTTTGTTGTAGGGTTCTCTCTCTCTCTCTCTCTCTCTCTCCCTCTGATTTTCTGTAATATCATTCAATGAGAAAGCCTTGCTGTAAGAAGGAAGAGACTAACAAAGGAGCCTGGTCCCAAGAAGAAGACCAGAAACTAATTGCTTACATCCAAAAACATGGTGAAGGTTGCTGGCGTTCACTTCCTAAGGCTGCTGGTATTTTCCTGCCCCCTTTCCCTTTTGGATTTTAGTTAATTTTCGAGCTATGCCATCCACGCCATAATAAACTTGCATGCCTGCTCTTTACACGTCCTTCTTCTCCTTCTTCTTCTAATTATTATTATTATTGATTTTTACATAATAATCGCCAATATAATTGGACCATTAATTGATGATCATAGGGAACCTCAAAACCCCATTAATTAGCTATCTTCATAAAAGAGAAAAAAGAAAAGGGAGTTGGTGATAGCATGTTCTCAAATTTGTTGTTGATTAGGGTTGCGACGCTGTGGCAAAAGTTGCCGACTGAGATGGATAAATTATTTAAGGCCAGACCTCAAGCGTGGCAACTTTGAAGAAGATGAAGAGGATTTAATCATCAGGCTTCATGCTCTCCTTGGGAACAGGTGCAATATCATCTTTTTCATTGCAATCCTTGTTGAGAAATGATTCACTGCCATGAACAAGTGGCTTTGCAGTGATATTAATTAGCATTTTATGCTAAAAATAATATTTATGGTTGATATAGGTGGTCACTGATAGCTGGAAGATTACCAGGACGGACTGACAATGAAGTAAAGAACCACTGGAATTCTCATATAAGAAAGAAGCTAACACAGATGGGAATTGATCCCAATAAACCTCATAAGCTGGGGGGCACTGCATCTTTTACTGGAATCTCATTTTTTTCCAAGAATCAGGCACCTAAGCCAGTGAATGTCCATCGCGACGACAATCAAATCCTGGGTTTTGAGAGTGGTGTTGAAAGCAACAAGACCAGCTGTGTCCCAGACTTGAATCTTGACCTTACTCTTAGCACTCCCACTAGCACTCTTGTGGAAGAGCGGCAGCAGCCAATACCTTAACTAAAGTTCCTGGTCTCCATGGCCTCTTCTATGAAGATAGCTAATTACATCAGCGTGTAAGTAGTAGTATAATCTCGTGGTGCAAAACAGGAGAATAGAAATAACATCAAAGCTCATCTCATATATTTTTATCATGAGGGATGGAGTTAAAACAAGGTTAGCAATGACAAATATCATTTGAAATTAAAAACATATGGTGAGAGGGTATTTTTATTTGTATCTCTATGCCATACCTACTTTTTTATATGCTTTGGAAGTGTAATACATGTATTTGACTGAAGTATTATGTTGCTGTAGACCTAATTGTAAGGGAAGTTTGAGTATTGAGGCTGTAAATTTGCATATTTTAATTTATCAAGTATTTATACCAAGTCTGTTGAACTTTTATGATTGCAGAAGGAAGGTTCAATATATGGCTGCAAACTTGTATTTATAGGGCTACAATTTGTAAAGTTACAACTGAACTGATTTCTACTCTTTAAAATAAGAAGCACTGAGTAAACCCTAGCCAGTTGCTTAATCTCTCAGTTCTCAGCTATGCAATGGCAGAAGTATTAATTTTGGTTCTGCATCCATTCTTTCTTTCACTATAATGATGGCTACTTTATTCGGTCCCTGTTCTTCTTCTTTTTCTTTTTTGACATTTTGATAATAGAATAGGAAAGGGGATTTGAATCCTGATTCTACTAATTATTAAAAAAAAAAAAACTGTTTATACAATTAGTTTACACCATATATGGTGCCTTCCTTTTTGAGGAAATATATAGTGCCTTCCTAATCACCATACTAGTACACTAACAAGAGAAATGAGAATATAGCCTAAGAGTCATATTATGCTAAATTCCTGATTTTCTGAGATTTCTCATAGCTGCGTGGATTCTCAAATTTACCCTGAACGATGCAGTTTTCTTCTTTTATTTTGAATCTTTTTTTTTTCCTGGTAAGTCCAGGCCAGGCCTGAGTATGTAATTTAACTTATTTTTCTTTTTCTTATTTTTAGGTAAGTAAAATATATATATATATATATATATATATTTTGTTCTTTCTTTCTTTCTTTCTTATAAAAGCTGCAAGGATGTCCGAGGAAAATTTAGCCACGAAATTTATATATTTTTCAAAATTTTAAACTGACCAGAGATTAGGTATGAAGTATTTTTTATTAATTTTTTTTTTTTAATCTTTTCCTACTTTAAGGGAAAAAAATTTGCGATTCAGAAAATTCAGTCTCCTTGACATTCACTAGTTGTTAATTGGAATCACAAAATTAAAAGATAAGGTTATTAACGCTTTTTTTGACTAGACGAAAGCTGAGGTGACGACCAAACATTCAAAGGAAATTCATGCCCTCGATGGAAAGAGCTAAAAGTGGTACTTTCAGTTATTCATTTGAAAAGAGTTAGTTGCACTTGCACATGCTTCGAGCTCATAACTAACCCTTGGACCAGTAACTGTCGAGAATTTTACAACATTTCAACAAGAGGCTAACCCCACCTAATGTTCAAGGTGACTATTTGGAACATGGTGTAGATTATAGTAAATTCCCATTGTTTGTTCAAGATGCCTTGTTTGAGTTTCTATATTGGGAGTTAAATATATATATATATATATATATGGATTGGGTTCAAGTTACACTTGGTGTAATTTTAAGTAATGTTATACCACTTAATATATTTAAATTGGATACGAATTTTAAGAAATCTATTGTTGGGCTACATTCTCTTCATATATTCTCCATGCTTGCAAAATTTTGAGGTGATCAAAGATTAATAGTTATGTCATCACTCAACTGTTTAAATTCAAATTTTTATAGTTTAAAATAATGCATAAAAAATGAGTTTATGGATTAAATGGTAAATATTTGGTCTATTAGTTCTTCTTATATGCAATAGTAAATATAATGTATCAAAACAGCTGTTGCATGTGTAGATATAACCTTTGTTTTTCTATTGGGTCTATTAGTTGTTCCAAATTTTATTGTCTCACGTGTAGTTAAGGAACATATGTTTTGTAGCTGCATGTTTACACACTGATGAGAGGGAACTTTGATATTATATTTGGTCTATTAGTTGTAGCTACAGGTATTGGCTACTAAATCGAATAGTATTTGGCTCAAAGTGACTATTTCTTTAGATATGGAATTATTCAAATTTTAATTTATGCAAATATATTGTTTGTTATATTTACATATTTTATATTTGTATTCATTGTTTATATTGGTTATTATAGTTACTAAATAGCAAATGGAGTGTGAACAGTTATATGATGCCCCAAACAATCCTGGGCTATTAGAGCAAGAGTTACCACTTGAAGATTTTGGTGATTGTGAGTTGAAATCCAAGCCATATGTTGGAATGCAATTTGACTCCCTTGATGGTGTTGAAATTTTTTACAAAGAATTTGCAAAAAAATAAGGTTTTGGAATCCGTGTTCGTACTAGTAAAAGACCACCTAGAAGTGATAATATAATAAGTTGTATTTATGTATGTTGTAGTGAAGGACAACGCAAAAGAAAAAAGACACTTGATAATGGAGAGAGCAGAGATGATGAACAAAAGGCCCGTAGAAGTTGTTCAAGTCTTAGAAATGGATGCAAAGCAATGCTTAGGGTCATAAAGAATAAGAAGTTGCAGAAATGGGTTGTGAAGGAATTTGACTACAACCACAGTCATAGTATAATAAGTCCAAAAAGTGTGTCATACCTCCAATGCCACAAAAAAATGTCTACTACTGCCAAAAGTCTTGTTAAAAAATTTGGTGAAGAAGGTCTTCCAATAGGAAAACTTGCCATGATATTCAATGTAGGTGACCAAACATTTACAAGTGGAGATTGCTGAAATCACTTGAGAGATGTTAGAGGGAAAAATCTAGATGCTGGAGGTGCCTCAGCTGTCCTTAATTATTGCCAAAAACAACAAGCTGAAAACTCCAATTTCTTTTATGCAATTCAAACAAGGCATCTTGAACAAATGTTGTGCAATTAACAATAGTGTAGTCAGAAACTCAGAATCATCAGGAAGTGGCAGAAGGTCGTAGTTTCCTCCTCATTTCTTCTTGGGCCAGCATCTGTGGAAGCGACTATCGAATTATGTGAATTATATTTGCCCACGAGGAATTTTTGTGAGGTCAGAGTCAAAGTAATTACATTGTTCAATAATAAAATATTATTTGTGAGGTTGAAAAAGACATTAAAAATTGATTAAATCTTGTCTCAAAACTAGTCTTTGAAATGGATGTCGTTGCAATTGCTAGGGTCACTAAAAAAAAGTGTTTGTAAGGGCCACCCACAAAAAATTTAAAGGTAAAAGCTCTTGTTTATAGTGTGAAACACTTACACACACTTATGTTTATAAAACTGAAAATGTGAATTAAAGTAAAATAAAAAGTGTGATAGAAATAAAAATGCCTAAAATTTAATAATAGGAGCATAATATTGATGGAGAAGAACTATTACGTGTAAGGTTAATTAGCTCGGCCCTAATTGAGATGGTTGGCATGGTAACTCGGTCGAAGCGTTATAATGCTCACCATAAGTCACCAAAGTCAAACTTCGAATAGGGGAAAAGATTTTGCGTATCTCTTTGTCATCTCCAAATACTTTGCCTTTAACCCCTTAACAAATAAAGGATGATCTCTAGAGTTAAGGGAGGATATTTGGTGAAATCAAATCTCCATATCTCATAATCAATCTCTAGCCTCTAGAGTTAAGGGAGGATATTAGGTTAAATCAAATCTCCATATCTCATAATCAATCTCTAGCAGCAATACAAAAAGCATCCATCATAAAGCCTAAAAGGTATGAAAACACAAACAATTTTAAGATACTTTTCTTCTTCCTTCTCTTATTGATTACTAACTTAATTATATTGGGTCCCAATTTAGACTTGTGTGAATTATGAAAATCAATTAATTAAAAAAAATTTAATTGGTCACCAACAAATATTATCACCGCAATTACTCAACCAAAATAACAATCACATACAAAAACTTAAAAATTTTACTCAAAAAACCATTTTTCTTTAAAGAGAAAAACTATGAGCAAACTTTGAATAAACTCACAATTATAAAATCAATTATAATATCTTCTCAAGTTTATGTCTAACTTTAGATTCATACCCAAATTCATTTTCTTTTGTGCATGTCTCATGGTTTTTGCTCTCTCACACACTCACTACGCTCACGGTAGTTTCTTCTTCCTTTTCTCATGGTGGCACTCACAAGGCTTTTCTCTTTTTCTCACTTAGCAACATTAAACAAATCCTCAAAAATTTCATTGATTTGTATGCTTTACAAAAAAGTGTTGTCAACAAAACCCAAATTGATCCTTGGGCCGAAGCTATCAAATTCTTTGCAGCATCATCTATTTATAATACTTCAATTCTTATTCCTTGGTGGAAAAGGAATACAATACTTCTTTGATAATGAATAGGTTTTTCTTCCACTACACATTTTCTTCCATACCAAAGAAACCCAAAAATATCCAAATTAATTTTTCCTTCTTTAACTATGAAACCCAATTAGCTTTCCAAGTCACAATTTGAATTGAAACAATTTCCAAACATTCTTGTTGGAGAGATAACACACCTTAGAGAGCCTCCAATTGAGTAGTTAATATAACATATAGGGACACCACTTGACTATAGGGTCCAAGAACATTTAGAGTCCCCAAGAGCCAAAAGACCTCTTAAGAGTGATGAGGTAAGGGATAATAAGTCTTGACTAATTAGTATGAAGCCTTTTAAAACTATGAGTGGCAACTTAAAACGGATAATATCATGCCAATGATAAGTTAGAGCATGCCAATGAGACTCTTTCCTTAATTACTCTTAACTTAAAGAATAACCTAGTATTAAATTCTTAATTTGTGACAAGCCATTCATTGTCCAATCATTTGAATGACTTGCACTAATTAAGAAAAGGACCAGATGACTTGAGGGGAAAAAAGTTTCCATTCTTGGCTAAGAATTGGGAAGAATGCTCAAATGACTTTTCCTAATGAGTATCCTCCTTCCTATCTATGCTATCCCTCACCAACTGGCTCCCAAAGGCTCTATAAAAAGGGGAAAAAAAAAAAAGAAAAAAAAAAAGAAAAGAACTGATGATGCACAAAAATCGTCAGTGAGTTGATCTTCCACACACTTGCCAATTGATGCACTTGAAGAATAAAAGAGAAGAACCAATCAAAGGGCACCGGTGAAGTACTAGCCAAAGACCCTTCGAAGGTTAAGTCAGTGATGGAAGAATTTCCAAGAACTCAATAGTGCAAGAGCTAGAGAGAATTCACGTACCTTGATTTGTGAAGGCTTTGGAGTTTTTATAGTAGCATAGAGCTGACCTCAATTTCTTGATGGAGAAGGTATTTCCTTATGAAGAAGATCCTTTCCAGCATCCATATATCATGGGATTCTTTCCTTGTAGGGATCTGTTAGATTACGCTGGAACATAGAATGCAAGGCATTCCCATATTAGGTTCCTTGGAGACTACTCAAGTCACGTGGGTGCCACGTGGCTTTGCCACCCATCTCCATCGGGTCCGTCCACCTTAAAGAGTTCGTCCCCATTAAAGGGTCCATCCACCTTAAAGAGTCCGTCCCCATTAAAGAGTCTGTCCACTTTAAAGGGTTCGTCCGTCTCTCTGCTTTCCGTTCAAGACGAGACTCCGTCTACCAGGTCTTTGACTGTCTGGCTATCTAGATCGTCTCAAGGTGTCACCATCGCTTTATTATTAGCTTAGAAAATTGGATCCATCTGCTATGGGATTTATCCCTATTAATCGTCAAGGCGGAACATGTCGAGCAGTGTCAAGGAAGGTACCTGATGACCGCTGGGTCCCTGATGACCCCTTAGTACTTGATGACCCATTGATACTTGACAACCATCAGAGCGGAGCATGCCGCGCAGTGTTAGGGAAGGTACCTGATGACCGTTGGGAACTTGAAGACACCTTGGTACTTGATGACCCATTGATACGTGACGACCGTCAAGGCAGAACATGTCACGCGGTGTCAGGGAAGGTGCCTGTCGGCCGTTGGGTACCTGACGACACCTTGGTACCTGACGACCTATTAATATGTGATGACCGTTAAGGCAGAACGTGTCGCGCAGTGTCAGGGAAGGTACCTGACAACCGTTGGGTACCTGACGATCCCTTGGTACTTGAGGACCCATTGATATGTGACGACCATCAAGGCGAAATGTGTTGCGTAGTGTCAGGGAAGGTGCCTGACAACCGCTAAGTACCTAACGACCCTTTGGTACATGACAACTAATTGATATGTGATGATCGTTAGGGTGGAACGTGTCGCATAGTGTCAGGGAAGGTGCCTACCGCTGGGTATCTAACGACCTTTTGGTACATGACGACCAATGGATACGTGCCAACTGTCAAGGTGGAATGTGTCACACAGTGTCAAGGAAGGTTCCTAATAATCGTTGGGTACTTGACGACCCCTTGGTATAGGATGACCAATTGATACGTGCCGACCGTCAGGGCGGAGCGTGTCGAGTAGTGTTAGCGAAGGTACCTGACGAACCCTTGGTACATGACGACCAATTGATACGTGCTAACCATCAGGGCAGAGCATGTCACGTAGTATCAGGGAGGGTACCTGACGACCGTGGGTTACCTGACGACCCCTTGATACATGCTGACCATCAGGGCAGAACGTGTCGCGCAGTGTCAAGGAAGGTACTTGACGACCATTGGGTACCTAACAACTCTTTGGTACATGACGACCATTGGTACATGACGACCAATTAATACGTGCCGACCGTCAGGGCAGAGCGTGTTGCACAGTGTCAGGGAGGGTACCTGATGACCGTTGGGAACCTGACGACCCGTTGATACGTGACAACCATCAGGGCGAAACGTGTCTCGCAGTGTCAGCGAACGTACCTGACGAACGTTGGGTAGCTGACGACCCCTTGGTACCTAGCGACTGTTGGGTACCTGACAACCCCTTGGTACCTAACGACTCATTGATACGTGACGACCGTCAGGGGGGAATGTGTTGCGCGTTGTCAGGGAAGGTACTTGACGACCATTGGGTACCTGACAACCCCTTTGTACCTGACGACCATTCGGTACTTGACAACCGTTAGGGCAGAGCATGTTGCGTAGTGTTAGGGAGGGTACCTGATGACCCCTTGTGACTGACGATACTTTTGGTGACCGAAGATTCTTTTGGATACTTTTGGTAATCAAAGACTCTAGGGTGTTAGAAAAATTTTTCTAACTGGTGAAAATATTCCCTATCAAGAACAAAGTAGAAGTTTCCACTAGCTAGAACCTCTTAATTGATATACCTCCATTTTTCACAAAAGTGTCTTTACCATAAACAAATCCCTTCACCTTCATTAAATTATCACTATATTTCCTAAATACCAAGAAACACTAATAGTTCACAATAAGAATCATCATCTAAGCATGTTTTTATGTAAGGATGTTTGCTTGAAGAAATGGACACACACTCTCTCTCTCTCTTCAAGATACAAGCTCTTAGATGCCTACAACACTATAGTTAGATTGAAATCAAATGATATTTTGAGATATTCTCTTTGGAATCTAATAATCACAACTCAAATGAAAAATGATTTTCGAAAAAGTTGGGTGGCAAGATTTAATATAGATTTGATAGAAAATATACTTTAAGAGAGTTTTTGAAAGACTAAAATCATGCTTCATGTGTTCATGCAAAGAGAATTAAATAAAAATGGTGTTTTGGCAAATGTAGTAGCAATAATGCATCTCTTTCTAGAAGTTCCTTTAAATTGAGGCATAATTAATGTGTGTATTTATATCCCAAAATCAGGGTCTTGGGATGTTCCTAAAGTGTTAGTATTCTACGGGTCTGTTTGAGAAGAACTTATTTAGTTGAAGCTGAAAACTTTTTACTGAAAGTGTAGAAAAAAATTGAAAAATAAGCTAAATAGTATAATATGACCCATAAATAGTATCAAAAAGTGTAATAGGACCCATGAATGTAGCAAAAATGAGCTAAAATTGCAAATAAGCTAATAATTTCAGCTCATCCCAAACGTACACCTTCCAAGACGATTGGGAGACCCTCAAAGAAAATGAATTTATGTGGCTTTCATGGATGTTGTCTTGTGTGGATCTGTCATGCACTCAAATTTGGGAATACTCAACACTCATGGTATGTATGGAAAATGGAGTGCCACCTAGTTTAAGTCCAAGAACTGCTCTTTTGACCCCTATACATAGGTCAAAATTTAACCACTAATTAGATTCAAAGTTAGGAAATGAGCATGAGAAAGTGTTAGACGACACCTAAGCCTACCTGATCAACCTCCACTTATATTTCATAGTTATTTACTAACAAGGATTCCACTAATTAAGACCCTCTAAAGAAGTAGATTTAGAATCAAGGAAATCAAACATATAACACACAAAAACTCAAAAAAATCAAGAGTTTAAGGGAGGATGACCTAATTATAAGGTTTTGTAATTTAACAACATACGCCATATGTCAAAGAAAACAAAGCACATGGTATTTTAAGGAAGGATAATGAGGCATGCCTAGGATCAACACCACACATTAACATATATGATAAAATCAAAAAAAAGAAAAAAGAAAAAGAAACGAAAAGGAAAAACTATGGTCTTTGGATTTCTAGGCAGCCAGATGTGTTTCTAGGCAACTATATGTGTGCGTAGGAAAAAAAAAAAAAAAAACCAAAATGCAAACGTGTTTGTTTTCATCCATATCCAAATGGATACTAAACCTGAAAATTTAAAAAGTGCTAATTAAAGCCATGACTTTGTTTAGTTTGTTTCAATTTGCGCCCTTAATGACTCACTATTAACTAAAAGTACCAAATATTCATGTAATTTGTGACAAAAACCTATCCACTCACAAAAATTGATTTGATTTGAAATTATTAAAACTCTGGTACACTTTTGAGAATTGTGAAATTAAATAATAATAAATCATTTTGTTATTGTTAACAAAAAAAATTCATATTAATATTATTTAAACTCCTTTCATAATAAATCCTAAATTTTGAAAAGTTTGAATTAAAACAATGAATCTTTTAAATCATTTCAATTCATGCCCTTAACAAGTCACTATTGGCTAAAGTGACCAAAATTTACATAAGTATAACTTTAACATATATAAACACACACACACACACAAAGCCTTTGATATTCAATTATATAATAATCTATTATTTAATTATTGTCACCAAAGCATTCACAATAAAGTTAATATTATATGTCCAAATTATCTTATATACTTTATATATACAAAAAAAAAAAAAAAAAAAAATTGAGTCATACATGTTGTTGCACCAAGTTTACATTCTCTACTTTTTCTTATCACGTTTTCTATATTTTATCCTTATGTCATATGGTGCACTATAAGTACATTAAAATAATTGAATAATTGAGTTAAACTCTAGGGTAAATTCAATTTTACCTCCTTATGGTTTGGCTTAATCCACAATTTAGTTCACATACTTTACTCACTTGTATATGTTTTGGCATTAGCTCTTTTTTACTCAATACAATATTTATCTTTTATCTCAAAAAACAAACAAATTACTCATTGTAGTTTGACCAGTAGCAATTTAGTTTCACAAGTTTTCTCAATTGTTACATTTTGATCCTTTGTTTTAATAATCAAAGTTGGATCTTAAAGTATGTGGTTCAATTAATGTAGGTAAATAAGTCATACGAAATAAATTTCATGCTATGATCATTATAAGTACGTTACAATTGTAGACATAGTCTACTTTAATTAAGTGAAAAATTATTTTAATCTTAACTATGGGATCAAAACTTCTAACTTTTTTATTATTTTACTTTTCTAACTTTTTTCCTCTCACAATTGCATGGTGCAATATCTAATATGAATCTGTGTTAATTTAGGAATTGCCTTTTTTTTTTTTTTAGCTTATTTGCACAATATTTCTCAAAAGATATATTTTTAGGTAAATTTTATATTAAATGTGTTATAAAAAATCTAAAATTAGTTTATTTTAAAAAAACTAAAATTAAAATTAGATTATTTACAATAAAAAAAATTAAGCCAAAAGGCAAAATACAAGACTTTTTGAAGCAATTTTTTTACATACGCACCTTAATTTACTAAAAAAAAAAAGAAAAAAAAAAGAAAGAAAGAAGAAACAGAGTAGAAAGTGGTATTGCACCTTACACTTTTACGTTTCCAATCAGCATTGACCAACGAGCTTTTCTGTCTTTTTCACCGCCCACCGACCTAGGGGGCTATATCAGTGTTCACTGTTCAGTGATCAGGAGAAAAATGGTAAATTAAGCATTCTGAATCTAATGAGCCTATGACACGTGTCCCGTGGGGTTACACAGCTTGACTTCAAGTAGGGAACCGTAGGGCACATTATCGAAAAGAAAGGTAACGGAGTACCAATTGACATTTTAATAAATTTTGAGGTTGACAGTATTGGACTTATGGTAGAGAATGACATAAAGAGGAGCATCCTTCTTAGTAATCTAACCGTCAACTCTTTCTCAACTCCCTATTTGATTTGATTTGATTTCTAACACCTTTTCCCCTACTACCGCACGACTTTCGCACGACTTTTACATTAACACCTAAGCTAGCTTGCATCAAACCATCTTTGAAAAATGGAGCAAGAGATTATTGGTTGGATTCGGAAGTTAAAATGATCCGATTTTTACTAGTTTTTATTTGAATTTATCGTTTAAATACATTTATAATGAAAAATATTATTATATTATATTTTATTATATTAAAAAATTATTTTATCAATTATACTATATCATTTTATAATATACTCAACATTCTAATTTTTATATTACTATTCAATTTATTAAAATAATATATACTACCTAATAAAATAATATAATCTAATCTCTCTTACTTCATTCTCCACCATCAATTTGTTTATCTTTTCTTCACTATCTTGCTTTCAACCACCCATCACCACCACCTCTGTCACAAGAAACCCACCACTACCAGCGCTAAAAAAACCCATCACCACCACTTCTGACACAAGAAACCCACAAAAAATCAAATAAACCATCACACACACACACACAATCAAAGAAAAATCCACGACAACAACACACCCACCACCACCATGGACAAAAACCCACAAAAAATTAAAGAAAAATTCACATCAAAACCCACTAGAAATCAAACCCAATACCACTGTAAGGCACCGGAAATTAAACCCAAAACCCACCTGAAATTCACACACCACCACGAGGCACACAACGCCGGTCTCACCACACCACACGCCACGCCACGCCCATGCTATGCCCACGCCAACTTCCAACCTAGCTCCGGTGGCATGCTTAAAAGAAGAAGATATAGAGATGGGAGAGAGGGAGTGAGGATGAAGACAGAGATAAAATCAGAGGAAAGAAAAAAGAAAAAGAAAAAGAATAGAACTGAGTGGCTGAGAGAGAGAAAACAAATAATAAAATATTTATCCAAGATGCTACAATACTGTCATAAAAGTAAGATGGTACTGTAGCAGTATTGTAAATTTTTTTTACAATTTTACAAGTTTAGCAGGCTAGCTGTTGAATACTTTTAAGGCTTGATGCTAAATATTGCTAACATATGGCATTTACAATTCCCATTGTGAATGCTCTAATATCATATAGTTTGCATATCATATATAAATTATCTTACTATTTAGGTCCATTTTCAAAAGGCCAATAAACTGGACCTATAGACCGGGGTTAAAAATAAAAGGGAACCAAGCTCACAATTCTCTTTAGTATTAAATAGAGACTAGTTAT
Source organism: Quercus ilex subsp. ballota (assembly GCA_032727855.1). Taxonomy (NCBI): domain Eukaryota; kingdom Viridiplantae; phylum Streptophyta; class Magnoliopsida; order Fagales; family Fagaceae; genus Quercus; species Quercus ilex. Next base: position 28,120,178 of record CM064917.1, read on the forward strand.
GCATAGCAAAAGAAAGATCATGCAAGGGTTTAGTCTCATAATAAAGAAAAATGGAATATCCATTAAGTATTGAATAATGATACAAATAATTGCCCTTAATGCTACATAACAAAGTAGGAAGATTAAGGGAGGTGATGAAGGAGAGAGAGTAGACACTACTCGAGCTACCACATACAAACACTATTTCCTTAGGCTACTATATTTACCCCAAATCAGAATGGTGAATATGGTTGTTGAATTTGATTCAAGACTCGAGAGTTTTTTTAGAGTTAAGAGTCCCCCCTCCCCCCTTCTAGTTCTATGTTTTGGGATTTAAATCATATTAGGAGGTACTTATTATCCATCTTCTCGTAAGAACCAATGTTTTTTTTTTTTTTTTTTTTTGGTTGGGTTTTAGAAAAAATGGCAACCTTGAGTTTTGTTCTTAGTTGGATAATAAGATTAGCTACTTTAATTATAAATTCGGGAATATATTTGACCATTCTCACGTTTCTAAGTCTTGCTGAAGGGAAACATCACCCTCCCCGCAAGAAACAACCTAAATTTGTGAGAACTAGTCAAATTGCTTAAAAGCAGCCAGCCCACTCATTTTAGTGGTGCTTCTTTCAAGTTTCATGCAATTTTGGATTTCGTGATAAATACAACAGGCCAAATCAGTGTTTATTTTTGTGTTTGTGACCAATACATGAGCTTGCTCATGGATTTTCAGCTTTTACAAGTGTTTTTCAGTTTACTTTGTATAGTTCAAGTTTAGGTTAATGAATAACCCCAAATAGGCTCTTTCTTTACCTTTTAAACTACACTTCTTCAATTTCTCAAATAAAATACATGGGTTTGGACCATGTATGAAATTAAAATGCCACAAATAGAGATTTTGTATCCGCATTGAATTTGGACTTTGCTTTATGCGGGTTTGTAAGGTGTTCACAAAAATGGCCATCAACAATTAGAAACACCAAAAATTAAGTAGAAATTTTCAAATTATTTCTTACATAGAATTGCAGTTGCTTCTTTTGGGTCTACCACAAGCACAGAAAATAGCAGGGTGGGGGTGTGAAAATTTAAATGAAGTTTTCGGGCCCCTAGACTTATTTATTAGAAAGAGGAGATTGTGAGGCAGCAAAGCCTTTTTATATAAGGAAAGCACAAGAAAAAGAAAAAAAATAAAAAAAAAGCAAGCCCTGAGAAAGGGGAAAAAAGAGAAGAAAAAAAATTCAGGAAAAAACTGCAACGTTAGGGGAAAAAAATGGATTCAGGAAAAAACTGCAACGTTAGGAAAAAAGAAAAAAAAGATATTTTTTCTTCTATTCAAGACACACATAAGAGAAATACATTGAGAATCTTCTTAGGAGGGGATTTTGAGTCACAAAGAGTTGGGAGTATTAAGATTGAAGATCTTGATATTTTATTGATTTTCATTGGGTTCTGGTTTATTTGTGGTGAGATTGTATTAAATCCTAAGGTTTTTCTTATATATTTTCAATTCATTGTGAACATGAGCTTTGGGTATAAACTAATATATTATAATATATATTCACTAGTCGCTAACTTGTGCGATGCACGGGATAGTTAAATAAAATGACAATTAACCAACATCATGTTAAGGTAAAAGAATTAGTGAGAGACTGATTTGCCCACCAAGAATTTAAAAGAAAAAAAATATTGATATAATAAAATCTAAGAAATTTAGAAATAGAAAATTGGGTTAATAATATGCATATTATAGACATTTTGCTAGTTAGCGTTTAAAAAAAAAAAAATCTATCATAATTAAATAAAATACAATGGGAATAAATATTTAACTTTTATACTTTTCTAGCAAAATTCCCAAAAGTTATATATACACACACACTCAAAACTGATATAAACTACAAAGATAAAAACAAATCTTATTTAGTCGTAGTAATAACAATATAAACAATTCAAAACATGAAACATTATCAAATTTATAACACATAATTCCATTATCTTTTACGTTGAATCCAAACAAATAATTAATTGAAATTAATCCAAACAAATAATTAATCAACCAAAAATCAAAGCTTTAATTAAGAAAACAAAAAATCACATGAACCCAAATAAAAATTCTCAATAAAGCAAAAACATATAAGGTAAAGAATTAAGATCAACCTACTAAGACGCAAATACCAAAAACCCCAAAACTTAAAGCTTACAAATTTTATAGAATCCCCTATTTCTACTTCAAAACCAAACAAAACCCTTCAAATTCAAAAAATTCATATATAATATACCAAATAAAAATTTACCACACCTTGGGTTGGAAGACATGGGTTGCAGTTTTGATTTTTCTCCAAAAAATAGAGATGCTTCATTTGCCATATACAATATAAAATAATTATTAGAAATTTCAACCCAAAAACCAAACCCAGAAAAACACTATCAAAATATAGAGATTAACCCAAATACTTAGAAGAAAATAAATTCTAAACATAACAAAACAATAAGATAGAATGAAAATTTTAGGCACATATGAAAGCAAATAAAAAAGACAAAACCTACGTTTTATTTATTTATTTATTTATTTTACGTGAGTCTCTCTCCTTCTTATTTTTTTAATTTTAAAGTGAAGTTAAGTTTAGGGTTTTGAGATGGTAATTGCTAGGGTTTTAAGGAAAGAAGAGAGAGTCCTACCAGGAGTCTTAACAATATAAACAATTCAAAACATGGAACATTATCAAATTTATAACACCTAATTCCATTATCTTTTACGTTGAATCCAAACAAATAATTAATCAACCAAAAATCAAAACTTTAATAAAAAAACAAAAAATCACATGAACCCAAATAAAAATTCTCAATAAAGCAAGAACATATAAAAATTTACCACATCTTGGGTTGGAAGACATAAGTTGCAGTTTTGATTTTTCTCTAAAAAATAGAGATGCTTCATTTGCCATATACAATATAAAATAATTATTAGAATTTCAACCCAAAAACCAAATTCATAAAAACACTATCAAAATATAGATATTAACCCAAGTACTTAGAAGAAAATCAATTCTAAACATAATAAAACAATAAGATAGAATGAAAATTTCAGGCACATATGAAAGCAAATAAAAAAGACAAAACCTACGTTTTTTTTTTTTTTTTTTTTTTTTTTACGTGAGTCTCTCTCCTTCTTATTTTTTTAATCTTAAAGTGAAGTTGAGTTTAGGGTTTTGAGATTGTAGGGTTTTAAGGAGAGAAGAGAGAGTCCTACCAGGAGTCTCTCTCTTTTTTTCTTAATCCTAAAGTTTTTTTTTTTTTTTTTTGAAACCTAAAGTGAGTCATTTTTTTTTTTTAATTCTAACGTGGGGTATCTTAAAAAATTATAATTAATTTTTAATCTTCAATTTTATATTATATATAGATAATAATAATGATGCGATAAGTTTTGGAGAGGCCAACAAAATAATAGAGTTTTACTTAAACTAAACTATTGTAACACTAACAAATATAAGAAGATATAAAACCTAGAATAAAAGGAATCTAAAATAAAAAGGAAAAGAAAATAATAGTGACGTGGAAAATTGTGAGAGCTTTAAAGGCTTCAGTTTTATATATATATATATATATATATAGATATAGATATAGATAATAATAATAATAATAATAATAAATATAGATGATGATTTTTGTGATAAGTTGATGTAGGATAGAATTTACAATTTAATTTTTGTAATTATTTAATTTTGGTATTTTTATGCAAAAAACGTTATTTTAGGTCTAGGTGATTTATTTCCTTGTTTTTACGTTCTTTTAATGTTTTTTAGGTCAAATTTGGTTCCTATTATGGTTAGGTATTAATTAGGGCTTATTTTAGAATATATTTTCTTGTCCATCAAGTTTTATGGAGCCCTTAAATAGGCCTCCAAGTTTGTATACGTTTTTCAATATTATTGATATTAATAAAAATTCAAACTTTTGTCTATTATTTTTCTGGTGGATTCTATATAAGATATAAAACCTAAAATAAAAAGAATCTAAAATAAAAAGAAAAAGAAAATAGTAATGATGTGGAAAATTGTGAGAGCTTCAAAGGCTTCGGTTTTATATATATATATATATATAGATTATGAACATGAGTTTTTTTTTTTTTTTTTTAATAAATCTATTGGCTAATATTTTGAAGCTTATTAATACTGTTATAGATATAGAAATATTACAATTGGTTAAAATTTGAGGTAAAAGCGACCTTCAGTTGGATTTATTGTGTGATTTTCCTCTTTCTAATGACGAGTTTTTCGTGTAAATTTAGTTTATTCCTGCTTGTTGGATTTTGTTAGTATTTGCACAATTGATTTATTTCATTATTGCTTGGGCTTATTTATTTATTTATTTTTGAGAAAAAGGTAAGGAAATTTTATTAAACCAAATCCGATTGGAATACACTATCCAAATCACTAGGTAGAGATTCTACCCATACATCCATGTCTGCAGATAAAACTGCTCTCCTAGCTAAAGCATGCGCCAACCTATTCCCTTCCCTCCTAACATGGCTGAACTTGCAAGAACGAAACGACATCCCTAGACTCTTACACTCGTCAATCACATGACCAAATAAAGTGCTACAACTCCTTGCCATATTCAGAGCAGCAAGAACCCTTGAACAATCCCCTTCTATCTCCACATCAAACAAACTTAGCTCTTTGGCAAATAACAATGCTCGACGAGCAGCCATAGCCTCTGCTAGCTCCACCGATTGAACCAGAGGAATTTTTTTACTCAAAGCTGCGATCACTTGGCCCTGGAAATCACGGAACACCACTCCAACACCCGCACAACCAGACGTGTCAAAGAAAGCCGCATCAAAGTTAACCTAATTTAACTTACCAATAGTATTAGAATTAATTGAATATTAAATAAAGCAAAGCTATTTTTTTTCTTTTATATAGTCAAAGTCGAGGGTTTTTTTTTTATTTTTTTTTATTTTCTGCTGGCTGGTCAAAGTAAAGCTAATACTTCAAAAAAAAAAAGAAGTTATTTTAATTCAATTAGCTTTACGTCGATCAGGTCAAAGTTAAGCTAATTATATTATATTTTTTTGATTTGTAATTATATTTTTTATAATTACTCTATGTCATATTAAGCCCGGGAATCAAAGTTTTTGGTACCTTTCGAATTTATCGAATGTGCCTAAAAAGGGCTGAATCTGACTAATCTAGTGCCTATGTTTTGCACTAATAGAATATTTTATTTACCTTTTACTCTTTAAGGTACTTTCAATGATAAAGTAATCTCTATCTTGTATAAATTTTTTTTTTAAAAAATGATAAAGTAATCTCTTCTGCCAGTCTTTCTATATTTTTTTACCCCACTCTACGTGGGTCATTATTGGTAATCAAGTAATTAGAGTTACGAAAACCAAGGCTGGATTTACCTATGTGATGCACTGATGATTAATTATTTTTCTTATTTTTTTTTCTTAGGTGAAAGTTCAGGGATCGATGGAGCTTTTTACGTTTGGAACTTACCTTTAACCGAAAAAAAAAAAAAAAAAAAAAAAGAAGAAGAAGAAGAAGAAGAAGACAGAGACAAGTTTTAGCCGACAACGAACGAACGAACGAGGTATACAATCTAATGGAACTATATTGAGTTTGAGTCATTGACAGTACGCCATGTGATCAGATGAAAAGTTAGTTATAAATACGACAAATAAATTGCAAAACCCTATCCTGAATCGATCTTATATATATGTTTTTATCCTTGGTTTTTCGATTTTTGTTTTTGTTTTTTGGTTTTTTGGCTTTAATGTTCTATCTTTTTCCACCTTAAATTTTCATGTGGGAACCATCAACCATGTCCATGGCATGGGGAAGTGGAGATTCAAGGCAAAAATGACGGAAATTCTAAAAAAAAGGTGGAATTCATCGTCACTCTTGTTACACGTGTGATTCCATGGATAACCCTAATGGCTATGGTGGAACTACCCATGAATCTAACAGTCAACCATCAAGCATGTGAATGGGCTACCACATTCTATCATATCTTATTTGCAAATCTTCCATGTATCATCTTAGGGCCATATATTTTTGGGCGGCATTTTTCTACCACAATATGCTTTTGATTGCAACTTCTGAACTTAGAGCCTTGTAGTTGGATTCCTCGGTATCTTTTAGTATTTCTAATAAAAATACATATAAGATTTCTGACATCCTATTTATATATTTGAAAATAAATGCATTACTTTTCTTTTTCTTTTTTGTTTTTACATCATTAACATTTAAAAATTTATTATTATCATTTTCATATCTATTTAAATTATTGATAATAAGTAATATCCTTTACACTTATTTCAAAATAGATAAATAATATCTTAAGAGCTTTATGGTGGAGTTATCCTAAGAACTTTAAAGAATTTTAACCCTACCCTAGAGCATCATTACTTTCATATCAATCATTAAAACCGTTTTTTATTACGTACTAATCACATCAAGTCATATCAACAGCAGTGAATAAGCCATGAAATTTTTTGTATCATTAGATTTAATTTAATTTTTCTTAAATAGAGTATCACTAGATTTATTGAAATTCCATAGATGTGTCTCTTGTTTATGCCCATTGCAAGAGAAGTATGCATTGAATATGTATACAAAAACTATCCACATAAAATAAAATTATATCAATAAATTATTATTTTGCAAGAAAAAAAGAGTGATGTTACATGCTATACCTAATACAAATTTTACTACACAAACATCACATGTCAATTTTTTAAACGAAAAAGTAATTTAGAAATTTATTTATTATGTTGTTGACGTGGTATCAAATTATCAATTACATTTATTATTATGTTAGTTTGTAAGTCATTTGCAGTGAAATTGATAGTCATTTTAGCATTTTTTTTAAAGATGTAAAAGAATAATTAAATTTATCAATATAAGTATACTGAAGCTGTATTTGAGATTGATAGTCAATTACAGGTACAAATAGTTTGGTATGAATTTTAACCAAACATGATGTGATTTATGAGTTTTAAGAAGATTCTACTCCAACGAAATAGCAAAATTTTACTTCAAACATGTTAAAAGAATCTCCCTAAACTCATCATTAGTTGATTCAGATAATCATCCGCATATATATGATACACCCAAATAATCTTTTGAATTTTTAAACCAGTTTGGATTTAAATTTTGTGCATGAAAAAAAAAAAAAAAAAAACTATTGTGTCATAAATTTGAAATATCATATTTCATTAATCATTTCAAAATTATATATTGATAAGACTTAATTAAATTAATTATGAATTTTTCTAATAGAAAAAAAAAAACTGTGCTTTTCATATTTTATGGGACCATTTAAACAAAAATTTTAAACCTAAATGATTCTTTACGAATACTTTCTTGGAAATGAATCATTTTAAATATTCGTTTTATACCGTGAATTGTGAGGCATCAAAATCTAGTCGTTTAAATAATGTTCCTGAGAAGTGTAATTCTTCTGGAATTTGAAGTAAATTTGGAAGGAAGCCACTGTATTTGTGACCGAACCTGTAAGCAATGAGAGTGCATGCTAGGCAAAGTCATACCAACCCCATAACATATGATGTTGTTTACGGCTAACTAAAAGTCAAACCCCAGAGTCTGTTATATTGCTACATCAGTCTCATTGCTTTGAGTGGACTCTCTCTCTCTCTCTCTCTCTCTCTCTCTCTTTCGCTCTCTCTCTTTCTTTAGGTTTTGTTTGCCTTCTCTCTCTTCATCCCTCTTACTGTTGCTACAGATTACAATGAGGAAACCTTGTTGTGAGAAGAAAGAGACTAACAAAGGAGCATGGACAAAGCAAGAAGACCAAAAGCTCATTGATTATATCCAAAAACATGGTGAAGGTTGCTGGCGTTCTCTTCCTGAGGCTGCAGGTATGTCTTCTAAACAAGATGTTCACACAAACACAGACACTAGTACTTTTTGCATTTTCTTACGCAACAAGTGGGGAAGGCGGAATCGAAAACCAAATTCTACTTGTAAATCCTGTTGCTTTTTTCGCAAAAGGGGAGAAAAGAAATTTTTTTTTTTTTGATACAAGAGAAAAGAAAATTTTATTCTTATATAAAAATCTAAACAGTGTTACTTACCAAACAATAAGGGCCCGTTTGGTTTGTGTTTTCAAACAACATTTTTTAGTTTTTAAACAGCATTTCACGCATTTCAACACACTTTTTCACCCACACGTATTTTAAAAAACTAAAAACAACAATTTTCAAATTACTCTACCAAACACCCCCTAAGGCTCTGAGTACACAAATACTTATTTGTAAATGGGTCTTGTTAATGGGCCTTTTTAGTTCACTTGTTTAATGTACCATTTAAAGAAATTTTTAATACTATTTTTAACAAAAATATAAAAATTTGTCAAAAAGTTTTAACTCTTTGCTTTCTTTAAAAAAAATTAAAATTTTTTTTTTAAATTAATGCCTTTAGAATATCTATCAACTTTTTTCCATATTCAAGACTTAATGGTGCTTTCTTATCTTCTTTGTGATTAACTAGGATTGCTTCGTTGCGGCAAAAGTTGTCGATTAAGATGGGTAAACTATCTAAGACCAGACCTTAAACGTGGTAACTTTGGTGAAGACGAAGAGGACCTTATCATCAAACTCCATGCACTTCTTGGAAACAGGTAAAACAACCATCCTGTCTCATATATGATCTCAATAGTAATTCTAAGACTTCCAAACATAATTATAACATGAAGTTTTCTTCTCTCTCCCATAAATGCATATCCTTCGGCTGAAATTATACAAATATCAAACATGTACATAGGACTACATTGAATGATTTCTAAGAACTGGTGCATCTATCTTGTATATATAAACCTGCCTGCTATCTCATATCTATGATTTGCAAATTACAGTTATTTTTTTTATTGATGTTTATGTATGATATTGGTTTAGGTGGTCATTAATTGCTGGAAGATTGCCAGGCCGGACAGACAATGAAGTGAAGAATTACTGGAACACTCATCTGAAAAGAAAACTAGTTCGGAAGGGAATTGACCCCAACAATCATCGCTTGGGACTCATACGGCCTACCAAATCTTTTGTCTCAAATAACCATTCATGTAAAGAAGTGAACTCTCAAGCAGATAACTTTCCAGTCTTGAATTCTAGTACAAGTGGCCCAGTGAGCAACATTAGCAGCTTCCCTGACCTGAATCTTGATCTCACCATAGGCCTTCCAATTATGTAGCTATTCGTGTCAGGGGGGGTACTGAACACTTTGCATTTCCCAAAGCTAATAGAGGAGCACATTGCTCAGTAAAACTAGTGAAAGAAAGCCTTTGTCTTAATGTGAAAGAGTTAGTTTCTTTGTGCAATTTAGAACAAGCTAGGAATGTGGAATACAAACAAATTTTGTATGTCCAATAAAACGGAAAAGAGCCTCAGGACCACTCAAACCTAGGATAACATAGTCAGTCTTAGATGATATTTATTCCTAAATGTTGCAATTTTTTTTTAATAGTAAAAAACTGAGGCGGTTCGTCTGTGCCTGATTAACTTCTTTCATGGTTTTAGATATCCTTGTTTATTCTCTCAACCAAAATGATATAAAATTGCTTCCAGAATGGCAATTCATCTATGAAAAACTATACTGGCAGCAGTAGTTATGCCTATTCATTCCATGTGCAATCTTTCTATATCAATAGACAAACAGAACTATGCCAATTCATTCCATGTGCAGATGTTTTCGTTAGGAGATAACGAATACGCATGTGTGTACGTACTGTGTACAGACGCAACTTAGGGACCACGCCTCATGAAACGGAGGTTACTTTTTTGAACTTCTCTGATTTGCGTTAAAACTTAAAATTCACTAATTATTGTGTAGCTACTCGTTTGCACACGTTATAGAGTTAGGTTAGAATTCAATGCACTTACCATGCACGATGCTGCCTACTTCTCAACCCAAATTAATGTTGAGCAATTAAAGGAATGTTACACCCACATTTTAACACATTAAAGGGACAAGATTTATTTCATAGTGAAGATTTTTAATATTTTATGAATTTAAATATGCATAATGAATTACCACATTATCTTCGCGCGATGGTCACTCCACAAATATAAGTGCTTATGGGATGTAGAGAGGACAAGAACCGAAATTCAAGTCTCCAGAAATAAGCTTCACAGACATATACACTTAGATTATGTTAGAGTTTATTTTATATGACGTGCCTCCATAGTCGTTTTTTAGTTTTATGTAGAGTAGCAAAATTGGACACGACTCATGAACCTGACTCGACAGAAAACAAAATTAGCAGGTTATGGTTTGATGCTTAAGGGGTTCATGTCATATTCGGGTTGACACGACTAACCTGTTTAATAAATGGGTTGGGTTAATGTTCAACATATGGAACCTTTTTGACTCGTCTGACTCATTTAATTAAATGACATTTTACTAATTTACCCTTCAAACCCTAAGTATATAAACATATTGGTTGTTGTGGTTTACTTTCTTTGACATATTGTGATTGATTATTGGTGATATTGAGACATACTTTAGTTTTGAATGATTATTTGCGATGCAGTTATTCGTTAGTTCTGAATTTTATATTAAAAATATTTATTTGTTTGTTTTTTCATAATTTTTTTTTTCATTTTAATAAAATCTGAAAAATAGGTTGATACGACTGTTTAATAAATGGGTAGTGTTAGAGTTGAAGAATCTTGACCCGTTTAACAAACTTGTCGGATTAGTGTTGATCTATATAGTCGGATACTCATGAGTTGACACGACACAAACCCAATATGTGAACACGAATTGTCATCTCTAGTTTTATGGAATATAAAATCTTCTTCTTTAAAAAGACTTTTAATTTATTTAAAATGCAAATGGAGGAGTTTCTCTTCTAATTAACACGGTGTATGGTGATTAGCAAGTGTTTTTCACTAGAAAAGAGCTAATTCAAATATAAGAATTTATAAGCAACAAGGATCAATCTTGCGACACCAAAATATAAAAATAAAAATAAAAATAAAAAGCACAGAAACTGTACAAAGTATATCAAACATCAATGATCCGTGGAATTCAAAATTCATATTTTCTTAGTTCAAGTTAGAACATTTGGAATTCAAAATTCATATTTTCTTGGTGATTGGGTAATGTAAGCTAGAAATACAATTTTGGGATTGACAGAGTAGAACACTATCAACACACCCCCCTAAATAAAGTTCCCATACAAAAGTTGATTTTTTTTTTTCTTATTATATTTTCCGTTTTTTAATGAATTCACCTTATTTATTAGGACATATGTGATTCACTTGTTAGGAACATATGTCACTATTTATGTAATTGGCTAATACTTTGACAAAACGCACTTTACTTATATTTGGGTAGATTTAGGATGTGTTTAATACTTCAAGAAATCTTGTTTTAAGATTAAGTGTTGAAACCATGCAAGTCTGTTCAAGATTCAAGTCTGAAAAGTGTCTGTCATTAAAGCTCGATAGCTAGCTCGACAACTAGCTATCTATCGAGCTTGAAGAGCTGTTCCAACCCCGTGGCTCGACAGCGTCTCGACAGATAAGGCATCTGTCGAGATTTATGAAACTTAGAATTTCTGATCTGTTTTTCATTCAATCCGTGATTGTATGTTTGGACTTTCTTTTCTCACAACTCTAGACATATAAAAGGATTATTTTAAGGGCCATCAAAGGTGGAATAAGTTGCACAAGTGTTGAGTAAAATTTGTTCAAGATAATTATGACCGGAGACAAAATTTGCCCTAGTTCATCTTTCTTGTGAAGAAGCTGTTGTGTTTGTACACCGTAGGATTTTGTAACCAATGAGCTTCTCGATCTTCATCGTGTGATGAACTGTAAAACTTTGCAACCAACAAACTTCTCTAGTTGGTGATTGAAGTCGCGTACTGAGATCCGCGCAAATGGTTAATCACGTACTGGGAGTCATGCATCAAAAGGAGAGATTATCACTACAGAACAAATCCAATTGGGTATTGGGGTAAGGGTTCAACTGTAGGTTGGTATAAGATACTGGGATTCCTTTACTTGTAACCGCTTGTTATGATAATAGTGGATTCTCGAGAGTGGTGACCTTAAAATCACCCGGTTGGATTTTTGCCATGTAGATTTTCCCTATTCGTAAACAAATCACCGTGTCAATTTATTTTCCACTGCATATTTAGTTTAATTGGTGATTTGTTTGTGTTACTACGCTTATTGCATGTTAATTTAATTAATTAATAAACTTGGCTAATTAATCAATTAATTTCATCACAAGGGGTCAATACGTTTTTGGCCTATCAAATGGTATCAGAGCAGGCACACTTTGATTAGGGTTAATCTTTGCTGTGTTATCCATTGACCCCTGTTTGTCATGGATAGAGGACAATCTCTTATCATACCTCCATTGTTTGATGGTACTAACTATGCATATTGGAAAGTATGCATGAGAGCTTTCTTGCAGTCTCTAGATGAGAAGGTGTGACAAGATGTAGAGATTGGCTGGACCAAGCCAAAGGAAGCGCCGGCCGACTGGGATGATGCTAAGATCAAGGCGGCAAACTTCAACAGCAGGGCATTGAATGCCTTATTCAGTGCGGTCACCAATGAAGAGTTCAAAAAGATATCCTCCATTGAAATTGTGAAGGAAGCATGGACCATCCTCTAGACAACATATGAAGGAACTAAGATTGTCAAGGATTCGAAGATTCAAAGGTTCACTACTAGCTTCGAAGAGATAAAGATGGAGGAAGATTAGTCATTCGATGATTCTATGCCAAGCTCAAGGACATAGTGAACTTAGCTTTTAATCTTGGAAAAACCATTCTAGAACCTAAGATTGTGAGAAAGGTGCTCAGATCTCTACCCAAGAGATTCCATGCCAAGATCACCACGATTGAGGAATCAAAGGACATTAACAAGATTCCTTTGACAGAGCTGGTTGGTAATTTGCAGACTTATGAGCTAGGTTTAACGAGAATTGGCAAGTCGGGTAAGGACAAAAGCATGGCATTGAAGGCCAAGAGCAGTGATATTAATAAGTCTTCAGATGATGAGGATTCTAAGATGAAGTCCTACATTACGAGGCAATTTAAGAAATTCATGAAGAATGACAATGGGAAGGGCTTCGACAAGGACCGTAAGCAATCCAATTCGTCTCAGTTCAAGAGCCAAGACAAAAGGAAAGAAGGATGCTAGGGATGGCAGTTAGTACACTGTTCCTTCAGGACCAAAGCGCTTTAGGTGTCAAGGTTTCAGTTACATGAAACAAGAGTACCTCACATATCTCAAGACCATTGGGAAGAGCAAGGCACTTACTACTACTTTGAGAGACATTGAGCCTGAAGATGATTCTGATAATAAGGATGACGGAATCTTGAATGCCTTCATTGCCACTGTCAATCCTACTGAGTGGATTGTTGAAGATGTGGATGAAGAAGAGGAATTGGTAGAATCCAAGTTTGAGAAGATGGATGAACAAGATGACATCCACACAGCCTATGCAAAGTTATACAAAGTCTCAGAAAAACGTGAGAAGTTGTATAGGTTGACCACCAAGAAGCTTAGTGATGTAAAGCTTGAGCATGAAGAGCTTTCCACAAAGTTTGATGAAGTCAATCAAACTATTGGAGTACTGAGGTTTAAGAATAACTTTTTGGTTGAGAATATCAAGAAGCTTAAGGCAAAACTATTCCAAGTCAGAGCTCAACTGGAAAGGACTTCAAGCGCTAAGCTCGATGAAATGCTTAGTCTTCAGAAATCTGCTTCCGATCGAACCAGTTTAGGGTATGATTTCTCTTCTCCTAGTATTGCTTCTACTAGTTCTACTATTTTTGTTCCTTATAGTAATAATGTTGAAATTGAGAAAACTAATGTCAAAATTGATTTAATTAGAAAGAACATAGACAAGGGTAAATCTATCTTAGGAGCACCCCCTAAACAGGATAAGAAAGAAGCTAAAAACCCTAGAGCTAAGAAGACTAACTCTTAAAAGCCTAAAAAGAAGAAGCAGCATCTTTGTCATCATTGTGGAGCAACCAGTCATACTCGACCTAATTGCTATAAGTGGTTAGCCACTCAACAGAGCAACGACATGATGGCATCAGGAAACCAGAGTCAGTTTCCATCCTCTTTTGCTCCTCTTGGAGATCTTCTCAAAGCCCTCATGTTCCTTTCGAACTTGAACGGTTTTAATTCTTCGCCCTCACCGCCGGATCAAGGATTTGCTAGACGAAAAGGTTCTTCCAAGGTGTGGAAGGAAAAAAGCTCCAAGTGATTCTGTCACTTCTTCTATCTCTCCCTTCTTGTTTTTGTTTGCATTACTTGTGTGTTTTGCTTTCTAGTTTTGAGTTAGTCTAGTTTTTATACTTTGCTTTATTTAACATATTTTTGTTTGTTTTCAGTTTTGTTTATTTTGTTTTTGATATAAAAATAAATTAAAAAATTTTGAAAATCAGAAAAATACAAAAACAGTGTGTATTATGTATACATTGATACTTGTGTACCTTGGATGGCCATTGAAACAAAGTTTTCTAAACTTTGTATTTCTTGTAACTTAGATGAGCATCTCTATGCACAACTAAGCAAGTGAGCTTTGCGACTCGTATTTGTATTGAGTAAGATTAAGTAATCTCTTGTACTTAACACTCGTATCACTCTTTTTTACGGGAAGGATTAGAAAATTCTAAGATAAAGGCATACATAACCATCTTACCACTGTTACTCATCAATCATGAAATGACATCTGTATGCTTCGACATAGCAAAAGTGCAATGTCAATGACATTTGTGTGCTTCGACATAGCAAAATTGGAATGTCAAATGCTTAACATCATTGGGTATTTCTTTTCTTTCTCTTATATGCCCATGTATGATTTGCTTAAAAAGAAAAATATACAAAGAAAATAAAAAGCAAAAAGAATAAAAATGCTTTATATATGATTGCAAGCGTGTATTCTAGGAGATGTGAGAATTATAGGATGTACCTCGAAGGTGATAGTCTCTATCAAATAGTTATGATTGTGTGTGAGTTAAAGTGATTTTCTCATATCCCAAATCGTCATAACATGTATATACTTATGCAATCTTGCGGTGTTTTTCACACACAACACGCAATATTCTTTGCTACTCTTGATACATGTGCAGGTACAATGTGATTTAGCCATCATAAGGTTTACATGTGTTAATGTATGCTTACTTAACTGTCTTGACTTGTTTTTTAAATAAAAATTGGTTAGACTTGTTTAGTGTGTGTGTGTATTTTGGGATCTATGTGTTTAACATTTTTATTATTGAGAAATGATTTTGAGAGTTCAAAATGCTGTTTGGATCCTTGGTTGAGTTGCATGCTTGATTGCATTCATGTCTATGTTTTTCTCTTCTTAAAAAACTGTTTTTAAGCAATCTCGACAACTCCCCAACACCTCTCGACACCTGGCTTATCTATCTCTTCAGTTGTTTTTCATCGCAATCTCGACACCTCTCGATAGCTAGGTGGATCGATCGAGAAATCTCCTGTCTTCTTGATAGCTCCTCGATCCATCAAGCCTGTTTTACTATGGACACCTCTCGATAGCTACATCTGTCAAAACTTTTGAAGCTTGACACTTGTCTCGACACATCGATTTGTCGAGAATTATTGAGGTTCTATATATAAGTTCAAACATGGTCTGGAATTCATTTCCTCGATCTCTCTCAATCTGTCCGTGGCTGTTCAACTCCTAAACACTCTCTTCTCACTCTAAACCTCATTTCCTAGTGTTTTTCGACCTTAATCAAGTTCTTTCTCACTTGGTATGTTTCTAAATCACTCATTTTCATGCATTTCATATTTTTTTAACCTAAGTTTTTGGGATTTTTGGAAATTTTGGGGTTTTTCAAAATCAAAGAGGTTTTTGCAAATTTTTTGGGATGGGTTTTGAAGATTTGATCTTAAAAGCTTCATGCATTGCATTCCATGTGCATTATAACTATATTTTCATGCATTATTTGTGTGTTATATATGTTAAACTATTTGTGTGCTGGTAGGTTTGGATTGGGCTGAGCCCATGATGATTTTACTGTTGCACGTCACATGCTCATGCATTTTCATGCGGACATCCTTTACGTTCAATATATTTTTATATATTTAAACTGTTTTTGGGACTTTTTTGAGTGTTTCCTTCTTCCCCCTCACTCTCTAGTTTACGTTAGTCCGTCAATGGCACCTAAAAGTAAGTCTGCTCCGTCTCGGAACCCTCTTCATTCCAGGGCATCGTCTTCTTCTAATCCTACCCCCTTTTCCATTCGGTTCCGTGATGAGGATGCCCGAAAGGACTTCTCAGAGAACTTCTTTAGACAAGGCATTCATTTGGAATGCCGAGTCATCTTGTCGGACTTTTCGGACACTGACCTACGTACCCACTATCATTTGCAATCGGGGTTGGGAGTCACTGTGTGACATCTTGGTCACCTGTCGTTCCATGCTGATCTAGGAGTTCTACTCCAACATGCATGGACTGAATTATTCTGTACCTCTTTTTCATACTTACGTTTGAGGTACGCGCATAGTGGTCACACAGGATATTGTATCCGAGGTGCTCCACGTCCCGAGGGTAAAGCATCCTGACTACCCCGGTTGTGAGTGTCTGAAGACTGTGTCCAAAGACGAGATGATTTCTACTTTTTGCAAGCACCTTTCTAATTGGGGTGATCGTCAGTTTACATCGTGTTTGACCTTTGTTAAAGGTCCTAGATTCATGAACATGGTGATGACATTTGTTTTGCACCCTCTTTTTCACTATAAATCTATCACGGAGTCTCGTGCTCGATTTTTTCTTTCTCTTCTTGAGCATCTCACTATAGATTTTCCTTCACATTTCATTCTTTCCATTATATAGATGTATAAGGATACGGCAACCCGTGATAAGCTCATCTTCCCTTCAACTATCACGCGGATTTTATGTCATTTTTATATTCCTTTTCCCTCGTCTGGCCACTTCTCCGTTATGTGTGCCATTGACTATGCTACCGTTAAACAGAGCGAGGCGTAGTGTCGTTTAAGGCGGTCCGGTACGATAGCTCCTCCCACTTCTTCAGCTTCATCCACCTCTACTCCCTCTACTTTAACAGGAGGTGTGACTCTTGACACGATCATGGCGCAGTTTCAGCGCATGGATGCTCGCCTTGACACTCTCACTGATGAGTTGTGTCAGGTGAACACCTTTGTTGACCGTATTACTAGACGGTAGGCTCGCCTTGCTGGCTTTGTGAAGTTTCCCTCTCCTCCTCCTGAGGCATCCGAGGTCGATGACAGTTCCGATGATGATGACGATGATGAGGATGGAGATGCTAGCTCTTCTAGCTCTGACAAGATGTCTACTTGACACTCTTACCCTTTGTCACTCGTGACAAAAAGGGGGAGTAATTTTAGGTTATGAGAGTAGTCATAGTTAGGGGGAAGGTTAGTATAGGAGATTTTTGTTAGGGGGAGTGTGTTTATATAGGGATGTTGTAAGGATTTTATGTATCTTTTTCTTTTCTTTCTCTTTTAGATACATTGTTCATGTACCTTAGATCTTGTGATCATATTGTGATAGCAAAACCTTGTACTTGTTTATATATGTATACATTTGAGGTTGTTATTACAATTCTTTCACCTATCTCTCCATGTGTTGTTTGTTTTATTTCTTTATACACACGTTTTTTATTTATTGTACGCAATCTATTATTTCTATTTTTCACAAAGATGCCTTGATGAGTTTTGTTTAAAGTGTTTCAAAAATATAGGTTGTCAAAGTCTTTCTTGCCATAGACTCTCTTGCAAAGTTTTTCAAGAGTTTGTGTTAGGATATATTTTATTGTATTCAAAAAGTAAATATAAGTTGAGTGATTTATGACTTCTCTCATATCTAATTTGTTTGTTGAGGTTTTGTCACGGATTGCCAAAGGGGGAGATTGTTAGGAGATATGTGATTCACTTGTTAGGAACATATGTCATTATTTATGTAATTGGCTAATCTTTTGACAAAACGCACTTTACTCGTATTTGGATAGATTTAGGATATATTTAATACTTCAAGAAACCTTGTTTCAAGATTAAGTGTTGAAGCCATGCAAATCTGTCCAAGATTCAAGCCTGAAAAGTGCCTGTCATTAAAGCTCGACAACTAGCCATCTATCGAACTTGAAGAGCTGTTCCAGCCCCATGGCTTGACAGCAACTCAACAAATAGGGCATCTGTCGAGATTTATGAAATTCAGAATTTTTGATATGTTTTTCATTCAATTCGTGATTGTATGTTTGGACTTTCTTTTCTCACAACCGTAGACATATAAAAAGATTATTTTAAGGGCCGTCAAAGGTGGAACAAGTTGCACAAGTGTTGAGCAAAGTTTGTTCAAGCAAATTGTGACCAAAGATAGAATTTTTCCTAATTCATCTTTCTTGTGAAGAAATTGCTATGTTTGTGCACCTTAGGGTTTTGTAACCAAAGAGCTTCTCGATCTTCATCGTGTGATGAACTGAAGAACTTTACAGCCAACAAACTTCTCTAGTTGGTGATTGAAGTCGCGTATTGGGATGCGCACAATTGGTTAGTCATGTACTAGGAGCCATGCATCAAAAGGAGAGATTGTCACTACAGAACAAGTCCAATTGAGTATTGGGGTAAGGGTTCAACTGTAAGTTGGTATAAGGTACTGGAATTCCTTTACTTATAACCACTTGTTGTGATAATAGTGGATCCTCGGAAGTGATGACCTTAAAATCACCCGGTGGAGTTTTTGCCATGTAGGTTTTCCCCATTCGTAAACAAATCACCGTGTCAATTTATTTTCCGCTGCATACTTAGTTTAATTGGTGATTTGTTTGTGCTACCATGCTTATTGCATGTTAACTTGATTAATTAATAAATTTGGCTAATTAATCAATTAATTTTATCATAAGGGGTCAATACGTTTTTGGCCTATCATTATGTATTTATTTTTCCTTTGACATAATAACTAATGGACTATTATTCTTTTGTATGTCAAATTTTATTTTTAAAAGATAAAGAAAAGCTTTCATATTTTATCAATGTCTTTTAAAATTTCATAACCTATAAATGAAAAAAAAAAAAAAAAAAAGAGTTGAAAAAATAATAAATAAATGAAGCAAGAATTTTATTCAAAAAGAAGAACAAAACATTATCTTTACCTTTAAAGTGATACAAAATGATTTTTAAAAAGTTCAAATTCTTAAAGTTTATCCTTCTCTAGAAAAATTTATGCATAAATAATAGGGGTAATTATACTCCCCTCTTAAGGTTTAGGGAAATGACACTGCACCTCAAACCTGAATGTAAAAAAATACTCATTTTCTTGAGATTTGAAGAAATTAACACTCTCCCCCTACCTTTTGTTTAATTAGTAATGAAATATTCTATTTTTTTTTATTTATAAAAATCTCTTTACAAAGGTTTAACCATGGTTAGTAAAAAAATAACTGACTTGCAATGACAAACCTCTCCATAATCCGTTGAAAAAAGAAAAAAAAATTAACAAAATTAACATTTTTAATATTTTAAAATACATTTTAATTAAAAATTTAAAACAGTTAGTTTTAATTATGAAATAAGATAATATTAGAAACCTGTCCTTAAGCAAATGGTAGGCTAGTACACAATATTTTTAATATTTATTTAACAAAATTTGGTCAATCAAATGTCAAGGAGGGGAAAATATTTTTTTCTTTCAAGTTTGGGGTGAAGTACATGTCATTTCCATCAATAGAAGGGAGTGTAATTACATCTAAATAATAAAATACAATGATAATTATGTAATAACTTTCAAGTTTATTATCATTTTTCCAAGTTAAACTCTAAAATTTCAAGGGCATATGCTCTTACTAAGTTTTAAAAGTGATAAGAGTTTTATCATTTGTGAGTCTATATTAACTAAAATATCAAAATTTACATGAGTTATACTTGAAGTATGTCTAACTACTATAAATCTTTTCATATGAATAATAAGTAAATTTTGAATTTAATTAAAAAAAATCTCAAAATGACTTATTAATTTGTAAGCAAACCACTAACACATAAATACAAAATAACAATTATTATTATTTTTCTGCAGATTTTCTTGTGTTAAAACTTGAAATATCACTTCTTATTTGCATGAATGGATTTTATTATTCAATTTTGTTACAAATATTTGCGTGCATCTTGGCTCCGCCGCAAGGTAGCTGTCATAAAAACAGCTCCTGAAAAGGGTTTATTGTTGTGGCAATAACAAGCAAAGGAGAAGATAATTGGCAGTCATGGCTTAAAATACAAGTCAAAATTCTATATGAACTACATTGTTTAGTAAACCCAATAACTTGACTGTAAAATCTTTAGAAGAGACATATAAATTGTTATGCTATGAAAATGGATTAGGTTCAGATGATGGACGCAAGAAAGCTTTGGTAATCACCAAACATTCAAAGGATCAGTCCTGCAATAAAATTCTAGATATGTGTATTTTATTTTTGTGTGTGTCATTTCATTCATATGGTGGGAGTGGTTACAAAGTGAAACTTTATTCCAACCAATTCAAGCTCTAAAGAGATTGAAAGTTGAAACGATATTACTCAAAACTCGAGGTGTTTCGGGAAATCACTGCAGTTTGAAAAATTATGTTGATCCATCTACCATTCAAGACGAATCGGTGGACCATACTAATCTAGATAGGTTTCACTTTCTATCCATATTTCTGATGTCTTCTTCCGTACAAGGAATCCCTCCATCTAATGAAATTGACGAAGCATTCAAGAGTGGTATCTTGTATTCATTCTGGCAAGTAGTAATCAACTTAAATATAATGTTGCGGATACAAGTAAAAGTTATGGAAAAGAGAGAAGTGTAGAAGCATTGGCAAACTCATGAAATGTCTAAAATCTACGTAATAGGTAATACCAAAAAAGAGTGAAAATGGAAATATTTAGACAGCATATATTACATGAAAATGGAAAGAGTATTTTTTACTTTTTTTTCTGACAAATTTTTTTTTTTTTTTTTTTTTTACAATTTATGTCATTTTAGGTACTAATTGGTTTCTTTTTTGACTTTTTCTAACAAATTTTTTTGTCTTTTTTTTGGTACTTAACAAGCACCAAGTGGTGCTTGTTAACATGTCCCATAAGTAAAAGCAAAAAGGAGTGGAAGATTAGCTAGATGTTTGAAATGTCTATACTGGTGTGATTCAAGGCCAACTGTTTTATTTTCTAAATTTGGAAGTGCATTGTTTTAGAAGCAATCTGATCAGTTTCAACACTCTTATAAAACTAATCATTTACAAATTAGAGAGTGTTGTACAGCTTGAACATCGGTTTGGTGAGGTATAGAGTCCTTAGGTTTCATTGACTTTACACGGGCAAAAAACCAGGAAAACCACAAGTCCAAGTCAACTCTGAGCTCTTCCTCGAGAGTACTGCACTACTATTTTGTTCTGTTGCTAAACATATATCGCTATCCCGCTGCACCAGATTTCTCATACACACGCAGTGATGAGTATTTTCGGAAAAATGCATTGAGGAAAACAAATTCTTTTTTGAAAGTTACCAAAAGGTCTATGACGATTAGAAAAACCTTCATGGTTGTGTTTTGTGAGAGTGCGTACATGTGAGAGGGAGAGAGAGGTTTATTTGAATTTTGAACTTACTCCTTCATTTTCTTTATTTAATTTACAAATCAAAAGTATATTATCTTGCCATACCTTCCATCCAATGACAAACATTAAATGCCAGTTTGGGATACATTTATAAATGAGCTCATTGCTTTTTCTTTTTTCTACTAAATGCGAGTCTCATATAAGTTATTTATTTATTTTATTTGATACTTTCAATAAAAAGTTAGATGAATTGTTCCCAAATGAATATAAGCATTCGTTTGTATCCAGTTCATTGGGCTAACTTTTAACTATTAATTTTTTCTAATCTTATCTATAAAAAAAAACAATAATTTTAATATACAGCTTTTAAAAATATCATTCTTCAAAGTACAAATATATTGTAACACAATTCTAGCAAAAAACAATTAGTAAAAAACTAAATAAGTTAATATCAAACACACTACTCTGACCTTAATCATGCTTTAAAAAAAGCAAACTTAATTTTATTTTCAATGCCAAACTAATAGGCCAACTTATTTGTTTAATAATAATTTTAATTATTATTATTGTTTCTTTTAATGGCGTAGAACCTGTTCAAGATAAAGTCCTTCAAACTCACTCGTGCAAGGATACTTTGAACATACCCCTGACCTAAGTTTCTTTTTTGTCTTACTTTTAAAAAATTAAGCTTTCCAAATATATATATATATATATATATATATAGAAAATCTTATTATATTTATAATTTATCTAATGATTTAAATACAGAAATTGAAAAGGTTAAATTGGAGGGAAAAGTTACGAATGATAAAGTAGTTTCATCAACTCTTACTTCATTGACTAGGTTTCCATTAACTAGTCATAGCCATACAATAAATGGCCATTTCATTACATTAATTATTTTCAGAAAATTTTTATGTGTTGTTGGTGAAGTAATTGCTGATAACTACAGAACTACAATTATGATGTTTTTTCTTTTGGTAATAACAATTATGATGTTATGAATAGTGTTTACGTCTCCTACTGCAGGAACATTGCCAGGATAATGAGACAATGACGCGAAAAATAATTTGAATCCTCATATGAGGAAGAGTCCAATAGTGAGCTGCAGGAGTGATTCCAGAGAATTATTTCCTCGGACAGTGAGACAGAGACAGTCAATTGCTTGGCTGGGACCTCTGGAATGGTCAATGAAGAGTACTCTGGAACTTCCCTAGCTATAAGGCAAAATCGAGTAAATTATATAGCTGATTAGATCCTTATACTAGGGATTTTGATCTCAATTACACCACCCTCTTTCAATTTAATTTTTACCATTTTTATTTTTTAACTTTAACTTTTTAATTTTTTAAACTTTTTTTTATTAAATGGTTGAAATTGAAAGTTTTTTTTTTTTAACTTTGAATCTCAATCATGTATTACTATTATATCAAGTGCAATACCTTAGGTATTGTACCTGATCTCAATCCTTAAACTTGATATGTCCAATATCAAGGAAAAAAGGATACAAGTGCAACACGCAGTTTTTCAGATTGTATTGGAATATTTATGTGTGAGTAATATTAGTTTTTTAGTTCGATAGTTACAATGGGAGATATGTAATTTGAACCTTAAACATTACTATTGAAAATACCTCAAAATGAAATCCTTACAAATAGAGAAGAATATCATATTAGCTCCCCTCACTCTCACTAAGAGAGATAGCCATTGCTAAGAGAGAAAGAAAGATGGAATCCTTCTTTTCTTAGCTTCCTTTTAATTTTATTAACATACTATTTCCTTGGATTAATTAATGAATACACATATATCAAAAATTTAGTATGAAAGTCGAATGAGATAAATTATTGCAAATTCGCATTACTAATTTCAATTAGTAATTGAGGTTAGACAATATCGTAGCTAGAAATAAAAAGGGATACACCTTTAATCTTAAAAGGATTATATCAAGGGTGAGTAAAGGCTTTACTGGTGGCTTAGGAGGTATCCCATACATGTTAAACAAATCTCTCACAAAGACATTTCTCAAAGTGCTAATGTCACTGTTGGAAGTTGGTCAGCTCAACACTCCCTCAAACTCACACACGAACACAAAAAACACATAGAAAATTAACAATATGCAACTTATAATTTCAGTTACATTTATTAAATAAACTCCATGTATTTAAAAACTATCAATGTAACTTCTTTAACTTCTCACATTTATTCACCCAATTGTTATTTAATAAATAAAATGATCCTATAGAAAAGTTTAATTAAAATAAATGTAACTTCTAACATCCTCCTTTAAACTTGTTTTTTCTTATCAGTCTTAGCAAAGTGTATAGCTTATAAAAGGTGTCGTATTTGAGTGCTTTGGTGAGTATATCAGCAACTTGATCATGCGCTTCACAATCTTAAGTTGAACCTCTCTCATATATCTGGATGCACTCTTGAATAAAATGAACCCTCGTTTGCTTCAGTTACGAGAATCTAAATTCTATGCAAGAACTAGTATTGACTTATTATCCTTAAATATATTTATAGCTCTGCTTCCAAGGTGTGCAACTCCTTCAATAAGCTTCTAAGTTAAATCTTAGTATACAGTGATTAATTGTTGAAAGATTTAAAATTTTTAGTGAGTTTTAATTATATAGGAAATCTCATGTACCACTAAAGTCTTTATAGTTCGTGAAGAAGAATTTCAGGGTAAAAACACTTTTATCTTTACGAAAAATGAATGATACTCTTTCTGGTGTATTGACTAATTACTTCAAGGTTTTTCAATATATGAACAGACCAAAGGGAATTGAAAATGAGTATTACTGGCCAGGGTTGAAATTTTGAGAACTTAGTCAATATAATGCAACTTGAAAATATGATCCTGGTAGAAGAAAGATAAAGTCTGCATTCTAAGCATATTTAATGGGAAAGAAATTCTAACCTTCGTTGAAAATAAAATTATAAAAGGGGGAAAAGGACTGGATGAAAATGTTCGGATATGGTTTACAGTTCACATGTTTGTCATCAGGCTCGAAACCAACTAAGAAGTAAAACTTCTAAATGTTTTTCTAATTTTTACACAACTAAAAGATTTTCAATGACAAACCAACATGGTAAAAGAATTAGGTATACCACAATTTTACAAGCGAATGGTCATGCTAAAAAGATATGAAGTGGATGGACAGAGAAATTACCCAAAAGAAAACCAGAATTTGAAATTGAAGTTCCTTTTCTTTCAAAAAAGGAAAAGCAAATAGAAATTTTCTAGGACAGTTATGATATTGATACCGGTCATTCAGGCCTGCCACACTGGGTTTGGGGCACTTTTAAGTTGTAAGGTCTATATTGACTTAAAAAGTTGACCTAACTCTCAAAATTTTTTTTTTTTTTTTGGGCACTAGCAGGTAGAAAATGGGTTAGCCCGAAGTTTCCATATGAGAGGAAATTAGGGCAAGAGTCTCATTAATGTACATTCTCTGCCATCTTTGCAGTCCTATTAGACCCATTAAAATTGGCTCCTTAGTTTGGTGGTGACTACGTATATATGTACCTACATTTTTTCAAAAGGCTAGTTGTTGTTCTAAATTCTAATTCCATTCAACTGATCTTCGGCTTGACTTAGGTCAGGTTGCCCTCTCTATCTAATTCATTGATAGACAAAATATTTCATAAAAATAAAAGATAGAGAAAATATGAGAGATGGAGTAATACTATATAGTGTTTTGGTTACCATAAAATTTTCCAAATAATGGATTTCTAATTGTGCTTATTTGTTCATTTTTAGAGAGCTGAAATGACATATCTATAAAACCTAAAAACTTTATAATATTAATTAATTTTAGTTTCTAAGTGTTAGGATTTAAATATTATTGTTTCCTTATCCACATCACTGTCATACGTCTCCTAAAAAGTAGCAGAGATACTTCTACTGCATGTGTTAAATGTATCAATGCTCAATCCAAGTGAAGAACTAACTCCAATTCAATGCAAGTAAGGAAATCATAATTTTACTTAAATTGCAAGTCATTTAGCCCTAGGATATATATATAGCCTATTTTAAATACCCCTTAATAGGTTTACTATAATACAAGGTTTAATAAAGATGTTATCATCAATGCTTTTTCTACTGGTGCGAATGTAGGCCTTTAAGGACAAATCATGTTAATTACCCGTATAATCATTCTTTTTCTTTTTGCCTTCTTTCCTTTCTTCTTTATATTTTCCCAAGTATTTTATTATGATACCATACTTATGTACAATCTTTTTGGACATAAATTCAAAGTCATATTTTACCTTTTCTAATAGCATGTGTGAACATATCAAATCCCAAAATGACAATCATGGAAAAGTGCGCATGCAATTCTTGTTATCTCTAAATGTCTAAGTGCCTGTTTGATACATGTGTTTAAACACATGTTTTCAATTTTACACTTATTTTCACACACTTTTTTACCTACACGTATTTCCAAAAAATACAAACAACGTTACTAGAATAACATTATCAAACAGGCCCTAAATAATTTAAATAATGTAAGATTTTAAATATATTATTTTTCTTTAATTGTTGCATGTCGAGGGTTATTTATTTGGCCACTTAATTCAACAGTAATAGCATCCCACTTTCACTGGGATAACGAATGACATATAATAGAATAGGGGTGTGCATGGGTCGGGTTGGGTCGGGTTAAGGGAATTTTTTGACCCAACCCACCATGGTGGATTAAAAAAAAATTCAACCCATCGCATAAGCCCAACCCACATTGGTAGGGTTGAACAATTTTTTTTTTTTATTACTTTTTTTTTTATACAAATTTTTTTACCTACACATATTTCCAAAAAATAAAAACAACGTTACTAGAATAATATTACCAAACGGGCCCTAAATAATTTAAGTAATGTAAGATTTTAAATATATTATTTTTCTTTAATTGTTGCATGTCAAGGGTTATTTATTTGGCCACTTAATTCAACAGCAATAGCATCCCACTTTCACTGGGGATAACGAATGACATATAAGAGAATATGGGTGTGCATGGGTCGGGTTGGGTTGGGTTAAGGAGATTTTTTGACCCAACCCACCATAGTGGGTTAAAAAAAATTCAACCCATCACATAAGCCCAACCCAACCCAACCCACATGGGTCGGGTTGGGTCAAGTTGAACCCATGAGTTGGACAATTTTTTTTTATATACAATTTTTTTAACCTACACGTATTTTCAAAAAATACAAACAATGTTACTAAAATAACATTACCAAACGGGCCCTAAATAATTTAAATAATGTAAGATTTTAAATATATTATTTTTCTTTAATTGTTGCATGTCAGGGGTTATTTATTTGGCCACTTAATTCAACAGTAATAGCATCCCACTTTCACTGGGGATAACAAATGACATATAAGAGAATAAGGGTGTGCATGGGTCAGGTTGGGTCGAGTTAAGGGGATTTTTTGACCCAACCCACCATGGTGGGACCCACCATAGTGGGTTAAAAAAAATTCAACCCATCACATAAGCCCAACCCAACCCAACCCACATGGGTCGGGTTGGGTCGAGTTGAACCCATGAGTTGGACCATTTTTTTTTATACAATTTTTTTTACCTACACGTATTTCCAAAAAACACAAACAACATTACTAAAATAACATACCAAACGGGCCCTAAATAATTTAAATAATGTAAGATTTTAAATATATTATTTTTCTTTAATTGTTGCATGTCAAGGGTTATTTATTTGGCCACTTAATTCAACAGTAATAGTATCCCACTTTCACTGGGGATAACAAATGACATATAAGAGAATAAGGGTGTGCATGGGTCGGGTTGGGTTGAGTTAAGGGGATTTTTTGACCCAATCCACCATGGTGGGTTAAAAAAAATTCAACCCATCACATAAGCCCAACCCAACTCAACCCACATGGGTCGAGTTGAACCCATGGGTTGGACAATTTTTTTTTTATTAATTTTTTTATACAATTTTTTTATTACTATTATTATTAAATTGAGTAGAAAAAATATATCACATCTGCTACTTGAGTTGATAAACAAAATATACATTAATATATGAACTAATATTCCAACTCAGTTATACATTAATATATGAACTAATATACATTAATAGCCTTTTATATAGGATAGGAGGAAAAGCTAGTTATTTAAAAAATATATATTAATTATAATATATTTTAAAAATATATTAAATATATGGGTGGGTCGGGGCAAGTTTGGCGGGTTTGAAATTTTATGACCCGAACCCAACCCGACCTGCTATAAAAAAAAAAATTGTAACCCAACCCAACCCAGCAAGCCCTAAAAACCAACCCAACCCGTCGGGTCGGGTTAGGTCGGGTTGGTTTTGGTGGGTTGGTGGGTTGGCTGCACACTCCTATAAGAGAATTGCTTCTCATTGTGTACTAAAAATTATATAATAAAAAGAATGTAATTTTCTAAACAAAACTAGCGTTTCCTTATGTTCTACCTTGGGAAGTTAAGTGTATTTATAATTCAATTACATATTTTTCTTGTAAATCTTCTAAGCAATTAGATTCAAATGAACTACAAAAGCTTCTCTGATAATCAAAATCACTCTAGATTCTAAAGGAAAATTTCTCCCATTTTATCTCACCGGTCACCACCATGAGAAGATATTTGATATCAAATGATACTATGTCAGCAATATCAAAATCCAATAAGTATGAGACATGACAGCAAAAATAACTATTTCACTAATAAATGAAAGACATGTGTTAGTAAGCAGTTATTTTTACACACGTCTCTCATTTATTAAATTTTGATATGAATGACGCGGTACCATTTAATACAAAATACTTTTTTCCACCACCACATAACATATTAATTTTTCTAATTTTTTTTCTTCTAAGAAATAGATTATAGCATTGATTTATTTTACTAAAATTGCAACAAGATACATTTTATCCCACAAACATATGCAGATACTTTCTTTTTTTACCTACAAATTAATACTGGGCTTCAACTTTAGAGCTTTTGTAGAGATAGTAGAAAGATTGGGCTCGATGACCTGCCTTGGGTTACGTACACCAACAAAAAAAATAAATGCTGCCTTGGGCTAAACTTCATTGGAGCCCATGCTCATACCATGTCGACCTATACAGTTTGTTTGCTCGTATCCAGTGACAAAATTAGGAATTTTTTTGCAGAACAAGTTAAATATATAACAAAATTATAAAATAAAAGAAAAAAATCAATAAATAAAAAAAATTCTTTATTTCATAAACTAAATTTAACTTAAAAAAAAATTGTGTCTTATGTTCTTTCATGATATCAAAATAATTTATAATTAGTTATGGACTAAATTTGTTAGTAATCTCTTTAAACAAGTATAAAGCTTTTGTTTATGTGCAATTTGACAGAACTAAACAATTGAGGTATAAAATTTTCTATATTCTAATACTTCAATAAAATAATTACACGTGCTATACTTAATCAAATATGATTATACAATGAAAAATAATCATGTTCCTTCTTAGTTTATTACTAGCCTCATCACATGTGCTCCGCATGTAGTGCGATGCGGCTCTTTTTTTACTTTGAGTTTAATGTGTAATTTTTTAATTTGAATTTATCTATTGTTGGTAAGGTTATACAGAAAAGGACATTTAAGAAACTAAAATTTATGATTTTGAAAATGAGTAAACGGCTAGGTTTAGTGCATACTAATTTTTAGGAAAAAATGTATTATGTGAGATATATTTAAATAAAGAGTGTGTGCTAATTTTTAGGGAAAAAGTTTCTTTGGTAGTTTTTTGTTTTTGAATTTTGTTGAATTACAATTTTAACCCTATTTTTAATTTTTTTAGGAATAAAGATTATCTAATTAGATTAGGGGTATTTTTGAAATTTTTTGAAATCTGAACTAACTTTCAGAATTCTCTTAATATATAGAAATTAAGCAATGAATTCAATTATTTAAGCCAATTAAGTGGAGTATGTAGGCAAGATTAACATAGGCTAGTTATCACAAGCCAACATATTACCATATTATATATGTAAAGCAAAAAACAATAAATAAAGAACACATGATGTGATGATTAAATTGAAAACCAATGGAGAATCTCCTAAGAAAAAACCACCATGGGGTAATCCCAAGAAGGAGTTCACTAAATAGAATTGAAGTTCACAATATGAGATAAACCCTTAACCCTAGAATCTACACCCAATAGATGACCTTATTGATGCAACAACACAATTTGCTCTAAGCCATTTGGACTCTTTTATTTTGAACACCTTCCATGAACTAGGTTCATGACTTTGTTAAGGAGAGAACATCTTGGGGAGACTCCAATTGAGTAGTTAATATAAGATATAAGGATACCACTTATCCCAAATATTTAAACCTATAATTTTGAGCTTAATTGTGTTATATTAACCACTCACCCTTAATTATCATTATTATTTCATGTGGAACTTTACTCACGTGTATACCTAACAATCTACCATATATAATAATTCTCCTTGCTCTCTGAACTTACTGGTTGATGATATTTAGGTTTAGGTTTTTTATTATTGTTGAAGTATACAACACAAACTCTCTAAATCTAATTGTGCATAATAGACCCTTATATAGTTTTGGATGTAAAGCTTCAATTTTGATGTAACAATTGACTTATTTAATACACATAAGGCTCTAGAGTCTCGCATCTCAATTGAAGAAGCCACGAAAACCTTATTTCAATTGATCAAGCTACGATCAAAAGTCTAACGAAACCAATGCCATGCCTTGATCAATCAAATGACAGTTGAAATATTCATTTCATCTTTCTTAAGAGCTGCTTCTTGGACACTTGTTCTTGAACTTATTATGATACATTATAAACTCTATTAAGATTTCAAGTCATCGAATTTGTCAACCTAGAACCTGCCTCCCACTCCTTTCCCCCATTGTTTTCCACGTTGTTTCTCTCTCTTTTTTTTTTTTTTTTCCCCTCACTTTTAATTTAACGTTTGGCATGCATTTTTTGTACCCCAACTCCATTTTTCCCTAGTAAAATATTTAATAGAGGCATTTGAGTAAATTTTTACATACAATATTTTTATTCTCAATAAAACTTTTCTATTATATCTCTATTTTCTATACTTCCACTTTTCCATCTTACCAATGTTTGGTTGGAGTGAAAATATGAGGGATGGAAAATGGGAGAGAAAACAATTTTCTACTCAAGAAAACAAATTTCAGACAAATCTCATGAAATCACTAAAACATATCGTAGCAGATCATATAATTAGTGATAGGCCAAAAATGTATTGACCCCTTGTGATTAAATTAATTGATTAATTAGCCAATTTATTAATTAATCAAATTAACATACAAAACGTGCGGTAGCACAAACAAATCACCAATAACTAAAGTATGCAACGGAAAATAATTTGACAATGATTTGCTTACAAATAAGGAAAACCTACAAGGCAAAAACCCCACCAGGTGATTTTAAGGTCACTATTCTCGAAATTCCACTATTATCACAACAAGCGGTTACAAGTAAAGGAATCCTAGTACCCTATACCAACTTACAGTTGAACCCTTATCCCAATACCCAATTGGACCTGTTCTGTAGTGACAATTTCTCCTTTTGATGCACGGCTCCCAGTACGTGACTAAGCAATTGTGCAAATCCCAGTACGCGACTTCAATCACCAACTAGAGAAGGTCATTGGCTGCAAAGTTTTTCAGTTCATCCGACGATGAAGATCAAGAAGATGCTTGGTCATAAAACCTTACGGTGTACAAACACAGTAACTTCTTCACAAGAATGATGAACTAGGGTGAAACTCTATCTCTGGTCACAATTTGCTTGAACGGACTTTATCAATGCTTGTGCAACTTGTGAACCTTTTGACGGCCCTTAAAATAATCATTTTATATGTCTAGTGTTAGGAGAAAAGAAGGCCCAAACACACATTCACAGATCCCAAGAAAATCATATCAAAATTCTGAAATTCTTAAACCTCGACAGATAGGAGCTATCGAGCAGTTGTCAAGCACACGAGCTGAAACAGCTTTCTTAAGCTCGATAGATGCAGCTATCGAGCCAGCTGTCGAGTTTTAATGAATTTGCACTATTTAGCTTGTTTTCTGGACAGACTTGAATGACTTTAACACTTGATCTTGAAACCTTGTTTCTTGAAGTATTAAAAACACCTAAATCTACCAAAATACAAGTAAAGTGCATTTTATCAAAGGATTAGCCAATTACATAAAAGAATGACATATGTTCTTAACAAGTGAAACACATATGTCCTAACAATCTCCCTCTTTGGCAATTCGTGACAAAACCACAACAAACAAATGAGCATATGAGAGAAGTCATAAATCACTCAACTCATATTCACTTGTTGAATACAATAAAATCTATCCTAACACAAACTCTTGAAACACTTTGCAAGAAGAGAGTTTATGGCAAGTAGACTTTGACAACCTGTATTTCTGAAACACTTTAAACAAAATTCATCAAGGCATCTTTGTGTGAAACAAAAATAATAGATTGCATACAAGTAATAAGAATCATGTGCATAAAGAGAGACAAGAAACAACACATGTAAGGGTAGGTGAAAGAAACATACATCAACATATAAAGAAAATAACTGCAATGTATGTCAATAAATGGTCACAAGACCCAATGTACAAGAATAAATGTATCTAAAGTAGAGAAAAGAAAAAGATACAAATAATCCTCACTACATTCCTCAAAATATCAACACTCCCCTTAACAAAATGGTCTTATGCTAACTCTCCCCCTAAGAATGACTACTTTCATATAACCCCAAAACTACTTCCCCTTTTTGTCATGAATGACAAAGGGTAAAGTGTCAAGTAGACATCTCATCGGTAGAGCTAACATCTCCATCATCATCATCAGAAGCATCATCGTCATCACCATCATCGTCAACATCCTCAGCCTCAAAATTAGAAGATACATGAGGAGGTGGAGGAGAAGCCTCAAGTGCGAAACCACCCATGATCGCTTGTTGCCTAGCAATACAGCCAACACGAATGTTCACCTGATACAACTTAGTAGAGAGTGTATCAAGGCAAGCATCCATGCGCTGAAGCTGCGCCATGACATCGCGAAGAGACATATCACCCATGGAAGAGGAGGGGCCGGATGTGGATGGAGTTGATCGAGATGGAGCTGAACGGGAGGGAGGAGCTATTGAATCTAACTATCGTGACCTAAACTGCGCCTCGCTACGTTTAACGGTAGCGGCATCTATGGCACAAATATGAGTGAAATGGTTAGACACCGGAAAAGGGACGAAAAAATGGCGTAAAATCCTCGTGATAGCAGAAGGAAAGATAAGCTTATCATGTGATGCCAAATCTTGATGAACATCTATAATGGAAAGAATGAAATGTGAAAGAAAATCTATAGTAAGATGCTCAAGAAGAGATAACAAAAACTGAGCACGAGACTTTGTGATGGAGTTATAGTGAGAGAATGGGTGCAAAACAAAAGTCATCACCATGTTTAAGAATCTAGTACCTTTAGCAAAGGGCTTACATGGTGTAAATTGATGATCACCCCAATCAGAAGGGCGCTCACAGAAAGCAGACATGAGCTCATCCTTGGACACAGTACTCAAACGCTCACAACTAGGATAGTCAAGAAACTCTAGCCTAGGAACCTGAAGCACATCCGCAACAAGTTGCGGTGTGACAGGAAAGCGCGTACCTCGAACGAAAATGAAGAAGTGAGGTACTAAACGACCGATTCCATGCATATTGGAGTAAAACTCCTGTATAATCACGAAAGGACAGGTGATCGGAATGTCACATAGTGACTCCCATCCCCAACTGTGAATGACATTAGGAAGGTCGGTGTTGGCGAAGTCTGCTAGAATGACTTGGCTTTCAAAATGAATGCCTCGTCGAGAAAAGTTCTTCGAGAAGACCTTTCGGGCATCCTCATCATGGAACTGAATATGTGATGGAGTAGTATTAGATGAAGTGGATGCCCCAAAATGAAGAGGGTTTCGAGACAGAGCAAACTTACGCTTAGGTGCCATAGACACAACTAACGTAAACATAAAAGAGAGGGAGAGAGAGAGAGAGAGAGAGAGAGAGAGAGAGAGAGAGAGAGAGAGAGAGAGAGAGAGAGAGAGAGAGAATTAGAAAAGCTCCAAAACAGTTCAAATATAGCAAGTATATTGAAAAGAGAGTATGTATGCATGAGAAATGCATGAACATGTGATATGCAAAGTAAATTGCATCATGGGCTTAGCCCAATCCAATCCTACAAGCACACAATCAATTTGCATACATCTAAATGCATGATAATACTATTATAATGCTAATGTGATGCAATGCATGAGATTTTAAGATCACATAAGCATAACTAAACCCAAAAATTTCACCAAAACTTCATCAATTTTGAAAAAACCCCAAAATTTTCAAAAACCCAAAAACTTAGGTTTCAAAACATGAAATGCATGATGAATGAAAGATTAGAAACTTACCAAGTGAAGAGAAAACTTGAAAAAGCTCGAAAATTACTTGGGAAGAAGATTTGGAATGAGAAATAGTGATTTGGGAGGTGAGAAGTCAGATCTGTTGAGAGAGATATCGAGAAAAGTGAGAGTGAAATCATGCTGAACCTTTATATAGAAGGTCAGTAAATCTTGATAGATAGAGATGTCGAGAGGTGTCGAGCCATGTGTCGAGATATAAGTCGTCGACAAATGTAGGTGTCAAGCATGTGTCGAGGAACAAACCACCAGATACAAGTATAAATGCTCAATCAATCGACCTAGCTGTCGAGAAGCTATCGAGAGGTCAGGATCATTCTCAATCGATCCACTAGGTGTCGAGAAGCTGTAGAGATTGCGATAAGAAAAAGCTTAAGAAGCTCGACAAATAGCTAGGTGTTGAGGAGCTGTCGAGCTAGCTTTTAAAAACAATTTTTCGAGAAGTGAAAAACATAGACATGAATGCAATCAGACATGCAACTCAACCAATGATCTAATCAACATATTAAGCTCTCAAAATCGTCTCTCAACAATAATTTTAAGCACATGGATCACAAAAACACACACACACACACACTAAACAAGTCTAATCAATTTTATATTTCAAAAATAAGTCAAGACAGTTTAGTGAGCATACATTAACACATGTAAACCTTGTGATCGCCAAATCACATTGTGTGTTGTGTGTAAAAAATATCGCAAGATTGCATAAGTGTATATATGTTATGACGATTTGAGATATAAGAAAATCACTTTAACTCACACGCAATCATAACTGTTTGATGGGGACTATCACCTTTGATGTACATCCTATAACTCCCACATCTTCTAGAATACATGCTTGCAATCATATATAAAGTATTTTTATTCTTTTTGCCTTTTATTTTTCTTTGCATATTTTTCTTTTTAATAAGCATATCATGCATGGGCATATAAGAGAGAAAAAAGAAATACCCAATGATATTTGACATTCCAATTTTGCTATGCTAAAGCACACAAATGTCATTGATATTGCACTTTTACTATGCCGAAGCATACAAATGTCATTTCATGATTGGTGGGCAACAGTGGTGAGATGGTTATTTATGATTTTTTCTTAGGATTTTCTAGTCATTCCTGTCAAAAAGAGTGATATGAGTGTTAAGTACAAGAGATAATTTAATCTTACTCATTACAAACAAGAGCCACAAAGCTCACTTGCTTAGTTGTGCATAGAGATGCTCATCTAAGCTACAAAAAAATACAAAGTTTAGAAAACTTTATTTCAATGGCCGTCCAAGGTACACAAGTACCAATGTACACAAAACACACTGTTTTTGTATTTTTCTGATTTTTCAAAATTTTTTTTTTTATATGAGAAACAAAAATAAGCAAAACTGAAAATAAATAAACAAAAACATGTTAAGCAAAACAAAGCATAAAACTAGATGCAAATGCATGAGGAAGAAAGAGGAGAGAAAGAGATCAATCTATGGAAATAACATCAATGTTTTGACGAAGGAATTCAAAATGTTTGCTGTCAAGAGGTTTGGTGAACAAGTCAGCCTTCTGATCATCGGTATGAATAAACTTAAGAGTGAGAATACCATCTTCGACAAGATCCCTAATGAAGTGATGTCGAATCTCTATGTGTTTGGTTCGAGAGTGTTGAACCGGATTCTTAGAGATATTGATGGCATTGGTATTGTCACAATAGATGGTGAGATGCTCTTGACAAATACCATAATCATGGAGGAGTTTTTGCATCCATAGGAGTTGGGTGCAATAGTTACCGGCAGCGATGTACTCAACTTCTGTAGTGGATAAAGAGATGGAGTTCTGCTTTTTGCTTATCCAAGAGGCAAGATTGTTACTCACATAAAAACAACCCCCCGATGTACTCTTTCTATCATCAGCATTCTCAGCCCAATCAGCATCAGAATACCCAGCTAAGACATTATTTGTGTCCTTACTGTACCACACACCGAACTCAGCAGTGGTTTTGACATACTTTATAATTCTTTTTAAAGCAGTCATATGAGATTCTTTAGGATTAGCCTGATATCTAGCACACACACCAACACTGTAACTAATGTCAGGATTACTAGCAGTAAGGTAAAGAAGACTACCTATCATGCTTCTATAAAGAGATGATCTACACTTTTGCCTAACAAATCCATAGTGAGTTTAACATTTGGGCTTATGGGGGTTCTAACAAGACTAGCAGATTTCAAACCAAACTTTTTCACAAGATTCTTAGCATATTTAGATTGAGATAGGAATATACCTGGATCTTGTTGATGAATCTGCAATCCAAGGAAGTGAGTCAGCTCTCCAATCATGCTCATGTCAAACTCGGCTTGCATGAGTTTTGAGAAGCCATGAGTAAGTTCATCCTTAGTCAATCCAAAGATGATATCATCAACATAGACTTGAGCAACTATCAATTCACCGTCTTCCCTTTTGATGAAGAGAGTTTCATCAGCCTTTCCTCTTGTGAACCCTTGTGACACCAGATATTGTGTGAGTCTATCATACCAAGTTCTAGGGGCTTGCTTCAACCCATAAAGTGTATTCTTGAGGTACAACACATGATCCGAAAAGTGTAGATCAATGAATCCTTTTGGTTGAGCCACATAGACATCTTCTTTAAGTAGCCCATTCAAGAAAGCAGTATTTACATCCATCTGATAAAGTTTGAACTTCAGATGGCATGCGAGGGCAAGGAGAATTCTAATGGACTCCATAGTTTTATCATAGTCTACTCCTTCCATTTGTGAGTATCCTTGAGCTACAAGCTGAGCCTTATTGCAGATCACATTGCCTTCTTCATCAGTCTTATTGCAGAATATCCACTTTGTGCCGATGATGTGCTCACCCTCCGATGTAGGTACTAGAGTCTAGACATCATTCCTTTGAAACTGAAGCAGTTCATCATGCATTGCTTCGACCCAACTTTCATCCTGGAGAGCTTCCTCAACTTTTGTGGGTTCAACCTGTGACAAATAACAAGAATAAGACACAAGTTAGCAACACATTTATCAACTGTACGTTTCCTTAATGTGAGTTCATTCATGTTTCCCACAATAACTTCTAAAGGATGATTTAATTTAATCCTGAAGGAAGGTCCTTTCTCTTCATGAGATTCAGAATCTGGTGAAGTTGGTATATCTGTAGAATCTTCCACAACACTAGGAGTACCGGGAGTACTTGGAGATGTAGGTTCTTGTTTAACAATTTCTTGAACTTCCTTAGGCTCAGGAGGAAGAATTTCTTTGGGGAGTTCCTCAATAACTTTCTCAGAACTGGAATCTAAAGACTCATCAATAACAACATTCACCGTCTCCATTACCTTCATTGTTCTTTTGTTGTATACCTGATAAGCCTTGCTTGAGGAAAAGTAACCCAGAAATATACCTTCATCGCTATCCTTGAGTATGAAACAAGTACTTCCAAAGATTCTGAAATACTTCATATTTGGCTTCCTTCCTTTCCATAACTTATAAGGAGTCTTTTTGGTACTGGATCTGAAGTACACCCTATTAACCGTATGACATGCAGTGTTAACGGCTTCTCCCCACAAGTTTCTAGCCACATCTTTGTTATGCAACATGGCTATGGTCATCTCCTGAATAACCTTGTTTTTTCTTTCTATCACACCATTCTGCTGAGGAGTAATAGGAGCAGAGAATTCTTGAGTTATACCTGATCTTGTGCAAAAGGACTCTATATATGAGTTCTCGAATTCTTTACTATGGTCACTTCGAATTCGATCAATCTTTAGGCTCTTTTCATTCTGTAGTATTGTGAACAAAGTTTCAATGTGCTTAGGAGCATCAAACTTGGATCATAGGAGAATGACCCAAGTGTACCTAGTGAAGTCATCTACCACAACCACGATGTATCTCTTACCAGCAAGAGACTTGGTTCTAGTTGAACCCATAAGATCTAAATGTAGAAGCTCCAATGGCCTAGATGTAACTAATGTCTGAGTGCCTGGATGCTTAGCTTTCGTCTATTTCCCAAGCTGACATGGTCCACACACCACATTGCTCATTCTACTAAGCTTTGGTATCCCCAAGACTGATTCATGCTTAGATACAATAGAAAGATGTTTGTAACTAGCATGTCCCATCTGTTGATGCCATAGATCTTCATTTGGCAAACGAATGCTATTGCACACAATATCAGCATTAGGAACCAATCCATAACAGTTGTTTAAAGTGTGAACACCACTTATGAGTTTTTTTCCAGACTCATCCATGACAAGACATTTTCCCTTCAAGAATAGTAGCATGAAGTCTTGTTCACATTTTGACTTATGCTCAACAGGTTCACCCTTAGACCTTCTACATAAAGAACATTTGCAATGTCCGGCAATCTAGGTAGAGAAATGATTCCTTTCCCTTTAATATGTAACTTGCTTTCATCACCAAAAGTGACATTGCCACCTTTCTTAGACTCGAAAATCTTAAAGAGAGATTGGTCTCTAGTCATGTGTCTTGAACAACCGCTGTCAAGATACCACAAACATGTATCCATAACTTTAAATGCGGACTTCATCATAAAACACACTTCATGCTTAGATGACAGATCAGTAGGAACGATGCTTTCTCTCATATGCCTTTTACAAGCTAAGCCTTTAATTTTTACTCTTCTCAGACGAACTTCTTTGCATATTTTCATTCTGAGACAGTTTAGTTTCTTCTTAGTCAAACTAAGATCTTTTCCAATAGTTATTATAAGAGAATTCAAATAACTTTTAGACTTGTATTTTTTGAAACACTCAAACAATTAGAGATTAGAAAAATAAGATGTATTTGAAAACAAAAATCTCCTCAAGCCGGTTACAGCCATGACAACAGGGGTCAATGGATCAACACAACAAAGATTAAACCTAATCAGAGTGTGCCTGCTCTGATACCACTTGATAGGCCAAAAATGTATTGACCCCTTGTGATTAAATTAATTTATTAATTAGCCAAGTTATTAATTAATCAAATTAACATGCAAAGCG
Organism: Quercus ilex subsp. ballota; assembly: GCA_032727855.1. Lineage (NCBI taxonomy): Eukaryota > Viridiplantae > Streptophyta > Magnoliopsida > Fagales > Fagaceae > Quercus > Quercus ilex. The sequence goes on from CM064917.1 coordinate 28,159,225, forward strand.
CGTGGTAGCACAAACAAATCACCAATAACTAAAGTATGTAGTGGAAAATAATTTGACACGGTGATTTGTTTACAAATGGGGAAAACCTACATGGCAAAAACCCGCCGGATGATTTTAAGGTCTCTACTCCCGAAATTCTACTATTATCACAACAAGCGGTTACAAGTAACCAACCTACATTTGAACCCTTACCCAATACCCTCATTCAACATTGACCCGATCTTCTCTAGTCAAACTTGCTATTGACCCATATCATCTCTTAAACCTTGAATAAAGTTTTTCCTAAAACATTGAGTTGCTTTGGTGTGAAAGAATTTGGAATTACTGTCTCCCTTACTCAACCAAAGGACCCTAGATCGTTGACACCACATACGGTTCTCCCTATCCAATAGGACATTGATCTTTGATTTTAGTGATCTAACTCGAGATTTATTTCCACTTCTCATAGCCTCTTTTTCAACAATCACTAGTAACCTCTTCTTCTCACAATTCAAACCTGACTCTCCAACTAAAGTCCAAGCTACCTCCATTGCCTCCCCACGCCGAGAATCTAACAACCGCATCTTCTCAAACCTAAAGATTTTTTTTCCTCAATGGTAAAATCCGGACCGGACATATTTATGTGGAGTGGAAGATGATTAGAAGAATCACATAAGATGAGAAATTTGAGAACTTGGAAATTGATGAAACCAACTATTTGATACCAAACCTCTATCCAACTTCTACCAAATGGAATGACAATCGTCGAAGTGTTTGCTCAAGTAAAATTAGGACCGACAAAGCCTAAATCCATGAATCCATATTCATTAATAACATCTCTAGAAAGTTGCATTTGATTGTGGCTCTTCAATGCTCCCCTAAATTTTTTCACTCTACTTTGTAATTTAATTGATATCTCTCGCACAAAGACATGGAATGTTAGGCCGAGAATTCATCCCTCTGAGTTGCTATTAATAACTTGACACTTAGAGCATCACCAGCAGCTTATCTAAATTTTTGTACTGTTTAGACAGTGAACAGTGATATTTAGCTTTTACTTACCTACTTTTTTAAATACATTTTCCAACAGATTCTCTATCATTTTCTTCACCCCATTTAAATATTATTTCTTCATTCATTCTTTATTCATACTTTATTTTTTTTTTAACAACTACACATCTTCCAACATTTTTTTATTCAATAGCTTATTATTATAATAGAAAAAAACATTTGAAGTGTGAACAGTAAATGCTTCAGTGTTCTCTACTAGTAGAGAAACACTGTAGCAATTCTAATCTAAAAAATGGAGATGGAGAAGTTGTTGGAGTGGGTTTTTGGGGTGTTTTCTCTCTAATATTGGCTTTAAAGAAGCCATTGGAGATGCTCTTAAGTTTTTTTGTGTACTTATTTAAAAAATTTTGTGAACATAGCATTTATTCATGTGGATTGACAATTTATATTTAATGGTTAAAAAAAAAAAATTTAATGGTGTTTTCATTTTTCTCCTTTATCTATACTACTATGTAAGGGGCTTCTCCTGTTTGAATTCTCAATTTTTTTGTTAAAAAATGTCCCTACACTCCTATGTTTAAGTAGAGACAAAATTAAAGGACAATATAGTAAAAATACAACTCTAACTCTCTGTAAAACATTGCCTAAAAAATAGGGTCATTCTCCTATTGATTTTCAAATAAATTAGATTCTCAAAATAAAAAATATACAAGCTTTTTTTTTTTTTTTTTTTTGCTACAAAATAAATGTGTAATATTTGTTCATTTTTTGAAGCTAGCCTCATGACACTTCTGATTGTATTAGTAGTTCTAAATACGTAATATTAATCAAAAAACGTGTAAAACTCAAATTGAAATGAATGAAAAATTATGACACTATCGCACGTGCGAAACGTGTGTGATGAGGCTAGTATTTATTTTAATTTTTTTCATTTTCATTTCCATCCATATATATATATATATATTATGACATAACCATATCCCTTAACTTTTCCCTCTTTGAAATTTAAAATTTCTCATCTATACTACTATTTAAGGGGTTTCTCTTGTTTGGAATCCTCTTTTTTTTTGGTTAAAAAATGTCCCTACACTCCCATGTTTAAGTAGAGACAAAACTAAAGAAAAATACAGTAAAAATACAACTCTAATTCTCACTAAAACATTGCCTAAAAAATAAGGTCATTCTCCTATTGATTTTCAAATAAATTAGATTCTCAAAATAAAAAAAATATATAAAATAAAAACACAGGCTTTTTTTTTTGCTACAAAATAAAGGTATAATGTTTGTTCATTTTTTGAAGATAGCCTAATGACACTTCTGATTATATTAGTAGTTTTAAATACGTAATATTAATGAGAAAACATGTAAAACTCAAATTGAAATGAAAGAAAAATTATGACACTATCACACACGTGAATTCACGTGTGTGATGAGCCTAATATTTATTTTAATTTTTTTCATTTTCATCTCTAATAATATTTGATATATAGTTTTCAAAATATCCTTCCATCCATATATATCTATACTACTATTTTATGACATAACCGTATCCCTTAACTTTTCCCTCTTTGAAATTTGAAATTTCTCAGAACCCTATATAAAACCCAAATTGAAAAACCCAGTCCCGATTCTTCGCCCTCACCCCTTGCTTTTCGTTCTCTCTCGAAATTCTCGTCTTCGATGATCGATTCGCCATTGTGAACTGCAATTTCTGTTACCAACCTCTCTCTTCCTCCACGACGGAAACGCTCTTTCCTCTTTTCACCAAATCCATCCTCTCGCTAAGCACTTCCTCCCATTTCTCAACCACACCCTTTCCGTCCTCCCCAAACGCCTCTCCTTCTCTTCAAATGACCGATTTTCCCTCGACCTCCTCAACATTTACCAACTCTGCCTTACTTGCTTGGATTCCCTCTCTTCCCACCTCTCTTCTAAACCCTACTCCATTCACGTCCAGAGGCTTCGCTTGTTGCATTGTATGAGGGATTGGGGTGGTGCTGAGGCCAAGGGGGTTAGGGCTTTTGCGTTTTGGAGAGCTTCAGAGGGATGGATTTTGGTGTGGAAAATGGCGGTGGAGATAAGGATTTTGCATTGTTGGTTCTGGAGGTTGCAACTTGCAACCACGATGAAGTGTGTGTGCCGCGATGGGCCAGAGTAAGGATGAGGCAGTGTATAGGAGGCTGATTGGTTTGGTTAAGGAGGTTTGGCCATGGCTTAGGCATGTGAGTTTTTTGAATTTTTGGAAGATTGTGTTTGGTTGCTAGGAAATTGTGGGAAATTAAAGGAATTTGATATGTTTGGAGGTTTTAATTATTTGGAACTTGTGAAATATGCACTAATTTTGACTGGAATGGGGCTAACATTACTGATCTTTTAGTTGTGTGAGTTTTGATTGTTTGAAAGATTTTGTTTGGTTGCCAAGAAAATGTGAGAAATGATTGGAAATTGATATTTTTGGAGGTTTTAATTATCAAACTTGTGAAATATACACCAATTTTGACTAGAATTGGGCTAAAATTTCCAACCTTTTAGTTGCTTGAGTTTTGATTGTTTGAAAGGTTGTGCTTAGTTGGTGAGAAAGTGGTGAAAGAAAATGCATTTTGAGATTTTAATTATTTGAAACTTGTGAAATATGCACTAATTTTGACTAGGATGGAGTTAACATTACTAACTTTTTAGTTGCGTGAGTTTTGATTGTTTGAAAGGTTGTATATGGTTGACGAGAAAGTGTGGGAAATGAAAGGAGAGGAGATAGAAACCTTTGGGAATTTTAATGAAATGCAGCTTCTAAAATATGCACTAATGTTAGCTAGAATGGGGCTAGCAATACTTAATTTGTTAGTTGCATGAGTTTTGTTTATTTGAAAGGTTGTGTTTGGTTGCCGAGGAAGTGTGGGAAATGAAACGAAAGGAAGTTGAAGCCTTTGGATATTTTAATAATTTGAAACTTCTGGATTATGCTCTAATTTTGACTAGAATGGGGGTAACATTACTAAATTTTTAGTTAAGATGAGTTTCTCTAATGGATCGGAATTGAAACATAATAACCATACAGATTTGGACTTAAATTTTATATCTATGTTGAAATTTTTGAAGCAAAGATTGTGTTTGGTAGTAAATTTATGCCTATGGTTGAGTTTGGATTGTACTGAAAAATGAAACTCCCTGCGTTTGGCCTTTTTCCTATGTGTCCCATGTACTATTCACGGAACTCGCAAGTACGGATTTCAGCAAATGTTAAGTTAAAACTAGGTGCCATGACACTGTTCACACATTTAAAAATTATTTTGCTACAGTATTTTCAGTTTTCAACAATAAGCGATATTCAAACAGACCCTATATGTGTGTTTATAGGTGTAAAGTGCTTGTTCTATTTGTTTGGACCAAGATGACTAGTGCAATGATTGTTTGATTGAATTTAAATGTGCAAGGGTGTTAGGTTCTAAAGACTTAGGATTTCATGTATTTAGAACTCTAATATGTATTGTTAGCAAACCATGATCAAAACAAGTTATTTAGTCGTGTTTAGACTTGCTCAAAGTAGTGTTGTTTATGTAAAGTTGGAATCGAGCTGATGCAGAATTCACTGTGCATCTCGGCCTGGCTCGATTGATTGAAGCTTAGGCTCGATCAATCGAATTTCGCACAGATGCGTTTTTCTGCAGTTTTTCCAACTCAGCCCTAACTCCTAAAACGTTTAGGGTTTTATGTTTTTGCTCTAGGTATATAAGGCAAACCCTAGCCACGTTTTTAGGTTGCTCATATTGCTGTTTTGTGTAAATCTCTTGTGAGATCTAGATGAGTTTTCCTTTACACAAAGCTTAGGATTTTCAAGGAGCAGATGTTATCTACACCTTGACGATCAACTCAGTTGCTGCCATTGGAACTAGATACACAAGCGGGTGTGCTTGTACTTGCTGAAGAATCCAAGAAAGAAGGAGTCCGTGGTCTCGGAGCTTGCACCTAGTCGTGTCAGTAAGTTCTACTGGTGGGTAGCAATAAGAAGTCGAGCGTGGGGGTTTGTAAGTCTTATTGTATGAACTTCGATTCTTTCAAGATAGTGGATTCAAGTTTACCTTGAGGATAGTTAGGTTAAATCCTCCCCAGGTTTTTACCATGTGGTTTCCTGGGTCATCATATCTTTGTGTTATTTATTTTTTCCGCTGCTATATACTTGATATGATTGTTTGATTGTGATAACCTAGATTTGCATAATTTGACTAAGTTAATCACTTGGCTAATTAACTAGGTTAATCCGGTTGTGTTAAGGGGTCTAAAAACCGTTCATAGGGTATTAGATGCCAATGCATATGAGAAGTTGCACAAGGTGCTTGTGACTTACCTGGGGAAATGTACCTTATTTTTGGTGGGGGAGCTAGCATGTTTTGATGGGGATCTAGTACTTGCATTTTGCTATGCTACAATCTCCGAGTATGCAAAGTCATCATTAAAAGATCAAATTTACAAGATGACCTGTGTCTGATTTTTGGCCATATGTATTATGAAGGATCTTTATGTTTCTTAATCATCAGTCAACATGCTGGTTGCCTGGCGGATATGTTCATTTTATTCTCGCTACCAGAGAATAGATCGTTGCTCATCATTGGTATATTAATGTGTGTGCTGGATTCCATTGCTCGTGAATGCAAGGTAATATTGATAAAGTGTGTACACGAGATAAGTTTTAATGAATCAGGCATATGGTTCAAGTAAGACTTCTATCATAAGTTTCACCTATGTCCATGTTTAAAGCAAAAGACTTGGCTATAATGTTATCTTCTCTAATAACACATTTTATATTATGGAATATTATATCTATACAAATATAATATCATATGCAAGTAAGATAATCACTGGCTTGTTGTGTCATGTCTCATGTGTATCAAATGAAAATTGTGTTGTAGGGGAGAGATTTGGCCATAGGAAAACAAATCCTTGTCTATTATTTTAAACACGTTATAATATGACCTGACCTGAAACTTCTTCATATTGGATGCCCCCATACCATTCTATCCTCCTCTACCCATCGAACTTTAGTCTCATACAACATATACATGAACATCAATTGACTCTACATCCCAGTCTTTGGCTAACCTAGTAAACTTAGGTATCTGAGTAACACACTCAAAAGATAAGTCTAGACAAATTAGGCACAGTTGCATTTGTATTAGCAGCAATATAAAATAATTTTGAGTAAGTATCTTTCATTAGCATATCACCATATCATCAATCATTCTAAAAGCAAATTCTAGAACAATTTCCAACTTCATATCTAATAACTTAGAGAATAAATCTCATCCACCTCTGATAAATTTTCACACTTCCATATTATATGAACCAGCAACTACCTCAGAATATCAATGATCCCATTGAACTCCATACTTTTTATCTACTATCCTCCTCCATAAATTATTAGTTTGCACATTCATTATTAGGAGAAGATTACTTTTAAGTTTTATTGCATTGTCTAGTAATTTTATGTTTTGGAGACGGGATTTAAACCCATGACCTCAAGGTATATTTTATTTTTCTAGTTCGAAGTGGAAAAAACCAGAATGGAGTACGTTGAACTTGTCTCTTATTGTGCCAATAAAGGTTGAACTTCAGGCGCAAACTTAAGTATTACAATGGTGACACTTCTAAACAAAATAGCAGATGATTCCCATCAGGTATTTTGTTGATGTAGTCTATATTGTGCATTTTTCATTTGTGGTGTTATTTGCATGTCCCACATTGTAAGTTTAATCAAATTTGTTTGGCAGGCTAGATCTCCATTTGATATGATACTGAGGCTTTATGCAGCTGGTTTGCACCTTATCAATTCTGATGTGAAGTCCAGAGGTGGTGATCTTACATCCTCTGGAGGTGCTAAATATGAGTCTGTTATTCAAATTTTATGTGATGATGGGGATATACTGCAGAACTTAGCTGCTTTGCTTGGTTCTTTGGGTATTTACTTTCATATTAGCTGCAAAGAGAATTATGTTACATGTAATGTCAAACATACAGATTATGTTCATCAGAATTGTTCATGGTTATGAGGCCTCTATAGATTGCATTCAGAATAATAGAAAAACTTATTATCTCTTTTACCTAAATGCTTTGAAATTCTTATGCCAGCCACTAGCGGATTTAGTAAATTCAGAAAGGAAACAGCTTGTTAGTGAAAATGAAGATGCTTTTGTTACTACAAAACTCTGTATAATCCAGGATGCATTCTATCAGTTTGTTGATATTTTTTGTTCCTGTCAAAAGTAAGTTAATTGTGGATTTATTTTACTTTGTATATGTCTTCTGCCCCCTGCCCCTCCCCACCCCCCCCCCCCCTCCCCCCCTCCAACTCCTTTTCTTTTTGTGGTATTTTCCATTTGTGTTGTTTGGAAGGCCACCCATTGTGTTTGATGCAGTGGATTTACAATTAACATAAATTTAGAGCTGTTGAGAGATTTCTGTTCCCAAGCTCAAGATGGAGTTCCTTCACTTGCTTTCTTTTTTGATTACTGATTTACCTGTGATTCCATTCTTTTTATTCTTTCGGAATTAGTGGTACTCTTAATTTAAGAAAGAATTTGTTATACTCAGTGTGGTTTTCGTATACTTCTTGTGTGCTTGGACTACTCTCCTTTATTTATCTTCTTATTATAAAGAAATCTTGTTCAAAGGTCAATCTTTATGTCTTTGTTTAGTTACCATAGCTGTGAAAAATATGGCTGCTTGTGCACTAGAGTAGCTGTAGTATTCTGTTGTGCATTCAATTCTGGAAACTATTATGTGATGTGGGAGATGCAAGAAGATTATTATTTAGTATTATTTATGTTTGCAAGTTAATTGTATTTTTATGTTTTAGGTCCTAGTAGTTTATTAGGCTATTAGTATTTTAATTTGGAAGCAAGGTTATTTTTGTAATAAGACAATTAAAGTTTCCTAGCCAATTAGAACTAGGGTTTAGCAATCCTTTATAAGCAACTTATTGTAGTTCGTGAGAAGTTAGTTGATATTTTGATGAATGAAAAAAATGCTCTTTTGGTCTGGTGCTGACTCTAGGTCTATCCTAGGTACTGACTTTTAGTGATTTTCCTGCTTGGTGCTGACTCCAAGCCAGGCCTAGGTGCTGATTCCTAGGTCATATCCCTTTATTTTCCTGTTGTTTAGTTTTTGTTCTGGATATCCTGCGTCAAGGCTACTCTCCAGAGTTGAGTAATTAATGCTTTAAATCTTTCTATTTTCATTTTATATCTTTGTATGATATTGACAGTAGCAGTTATTCTCATCAACTAAATCTAAAAGTTTGCTTGTATTTGTTAAAAGCAACAAATCTTCCAGGATATTAATGCTGCCCTACAGTTACTAAATCTAAAAGTTTGCTTGTATTTGGGCTCTGTGCTGCCAGCAAATGCACTGCTAATACTGTATAATATTATCGATTTTTTGAGTTTTGATTTAACTGTTAGATAATGGATTATGCAAAATGACTGCTGAACCAAATCCATTGATTCCTCACATGAAGGGTTCACAAGGCCATATGATTAGAAGTAAAGCACTACATGACAGGCCTAGGTGTTGATTCCTAGGTCATATCCCTTTATTTTCCTGTTGTTTAGTTTTTGTTCTGGTTATCCTGCGTCAAGGCTACTCTCCAGAGTTGAGTAATTAATGCTTTAAATCTTTCTATTTTCATTTTATATCTTTGTATGATATTGACAGTAGCAGTTATTCTCATCAACTAAATCTAAAAGTTTGCTTGTATTTGTTACAAGCAACAAATCTTCCAGGATATTAATGCTGCCCTACAGTTACTAAATCTAAAAGTTTGCTTGTATTTGGGCTCTGTGCTGCCAGAAAATGCACTGCTAATACTGTATAATATTATCGATTTTTTGAGTTTTGATTTAACTGTTAGATAATGGATTATGCAAAATGACTGCTGAACCAAATCCATTGATTCCTCACATGAAGGGTTCACAAGGCCGTATGATTAGAAGTAAAGCACTACATGACAAAGGATTCCAAGCTTTCAAATTGAAAAAATAGTTAGTGACTAAGGTGTAGTTTGAATTTAGTTTTCCTAGCAAATTAATCATGACTAACAATAATAATATTTAGTATCGATGAACTTAATGGGTTATAGGATAATATCTTACTATTTTTTTAAAAATGCACCGTGCATTGTACAAGATATTAACTAGTTAAACTTAAATGAAAAGTTGCCAAAATTGACTAGCAATCATTTTTTGTGTGGTTTTTTTTCGCAATATCTTGCACATTTTCTAATTTGGGCCTGTGAATTATCAAATTGAAATCCCAATCTAATTGTTAGATTTCTTTTCGTCAAAATGGGGGGTCAAATGTGAGCTAACTTGGTCAAACTTTTGAACAATACTTGAAAGTATTAATCTCGACATAAAATCATTTGGATAAAAATTTGACTTGTTTTTACTATCAATTAACTTGGTAATAAATGGGTCAACAAGGGTATTTTGGTTGTTTTGACTTTAAATATGAAAAACAGGGCAATATACCATTCAATATGGATAAATTCCAACATTTTAAGTTTTTTCCTTAATCCCATGATCAAAATGGTGATTTTTATCATTTTTTAGAAAGAGATGGGATTTTGGCACACAAAATAAAGAAAACAAAATACGGTATTGACATAACTTGCACAGCCTCAAGTTGTGTATGTGGTCCATGACTTTTTCTTTAAAAGCTCCAACTCCCCCTTTTCCGATAGAGTTCCAATACACCCAAAATGTTCCAGCTTCCTCCACTGCCTACGGCCTTCCTAACTATTAGAAAATTTTCCTTTCCTTCCATTTTGATCAAAGTCAAGCTCTTGGGAGGGTATAATCTTTAAACCTTTTTTCCTCCATGTTTGTTTCTTACATTTTAGCTTGAATACTGGGGTTTGCTTTGTTGTTTGCTTAAAGGTACTACCTTCTATGGTTTTCAATGCAAAGATTTAGTTTTTATGCATTTTTAGCTTACTATCTTTACCTATGTGTTTCTTGCTTGCTTTGCATGTCTAGATTTAGTCTCATACAACATATACACCACTCTACTTTGGCAACCACAACATAACATAAAAAAAAAAAAAAACCACAACCCCATCACCACCAGTCACCACAAACCACCAGCCATGACAACCACAACCACAACCCACTGCCACTACCACAACCACAACCACACACACGACCACAACCGCCGCCACCACCACAAAGAAAAAAAAAATCAACTAGCCCACACCCACCTGACCCATCAGGCAACACCCACACCTACCACCACGAAACCCACCCGAGCCACCACAGCACACCAACCACACCACAACCCACCAACGCTGATGAACCCAAACGACGCCGATCTACCCACCACAGCCCAGCGACTATTCAACCACACCACAGCCCAGCGACTATTTAACCACACCACAGCCCACCAATGTCGACGAACCCAGCCACCCACTGACGCCAATCTACCCACACAACCACCACCACCATCAGTGAGACAAAGAGGTGATTGGCGTGGGTCTGAGACAAAGAGGTGCCGCCGCCGATGTACTGGAGTGAGCTTGACGATGGTCGGGCTGGCGAATGGGATGAGAGATGACAGTGAGCTTGAGAGGCTTGAGATGAGAGATGAACGAGAGAGAGTGAATGAGTGCTCTGACCGGATTTGATAAAATGAAAAAAAAAAAAAAAAAACAAGTTGTACCGGCTGAATAAAAAATTGTTTTTTTTTTTTTTTTTTTTGCTCCAAGCTACAGTGCACATCTATAGATAGATGTGTATTGTAGCAATTCATCTAAGGCTATGTTTGGTTCCCGTAAAATATTTTCCGGAAAATAAATATTTTTCGAAAATGCTATTTTCGAGAAAAGGAAAATGTATTCAGGCTGTTTGGCTGCCTCGGAATTCGTTTTTACAGAAAATCAATTCCAGTGTTTGGTTCGTTCAAACATTTTACATAAAATACTTTCCATTTTACGGAAAATCAATTCCCATGTTTGGTTCGGTCAAACATTTTACGAAAAATGGAATTCGTTTTTTACGGAAAATCAATTCTCATGTTTCGTTTGTGGATCATTTTACAGAAAATATAAAATGCCTTACAAATTCAAGCACCTGCATTACCTATACAAACCTGTAACAGTACAAAACTAATCATCCACTTCAACATAAAAAATAATCATCTACTTCAACATCAAAAATAATCATTTGAATATACCCATAATATTTATATAAAAACAGCCACATCAATCGTTCACCATTGGCATTACACCTCCATGGTGTACAAAAATGATACCTACTCGTGGTATCTGAACAGTACAAATACATAATTTGGGCAATTGTATCATCCCAATAATACAAAAGACTACATATATAATACAAATGGTAGGTCAATACTAGTACTACAACAAAAGTTAATTCCTAAAGCTACCGTTACAGTCAACATGAAACAGACACGTCAAAGTTGTGAGAACAAAAAACCATCCAACCACAGTTATCTCAGCCTAGCATTCTTAGCTAGAAATCCTTGTGTTGCATTCTCATTTTCACAAAGATGGTCAAACGCAGTTGCGAGCATGTCTTCGCTATACCCATCCGCCATCATAGCCATGACCTCATTGTAAAGAGTTGTGTAATCCACCGGGCCCCGATTGATTTCTTTCAGAGCCACAACTATTTCCTTTAGCTGATTAGACAGATCAGTTAGCACACTATCATCAGCATTAGAAGGTGCACGCCCTCTTTTGCGGGACTTGGAAATTCCCAACCCAGTGGTGGATGACTCGACTGCATTCTTCCCTTTCTCGACCACACCTTCCTCCACATTTTCTGCAACAAACTCAGCACTATCCCTATTGTCTGGCTCATTCTCAATATCCACATAGGACTTAGAAAAGCCACCCGTGACTGTGTCCTTCCCCACAACAATAGCTAATTCATCATACATCTCAATTTTTTTGTTTAGATACTCCGCATGCTTTCAATGCGCCTGTAAGGAAGAAAAGAACGTATAATAACAATGCAATAATTACTTCACTTATAAATTCAATATTCAATTCAATATAGATGCCATTAAATGATTTAGGTTAATGATAAACAAAAAAATCTATTAGGGAACAGGAGACATAACTCATGATTTTCAAGATAAGTACAACAGAAAATACAATTTACAAATGCTAAGACCAGATTTTACAATAGATTTGCACATGAAAGTTATATTTGGAAAACCTTATAAAAGTAATGGAATCCTAAAAAGAATGACACTATAAATTTCATATAAAAGGCACAAACATATATTATCATTTATATTAAGAAAATATAGTTGGAAGCCATACCATGACTTCTTCTTGGTATGTCTTCGCGTCGCATGTTATCATTTTTAGGTTATCATCCCAGCCAAAACCACTCTTCTTTCTAAGAGTCTGAATAGTGGACCACATGGTCCTTAGAGTCCGCATCCGATTGTCAACATAGGAGGGGTGGCACTCAACCCCAAATTGGGCAGTTATCTCCCTCGTTACAAGAGCAAAGGAGCCTGCCTTGAAGGTGCTAGACGGCTTGTTGCCCTTTGCAGCCTCCTGCGCAAGTATCCTAAGCATCATTTCATGCATGGGCGGCAGCCACCTAAACTGCTTGCTGCTGCTCACCTTCTCTTTGTCCTTTGACATTACTATATATAAAAATTGTATAGTGAGAGTAGCATTTAAAAATGAGAGTAGCATTTAGTAATTACGCTCGGAATATGAACAACAAATCAAACACACATACAACCACGCTTATAAATGTGCATAACAGAATGAAACATGCTAACACTAGAAATGACAATGTAATATCATCAAATAACAATGTAATGCTAAAAATACTTTTTCATTACACCACCAGAAGTCTATAGTAAATACATTGTCTTTACAAAATAGAAAAAAAAAAAAAGAGAAAACACATATTACAATCATAGAAATCTAAATAAAGTACTACTCTCCAGTCCTAGTATAATCAGACCACATAGCTTGGCATATCTCATCTCTCTTAGCATTCCACGATCTACTGTCTTCAACAGACTCCCGACGTGATTGTGTTTCTTGTTGGGGGTCACTAGACTCTACTTGGTTCATTGCATCTTCCATAATATGGTCATTTGGTTCAACCCCCATAATGTGATTATGAACCACACAACATGCTAACACTACTTTCACTTGAGTTTCAAAAGACCAAAATGGTTTTGCATCCAACACTCGAAAATGTTTCTTCAACACTCCAAACCCTCGCTCAATGGTAGTTCTCAATGAAGAGTGTCGGAGGTTAAACAATTCTTGCTCATTCTCAGAAGGACGATCACTAAACTCTTTCAAGTGATATCGCACACTCCGATAATGTGACAATATTCCATTTTTATTACCATACCCAGCATCACCAAGATAATATTTGCCTACATATATTCAAAAATAAAACCAAATCACTACTATGCTTAGGAAAACGCACAATATTTATTAAACTAATAAACCAAAAAGGTGAAGTAATCGTATAATACCGTCGGGAATTGAAAATCCCCCTGGCCTAGCAAATGCATCATTTAACACACGTGAATCATGTGCACTACCTTCCCATCCAGCCAATACATAAGTGAACTTTAAGTCAAAACTAATGGCAGCTAACACATTTTGCGTGGTTCCATCTTTGCGACCACGAAATCTTCCTTGTATTTTAGGTGGCACAGATGTACGAACATGTGTACCATCTATTGCTCCAACACAATCCTAATTTTCGACAGACATAATGGTTTAAAATTACACAAATCTTCACAATTTACAAAAATACACAAGTCACAATATTTACCTTAAAATATGGGTAGAACCTTCTGCTATTCCTTATCTCTGGGGGTGTATCTTCGCTACGTAATCTTATTAGAGCTCTATATAATTTCAGGACCCCCCTAAGGACGACCTTGAAGTATTTATGAACAGTCTCAGTTGATCTATAGATCCGACTACCTATTACACGGAACCTCACATTATGACCAATAATGTATAAGAAAATGAACACTTGTTCCGTAACAGACATGTGAATAGTTGGGCGTACGTGCTCCCCCTCAATGAGGATGTGACATAAGTGGTGGAAAGCTATAGGATTCATCCTAAGTTGATTCACACAATGTATCCCACTTCCATGTAGAATACTATTTATGTATTCCTCTCTCTCGGCTGCATGATTAACATAAGGCGCCCTAGGCAGTCGTCTACGTCTACGCTGCAATTTCCTTAACAATGCAACCCCCACAAAGAGGACAGATGCAACTGAGGCAAGAATAACGGCTTTGGTTTTTTTCTTCATCTAACAAAATCACAAACGCTGTGGTCTAAGAGGTATGTAAACAAGCATGCTATTGATTACACAGTAAATAAAAACAGCCACAAACAGAAAACATCCAAACCACATTGATAAGGAGTACCAAATCACATTGCATTCTATTTACAATCAATATTTACACCATCACAATACCATCACATTAATAATTGCACATTGATATCATCACAATACCATCACATTGCATTCTAATTTACAATCAATATTTACACCATCACAGTACCAACACATTGATAACTGCACACTGATACCATCACATTGCATTCTATTTACAATCAATATTTACACCATCATAGCACCAACATAAACCACATTGATAATTGCACATAATACCATCACAATCAATATTTACACCAATAAATCACATTGCATTCTATTTCTGTATAACTGTACCATCAACATAGTAAATAAACACAGCCACGAACAGAAAACATCCAAACCAAATAAGCGGTTTAAAATATATCAACCTGATATTAATTAGCATAACCCAAAACCAAATAAACAATAATATAAATAAATATTACACAGTTTAAATAATACACAGATAACAATTGGCAAGACCCAATATGCACAATACAGAATCTATCCATCCATGAATAATACACAGTTTAAATAAAAAATGGATAATTAAAAATTTTAAATAAAAAAGTAAATAATTATATAAATAAATAAATAAATAAATAAATAATTATATAAATAAATAAATATATATATATATTTATAGATCGGATCCGAGAGGTGGGTCGGGAGGATGGGTTGTGGATTTTGGCATATCTGAGTTTGAGGGGATGTGGATCGGACTGGTGTGTGGATCGGAGGTGAGGTGAGGTGAGGTGTGTGGATCGGAGGTGTAAAACAGTCACCCATAAACAGACGCCGTCGGACTAAGCCATAATCAACCGGAGAAGGAAAACTCACCGTGGGTCTGCATTTGGCGTTGAACAAAGAGTGAGTGGAGCTCGGTGATCGGACTACCGTGAGGGAGAGGATCGAGTGGCTGAGCTCGGCGTGACCCAGAGTGAGCTGGATCGGTGTGAGTGGCTGGATCGGTCTGAGTGCAGTGGAGTGAGCTATGCTCTCTTCTTTCTCTCACTCTCTCTCTCTTTTGCGCGTCTGACCCAAAAATGGTTTGAAGTGAAAATAAAAGTGTAAAACCATTTACGGGTCAAAGGCTTATTTTACAGGGTCAAATGAACTGATTTTTCGAAAAATTCTATTTTTCGTAGCTGCCAAACACGTGGGTCAGGTGGAAAATGATTTCCTGAAAGTGTTTACCACCAAAACAAACGCAGCCTGAAATTTTTAACTATGCTCCACTGCTGTAGGGGTGTCTTTTGTGTTTTGGTGGAGCTAAAATAGCAATATAGCTATTTAGCTCCACTGCTATAAATGCTCTAAGAGAGGAAATTTTCTAGCTAATGCCATATTTAGTTTAACATATTCTTGAAAGTTCCACCTTTTATGGTTTTTAATGTAAAGCTTTAATTTTTTTACACGGTAGCTTAATATCCTTGCATCCATGGTGTTTTTTTGCTGGTTCCATCTTATATTCATCTTTGTCTATCATTTGAAATGCTTGAATCCATGTTAGCAAGCCCATATGTGATGATGCCATAGTTTGAATCCATGAACAAAGTTTGAAGATTTGTATTAAAAATGCCTTTTAAGCTTGAAAGTTTCAACATTTTCATAAAAGTTCATTCCTTTATTTAAAAACTATAAATTTTGCATCAAGGTTACATTTTTTATTTCCAAAAGCTTTAATCTTTATTAAAATTAGAGTTTTCTATTTAAAAAGGTCGTGTTGGTTCTAAAGTTTCAAGATTTGGTTATAGAATGATGAATATGACATTTTAACATAAAAAGTTTGCATTTCAAAAGAAAAAAAAAAAAAGTTTGCATTTTTATTTCTAAAGATTTCCTTTTAATTATATCTTATGCTTTGTTCATCTCTTATGTATATAAATTAAGTTTGCATCTTTGCTCAAAGATTTTTGCTTTGATATTGAAATCCATATTTTCCTAGAAAAAAAAAAAAAGAAGAAACTCAAGGAAATTTTCACTGAAATTATTTGATCGATTGAAAGACAATTTAAGGTTGATCAATCGAACAAAATTTGATTGATGAGGAGCTGTCGAGGGTCAATTGAGAAAAAAAAAAAAAAGTTAAAATTTTTTAATAGAAATTACAGTATGCATGAAGAATCAACATTGAACTTTGATGCATGATACACATTATAAGGATTTATATCAGGCTGAACTAAGTTGAAAGAGGCCTGCACTGAAAAGAGGCTCGAATCAACCAAAATTTTGAGACTCAGCCAAAAAATGAATTGATGACATGACAAACCTTGTCGGAGTGCTAGTCAATATGGGAGATGGCTTGGTGCAACCCAAAAGAAGCCAATGTAGGTTCCATCAAGGAGGATTGGGCCTACTTTGGAGATAGTTTTGGTGCAAACCAAATATGAAATTGGCATGAACTTAATTGGAGTAAGGATGTTATAGAGTCTAGAAAAGGATGGATTGAGTACATAGCCAAGCATGGTTTAACTGATTTATGGATAGTAATATACAAAAATTTGGATCGTGTTTGCTTGTAATAGCAACCAAATGGGGACCTTCTTCAGAAAACCATCGAAACACAGTGAGCTTGCCAACCCAGATCTCACCGTCAATGCTTGTAGGGATATTGTCAAATTCAGTAAGAGTGAGAATCCACCAAAAATCTCCCCACTATAATCCAAACTGACGATATATGCCATTACCTTTTACAGAGTTTGGTTTATATAAACAAAGTTTGGGAACATGATCCCTACAATTATTCAATCGAATTCATGGTTTTAGCTATTACCTTCCTTTTACACTTGATTTTTTAATTTTTTATTCAGAATCTTTTGCACTTGATTTTGCTCACTTTAACATGGTTAATTTGGTTGGTGCACTTTCCTTAGAGCATCTCGATCCAATAGAAAATCTAAAACAAAAATTATATGCAAAGTAGAGAATGAAGCCTTGAGAATCAGGTCTAGCAGTATCTGCAAAATAGGCAATTTCTTTTGCTCATCTATAGTCACTCTCTTTGTCTAAAGAGTATTGTAGATGAGCAAAACAAATTAAATAGAATAAAATATTAAACCATCCAATTCTCTCTCTCTCTCATAGAGCTTTGGATGTTTTAACTCATCTCTCCTCATTGAGTTTTGGATGTTTTTAACTCATCTCACTCCCTCTTCATCATAAAGCTTTTTTTTTTTTTTTAAATTGCAACAATATAAATTTAAGAAAAAGACGAAATGGATCTAAGTAATAGAAATTTAAATCTTTTCGGTTGGTAAAAGTATGGGCAAAAGAGATTTGAGTGTTGTTGCTTGATGAAAATGCAGGAGTTTTGGGCATTTGTTGGTCGGTAAAATGTATCAAATTTTGGGAAAAATAATAATAATAAAAAAGTAAAAAAAAAATTTAAATGAATAAAAAAAATAATAGCGTATATTAGAAAATGTATTTAAAAAAGTAAGTAGAGAAAAGAAAATGTATTTAAAAAAGTAAGTAGAGAAAAGACAAAGGTAATTGTTAAATTACTCCCTAAACAATGTAAAAATTTGGGTGAATTGTTGAAGATATATATTCTTAGTGCGGTATGATCTTCCTTAATAGGTTGGATTGGTGGTGCATTTGTATCATATTAATTTGTTTGATCTTCAACAATTTGGTCAGACTAATTTAGCAAGCAGTTATACTTTGTCTTTACGGGATTTCAGGGACCCTAATTTGTAATCTATCCAATTGATTTATATAGAGTACAATTATGTAATATTTTCATGTAGTCTTAAATATTGTTCTCTATATGTTGAAACCAAGTGGTCATCGGTGCATGGGATACTATTAATTTTGGAAAGAATAGTAGGACTTCTAGATGGTCCAATAGGATCTTCAACTGTCTAGCCTGTTCCATGTTGACAAGCAATCAGATGTGGGAAAGACGGTTGTCGTTGGGCTAGATAAGATCCAAATGGGGTCTGGAGGGTAGGTAGGATATATAGAGGTCCTCCCCTCTTGTTACGAGGAATCTCCTAACCTAAACCAGACTTCCATTGCATTTACTCTTCAACGTTTGGAATCCCATCTACCCTCTCATACTTCATTTTCACACCCCTCACTCTCTCTCTCCTGCATGTCTATCTGTAAGTCAATGCTACTTCTGTGATACATGAGTTATAAGAGCTTGTGGTAGCTTAAAAAAGGCATGGCCTCCTTGAGCTTAACACGTTACTACCCTCTCTGATAATCACCATTTCTTTTCAATAGGTATGAAGAAATCTCTCTGTCAGTCTGCTTTTGATATGCAGCTGAATAATTACTCCAAGGTGTACTGGTTTTTCATTCGGCGAGTGGTTTCCATGCCACCCTTGTCAAGTGAACAGTTTCTTGCACTCTATCTTTATCTCGTTGTCTGTTCGACCTTGAGCTGAATCACTAATAATAACTATACACTTGTACGACAAGAGTTTCTTGTGTTTTTAATGAAAACATTTAGATGTAAATTCCCTCTCACCAACTATTGAATTATTGGGAAAAAAAATTTTACTTTTCTGAAATGATCCCAAAATACATAAGTTTGATAGTGGATATCTTATTTAAGCTATTGGGTGTAATATTAAGACACTGATAAGTATATGTAGTTAAACCATTTATTGCACTTTTTTTTTTTCCTGCTAGCTTCAATATGTTCACTCTCTTCTAGAGACACAAACAAAAAATGTACGTAGGCACTCAAATTATGGATCTGGTTGCTTTTCTATTATGTGTTTGTTACTTTGTCCTCTACATCTTTAATTTCATTATACCATATAATTAATTCTTAAACCTCTTATCAAATGTACTTGCAGTTCTAGCTCTTTGCTTGTTTCTGTAACTACGTGTCATTTGTCACGGTTGCTACTAGGATGCAAATAGTTAGCCCTCAAAGTGGGTCGTTTTAAGACTATCCCATAAGTCACGAGCTTTGTATAAATTAGTCATCAATTGCTAAGCTGGTAGTTGTGAGAAATGCAATTGGCACGAATAGATGATGAACCAGGAAGTTACAGTCACACAGTCAGTATGGGACACATCTCCATTGACCTTGAGATAGGGGTTGAAACCCGTATTTTTATACCTAGTTTTCATTTTTCTAAGATCACTAAAATTTTATTATTGTTTAGTCAAAGAGATAACTACGTTTGGTTTGGAACCGCAACTCGTGGAGTCCAAAGAACAATGGTATTGGATTCAATCTAGGAATTAGGATGTTGTTTGGATTCAACCTAGGTTTAGTCAAAGACGTAATTTTTGGTGTGTTGTGTAGTTCCATAAAAGCTTCAAAGAATTAGGATGTTGTTTGCAAGACTGTTCAATCATAGCTTCAATTGTGAGTTCAAAATTGGAGAATCCAAATCCACGATAATGAATTAATGATATACAAGTTCTAAAGTAAAGCTCAAGGTTGGAAAGGCAACGAAATTGAGGTAAAAGCAGTAACTGTTTGCCTGACAAGCTTCGCATGGACGCCAATGCCTCATTTCTCTTCCATTTGCATCCCAAAAATTTCTGGTACGTGCAACCCTCTCTCTCTCTCTCTCTAGCAAAGTGTTATTTTTGTATTTAAATTTGTATTAGACTCTTTTGCACTTTTTAATTGTTGCTATTGAATATTTATCTAAATCTTCTCTTGTATCAATAAATAAAATGAACATTGGCTAAAATATTATGTTTGTCTCTCAAATTTGCATGAATTTTGATTTTCATCCCAAGACTTTAAAAATTGAAAACGCCGTTTTGACCCCCAAAACAAATATGCAACAAATTATTTGATTAATATACAATTATGTCGATTGCCTTATCAAGTTTTATCAATTAAAATAGAATAATTAGTAGTCACCAAATTGTAAAGCAATAGTCATATGGTAATTAAGTGGAAAACAAATAGAAAATATTTCTAGATGAAAAACCAATATGAAGGTAACCTATTCCAACAAAGAAATCCACTATATTAAGTGCATGTTTGGATACAACATTTTTTCCTCAACATTTGCATGTGTACTATCTTGTGCGTTTTGTGTGGGTCCTGTGCATTGTTTACGGGACCCGTAAGTACTTTTTCCAACAAAAACAATTTTAAAACTGGGTCCCATGGCACTATTTACACATTTAAAAATTATTTTGCTATAGTGTTTTTGTTGATGCCCATTTTTGCAAATCTGTACCAGTCTGCCGCAATCCATATGCTCAATCCATATGCTCAAGGCTTATGAGGAAGAAAGCCCAATGAAGAGCAAGGCCCAAAGGCCCACGAAGAAGACCAAAGAACAAGAAGGGTCTAAAGAAAGAAGTGCAAGTGAAAGAAATCTACGGCAAAACGCAAATCTGCAGCAAAATACAAGTCTGTCTGCCGAAGAATACAAGTCTGTCTGCCGCAGAATACCAGTCTGCCTGCCGCAGAATACAGTTCTTTGGCAGGATGGCTTCGGCAGACGAAGATAAATTGGGCCCAAGACCCTTTTGATCCAGTTAATATCATTTGGCCCACAAAGGCCCAAATCCTTTTGTATAAAAAAAAAAGATAGGCATGAAAACTTATATGAAGAAGAACGATGAAAGGAAACAAGGAGCAGCAGGAATTGCGTGAAGGAAGAGTCAAACTAAAGGAAATGACAAATGTAGCAGGGAACACGTGAAGAAATTAGACAAAGACTTGCAACAGGACAAAACAGAACTAATCTGCTGCGGCAGGAATGGCGTGGGAGACAAAAACAAAAGACAGTGGAGCAAGAACAGAAGGGCCGGGGCACCACCAACCTGTACCTAGCCAATACAAGGGAGGTGGGCCCACGGTCAAAGAGATTCAGAGGGCGTGGTTTGGTGGTGGGGGGAAAATGGGGTCTATATTTGGTTTCCTGCCATGACTTCTTTCGGGAACATATCCTGCTGGGATGATATTTTACCCAAAAGAAGTAATAAATGGTTGGGACCACTGATGCATGCCATAGAGCTAGGTAGTGAGGTAGAGGTATACGGCAGGAACAAACAAAAAAGAATTTTGTCATATGTTTTGAGCAGATGGCAGTGGTCGGGGCAACCAATGGGTGAATGGGTAATCTTGAAAGGATGCCCACAACAAACTAAAAACAGTTGGTGAAGCCCTAGGGGTAAAAGGGAGAAATCCATTAAATTAGCTCACTATAAAAGGGAGGTAACCACGGCAGAAAAAAGGGGACCGAAGAGAGGAGGGAAGTAGAGGAAAAAACAGGGGAATGAGTGAAAAATAGGGGAAGAAAAAAACACCCAAAGGGGAGAAAAAGAAAGAAAGAAAGAAAGAAAAAGAAGAGAGAAAACGCGGTAGGAATATGGGCATGCATCAATAGACCATCTTTTCCCTCCCTCTTAGCAAACCAACTCTTTGAAATCTCCAAAAGTAATAGCTAGTAGCCATTTAGGCTTATTCTCCAAAATGAACAACTTTTACGACAAGAGCCCATGATAAGGTTGTTGAAGTTGGAGTTTGGGTTCCTTCTTGGTTTACTTATCTTATGGGCAGATTTAATACTTAATTTTGATTACAAATATATTTGATTTTCAACTTATATTCACTGTATTTAGTCATCCTGCCGTAGCACGTTTTCACGTCTGCCGCAGCAGTTGTCCTGATGTGGTGTTTTACTTGCTGTATTAGTTATCCTGTCGTAGCACATTTTCATTATATTTACCGTGTTAATTATTATACAAGCTAATCATTTCCTGCCGAAAGCTTTCTTCTCTATTTGTTATTACGTATTTTTTGACACAAACTAACAATTATCCTGCCGTAATTATATATATACATATACCCTGTTTCTCATGTTCTGGAAAAATATATTTTATATATGTATATGTGAATACGTATAAGTATATATACTTATATATGTATGTATATATTTGAGAATATGTTAACCCATTTAAACTGACACTTGTTTGATGGGTATTTTCTTTGGGTTTTTTAGATTTGTTTATGCGCAGGAAGTAGAAATGTGTTTCTGCAGTAAAAATGGTAGTCATTCACATTGCCGAAGGCTTTACTGCACGGCAGGCAGCTTTAAAGCACGGCAGGCAGCTTCACTGCATAGCAGAAACCTT
This sequence comes from Quercus ilex subsp. ballota, assembly GCA_032727855.1. Lineage (NCBI taxonomy): Eukaryota > Viridiplantae > Streptophyta > Magnoliopsida > Fagales > Fagaceae > Quercus > Quercus ilex. The sequence goes on from CM064917.1 coordinate 28,181,730, forward strand.
AAAGCACGGCAGGCAGGAAGTTTTAAAGCACGGCAGGCAGCTTCATTGCATAGCAGAAGCTTTAAAGCACGACAGACAGACTTGTTGCATAGCAGAAAAGTCAATCCTGCGGCAGAAACTGGAAAAAGTTCTTGCGGTAGGAACAAAGGATAAGCCCATTTCGCAGCGTCTTCCCTTGGACTTGGACTCAATGTTTGTGCACAAGCCGGCCCAAGTTGAGTTCCAGTTGGACCGGTCTCAACTCCCTTACTCAAAATACTCGGGCCTACTACCGCGGTAGGCAGCCCAGCCCAATGCCACAATAAAAAAGGCCCCCACATTTAAAATGGCGACTTCACTGGGGAGTTGAGATCAAGATGGGGAGAATGAGATATTTCTCCTCCGCAAACATGTTTCCAAGTCCTTACCAAAGCGAGACGTGCTGACGTTCTTGAACCTTCCAAGCTATACTCTCAGGGAAGTATCCAAAATGTCATAGCAATCCCATAACAGAATCCTGCGGCAAAATGCAGCAATGTTACCGCAGAACAGTACCATAGCAGAATCCTGCGGCAGAATACATATAGCAGCATTACCACAGGATAGTACCATAGCAGAATACTGTGGCAGAATACAGCAGTGTTACCGCAGGACAGTACCATAGCAGAATTCTATGGCAGAATGCAGCAGCGTTACCGCAGGACAGTACCATAGCAGAATCCTGCGGCAGAATACAGCAACGTTACCGCAGGACAGTAGCAGCATTACCGCAGGACAGTACCATAGCAGAACTCTGCACAGCAATGTTAAAACAGAGCAGAAATATTGAGAACTCTACAATAGAAGGCCTTCACAATACTTGGCCCTATCCTTTAAATGCCACTTGTTCTCCTTGTGATGCTTGTGGGACATGTGGCAAGCCACTCATTCAAACATGCAACTCTCCTAAAAGCTTTCTAAGCTACTTATCACCTTTTGCTCTCATTTCTTTCAAGGAAACACTAGAAGCTTTCTAAAACTCTCTACATTTCCACCTTTGAGTTCAGCACTAAGAGGAGAAAAATCCCTTCATTCCCTCACAAGGTCTTAATCATTTTCTCACGATAGTGATTCTATCTCTACTCCCTCTTCAAGAACCAAAAGCTAGAAACAAAAAAAATGAAGCTATTGTAGCCAATTGAAAATTTTCATCATTACTATACTGTTGCAAATCACTATTTCCTCCGCAAAGTATCCCTCAGCAAACTTTTCCAAAAGTGCAGAATGTCCCTCCACAGAAATTTCATGGCAGAAAGTACAGATCCTTCGGCAGGCTATTCACAGCAGAATCTGTTGAATTTCAGAAGTGCAGAATGTTCATCTGCTGAATATTTTATAGCAGAAAATTTCAGAAGCCAGAATGTAGATCTCTCCGCAGATTATTTACAGCAGAATCTGCTGAATTCCAGAATGTTCTTCGACAGACTGTTCGCGGCAGACTGTTCTTCGGCAGATTGTTCACGGCAGACTGTTCGCGGTAGACTGTTCACGACAGAATATTTTGCAACAGAATTTTGTATTCCAGCAGTCCCTTTTACAGAATATCCTACCACAAAATTCAGCACAACAAATTTGAGATTTGTTCTCAAAGTAAGAAAGGTGCATACAAAGCCTTTCATATTCACTTTTGCCGAATCAATTTTTTGCTACTACATCAGCAAATATATCAGTATCAATGAAGGGAGGAGGGAGAAGTAATCAATTCGGCGATATCGAAACATCTGCTTTCAACCAAAGCATACATTGAAGGCATGTGATAGGGTGGTGAAGTGTCCAAATTGAATCCAGACCTTGGAATGAAGCCAATCATTAGTTACTGCATACTCTCCATAAAGAAGCCCAAATCTACAAGCTGCTCTTTGTCCATTATTGGGTCTAGCAAACCGATTCAACAAACTTGAAGAGTTGAGAAGTTTTCTGTGAAGCACCTCAGAAGATTTATGCCTAGAGTGGCATTAATGATCATCATCTATATGATGTTTCTAAAAAAGAATGTATCAGATTACTTGTCCTACGAACTATGCAACTCCACCATCATTTTTCAAGTCATGAAGCTCATTGATGCCTATGTCTCATCCTAGAAGAACTCTGAAGCAAAGTGCAGAAACAATTGCTCACTCACATCCTGCCGTAAATAGAGTTGCTTGTCTTATTGCCGCAGAAAACTATTACGTGGTTTTTATTGAAGCCGTTCTGCTACAAGGGCATTCTACCACAAGAATAAAGAAGCATGTTGTCCCAGGAAGATGTTGGCACGTCATGAGAAACTCTATATTAGAAGCCGCTGACTTTTGGCTATTACTAGCCAACCATGAAGCAAGGGACGTAGCAAGCTCCATCTAAATATTCTCATACTCAAAGCAAGCAAAGAAGAAACCCATGAAATATGGGTCTTGGTAGCAATAGCCCGCAAAAGGGTCGTGGTTATGAATTCTTGGTAGCAAAAGTTAGCAAAGGAACCATGGTTGTGAGTCCTTGGCAAAAGCCCATAATGGGGGCTACACTCAATCAAACCCGCAAAGGAGCCATGATCGCAAGTCTTTAGAAAGAATCTACAGAAGAGCTATAGCCACAATCATATGTAGCAGAAAATACATAGGAAGCAATTGTGCTTGCAGTGGAACGAAGTCAAAGTATGCTTGGGAAGTAACTTTTTCCCAAATTCTCTAGCAACGAAGAATTTCCACAATATGGCAACTTGTAGATCCATGGCATCTAATTTTTTTACTGAAGAATGCATGAACCACATGATGGAGCATCAACACCAAGAGAAAGTGATATCAAGCTCATCCAGTTGTCTCATGCACTGGGGGCTAAAGCTCATTCTACGGCAAACATGGGAAGCCTCCTGCTGAAAGCTAAGGGCTTATTCTCGTATATTGGGGGTTGTCCCATTCTGCAACAAAATTTGGAAGTCTTTTTCAAAAAGCTAAAGACTCATCCAGTCGTCTCACGTGCTGGGGGCTAAAGCTTATTTTGAGACAAACATGGGAAGCCTACTGCTGAAAGCTAAGGGCTTATTCTTGTATACTGGGGGCTGTCTCATTCTACAACAAAATTTGGGAAGTCTTCTTTAAAAAGCCAAAGACTCATCCGGTTGTCTCACATGCTGGGGGCTAAGGCCCATTCTCCAGTAAATTTAGAAAGCCTGCCGCAAAGTGCTTAGAGTATCAATATGAAGCAGGAACATCATGTATCTTCTACAAAAGCTTGGTGTGTTGCGTGGTTCAAGAAAGCTTGGAAGAGGAGAGTAATGAAGGGAAAAACAAAGAAGTTGTGGCAGAAAAGGATATATAGGTTGTGGCAGAAGAAAAAATTGGAGGAAATTTAACCTAGGGTCGGACCCACAGGAACCAAGACCCATCTCAATTAGCTAAAGACTTTCAGAAAAGGAGAAATCATAATTGATACTATTGCTGAAAAAATTCAAAGATGTCTTCACATGGGGTTATAATGAAAATGCCAGGATGGGATCTTAGGCTAATAGTGCATACATTGAATGTGGATCGCGAGGCCAAGCTAGTAGCCCAACCTGCCAGGGTGTTCCACACAGCTTGCCAAGGCGTTCCACACAGCCTGCCAGGGCATTCCACACTGCCTGCCAGGGCCTTCCACACTGCCTGCCAAGGCATTCCACACTGCCTGCCAAGGCGTTCCACACAGCCTGCCAGGGCATTCCACACTGCCTGCCAGGGCCTTCCACACTGCCTGCCAGGGCGTTCTAGACTACCTGCCAGGGCGTTCCACATTGCCTGCCAGGGCATTCCACACAGCCTGCCAGGGCATTCCACACAGCCTGCCAGGGCATTCCACACAGCCTGCTAGGGCGTTCCAGACTGAGATAGAAGGGGCAAAGTTTTGAGGAAAGAAGTACAGCAGGCAGCCTTCAAAAGGCTACAGAAGATCATGATGAACCTTCCTACGGTGCAAGCCCCAATCCACAAAAAGCCATTGTTACTCTACCTAGCCACCAATTCATGTGCCATTAGTGTATTAATGGCCTAGAAGATGGAAGAAAAGTTTTCAACTTTTGAAATAAGAACATGCTCCAAGGAATGAAAATCGGTTTGCCAATGCTTTGGCCGCACTAGGCTCGCAAATAATGTTCGAAGGGGATAGCACCAGAGTAGAGGTCAACAAGAGAAAAGAGTCCATAATGGAGAGGTTGAAAGAAAGATTCAAAGAAGAACAGTGTGAAGGGGACTGGCAGATCCCCATAAAAAAGGGCTTTGATGAAGGAAGGAAATGACGCAAAACTAAAAGTATTGAAAGACTACGTCCTGGTGAGAGAAGAATTGTACCGCAGGATGCCGGATGGTGTATTGTCTAGGTGCGTGCGGCAGGCGGAAGCCCAAAGAAAGTTAAAAGAAGTATATGACAAGACTTACGGATCTTGCGGGGAAGTCAGCCCTTACCGCAGACTCCAGATGGCAGAATTTTATTGGCCAAGCATGGGTAAAGATGCAGATCAAGTCCAAACCCAGTGTGAGACCTACCAGCTTGCAGCAGACAGAGAAGAAAGTTACATTGCGGGGAGGTTAGCCTTTACCGCAGGCTTCAAAAGGCAGGCTTCTATTAGCCAAGTATGGGTAAAGACGCAGAGCAAGTCCAAACCCAATGTGGGACCTTCCAGCTTGCGGCAGACAGAGAAGAAAGTTACACTGTGTTCGTCAGCAGAGACTGGAGAAGCCTATTCACGCAGTACCTGACAGAAGGCATCCTGCCGCAAAAAAAAAACACAGCAAAAGATACAAGCTTAAGCGGTTGGCAACACGATATTTTTTGCGTGATACGGTCCTTTTCAAAAAAGGGTACGGTGGGACCCCTTAAGATATTTGGGCCCTGAAGAAGCAAAAGAAATTATAAAAGAAATACACTCAGGAGAGTGTGGGAAGCACCAGAAAAAAAAAAAAAGCTTCACAGATGCCTACTGCAAATGAGTTACTACTAGCCTGCCATGAAGAAAGATACGACAGAAACATATGTAAAGGAACAAAAGGTGGAAATCAACGATGAAGTCCAAACATCTCTCGAGCAACGCATTCAATGGCAAACCACAAGAATTGGAGAGACACAGCCAAGCTTAGCAACATGAGAAAGAAGAATTGGGAGAAATAAGATCTGCGGAAGACTACAACAAAGTTAAGAGATTTAGTTCACAACATCTATGCCTTTTTCATCAAAGAGGCAGTGATATCCTCGCCAACAGAGGCTATGGCAGAATGACAAGAAGAATATGTTAAAAAAAAAAAAAAAAAAAGCAAACACGAAGGAATCAATAGTTGCTGTGGCAGAATGACAAAGAAAGTGTTTAGAAAGTGAAGATTTCTCATAAAAGCATCCTCATTTCCCCTTGGAAAAATATCTATAGTGGCAGCACTTGTAGGAGCCTTAAAAATGAGTGGAAGACTCAGTCACTTCTGCGGGAAGATCACTTTTGCAGCAGAACCAGAATTTGTGGCAGAATTAGAAACAGCCCGTAATGCAAACAGCAAAGGTACAAGAGTGTTGATGATCTTTGGGGCTAAAAAGTCTTCTACTATTACAACAATACATTTGCCCATGTCAGTAGCAGCTCCGAATAAGGAGGTCTTCCATAAATACATCATCACTGAGAGAAACTTGCCTTTCCACAAGGCCCAACACCTTTCTCCGCAAAAACTTCATCCTGCCAAAGAATACGTGTGTTCTTCAACACGGCAGAAAGTATTATCAGCAAATGAAAGATTACTCCACTATGATGAGGGCTTGCAATGCTAGCTTTACGCTTTGTTTTAAGAAAAAAAAGAAATGAAGATACGTGAATGCAAAGAGAAAAAGAAGGCACAAGAAAAGGGAGTGAAGTCACCCTTTGATCTACACACTTAAAGGAAGCTTTTCCTCTTGTGAAAGAGCTCTGCTTGAAGAAAGTGAAGTGGCGGAGCTATTTTGATGAAACTCTCTTCAGTCGTCGGCTTAGATACGAAGGTGGTAGAAGACAACACTTTCTCTATTTTTAGAGAATGAATGAAGCCCGAAGTGAAGCAACCTTAAGTGGCTAAAAGAAAAGAAAAATGAAGACTGTAAGAAGGATCCTTGCTCCGCAAATGTGTTGTTCGCAAAGTTGGTAGAAAGAAAAGTTAAAGAATCCAAAAGAGCCAATTTTGAGCATTCTGCAGAGATGAGAAAATGTAAAACATCATAATGAAGAAGAACCTAACAAGAAAGGATGAAGAGATGAAGAAATGATGCTAAGGAATACGTGGGGAAAGTAAGCAGTCAAGCCTAATTCTTCTGCCGCAGAATCTGCTACAACCTTCACTTCCTACAGTATAGATGATGCTCTAGTAGAAGCAGAGTAAGAGGTGCATTAACACAGAGAAATAAGTGCATGTATTGCGGCAGAAAGTGTCTACATATTCTGCGGAAGCAAAAAAAAAAAGAAAAAAGAGTATTTATCCCTACAAAAGCAAAGAAATGAGTACGTGCTGCTGCAGAAACGTGAAGAAATAAGTATACAAATTGCCGCAGACATAAAGAAATGAGTACCATTGTAGAAGTTCAAGATCACAAGGAATTTCCAAGAAGCAAACCAAGAAACAAGCGAAGAAATGATGAAGAGAAGGATGCACACATCATCATCATCAACAATCCCTTTTAATGAAAACCATATGGGAAGAAAAGAGTTAGTAAAGTGAGAAAAAAACCATTAAGCCCAAGTGGCAGGAATAATGGATCACAGGTCCATGAAATAAACAAATGGGCCTTGAGGGACGGGCTTAAAGGAGCCAGGAAAGAGAGAATAACAATCCCATGGGCAGTGTATGACGTGAAAAAGTAAGAATGAGCCGTGGCAGGCTCAAATGTAATGTAAGCAAAGAGAGTAGGGGTTGATGGCAAGCCCATGAGCCCCAAGAATGAGTATACAGTAGTTGGGCCGGGGAAGCCCAATGAAATTAGTAAAAGCCCATGGGAGTAAGGAATTGAAACGGGCCAAGGATGCCCAAAAGAGTAAAATGGGACAAAGGAGCCCAAATGGGATGAAACGGGCCGAGGATGCCCAAAAGAGTAAAATGGGACAAAGGAGCCCGAAAGAATTGAAACGGGCCAAGGATGCCCAAAAGAGTAAAATGGGACAAAGGAGCCCAAATGGGACAAAGGAGCCCGAAAGTGATGAAACGGGCCGAGGATGCCCAAAAGAATAAAATGGGACAAAGGAGCCCGAAAGCAATGAAATGAGCCAAGGAAGCCCAAAACCGCATAGTACAAGCCCAATGATAGTACTGGGCTAAGGGAATTTAGCAAAAGGAAAACATACAGCAGGCCCAAAGAAGCCTAGCCATGAAGGGCAAAAGGAAAGCATACAGCAGGCCCAAAGAGGCCTAGCAGGCACAAGTCATGAAGGGCAAAAGGAAAGCATATAGCAGACCCAGCATCACCCTCATGAACAACAACTTTTTGGCTACCTTTGGAGGGTCGTAAAATTGTAGAAAGAAAGAAAACAACTTGCCTAAGGAGAGTAAATATTGAAACAGCAGGCACGTGAAGAAAAGAAGAAAAGCATTCGCATGAGAGTTGTTAAACAACCCGCAAAAGAAAAACTGCATGAGTTTCGCATACGAATTGCAGGAGCAATCCATATGCTCAGGGGGCTAAATGTTGATGCCCATTTTTGTAAATCTGTACCAGTCTGCCGCAATCCATATGCTCAATCCATATGCTCAAGGCTTATGAGGAAGAAAGCCCAATGAAGAGCAAGGCCCAAAGGCCCACGAAGAAGACCAAAGAACAAGAAGGGTCCAAAGAAAGAAGTGCAAGTGAAAGAAATCTACGGCAAAACGCAAATCTGCAGCAAAATACAAGTCTGTCTGTCGCAGAATACAAGTATATCTGCCGCAGAATACCAGTCTGCCTGCCGCAGAATACAGTTCTTTGGCAGGATGGCTTCGGCAGACGAAGATAAATTGGGCCCAAGACCCTTTTGATCCAGTTAATATCATTTGGCCCACAAAGGCCCAAATCCTTTTGTATAAAAAAAAAAGATAGGCATGAAAACTTATATGAAGAAGAACGATGAAAGGAAACAAGGAGCAGCAGGAATTGGGTGAAGGAAGAGTCAAACTAAAGGAAATGACAAATGTAGCAGGGAACGCGTGAAGAAATTAGACAAAGACTTGCAACAGGACAAAACAGAACTAATCTGCTGCGGCAGGAATGGCGTGGGAGACAAAAACAAAAGACAGTGGAGCAAGAACAGAAGGGCCGGGGCACCACCAACCTGTACCCAGCCAATACAAGGGAGGTGGGCCCACGGTCAAAGAGATTCAGAGGGCGTGGTTTGGTGGTGGGGGGAAAAGGGGGTCTATATTTGGTTTCCTGCCATGACTTCTTTCGGGAACATATCCTGCTGGGATGATATTTTACCCAAAAGAAGTAATAAATGGTTGGGACCACTGATGCATGCCATAGAGCTAGGTAGTGAGGTAGAGGTATACGGCAGGAACAAACAAAAAAGAATTTTGTCATATGTTTTGAGCAGATGGCAGTGGTCGAGGCGACCAATGGGTGAATGGGTAATCTTGAAAGGATGCCCACAACAAACCAAAAACAGTTGGTGAAGCCCTAGGGGTAAAAGGGAGAAATCCATTAAATTAGCTCACTATAAAAGGGAGGTAACCATGGCAGAAAAAAGGGGACCGAAGAGATGAAGGAAGTAGAGGAAAAAACGGGGGAATGAGTGAGAAACAGGGGAAGAAAAAAACACCCAGAGGGGAGAAAAAGAAAGAAAGAAAGAAAGAAAAAGAAGAGAGAAAACGCGGTAGGAATAGGGGCATGCATCAATAGACCATCTTTTCCCTCCCTCTTAGCAAACCCACTCTTTGAAATCTCCAAAAGTAATAGCTAGTAGCCATTTAGGCTTATTCTCCAAAATGAACAACTTTTACGGCAAGAGCCCATGATAAGGTTGTTGAAGTTGGAGTTTGGGTTCCTTCTTGGTTTACTTATCTTATGGGCAGATTTAATACTTAATTTTGATTACAAATATATTTGATTTTCAACTTATATTCACTGTATTTAGTCATCCTGCCGTAGCACGTTTTCACGTCTGCCGCAGCAGTTGTCCTGATGTGGTGTTTTACTTGCTGTATTAGTTATCCTGCCATAGCACATTTTCATTATATTTACCCTATTAATTATTATACAAGCTAATCATTTCCTACCGAAAGCTTTCTTCTCTATTTGTTATTACGTATTTTTTGACACAAACTAACCATTATTCTGCCGTAATTATATATATACATATACCCTGTTTCTCATGTTCTGGAAAAATATATTTTATATATGTATATGTGAATACGTATAAGTATATATACTTATATATGTATGTATATATTTGAGAATATGTTAACCCATTTAAACTAACACTTGTTTGATGGGTATTTTCTTTGGGTTTTTTAGATTTGTTTATGCGCAGGAAGTAGAAATGTGTTTCTGTAGTAAAAATGGTAGTCATTCACATTGCCGAAGGCTTTACTACACGGCAGGCAGCTTTAAAGCACGGCAGGCAGCTTCACTGCATAGCAGAAACCTTAAAGCACGGCAGGCAGGAAGCTTGAATGCACGACAGGAAGTTTTAAAGCACAGCAGGCAGCTTCATTGCATAGCAGAAGCTTTAAAGCACGGCAGACAGACTTGTTGCATAGCAGAAAAGTCAATCCTGCGGCAGAAACTGGAAAAAGTTCCTGCGGTAGGAACAAAGGATAAGCCCATTTCGCAGCTTCTCTTCCCTTGGACTTGGACTCAATGTTTGTGCACAAGCCGACCCAAGTTAAGTTTCAGTTGGACCGGTCTCAACTCCCTTACTCAGAATACTCGGGCCTACTACCGCAGCAGGCAGCCCAGCCCAATGCCACAACAAAAAAGGCCCCCACAGTTTTCAATTTTTAGTAATAAGTGGTATCCAAACAGACTCTAATTGTCCGTTTGGACAAGCTGAAAAATTTCAGCTTATTTGCAATTTCAGCTTATTTTGCTACTATTCATTGGTCTCACTTCACTTTTTGATACTATTCATGGGTTTCATTGTACTGTTTCAGCTAACTTTTACCTTTATCTACAATATTTTCAGCAAAAAGTTTTCAGTTTCAGCTAAGAGTCTGTTTGGGATTTGCTTATTTTGCTGAAACTAAAATTTTTTTATTGAAAATACTGTAAATAAATATAAAAGTTAGCTGAAATAGTACAACGGGACCCATGAATAGTACCAAAAAGTGCAATAGGGCTCATGAATAATAGCAAAAATAAACTGAATAGTAAAAAAGTTGGCTTTTTAAGCTAATGACAAACATAACCTAAATAAGCTGTTCTCAAACAGACACTTAGTACCTATTTGGGATCCGCTTATTTTACTGAAACTGAAAACTTTTTGCTGAAAGTACTGTAGGTAAAAGTAAAAGTTAGCTGAAATAGTACAGTGAGACCCATGAATAGTACCAAAAAGTGCAGTGGGACCCATGAATAGTACTAAAATAAGCTGATTTTTGCCAACTTATTTTTGCTACTATTCATGGGTCTTATTGCACTTTTTAGTACTATTCATGGGTCCCACTACACTATTTCAGCTAAATTTTACTTTTATCTACAGTACTCTCAGGAAAAAAAATTTTAGTTTCAGCAAAATAAGCAAATTCCAAATGGAACCTAAGTATCTGTTTGGGAACTGCTTATTTAGCTGAAACTGAAAACTTTTTACTGAAAGTATTGTAGATAAAGCTATAAGATAGTTGAATAGTATAGTGGGACCCATGAATAGTAACAAAAAGTGTAGTGGAACTCATTAATAGTAGCAAAAATAAGCTGAATAGTAAAAAATACTGACTTTTTAAGCCAAAGGGAAATGCGCACTAAGAGAAGTTTTACATTCAAGCATAAACTTTTATACCTAGACTTTAATCAGTAGATATGAACTAACTCCAAATACCCTCTACAACTTCAAAACTACTTTTTGGTATATGAATGCTTTCACAAATGACACGTCATTGTTCACAGACCAGAATTCTTGATTGACTCCAAAAACTCTTTGAAGCTTTGCTTTACCTAAGTGATGCATTGAGATTTGTGATTTCAAGCTTGATCAATCGATTACAACAACTTTTTTTTGTGTATACATTTCAATCGAAACTCATGGGTTGTAAAGAATAATAGGCTCTTTTTCTCTGTATGGTTCACAACAATTGCTTCTCATCCTCTGTTGAAGTCTCTTAATGTGTGCCTTTTATATGTGACATGAGGAGGGCACAAAACCCACGATATCTGAATTCAATAAAAACACATTATAATTTTGACTTTCTAATTTTCAGTCGATCGAGTTGTGATTAAAAGACAACCAAAAGTGTGATTTCAATTAATTGAAGAAATCAATACATTTTTTCTTCTCTTGAGCTGCTTCTGCGCAAATGGTCTTTAAACTAGATAAAACATTACAAAGACATTTTTCTATTACATTGTCATGAAATTTGTCAATATCGTATTTTGTTCGGACCCGATTCATATGTCAAAACAAATGCCAAAATAAAAAAAATAAAAAAATTGTGCAAAAATACAAATTTCAAAGTCTAAAAGGGTAAAAGTGTAAAAATAAATACAACATGATTGGATAGTGGATCAAAGGGTCACAACATTTTTATAGCAACTAAGGCCAAAACCCTAATCGGGTATGGTCAAAAAGTTGACTTTTTGATCCAACTATCGAATCGTGTTGAATTTTGGCTCTTATAGGGCATGTTTTTCTCCTTCGAAATGATAATTTACGGGCTAAAATCGGAGTTAAACATACGAGATATTACCAAAATACCAAAAACCCTAATGAAAATCTCACTTTTTAAAAACAAAACAGGCAGTTTTTGGGCTGACTTCGTGCAATAAAATGTACCGATTGGGAAGGAACTGGAGCGATCCAACTTAACCATCTTGAAGAAGAACGCCTTGGATACTTTTCATTAAAAGGGCTCGATGATATTTGCCCCGGATTGGAAGATGCAAATTTTTTAAAGAAAAACGTCATAGAATTTTTCAGCATTGTGTCATCTTCCTTTTGAGCGCAATATCTTAACGACTGTAGCTCCAAATCTTGTAATACCAGGACCATTGAAAACTAGACATTCAGAGCTTTCCAGATACATAAAGTTTGAAGAAAACAGAGCTTGAAAAGGCCTCCAAACAGCTGTACGAAGATCATACCAGAAATTAAAGAAATACTAAATAAGCCGTTGAGGTGGCAAAAATGGGAGGCTAGCTAGGTGTAACATGTTACACCTAGCTAGCCCCCCATTTTGCCTTATCCCCTATAAATACCCCCTCATTTTTGTGAAAAAATATAAAGTTTTGTGAAGAAAAATAGGAAGAAAAATAGAAAAAGTGAGAAAATTATAGAAAAAAGCCTTAGAAATTCTGAAAATGTTTCTCTTTCCTCTCTCTCTCCAGAAAACCCACCACAAAAAGCCTCTTCCATTTTTTTTTGTAATTTTGTGGGTAAGCTTATAGGGATGGGGTAGTTTTTCCATAAGTACACCCATCCCATTTCTTTCTTTCTCTCATGTAACATCATCTTTCCATATATAAAATCTTTTTCTTTATCTTGTCTATTGTTCATATTTGCTTTAAGTTCCCATGTTGTTGTGTAAATATCTCTCTTTATCTTTATGTCCATATTATTATTTGCTTGTTTGTGATATTGTGTTTGTCTCCCTTGATGGGTATTGGGCCATTTCCTAGACTCTATATGGGAAGTACCCTTAGGGGGAAGAAATCCCATTCCATCTAGGCATTTAGGGATTTATTTTTCTTGCTTTACATTTATGTCATCCATTTTATTTTCAAGCAATCCCCTTTTCCTTTTTACTTTTATGTCATCCCTTTAATTTCTGACTTCATACATCTCCCATTTATTTTATTGCACCTATATATATACGCGCGTGTGTGTACACAAAAAGATTTTCTATCCCCTCTCTCTTAAATGGTTTTTAAATCTCAAATAAAACACAATATGGGTAAATCTCATAAGAATAGTTGATGGCTTAGAACTCTTATTTCTTTATGATGAAGAACCCAAAAGACTTGAAATAGATTAAAATCTATTTGAGACATAAAAAAACTTTTTCCAATAAACTTTTATAATATTTCTGCACTTTTTTTTTTAATGTCATTTAAATTTCAGCACATTCCTTTAATGTCATTTAAATTTCTGCACTTTAAATTTAACTCTTTACTTTCATGTCATTTAAATTTCAGCACTTTACTTTCTTTGTTTATTTTTCTGCACTTTTCTACAGAGGTTGATAGATTATTTTTGCCTATGGAAGCTTCAGTTATTAAAGCTATTCCCTTGAGTTTCTCTAACAGGTGTGATACAATTTTCTGGCCGAGAAACCATGATGGGATCTATTCTGTCAAGTATGGATATAAGTTGATCATGGAGATGGAGAATGGGAACAGTACAAATGCTAATTCATCTTCTATGGGGGCGATGAAGAGCATTTGGAACGGAATTTGGAAGTTGGAGGTTCGAAACCAGATAAGATTGCTCATGTGGCGTGCTGGGAATGACTCACTTCCTACAAGAGTCAACTTGGTCTGGCGTAAGCTGCTAACAGAGTCCACATGCCCCCTGTGCAAGTTGGAACCGGAAGATACATTACATGCCCTATGGAAGTGCCCAATTTTATCCACGGTTTGGCAGGTGTCTTTTGCTGATTTGGTGGCTGGTACTAATGGTATCTCAGATTTCTTAGATATTATTCAATGTGGTCAGCAGGACAGGTCACGCTTTGCTCTATTTGCATGGACGATTTCTCTAATTTGGATGCGTAGAAACAAGATCCGTGTAGAAGAGGAGACGTTCACATTGACTAAGATCAGCTCCTTGGCTTGTGAAGGTCTTCAGGAGTACCAGCAACTGTGTCCTGTTCACACAAAACTCCCACGCACAGCGAGATCAGTGAGACGACGCCTTCCACCAACAGGTTTGCTCAAAGTTAATTTTGATGGAGCCTATTTTGCAGAAGAGAACATAGCTGGAATTGGTATTATAATCCGTAATGATGTCGGATTGATTATAGCTGCCTTAACACAACAGATTCCACTACCTGCTTCGGTAGAGATGGTGGAAGTGCTAGCAGTGCGCCGAGCTCTTTGGTTTGCAATGGAGTTGGGTTTTCAAAGATTGGTAGTGGAGGGGATTCCGAAGTAATTATTAATTCAATCAAGGATGACAATATGATTCAATCTGCGTTTGGGCATATCTTGCAAGCCATTTCTTTTCTTTGCTCTTTTTTTAGTCATGTATCTTTCCAACATATTAAGAGGCAAGGTAATTGTGTGGCTCACAGACTAGCTAGACGAGCTATAACAAATCCATTGGATGTTTGGATGGAGTCTGTTCCTCCAGACACGAATGATGTTTACAGTTTTGATCTTCGGTTTATTATTCAATAACAATCCCCAATGATAGGGGTTTCTCAAAAAAAAAAAAAACTTTTCTCTTCTTTAAAGTTGCCATAAAATAAACTTGCTTGGCTAAAAACAAATCCTTTGCATACTTTTCTAAGGAAATGCTTTTCAAAATAAAATTTCTTCTTCCCCCTTTTTCTAAGAAAAATGTTCTTTTCTAAAACAAAATCTTAAAAAAAAAAAAAAAAAAAAAAATTCTTTTAAAGCTTTCTTTCAAAAAATGCCTTTTTTCCAAACAAAAATGACTTTTTTTTTTCCTAAAAAGCTTTCAAAACAAAACCTTTTTTTTTTTTTTCAAAATCCAAAAATGGTGAGTAAAAAAAAATGTTTTCTTCAAAATAATACTTTTACCACATTGGAAAAATGTTTTTACCATGTTGGAAAATGCTTTGTCATTTTCTTTTCTAAAATTGGAAAAAATGCTTTCAAATAAATAAAATTGTTTCAAAAATAATGTTTTTACCACATTAGAAAATGCTTTAAAAAAAAAAAAAAAAAAAAGAGCTTGATTTTCCTTTCCAAATCCAAAAAAAAAATAGTTTTCAAATAAAAATGTTCCCAAAGATGTTTTTACCATGTTGGAATTTCTTCCTATAAAAAGAAACCTTTTGAACAAGTAAAGCCCTTTAAAAAAAAAAAAAAAAAAAAAAAAAACTTGTCTTTGCATAAAAATCATGGCTCCTTTTCAAAGACCTTTTATCTAAAAAATAAAACTTGTTTTGCCATTACAACTTTGCTTGTTCAAAAAACACTTTTCTAAAAAAAAAAAAAAAAATGTTTTTTAAATCTTCCTTTCAAAAGATAATAGAAAAAGTTAATGTTGTAAATCTTGTTCATACATTTTGATTTCAGACTTTTCCTTAAATTAGTTTTGTTAAAGATTTGTGTCCATGGTTCATTTTCTTGAACCGTTGAATACCGATCAAGGTTATATTGCCCCTCCTATTTCTTTAGCACTAACTTATTTTATTTGTAATTTTTTTTTTTTTTTTTGCATGATAATAAATGAGAAAATTGTGGATGACAACAAGGTGTTACTCCTCTAACCTTTTTTCTTTTTTTTCTTTTTTTTTTTTTTTTTTTTGTAGTTTGTTTACATAGTAGTTTAGTATTCACATGCTACTTACCTATGAAATAATCTACACACATGCTTGAAAGCTCCCTCACATGCTATCTATGTAAATACCTCACATGCCTTGTAAATATTCTTTGAAATTAATATTCACATGCTAGCTATATGGTAAATATTTACTCACATCTCTCTCTCTCTCTCTCTCTCTCTCTTATATTTTGTTTGCAAAACTTTTTCAAATATAAAAATGCCAAGTATCTAATTTTTTTCACTAAAAAAATAACGTTTGAAACATATTAAAATAAGGCACTATCTTTGGATAGGCGTTGTGGGGTGTCAACACCTTCCCCATACGTAACCAAACTTCCGAGTCCAAGAGCTTTGGTTCGAGACTTTTTGGTTTACCTTAATTAATGAACCCTTAAAATTTGTGTTAGGTTCTAAAGGTCTAGGAATTTATGTATTTAGAACTCTAATTTGTAATATTGGCAAACCATGATCAAAACAATATATTTAGTCTTGTTTAGGCTTGCTCAAAGTTGATTAATTATTGTAAAGTTGGAATCGAGTGGCTGCAGAATGCATTGGTGCATTTCGGCCTGGCTCGATCGTTCGAAACTTAGGCTCAATCAATCGAATCTCGGGTCAGATGCGTTTTCTGCAGAATTTCCAACTCAGCCCTAACTCATTAAACGTTTAGGGTTTTATGTTTTTGCCCTAGGTATATAAGGCAAAACCCTAGCCATATTTTTAGAGTTGCTCCTGTTGTATTGTTGCTCATACATTGTTGTTTTGTGTAAATCTCTTGTGAGATCTAGAGGAGCTTTCCTTTACACAAATCTTAGGGTTTTCAAGGTAGAGATATTATCTACATCTTGATGATCAACTCGGTTGCTGCCATTGGAGCTTAAAGAATAACAAGCGTGGGTGCTTGTAGCTGATTGGAGAATCTAAGAAAGAAGGAGTCCGTGGATTCGGAACTTACACGTGGTCGTGTCAGTAAGTTCTACTGGTGGGTAGCATTAGGAAGTCAAGCAGGGAGCTTGTAAGTCCTTTTGTATGAACTTCGATTCTTTTATAGTGGATTCGGGTTTGCCTTGAGGATCGGTGGGTCAAATCCTCCCTAGGTTTTTACCGTGTGGTTTCCTAGGTGATCATATCATTGTGTTATTTATATTTCCGCTGCTTTATATTTTTGATATGATTGTATGCTTGTGATAACCTAGAATTGCATAATTTGACTAAGTTAATCACTTGGCTAATTAACTAGGTTAATCTGGTTGTTTTAAGGGGTCTAAAACCGTTCTAGTGGTATCAGAGCAGGTAGCTCTTTTCTTGTAGATCTTTTGATCTCTGAGCTGATCCTTGTTAATGCCCAATTTTGTGAATCCATATCCAAAAGCCCATGAAGAAGAAAGCCCAGTAAGTTGCAAAACGCAAATCTGCCGCAGAATACAAGTCTGCCGCAGAATACAGATCTGCCGCAGGATACAGTTCTCTGGCAAGATGGCTTCGGCAGATGAAAATAAATTAGGCCCAAGACCCTTTTGATCCAGTCAACATCATTTGGCCCACAAAGGCCCAAATCATTTTGTATAAAAAAGATAGGCGTGAAAACTGAGGAGAAAAACACACGGCAGGCCCAAAAGGGCCCGACAGGATTGAGATAAGCAGCAGGAATAACAATCTGGTATGGCAGGAGATGCCAAGCCATGAAGCAAACACCCAAAATAAAGGGAGGCCCAATGATCCAACAAGGCCCAACTCTCCAAAGAAAGGGACAAGTCATAAATGTTGGCCTGCCGAAGATGCAATCCACACCAGAAAAAGCCAAAAAGCGCACGGCAGGATATGTGCACCCATTTTCAGACCTCGGCAAATGAATGAAACATCAAGAAAGTAAAGCATGCGTACAACCCAAGCATCACCAGCCTATACCCAGCCACTATGGGAAAAGGTGAGGTCATGGGTGAGGGCACAGTCTGGCGGTGAGGAGAGGAGTGGAAACCCATTCTTGTGTTTCTTGCCCAGGCTCTTTCGGTGGGCACAGTCCTGCTGGGATGACATGCCACCCAAAAGAGGCAAGGCTGGGTAAGAACCACTGGGTGCATGCCATGAGAGACCAAGAGGGAGAGGGTACACACTGGACGAGTAGAAAAGGAACCGTCATTGTCTGAAAGCCACAGGTCAATGGTGGTAGTCAGAACCATTGACTCAGTAAGTGGTTGGCAAAAGGTTCCCATACTAGACAAGGGCCATGAAAGGGCTAGAATAGTAAAATCGGTCACGGCAGGCTCTATATAAGAGACCTGTAGCTATGTACAGGAGAAGAGGAAGGGAATGGAAAAAAAGAGAAAACAAAGAGAGAAGAAAGCAAAAGAAAAGAAAGAAAGAAAGAAAGGAAAAAAGAAAAGAAAGGCAAGAATTCTAAGAAAGAAAAAAGAGAGAAAAGATAAAACAAGAGAACAAAAGAAAGAAAGAAAACAGAGCGTTTTATGGCAAGCATGCACCCAAATGAGTTAACCCCCTCTCTCCCTCAATAGCCTTGTCCTCCATTGGAGGGAAATACGACTTATGCTCGGGTACATACCATTTGGGGCTGATCTCTCAAAGCAATTAATTTCTCCTTTGAAGTTACTTGCGTTGAGGGAGCAGTTTTCCCTTCCCTGGTTAGAGTCCCGCGGTGATACTTGGTGTGGCAGACTCATTCTCTTTACTCTACTAATCCCGCTCTAATCCTTTGTTTAAGTGTTATTATTTAAAAGCGATGTCTTTTAAGTTATTTATCTTGTTTATTGCGGCAGAAATAGTGACTGCATTTTCTTTACGTTTTCTATATATTGTCTACCTGCCATAACCTCTTAACAATGACCCTGCCTGCTGTGAGCTTATAAACAGATTTTAGCAAACGTGGTGTGGTTTGCACACAAGCCAGGCCAAGGAAGTGGAAAAATGTTTCTGCAGTAAAAACGAAGAGTGGTCATTCACATTGTAGAAGGCTTTAAAGCACGGCAGACAGCTTTAAAGCATGGCAGGCAGCTTCACTGCATAGCAGAAACTTTTATTGCACGGCAAACAGTTTTACTGCACGGTAGAAAGTCTTGCTGCACAACAGAAAAGTTAAACCTGTGGCAGAACTGGAGAATAGTTCCTTCTGCGGCAGAAAAGTCAATCCTGCGGCAGAAACTGGAGAAAAGTTCCTGCGGCAGGAACAGAGGATAAGCCCACTTCGCAGCGTCTTCCCTTGGACTTGGACTCAACGTTTGCGCACAAGCCGGCCCAAGTTGAGCTCCAGTTGGACCAGTCTCAACTCCTTTACTCAGAATACTCAGGCCTACTACCGCAGCAGGCAGCCCAGCCCAATGCCACAACAAAAAAGGCCCCCACATACAAATGGCGACTCCACTGGGGAGTTGGGATCAAGATGGGGAGAATGAGAAATTTCTCTCTCGCAAACATGTTTCCAAGTCCTTACCAAAGCAATTCGTGCAGATGTTCTTAAACCTTCCAAGCTATACTCTCAGGAAAGTATCCAAAACGTCATAGCAGTCCATAGCAGAATCCTATGGCAGAATATCACAACAGTGCTGTAGCAGAATTCTGTGGCAGAATACAGCAACGTTACAGCAGGATAGTACTGTGGCAGAATCCAGCAATGTTACAGCAAGACAATACTGTAGCAGAATTTTTGGCAGAATATAGCAACGTTACAGCAGGATAATGCTGTGACAGAATCCAGCAATGTTACAGCAGGACACTGCTGTAGCAGAATTCTGTGGCAGAATACAGCAACGTTACAGCAGGATAGTGCTATGGCAGAATCCAGCAATGTTACAGCAGGACAGTTTTGTAACAGAATTTTGTAGAAGAACACAGCAACATTTAAACAAAGCAATATCTTAAGCAAAATTCTATAGTAGAATATTGCAGCAGAATGTTGTGGTAGAATACCACAATACCATAGTAGAGTTTAATGGCATTGCCTCAAAAATGCAGTAGCAAAATATCACTACAACACCATAGAGTTCTACAACAAAAATGCCACTTGTTCCTATCCTTTAAATGCCACTTGTTTTCCTTGTCATGCATGTGAGACATGTGGCAAGCCACTCATTCAAACATGCAAAGCTTTCTAAGCCACTTATCACCTTTTGCTCTCATTTCTTTCAAGGAAACACTAGAAGCTTTGTAAACTCTCTTCATCTCCACCTTCAGGTCCAGCACTTAGAGGAGAAAAATCCCTTCATTCCCTCACAAGGTTTCAATCATTTTTTTTTTTATGCTAGTGAGTCTAGCTCTACTTCCCCTGAAGAACCAAAAGCTAGAAACAAAAAAATGAAGCTATTGTAGCCAAAGGAAAATTTTTCATCATTACTGTACTGTTGCGAATAACTATTTCCTCCGTGAAGTATCCTCCAGCAGATTTTTTCCAGAAGTGCAAAATGTCCCTTCGCAGAAATTTTGTAGCAGAAAGTGCAAATCCTTCGACAGACTATTCACAGCAGAATCTGCTGAACCCAAAAATGCAGAATGTTCATTGGTAGAATGTTTCATAGTAGAAAGTTTTAGAAGCCAAAGTGCAAATATCACAGCAGACTGCTCACAACAGAATATTCTACGGTAGAATATTCTACAGCAAAATTTTATATTCCAGTAGGTCTTTTCGCAGAATATCCTACCACAAAATTCAGTATTGAATTCTTGAACTTTCTAAGTGCAATCACAAATCCAATGTAATTATCTTCTAAAACAAAAGTGATCATTGCCCCATCAAGAATTCATGGGAACACAAAGTTAGGAAAAGGGCCAAGGAAGCCCAAGACAAGCAAATGAGCTGAGGAAGCCTAAGACAAAGCAAATGGGCCGAGGATGCCCAAGATAAAGCAAATGGGTCGAGGATGCCCAAGGGAAAAACACAAGGGACGCAGGAGCCCATGAGTAAGAAAATCCATGGCCAGATAAGCTATTGGGGAAAGAATAAGCGGCAAGCCTGGAAAGGCTTAGCAGGATCAAGTCATTGCAACAGGAATGGCTGAGTAGTATGGCAGGACATGATCGCAAATCTTTAGAAAGAATCTGCAGAAGAGCTATAGCCACAATCATATGTAGCAGAAAACACATGGGAAGCAATTGTGTTTGCAGTGGAACGAAGTCAAAGCATGCTTGGGAAGTAACTTTTTTCCCAAATTCTCTAGCAACGAAGAATTTCTACAATATGGCAACTTGCAGATCCATGGCATCTAATTTTTTCTTTACTGAAGAATGCATAAACCATATGACGGAGCATCAACACCAAGAGAAGGTGATATCAAGCTCATCCAGTTGTCTCACACGCTGGGGGCTAAAGCTCATTCTGCGGCAAACATGGGAAACCTACTGCTGAAAGCTAAGGGCTTATTCTTGTATACTGGGAGCTGTCTCATTTTGCAACAAAATTTGGGAAGTCTTCTTCAAAAAGCTAAAGACTCAACCAGTTGTCTCACATGCTGGGGGGGCTAAAGTCCTATTCTGCAGTAAATTTAGAAAGCCTGCCGCAAAGTGCTTAGAGTAACAATATGAAGCAGCAACATCATGTATCTTCTACAAAAGCTTGGTGTGTTGCGTGGTTCAAGAAAGTTTGGAGGAGGAGAGTAATGAAGTGAAAAACAAAGAAGTTATGGCAGAAAAGGATGTATAGGTTGTGGCAGAAGAAGAAATGAAGGAAGTTGACCTGGGGTCTGTCTCGCAGGGACCAAGGCTCATCTCAATTAGTGCAAGTTTGACAGAAAAAGAAAAATCAGAATTGATACTGTTGCTAAAAAGAATTCAAAGATGTCTTCACATGGGGTTACAGTGAAAATGCCGGGATGGGATCCTGGGTTAATAGTGCATACCTTGAATGTGGACCGCGAGGCTAAGCTAGTAGCCCAGCCTGCCAGGGCGTTCCACACTGCCTGCCAGGGAGTTCCACACTGCCAGCCAGGGCGTTCCACACTACCAGCCAGGGCATTCCACGCTGAGATAGAAGGGCCAAAGCTTTGAGAAAAGAAGTACAGCAGGCAGCCTTCAAAAGGCTACAACAGATCATAATGAACCTTCCTACTGTGCAAGCCCCAATCCGCAAAAAGCCATTGTTACTCTACCTAGCCACCAATTCATGTGTCATTGGTGCATTAATGGCCCAGAAGATGGAAGAAAAGTTTTGAAATAGAACATGCTCCAAGGAATGAAAATCGGTTTGCCAATGCTTTGGCCGCACTAGGCTCGCAAATAATGTTTGAAGGGGATAGCACCAAAGTGGAGGTCAGCAAGAGAAAAGAGTCCATAATTGAAAGGCTGAAAGAAAGATTCAAAGAAGAACAGTGCGAAGGGGACTGACAGATCCCCATAAAAAAAGCTTTGACGAAGGAAGAAAATGACGCAAAACTAAAAGTATTGAAAGACTACGTCCTGGTGAGAGAAGAATTGTACCGCAGGATGCTGGGTGGTGTATTGTCCAGGTGCGTGCGGTAGGAGGAAGCCCAAAGAAAGTTAAAAGAAGTGCACGACAAGACCTGTGGATCTTGCGGAGAAATTATTCTCTACCGCAGACTCCAAAGAATAGGCTTTTATTGGCCAAGTATGGGCAAAGATGCGGACCGAGTTCAAACCCAATGTGGGACTTGCCAGCTTGCAGCAGACAGAGAGGAAAGTTACGCTGTGTTCATCAGCGAAGATTGGAGAAGCCCATTCACGAAGTACCTGACAGAAGGTATCCTGCCACAAAAGCACAGTGAAAGATACAAGCTTAAGAGGTTGGCAACACGTTACTTCTTGCAAAATACAATCCTTTTCAAAAAAAGGGTACGATAGGGACCCCTTAAGAAGTTTGGGCCCCGAAGAAGCAAGAGAAATGATAAAAGAAGTACACTCAAGAGAGTATGGCGAACACCAAGGGAAGAGAAAGCTTTATAGATGCCTACTGCAAATGGGCTACTATTGGCCTGCCATGAAGAGAGACACAGCAGAATTTGTAAAAAAAAAAAAAAAAAAAATGCTACAGCTGCCAACTACAGGCCAACTTGATTTACACTCGTCCACAGAACTTACACAGCATGGTCACCCCATGGCCCTTCCACACTTGGGGGCTTAAAGATCATTAGCAAAATGAGCCAAGAGTATACAAGAGGATAGGCAATGCATCTGCCAGACTCTCTAGAGAAATTCGCCAAAGTCAGCCACAGGGTTTTCACCTTTTTCCTTGGTCTGCAGGACAGAGGTAATGAGCCCGGCAGAAGTAATGACTCCATCCCTGAGAGTTATGCAAATGCAGTAGAAAGAAAAAGAAAAGGAAGTCTTTGTGGCAAAAAGATGCGAAGACCTAGAGGGGCTTGATGAAAGGAGGGAAGAGGCCCAAGAGCGCAATCGCAGATATGGACAAAAGATGACTAAAGCCCATGGCAGAATGACAAGAAGAATATGTTAAAGAAGAAGAAGAAAAAAAAAAAAAGAAGCAAACACGAAGGAATCAATAGTTGCTGTGGCAGAATGACAAAGAAAGTTTTTAGAAAGTGAAGATTTCTCATAAAAGCATCCTCATTTCCCCTTGAAAAAGTATCTATAGTGGCACCACTTGTAGGCGCCTTAAAATGAGTGGCAGACTCAGTCACTTCTGTGGGAAAATCACTTTTGCAGCAGAACTAGAATTTATGGCAAGATCAGAAACAATCCGCAATGCAAACTGCAAAGGTACAAGAGTATTGATGATCTTTGGGGCTAAAAAGTCTTCTACTATTACAACAATACATTTGCACATGTCAGTAGCAGCTCCGAATAAGGAGGCCTTCCATAAATACATCATCACTGAAAGAAACTTGCCTTTTCACAAGGCCTAACATCCTTCTCCGCAGAAACTTCATCTTGGCAAAGAATACATGTGTTCTTCAACACAGCAGAAAGTATTATCAGCAAATGAAAGAGTACTATACTATGATAAGGTCTTGCAATGTTAGCCCTACACTTTGTTTTGAGCAAAAGAAATGAAGATGTGTAAACGCAAAGAGAAAGAAGAGTCAAAGAATCCAAAGAGCCAATTTTGAGCATTCTATAGAGATGAGAAAATGTAAAACATCATAATGAAGAAGAACCCGACAAGTAAGGATTCCACGACATCTGTGTCTTCCAACCATTCTTAGAGAGCAACTACACTTATGGAAGAGTGAAGAGATGATACAAAGGAATAAGTGGGGAAAGTAAGCAATTAAGCCTAATTCTTCTGCCGCAAAATCTGCTACAACCTTCACTTCCTACAGTATAGATGCTACTCTAGCAGAAGCAAAGTAAGAGGTGTATTGATGCAGAGAAATAAGTGCATGTATTGCGGCAGAAAGTGTCTACATATTCTGCGGTAGCAGAAAAATGAGTATTTATCCCTACAAAAGCAAAGAAATGAGTACATGCTGTGGCAGAAACGTGAAGAAATAAGTATACAAATTGCCGCAGACATAAAGAACTGAGTACCATTGTAGAAGTCCAAGATCACAAGGAATTTCCAAGAAGCAAACCAAGAAACAAGCAAAGAAATGATGAAGAGAAGGATGCACACATCATCATCATTAACAATCCCGTTGAATGAAAACCATATGGGAAGAAAATAGTTGGTAAATTGAGAAGAAAACCATTAAGCCCGAATGGCAGGAATAATGGATCACAAGCCCATAAAACAAAACAAATGGGTCTTAAGGAAGCAAATGGGACAAAGGAGCCCAAAAGAATTGAAATGGGCCGAGGATGCCCAAAAGAACAAAATGGGACAAAGGAGCCCGAAAGCGATGAAATGGGTCGAGGATGCCCAAAAGAATAAAACGGGACAAAGGAGCCCGAAAGTGATGAAACAGGCCGAGGATGCCCAAAAGAATAAAATGGGACAAAGGAGCCCGAATGGGACAAAGGAGCTCGAAAGTGATGAAACGGGCCGAGGATGCCCAAAAGAATAAAATGGGACAAAGGAGCCCGAAAGCGATGAAATGGGTCAAGGATGCCCAAAAGAATAAAATGGGACAAATGAGCCCAAACGGGACAAAGGAGCCCGAAAGCAATGAAATGAGCCAAGGAAGCCCGAAACAGCATAGTGCAAGCCCAATGAGAGTACTGGGCTACGGAAATTTAGCAAAAGGAAAGCATACAGCAGGCCCAAAGAGGCCCAGCAGGCACAAGTCATGAAGAGCAAAAGGAAAGCATACAGCAAGCCCAAAGAAGCTCAGCAGACCCAGCACCACCCTCATGAAGAGCAACTTTTTGGCTATCCTTGGAGGGTTGTAAAATTTTAGAAAGAAAGAAAAACAACGTGCCTAAGGAGAGTAAATATTGAAACAGCAAGCGCGCGAAGAAAAGAAGAGAAGCATTCGCATGTGAGTTGTGAAACAACCCACGGAAGAAAACTGCATGAGTTTTCGCATACGAATTGCAGGAGCAATCCATATGCTCAGGGGGCTAATTGTTGATGCCTAATTTTGTGAATCCATATCCAAAAGCCCATGAAGAAGAAAGCCCAGTAAGTTGCAAAACGCAAATCTGCCGCATAATACAAGTCTGCCGCAGAATACAGATCTGCCGTAGGATACAGTTCTCTGGCAGGATGGCTTCGGCAGATGAAAATAAATTAGTCCCAAGACCCTTTTGATCCATTCAACATCATTTGGCCCACAAAGGCCCAAATCATTTTGTATAAAAAAGATAGGCGTGAAAACTGAGGAGAAAAACACACGGCAGGCCCAAAAGGGCCCGACAAGATTGAGATAAGCAGCAGGAATAACAATCTGGTATGGCAGGAGATGCCAAACCATGAAGCAAACACCCAAAATAAAGGGAGGCCCAATGATCCAACAAGGCCCAACTCTCTAAAGAAAGGGACAAGTCATAAATGTTAGCCTGCCGGAGATGCAATTCACACCAGAAAAGGCCAAAAAGCGCACGGCAGGATATGCGCACCCATTTTCAGACCTCGGCAAACGAATGAAACATCAAGAAGGTAAAGCATGCGTACAACCCAAGCATCACCAGCCTATACCTAGCCACTATGGGAAAAGGTGAGGTCATGGGTGAGGGCACGGTCTGGCAGTGGGGAGAGGAGTGGAAACCCATTCTTGTGTTTCTTGCCCAGGCTCTTTCGGTGGGCACAGTCCTGCTGGGATGACATGCCACCCAAAAGAGGCAAGGCTGGGTAAGAACCACTGGGTGCATGCCATGAGAGACCGAGAGGGAGAGGGTACACACTGGACGAGTAGAAAAGGAACCGTCATTGTCTGAAAGCCACGGGTCAATGGTGGTAGTCAGAACCATTGACTCAGTAAGTGGTTGGCAAAAGGTTCCCATACCAGACAAGGGCCATGAAAGGGCTAGAATAGTAAAATTGATCACGGCAGGCTCTATATAAGAGACCCGTAGCTATGTACAGGAGAGGGGGAAGGGAATGGAAAAAAAGAGAAAACAAAGAGAGAAGAAAGCAAAAGAAAAGAAAGAAAGAAAGAAAGGAAAAAAGAAAAGAAAGGCAAGAATTCTAAGAAAGAAAACAGAGAGAAAAGATAAAACAAGAGAACAAAAGAAAGAAAGAAAACAGAGCGTTTTATGGCAGGCATGGACCCAAATGGGTTAACCCCCTCTCTCCCTCAATAGCCTTGTCCTCCATTGTAGGGAAATATGACTTATGCTCGGGTACATACCATTTGGGGCTGATCTCTCAAATCAATTAATTTCTCCTTTGAAGTTACTTGCGTTGAAGGAGCAGTTTTCCCTTCCCTGGTTAGAGTCCCGCGGTGATACTTGGTGTGGCAGACTCATTCTCTTTACTCTACTAATCCCGCTCTAATCCTTTGTTTAAGTGTTATTATTTAAAAGCGAGGCCTTTTAAGTTATTTATCTTGTTTATTGCGGCAGAAATAGTGACTGCATTTTTTTTACGTGACCCTGCCTGCTGTGAGCTTATAAACAGATTTTAGCAAACGTGGTGTGGCTTGCACACAAGCCAGGCCAAGGAAGTGAAAAAATATTTCTGCAGTAAAAACGAAGAGTGGTCATTCACATTGTAGAAGACTTTAAAGCACGGCAGATAGCTTTAAAGCATGGCAGGCAGCTTCACTGCATAGCAGAAACTTTTATTGCACGGCAGACAGTTTTACTGCATGGTAGAAAGTCTTGCTGCACAACAGAAAAGTTAGACCTGTGGCAGAACTGGAGAATAGTTCTTTCTGCAGCAGAAAAGTCAATCCTGCGGCAGAAACTGGAGAAAAGTTCCTACGGCAGGAACAGAGGATAAGCCCACTTCACAGCGTCTTCCCTTGGACTTGGACTCAACGTTTGCGCACAAGCCGACCCAAGTTGAGCTCCAGTTGGACCGGTCTCAACTCCCTTACTCAGAATACTTAGGCCTACTACCGCAGCAGGCAGCCCAGCCCAATGCCACAACAAAAAAGGCCCCCACATACAATCCTTAACCCCTGTTGTCATGGAACACGGTCACTCTCTTGTTGTTCCTCCTCACTTTGATGGGGATGACTATGCTTATTGGAAAGTAAGGATGAAAGCATTCCTGAAATCCATTGATGAGAGAGTTTGGAATTCTGTTGAATACGGATGGGAGAAGCCCACTACTCTTGTGAGTGAGTGGCAAATTTCTCAAAAAGAAGCAGCTGCATTCAATAGCAAAGCTATGAATGCCATCTTTAATGCTGTTTCCATGGAGGAATTTAAGAGAATCTCTAATATTGAGGTTGCTCATACTGCTTGGAAAATCCTCCAAACTATGCATGAAGGCACAAAGGCAGTTAAGATAAACAAACTGTAGCAATTAACTTATAGGTTTGAGAGCATTAGGATGTCTGATAATGAATCCTTTGATGAATTTTATGTCAAACTGAATGACATTGTTAATTCTGCTTTTAATTTGGGTGAAATCAATGATCAACCTAAAATTGTTAGGAAGATTCTTAGATCTTTAACTGAAGACTTTAGACCCAAAGTTACTGCCATTACTGAGAGCAAGGATGTGGACTCCATCCCTGTTGATGAGCTTGTAGGATCTCTTCAGTCCTACGAGTCTGACCTACCCAAAGCAAGCAAATCCAGATCAATGGCTCTTAAGTCTGTTGATGATGTTGAGGTTGGTGGATTTGATGATGAGCTCTCTGCTACAGAGATAACTTACCTTGCCAAGAATTTTAGAAACTTTCTGAGAAACACTAACAGAAGGGCAAGAAATACAAACACTGTTGAACCTAGAAACTTTAGGAAGAATGATCCCACTAAGGTTAATAACTTTGAAAAACCTAGAGAAAAAGTAGGTCAATCTTCAAACAATACTTTGGGTGCTCAGTGTTTTGGTTGTCAAGGATATGGTCATATTAAATCTGAATGTCCTACATTCTTGAGGACTAAGGGTAAAGCTATGGCTGTAACCCTTAGTGATAATGAGGTTTCCGATGATGAGTCTGGGTGTGACGAGGATGGAAACTTCATTGCTTTCACTGCTACAGCTGTAGTCAATGAAAGCGTGTCTGTTGAGGAGAACCCTTCTGATGGGGAACTCTCTGAGGATGCAGATCTTCAAGAGGCCAATAATAAACTTTGCAAAGTTGCTGCAAAAGATACTATGAATGTTGAACTTGGCCTGAAGAAAATTAATTCTCTTGAGCTTGAAAAGAAGAATTTGCTTGTTAAACTTTTTGATGCTAATGATCTTTTGAACCATGTGAAATCTGAGAACATGCTTTTGCTTGATAAAGTTAAAACTTTGGAACATGATTTATCTGTTGCTAGATATGCTAGTTCTAAACTTGATCACATGCTGAATGTTCAAAAGTATCCTTCTGATAAATCTGGGTTAGGTTATGTTGAAAGCATCTCTGTGTCTGCTCCTAATTCCACAAACTTTGTTCTTTCATCTTCTTCTGAACCTACTGTGAGTGAGGTTGTGAGTGAAACTATCAAACCACCTGTGAGTGAGGTTGTCAAACCTGTAGAAGTTTCACCTCCTAGGAAGATTAGGGTTGATCTGAGAGAGACTAAACCTAAGGATTCTACCCTTTCCAAGGACAAGATGCATGATAAACCTGCTTGGGTTTGTCATTATTGTGGAAAGTCTGGACACATTCGTCCTAACTGTTACAAGCTTCAAGCTGCTAAGAGAGCAAACAAACCAAAAGTGTCTGTGCCTCAAGCACAAGATCCTATGGCACTTATTGGTGAATTGGTAAAGGTGTTGAACCTTTATTCCAATCTTGGAGTTGGAAATCACTTGAATGTGAATAAGAACTCCAATGCTCGTGGTGCATCTAAAAGGTTTTGGATGCAAAAGACTCGACCTAATTGAGTCTTTCTGACATGGTCCTTGTGCTTCACTGCTCATTCCTTTGTGACCATTGTTCTTTGATTTTTGTTGCTTTTGTTTGTTTCTAGGATTTGCATTGCATTACATTCATGCATTTCATTCTAGGATTTATTTGCTTTCTCTTTAAAAAAAAAAAAAAAAAAAGGAAAAAAAAAAGAGGAAAAGCAAATTGTGTTTGGCACTATTGTTCTTGGTCTTTGAAAACAAGGTTGGTCAATATATTTACACATAACATGTCTTATGTACCTTGTTTAGTTTTAATGAGCTTATTTATTGCACTTGACTTGTTGAAGCTTTGTAGTGCATGTTGTGTGGGAAAGATGTTTATGGTGTTTATCACTTTGTCTTAATCTTGCCGTCACATGTTATTTGACTGTCGGACTTGATCCTTTTGAGAAAGGCATAAATAACCATCTCACCACTGTTCACTAGCGAATCATGAACACCTTAGTGCATATCATAAGATTTTGTGCTCGAGAAAGTGTAGCACATGCACAAAAAGAACATAAGGTGTAGCCTCGGCTTAATTGCTTAATGCTTAAAATTGGTGTGTACTATTAGGCTTGATGCCAATTCACTTAATTAAAACTGGTGTGTACTATTAAGCTTGATGCCAATTCACATAATTAAGAGGCTAAATTCAAGGAACTTACATGATTGCAAGCTTATGTTCTAGGAGATGTGGGAGTTATATGATGTAACTCTTTAGGTGATAGTCTCTTTTAAATTCTATGTGATGAATTTTGTAGACTTTGTGATTGATTGCTATTCACATATCACCTCACATGTATCTCAAGTTTTTGCTAGTTGCACACACTACACAAGTTACTCTTTGCTAAACACTGTACATGTTATTGTGTGTGTTTTTGGTCTGACCAACCAAGTTTGAAAATACCTTGAGTATTATGCAAAACATTTTTTTTGCTTGAGAATTAAAAGGGAGAATTGGCTGAAACTTTCTTTGGAGAAACTGGGATTAAAATTTGGGTTTTTGAAAAAGCATTCCATTTCATCTCATACTCATGCATTTTGTTTCATTGATTTCAATGCTTTGAGGAGTTATTTTTCAAAAATTGGTTTAAGTTTTTCAAAACTGTAATTTTTCTCAAAATACTGTGAGCCACTGCTTGTTTCGATCGATCCATTCTGTTTTTCGATCGATCGAAAATACTTAAAATCTTTTTAAAAATTTCGGAGTGATTCGATCGATCGAAAGCAATTTTCGATCAATCGAATGTCGCGAATCAGGTTTTTTAAAACACTGTTCTTAACTAATTCAAACACATTTTCAAAAAGTTTTTTTCAAACTTTTCTTCTCTCTCCGACTAGGCAAGGCTCTATAGTCCATTTTTTGTCGTTTTCCTCCGGATTTTTTTGCAAAGAATCTCTTTCCTCAAGCCGGTAAGTCTCTTTTGCCCTTCCTTTTTGAGTTTATTTACATATTTCATGCATTTTTCATGCATTTATCCTCAAATTTTCAGACCTTTTTCTTTTTGGGATTTTTGTTGATTCAAGCCCAATTTTGTGCAATTGATCAATGGGTTTTTGTGGGGACATGCTATAAACATGATCTTGCTAGTTTAATTTGATCAATTTTGGGTTTTGTGGAGAATTAAAATTTCTAGGGTTTATAATTATTCCGAATTGGGGATTTTGTTCAATTAGGTTGAAATTGATGAAATTGACTTGTTGTTTTGATGTAATTAGGCATTATAATCTGTGTGTTGTGTTATGTAATGCTTAATTCATTAATGTGCTTCAAAATTTTTCAAGTGGTTTTCAAATTTTTTAGGGTTTTTGTTAGAAACTCTATGTTCAAGCCAATTTTGTGTAATTGATCTTAATTTGAACTGTGTTTACTGCATTAGTTCATGCATCACAACATTGTTATTGTTCATGCATCATATAGATTTTTGTTCTATATTTTTTTTGTGCTAACTTGCAGTCTGCCCTTGGTTTTGTTTTTTATTTTGTTCTTTTGGTTTTCTCTTGTGTCTTTGTCCTTTCCTTAGCACTATGCCTAGGAAGACTAGGGCTCGTAGGTCTATTCCCTCACCTACTCCTTCCCCTCCTCCCTTTGACCGAGAAAGGTTTCCTATTGAGAAAAACCAAGAGATTTTTGATACACTGAACCTTAAGAGGAAGATATGGTCTGAGCGTTCTATCATCTTAAATGAGCTTGATCTTGCCATTAGGGCAAACTTTAAGCGTAGGGGCTGGTTACCCTTGGTGGATATTTCTGATCCTCCTCCACCTGCTACCTTGATTAGAGAGTTCTTTTCGAACATCTCTATTCGCGTCTATGATTCCAACACTTTGGTAAAGACTTGGATACGAGGCGTAGAGTACACCATTACTCCTAAGGTAGTGGTCGATGCTTTAGGGGTACCTTTGGTACAACATCTTGTCTATCCATATGATGAGTCTCCTGTCTTGAGTGATGTCATGTCTTACATCACTGGGTCATCTATCCAATGGGGTTCTGATCCTAGGATCACCACTGCTGAGCTTTCTGAGTTACACTATCTCTTCTTTAGGATAGCGTGTCACTCTTTCTGGCCTATTTCTGAGTTACACTAGCTCTTGTCACTGATGCTCCTATCAGTTTTCCCCATTTGTTTCTTCGTTCTTTGAACGAAGTTTATAGGAGTTCATCTACTTCTCATGCTCTTGTTCATCCTATTTTCATTCATAGGATTTTGCTTTATCTTGATCTTGGTGGCTTTCCTTCCTCTAAGCCCGTTCATGTGATTGCTCCTATAGGTGCGTCTTTTCTTAGACAGAGGGCTGCTCACCTTCGAGTTAGCTCTAAACACCCTAGGTCTGCACCTTCTGGTTCCACACCTCCTCCTTCTTCTTTTACAGGTCCTGCTGGTGAGGCTGTTCGTGATCCTGATGCTGCTGTTGCTGCTGCTGCTGTTCCTCCACCTCCTTCGGACGACTTTGATGTACGTCGTACCTTAGAGACTGTCATGACCGTTCAGGTGGCTCATGGTCAGCTTTTGGTGGACTTATTTGACGAGATCCGTGCTTTGCGTGCTGATCTGGCGCATCTGTGTTCGCCCTCACCACCTCCTTTTGATGATGGCTTATGATTGCACATTGGCATTCCGTCACAAAAAGGGGGAGTAGAGTTTTGACTTTGTAGAGGAGTTTTTGTAGTTAGGGGGACTATCTTTTTTTTTTTTTTTTTTTTTTTTTTTGATGAGTTAGTGAGTTAGTGGAGTTTATAGATTGTATCTAGGTGCTTCACTTTGTATATCATTTTTGGGGATATTCATGTTAAGGGGAGTAACATTGTTTTTGATATACATGATATATACTTGATTCTTGTTGCTTTGTGATTCACTGCTTATTGATTTATATTTATGAGTTGTTCATTGATATATGTCTTTATTCTGTGTTGTGTGAATCTTACAAGAATGTTATACCTGTTGTTTTACTCTTTTTTGTCACACATGCGTTTATGCGTTTGTTGAGTGTTTCAGGAATATACAGATTGATTCAATTGAGCTGCTGTCTACACTTACAACTAATGGATAGTAGTTAGGATTGAATTTGAGTTTATGAGCATTACTTTTGTAAAGGGCTTTTTACTTGTAAACTTTGAGCTTTTAATTTGTGTTTTGTCACGGATTGCTAAAGGGGGAGTTTGTTAGGTTCTAAAGGTTTAGGAATTTATGTATTTAGAACTCTAATTTGTAATATTGGCAAACCATGATCAAAACAATATATTTAGTCTTGTTTAGGCTTTCTCAAAGTTGATTAATTATTGTAAAGTTGGAATTGAGTGGCTGCAGAATGCATTGGTGCATTTCGGCCTAGCTCGATCGTTCGAAGCTTAGGCTTGATCGATCGATCGAATCTCGGGTCAGATGCGTTTTCTGCAGAATTTCCAACTCAATCCTAACTCATTAAACGTTTAGGGTTTTATGTTTTTGCCCTAGGTATATAAGGCAAAACCCTAGCCACGTTTTTAGAGTTGCTCCTGTTGTATTGTTGCTTATACATTGCTGTTTTGTGTAAATCTCTTGTGAGATCTAGAGGAGCTTTCCTTCACACAAAGCTTAGGGTTTTCAAGGTAGAGATATTATCTACATCTTGATGATCAACTCGGTTGCTGCCATTGGAGTTTAAAGAATAACAAGCGTGGGTGCTTGTAGCTAATTGGAGAATCCAAGAAAGAAGGAGTCCGTGGATTCGGAGCTTGCACGTGGTCGTGTCAGTAAGTTCTACTGGTGGGTAGCATTCAAGCGGGGAGCTTGTAAGTCCTTTTGTATGAACTTCGATTCTTTCATAGTGGATTCGGGTTTGCCTTGAGGATCAGTGGGTCAAATCCTCCCTAAGTTTTTACCGTGTGGTTTCCTGGGTGATCATATCATTGTGTTATTTATATTTCCGCTGCTTTATATTCTTGATATGATTGTATGCTTGTGATAACCTAGAATTGCATAATTTGACTAAGTTAATCACTTGGCTAATTAACTAGGTTAATCTGGTTGTTTTAAGGGGTCTAAAACCGTTCAATTTGGTTTAGTTAATTAGGCAACCTAAAATGAATTAGACCCCTAGGTGACCAATTACACCTAACACAAAACCAATAGTTAGTGGCCTAAAATAAAAATAAGAAAAAGGAACTCACATACACACACCCACCCTAGAGTCACAAGCACACAAGAGTCACATCACTAAGGACCCAATGTGCGATCACCTTAAATCCCAAAACTTGGGGATTTTTAGGCGTCCACAAAATTGGCCAACAAAAAGTTTTTTTTTTTTTTTTTTTTTTCATCCCTAAACCATTGAAAATATTGCACTTTATTTCCTTAACTATTAAAAAAAAAACAAAAATTCATCTCTAAACTATTAAAAAAAAGTGGCATTGTCTTAGCCCCAATACTATTGAAAAAGCTTTTTTAAAAGAAAGTGTAGTAGCGAATTAAGGAAATCGTGTTGTTTTTCTTTGCCTATAACGAACATTATTAGTTCAACTTCCTTGCATTTAACTTTTAATGATGTTTGAGGTCCCTTATCAATGCCTTCTTGTGATAGTTATATATACTAGCCCAATCTCAAATTGTTGGAACTGTATTAATTTTTTGGAATGCTCCAAAATATAGTCCTCTTTGAAAAGTCTAGAAATATATTTTCTAATTTAACTTTTACTTTATTTAAAAAGTCAATATCATTATTTCACTAGTGTTAATACCGTATTTTGTTTGTACTTGATCTCAAAAAAGCCTCTCCCTTGACCCCATATAACATGGATTAAAAATTTTGAAAACCTACTAGAGAAACATTGATAATGGAGCTGATTTAACCTGACCAAATGGTCAAAAATATTTGGGAAAATTACACTTTATCACCCTAAATTGTACTTCACATTATACTTTGCACTATAAGTTTTTCGAATGCATATTTTGCACCCTAAACTATGACCTTTGTTACACTTTACTCCCTAATGTTAAGTTTAGTGTTCACTTGGATGGAAAAGTATGACACTATGTGAAAAGACCTAATTGTCCATCTTCTCAATTCCTTAATAATAAATGAGGAATTATACTTTACTACCCTAAACTATATTCTTCATTACACTTTGCACCCTAAACTTTGAATTTCCATCCAAGTTAACACCAAACTTAATTAACGTCGAGGTGCAAAGTATAATATGGGGTATAGTTTAGGGTAGTAAAGTGTAATTTCCATAAAATATTGAGAAACATAGCCCTAGCTCGAGCTAGCTTCGAATAGGTTAAACCATAATTAGTCAGGCCAGACTCTGAGTTAGCCACAAATCTAACCACCTAATTAGAATCAATTGACCATCGTTAGGATAAGGATGAAATCACTTTTAATTAACTACTCATGGGCCACAATCAGATGTAGGATGAGCGAGATATTGAGAAATCATTAAAAAATCAAAACAAACACTAGTTTTTTTGGCATTTCGATATCCAACCGAAGCTACCGAAGTTAGAATTATTAAATATTAATTGACGTTATATTTCAAATGACACAAGAAAACTCTCAAATAGAAGGTTGAATGGTCATTGACTAGTCGCATCAAAGTGTGAGTCCAAAATGAGTGAGCATGCAAATCAAGGAAAATTGCCTTTTCCTCTAACTTCATTAAGAAGCTTTGGGTGACAAGATTGATTTGATAGGGCAAGTCACATTAATTCACTCTTGTCTCTCACTCACACCACTTTTTTACTACTTTACACAACATATAAAGCTCTCTCTCTCTCTCTCTCTCTCTCTCTCTCTCATTTAAGAGTAGAAAATTATAAAATAAATATTCCAGAACTATAATAAATACGTAACGTCTCATCTTACATGAATAGTAAATTACACTATAAATTTAATTAGTGTAATCTACTATTATGTTAGATGAGGAAATATGTATTTATTGTATTCTCATAGTATTCTATAATTTCCCTTCAAGAGCACTCTCTTTTGACCAAAAATAAAACTCCTCTTTTCCTTGTATACACGTTCATGAAGGGAAGTTCTGATTATTTCTTTATAAGAACCCTTTTCGTCAAAAAGAAAGAAAAAAAAGAAAGGGTTCAACTTTCTTTTTTTATAAGTATATTGACAAGATAAAGAGAGAAAGATGCGCCTAGAAAGGGTCAATTTCCTTTTTTTTTTTTGAAGTGAAAGTTAAGGAGCAAGGTTGCAAGATAGACAAAGTTTATCTACAAAGCAAGTTGAAAGAGACCTACTATGTGGCATCCTACGAATCTAACCTTCTTAAATGATTGTAAACAAGCTGAGTATTCAAAGTTCAAGGTTGTTCATTTAATTTTATTTCAATTACGAGCCAAGTTTGAGCTCATCACCAAACAAGATTACATGCTCAAGCCTGGTTAATTTCTTGTAAAGCAAGCTTGAGCTTGTTCACGAATTACTTGATTAATTTATTATTTTCCTATTTTCTCAACAAAAAAAAAACTTATTATTTTCCTATCTATATAATAACTAATAGCCGAAACGTTTGACTTTTGTTGACCATTTCTCGTTGCGCCACATCGCTACATAAATTAATGCCACATATACATTTAAAAATACCGAACAGTTGTGACTTTTCATTTTTCAATAAGCACAATTCGGTTAAAAGACACATTTTCATTCAATATGCACCTTTTTGGCCAATATGCACATTTTGACTTTTTGTTAACTTCTCCTTAGCTTTACTTTGTTTTTAAAGCTCCCACATTTTTACACATCAACTTTCTTTAAATAAAAAAAAAATAAAAAAACAAAATTTTAATTTTATATTTGTAAAATCCAACACAAAATCTGATTTTATATTTGTAAAACCGATACATAAACGCAGACCCCTTCTCCTTCCTCCAAAAAAAAGACCCATGGCCAAAGGCCAAACTGGCTCCCCAAATCCCCAATCTCCGCCTTTGTCAAACAAAATGCAAATCCTTTCTCCTTCCTCCACTATTTCTCTTCTCCTTCCTCGAAAACAAAAACCCACGGCCAAATCCACAGAGCCCTTCTCTTTCCTCCAAAACAAAAAACAAAAACCTGTCTATTAGCAAACTATAAACCAGCATAAGAAATGTAACATCCCAACCTAATTGTGTAATTAATTTATGAATTTATATGCTTGTTATTATCTTAATTACTTTAAGTGCATAAAGCTTTGATATTTTGATGTTACAAAAGATTAGGCTCTATTTTTAATGATGTAGAAAGAAGTTTTATAAAGATAAGGATAAATGTGCATAGTTATTTTATTGATTGGGCCTTTCTAGAATATAAGCCTATGGGGGGGTGGTAAGTAAATTTTGAAAAGTTAAAAGGGTGAGTCATCAACCCTTTTTCCATTAGCAATACACGTGCCCCACCCAAAATTTTCTCCCAAATCTTTTCTTTGTTGCTGCACCAAATTCATTCTTCTGTTTCTCAATTCATCTTCCTTTGTTCTTACGCGGCAGTACCATCTCACACACCAATAGCCTCCTTTCTCTCACCAAGATTTTATATATGTACCTCTCCCTCACACATCAACAGCCCCTTCTCTCATGTGCCTTTTCTCTCACCGAAACCATATATATCTCTCTCTAAGAAGAAATTAAAAGCTTAACACTAAAGTTTCAGCTTCAAAATTTGTGGGTAAGCAAATAAAACCTTATCTTATTTTGGGTATTTTAATGGTGTAGCAATTTGAAAGATTGAAGATATTATGGTCAATTGGATACCTATTAATGTATTCTAACATGTATAGTATATGTGTAAAAATACCCACATGAAATGAAGGCCAATTGCAATTAGTTGATGATTTTGTAAGAAAATATGTGGAAGTTGTCACTGTGACAGATTTGGTATTTACAACATGAAAAATATGGATTAAATCAATTTTTGTGAATTAGGATGCTAGGAGTAGTTCTTATGAATTTTAAGACACACATGGTTGTAATGGAAGTAGTCTCACAGCAATTGAATTAATATAAAAATAATGGTTTAATTTCTAAGTTGCATGAAATTCTGTCAGGACAGATTTGAACATGTTGTCTTGTATGATTTTTAATAAATCATGGTTTTATGCTTTAACTCTGAAATTGATATGCTATTTACTAAACATCCAAAGAAGTGGCTTTGTAAAATTGCATGAACATTGGATGTGATTGGTTAGCCCATTTGTATTTTACAAGTGAGGCATATGTTGCTGAAATAAGCAGTAAACAATATATGATATACCTGACTTTGAAGATCTAATTCCAAATTTAGGGTGAATGTTTTGAGCTATAAATTAGCATGCTCATCTTTTGGTATGTTTGGATCATAGATAAATTTTGTATGCCTTGGTTTCTCTATGGTTTGGTACATAATGTGTTTGATGAATGTATTTTGTATTTGTGGAACCTTTTGTGATTCATGTATAAGTTTAAATACTTAGGAAGAATTTTTTAATAATAAGTTTTGGTCTTTCATTTAGGTGACGATAATGAGAACGTAGACACTTGAGCTCCTCTTATACAAATCTCTCGCGTCTTCTATTTTCAGGTAAGGGATATGTGGCGTGTGCGTTTGATAAGTATAAGGATTGTTTAAAAATTTATTATGCATCAAAACCTTTTAATTAGAGATATTACATATAAGCATGATTTAAGTACAGATATATGTTCGTGACTAATTGAATCTTATATATATATATATATATATAGTAATTTTAGCATATTGATGTTGTTATTTATATCACGAACATAATATTTTGAGAATGAAGTGGATATGCTACTGTTATGAAATATTTATGTAAAAGCATAGTTTTCAGAAAAAATATAGCTTTCGAGTTATTCAATTGTTATGATCTGAACGCAGCCAGTAGGGGTTATAGTACTGGTATTTCCATGGAGATTTT
Source organism: Quercus ilex subsp. ballota (assembly GCA_032727855.1). Taxonomy (NCBI): domain Eukaryota; kingdom Viridiplantae; phylum Streptophyta; class Magnoliopsida; order Fagales; family Fagaceae; genus Quercus; species Quercus ilex. Next base: position 28,220,025 of record CM064917.1, read on the forward strand.
GATTGGCCATTATAAGTGGTGAGGACTCTACTGTACCTGCCCTCGTTGGGAGCGGCCAACTTGTGGAGGATGCCAACTGACCCCCATGGTTGATGATATGATCATGTCGAAAGGGGTGTGATACTCTCTAATATGATCTTGGGATTTCCTAGCATTGTGGGGAATGCTGGATGCTTGACAAAATGTACTGGAAGCCTCCCAAAGTTGTGACAGACTTACAATTAGTCTGACTAATATGTATCATGAATGAGCTATTAAGCTATTTGAAATTTATAAGAAAAGTATGATGATAAGAAAGGTATCTTGAATGTGTTATAAGTCTGATGGAAAGTTTATGATAAAGTATTTTATAGTCTATTTAAAGATAGGGTTACTAAATTATTTTAAGTTTCTTAGTACGTCCTTTTATTATTATATGAAAGGAAAATGATATATTTTCATCTGAAAGTTCATAAGTAATTTTAAGAATAATATGAAGATTATTTATTAAAGCGGGTGTATCCATAAAATATATGATTTACATGCATTCTTATTAAATGCTCATAGAGCTTAAAACCTTACTGGACTTTGCAACTCCCCCTATTATATTTTAGTGTACAAGTTCTTTCCTGGAAGTAGTGAGAGTATTAGAGGTGGCAAGAAATTTGTGATTCTTGTTTGTTAGAATGTATAGTATTTTTGTTGTATAGTAGTTTAGCTCTTTTGTTATGTAGGAGGAATCAAGCTGTACTTGATCCTTTTGAGCACAGATGTATTTCAGAACCTTAGTTTGTTTTGAACCCTAGTTGTATGTCTTTGGGGTTAGGCTTGTAAATAAGAGTTTTGCTAAATGTTTAGTTATGTAATATTTACACGAATATCTTATGTTATAGCCAAGTTGTAATCTTGCAAAGTTTAAAATGAAATGAAGTTTCAAAGTTTTTATCAATTTTGGATATTATGGCTGTTATGCAAGGAAATAAAAAGGAATACAAGAAACGCTTTTTGATAAGCACCTTCAGCTTTAGTTGGTTCGTGTTAGTATTGAGGTAAATTTGATATTAACATGCCGGTCATGCTCTAAATTTTGAAGTACAGTTTTGGGTTGTGACAAGAAACCTCTTTCTCTCCCACTACGGTCTCTATCTCTAATGATCCAAAAAACCCAATCACTGCTTTAAGGTATGCTTCTTTTCATCTTCTTAATTGTTTCTCCCTCAGCCTTAGGCCTCAAATCTCTCTCTCAATTGAAGTTTTCTCTTTTCAACTTTTCTAGTCCCAACTCCACCAAACCTGTTTCCCTTTTTCAACTTTGAAAGCATTTGATAGAAGAAGAAGAAGAGAAGAAAGGCAGTGGATCTTATTATGGGCAAAAGAAAATAAAAATAAAGAGAAGATGAAAGAGATGACAAAGAGTTACGGAGGGCACTGTGAGAGAGAACAAAAAAAAAAAAATTGATGGAGAATGTCAAAGAAGAAAAGGGAATGACAATAATTAAGAAAGGAAAACAAAAAAAGACCAGTACTATAACTATAAGAGAAGGAAAACAAAGGATTTGACAGTGAAGAAAAGAAAAAGGAGAAATAAGAAGAAGAAAGAGATGAAAAAAGAGTTTCAGTGGGGAGGGGTAGATTTTTGCAAAAGTGTTACAGTTTGCTAATAAATCATTAAATACTAAATGTATTACATTTAGTATTAATATTATTATTATTTCATCTTTCACATATATTTTCTGTTGGTTTCTAACTATCTGCCATTAGCCTTATTAAAATAATTGGTATGAATTTGTTTCTAAAACAAAAATTGCTATGGAACAAACAATAAAGAACAAAGATTAATGCTAAGGCAAATATAAATTTTTGCTAGATTTTGCTAATAAATCATTACTCACAAAAAATTAAAAATAATAATTCAAAGGTTTATGTATTATGTTTTCTTTTTAAGCCTACTTGTTATATTTAATGTCTCACGATTATAAATTATAAAGAAAATATACTATAAAAATGCAATTATCTATGAATATATGTTTTAATTTGTAAGTCATTTTATTATGTCAATTTTCTTTTCTTTTTTTAGTTATACAATGTTATTATGATTTGTTTCTAAAAAAAAATTTATTTATGACGATAACTTATTTTAGAATGAATGCAATGTCTATTGGATAGTTATATCAATAATTTTCAAATGGCATCTTTCATTATATTATTAATGTCATCTCCTATTTACAAGCATTTCATACATTTATGCTAAATATTCTTCTTCTTCTTTTTAGCTATTATTATGCTAACTATTTCAAATTAAATATAATTATATTCTCTTCTATATTCATTCTATAGTTTCCCGTGCATTGCACAGGTTTAGCGACTAGTATATAATAAAATCAATACTAAAATGTTTTACCCGTTCACAAATTTATGAATTTTTAGTACAAATGGATTGTTTATATTATTAATAAACTACAAATAATAATTTTATATCATATGAACCAATTTACAAACTTATATAACCTAATTTCAAGTCTATACAAATACATTTTCAAACAAGTATACATATAAATATATAATAGGGTAAATTGCAAATTACACCTCTAAAGTTTGGGGTTGATTGGATTTTACACCCTAAAGTTTCAGAAACTTGATTTTACACCCTAAAGTTTGGTTCCGTTAGCAATTTACCCCCCACGATTAGTTTCTACTGTTAAGTGACACATCATCATGCTGATGTGTTTAATGTTTGCCAAATTAGTCCTAAAACTACGTAATTTTAGTGATGACCAGGTGAAGAGCTGGCACACGTCAAAACTAGGTTGTTTCAAGCCTAAACTTAAAAAACATTACTCTAGGGATTTTTTTTTTCAAAATAACATTAATTTTCAAACTATTTTGTTAGTTAGCACGTTTTCAAAACTATTTAGGAAACTAACAACTCGAGTGTAAGGGAGTTGGTTTTGGGAGTGCCAAATCGAGTTCAGATTGTGGCATAAAAATCGAATTTGTAGAACTCAAGTTCAGTGAAATTGAAATCTCATTCATGCCTTTTCGTTACACTCCATCTCTCTCACTCATAACCAGAAACCCAAATAGAAACCCAGAAATCATCACAACCAAAAACCCAAATAAAACCCTAGAAATCACGAAGACAGAAACCCAAACCTCCACGAAAAAAAAACCTTCCACAAAGACTAGAGAGGCGGCGGCGATTGAACCCAGCGGTGACAGCAAAGGCGACGGGGTTTGTTGATGTTTCTCTCTGGATTTTTGGGTGGGTTTCTTGATTCTGGATCTTTGTTGATGTTTCATTGGATTTGTTGAGGGGACACTTTTCTTGTTTCGTTGGGTTTGCTGATAAAGTGTTGATGGAGAGCATGGCTAAGAAATCGAGTCTGTAAGGCTCGATTTCAATTTAAATGAAACCGAGTTCAATGGACTCAATTTTAGCACTCCAAAATCGAGTATTTTGCACTCGAGATGTTAGTTTCCTAAATAGTTTTGAAAACATGCTAACTAACAAAATCGTTTGAAAAAAGATGTTATTTCGAAAAAAAAAATCCTTACTCTAGCTTAAACGGCACCGTTCAAAACAAATTCTAAAATCTAAAATAGAACCCATAGAACCCCACAAACAGATCTGTCTAATTCAAACCCCATGAACCCAAACCCATCAGCGCTGGCTCCAGGCAACTTCGACAGTGACAGCAAAGGCTCTAGGTGTCTAGGCGGCGGCAAAAACACCATGTTTTGACAGTAGTCTATCTCATTTATCATTGTTTCTTCACCCTACGCCTAGTGTTATCCATGATCAATCTCAATATAGTTCATTGTACATATGGCTCTGGCAATTGACTTTTATATTTGCTGGAGATGCTTGGTATAGGTTCCATCTATCTATACTTCTCTGGACATGTACTTAGTCAGCCATCATGTTAACCTCGGAACTCATGTTTGGCCAATATCTTGGAACTTTGAAGCATACATTTGTTGGGTATTTTCTTTTGGCATTTGGATTTAAGCTATGTTGCAGTTTTGACAAGATGTTCGCAATCTCCAACATGAAACACGTTCTATTTGTCAAAGTAAAAAAGCATTCTTCTTTCTTGCACTCTACATATTGAACTTTGAGTCTTGCTACCGCTGCTTGGGTTCATAACAGCTGATGGGTTTGGGTTCATGGGGTTTGGGTTAGACAGATTGTGTTCATGGAGCTCCGTGGGTTTTGTTTTAGATTTTAGAATTTGTTCTGAATGGTGCTATTTAAGCTAGAGTAATATGTTTTAAGTTTAGGCTTGAAATGACATAGTTTTGATGTATGCCAGCTCTTCACTTAGTCATCATTGAAACGACATAGTTTTAGGGTTGATTTGGCAAAAATAAAACACATCAGCAAGATGATATGTCACATAACAGTAGAAACTAACCGTGGGGGGTAAATTGTTAACGAAACCAAATTTTAGGATGTAAAATCAAGTTTTTGAAACTTTGGGTGTAAAATCCGATCAACCCCAAACTTCAGGGGTGTAATTTGCAATTTACCCTATATATTATTATATATAGTTAATTCAAGTCTTTATATTCACAAGCTTGTTTACAAACACATTATTATATTTGAGCTTGGCCTGTTTAATGATGGAGGCTAAAGTTGAGTTTAAACTTGACTTGTTTGTTAAGGACATATTTAATGTAATTGGCTAATCCTTTGACAAAATGCACTTTACTTGTAATTGGATAAATCTAGGATGTGTTTAGTACTTCAAGAAACAAGAGTTCAAGTCAAGTGTTAAAGTCATAAAGATTGGACTAAGAAACAAGTGAAGAAAATTTGTTCATTAAAACTCGACAAATACCTTGACAGAAACAATATCTATCAAGATTTAAGAATGAAACTCGACAGAAGCTGAATCTGTCGTGATCTACGAAATCAGAATTTCCAGATTTGATTTTTGGCCCTAGTTGACATGTATGTGTAGGGTTTCTTTTCTCACAATTCTAGACATATATAAAGCTTATTTTAAATACTGTTACACATGTAGAACATAAGGAAAACACATGTAGAAAATGACCTAGTGCCTTATTCTCTCTGTAAGAAGTTACTGCGTCTTTTGCGTCTTAGGGTCTTGTAACCAAGTACTTCTTGATCTTCATTGTTGATGAAGTGAAGAACTTTGCAACTGTAAGGGCCTTTTTTGTTGTTATGTTGGGCTGGGCTATCTCCTGCAGTAATAGACCCAAGTATTCTAAGTAAGGGAAGTTGAGACCGGTCCAACTGCAACTCAATTTGGGCCAGCTTGTACACAAACTATGCCTCGTCTGCCAAGAGTATGCTTATGGCAGGCAAAACTGTTTCAGAGGAGTCATGGTAGATAGATATAATAATAATAATAACAAAACAGAGTACTCTGGCTATTTAATAGAAAATATCCAAATAATCCCTATTCACGAGACACAATCACAGTAATAACAAAAACTTTTACAAAAGAAAGTAAAAGGAACAAATGGCAATATGGGTTAATCAAAAGAGACAGAAATCAAATCAAGTCTAGTCCGCAGGAGCAAAACCAAAGAAGGAAGAACGCCTCCTCTCAACACGGTTAATCTCTTAGGGAAAATCCTGCCGTGGAGATTAATGGCTTTAAGGGAAACGGACCTGAATGGTTAGTGCCCAAATGAATCCTTTTACTTTCGGACAGAGAGCAGGATTTCGAGAGGGAGAGAGGGAAAATCAACCCACTGGTGCATGCCTGCCGATCTAACTCTCTCTGTTTTTTCCTTTTTCTTTCTTTTGTTTTTAGCTTTTCCTCTTATCTTTTTTCTTTCTTTTCTTTTTACCCTTCTTTTCTATTTTTATGATTTCTCCCGAAGTGATCTCGCTCTCTCTCCCCCTTTTGGGCACCACAAGGGTCTCCTTATATAGTGCCTGCCATGACCAGATTTTACTATTTTAGCCCTTAACCACCTTTGTCTAGTCTAGGTGTACTTGCCGACCACCATTGGTCCATCTGTGTGCCACTCCATACTTCCAGACAAAGGAGAGCTATTTTATTTATTAGTCTGCCGTGGCACCATTTCTTGCCACGGTGTGAGTGCTCTCTCTCTCTATCCCTCATGGCATGCACCTAGCGGTTCCCACTCAACCTTGCTTCTTTTGGGTGGTCTGTCATCCCAGCAAGACATACCCCCCAAAAGAGCTTAGGCAGGAATTGTAGAATAGATATTTTCCCCTCTCCCCACCACCAAACCATGCCCTTTTACCTCTGACCCATGACCCCACCATGTCCCATATTAGCTGGGTACAGGCTGGTGGTGCCTAGGCCTTGCGCGTGCCCCTCTTTCATGTATGTCCAAAATCTGCCTGTCGCTCATGTGTTCGCCGCAGTCTGGAGGCTTGTCTGCATAGTCTGCCGTCCTTCTTTGGCCTTTTATGTGTGTTGTCCTACGATTTCCCACTCCCCTTAGGGGTTGGGCCTTATTTAATACTGGGCTTTATATTTCTTTCAGCTTATTCCTTGATTGCCATCATGTCCTGCCATATCCTGCTGGGCCTCTTCAGGCCTGCTGTTTATTCTTTCCCCAGTGGCTTAGCATGACCATGGGTTTTCTTACTTATGGGCTCCTGTGTCCCTTTTGTTTTCTCTTGGGCATCCTCGGCCCATTTGCTTTTCTTGGGCTTCCTCGGCCCTTTCCCTAACTCTGTGTTCCCATGGGCTTTTACTAACTTCATTGGGCTTCCCCGGCCCAATTACCTCATACTCATCCTTGGGGTTCACGGGCCTGCCATCAACCCCTTACTCTCTTTGTTTGCATTGCTTTGGGCCTGCCACGGCTCATTTTCACTTTTCTACATCATACACTGCCCATGGGTTTGCTATTTCCTATTTCTCTCTTTCTGGGCCCCTTTGTGCCCATTTTCTTCCTCAAAATCCATTTATTTATTTTATGGCCCTATGATCCATCATTCCTGCCGCTTGGGCTTAATGGTTCTTTTTTCCTATCTATTTGCCAACTTCTTTTCGGTTTGTGTTGCTGGGCTCCCTCTTTCTTTTTGGCTTCCAAAATGACCATCAACATTTAGCCCCCTGAACATATGAAGCGTTCTTGCGGTTAATATGTGAACAAAAGACTTTCCTGTCCTTTCTGTCTCTCTTCCTTCTTTTCCTTCGCGGGCTTTTCGAACAGTGGACCCTACCTTATTCATATATAAGTATATATATATACACCTTTTTTCTTTTTCTGTCGCGAACTATGCTGTCTCTTCGAACTTCCCAGATTGGCAATTATTCTGAAACATAGCCACCGTCTCATTAATTTCATTCTCTTCTTGATGGCTGACCAATCGCCTCCCTTCATGTCGGTATTAATGACCCAATTATTTAAAAGAGAGTCCCTTTGCAATCCAAACACAAACTCTTTCTTTTCCAAAAAAAAAAAAAACTCTATTCGTTTCCTTTCCTCCAATGTTCTCTTCTTTCCAAACGCTCACCCATCTTGCTCTGATCAATCCCTTATACTATGGCGTCGGTGAAAAGCCAGGGCTCTTCCCACCGTAAAGGGAAAGAAGCCATTTCCGATCCTCCCACCGCACAAGAGATAGGTGAGGAGGCCGCGAACTCTGAGTTGGACCATTCCGACGAGGAAAAGGCGCGGCGCGGCGCGACCTAGACAGTGAATGCGCCCCCTTAATCGATCCTTGGTATGATGTCCATCCTCATTTTCCCAAGATTCCTGGTGATTACGTGCCACCGCCGCTGGGCTGTGTGTGGCTCGCCCTTTGTCGGCGAAACCCCAATGTTTCTTTGGCCCCGTTGGCCTCTTCGATCCCCGATTCAGTCATTTGTCAAGGCCTTTCACTCCCTGTGCATATCTATTTCAAATTTGGGTCAGGTATTGCTTTGGGTTGGAGGGAATAGGTAGACAGCGAGTTATCCGATACAAGGTTCATGGGTTTGTTATAACAGACCGGTGTTCTGAAGACCATGGTCTTATCCCGATGCCTCTCCAACTTCTGAGACCTCTACAACCTTCGCCATTTGGTTCGCCAGTGATGTACCACCACCCACACATTCTTCTTTTCCTATGGCAAACTCACCGTTACCCTTGAAGACATGGCTAATCAATTACTCTTACCAGTTCTCGATGATGTTGATCCTGCCACCGTAGAACTTTCTCCGGAGGAAGAAGCCATTGAAGTTAAGCTGAAGAAGAGGATGACCGGAAACGCCAAGTTATTGCATTGGGTTAGTTCTTCTTCCAAATTTTCTGCAGTTGCCCGCCGTGCAGCTTTTGTTGCCTTTTGGCTTTGCAAGTTTTTTTTGGGTCCCACCCCCATTATGCCATAAAACCTTTGTATTTCCGTTTGGCCATCAAAATATCTGCCGAGGTGAGTCTGCCGCTAGCTCCTATGTTCCTAGGGCATTTGTATGTCCAACTAGACATTCTTCGTAGTGATGAGAGCCAAGCTGGGTCCTGCCATATAGTTTCCTCATCCGTTCATAGCACTATCCTGCAGCAGTTGTTATTTGAGCGTTGTGCCCAACATTTGGCAAAGTGTAGACCCGTTCGCTTTGCTAAAGAGAACTATCAATCATGCCCAAGGGTAATTATTGATTTCTGTGGCAGATTTGAGTCTGATTTTCCGCTGGCCTTCCGTTGATCTGGTTTGAAGCCTATTGATTATTCCGTTGTTAAGTCTTTTGAGGAAGGTGTTGGTTTTTCTTAGAGAGCTTACAGAAACTTGGGTGTGGGTTATACGTGTATAGATTCTGCCATGGGTTCATTTGTTGACACTGTTGGAAGTACTACTCATTTGGCTGGTTTTGATGAGACAAGAATCACTTATTTGGTGGTCACCAATGCCGGATGGTTGCCCTATTTGGCCGATGAAGGTGTCAGGTTTATCCATTATCCTGCCAACCAAGTAAGAAGGCAGTTTGGGCTGGATCAGGACATTCCTGATGACCTTTCCTTTCTTATGGAGTCCCCTGTTAGGATTGGTGCCCTTAAATCCTATTGTAAGATGCTATGTGTAATATTAAGTGTGACATTGTGTTTGACATTATGTATGACTTAATATTATGTTTAATAAATTTGTTTTATTATTATCTGAAATAATGGTAACATGAATATTCAGACATTATCATATAGTCCATGAGATGCATAGTATGTGATTTATGTGAAGAGTCACAGAAGATATAAATCACAAGTTCTTTGTAAACTCAGAATTATAGTTCGTAGTCGGTGATGAAATTGGGCATTTCATCTGCGAAGACTATAACATATCAACTACGATGATTTGTCTTGATCATGGAAGTGGAGACTTCTAGTTGATGTGTTAATATGTTTTAAGAGTTAAGACATATTGAACTGGACCGCTGTGAGATTTATTATTCTCCTAAAGACTGTCAAATGAATAATAAATCTCACGACTTGTATTTGCATGAACTCTTAATCCTGAGAGAATAATGAACCTGATCATGAGATGTAGGTTGCTTTGATATATCAGGAGTGAGATCTATAGTAATGGTCAAAACCTCAGTATGTTGGGCAGCCACATTTAGTGTTGATGGAACATGTATTCTCAAGATGGAATTCATAGTCTCTTAACGGAGATATAAAATATTCCCTTGAGATAAGTTTAATGGGTTTGTTATTCAGAGAGTTAGGCCTAACCACTTTAGTGAGACTAAAGTATATATTTATGGAATTGGATTTCATAAATATATAATGAATAACATTAAAGGATTAAACCGGGTACTCAAGGATTAAAATGTAGTAATTTACAAAGTGGCAGTCTACATTAATGACTTTGTATTACTACGAATATTTTATGAAGGGGTTGCATGTATAATAAAGTCTTGGGATATAATTTATAGATAAGACCTAGAGTGCAACTATTTTTATATAGTGGTATTAAAAATAGTTAATGGTAACTTTGGACTTGTCAAGAGTTGACAGAAAAGCCCAAGGCCCATTGGAGCTAGTGTCTTATTGGTCCCTTTTGGTCCCACTCCAAGCCACACACTTAAGCCCAATTGGTAAGGCCCAAAAAGGCTAGCCCAATTAGATAAATTGGTTAGATACAAAGGGAAAAACGTACAGAAATGTATAGGAGAGAAAAACATCATGAAAATGGTGTGCATGTGAGTTTTTGTCACTCACAAGTCATCCCTTTGTTACCAATCGAGAGACCACACATCTTGGGCGTTAGTGGAATTGGAGTGAAGATTAAAAGTAGTCCCAAGTGCTTCAATCTTCGGTTTTGAAATTCACCGCTTCAAGGTATGATCTCTTGTTTCTCTAATTCTGAAATTTACTTTGTACGTGTTATCAATATCGAATGAAGTAGATCCGTTTAAAACTTATTTTCCGCTGCATTTTTCTTTATATCCATCAAATGGTATCAGAGCGGTCTTCAATTTCGTATTGTTTAACATGTTTTGTGAGTTTTAGAATTGGAGAAGATAGTTTCATATTGTTAGAAGATTATGTTTTAATTTTCTGCATGTTGTTGAAACTATGATTTGATGAAAACTGGAATTGATGTTATGATGTTGTTTAAATTTAAATTTAAGTATGTTAAATTGAGTTTTAAGGCTATAGCATCAATAGATTTCAGTTTTGACATCAAACTCTGTCTGTCATGTTCGTTTGAGAGATGTTTGTTCATGAAAAACGAAGAAAACTGTCTTAGAAAAATTTCTGGAAATTCAAGTTTCGCTTTTTTCGATCGATCGAAAATTATTTTCGATTGATCGAATGAGACAGTGATCAGACTTCTTAGAACGATTGATTTTCGATTGTTAGTCGATCGATCGAATTTGTTTTTCGATCGATCGAGAGTCGATCGAGTATCAATCGAAGGAGTCAGAGGATCAAGTTTGAATTTCTTAATTTTTCGATCAATCGAGGGGCACTTTCGATCAATCGAAAGAAAGAAAATTAGAATTTTTTCTAAGTGTTTTCACATGTAAAAAGAGTAAGACTATGTGTAATTAGATTATGCATGTTTTAAAATTAAAAACCTTTTCTTGAAAACATCTAGTGGGAGAGAGATACAAGGGTTGGGTCTCACGGCCTCCATTGTCGGTTCATAGTAGTATGGAATAAATACTTTGTCTTTGCCTTGAGCTTAGCATTCCATGCGGAGAGTATTTATTTCATGGTCCTACAAGATTGAATTTCTTGGTTATAGTGGTTTGATCAAACACCTTGTCTTAGCCTTGAGCTTTGCATTCCATGCGGAGGGTGTTTTGTATCATGGTACTACAAAATAAGCCTGTTAAGGGGATGAAATGTGGCAACACATGATTCTAGATAATGGTATACACTAGACTAAATATTATAGTATCCTCTATGCTGAGTTCTTACTATCATTATTTAGAGGCCAAATTCATAACGGCATATTATTAGTGTTTGATAAGAGTTATCATGATAGCACTAATAATGAGAATTGTTCTCAATCAATCATAGTATTTTATATTCACTCTATGCTGAGGGATATTGAATATGGGATTGGGTTGTCGTTGCATATATTATATTATGGTTTTATTAAGGTTCCATACTATATGTTTATATGCTAAATAGATAATGTCTAATTTACTTATTATATTCATGTTTATTGTTTTCAGATTTGAACACGGCATCTTTTAGCCCACTTGTAACTATTCTTAATCAAAACAAACTGACTGGATCCAACTATGTTGACTGGAAAAGAAATTTAGACATTGTTCTTATTGCTGAAGAGCATAAGTATGTTCTTACTAAACCATGTCCTAGCTTTCCTTCATTAGATGCACCTCCTGAGGTAAAACAACGATATGATCGTTGGCAGAAATCTAATGAGATGGCCAAGTGCTACATCCTAGCATCTATCTCAAATGTTCTACAGCATCAAATGCAGGATGTAGAACTAGCTTCAGACATAATGCAAAGTCTGAAGGAAATGTTTGGTGAGCAAGGCCGTTTTGCAAGGCAAGAGACCATGAGGCAAATTTATAATACCAGAATGGCTGAAGGAAGTTCAGTGAGAGAGCATTGTCTAACAATGATCTCTAATCTGAATACATTGGAAGTTTTAGGTGCCGATATAGATGGAGAATCCCAAGTGGATATGATACTCCAGTCGCTACCAGAATCACTCAAGGAATTCAAACTTAACTATAATATGAATAAAAAGATTTATACCTTGTCTGAATTAATGAATGAATTGGTAGCGGCAGAAGGCATTCTTGGTACTTCCCATGTTGAAGCCAATGTTGGTGAAGCTTCTACTTCTCAACCTAAGTCGAAAGGCAAGGGTAAGAAAAAGAAGAAGAAGGACTTTACCAAGCAAGAGGGTAAACAAATTGCCTTAGGGGTTGCTGAAAAAGGAAAGAAGATCAAAGGAAAGTGTTTCCATTGTGGTGAGAAAGGACATTGGAAGAGAAATTGTCCAATATTTAAGGCTGCCAAGAACAAAGGTATGATTAATACATTCCTTCTTGAAATATGTTTGGTACAGAATCCCACGGATTCCTGGTGTGTGGATTCAGGTTGTACTAATCATATCTGCAATTCCTTGCAGGGGTTCCAGGAGACCAGAAAGCTTAAAGAAGGGGAGTTGTTTCTTACTTTGGCTGATGGGAGCAAGATTCCAGTTGTAGCTGTTGGTGTTTGTAATTTATGTTTTGAATCTAGAGTTCTAATATTAGAAGACTGTTTGTATGTACCTAATATTCGTAGGAATTTAATTTCAGCTACTTACTTAGGTAAACATGGATATTGTGTTATCCTGAAAGACAATGTTGTAATAAAGAAGGATAAAGTGTTTATCTGTTCTGGCAATATTGTGGATGGTCTTTATATTTTAACTCCTGATAAGCATGAATTATATAATTCTGAATTAGATAATGACTCTCATGTAAAATCATTAAAGAGAAAATTTCCTTCTACTAGTGATGCATATCTTTGGCACTTGCGTTTAGGTCATATTAATTCAAATAGGATTCAAAGACTGATCAAAGATGGACTCTTAGAGCCCATGGACTTTGATAAATTTCCAGTTTGTGAATCTTGTTTGGAAGGTAAAATGACCAAACGACCTTTTAATGCAAAAGGTAGAAGAGCCCAAGATTTGCTAGAGCTAGTGCATTCTGATGTTTGTGGTCCTATGTCAATCCAAGCAAGAGGTGGCTATGAGTATTTCATTACTTTCACTGATGATTACTCAAGATATGGTTATGTGTACCTAATGAAACGGAAGTCTAAAACCTTTGAAAAGTTCAAAGAGTTTAGGGCTGAAGTTGAGAATCAATTAGGTAAACGCATAAAGGCCATTCGATCTGATCGTGGTGGCGAATACCTTCTTGGGGATTTTAAGGATTACTTAACTAAGAATGGGATTGTATCCCAATTGACTGCACCTGGAACTCCACAACAAAATGGTGTAGCAGAAAGAAGGAATAGGACTCTTTTAGATATGGTTAGGTCCATGATGAGTTATTCAACTCTACCTATTTCTTTTTGGGGATATGCCTTAAACATAGCTATGTATCTTCTGAATTTAGTACCTTCGAAGTCTGTTCCTAAAACACCTGTGGAGTTGTGGAATGGGCGTAAGCCTAGTATGAGACATCTCCATATTTGGGGTTGTCCTGCACATGTGTTAAAAGGAAAGTCTAACAAGTTACAGGCTAAAACAGAAGTGGTTTTCTTTGTTGGGTATCCAAAAGGAACTGTTGGAGGTTTATTCTATAGTCATAAAGATAATAAAGTGTTTGTTAGCACAAATGCCAAATTCTTGGAAAATGACTATATGAATGATTATACTCCTAAAAGTAGAGTTGTGTTGGCTGAAATAAATGAACCTATAAATGAACAACCAATAGATGAAACTAGGGACGATGTGGCTGTATTAGATACACCACAAGATTCTACTCATGACATGTCTAGTACTCAGGTGCCTCGTCATAGTGGGAGAATTGTTCTGCCTCCTATAAGATTCATAGGTTTGGGAGAAACTTTTGAAGTTATCTCAGAAGAGGTTGAATCGGATCCCTACACATATGATGAAGCAATAAATGATATAGATGCACATCATTGGGTCCAAGCTATGAAATCTGAATTAGATTCCATGTATTCCAATCAAGTTTGGGATCTTGTAAAGGCGTCTAACGGCATTAAACCTGTTGGTTGCAAATGGGTTTACAAAAGGAAGAGAGGGATAGATGGAAAGGTTGAAACCTTTAAAGCAAGGCTAGTGGCGAAAGGGTATACACAAAAGGAAGGTATTGATTATGATGAAACCTTTTCTCCAGTAGCAATGCTTAAATCTATCAGAATTCTCTTATCCATTGCTGCTCATTTTGATTATGAGATTTGGCAAATGGATGTTAAGACTGCATTTCTTAATGGCAATCTTGAAGAGGAAATCTATATGATGCAACCGGAAGGTTTCATAGCAAAGAACCAAGAGCATATGGTATGCAAGTTGCAAAGGTCCATTTATGGACTTAAGCAAGCATCTAGGTCATGAAACATCAGATTTGATCAAGCAATCAAGACATTTGGTTTTGAACAAAATCTTGATGAACCATGTGTGTACAAAAGACATCAAGATAAAGTAGTAATGTTCCTAGTGCTTTATGTTGATGATATTCTACTCATTGGAAATGATGTAGGGGTAATGTCATCGGTAAAAGTTTGGTTGTCAAGCCAATTTGATATGAAGGAGTTAGGTGAGGCTAACTTTATTCTAGGGATCAAGTTTTTGCGAGATCGTAAGAATAAGATGTTAGGATTATCACAAGCTGGATATATAGATAAGGTTCTAGAACGGTTTAGCATGCAAAACTCCAAGAAAGGATTGCTTCCTTTCAGACATGGAGTTCCTCTGTCTGATGACCAAAGGCCTAAGACTCAAGAGGAAGAAGATATGATGAGACAAGTTCCTTATGCTTCTGCAGTAGGAAGTCTCATGTATGCCATGCTTTGTACTAGACCAGATATCTGCTATTCAGTTGGCATGGTCAGCCGATATCAATCAAATCCAGGACCAAAACATTGGCAAGCTGTAAAGCATATTCTCAAGTATCTACGGAGAACGAGAGATTATATGCTTGTTTACCAAAGTGAGGATTTGATACCTATTGGCTATACAGATTCAGATTTTCAATCGGATCTAGATTTCAGAAAATCCACTTCAGGATGTGTTTTCACCTTGGGAGGTGGAGCCATTAGTTGGCGGAGTATTAAGCAATCTTGTATTGCAGACTCCACCATGGAGGCAGAGTATGTTGCTGCTTGTGAAGCAGCAAAGGAAGCTGTATGGCTCAAGAAGTTCCTTTCTGACCTTGGTGTAATAAGAATGGAGCAAGTTCCAATCACATTGTTTTGTGATAACAGTGGAGCAGTTGCACAATCTAAAGATCCAAGGAATCACAAGAAAGGAAAGCACATTGAGAGGAAGTACCATATCATTCGAGATATTGTTACTCGTGGAGATGTGGTGGTAGCAAAGATTGAAAGTGCAAACAATCTGGCAGATCCATTTACTAAAGCTTTGCCTCAAAGGATTTTTGAGTCGCATTTGGAAAGAATGGGAGTTAGATTAGTGCACAATAGTCTTTAGGGCAAGTGGGAGATTGTTAGGATTGGTGCCCTTAAATCCTATTGTAAGATGCTATGTGTAATATTAAGTGTGACATTGTGTTTGACATTATGTATGACTTAATATTATGTTTAATAAATTTGTTTTATTATTATCTGAAATAATGGTAACATGAATATTCAGACATTATCATATAGTCCATGAGATGCATAGTATGTGATTTATGTGAAGAGTCACAGAAGATATAAATCACAAGTTCTTTGTAAACTCAGAATTATAGTTCGTAGTCGGTGATGAAATTGGGCATTTCATCTGCGAAGACTATAACATATCAACTACGATGATTTGTCTTGATCATGGAAGTGGAGACTTCTAGTTGATGTGTTAATATGTTTTAAGAGTTAAGACATATTGAACTGGACCGCTGTGAGATTTATTATTCTCCTAAAGACTGTCAAATGAATAATAAATCTCACGACTTGTATTTGCATGAACTCTTAATCCTGAGAGAATAATGAACCTGATCATGAGATGTAGGTTGCTTTGATATATCAGGAGTGAGATCTATAGTAATGGTCAAAACCTCAGTATGTTGGGCAGCCACATTTAGTGTTGATGGAACATGTATTCTCAAGATGGAATTCATAGTCTCTTAACGGAGATATAAAATATTCCCTTGAGATAAGTTTAATGGGTTTGTTATTCAGAGAGTTAGGCCTAACCACTTTAGTGAGACTAAAGTATATATTTATGGAATTGGATTTCATAAATATATAATGAATAACATTAAAGGATTAAACCGGGTACTCAAGGATTGAAATGTAGTAATTTACAAAGTGGCAGTCTACATTAATGACTTTGTATTACTACGAATATTTTATGAAGGGGTTGCATGTATAATAAAGTCTTGGGATATAATTTATAGATAAGACCTAGAGTGCAACTATTTTTATATAGTAGTATTAAAAATAGTTAATGGTAACTTTGGACTTGTCAAGAGTTGACAGAAAAGCCCAAGGCCCATTGGAGCTAGTGTCTTATTGGTCCCTTTTGGTCCCACTCCAAGCCACACACTTAAGCCCAATTGGTAAGGCCCAAAAAGGCTAGCCCAATTAGATAAATTGGTTAGATACAAAGGGAAAAACGTACAGAAATGTATAGGAGAGAAAAACATCATGAAAATGGTGTGCATGTGAGTTTTTGTCACTCACAAGTCATCCCTTTGTTACCAATCGAGAGACCACACATCTTGGGCGTTAGTGGAATTGGAGTGAAGATTAAAAGTAGTCCCAAGTGCTTCAATCTTCGGTTTTGAAATTCACCGCTTCAAGGTATGATCTCTTGTTTCTCTAATTCTGAAATTTACTTTGTACGTGTTATCAATATCGAATGAAGTAGATCCGTTTAAAACTTATTTTCCGCTGCATTTTTCTTTATATCCATCATCCCCTACTTCGGTTAGACCTTTTCTGCGGCATACCGCCTTTGATTTTTAGAGATATCATTTTAGTGCAATTACAGTTCCTGGCTCGTTGAGGGAGGGCCTTTGCACCCCTGCCATGCATGGATACTGGCAGGCCGTAATGACTTCGTTTGAGCAATAGTTGGCAGGTAGTCACTGTTTCTCTCTCATTCCTCCTAAGGGGCTCAGTATGGTTGTATCACCTAATCCTCGATTGCTCCTGCCTTCCAAGTCTGTGTTGGTATATGCCAGGAAACAGAACCGATCTGCCATCTTTGAATGGGATAAGGAGAATAGGGGATGGTATTGGCACACAGGTGATTATCCTCCAGCTTGGGAAAAGAAAGTTAAAGTGATGAATGTTCCTGCACCAGTCAAGAAAAGCCCTACCAAACTTAAATCTACCAGCAAGCCCAAATCTGCTACTCCCCGGCCACCCATAGATGCTACTCCTGCCAACCGAACATGAGGCAACAAGAGAAAGACAACTCCCCATCCTGCTTTTGCTATTAAGCGGAGAGTACGTCACTTTTAATTTTGCTTTGTCCTTCGTATATATATATATATATATATTTTACTTTCCCTGTGGTTGAATCTGACATGCTTGCTGACTTCTTTCTTTGACTTTGCCTCTTATCCTCCTTTTTGCAGTCTCAGCATAAGGAGGATACATCTGTTACCCATTCCATACTGCTCGATGAACCTGAATTCGAGGTACATCTCCTCTCTTTCTTTCTCTTTTTTTTTTTTTTTTTTTTTTTATTTGCGTGTGTTCAGTCTGCCATGCGCTTTTGGTTACCTCATTCATCCAAAAAGTTACTTTGATCTTCATATCTCCCACTTTTTCGTCTTCTAGGATGAGCCCGAGCCTTTTTTTATATACCATCCTACTGCCGAGGAGCTTTCTGCCTCCATGGGTACACCCATGGAGGGCTTTTTTAATGGGGCTGACACAGCGTTTACAACACCTGCCTCTTCTGCAGCTATGCATGGAGTTCCTACTGAGGCTCCCACCTCTTCCACTGGGCCGGTACCCATAGATGAGGGTACTCATACTGGGAAGGTTGGTGAGGCCACTGCCATTCCTACCGAGACACCTGTTCCCTAAGAGAAAACCACTCCTCCTGCTGCTGTTCAAACCGAGGCTGCTCCTCCTGTCACACCCCTTATTATCTCCACCAGTGACCCCCTTCATAGCTCTATCTCACGCTGTGAAGGATGGTTCCTCCTTGGTAGTGACCCCTTCCTCTATTCCTAGCTCCGCTACACGTGG
Organism: Quercus ilex subsp. ballota; assembly: GCA_032727855.1. Lineage (NCBI taxonomy): Eukaryota > Viridiplantae > Streptophyta > Magnoliopsida > Fagales > Fagaceae > Quercus > Quercus ilex. The sequence continues at coordinate 28,238,316 of CM064917.1, forward strand.
GCCTGATGCGGACTTGTCTTATGAAGGGTCTGAAGACATTCTTGAGGATCTTGAAGATGAGCCCTTCTTAAAGAAAAAGATTTCTAATTCTAATGAAGAGGAAGGTGCTACCCCAGAGACCAAGTTCATGGGTATGTGTTTCTTTCCCCCTATTCTTTTTTTTTTTTATATATATATATCGCTAAGTTTCATTCTGCCTTATTCATATGCGTTTTTGTTACTCTTCTGCTATGGTCTCTCTCTTCATTCATATGCCTATTTTCTCTATTTGCAGAGATCTTTGAGGGACTAGGAGTTGCAGCAAACATAGTCACATCCTCTGCCATTCCTCCTGCCACACCTATAGCACCTGTTTCTGCCATTCCCACAGCGCCCATTTCTGCCGTTCCTTCCTTACCTGTTTCTGCCATTCCCACAGCCCCCATTCCTACTGGTCCTGGTAAGTTTCCTTTCCTTTTGTCTCCTTCTTCATTTCTTCCTTGTGAATTGATTCCTTTTGATAGGCCACAAACTGAATGACCTCTTGTGATCAAATCAATTAATTAATTAGCCAAGTTATTAATTAATCATGTAATTGCGTGGAAGCACAAACAAATCACCAAACAACTAAATATGTAGCGGAAATTAAATGACACAGTGATTTGTTTAGGAATGGGGAAAACCCTTGCGGCAAAAACCCCACCGGGTGATTTTCAGGTCACCACTCCCGAAACTCTACTATTATCAAATCAAGCGGTTACAAGTAAAGGAATCTCAAGTACCTTACCAACCTACAGTTGAACCCTTACCCCAATATCCAATTGGACTTGATCTGTAGTGACAATTTTCCCTTTTGATGCATGGCTCCCAAGTACGTGACTAACCAATGCGCGGATCCCAGTACGTGACTTCAAACACCAACTAAGAAGGAGAGGTTGGCTGCAAAGTTCTTCAGTTCATCATACACTATAAAGATCAGGAAGATGCTTGGTTACAAAACCCTATGGTGCAAATACACAGCAACTTCTTTCAGAGAAGATGAACTAGGTTAAAAACTTCGTCTTTGATCACAATTTGCTTGAACAGAGATTGCTCAATACTTTTGCAACTTGTGTACAATATGACAGCTCTTAAAACAATCCTTTTATATGTTTAGGGTTAGAAGAAAAGAAGACCCAAAAGCATATTCACGGATCCCAAGAAAATCATATCAGAAAATCTGATTTTGTAATTCTCGACAGATAGCAGGTGTTGAGGTAGCTATCGAGCAGGTGTCGAGCTTTAATGAATTTGCACTTCAGCTTGTTTTTTCTTGGACAGACTTGATGACTTCAACACTTGATCTTGAAACCTTGTTTCTTGAAGTATTAAAAACACCTAGAACTACCCAATTACAAGTAGAGTGCATTTTGTCAAAGGATTAGCCAATTTACAAAAATAAGTGACATATGTTCTTAACAAGTGAAAACACATATGTCCTAACAATCTCCCCCTTTGGCAATCCGTGACAAAACCACAACAAACAAATGAACATATGAGAGAAGTCATAAATCACTCAACTCATATTCACTTGTTGAATACAATAAAATATATTCTAACACAAACTCTTGAAAAACTTTGCAAGAAGAGAGTTTATGGCAAGTAGACTTTGACAACCTGTATTTCTGAAACACTTTAAACAAAACTCATCAATGCATCTTGTGTGAAACAGAAATAATAGATTGCATACAAGTATAAGAATCATGTGTATAAAGATAAAAAAGAAACAACACATGTAGAGAGAGGTGAAAGAAACATACATCCACATATAGATAGAAGATAAGTACAATGTATGTAAAACTGGTCACAAGACCTCATATACAAGAAAAATGTATCTATAAAGAATAGAAAAGATAAAGATACACCAAAACCTCACTACATCCCCCAAATATCAACACTCCCCCTATCAAAAATGTCTTATACTAACTCTCCCCCTAAGATGACTAACCCAAAACTACTCCCATTTTTTGTCACGAGTGACAAAGGGTAGAGTGTCATGTAGACATCTCATCAGTAGAGCTAGCATCTCCATCATCATCCGAAGCGTTATCATCATCACCATCATCATCATCATCCTTAGAGTCAGAAGCCGCTAGAGGAGGTGGTGAAGGAGTAGCCTCAGAAGTAAAACCACCCATGGTCGCCTGCCGTCGTGCAATACGACCAACACGAACATTCACCTGATACAACTCAGTGGAGAGTGTATCGAGGCGAGCATCCATGCGCTGCAGCTGCGCCGTAATGTCTCCAAGAGATACATCGCCAGTAGAGGAAGAAGGAGCAGATGTAGATGGAGCAGATCTGGATGGAGCCAAACGGGAGGGAGGAGTGGAATCCGTCTGTCTCGGCCTAAACTGAGCCTCACTACGTTTTACGGTAGCGGCATCTATGGCACAGATGTGAGTGAAGTGGTCGGACACAGGAAAAGGGATAGAAAAATGGCGTAAGATCCTCATGATAGCGGAAGGAAAGATGAGTTTATCACGAGACGCCGAATTTAGATGGACATCTATGATAGAAAGGATGAAATGAGAAGGAAAATCTATAGTAAGATGTTCTAGAAGTGATAACAAAAATTGAGCACGAGGCTCTGTGATGGAGTTGTAGTGAGAGAGTGGATGGAGTACAAAGGTCATCACCATGTTTAGAAATCTAGGACCTTTAGCAAAGGGCCTACATGATGTGTACTGATGCTCACCCCGATCAGCAGGGCGCTGACAAAAAGCAGAGATGAGCTCATCTTTGGACACAGTCCTCAGACGCTTACAGGAAGGATAGTCAGGAAAAGCTATCCTAGGAACCCTAAGCACATCCACAACTAGCTGCGGTGTGACAGGGATACGCGTACCTTGAACGCGAGTGAAAAAGAGAGATACTAAATGATCTATCCCGTGCATGTTGGAGTAAAACTCCTGAATCAACACGAGAGGACAGGTGACCGGGACATCACACAGTGACTCCCATCCCCTACTGTGAATGACAGAGGGAAGGTCAGTGTCGGCGAAGTCCTCCAAAATGACTTGGCGTTCCGAATGAACACATCGTCTAGAAAAGTTCTCAGAAAATGCCTTGTGGGCATCTCCATCACGGAACCGAAGATTTAGAGAATCAGAAGAAGAGGAAGCTCCAAAACGCAGAGGGTTCCGAACCGGAGTGGATTTACGTTTGGGTGCCATAGACACTACTAACGTAAACAAAATGAGAAAGAGATAGAGAAGGAGACAATCAGAAAAGTCCCAACACAGTTCACATATATCAAATATATTGAACAAAAATTACGTATACATGGGAATGCATGAACATGTGACATGCAAATTAAAAAGCATCATGGGCTCAGCCCAATCCAATCCTAGCAGCATACAAACATAGAACACACATCTAAATGCATGTAAATACCATTCTAATGCACATCAAATGCAATGTATGACATTTTGAAAACATTTAAGTGAAAACCCAACCCAAAATTTCAAGAACCACTCATTAATTTTGAAAAACCCCAAAAATTTTCAAAAACCCCAAAATCTAAGTTTCAAAACATGAAATGCATGAGGAGCAAGGAATGGTCAAGATCTAAGCGGTTGGAAGTTTTGAGTGAGAAAAAGGTGTTTGGGAGAGGAACTGCCATGAACAGATCGAGAGAGATCGAGAGAAATGAGAGAAGAATCGTGATAGAGTCTTAAATAGACACCTCAGTAAATCTTGACAGCTGAGGTGTCGAGAGGTATCGAGGAAGCTGTCGAGGAAGGTATCGAGGAAATGGCCATCGACAGCTGAAGGTGTCGAGAAGGTGTCGAGGAATGAACACCAGAACCAAGAACAGAAGCTCGATCGATCTACAAGTTATCGAGAAGGTATCGAGGTGACAGGAGATTTCTCGATCGATCCATCAGGTGTCGAAGAGGTGTCGAGATTACGATAAGAAAAAGGCTTGAGAAGCTCGATAGATAACCAGGTATCGAGGAGGTGTCGAGCCATCTTTAAAAAGCAGTTTTTCGAGAAGAGAAAAACACAGACATGAATGCAATCCAACAAACACCTCAACCAATGATCCAATCAACATATTAAGCTCTTAAAATCATCTCTCAACAGAAATATTAAGCACATGGATCCTCAGAAACACACACACACACTAAACAAGTCTAACCAATTTTATTTTCCAAAAACAAGTCAAGACAGTTTAGTGAGCATACATTAGCACATGTAAACACTTGTGATGGCTAAATCACATTGTACCTGCACATGTATCAAGAGTAGCAAAGAATATTGCGTGTTGTGTGTGAAAAACATTGCAAGATTGCATATGTGTATTCATGTTATGACGATCTGAGATATGAGAAAATAACTTTAACTCACACACAATCATAACTGTTTGATAGGGACTATCACCTTCGAGGTACATCCTATAACTCCCACATCTCCTAGAAAACACGCTTGCAATCATATTTAAAGCATTTTAATCTTTTTGCTTTATGTTTTCTTTGCATATTTTCTTTTAAGCATATCATGCATGGGCATATAAAGAGAGAAAAGAAATACCCAACATGTTAAACCTAGACATTGCACTTTTGCTATGCCGAAGCAAACGGATGTCTTTGACACTGCACTTTTGCTATGCCGAAGCATACAGGTGTCTATGACACTGCACTTTTGCTATGCCGAAGCATATAGGTGTCATACATGATTGGCGGGCAATAGTGGTGAGATGGTCATTTATGCCTTTCTCTTAGGATTTTCTAGTCCTACCCATCAAAAAGAGTGATATGAGTGTTAAGTTTTAAGAGATAACTTAATCTTACTCATCACAAACAAAAGCCACAAAGCTCACTTGCTTAGTTGTGCATAGAGATGCTCATCTAACCTACAAAAGATACAAAGTTTAGAAAATTTTGTTTCAATGGCCATCCAGGTACACAAGTACCAATGTACACAAAACACACACTGTTTTTGTATTTTTGTATTTTTCAATTTTTTTTTTTATTTTTATATCAAAAAAAAATAAACAAAACTAAAAATAAACAAACAAAAACATGTTATCAAAGCAAAGCATAAAACTAGACTGACTCACAAAAAAAAAAATGCAAAACACACAAGTAATGCAACAAACAAAAACAAGAAGATAGAAGAAAGTGATAAAATCACTTAGAGTCCTTTTTCTTCCACACTTTGGAAGAACCTTTCCTTTGATTGAACCCTTGAACTGGCGGTGAGGGGGAAGAGTTGAAACCGTTCAAGTTCGAAAGGAACATAAGGGCTTTGAGAAGATCTCCAAGAGGAGCAAGAGAGGATTGAAGCTGATTTTGGCTTCCAGATGCTATCATGCCGTTGCTCTATTGAGTGGCTAACCACTTATAGCAATTTGGTCGAGTATGACCAGCAGCTCCACAATGATGACAGAGATGCTGCTTCTTTTGTTTAGGCTTTTGAGAGTTAGTCTTCTTAGCCCTAGGGTTTTTAGCATCTTTCTTATCTTGCTTAGGGGGTGCTCCTAAGATAGATTTACTCTTGTCTAGGTTCTCACTAGCTAATTCAGTTTTAACCTCAGTGTTCTCAATTTCAGTGTTATTAGCAAGAGAAACGAATACAGTATTACTAGTAGAAGCAGTATTAGAGAAAGAAAGACCATACCCTAAGCCTGTTCGATCCGAAATAGATTTCTGATTGCTGAGTATCTCATCAAGCTTTGCACTTGAAGTCCTCTCCAGTTGAGCTCTGACTTGAAACAGCTCCGCTTCAAGCTTCTTGGTCTTCTCAACCAGGAAGTTGTTCTCAAACCTCAGTGCTCCAATAGTTTGATTTGCCTCATCAAACTTTGTGGACATCTCTTCACAATCAAGTTCCACATCACTGAGCTTCTTGGTGGCCAGCCTATACAATTTTTCATGCTTCTTAGAGAGATTGTAAAACTTCTCATAGGCTGAATGGATATCATCTTGATCATCCATCTTCTCAAATTTGGACTCCACCAGTTCTTCTTCTTCATCCACTTCTTCAATAATCCCTTCAGTTGGATTGACTGTGGCAGTGAAGGCATTTAAGATTCCGTCATCCTCATTGTCGAAATCATCTTCGAACTCAGTGTCACTCAAGGTAGCAGCAAGTGCCTTGCTTTTTCCAATGCTCTTGAGATATGTAGGACAATCATGTTTTATGTGTCCGAACCCATGACATCCAAAGCACTTAGGTCTTGCGGGAACAGTATACTGACCGCCATCCTTAGCATCCTTCTTCCCTTTGTCTTGGCTCTTAAACTGAGAAGAACTGGATTGTCTGCGATCCTTGTCGAAGTTCCTTCCATTGGCATTCTTCATAAACTTCTTGAACTGCCGGGTGATGTAGGACTTCATCTTGGAATCTTCATCATCGGAAGACTCATCTGTATCACTGCTCTTTGCCTTCAAGGCCATGCTTTTGCCTTTACTTGACTTGCCAATCCTAGATAACCCTATCTTATAGGTTTGCAAGTTTCCAACCAGCTCAGTCAAAGGAATCTTTTCAATATCCTTTGATTCCTCTATTGCCGTAATCTTGGCATGGAATCTCTCAGGTAGAGGTCTAAGCACCTTCCTTACAACCTTGGGTTCAGGGATAGTTTCCCCAAGATTGAAGGCTGAGTTCACTATGTCCTTAAGCTTGGCATAGAACTGATCAAACGACTCATCCTCCTTCATCTTAATCTCTTCAAAGCTTGTAGTGAGCCTCTGAAGCTTTGAATCTTTGACAGCCTTTGTTCCTTCATAGGTTGTCTAGAGGACGATCCACGCCTCCTTAGCAGTTTCAGCTGAGGATATCTTCTTGAACTCCTCATTGGTGACCGCACTAAACAACGCATTCAATGCCCTACTGTTGAAGTTTGCAGCCTTGATCTTGGCTTCATCCTAATCGGCCGGCGCTTCTTTTGGCTTAGTCTAGCCAATCTCAACAGCTTGCCACACCTTTTTATCTAAGGACTGCAAAAAAGCTCTCATGCACACTTTCTAGTATGCATAGTTAGTCCCATCAAATAAAGGAGGTATAATTAACGATTGTCCTCTATCCATGACAAACAGGGGTCAATGGATCAAACACAGCAAAGATTAAACCCTAATCAGAGTGTGCCCACTCTGATACCACTTGATAGGCCACAAACTGAATGACCCCTTGTGATTAAACCAATTAATTAATTAGCCAAGTTATTAATTAATCAATTTATCATGCAATTGCGTGGAAGCACAAACAAATCACCAAACAACTAAATATGCAGCGGAAATTAAATGACACGGTGATTTGTTTACGAATGGGGAAAACCCTTGCGGCAAAAACCCCACCGGGTGATTTTCAGGTCACCACTCTCGAAACTCCACTATTGTCAAACCAAGCGGTTACAAGTAAAGGAATCCCAAGTACCTTACCAACCTACAGTTGAACCCTTACCCCAATACCCAATTAGACTTGATCTATAGTGACAATTTCCCCTTTTGATGCACGGTTCCCAAGTACGTGACTAACCATTGTGCGGATCCCAGCACGCGACTTCAAACACCAACTAAGAAGGAGAGGTTGGCTGCAAAGTTCTTCAGTTCATCATACACTATGAAGATCAGGAAGATGCTTGCTTATAAAACCCTATGGTGCAAATACACAGCAACTTCTTTCAAAGAAGATGAACTAGGTTAAGAACTTCGTCTTTGATCACAATTTGCTTGAACAGAGATTGCTCAATGCTTTTGCAACTTGTGTACAATATGACAGCTCTTAAAACAATCCTTTTATATGTTTAGGGTTAGAAGAAAAGAAGGCCCAAAAGCATATTCACGGATCCCAAGGAAATCAAATCAGAAAATCTGATTTTGTAATTCTCGACAGATAGCAGGTGTCGAGGTAGCTATCGAGTAGGTGTCGAGCTTTAATGAATTTGCACTTCAGCTTGTTTTTTCTTGGACAGACTTGATGACTTCAACACTTGATCTTGAAACCTTGTTTCTTAAAGTATTAAAAACACCTAGAACTACCCAATTACAAGTAAAGTGCATTTTGTCAAAGGATTAGCCAATTTACAAAAATAAGTGACATATGTTCTTAACAAGTGAAAACACATATGTCCTAACACCTTTTTAGATCACGGCTTTTCATTTCACATTTTGTGCTTTCTTGATAGGTCCACTTCCCACTGTTCCTTCTCAGTTTGAAGTGGGCTGCAGTTCTGTTACCGTTCCGGACCCTATGAGTGAAGCTGCAGCCTTTTTTACCCGCTTGAAATCAATGACCTTGGTCCTGCAGACTTCTGGGGTTCTGGGCCTCTTTATGTGGATTTTCATGGCTTCAGAGTCCCTAAGGATTGTGTCTCTCACTTAGCGGCGGTCTATAGCAGCCATGGTGACTTTATGCAAGGATTTCGCCTTGGCCGTTCTGCTAGGCAGCACTTCTTGAGGATGTTAGGGAGCGTGATTAATGATATTAAGCATAACTTCGTTGACACTAGCTCCACGAAGAGGATCCTGTAGTGGAGGGCTGCGATTTAGGAGCTTATTAGTGTGGGCTTTGCTGTAGGGTTTATTTTGGATCATCTCCGTGAGGTTGCCCGATCCTTTTTTATGAGGAGAGTTCAGCCTGCTGTTGATGCTACTGATGTGTGGATTAAGACTCTTAAGAAAGAGGTGGCAGACTTGGAGGGTCGTCGTGAGCGCCTTCTTTCTAGCATTGGTGGGCCTAGCCGTTTTGGAGATCAACTCTTATTTTCGGACTCCATTGATGATGATGCAGTTTCATTTTTTCTTTCTTTTTTTTTTTTCTTTTGTTTTCCTTCTCTTATTACTTCATCCAGTACACTTATATGTTTCCTATAGCACTTATTTGGCGTGTGTTTGCCACAGTTTGGGTTTGTAATTGTGATTCTACACTTTGCTACTACTTTTACTATTGCTATGACATGGAGTGCTAATACTTCGTATTTTTTCATTACATATTTATGAAAGCACGTTACAACTCTACCTTGTGACATAGTCACTTGAAAGAAGGAAAAGGTAAAGGAAACATAAAAGCTTTTTAACAGGACAAAAGAAAGGGACAGCCACATAACTTTTCTTCCTAGGCATAATAATGTTTCAGCCATTTCCCATTGATGGGATCCATTAAGTCTCTGCCATCCATTTGAGTTAAACGGTAGTACCCACTTTGATGCACTTCCCTTATCACAAGGGGTCCTTCCCACTTTGGTGCAAACTTAGATGGTCCTGCCATGCCACGCCTGACATATTCTACTACTTTTAACATAAGCTGACCTTCCATGAACACTCTTTTTAGTCATCCTGCCGTAAGCTTCGGTCATCTTTTGTCTGTATCTGCGGCTGCGCTCCCGGGCTTTTTCTCTCTTTTCATCAAGCCCTTCTAGATCTTCGCATCTTTCTGCCGCAAAGACTTCTTCTTCCTTTTCTTTTTCTTGCATCTGCATAACTCTCAAGGATGGAGTTATTATTTCTACTGGGCTTACCACTTCAGTTCCGTAGACCAAGGAAAAAGGTGAGAAACCTGTAGCTGGCTTTGGTGAATTTCTATAAGCCCAAAGAGCGTCTGGCAAGTGCAAATCCCATCCTCCTGTATACTCTTAACTCATTTTACTGATAATGTTTATGAGAGTTTTGTTTGTTGCCTCTGCTTGCCCATTTCCTTAAGGGTAATAAGGCGATGGCCGGTGGTGTTTGACTTGATAGAACTCTAGTATCTTCCTTACATGACTGTTGACAAATGGTGTGCCATTGTCACTGATGATCCTGTGGGGCACCCAAACCTTACAATTATATTCTCCTTGATGAAGTTTGCCACTGCTCCTCCTGTGGCTTTACGGAGTGGTACTGCCTCCGCACACTTAGTAAAATACTCTGTAGCCACTAGTATCCAGGTGTATCCACGCGATGGTGGGTTAATTGGTCCCACTAAGTCAAGCCCCCAAGTGTGGAAGGGCCATAGGGTAACCATGCTATGTAAATTTTGCGAATGAATGTGAATCAAATTGGCTTGTACTTGGCAACTGTGGCACTTTTTCACAAATTCTGTCATATGTTTTTTTATGGTAGGCCAGTAGTAGCCCATCTGCAACAGGCATCTGTAAAGTTTTTTCTTCCCTTAGTGCTCCCCACACTCTCCTAAGTGTACTTCTTTTATCATTTCTCTTGCTTCTTCAGGGCCCAAACACCTCAAGGGGTCCCCGTCATACCCCTTTTTGAAAAGGACCATGTTATGCAAAAAGTAACGTGTGGCCAACCTCTTAAGCTTGTATCTTTCGTTGTGTTTTTGCGGCAAGATGCCTTCTGTCAGGTATTGCATGAATGGGTTTCTCCAGTCTTCGCTGGTGGACATAGCGTAACTTTCCTCTCTGTCTGCCGCAAGCTGGCAGTTCCCGCACTGGGTTTGGACTTGGTCTTCGTCTTTACCCATGCTTGGCCAATAGAAGCCTGCCCTTTAAAGTCTGCGGTAAAGGCTAACTTCCTCATAGGATCCGCAAGTCTTGTCATATACTTCTTTTAATTTTCTCTAGGCCTCCTCCTACCCCACGCATCTAGACAAAACACCACCTAGCATCCTGCAGTACAATTCTTCCCTCACCAGAACGTAGTCTTTTAGTACCTTTAGTTCTGTGGCATCTCCTCCTTTCATCGAAGCTTCCCTTATGGGGCTCCACCAATCTCATTCGCACTGTTCCTCTTGGAACCTTTTTTTCAACATCTCAATTATGGACTCTTTCCTCTTGCTGACCTCTACTTTGGTGTTATCCCCTTCGAACATTATTTGTGAGCCTAGTGCAGCCAGCGCATTCGCAAACCGATTTTCGTTCCTTGGAGCATGTTCTATTTTAAAAGTTGAAAACTTTTCTTCCATCTTCTAGGCCATTGCTTAGTATGGGGCTAGGCTGGGTTCTTTTAGGGAAAAGCTCCCCTTGGTCTGGTAGACCACTAAGTTTGAATCACCTAATACCCTTAAATGCTTGACTCCCATTTCGAGAGCCGTGGCCAGCCCGATTAGGTAAGCTTCGTATTCTGCCGTATTGTTTGAACAAGGGAATTCCAGTTTGAACGATAGCGCTACTGCCTCATCTTCTTCATGGTACAAAACTACTCCCACTCCTCTAGATTGGGTGGTAGAAGAACCATCAAATTTCATTATCCATTGTTTTCTGACCTCTTCTGCCATGGCTACTTCCCCTGGAACTTCATCTTCCAGCGGAAATTCTTCCTCTCCTAGAAACTGTGCCAATAAATCTGCTATAGCCTGGCTTTTCACCGCCCTAAGTGTCCCCATCCTCAAGTCGTATTGTGACAATTGTAACAACCACTGGGATATTCTGCCAGAGAGGATTGGTTGTTGTAACAAAGTTTTGATGGCATGGGACTTGGTCATCAGTCACACTTCGTAGGCCAAGAAATAATGGCGTAACCTCTGCGAAGCATACACAATATCCAGACACGCCCTTTTTACCATTGGATAACGAGTTTCTACGTCTTTCAAGGAATGGCGATGTAGTACACTGGTTGCTCAACGCCACCTTCATCCTCTTAGGCAATTAATGCACCCATGGCATACGAGTTGGCGGCCAGGTAAAGTAGCAATGGTCTTTTATGGATTGGGGCCTACACCGTAGGGAGGTTTATCATGATCTGCTGTAGCCTCTTAAAGGCCGTCTGCTGCACTTCCCCCCATTCAAAGTTTTACCCCTTCCTAAGCAATTTGGTGAAAGCAGAAGTGATTGATGCTAACCCAGGGATGAATCTCTGAATATATGAGACTTTCCCTAACAAACTCTTTAGCTCCTTCACCGTGGCTGGAGGCCTCATAGTTGCTATAGCTGCGGCTTTGGCTAGGTCTACATCTATTCCCCTGCTGTGAACAAGGAAACCCAAGAATTTCCCAGAGGACACTCCGAATGCGCACTTAAGAGGGTTCGTTCTTAGTTTAAAGGCCCTGCACCTTTTGAATACCTTTTTCAACACGTAGAAGTGCTCTTCTCTCTTCTTTGACTTAACCACAATGTCATCCACATAGTCCTTTAGCTCCTGATGCATCATGTCGTGAAATATGGTCGTCATTGCTCGTTGGTAAGTTGCACCTATGTTTTTTAACCCAAATGGCATTACAGTGTAGTAGAAGTTACCCATGGGTGTTCTGAAAGCAGTTTTCTCCGCATCCTCTAGTGCCATTCTGATCTGATTATATCCACTGAAACCATCCATGAATGAAAACATGGAACTTCCTCCACAGAATCTATTAGTAAATCCATATTTGGCAATGGGAACTCATCTTTCGGACAGGTTTTGTTGAGATTTCTGAAATCTACACAATATCTTATCTAGCCAATCTACTTCTTTACTGGTACTATGTTGGATAGCCAGCGCGGGTGTTGAATAGGTGTTGATGGTCATTTTGGAAGCCAAAAAGAAAGAGGGTGCCCAGCAACACAAACCGAAAAGAAGTTGGCAAATAGATAGGAAAAAAGAACCATTAAGCCCAAGCAGTAGGAATGATGGATCACAGGTCCATAAAATAAATAAATGGATCTTGAGGAAGCAAATGGGCTTAAAGGGGCCCGGAAAGAGAGAAATAGCAAATAGCAAACCCATACCAAATAAAAGTGGTTAAGGGCTAAAATAGTAAAATCTGGTCACGGCAGGCACTATATAAGGAGACCCTTGCCGTGCCCAAAAAGGGGAGGAAGAGCGAGATCACTTCGAGAGAAATCATAAAAATAGAAAAGAATGGTAAAAAGAAAAGAAAGAAAAAAGATAAGAGGAAAAGCTAAAAACAAAACAAAGAAAAAGGAAAAAACAAAGAAAGTTAGACCGGCAGGCATGCACCAGTGGGTTGATTTTCCCTTTCTCCCTCTCGAAATCCTGCTCTCTGTCCTGAAGTAAAAGGATTCCTTTGAGCACTAACCATTCAGATCCGTTTTCCTCAAAGCCATTAATCTCCACGGTAGGATTTTCTCTGGGAGATTAACTGTGTTGAGAGGAGGCATTTTTCCCTCTTTGGTTTTGCTCCTACGGACCAGACTTGATTTGATTTCTGTCTCTTTTGATTAACCCATATTGCCGTTTGTTCCCTTTACTTTCTTTTGTAAAAGTCATTGTTATTACTGTGATTATGTCTCGTGAATAAGGATTATTTGGATATTTTCTATTAAATAGCCAGAGTACTCTATTTTGATATTATTATTATTATATTTGTCTACCATGACTCCTCTGAAACAGTTCTGCCTGTCATAAGCACACTCGTGGCAGATGAGGTATAGTTTGTGCACAAGCTAGCCCAAATTGAGTTACAGTTGGACCGGTCTCAACTTCCCTTACAAAATACTAGGGCCTATTACCGCAGGAGATAGCCCAGCCCAACATAACAACAAAAAAAGCCCCTACATTAAATTGGCAACTCCACTGGAGAGTTGAGAAGCAGATAGGGACGAAAGCCCTCGCAAACAAATGCCTCCAAAGTCCAGGACAACGCGAAATATAAGTGTCGTACTCTCACAAGCAGAGTCTAGACCAACAACGCCTTGCCAGCAGCAGCCTAATCAAGCAGAAGGCACTAACGGAATGGGGGCTGAACCCCAACCGCCACCCATAATTCCTACTGATAATGGCAACATCTTTATTGAAGTCTTGCAGTCCCTGCAACACTCACAGCAACAAATGAGGGAAGAATTCCGTCAACTGAAAACTGACAAAATAAAAGAGAAAGGAAGCCAGCATGACCCAAAATATGCGGCAGACAAAAAGGAGACACCAGCAGGAGGTGTCCCACAGAATGCAGAACAACGTTTCATCACTATGGCCGAAGTAGCGGCTCTCCTAGAACAAGAAAGAGTCAGAGCACCCAGGGAGAGATTCTATTCGCGAAGGCCTCCTTACCCACTAAAGGTGCTTAGTAAACCATACCCAAAGATGTATGAGCCGCAGGGCTTTGCATAGTATGATGGCAGGAAGGGAAGTGCCGTTGAGCACGTGAGTAAGTTCATTGATACTCTTGGCCCTTATGCCGCAGACGAAGACTTGTGTCTTCGAGAATTCTCCAATTCACTATGTGACTGGGCATACACCTAGTACATCAGCCTAAAGCCAGGATCCATTCCAACCTGGGATGACATGGTGGACATATTTTGCACTAAGTACTTCCACGAAGAAGAAACAGTAACACTTGCAACTCTGCAAGCAACCAAGTAGAGAAGTGGTGAAGACTTGTTGGAATATATCAAAAGGTTCAAGGACATAGCACTCGATTGCTATGATCATTATGAAGAAAGAACATTGGTGGAAATGTGTATGACAAACATGATAAGGGAGTACAGGGTAGTCCTAGAAAACTTAGAAATTTCCCAATTTGCACTGTTGCTGCAAAAGGCCAGGAAGACTGCCCAGTCTGTAAAACCAAGCACGGACAAAAAAATCGCTCCGTAGGCTATGGCAAAATCTACTGGTGAGCGGAGAAGAAAGACAGATGGAAGGGAATACAATACTCCCCCACCAATACCATGCACTCCGAAAGAGTTAGACATGCTGTTAAACAAGTGGATAGCAGATAGAGTTTTCAAACCTAATCGAGTTTCTAGAGAGCCCACAGAAGAGGAGCGGAAGGACCCACCTTCTATCGTTTGCACAACTGCATACAACATCCTACCGCAGAGTGTTGGGCGCTCCACAGATTAGTGCACCACAGGATCAAGGAAAGGACTCTAGAACTATCCCAGTAACAGGTTCAAAGAAACCCACTCCCAAACCACAAAGGGAAGGGGAGGACGAAGAAGAGAATCCAGCCCTGCCTGCCGCAGCAATTACCACTTTACAACAAAGCTCCAAGTTCAAAAATCTATTTGACCAACTGGGGTTCACACCGAAGGAAAGAAAGGTAGCCACGGAGGCTCTGGTGAGCATTGCCTCTGGGGTAGGAGTAAAATGCTTATCAGTGGAAACCTCGGATGACAGAGCCCTGTTGCAAGAGTCAACTGAAATCACTTTTAAGAATGAGGATATGAAGGTAGGATACCCAATCCACAGGAGGCCCTCTATCTGGCAGCATCCATAAATCAAATCCCCATAAAGAGGGCCTTGATAGATACAGGTGCTTCCGTAAAACTCATTCCATTGAGCACTCTACAAGCCGTAGGAATTTCAGAAAGAAAAATTCAAGGATATCCAATGGAAGTAACAGGATTTGGCGGAAGGGGCGAATACACTGCAGGCCATATACAGCTGTGGTTAAAGGTAGGACCTATAGCTTCTTTAGCTCGGTTTCACGTGGTAAAAACAAAAGTCTCGTACCATGTGCTTTTGGGGAGACCATGGTTGCACAAACACCGGCTAGTCCCATCCACCTACCACCAGTGTGTGAAGGGAATGTTGAATGGCAGAATGATACGCATAGTCCTAAACCCCTCACCATTCGAGCAGGCAGAGGCCCATTTAGTACAAACTATGTTCTATGATCAATAGGCTCCATCTGGGGAGAGCTCAGTATCGAAGCTACGAGGTAGCTTCGTGCCTAAGTGGGAAGACATCCAAGATGACCCAGAGCCTGATCTGAGGGAATTATTACCACGAAAGAAGAAAAGAAAAGAAGCACCCGCCACAGAATCAGATGACATGCCCTAATGTGTTAGGGTCTGAGGCTCTGATGGCAGGATTGTGTATAAATTATGAAGGCACGCGAGACCCGCAATTGAAACACAGACGGGCCCCACCTAGGAATGGCAGCATGAGAATTTGGCGTGTTGCGTGGTTCAAGAAAGTTCAGAGGAAGAAAATAATAAGGAGGAAAGCGAAGGAATTGTGGCAGAAAAGGAGGAACAAGTTGCGGAAGAAGAAGAAGAAATGGAGGAAGTTGACCTGGGGTTTATTTCCCAAGGACCGAGGCCCATCTCAATTAGTGCAAGTTTGATAGAAAAAAAAAATTAGGACTGGTACTGCTGTTGAAAGAATTCAAAGACGTCTTCGTATGGGACTACAGTGAAATGCCAGAGTTAGACCCTGGGATAGTTGCACATACACTAAATGTGGACCCGGAGGCCAAGCCATTGGCCCAGCCTGCTAGGATATTTCACATAGAAATAGAGGGGCAAATAGTCAAAGAAGTGCAGAAATTGCTAGCCGCAGGATTCATCAAGCCTATTCAACACCCACGCTGGCTATCCAATATAGTACCAGTAAAGAAGAATAATGGCTAGATAAGATGTTGTGTAGATTTCAGAAATCTCAACAAAACCTGTCCGAAAGACAAGTTCCCATTGCCAAATATGGATTTACTAATAAATTCTGTGACAGGAAGTGCCATGTTTTCATTCATGGATAGTTTCAGCGAATATAATTAGATCCGAATGGCACCAAAGGATGCGGAGAAAACTGCTTTCAGAACATCCATGGGAAACTTCTACGACAATGTAATGTCATTTGGGTTAAAAAACACAGGTGCAATTTACCAACGAGCAATGATGGCCATATTTCACGACATGATGCATCAGGAGCTAGAGGACTATGTGGATGACATAGTGGTTAAGTCAAAGAAGAGAGAAGAGCACTTCTACGTGCTGAAAAGGGTATTCGAAAGGTGCAAGGCCTTTAAACTAAGAATGAACCCTCTCAAGTGCGCATTCAGAGTGTCCTTTGGGAAATTCTTGGGTTTCCTGGTTCACAGCAAGAGAATAGATGTAGACCCAGCCAAAGCCGCAGCTATAGCAACTACATGGCAGAATACAAAGCTTACCTAACCGGGCTGGCCACGGCTCTCGAAATGGGAGTCAAGCATTTAAGGGTATTAGGTGATTTGAATTTAGTGGTCTGCCATACCAAGGAGAGCTTTTCCCTAAAAGAACCCAGCCTAGCCCTATACCGAGCAATGGCCCAGAAGATGGAAGAAAAGTTTTCAACTTTTAAAATAGAACATGCTCCAAGGAACTAAAATTGGTTTGCGGATGCGCTGGCCGCACTAGGCTCACAAATAATGTTCGAAGCGGATAACACCAAAGTAGAGGTTAGCAAGAGGAAAGAATCCATAATTGAGATGTTGACAAAAAGGTTCCAAGAGGAACAGTGTGAAGGAGATTGGCGGAGCCCCATAAAGGAAGCTTCGATGAAAGGAGGAGATGCCACAGAACTAAAGGTACTAAAAGACTATGTTCTAGTAAGGGGAGAATTGTACCATAGGATGGCAGGTGATGTTTTGTCCAGATGCGTGGGGCAGGAGGAGGCCCAGATAAAATTAAAAGAAGTACATGACAAGACTTGCGAATCCTGCGGGGAAGTTAGCCTTTACCGCAGACTTCAAAGGGCAGGCTTCTATTGGCCAAGCATGGGTAAAGACGCAGACCAAGTCCAAACCCAGTGCAGGAACTGCCAGCTTGCAGTTGTGTTCACCAGCGAAGACTGGAGAAACCCATTCATGCAATACCTGACAGAAGGCATCTTGCCGCAAAAACACAGTGAAAGATACAAGCTTAAGAGGTTGGCCACACGTTACTTTTTGCATAACATGATCCTTTTCAAAAAGGGGTATGACGGGGACCCCTTGAGGTGTTTGGGCCCTGAAGAAGCAAGAGAAATGATAAAAGAAGTACACTCAGGAGAGTGTGGGGAGCACCAGGGGAAGAAAAAGCTTTACAGATGCCTGTTGCAAATGGACTACTACTGGCCTACCATGAAAAGAGATCCGACAGAATTTGTGAAAAAGTGCCACAGTTGCCAAGTACAAGCCAATTTGATTCACACTCATCTACAGAATTTACATAGCATGGTTACCCCATGGCCCTTCCACACTTGGAGGCTTGACTTAGTGGGACCAATTAACCCACCATCACTTGGATACCTATGGATACTAGTGGCTACAGAGTATTTTACTAAGTGGGCGGAGGCAGTACCACTCCGTAAAGCCACAGGAGGAGTAGTGGAAAACTTCATCAAAGAGAATATAATTGTAAGGTTTAGGGTGCCCCACAGGATCATCAGTGACAATGGCACACCATTTGTCAACAATGATGTAAGAAAGATGCTAGAGTTCTATCAAGTCAAACACCACCGGTCATCGCCTTATTACCCATAAGGAAATGGGCAAGCAGAGGCAACAAACAAAACTCTCATAAAGATTATCAGTAAAATGAGTCAAGAGTATATAGGAGGATGGGCAATGCACCTGCCAGACGCTCTTTAGGCTTATAGAAATTCACCAAAATCAGCCACAGGTTTCTCACCTTTTTCCTTGGTCTATGGAACTGAAATGGTAAGCCTAACAGAAATAATAGCTCCATCCCTAAGAGTTATGCAGATGCAAGAAAAAGAAAAGGAAGAAGAAGTCTTTGCAACAGAAAGGTGCGAAGATCTAGAAGGACTTAATGAAAAGAGAGAAAAAGCCCAGAAGCGCAGCCGCAGATACAGACAAAAGATGACCAAAGCCTACGGCAGGATGACTAAAGAGAGAGTGTTCGTGAAAGGACAGCTTATGTTTAAAGTAGCAAACTACATCAGGCGTCGCATGGCAGGACCATCTCAGTTTGCACCAAAGTGGGAAGGACCCCTTGTGATAAGGGAAGCGCATCAAAATGGGTACTACCGTTTGACTCAAATAGATGGTAGAGACTTAATGGATCTCATCAATGGGAAATGGCTGAAACATTATTATGCCTAGGAAGAAAAGTTATATGGTTGTCCCTTTCTTTTGTCCTGTTAAAAAGCTTTTATGTTTCCTTTACCTTTTCCTTCTTTCAAGTGACTATGTCACAAGGCAGAGTTGTAATGTGCTTTCATGTATATGTAATGAAAAAGTACGAAGTATTAGCACTCCATGTCATAGCAATAGTAAAAGTAGTAGCAAAGTGTAGCATCACAATTACAAACCCAAACTGTAGCAAACACACGCCAAATAAGTGCTATAGGAAACATATAAGTGTACTGGATGAAGTAATAAGAGAAGGAAAACAAAAGAAAAAAAAAAGAAAAAAAGAAGGAAACTACATCATCATCAATGGAGTCCGGAAATAAGAGTCTGATCTCCAAAACAGCTAGGCCCACCAATGCTAGAAAGAAGGCGCTCATGACGACCCTCAAAGTCTGCCACCTCTTTCTTAGGAGTCTCAATCCGCACATCAATAGCATCAACAGCAGGCTGAACGCTCCTCATAAAAAAGGATCGAGCAACCTCACGGAGATGATCCAGAATAAACCCCACAGTAAAGCCCACACTAATTAGCTCTTGAATTGCAGCCCTCCACTGCAGGATCCTCTCGGTGGAGATAGTGTCAACGAAGTTATGCTCAATATCATTCATCATGCTCCCTAGCATCCTCAAGAAGTGCTCCCTGGCAGAACGGCCAAGGTGAAATCCCTGCATAAAGTCACCATGGCTGCTATAATCCGCCACCAAGTGAAAGACACAATCCTTAGGGACTCTGAAGCCATGAAAATCTACATAAGGAGGCCCAGAAGTTTGCGGGACCAAGGTCATTGACTTCAGGCTGCTCAAAGAGGGTAAAATAGTCTACAGCTTCACTCACAGGGTCCGGAACGGTAACAGAACTGCTGCCCACTTCAAACTGAGAAGGAACAGTGGGAAGTGGACCTACCAAGAAAGCACAAAGTGTGAAATGAAAAGCCATGATCTAAAAAGGAATAAATTCACAAGGAAGAAATGAAGAAGGAGACAAAGGGAAAGGAAACTTACCTGGACCAGTAGGAATGGGGGCTGTGGGAATGGCAGAAACAGGTACGGAAGGAACGGTAGAAATAGGCGCTGTGGGAACGGCAAAAATAGGTGCTATAGGTGAGGCAGGGGAGCAGTTGAGGACGTGCCTATGTCTGCTGCAACTCCTGGCCCCTCAAAGGTCTCTGCAAACAGAGAAAATAGGCAAACAAATGAAGAGAGAGATCATAGCAGAAGAGTAACACAAACGTATATGAATAAGGCAGAATGAAACTTAGCGATATATATATATATATATATATAAAATAAAAATAAAAATAAAAAAATAAAAAAAGAGAAAGAAACACATACCCATGAACTCAGTCTCTGGGGCAACACCTTCCTCTTCGTCAGAATCAGAAATCTTTTTCTTCAAGACGGGCTCATCTTCAAGATCCTCAAGAATGTCTTCAAACCCCTCAGAAGACAAGTCTGCATCAGGCCCACGTGTAGCGGAGCTAGGAATAGAGGAAGGGGTAACTACCAAGGAGGAACCATCCTTCACAGCCTGAGATAGAGCTGCGAAGGGGTCACCGGTGGAGATAACAAGGGGTGTGACAGGAGGAGCAGCCTCGATCTGAGCAGCAGCAGCAGGAGTGGTTTTCTCTTGGGGAACAATTGTCTCAACAGGAATGGCAGTGGCCTCACCAACCTTCCCAGTATGAGTACCCTCATCTATGGATACCTACCTAGTGGGAGAATTGGGAGCCTCAGCAGGAACTCCATGCGTAGCTGCAGAAGGGGCAAGTGTTGCAAACGCAGTGTCAGCCCCATCAAAAAAGCCCTCCATAGGTGTACCCATGGAGGCAAAAAGCTCTTCGGCAGTAGGGCAGTATATAGAAAGAGGCTCGGGCTTATCCTAGAAAACAAAAAAGAGGGAGATATAAAGATCAAAGTAACTTTTTGGGTGAATGAGGTAACCAAAAGTGTATGGCAGACTGAACACACGCAAATAAAATAAAATAAAATAAAAAGAGAAAGAGAGAGAGGAGATGTACCTCGAATTTAGGTTCATCGATCAATATGGGATGGGTAACAGATGTATCCTCCTTATGCTTAGACTGCAAAAAGGGGGACAAGAGGCAAAGTCAAAGAAAGAAGTCAGCAAGCATGTCAGATTCAACCACAGGGAAAGTCAAAAAAAAAAAATAATAAAAAAAAAATATATATATATATATATATACACGAAGGACAAAGCAAAATTAAAAGTGACGTACTCTCCGTTCAGCAGCAAACGCAGGATGGGGAGTTGTCTTTCTCTTGCTGCCTCGTGTTTGGCTGGCAGAAGTAGCATCTATGGGTGGCCGGGGAGTAGCAGATTTGGGCTTGCTGGCAAATTTAAGTTTGGCAGGACCTTTATTGACTGGTGCAGGAACATTCATCACTTTAACTTTCTTTTCCCAACCTGAAGGATAATCACCTGTGTGCCAATACCATCCCCTCTTCTCCTCATCCTATTCAAAGATGGCGGACTGGTTCTGTTTCCTGGCATTTGCCAACACAGACTTGGAAGGCAGGAGCAACTGAGGATTATGTGATACAACCATACTTAGCCCCTCAGGAGGAATGAGAGAGAAATCGCAACTACCTGCCAACTCTTGCTCAAACGAAGTTATTACGGCCTGTTAATATCCATGCATGGCATGGGTTCAAAGGCCCTCCCTCAGCGAGCCAGGAACTGTAACTACACTAAAATGCTGTCTCCAAAAATCAAATGCGGTATGCCGCAAAAAAGGTCTAACCGAAGTAGGGGACTCCATAAGAAATGAAAGGTCATTCATGAAAGGTCATCAGGAATGTCCTGATCCAGCTCAAACTGCCTTCTTACCCGATTGGCAGGATAATGGACAAACCTGACACCTTCATCGACCAAATAAGGCAACCATCCAGCATTGGTGGCCGCCAAATAAGTGATTCCTATCTCATCAAAACCGGCCAAAGGAGTAGTAGTTCCAACAGTGTCAACAAAAGTACCCATGGTAGAATCTATACACGTATAACCCACACCCAAGTTTCTATAAGCTCTCCAAGAAAAACCAACACCTTCATCAAAAGACTCAACAATGGAATAATCAATAGGCTTCAAACCAGACCAACGAAAGGCCAGCAGAAAATCGGACTCAAATCTACTGCAGAAATCAATAATTACCCTTGGGCATGATTGATACTTCTCTTTAGTAAAGCCAACGGGTCTACACTTTGCCTAATGTTGGGCATAACGCTCAAATAACAACTGCTGCAGGATAATGCTATGAACGGAGGAGGTAACTATATGGCAGGACCCCGCTTGGCTCTCATCACTACGAAGAATGTCTAGTTGGACATACAAAGGTTTTATGGCATAATGGGGGTGGGACCCAAAAACAAACTTGCAAAGCCAAAAGGTTACAAAAGCTGCACGGTAGGTAACTACAGAAAATTTGGAAGAAGAACTAACCCAATACGATAACTTGGGGTTTCCGATCATCCTCTTCTTCAACTCAACTTCAATGGCTTCTTCCTTCGGAGAAAGTTCTATGGCGGAAGGATCAACATCACCGAGAACTGGCAAGAGTAATTGATTAGCCACGTTTTCAAGGGTAACGGTGAGCTCGCCACAGGAAAAGAAGAATGTGTGGGTGGTGGTACACCACCGGCGAACCAAATGGTGAAGGTTGTAGAGGTCTCGGAAGTTGGAGAGGCATCGGGATAAGACCAAGGTCTTCAGAACACCAGCTTGTTGTAACAAACCCATGAACCCTGTATCAGATAACTCGCTATCTACCCATTCCCTCCAACCCAAAGCAGTACCTGACCCAAATTCGAAATGGATAGGCACGGGAAGTGAAAGGCCTTGATGAATGACTAAATCGGGGATCGAAAAGGCCAACGGGGCCTAAGAAACATTGGGGTTTCACGGACAAAGGGCGAGCCACACACGGCCCGATAGCAGTGGCGCAGAATCACCAGGAATCTTGGGAAAATGAGGATGGACATCATACCAAGGATCGATTAAGGGGGCGCATTCACTGTTTAGGTCGCGCCACGCCTCTTCCTTCGCGGAATGGTCCAACTCAGAGTACGCGGCCTCTTCACCTATCTCCTGTACTGCGAGAGGATCGAAAATGGCTTCTTTCCCTTTACGGCGGGAAGGGCCCTGGCTTTTCACTGGCGCCATAGTATGAGGGATTGATCGGAGTAAGATGGGTGAGTGTTTGAAAAGAAGAGAATGGTGGAGGAAGGGAAACGGATAGATTTTTTTTTTGGGAAAAGAAAGAGTTTGTGTTTGGATTGCAAAGGGACTCCGTTTTAAATAACTGGGTCATTAATACCAGCATGAAGGGAGGCAATGGGTCAGCCATCAAGAAGAGAATAAAATTAATGAGACGGTGGCTATATTTCAGAATAACTGCCAATCTGGGAAGTTTGAAGAGACAGCACAGTTCGCGGCAAAAAAAGAAAAAAGGTATATATATACATATACTTATATATGAATGAGGTAGGGTCCACTGTTCAAAAAGCCTGCAAAAGAAAAGAAGGAAGAGAGACAGAAAGGACAGGAAAGTCTTTTGTTCACATATGAACCGCAGGAACGCTTCATATGTTCAGGGGGCTAAATGTTGATGGTCATTTTGGAAGCCAAAAAGAAAAAGGGAGCCCAACAACACAAACCGAAAAGAAGTTGGCAAATAGATAGGAAAAAAGAACCATTAAGCCCAAGCGGCGGGAATGATAGATCACAGATCTATGAAATAAATAAATGGATCTTGAGGAAGCAAATGGGCTCAAAGGGGCCCGAAAAGAAAGAAATAGCAAATAGCAAATCCATGGGCAGTGTACGATGTAGAAAAGTGAGAATGGGCCGCGGCAGACCCAAAGCAATCCAAACAAAGAGAGTAAGGTGTTGATGGCAGGCCCATGAACCCCAAGCATGAGTATGAGGTAATTAGGCCGGGGAAGCCCAACGAAGTTAGTAAAAGCCCATGAGAACATAAAGTTGAAAAAGGGTCGAGGAAGCCCAAGAAAAGCAAATGGGTCGAGGATGCCCAAGAGAAAACAAAAAGGACACAGGAGCCCATAAGTAAGAAAACCCATGGTCATGCTAAGCCACTGGAGAAAGAATAAACGGCAGGCCTGAAGAGGCCCAGTAGGATCAAGTCATTACAGCAAGAATGACAGAGTAATGTGGCAGGACATGATGGCAATCAAGGAATAGGCTGAAAGAAATATAAAGCCCAATATCAAATAAGGCTCAGCCCCTAAAGGGAGCTGGAAATCGTAGGACAACCCACATAAAAGGCCAAAGATGGACGGCAGACTATGCAGACAAGCCTCCAGACCACGACGAACATATGAGCGGCAGGCAGATTTTGAAAATATGCAGACAAGCCCATTTCTGCCATTCCTTCCTTACCTGTTTCCCTTAAAGCCATTAATCTCCACAGCCCCCATTCCTACTGGTCCTGGTAAGTTTCCTTTCCTTTTGTCTCCTTCTTCATTTCTTCCTTGTGAATTGATTCCTTTTGATAGGCCACAAACTGAATGACCCCTTGTGATTAAACTAATGAATTAATTAGCCAAGTTATTAATTAATCAATTTAGCATGCAAATATGTAGAAGCACAAACAAATCACCAAATAACTAAATATGCAGCGGAAATTAAATGACACGATAATTTGTTTAAGAATGGAGAAAACCCTTGCGGCAAAAATCCCACCGGGTGATTTTCAGGTCACCACTCTCGAAACTCCACTATTATCAAATCAAACGGTTACAAGTAAAGGAATCCCAAGTACCTTACCAACCTATAGTTGAACCCTTACCCCAATACCCAATTGGACTTGATCTGTAGTGACAGTTCCCCATTTTGATGCACGGCTCCCAAGTACGTAACTAACTAATGTGCGGATCCCAGTACGCGACTTCAAACACCAACTTAGAAGGAGAGGTTGGCTGCAAAATTCTTCAGTTCATCCTACACGATGAAGATCAGGAAGATGCTTGGTCACAAAACCCAAAGGTGCAAATACACAGCAACTTCTTCAGAGAAAATGAACTAGGTCAAGAACTTCTTCTTTGATCACAAATTGCTTGAACAGAGTTTGCTCAATGCTTTTGCAATTTGTGTACTCTGTGACGGCTCTTAAAATAGCCCTTTTATATGTCTAGGGTTATGAGAAAAGAAGGCCCAAAGACATATTCATGGATCCCAAGAAATTAGATCAGAATTCTGATTTTCTTAAATCTCGACAGATAGCAGGTGTCGAGGAGCTATCGAGCAGGTGTAAAGCTTTAATGATTTTGCACTTTAGCTTGTTTTTCTTGGACAGACTTGATGACTTCAACACTTGATCTTGAAACCTTGTTTCTTGAAGTATTAAAAACACCTAGAACTACCCAATTACAAGTAGAGTGCGTTTTGTTAAAAGGATTAGCCAATTTACATAAATAAGTGACATATGTTCTTAACAAGTGAAAACACATATGTCCTAACAATCTCCCCCTTTGGCAATCCGTGACAAAACCACAATAAACAAATGAACATATGAGAGAAGTCATAAATCACTCAACTCATACTCACTTGTTGAATACAATAAAGTCTATCCTATCACAAACCCTTGAAAAACTTTACAAGAAAAGAGTTTATGTCAAGTAGACTTTGACAACCTGTATTTCTGAAACACTTTAAACAAAACTCATCAAGGCATCTTGTGTGAAACAGAAATAATAGATTGCATACAAGTATAATGAACATATGTATAAAGATAGAGAAGAAACAACACATGAAAAGAGAGGCGAGAGAAACATACATCCACATATATAGAGAAAATAAGTACAATGTATGTAAAACTGGTCACAAGACCTCATATACAAGAACTATGTATCTAAACAAAATACATCAAAACCTCACTACATCCCTCAAATATCAACACTCCCCCTAACAAAATGTCTTATACTAACTCTCCCCCTAAGATGACTACTCTCATAAGCCAAAACTACTCCCTTTTTTGTCACAAGTGACAAAGGGTAGAGTGTCATGTAGACATCTCATCAGTAGAGCTAGCATCTCCATCATCATCCGAAGCGTCATCATCATCACCATCATCATCATCCTCAAAGTCAGAAGCCGCTGGAGGAGGTGGTGAAGGAGTAGCCTCAGAAGTAAAACCACCCATGGTCGCCTGCCGTCATGCAATATGACCAACACGAACATACACCTAATACAACTCAGTGGAGTGTGTATCAAGGCGAGCATCCATGTGCTACAGCTGCGCCATGATGTCTCCAAGAGATACATCGCCCATAGAGGAAGAAGGAGCCGATGTAGATGGAGCTGATCTGGATGGAGCTGAACGGGAGGGAGGAGTGGAATCCGTCTGTCTCGACCTAAACTGAGCCTCACTACATTTGACAATAGCGGCATCTATGGCATAAATGTGTGTGAAGTGGTCGAACACAAGAAAAGGGATAGAAAAATGGCATAAGATCCTCGTGATAGCAGAAGGAAAGATGAGCTTATCACGGGACGCCGAATCTAAATGAGCATCTATGATAGAAAAAATAAAATGAGAAGGA
Source organism: Quercus ilex subsp. ballota (assembly GCA_032727855.1). Lineage (NCBI taxonomy): Eukaryota > Viridiplantae > Streptophyta > Magnoliopsida > Fagales > Fagaceae > Quercus > Quercus ilex. Next base: position 28,264,569 of record CM064917.1, read on the forward strand.
AAATCTATAGTTAGATGCTCAAGAAGAGATAACAAAAATCGAGCACGAGACTCTGTGATGGAGTTGTAGTGAGAGAGTGGATGGAGTACAAAAGTCATCACCATGTTTAAGAATCTAGGACCTTTAGCAAAAGGTTTACATGATGTATACTAATGTTCACCCCAATCAGTGGGGCGCTCACAAAAAGCAGAGATAAGCTTATCTTTGGACATAGTCGTCAGACGCTCACAAGAAGGATAGTCAGGAAAATCTATCCTAGGAACCCTAAGCACATCCACAACTAGCTGCAGTGTGACAGAGATGCACGTACCTCAAATGCGAGTGAAAAAGAGAGGTACTAAATGATCAATCCCGTGCATGTTGGAGTAAAACTCCTGAATAAGCAGGAGAGGACAAGTAACCGGGACGTCACACAGTGACTCCCATCCCCTACTGTGAATGACAGAGGGAAGGTCAGTGTCGGCGAAGTCCGCCAAAATGACTTGGCGTTCCGAATGAACACCTCGTCTAGAAAAGAGTATGTATACATGGGGAATGCATGAACATGTGACATGCAAAGGAAAAAACATCATAAGCTCAGCCCAATCCAATCCTATCAGCACACAAACATAGAACACACATCTAAATGCATATAAATACCATTCTAATGCACATGAAATGCAATGGATGACATTTGGAACACATTTAAAGGAAAATCCATCCCAAAATTTCAAGAAAAACTCATTAATTTTGAAAAACCCCAAAAATTTTCAAAAACCCCAAAACCTAAGATTCAAAACATGAAATGCATGAATAATGAGGGAAAAAAAGAACATACCAAGTGATTTGAAGCAAGGAAGGGCCGAAAATCACGTGGATTGAAGATTTGGAGTGAGAAAAAGGAGTTTGGGAGATGAACGGCCGCGAATAGATCGAGAAAGATTGAGAAAATGAGAACTGGATCGCGACAGAAGCTTATATAGGAGCTTCAGTAATTCTCGACAACTAAGGTGTCGAGAGGTGTTGAGAGGTGTCGAGGTAGGTGTCGAGAAAATGAACATCGACAGCTACAGGTGTCGAGAAGGTATCGAGGAATGAACACCAGAACCAAGAACAAGATCTCGATCGATCAACAAGGTATTGAGAAGGTATCGAGGAGACAGGAGATTTCTCGATCGATCCATCAGGTGTCGAAGAGGTGTCGAGATTGCGATAAGAAAAAGGCTTGAGAAGCTCGACAGATAACAAGGTATCGAGGAGGTGTCGAGCCAGCAGATAAAAGCAGTTTTTTTCGAGAAGTGAAAAACACAGATATGAATGCAATCCAACATGAACCTCAACCAATGATCCAATCAACATATTAACCTCTCAAAATCATATCTCAATAAAAATTTTAAGCACATGGATCCTCAGAAACACAAACACACACTAAACAAGTCTAACCAATTTTATTTTTCAAAAACAAATCAAGACAGTTTAGTGAGCATACATTAGAATATGTAAACACTTGTGATGGCCAAATTACATTGTACCTACACATGTATCAAAAGTAGCAAAGAATATTGCGTGTTGTGTGTGAAAAGCATCGCAAGATTGCATATGTGTATACATGTTATGACGATCTGGGATATGAGAAAAAAAACTTCAACTCACACACAATCATAACTGTTTGATGGGAACTATTACCTTCAAGGTACATCCTATAACTCCCACATCTCCTAGAAAACACGCTTGTAATCATATTTAAAGCATTTTAATCTTTTTGCTTTTTGATTCTTTGCATATTTTCTTTTAAGCATATCATGCATAGGCATATAGAAGAGAGAAAAGAAATACCCAACATGTTAAAAATAGACATTGCACTTTTGCTATGCTGAAGCATACGGATGTTTTTGACACTGCACTTTTACTATGCCGAAGCATACAGGTGTCCATAACACTGCACTTTTGCTATGCCGAAGCATACAGGTGTCATATTATGATTGGCGGGCAACAGTGGTGAGATGGTTATTCATGCCTTTCTTTTAGGATTTTCTAGTCCTACTCGTCAAACAGAGTGATATGAGTGTTAAGTTTTAAGAGATAACTTAATCTTACTCATCACAAATAAGAGCCACAAAGCTCACTTGCTTAGTTGTGCATGGAGATACTCATCTAAGTTACAAAAGATACAAAGTTTAGAAAATTTTGTTTTAATGGCCATCCAAGGTACACAAGTACCAATGTACACAAAACACACACTGTTTTTGTATTTTCTGATTTTTTTTTTTTTTAATTTTTATATCAAAAACAAAATAAACAAACAAAAACATGTTATCAAAGCAAAGCATAAAACTAGACTGACTAAAAAAAATGCAAAACACACAAGTAATGCAACAAACAAAAACAAGAAGATAGAAGAAAGTGATAAAATCACTTAGAGTCCTTTTTCTTCCACACCTTGGAAGAACCTTTCCTTTGATTGAACCCTTGAATCGGCGATGAGGGGGAAGAATTGAAACCGTTCAAGTTCAAAAGGAACACGAGGGCTTTTAAAAGATCTCCAAGAGGAGCAAGAGAGGATTGAAGCTGATTTTGGCTTCCAGATGCTATCATGCCGTTGCTTTGTTGAGTGGCTAGCCACGTGTAGCAATTTGGTCAAGTATGATCGACAGCTCCATAATGATGACAGAGATGCTGCTTCTTCTGTTTAGGCTTTTGAGAGTTGGCCTTCTCAGCCCTAGGATTTTTAGCATCTTTCTTATCTTGCTTAGGGGGTGCTCCTAAGATAGATTTACCCTTATCTAAGTTCTCACTAGCTAATTCAGTTTTAACATCAGTGTTTTCAATTTCAACATTATTAGCAGAAGGAACAAAAACAGCAGTACTAGTAGAAGCAATACTAGAGGAAGAAATACCATACCCTAAACCTGTTCGATCCGAAGCAGATTTCTGATTGTTGAGCATCTCATCAGGCTTTGCACTTGAAGTCCTCTCCAATTGAGCTCTAACTTGAAACAGCTCCGCTTCAAGCTTCTTGGTCTTCTCAGCCAAGAAATTGTTCTCAAACCTCAGTGCACCAATAGTTTGATTCGCCTCATCAAACTTTATGGACAACTCTTCACAATCAAGTTCCACATCACTGAGCTTCTTGGTGGCCAGCCTATACAATTTCTCATGCTTCTCAGAGAGTTTGTATAGTTTCTCATAGGCTGAATGGATATCGTCTTGATCATCCATCTTCTCACACTTAGAGTCCACCAATTCTTCTTCTTCTTCCACTTCATCGACAATCCCTTCAGTAGGATTGCCTGTGGAAGTGAAGACATTTAAGATTCCGTCATCACCATTGTCGGAATCATCTTCAAACTCAGTGTCACTCAAGGTTGTAGCAAGTGCCTTGCTTTTCCCAATGCTCTTAAGATATGTAGGACATTCATGTTTCATGTGATTGAATCCATGACATCCAAAGCACTTTGGACCTACAGGAACAGTGTACTGACCGCCATCCTTAGCATCCTTTTTCCCTTTGTCTTGCCTCTTAGACTTAAAGGAACTGAATTGTCTGCGGTCCTTATCAAAGCCCTTTCCATTGGCATTCTTCATGAATTTCTTGAACTGCCTAGTGATGTAGGACTTCATCTTGGAATCTTCATCATCGGAAGGCTCATCTGTATCACTGCTCTTTGCCTTCAAGGCCATGCTCTTGCCTTTACTCGACTTGCCAATCCTAGATAATCCTATCTCATAGGTTTGCAAGTTTCCAACCAGCTCAATCAAAGGAATCTTGTTAATATCCTTTGATTCCTCTATCACCGTAATCTTGGTATGGAATCTCTCGGGTAGAGATCTGAGCACCTTCCTCACAATCTTGGGTTCAGGGATGGTTTCCCCAAGATTGAAGGCTGAGTTTACTATGACCTTGAGCTTGGCATAGAACTCATCAAACAACTCATCCTCCTCCATCGTAATCTCTTCAAAACTTGTAGTGAGCCTCTGAAGCTTTGAATCTTTAACAGCCTTTGTTCCTTCATAGGTTGTCTGGAGGATGGTCCACGCCTCCTTAGCAGTTTCAGTTGAGGATATCTTCTTGAACTCCTCATTGGTGACCGCACTGAACAATGCATTCAATGCCCTGCTGTTGAAGTTTGCCACCTTGATCTTGGCTTCATCCCAATCGGCCGGCACTTCCTCTGGCTTAGTCTAGCCAATTTCTACAGCTTGCCACACCTTTTCATCTAAGGACTACAAAAAAGCTCTCATGCGCACTTTCCAGTATGCATAGTTAATCCCATCAAATAAAGGAGGTATAATTAACGATTGTCCTCTATCCATGACAAACAGGGGTCAATGGATCAAACACAGCAAAGATTAAACCCTAATCAGAGTATGCCCGCTCTGATACCACTTGATAGGCCACAAACTGAATGACCCTTTGTGATTAAACCAATGAATTAATTAGCCAAGTTATTAATTAATCAATTTAACATGCAAATATGTGGAAGCACAAACAAATCACCAAATAAATAAATATGCAGCGGAAATTAAATGACACGGTGATTTATTTACGAATGGGGAAAACCCTTGCGGCAAAAACCCCACCGGGTGATTTTCAGGTCACCACTCCCGAAACTCCACTATTATCAAATTAAGCGGTTACAAGTAAAGGAATCCCAAGTACCTTACCAACCTACAGTTGAACCCTTACCCCAATACCCAATTGGACTTGATCTGTAGTGACAGTTCCCCCTTTTGATGCACGACTCCCAAGTACGTAACTAACCAATGCGCGGATCCTAGTACGCGACTTCAAACACCAACTTAGAAGTAGAGATTGGCTGCAAAGTTCTTCAGTTCATCCTATACGATGAAGATCAGGAAGATGCTTGGTCACAAAACCCAAAGGTGCAAATACACAGCAACTTCTTCAAAGAAGATGAACTAGGTCAAGAACTTCGTCTTTGATCACAAATTGCTTGAACAGAGTTTGCTTAATACTTGTGCAACTTGTGTACTCTTTGACGACTCTTAAAATAGTCCTTTTATATGTCTAGGGTTAGGAGAAAAGAAGGCCCAAAGACATATTCACGGATCCCAAGAAATCATATCAAAATTCTGATTTTCTTAAATCTCGACAGATGGCAGGTGTCAATGAGCTATTGAGCAGGTGTCGAGCTTTAATGATTTTGCACTTCAGCTTGTTTTTCGTGGACAGACTTGATGACTTCAACACTTGATCTTGAAACCTTATTTCTTGAAGTATTAAAAACACCTAGAACTACTCAATTACAAGTAGAGTGCATTTTTTCAAAAGGATTAGCCAATTTACATAAATAAGTGACATATGTTCTTAATAAGTGAAAACACATATGTCCTAACAGATTATTTGGACATTTTCTATTAAATAGCCAGAGTACTCTGTTTTGTTATTATTATTATTATATATGTCTGCCATGACCCTCTGAAATAGTTTTGCCTGCCATAAGCACACTCCTGGTAGACATGGCATAGTTTGTGCACAAGCTGGCCCAAATTGAGTTGCAGTTGGACCGATCTCAACTTCTCTTACTCAGAATACTTGGGCCTATTACCGCAGGAGATAACCCAGCCCAACATAACAACAAAAAAGGCCCCTACAATAGGCTTGATGAATCCTGCGGCTAGCAATTTCTGCACTTCTTTAACTATTTGCCCCTTTAGCCCTGACTCTTTCTTGTTCCAGGAGAGCCGCTACTTCGGCCATAGTGATGAAACGTTGTTCTGCATTCTGTGGGACAGCTCCTGCTGGTGTCTCCTATTTATCTGCTGCATGTTCTAGGTCATGGTGGCTTCCTTTTTCTTTTGTTTTGTCCGTTTTCAGTTGACAAATTTCTTCCATCATTTGTTGCTGTGAGTGTTGCAGGGACTGCAAGACTTCAATAAAGATGTTGCCATTATCGGTAGGAATTCTAGGCGGCGGTTAGGGTTCAACCCCCATTCTGTTAGTGCCTTCTGCCTGATTAGGTTGCTGCTAGCAAGGTGTTGTTGGTCTAGACTCTGCTTGTGAGGGTACGGCACTCATATTTCGCATCGTCCTGGACTTTGAAGGATTTGTTTGTGAGGGCTTTCATCCCTATCTGTTTCTCAACTCCCCAGCGAAGTCGCCAATTTAATGTAGAGGCCTTTTTTGTTGTTATGTTGGGTTGGGCTATCTCCTACAGTAATAGACCCAAGTATTTTGAGTAAGGGAAGTTAAGACCGGTCCAACTGCAACTCAATTTGGGCCGACTTGTGCACAAACTATGCCTCGTCTGCCAAGAGTGTGCTTATGACAGGCAAAACTGTTTCAGAGTAGTCATGGCAGACATATATAATAATAATAATAACAAAACAGAGTACTCTAGCTATTTAATAGAAAATATCCAAATAATCTCTTTTCACGAGACATAATCAAAGTAATAACAATGACTTTTACAAAAGAAAGTAAAAGGAACAAACGGTAATATGGATTAATCAAAAGAGACAGAAATCAAATCAAGTCTGGTCCGCAAGAGCAAAACCAAAAGAGGGAAGAACACCTCCTCTCAACACAGTTAATCTCACAGGAAAAATCCTGTTGTGGAGATTAATGGCTTTGAGGGAAACGGACTTGAATGGTTAGTGCTCAAATGAATCCTTTTACTTTCGGACAGAGAGCAGGATTTCGAGATGGAGAAAGGGAAAATCAACCCACTGGTGCATGCCTGTCGGTCTAACTCTCTCTATTTTTTCCTTTTTCTTTCTTTTGTTTTTAGCTTTTCCTCTTATCTTTTTTCTTTCTTTTCTTTTTACCCTTCTTTTCTATTTTTATGATTTCTCCCGAAATGATCTTGCTCTCCCTCCCCCTTCTGAGCACGGCAAAGGTCTCCTTATATAGTGCCTGCCGTGACCAGATTTTACTATTTTAGCTCTTAACCACCTTTGTCTAGTTTGGGTGTACTTGCCGACCATCACTGGTCCGTCTGTGTGCCACTCCCTACTTCCAGACAAAGGAGAGCTATTTTATTTATTAGTCTGCCGTGTCATCGTTTCCTGCCACGGTGTGAGTGTTCTCTCTCTCTATCCCTCATGGCATACACCTAGCAGTTCCCACTCAACCTTACTTCTTTTGGGTGGTCTGTCATCCCAGCAAGACGTACCCCCCAAAAGAGCTTGGGCAAGAATCACAGAATAGGTCTTTTCCCCTCTCCCCACTGCCAAACCATGCCCTCTTACCTCTAACCCATGACCCCACCATGTCCCATATTGGCTCGGTACAGGCTAGTGGTGCTTGGGCTTTACGTGTGCCCCTTTTTCATGTATGTCCAAAATCTGTCTGCCGCTTATGTGTTTGCTGCGGTTTGGAGGCTTGTCTACATAGTCTGCCATCCTTCTTTGGCCTTTTATGTAGGTTGTCCTACGATCTCCCACTCCCCTTAGGGGCTGGGCGTTATTTGATACTGGGCTTTATATTTCTTTTAGCCAATTCCTTGATTGCCATCATGTTCTGCCATATTACTCTGTCATTCCTGCTATAATGACTTGATCTTGCTGGGCCTTTTCAAGCCTGCCGTTTATTCTTTCTCCAGTGGCTTAGCATGACCATGGGTTTTCTTACTTATGAGCTCCTGTGTCCCATTTGTTTTCTCTTGGGCATTCTCGACTCATTTGCTTTTCTTAGACTTCCTCAGCCCTTTTCCTAACTCTGTGTTCCCATGGGCTTTTACTAACTTCATTGGGCTTCCCCAGCCCAATTACCTCATACTTATGCTTGGGGTTCATGGGTCTGCCATCAACCCCTTACTCTCTTTGTTTGCATTGCTTTGGGCCTGTCGCGGCCCATTCTCACTTTTCTACATCATACACTGCCCATGGGTTTACTATTTGCTATTTCTCTCTTTCCGAGCTCCTTTGAGCCCATTTGCTTCCTCAAGATCCATTTATTTATTTTATGGACCTGTGATCCATCATTCCTATCCCTTGGGCTTAATGGTTCTTTTTTCCTATCTATTTGCCAACTTCTTTTTGGTTTGTGTTGCTGGGCTCCCTCTTTCTTTTTGGCTTCCAAAATGACCATCAACAGCAACTAACAACATCTTTAAGTTGTTGGAGTTAGTCACATACTGGATTCGTGCAAAATGGTGTCGTTCATATATTGAAGAGTTCAGAGGTTCTAAAGTGGTAGAAGGTTTTTGCTGTAAGTTCATCTACGGGGATTGTAGAGCCTAGAGACAAAGGTCTTGTACTAGATCTGAAACTTCTCTTTACTATAGTGAATTGCTTTTCGGGAAGGTTTCTCCCCAGGTTTTTTACTGTGAAACTAGTTTGTTTTATTGGTTTTCCTAGGTTATCATATCTTGTCTTATTTACTATTCCGCTGTGCATGATATTGATGTTTATTTGTTTTAACAAGGTTTATTCATAATAAATCTTAACAACTTGGGTTTAAAACTTGTTATTTCTATCAACCGAGGTTTAAATTTCCCAACATTGTTTACTAAACAAACAAATATAAACAAGTGTTTTCTCGAATTTTTCATAAACAAATTACTTTATATACAGCATGGCCACACCACCGAATCAGAACCTTTCAAATTTGACCCATGCTCGTGATGGCTGAACACAATAACCCAACCCAAATGTAGACATGGCAAAACGGGTGGGTCGGATCGGGTCCATCAGGTTTGTGGGTTAATTGGGTCGCGGGTCAAAACAGGTAATTTTTTAACGAGTTAATTGGGTTGCGGGTCGAGTCGGATTGACCCGTATTTTCAAACAAGCTTTTTTTTTTTCTTTTTTCTTTTTTCAATTACAAAAGCAAATCAATGACAACCTGTTTAGAGAGAATGAATAAAATCAATTAAGGAAATGAATTGCACTTAATGCCACTTTTTAATATCCTTCCAATTATGACTATTTTGAGCATGAAAAAAATTATTTATAATCATAAATTCATGATAGAAAAAGTCTTCAATATTAATAGTTCACTATCAAAAGGCATATAATTACAAGTTTGTAACATAAAAAAGAGATAGATCTTAAAACAGACAAAACAAGTAAGAGCATGAAAAAAATTATTTATAATCATAAATTCATGATAGAAAAAGTCTTCAATATTAATAGTTCACTGTCAAAATGCATATAATTACAAGTTTATAACATAAAAAAGAGATAGATCTTAAAACAGACAAAACAAGTAAGCCAGCAAATCATCTTAATCAGCTTTACTAATGATGCAAAAGTCAATAAAGTGTGAAACTGATTACTGAAACACTTCCAGCTTTGTGTGAAAGTGTGAAAAGAAGGGTAGAGGCGCAAGAGTAGAGGACGCTTTGTGGTTTGTCACGTTTGTGCCTTTGGACTACAGCTAGTCAGCTACTACAAGCTAAGTCTAGCCATTTAGTGTGTTAGTAAATAGTGAATAATAGACTACTAGTGAGTCTAGTGTGTGAGCTTTGAAGTGTGATCGTATCAAATTAGATGAGATTTTTTTTTTAATGGTTGTCTTGTCTTGTCTCATGTCTGTGAAGCTCTTAGTAGTTGTAAAGCTCAAATTAAATGCGAAGCTCTTAGTGATTGTCTTGTCTTGTCTGTTGTCTCCTGTGAAGTGTGAACATCTATAATCTATTGACTATTGGTTTATTAGGATATAGTCTAAATATTTTTTTAGCGAATTTTTTTTAACAGGTCGGGTTGACTTGCAAAAAAATAGGGTCGAGTCACAGGTTAACTCGTTTTTGGTTCAGGTCAAAAAGTTCGGGTTCGGGTCAGGTATTTTTTAGGTCGGATCGGATCGGCAAATTCTGACCTGTTTTGCCATGTCTACCCAAACCAGAATCATCCACATAATTTCTCAAAAAAAAAAAAAAAAAGAATCATCCACATAAAACCCAGTTACTCCCTTACCCAAAATTTGAAAACAACACCATTTTTCATCAACTCTTCAAGTTCTAAGTTCATAATATTCAATATCAAAAGCACTATAGAGTAAGAACTTTTCTTTTCATTTTATGAATAGTGTGTTAAAGCCTTTTATGCACAATTATGTCATTGTTTCCGCCCATGAGGTTTCGGCCTATTGGAATTTTAAATTTCCTGTAATTTGCTTGCTTCCATTGTTATTGATTGGTTGATGATCTATGTGGTTGAGAAGTTTCGTAGAGCAGAATTTTTGCATTGTTTCAAACTATGGAGGGTTTTGGTTCTATTGGAATTTTGAATTTCTTGGTGTTTGCTTGACTCTTTTGATGATGATTGCCCACTAATTTGGGATGCAGTGACTTTGAAATCATGGGTCCTTGTCATAACTTCAAAGGTGGCATGAATTATGGGTTACATTGCTTTCCCACCATGTGTATGATGTATTGCCTCAATGAGGCCATTTTAAGCTTTTTAAAGAGTTTTGCAATGGTTGCTTGCTCTCGATTGATACGTGGTCAAATGTGAACCCAAGATAATGCACAGTAGTCCTTCGGTCTCACCATGTGCTTGATGTTTTACTGAATGAAACAAATCCTTGTTTTCGAGTATATTTGTCACTTGAGTCTGGATGACCTTGAGCTTTTGGTGTCAAAAACCATTTTTGTTTGTGCATTCCAAAGGTATCTTTGACCTTGACTTTCCACTGCTGTGATCTTGCATTGTGTCCAAATGTGGGTCTTATAAGGACATTTGTTATTTATTTGAAAACTTGGTTAGGCTCACTTGTTCATTTGGACAATTAGCATGGACCCTTCACCAAAATGGTTTCTTTTCATGAAGAAAATTGGACTTTGAAGTCAAGAATCATTCTTGGCCGTGTTAAGATATTAGGATTTTAATGCCATTAATTTAGAATCTCTAATCTTTTGGCAAAGACACATTTTGCTCCATGAGCTTGTCATGAACCAATTTGCACATCTTTTGGAATTCTTAATATTTGTCTTGTCTTGGTTATCATGAAAAATGTCTAACATCTTTGATGCCAAACTCAGTTAGTATGCCTTGTCATGTCTCGGCTACCACGAGAAATGTGCGCAAATATTTCCTCTCTCTCTCTCTCTCTCTCTCGGTTATCTGTAAGTGAACACTACTGCTGTGATACGTGGGTGGAAGCCCAACAAATACATGGCCTCCTTGAACTTAACCCGTTACATTGATCATCATCATCTTCTGTTCAATAGATATGAAGGAATCTCACTGGCAGTCCGCTTTTGATATGCAGCTGGATAATTGCTCCAAGGTGTACTAATTTTTCATTCGGTGAGTGGTTTCCATGCCACCCTTTTCAAGTGAACAGTTTCTTGCACCCTATCTCTATCTCATTGTCTGTTCGATCTTGAGCTGAATCACTAATAATAACTATACACTTGTTCTGTAAGGATCCAAAAACCCAAGTTTGATATCGGATATCTTATTCAAGCTATGGGGTGTAATATTAATACACTGATAAGTGTGTCAAAGATTGCAGCAGCAGCAGCAGAGTATGCAGAAGCAGCAGCAGAGTATGCAGCAGCAGCATCAGTTGGAGCAGAAGTCAGACTTAGAACTAGAAGGCAACGACATGTAGACTGAAGGTAGTTTAGCCCTATTGTATATAGTGTTTAGTATTACACGTGAGAGAGCATGTGAGTTTTAGTTTAGTGTTAAGTGAGTTATTTAGGAGTTTGTTACTCTGTTAAGTTAGTAACCGATCCTCTATTTTGTATATAAAGGGCAGAGCTGATGTAAACATTCATTAAGTGAATAAGAGTTCTCATTATCAACAAAATCTTATATGGTATCAGAGCAAGACTCTCTCAAGTTCTAGAGTCTCATTCTAGAAAATTCCCAAATTCTAGGGTTTCATTCTTGAGAGCTTTGAGTTGCTTCAATGGCGTCCACAGCTTCTGCATCAGATTCTCCTTCTACTTCGATTGAACGTGATCCAGCATTGGTACAAGATATTCGTAATCCTTTATATCTTCATCATGCTGAAAGCCCTGGAGCCATGCTTGTATCAAAGGTCTTGATTGGTGAAAATTACCATGCCTGGGTTCGATCTATGAAGAAGGCTCTGATTGTGAAAAATAAGTTTGGCTTCGTTAATGGCTCAATCACTTTATCTTCTCCATTGATCAAAACACCAACAGCAGTTGATGCTTGGATTCGATGTGATAACATGGTTGGTTCATGGTTGATGAAAGTTGTTTCACCTCAGATCAGAGTAAGCATCACTTATAGAGACACGGCATTGGAGATTTGGAACGATCTCAGAGATAAACACTCCCAAGGTAATGGACCTAGGGTTTTTGAGTTGCAGAAGGATATTGCATCAGTGAATCAAGGTGATTCTTCAATCACTTCTTATTTCACTCAATTGAAACTGTATTAGGATCAACTCAAGAATTTCAGGCCTGCCCTAACTTGTTCTTGTGGGAAATGCACTTGCAATCTTTCACAAAGAATTGAGAATGTTCATCTTCAAGATTCTGTAATGCAATTTTTAATGGGACTCAACGATTCATATTCTCAAATTAAAGGGCAGATTTTGTTAATGGAACCACTTCCATCCATTAACAAAGCCTATTCTTTGTTGATTCAAGAAGAAAGGCAGAGGCGTGTAGGAAGTTCAAATACTCACATTGAGTCAACTGCTCTTGCTGTGAAAGGTTACAATGCTATTTCTTTTTCTGTGGGTAAGAATTCTAAGGGCAAGGATAGGCCTATCTGTAATCTTTGTGGAAAACTTGGTCACACTGTGGAGAAGTGTTTCAAACTACATGGATTTCCTCCTGGTTTCAAGCCTAAAGGAAAGACTTCAATGGTGAATCAAGTGAGTGTTCAAGAAGATCTTACAGAGAGAACTCAGTCAGTCATTGATGCTAATCAATTTCCCTTTACTAAGGAGCAATGTCAGCAGTTCCTAGCTATGTTAGGCGATCAAATGCAAGCTGCTCAGTTTAACATGGGAAATAAGGAGGTCTATATGGCTGGTAACGTGATCAAGACTCATCCAGAATCTCAAGCAGCACACCAAGAAACTGTTTCCCAGTCTAACAATGTTCTTAATATGTCAGGTATGAGTTTTTTTGAAGGCATCAATTTGAGGCATTCCATTTTTTCTACTCAAGTAGTACATAAGACAGCTTTTAATGGAGATACTTGGGTTATTGATACTGGGGCAACTGACAACATTGTGCATTCTGTTCATTTGTTTACAAATTTTACTGCCATTAGCACTAATGATCAGCTTCCAAATGGTGAAACGGCTATGGTAACCCATATAGGCTCTATTTCCCTTTCAGCTACTTTAGTTCTTCATAATGTGCTTTGTGTCCCTTCTTTCTCTTTCAACCTTTTGTCAGTCAGTCAAATTACAAAATCTTCTTCCTGTTGCCTCATTTTCTTAGCCAATCTTTGTTTCATATAGGACCTTATTTGCTGGAGGACGATTGGTGTGGGTGAAGTTCATAATGGGTTATATTTGCTGCAGCAAAACCCCTCAGATGCTTGTACCTCTCCAATCAACTCTGGTTCATCTTTTCAATCCCTTTTCAATTCTGTTTTCAAGTCCTTTTTAAATAAATCACAATCTCCTGTAATCAATAATGTTGTTGTACCTTCTTCCTTATGGCATCTCAGATTAGGACATCCCTCTAATGCTAAACTTTCTTCTTTAAAGAATGTACTTTCTGATGTTGTTTGTACTTTTAATAAAGATTGTGAGATTTGCCCACTTGCAAAACACAAAAGACTGCCTTTTCCTTTTCTTAATCACATTTCAGAATTACCTTTTGATATTGTGCATTGTGATATTTGGGGTCCATATATAGTTCCTACTGTTGATGGCCACAAATACTTCCTTACTATTGTTGATGATTGTACTAGGTCAATTTGGGTTTATCTCATGAAGTCTAAGTCTGATACTAGGCCTCTTTTACAATCCTTTTATTTCATGATCAACACTCAGTTCAATAAATCTATTAAGGTTTTTAGAACAGATAATGGTCTTGAGTTTCAAATGACTGATTTCTTCAAGAGTCATGGTATTATACACCAACATAGTTGTGTTGCCACTCCACAACAAAATTCTGTTGTGGAGAGGAAACATCAACATATTTTGTGTGTTGCAAGGGCTTTGAGAATTCAGTCCAATGTTCCTATTGCCTATTGGGGTGACTGTATTCTTACAGCAGTGCATCTCATTAATAGGCTTCCATCCCCTCTTCTTCATCAAAAGACCCCTTTTGAGTTGCTTTATGGAAAGGTCCCTGATTATCATTCTCTTAGGGTGTTTGGTTGTCTCTATTTTGCATCCACATTAGCTCATAACAGGTCTAAATTTGATCCTAGAGCCATAAAATGTGTTTTCTTGGGTTATCCTTTTGCTGTTAAAGGTTACAAATTACTTGATTTACATTCTAAAAGAATTTTTGTTTCGAGGGATGTTACTTTTCATGAGTCTATTTTTCCTTTTCACTCTATTCCATCTTCAAATTTGTCTTCATCCTCTGATCCTTTTTCTCACATTTGTACTCCTGATGCCCCCTCCTTACCTATTGATGATCCCAAGGTCCATTCTCATACTGCTAGTCCAGAATCTCAAATTCTTGAAGCTCATTTTTCTGATCTTCCAGAGGATTTGTCCATATACTTACCTAATGATATTGTTGATAATGCTATTTTACAACCTGAACATACTCCTTCAACATTCCCTGCTGCTTCTATCCCCTCTCTTCGAAGGTCTACTAGAGTGTCTAAACCTTTTCCATATCTCCAATCCTACTAGTGCAATACAATTTCTACTAGGTATCCCATTTCTAATTTTGTTTCTTCTCACCATTTGTCTCCTAGCTATTCTCACTTCTGCAATAGCATTTCTACCCTTAAGGAACCTCAATTCTACCATCAGGCTATTGGTGATCCTAACTGGGAAACTGCTATGGCAACTGAGATTGATGCATTAGAACAGAATCACACTTGGTCTGTGGTTCCTTTGCCACCAAATAAGAGGGCTGTTGGCTGTAAATGGGTATTTAAAATTAAATACAAGGCTGATGGTAGCATAGAGAGGTACAAGGCACGGTTGGTTGCCAAGGGTTATACCCAACAAGAGGGTTTAGACTACACTGAGACTTTCTCCCCTGTGGCTAAAATGGTCACTGTCAAACTGTTTTTGGCATTGGCTGCTGTGCAAGGTTGGAGTCTTCACCAATTAGATGTTAATAATGCTTTTCTAAATGGTGATCTCCTTGAAGAAGTCTACATGTCTCTTCCTCCTGGTTTGCACAGCAAGGGGGAGTTGGATAGCAAGGGGGAGTCCAAGGAGTCAAAAAGGGAATTGGTTTGCAAATTGCATAAATCATTGTATGGCCTTAAGCAAGCTTCAAGGCAATGGTTTTCAAAGTTTTCAAACACCTTATTGCAGCATGGTTTTGTTCAATCCAAAGCAGATTACTCTTTATTCATTAAGAAGGATGGTAGATTGTTCATTGCTCTTCTAGTTTATGTTGATGATATTCTAATTGGTAGTAATGACCCTAAAGCTATGGAAGACCTTAAAGTGTATCTAAACAAGCATTTCAAACTTAAGGATTTGGGTAGTTTGAAGTATTTTCTGGGTTTGGAGGTTGCAAGATCACAAAAGGGCATTTCTTTGTGTCAAAAAAAATATGCTCTTGAAATTGTTCATGATGTTGGAATGCTTGGTTGTAAACCAGCTAGAATTCCCATGGAAGCTACTTTAAAGTTGAGCAAAGATGATGGTGAGTTACTACATGAAGCTGGAATGTATAGAAGGCTGATAGGTAGACTGCTGTTCTTGACAATCACTAGGCCGAACATTACTTACTATGTGCACAAGTTAAGTCAGTACATGTCTAAGCCTAGAAAGCCTCATTTAAAGGCAGCATATAGAGTCATCCAGTACATTAAAGGCACGGCAGGTCAAGGATTGTTTTTTCCATCAAACACTTCACTGCACATAAAAGCCTTTGCAGATGCAGATTGGGCAGCTTGTCTAGATTCCAGAAGGTCCATTACAGGTTTCTGTGTTTTCCTAGGTGACTCATTGGTCTCTTGGAAGTCTAAGAAACAAAATACAGTCTCTAGATCTACTGCAGAAGCTGAGTACAGATCAATGGTTGTGGCTGTGTGTGAAGTGACCTGGATTTTGTACTTGTTGAAGGATCTAAATATAGAACATGACAAAGCAGCATTGTTGTTCAGTGATAGTGAGGTAGCAATCCACATAGGGTCTAACCCTGTGTTTCATGAACGCACAAAACATATTGAAATTGACTGTCATATTGTGAGAGACAAAGTGGAGGATGGAGTTATAAGGTTGATGAATATTAGGAGTCATTCTCAATTGGCAGATTTATTGACAAAGGCCTTGAATCTAAGTCAGTTTACTGTCTTAATTGGCAAGATGGGAATCCTAAATATTCATTCCAGTGGAGTCCATCTTAAGGGGGAGTGTCAAAGATTGCAACAGCAGCAGCAGAGTATGCAGAAGCAGTAGCAGAGTATGCAGCAGCAGCATCAGTTGGAGCAGAAGTCAGACTTAGAACTAGAAGGCAACGACATGTAGCTTTGTATAATTCATTGTATAAACTGAAGGTAGTTTAGCCCTATTATATATAGTGTTTAGTATTACACGTGAGAGAGCACGTGAGTTTTAGTTTAGTGTTAAGTGAGTTAGTTAGGAGTTTGTTACTCTGTTAAGTTAGTAACCGATCCTCTGTTTTGTATATAAAGGGCAGAGCTGATGTAAACACTCATTAAGTGAATAAGAGTTCTCATTATCAACAAAATCTTATAAAGTGTCTGTAATTAACCATTTGTTGCACTATTTTTTGCTAGCTTCTGTTCAATCTCTTTCACAGACACAAGCTGAAATGGACGTCGCATATGCACGAATTATGGTTCAGCTGCCTTTCTATTATGTGTTTGTTACTCTGTCGTCTACATCTTCAATTTCATTACACCATATCAAGCTCATGCCTCCTATTAAAAACACTTGCAGCTTTCTTTGCTAGTTGCTATAATTACGTGTCATTTGTCATGGTTGCTTTTATGATGACTTTGACAAATTGTTAGCCCTCAAAGCGGGTTGTTTTGAGACTGTTCCATAAGTCACGAGCTGTATACATTGGCCATGTTAGCAATGGCTAAGCTAGTAGTTGCGAGAAGTGCCAGCGGCACGAATATATGGTGAACTAGGAAGTTACAATCAGCTTATGAAAAAAAAAAGGTTACAATCACACGGTCAGTATGAGACACATCTCCACTGACCTTTTAGGGGTTGAAACCAGTATTTTTATTCCTAGTTTTCGTCTTTCTAAGTCATTAGAATGTATTACTGTTTAACCAAAATAGGTGTTACGCATTTACTCTCGGTTACGAACCACAACTCATGAACTCCAAAGAACACTAGTATTGGGTTCAACCTAGGAAGCATCTCTCTCTTTCACAAAATAAAGGGCACAAGTATTTTCTTCTACCCTTTTATTTCTTTTTTAATAAATAGGTTTTGGCCTAGATTTGAAATAATGACTTCCGCTTTATGAGATGTCACTCACAAGTCACAACCGAACGTGTTGCCTTTAATTTAGACTTTAACTCAAATTGTTATAAGATCCCCAAATTCATGATAATGATAAAGAAGTTCTAAAGTAAAGCTCAAGGTTGAAGAGTCAGGCAATGAAATTGAGGTAAAATCAGCGACTATTTGCCTGCCAAGCTTTGCGTGCACGCCAATGCCTCTAATCTCTTCAATTTGCTTTACA
This sequence comes from Quercus ilex subsp. ballota, assembly GCA_032727855.1. NCBI lineage: Eukaryota > Viridiplantae > Streptophyta > Magnoliopsida > Fagales > Fagaceae > Quercus > Quercus ilex. The sequence continues at coordinate 28,282,274 of CM064917.1, forward strand.
TAAATTTCTGGTACGTGCTACTCTCTCTCTCTCTAGCAAAATCTTATTTTTGTATTTAAATTTGTGTTTGACTATTCACACTTTTTAACATCATGTGTAAAAATATGAACATTTTGTGTGAAAAATGTAAAACAATAATTAGCACTTTTATATATCCATCTAAATCTTAGCACTTTTATATATCCATCTAAATCTTGTCTTGTACCTATAAATACAATGAATATAGGGTAACATATTCTTTTAGCCTCTGAAGTTTACATGGATTTTGATTCTCGTCTATAAATTCTAAATTCTAAAATTTATTTATTTATTTATTTTTAAACATTGAAAAAATTATACTTTCTATTTTTAAACTTTTAAAATGACCTTGTTTTATCCCTAAATTATTGGAAAAAAAAATTGTTCCTACTTTAGCTCTTAAAATATTTTGGGGGAGGCTCTTTACAAGAAAGTGTAATGTTTTCAATGGTTTAAAAATGAAAGAGAAGACCTTTTAAGATTTAGGGACAAAAAACTTGAAAGACGAAAAAAATATATTAGCTATGAACATAATAGTCCAATCTGGCAAGTGATATTTTATTAAGAACAAAGTTTGGCTAGCGAATGGCTACAACTCATTAGATGTGAATTTTGACAAATTTACCATTGCATTATATTTTCTCATATATCATTTATGCTTGCAAAATTTCTCAAAGATCAAAGATCAATAGCTATGTCATCAATTAAATACTTAAATTTCAAGTTTTTTAGTCTAAAATTATGCATAAAAAATAAGTTTGTGGATCAAATAGTAAATAATATTTAATTGGCATAAAATTTGACGTGTATGTTGAGGACATAAAAAACATGTAATCCAACGGTTAGGTTTTCAAAATATGTAGCCATATTAATTTATTTTAGTAAGAGTAATTACATCTAAGTTTGTCACCAAATTTTGTTCAATTTGTATCAGAGCCACTCAGCACCCATGGCAGCCAATTCTCCCTCCGCTCCTTCCTCTATGGTCAACCCACTTAAACTCTCGACCACCCATCCTTTTCTTCTCTCACTACCAAATGCCCATAAGTTCTTATCCATCAAACTCACAAACAACTCTCTCTATTGTAAAACATAATTCATCCCTTACCTTAGAAGTCAAGAGATCTTCTTGACTTTGATGGCTCTAACCCATGTCCTCATTCTACAATTTGTGTGGAGAAAATTTTGGTACTACCACCACTAACTTCACATCTTCGACCTGCCATGACCAACTTCTTAATTATGAGTTTCCCTTTGGTACCAACACTGACGTCACATCTTCAACCTGCCAAGGCCAACTTCTTATGAGTCTTCTAATTTCATCTTTGTCTGATAAAATCCTTCATCTCGTTATTGGTCTCACCCCTCTCAATCTGGACCCTCCTCGAATCTTCACTTGCCTCTGCCCCTCTAATACTCAGATATTCCAAATTCACATGCAACTCCAAGGTCTTAAACAAGGTGATATGTTTGACACTCAGTTTTTATTTAAGGCAAATCATTATTTGATGAACTCATTGTAGTAGGAAGACCACTCTTCCCTTTAGATTTTAATATTTGTACATTGAATGGTTTTGAATTTGACTTACGTGATTTAATCACCACCCTGACTGCTCGTCTTAAACCCATTTCATTTCCTGTGTTACATGAATTTCCAAGACCATTATTGGATTAAAGTAAAGCGTCATTTGCAAAAGTGGTTGATAGTACACTTGGGAAACCGTTGTCCCCACCCCACCTTTTAATCGTTATGCCAGTAGACTTAATTTCCTCCTTGCATCTTTCCTTATTCCTTATGTTGGACTCACCGGCTACGCAGAAACAATTCCAGAACTCCAAGACCCTACTTCCAGAAGGGTAACCAAGATTCAAACTTGATTATCGATCCCTAGTAATGTTCTACAAAACAGTCAATAACAATTTGTTACTTCTTTTTTTGGGGGTACAAACAATTTGTTACTTCTATGCCCATGTGTGTGTATATTTACATAGTTATATACTACCATTGTTTTTATAGAATAAACTTTTCTTTTCTTTTTCTTTTCTTTTCTTTTTTTGGCTAAGAAATGATAAAACTTGACAAATGAAATTTGTAATTTTATATTTGGTATAAGTTACCAAATAAATTTTTATTGGATTAATATTATAAAAATCCTATCGTTGGATTATATATATTCTATATATTTTTAATGTACATGTCAAATTTGGTATCAATAATGTGATTTACCTTAAAATCCATAATTTTTTTTTTTTTTTGCCTAATTTTAAATTAAAAAATTGAAGTTTAAACATTTTATATATGAGATAATAATTAATCCCTAGTTATTTTATATTTTGCATGCATATAAGGTATAAGGTGTGGGTTTGGATTGCGCTCAATGTTGCGGCGCGTTTTCTCCTTTGCGTTTTCATTTTTTTTTTTTTTTTTTTTTGGCCCGCTTTTGCTGACTTTTGTGGGAAAAAAATACTGTTCATGACAGGGTGTGTACTGTTCATGCACTGTTCACGCAATATTTAATATTAAAAATTGGTCACACGGTACTATTCACACATTTAAAAATTATTTTGCTACAGTGTTTTCAGTAACAATCAGTTTTTAGCAACTTTCAGCAACAATAAGTTGTATCCAAACGGACCCAAGGTAATGCAATTCAAAATATTTAAAGGTGGATTTGTCAAAATTCACATATGATATATAGTTATTGAGTAATGTAACATTGATAAAAATTATACCAAGTGTAATATAGTTATAAACCCAACCCTTTTTTGATTTGAGAGATAGTTTGGTAGAGCGCGGAGATAGGAGTTGAGTTCACAGCACTTACTTCGATATCATAATAAAATACTCCTTGTCCAAAAATCATTATATCGTTATTCTAGCAATGGATGTGTATATTTTCAGCTTGTTGCAGGCCTTTCAGGGTTGGAATCAATCCAAGGTGCAATTATTCAAGCATACCTATACGAGCATGCAAAGGAGAAAGTGACACCATATGGTATGGACTATGGACTAACTGTGACAAAGTTTACATATTGCTTTTCAGAACTAAGGAATAAGCTTGAACATGCAGGTTACAAAGATGAAGGTCATGTGATTCCCCAGTTAAAGGTGTTGAGGGAAAGATCAAAGGGAACATACTTGCTAGAGATGAAAACTCAGTTGCGTTTGATCGATAGGACCGCAAAAAAGATACTGAGGATTGTGTGTGGCTCCAATAATGAGCATAAATCTAGTGGGTTTTATTCAAAAGGAGCTAATGATCGCGTTGCTAGATCTTATCTACATTAATTCTATGCCTAGAACTTGATTGCAAGAAAACTAACTCTGGTTTTTGTTGAAATTAAAATATTGCAAACTCAAGTGCAAATTATCGCAAGTAATAATAGGCCAATCCAAGAAATTAAATGACGTGTTATTATTATTAATTTGTTTTTCAGTTGCATATATGGTTTTGTTTATTACTAGCAACCCCACCACTATTTCTAGTGTATTCTTACATAACAATCTTGCCAACACTACGACATATATATATTGGTTTAAAAATAAAAATTAAAAGCACACTGGTTGAGCTGGAACCCTTTAACGGCGATTCTTCTCCTTGTTTTCATCACTTGTTAAAGGGGCAAATCCATAGACACAATAAAATCTATAAACTAAAAAACGGCCTTTTATATGTTTCAAAATTTATAAAATAAAATATATATTTTTTTAGAGAGTTTCAACCTATGGCGTCCACTCCTGAGGATTGCTCTTTATCATCAGACCAAGACACCAATCAGTTTTTGGTGTAGGCAGAGATTGAACCTCAGATCTCTTATACAACCATTAGAGATTTTACTAGTTGAGCTAGCTGGAACCCACAAATAAAATACAATTCATAAACATGCAACAATAAATAATTTCTGAAACTTATATTTTGGGAGAATTCAGTATAAATAGATAATATTTTTAAAACTTATTTTCAGATAATATATATATATATATATATATATTTTTCCATCATCTTTTTCGTTTTTTTTTTTTTTTTTTCATGAGTTTAACAAGAAGATTGGGAACATCATATATCTAGGTTTTCTTTTTCCTATCTTAAAAAGGACTTTAGGAACTAATTTATGAAAGCACAATCAGAAGGCTTTCTTTCTAGTTCTTTATTTCCGCAAGATAAACATCTTTTTTTCTCCTCTTAGTTACTCCCTTCAACTTAACAATGGATCGTGTTAGGTTCTAAAAGTTTGGAACATTTAGCAAATCGTGAACACACAAGAACATACAAGCTGCAGAAAGAAGATTTCAGAATTTGCCTGGTTCGATCGATCGAAGAACAGGCTCGACCGATCGAAAGTCGTATCTACAAAAGTTTAATTAAGTCCAAACAGCAGTTCAAGCCCATTAAGGATTAGGGTTTCAGATTTACTTCTCCCAGTATATAAAGAAAACCGTAAGCACTTTTTTATAAGGCTTTTTAAAGAAAGAAGAGTGTGCCTCTTTTGTATTTAGGGTTTTGTACCTAAAAAACTCTCTCATATTTTCTACCGGTGTTATTACTTGAAGAATCTCAAAATCCGATGTTGTAGAAGTTGTTGTCTTCTCTATTCATCAAAGGTGTTGATGATCTAAACCTTCAAGGGTGGTCTTGGAGTCACAAACAGAAAAGTTTGTGTTGCTAAACCTTTGAGTGGGATCTCAAAGTCACAAATGTGGGTGTTTGTGTTTTGCAAAGGCCAAAGAAAGAAGTAGTCTGTGGACTCGGAACTATCATGGGGTCGTAGTAGTAAATTTTCTACTCGAGGTAACAATAGGATGTTAGTGGTCTAAGTCACTATTGTACAAATTTCAATTCTTTCATAGTGATTTTGTTGTTTTACCTTGAGGATAGCTGGGTTAAATCTTCCTCAGGTTTTTACCGGTTTGATTTCCTAAGTTATCATATTGTTCTGTTCTTTTTTTTTCGTACTTTACAATAATATGATGTGTTTGTGTTAACCTAGATCTGAAATTGGACTAAGTAATTAACTTGGCTAATTAACTAGGTTAATCTGTTGTGTTTGCTAGGGTCTAAAAACATACAGATTGAGCCCCATAATTAAATAAACATTGCTCTCTCCGGCCCAATAATTTCAAATCAAACATAAGCAAAAAAAAAAATGGTCATCAATATTTCAACACAAAGAAACACAAAAACATAAATTTTTTTTTTTTAACTTATAATATTAACGGGAAAGAAAAGAAAGACTTGGATAATATATAGGACTTTCTCTTCATACACCCACAACCACAAAACCAAGAGAGAAAGAGCTAAAACATAATTCATTAAGAAAAACATTAATATAAAGACAAGTGTTTGACACACTTTTCATTGTTTTATGAGTTACTTCACTCTACGCCAACATATATGCATATATATGCAAAGTGTTCAACGTCTCTTACTCGCTGGTTCTTTCTGGGAGTTGAAGTACACAGTGGCAACCGGTAAACCCAAATCGAGCTGTGCTGCAAAGAAGCGAGTGTTGAAGTTTGCACGCGAGGGTGGCTGGTCCACGAGTCCTAGTGGAAACTTCTGTCGAAACAACACCAAAATGTAGCGGTGAATTCCAATTGGGGGTCGAGGCCCTACATAAGGCAGTATTTCCTTCCCTGAAAAAACGTCCACATCCCACTTCAACTAAGTCCACAAACCCTGGTTTTGATATTTTTGTTTGGATAATGATTGTTGTACACATCTGTTTGTTGTCCGTCTACATTGGTCTGCAAACAATTGAAACTATGTATTGAAGACACAATTTTGTGTTTTCAACTCATGTTTTCAATTGTTGTACCCTTGTGTGTCCGTTCAAACACATAGGTCTGCAAACAACTGAAAATGTACTTTGAAGACACGATTTTGTGCTTTCAATTGTTGTACACGTGTGCAAACTGATATGTAACGAGTTTTTTAAGTTTTTATTTTCGGTGCTGCTAAAAAATTTGCAATATTTAGCTAACTCCAATTTTGAAATTTGCCAAGTGGGCTTATACATGTACACCACGTGGACAATCTAGAGAATTGCCATTTGGGGTCACTGAAAACTAGGTTGCTACCATGTCAATGAGGTGACTGTAACAAGTGTCACCATACGTGTCAATACAACAAAGCTTGAATATGTGCCAAACACGTGTAAACTCATGCATGCAATTGTATACAAGGACAAAATATGAAAATAAAACAAATTTGGTTCAAAGATATTTGTAAGAAAGAGAAAGCTGAATGTTCACAAAAAGATTTGCACCACGTGGACAGAGTATCATCATCAAACATGGTGTGAAAATTTGGGCTAATTTTAGAAATTTTTGCGGCTAGTGACAGTTGTTGATATGCAATTGGTGCAGGCATTTTTTTTCAAGAATATTGGCGTGCATCATCATGATGTAATGTAACCTTGATGTTTTCGATTTTTTGAAAATCTGAAACCAAATACATGCATGATTGATTTTGCCAGGAAAAAAAAAGAGTGTTATCAAAGATTCTTTGTGAACCTATGATAAAAGAATGGCCAACTGATCTGGTTGTCAGTGACACTGCTTAACACTACGGCTGCACCACCAACCATATATTATCATTCTATCAAAGAATCTTTTGAAACACTAAAACTCAAGCAAAGCAAATTATTAAAAATAAATAAATAAATAAAAATGTTGTATCAACTTAAATACTTTGGTTTTAAAATATTAGTCAAATGAAACTTGAATCAGCTTGCATGCATGCATGCATTTTTTTAGGGGAAAGAGCTAACTATAAAGGAAACTTGAAGTACAAGGACTCTATTTGGACCCTGAAAGAGAAAAAGAGAGTAAAAGTGAACTTTAAAAGAAAAAAAATTAAAATGAAAACAATAACCTTTGGTCTTGATTTTTAATTACCTCGACTTGGGTTTGTTCCACCAGGAATGTCCAGAACGATCCTGAAAACACAAAGCAAGTGCATTAAGACATTTGGGCAAAATAAAGAATGAAACAAAGCACATAGCTACAAAAGTCAAAATTGAAGAAGTGACTGACTGACCAGTGGACCCATTCTCGCATGTTGGGCTCACTAGGGCTAGGAGCATCAGGATCTGTCATCACCTGTCGGAACAACAACCATTAAAATGTTAGATTATGACTGTACCACAAGGCACAAGGAAGATGATTCGATCCTTCTTTATGAAGGTAAAGATATCATAATATCATATATAAAGACTCATGCATGTAAGCTTAAAGCTCTCGCACACAAACGCAGTCACACTGAGAGGGTTAGAGAAAGCAGACCAGAGCATATAGCTCGTCAGAATGACCAGTGAGTGTCACTTTTGGAGGGTTGACTGCTATTGAGGGTTTGATATCACATCCGTTTGTCACATGCTTAGAGCCAAAGTAGGCAGCCATGTTCACAGTGGGAACAAACATGTCTACAACGTCACCAATAACTCTGCCCACAACAAGAGGATCAACAGAGGCAGCCATGAGAAAAGCAAAAAAAGCTTAGAGACAAAGAGGAAAAAGAAAGAAAAAAGTTAATTGAGAGTCGCTAGGATACTGAGATAGGACTCTTGGGCAGGGATTTTATAGTGCTGCAAAGGGAAATGGACCTCTTGGATTTGTGTAATCTATGGTACATGCATAGGCCATCATAAAGTATAGAAGAGCAACGTCTAACACGTGTGATGTGAGGCCACCCAAGATGAAAAACCACCATCCTTACCTTTCTTTAAAACAAATGGCTGCATCATAGCCGTCCGTTATGAACACCAGCTTACAAATGTATCAACCAACAATAGAAAGTTTTAAAGGCCACTTGCACCTCAAGATAAACACGAGTTAACATCATGCAAAACAGGATTTAAGGAGCCCACAGGAAAATCATTGCCTTTTCAAGAAGGTATAGAACGTTAAGGTGGACCCTGAAGCACTAAAGTGAAGCTCTCTCTGTAACTTCCACTTCAGTGTGTTTTGGTTTTCGAAATATGTGCAAAATTTATTAACAAAACAATGTGCCAACAAGTGTAATCGGTGGTTTTTAAAAACATGAGAAATATATAATAAATTTTTTTATTATTAGGAACACGTCAATTTGTAAAAAAATATATAGCAAATTGTAGTATTTCTAACATTTATCTCTTTTTTTTTAAATAGAGAATGCATAACGATGATAAGAAACCAGCATAGTAATGATATGAGATTCTCTTTGGCCTCATACTGAAATGTGAGATTTTCTTGAAAAGCGACTCTTGTATTGTTGTTTATGAAATTAGAAAAAATTTAACAAATATCTTAAGAATATTGGTTTAGAAATTTTTTTTCTAAATTTTTTATGGGAAAAAAAAGTAACTGATTTTCTTTTTATAGCTTTTAAATTTTCTATAAAAGTGGCACAAAACATTTCTAAAATAGTCCGTTATCGAATGCTCTAAAAGCACCTATTACCCAGACCCATAAAATTACTATGATTGAAATCTTTGGAGAAATGTTAAAATAACTACTAATCTTGTCATAAAAATGCTTACAAACATTTAAAAGGCTTGTCAATTTCAACATCTCTTAGTGTTTTCAATTGATATATTGAAGGTTCAAATCTCTCACTCCCAAGCCCAACTTTAACAATTTTATTTTGTAGGTTCAAGTTAGCTCAACTAGTAAAGTCACTTATTATCGAATAATGAGTTTAAAACTCTACTATATATAAAAATAAATAAATAAATAAATAAAAATAAATAAAATAAAATAAAAACTAATTAATATCTTAGTCTGATTGTAAAAAGCAATCATCATGAAGCGAGAGCCATAAATAGATTTCATTAATTATTTTCTAGTTATGAATTGAATTCAAAAATTGACTCATTAATTTATAGTCTCTCTTGTAAAATTTGTGGCGAAAAGGCTAAAAGTACAAAAAAAAATTATTGCAAAAGCTTAGAAAATAATATTACAACAAATATCTTTAGTGTCACTCAAACAACATAGTAAATTACTTTTTTAAGAACAGTGATACATAACATTAATTAATTTATATAGTATCTTTATCATCAGTAAAATATTTTACCTGCCATTACTTATTACACCAGAGGATTCCATTGGTAAACTACTAGCAGTTTCTATAATTCTTCAAAACGACTTCTGTTTAGTGCATCAGTGGACATGTACACTGATTCACTGGGAATTTTTTTTTTTTTTTTTTTTAATTTTATTTAAGAGTTAAGATTAAAAGTGAACTTTTTAACTTTTAGTGCGCGTTTGGGAAGCGCGTTTTGCGCTTCCCAAATGCGTTTGCGTTTGTTTGTTTGTTTGTTTTTTTTTTTTTTTTTTTTTTTTTTAACTTTTCAACTTTTCCAGCCGAAATAGTTGACTTTTTCTGTGAACAATGCACAATGTAGACTGTTTACGGACCCACAAATTTCACTTTTTAACAACTTTTTCACTAAAAATGGGTCACACGGTACTATTCACACATTTAAAAATTATTTTGCTACAGTATTTTCAGTTTCAGTTTTCAGTTTTCAGTTTTCAGCTATATCCAAACGGACCCTTAGTCTTAATCATTGATAATTTGATAGTAACACAATGCAATAGTACTGGATCTCAATCCTTGTATATCTGCAAGTTATTTATGAATTATTGTGATCTTTATAAGTGATCTTTGTTGTAATGATGTGTTTGATCTTTATACCACCATTTTCTTCTTGTAACTAATGTAGAGGTATTTTTCTCTTTTCTTTTTTTTCCCCCCTAGACCGAGAGTGAAGTCCATTGTATTTTTATTGAGAAAAATCAGTTTCCACTTTTCTTTTTTTCTTTTACAAGAAGATTTTTTTTTTATAAAAAAAAAATTCGATGTTTAGGCGACAAAAATGTTAAGTAATCAATAGAAAATCACACCAAATAACGGAAAACAGTTTACACTCATAAAGGGCGTAAATTATTTTGCTGAATTTTTTTTGTCTTTATCCTTATCACCCTTATGTTGTTCAACTCATTTGCTAGTCTGATAGCTTCCCACTTATCATGTAAATTTTTATTTTTTATTTTTTATTTTTTTGATAACAAGAAAATGGGTAGAGGGGGGGCGACTTGAGTTAGCGTCTTCCACCTGGGTGTGACTCTATCTGCTGGGCCCAAGCCTATGAGAGCAGGAGATTCGAATGAGTCATAGTTGTACACCCAGCCCCATCAAGAGCGCTAATGATTGTAGTTGAGAGACTACTCCAAAATTGTTGTCTATTTTAGCTATGAGCAAGTAATTTTAGTAACAACACAAACCCTAAAAACAATCAAAATGCACAGCTAAAAGAGTAGCCTAAGTGTTTCTCTATTTAAGTGTGATGGAGTTATTAGGCATTTTTCGGTGTTATTGGATTGTGTGAGTTTGTGTATGTGAGATCTATGAGTTAGTATGTATTTGTGAGAGGTTTTGTTTGTGTTTAGTTTGTGAATTTGAATTGTGAGGGTTGATTACTAGTGATTGTAATCCTTATCATTGATAGTAGCACTACAAAAAAATCGTCCTGCACTCGCGTTTTTTCCCGACACTTTTCAAAACCGCCGTAATAGATTAACCTATAGCAACGCTTTTAGAAACCGCTTGTATAGGACACCTTATTACGGCAGCTTAAAACCGACGCTTCATAAATCACTGCAATAGGAGGCCTATAGCGGCGGTTTCCAAAACCGTTGGTATAGGAGGCCCTATTGCAGCGTTTTATAACTGCCGCTATAGGTTAGATTTATCGATTTTTTTAATTTTAATTTTTTTGAAAAAAGTCTATCCCGACGCTTTAAAAGCGCTGGAATAAGGTTATTTCATTCCCTTATAGGGAGACCCATCCTTGTGCTTTTGAAAGTGCTAGAATAAGGATAACCTATCCCAGTGCTCTAAAAGCGCTGAAATAGGGTTACTCCATTCCCTTATGGGGGAGACCTATCCCGACGCTTTATAAAGTGCTGGAATAGGGGTAACCTATACCAGCACTCTAAAAGTGCTTGAATAGGGTTAATCAATTTCCTTCTGGAGGAGACCTATCCTAGCGCTTATTAAAGCGTTGGAATATGGTACACCTATAACAGTGCACTAGAAACGCTAGAATAGGGTTACTCCATTCCCTTCTAGGGAAGACCTATCCCAGCACTTTTAAAAGTGCTGGAATAGGAATTTCTCCTAATAAATTACCAATATCCCCCTAAAACTTGAGCAATGACCAAAGTATCCCCCAAAACATCGAAAAAGACCAAAATACCCTCGATTACTTGAATAAGACCAAATCACCCTCATAAATCGAAAAAGTGACTAAAATGCTCCCGTAAATGCAAAAAATGTCCAAAACACCCCCGATACCTAAAAAAAGACTGATACACCCTCAAAACCTAAAGAAAAGACCAAAATACCCCCCAAAAAATCGAAAATGACCAAAGTAGCCCTTGTGCCTGAAACAAACCAAAATACTCTCGATTACTTGAATAAGACCAAAATACAACCATAAATTGAAAAAGTGACCAAAATGCCCCCGTAATTACAAAAAATGTCCAAAACACCCCTGATACCTAGAAAAAGACGGATACACCCCAGAAACCTAAAAACTAACCAAATTACACCCCAAAACATCAAAAATGACCAAAGTACCCCCATGCCTAAAAAAGACCAAAATACCCTCGATTAATTAAATACGACCAAAATACCCCTATAAATAGAAAAAATGAATAAAATGCCCCCGTAAATACAAAAAAAAAATTCAAAACATCCCTGATACCTAAAAAAGACCTATACACCCTCGAAACCTAAAAAATGACCAAAATAACCCCAAAAACCTAAAAATTGACTAAAGTATCCCCAAAACATCGATAATGAACAAAGTACCCCCCATGCCTGAAAAATATCAAAATACCCTCGACTACTTGAATAAGACCAAAATACCCTATAAAGCACAGAAAATGACCAAAATGCCCCCGTAAACACAGAAAATGTCCAAAACACACCCGATACCTAAAAAAAGACTGATACACCCCCGAAACCTAGAAAATGACAGAAATAACCCCCAAAACCTAAAAACTCACTAACGCACCCCAAAACATTGAAAATAACCAAAGTACCCCCAATGCCTAAAAAAGACCAAAATACCCTCAATTACTTGAATACAAACAAAATACCCCCATAAATAGAAAGAAAATTACCAAAATGCCCCCATAAACACAAAAAATGTCCAAAACACACCTGATACCTAAAAAAGACAGATACACCCCCGAAACCTTTAAAAATGACCTAAATACCCCCCCAAAACCTAAAAAATTGACAAAATACCCTTTAAACATTAAAATGACTTGAGTATTTTATTAAATTTTTAAGTTTCCAGGGCATTTCGGTTAGATTTTAGGCTTAGGATGTATGTGTGTAAAAAAAATTTAATGCTTAGGGGGTATTTGGTCATTTTTAGCTTTTGGGGGTATTTTGGTCATTTTATTAGGGTTAGAGGGTATTTTTGGTCATTTTTAGGCTCAAGGGTACTTTGGTTTTTTTTTTTTAAGTTTCTAGGGTATTTCGATCACTTTTTGGCTTAGGGTGTATATTGGTCAGTTTTTTATGCCTAGGGGGTATTTGATTCATTTTTAGCCGTTGGGAGTATTTTGGTCATCATCTTAGGCTAAGGGGGTGTTTTTAGTCATTTTCAGGTTTCGGTGGTTTTTTTGGTATTTTTTTAAGATTTCAATGGTATTTCGGTCATTTTTTAATTTTATCGGGTAAGTTGGCCTTTTTTAGTCTTAAGGGTATTTCAGACATTTTCAAGGATTATTAAATAATATTTTATTAATTTCGGTCTTTTTTTTAGGTTTCAAGGGTATTTTGGTCATTTTTCATGTTGAAGGGGTATTTCAGTCATTTTTTAGGTGGTAAGGGTGTTTCAGTCATTTTTTAAGTTTATGGGGGTATCTTGCCCTTTTTTTAGTCTTAGGGGTATTTCATTTTAATAATTATTAAATTATATTTTATTAATTTTGGTCCTCGAGTTTCATCTTATATTATTATTAATTATTAAATTATATTTTATTAATTTTTAGTATTAAATTATATTTTATTTCTTTTAGTGTAGGAAAAAAATCCCTAAAGGCCTATTACAACAGATTTTACACCTATTCTGGCAGTTTTAAAACCGTTGTTATAGGTCTGAAGTAAAAAACCGAGCTTTCAAAATTTTCAAAAAAATTTGAAAATTTCATGACTTATTGTGGCAATATAAAGTCGTTGCAATAAGTGAAAAAGTCGCCATAATAGGTTTAAAACTTATTACAATGGTTTCTGCTGCTGCAATAAGTGTTATTTTCATCACAATAAGTCCCTCGCACCACTTATAAATTTTCAGACTTCCCACTTATTTTTTTCAGCTTCCCACCACTTTGGCCTCTCATTTTTGGTCTCCCACTTCTTTACTTCAGATATTTTCCTCTCACCCACATTTTCTCTCCCTCTCCCTCTCTCTCTCTCTCTCTCTCATGGATCTTCTGTAATCCACTTCCCTCCTCCTCTCTCTTCTTTACTCAAAACCCACCATTTCTTTTCCAAAATTTCAAACACAAAAATACTACCCAAAACCACAAACCCTACCCAAAGCAAGGTAAGTCTTTCTAGCTCTCATTTCTATTTTGTAGCAATTTTTGTATATATATATTTGTTGTTAAATTTTTGGTTTTTTAGTTATGATTTTGGTTGAAGTTTGGTTTGGGTTATGTGTATATTTTTGTGTAACTGTTGGTTGATTGTGTGGGTTTTAGTTTTGGTTTTGGTTAAAGTTTAGTTGATTTTGTGGCTTTTTATTTTTGATTTTGGTTAAAGTTTGCTTTATTTTGGAGGAAATGTAGGTGGGTTTAATGAATTTTTTCTCTCTGTATTTTGGGGTTTCATGAAATGAGTTTTTGGACTTTCATTATTGGTATATAAATATGTTGTTATAACTTCAAAGTTCCCTCTTTTATTTTTTTGGTGATGGTCTTAAGTTTCATTTGTCAAGTTTTGAGAATATATGCACTGGCAACCAATTGGCTGAGCATATATACTCTTGTATTATTTTTGTTATTATTACTTTGACAATATATACTCTTGTATTACTGAATCTCTGAGTTTACTTGATGTTTGCTACTAATTAATTTGTTTTTAATGATGCCCCACTGTTCCAAATTAAGGCTAGTGTTAATGCTTTGGATTAGTTTAGGTACAGAGTTGTGCTAAATGTTAATAACTTGTTTCTATGATAGCACCCGGGCCACCATTGTTGCACAATTAGTACTTGTAATCACTTTACATAGATTTGATTATGCCAAGCTTGCTTTTCATGGAATTGGTGCTAAGAAAAGCAACATCTTCTTGGTGTCATCAAATAGTCATTCTTGTTTCAGTTAGCTCATAAAGCATTTCTACATCAAGGACAAAAGAAAGTAAAACCTTGCCACAAAGGCATCTTGAACATACACGAGATTGTCTTGGCGGCCTTGTTAAACTTGTTTTCCTTTTTTCCCCCATTGTATTGTAGCTCAGTGATGAATATATTCACTTATTTGGAAGCAAAAATGAATGGAAGTTCATAGGATGTAGTTAGCATCTTTAATCCTTTTTATTTTTTTATTAAAAGCATACTGAGGAACAAATAAATCCTACGTTCTTAAGAGTGATCTTTAATAGTAGCAATGATATATACAATAATTTGTGATTGTTTCTTGGCAAGATATAATGGTTCAGTTTGTGATTTTTGCATATATTTCTTTTGAAATGAAAGTTGCTAACTTTTGCATTGAATTTCTTTTGATTATTATTATTTTTTTTGTTGGATGTGTTTTTATACATAAATGATTAAGCTCTAAATTTTGTTTGTCATGCGTGCATGCATTGTGTGTGTGTGCATTGTGTGTGTGTGTTCGTGTTAAATTTCTCTTGCTCGATCAACTAGATAACTATTATGCCTAACTAATGGTATAAAGGTGTCCATAAAAATGATATGATAAATGATGTCTTGTTTTTTTTTTGGATGCATTTAAAAATCAAGACATAAGTTCCTTAATTTAAAAACTATGTATGTCTAAAGCAATTTAGTTATAGAATGAAAAATGCTAATAGCACCCTAAGGCTGTGAAAGGTAATTGAAAAATGCTAATAAGCTATAAATTCAAATGGCAAAGAAGGAAAGCTACTAAATTAAAGTAATTTAGTGACCCAAAAAGGGGGTCTTGCAATTCATGGAATCCCACATCGCCTAGGGAAGCACATAGGGATGTGCTTATAAGGAATGACCTCCTTTCAATGTGTAGAGGCCTTTTCCCTAGCGTAACCTAGGGAAGAACAAAACCGTGAAGGGTATGGGTCCCAAAGCGGACAATGTCTACACAGTTGGGGCGGGGTCGTTACAGATGGTATCAGAGCCAGGTTTAGCCGGAAGTGTGGGCCCCACACGCGAGGACGCGTGTGCCCGTAAGGGGGGTGGATTGTAGTGACCCAAAAAGGGGGGGGGTCTTGCATTCCATGGAATCCCACATCGCCTAGGGAAGCACATGAGAATGTGTTTATAAGGAATGACCTCCCTTCAATGTGTAGAGACCTTTTCCCTAGCGCAACCTAGGGAAGAACAAAACCGTGAGGGGTATGGGACCCAAAGCGGACAATGTCTACACAGTTGGGGCGGGGTCGTTACAGATGGTATCAGAGCCAGGTTTAGCCGGAAGTGTGGGCCCCACACGCGAGGACGCGTGTGCCCGTAAGGGGGGTGGATTGTAGTGACCCAAAAAGGGGGTCTTGCAATTCATGGAATCCCACATCGCCTAGGGAAGCACATAGGGATGTGCTTATAAGGAATGACCTCCTTTCAATGTGTAGAGGCCTTTTCCCTAGCGTAACCTAGGGAAGAACAAAACCGTGAGGGGTATGGGTCCCAAAGCAGACAATGTCTACACAGTTGGGGCGGGGTCGTTACAGATGGTATCAGAGCCATACCCTAGCCGGAAGTGTGGGACCCACACGCGAGGACGCGTGTGCCCGTAAGGGGGGTGGATTGTAGTGACCCAAAAAGGGGGTCTTGCAATTCATGGAATCCCACATCGCCTAGGGAAGCACATAGGGATGTGCTTATAAGGAATGACCTCCTTTCAATGTGTAGAGGCCTTTTCCCTAGCGTAACCTAGGGAAGAACAAAACCGTGAAGGGTATGGGTCCCAAAGCGGACAATGTCTACACAGTTGGGGCGGGGTCGTTACATCAAGCCCTTATACGGTTATACCCAAAGTCATTAAAAAAAATTTCATATCAAAACCCATATTTAAAAGTTTACACGTAGAGCCTTCTAACTCAATTGACCATCTTAGTGTTTCCAAATGAGATGTCTAATTAAAAATTCCAAGGCTTGAGTACACTCTCTAAGGTTTCCTTGATTTGCTTTGGCTTATAATGGATGCTAAACCGGTGCAAGACTTGGAAGCTTTCACGACAACGGCTTGGTTCTTATAAAACAACAAAAATTCTGTTCTAGCTCATAATTTCTTAATTTTTTGTTACAATTTATTGAGTATAACCGTATATCAAAAATATTAGATACATCTTATGAAGAAAAAAAAAATATTAGATACATAACAAATTTCAAAATTTTTAAAAAAAATTATTAAGTTGCTAAATGTAATTAGTACAATATCATTTTTGAAGGACTTTCACTAACATCATTGTTCTTGTACACCAATTACAAATTGCTACCTCAAAAGTTATGAAATCTATTATATCATTAGTCGTACTGAAATTATAACTATTAAAAAATATTATATATATATATATAGTATTTGTGTAACATAATTTTATATATGTATTTTCTTATATATAAATATATCTACATCAAGTTAGTCTTTACATTGGTTAAAACATTTTTTTTTTTCATTCATTTAGTTTGTAAACTCTGAACTATATTTTAAATCATGTTGATCAAAATTAAGATTTTTAACATTTTAGATCACGGTATTTTGTTGAATAAATTAGAAATTACACTCTTAAAGTTTAATTAATTTGTATTATATGTTTCTCAAATAGAGAGAGAGAGAGAGAGATTTGGATTTTACACTACTAAAGTTTGAGAGTGTTTGAATTTTACACCTTGAAGTTTCAAAATTTGGATTTTACTCTCTAAAATTTGGGCATGTTTGGATTTTACCCCTTAAATTTTTAGGGTGTTTGGATTTTACTCCCTAAAATTTGGAGGTGTTTAGATTTTACACCCTGAAGATTCAGAATTTGGGGTATAAAATCCAAACAATCCCAAACTTTAGGAGGTAAAATCCAATTTTGAAACGTTAGGGTGTAGAATCCAAACACCCCCAAATTTCAGGAAGTAAAATCTAAATTCTAAAACTTCAGAATGTAAAATCTAAATACTTTAAACTTTAAGGGTGTAATTTTCAATTTACCCTTTTAAAAAATAAGGAAACATATAATACAAATTAATTGAACTTTAAATTATTTAAATAATAAATATCATTTTACATGTCTAAAATTATACTAGTCAATATAAGAAAAATATAAGAATAATCTAAATAAAAGAGAAATATTATTCTTCACAGATGATAAATACAATACGGATCTCTAACTCCTAACCACAAATTTACAATTTTCTTTCCGTCTAAAAAAAAATAATATAAACATAGTGTACATGTCTCTAATTCTCCAAATGGAATAAATAAATAAATAACTATATAGATATAGATATATATATATATATATATATATATATGGGGGTTATATTTTTGGTAAATAAATATTTAATATGCTTTTTGTGGGGCCAATTAGTCAGACAGTCCCGGCCTACTTCATACCAGGCCCTAAGGCCCTTGCCGAGGAGGTATTCCCGTAGGCCCACGCTGAGGAGGTATTAAGGATCCGAGGACAAAAGTAAGAAGCCCAGGTGCCCAAGAAGTATCGCTGAGGACGATTCTGTCCTCGAAAAGCCGAGACCATTAAAGGGAGGAGCAATACACCATCAAAGGGAGTCTCTAGAGCATCTAAAGAGAAAGAACCGGTACAGCGTGGCAGCTACAGAAGCATGATGAAGGAGCAATTCAGGGAGGAACTATCACCTCCGCATTAAATGACCACAACTAACGTTCTGGCCGCATTAATAAGGAAAAGACCCGTGAACAGTACAGCCTTGGTTGCTGCAACCCACAGAAAGAATAGGAAAACGGCTGATGGGACAAGCACTCAAGTGATGGCCTGCTTGATCAACAAATGGAGGGCTACGATCAACTAAAAGGGGATATATAATGTAAGAAATCCTTCTAGAGTGGGAAGAGAACATCTAAGCAACTGGTATGACCACAAAGGCCTTTGTAGCAAAGAGCGGAAGAAGTAAGAATTACCACCCCTGAAAAGGAGGGCCGAGGACCAAATTTTCACACTTTAGTCCATTTGTAACCATGTTTAGTTGCCACAATCCTCACTAGGGTCTAGTTCTTCAACCCACGCGCTACAAATTTATTATATTAGGCCAACTGGGTTTGGATCCATTCACCCTACAGTGATTGTGTTCAAATCTGGTCCCTACAATTGGCGCCGTCTGTGGAAAGAACTCGTGCGTTAGTAAGGACAACAGCCAAGCATGGTAGGATCAGGCCCTCACCAAGGGAGCCCCCATCGGCCTGAACCGGCTAAATCCCAGCGTCAGGGTAACTATGGCGACCCCGGGCGCGGCCAAAACGAGGAGAACGGACGATTTCGAGAGGGAAGCATGCATACCTCACAAACTAGTGGAAGCCACACCCGCAGGGACGATAATGGTCGGGCCACGCGATCATAAGAGGTTAAGAGTCACGCATCCCAGAGACAGGATGATAAGGTGGCCATGCAGCGAGAGATAGACGATTTGAAGAGAAAGCTGCGCCATGCACATCGAAGGTGACCCAAATCCAGCCCTAACTTGCCCTCTGACGATGAAAGTGATGACAACTACAGGCAAAGGTCAAGAACACCCCCGAGCGAGACTTTCTCTCACGAGGAGGAGCGCTACCAGAGGCGTAAACGTGACGGCCCAACTCCTAGGGGCTTAGGGAGTGACGCCATAAGCAGGGCACTGGACCAGCTCTCCAAGTCACCCTTTACACGTCGTATAGAAGAGGCGATGCTCCCTCGGCGGTTCCAGCAGCCAACTTTTATCGTTTACAACGGCAGAACGGACCCCGTAAAGCATGTGAGCCAATTCAACCAGAGGATGGCTGTTCACTCTAAGAACGAGGCGCTGATGTGCAAAGTCTTCCCATCCAGCTTGGGACCTGTGGCAATGAGGTGGTTCAACGGCTTGAAGACGAATTCCATAGACTCGTACAGACAGCTGACCCAGGCCTTTGGTTCCGTTTTGTTACAAACAGCAGACCTCCTCGGCCCATGAACGCGTTACTGTCTTTGTCCATGCGTGAAGAGGAGACTCTCAAGGCTTACTCGGACAAGTATTGGGAGATTTACAATGAGCTTGACGGCAAGTTCGACGATGTCACCATCAATACATTCAAGAACGGACTACCAATGGGGCATGGCCTGAGGAAGTCCTTAACTGGTAAGCCCGCCACTAGCGTGCGACAGCTGATGGATCGGATTGATAAATACAAGTAGGCAAAGGAAGATCTGCTGCAGGACAAGGAGAAGGAGAAGGTTATCCCTCAAGAGATGAGGGATTTCAGGTCGGACCGGTATAACAACGCCCGCCCAAGAAGGGATTTCGTGGGACAATCCGAGGCGACCAATGCCCAGACTATCAGCACCATGTTCTGGGAACCAGTACATAAGGTATTGGAAAAGATCAGGAACGAACCGTACTTCAAGTGGCCGAACAAGATGGCGGGGGACCCTGAGAAGCGCAATCAGAACCGATACTGCCAATACCACCAGCACCACGGACATGCCACGGAGGACTGCAGGAACCTCTGGAACCACCTGGACCAGCTAGTCCGAGAGGGAAAGCTGAAGCACCTCCTGCACCATTCCAGCAGTCATCAGGGCCAGACCTACCAGGAGCCACGAAGGGACACCGCCATGGGGCAACCTGTTGGCACGATTAATGTAATCCTAGCTACGTCGGGAAGAACAGGCACGCGCCCCTCGCGAGTGCTGTCTGTGACCTAGGTGCCTGCCGAGGAGTCCCAATCCAGGCCGAAGAGGGCCAAGAGCGGCTTTCACCCGACCCTAAGCTTCTCCGAGGAAGACAAGGACGGGACCACCCAGCCCCACGACGACGCTTTGGTGATCACCCTCAGAATCGGCGAGTACGATGTGAAAAAAGTGATGGTGGACGATGGCAGCGGAGCTGAGATTATGTACCCCGACCTATATAAGGGGCTAGGATTGAAGCTTCAGGATTTGACACCTTACAATTTTCCTTTAATGAGCTTCGATGGGAAGCTCTTCACTCCAAGGGGTATGATTAGGTTGCCCATCCAAACTGGCCCAAAGGTAGTGGAAGTGAACTTTATTGTGGTGGACACCTACTCCCCGTACACGGCCATCGTGGGTAGGCCCTAGCTTCACACCCTGGGGGCTGTTGCCTCCTTGCTGCATCAGAAGATAAAATTCCCGTCAGGAGACCAAGTCCTCGAGATCCGGAGTTGCCAGTCCACGGCAAGACGGTGTATGGTGGCAGCCATCTCGCAGCGGCACGATGTAGAGTCCTCAGCCGCCACGGTCGAAAGCTTATAGCAATCAAGGACCTCGGTGGCGCCAACTGACGCGGTCGCCGAGGAGGCAAAATGTGAAGACCTAGAAAAAGTGGTCATCAACGATGACCCGTAGAAGTTCTTTCAGGTCGGAGCCCAACTACCTCCCCGAGAGAAGGAAAAGTTGCTTGAGTTCCTCAAGAGGAACATTAACATGTTCGCATGTGACCCCTGCGATGCCTCGGGGATTGATCCATCCTTCATCTGTCACCACCTTAACGTCAACCCGTCTGTGATCCCCAAGAAGCAGCCACCTCGGCGCACGTCAAAAGAGCATGCCGATGCAATCAGGGAAGAAGTCAATAAGCTTAAGCGCGCAGGGGCGATCAAAGAAGTTTTTTACCCCGAATGGTTGGCCAACACTGTGGTGGTCAAGAAGAAGAGTGGGAAATGGAGGGTTTGTGTAGACTTCACGGACCTGAATAAAGCATGCCCAAAAAACCCCTTCCCGATGCCACGGATAGACCAGCTGGTAGATGTGACCGCGGGCCATCCTCGGATGAGAGGATGATGATGAGAATGTTCAAACCGTTGTTGGGCAAAAACATCGAGATCTATGTTGACGATATGGTGGTGAAGAGCGAACTGGTGTCCGGGCATTCAGCCGACCTCGGCTGTATATTCGACGTCCTGAAAAGGCAAAGGCTATGCCTAAATGCTTCCAAGTGCTCGTTCGGCTTGGGGTCTAGCAAGTTCTTTGGCTACCTCATTACCCACCGGGGGATCGAGGTTGATCCTGACCAAATCAGGGCTATCCAGAAGCTCGCTGGAATGATTGCGGCTCTGAATCGATTCATTTCCAAGTCGGCTGACAGGTGTAGACCTTTCTATCTCCTGATCAACAAGTGGAAAGGATTCGAGTGGTCCGAAGAGTGTGTCATGGCCTTCCAGCAACTCAAAGAGTACCTAGCCCAACCACCCATCATTTCTAATCCGGAGGCCAACGAAGTCCTATACTCATACATTGCCGTGGCGCTCCCCACTGTGAGCTTGGTGCTGATACGAGATGACAGCGGCATCCAAAAACCAATCTATTACATTAGCAAGTCACTGCACGAAGCTGAGGTCAAGTACTTGCCCTTGGAGAAGGCCATACTTGTCGTGGTTCACGCTACGCGAAAGCTGCCCCACTATTTCCAGGCTCACACGGTGGTTGTTTTAACCCAACTACCCTTGAAGGCGGTACTTCGGGCCGCTAATTATACGGGAAGGATCGCCAAATGGAACACAATTCTAGAGGCTTTTGACATTAAATACATGCCTCGAACCTCCGTAAAGGGCCAGGTCCTGGCGGACTTGGTGGCTGAATTTGCCGAATTAATAGTGGAAGAGGTAGCCGAGAGGAGGGACATGGATGGAAAATCAATTGGGGCAATCTCTGTTCTAGGGCCCCTGTGCTGGAAGATGTACGTCGATGGCGCCGCGAACCAGAAAGGATCCGGAGTGGGGCTAGTCCTATTGTCCCCTGAAAAGTCTGTCATAGAAAAATCCCTAAGACTCAGGTTCTCGGCCACGAATAATGAAGCTGAGTACGAAGCGCTGCTTCAAGGGCTGGTTATGGTGCATAAAATGGAAGGGAAAGAAATAGAAGTATTCTCGGACTCTCGGCTAGTGGTGGGCCAGGTAAACGGAGAGTTAGAGGCAAGAGACGTGAGGATGCAAAAATACTTGAGCCAGGTCAAACGCCTGCAGTCAAACTTCACCCTTTTCAGCTTATCACATGTCCTCCAGGAGCGAAAACACCCATGCAGACTCGCTGGCTACACTCGCCACGTCCTTGGCTGGAGATCTACCACGGACTATACTTGTCGAGCATCTGGAGAAAGTAAGTGACGGAACAAAGGGCATGGTTCACATCCACCAGGTTGGAGTGGGCCCTAGCTGGATGGACCCTATAGTGAGATTCCTCAAAGATGACATCCTGCCCGAAGATAAGTCAGAAGCTGAGAAAGTACGAAGAAATGCTCCTCGGTTCTGGCTGTCCGAGGATCACAAACTATACAAACGCTCCTATTCCGGGCCATACTTGTTGTGCATCCACCCTGAGGCCTCGGAATTATTGCTTGAGGAGTTGCACGAAGGGATATGTGGAAGCCACACAGGGGGTAGATCTCTATCACATAGAGCCATCACCCAGGGATATTGGTGGCCAGGGATGCAGAAGGAGGCTCTGGAGTATGTTAAGAGGTGTGACCAGTGTCAGAGGTTCGCCCCAAACATCCATCAGCCAGGA
Organism: Quercus ilex subsp. ballota; assembly: GCA_032727855.1. Taxonomy (NCBI): domain Eukaryota; kingdom Viridiplantae; phylum Streptophyta; class Magnoliopsida; order Fagales; family Fagaceae; genus Quercus; species Quercus ilex. The sequence continues at coordinate 28,305,241 of CM064917.1, forward strand.
GGGGTCCTTAACCCGCTGTCCAGCCCATGGCCATTTGCCCAATGGGGCTTGGATATTGTGGGACCTTTCCCCAAGGCCCCAGGAAATAAAAGATATCTGCTGGTTGCCACGGATTATTTCACTAAGTGGGTCGAAGCTGAGCCCTTGGCAAACATTAGAGATGTAGATGCTAAAAGATTCATCTAGAGAAACATCGTTACACAGTTCAGGGTCCCCCGCACCCTAATTTCGGAAAACGGGATCCAATTTGACAGCAAGGCCTTCAGGAGGTACTGTTGCGAACTGGGGATCACTAATCGGTACTCAACTCCAGCCTACCCTCTGGGAAATGGACAAGCCGAGGCTGTCAACAAGGTCATAGTTAATGGGCTTAAGAAGAGATTAGACGATGCCAAGGGAAGATGGGTGGAAGAGCTGCCCCACGTCCTGTGGACCTACCGGACCACGCCGCGGAGGTCAACGGGGGAAACGCCCTTCGCCATGACTTATGGGGCCGAGGCAGTTATCCCTTTGGAGGCCAACTTCCCAACGCTGAGGACGAGCTACTTCACCCCAGGCGGCAATGACGAATTGCTTGGGGAAAGCCTAGACCTAATCGAAGAACGGAGGGAGAAAGCAATGATCCAGCTGGCCTGTTACCATCAGAAGCTCAAGCAGGGGTACGATTCCAATGTGAAGTTAAGACCACTAGCACCAGGTGACCTAGTGTTGAGGAAAGTGGTGGGCGCCGCCAAGAGCCCTTCCTGGGGGAAGCTGGGACCTAACTGGGAGGGCCCCTACCGAATTACCTCAGTAGCGGGGATAGGTGCATACTACTTAGAAGATTTAGATGAAAAACCTATACCTCACCCATAGAATGTAAATAATCTGAAAAGATATTATTATTAATGAAAAAGTTTATTTCGATTCAGATTCTAAGTCTATCATGGTTTTGTGTCTCGCATTTTGACGGACATACTAAGTGTTAGACAGAACCAAGGCCTTGCATGGTCCTCGGACTCAAGCCTATGGGGAAACTAACTACTTCAAAAAATTCTAAGTGTTAGACAGAACCAAGGCCTTGCATGGTCCTCGGACTCAAGCCTATGGGGAAAATAACTACTCCAAAAAGATTCTAAGTGTTAGACAGAGTCAAGGCCTTGCATGGTCCTCGGACTCAAGCCTATGGGGAAACTAACTACTCCAAAAAGATTCTAAGTGTTAGACAGAGCCAAGGCATTGTATGGTCCTCGAACTCAAGCTTATGGGGAAACTAACTACTTCAAAAAGATTCTAAGTGTTAGACAGAACCAAGACCTTGCATGGTCCTCGGACTCAAGCCTATGGGAAAACTAACTACTTCAAAAAGATTCTAAGTATTAGACAGAGCCAAGGCATTGTATGGTCTTCGGACTCAAGCCTATGGGGGAAACGAACCACCTCAAAGGGGACCTGTGTTAGGAAGAATCAGAGCCCTACCTAGTCTTTGGGACACAAAAGGTCTGCCTAAGCATGCACGCCCTCACGTTATTACAATTACTGTCGTAATTGGCCGAGATACAATTAAAGTTAAAATTATACAAGTAAAAAAAAAAAAAAAAAAAAAAAAAGAGAATGGATAACGCGCAAATGAATAAGTAGCCAGAATAAATAAAAAGGATATAAGACTCGCATTACATTAAATCCATAGAAGTTACATGGCAGAAGTCACATTACAACGTTTAAAAAAAAAAAAAAAAAAAAAAAAAAAAAAAAAAAAAAAAAAAAAAGGCAGACAGAGGCGCTAAGGGGCCTACTCCTTCCACTTAATCTCCCCCCCCCCCCAGTGGGTGGCTAGTCCATGGCAGCCTCAGGATCCTCTGAGCTCTGACTAAGAGGGATAGCCTGCAGAGGCACAGCAAGGATAGCTACCACCTCGGTGGAAGAGACCTGGGCTTCAGAGGATGGCTTTGCAGCCTCCTGGGGCGCTTCCTCGTTGGGGCCTTCACTTGATTCAACCACCCCGGGAAGATCACCCCCTTGAACAGGCTCACCAGTAAGCACAGTGTCCAAGGGTCCCTCACCCGGAGTAGCACTAGCTTCCTCAACAGTCACCTCAGCCTCAGAGCTATCTAGAGCAGCCTCGCGGATGGCTGGGGGGTAGTACACGCTCTCCGCCTTCCACAAGTCGGACGAGGCCTCGACCCCGGCTTGTTTAAGGGCCTCACCCTAAACCTGGGAGGAGTTGCGCCTACATACCCTAGGGACTTCGCCTTTGTAGGCAGGTTCCGTCTTGGCTACCCCCGCGGAGTAAGCTGCCTCCTCGGCTTCCTCCTTGGAAGCCAGAGCCTCCTCCCTATCGAAGTCCGCCTCAGCCTTGGCCCTCACAGCTTCGTCTTTGGCCCATTCAGCCACTTTTTTGGCCTTCTCGACAGCAACCACCTTCTTTGTCAAATCTGCAACCAGCTCCTTTGCGATCGCCAGCTGCTCCTCCGCCTCAGTCAGACGCCTTATCTGGTCTTAGGCCTGCTTCTAGGCACCAGCAAGGCCTGACACTGCACTGTCTCGAGCCCGGGTCATCGCCTTTAGCTCCTCCCTGGCCGTGGCGAGGTCAACCTCGGAGCTCTTGAAGGTCTGAGTGGCCTCTAAGCGCTTCTTACGCTCTGCATCCAGGGCCCTTCCTTGGTCATTGTTCGCGGCCTCCAAGCTAAAGATGGCCTGGACGGCCTGCTAAACAAAATGAATGCACAATAAGCCAAGCCCAGAAAAAAGGAGAAAAACTGAAGTCGGAAAAATCACAAGTACTGAGGGACTTATCATTCCCAAGTATCGCTTAAGGCTGAGGAAGACTTGCTTGCTCCTCAGAGTCTGCAGCTCAGCCATATCCGCTGGGAGTAATAGGCACCTCTCCAGCGCGTCGGCCACATGCGCGCCTTCGCCCTCTCTGAAATCTCTAAGGGAGGAGTCATCCCTCAGAGGCTCCCCATGTAGCATTGAGGCGGGAAGCCAGACCTGAGCCTCAGGCTGGGCAGTGGCATGTCTGTCTTGGCCTTGGGGGCCTATCTTCAGCTGCTTTGAAGGCCGCCGAGTGTCGTCCCCCTCCTGCGAGGACACAGACTTGTCCCCAATAGGCCTTTTGCCTTTGTCCTTCTTCTGCTTGGGATCAGTGGGTTCGGGCCTAGACTGCAGACTCGCCTGAGGCGAAGGAGGAGGAAGCCTAGACTGGGCAGAGGCCGACCTAGTCTGGGCAGGCTGAGTCTTGGGAGGAGAAGGGGGAAGCTTCAGTTGGGACTTCCCCGGTTGGCCTTCGATCAGGTCCAGTAGACTGGTGTGGGATTTCCTCTTATAACCCATCTCAGGCCGAGGAAAGGTCTCCGACGCTAGGAAGTCCACTTCGGTCAAAGGAGGATCGCCCAAGTCTCCGGGAGGATCCTCGGACTGATGGACTTGATCAAAAATGTCAAACTCTTCCTCGGCAGGGCCAAAATCAGCTACTTCCTCTTCCCTCTCTAGATCTTCTTTAGTGGCCTCTGCAGGTCTGTGGGAGGAGGAGGGGCCTGCTGATGTAACACCTTCTGGAATGGAGGGCTCCTCGGGGAATAGGAACCCGTGCTCAGCTACAATGATTTTCTACAGCCGAGGATCTTTTGCTCGGATCACGTACTTTGGAGCCGCAAACGATTTTTGGATCGAAGTGTACCCCAGGATCTTGTGAGTAGCCTTAACTTGATTATCGGCTTCGTTCACGAAAATCTCTGCCCTTAGCACTTTCTGTAAGTCCTCCCTATTGACGAGGTTGAAGTGACCCTCGTGGGCGTGCGGATCTGCAGAAAGAAAACACGTTCGTGTTAGTAACCAAACAGTACCAATTACATCAACAATAGAAAATTGAACCCCCCCCCTCCTACTCCCACTGCCCCACCTGGTGTCCCCTCCGTCGCCGGGCAGTGAAGGTCATCGTGCCACTCTTCGGACACGATAAGAAAATCCTTGTTCAGCCCCTTGCTGGACTCAGGGAGGCACTGGATAAGCCGGACCCTATCCTCCCTTGTCTTCATGTAGTACGACTTGCCTTTTAGGTGCTGAAGGTTGTAGCACCAGTTTACTTCGTGATGGGTCAACCTTAGCCCCATCTTCTCTTTCAAGGCATCCACACAGCCCAGAATCCTAAAGACGTTGGTGGCGCACTGGGTGGGGGCTAGCCGGAAGTACGTAAGATAGCCCCTCGTTACCGGCCCCATGAGAATCCTCATGCCACCTTCTAGGAAGGCAATGATGGGAATCACCACCTCGCCTTCCTTCCTCCGAAGGAGCCACTCCCCTTCCTCACAATACCTTAAGCCCACGTTAGTTGGTATCCTATAATCGGCGATGAATTTCTCCATTGCCTCCTCAGTGTAGACTAACTTCTTAAATCTACCCATCCCAAGTGACGCCTAAGAGACCTAAGAAAGAGCAAGTGAAAGAGAAGGAGGAGTAGGGAGGAAGAAAGCTCAGAGAGGGATAGAGTGACTTACAGAAATAAGGAGAGGCTCCTCGGACAGGCTTTTTGTGCTGGAAGTGTAGTTGGAGATTTGGCTGGACTCAAGATACATGTGCAAGAGCTCTCGATTGCAAAAGAAAAGGGGGAAAGCAGTTCGAGTGGGTATTTATACCCCAAATCGAGGAACCGTGCGGGTTTTCCTGCCCATAAATGCGAGTGAAATCCCCTCCGTTGGATCACCATCACCTCGTTGAACGTGGGGAGCACAGAGCCGCCTAAATTTAATGAAGGACACATTACGCGCACCAAAGCACCAGTAACGCGCCTTGGGCAGATGAAAAGCCCCCGACACTGACGAGGGACAAGACTCGACTAGACACGGAATAGGCCCGAGGACGTCAAAATCCTCCTCTTCTCCCGAGGATGCGTACAGCAAGATTTTGAGGGGCTATTGTGGGGCCAATTAGTCAGACAGTCCCAGCCTATTTCGTACCAGGCCCTAAGGCCCACGCCGATGAGGTATTCCCGTAGGCCCACGCCGAGGAGGTATTAAGGATCCGAGGACGAAAGTAAGAAGGCCAGGTGCCCAAAAAGTATCGTCGAGAACGATTCTGTCCTCGGAAAGTCGAGACCATTAAAGGGAGGAGCAATAAACCATCAAGGGGAGTCTCTAGAGCATCTAAAGAGAAAGAACCGGTACAGCATGGCAGCCACTGAAGCATGATGAAGGAGCAATTCAAGGAGGAACTGTCACCTCCGCATTAAATGATCAGAACTAACGTTCTGATCGCATTAATAAGGAAAAGACCCCTGAACAGTGCAGCCTTGGTTGCTGCAACCCACAGAAAGAATAGGAAAACGCCTGATGGGACAAGCACTCAAGTGATGGCCTGCTTGATCAACAAATGGAGGGCTACGATCAACTAAAAGGGGATATATAATGTAAGAAATCCTTCTGGAGTGGGAGGAGAACATCTGAGCAACTAGTATGACCACAAAGGCCTTTGTAGCAAAGAGCGGAAGAAGTAAGAATTACCACTCCTGAAGAGGAGGGCCGAGGACCAGATTTTCAAACTTTAGTCCATTTGTAACCATGTTTAGTTGCCACAATCCTCATTAGGGCCTAGTTCTTCAACCCACACTCTACAAATTTATTGTATTGGGCCAACTAGGTTTGGATCCATTCACCCTACAGTGATTGTGTTCAAATCTAGTCCCTACACTTTTTTTTAATGAGTTACTTATCCAATAATAGTATAAAGGAAAAAAAAAAATACATCCATTGGCAATTTAAAATTTAAAATAATGTGACAATTTGTACATTATTAGATATAGAAAAATATAATTATATGTGTGATTTGGACATAATGGAGAGGATCATGTTCCCCTCCTTCCCCCTCCCATCCCCTCCTCCCCCAAAAAAAGGAGAGTTGAGCCTAATGTTTTTAGTGACCATATCCTCTAGCAAGAATATTATTAAAGAGATTACTCTTTTTTTTTTTTTGGGTCTGAAAATGAGATTGCCTATGCTTGGGGTCTTTATGTGATGGTGACACGCATCGTGCTTAGATAGGCTAGTGTTAGACTTGGGTTCTTTTTGGGTAGTACTCACACTATTGGGTCACCTATTGAGCACTACCATTGTATTTTTTCCTAAGCAAAAATATAATATAATGAGATATAAAAATAATGAATTAACGAGAATAATAATTCTCTCATTCGTAAATAATTTAAGTTATGGTTTTTAAATAAATTGGAGGATATATAATAGGCCATGAGGCACGTGAAATTGAAATAAGAAAATATATTTAGCAATAAACAAATATATTTATCAATTGAAATGGATATAAATTGTCAATGTCCAAGTTAATATGCGTGGCATTTAATTTATGCCTATAGATGCGGCTAGCAACCTTTTAAGATATATAGAAATATATAATGAGCAAACTAGTGAGAAAGAACATTCTCATGAGTAGGTAATTTAAACCATGAGGCTTTACATATTCGAATAAGGTCAAAAAAATACGTTAGTATATATCATTAAAGTCATACTAATAAATGTATCATGTAACACCAAGTAAAGATGTGCACAAATATATAATGAGAGTATTATGTATAGAAATTTATCTTGGTTGCGGACAACCCATATATTTATCTAGGCCGTAACAAGTCGAGCTCCAAGACATCATGCTAGCAAGTATGAAGTGGCAGCCAAAACAGCTCTTATAACTTGAAGATAAAGATGCTAGCTCAAGAAATAAGGGAAATAGGAAGAGATGAGTTGAAGCAGAAAGTGACATTTATATTTGTGTAGTTAAAGAACTCAAAAATGTGTACTCTCTCTTGCAAAAGCAGCATTGGGGGTGTCACTTTTTTGAACAATTCAGGCCTTGTTTCGTAAGAGGTTTCTAATAACGTTATTTAAGTTTTATAGAAATACATGTGGATGAAAAAGCGTGTGAAAATACATATTGTGGTGTTTAAACAACAATTTTTATTGTTTAAACATCATTACCAAACGGGACCTCAGCTACCTTAGTACTGAACTTCACATCTCTCCTTTTTCCACAACAACAACAAAAACAACAACAAAACTTTGAACGGTAGACAGTAGATATGTAGCCCTATAAACTCTGATTTGGGCAACATTTAGCCAAAACACTCGTATATTGATTATTGAGTCAATTAAAACAAGCCCACAAAAATATGCAAAACAATAAAAGAATATAACAGGGATGCATATAAAACACAAATTTGAAAGCAGTTTGGTATCTCTATTCCCACACCCAAGGACCGGGCCAGAATAGCAAGATACAATTTTGGGCCATCCAAACAAAAAGGCCCAAGGTATCCAATAAATAAAATGACGATATGCCTAATTTTTTAAATTTTTTTGGAGAAGCGGCAATCTGCCCAATTGTCTTATTGTACATTGCAAGATAGGGTGTGTGATGTGTCTAGTGTCTAGGAATATCAAACATGTTTTTTAACTGTTTGATCTTCGTTTATTTTTTCTTTTTTTTGAGATAAAAACATAAACATTGTTGTGAGTGGGATTTAAACATTGTTTGATTTTCTTTAAAATGAAATGAATGTGTGTTGTTAAGTTATTTAGTTTTGATTATTTCTTGTTTGGAATCCAAAGTTTAAAGTTTGAGATTGGCGATTTCAAAGCAGTCGTGATAATTTTTTTTTTTTTATATATATAAGATAGGATATTTTACCCAATTCTATTTTAGTTTTATTTAAGTATATATGTATGTGAAGCTCTCTCCTAAAAACTTGAACCTCGGTCTTTTCTCCCTACACCCTACAAGTACTTACACTTATGAAGTGACCATTATGCCAAAAGTGCGTGATGGTAAACCAGTCGTGATGTTTTTTTTGTTTGCAATCATAATCACAGGTGTTCATAAAGCTCACAACATAAATGAACACAAACCGCAACATACAAAAAGGTGCTGTCACATTAACACATTATTCAAAACTTTGTCTTCCATCTCACATACCCAATAAAAAGTTACACCAAAATCCTATTTATATGAACTATCACGCATCCTTACTTATTTTCTTATTAACGCGAGACTGATATTCTCAATAAGAATTATGTCTTTTTTAATCGATGTGAGACTCCAAAATCAATAAACAAATCTCAAAACTTTTTGGTGTTAGGCTTAACACGCTATCATTATAAACATGCAAATATTTTAAAAAATATCATATCCTCTTTTTATAAAAACATTCAAAGAAATCCAATACTCATACTTAAATGGAAGAAAAACAAAACCTTAAAAAAAGGACAAATGTGACTTAGTTCATAGCATTATTTCACATTTCCTCCTCTAAAACAGTATTCTTACTTTTTTTTTTCTTTTTCTTTTTTTACTAGGGAGCCAGGTGGGGGATTTGATTCATTTGAACCGTGGATAACTCTGTTGAAAACATCATGAAATTAATACTAACCAATTGAGTTACAAAACTTTTGGCATTCTAAATCTCTTATTATAGATTTTTCTTTCATAAAAATTGAGTTAAATTCTTTGAATATAGTGTGCGAATTATGATTTAAGACGTGTACCATGGGTTTTTATCCCCTATTTTAATTGGCATCCCACGTGACTTTATGTTTTTAAGATACTATTTTTTTTTTCCTTACTGAGGACCAAATCTCTCTCTCTCTCTCTCTCTCTCTCTCTCATAATGCCTCCAATCACATAACAAGAGGGTTGGCTTAAAATGTGTGTATAACAAACAATTAAATTTGGATAGAGATGAATTTGTATCAAAATTTTACCGCACATTACATTAACAAGTCGCAGATCCACGCATTGCGCGTGATAATTTTTTTTAGGATAGCCATATTATTATTATTAATATTTTTCATGGTATTACTACTCAAGCTGCATTTTATATGTATGACCAATATATTGCAGGATTCATGGTGATTGGAGTTTTTGGTCATGGAACTAATTTTTTGAAAAAAGTTCATAAAGGCAAGAAAATATAAAATTCCAATATCATTTGCGTCTTTGAAGCTTCTTCTTCTTTGATGACTTGTGTTTTGTAGCTTTTCGACGATTGATTAGATCTTGAAGGAACATGTTATCATCATTTGATTTTGCATCTTCAACATTAGAGGTAGAATTCATTGACTGGATGGCACCATTATTGCCTTCTTGTTTTGATCCACTTGCATCATTATTTGTGTTTGTTAATGGTTTTGTATCCAAAACTTCAAATGTGTTTTTGTCAGAAGTTTGACCTGCGTTTTTCTTGATTTCATAATCCTCCAATGCTTTCTACACCAAAGTATGTTTATTACACTACATTGTAGATTTTTTTTTTTTTTGAATGAATTTGCAAATAATTGTAGAAGTAGAAAGCTTACTGTTGTGATATCACCATTTTTTTTTGGGTCACTTGCATCATTATTTGTGCTTGTGGATGGTTTTGTATCCAAAAGTTCAAATGTGTTTTTTTCAGAAGACTGATTTGGACTTTCCTTGATTTTATCCTTTTGCAATGGTCCCTAAAATACAATATGTGGATTACAACACAGTATTTGAATTTGCAAATAATGGTAAGTTTGTAACAGTTGACAACTTACTGTTTTGATATGATGAAGTTTCAGTTATAGTCCTTAAGCTTTAGTTGAAACACAATTTTTTTTTCAATGAGCTTTTATATTTCATTTGATAGGGTGAAATTTGCATTCATTTGATAAAATATTGAATATAACTTAGTATATTCTTGTCAAAATAAATGAAAGATTATGTATGCTAATTGTATGGTCTTACAATTGCACATTTAATTAATAATTCTCTTACTGTTGTGTGAAGTAATTTTTCAGCTTCCTTATCAAAAAAAATAAATACAGCACGCTCTATTCCATCATCAACATTGAGTTAAATTCTATACTTGCATGTATAAATATCCAATTTGTTTCTTCTTTTTTTCTTTTTTCTTTTTCCTTTTATGTTTACATATATTGTACGATTCTAAAATTGGTAATTTATATTTTACCTTGGAATTTGAAAATCAAAGTTACTTTTGCAATGGCTACACCAAAAATTATTTTCAAATTTTACTTTTTTGTTGCACTTTGCGCATCCAATATAGTACCATCCAAAGTTTGTTTCAATATTTTCTATTGTTGCAAGGCATGTGAATACAATTTCTAACAATATAAAAGAAAAAAATTACATTTTTGTTAAGCTTATTGAACTATATATATATATATATATATTTATTTATTTATATATAGAGAGTAATGTTACAGTCACAAACTTTTTTACAACATTTTTACAAACTATTGATGTGACAAATTCTTATTAGTTGTAATATGAGTCCACTACTAACATCACATTTATGTCCACCAATAATTATTTAAAAATTACTAAAACCATATCAGCAATTTGTAAAAATGTTGTAAAATAGTTTGTGTCTGTAGCATTATTCATATATATATATATATATATTGATGAAACTAAATATATTATTGGTATAACGTTATTGGGAAAAAATGTTGAGTACCTAATCATCTGACTCCCATTCCAAGGATATTATTTGCTTGATTGTCCTTCTATTTTTTGTGATATTTTTTTCAAGCGATTTTTCTTCCTTGAATTTTAGAGGAATTCCTTCAATTTGAGTATTTTCTACATTTCTTTCATGATAGAACATTAAAATTAAAACATAGCTAACAATTATTGGGTATGAAGATTGTTATTGTACTAAATTAATGTATTAGGATTATTTTTAAAATAATTAATTAGAGTAAAAGTATGGTATGGGAAATATAATTATCTATCAATCAAAGGTTGCAGTTTCAGGTATTTCTAAATTGATGTACACTTTCGTTGCACTTGTAGATGAGAAATCCTATACTTAATAAAAATATGTTAATTATCTAAATTAATAGATATGTTTTTAAAAAAAAAATTTATTACCTCTAAATGTTTTAACAATCATAGATGTCACTATTATGACAAAGGGTCCTGGATTGTTGGTGTAAAAATTTTCCTTAATTTCATTTGATGTTAGTCCTATGAGAGTAATTCTTATTTTGATTTCTCTATGGCAAACAAATATGTAAGCCATAAAGAGTTTGAAGTAGTATTATTCAACAAATCCATATGTGCATTATGAAGCTCACTCTGGATTCATGATATCTATATTTCTCATTGGGACAATAGATCCTTGAACATGAACATTATTTTCTAGTGGTCCAACACCATCTTTCCATTGATGTCTGCAACAAATATAGTTCATTAAGTAATTTGAAACATAATTTATTTTAAAATAAATTTGAGACTTTTTAGGCTACTTGTCAAATTTTTGCTATTGTCAAAGCGTTCCACAATTGTTTTACAATCAATAAATTCAAATTTATGCCGAGAGACACTAACTTTAGCCTCTTTTAGCTCCTCAATAACTGTTGTATGTAGAAATTTTGTTTTTCCCTCTTTACTTATAGGCCGATAACTATCTTTTTGCTTGTAAGTATCTACTCGAAGAATGGACACTGAATATAACTGTCCTTCTTGTAGTTGTAGCTGAAACTTCTCAACATTGGTTTTTTGAATTGTAGCATGTATAGTATCATCCTGCTAGTTAAATAAGTAATTTGTTAGTCACAATTTTATTTTTAAGGTGTCAATATCTTAAAGAATATATGACAAAATAGATTCTCAATTCAAACCTGTTCATCTATAAGAACCATGTCCAAATTGATTAGTTCAAGATTTTTTCGGTTGACTGCTTCCCACATTCAAGAAAGTCTGACTCTTACTTTCCAATTCTCTCATTTTTATTCGAAAGTTGCTTGATGAGATTGTAGCTCATTTTTGAAACTGAAAATATAGTCATTAGTTGGACTCGATTGAGTGAAACTTTTGTTAGAATGGAAATGGCCTAACAAAAATTCAATGATATACATAACTAAGTAGATCTAAAATTTGCAATGATCTTCATTCATCTTAGTATACATGCCTTGCACATAAGGAAAATTTGTTTTTCCAATATCTTGTAGTTGGAAGCTTTGTCTCTATTGTTGTAAAGTACGATCTCTTACTAGTTGTAATTTGTATGGTATAGTTATCAATAAGAAATAGACATCACACTCGTCTTAAATAGTTATTATGGGGCCGGAGAATTTGGCAACCCAGTGGCCCACTTTATACCAAGCTCAAGGCCCATGCCGAGGAGGAGGAAGCCCAGTGCCCTCGCCGAGGACTGCCATGTCCTCAGCAAAGCAGGACCATGGGAGGAGGAAGCAACGGGATACCATAGGCAGCCCTCCGAGGCATCTAAGGAGAAAGATCAAGTACAACACATCAGCCGTGGAAGAATGGCCGAGGAGCAAAACCAAGATTGAACTGTCACTTCCACATTAAATGCGCACGACTAATGTTTAGGCAACATTAATGGGGAAATGACCCCTGAGCAGCGTTGTCTCGGTTGCTGCAACTCACTAGGAATTTTGGTAAGGTGGCTGATGGGACGGGCTATCAGAAAGAGGCATGAATGATCAACAAGTGGAGGAAAGGGATCGTTAGAAGAGGACTATATAAGGAGAAGAAAAAGATTAAAGAGAGACTTTTTCTCACGAGAGAAGGACTACCATAAGCTCCTCGGACCAGGCCGAGGACAGATTTTTGAGGATAACTTCGATTCGTCTGCGTTTGATGATGACGAACACCGCATTGGACGTTGTCCGCTTGCTAGGGCTTAGTTCTTGAACTCATTCTCTAGAAATTCATTGTATTGGGCTAGCTGGGCTTGAGTCCGCTCACTCAACAGTAGAAGTGCTCAAACCCAGTCCCTACAGTTATATATGTGGTTACGTTAGTGGTATGTGAAATGGTTTTTTTTTTCTTGATTTTTCAAGGGAATACAAAGGCATTTATCTAGTTTGGTCTTAATAAATTAATGATTTGGTTGTAACGGAAGTAATAATGGCCTTATTTTTTAAATTTAGTGAGCGTTTGGATTTGGATGAACCTACATTTGCGTTTTGCGTTTTGCTCTTCTTTTTTTCTTCTTTTTTCTTTGCACACGTTTCAATTTAGGGGACAGTGCACTGTTGAGTACTATTCATGCACTGTTGAGCCGTGATTTTTGACATTTCTATGCACATCAATGGGTCCATGTACTGTTCACGGGACTCAAAAACCTCACTTTTCAGCAATTTTTTCATTAAAAATGGGTCTCACGGCACTATTCACACATTTAAAAATTATTTTGCTATAGTGTTTTCAGTTTTCAGTTATATCCAAATGGACTCTTAATGTATTTAGTGGTTAGGATAGTGGTATGTCAAAGTTTTTTTTTTTTTTTTTCTAGCCAAAAAAAAAAAAGTTTTTTTTAATGAATTTCCATGGACTTGTAAAAAAATTTAAAAAAATAAAATTACTGACTTTTTTAAGAGTAGAAAAATAATTTTTTTATTCATAAATTTCATTGTTTAGTTATAAATATCTAAATTAAAACATATGAATATATAATTGCAAAGTTAAATGTAAAGTTAAAACCATCCATGATGAATATGTATAGACAATTTTTGCTATTTTTTATTTTGCATGAATTATTATTTAATTGTGTAGTTATAAACATCTAAATTAAGTAGAAGAACTTTTTCAAAAAAAAAAAAAATTTAATAGATGAAGATGCAAAAACCTCTCACGCGTTTTTTGTTTTTTTTTTTTCAATTTCATAAACTTTATAATAAACAACAAGAACAACAAAGGTTGGAGATCTGGATTGAATTAGAGCCAAAGCAAGTAAATGTTCAATTAAAATCTTATGAATAGAGACTTTGATTTACATCAAACCTTAATTAAATTCCAGCCCCCTTTTTTTTAAGAAGGAAAATGCTAACGAATGCCCTTAGGGCACTGGTTAATAATCCATTTAAAGAAAGTTTTAAAGGAAATGAAAAAAAAGTAATTAATATTTTGACAACTTTTTTTATTTCCTATAAAAATGGTATCAAAACTTTCCTAAAATAGATTATTAAAAAGTGCCCTAAGGGCACTCGTTAGCATTACCCTTTTAAGAAACTTTCCAGACCCTTTTTAGTATACTAGATCATGAATCCATGATTTCACTCTCTTCCACCTTATTCTTACAACCAAAGTAGAAGGTGCCATTTCACATAGAGGTCATCTGTGGCATTTAAATTACAGACCAATAAAATGAACACCATATCTAACATAAACACCTAAACACTTTTTTTAAGATGATTTCCAGAAAAGAACCTTAATCAAATTATGAATATATAAAAAGTTTCAAAATAACTGATGTTGATATCAATCACTATAATTTCAGGTCCTTTGAATTTTTAAAGCTATAAAGATTGGACTTTATGGTGGAGATAGGGCTGAGAATCATTTTCCTTTTAAGAGTATTTTAAAATTTAAGAAGAGTATTTTAAAATTATATGAGAAATTTAGGAAAAAGAATGGTAATGATGGTTGCTGGTGTGGCTTAACGGGAGTGTAACAACATCAAATGCTACGCTTCAGTTTTTAGATTATATAAATTAAATTTGTATTCCATATTTCCACAAAAATATTCAACAGTGGTAATAATGATGAAGTAGTCTTACCTAGGTGAGTGAGGTTATCGTGTTGGCTTTCATGCTGAAAATTATGAATGGGTCACTTAACACCATAGTTAAGAAAAATAATTTGGACGGGTTAGGGTTATAAATGAATCAAATTGTTCATAGACAACTCGGATTTGACTCGATAAAAAACTCGTTCATGTTTGTTTTTTTATAAACGAGTCAAGCTTGAGCCTTAATTTTAGGAGAGTCTAAGCCAAAATATATATATATATATATATATATGGGACAAAATTGCTAAATGCCCTTTTCTCTCAAACTAAGCAGTGTTTTGCTTCATTTCACAAACTAATTAGGGAAATGCCCCTCTTTTGAAAATCGATTTTCTCAAAATCGAGTTAGGCCCTATAGCGGCGTTTTTAAGGAGTCTATAGTGACATTTTCAAGATCTATAGTGACGTTTTGTAACTCGACTTCCATTAAATCGAGTTATAGGCAATTTTTTTATTTTTTTTTACCTATAACTCGATTTCATATAAATCGAGTTACAAAACGCCACTATAGGTTCTGAAAACGTCACTATAGGCTCCTTAAAAACGCCGCTATAGGGCCTAACTCGATTTTGAGAAAATTGTTTTTTAAAAGAGGGGCATTTCCCTAATTAGTTTGAAAAATAGGGCAAAACGCTGCTTAGTTTGCCCAAAAAGGGCATTTAGCAATTTTGTCATATATATATATATATATATATATTCATGAACAATAGGGCTCAATAAAAAATAAAAAAATACGAGCTTAGACTACTTTATAGGCTTGGTAATAAATTTGATTTGATCTTGAAAAATAAACTCATATTTTACTAAGCATTTAATTAATTGGGAGTAGGGATCACATTTTTAAACTAAATGAGCTTGATAATATACTTATATTGGATCTTCAACTCAAAGCTTGATATGCAACTTGAGTTTGAGCTCAACTTGATTAATAAATTAAACCAAACTCAAGCTTTTAGACATTCTGACAAGCTCAAACTCAAACATAGTTTATAGGCTTGGTTCAAGCTCAAGCCAAGCTTGAACATTTTATATTTATTATTGAGTTGCGCTTAAACATTCAATACTCGATAAAACTTGATCCATTTACTGCCCTTGACACATGATACAAAATTAGATAAGAGTTAAAAATATTAATAAAAAAAAAAAAAAAAAAATTGTTCTCTCTTTTTCTTTGGTGGAGAAAAGTTGAAAATGAGTGGTAAGTGTCTTAACCTGATAATAAGAGAAAGTTATCATGGAGTGAACATCATCAGTTTAAATTCTACCGTATCTATAAAAAAATAAATTAAAAAAAATCCTATAGATTATGGTATCACTCTACCGTAACATGCGTGAAAAATTCGAATGATATAGAACATCGTTTTTACCTTCTTATGATATAGAACATTTTTGTTTGTCCTGGCCAGTTGGCAGCCAATTTGCCAATGATCCAATCCTTCATCTTCTGCATATAAAAACCATAGAAGATAAAGATCCGTCCGTTGTTGTGACTTGTATTTGTATGGGAGACGTTGACATTCCATAAGTTTTCCCGTGACACACAACTGTCCCAAAATAATGACACCAAACAAGTTAACCATTTATGAACAATTGGTCTCTCCAAAGCAAAGCAGTAGTCTCTGTAGCACATGTTATTGGAGGCCCACTTCAAGATTTTCTTTCAAATATGGACCGAAAGCCTTATCTTTTATCCTCAGAAAACCCCAAAACAAAAACCATCACATTCCAATTTACCTACACTACATTACACCAACAGACACAAAGTAGAAACTGGGCATGTCATATTAATTACCAGGAACAGAATAGAGTACAAGAACTACAAAATGTAGCAATTAAAACTTTCTAGTGGAAGCTTCTAATCTACAGCTCTAGTAAAAATGGGTGGACAATACAATGCAAAACATATATAGCAAACAAAGTGATAACATGCTGAAAATGGGTGCTCTAAGGGTGTTTGATGATGAATGACTGGAGATTTCAGACGAATCAACGGCTAGAGGCATTCCATCGCTGTTGAGAGTGCACGACTGGGGATCGGAACCATCTTTGCTCAACATGATAGCTCGTAAGACTGCTGAAACTGTGTGAATGTATGCTGTTCGATTCTTGGCAAGGAGCCATGTCATACCCATTAGTTGACAATCTTTGTTATGCATTTTGGTGGTCCTGTCCTCTGGTTTGCTTGAATTGAAAGTTTTCTTCTTGTTAAGCTACATAAAATTATTGTTTTAATTAGAAAACATCATTTATGACCACTGATTGGACAAACAGATGTTTGGTGAATGAAGTTCTAAATGACCAAAATTTAGTAGGTGCAACATCACAATCTATTTTAAAGCTGCAGATTCAGTTCTTTATAAAAGCTTATTCTTACAGTGAATTAAATCATCTAACCAACACGTATTTAAGAACAGAAAAAACAATGAGGATGTAAGAAACTAAGAAAGTTGATGCTGTACTTTGGAGACCAGGGTTAAATTGTAGAAACTAGCTAAAAAAATTTAACAATGTCATTGCAATATGCCAAAAATTTATTAGAAACAGTTAGCAATTGGGAATTTCTTAATTATGTACAAATCTATCTTGCAATTCAAACTAATAATTAAAAATGATTAAACTAACAAACAATTAGATTAATTATAAAAAAAAAACTAATTGACAGGATAAATAAACAAAATGCATATTGAAAAGCTTAGTGAACTTGAAATTAACAACCAGATTAATTTGCCAATTAAAAAAAAAAAAAAACATTAAAAGTACAAATCAAACACTAGATTGCACACGTTTTTGTCACCTACTGTCAGCAAAACAGTGAAAAAGATGTGTAATAGGCTACGACATATGTTGTGGATGAGATCTCATGAGTTTGCCTTTAGTTCCAAAGTTCATATTTGGTATGACAAATGATGCACTGTACAAATAAACTGTTAAAAATAAAATCGTACAAGAACACACTGTTAAGATTGCACAGAACTTGTTATTTATAATGAATGAAGTTTAAACTGGTTTTGGACCAATTAAAACCATTAAACATAGTATCCAATGTATAATAATTGATACATGTTTCAACCAAAAGAAGGATAATTGATGCATGCCGTGGACACCTTTACCACTCACATCTCGTACGCGAGTTGTGTCCAAGGCGTTACTGTCTACAGTTTTTGATTATGAAAAAAACAAAAAGGTGATAAACTCGCGGGTAATCCGATAAACAACCGTTAAAATAATAGTAGGCCTAAATTATAGATGCATTCCAACTCGCGTTTTAGCGCGTGTAAAAAACTACTCTTTTTTCATCCTTTTGTTTTCTCATCACATTGTGATTTCTTTTTTTCTTTTTTCTTTTTTTAAAGGAAATTACATTGAAGCCGAAATGAGATACAAAACAATTCGGGGTTATTTTTTTTGATGAACTAATTTGAGGTATTTATTATTTCTATATTCTAGAAATAGAAATATAGGCCAAACTTTGATTCTCTTTCTTTATCTTATAAAATTCATCTATTTTGGCAGCTCCTAGGTTTTAGATAAGGTAGTGTTGGTCCATCATCAAATTCTTCTTTTTGTTACCAGGCCCGACAAACAATAGACTCGCTCTCATGGCGCGTCTAGAATAATTACACCTAAAGACTAGAGTTTCACACAGTAATCAAAATGAAGAAAAAGCAGGACAAACTTTCCCAACCACCAAACATTGAGAAAGACTCCTAAGTCCTAACCCAGGAAAAAGAGTTCATTCTCTTCAGCCATTGAAGTACAAATCAAAACAAACAAGATGGAACCAAAAAAAGAAAAAGAAAAAGAGAGAATGTTATGAAACAACTAACCATTTAGAGAAAAGAAGCACTTACCAGATAGAGACTATTCAAGCACTTAGAGCACCCACCAAGACCTGGGAATTCATTCACATTGGTGCTACTACTCAAGCAATCTTTCTCTAACCTCTTCACATTCTCATCCCCAACAAGTTTCCCTTCCTGGTTCACTGAAAAAGCTTCAGGACAACTCAATGGGTGTAACCTTATTCCGCAATAACAGTACACCAAGTCACAAGTCTCATTGGGTCTTGTTAACTCAATTCCTCTTCCCTTGAGTGCTTTTCCCAAGTCCTCCACACATGTTTCTGAATCATCAGGCAGAAGTGGCATGTCATAGGATGGGGTGGTACTATTGGCTGTGCTGCTAACTCTACTTGCTCTTCCAAGGGCTGTGGAAGAGTAAGCTGAGTAGAGCCAAGCAGCAAGTACAGGACAGCATCGGCTATGATGGAGCTGACCATTGGTGGAACTACAAGCAGTGTTTATGCCATGGAAAAGCTCATCTGGGAGGTCTAATGGGCACCCAACTACATTGGATTGTTCAGGGAATGCAGGAATTGTTGCTTGTGGAGATGGGTTTGGGAGGAATGATTGGATTGAAGCCGGGTCCGGGTTGGGAAGACCCAGAAAAGGGGGCAAGAGAATTGAGAAGAAGAAAACTAAGAAGAAAGTAAAGAAAGGTGGGTTGGGGGACATTATTTTTTTGGTACAAAGGAAGGATCTTTGTTTGTTGTGTTTGTGAGAGAGATAGAGAGAGAGGAAAATGCGGTATGTTGTGTGTGGATTATTGCTTTTGCTTTCACTTTTATGATGTTGTGTGAGGGTGTGATATAAAGGTGTTGGTAGTGGTGACCTTGTGGGTGTTGTAATCGGAGCAAAGGTGCCAAAAAGAGTGGTGGGGTTGGGTGACTTTGGCTGTATTCTAGCTAGTTACAGTGCTGGTTAGATCTAAAGGTTAATTGTGGTACCTCTAAAGTTGTTGGGGATTAGTAATAGTATCATGAACAAATCATTCATGGGGAAATTAAAGTTTTGTTTACGATGCATAAAATGCAAGTAATTTACAGGTGCCTTTCTCAATTCTGGTTCCTTTTCGCGTGCAAGCTAAGTTTTTCGGTAGATTCAATAGGAAAATGGTTACAAAATAATGCATTTGTGTTAAAAATTATTTTTACTTTGTTGAAAACAGGAGGGCAAATTACACTATAACTCTCGTGGTATGACTGTTTGCATTATTAATTTTTCCTTTTGTTGTTATAAACGTGAAAAGTGACAAGTGACTAGATAGGGATAGGAAAATTAAAATGGTAGAAACACAGGAACATTGAAAGTGATGTGGGAGCATATATCGCAATTGTCCATAGTAGTTATTAACCCATGATATTAAAAACTAAAAAGAGCACACGAAGAGATGTGGGTTCGAAGCAAGTTTATGCACTTACATGTCGTTATCTTACGTTGTGATAAGTGTCATTCTAGCCCAAGGAGGGAGAGACACGTGAAACCAAAAAAAAAATTAGTAATCGTGGAAACTCAAGGAAAGGAAGATACATGTAAGGAACAACCGTTAAAACTATTGAGCCTAAAGTATAAATAGAAGGCTCACTTTCAAGAGAAGACAATACTCACTACTAACATACTTAGAAATCATTCTCTTGTAGTAATAATTACCCAGTAGATTATCTCGTAATTGTTAGGGTTTTAAGAGGTGTTCATGCTTATATGTGTTTGCTTGTAATCCTG
The DNA here is from genome assembly GCA_032727855.1 of Quercus ilex subsp. ballota. Lineage (NCBI taxonomy): Eukaryota > Viridiplantae > Streptophyta > Magnoliopsida > Fagales > Fagaceae > Quercus > Quercus ilex. The sequence goes on from CM064917.1 coordinate 28,325,362, forward strand.
CTACACACTTTAATCTTGTTTGTACAAATTTATTGAAATTTGATTCAAGTTCTCCGTTGTTGAGCTCATTTGATTTGGAATATGTTTATTTGAACCAATTTGATGTTAGTGTGATAATCTAAGATTAAATCTAGGGGTAATTACACTAAACTTACCTGTGGCTTGGCCCGAAATCACTTTACCTACCCGTAGTTTAGAAAGTGTCACTTTACTCACCTAAGGTATGTTCCATTTGTTTTCCGTAACCCATCTCTATTAAAATCAAGAGTAAATAGGTATTTTTTTTCTCAAATTTTATGTCTCTCTTCTCTCAAAACAAAAACTAGCACAAAAATGCAAGAGAAACAAGATCAAAAAGTGGTATTGGTCTCTCTCTCAATTCACATAAATTTTGAACATGAAGAACATACCCAAAAAAATAAAACCCAGATCAACCTACACAAATAACCGAACAATACAATATTGATGAAATTCATAAATCAAATGGAAAGCTGTACGGAGCTCTATTGAACGAAGAAGAGCAATATGTCACAGTTTTGAATACATTGATGATGATGGATGTGAGAAAAGGTAATTGAAAGCAACGATGGTGATATTCTATTCACTCATCCCTTTCCCTGAGTCTCCCTCTTCCTCTTCTGGCTTTCTTTGATTCGGATTAGAAGAAGATTAAAAAAAAAAAAAAATTGAAGAACATAACTTTGCTCAGTGAAAAAAAAAAAATTTTGAATGAAACCCAACAACAAACAATCACCGACAACTAACCATTAGTAAAATCCAGGAACCCAAAACCACCATCCCCAGACCACTGACCATCAACAAAAGCCACAAACCCATCAACAAAACAACGGCATCGGCATCAGTACACAAACCCAGAACTTTGTAACCATCCGCCACCAATAAACCCAGAATCAGTGATTCAAACCAAAATCCCCAGTAATTCAAACCAAAACCCAGAATCATTGATTCAAACCAAAACCTAAAAAGCCAAAACCGAACCCAAAACTAGTGATTCAAAACAAAACCCACAGAACCAAAACCCATAAACCTCCAAAGCAGACCCACAACAAAACCGAAATCCTCTAAACCACTGCGAACCCACCATTGCAAAGGCGAAGAGAGGAGAAATCTGCAAAGTGAACCCACCAAATAAAATATTAATTTTCACAAAACCCTCCCTTTTGATCTTGTTTCTCTTGCATTTTTGTGCTATTTTTTGTTTTGGGAGGAGAGAGACATAAAATTTGAACAAAAATGCCTATTTACCCTTGATTTTAACAGATGTGAGTTACGAAAAACAAACGAAACATACCTCAGGCGGGTAAAGTGACACTTTTTAAACCACGAGTAGACAAAGTGATTTCGGGCCAAACCACAGGTGGATTTAGTGTAATTACTCATTAAATCTATTTACTGTGAACTTCTGAACCATTAACTGTTTATATGAATTAGGCTTTGAATTAATCAGTTTGCAATCTAATTTGCTTTCTTGAGATCCAATGGCATTGAACATAATTTGGAATTCAGCCTTGATATATACTTGATAACTTTAAATTTTCTTTACTTATTTCTTTTATTGTTAGTTGCATTTTCTACAAAAATTCCTCTTAAAAGGCATTTCCAAAACCTCACCCCTAATCTACGAAGTGGAATCATCCATCAAACCACTACTAAAATTAATACATATAATGACCACATTTTGTACTTAAAAGGGATTGTTTTGTGAAAAAATTGACAAATTCTGGACTGCACTTGTCCATTGCACATTTGCCAGGCCAGCACACAGCTGTGAAGCATGGCAAAGGCTTCTGATAAGGGTGATATCCAAAAGACTCATCTTTGAGTGTAGGAAAAGAGAGAACCTTTGTTTTGAGAAAACCAATCTATCCTCTCTTTCCCATCTCCTTCATTGTTTTGATTGAGAGTTTGTAGACACTTTCTTCACCCATAAACATAGACCTTGTGAGTGAGAGAAAGTTTATGTAACCTTGAGAAGCCACATTCAAATCCAATCTCTATTAGTGGTGTTTCCATTGGTGTTTGGTGAGATTTGCTTGCATTCTCTTTTATTTTCTTCACTCTACTATATTGTCATACTTTGTGCAATGTAGTTTGTTAGTATGCATAACCAAATTTGTTATACTCGATTTTTCTGAAAATGAAAATGTTGCCAAATTCTAAAAATAATTAACACTCCACTCTTCTCTATTAGGGGAAAGGTTTGTTTGGATTGTTTCACCTTTTTTTTTTCCCTCTCCAATATGTTAACTATATTAGACCATGAAAGTGATAAAGTTTCAGTATTCTACCATTCCTTTACTTTTCTTTATTTTTCTTGGCAGATAAGCAAAGACAAATAAAATAACAAAAAGTTTAAGAAGAAAAAATTGTGAGGGAGAAATAAAGGCCCAGGAAGTCTATATTGGTGATAAGCATTACATGAGAATTATAAGTGGAATTTTGAATATGAAAAAAAATAACACGGTTTATTCATATATAAAATATTTTAATAAATAAAAAAAGTGTTACGTCAACAACATTTTTATAATACATTTTTATAAAAAAATCTTAGGTATTTAATTGGTATTGGTTCTAATTTGAACTTACAATTGATTTTTTTTTTTTTTTTTTTTTTTTGCCCACTAATAACAGCCAATAAAAACTTGTTAAATAGAATTTGTTATGAAAATATTGTAGACATAACATTTCTTAATGAATAAACTCAACATAAAGTAAACGATCTCTTTTATGGGTAATCTATACTACTATTTAAAGGGCGTCCAAGCCGTTTACACCATGAACTCTAAGTTTTGGATATCCCAAAATATCTCCTCCCTGCTCGCTTATAGATTTTTCAATTAAATGGGATAATTCATTAAATAAAGCTCACAGTTTAAAACCTTACACTAAACACAAGTTCTCTGTAGTTTACAATCTCCTTATCTTTTATCCTTTTTAAAATTTAAACAGATGCATCCTATTTTCCTCTTCATCTCTTATCATTTTTTAAATTTAAATAGACAAACTATTTGTTTTCTTGCTTCTTCTATGTTCTCTTTTATTTTGAACAACAAAATCTCTAGGCATTCAACAAACTTATATTCGCCACAGATTTTTCGTACACGAAAAGAGATAAATGAATGGAAAATTATAATACCAAAAAAAAAAAAAAAAATAAAAAAGGCCTCATCGCACTCGCGAAATGCATGTGATGAAGCTAGTTTAACATTAAAAATATTAATATGTGTGGCATTTTATTGTCTGATTTTTTTTTAAGAATTTATTGTTTGAATTGATCTTGGGTATGATATATGTGTCTTATGTATATACACAATACATGTGTAGTTACCTATGTTTATATATATATATATATATATATGTCCCCTCAACTCAAATCTTGGCTTTGCCACTCGATGAAATCTTCTCTATATCGTTCCCTTTGCACGATAGTCACTGTACAAGTATAAGTACTTGTAGGGTATAGAAGGCAAGAGTCAAGGTGTGTATAGTTAAGCCATAATTGATACTATAATGATTTCATGATTTTACAATGCTTCTTTCATGGGGAGGAGTTCGCCAATCAGATCAATATGAAGTCTCTTTTCAGCAAGTGTGGTTTATCATTATTATTATTATATGCAACTATGCTTGAATAGACGATTAAATGATTGGAGTTTAGAGGAGATAATATAACTTAATAGAATTTCATAGTTAAAATAAACTTGCTCTTGTATTACACAAAATTCTATTAAGTTTTATTATCTCCTCTAAACTCCAATCATTTAATCGTTTATTCAAGCATAGTTGCAGATAATAATAATAATAGTAATAATAATAAACCACACTTGCTGAAAAGAGACTTCATATTGATTTGAATGGCGAACTCCTCCCCATGAAAGAAGCATCGTAAAATCATGAAATCATTATAGTATCAATCATCGCTTAACTTTACACACCTCGACCCTTACCTTTTACACCCTACAAGTACTTATACTTGTAGAGTGATCATCGTGTCTCTTGGAACCTTATAGAGAAGATTGCCTCAAGTGGCAAAGCCAAGATATGAGTTGAGGGGACAAATATATATATATATATATATATATATAACATAGGTAACTACACATGTATTGTGTATACACATAATACACATATATCATACCCTACATCAATTTAGACAATAAATTCTTTTAACAAAATCAGACAATAAAATGCCACTCATATTAATATTTTTAATGTTAAACTAGCTTCATCACATGCGTTTTGCGAGTGCAATAAGGCTTTTTTTTTTTTAGTATCATAATTTTTCATTCATTTATCTCTTTTCGTGTACTGAAAATATGTGGCGAATTTAAGTTTGCTGAATACCTAGAGATTTTGTTGTTCAAAATCAAAGAGAACATAGAAGAAGCAAGAAAACAAATAGTTTGTCTATTTAAATTTAAAAAATGATAAGAGATGAAGAGGAAAATAGGGTGCATCTGTTTAAATTTTAAAAAGGATAAAAGATAAGGAGATTGTAAACTACAGAGAACTTGTGTTTAGTGGAAGGTTTTAAACTGTGAGCTTATTTAATTGAAAGTCTATAAGCGAACAGGGAGAAGATATTTTGGGATATCCAAAACTTAGAGTTCACAGCGTACACAGCTTGGACGCCCTTTAAATAGAAGTATAGATTACCTATAAAATATATTGTTTACTTTATATTGAGTTTATTTATTGAGAAATGTTATGTCTACACTATTTTCACAACAAATTCGAATTGACAGGTTTTTATTGGTTGTTATTAATGGACAAAAAAAACAAAAAACAAAATTTCAATGGTAAGTTCAAATTAGAATCAATAACAATTAACTACGTAAGATTTGTTGTAAAAATGTGTTAAAATAAACTTGCTCTTGTATTACACAAAATTCTATTAAGTTTTATTATCTCCTCTAAACTCCAATCATTTAATCGTTTATTCAAGCAGAGTTGCAGAAGATAATAATAATAATAATAATAATGATAAACCACACTTGCTGAAAAGAGACTTCATATTGATCTGAATGACGAACTCCTCCCCATGAAAGAAGCACGGTAAAATCATGAAATCATTATAGTATCAATCATGGCTTAACTATACGCATCTCGACCCTTACCTTCTGCACCGTACAAGTATTTATATTTGTAGAATGATTATCGTGTCAATGGTGCGCAATGATGTGTGCATATATATACACACACAATGGGAGAAATGTGATTTGCTTTGTTGGTATTGTTAACGAGTTCTCTTAAAACAATTGTTAATAGAAAAATGTTAACGAATGCTCTAAGGGTGTTGGTTTAAAACTATTTTTAGAAACATTTTATGAGAAAATGATAAAATAATTAATTTTCTTGACATCTTTTTATATTTTCCATAAAAATTATGTTAAATTTATTAATAATTGTCTTAAAAACACCTATTAACTTAACTTTTGTTAATAAATCATTTTAGAAAAATTTTAACATCACTTTAATGATAAATAAAAAAAATATATACCAAAATATTAATTACATGTTTTTTACCTTATTCTAAAACTTTTTTTAAAACAATTTATTAATAAATACTTTTGTGGACATTCGTTAACATTCTCTTTTGCTTAAAAGTCTAGGCAGATGACGATATTAATAGTAGTTCGTTGGCTGGCTAGAAATATAATGTGACATGCTCTCATGCGAGCCAGCAAATTCTGCTTGCCAGTACTGGAGATGAATAATTGTTAAAATTAGAGGTCTAGCTACCTATACCATGCCGGGAAATTAATGTAGCCGATGGCAGATATCGAGGTCATTTCATTCTCATCTATACCCATTAGCAACAAACTAAGTTTTTAATGAATTAATTACATCAATTTTACCGATTTAATATTTTAATAAAAATTTATCTAAAATCAACTAAAACAAATATGTATCAACTTCACTAAATTAACTAAAATTTTTAAAAGAAAGTATCATCTTTACACATAGTAAACTTCTATCCTTACTACATTAAATTTTAATATTGATAAAATATTAAGGCTAATATATGTATATAAAAATAATAAATAGTTAAACTAGTAAAAGTAAAAAATTTTAAATTAATTTAACTACATATTTAAAAAAACTGATATGAATGCCCTGCAATTTGAAAACCTACTTGTGTTGAACTTGAAGTTTAATTAAAGAGAGACTAGGCATATTTTATTTTGGGCAAAAGAGGGACTAGGCATTCGGTGTTAGACATGTCACTTTTTGTCTGTTGTGCGGGCACAGTCCCTCTCGATCTAGAAGTTGAAGAAAGAAATCACCCTCTCGAGGTATGAATTCAACGCTGTGAGAGTATTAACTGCATAAGATATATGTTAGGGTTTTTATATTTATTTATTTTAATAAAGATCTTAAAATTCCAAATTCATATAGTATATTTTAAATTATGCTATGGAGTTTCTTTTGTATTCCTCGGTAATGGGTCCCACTAACAATTTGTGCCGAGTGTTGGAACTTTGATGCGTAGAAATTAGAAAGTATTCATGTCACTTTTTGACTGTTGTCCGGGCTCACTCCCATTTACCCAATCTTTTAGTTTATATATGCAAGGGACTTTTTGCATAATTTGATTTTTTTTTTTATGCATAATTGATATAATAAAATTATTACCTGAAAAAATATATATAGATGCATGTTATAATTATTTTTTTTTAAAAGGGAAGATGCGTATTGTAATTAACAACAAAGTTGACAACAGGACTTGACAGCTATTGGAATTGGAAGTGAATCTTTATCTTATTTTGATGGGCTCTAGAGTCTATGATACTGCCTCTTTCAGATGATGCATGCCTCTCATTTGTATTATGGCTGGTATTCCCTACAGTTCATGCTGGCATTGCTTTGTGTGTGTGTGTTTTTTCTTTTTAAGAGTTGGTGTTAACATGTGTTTTTAGGGTAATTATTAATAAATTTTATTAATAAAGTTTTAACACAATTTTTATGATAAATATAAAAAGATGTAAAAAAAAATTAATTGCTCTATCATTTTTCCATAAATTGTTTCTAAAAATAATTTCTAAACCAATGTCCTTATGACACTTGTTAACATTTTCTTATTTTTAGTTTAGCAAGATTAGCTCAAAAAAATTGCATTTTGCACTAGATCAAAAGCATAATATTCTTACACGTTATTCATTTGCATTTCCTACCAACACCTTTCAAATTAATGTTTGCATAAAACACAATCCTACACATAGCATCCAAAATCACTTTTTAGGGTCATTTGACATAGGCAATGTCACAAGGCTTTTTCGAGAGGCAGAGTGTACATAGGTCGTGGCCGAGGAGGTGAGAGGTGGAGTGGAGGTTGGAGAGCTTGAGAGATTGAGAGTAAATGGATTGGAGTGAGTCTAGGAAGTCGGATCAGGCTTTAAGGAGAGAGGAGTGGAGAGTGCCATGTCAGCATGGTGAAGCAATGAGAGTTGAGAAATGAGGTCTTTGTGGTGAGAGAAACTATCGAGGTGGAGTTGAGAATCGAGGAGGTAGATCATGGAGTGGAGTTTCTCAGTGGTGGAGGTAGGGGAATCAAAGGAGAGGGAAACAAAGGAGAACAAAGTTTGGGAGAAGGACCGAGAGAGGAAGGTCGGGAAAATGAGATTGGGGATAGCATAAGGGACCGTGTGTGTGTGTGTGTGTGTGTGTGTGAGAGAGAGAGAGAGAGAGAGAGAGAGAGAGAGAGGGTTTTGCTATATGCACTTCTGTAAGAAGCATGGTTGTAAAGATAGCAATCCAAGGTCACAGAATTGTAAGACCCTACTACCTTCACCTTAAAATCGATCCCGATCATACTAGAATTGTTTGTAATGTAAGATCAAAATAATTTCGCAACCTAAATCATATGATCTTATAGAATTGCGATTCTATATTGATTCTACTCAATTCTAAGACACGTACTTCAATTTGATTTTTTCTTGTGATTGTTCATTCAATATGAGCCCAAAATGAAAAGAATTTGCCACCTAGTCCAAAAGCAACCTCCAATTAGCCTAAAATTAAGAAATATAAAATAAAAAAAATAAAAAAAAACCTTGGTGAGAGAGATCTCTCTCACCAAGGTTTTTAATTCAACTTGAGAAGTTTTTACTCGCACAAAATCTTTTACATAGTCACTCCATCTCTCCACATCTAGAGCTTTACTGTAGCTCTTCAAAGAAGATTCTCTAAAATAGAGAGCCTGTTGAACCTTGATTTTAAGGGTCTACTCTTTAGAGGAGAGGAATTTGGATTTACCTAGTCTATTGGAGATGTTCTTAAAAAGCTAACCAAAACCTAATTCCAACGAGTTTCATCAACAACCAACTTTTTTTTTTTTTTTTTTGAAGATAGTTTTAACCTATGACATCTACTCTTAATAATTATTTTTTATCATCATATCAAAACACAATAAGGAGTGTTTAGCTATCTATGCTATGAATAAATACCAAAATAAAAGTCAATAATAAGATTATAAGTAAATCAAGAAAATCATATGATATTAAGACATATCGTATAAAACTTCCATATGAAATATTAAATTCTGTTATTATAAGACACATGTTATGTTACATATAACCTCAGATATAGTGTGCGTTTGTGTAATTGATTTTCTGTATGCGTTTGCATTTACGTTTCACTTGGCTGGTCCCAGGGCATTGTTCATAGACCAGCCAAGTGATGAAAAATGCGTGACACTGTTCCAGTGGCGACTCTAGAAATTTTTCTCAGGATGTTCCTATAAGTTCCCAAGAATTTTTCCCAGGGTAGCAAAATAATAAACAATAAACTATAAATTTATTTGAAATATTAATAAAATTATTAATTATTGTTGTTTAGTTGTTTCATTAATTTGCTTGTCTTTTATAAACTATAATTTGTTACATTGTTATTTTATTAATTATAAAATTATTAATTGTTGTTTAGCTCAACATAATTTAATTTATTTGTCTTTTATAATGTATTGATTAATTAAATTATTAATTATTGTTTATTAGTTGCTTTTTCCGATTAATTATTAGTTAATTAAATTATTGTTTATTAGTTGCACTAACACACATCTCATGTGCATTTACTTCCCCCAATTCAAATATCACACTCAACAGACAAGCCTCATGCCTGATACCCCAATCGCAAGAGCTAGCTGCCAATTAGAAAATTTCACAATCACAAATCACAATACACATTACACTAAAAGACAATTAATATCATACTAACACTAACGGATAACATAAAGCCAAATTCAAAAAGTCAAAAACCAAGCATAATATTAATAAAGTTAAAAGTTTCAGCCAATCACATATAAAAGTTAGTCTTAAAGAACAAAGAGAGAGGATTTTCATTTCATTGATTTCATATAAAAAGAGAGAGAGTGTGTGAGAAACTGGGAGAGAGTTAGAGAGAAAAAGAGAGAAAAGTAAGAAAAATGAAATACCTCACTCGGTCACTCCTCACAGTTTCTTCGACTCACTTTCACATGCCCCCATAGCTATTTCATACAAGCTCCTCAAACCCTAAGCTCCACCACCAGAGACCCAAAAGACGCCTCCAAAGCTCGATCCCTCACAGGTGGTGGACGTGTACGTTCGAGTCACCGGAGGTGAGGTCGAAGTGGAGATCGGTCCACTGGGTCTCTCCCCAAAGAAGATCGGAGAAGACATAGCCAAGGAAACCGCCAAGGACTGGAAGGGCCTCCACATAACGGTCAAGCTAACGGTCCAGAACCGTCAAGCCAAGGTGTCCGTGGTGCCCTCCGCCGCCGCATTGGTCATCAAGGCGCTGAAGGAGTTGGAACGCGACCGAAAGAAGACGAAGAACATCAAGCACAATGGTAACATCCCGCTTGACGATGTCTTCGAGATCGCTAAGGTGATGAAGCCTAGGTCTATGGCGAAGTATCTTAGTGGCACTGTGAAGGAGATTCTGGGAGCTTAGGGTTTGCTTTGACTTTTGATTTAGTGATTTGAGGTTTCTGATTTAGTGGGTTTGATTTAGTATATTGGGGGTTTTTTTTTTTTTTTTTGAGAATCCATGGGTTTGCTACTGTTAGGCTTGCCATGGGCTTGATGTTGGGCTTACCGTCCCGTTTTTTTTTGGAGAATCTGTGGACTTGTCGTTTGCTCTGTTACAATTTTTTTTTTTTTTTTTTTTTCAGATTTTAGTTCAAATTATTTTTTGGGCTTTTTTTTTTTTTTTTTTTGCTTGAAAGTAGAACAAATAATTTTTTTTTTTTTTTTTATTTGAAGGTGTTTCTTATTTATTTTTAAGGGTAAACAAATAAAAAAAAAATTAATTGTTATATATACAATTTTTTTTTTCAGGTCAGGGTGTTCTTGGGAACACCCTGACCATAACGTGACGTCGCCACTGCACTGTTCCCATGACACTGTTTCATAATAAAAAATATTTTGCTACAATATTTTTAATTTTTAACAAATAAGCAGTCTTCAAATACTCCTGATGGGAATGACGAAACCAGTAACATCTTGACGAGGAAATCGTTCAATGACGAGGTTAGACGATACAGATGAAGGAATGCTTGGACGAGCATAGCTTATATCCACATCATTGACGAGGAAATCACAAGACATTCATTACAGCACAATTAAATTCAGAACGGTCATAGAGCCAACTGTATGGGCCGTTGTACACATTAAAGCCACATTACACCAAACTAGACGTTACGAGGAGGAGCATTAAGATCTCCATAACTACTTCAACGGCTAGAAGCTATGAAGGTATGCATATAAAGCCCTCTCATTGTCAAGAACAGGAGAGATATACACAAAAAAAAGAGAACTATTATTTCTTGCATTATCCATTCTTTTTGAGATTTTCTTGCATACTAACTTTGGCATCGGAGGCGTGGTGGCAGGCACCACACCGGTGACCCTTTCAAGAGGCTGCAGATTGGCTTCATCTGACCACATTGATTGACGAGTTCACGCTCCATCAGTTTGGCACCGTCTGTGGGAAACGACATTTTTTGGGGTCAAACTCGAAATAGAAGTTTCCTACTTTTGTTTCTCCTAGGATGGAGTCCAATCAAGATTCCGCAGCCCTAGTTCAACAAGTTCAGGCCCTTGCAGCCACAGTTGAAGAGCTGACTAGGCAAAACCAGGAAATGAGGCTACGGCTCCAGCAGGAAGAAAATCGTTCGAAGGGAAATCAGGAAGGCGAAGGGGATAGCAACAGAAGAAGTGACCATCGGGGTCCAAACACTCCCCTCGAACAAAACTCAGACATTCTTCGGGAGATGAGGAGGGAGATGGATGAGCTAAGGAATGCCATCAAAGAAAAGACAGAGAGGAGTGTGGATCGGCTGGTTTGAGCGACGGATTCGCCATTCACAACGGCAGTCCTCGACTGCCCAGTGCCTTCGAAGTTCCGGTTACCTCAGCTCGAGCCCTTCGATGGACTGAAGGACCCCCAAGATCATCTGAATACCTTCAAAACAACCCTAGGGCTTTAGCAGCCCCCAAACGAAATATTGTGTCGTTCATTCCCAACAACACTTAAGGGGGCTGCCCGGGAATGGTTCACGAAATTGCCAAGGTCGTCTATCGACACATTCGAGCAACTGAGCAACGCCTTCCTGCGACACTTTATTGGAGGACAACGACCAAAGAGAACCGCGGATCACCTGCTCACTATCAGGCAGGGAGAGAAGGAAACATTGAGGTCGTATGTGAAACGCTTCACCAGGGAGACACTAGAGGTAGATGAGGCTGACGATATGGTACAGTTGACAACTTTCAAGGCGGGATTGAAGTCCAGGGAGCTCGCCAGTTCTCTCGCGAAGAACCCCCCAAAGACGATGGCTGAAATGCTCCTCAAAGCGCAGAAATACATGAACGCGGAGGACGCTTTGGCTGCTATCAGGGACGAGGGTAGAATAGAAGACAAAGGAAAAAGGGAAGACGACCGTAGAGGGCAAAAGCGAGATCGTTCAGATCGTCGAAATAATGACGGAGTCAAAAGGAAAGATGAAAAAAGTCCACGGACGGTAAAATTCACCCCTCTCGTTATGCCTGTTGACAAGATTTTGACACAGATTCAAGATGAACACTACCTCAAATGGCCACGGCCATTACATTCGTCCCCTAGCATCCGCGACAGGAGTAAGTACTGTCGATTCCACAAAGATCATGGCCATTTCACTGAAGACTGTAGGGATCTCAAAGAGCAAATAGAGGAATTGATACGAAAAGGGAAGTTGCAGAAGTTTATAAAGAAGGGAGAATATAGCAAATTCCGAGATGAAAACAAAGGCCAACATGAATCCTCGTCCAAAAGTGGAAGTCGTCAGTCCCAGCCGACCCAAAATGTGATCGGGGAAATACAGACGATATCAGGGGGGCCTATCACGGGAGGTTCATTCACGTCACTTAAGAAAGCACACCAACGACAGGTAAATAGCGTCCACATGGAGCTCCCACAAAAATACAGACGAACTGACCAGGATATGACTTTTAACGAGAATGATGCTAGAGGAGTGAAACAGCCTCATAATGACCCTTTGGTTGTAATGCTTACTATAGAAGGGTTCAACACCAAAAGGATCCTCGTGGACAACGGCAGCTCTGCTGACATCATCTACTTTCCTGCATTCCAGCAATAGAAACTGGACCCAGGAAGACTGCGTCCGTTCAACTCCCCCCTCGTCAGCTTCAGCGGCGACAGAGTATATCCCAAAGGCATAGTGACGCTGGCTGTGACGGCAGGAACATACCCGAGGCAATTGACTCGACAGATGGATTTCTTGGTAGTGGATTGTCCCTCGTCATATAATGTCATTATTGGGAGGCCAGCACTCAACAAGTGGAAGGCGTCCACATCCACCTACTGCCTGAAGGTAAAATTCCCAATAGAAAATGGTATCGGAGAAATTAAAGGGGACCAAATTCTAGCTCGGGAGTGTTACCAGGCTGTGTTTGCAGCCAAAGAAAACCACACGTGGATGATAGAAGAAAAAGAGGAAGAAAAAACAGAAGCGCTGGAAACAGTGGAGCTGATCGAAGGGGAAGCAACAAGAACAACCAGAATATGGACGACCCTGAGCCCTGAGATGAAAGCGAAGCTCATTCAGTTTCTTCGAAAGAATTTGGACGTCTTTGCCTGGAGCCATGATGACATGCTGGGCATATCTCCCGAAATCATCCAACACAGTTTGAATGTAGACCCAGGAAAGAAACCCATCAAGCAGAGACGAAGAACCTTTGCACCCGAAAGAGACCAGGCTGTCACTGACGAAGTGAGCAAACTTTTGGCAGCAGGCTTCATCAGGGAGGTATATTATCCAGATTGGCTTGCAAACGTCGTCCTAGTAAAGAAAGTCAATGGGAAATGGAGGATGTGCGTGGACTTCACGGATTTAAACAAGGCCTGCCCAAAAGACAGCTTTCCTCTTCCAAGGATAGACCAGCTCGTGGACTCTACAGCTGGACACAAGCTGTTGACATTCATGGACGCGTTCTCGGGGTACAACCAAATAAAAATGGCTGATGAAGACCAGGAGAAAACCGCCTTCATTATGAGTCAAGGACTCTATTGTTATAATGTGATGCCATTTGGACTGAAGAACGCTGGGGCAACTTACCAGAGATTGGTAAATAAAATGTTCGTCAACCAAATAGGCAGGAACATGGAGGTGTACGTTGACGATATGCTCGTCAAGAGCAAAGAAGATCTTGCACACCTGGACGACCTGAGGGAGACGTTCAAAACACTCAAACAATACCAGATGAAGCTGAACCCTGGTAAATGCGTTTTTGGTGTTGCCTCAGGAAAATTCCTGGGATTTATGGTGTCACAAAGAGGAATAGAAGCAAATCCTGAGAAGGTTCAGGCCATAATCAACATGGCGTCACCCAAGACTGTCAAGGAGGTCCAAAAGCTCACGGGAAAAATCGCCGCCCTCAACAAATTCATCTCTAGAGCAACGGATAAATGCCTCCCCTTCTTCAAGACCCTGAAGCAAGCCTTCGCCTGGACCGACGAATGTGAAGCAGCTTTCCAAGAGCTCAAACGCTACTTGAGCAATCCACCTCTCCTAAGCCCGTCAAAGGAAGGTGAGAACTTGTATCTGTACCTAGCTGTTTCGTCTACAGCCGTCAGTGCAGCCCTGATCCGAGAAGAAAACAGAATACAACTCCCAGTTTATTATATCAGCCAAGCCTTCCAGGGGGCTGAGTCCAGGTACCCAAAAATCGAAAAAATCACGTTCGCATTGATAATAGCCTCACGCAAGCTCAGACAGTATTTCCAGGCAAACCCGATCTGGGTAATGACGGACCAACCTATCAAGAAGTCCATGAGCAAACCCGAGGCAGCAGGGAGAATGGTCCAATGGGCGATTGAACTTAGCCAATTTGATATAGAGTACCATCCCAGGGCAGCCATTAAAGCACAGGCTCTGGCAGACTTTATCGCTGAGTTCACCCTCCCGGACGAACAAAACCTTGCCAGCAAGGGCAAACCTTGGGTAATACAGACCGACGGTTCGTCGGCCCAAAAGCGGGGAGGAGTCGGGGTCGTCATAACCACCCCTGACGGAGAAGTATTGAGGTATGGAGTTCAGCTGAAATTCCCGGCGACCAACAACGAAGCCGAGTATGAAGCGATTCTGACGGGGTTGAGGCTAGGGAAAGTGTTTGGAGCTAAGACCCTGTTAGTCTAGAACGACTCAAAACTAGTAATTGGGCAGATCAAGGGAGAATACAAAGCAAAGGAAGAAAGAATGCAGAAGTACCTCAGGTTGACCAAGCACTTAACTCAAAAGTTTGAAGAGGTAGAGTTCGTCCAGATTCCTAGAAGCCAGAATAGGGCAGCAGACGAAGTATCGAAGATAGCCTCGTCAGAAGAAACGGGGTCGAATGCAGACTTGATGATGGAAGTACAGAAGAACCCCAGCATAGAAGAAGTCCCAACCTTCGCAATCCAGAACATAAGTAGCTGGATGACGCCCATTGTATCTTACCTTCGGGATGGGCACCTCCCTCAAGACACAAATGAAGCCAGGGAGATCAAGAAGAGGTCTGCCAGATTCACAATTCTTAATGACACTTTGTACAAGAGGGGCTTCTCCATGCCCTACTTAAGGTGTATGAACGAAGAAGACGCTGAGTACATCCTAAGAGAGGTCCATGAAGGAATCTACGGAGATCACGCTGGCCCTAAATCCTTGGTAAGCAAAATTATGCGAACAGGTTATTTCTGGCCTACTATGCAGGTGGACGCAATGGAGTTCGTCAAGAAATGTGACAAGTGCCAGCGATTCGGGAATATTCAACGACTGCCAGCCGAAAGACTGACGACAATAGCGTCCCCTTGGCCATTCGCACAGTGGGGGATTGACATCGTCGGCCCATTACCCTTGGGCAAAGGCCAGGTAAAATTCTTACTCGTCGCTATAGATTATTTCACAAAGTGGGTTGAGGCAGAGCCACTGGCGACTATCACTGAAGCAAAGATCCGGAGCTTCGTATGGAGGAACATAGTTTGCAGGTTCGGGATTCCAAGGACGATCATATCAGACAACGGGCGACAGTTCGACTGCCAAGGCTTCAAGGACTTCTGCTCTGGCCTGGGCATCAAGAACCAGTTCTCATCGCCAGGCCACCCTCAAGCTAACGGATAGACAGAAGTGACGAACCGGACTCTACTCAAAATCATAAAGACAAAACTAGATGATGCGAAGGGTGCTTGGCCAGACGAATTACCTAACGTCTTGTGGGCCTACAGAACAACAGCAAGAACCCCGACAGGAGAGACCCCGTTCAGGCTTACTTACGGGACTGAAGCAGTGATCCCGGTTGAGGTCGGAGTAACCAGCACCAGGCGAGAGATGTTCAGCGAGGAAGACAATGACGATCGTCTACTAGTCAACCTGGACTGCCTGGACGAAGTCAGAGATAAAGCCTACAGCAGGATGACGAATTACAAGAAAAAGATGACAGAGTATTACAATAAAAGGGTGAAACTCCGACGGCTCAACATCGGCGACCTCGTCCTGCGTGAAGTAACTCTGGCGACCAAGGATCCAACTCAAGGGAAACTTGGCCCCACATGGGAAGGACCGTACCGGGTTGTTCATTACTCCAGACAGGGAAGCTACCACCTCGAAACACTGGACGGACAAAGACTCCCGAGGCCATGGAACATTGAACACTTAAAGAAGTACCATCAATAGACGTAACAATCAAATGTACTTGTTATCAAAATCAATAAAGAATTCATTCAGCCAATATTACTCTATGAGCAGGTCTATGCAACCGAAGGTCACTGACGAGCGCAATATCCCTGGGAAGGGTGTAAGCCACTAAAAGTCAAAAGTGGCTAAGTAACAAAATTCCGCCTTGACGGATGTAAGTTACTGACGAAGGCAATATCCCTGGGAAGGGTGTAAGCCACTAAAAGCCAAAAGTGGCTAAGTAACAAAATTCCTCCTTGACGGATGTAAGTTACTGACGAAGGCAATATCCCTGGGAAGGGTGTAAGCCACTAAAAGCCAAAAGTGGCTAAGTAACAAGATTCCGCCGCGACGGATGTAAGTTACTGACGAATCCAATGTCCCTATAGAAGGATATATATAAAAAAATGGCTAAGTATCACAACGAAGGTAATTACTTCAAAAAACAGGTAAGTGATATTAAATTAAAGCCTGGAATAGACTGAGTCATCATTGTCTTTTACAACTAAAAACCCATAAACACTGGGCTAAAAATCTTTCCTTTTGTTCCCAAAATAGACAGAAAGTAAAATTGTTCAGAAATTAGATTTACAGAACTGCCCAAAACATGAAAGGCATCCCAAAAAAAAAAAAAAAAAAAAAAAAAAAAAAAAAAACTTTCTAAGTGTGAATCTCGCTTAGCGGCATCGTCGTCAGGAGCATCCTCATGGGCATCACCACCAGCAGGAACCTCTCCAGGAGCGTCAGTCTGAACGGCAGAAGATGGGGTGGCCTCGTCAGCGGCCATCTCTTGATCCACCTCTTCTAGGTCCAGATTATCCATGTTTACACCGGAAGGATGCTTGACGAGGTATCTTCTAAGGAGCTCGAAGCCTTTGAAGTACCAGCTGAACAAGACGGTCTGGTACTTGTCCGTAGTCTGGAAAGCCTCTACAGACCTCGCAGCAATAGTCTTCAGACTTTCCTTAGCATTCAAAAGCTGTTCGTCCTTCTCCGAAGTCAGCTGACGCTCAGCCCTCAGGTCATTGTTCAAAATTTTGACCCTCTCCTTTAAAGAGGTGGCCGCGTCCATAGACTCAACAAGGTTTTTCTTCAGCTCCGAGTTCTCCTTCTCCAAAGCCTCCATCCTAGAGGTCAAGGATGCCACCCTAGCCTCTTGTGTAAGATGCTCAGAGGTAATGTGAATACTTTCCCCCAACACCTGGAAAGGAATGTGAGGACATTAAAAAAAAAAAAAAAAAAAAAATTTCTTTTGACAATGAACACTCTACCTGGACGAGTCGCTGGATATGACGAGAGGCGACCTCGTTGAAAGGCACACCTGAGAAGACCTTAAGATCATCCGCCGTCAACACCTCGTGGGCCCTGTCCACGGCTAATCTCTCATCATCCCATATTGTGGACGAGCGTGAATCAACTTTCTCCTTTCCTGATGTTCGCTGCTTCTTCGAGGCCGGAGTAGGGATCTCCTCGATCGAAGTTGCCGGAGAAGCTGTCCTCGTCGGTTCATTGACGGAGACTATGGCGTTGACGGGGACATTTGGATTGGCAGGAGTAGCCATCCCCTTGACACGCACTGCTTTTTTCCCAATGCTGGATAGTGGCTCGTCCTTCTTGTCTCTCATCTTCGCGTACATGTCCTTTTTAAACTTGGTCGTCATCTCTTCAAGAAGGAAATGGTTAGGAAAAAATCCACATATACATAAAGAAAGCAAAGCTTGACGAGGTTAGTACTTACTTTTCTTGCCTTCAATACCAATGGAACGTAGGACGTAAGGAGACGGATCTGGCCCGAGGTGGTAAAAAGCCAAGGTACGTAGGTCTACCAGGTCGTCCCAGCTCTCTATCGTCTGGGCATATCCAAGGGCGGTTTCAACGCGCTCTTTATGCGTGCTCTTGAGCTTAGGCCGTCTCTTAACTGCACACAGCAAGGGGCAAAGGGATCAGCAATATAACATAGCAAAAAAAAAAAAAAAAAAAACATCAAAACTGGAAACGACGAATAGAAAGACTGACGCACCTAAAGCCGAGGTTCCCCACCGACGATGCAACCTTGGTATATCACCCCAATCCGTGCTGGATTGAGTCTCAAAATCGTCCCCCGACACAAAGAAAAACCTGGATTTCCAGTACCTGAAGGACGAAGGCAAACCCCTGACGATCCTAGTATTCCTCGCCCAGGGAACTAACTCGTAATATCCATACTCCTTGGACTCTTTCAAGCGATATAAATATGTGAGTTCGTCTATCCTGATCATATCTCCATTAGCAGCCAACCATATCTCCATACAGTTCACCACTATTCTCCACGAATTGGGCATGAGCTGCCCAGGAGCAATGCCAAAACGATCCAAAAGTTCCATCAGGAACGGATGGACGGGGAACCTAAGCCCGCAAGTAAAGGCTGACTCATAAAAACACACTTCACCCGGAAAGAAGTGACAAGCCCTGTCCTCGTCACTAGGTAGACGAACGTGCACCCTTTCTGGAAATTGAAACCTGTCCTTAAATCTAGCCACATTATCCGCATCCAAACCACACGCCTCCCCGAGGGCGTGAAAAGCCCTAACCACTCGAGGGGAAGAGACGACCGAACCTCCCTCCGCTGGATCACCGTTTGACGATAATCCAGTCTCGAGGTCGCTAGACCTAACTTCAGACATCGCTTCTCCCTCTCTCACTAGACCCTCGAACCAATCAACCGATTGATGAAGCAAAGGCAATAGATCAGCCAATGCAACGCCCAAACAGTTACCCTCAAAAACGAAATTTTCTAAGTGTGGGAAATTCCCCAAAGACCCTCCTAATCGCGCGAATAGGAAGGAAATGGAGGGGCAGTCTATCCTAACTTCAGAACTACGGACCATGGAAATACACAAATGAAAGAAGAAAATGACACTTGCTAAGAACCCAAAAGGAAAAGAAATCGAGTATATATATATATATAAAAAAAAAAAAAAAAGGAGAAGAAAAAGAAGAGTAAATCAGAAACCACAGCAAGACAGAAGAAAAAAGGAAAAAGGGAAAGAAAAACATACCTTAAGCAACGGCGGAAAACACCAACGCACGGCGCACCGGTCTGAAGAAGAATTGCAGAATGGAGCTCGCCAAGGAACACTCAGCAAAAGTTTTTTCTTTGAGAAATGAAAAGGTGCAAAGTGGAGAAGTTTTAACCCAAAAACTAAGGCAACTGGAAAACGGCGGGAAACCCAAGGGTCACGAAAATAACCCCACCAATCCACAACACAACACGTGGCAACCACGCAGAGAACGCCATCACTACGCAGTTAATGCGGCACGAAAGCCCAACAGGCACTTTTGGCTCAGGAGACTTTTTATCTTCCACGGCCAACATGACATGTCATGACGACCATGGAATCCGGGGGCAACTGATGGGAATGACGAAACCAGTAACATCTTGACGAGGAAATCGTTCAGTGACGAGGTTAGACGATACAGACGAAGGAATGCTTGGACGAGCATAGCTTATATCCACATCATTGACGAGGAAATCACAAGACATTCATTACAGCACAATTAAATTCAGAACGGTCATAGAGCCAACTGTATGGGCCGTTGTACACATTAAAGCCACATTACACCAAACCAGACGTTACGAGGAGGAGCATTAAGATCTCCATAACTACTTCAACGGTTAGAAGCCATGAAGGTATACATATAAAGCCCTCTCATTGTCAAGAACAGGAGAGATATACACAAAAAAAAAAAAAAAGAGAACTATTATTTCTTGCATTATCCATTCTTTTTGAGATTTTCTTGCATACTAACTTTGGCATCGGAGGCGTGGTGGCAGGCACCACACCGGTGACCCTTTCAAGAGGCTGCAGATTGGCTTCATCCGACCACATTGACTGACGAGTTCACGCTCCATCAACTCCCATAAAATATAAGATTTTTTTTAAGTCAGCAACACAAAAAGTATAAATAAATAATGGTCAAATGCAACAATATATATATGCGCCGAAGTTCGAGCTATGGATGGCTTTGCACGCGTTCCGGTCTTTAAAGCTGCTACTGGTTCAGAAAGACCTACGACCACTCTTGAAGAAAAGCCTGCCTGTCTCTCTCACACTCTCCTCTTTCTCTGATACTTTTAATTCCTAGCTAGGCCAGCATAAATTGTGTATAACACGTGAAAATCTTTACTATACATAATAAATTTATGTTAATACTGTCATAATTGGTAATTAAATTGGTTTAGTGCTGAGCCAAGTTTTCAGTTCACAGGAAGTACTGGAAGCATTCAACAATGGGTGTGAATTCAATTAATATACTATTATTAATAAAATAAATTTGAACATAGCAATAGTCAAGAAGGTCTGTCGACTGTTCTGTGTTCATGCACATGAGAGAGTTGGCCCACGTAAATGATCAGTTACATCAAGCATGGTTAAGCCTTAAAGGCTTAAAGCATTGACTTGAAAGCTCTTGGGGTCTATCCTGAATGCATGTAATACTAGGTTGAAAATGGAATACTCTTTCGTGAAAAAGAAATACATTCTGAGTCAGGGGAAAAAATAATCATACATACTTTTGCATACTTAAGGTTTATTTAGATACCACTTATTTGAAAGAAAATTAAAAATTTTGTAATAAAATAATTTTTAAATGTGTTAATGGCCGTAGGACTTTTTTTTTTTTTTAATAAAGTACTTGTGGGTCCAGTAAACAGTGCACGAGACCCACTGAATAGTGCATAGTATCCCTTAAAACATGTGCATTTAAAAATAAAAATAAAAAGGAAACACCAAAACACCCAAATACCCAGACACAAGTGCAATCCAAATGCACAATTAGTGTATGTTTGGATTCCACTGAAAATTATTTTGTTTTGCGGTTTTGGTGTTTTTCTGTGGGTCTTGTGCACTGTTCACAAGAACCACAAGTACAGATTTTAGTAAAACAACTTTAAAACTGGTTCTTACAGTACTATTCACACATTTATAAATTATTTTACTACAGTATTTTCAGTTTTCAGTAATAAACAGTATCCAAATAGATCCATGCGTTTGGGATAGGATGAAAAATAAAAATTATTTCACTATTTAGCTTATTTTTGTTACTATTTATGGGCTCCACTGCATTTTTGGCACTATTTATGGACTTCACTATACTATTTCAACTAACTTTTACTTTTATCTATAATACTTTCAGCAATAATTTTTCAGTTTTAGCAAAATAAGCGATATCCAAATACACCCTTACTTCGGTTTCAGTAGAGTTTGGGAAATATAAAATGTAATCATAATGAAAAATAATTCATTTTGCGTCAAACATTATTTTGGCGGACTATTAGCCCGGAATGTGGGCTATTTGGTGACTTTTTAGTGGAGGTGGAAGTGTGGAACAGAACTGGAGCTTATAGGTGGTGAAATTAGAGTAAGATTTACAAATTTTTGAAGAGTTTTTTTTTTTTTTTTCACTCCTGATATTTGTGCTTTTTTTGAGTGAAATTTTTCTTTTTTTGTTGCTTTTCTAAAAAATTTTGTCTCTGAACCTTGAAGACTTGTATAATTTTTTGGGGAAGAAAAACAATTAAGCTTGTTCATCACTGTTTATTGGAAAATGTTGAAAACAAAAAAGGGAATTAAAATTATATAATAATTTTAGGATTTTTTTTTATAATTTTATAATTTTTTAGATTATTTAATTACATCAACCATAAAATCCACGTGTTACAATTTTATTGAAGTAATTAGCACATATGGCTGACTTGTGTGTCACTTAACTGTCAACTAAGTTTTTTTCTACCAGGAGGGGCTACCAATCAAAACGAGCACGTACTGCTAGAGGAGTGGATCAAAATTTTGAAATGTTAGGGATGGGAGCAAAATCAAAATGACTCCAAATTTTAGGGATGTGGTTTACAATTTATTATTAAATCAAATATGAAGGGTCAGAATATAAATAATCTTAAACTTTAAGAACTAAAAGTGTATTTTAGTCTTAAGACTCTATGGTGAATCAAAAAGTTCCAACCATCAAATATTGCTCAATGTAATGGGTGTGATTAGATAACAATGGCATCCTCACAAAGATAGAATCAATTGATTGGAGGAAGAATCGTTTGTAGCAAAAGAAAACTTGGTAATCACAATTAAATTAAGGCGAAAAACCTATTTTCATCCCTATATTTTTGCGCGATTTCCACTTTAGTCTCTATCTTTTTTTTTTTTCACCACTTTTAGTCCCTATTTAGAAAAACGCCTTTCATTTTCGTCCTTTCCGTCAGTGCCCTAACGGCAAAATCCTACGTGGCAAACGGAGTGCATCGCTAGCACACTAAATGCTGACGTCATCATTAAAATAATAATATAATATATTATTTAGCATTTTAAGAATGCCATGTCATCTTTAAAAAAAAAATTAATTTATGAATATTAGCTAAATGAGAAAAAGGTAAAAACAGAAATAAAAACCAAAAATAGTATAAATTGAGACCTAATTTTATTTTGAGCAAGATCAGACAAGAACTCAAATCCAATCATTGTTTTGTTGGCAACCAAACACAATATCAGCTGAAACAGACACGATTAGCCAAAACCCAGAAATACCATAGATTGGTTAAAAAAAAAGGATTTTAAAAAAATCTAATGTGAGATGAGAGAAAAAACCCAGATTAAGCACCCAAAATTTTCAAAACCCAAAGAACACAAACCCATAAATTTCAAGCACAAACCCAGAAATTCAAACACAAGAACACAAGAAAATCGGCACTGGGACGGGTCACTGGGGCTATCGTGAGAGAGTACGACTCGAAACCCCTTGTGAAGGAGCACCTCAAACGCATCAGAAATTTCACTTTTTAGCAAATTTCTCTACATCAAACCCATTTCTTCTCAAACCATCATAGCCCTACTCTGGTAAATTAAAATGAAAACCCATCACAGCCATGCCTCATACCCAAACCAAACAATCAAGTCACAACATCAACAACCAAACCAAATCAAAACAAAAGAAACACAGATCAACCCAACCACAAATCAAACAAACACAATTCAACAAAAACAAAACCCACACAGACCCATAACGATGACCACGACGGCGACGCACCAACAGTGCTACCCAATAATCCACGACAATGACACATGCTTAGACGCCAAATCACGACCCAGCCACCACCTCCACCCAGATCGTGACCCAACCAGCTTGAATACTCCACACCCACTGCCTAATCAACCAACCCACACTTAGACGGCCATCATCAATGGCGAAATCAATTAACCCAAGACAGTTTTGACTGATTTGGTTGCAATTGAAGAGAGAGAGAGATAAAGACAGTGATGCACAACGGTGAACTCCAGAGATGGTGAACATTATCATGGGAGTCCGTGTTAGTAAGTGAAGAGGTTAGTTTTGATCATAAGGGTCCATGAGGGTGGTCCGAGGATGAATGTCTGAAGGGGTGGTTTGCCATCCAGGGCAACGTTCTAGAAAATTCTATTGATACGGATAAGCATCACAGAAGCGCAGGATAGAGAGAAGCCCTAAAATATCTAAAGAGAAAGCTGCTACCACTGCATTGAATGCTTTGTAGCTAACTCTCTGGCCGCATTAATGAGGAAGTGATACCTAAACAGTAATTTTCAGTCTTATAGCTACTACCAAAGACTTCAAGAATGTGCTGATGGGACAAGGATCAACACCAGCAATCTACTCTACAGGTGAAGGGTAGAAATAAAGGAAAGAAGAGAGTATAAAATAGAAAGAAGATCCTGAAGGAAAATGATCAAGAAATTAAGAGAAAAATACTGTAACAATCAAAAGTTGAACTTGTAATCAAACTTAAAAAAAAAAAAAATATATATATATATATATATATAAGAACTAATCTGCTCGGATTGTGTCGAGGATGATTTTCTTTAGATTAAACCAGTCTATCTTCATTTTCTTGTCATTTGGATCCACTTTACTTGTTGCCTAACTTATTAAAATCCAGTTTTTCAACCCACTCTCTACAAATTCATTGTATTGGGCTTTTTGGGCCTAAACCCATCCATCTCCTGGGCTAGAGACTCAAATTGCATCCTTACAAAATCAAATGTGTTTTTCTAATGGAATCTTTAATTTTATACATTAAAAGAGAAATGACTGCGAAATCAATATTAATCATAAATGACTTTTAGGATTTAGATGTGCTTGAAATGTATTAAGAAACTGTTATTTTGTATAGTTTCTTATATTTATACTTTATCAATATTGAATATACTATTAGTATATTTCTGAATGGTTAAAGTTTTAATTCATGTCTTGACACCCAAAGATGAAATCCTAATTCCATATCTACTTGCTTTGGGTTGCTGGAAATTACATATTGTTCTTCATGAAATGGTATTGAAAATGGCCAAAGTGATGTGTGGGTTTAGCATAAGTTTTGCTTCTATTTATTATTATTATTATTATTATTGCGTGCGCACGCATGATTGCACTCCAGTCTTCATTGGGGGAAGGTGGGGTTTACCTCTTAAATCCTAAAGGCGCCTTCATGTGAAGGTCAAATTTCCAACCGAGCATGGTATTGTGGTGGTGCGGGGAAGCCAGCAAACGGCCAGACAATGCTTAGTCACTATAGTCAACTGGAAAAAAGGACAAACAAGCCAGGGGGATCATGCCGAGCAAGAGGACCCATCACAGGGGGTCGCTTTATGGAAATTATAGGATTCGTAAAGGGAGAGGAGGGGTGGAGCTGCCGAAGAATTGGAGAAGGTAAGAATACAACCGGATGTAGGTAGGTATTTTCAAGTGGGGAAAGGACTTGTGGGTCAGGATAAGGTAGAGATATTGCTATTCCTTATACAAAATGTAGATATGTTTGCTTAGAGTCCATATGAAGTGCCCGGAGTAGATCCTAGGTTTATTGTTCATAGACTTAACGTATACTCCTCGTTCCCTCCTGAGAAGCAAAGGCTGAGGAGGTCAGCCAAGGAGCACGTTGAGGTGGTAAAGGCAGAGGTTCAAAGGCTGAAGGAAGTTGGGGCAATAAGGGAAGTCTACTTCTCAGAATGGCTGGCAAATACTGTGGTGGTGAAAAAGAAGAGCGGCAAGTGGAAGGTTTGTGTAGATTTTACAGACCTGAACCGGGCTTGTCCAGAAGACCCGTTTCCCATGCCGAAGATCGACCAGTTGGTAGATGCCACGTACGGGCATCTGAGGATGAGTTTCTTGGACGCCTTTCAGGGGTACCACCAAATTGCTTTGGCTCCCGAGGATTAAGAAAAGATGGCATTCATCTCCCCGGATGCCAATTATCATTATGTCGTAATGCCTTTCGGTTTAAAGAATGCTGGGGCCACCTACCAGCGAATGATGATGAGGATGTTCCGGAATAAAATGGGACGAACGGTCGAAGTGTACATCGATGACATGGTGGTGAAGAGTAAACAGGAGGGGCAGCATATAGAGGATCTCGGAGGGGTCATTGAGATTCTTCGACAGCATAAGTTACGCCTAAATGCCGAGAAATGTGCTTTTGGTGTGGGGGCTGGCAAGTTCCTAGGATATCTGATCACTAGCCGAGGAATAGAGGTGAACCCAGATCAAATAGAAGCCGTGAAACTACTGAAGCCTCCAAGCAACCTAAAGGAGGTGCAAGTGTTGACAGGAATTCTAGCTGCCCTGAATCGATTCATTTCCAAGTTCGCTGATCGCTATCGGTCGTTCTATCAGCTTTTGAAGAAATGGAAAAGGTTTCGGTGGAATGAGGAATACGACAGAGCTTTTCGGGATTTGAAGGAGTACCTGATGCAAGCACCTATGATGACAGCACCGGAGCCTGGGGAAGATCTTTTCATGTACCTGTCAGTGTCTGAACATGCAGTAAATGTCATGCTGCTTAGCGATCAAGCGGTGCAACATCCCGTGTATTACATCAGTAAGACTTTGGTTGATGCCGAGACAAGGTATTTGCCTTTTGAAAAGTTAGTGCTTGCCCTGATACACGCTACAAGGGAGTTGCCGCATTATTTTCAGGCTCATACAGTGTATGTCCTGACCGAGTATCCTTTGCAGTCATTACTGAGAAGATTTGACTTCACAGGTTGAATCGCTAAGTGGGGGACACGGCTGGGTTCCTTTGACATACGTTACCGGCCACGAAATGCAGTGAAGGGGCAGGTCCTTGCCGATTTTGTTGCGGAGTTTTCTCCTAGGAACAACGGGGAGATGGTCTACCATGTCGAGAGTCGCCCATGGAAGGTATTTGTGGAAAGAGCGTCGAGTGCCTTGGGGTCCGGCGCCGGTATCGTTATTGTCACCCCAGAGGGAATACGGTTGGAGCATTCTTTTAGGCTTGCGTTCAGAGCCTCTAAAAATAAGGCCAAATATGAAGCCTTACTTGCCGAATTGAGAGTGATGCTGGGAATGGGAGCCCGGGGTGTGGAAATATATTCAGATTTCCGGTTAGTTATTAACCAAATCCAGGGAACCTTTGAGGCCAAAGACCCCTGAATGAAGGCATACTTGCAGTTGGCGAGGCAGGTTATGAACAAGTTTGGCTCGGTGAAGGTGTCTTAAGTGGGCCGGGCGCAGAACAGGCATGCCGACTCCTTAGCCACGCTAGCATTGTTGACGGCAGAAGGAGTCCCTCGGCAGATCAGGGTGGAACTAATAACGGAACCAAGCATCCGTGTGATGGATAGTGTTGGCAGTTGGATGAACCCAATCATCGAATACCTAGCAGAGGACCATGTCCCGAGTGACGAGAAGGAGGCCAGTAGGGTTCGCCAAGTAGCACCTCGATACTGGTTATCAGCAGAACGCCAGCTGTACAAAAGGTCTTTTGGGGGGGCGTACCTTTTGTGTCTGCACCCAAGTAAGGTAGGTGAACTACTAGCCGAACTTCATGGCGGAGTGTGCGGTAGTCATGTGGGGGGACGCTCGTTGGCACATCGAGCAATGACACAGGGGTTTTGGTGGCCTCAGATGCAGAAGGACACTGCCGAATACGTGCCAAAGTGCGAACAGTGTCAAAAGCACGCACCACTGATCCATCAACCTGCAAGTCACTTCAACCCGGTGAGCAGTCCCTGGCCTTTCGCGCAATGGGGGCTGGATATTCTTGGCCCATTTTCCCGAGCAACCGACAACCGAAGATTTGTACTGGTGGCCACAGATTACTTCACCAAATGGGCCGAGGCAGAGGCTTTAGCTAATATCCGTGATAAGGATGTCAAAAAATTTATATGGAGAAATATCGTCACCAGGTTCGGGGTGCCGAACTCGCTGATATCTAATAATGGCCTACAATTTGACAATAAACCTTTCCGTGCATTTTGTAGTGATCTCGGCATTGAAAACAGGTATTTCACACCAGTTTATCCGCAAAGCAACGGTCAAGCCGAGGCCACCAACAAGGCGATCCTGAACAGGCTAAAGAAGAGATTGGACAGTGCAAAAGGCAGATGGGCCGAAGAACTACCTAACATTTTGTGGGCTTACTGAACAACCCCCAGGAGGTCCACCGGTGAGACTCCATTTTCCTTAGCATATGGAGCTGAAGCAGTGATACCAGCCGAGGTGGACCTTTGCAGCGCGCGAGTAGAAGGTTTCAACCCCACCGAAAATGGCGAGCTAATGGTGGAACGCTTGGACTAGTTGGAAGAGCGCCGGGAAGCAGTGACAATCTGACTGGCCGAATATCAGCAAAAACTTGCCCACCGTTATAACCGCAGTGTAAGGACGAGGGAATTTGGCACTGGGGGCTTGGTACTGAGGAAAGCAGTGGGAAATATGTGAGATACAAACTCCGAGAAGTTAGCCTAAACTTGGGAGGGACCCTACCGAGTTACTGCAATCGCTGGCGCTGAAGTATATTACTTGGAGGACCTGGATGAAAGTCCATTACCTCGGCCGTGGAATGTCCATAATCTTAAAAAGTTTTATCATTGATCGGTTGTAAACTATGTTGTAAGCTAAATGCAATGCCATGCATGCGTATCACTAATGACGACTGTAATAGTTGCCCGTGCACGTATACTTAATCCTATCATTGGTCCTCGTTCGATCACCACTACCGAGCGACCGAAAACTTCCTAAGGACAGAAACCTATCCTCGGTCAGATATTCATCGCTGAGCAGGAAGAAACCTTAGCCTAAATTACCTAAGGACAGAAACTTGTCCCCGGTCCAATCTTCATCGCCGGGCAGGTAGAAACCTTAGCTTGAAAACACCCTAAGGACGGAAACCTATCCCTGGTTCGGTCTTCATCACCGAGCAGGTTGCAACCTTATTCTAAATTCCCAAAGGGCGAGTGGAAACCCCAACCTGGAGCGAATCAAGAATGCGCTCCAGGCTTAGTCTCCTTCACTGAGTGTTCCTAATAGCATTCTAACAGAATCCCCGGCGGTAGAGGCCATCATGGCCGCGCAACCTTGCACCAGGTAAGGAGTTTCTTTCACATTCCAAAAATTTCCTCGAGCCCTAACCAACCACCGCATTAGGTGAAAATCATGGCCGCTAGGGATAGCCGAATGGATTTAATAATGAGTAAGGGGCAAGCAAAAACAATCATATTAATAAAATAGTAAGTCATGGGATGCTTGGCTCTCATAACCAAATAATAAAACATTTAAAACAAATAAAGGACGGATAACAATATATATATATATATATTTGTCCTTGTTGCCATAACCCGGTAACTTCAGGGAAGATAAACTTAACGTCAAAGTCATAAGACAGAAGTAAATTGTTCGGTCACCATGACCTAGTGACAAAGCAACGCCAAGAAGATAAAAGACAACAGGAAAATAAAAAATTGTTCAGTCACCACAACCCGATGACTAGGCAATACCAAGAAAATAAAAGATAAGTGTACAAGAAAAACTAAGTTTAACAGGTATTAAACGGCCGGGTTAGTTTGGAAAAGCTGAACTATGTCATCGGCATCCTCGGAGGTTGGCCTTCGGTTTTCAACATGACCTGGGGCATTGAGGTTGCTCGTGGCCTCCATACCGGGGTTCTCTACATGAGTATCAATGGCTTCTACCAATGCCATCATGCTGGGGGTATCTTCGTCATTGGTAGCCTCAGCCTGACTTTAGACCGGGAGAGCAATAGCGAGGCGGGGGATCTTTTCTGGATTCCACAATTGCGAGTCCCCGGGAATCCCCGCTGCTTGAAGAGCAACTAACCAGCCCTCCTCAAACCCCTGAGCTCGAGCTTGAAGAACAACAGGCTCCACGGAGTTCTCCGCATCCGCGAACCCCTCGTCATACCATTTGGTCTCATAGGCCTTCAAGGCAACCTTAAGCTCAGCAACTTCTTTGTCACAAACTGAGTTCAGACTCTCGGCCGTAGCCAATTTCAGCTCGGCCTCCCCCAATCTCCCCTCCATCTCGGCCAGCCTTTGTTCAACTAGCTGCCACGCAGCCTCCAAAGATTGTGCCTTCTGTCCAACCACCTCAGCCTCCTTAACCTTATCCCAGGCCGTGTCGATAGCGACTTCCTTGAATGCCCTCTCCCGCTCGGCATCTTTAGCAAGCTCACTAGCCCTCTCACCGAGTATGTAGGTAAGTTGCGCGGCCTAGCAACATCACCAAATCTGAGTTAGCAAAGTGTGTGGAGGAGATAAATGAAAGCGAAGCAGAAATGCTTACCGTGATGGGATGCCACTGTAATCGCCGTATAATGGAGTCCTCGAAGCCTTCGGACCAAAAATGCACATCCTCGGAGCCTCCAGACCAAAAATGCACATCCTCGGGCAGCAGCAACCTGCTCACCAAGCTTTCTGCCACCCTTCCCCCTTCACCTTGAGCCCACATTTTCACACCTGCAATGGCGGCAAAGGCGCATC
This sequence comes from Quercus ilex subsp. ballota, assembly GCA_032727855.1. Classification (NCBI taxonomy): domain Eukaryota; kingdom Viridiplantae; phylum Streptophyta; class Magnoliopsida; order Fagales; family Fagaceae; genus Quercus; species Quercus ilex. The sequence continues at coordinate 28,355,383 of CM064917.1, forward strand.
GCCTAGCATGAAAGTTGGCTGCTAGTTAGGAACGGCCCGCGAAAAGGAGGCAACTTCAGTACCGCCGGGAGTTGCGGGTTAGGTGCCGCTTACCGACTCCCAAATTACAATCCCTCCGGAGGGGCGGGGAGTAGTCTTGGCGAGCGCCTCGGCTGTGGTTCTGGCCGGGCGATCGTCCAAGCGCTGTTTCTTTTTCTGCCAGCCAAAAGGAGGAGTACGGTTTACTGGACGAGCTTGCTGTGGCTGAGCTGAAGGCCGTGAGCCTGATAGGAACCAATCGGTAGTTAGCTTCTTTCTGGTCACCATTTCTTCTTCTTCGACTAATACTTGCTCAGCCTCTCGTTCCTCGGCCTCTTCTGCTTGGCCTTCGATGGGAGCGTGTGCTAGTTCTCGCAAAGCCCAGGAAACACATTCTGCTAATTCGTCTCTAATCGGGACACGGTCTTCCGTGGTTAAATAATTGGGACCTCGGTCTCAGGCTTCCCCGGTAGTTAGATTAGGAGGGAAAAAATTGGCGTGCCAGACGTCAATGTAAGACAGCAATGGGCTGTCAACCGTGAGCATTTGACTAAAAGGTTGCCAAGTCTTGTACATGGGGGTGCAACTGAGGATGAGGTGTGACGCTCAGAGCTGCCCGTCCGTATGAACAAAAATTTCGAACCTAAGTATGAAGTTCAGGTCCCTGACATGCACAACCCTTATGTCCGAGGTAAAAAGTTTACCTTCTGCAGCACAACTACGACAAGTTAGTATTTGGGTAAGTAAAATAACCATAAGAAAAGATTATGAATAAGTTAGAGAGTGGTACGAACCCACTTCGTGCCGTGAAAGGGGGCAGGGGATTTCGCCGGCAAACCAATTGCCGTGGACCTGGACGAACTCCCAGGCAGAATTCTTATTAGAGTCAGGTAGGCACGAGATGAGTCGTACCCTCATATCTCTAACCTTTAAGTAGTAGTTAGAATTCTTATTCCCGCACAAACTGTACATGTGGTTTATGTCGTGGTGGTCTAATTGCAAACCGTATAGCTGATTTAATCTACTGACGCAACTAACTACCAGGTAAAAATTGGGAGGGAGTTGGTCGGGGCACAGCCCATAGTATCTAAGGGTGTTGAGAAGGAGCGGGTCCACGGGAAACCTAACCCTGCCCTCCAGGATTGACATTAATGGGAAGAAAGCAGTATTGGCCCCTCTGTGGAGACTGAACTCACTCTCGTGGCAGTACGCCACCTCCACATCATCAGGGACGCTAAACCTTTGCTTAAAAGTGGCTAAAGACGCCTCAGTGTTCAAAAGGTAAGCGTAACCCATCCTAAAACTCTAAATGAGAAAGAAAAAACTAAAAGAAAGAAATTGAAGAAACAGAAGGGGGTAGAGAACTTACTTTAGGGCTAATGGGAAAGGAGAGGCTCTGGGTTGATCAAACAATGCGCAGATGGATGCACGGCAGAAGAGAAAATTCAGAAAAAAGGAGAGTGAAAAAATGGAGAAGTAATTCAGAATGGGGGATTTATAGGAGCCAAAAGGGAGAGTAAATGCCACCCATTAAATGAGGCGCGGGAAACCCTACAAGTCCCATCACAACCGTCGCACGCGCGCCGCCTCGGTTCAGGAACCGTTAGGAAATAATGACGGCAGAATCAATCGTCAGGCATGACGCGTCTTTTAAGGGCGCATTAATTGGCCTCTCAACCTCCCAATGCATGCCGATCAGTTTTACCGGACGGAAACTGTGCCTAAGGCTCCTTGATTCGTCCTTGGTCGCCGTGCATGAATCAAGGGGGGGCTAATGTACGGTGCGCCTCCCCTGGGACCATCTGGACATTGGGCCTAAATTGCGCAAATGGGCCCATAGTTGCTAACTCCTTCGTCAGAAGCTGGGCTCAAGGGCCATCAGATTAGCCGGGCACGAATCAAGGGGGTAAGGTACGGTCTCGTGGAGCCCAAGCACATTTGGGCCTAAAGTTTCGACGCAACAGTATGGCCCACGGCCTCGGTCTAGGCCCACATGAACGGTAGGCCCAGATGTTTTCACCTGATCCTTGCTCGGGGACCTTTACCGAACAATGAAACAGGAATAACGTCCGAACATATCGTCATTTGCATACTCGGAAGTGCCCAGAAGCACCGCCGCCGGGCATGATTTCTGGAGTAGGAATCAAGTCCCAAGGCCACTTTCACCATATCCCACTCCCACCTAACCATCCACTTATGGTCGATAATATTGGACCTCCCATTGCACTAACCATGGAGGTGATCATAGCCTCTCCATTAATTTGGGGGTATAAATATGAGAAATGGAAGAGAAAAAAGGGTTGGAAGGTTTTGAGAATTGAGAGAAAGAAACAAAGAGTAGAAGAGAGCGAAGGAAGAGGGAAGCAACAGAGAGAGAGAAAAAAGTGATCTCATTGAGTCTCTGTGTCAAGAACGACCCAAGGTAGGAAATCCAAACCTACCATACAAATAAATTGTGAGCCCAAGTGAGATTTCAGCTCGATAGCCTCATTTTTGGCCCGCACAATTATTATTATTATTTAATTGTTACAAGTGGAAGAAGGGAATTCAAATCATGATTCTCCTCATATAAAAGATCATATAATGTCATTGAGCCACAATACTCTTGACTGATTGCTATAAGTTTTTAGTTTAATTCACTTATTACTATTCTTTGTTTCTGTGTATTCTCATCACATTATTAGATTCCAAATTTTGAAATCTTTTGTTTGTTAGAGTTATACAAATGGAAAATAGATCTCACACGAACGCCCGACCCAAGGAAACTAACAACCTGAGCCCAGCCTTGGTGAGAAGTGGGTGGGCCAGTCAGGACGAGGCCTAGTCCACGCCTATGAAGTTTCTTTAAAAGACAATCCATATGAAATTTCTTTAGCCAGAGAAAAGTTGTAAACAACACCCAAAATTTCGGCCTGACCCAGGAAAATTTACCAAGCCCGAACCTCTGAACTCTACAACAATTCACAAACAAGATTTTTCAATTGGATTGGGCTGGCCTAACATGCATCTTGGCCTGTAACAACTCCTAGTACTCGTAGATTACCAATAAACCAAATAAATTCTCCAGTTAGTTTCCAAACTTTTTAGCTTAATACCAAGGTATTGTGGTTGTGTGGTAACATAATTTCGTAAATGATAGAATCTACAGTTAAATCAGAAAATTCCTCAAACCTACTGTGGAAGTATGGATGAAAATGATTATTTACATGTATGTTTAATCACATGACTATTTTAATAAGTTTATTTTCTAAATAATATGAATTATCTTATAAATCACCACGTAGCGTATTGTTATAAATTCCTGGAAGAAAACTTTATCCTAAACATGCTTCTCTCTCTCAATGATGGAATTTGGAAACCCTGCTTATGCATATATTGACAATTTATTTATCTAATCTCCCTAATGCTAATAACTTAGCAAGTACTTAAAACAGAGTAAAAAACAGACCGAAGATTAGAAGAATACAAAATCAAATTGGCCCGTGGCGTTTTTGACATTAGAAAAGGAATGCAGAGATCATCAATCGGGCATTACTAAAAGAGGAACCTACAGGATTAGGCATCTCCTAAAAAGAAAAGAAGAAAAAGGTACAAGGGTAAAGAGCTGTATAAAGTTAAATCATATGGCCCACAAAAGATTACCTTTTCTTTTTTTTTTCCCAACAATATTAAACTAAACGAATTTGGGTGCCAACTAGTAGCCACATGTTCCCCAAAGATAACAACTATAAGTCCATAACCAAAATCTCATAGGCAAATTACCAAAACTTTTTTTTTTTTTTTTTAAGATTTTTAATTTATGGTGTTCGTTCTTGATGATAGCTCTATATCATTATACCAAAACACCAATCAGTTTTTTGTATATGTGGTGATTAAACTCCAGATCTCTTATTCAAATATTAAAAATTTTACCTAGTGAGCTAACTGGAACTCACAAATTACTAGAACCGTACAGATAAAATAAGACATAGAAAGAAAAAGAAGCCTCTATAAAAGCACATGATAACATTTTTCTGTATCCTTTTATAAATTAGCAATGATAACACCTTATTTCTTCTTTTTTATTTTCATTTTTTATTATTATTCTAGACTAAAGATGCTAAAGATGGTATTGATTTTTTTTTTCCTTTTTTTTTTTTTTTTCTTTTGAGAAACCTAAAGATAGTATTTCTACGGATACTCTTTATTATCTTTAGTCACATGCATTTTTTTTTTTTTCGGCATCTTGTGAAATTGAACCTAACTAGATGATGTTTTGCGCGATGTGCATATATTTTACAATTTCATTTGAAATAATTTTTATGTATATTAAGATACACACACACACACACACATATATAATACTTATTTTTTTATATAATATTTTTATTTGCCCACAATATTATTGAATACTATGTAACTTGATTTTCTTAATTCATATTTTATTTTTAAAAAAATTGTATAACACTATAACATATTATTATATTTGCTGTTAAAAGTATACTTTATTTTTTAAAAACTAATTAAATGATTTTGAAATTTATAAACAATAATTAAAGCATAAAATACTTTTATATCCTAAAATTACATAAATTTAAGCAACCTCCCAAACATTTCCTCAATCACTATATTCTCATAACTAAATATAGAGACCCCAATCTCAAACACCCAATTCATTATCTCGATGAAATTAATGAAATCATTTGTATGTATCAACATAAAGAGAACATGATTAAACAAAGAGAAATTGGTTAAAAACACATCCATTTATCAAATTTAATTTCCTTCAGTTGGGTTTTCACATCATTTAAAAAAATGTAAAACACTTTGAAATCATCATCGATTTTTATTTTTATCATTATGACTCATACCACACAAAATAATAGTAAAAAACCTACAAAGAAACCGACAAATTATGAATTCTAAAACAAAATTTAAAAAAAAAAAATAGCTAACTTCATAAATAATAAAAAAGATTTTTTTTTTCTCTCTCTTTAGTTCAAAAACAAAATACATTTATGACTTCCTCGAACCAAAATCTCAAACACCCAAAGACCTAAAGCGAATCACAACCTTCACAAAATCCATAATGCTTGACTTCAACATCAAAACTGTAAACTACCGTCACTGAATAAAAAACCCAAGCCCCCTTCCTTGGTCACAGCCTACTCATACAAATTAGAATCTAATGGTACAGCATTGTTGGAGTTATGTAGGTGTCGTTGAAAGGTTGAAGACAAAAAAACATTGTTTTTGGTCTGGGCAAATTGGAGATGGGATGACATGAAGAATTGTGGGCACGTGTGTATAAAAGAATGGAAAGGGTAGTTCAAATGGAATCTCTGGAGGGCACATTTATTCCTGATATTTTCAAAGAAAGGACGTGGACCAAGTTGTTGACACCAAGTGGAGTGGTCTACTCAGAAATAATCAGAGAATTCTTCTCATACACCACTGTAGAAGATGATCACATCAACTGCTGGGTGAGAAGGAAAGAGTTTGTCATTACGAAGGATAGCATTCAAGACTTTCTTGAAGTTCGTTCTCCATCTCAGCCTATCACCACCCAATATGAGGATAAATTGGGTTCTATTGCAGAAATGGTGAGAACACTTGATGGGACAATGACTAAGAATGCCATGAACACAATACCGTTTTCACCAGAGATGAGGACCTTAGCCTATGTGATGATTCACAATTTGTACCCAGTGACAAATCTAACTACACTGTTTGCTCTGAGGACCTTCTTCCTATATGATCTCTTCACTCACAAAAAGATTGATATCTGTGGGCACATCTTTCACTTACTGAAGAAGAGTATTAGTAAGCAGAACTCCAAGACTATCATGCCCTTCCCCACTCTCATTATGGGCCTTATTGCAAAAGAGAGGCTCAAAATTCCAAGTGGTCTTACGGCAGTTCAGAGGGACTACCCCATTGGTGGTTATACATTGACTAGGAACACAGCACACATCAAAGGCTCCAAAACTGGTGCACATATCATACCACCACCACGTGTTGAGTAGGACGAGGGTGGAGATACAGAAGAGGAGATTGACAGGTTCACTTCTACTCCAGAGGCCGCGGATCAACCATCATCTTCGGCTCCAACACAAGGTTTAAGCAAACTTGATCAATTAATGGCTAAAATGGATCAAATGTCTACAGTGCTGGATTCTCATGTATAGCACACTGCGAACCAGTTTGCATACCTTCAAGGACAGATCACCGCGTTATCCTCACAGATTCAGGACTTGTCCTCCGCACATGGATTAGACTCCGAGTCGGATCAGTTCTAGCGTCTTTGGCCATTCCGGTCAAAAAGGGGGAGAAAATTTTGAGGGGGAGCTGAGGAAGAGCTTGCACAGTGATAAGGGGAGCGTAGTTTTAGACTTATAAGCATTGGTTATTGGTTCACAAATGGTTTACCTTTGTTTATTTTAGTTTTTTTAACTGCTATTTTATGCTTACTATTTTTACTGCTTATGTTTTAAACTTAAATACTCTGGTTTAATATCAAGTTTTATTTCTGTTTTTTTTTTTTTTGTGATTCTCTCAATGCTTTTGTAGCATTTTTTTTGTACTTTTAAGATATTGCTATTATGTCTTAAGTACCTCACTCTTGTGCCCATGTAGGATTTTTCCTAGATGTACATACTTCATGTACTGTGCATTGGTTGAGTGTTGGTCATTCAAGTGATTTGCCTTGAGTTCGTCAACTTGAATGTCCGGATGTTCATTCCAAGTGTGAATGAGCATTGTGATCACTATTGTATAAGTGATTGCTTGTTTGGTCAAGCCATGGTCTATTGTCTGTATTCCATTTTGCTTAATCGCTTTGTGCTTGTTCCATCTTTCATTACAAGTTTTCTGCATAACCATGAACTTATTGTGTTGTTGTGTTTCAGGAGATACTTGTCACTATGGTTCAAGAGCTTCACAGCTTCTAGATTAAGTGTGAGTGAGTTTTGCTAATGTTTCCAAACTCACGTTTAAGTCTAGAGTCTGTTTTAGGGGTTTTGTCACGAAATAGCCAAAAGGGGATATTGTAAAGTTATTATTTACAACTATATGTTTTTGTTGGCTTATATTCCGTGCCAAATTTGATTGTAATTATATTCAATCCGTTGTACACTATATTTGTTGTGGGATTTCATTGTAAGGGTTGTGTGTTACAGAGAGAGAGTGTGAAGACTCAAGCATTTGAAAATTGAAGATTTCTCGCAGGTGTCTCGCGACTTAGCTTCCCGCGAAGTGATACATGTGCCCTGCACATGCTGGAATGCGAAGAGTCAGGCCAGGTGGAGACAGCTGTGTCTCGTGATTATCTCGCGGGTAAGGCCTTCCCGCGAGACACCCGCGAGGCATTTTGTTCTGCCAGCCTGTCAAGTCTGAATCACACTTTCTGTATCCACACTATATATACCCATATTACCCACATTTGAGAGGAGAGCCTCTGAGAGAAAACCCTAGCAAAACACCTTGAGAGTTAGAGATTGTTATACCCACAATCCTCTACACATTTGTTTTGGAAATTTCCTCATCTCCTACCTCTCCATTTCCATACCATTAAGAGGTTGATAGCCCAAACACTTACCATACCCTTTCAGAGTGTGAAGTGACGTTTTGGTGCTACTGGGAAGCATTGGAAGAAGCCAAGGATGGCAAATGCAACATGGAGCTTGTTGCGAGATCCAGAGAACTAAGACAAGATATGGTTCCGAGAAGCCTTATTAGAGTAGGAGCTTGGAGGACTTAGGTACATCGGGTAGATTAGGCTTGGAAAGTCTCTTGCTAACCCATGTATCCCAACTGATTGTCTTGTGGATCGATTTCCGCTTGGAGGGCAGCGGAGAGGTTTTTTGCCGAGTTCTTTGGTTTCCTCTTCGATAACACGTCTCGGTGTTATCTGTGTTTGCATCTCTCTTCTCTACTCTTGTTCATTTCATTTTTACTGTTGTGTTGCTTTAAATTTGGATTAGAGTAGTTGTCTTGCTTATACGCTTATGTTTACACTATTCCGCACTTAATATTAAGTTAGTGTAAAATCAACCAAGCCGTAACTTTAATTTAGGGGTCTAAATTGCTCGTGTGTTTTCAACACATTTCCGAGCTTTCAGAAATCATCATCGATTTTTATTTTTATCATTATGACTCATACCACACAAAATAGTAGTAAAAAACCTACAAAGAAACCAACAAATTATGAATTCTAAAACCAAAAAAAAAAAAAAGGTAACTTCATAAATAATAAAAAAAGATTTTTTTTTTTTTTTCTCTTTAGTTCAAAAACAAAATACATTTATGACTTTCTCAAACCAAAATCTCAAACACCCAAAGACTTAAAGTGAATCACAACCTTCACAGAATCCATAATGCCTGACTTCAACATCAAAACTGTAAGCTACCATCACTGAATAAAAAATGCAAGCCCCCTTCCTTGGTCACATCCTACTCATACAAATTAGAATCTAATGGTACAACATTGTTGGAGTTATGTAGGTGTCGTTGAAAGGTTGAAGACAAAAAAACATTGTTTTTGGTCCCGGCAAATTGGAGATGGGATGACATGAAGAATTGTGGGCACGTGTGTATAAAGGAGTAGATGTGAAAGGGTGAATGAAAATGTGAAGAGTTTTCTATTAGAGAGAGGAAAAGTCCTAAAACATTGAATCAAGTGTAACAAATAGTAGTCTTGGAAAATTAAATGAAAGAAAATAAAGAGTATTTCAATTCTCTTAAAAACGTAGTCTTTAAATATTTAACCAAAAGAAATAAAGAATAATCCCTATTTTTAAATTTTTTTTCTCTTATCTCTTATGTCACATGCTACAATCTCATGTTCTCCTGCACAGAGTTATTTGCTTTACATATATGGAGTTTAAGAAATACGTTAACACAAGTTGTGTCAATGTCAACCGCCCATCGATCTTGAGATCATTGGAAACGTGTCCAATCTTTCTTCTTTATTTCTTTTTGGTCGAATCTTTCTTCAATCGTATCATGAGTCATGAGTGAGAAATCATTATTTATATATCAAGACAATAAAAACGAAGCATAATATGGTAGATGGGAATTATTTTGCCATCGAGGAATTTATGCAACAGATAACTTGATCTGGCAATCCAAAAAAAAAAAAAAAAAGATGACTTGACCTGGCCTTTTCCAATTATTGGTTAAAGAAAAGGCCGAACTCAAGTTGAAACCATTTGGGTTTGAGTCCGGAATGACCTAGTCCAACATGAAAATCCCAATTCATTGGGTCTTTTGATACAATCAAATAGAGAGTCTCAATGGTGCTATATTTTATGAGTCCAAACTACGTGATTGAGGGTCCGTTTGGATACAGCTGAAAACTAAAAACTGAAAATACTATAGCAAAATAATTTTTAAATGTGTGAATAGTACCGTGGGACCTATTTTTAATGAAAAAGTGTGCACTGTTCACGGACAAAAAGTCAACAAGTGCGGCTACTGTTCATTGAACAGTAGCTGCACAGTAGCCACGTTACTCCCTCACATGCCTTAAAAAAAAAAAAAAGGCAAAACGCGATGGCAGAATCCAAACACTTACTGAGTCATTCCTCCTCTATCTGTTGCGATATAAATATATAAATATATATATATATATATATATATATATATATATATATATATAAAAGGGCATTGATTCTTATATTAAAACTGTACATTTTTATACCCCTTAAAACACAGCCAGATTAATCTAGTTAATTAGCCAAGTGATTACTTAGTCAAATTATCAGATCTAGGTTAACACAAATATATCATATCAATGTAAAGTGCGGAAAGTAAAGAACACAAAAATATGATGACCCAGGAAAACCAAACCGATAAAAAACCTAGGGATGATTTAACCTAACTATACTCAAGGTAAACCGAATTCACTATGAAAGAATTGAAGTTTACACAATAGCGACTTAGACCATTAACATCCTATTGCTACCTCGAGTAGGAAACTTTCTACCACGACCACGTGACAGCTCTGAGTCCATAGATTACTTCTTTCTTGGATTCCCAACAAGTACAAGCACTCCTGCTTGTATATCTTTAAGCTCTTGAATCTGCAACTAAATTGATCACCAAGTTCTTGACATAATCTTGATTCTTGATAACCTTAAGTATGTGTGAATGCTAACACCTCTAGATCTCACAAAAGATTCACACATACAGCATAAAGAGCAACTACAAAATGTGGCTAGGATTTTCTCTTTTATACTTAAGACAAAACATAAAACCCTACACGTCAAACGGGCTTGGGCTGAGTTGGAAAATTCTGCAGAAAAATAATCTACACGACTTTCGATCGATCGAGCTAAACAGATTTACACAATAAATCCTGCAGAACACTCAATTCCAACTTTACATATAAATACACTTTGAGCAAGTCTAAACAAGACTAAAACGTTTTGAATTTTACTTTATCTTCTTACTCAAGTTGATAAAATTTTCACCAAAAAGTTGATAAAATTTTCACCGATTCTAGTTATCCATTCAAGTAGACACGAGTTGTAAAGGTTCACAAACTATATATAAAATTCCACAAGAAACACTTATACACAATGCACGTACCCCATATCCTAATTCATTAAACTAAAGATGACAAACGCTTTTATGATATACACATAGTGATAAGCTAAGAAAAGTTGTAAACTTGATCATCAAAATTTTGGCATCTGATTCCCAGACTAATAGTTCAAGTAATCTTAGCAGAGTGGAAAATCTTTAGGTGGAGGAAGCAAGCTCTGAGATTGGCCTATACCATTTTTGACAATGAAAACCATAGCAAGACCCCAGGAAGTATGTTCCTCAAGATGGCAATGTATGAACCAAACTCCTGGATTGTCAGCCTTGAGTCTAATTGCAGCCCATCCCCCAGTTGGAACAGGCACTGTGTTTCTCTCTGGAGGATCAACAAGATTATATTTTGCTGGATCCTTAGCAACATTGAAATTCCCAAACCCGCTGCCAACGACAAAGAAATTGTGACCATGGACATGAATGGGATGGTTCTCTGGATTAAGAAAACTTGTACCCTGCAGCACAATTTCAATGTTTGTGCCATAAGGCACTACCAAAAGCTTTGTACCAAACTCTGTGTTCATGTTTTCGGTGAGGGGGTCTACGCCGGTATAATTAAAAGCTGTAAGAGGCTTTTCGGGGAAATCAGCCGAAAATTCAACATTTGTGAGGTTCTTGTAATGGCTTTCCAATACTGACTTAAACGGCCGAACAAATGATTGATTGTTCATTGAAGCAAAGAATCTCTTGCCTAAAGCTTTGCAAGTTTTGTTTGCAGGACAATCTTGAAGGTTAAGGCTTACAGTTGTTATAACTCGCTTGTCAATCTTTTTGGGCACGTTGCAAGGGTACTCAGGAGATGCAAGGCTACGAAGCATTTTAGAAAATGTTGTGGCATAAACTGTGTCTTTCATTTCAGGAAGATTGTGAAATGCAAGGTTGGTAGGCAAAGTTGGGGCCTCAATTTTTTCAGTCCTTGTACTTTTGTATTTTAGAAAGCCAGCTGTGGTGGAATTATCAAAGGGGAAAACGGCAGTGACATAAGGCTTTGCTGCCATTACAAACATGCCTGATGAGTCTGGAACTTGATTTGCTGTGACCAAAACATTAGTGGTTTGTCCTGGAGCAACCATTATGGCTCTAGTTGTGAAAGGTTTGGTATAAACTGCATCAGCTTCAACGACAGTCAATGTGTGATTAGCTATGGCAAAGAAGAGCTCATCATTAAGTGCTGCATTGATGATTCTAAACAAGTAGGTTTTTCCACGCTCGACTGTCTGGATGAAAGTATCTGCACAATTTTAACATAACATGTAATGTAAGATTATCCTCAAACCATATGAATTGTTTCAGACATAAGTTATGTATTCTCCAATATATGATTTTGTACTTATTTGTTGTTCTATGCTGTTTAGATGGAAGGATGAAAATGTAAGAGGATAGAAAAGGTAAGAAAGATAAATAAATAAATAAAAAAGAATTGATGAAATTTTAGATTTTCAACATGTGTATTTTGTAGAGAGAATATAAAGGTGGAATAATAAAAAAATAAATATAGATTTATTTTTGTTGATTGAGAAGAAAAATGGAAAGTAGAAAAAATATTTTAGTCCAAATTTATTATTACATCCCTATTATATAATGATGATTTTTTTTTTCCATTATTATATAAGAAATAATATTGTTAATTAAATTAATAAGAATAACATCTTATAAAAATGAACTCATCACATTTTTTTCTTTATCCATTCATTTTACATAAAAAAAAATAATTGAATTAGTTATCATGATACATTATAAAATTCAATCCATAATAATTATATATTATTTTAAATTTCTTTCTCTATTTTTTTTATACCGAGAACATCCCAAGTTAAGGGATAAGTGTTAAAAGGGTACATTACCATTTTTTGTCTCCTTGTCAACATTTTAGGTGAAGAAAAACAAAAAGCAAAATTGTGGACACAAGGAGAAAATGGTCCCCTACCTATATACTTTATCTCCACATAATTTTCTTTCTCATCAACGGATGATAAATGGTAATATCTTCATTTTTTTTTTTCTTTCTACATATTTTCCATCTTCCCTAAAATCTCATAACAAAACATACAAGGCATGCAAACTAATCTCGTGTTTTGAATTTTTTTTTTCCTTCTTTTAAAGAGCCTTTATTTTTTCGAAAATGATTAGAAATCTCTTTTCTATTACCCGAATTCCTCCCCTCCCCTTAACCTTTAGGCATTAAGTACATATGGAGATGCCATCAAACCAATTGGGTCATTGGCTTTGAAATAGCCTTTTGATCTTTTTGGTAACAAAATTTATGCAAAAATTTTACATTTTTACTTTCCAAAGTCGAGAATGCTTCACAATTACCAATATTACCTTTCTTTGAGCAAGGATAAAGAGGTCCAGGCAAGCCATTAATGGTATAAGCATCCGAACTATTAGGCCCACCACCATACAACATCATCTCATTTTCCACAGCATCCACATCTCCATTCCACCATTCCCCTGTAGTCAATCCGACAAACACATGCCAATCATAGAGAAAAATGTGAGGAGAGAGAAGAGAAAGTACTAATAATTATAACAAATACAAATAAAGAGATTTTCCAAAATTAAGAAATAAGTCAAGTCAACAACCAAATGACAACATACATGCATTCAACAAAATACAACAATAATATCGATAAAAAAATAAAAAATAAAAAAAATCACTCGTCCTAGCACATGTTAACAGTATTCTTTCATATTTGATCCAAATTATAAAACTAAAAATGAAATTGAAAGAAAGAAATTAATTGAGAGGTCAAAGAGATTAGTGGGATTATTACCAAATATGATAGGGACTTCAGATTGGATTGGAACTGAGAATGGATATGGCATGCGAGGGTAGATTATGAAGGCACCATATAACGAAGCACGTTGCCAGCCATAATGTGCATGCCATAGAAGGGTGCCTCTTTGATCGATCACAGTGAAGTTGTATGTGTAGGACTGCCCTCCTCTAATAGGGCACTGTGTGATGTAAGCTGGCCCATCTGCCCATGCACTTCTTAGTTGCCTTATTCCATGCCTATGTAATTAGCAACAAGACAGATCATCTCAGTAACAAGTCTAGAGAGAGAGAGAGAGATTTCTTGTGTTGTGTCTTTTTCAATCAATTTAAACTTATTACAGTTCTGTTTATATCTAATAAAGCTTTTCTTATGCCAAAAAAAAAAAAAAACTTATTACAGTTCTTCTACCACAATAATTCGTCACAGTTTATTGAAGTTCTCACCATAAGTGATGAACAATTATTTTCATATGGCTATCACTTTTTCTTCATCACTCATAATTAATTACGTTAGAGTTATGACAAAAGTTATGTCCCTAACTTTATTAACTTATAACATACTTAAATATATCCATTTTAGTGAGTACATGTATAGCTTAGAATAAATAAATAAATAAATAAGGGAGGCACATGAAGAGCATCTAAATAGTATTTCTTATATACCTAACCAAAAAAGGAAAAATAGAAATAAAAATTGAAAGGACCTTTTATATAACACAAGACTAAGACTAATCACTCGTAATCAAATGTTAGAGTTATAACAAAAGTTGTGTACCTATCTTTATTAGCTTATAACATACTTAAATATATCCATTTTAGTGAGCACATGCCTAGCTTAAAAAAAAAAAATAAATAAATAAGAGAGGCACATGAAGAGCATCTAAATATTATTTCTTAAATACCTGACCAGAAACAGAAAAATAGAAATAAAAATGAAAGAACCTTTTATATAACATCAGACTCAGACTACCACTTTCTTTCTTCTTCTTTTTCCCTCTTTTAGTGATTTTCATATTCTGCCAAGTTGTCCATGACCAAAAAAAACTACAAATAGAAGAATTACTCAACAATATATATGTCAGCGTGTAATAGCTAGGTTCCATTTTATATTGCATGATAAGGCTAACAGGGTATGTAATTGTCTAATTTACCATAAGAGTGCTCTTTCATCTTATCATTTTATATCTCGATTTCAAATTTGCGACAAGTAGACTATGTGTCCGGAGGTCAGATATTGATGTTGTTGTATAAACTTCTGTTATAATTAAATAAGACTTCTCGTTTCTACCAAATAAAAAATTTGCGACAGGTAGTGCATAAAAAGAAAAAAAAAAAAAAAAAAAAAAAAAACAGAATGGATAAATAATACATAATTGTAAAGAGTTAGCATTCTGTAATCTTTATTAATCTATAACATGTCTTTCCATTGAAGGCGCAATATATTTGACTATACAATCTGCCAGAAGAGGAAGCTATAGAAAAAGAGAGACAGGACTTAGAGAACAAAGCAAAAAAAAAAAAAAAAAAAAAAAAGAGGAGACTAGTCCTAGCCTTTTTGCCTGTTGCCTTAGTGTCAAAGGTCTTTCTTTTGAACAATGCTACATACATAAAAAAAAAATGGACAGATATTTTAAACTTATTAAGTTGTCGAGTTTTCATTGGTTCTTATCTGGGTTTATATCTAGCATAACTTTTTTTTCCCCCTAATTATCTATCTTATTAGCAAGTGTCAAATTTTGTCTCCCTAAACTTTCTTCTTGCTATTTCACATTTGCACCGTTTTTAATTAGTGTATCTCTCTCTCTCTCTCTCTCTCTTAGCTAGTTAGTCTATTGTGTTTGTGAGTTAGGGTGTGAGGAAAGTTATTGATAACTCCAGGAGTATTAATGCTTCTCTCACTATCTTGCATAAGGCTGGGCGATATAGACACGACTGTCCACTCACAAGTCACATTCTTAAGAATAATAATAGAGGTACGCATGACTCTTCCACAAACTAACGTGGCAACTACATGCCATGGTAGCTACTTTTTTTTCTTTTCTTTGTTTTTGCAAGAGCCATATCAGTTTCTAATTTTTAATCTCAAACTTTGTAATTCAGTTTTAACCTAAGGGAAAAAAACAAAAAAACTTACCAGATCCACCAACCAGCAGACCCGTCCCTTTTTCTCTCTTTCCCTTCTTTGAATGTATAATTAATTTATTACTGTAATAAATGGTGTTCAGAGAGTATTAATTAAAGGGCAATGTTATAAATACAAACTATTTTACAACATTTTTACAAACTGTTGATGTGGCTTTAGTATTTTCCAAATAGTTATTGCAAGTAAAAATATGATGTTAGTGATGGATCCATATTAGAACTAGTAAGAATTTGCCACATTAGTAGTTTTTAAAAATGTTGTAAAATAATTTGTGTTTGTAGTATTACTCTTAATTAAAATTAAAAAGATTCTAATTAGATACCTACCCTTTTAATAAACCATGAAGCTGTTGATCAGTGCTTAATCAGCACTCTAGTATGGTATAAAATGTTATATTATTTAAAATTAAATAAATCTTTAAGTTTATAATATTCAATCTAAACCATAAAATTAATCAATTTCAAATAGAAAATATTCATGATGAACAAACTCACTTAATGCTAAGAAGTAAAAATAGTAACATTTTTTAAGCTCTTAATTAAACCCAACATAATTAGATTCAGTATGCTCACCAATGGATGGTAGTGTTCATGGAAACGCGATTAGTAACCTTCACTTCAACATTATCACCTTCATGGACAGCAATGGTTGGACCTGGGTACTCCCCATTCACTGTTAGAAGTGGTTTTGTGTGGCACAAACGTGTTACCTTCTTCCACTCAATCTGAAAAAAAAACAAAACCATAATGCTTAAAAAACTTGCCAATATTGGCTGAGATGGAAGATATATGATGAAGTTTCTGAATATCAGCTTACATTAAATTCAAACTGCCGAGTGGTTGTTGAAGAATTAGATTGCCGAAGCCCAGAAAGTACCACTAGTGTTACTATTAAGAACCTATAATGATGGCACAAACCCTCCATTTTTAGCACCAATACGGAACACTCTCTAGCTATAGGAATTATAAGTTGCTAATAACTTACAAAACTCCCATGCACACTTACCCTTATATATACTATGAGATTCTCCAATTTCCCGTGAATTTTTTATTGGTATTTATTCATACTTTTCATGTAAAGACAGATTTTGTGACGCTGGAGGGTAGGTAAGGAGGGACGACTGACAATGAAAATGTCAATTAAATTTTCATTTGAGTCAGTTTAATTTGTTTGAAGCCTTGGTGGCTAATATCCATGCATTATCAAAGAGGGTACAGAGGACAACAAGGAAGCCATCAGAGCCATCACCTTCAAGGTATCAGCCATGCATTATTCAACTTGATAAAAGCATATTTCTTCTGCATGTCTTCAATTTTAAAAGCTAGAACTATTTGATTTATCATCACCCTCAAGTCTCATCTACTCCCTTGTCGTTTACTACGTATTTGGATTCTTAATATATAGGAGAACTTTTATATAAAAATATACTGACAAAATGGGGATATGCCCATTTCGGCGAAAAGTTTTAATAAAATGCCTAATTTTAGAAACTATTTAAGAATATGTCTCTAATTTGAAATTCGATTTTATCAAAATCGAATTTTAGTGTGGAACTCGAGTTCCACAATTTTTTTTTTATAAGTTTAATTTGGCCATAACTCAATTTTCAAAAAATCGAGTTTCAAAACAAAAACATATTCCTAAATAGTTTCAGAAATAGAGTATTTTGTTAAAAATTTTCGCTGAAAGTAGTACATCCCTATTTTGGCCAAAAATATATATATAGGAAATTTTGGGGTCCAAATTAAACATAGCCATTGGTGGGTTGGTGTGGGTCAATTAAAACAAAGTTGGTCTAAATGAGTTTCTTTACGTACCCCAAAACAGCACAACTTCGCTGTAATTTCCACTTAAAATTTTCATGCTCTGACTTGGGTGGCTAGCTATAGGCTGCTGTACACATGCATGGTAGAGACCGGAAGGAAGAATAAAATAATAGACCCTTTCTTCAGATATAGGTAACGACTGTATAACTTACCAACCAAAGGTGGCTAATAACACGACAATCTGTGTAGTTCATAGTCTCTAACTACTAATGATGGGAATTGGAATTTGGAACCTTGAAAATTATCTATATATGCATGAAAAACAAAGAAAGTTTTCTTATTTTTAACGGCCAGAAAATTGATGGGTATTATTAAAAAACAACTAGGTAACACCAGTAACAACAATAATATTATTGGATTAATTGCTACACATATAGACAACTATTTAATATAAGGGTTAAGTTCATGTTCAGTGCATCAGTGTATTGGATGTGTTAGGATGCAATTATGTGTCCAGAACAAACCGCTAGGTAGCACCAATAACAACAATAATATTATTGGATTATTACAAATATAGACAAATATATAAGGGTTAAGTTGTGTCTAGTGTATCAGCACACTAAACATATTAGAATGCAGATATGTGTTCAGTTAACACCAATAATAACAATAAGGTAGCATCAATAACAACAATAATATTATTAAACTACTACACGTATAGACAACCATTTTTAATATAAAGGTTATCTATACATGTAGTAATCTAATAATATTATTTTTGTTATTGATGCTACCTAGTAATATGCCCAATGCACTAATGCATTGGACATAAACTATGTCCTTAATATAATATAATTAACAAAAAGGGGGAAAAGTAACCTTCTCTAATCTCCCTCTCCATACAATATTGAACACAATGATGGTTGGGGAGATAACACATTAGAGATAGTACTCTAATTGAATAATTAATATAATATATATGACACCACTTTACCCAAAAACTTAAGTTAATAGGTTTGAGTTTAATAATGTTATATTAACAACTCACTATTCTCATTACTATTCAATGTGTGAGATTTCACTCACGCATATATATTAAACAATAACAATGTCAAATATTGTAATTATCTAAAATATGCCTTTGATTGAGTTTAAAAGAAAAACACTTCATGATAAGGAAGATTCTTGTTTTAATTGGAAAATGATCCTCTCTATTTCATGGTTGATTAAGTTTTTATTTTTAAGATCTAACGGTCTATAAATTGTCACTTCATATAAAATTTTTCATAACATGAAAATTTTTTTATTTAATAGTTACAACAACAGGTGATTTTCTCAGGCATATCTAAAATTGTCTAATATATGCTCTCAAGTATAAATTATTTAATATATGCTTTTCAATTTACTTTATTTGACCTAAAATTTAAAATGACATGATAGGTTATAAAGTTTTAGATTTATAATATTTAATCTAAATTATAAAATAATCATAATAACAATAAAAGAAATAATATTTTTGAAAAAATAAATGTAGCTGTATAATTTAATCATATATACCTTAAGCATCATGCAAATATGCTTAGCGTCACATTAGATGCTATCTAGCTCTTGAAGAAATAAGGTTAAGAATTTTTTTTTTTTTTTTGAGAAGAAATAATACTTTGAACAATTATTTATTATAACAAAATAAATAAATATAAGAGATAATTATTCATATATTTTGAATAATCACTTGAAGCTATGTTCTGAAAAATTGTAAGTTAGAATTGAAAGCAAATCGTATATTAATGAAAACAAAAATGCTAAATAAATTAAAAGTAAGAAATAGATGAAAAAAAAATCTTGTTTTTCCTCAGAAGTGGTCCGGATCAGCATTGAAAAGTTCGGATCAGCATTGAAAAGTTCGGATCAGCATCGAAAAGTCCAGACAGAACATCAACATACAACCTTCTCACCAGTGTCAAAATGGACCCAAAAAACCTTTACCTTTTTCCTTGGGACCAAGCGTCGATCGAGATGGAGATGTTGATGTTGTTGTTTTGCATTTCTTATGGTTTTTTTTTTTTTTTTTGCTGAATGCTTTAATTATGCAATTAGTGTGAGAGACCTATCGACGAAAAACAAACGTAAGGGCATGAAGCTTCTTTTGTGTGGCAAATAATAAGCATAGACGTGTTAGAGAAAGCAAGAGATCTTAGGGCCATGCATGTGGAAACATATGTGACGATAAATCAATAAATATAAAGGCATGAAGACATTTTCCCTAAGATATCACTTTATTTAGCATTTGGTAAGTTACTTCCTAATCTAAATAAAGTAAATTACTACTTCTTAATGAGATTTAAATTGATCATTGCTAAAAATTTTGAAACTTAATTTACATCTTGTGATATATTGAACATAGATGTTCAGGATGAGGAAGCATTAGGTATAATTCATAAAATATATAGATTATATCGTATTTAAATGCATATGCATATTTCTAATTTTTTTTTAAAAATAACATTTATTATATGAAACAAAATTAATCTAAAAGATACATATTTTCTATAATTAAAATATATTATATTTATACAACAAATGAATGAAGGAATATAAACATCATCAACTTTATTCACGTATTATTTTACTTGAAAAGATCACAAAAAATTTTATATATATATATAGACACACACACACAATAAATATATTGTATTTAAATATCTTATAAAAATTAAATATCTCATAAAAGTTATATTTTTTTTAAATTAAATATCTTATAAAAAGTTAGATTTTTTTTAAATTAAATATCTTATTAAAATTATTCTATAATAACATAAACATACTATTAAATATAAATATAAATAAATCAAAAACTAACATATATCACCGTTCTTTTGTACGTAGTTCAATTTTTCAATTAAATCTCTATTATACATGTACATATATCTATATACGTTTTTTTTTTTCTTCTTCTAATTTTTAAAAATAATTTAAAAGCTTGAACTGAAAGGAAGTACTCGTATATATTTTTGTATCGTATATATTTCCTCTAATATATTATTAACTATACCGTTAGGATATGTCATCTCTGCTAATACCGAGGGGCACAAAAAATTAATTGTGCAGCTTAAAATTTTTAAATATTCTCAACAAAAAAAAAAAAAAAAAAAAATTATTTTAAATGTACTAGTCTAGTAGACCAAGATTAGAAAGATAAGCACTGACTAAGTTTAGTCTCGGATTCTATCATTGATATTCACTGAAGCGGAACCAGGAATTTTCTTTTGGGGTCCCTCTTTTGCTGTTTGACCAATTGTGATCAGTCATCATTTCATAAATTTCTTGTAGATAGTCAATATTATTAATTCAAGTGGATTGTTGCACAGCCCACGTATGTACTTTCAAGTGTGGAAAACATGACTAAGAAAAAAACAATTAATCAAATGGTCATAGTGGGAATAGGGATGTGGCTCTTTTCAATAATTGAAGTTTTTTTTTTTTCCTTCGTTATTTTTGTAATTTTTAAGTGCATGACTTTATTTCCATCTCTTTTATATTATTTTAGAGTTTTCTAAATCAAATTAGACTCATGATATGGTATTTTATTAATGCTTAATTAGGAGTGGTTTTATTTGTGAAACAAGTTTTATGAACCCATAAGTTAATTAACCTTACGCTATAAATCGAATATCAGAGTTTAATTAATCTTCAAAAATATTATTCGGATTTTTCCTTACATCTCTATAGATTCTAGAGTTTTTCTTATAAATTTAATGAACTTTTAGGGTTTAATCATGCGCTTGAATTTCTTGTTATCAATCAATATATATTAAAGAATAGAATTTTCTTAATTTTACAGTTAAGATTTTATTTGTTGAATGCAATAGTATGGACGTCGGTTTTCATGCCACAATAATACAAATTGATGTGTGCTTAAACAGAGGCATGTGATCCACAAACGACAGCCATCATATCTTATCACATTGTGATCGTTTTTTCAAACTAGTAAGGTACTCATGAAATATAATGGCCGTAATTTCAAAAGCTTGTCCAAATAATTCAAAGATATATAAATATTGTATTATGCATTGGGTCCCCACAGACCCATAAAAGTCGAAGAAAAAAAAATCTCTAATGTGGTACACTATTAGGGCAGCTAACTACATGTGTTTATTACCTCCGAGAGGGGTGGCCTGGTGGTTTGGGTGTGCAATTGCTGCTATGAGGTCTCTAGTTCGAGCCTGGGCAAGTACCTGAGGAGGAATGTGGGAATCCTCTTGTAGCTAGCCCCTAGCTGCCAGTTCTCTCGTGGTGCTAGGGTGAGGCCTATGGTTACCTCAGATCACAGTAACTATAGCTCAATCCAACATTTCCTAGCGGGAGGTGCTCTTATGGTCACGCCCAGAGGGATGAGTCACAATGGCCGCCCCCGCCCCCCTCTCCCCCTCCCCACCCCAATTAAGCCAAAAAAAAATTAAAAATTAAATAAATAAATAAAAAAAAAAAAAAAAAAAAAAAAAAAAACTACATGTGCTTATTAATCTTATATTCATATAAGCACCTAAATGTTAGGCACATATGCCAAATTATATTAGGATGCAAATGTGTGGCGGTCAAAAAGGGATGGTAAAATTAATTATATTAGATTATTAGGCTCCCAATCAATTAGGAAGACTGGGAGAGAGTGCGAAACTAGAACGGCATCCAACTGAATTGGAGAACGTTAGAGATAGGGATAATTACAGCAAACCCACCTAAGGTTTGACCCGTTTGTGCTTTGCCTACCCGTGGTTCAAAACTTATCACTTTACCCACTTGAAATTACTTCCGTTTAGTCTCTGTTACCCACCTCTATTAAAAAAAGGGTGAATAAGTCTATTTACTCTCATTTTATGTCTCTCTCCTCCCAAAACAAGAAAAAAAACAAAAACATTAGAAAACAAGATCAAAATGGGCATCTCTTAGAACATGACTCAAATAAATAAAAAAATTCAAAACCCAGAACACAAGATCACAAAATTTTCAAACCCAAAACAAGATCAAAATTTTTTCAAACCCAGAATATGTATCTCTTGCAGAAGTCAAATCACAAGCTTAATGGCTATAAGTTACATCTATGCATTTTAAAGAACCCACCATACCCACCTTCATCATGAAAGCCAGCCCCCATGAAGACCACCAGCCATAAACACCAGAGAGAAATCTCCAGCCACTGCCAATCTCGCCTAAGGCCATTGTTGCCCAGCCTCCACCGATCTTGTTAGCCATCATCGATCTCACCCCGAGGCCATGCTAGCCCAGCCTTCGCCGATCTTGCCCACAAGATTGTCACGCTTTCCACCTCGTTAGTCTTCTGATCTTGTTGCTTCGGATCCCCTACCTTCGGACCTCCCCCACCTTCAGACCTTCCCCACCTTTGGACCTCCCCCACCTTTTAAAGCCAGCCCCTCTAGTAAACCCACCATACCCACCTTCATTGTGAAAGCCAGCCCCCATGAAGGCCACCATAACCATATCCCACCACCATCGATCTCCAGGACCACCATACCGATTCACCACATATCTCCATGGCAGAAGCTTCACCGATCTCCATGCCGACCCACACCCATGGTTAAGCCTCCTTGCCCGCCCCTCTTTTTTCAACACTAAACCAAATGCCATTACTCAAGCTTTTCTTCTCTCTTTTTTTGATCTAAACCAAACCCAAACCCATACTCAAGCTTCACCGATCTCTTTTTTTGATATTGTGTTGTGTTATGTGTTTGTTGTAATATGTGGACTCTCCATAATCTATGGGCATGTCATTAATTTGTACTTGTTTTAATTTCAAACAATTTGATTTGTAGTTGTTTGGAATTTTATTTGTTACATTCATATACATTTATTTTTAATATCAAACCCTAATTTTTTGATTCATTTTATGTTTGTTTTCGTCTAAAAAATGTGTTTTTTAACGGAGATAACAGAGATGGGTAACAGAAACTAAACAGAAGTAATCTCAGGTGGGCAAAGTGATAAGTTTTGAACCACAGGTAGGCAAAGCGCAAACGGGCCAAACCTCAGGTGGGTTTGCTGTACGTATCCCTCAGAGATATTGTACTTAGCCTTGAAAACTTATTTTCATTGGTATATGGGGCTTAAAAAATAAATTGAATAAAAACCCACTTATAATTAGAAAACGTAAAATTTAAACAATAAAAAAAATGTAAAATATCATTTTCGTTCCTAAACTTTTATAGAAGTTTGTTTTTCATCCCTGACTTTTATAGAAGTTTGTTTTTCATCCCTAAACTTTTAAAAGTTCATTTTTCGTCCTTAAACTTTACAAAACATTTTACTTTTCATCCTTCCGTCTATGACCGTTAATTTATGTCCTATGTGGCATAACAGAATAATGACGTGATATCTCACTGGGACCGAATACTTTTATTTATAAAATTATAGACATATGGCAAAGAGTTATTGGCACATATGGATTAAATATTTTGTGATATGGCATCCTTTCAAACTAATGAGGCATTTTAAAACAATAACAAATAAATTCCAGCTCGTATTTATGTTAAGAATTTATTAGGATTTAAAATAAAAACTTAAAACACCAAAACGTTTATAAATAAAAAAATAAATCAGTTCAAGTTGTCCATCTCTAATGATGTTCAACCAAAACTTCCCAAATCTTTCATTCATTTTTTGATGTTTTGATGGGTTTTTTTTTTTTTTTTTTTTGTATGATTAAGTTTCGGATCTTTAGGGTGTTATATATTGTTAGGCGTGAACAGAGGAAGGGTTTTTTTTTTTTTTTTTTTTTTTCCCTTCTATTTTTTTGAGAAAAATACTAGATCTTCATGTAGCATGGACTGGTGTGCAAGTGAGGGCAAATTTTTATGAACAAGGATGAAAGTCTTTGTAATTCGTAAAAGCCACTATTTATTGGTTGCTAAGAAACCCACTACTTTGTTGTCATTGTCATCATCTCCTTTTTCTTTCTCCAGTGCTCTCCTTCTTGTTTCTCTAGTGCTTGTGATCATTGCAAAAAAGGATGAACGTTTGGATGGATTGAAATGAAACTAATGAGGACATGGGTGGGTGGTGGTTCCCGGAGAATAGAGCTTGAATCAGTGCTGACAACAAGAGATTGGAGAAGATGAATAGTCGGCTCAAATTAAGGATTTTGATATTTTTGGTGTTTTGAATTTTTATTTTAAATTTGGATAAATTCTTACATTAAAACCTGACCTATTATTTTTTTTTTTTTTAATCCATGTGTGCCAATAACTCTTTGTCCTGTGTCCATAATTTTATAAATAAAATAATTTGGTCAAAGTCAGATAACATATCATCACTTTGTTAGGCTACATAGGATATAAACTAACAGACATAGACAGAATGATGAAAATTAAAATGTTTTGTAAAATTTAGGGACGAAAAATGAACTTTTGAAAGTTCAATGACAAAAAACAAACTTTAATGAAAGTTTAGGGACGAAAATGATATTTTCCCCTAAAAAAAATCATTTATAATTGAATGTTAAGACTTAAGAGATATATATTCATACTTTTAGAAAGCAAATAAATAAATAAAATGGAAATAGGTGGTTTTTATATTTTATAGTAGGACAATTGGATTTAAACGATATATAGTATGACTTCTAACATAATAAATAATTAGTCGCTAATCCGTGTTATGCGCAGGAACCTACCTATTTGTGAGGTAGATTAAAATAAATTTATAAAATCTAAATTTGATTAAGAAACTACACCGTTGCATAATTTGCTCTTATATGACTTCAATTTGTGTTACAATTTGATGAAGAAGTCATTACTTGAACGTGCAATGGCTTACAAAAAAATTGTCAGACAATTTCAAATACTGTAACAAAATAACTCAAAAATTCATATATTAAAACTTCTTAAAGACCAAAAAATATTAAAGAATTAGATGATTCACTACTTAGAAATTATTGAAATAAAACATAATATATATGACTAAACAATAGATAAATATAAGAGAAAGATGAGTTACATTCAAAAAAATAATCCATGGCTATAACTATTGAAAGGAATCAAAAGATTCAAAGCTTACAAATTATAGATAAAATGTGTGTGTGTGTGTGTGTGTGTGTGTGACTACACAAATTCAGATGTTAAAACTTCCAAAATGCCAAAAAAGATATATAATTAAAGAATAAGTTATTGAAACAATTCAAAAAATATGACTATTTAAAAGATAAATATAAGAAAAAGAAAAAAGTACACAAACCCATAAAGCAATAAGTTTTAAATTTTAATGTGTCTAAACTTTAAACGAACCTTATCAGCATGTGGTCCACACTAAAAAATGTTGAGCAAAAGCTCACAGTGAAATAATGAAAGCCATACCTCCTCTTAATATAACAAACATAAGCTTTTTGTCCAAAAAAGTAACATACTTTCATATCGTGAGGTGAAGCAAAGACATATGCAATAGCAGCAACCTTAAATTTTAATTATTGCAAGCTTTTTTATCTTGTAGAAAACGGCTAAAGAGAGTTTGGTGGTTCATATACGAAAATTACTTTTTAAAAAATACATGAAAAACCATAAAATAATTTTTTTTTTTCACAAAGTAGAAGAGAAGAAAATAACAAAAGAAGGGTTCATATCTCTACTCGGTTTAAAAAAAATAAAAAAATAAATAAAAATAAAAAATTGGGGTTTGCACTGCTTTTATGGTGTCCATGATTAACTTCACAAATTTGAAGATAAATTATCAACGTTTGAGTTTGAGTTTAAGTTGCACTTGTTAGAGAGATAGAATTTTACTCCTTGTTAAGTTTGGACTTGAAAGCTCAGATTTGTGCTAAAACATACGAGCTTGTTTAGACCTCCAATAAAAAATTATGGCTAGACTACTTTACTCTAACTTATCTAAGTGTGGAACAAAAGTAAATAAAGCGCAATCACCGCATCTACTCTAGTGCATACACATGAACAATAAATAATAAAAGTAAAGCACAAGAGTAAGAAAAGAGAGATGCAAATACAAGATAACACCAAGACGTATTATTGAAGAGAAAACCAAAGAACTCGACGAAAAACCTCTTCGTAACCCTCCAAGTCGAAATCGATCTACTAGTGAATAAGTAGGAGTACACGAATAACAAAAAACCCTTCAAGCCTAGCCTACCCAATGTACTTGAACCCTCTAAGCTCCTACTACCAACAAACTTCTCGGAGTCTTATCTTCACTAGCTTTCCGAATCCCACAATACCACCCGATTGCATCCGCCAAGCCTTACTGACTTCTTTTAGCAAATCTCAAATGCTTCCCAAACTCCAAAACATTCTTTACACTCTGAATATGTGTGAATTGTGTTTGGGTACAAATCTCGACTTAAGGTATGACAATGAGAAAGGGAAAGAAAAGAGGCTACAATGTTTTCTCACTAAAGGATGAGTAGCTCTTTCTCTAAAAATTGTGGGGGGGGGGGGGGGGGGGGGTTGTGTTGTAAAAACCTATCTAGGGTTTTCTCTCTGAATAGCCTCTTTTACTTTTGTGGGTAATGAGGGTATATTTGGTATAGGTGAAGGGTAAGCAAGTCACACTTAAAATTCTTTGGGCAGAGAGTCTCACGGATACCACGCGAGATGGCCTATCTCGTGAAGTACTCGCGAAATGTAGCATGGCACTTGACTCTTCAGCTTTCAGCATGTACTTCTCACATGGCCTTTTTGCGGGAACCTTTACTCACAAACTTCTTGCAAGCTAGTTACAAAATTGCACTGATCTTCATTGCATGCTTGATTCTTCACCAACTTAATACTAAACCCAATACAATAAAATCCCACAAAATACAAGGAAATAATTTAATGCAATTACAACACTTTTTGTCATAGAATAAAACCAACATAAAACATAATTGTAAGTCACAACTTTACAGAACTAAACAAAAATAATTTTGTTTAAAAAAAATAATAATGATAAGTTTGAGTTTAAGTTGGACTTGTTAAAGAGATAAAATCTCACTCCTTGTTAAGTTTGGACTAAATAAAAATCATTTTATTAAAAAAAATGATAATAATGTGGCAAGCTCTAAAGAGGTTAATAAAAAGTCAGAAGTTTCGGTTATATATATATATATATATATAAAATGCTTAAAATTGTCAGTAAGCCGCACAGTCCTCACGTGCTCTAGACAAAACCTACACAACATAAAAAAAGGAGAAGACCTTACAGAGAGTACTGATGTAGTACCGGCCAAATATCCTCTGAAGGTTAAGTTAGAGAACTTTTTCACAACTCTAGAGTGCTAGAACTAGGGTCAATTATGCGTACCTTGTTTATGAGGGCTTAGGGGTTTTTATGGTAATGTAGAACCGACTCCTGTTTCTTGGACAAAAAGATCTTTCCTTATAGAAAAAATCCTAATAAATGTATGTATTTTGCGGGATTCTTCCCATATATGGTCTCCATTGACCAGGAGCTATTGTAGGGCGCAAGGTATTTCCATTTAGGATTCCTTGGAGTTCACTTAAGTCATGTGGGTGCCACGTGGCCTTGGTATCCGTCGACTTCGGGCCCATGTACCTAGAATCCGTCCGTGTAGGGGGACCATCCATCACGTGATCTATCCGTCCAGTACCTCAATTCGTCGTCTTATTTTTGATAACCCATTAATTTCGTACAGTCAGGTTTACTTGAACGGATCCGTCAACCTTAATTTTTATCCTCTTCAATATATATATATATATATATATATATAGATAGATAGATGGATAGATAGATAGATAACTATTTAATTAAATATATGTAACTCGATTAACTACTTACTCTAAAACATACTTGTTAATGTTTAAGCCTAATAAAGACCTATTGAAAATTATCATATGAACTACTAATGTGAGGCTTGTCTATATCAAGAATTCAAGATATATAAAAGGGAAGAGTGGCTAGCTTGTTTAAAAGTAGTGGGTTCCAGTTAGCTTAACTGGTAAAGTCTATAATGGTTATATAAGAGATTTAGAGTTCAATCTCGCATACACCAAAAACTGATTAGTGTCTTGATCTAATGAAAAATGGCTATCATTACAAGCGGACGTCATAGGTTGAAACTCTCCCAAAAAAAAAAGAGTAAGATATTGTCAAAATATTTTTCTTTTCAATATGCCTAGCTTGATATAAGATATATAAAAGGGAAGAGTGGCTAGTTTGTTTATAAGTAAGATGTTGTTAAAATATTTTTCTTTTCAATATGCACTAGTTTTTTTGGGAAAAAAACTTACACATCATTTTCCCTCTCCTCTTTTCTTCATATTTATTGGGAAAAATACAGACAACCCTCATGTGGTTTACCCATTAAACATAGAACCCCCATTGATAATCCTATATAATATTGTTTAATGCATAAACTGTTAATTATATAACACTTATCACAATGGTTTCAAATAACTCAAAGAAAAAAAAAATGGTATTATGGTATTATTTTAATTGAAAATACAACTCTAAATATGGACACATATCATCACATTAACAACTCACTATCTGATTTATATATATATATTTCAGATTGCTATCTAAGCTTGTAACCTTTCTCTTTCTAGTTTCAAGCCTTGTAACTACTATTACCTTGTAAGTGTTTTAATCTATTATCAAAGCTATATTTTCTTAAAATCTCAACTACTTTTACTTTACTATTTTTTTTTATCTTCAAATCTTACTTTAATTCTTTTAACTTAATATATTGTGCACTTCCGCTCATCTTAAGGTATCAAAGCCATTCTTTTCAGGCTAGTGATAGTGATATATTGCGTTCTTTGTACTCTGTCTGTTTCTACCCAAACCTTTGATATTTCCTTTCTTGTGTCTTTCTATTTTATCTCTGTTGGCGCCACCCTTATCAGAAAATGAATTCCCTATACCAAACAATAAGGTCTGTTTGGCTAGAAGAGCGTTAGGGCATGAGAGGTAGAGGGTTGATTTAGGGTATGTGTAATGAAATGCAATGGTTGTAAGAATAAACATAACAAGTAAGTGTTGGACCTAGGATATTATGGATAGATTATTTAGATCGAATTCCTCTGTTAGCTCCAGATCTAGTGTCCCTCATGATATTATAAATGAAGAAGATTATTATATTGAAGAAACTAATTTCACTAATTTTAAGAAATGGTGTATTCTTAAAGTTGATACTAAATCCATCTATAAGACTAGTTGGGTCCAATCTACCTTCAATTCTCAGTTTAGTGTTAGAACTATTGAGAAAACATATTCTATTTCAATAACTCATGAAAAATGTTGTTTGTTTGATAGAAGAAGTATTAATGAATTCCTTGCTAAAAAAATCAGTTATTTGCATATTGGATTAGTTCAAGTTGCTGTTAAACCTCTTACCCGAAAAGATGTTAATGCTTCTGTGCTTATGTGCTTAAGAGATGCTAGATTTAAATATTTCTGTACTAGTATTATTGGCACGATCACCTCGTCTCTATTTGATGGTCTTGTTTATTTTAACTACTATCCTGATCTTACTCTTACTTTGGATGATCCTAATATTGTTAAAGATTTAACTTTAAATATTTTGACATCTGGTTATGATATGGATGAAGGCAGTAAGCCCCTTGCTATCATTTACCGCATTTATTATAGATTGGTAAATACTACCCTTAATCTTCGTGCTAGATTAAGAGATACTGGGGATAAAAGTCTGTTAATCCAATGTTCCACTCCTGATGCTAAGGTTCAAATTCCAAAAATGATTCAATGGAAAGATATTAAGCTTCCCAAAGAATGGTTGTTGGAACGAGAAGCTCAGCCTGCTAAGTTTGTTTCAGATGAGTTAAATTTTGACCACATCCAGCAATATCTTGATGGAACTATTAAAATAAGTTTTGATGATAACAAACCTCTTATGATTAATGAAGGGAGACATTCTTTTGTTGGATCTAATGTTTCTGAAGATATTTCAAAAAGAGATCAAGATCTCAATGAATTTTTACAAAAGAATTTTGAAAAACCTGATTTAAAACTAAAAGAAGTTGCAAGTGACAACTCCCAAGTAAGCACTGCTTATTATTCCACAAAAGCAAAGCCTCCTTCTAAACATGGCAAGCATCTCATTGAAGAAGAAGAAGAGACTGAATTTGGGTCTCCAACTGCTTTTGATTTTCAAGCTCCTACTGCCCTCGATTTTCAAACCTCTATTTTTCATAGCCAACTAAGAGTTTTAAACAAAACTTTTGTTATTGATATGGTAGCTTTATTTGATGAGTTTAAATCTGCAAAAAAACAAAGAGAAAAGAAAATCCTATCATGCTACTTTTGAACAGAACAAAAAAGACCGTGTTAAAAGAAAATGGAAAGAAAAAATGCACCAACTGCAAAAACATATTTTGTTTTTTGATTTCATTGAAAACTACTATGTTCCCAAAAATATTTCAAAAAACAATTTGAATATGGTAAAAAAAATCAAATTTTGTTAAAGAAGATAAAACTATTGTTCAATCTAGTCATCCACCACTTGACATGTTTATTATTAACTGTAAAGGGACTAAGATAAAGGCCTCCCCTTTCAAAACTGCTAAAATAATTAATGTTAGCACCCCTATTTCTACTGAAACAAAAAAAGATTATTGAACAAAATAATTTTGTTAATAATTCATTACATATTATCGGCCAACAACTTGACCGTATTGAAGAAAAAATTGAAAAACATACTTCTTCAAAAATTGAAAAACCTTTGATTGATTTACCTATTCAAATGCAAAACTTGAGCCTTAAGACCATCCAGACTAAAACTATTGAAAAAGTTGAACAAAAGCTTTTGGATTTACAAAAAATAAAAACTGAGCAGAATACTTCTACTACCACTACCCATGCTATTTCAAGAAAAGAAAGAAGAGATTTTTTTTTTTTCCAAAGATTCAGATTTTGACTCCTCATCCTCTACTTCTAATAAATCTGTTTTCAAATTACCTGAAATTAAAAAATTTGTTGGAAAACCCAATCTCATGTCTTTTACAAAAAAAACTGGTATTCAAAACCTACTCCTCTTGATATACAGTTCGAAGAAAGATTTTTCCAAACCTAGTTTTCTATTTCTGCTGATAAGCTTTATGAATGGAACATTGATGGCTTACCTGAACTAGAAATTATTAATAAAATGGGTCATATGTCTATGGTTGCTAATGCTTATATTACCAACCATAACCTTGACCATGCTGAAATAATTGACCTTCTTACTATCGGTTTTTCTGGAACCTTTCGCGGTTGGCGAGAAAAATATCTTACCGAAGAGTCTAGAGAATCCATCAAAAAGGCTATTAAAAAAGATGATGATGGTCTACCCATTTTTTATGAAAGAATTGGCCAAGGTATTCCTAATGGAGTCAATACTTTAATTTATATTATTATTATTAAACACTTTGTTGGAACTCCTTCTAATATTTCTTCTCATATCAATGACTATCTAAACAATTTACGTTGTCCTACTATGTCTAATTACAGATGGTACCAAGATGTTTTTATTTCTAGAGTAATGTTTTGGAAAGAGTGTTTGAAACCCTATTGAAAAGAGAAGTTTATCGCTGGTCTACCTCCTCTCTTTGCTCATAAGGTGAAAGAAGAATTAACTAATAAAAATGGTACTATTAATTATGATGATTTAACATACAGTGATATTTTTAGCACTATGAAAAAAACTTGGTATTAACATGTGTAGTGACCACAAAATGTTAAAACAACAGTTAAAAAATAGTAAAAATGCTAAATATGAAATGGGTAATTTCTGTAAACAATATGGTTTACCCCCCATTGCCCCTTTGAGGCAAAAAGGGAAAAAGAAACATGATAAGGTCCATAAAGATTATAAATATAAAATATATAAAAGACGTTCTACTAAACCTAATAATTTTTATGATAAGAAGAAAAATGTCTATAAGAAACATGATAAGCAGAAATCTAGTAAAGGAAACTATTTCAATTGTTGAAAATTTGGTCACTTTAGTAAAGACTGCAAACAAAAACCTGGTAAATTGAAGAATAAGCTTAATATGTTAGATGTCAAGGATAATGATAAACAGGATCTGTTTCGGATCCTTGAATCAATATCTTCTTCATCTGATTCATCGAAAGATGATTTTCTATCCTCAACTGATTCTGGCTATCACTCTAACTGTAACACCCCATAATTTTGATACCAATAAAATTATTATACGTAAATTATAAAGGAGACCTACAATTAAATGGATTAAATTGATTTGGGCCTAAGATATTAAAAATAAGATAAATACTATGAAATATAAAGCCCAAGTGAGGTGGCATAAGTAAATATATGGGTCTTGAAAACCCTAGCCTTTTTCCTCTTAAGTTACACCTGTATTTACTGATGGTGCCTCCTTTTGCTTCAGCCGACTAGTGAATGTTTCTTTTCTTCACCGTGGCTGTGAGTTGGAGTCTACAGGTATGGTTTCCCACTCCTATAGAAGGCATCTCTTATTTGTTTACCTGATAGAATAATAGGTATGGCCATCTTGGATCTAAATCTATGATTAATTTAATGGGAAAAGGGGTACTCTATGGTTATTTTATAATTGTATATAGTCTTACTAATTTCTCCACCATCTGTCATGCACCTACACCCTTATCATTGTCCAAATATGTGCCCAGCAATGTCCTTATGTCTTGCGGCATCAAGAGAGTTATGGGTCATTGGGTGATGAACTAAGATATATATAATATATGGCTAGAAATTGTCCCACGTTTTCAGGGAGGAAGGGTGCTTGAAATTGCTTTAATAGCTAATAGGACAATAGGCATGATTTCATAAAATCTAACCTATCAATATATTAATGTAGAAGGACTTCTAGGCATACATTCTGATCTCAACAACCTCACTTATCCTTATATCATGGGAAAGGATGTCCTACGGTGGTTATTATATTAGACTAGGAGTGATGGATATATCTACATGACAAGAAAAGATGTGAATTGTAGATTGATGAGATTTCCCTTATTCGGCCATTTTGAAGTCTTGAATATCCATGATTATATCAATGGAAAAATTAGATTAGGTAGCAGTATTTTTAAGTTTAAAAATCTGATCAAAACTGAAAGTGTATTGGATAGTTAAGTGAATAAATAGAGGATTTTGGATATATCAGTATTGTCTAGGATAAAATCGTTTTAAGTGTAAAAAAAAACTGATTTTAAGTGGGAAATTGTGTATTAATGGACCTATCTTTGGTGTTGCTAGGTTCTAATCCTACTGATTTGTTGTGATTCAAGGGAGGTTGGTTTCATATTTTTGCAACTAAGAAGTAAGTGGTGTTTACTAATTTTGGGAGTTTTCCCAAAATAGTGTTGATTATCAAACTATTCTCATATCAAGAAATATGTTGATATTCTATATATAAATTGATATTTTATAAATGTTTGATGTGCACATTGACTATTCGTTTTATGAAAAACTTGTGGGACAACCTAAATTTATTTAAACTTGTATGTGTGAATATATCTTTATATTTTTGAGAATTATGAATGGATTATTTTTGTGAGCATCTTGAATATGTTTTGAAAACCTATGGCAAGTTGTGATTAAAAGCTCAGTATTATATTTAGTTCTTAGTAATGGACAATCATACTGCAGTTAATCTTTAGCAAGGGACGGTCCCAAAAAAGGGGACGGTCACATTTGATAGCTCCTTAGCAAGGGAGTATACTATTGAGAATCCAAAAAGGAAGCTCCTTAGCAAGGGAGCACCTTTAGGTTCCAAAGGAACTATCCTTAAGAAAAGGGAAGTAAAGGAGGTTCCAGTCCCAAAAAGAGGACAACACAACCCTGTCAACGAAGCGTAAACGTTGACCACGAGAAAAGTCTAGGAATTTGTTTATTTGATGGTATTGATATATATATATATATATATATATATATTATGATGGCTCACAATGTAAAGATGTTTTTTTTTTTATGTGAAATATTTGATGATAAAATATTGATGAGTTACAAGTTATGAATTTGTTGTAAGAATTATTTATTTGAAAGATTGTTCCCACACCCCAATGTTAGTGAATTCCACTTATTAAGTTATCTCACCCCGCCCCCCCCCCCCCCCTTTATTTCCCCTTACAGATACAGTAGAGGGATTATTGGAGTAGAGATTTTTGGGAGACAGCAGTTACAAACTATTTTGTGGAACCGAGGATTTTATTATTATTTTTATGGAATTAAACATTGTATTGGAGAATTATTTTGAGGATGTTTTGTCTTTGGTAGATTAGAGCTTTGACATTTATGATGAGATTTTAGGTTACTGGTTTCTTTTATTTAATATTTTTATGGATTATTCAGATTAAATAGACTTTTATTACTTATGATTTTGGGGCTTTACACTAACAATGAAAGTTCTGATTCCTCTAATATTAAAATTGGTTGTAGAGACTCTTGTTGCAATACTATTAATGTTCTCTCCAAATGACACAAAACAATTAATGTTTTAACCAAAGGAGAAGAACAAGAAAATTTGCTAATAAATTTGATAAGCCAAATAGATAATCCTGAGCTAAAAGGAAAATATCTTAAAAACTCAAGAAAACCCTAGTTAAGGATGAAAATGAAAAAAAGATGAAATCAAAAATAAGTCTTGATCAAACTTTGGAAAGATTTAATAAAAAGAAGTTCAAAGAGATAACTGTTAATGATTTACAACATGAAATTACTATTATTAAGAAAGAAATCATTGAGCTAAAAAATAATTTAAAAAATGTTAAAAATGATAACTTTGACTTAAAACAAGAAAAGTTACTTTTAAAAATTGATAAACAACTTGATAATGAACAATCTAATAGTGAGTCTGATGAGCAGAGAGACGAAGATGACCCTAGCCAACAAGCTTCTCTTTCTAATACTGCTCCTATTGATAATAGACTCAGTCTTATTAACAGATTGATCCCTCTAAAATGGTTTTCAAAAGTTAAAATTGTTGTCTACCATGAATATGAATTCATTGTTATTGCTATGATTGACTCTGATGCTGATATGAATTGCATTCAAGAAGGGATAATTCCTTCCAAATATTATGAAAAACCCACTGAGAAATTGTTTTCTGCTAATGGTACTCAAATGAAAATCAAATATGAATTAAATAATGCTCATGTATGCCATGACAATGTTTGTTTTAAAATTCCTTTTGTTCTTGTTAAAAACATGACTGACAAAGTGATCCTTGTTATTCCCTTCATAAATTCTTTGTATGCTTTTCTTACTGAACATGATAGTATTACTACTAACCCTTTTGGGCAAAAAGTCAAATTTAAAATTGCTTCAAAATGTGAAATTGACACTGATGTTTCTTTAAACCTAATTCATGCTAAAACCAAACATCTAAATTTTCTTAAGCAAGAGGTTAGATATAAGAAGATTGTTGAACAACTTGCCGGTAAATTATTATATTCCAATATTGATAACTTCCATAAAATATTGATCAATGATGTTTATTCTAATATCCCTAATGCTTTTTGGCATAGGAAAAGGCATATTGTTAATTTGCCCTATGTTCAAGATTTTAATGGGGAAAAAAAATTCCTACTAAGGCTCGTCCCATTCAAATGAATGCTGAAACAGTTGAATTTTGTATTTAAAAAAAAATAATAATTCATGATTTGCTTGTGAAAAAGTTGATTAGGAATAGTAAGTCCCCTTGGTCTTGTGTTGCTTTATATGTTCAAGAAAATGTTGAAACTAAAAGAGGGACTCCTCACTTAGTTATTAATCACAAGCCTCTAAATAAAGTATTAGAATGGATTAGGTATCCTATGCCTAACAAGAATGACCTAGTACATAGGCTAAGTGATGCTGTCGTATTTTCTAAATTTGATATGAAATCTGGGTTTTGGCAAGTCCAAATCAGTGAAGCTGATAAGTACAAAACTGCTTTTACCACCCTTTTGGACATTATGAGTGGAATGTTATGCCTTTTGGTCTCAAGAATGCCACCAGTGAATTCCAAAACATTATGAATGATACTTTCAATTCCTTTAGTTGTTTTACCATTGTTTACATTGATGATGTTCTTGTCTATTCCAAATCCATTGATGAACATTGGAAACATCTGTATTCATTCCTTGATACCATCAAACGCAATGGTCTTGTTGTCTCTGCTAAAAAAATCAAGTTATTTCAAACAAAGGTCCGTTTCCTTGGCTGTAACATTTTTGAAGGATAGATTCATCCCATTGACAGAGCCATTCAGTTTGCTGATAAGTTTCCCGATGTCATTATTGATAAAACACAACTACAAAGATTCCTTGGGTCTCTAAACTACATTGCTGACTTCTATAAGGACTTGAGGAAACAATGTAAACCTCTTTTTGATCGGTTACAGAATAATCCTCCGCCTTGGACTAACATTCATACTTCTCTTGTCAAACAAATCAAGTCTCATGTTAAAACTCTGTCTTGTCTTTGTATTCCTATTGTTAATGCTTTCAAAATTGTTGAAACTGATGCCTCTGACACTAGTTATGGAGGTATTCTGAAACAACGTGTTACACTAAATTCATCTAAACAAATTGTTCTTTTCCATTCAGGAGTCTGGAATAATGCACAAATAAATTGTGGTACCATTAAAAAAGAAATCTTATCCGTAGTATTATGTATTTCCAAATTTCAAAGTGATTTGGTAAATGACAAGTTTTTGTTATGAATTGATTGCAAAAGTGCTAAATATGTTATAGAAGAGGATGTTGAAAATATTGCTTTAAAACATATTTTTGCTCAATAGCAAGCTATTTTAAGTGTTTTTGGTTTTGATATTGAATATATTAAAGGTTCTCAAAATACTATCTCTGATTTCCTTACCCATGAATTCCTACAGTGCCGCAATGACAAGTAAAAGGTCCAAACTACCATAGTGTTTTCATCCTCAATGTTGTTACTGAGGAAAAATGGGAACTCCATAACATATATATAACAATACAATAAAGGCTTAAAAATATTACACTCAAAACTTCGAGAGTGGGGTGGGGTTTAAATTCAAAAGAAGTGTAAGAAAAAGAAATCATATAGAGTTCTGTGTACTTTTCTTTCTTTCTTCCTTTTTTTTTTCAATCTTTCTCCTTATGCCATGCAACACAAAACAAATGAATCAAAATTATCAAAATAAATTTCTTTAACTGAAACTTTACTACCAAAGTTTCAAGAAGTTTAAAATACAACTTTAAATAATAATTAAAAAAATCCCCAAAGTTTCTAAATGGTAAAAGAAATTTCACTATTTATATTATTTTAATAATCTACAATAATTTTTTGCTTTAACAATTATATATGTCAGGTTTTACATGCCATATTTACACTATGTGATTCGATGTAAGTATTTTATTTTTATTTTTAGGAAATGTAATGTAAGTATTTTATGTTGTACAATTAATGAACTTTTGTCATCTGTAGGTTACAGGTAGCTTAACTAGAAAAGTCTCTGATGGTTAAATAAGAAATCTGGGATTCAATTTTCGCCTACACCAAAAATCGATTGGTGTCTTTGTCTGATAATAAAAGAACTATCATCAAGAGCAGATGTCAAAGGCTAAAACTCTCCAAAAAAAAATAAACTTTTGTCATCTAATGCACTATAAGTGCATAAAAATTATTTATTAATAAAATTTTATAATAAATTTAACATATTATTTATAAAATTAAAGCTCAATTACCAAAAGTTCAATTAAGCTAAAAAGAAGCTTTGTTATTAATTTTAAATTATTTTAATAATTTATCATAAATTTAGTTTAATAAAAACTTGGTCTTGCTCTATTTGAGTTGGGCATGTAACTACAGTGAATTTTTTTTTTTTTTTAAAATCTATTTTATTATTCAAATGGTCGTATATTCTTGCAATGCATGGTTAACTAAAATTCATTTGTAAAGTGAATATAATATTTCACAAATATTATTGAAAGTAAACAATAAGATGGTTAATAAAAATAATCAAAAATTTATCTTTCATTATATAATGAAAGCTAGCTGTAAGAGCTTTTTTTTTTTTTTTTTTTTTTTGGTGTCAAAACTAAAAATTTTGATAAATGAATAAAATAATTTAAAGTGAGTGATGAGTTTTTCTTATATATTTTTAAACTACTAAGTCACCTATATATAACTTTAACAAAAAAAAAAAGGAATTTGAACTTTTTGGAAGTTTACTGATGATAGAGCATCATATGGAGTAGAATTAATTTAATATTTTTGATATATTTATTTCAGTGCCTCGAAGATTCTTGTCTTAATTAGTCAAGATAAACAAATATCAAGTGTATAAATAAATGGGGAAAAGGACCATCCATGTGACATGGAGTAGAAATATATTATAAGATTGCACCTAGCCTAGCTAACTGCGGTTATAGGGCAATATTGTCGTGAAAAATTTACACTTTGTTTGAAATGACTTCTTCTTTTCTTTTTTTTCTTTTTGAAAATTTACTTCATTTTCTATGTTTTAGTTGAGACTCCTAAAAATGGGGAAAAAAAACTTTTCTATTAAATTTCTTACAAGGAAAATCATTAATATTTCTTATAACTAGATTGTAACCCTATGCATATACATGAATTCACTTAAAGATATACAATAAGATACATAATATAATTCATATATATATATATATATAATTTAAATACTATTGATAGTCATTTTTATATTTTGTTAACTCTTTAAAAATTTTGCAAGAATATTATTAGGTATAAAATGTAAATTATCCATTTAAAAAAAAATTATTGTGAAGCACTTTTTTTTTTAGGATTCATTTATTTTAGACTCTTTAGTTTTTATATTTAGTAACTCAGTTGGATGGATATTTATGATATGGTCTCACATTTGATTTTAAAATTAAGATATAAAACTCTTTAAGAATAAATTATTTAGAACACATGGAGCAAAATTGAAACTCTAATTTGGAATTCTAATTTAAGTTTCTCTCAGTTTCGCATATTATTATTATTATTATATATAGATATATAGATTTGAAAAATTAAATGAACACAAACTTTCACTCACAAGAACATATCCCAAATGGAAAATTCAATTTTTATGGGCCATTTAAGAGCTTTGAGTGGGAAAGTAAATTCCAAATTTGGATCTAATATGCAAAAAAGTCAACAATTTGTAATCTTGATTAAACTTTAGAGATTAAATTCTATAAGAACGTGGTGTAAAACTCATGTTTTGCCCCTCCAATCCTAACATGCCACATCATCTTATCACATAATTAAGAGTAAACACAATCACACTTAATCAATTCTAATTCCCATATATAAATTCAACCAAATTGAGAATATATTGAGATGTTATTAGGTGTGGTAGCATGTATTAAATTTTAAGTAAAATACTAATGTGACAATCACTTATTGAATAGTGTAAAACATGAGTTTTACACCTCACCATTATAGAATTTAATCTCTAAACTTTATAGCTAGTTGTAATGTTGATTACACCGCTTATAAACTTTTATAGCTACTAAAAACAAACATAACATTAAAATCTAGCTAGTTGTCAGATTGAATTTATTAATTGGACCCGCCCATCCGATCAGGTCCAAGTTTGATAACTAGACAAAATATTGTGACCTCACCTACCCTAGTAAACACAATAAGCGATTCTTATCAAGTAGTGTGTGTGTGTGTATATATATATATATATATATGAGTTCAAGGGATTCTTATAAATAAAATAAATAAATAAAGAAGAAGAAGAAAATGCATAAGGAACACGACAAGCTTCATTTGAAATTTTGCATCCAACCTCACTGGTCATTGGAGCATCATTGACTGATGAGTTTTAACTGTCAAATCTTTGGTCAAATTCCTCACGTAAAGAACTTCAAACCTTTTGAAAAGCCTAGTGGTCCTAGTTACTACTAGCCCGTCAAAAGAGAATCAATTCTTATGGCTACAAGTAAAAGTGGAATTCATCATTCATTGATTTAGGCCATTGAATTTGAAATTAATTTCACAGAAGTGGACAGGGTACATAAATACGTGAGAAGTGAAAGAAGAGAATTCAGGCCCCATCATGCTCATAATACTGGCTTTTTCATAGAATCGAAATTAAGATGAAAAGATAATCTACATGGTTGTTGTGGTTCAGTGAATCCTTTACTATATGAGGACGTTCACAGATTAAGAAACTTTGAATGTTCCTCGATTAGAGAAAATAGATTCGTCTATGAAATGTCTCGACTCTCAAGCTTTTGTTATTGTTCTCTTATAAGACAGACAAATGTAAGGAAATAAATTGATGCAAAACAATGTCATGATGAAGGAGGGGACCCGGCTTTTGTCTGGTGCACTAATGCACCGGACTCAATACAATGCAAACTTATGTTCGCATCATATATATCATCATATCGTCTCTAATACACTGATGCACAAAACAAAGCTTAACCCTGGAAGAGAAATATGGAGAAAGTCTGAAATTTCAAATTGAAAGAGATAGCATCAATTTGCCATTAAGCGATATTAAGGATACGACAAATTTTGTTATATAAATCACATAAAGTGATGTTTCAACTTAAATAAATAAAGAAAGGAGATTATTCATCATATTCTTGATTAGCGTGACGTGTGGGTGTACGGCTTGATTCCATGCGCATTAATTTGAATCAAAATTGTGCTTTTTAACATTTGCTAACGAGATATGTTATATCCACAAAATTTTTCACAACAAATTTTAAGTGATTAGTTGTTATCAGTAGGCAAAAAAATAATTTCAATAATAAATTAAAATTAAAATAAGTAATTGTAGGGTCCGGATTTGAGCACTTCTGCTATTGAGAGAGTGGACTCAAGCCCAGTTAGCCCATTACAATGAATTTGTAGAGTATGGGTTGAAGAACCAGGCCCTAACAGGCGGGCAACGTTCAATCGTTCCGTTTGGAGGCGCCGGAGGCTGGCCCACCGAGATTATGATCCGAAGTCTGTCCTCGGCACCTGTTCGAGGAGCTTTGCGATGGCCTTTTCCTTGGGGATCCATCTCCCCTCTTCTGATCTTCTTCCTCCTCATATATAGTCCTCCCCTTTAACTCCTATCTTCCACCTGTTGATCATCCATGCTTCCTCCTTCTAACT
This sequence comes from Quercus ilex subsp. ballota, assembly GCA_032727855.1. Taxonomy (NCBI): domain Eukaryota; kingdom Viridiplantae; phylum Streptophyta; class Magnoliopsida; order Fagales; family Fagaceae; genus Quercus; species Quercus ilex. The sequence continues at coordinate 28,396,734 of CM064917.1, forward strand.
GCCCGTCCCATCAGCCACTTTCCCAGCACCCCCGTGAGTTGTGGCAGCCAAGGCCACCCTATCTAGAAGTCACATCTCTATTAATGCAGCTGGGGGGGGAGGGGGTTAGGTAAGCGCATTTAGTGTGAAGGTGACAACTTATCCTGGGCGTGTTCCCCCGCCGTGCTGCTACGGCTGACGTGTTGGTCTCGGCAGGATCGTCCTCGGCAAGTTTCTTGGCCATTAAGGCCTTCACATTCCTTCCTCGGACTGTTCTTCCTCCTCGGCATGGGCCTTGGGCCGGATGTAAGATGGGCCGGGGTTGCCAGATTATTAGGCCCCACAATAGCCCCTCGAAATCCTGCTGTACACATCCTCGGGAGGAGAGGAGGATTTTGACGTCCTCGGGCCTATTCTGTGTCTAGTTAAGTCTTGTCCGATGTCAGTGCCGGAGTCTTTTCGTCTGCCCAAGGCGTGTTACTAGCGCTTCGGTGCGCGTAACGTGTCCTTCATTAAATTTAGGCGGCTCTGTGCTCCCCACGTTCAACGAGGTGATGGTGATCCAACGATGGGGATTTGACTCGCATTTATGGGTGGGAAAACCCGCACGGTTCCTCGATTTGGGGTATAAATATCTACTCGAACTGCTTCTCCCCTTTTCTTTCTCAATCAAGAGCTCTTGCGCGTGTATCCTGAGTCCAACCAAATTTCCAACTACACCTCCAGCACAAAAAGCCTGTCCGAGGAGCCTTTCCTCATTTCTGTAAGTCACTCTATCCCTCTCTGAGCTTTCTTCCTCCCTACTCCTCCTTCTCTATCATTTGCCCTTTCTTAAGTCTTTTAGGCGTCATTTGGGATGGGTAGATTTAAGAAGTTAATCTACACTGAAGAGGCGATGGAGAAATTCATCGCCGATTATAAGATACCCATTAACATGGGTTTAAGGTATTGTGAGGAAGGGGAGTGGCTTCTTCGGAGGAAGGAAGGCGAGGTGGTGATTCCCATCATCGCCTTCCTAGAAGGTGGCATGAGAATTCCCATGGGGCCGGTGATGAGGGGCTATCTTACGTACTTCCGGCTAGCCCCCACCCAGTGCGCCACCAACGTCTTTAGGATTCTGGGCTGTGTGGACGCCTTGAACGAGAAGATGGGGCTAAGGTTGACCCATCACGACGTAAACTGGTGCTACAACCTTTAGCACCTAAAAGGCAAGTCGTATTACATGAAGACAAGGGAGGATAGGGTTCGGCTTATCCAGTGCCTCCCTGAGTCCAGTAAGGGGTTGAACAAGAAATTTCTCATCGTGTCCGAAGAGTGGCACGATGGCCTTCATTGCCCAATGACGGAGGGGACACCATGTGGGGCAGTGGGAGTAGGAAGGAGGTTCAATTTTCTATTGTTGATGCAAGTTGTACTGCTTGGTTACTAACATGAACGTGTTTTCTTTCCGCAGATCCGCACGCCCACGAGCGTCACTTCAACCTCGTCAATAGGGAGGATTTACAGAAAGTGCTAAGGGCAGAGATTTTTGTGAACAAAACCGATAATCAAGTTAGACCTACGCACAAGATCCTGGGGTACACTCCGATCCAAAAATCGTTTGCAGCTCCGAAGTACGTGATCCGAGCAAAAGATCCTCGGCTGCAAAAAATCACTGTAGCTGAGCGTGGGTTTTTATTCCCTGAGGAGCCCCCCACCCCAGAAGGTGTTACATCAGCAAGCCCCTCCTCTTCCCACCAACCCGCAAAGGCCACAGAAGAAGATCTAAAGAGGGAAGAGGAAGTAGCTGATTTTAGCCCTACCGAGGACGAGTTTGACATTTTTGATCAAGTCCATCAATTCGAGGATCCTCCTGAAGACTTGGGCGATCCTAGCCTGACCGAAGCAGACTTCCTAGCGTCAGAGACCTCTCCTCGGCCTGAGATGGGTTACAAGAGGAAATCCCACACCAGTCTGCTAGATTTGATCGAAGGCCAACCGGGGAAGTCCTAGCCAAAGCTTCCCCCTCCTCCTCCTAAGACTCAGCCTACCCAGACTAGGTCGGCCTCTGCCCAATCTAGGCTTCCTCCTCCTCCACCTCAAGCGAGTCTGCCGTCTAGGCTCGAGCCCACTGACCCCAAGCAGAAGAAGGACAAGGGCAAAAGGCCTATTGGGGACAAGTCTGTGTCCTCGTAGAAGGGGGATGACACTCAGCGGCCTACGAAACAGCTGAAGATAAGCTCCTAAGGCCAGGACAGACAGCTCACTGCCCAGCCCGAGGCTCAGGCCTAACTTCTCGCCCCAATGCTCCATGGGGAGCCTCTGAGGGATGACTCCTCCCTTAGGGATTTTAGAGAGGGCGAAGGCGCGTATATGGCCGACACGCTGGGGAGGTGCCTATTACTCCCAACGGATATGGCTGAGCTGGAGACTCTGAGGAGCAACCAAGTCTTTCTCAGCCTTAAGCGGTACCTGGGAATGGTAAATCCCCCAGCACTTGTGATTTTTCTGACTTTAGTTTTTCTTCCTTTTCTGAACTTGGCTTATTACGCATTCATTTTGTTTGGCAGGCCGTCCAGGCCACCTATAGGTTGGAGGCGGTGACCAACGACCAAGGAAGGGTCCTGGATGCCGAGCGTGATAAGCGCTTAGAGGCCACTCGAACCCTCAAGACCTCCGAGATTGACCTTGCCACGGCCCGAGAGGAGCTAAAGGCGATGACTCGGGCTCGAGACAGCGCAGTGTCTGGCCTTGAGGGTGCCCAGAAGTAGGCCCGAGACCAGACGAGGCGTCTGACTGAGGGGGAGGAGCAGCTAGCGATCGCAAAGAAGTTGGTTGCAGATTTGACTAAGAAGATGGCTGCTGCCGAAGAGGCCAAAAAAGTGGTTGAATGGGCCAAAGATGAAGCTGTGAGGGCTAAGGCTGAGGCGGACTTTGGTAGGGAGGAGGCTCTAGCTTCTAAGGAGGAAGCCGAGGAGGCAGCTTATGCCGCGAGGGTAGCCGAAATGGAAGCTGCCTACAAAGGCGAAGTTCCTGGGGTATGTAGGCACTATTGCTCCCAGGTTTGGGGTGAGGCACTTAAACAAGCTGGGGTCGAGGCCTCGTCCGACCTGTGGAAGGTGGAGAGCGTGTACTACCCCCCAGCCTTCCGCGGGGCTGCTCCAGATAGTTCTGAGGCTGAGGTGACTGCTGAGGAAGTTGGTGCTACCCCGGGTGAGGGAGCCTCGGACGCTGGGCTTACTGGTGAGCCTGTTCAAGGGGGTGATCCTCCTGGGGTGGTTGAATCAAGTGAAGGCCCCAACGAGGAAGCGCCCCAAGAGGCTGCAAAGCCCTCCTCTGACGCCCAAGTCTCTTCCGCTGCGGTGGCAACTATCCTTGCTGTGCCTCTGCAGGCTATCCCTCTTAGTCAGAGCTCAGAGGATCCTAAGGCTGCCATGGACCAGCCACCCACTGAGGGGGGGAATTAAGTGGAAGGAGTAGGCCCCTTGGCGCCTTTGTCTGCCTCATTTTTGCTGTTTATTTTGTTTTTGTATTGTATCTTTCTTCTTTTTCTTTTTTTTAAACGTTGTAATGTGACTCCGGCCATGTAACTTTTATGGACTTAATGTAATGCGAGTCTTATTTCCTCTATATTTGTTCTTGCTACTTATTCATTTGCGTGTTATCCATTCTCTTTCCCTCTTTTTTTTTTACTTGTATAATTTTAACTTCAATTGTAGCTCGGCCAATTATGGCACTAATTGTAATAACGTGAAGGCGTGCATGCTTAGGCATACCTTTTATGTCCCAAGGACTAGGTAGGGCTCTGATTCTTTCTAACATAAGTCCCCTTTGAGGTGGTTCGTTTCCCCCATAGGCTTGAGTCCGAGGATCATGCAAGGCCTTGGCTCTGTCTAACACTTAGAATCTTTTTAAAGTAGTTAGTTTCCCCATAGGCTTGAGTCCGAGGACCATGCAAGATCTTGCTTCTGTCTAACACTTAGAATCTTTTTTTTTTTAAGTAGTTAGTTTCTCCATAGGCTTGAGTCCGAGGACCATGCAAGGCCTTGGTTCTGTCTAACACTTAGAATCTTTTTTTGAAGTAGTTAGTTTCTCCATAGGCTTGAGTCCGAAGACTATGCAAGGCCTTGGTTCTGTCTAACACTTAGAATCTTTTAAAGTAGTTAGCTTCCCCATAGGCTTGAGTCCGAGGACCATGCAGCCTTGGTTCTGTCTAACACTGTCTAACACTTAGAATCTTTTAAAGTAGTTAGTTTCCCCATAGGCTTGAGTCCGAGGACCATGCAAGGCCTTGGTTCTGTCTAACACTTAGAATCTTTTTGAAGTAGTTAGTTTCCCCATAAGCTTGAATCCGAGGACCATGCAAGGCCTTGGTTCTGTCTAACACTTAGGTGTTCTTCTGTAAGTAACTGGTTTCGCTGCAGGTTTGGGTCTGAGGACCGCGGGAGACCCTGGCTCAGTCTAGTACCCAGGTACTCCTTGCTTAGAGTGAAGGGATTTGCCCTCATCGTTGGGGGGTTTGTTTTTTACGTGGTGGTAGCCTCGGCCTTGCTACACCGAGGATGGACTATTCGTCGGACTGGATTCTTGACCCCGAGCTGCCCCGGACAAGGGTGGCTCGGGCTTCTGTCCTCACGCGTGGCAGTGGCCCCTTCTTCGTTCCAACCTTCCGCCTTCTTCGATTACAAGGCGTCCCCTGACTGTTCGCGTTCTACGCTTGATGCTTCGGTGTGCGAGGCGCGTCCTCATTAATATTCTCGTGGATTAATGCAGATCCAGCGGCTGTAGGCTTCCTTGGAATTCGGCCAGGATTAATGTCGTTGATGGCTCTTCCTTCGAGTTCTGGTTGGACTAATTTCCACCAGCCTTCGCCGTCTATAAAAGGCCTTCTGGGGGAATCATCCTTACTCACTTCACAAATCCTCCGACCACACAGGGAACATAACTCTCCTACCCCCTAAGCCCCTTCGATGACCTTGTCGGGATTACGGTCAGAGCTTGGCGGGATGGGGCAGCCCTGTACGAGGGCGGAGGCAAGCAAGATCAGGGTCCTCCCGCCTCAGTTGAGAACCGCCACGGTTGTGGTTCGCGTCAGGCTTCCGGCGCAGAAAGGTTTGGGCATCATCCTGGTGGTATCGTGCCTGGCGGTTAGGAGGGAGGTCCATGAAGTACATAACGTCCTTCTCCGGCGCGCGTGCATGCCTGCCCTTCAAGCTGGTAGTGCCTTGCTCTCAGCTTATCTGCCAGTGGAAGCTTGCGAGATTACGTCATGCTTGGTGCCCGAGTGTTGTCGCCTTCAATGTTCAAGCATTGTGCAGCTGAGGGAGCATCAAGAGAACACCATGGGGCGGGGTCCTCCAGCGCCTCTGCATTTGCTCCTCTCTTCTCGCTGGTGCCATCCATACCGGCCCGGGGGTTGTTGGTAGCTTTGAAGCAAGCCTGCCTCAGCCCCTTCTCTTTTAGGGTTAGCTCTAGGACAAGTCCGTCTAGGCCTCTGTTTGTATAGTTAGCTTTAAAACAAGCCTGTCTGAGCCTCTGTTTGTATCTTGTATTTTCTTTTCGCTTAATAAAATGCCGTGATGTTTGTTCTCTTTTCATTCTCTTTGAATCTTTTGCTTTTCTGCAATCGTTTTTTTTTTTTTTTTTTTTTTTTTTTTTTTGCAAACGCGCCATTGTTATCCTTCCGCAAACTAGCCATCTAGGAACGACCGTCCGTTGCGCCTGCTAGTGCACAAGTTCTTCCCACAGACGGCACCAATTGTAGGGTCCGGATTTGGGCACTTCTGCTATTGAGAGAGTGGACTCAAGCCCAGTTAGCCCATTACAATGAATTTGTAGAGTATGGGTTGAAGAACTAGGCCCTAACAGGCAGGCAACGTTCAATCGTTCCGTTTGGAGGTGCTGGAGGCTGGCCCACCGAGAATATGATCCGAAGTCTATCTTCGGCACCTGTCCGAGGAGCTTTGCGATGGCCTTTTCCCTGGGGATCCATCTCCCCTCTTCTGATCTTTTTCCTCCTCATATATAGTCCTCTCCTTTAACCCCTATCTTCCACCTGTTGATCATCCATGCTTCCTCCTTCTGACTACCCGTCCCATCACCCACTTTCCCAGCACCCCCGTGAGTTGTGGCAGCCAAGACCACCCTATCTAGAAGTCACATCTCCATTAATGCGGCTGGGGGGGGTTAGGTGAGTGCATTTAGTGTAGAGGTGACAACTTATCCTGGGCGTTTTCCCTCGCCGTGCTGCTACGGCTGACGTGTTGGTCTCAGCAGGATCGTCCTCGGCAAGGTTCTTGGCCATTAAGGACTTCACACTCCTTCCTCGGACTGTTCTTCCTCCTCGGCAAGGGCCTTGGGCCGGATGTAAGATGGGCCAGGGTTGCTAGATTATTAGGCCCCACAGTAATATATAATTTATTACTTAGAATTTGTTAAAAATTAATGTTGTAGACAATAGATACATCACTTCTCTTTTCTAAAAGGAATAGACAATACCCAATACCCACACTAACACTCAAATAGTCCTTGTGATTAAAAAAATTATTTGTGTGGCTTGCATCATGTGCACCTTATGTTCAACACCTAACCAGTTTGACTCAAATGGTGCTTGTCAGTTGCCACTTCCTAGTGGGATTAGAATTAGATAATATCGGGAAAAATGTCTTGAGGCTCCTTAACTTTGTGGTAGTTTTCCCAATGCCCTCTGAACTTTTATTTAGCCAATTTGGTACCTAAACTTTTATTTAGCCAAATTGCTACTTCTGTTAGTTTACCTACTCATGTGACACACACGTGGAAAAATTATCAAAATCCTTTGCAACCAATTGAGAAAGAGAAAAACCTGGAGAGAGAATATTTAACCAGACCTTGCCATTTGTCAAAATTTGTGGACTTACTACCAATCTCACCTTTCGTAGACTACCTCAAAGTTCAGGGGTGCGAAGACATTTTTCCCAATAATATCTGAAGAAACATTGCAGTAGTCTTTACACTTTTATAAATATTCAGGGTTGAGTTCAAATTATAACTCATATAATTTTGGTAACGATCTAACACTCAATAAATATTTATTGGAAGTGTATTTGGAAAAAAGAAATCATACTTCCATAATATTTTCACAACAAATTCTAAGTGACAAGTTGTTATTGGCTATTACTAGTAGGTAAAAAAGTAATTTCAGTGATGGGACAGATAAAAACTAGTAACAACAAAAGTTTTCAGACCCGGACCGTTCATTGAACCGTGAAAGGGAGAGATTCAAGGTTTTTGAGGTTGAACTGAGTTCGAACTAGGGTCGAACCCTGATGACGTCATAATTATATTAATAATTAATTAAAGCCTAAATATAGATATTAAATTTATAAAACTAGCAAAATTGACTAATATATCTATATATGTGAGGGAAATTTAATGATTTTCAAGAATATATTTAATAATTAAATAAGAAAATTAATAAAATAAAATAATAACCATGAAAACGTTAAAATTTATGATTAATTTTTGAAGTAAAGTTGAATATCTTTGAAGTTATAATTTTTTTTTATTCCTTGTAAGAGATGGATAATTTAATTAAGTAGAATAGATTTGTGTTAAGTTGTTTTTTTTTTTAAATGCTAAGGGGTTTGACCGCACGGTTCTTGCCACCGGTTCGTGCGGTCCAACCCCGGCTTTAGGAGTTCACAGAATTGCCACATATACCCGGTTCTTTATGCTTAAAAAACCGGTTTATCTTCCGATTCTCGATTTTCACGGTCCGACCTCCCGGTCTAGTCTGGTCCGGTTCTGAGAACTATGGTAACAAATTGCCACATAAAATTTGTTATGAAATGTTGTGGATGTAACATTACTTGCATTACTTGAAAAGAGAAATCTACCATTAGGATAAATTTCTATCTTATACCATCCATATTTAGAAAATCCAAGATAATCAAAGATCAAAAGCTATTTCATCTATAAAATGCTTAAATTTCAAGTTTTTTATATTTAAAATTTGTAATAAAAGATAAGTTAATGAATCTAATAGTAAATTATATTAGGCATGCGTGTTGAGAAGATAAAAATTTATGATCCAATGATAGAATTTATAATATATTAACCTAATAAAAGGTTAATTAGTGTACTATGAATAATGAGTTACATACCAAGTGTAACTTGATCATATACAACCATATTTAGTTCCTTAAAAAATTAATAATTCATTTAATGTTCTAGTTATGGAGAGAGGGAGAGAGAGAGGGAGAGCAATTTGGGTGTATTTAAGGCTTTAGTTTTGTGAAATTACTTTTGTGCCACATTTGTAATCTCCCTATTTTCTTAGTTCTAAATTTTCCCTCAAGGTCTCTTCCATCTTACTCTCCACACATCTTCACCCTGGGAGAAGTCCTTTTCAAGCTAAACCAGCTATGGTTGAAAAGAAATTGCAGAGTTGTAGGAGATGATATAATATATTGCTTTAGGTGCACCATTTGAGTTCTTAAATTGGGAGTTGGATGGTACAGCCTCTGGTATTGTTCGCTTAATGAACTGTTGCGTTTGTTGCATCATTTGGTGCTAGGTTCTAAGACTTTAGGAACTAATGTATTAGAAATTCAATTTGTATATGTTGGCAAACCATGATCAAAACATTTAGTCTAGGTTTAGGCTTGCTCAAAGTTTGGATTGATGTAAAATTGTAATCGAGTAATTGCAGGAATTACTATTCAAAATCTGCCAGGCTCAATCGATCGAAAATTAAACTCAAACAATCGAACCTCGTGAATTAGTAATTTTTTGCAGAATTATTTAACCAGCTCAAGCCCATATGACGTGTAGGATTAAGAGCTTCACTCAAAGTATAAAAGGAAAAAACCCTAGCTACGTTTTAGAAGTCTTTTTTGAGTTGTGTGTTAAATTTTTTGTGATATCTGAGAGATATTTACCTTCATACACACATATAGAGTTATCAAGATCAAGATTCAAATCAAGAAGTTGATGATTGATTCAATCGCTGCATAAAGAACTTTAAAGAAGATTTGAAACCTTTGAGAGGTGTCTCAAAGTCACAAATAGGAGAACTTGTGGTTGCTGCGAATCAAAGAAAGAAGTAGTCTGGGACTCGGAGCTGTCACATGGTCGTGGTAGTAAGTTTTCTACACGAGGTAGCAATAGGATGTTAGTGGTCTAAGTCTTATTATACAAACTTCAATTCTTTCATAGTGAATCTATTTTTACCTTGAGAATAGTTAGGTTAAATCATCCCTAAGTTTTTTACCAGTTAGGTTTTCCTAGGTCATCAGATCTATGTGTTCTTTATTTTCCGCTTTATATCTATTTTACATATATTGGTTTAACGTAGATCTAATTAACAAACTTGTTAATCAACTTGGCTTAATATTAGGTTAAACATATTGAGTTAAGGGGTATAAAAACTAACATTTGGAATATCTCTCCAACTTGCATCCCTACAGTGATTAGAGTTCCAACTGCCAATTTTTACTACATAAGCAACTATGAAATATAAACTACGTGAACATGCATGAGGGATGTCATGTTCTGTTCTGAGAACATAAGATGTTCCATACCATCTTGAAGTTTCATATGTTGATATAGCATTCTGTCTATCTTCATTTTATGTGTAAAAATCTCAAATTTAATTTAGAAATACCAATAAACTATATATTTGCATTAGGGTTATGGAAATATCAAATTTAATCTAATTCATCCCAATCAATTGTCAAAATATCCTATTTTATGGAGTTGTTGACCCAACTTTGATATAGTTGACCAAAGGCCAAATGAAGTCAAATTTTCATCCAATCCCTAAATTTCAACATTTTACATAAAATTCTATACTTCATAACACTTTTCCCAAGTTTGACTAAGACCAACTTGGGTTTGGCCAAGATTTTACCAAAATTCGATTGTTTAATCAGGGTAAATTTGAGCCAATATTGTAAATAATTGAATTCCCTTCAAAAAGATAGCACAAGCCTAGATCAGACTTAAAATAAGAAAAATATTGTAGAAAATTTGCCAAACACAGCATGGTGATAAATTTGAGATCAGCTCATGATCAAAATACTATTATATTAATCAATTCTAAAATTTTAGCAGTCCACTTGTTTACCATCTAAGGAATAATTGCTTCACTGGGTAAGTAAACTCTTTGGGGAAGTGTAAGGAAGGTCGAACCATGATTGAGAACCTTTAAACTTCTTGGAAAAAGTTTACCTCTAAACCAATTTGGGGGAAACTCCCTCCAACCCACTACATGGCAGTTAAAGAGACTATCCACATTTACTTTTAATCCCTTGATTTTTTAATAAGTCATGTGATTTGTTTAAATAATACACATTAATAATATTATGAATCTCATGTAGTTAATTAAAGAAGACTCATCAAAACTAGATTGGAGGAGATTCCTCCAAACCAGTCCAAAGTTTTGTAGGAAACTCAATCATAGAATTCCTATTCCCTAAATTCTTATCCACTCATTTTAAAATTAGTGAATTAGATTTTATCATGTCATTAACATTGAAAAAGAAAATGTTGACTATCATTATTTTGATATATATTTAAATTATTAATGAAATAACGAAAGCCAATACACCCATTTTTAAATGGGTGAATAAATTTTAAAAACTCCATAGCGGAACTATCCTAATAACTTTAGTGGATATATCCTAATCCCAAATGGGCTATGGTGGTCACAAATCACCCTGACCTGAACTAAAATAAAAATTTTATATAAATTTTAAAACTTTTATGATTTGTATACCATTAAAAAACAATTGTGACCACCCTAAAATTTTTTAGGCCCAACAAAATTAAAACTTTGGTTCCCTTAACAATATATTAAGTCCTTTCAAACAAAAAGAAAAAGCCCATGAAAATTTTTATTGAACTAAAATTTGAAAAAAGGTGTAGCTTACATAATTGGTAATGAGACTATTATGCAGCAATTTCAATATATGAACACTTGTATAAGAAAATTGTAAAACTTTATGTGTTTTTATGTGTGTGTGTGTTCTATTTTATTAGATATTGTATAATTTAAAGTTTCTTAATGACCACCGTCAAGAAAATTCTTAAGAGTCGGTTATGAGCAATTCAAGTGCATACATCTTAGGTCGAGAAAATCTTGCATCAACCGCATGTATATGCCCTTTGTGGGCCCTATAGGTTATGGGGCCCTCATGCTAGTTTCACAAAGGGCATATACACTCGACTCACTAGATACTTTTCCTCTTGGGTCACACATGAATGCACAAAACTTCCACTTTTGCGAGACTCAGAGAGGTCATGTGGAACAAAGTTTCTAAATTCTTCAAACTTTTCATATATCTATTTGTTGGATGTGAATTTTGAAAATTTAACCATTGAATTTCATTTTCCTTATATTCTTAACATGCGTATTCAATTTCATTCAAATGGATGTTATTTACTATTCGATCAATAAACTTATTTTTTATATACAATTTTAGATCGCAAAAATTTGAAATTTTAACATTTAATTGATGACATAGCAATTAATCTTTGATGTTCTTGAAATTTTGCAAACATAAAAGATGTAATAAGAAAATGCAATCTATTGGATAGATTTCAAAATTCACACTTTATATAAAGATATATAAAAAGTTTGTAGAATTTTTTTCTAAACTAATTTGAAAGGAAACTTTATTCCATGGCATAGCAGCACGCCGGTTGATATTTTCTATAAAATTGCAATTGGTACGATGATGAAATTAGGATATTGTCTAAAAAATAATTGAAACTGAAAGTTATGCGCGGGAATTATAGTTTCAGACAGTTAAGCAGCACCTGCTATCGCTCGCTTCAAAACGAACCCATCAACAACAAGCTCCAAAATGCAACAAAAACCTCAACCCCATCGAAGAAAACATTAACCCAAAAACGTAGCGAACCTAAGAACAAGAAGTCAGCCATTTCAGACTCGGAAATTGTGAAATGGAACATTTCCATTACCACCCACATGCGCAATGGCCAATGGGAGTCAGCCCTTCAACTCTTCAGTTCAATGCCACGACGGAGTTCGGTCTCCTACAACGCCATGATATCTGGGTACCTGTCGAATGACAAGTTTGGGCTTGCACGAGACATGTTTGAGAAAATGCCTGACAGAGACTTGGTTTCTTGGAATGTGATGCTTAGTGGGTATGTGAGGAATCGGAATCTTGGTGCTGCTCGTGTTTTGTTTGATCAGATGCCCGAAAGGGATGTTGTGTCGTGGAACGCTATGTTATCTGGGTATGCACAGAATGGATATGTTGATGAGGCAAGGAAGATTTTTGATAGGATGCCGGATAAGAATGAGATATCATGGAATGGATTACTTTCAACATATGTGCAGAATGGGAGGATAGAAGAGGCTTGTAGGTTGTTTGAGTCGAAAGAGGATTGGGAAGTGGTGTCTTGGAATTGTTTGATGGGTGGGTATGTAAAGAGGAAGAGGTTGGTTGATGCTAGACGACTTTTTGATCAGATGCCTATGAGAGATGAGATTTCTTGGAATACTATTGTTACAGGTTATGCGCAGAATGGGGAGTTGTCAGAAGCTAGGAGATTGTTTGAGGAGTCTCCTAGTCGGGATGTGTTTACGTGGACGGCACTGGTATCTGGCTATGTGCAGAATGGTATGCTGGATGAAGCGAGAAGAGTTTTCGATGAGATGCCAGAGAAAAATGAGGTTTCATGGAATGCAATGATTGCAGGATATGTGCAGTGCAAGAGAATGGACACAGCAAGGGACTTGTTCGAGGCAATGCCTTGTCGAAACATCAGCTCTTGGAATACTATGATTACTGGCTATGCTCAGAGTGGCGATATTTCTGAAGCTAGGAATTTGTTTGATAGGATGTCTCAGCGTGACAGCATTTCTTGGGCGGCAATTATTGCTGGTTATGCTCAAAGCGGTCATGGTGAAGAGGCTTTGCATCTATTTGTGAAGATGAAAAGGAATGGTGAAAGATTAAATAGGTCTGCATTTACTTGTTCTTTGAGTGCATGTGCCGATATTGCTGCCCTTGAGTTGGGGAAGCAATTGCATGGGCAGCTAGTTAAGGCAGGATTGGAGACTGGGTGTTATGTGGGGAATGCACTTCTTGCAATGTATTGTAAATGTGGAAGCATAGATGAAGCATATGATATTTTTGAAGAGATATCAGAAAAGGATGTTGTCTCGTGGAACACAATGATAGCAGGATACGCAAGACATGGATTTGGCAAAGAGGCTATGACGGTTTTTGAGTCAATGAAGACAGCGGGTATCAAACCAGATGATGTCACTATGGTAATTATAGTTTTACACTTATTTTTCATTTAGACCTCATAGCATGAACATAATATCCATTTTATATTTCAATTTGATTTGCCACTACCTGCTAAAGCTCTGGCTCAATTTATTAAGGTGCCCTCCATTCATGGGATCAAGTTTATTGCTCAACTTCCTATTTTTCTCATTTTGATAATATGACAATATATCTTGGGTTTTACTGTATTAATTTCAATTCTTAATTCCTTATAACATATAATATCGTTGGTTCTTCTCTTAGGCATAATATGGTATGTTATAGTGCAATAAGCCACCAAAAGGTTATCTTTTTCATTTTTTTGAGAATTGCATGTTATAACTTTTGTCAACTTTTTCCACATCAGTTCTTTATTTCCACACAGCAATATTCTTTTTTCCTGGATACTCTATATGGCCACCATGATTGCAAGTGTCCATTTTTCTTATGTATTTATCTTAATCCTCAAAGACAATAGCAAATTGATATCTTAAAATGTTGTCCCAAACATAGCAAAAAATAAAAACTGATGACGCAAGTTACACTTGCCTAAAAGAAATATTTCTTCGCCTAAGCTTTACCTTAGTTGTGCTTTGAGTATGTTCCATCATATCTTTAATCTCTGATTTTTTTCAAATGTGGTACTTTTCATACAATATTGGGGCATATAATTTACAAGGTTGATACCTTAATTCTCTCGGTTCACTTTCACTCTCTCTCTCTGTTGTACATATGAAACCAACCCCCCCCCCCCCCCCCAATTCCTTTTCTATTCATACTGAAAATGTTTTAAGCTATTGAGACTTGATTGTGTACTTATTTAACGCATCGTCATTAGTATCACTTTTTATCTCCTTCAGCACAAATTATTGCAAATCGTGATTCTTGAAAGTACTCCCCCAAAGCTATCACCATTTGTAATGATCATAGGTTGGTAGTCAGTTCAGTAGATGAATGATTTAGGAAAATAGGTTTTGGCATACTTTTTCTAATAATCCATTTGTTTGTACATCTTCTTTCTGTATCTGATGGTTTTTTCTTCTTCTCTACTGTATTTTCAGGTTGGTGTGTTATCTGCTTGTAGTCACACTGGGTTGCTAGATAAGGGCACTGAATATTTTTATTCAATGAATTGCAATTATGGTATAACAGCAAACTCAAAACACTATACATGCATGATTGATCTTCTTGGCCGAGCAGGGCGTCTGGATGAGGCCCAGAATTTAATGAGAAATATGCCTTTCGAACCAGATGCTGCTACATGGGGTGCTCTACTTGGTGCAAGCAGGATTCATGGCAATACTGAATTAGGTGAAAAGGCTGCTAAGATTATTTTTGAGATGGAACCTGATAACTCAGGAATGTATGTTCTTCTCTCAAATTTATATGCAGCTTCAGGTAGATGGGGCGATGTGAGCAGAATGAGATTGAAAATGAGGGATAATGGTGTGAAGAAAGTACCTGGGTATAGTTGGCTTGAAGTGGAGAATATGGTTCATACATTTTCAGTTGGGGACTCCTTCCACCCGGAGAAGGGCCGAATATATGCCTTTTTAGAAGAATTGGATTTGAAAATGAAGCTGGACGGGTATGTTTCTTCTACAAAATTGGTTTTACATGATGTGGAAGAGGAGGAGAAGGAGCATATGCTGAAGTATCACAGTGAGAAATTAGCTGTGGCATTTGGAATTCTTTCTATACCAGCTGGGAGACCAATCCGTGTGATGAAAAATTTGCGGGTGTGCGAAGACTGCCATAATGCTATCAAACACATATCCAAGATTGAGGGAAGGTTGATAATCTTAAGGGATTCCCACCGTTTTCACCACTTCAGTGGTGGTTCATGTTCATGTGGGGACTACTGGTGAGAGCAGAGATTTATTAGGTGGAAATGCTACATTGCTGTTTCAAGTCTATTCTCTGGACTTGGTATTAAACCCTTTCAGATAAACCGATTATAATATCCTAGTTGTTTGAAAATTTTATCAACTCTTCTGAGAGAAGATTGGAATCAGATGTTCGTTCTTTGTCCTTTTTTAGTGCATAACATTGCATGTGCAAGAAAATATACTTCCTAAATTTCTCAGGATAGGTGGAATAACGTTGGATATATGCAGAAATTCTGGACTAATTACTGATTATATGGAAATAAGATTTATCTCTGGTTGGTAATGGGAGCTGTGGTCTCATATTATTTTTATTAGATTTCAAATTGCAAACAAAAGAGAAAGTTCAAGGTGGAGTACATGGTGAAATAAATAAAAGCTGGAAACAGTCAGCTGATCCTCGGAGAAAACAGCTGGACAATTGTTCTTCATGGAGGCAATATCACTGAGGTATTTAGAAGCAATGTCTCTTCTCAGATTCAACCTCCAATTTTGCTTTCAGGTTAAGACTAGACATTGCTTAGTTACTAGATTCATGACTTTCTTGTGCTCAAGAAAGAACCTCCTAGGAAGTGAGATTGTTAAATCAATTTCTAACAACTGTATTTCTTACAAACTAGACGTCCAACTTTCATTGCTCAACATAATCTAAATCCGTCTGTGATTCTGTTCAAATACACTTAAATGCTGGTTTACAAACTGAAGAAAC
Organism: Quercus ilex subsp. ballota; assembly: GCA_032727855.1. Taxonomy (NCBI): domain Eukaryota; kingdom Viridiplantae; phylum Streptophyta; class Magnoliopsida; order Fagales; family Fagaceae; genus Quercus; species Quercus ilex. The sequence continues at coordinate 28,412,576 of CM064917.1, forward strand.
TGTTTTCCTCGTAATCAGTTTCTGGTTCCTTTATTTAAACAATAGTTTGGAACAATACCTAAGCAATAAGTGCCCCTCAGTATCGTCAGCCATGATTTTTTTTTTTTTTTTTTTTTGATAGGAATGTCAGCCATGATTAAGATGGCTATTAGTAATATAATTTTCCATTCACAAATCATTAAGCCTGCTTTTATAGATATGCTCTATGTCTGCCTCTTGCAATCTCATTTCAGGCATTAAGGAAGGAAGGCCAATCCGCCAAAACTTCATGCCATTCCTATTGAAAATGTCCATTTTGGCAATGTGATGATAACTTCACCTGATGAGCCTGGAGAAAATGGAAGAAAAGGGTCTTCATTGTGCCATTTGAGATGCTAATGTCTACATGGGCTGTATATAAAAGTTTGTCAATTCTAGCTTAACGCAATCTATGTCCTTTGTTTATCTTTGTGCTTTTTTTTCTTTTCTTTTTTTGTCTTTTTGGGATTCAATACCGTCACTCTGTTCATTTCTTGTTTTCCTCTTCCTATTGAGTTCCAGATAGTTTGGATTGACCAATTGGACTTGTCATCAACTTAGAAATTATTATGCCTTTGCAAGGGAATCTATAATTCAATATGAGTCTTTTTTTTCAGGTTCAAGAATGATTTGTATTCTCAACTGGCAAGTCAAGATGCATCAATGAAATATCCCTCGTTGCATGTTCTTGATCAAGGCAATGTTAAATGTGTTGAATTTCCTTCTTTCTTAACAGTTTATGGTAATTCTGCCTACTGGCCAAGAGCCATAAACTGCTATTAATTGGTCTTTGGGGGGGGGGGTGGTCTATTTCACACACTGTGTTATATAAACCGAAAACGTGAAAATCACGTTTTCAGTTATAAAAAATCAAGTGTGTATAACACACTGCATGCAAGAGTGTTTTCCCAATTGTTTATATCGCTTGTGCTCTTTTTCAGATAATACATAGTGAAAAACTTTTCATAATCTAAGCTTTCTAAATTCTTTTAAACTGTAAATGAGTGGGCTGGAATTAATCTCAGGATGTAATTCTTAGATAAATGATGCAATGTTGGTTGAGACAATTGAAAATTAGGGGATAGAAAATATGTGGAGTATAGAAATTATGCTGTAAGAGTAGTTTTCAGTTCGATATAATAAGATATCTATAGAAGATTTTTCAACCACGATATACCATAGAAAATCATATGCGCAGTAGAAAGTAGAAGCTAGTCTCAACTTGTTTGTGACTATAGAACTAATCAGTGCTTAAGCTTTAAAGTTTAAACAGCATCCAATGCAGTTGATGTATCAACTATATGTAACTATCACATTTAGATTTTGGGTGTTCCATCGTAGAATCCCTTCTTATACTTTTCGTTACTTCCCTGTAAAGACTTGATTGCCTAAGAAAAATTGGCAAACCAATACAAACCACTGGTTGAATTGCCGACTTTTTTATTTTTTCTTTTAATACAAGTTTTTTTTGTGTTTTTTGAGAAACAAACACGCACAAAAACACAATGGAGGAATACAAGTTGAGTTGGGGAACTTGGCGTCTGTTTTCAGTGATAACCTTGAAATCTGTCAGTATCTCTGAAAAACAAGAAGATTTTTAGTAATTTTGATTCAAACCCTGATAAGTTAAAAGCAGCCAATTAACGACTTCCCACATGGGATTTTCCCCTTTTTTAGGGTCAAAGTCAAACTAAATAAAATAGAGCCTACAATTATTGAGGGTACGCATCCAACATCTAGACTAGAATTATCGACCATAAAAATCGAGTTGTTTATATATTTGTCATTTTTTTTTATTAAAAAAATAAAAAAAATAAAATAAAATAAAAGCCTCTCTAGCTCGGAAAGCATAATTGTATGGATGTTACTTTCTGGAATAACTACCTACCAGATAATAAATAAATAAAAAGAAGCATAATTACTTTCTGGAATTCAATAAATCAAAAAAGAAAAAGTCTAAAGAATAAAGAAGAATACCATACCATCAATAATAGACATCCAATCAGAAATAAAACCTTCGATGCTTCAATGCATTCATTGAACGTTCATTGCCATAGAAAGTGCAAATTGCTTTTCCAGGGAATTACTTTACAGCCCCAGCAAATTGTACAAGAAAACCCGTGTTTTTTCCTGTGCCGAAAACCAAAGACATGACCATCTCCGATAAACTTGGCTCCTCGCAACATCCAAAATAAGAAGATAAATAGTAACCCTTGAAGTATGTCCACAGTTACTAAATTATAAGGATAGACAATGGCAGATCATGCATCAATACATAAAGATGGGTCACGGAGATTATCTTTTCTATATGATAAATCATATAAGTATTGGTTGCTCTTAGGTTGTCATTAGTAGCCAAATTATCATCAATAATGAAAAAGTGATTATAAGTCTCACTGATATGAAAACAAAATACAGATACCTTTTTCTTCAAACCAATATTTTTTTCTCCCCGCGTATCACAGTACATAATGGAAATTGTTGTGGTTTCTTCCAAATACAAATAAGAGTTTAATTACAAGAGAGCAATTCTTCCCTGTACTTTAGTAACACGGTTATGACGCAATCCTACTGTTAGCTTCTACCTGAAAAAACTTGAGAATCTTCAATGTGGTACCCTTTAACCATATCATGGGGTAAAAATGGGCAGAGCACAAAACACCACCTTCTGAAACTCTTCCTAAAATAGATCAGAAGTATTGAATCAAGCGTGTAGGGCTGCAACCTTATGTGATAAGCCATCAAGTGCCTCATCATTGGCCTCAGGAATTGCTTCTTCCTGCTGTGAAAAATCCAAAATGAGAAAATCACCGGATAAAATGCAAGCTCGGTGTGTGAGTGTGTGTGTGTGATATCAATTTAGAAACAATCCCTCTGTCATGTAAATTTCAGATTACACAGGTTATTTACTCTTTTTTCAATGACTTCGTTTTGTTTTGTTTTAATTATGCTTTGTAGTGTAAGGGGAATATTATAAAGATGCCCATGAATCAAAAGTTGAATCCATTTGGTCTCGAATGGCCTAAGGCAAAGACACATCATTAGAAGCAAGTGAAAACCACAATTACAGTAACAGCCAGAAGAATGCAATCATCATCAAAGCAAAAATAAAGACAATTATTGGTACGTAGCAGACATATTTAACAGTCATCAACAAAAGAGTCAAATGAAAGCATGATGTAATGCCATTTTAAATGTCATTTGAGGAAAAAGAAATGGTTAGTTTGAAACTTAAGAGATTTCTAGCTGCCCAAACACAATCAGTGAATCATTCTAATATTGGAAATTCCTGCTGCAGAGGTTAATAGGGAGTCGTCATCAACTACCATGCAAGGAAAAATCATATGGACAAACAGGAAATGTTAAGAAAAAAATACATTAGTTACCTCCAAATCTTTTCTAGGTTTCACTTCAATACACTTGGAACCACTCATACTAGCACTCTTCAACAGGCTACGAGCACTGTAGTTTGGCTTGTTAAATCCATTTTCTGACTCTGAGTTAGCAGTTTCCAAATTATTAGATTGCAGCGCCCTTGGAGAACTCTGGAGACCTGTAGCAACAGCAGCTGCAGTTCGCCCTTCAAATTCACCATTTTGGTCAGCAGTCTCTTCCTTGGGTACATTAACCCGCTCCCTACAAAAACAATGACATTAGAATTCGTAATGCAGAAAAATCACCTAAATAGTTTAATTAGATTTCTTTTTTTATTTTTTTATCTTTTGGTAGCTAGAGCTTACTTTGTAGCTCAAAATCTACATTAACTTGTCACAATCTGATCTGAACCAAAATGCATAAAATCTACATTAACTTATCTATATAAATATGTAAAGAAAGCAAAGAGAAAGTTCAAACCTAGAAACCCGAAAATAGCCCATTTCTTGCCACATGGCTATGCTAGCTCTGCTTTGCACAATTGTATAGTCCTATAATGACTGCACCCTATTGAGCCCTGTGCCCTTTTGTGTTGGAGATTTTATTGATTCCAGGATATTATTTAATATTCTCACTAATCTCATTAATTAAATCAAAGATTGTTACTCTCTCTCTCTCTCTCTCTCTCTCTCTCTATTTTTTTAATATTTTATCGAAAACATTATTTAGTTTAATCTTTGAAATTTTGTGCATGGTCCAAAATGAAAATATGATCAAGATATATATAAAAATACCAAGATTTTTGTAATTGGTATTTTGTATCAAGCCTTTATTATATTTCTTCTCCTATTTCTGATCACCTTCTCTATTGTTTATTAGATTAACATTCATATCATAAGTTGGAGTTATAACAACTAAAGCTTTTAATTCAAACAGAACTAATTAGCTATTTATCTAAATAGCATGCTTGGTTTTTTACTTTTAACATGGTAATTTAATCTTTGATTCTTTTTTATTAAGATTAGTATCATTATATTATAATACTCAAAATAAATAAAGAATTTCAATTCATTTAGATTAGCACATTTTTACCATTGACTTAGGACCATGCTAATTTGTACATTTTAAAAATAAAATAAAATAAAAATAAAAATAAAAAAATACAACTAACAATCATGTAAATAGTAGTTCTTGATCACATGTGAAAGATTGCATTAACTTCATTTGCTTTGTATAGGTACTCTATTGCAGCCTAAATTTGAAAGAGGTCAATTTTAAAGTTGGTTATGAAGCAAATTTGTATTGTTAATATCTCCAAGTCAAAATTCAACAATTATATAGACAATAATAACAAATAATATATTTTTAAAATGGTGCAAATCACATGCTGCAAGCTAGTTTTATATAAAAGTATTCATTTAAGGGTCAGTATGATTTTGGTCCCTTAGATATGAGGTGTCAACATTCCACTAGTCACATAAATGGAAAAATGGACGGTAGATAAAAAAATTGTTAAAAATTTGAAGTAACAAAATGAATGTTTTAAGAGAGCTCGAAAAAAAAAAAAAAAAAACCATTTTTGAGGGACAAAAAAAAATGCATCTTACCCTATTTTTGGTTTTAAAAGTAAAAGAAATTATATAACCATAAAAAAAATTACAAGGACATAGGGAACAAGTGGAGTATAAATAAAAGAGTTCAATATATATTTTAAAAATAATGGTTTTAAAAGAAAACTGAACAAAACAACACAAAAAATTTGGAGTTATTTAGCCAAAAATGACTGAAATGGGTTTGCCAAAAATGACTGAAGTGGGTGTGAGAGAGAGAGAGAGCAGTCTTGAAGCTTTAAGAACATCACCAAGTTAAAATTAAGAACAAGCCAACTTTTTCAATTGAGCATGTACCTAGGTAAGGAAGCATGCTGCCTTTGGAGTGGACTGCTTTTTTCTCCTTTACCATAATGCTCCTCAAGATGCGCAAACTGTCGTTTGAATCGATCTACACCACTAAATTGCATAAAGACAGGTTAATGACTAATAATCATAGCATCAAACATATTTAAACGTGAAAGTATCACTTTTTTTAATATAACAAGAATAGCTAACTTGCAAATTAGCATCTATGTACTAATAAATAGTCAAAAGGTGGACAAGTTTGTGAAAGAGTAAGTAGCAGAAAAGAACTCAAAATTTAAAGTTGCATGAATTCTATGTTCCTTTCAGTTTGTAGAAAAACAATAACAATAATGCTTTCCAGTACAAAGAAAACAATTATTGTTTGAAGCACCAGTGCCATGACTATAATTGTGGAAGTAAAGGAGGGTATGTCCCTCCATTGACAGAGGCTGTTCTTCTGTGTCCATATCTTCAAATAGTCATGCAAAAGGAACAGGATGGATAACCCCCTTCTTCCCTCCCCAAGACAGTTTTTTGGACTAAAAAAGAGATCGATAATGCTAGTGAAATTGAAGGGGACATGGTATTTAGGTAATGCTAATGGAATTGAAGTGTTTAAGAAAATAATTTTGTGAAGAATGTTCTTTTTTATTTTTTTTTTTTGATAATTCAATGGTGGAGGGTGGGGGGAATTTGAACCCTAGAAATCTCTGTTAGAAACATCAAGAGTTGTTAGTTGAGCTACAAGGCTCTTGGCTTGAAGAATATTCCTATCACATAGATGGGCCAAAAACCCAACAAAATGATTACAAATAAGAGGCCAACCAAACCATTTGAATATCACCTTTTTTGTATATTTGGTTTTCTATGGTTGAAAACCAACGGAACTAAACAGTCAAAAAAATAAACCAAAAGTGATCTATCAAGTTTAAATAGGCTACAGATTTCAAATAACTACAGTTTAAAAGCATTCCTTATTGAGACTTTTTCCTCTGATTAGGCCATGACTTTGCATAACCTTTAATTTAATCACTCCAAAACATTTCCTTTGAACAAGCTAAGCACATATTCACATGGTCAAAAAATGCAAATACTGCCATTGGCTACACATCAAAAAATGGTCGAAGTAGCAGTCAGTAAATGCTAAGGTTTTCTGGTTATCTGCTCAGGGAATTTGAGTGATTCATAAATGAGGTAGCTCAGATTGATAACCAAAAAAATACTTGTTAAATTAACAATCTAAAAGCTTAAGCTATTAGGAAATGAGAAATTTAATCATTTAACCATAATTCTAACATTCCCCTTCACGTATGAGCCTAAACTCCCCCTTAATAAGTTGAGCCCATCACGTGAGATTTTTAGTTTTTTAAATGGGAGGTAGAGAAAGACAGGGACAAACTCAGGATTTCCTACTCTGATACCATGTTAAATTACTGATTCTCCCAAAAGTTTAAACTATTAGGAAATGGTGAAATTAATCATTTAACCATAATTCTAACAATACCAATGACTGGTTTTTTGTCTAATTTATGCTTAATGAAGCATAAAGAGTACAATAGTCACAAGGATGTTGCCTATAAATTAAAAGCTCATTAAAGAACAGACAAGTGATAACTAAATACTACTAAGTACTAACTAGTTTGCAAAGTTTCTCATGGCATTTCCATGACCAGCAATTCATCAAGGAACAAAGGGCTGGGACATAAAGGACAAACATAATTATAAAATGTAAATAGGCAAGTCTGAAATTCAGATTTTAATAAAGATACATAGCAAAACAAGGCATAATAGAATTGATTAAGATGCATATATTCTAAGGTAATTTAATTGATTAAAATTTTCTCTCCATATGCAACAAAAATTAGCAATGTGCTAGGTAACTTATATGGTTCAAAAAAAAAATCATAAAAAGGGGCAAAAATGAAAAGGCATGATTAAAATGGAAAGAACATAGGAGTCAGCCTATATTTTTACCTAAAGGCATGACCCCAGATTGAGCAGAGACAGAAATCAGAACTCAGCACAGGAACCAAATTACTCCAAGGCATCATTAAGTTGAGTGCTTGTACAGCTTTCAAACGATGTATGACAATATATCCCAAATTTTAAATGGGAACCACTAGTTCCACAGTTAATGACTGCAGCTGTTTTTATCACATTAAAGAAAGTAATTTAAAAAATAGAAGACCAAGTTACAATTTTGGTCCCAGCACATTTATCACAGTTTCATTACGTCCCAATACATTCAATTGTGTTAATTTCGTCTTTCAAAATCAAGGTCCCTCAACTATAAATTGTGTTAATTTCGTCCCTCAGCTTTCAAAATTAAGTCAAATTCTTCTCTCAACTTTCCAAATCAAGTTAATTTTATCTTTCAACTTTCATAATTAAGTTGATTTTATCCTAAGAAGTTGATCTGATTACGGATAAAATTGGCTTGATTTTGAAAGTTGAGAGATAAAATTCAAATTTCACACAACTTTATGTATAAGGAAAAAATTGAAATTAGCCCATTTTGGAGGACCAAAAGTGTAATTTGGCCAAAATAAAGTAAAATTAGAAATCTGTCAGGGCAGAGAAGTCTAGAAAAAAGAACTTATTAGTCTGATAGCAATGGAAAAACTCATTTTCCCAAATAAATGAAGTACAACCAGCTGATCATAAGGAAAATACACAATCATCAACACTGGGACAAGAAAGTTAAAGCCAAAAAAGATGAGGCTAAAGAAATAAGTTTCATAAGAATCATAAATTAGGGTGGGGCAACCTTCTACGGTTGAAGAAACACGGAAGAGTACCTAAATTTGTTTAACATACACTGAGAGGTGGTAATCACACAAAATACAGGCATAGCAGAGAAATATTTTTACATATTATTTATTAAAAGTGCAGTCATGGAATCCTAAACTACTATAAAGAAGAATGATTTTTCACTTTACATCATAGATTTGAACAATTAAACGTTTGTAATTTATTAATTCCACATGTGAGGATGTAATTTTAGAACATGACATTTCAGTATGAACTAAAAAAATGCAGCATTGAATTTACATAAGAAAATGAATAAAACAGCTCTCCTATAAGAATGAAAATGAGATCTCAACTCAAAGATAACAGATAATTGCCAACCTTGGGTACATAAAGCTAGTCTGATCTCCACCTCGAAGATACTCCTGCAGCATCTGGGGATGATACTCTAAAATCTGCTTGATTCAATCCTAATGTTTAGTGTATCCATAATGAAAACAAAAGCCATTCTGCTACATAAGCAACAAGCATCAAATTTTAAGGCCATACCTCTCTATAGATTAACTCTCTAACATCGTCTTTTGCCAATTTCCTCCTCTCAAACTCAAACTCAAGTTTTGATATGGGTTGAGTGGATGGTTCACGATCCACATTAGACAAACCTTGAAAGTAAGGATCAGCCAATGCCTATAGGCAAAAGCATAGGGGATATTAAGAGGTAAGATAATCTCAAACATTTAGATAAATAAAATTTCATGCATATTTAATTGGAATCTTTAATTTGGTTATTGTTTGGATTGCTGAATACAAGTCACCTCTTCAGCTGTTGGACGGTCTTTAGGATCAAAAGCAACTAGGCGCTCTAGTAAACGAAGAGCCAATGGATCTGCATTAGGGAACTTTTGTGTTAAAGGAACTGGTTGTTTTCTCCGCATGCTAGCAAGATACCTTCTTGCCTTTTCATTTCGTATCTGTTAATACCACAGTAAAGTAATCAGTTAAAAGGAGGGGGTGGGGGGAATATATATATATATATATAGAAAATCTAGAGGGAAGCCTGGAATTTGGAAACAAGTTAGGGTGAAAGCTAAAAGTTTTTTTTTTTCTCTTTTTGGTGGGTTTCTTTTGCTCATGAGATGTCTAAAGCCATTTGAGTAGAAAAGGCTTTGATGCAATAATTTTCTAGTAGTTGGTTGCACAAAATGTCACTAGGGAATGGTGGTGACTAGCAAATGTTGGTTGCACTATACATCAAAAAACACAGAAAACCTTTTTAAAAAATTATATACGCCAAAATAGACGAAGCCCCATAAACAATTTTCTCAACATATATGATTGGATTGTCTTGGATAATGACAAAGCAAAGCAGTCACTAGAAAGAGACAACAAACCCTTGCAATAGATTCAGCAGCAGGAGTGCCAAGCAAATCAGTCATGAGATCTAATTGGTGCACCACATTTTTTCCAGGAAACAATGGTTTTCCTGTAAGCATTTCTGCAAATATGCATCCTATACTCCAAATATCAATTGCAGGGGTGTACTGCAAAAGGAAAGAAAAATAGGTGAAACTAAACATATAGTTCAATAATCACAATTCAATACAAGTTTTAACAAGTAAAATGCATTAAAACTCACATAGTAAACTTCTCATTTCTCATGCTGCAAAAGGGCAAAAAAAAAAAAAAAAAATGTATGTTGAATGGAAAATTTTAGCCCTATGTTGCCAGTGTGCAAACTAACTACAGTAGATATTCAACGTCAAAGTAGGTGAATCCACCAAAAGTATGATGAAATTGAAAAGGGACCAAAAGATATGAAGTATTCACCATTCACCAAAGAATGCTACAAACTACGGTTATAAAGAGGAAACTTTTTATTTAATAAGGTAATTTTCACTTTGTATTTACAAGATACCTAGCATCATCCATGTCATGGACCAAAAATATGAATGGCAATCAGCAAAAGGACAGCTCCATTAAGTATTAGACATTGAAAATTTTTCTCTTCCATTATTTAACAAAAAGAAAGCTTTGCTAGTAGTGTAAAGACACGGACAACAAGCTTAGCTTAGAGTTAAAACCTACCTTCCTATAAGTTCACAGCCAATATCTTGTACAATTAAAAACAGGTGTGCAAGAAATCTGCACTAAGTGAAGTGATGTGTTACCTTCTGAAGTTGGTGATATTCAAGTTATAATCATAAAATGACTAAAAAATTATTTAGATTATCACATAAGAATAACACCAGCCATAAAACAGCTCACTTTCACTCAGGCAATATGTTAAAAATAGCACATAAAAAAGAGAGAAAAAATAAAGAGAGAAAGAGGGGGGGGGGGGGGGGGGGGGGGGGGGGGGTGGCGCACCTATGCAACATAACCAGTAATCAGCTCAGAAAAATCATGTTTCAGGAACTGGCAGTAGGATAATTAAACAAAATAGAGTTTGCTTACTTTCGAGAAAAAAGAGCCACAGAGTTCAGGAGCACGATACCATCGAGTTGCAACATAGTCCTTCAATAGCAGTTAACAAGTTAGAAACTGGAGTTTCAGATGTCAGGAGCTAGAAATAAAATAAAATACAAAATAAAATTTTTAACTATAATTTTAAAAAGCAGATCTAGAAAGAAATACAGTGAACTGCTATGGTATGCATGACAGAACAACTTACAGTCCAGAAAATTGCTGATGGGGCATCATTGAAAGATACACGAGCAAGCCCAAAATCACATATCTTTAATTTGCAGTCAGCATTAGCAAGAATATTTTTTGGCTTTAAATCTCTATGAAATACATTTGCTGCAAATAACTCAGGGAAATTAATTAATTATCCTCAGAGCCATAAAAGCCAAAGAAATTGCTGGAAAAGCACTAACCTGTATGTATATACTTCAGACCACGAAGAAGCTGGTATAAGAAAAACTGATAATGCTCAGGAGTAAGATCATCATTAGCCTTAATTACTTGGTGAAGATCAGATTCCATCAACTCAAAAACGACATAGATATCTCTAAATTCCCGCCGTGAAGGTGGAAGCATAATATGTTTTATTTCTACAATATCTGGATGACGAAGCAATCGAAGGAGCTTAATTTCTCTCAGAATCCTTGTGGCATCAGAAACATGTTCAAAAACATCATTAATTTTCTTAATTGCAACCCTTTCTCCAGTATGGCTGTCAATTGCAGAACCAACAACACCATAACTTCCCTTCCCAATAACTTCTTGAACTTGGTATCGGCTTGCCTCTCCATACTCTGTGAAGAATTCTGTTTCTAACCCACCCTGTACAAGGAATACCAGGCATTATTTATGAACAAGTAAATGAAAACCCGGTACCAAAAAACAAAACTAAGTGAAGAATATGACTTTTTTGTGTCATTGATGCAGTAACAAATAATCAATTCAAGATAGAGACACAACACAAGTAGGGGACAGGAACCAATGGTATAAACACCTATTCTTAAAGAACTAGATCCAATAAATAAATGTTCTACTTAACTACTATGAGACTAATGCCTGTTTCTTAGGTGTATGGATAACATTATTAGAAACTTAACCGTTGTGCAAGGAGCTTTTACATCTCTGCATGACTAATAACATTTCTAGGAAGCTGATGGGGTAGCAGTCCAAGTAACATAACAATTCCTATAATCCTCAGAGAAAGAACCCAGCTTATTTTCTGGCCATTGGGAGGCCAGTTTACATAAGAACTTTCCTTTTTCTAAATGTGTCATACATTGTAAATGCATCAACAACATAGAAGCCAACAATCATGAGGATAAATGTATATTCCAATACCATGGATGTCCATGTTGTGCAAAAAAAAAAATTACTCATTATTGAAACAGTGTAGCCACCTAAAGAATGATTTTTTTTTTTTTTTTTAATCCCCAGAAAGAGCAAAATATCGGCCTCCTAGGTAGGAGACAAGAAATAGCTCCACATCTTCAATACCACAAACTTAACAAGTAAACCACTTTTTATCAACTCAGCAAAAATCAATAAATATATCATACATACTGTCAACTCAATATGGCTAAGAAAACCGAGGGAAAATTGTTAAAACAAGAAATGCAAAGGATATTATGTAGATACATATAGAAGCCAACCAGATTCTTTGTTACATTCATAAGTTACACACACACCGATACCTAGTAAATCTTAAACTCGCAACCTTATATTCCATATTATGAGAGGAGGAAACACCATTTGAGCTAGAGCGCATTGGTGACCAACAAGATTTCATCAATAATTTCAACTTAAAAACTTACATACAGGAGATTCAAGAGGACTATAATTCCCACAAAGTGATAAATAACCACAAAATGCCAATGATTAGAAAGCTGCAAAAAAAAAAAAAAAAAAAAAAATCTAAATATAGAAATGGCTACACTAGATGGCACTATGTCAGACCACAATTTCTAAACGAATCAAGAAAGTCAAGAAACAGCCAAGAGCCTTGTAGTTCAGTGGCATTACCTGCTCTCTTTATTTAACAAGGAGAACCAACATTCAAATTCCCCGACACCATTGTTGTAACTATTGACTTATCGAACCAAAAAAACAGAATCAGACAGTGCAGAGGTAACCCAACCAATGCACGAGGCACTACTTGTCCAAGAATCACATTCTTCCAAAATGCATTGGCAAGAGATCAAAGGTGAACAGTACACCATTAATTAAAAACACAAAATTCAATAATAAGTCAAATAGACAATGATCAACTAGGCAAAGCTTCTAACCCTCAGGTCCTACATTATCATTTCTCAAAATACAAAACTTGAATTGATTTAGTTTTCTTCTACATTTTACCAGCAAACAAACAGAACCTAAGAAAAACAACAACGACATTTACAAACTAATAAAAATGCAGCCTAAAAAAAAATAATATAATAACAATAATAACAAATTGATAAAGATTAAATCCAAAAAAAAAAAAAAAAAAACTAGCAAAACATAAAATTAGATCTCACGAAAGAATATAAAAAAAACAAAAACAAAAACGAAAACAAAAACAGAGAAGCAGATCTCAAAAGAGAGAGAGAGAGAGAGAGGACCTTTTTGTTTGAATCCATGTTGATGTTGGTAGATTTGAAATTGGACCAGTTTGGAACTTTAATAAGCTTCAATCCCTCTATGCCTTGTTCTTCTTCTTGGTGGTGATGTTTTAGTTGCTTCCTCTTGCTCTTACAAATTATGGACGATTGGGCGCGAACTTCGCTAACATAAGAGACGTGGCCAACACCACTTTCATAATTATTAATATCTTTAATATTAATATTATTGTGCTGCTGCTTCTTCTTCTTATTATTATTATTGCTGCTGTTGTTGTTGTTGTTGTTATGAGAAGAAGTTATATTGTTGTTGTTGTTGTTATCAGCAATAATAATATTGGTTGTATTATTATTATTATTAGTACTAGAAGAAGAGCGACGTTGAAACCAGCGACGAAGCCCATCCACGAGTGATCCACCTCCACTCCCCATATACACCCCTCTTCGATTTTGATTCAAACTCACCAGATTTCTCGTTCAGCATTGCCCGTTCTTCTCGTCTTAATTTTCGCTGCTCTCTCTCTCTCTCTCTCTCTCTCTCTCTCCAAACAACTCCTGTTTTCTTGTTTTCCGCCTCTTTTTTCTCTCTGTGCTGTGCCAATGGAAATAGAGAGAGACACCAGAAGAAAAGAGAAGTTAGGTTGCTTTGTTGGTTTTGGGAGATGGGCCGTGAATGATGCACATTAACTGCAATTATGGCTTTCTTATTTGTTTTGTAAACCCCAAACGTGAGGTCAGGTTTTTGTGACTAATGTTAATGTGGGTGTTTTTGTTTTTTTTTTTTTTTTTTTTTTGTTTGTGTGTGTTTTTGTCAATCTTGTATCAGATTCGATCAATTATGACTTTCCACATGTTTCCATATATCTCCTCCTACCTTATTCTTGGGAGGTGTTGAATTTGAATCATTGTTCATTGTATTTTTTTTTTTTCCTTCAAAATTTTCAATCAAAGATTAATCACTGTTCGCGTCGGGTGAACCCATAAAGGGATAATGCGCTGACCCAGAAAATTCTTTTCAAAGTGCAAGTAGCAGGACTCGAACTAGGAAGTACACCCAGTTGAGTCCAATACAAACACCTTGAAACCGATAGCCCAACCAACTCAACTAATCCCTGGATTAATCATTGTTCATTTTTTAAGTAAACAAACTATTACTATCTATCTCCCACCCCCACCTATATATATATATATATATATATATATATAAGTGCAATTATTTGTTTGTTAATAAGGGAAAAGATTGAGACTAAACGAGGGAGGGATAGACACCTAGCATGTGGGTTTTACTCTAATTTATATATCTGTCACTTCCTTCTTTAATAAGTCTCAATCCTTCTATTATTCTTTATCTGTTTTCTTTATGGATCTTATAAATGTACGTCCCTAAGGTATATATTAATTACTTATTTTTTAAAAGAGTAAGACTTTGTTGTTCTTTAGGTTTTCTTTTTAAGATTCTGCATGTGAATTTTTTCTTATAAAATGAAAGTGTATTTTTTAGTTAAATAGTCATATGACTAAATTTTAAGATAAGAATCTAAAAAACAGCACTTAAGGTACTGTACCTAACTTTTATCCTTTAAAAAATTCATTTTATGAAAAAATTGAAATAACTATAAAAAAAAAGTTAATCATTTTTTCATAAAAATTTTCTTAAATAATTTATTAACATATTCTCTAAGAATATATATTAGTAAAATTCTTTCTTTATTCCATCCCTTTAACCTAACTCAACATTCAATCAACACTTGCACACCACCTCTTTGCTAATTTGTCTCATTACCTTTTGACATGTCTCACTCCTGGCCAAGAGACTACGATAGACTTGGAACTGTTAAGGAGTTAATTGGGCCTCAATAATAATAATAATAATAAGGGCTTTAAAAGCCATCTTAGCACAACCTAGAATTCTTCTCTCCATTCTATGGTTCTATCTAAAACAAAAGCCAAACAAGATTAAAAATCTATCAAGAAGGCTAGGGTAATATAAATGATGTATGACTCCATACAGTGATGGAACCGGGGACATTTGTGTCATGCGGGGAATAGGAGTTGATGTTAGAAGTGGTTGGTTTTAGCTAACAAGTGGTTAATTACTCCACGTATAAATTTGGGTTGTAAGAATGAAAAATGTTTATGGTTAGGGTTTATAGTTGTGAGTTGGAAGTAGTTTTTGGCTAACTAATGGTTAATTACTCCATGTATACATTTGGATTGTAAGAATGAAAAATGGTTATGGATAAGGTTTATAGTTGTGAGTTGTCATATCCATTCCAAATGAGAAGTATTACGTACTTACGTTCACAGTACTTTCACAACATGGTTAATTACTCCGCGTATACATTTGGGTTGTAAGAATGAAAAATGGTTATAGATAGGGTTTATAGTTGTGAGTTGTCATATCCATTCCAAATGAGAAGTGTTACGTACTTGTCCAGAGTACTTTCACAACAAATAATAGGTGATAAATTGTTATTAATTCTAATTTGAACCCATAATCGAAATTACTTTTTTTCCCACTAGTAACAACCAAGAACAACTTACCATTTAGAATATGTTGTGAAAATATTGTGGACATAACATTTCTCATTCTAAATACATTTGATGTGGGATATCTTAAGAGCATTTCTAAGATCACAAACTATTTCACAACTTTTTTGCCACAACTCTAATGTGACAGACTGTGAGTAAATTGCCTACTATTTATAGATGAAATTGTGGTCTATGGGTTGTATGGGGGACTTCAATAGCATGTTGAATTAAGATAATGAACCAAAGCACGAAAGTAATATCAACCTCTAGAGTTGAGCTATGTATAAAGTCTATAGACAATATAGACATTCTATTTTACCATATTGAAATATCCATTTTGTGCAGAATATGGTTAACGCTATTAGTTTTGATGTAAAATATTTTTCAGAAAATGTTTTTCAATTTTCAGGTGTTTTTTGTAAGTAAAATATAGTTAAACTTGTAAAATATTTTTTCGTTGATTATAAAATCCTTTATAAGTGTTGTAAAATGTTTTACCTTTGAAAAATTGTTAAAACATTTTCCAAAAAAACACAAAGTGGCTTCCCCTCTCCTATCTAATCGCTGAGTCATTGGTACGATAGCCAGAGACTTTGCTGCAACGACCAGTGCATGCAGTCCAATGGCTAGAGACTCCACTCCGACATTAGATAAGGTAGTCCAATGGCCAAAGACTCTGCTCCCAAGACTGATGTCATCAGTCAATGTCTAATGACTCAACTCCGATGACCAGTGTCGGTGGTCAGTGACTTCGCTCCACAATCAGTGCTGGCGATTTGGCAACAGGAGATGCCTTACTGATGACCGATGTTGATGCTCCAGTGGCTAGATACACCATGCCGCAACCGATGCCAGAGGTCTAGTAACTAAAGATGACATTTTGTCGACCGATGCTAGTGATCCAGTCATTGGAGATACCGCTCCAATGGTGATTAATTGTTAGTAGTCCGGTCGCTGGAGCCACCACTCTAATTGCCAGTTCCAGTAGTTCGATCACCGAACCTTCAACACCAATAGCTTCAATGTTGAACCATCGATTTTGGTGGTTTGTTTGAAAAATTTTACTTGTCATACCAAATACTTGAAAATAATTTACATGTAAATTTTTTAATATTTGAAAATAATTTACTTCAAAATAAACTGAAAGTAAAGGGCAAAAAAATCATCAATTTATATGAATGCAAAATTTCAAATTTGGCATTGGGTAAAAAACCACATTATAATGAGTCAATATAGTATTTAAAGGCCAAACAGTATTTGAAGAATAAAATTAAGGTTTTTGAACAATTCATGTGAAAAAACAAATTTTCATATTTGGCATTGGGTAAAATACCACATTATAATGAGTCATTATAGTATTTAAGGGCCAAATAGTCTTTCACTGATTAGATAATTTAGAAGGTCTCTTAATTAGAAAAAACTAATTCATCTTAATTTAAAAAAAAAAAAAAAAAAAATAAAAAACAAAAAACAATAAGAGCAACAACTATGAAAAGTGGAAAATTATGGTCGGAATTAGCAAAGTGTGGATCCTAGCACATTGAGTGCCAATTTGTCAAAATATGGATCATATCATGAATCGATTTTAGATTTTTTCATATTGTGTATCTTATCGTATCGTATTATGTATCGTAAGATACAAAAACACTTATAAAATTTATACAAAAATTATATATATGTGGTATATTCATTTTAAATTCGAAATATATTCAACTAATGACTAATTCATTATCGCTTATGTAATAATATTTAACAAACTAACTAAATAGATCATGTGTTTACAATATATATTTTCAAACTGATTAAACTCAATAGTTATAATACATGACAAATAATCCAAAATAATAATTTATTTCCATTATATTCATTATCTTGCCTAGTCAACTTCATCTAAATCAGAGCTATCATCATGTTCATCATTTTGCAAATTTATTTCTTTATTGAAATTTTCTTTATCATCATCAATATTTACTATCTCTTCTTGTTCTTTTATATTAATTTAATTTTAATTTCTTCTTGGAATTCTTGCTTCTTAGACTTATAACAATAGTGATAAAAAATTTACATTGTCAATTAATACCTTATTCATAGTATAGAAAAAAAATTGCAAATATGAAAGTGAAGTGTAAGTGTATAGTCCAAATTTGCAAACACTCATTTTAAAGCATATGTCTATGTATAACCAGCTATAATACGCCCTTACGATATGGATCTTTTTGTACATTATTGCGTATCATACGATACTGACAACCGTCAAATTTATCAACTTTTGTTTATTGTCCAATTTTTCTTGAGGGATTTATTTTTTGGCATTTTTTAGAATTAAAAATTTTATCACCTAGATAAAAGCTCTCGAAGCTCATAGAGTTCCCAATAATTTTCTCTATAAATAAGAGAATCAATTAAAAGAGAAGGATTATAGCCAACAAATCAAAACTCTACCAAAATTATAAATATATCATCAAAAACGCCCAAAGAACCACAAAATTCTTTAAGCACCTTCTTTTCAACTTATTATCGAGCTCAAATGATTGTTAAAAGGAATTGTTCATAATTAATCAAAATGATAAAAATTAATCAAACCAATATCATCAAACATATGCAAAATTGTATTCATGTGATCATGGGAAAATACAAGCACGTTAGGGTTTGCAAAAATTAGATTGTTCATCATTTTATGTTCATAATGAGAATATGATTTTTATGAAAATCATTTGAGCATATTCAAAACCCTAATTTAAACTACATGGTCATTATTTGGCTCATCCTTATCATTAACAAACATCAAGTTGTTGTAGGAAATTAATGACAATGAAGAAAATTAATTATAGTAAATCTAAATGCAGTAGGTTTAATTGTTGTACATTAACACTGTGTTTGGATGGGGTAATTATTGGAGAGATGGAAAGTGGGTGAGAGAAAAGTAAGAAGAAAATGGTATTTAGGGATATTTGGTTTAAAGGAGGAAAATGAGGTAATTTTGGTAAGGCCCAAGAGTTTTTTCCATGGGCCCACTGAAAAATGATAACTCCAAATCGGGGAAAAAGGGGGAACAATTGCTTTAGACAAAAATGTGCTCACCCCAACGTTCCTTTTTTGGTTTTGTTTGTTTTTTTCATGATGACCTATGTTTCTTTTCTTTGTTTGTTTTTGTCATTTGGTTCTTTTTGTTTTTAGTTTTTTTTTTTCCTTATGTTACTTCTCATTAATTATTTTTCCATCCGATGTTTTTTTTTTTCATCTAATTTGGGTTTTTGTGCTTTTAAAAAAAAAAATTAAATGAAATGTTCATCCATACACAATTTTTTAATATTAATATAATGTGTTATTTTTTTAATCTAATAGGGACATGAGAGTAAATTTATACAAACTACATTATCTATCTTCTCATTTTTCTTCTTAACCAAACAAAAGAGTTTTTTTTTTTTTTTTAATCTAATAGGGGCATTAGAGTAAATTACTCATAATCACATGTAGCTAACCCTAATTTCAAGAATGTTTTTTGGTTTGTTGAAACTTGAGTGGCTTGATCTTGTGATATGCTTGTCGATTTTTGCACCCAAGATTTTGCCCTTTTTTTTTCTTTTTCTATTAATCTCTTGCTTATTTAATGATCAAAATGATAATTTTATCCTTACATTGTAAATTACCCTTACCCTTGTTTTATATATATTAAATGATAGTTGCAAAATGAGATGTTTACACACCACCTTATAGCCCCATCAACCCAACTCACTGACTTCAACACCATTTTTTTTTTTTTTTGAGATAATTATAATATATTGCTAACCCTGCTGTTCAAACCATTTCCCCCCAGACCCCATGCACTTTGTGCATAGAGATGTGTCAATTCAGCTACAAAGCCCTTGGCCAAACACCACAAAGGATGAAGAACAGATGGGTGAAAACTCAAAACTGAGTACATGGAAAATGAGATAGAATATTGTAGGGGAAAAATGATTTAGGGTTGGTTTGTAAATTCTACGTTGAATTTTGAAAGTTAAAAAATGCCACCACTAATTTAATTTTTAATTGGGCTAATTACATTCCCTCCAAACTATAGAATCAAATTTACTTGCTCCACTTAAATATAAAATCAAGTAATGTTTTCCCTTAAAAGTTACTATGACTTTTGAGTGGAGTTTGTGGTGTACTTTTGTGTTAGAACATATTTCCCTCTCCCTTGCGTGTATTTGTTTCTCAAAAAAAGAAAAAAGAGAGAAGTAATGTTTCCCCTAATCATTTGATAATGGAAAATCCAATTTTCAATATCAATTTCATGGCCCACCAAACTTTACAATTTACGCATTTATTATTTTAGAAATATGATTTTTTTTCCCTATAGATCAAATGGATAAATTTATTTTCTAAATAAAAAAAAGGGAAATTCTATATTTAAGAATAATTTTAAAAAAAATCTATATTTAACAAAAATATACACTAAGTTATACAATAAGTTATCTATTTTATTCAAACCATAGTGGAATTTGAATAACAAAATTACGATGAAATGAAGAGATAAAAAGGGCAAAAAGAATCCCCCCACTCCAAAACAATCTCATGCCAAGTTGCCATGGGAGGGTAGTGAGCCCAATTTATGATCTGGTACCTAGAAGCCCTGCAGAGCCGTCATGGATGTGAGCGTTAATCACTTCTATATAGGGATGCAATAGGGCGGGGCAGGTCCGAAGGATAAGGTCTTCGGCCCTGCTCTGCATGGTTTTATCTTACTCTATCCCCGTCCCATCTCGCCCCACCTCGCATGACGGGGAAAATTTTCTTACCCCATTCCCGTCCCTTAGGGCCCCGCGAAGACCCGCCCCACCCCGTAAAACATTACTTCTTGTTAATTTACCCACAACTATTACAATTGTTTTTAATAAAATCTATTTCGTTAATAAAAATATACTTGAAATTACAAATAAATTTATCCTATCAAATCAAACTAATTTTTGGCAAAAATTGAATAATATTATTAAAGTATTTAAAAAGAAAATATCCCAACAAAAAAAAAAATCTCATAATACAAAATTAATGATTCAATAGTATATAAATTTGTTTATAATAAAGACAAAAGAAAATGTTAAAATTGATACCTTATTTCTAACCTTGCTAGAGAAGAAAAAAAAAAAAAAAAAGGGCTGAAAGCCTTGTTGGGTAGAATAAAATAAGATAATGATATGTTTGTTTAAATAGTAGGGTTTTAGGGTATAAAAAATTTACAATTTAACCCTTGTTAATGTGGGGCGGGGCGGGTTGGGTCTAAAAAATTTAAACCCATCCCTGCCCCGCCCCATAGTGCGGGGCTAAAATCTTCTCCTATCCCAATTCCACCACATTTGCGGGGCGGGAAAAACCCGCATGGGGCGAAGCGGAGAGGGACAGATCAAGCGAAGTGGGGCAAAATTGTCATCCCTACTTCTATAACACCAAGAGATAATCTCTTAGTGTAAAGTCACTACATTTATGAATCAAAGTGATACTGCCAATTAATAATGATGATGATAGATTTATTATCAGAACGTAGCAAGCAATTAATTTAAGGCATGTTTGGTAGACTGTAATAGGCACTATAATGTAATAGTTATTCATATGGTTTAGTTATTCTTTAGTTTGGTTATATTTTTATTACAAGGAATAATCATTCTTTATGAATAGTTATTCTTTAAAATGAGCAATAACTATTCCTCTTTAAAATGTTGTATTAGCTATTCCTTAGTAAGTACAATAATTTCAAAACTTAATATATTTCCAAGTAAACAAACTTTCCATCTACATCTAACAATTATAAAAATAAAACATCATAAAAAAATAACACATATCTCTTTTAAATTTAAAAATAACAATTTTTAAGGAAATATAATTGTATGAGTAAGAAATTTACAAAAATAAATGTTAAGTTTCATTCTAATATTATAACTCACGACCAAACTAATTAATAGATTTAGTTATTACATTACAACACATTTTATTCATAATAATAAATATTACAATTCCTATCTTAATTCTCATTCAGTGTACTAAACGTACCCTTAGTTTATATCAATTAATAGGGGATATTGCTTGATTGTATACGTTGGTATAGCTTTGAGGGAAAATGCAATTAAACCATTAAAATTCAAAAGAAATTAAGGACAAAGCCAAAATGTTATTTGGCTTACACACTTCACTTGCTTCAATGAATTTTTTTCCTGATTAACACCGTATATTCTTTATAACATATGATTAAATTAATGAACACAAATTTTCAACTTATTAAAATATGGCAAGTTGTTATAATGGATAACCACTTTTCCACGGGCTTCGCTCTCTCTTCTTTTATTGCCCATTAATGACAATTTACTTAATCATGTTGTGAAACAGAAAAGAGAACTTTTGATCATAAAAACAAAAAACAAATAAAGACAAAAAAGAAGTGGACAGTGGACACAATTCTCACACACACAACAATGATAATCTCGTGTTCATGCAAGGATGGAAGGCATGACCGGAGGAGAAGGAGCCACCACCACCAACACGCCTTGCCCTCTTCGGCTCTCCTCTCCTCCTCTCTTCATCACTGCTTCTTTCTTCGGTGGTCTCCCTCTCCGCTTTCTTTCTTTCGGTTTCGAAGGCCTCCCACACTTCTTCAGCCGAACCATCACAGTAGTAAGAGGCTTGATCGACGAAATCTCTGACCCATCATCACCTTCTTTTTCATGTTGTTGATTTGCAGGCTCTTCATGTTTTCGTATCCTGAACATGTTGCAACTGCTACTAGGAGCCAAAAAGATTTCATCTTTCTCAATCAGCTTGGTAAGATGGCAAGTGAGGAAACTCTCATGAGCCCATGGCAAGTCATGGTAGTTTGACTTAATGAAGGCTGATATTGATGCTTTGCTTGAACCTTCACCTTCATCCAATGCTTCAATAGCTTTGTATATCATCTGCAACCAAACCCAACCCAAAAAAAAAATGAGAACTTTCAATATAAATTTGAAAAAAAAAAATGATTTTTTTTTGTAATAGTTATACCTCAGAGTAAGGAGGGTGATCTGGGGTTTTGAATACAGGAAAGATTTGGTGAAGGAGAGCTTCAATGCGCTTGGTTGCCTCCATTGACACTGGGTGTCCTCGTTTGGAGCTTGCTAGGTTGATAAGGGTGTCTCTGAGCCTTTTCATGGGGATGGTTTGGGCATCTGCTTCTGGGTCATTTTGTTTATTGCTGCATTCCACTCCTTGGACCTGAGTGGCATTACCCCAATTGCACATTTTTTCAGGAATGGACAATGAGCTGAGCTCCTTGGTTTTTGGGTTTTAATGGTCAGAGAGGGCTTTAAAGGTCCTATTTAGTTCCACTCTGCTCTTGTAGCGTGGCAGTATGGTTTGCAGTTCACGTAAACGTGGCGGATTGATTGGTGTAGGGGTACACTTTGTATTATATGATAAGTAGGGTCCACCTCAAACCAGCTTTTGAAATTTCGTTGTATGAAAAAATGGAATCTTTTTGGGAAGGGTAAACCTTTTTTTTTTTTAATGTTTTTATTGAAATCCAAGAGAAGGGTTATTAAGAAATAAAAACAGTTGCATATCAGAATAAGCTAGTTTGTAAGGATAATATTACCAATATAATCATATATCTAGTGTAGGTAGCATCATAGAAATAGTTAGATATAAGAAAATCATATTAAAGTCGAATCAGAAATAAAATTTGAATAGTAAATAGGTTGTCTTTATTTTATTTGAAATGAAACTAATCGTATTCTCCGGAAAATAAAAAACAAAAAACTAATCATATTTTGTTTGTAAGTGTTTCCCTAATCACAACTCTTTGCCAATTAATAAATAACGAACATGATCATGAAATAAAAATTATAAAAGAGGGAATTGGTGATTTTTTTTTTTTGAAACGGGAACCATAAATTTTCATTCTAGAAATGAACTAAATCAAAGTATAAAGCTTTCAAAGCTGAAGGAGGAGAATCCTCAATCTAGAATCGGTTAGAGAATGAGCCTCTCTTCTCATACTATTCACCAAAAACTAAGTAAGATCTACGTACCAGCAAATTTTGGATGTCGAGAAGATCATGTCCATGCCAAGAACCCTGAGGACTTTGGGCTGTTAGAGTATTAGCATCCGCTTTCTACAAAATATCTCATTTTATTGTCTTAAAAGCTACTTTATCTATTATACTATACCATTTTATAATATACTCAACATTTCAAGCTCTTTTTTTTTTACCACTTTATTTAAATATTCTTTTTTATTTTTTTATTTTACTCTCTCTCTCTCTCTCTTAAGCAACCAACAACCACAACCGATTAGCAACACTAGAAAAAACCCAACCACACCCACACTCATCAAACCGACCACCGCCATTAATCACCACCACGACGACAACCCCCCACCACCACCACTATCACCACCACATTAGTCACAAACCCAACCACACCCACACTCATCAAACCCAACAATACTAGAAAAAACCCAACAATACCCACACTCATCAAACCCACCACCACTATCAATCACCACCTGCACAGCAACCCTCCACCACCACAACCACCACATCAGTCACAAACTCAACCACACCCACACTTATCAAACCCACCACCACTAGAGGGGGGGAAAAAAAAAACCCAACATCACCCACAGCCAAAACATCACCAAAACCCATTAGCAAGCAAACCTAATACCACCCATATCCACAGCCAAAACCCATCACTGAGAGAGCCACAACCCATCATGACCCACGCCAGACTTGAGAGACCTACGAGCTAGAGGAGAGAGCTAGACTTGAGAGACCCACGACGGAGAGAAAAGAGAGAGGTGTGGCTTGGTCAGGTGGCTTGCGGTGGGTTACAGTGGCCTGTGATAGTGGTCCGGCCATGGTGGCTTGGTGATGGTGTTCCACCATGGGTTTTGGGTTTGAAGAGGAGAGAGCAGAACGAAAGAGAGTGAAGGAAGAGAGAGAAAATGAAATGAAATAATGAGAGAGAGATCAGAGAGAGAAGAAGAAGACGAAGAAGAAGAATCAGACAATAAAACCACAATTTTTATTATATCATCCTGCTACAATACCATCTTAGATATAGGATGGTAATGTAGCAATATTGTAAAAATTTTTACAATTGACGGTCTAGATAATGCATCTTTTTAGTGATTTGATACTAAAACTTTGCATATCCAGAGTTTTACAACTCCAAATACTGATGCTCTTAGGGACTTTGTTACATTGGCGTTATCACCTTCAATCATGATATTCTTGAAGCCAACTTCAATAGGAAATTCTATCACTCTTTGGCAAGCTAGCAACTCAGCAACTTCAACACTATCCACTACTTGACAACCATAGACTGAAAAGGATGCCATGACTTATGATTGGCCATTTCGTATGACAACTCCATATCCGGTGAAAGCTAGGTCTGAAAATACTGTAGTATCGAAGTTAAGCTTTGTAGTGATCATCAGAAGGAAGCATCCATATGATAGTAAATAACCAGTAGACTAATAGAGGAATCATAATAATGTGATGTCTAAATTACATGACCACGAACATTGTGTATGACCATGGTTTTTTAATCCAAAAAAAAAAATGTTAAATAATAAATTTATGGAAACTTTTGGCGATAAAGTTTTAATTAGAGAAACCCATTACTTAACCCAAAGTATCACTACAAAATGGCCTAATTTATAATAAATTCAATGATATAATTTAACCTAGAATAAATTGTTTTAATAATCTTAATATAAGTCTTTATCAAATAAATTTTAGTGTAATTATAGAGTACTACATGAAAAAAGGGTAAAATACAATTAACGATTAACATTCTCTAGCTTTAAGCTAATATCAAGTTCAAAATATTTAAAAATTGGCAAAATTATTATTATTATTATTCATTTTTCTCCTCTCTCTTACGCTGATTAAGAATCAAGGGCATGTTTGGTAAATTGTGATAGACATTGTAATTTAATAGTTAATATATTTCTAAATAAACTAACTTTCCATATACATCTAACAATTATAAAAAAAAAAAAAACATATATCTCTTTTAAATTTAAAAAAATAACAATTTTTAAGGAGATATAATTGTATAAGTAAGATATTTTCTAAAATAAATCTTAAATTTTATTCTAATGTTATAAGTCACAACCAAACTTATGAATAGATTTAATTATTACATTACAACATATTTTATTCGTAGTAATAAAAATTATAATTCATGTCGTAATTCTCATTCAGCATACTAAACATACTCCAAGTTAATCAATTTTAAAATGTGTTGAACTGCACTTGTATAAGCCCAAGTTATATATATATATATAACCTACAACGTAGAAGGCACTTCCATTGAATAACATGCCATGCGTAGGCATGACATGTAAGCTTAAATTTTCATTGAATTTTTATATTTACTTAAAAAAAGGACTAATATATAGTTTTGGCCCTACAACTCATCGATAGATTTGGTCCATGACTCCATGTTCTTTGAATTGCATTTAATGTCACCTGCTAACCTTTTGTATTGTTCTAGTTAATATAGCTCTGTTCAAATTTGTTTTGATTAGGGTCAACGGTACCTTATCTTGGTTGACATGACACTCTTTTAATCCAACTGACAACTCATTTTTGTGGGGGACAAAGTGTACGTTTGGGAAGTAATGAAAATTATAAATTATTTTACTATTTAGTTTATTTTTATTATTATTTATGAGTCTCACTGTACTTTCTAGTACTATTCATGGGTCTCACTGTACTATTTTAACTAACTTTTATATTTATCTACAATATTTTCAGTAATAAATTTTCAGTTTCAGTAAAATAAACGATATCCAAACAGACCTAAAATAAAAGAGTAAAAGAGAGTGCATTGAATTAAATGGGATGATATGTGGGAGCCAAAAGGGCAAAGATTGATTAGGGTTTAGAGACCTACACACTTCAACTACATGCCATTATTAGCAAAGCATGCAGGGAGCATTACAGTTTAGTTTAGTTTTAGTTTTAGTTTTTTTTTTTTTTTTTTTTTTGAGAAACACAGTTTGTTTATATAAGAGGGATGAGAGTGAATGAAATAAATAGGTTTTTTTTTTTTTTTTCTAAGAATATTCTTTTCATTACCTTGTTTAGAAGCTTACGATCTGTTTGTTTCGTTGAAAAACCTTCATAGTTTTTCACATTTTTCAGTGTTTGGTAGCATTAAAAAAAATTGGTCAACGGAAAATAATCTTTAGTCAACGGAAAACTCTTATAAAAATAAGGCTTATTTTCTATAGGTTGTTTTCCAAAAAAATTTTTTTAGAAAACAATCTCTCTCTCACACAGTGCATAGTTCTTATAAATATTATCTTATTCTGACCTAGGAAAAAATATTTTCTTTCGCTCATTCAGTCTTTCTCACAATAAAATCTCTCACTTCTTCTCCTCCCTTTGTTTTTTCTCTCTTCTCACACCCTCACTATCACCCTATCTACCCTCTTCTCTTCCCACAGACTTCTCTCTCTATGTGTCTTTCTTCTCTTTTTTCTCCCTATTTCTTCTCCCCTCTATAACACCGTTCTTTAATAAGGTTTGCATTTTTTTTTCCTCCTCACAAATTGGCCAACGGTTCTATAACAATTCTTGGTATATTTATTAGACTATTTGTACAAGATTAGTTTGCTAGTAAAACTATTTGGCCTATGTGGCATTTTGAACTATTTAAAATGGAACTTAAGGTTATAATGGTTATTTTGAATTATGAGAAGTATGGTTTTTATATATATATATATATATATATATATATTATGAATGTTATTGTTTATATACATGAGCAAGATGAGTATTTGAGATCATGAAAATTGGATAGCTAATTTTGATTGTATCTGTTGTCAAAATTTTAGTTTGAAAACCAAATTCATTTTTGGTTTTTATTATTATTATTTATTTATATTGATTACATTAGGTGGGTTTACACAATATATATATTATACATGTTTTAAATTATACAAGAAATGTTATAAAAACTGTGAATACCAAACACCAGAAAACATTCTTAAGCTCATTTTCAAGGTTGTTACAAAACACCAGAAAATAAGATAATTTTCCATAAAATACTCTCTGAAAAATGAATTATTTTCCAAAAAATGTTAATACCGAAACAAACAAAGCGTTAATAGAATTGATTTTTTTCCATCTTAACCCTAATTTTCAATTTCTCAAAAAATGAGAGGAATTGGAAGGAATGAAAGTCTCCATAATACCCTTTTTTGTTTTTAAATGATTATACTCCTACTAATTTTTTTCCCCACTCATTTCCCTTTAAGGCTTTAACTCCCACACAATATTACTTTCCATTTCATTCCGTTATTTTCAAACATCCAAACAATAATGAGATCAATTTTTATTTTAAAGAGATAATGAGATTAATATTTAATTAATTTCCTTTTCATTCCATTCCTTTTTTTTTTTTTTTTTCCCTATTTCGTTCCTCTCCTTTCTAGTTTCTTCTGGGCATTAACATCGTGGTCAATAGAGTTTTAGTCCAATCTAAGCTACCTTTTCCTATTTTAGCTAAATCTGCTATTCATAAACACCTACATCAACCTTTCTATTCAATCTCCATTCTATATTTATGAACAATACCCACATTGAGTCCTAACATCTAAATATGTTCCTAATTGCTCATTTATAAAACCCCAATTAAACTATATACATCATCTTTAATTTGGAGGATCATACTAAAAGTATGCTCATAGTGAAGATCTAGAAAGATAAATAGTTGCCTATGCCATTTGTCCATAATGTACGTTCACCCATCACAAATAAGAAGATACGGTGAGCTAACTCATAGCCAAAGAGACGAAGGTGGTGGAACCAAGAGAGTCAATCTTGTACTAGAGACTGTACCAGTTTGACCAGTGGAACGATATATTTTGGTATCGGTCAATACCGGTGTACCATTTTAGATTTACCTCTATTTTTTTATATTTATAAATATATATATATATATATATATATATATATTATAATAAAAATAAAAGTTTACCATAAAACATTACCTCAATTCAGAACAAATTATTCATGGTTTTAGACTTTAGCTTACTAAGAAAACAAATGATACTAATAAGTTAATACAAATAAGTTACCATTCTACCTTTACAAATATTCAAAAATTACAAAAGTAAAAAAAAAAAAAAAAAAAAGAGCTTATTTCTGTACCGGTCGGTACGCTAGGTACTGACTGAAGCCCCCAAAATTGGCCGGTATGCCCAATATGACCAGTATTTAAACTGGTATGAAACGTTGGTATTTTGGTATCGATGCACGTACTGGTACGGTACATACCGATGGTACCGGCCAGTACGGTACGGTATTGACCACCTTGGGTGGAACACAATTTTGATCGAAGCTACATTCTTATCTTAGGAGCCTAAAGAAATAAAAAAATATACCAATAAGTTAAAGGTTCCCCAATGACAAATCAATATATATCAATACGTGTTAGGGATTATGAAGTAAACAATGAAAGAAAACAATAAAATTTAAAAGCTTAGAGTCACGAATGAATTCGTTATCTTTAAGACAATACTTGCCCCCCTCCCCCATACAATAGTTTTCTGTAGGGTTACTAGCAAATTTGTCTCCATGATACAACCAAGTCATAATTCTTCAAGTAACAATCTTGTAGAATTATGTGAATTTGTCAAATGGTGTAAAAATGTGTAATATATATAATCGATATTTATATACAATGATGAATGGTCCATGAAAAAACACCTCCTGAAAGTCACTTCGGTAAATACAATCCTTAAATTTTGCACCTTGGTTGTTACTAGCCTTTTGAGAAAAAAAAATATTGCCTCTTTTTATAATTTATTTATAGAATTCTACAAAATATGAGCATCATGTAACTGTCTCGCTCGAGTGAGATTTATGATCTCACTCAAGCGCATGTTAGGAAAGTATCAAGTGAGCATCCGCCTGACCTCACTTGTATCCACTCATCCTTGCTTGTACACCACTCCCCCTTTGCTCGATGTTGCTCGAGTGGGCTCGAGTAAGTGTTGAATCAAACTTTCTGTTTGCTAATTGAAGCACTCATTTGCTATTGATGCACTTTGTTAGCCAATCACATTGTGGCCTTGGTCGAGCGGTCCTAGGCTTATTTAAGAAAGCCACTTAAACTTTGTATTTTAACTTAATTTTTTTCTCCATCCTTTTATTCAAAAATATTACAACCTACACTTGTATACACCAATATATACACAACCAACACATGTAGGTTCACTATTAGATGAGCATAGAACATATCCAGGGTAGGAAAAACATATAACAAAAAAGTGATATGCTCAGATGGAAACAATATACAAGCAATATAAAAGTCCATTTAGTGTATATAAGAAAAAGAATATGGTTCCTGAGTAGGGGCATCTTTACTTGGAGCTTAGGGTGTTCATATACACCCTGACTTGCAAAAAAGATAATAATTTATATACACAATTATTTTTAAACTAACTAATTTTTCTACCTAAAAAAAATATATTTAACACACTCACTTTAGAATTCAAAGAATTTGGTTTAAAAAAAATATATTGATCCTCCAAACATAATCCTTAACTCTTTTAACAAAAAATTAAAATAAAAACCCAAAGAAAAATAATAAATATTAGCTCAAATAACAACAAAAATAGTTTAGACAACAATAAGATCATATCAAACAACAACAAATGAACAAAATATTTAACAAAAAGTCCGTTCAAAAACAAAAAATAAAAATCTCTAATAATTTAGATTCGTAACTCGTCCAACCCATTTCATAAAAATAATCTCTAATTTCATTTTTCTTAAAAATATAGTACTAAGAGAGATATTGTGGCCGTGAGTTCTCCTTGTCGCTGCCAACAACTTTACTCTTCTTGGCTTTGTAGTTGCAAAATCTCTACTCGCCTTGGCTTGCAATTGCAGTAGGTATTATTCATTGCTTACTGCCTCTATCTCTCTCTCTCTCTCTCTCTCTCTCTCTCTCTCTCTTCTCCATTTTTCTTTTTTCTATCATCATTTTGGACTCTCTCTCACTTTATGACTCTCATATAGTATTTTTAGTTTTCACTTTATCTTTTGTCAATTCTTTTTTAATTTGCTCTTTCATTTTGATCGTATAAGGAAATTGTAAAACTTCATCTATTTGTAATTTATTTTTTTGTGATATTGATATATCCAAATTTCTTTTTTATTAGATAAGTTACCTTGGAAAAATTTCATAAAGCCGCCATTATTCTTAAGGCATAAGACATAAAAGAAAAGAAAAAATTGCGTCAGCTAGAGTAGTGACTTTTGTGTGAAATATTGGAATCCAAAGTGCAGTACTGGAATGTAACATCAAAGGTAGATGAATTGAGTTTGACAATAGCGGGCATATTATTGACAATGTAAAAAGTGTAAAAAGATTTATCAATTTCACTTTGAAATAAATAAATAAAAAATAGTCAATTTTACAGTTAAGATTTTATTTTTATTTGTTAATTTTCCTATGTTACAACTCAATTTTTAACTTTTTGAAAATGAGATTATTTGAAAAGACTTTACAAAAAAAAAAAAAAAAAAAAAAAAGAAAAAATGAAAGAAAGAAGAAGAACAGTTTGAGAACACTTTCTTGTTTATCAGTGCCATGTGATTCAGGAAAAAGGCACTTTAGTGTTTTGAGTTAAGCCGGTACGAATCTTTATATTAGATTAGTTCAGAATTATTTTTTTTCTTCTTATTTGGTAAGTTTTGATAGATCACAATTTATGTATCATTATTGATTTTGTAATGATTGGAGTCATAGAACTTCTTTGGTCTGGTGACACACCTTTGTTTTCTAATGTTTATTTATTTATTTGGGGACTTGGTTTTCTAATGTTTGAGTTTTGCCAATTTCACATATAATTGACTAGTAAGGTGAGAATCCAATCGGAATCGGTAGGTGTTACATTTATATATAAATTTTTATAATAGGGAAATGTTAACCAATGAGGCAATGTCCTAAGGCATCGGTTTATGAACTAATTTTAGAAATATTTTGTTGAAAGAATAATAAAATAATAAATGTTATTGACATTTTTTTATATTTTTCATAAAATTGATGTCAAATTTTTTTTATTATGGTTTATTAACAATTGTCCTACAGACATCATTATCATTACCCTTTATAATATACCAAAACCACATCCACAAGAGAATAGTATTAAACTTGAAATAAAGCCCCAAGTGAAAAAGAACCAAACAGAAATTGGTCAAAATAAGGGAGCTCAAGTGCAAAAAAAACTTTAAGTAAGATAAATAAATAGTAATAAAAAAAGAAAAAAAGAGAAAAAAAACAAAAGAGAAAGACAGATGTAGACCACGTCATCGAAGAGCGAACCTCAACGGTTGGATTTAGTTCCAATCCCATCATATCCATCATTTGGCAGTAAAAGACACCACCGTTCCTTAATTTCTCTCTCTCTCTTTCCTTTCCCTTCCCAATTCCCCATTCACTCACTGACGATACCACCTCAGCACCTAACCCAATTTCTCTCTCGAAAATCAAAATCCCCTTTTTCTCTTTCTTTAAAGAACCAAATAGAAATTACAAATTACAAAAAACAAAAAAAGAAAAAGAAAGAAAAATTTAGAAATCCCCCTTTCCTCTCTTCTCTCTCTCTCTCTCCTCTCCTTCCAAGTAAATCTATATTCTCTCATGGAGCCGATACCTCAGGTTCCGTTTCCTCATCCTCATCCTCCGCCGCCGCCGCCTTCTGCCGCCTACATCACCGCTCCCAACATGGTACCCATGGCCCCCACACCCACATCCGCGGTGGTCCCCACCATGATCACCACCGAAGCTGCTGCTGCTCTCAACCACATAGCTCATGCTTCCGCACCCGCACCCGCCCCCGCGCCCCCAAATATCCCCCAAACCCTCAATCATAATCACACCGCCGCCGCGGCCGCCCACCACAATCACAATCACAATCACCCTCCTTACGCTGAGGTACCCTACCACTCAATAACTCACTCCACCCACTTCACACTTTAATTTTTTTTTTTTGGTAATAAATTTTATTGTTTGTTTTTTATTGTAGATGATATATGCAGCCATAGCAGCTCTGAAGGAGAGAAATGGGTCGAGTAGGCGAGCCATAGCGAAATACATAGAGCGAGTCTACTCGGACCTCCCACCCACTCACTCGGCCCTGTTGACTCACAATCTCAAGCGCTTGAAGAACACTGGTCATCTCGTCATGGTCAAGAAGTCTTACAAGCTCCCTAGATCTGATCCTGCAGCTGCTACTTCTACATCTCTTCCTTCTATTCCTGGGCCTCCCAAGGCCCAGGCCCAAGCCCAAGCCCAAGCCCGTCCCCGAGGCCGCCCTCCCAAGCCCAAGCTCGATTCCAATAACAGCACCGCTCCCATCTCTCATTCTCAGCCCATTCCTCAGCAGCAGCAGCAGCCCATTCAGCAGCAGCCCAATGCGCAGCCCGTTTTGGTTGCTCTTGGGCTCGTCGACGAGCCCAACGTCAAGAGACGTCCCGGCCGTCCCCGGAAGTCTGGGCCGGAGGGGCAGCCTGGGCCTGGGCCCAATGTGAAGAAGGGAAGAGGCCGTCCACCTGTGCCTCTTGGAATGAAGAACATGGCAAGGTTAGGTAAGAAGACACCAGGGCGTCCTCCTAAGCCCAAGTCAGTGACGGGCGTATTGGGCCCTAGTGGGCTTAAGAGAGGGCGTGGGCGCCCACCTAAGGCCCAGCTCAAGACTATGGTTATTCCTTTTGCTAATAATGTAGCAGCAGCAGCAGTACCACCACCACCAGTGGCAGTTGTTGCACCACCGAATGCTGCACCAAATGTAGGAGGAGGAGGAGGAGGAGGAGCAGCCGCAGCAGCAGCAGCAGCAGCAAGTGGAAGGCCAAGGGGCAGGCCGAAGAAGGACGCCGCGGCACCCGGGACTGTGCATATGCCTGCTTATGGTTTTGGATTTGGGCTTGGTAGTGGTACTGCAGTTCTGCAGCAGCCCATTAAGCGGCGCGGCCGCCCTGCCAAAGTTGGCGTTCCCATTGCTGGTAGGCCACAGAAGCTCAAGCCCAAGCCTAAGAACCGCTCCGGAAGGCCCGTGGGTCGGCCTAAGAAGGTAATATGATTTTTTTTAGTTGACACACCATATAATATTGTGGCACATAAGTTTTTGAGGTAAAGGAAAATATTACCTTGTTAAAGGTTTCGAAGTATTCTATTTTATTTGTAATTTGTGTTCTATTTGAAAATATTCTCTTTGCATGGCCAAAAATTGTAGTATACTAGTATATGTTTGAAGGGTATGAGAATTTCTTCTTATGGAGTATCATGTTGTTATATTGTACACACAAGAAATTTACTGGAAATGGTAAATGTAATTATGGAGAATGCAGTTTACAATGTGAGTTTATTTTAAGTTGTTCAAGGTGATTTTTGTTTAACTATTGCATCTTTTTAGATGTTGTGTTTTGGGTAATTTCTTGTTAAAACTATTAATTTTGTGAAGTTTATGTGTGGAATTAGACTTGCAATTTGATTTATCTTTGTCTAAATTTAATTTTGTGGTGGTGTATATGTGTTGAATTTATTCTCATTTGGCCTTTTACCATTTTGAGAAAAAAGAATGCAGCATTGGCCATGTATACAGCATCTGATACACAGCGGGTCGCCTATGAAGATATTAAGAGGAAACTGGAATATGTTGTAAGTTAGATTATTCTTATGGCCACTGGCAGTTTTATTTTACATTATAGTGAATTTGTATTTATGCTGTGAATGTGTTATTTGCAGCAATCTAAGGTGAAGGAAGCTGTTGGTGTGCTAAAGCCTCAGATAACCAATGAAAGCGCAATCAGTGCAGTGGCGGCAATTCAAGAGTTAGAAGGGCTTGCAACAATGGACGTTAGTGGACCGCTACTAATCGAGTCTCAACAGCCACCACAACTGCCACAACAGCTACCACAGCCGCAGCAGGCACTTCTGCCACAACAGCTGCCACAGCCGCATCTGCCACAACAGCTGCCACAGGCACAATTGCCATTCCTCCATAATTAGTAAGAATCGTGCTTAGTTAATCATGACCCTGTTTGCAAGGAAATCAAGATTGAACCTCTTAGTGAGGATCGATCAACATGTTGCTCTGAAGTGTGTTAACATGGCACAAGAGGGAAATGATTTGTAAAGGGAATAGGATGTAGCAAAACTAATTTGTCATTGATGTTGGAGATGGACCATGTCCGTCAAGTTTGCTGTTTATTTAACTTCGAAATGACTGTGAATCGTTCTTTTTTATTTTTTTAGGTGGTACTGGTAAGTAACCATGAATCATATTGTCTCTTTGACTGATGACTTTAAATTCAATTTGATCACAATTGAACAACTTTGTGAATTACATGAAAATTAGCAGTTTAGAATCCTTTCAGATGGAACTTAAGGGTGAGGAAGAAATTGATGACTTTAAGCAAATAAGCTTAGCTTGTTAAAGCCATATTTTTTTCCCTCACCTTTAAGCAAATAAGCTACCAAAATATAAGCTAGTGAAACCCATCTGCGTGCTGGGCCATTCATTGGTATATGATGAAGTTTTCTTCTGCCTTGAGTTGATGTGCATAGAGATTATTGGTACTCAATATATTTTTCTAATTATGACATTGATTTGATTATGAAGTGTTACTTGTATCTAGCCAAACTCGTGTTTGGTTTGCACTTCTGGAATTTATCTTCTTACTAATGATGAAGTTGACTTTTGGTTGGGATTGGATAGGTGAAATTATTATTCATTTGACGATGGGAGAGGTAATGAAGAAATTCCTTGCGTGGCCTTTGATAGTTTTAAGGGTTTTGTTTTGTTTTGGTTTTTTTTTTTTTTTTTTTTTTCCCTCTAGCCGGAAAAATGAAAATTAAAGCAGTCTGTTGGTATTATTGGTTTCAGCTGCAGGAGGGTTGCCTCTTTACTCAATTTTTCCTCTATCGGTGGTGGCTTCTTTATTTATTTATTTTTCCATTGTATGAGATTTGAACACACAGGTCTATTCTATTATTTAAAAGAGTTCAAATTTGGTAAGGGTAAGGGTCGGTGTAAATTTCATGTTTTACTTTTATACCATCCAATAAAAAATTACAATATTAGCTTTTTACTTAAAACTTAAATACATTTTATCACACTTAATAACATTTCAATAAACTCTTAGATGGATTGGATTTTTAGATCGGTGTTATAATTGATTAGGTATGATTGTGTCTATTCTTAAATATGTGATAATGATGATATGACATGTTGAAATTGGAAGGTGTAAAACTTGAATTTAAGTCGCATTTTTATAGAATTTAATCTCTATTTAAAACAGTTATGTTGTTCCAAAAAAAAAAACAGTTATGGTATCTACTAGTCCATAAAGATTGTTTTGGTACTTATAAAAGCAGCAAAACAAAGTGGTAGAGATTTGCTTGTTACTGTCAAATCCACAACCGATAAGGGAGTAGTTTGTATTTTGCAGGTTTAATGAAATCTGCATTAATGTTAATGCTTTAAGTCCCACCCACATTATTTTTAGACCTATGACACCTGGGGTAGCTTAGGCATATAAAACTGAAACAATAATTTACAAAGCATGACAGAGAGTGAACCAATTAGCCCCGATGCTAAAATTGAACATTAATAATTTCAAAATTTTATTTTGGCATTTAAGCTTTACATTTCCAAGGAAGATGAGTTTGATTTTCGATAGCCTGCATCACATACAAAATTTTACTCGAGATACCACCAGGGTCAATCCATAATATACCGTGACCACCAATACATGGTGAATCACAAAAGCAAACTA
Organism: Quercus ilex subsp. ballota; assembly: GCA_032727855.1. Taxonomy (NCBI): domain Eukaryota; kingdom Viridiplantae; phylum Streptophyta; class Magnoliopsida; order Fagales; family Fagaceae; genus Quercus; species Quercus ilex. The sequence goes on from CM064917.1 coordinate 28,449,023, forward strand.
AATAGAAGAGAGAGTTTTAAATAAAATAAAATAAACCTCTCTATTGATGAGCCACACCACTCTACAGTCCCCGCCTATTAATGCCTTGGAAATTGTCGTTTATCATCTCCACCTCTTTGTCTTCCTTAAGGGTTGCTCTCACAGTCACAGAAACCATGTCAACCTCCTCCAACTTTTCACATTTTCCTCCGAGAAAGTCTAGGAACACATAGTCTTGTGCCACAATAGAAACCAGTCTATCTGGTTTCTTTATTTCTCAACCTCTTGTGGAACATACCACAAGTGCCTAGAGCTCACTGCCTAATACTCATATAAAAGCTCATAGATGATGAGATGTTAGCACTGTGTTGATCTAGGTTCCTTTTTTTTTTTTAATGATTAGATATTTTCTCGTGCATCTGTTTGGTTGGATTTTCTCCTTTATCAACCTAATCCCATAATTGAGGGCTCAGAGGATTCAAATGGAAGCTCTATCTAAGAATCCATTGTCATTCTATATGAACATACTAAAATTAAGTGTTAAAAGATCTAATAAAAATACGACACATCTTTTCACAGTGTACTTAGCAGTCCCTCAAGGATTAAGGCAAATACACATTTCCAAATGGTCACTCTCTAATTGAACTTAATCGAGAGAATCATTTCCCAGGAATTAGTACTGAAAAGTACCAGGTGAGACTGCACATTAGCCAACTTCTTTTGATCAAATTCGTACTCTTTAACAAGACTTTTGCTGCCTGAAAGTAGACTATACTATTTTTCATGCAGTGCACAGAAATAGCTTATGTGAGCGGGCCAAAATGGCCCTTTACCATCAATTTTCGAAATATTTGGCAAAAAAACACTGTTTCGGAAATAAACAGGAATGTACCACTTTTTCAAGTACTCGAGTTTGGTGAACTCGAGTACCCTATTTTATAGTTCCACCGTGGCTGCTGAGCTGGAAATTGGTGATTAAAAAAAATTAAGTGGTACTCGAGCTTGGAAAACTCAAGTACCATGCAACATAATACTCGAGTATACTAGGCTCGAGTACCTTTTATAAAAAAAATACAAAATTTTTTTTTTCTACAGTACTCGAGTTTAGCAAACTCGAGTACTGTGTAAATTTTTTTTTTTTTGTTTTTGTTTTTTTTTGCTTGAGGATAATTGACAAATAAACATAAGGATAAAAATAAGTAGCTTTTCTATCTTTTTATTTATTTAAATAGAAGCATTGTAAGATATAGAGATTTTAATTTCGAAATATGAATTTAATTTCTACATTGATTAAAATTGTTCATTGTTTTCTCATAAAAATTGTTCACTATTTTCTGTATAAACTATTTCTACGATTTTACATAAAATTAGTTTCTGTTCAGCATTATTTTAGAAATTGTTCGCTCTCTTTTTTGCATAAATTATTTTCTGTTCACTATTTAAAAAATTGTTCACTGTTTTCTCATAAAACACCTAGTGAAATCATGTTTTCTAAATTTAAACGCCAAATCTGAATGCTTTTTCATGTTTGAATTTCACAATAATCGAATATATTTTTCTGCGTTGATAAAATCTGTTTCTACATTTATGAAATTTTCTCTCTGCACATCATATTTACTGTATATTCAAATCTGTTATTGCATTCATAAAATCTGTTTTTTGCATTAATTAAAACTGTTCACTGTTTTGTCATAAAAATTGTTCACTGTTTTTTGCATTAACTATTTCTAGTATTGGCGCAGTTATTGCACTTAAATGGTTTTTGTGTTTTTCTAAATTTGTAACCATATGAATAATGGACAAACTCCATGAAAGAAAAATGAATGATTCGTATAAATCACCTAATGGTAAATGCCTCGAAAAATTCGAATTAGTTGAACGTAGAAATTCGAGAAAAATCAATGGAAAATCAATGAACGTAGCAAATCGTGAATGTGTACATAAGATGTACAGATAGTCTAGACTTGTTGAGAAATTTGATTTCGTTGAAAGTACAAAATAATGAAAATTCAAAGGAAAAGTATGTACGTTAGATGTATAGATCGTATGAATTTGTTTAAAAATTTGAATTCATTGAATGTACAAAACTGTGAAAACGCAAGGAAAAATTGTATACATTAGAGGTACAGATAGTACGAATATGTTGAAAAATTTGAATTCGTTGAGTGTGTAAAATCGTGAAAATTCAAATGAAAATTGAAGAGCATACCAAATTGAGTAAACTTAATGGAAAATTAATTACATTAGATGTACAGATCATCTATTTTTTTGCATTGATAAAATCTGTTTCTATATTAATAAAATTTGCTCTCTGCACACCATCTTCACTGTTTTCTCATAAAAATTGTTCACTGTTTTCTGCATAAACTATTTCTAGCATTCTGCATAAAATTATTTTCTGTTCAACATTATTTAAAAAATTGTTCACTCTCTTTTTTGCGTAAATTATTTTCTGTTCTTGATTTAAAAAAATTGTTCACTGTTTTCTCGTAAAACACCTAGTGAAATCGTGTTTTCTAAATTTAAACGTCAAATCTGAATGCTTTTTCATGTTTAAATTTCACAATAATTAAAATCCAAATCTGTATGTTTTTTCATGTTCGAATTTCACAATAATCGAATCTGTTTTCTGCATTGATAAAATCTATTTTGATACACACTTTGTCAAATTATCCAACAATGATAGATTGTGATTGGTTGTTTATCACTTTCTAATAAACTCACTATTTTTTCTACTTCACCTACAGTCTACCATGTAGAAGTATAGAACATGTGCGACAAAATGAGTAGAAATTAGAGATGATTTGAATACAATGAATCATAATGTATTGAAAATTTCCCTTTATTACATTTTATTATTATTATTATTATTATTACTCCTTATTTAGTTTATCTAAAAAGTTAAACATTTTTGGGTTTATCCAAAAATCTATGCCACGAAATACATTGCGGGAAATCTAGACCAAAGAACTGCCAAAATAAAAAATTGAGCGGCATTGTTGCTGTACTTAAATAAGTTGTCATAAGCAGCATAAATTTCCAATCAACCAAAAAAAATAAAAAATAAAACAGAAACTACATCCACCTGATCAAATAAAGGTGGTAGGTTGTGTTTTCAGTTTTCACATACAACTTCGAAGCAGGTTCTTGACCAAATATTTTGTTTCTTTAAAGCCTTTCAATATCAGATTTGTTATATACTTTCCCTCTGTCTAGGGGTTGAGAGAGAATAGAATCTATATGTCTAGAAAAAAAAATGTTTGTAACAGAATTTATGTTGGTTTAATGGCTGTAATCGTGCCTGAAAAATAAAATAAAATGTAGCTCAATAATCAATTTTCTATTATGACTTTTACCTCGGAGCATGTTTTGAGTGTCCATTTATGTGTGTGATTTTGAACTTGTCTCTGTGTTTTTTTTTTGTGTTTGAAAGTAGTTGTGCCTGTTAAAAGTACTGAATGTTGATGTTATGATCCATAACACTCAAAACTGTTTGTAAGATGGATTTTGGCTCAAGTAGGACATGATATACTGTTCACTAATTTCTGCATAAACTATTTCTAGTATTCCGCAAAATATTATTTTCTGTTCAGCATTATTTAAAAAATTGTTCACTCTCTTTTCTGCGTAAATTATTCTCTGTTCACTGTTTAAAATTTTTTTTGCTGTTTTCTCATAAAACATCTAGTGAAATCATGTTTTCTAAATTTAAACGACAAATCTAAATGCGTTTTCATTTTTGAATTTCACAATAATCGAATCTCTTTTTCTGCATTGATAAAATCTATTTCTACATTAATAAAAGTTGCTCTCTACACATCATGTTTATTGTATATTCGAATCTGCTTACTGCATTCATAAAATTTGTTTTTTGCATTAAGTAAAACTGTTCATTGTTTTCTTGTAAAAATTGTTCACTGTTTTTTGCATAAACTGTTTTTAGCATTGGCGCAGTTATTGCACTTAAATGGTTTTTGTGTTTTTTTAAATATGTAACCATATGAATAATGGACAAACTCCATGAAAGAAAAATGAATGATTCGTATAAATCACCTAATGGTAAATCCCTCAAAAAATTCGAATTTGTAAAAAATTTGAATTAGTTGAATGTAGAAATTCGAGAAAAATCGATGGAAAATCAATGAACGTACCAAGTCGTGAAGGTGTACATAAGATGTACAGTTAGTCTAGACTTGTTGAGAAATTTGATTTTGTTGAAAGTACAAAATAATGAAAATTCAATGAAAAAGTATGTACGTTAGATGTATAGATCGTATGAATTTGTTTAAAAATTTGAATTCGTTGAATGTACAAAACTATGAAAACTCAAGGGAAAGATTGTGTACATTAGATGTACAGATAGTACGAATTTGTTGAAAAATTCGAATTTGTTGAGTGTGTAAAATCGTGAAAATTCAAATAAAAATTGAAGAACATACCAAATTGAGTAAACTTAATAGAAAATTAATTACATTAGATGTACAGATCATCCAAATTTGTTTCCAAATTTGAAGTCGTCAAATGTACAAAATAGTGAAAATTCAATTTAAAACTATGTACGAATGTACTAATCATCCTGATTTGATGAAAATTTCAAAATTGTCGAACGTACAAAATCGTGAAATCTTAATGGAAAATCGAAATTGTTGAACGTACCATATCGTGAAAATTCAATGGAAAGTTGTGTACATTAGATGTACAAATATTCTGGACTTGTTGAGAAATTTGATTTCGTTGAAAGTACAAAATCGTGAAAATTCAAGAGAAAATTGTGTACATTAGATGTACAGATCGTTCAAATTTGTAAAATCAAAATTTAGATGTACAGATCATTCGAATTTGTTAATTGTATAAAATCTTGAAAGTACAATATAAAATTGTGTAAATTAGATGTACAGATAGTCTAAATTTGTTGAAAAGTTTGAATTCGTTAAATGTACAAAATCGTGAAAATTAATTGGAAAACTGTGTACTAATGTATTGATCATCCGAATTTGTTGAAAAATTCTAAATCGTTGAATGAACAAGATCATGTAAACTCAACAGTTAATGAACAGTTAATCTTTAGATTTGCAAAAGTTGAATGTACATAATCATCAGTTGTCAGACATTAACAACAACATTTTGTATTGCACAGAACGTGTAGACATTAACAACAGCGTCTAATGTTTGTAGGTAGGAATTTTTGGAAATCATCATTAATTGAATTTGAGAAGTCTGAAATATCTCTTTCATCATCTAATGCAGTAACTTCATTAATAGACTTGATGGTTCTGCTATGGTGGTTTTGCTATGGTGAACTCTATTGCGGTGGTATCTATACTTAGTTTTGTAGGTTTGCCGACCATGATGTGCTCGACGCTTCCAACCCATTTCCCTCCATAGTGGTCTGTGTATGTTTGTAGTTGTTGATCTACTGGAACTTGAGATAATCCATTTGTTGAAGTAGATCCAAACTTGGTTCGCATTGTACGATTTGATGTTGAGGCGTTGCGACTCATAGCTTAGTCAATCTACGAAGTTAGTGGGGGTAGAAATAAGATCATTATTGGGGTGCATTTATAACCTCAATTCATGTTCCAAGCATTATAATTTTAGTTATTAGGGCTTGTCAAGTCAATACAGGCTGGAAAAACACTACATGAACAGGATTTTAAATGTTCCCAATGTCACAGTGAGATTTGAAGATGTCGGCAGTAGTTGCAGTGTTCTTGAACAGAGTATCGTATTTAATTGACACAGTGCTATATCCCTGGCACCAGGGTACAATTATTCATATATTTAAGTATTCATGTGAATATGGATGATATGACAGGACAGTGTGTGAAATCATGCCGAGCTGTTGAGTAGCACGTGTGAAACAGTGGCGTCTGTTGGCGCATGTGGTTCGTATGACTACAGTTGGTGCTATAGCAGCAGGCTGGTGACGTGTCTTCAAAAAACTACTCATGCCATAATTGGTGCTACATCATGTTTATTGTATATTCAAATCTGCTTACTGCATTCATAAAATCTATTTTCTGCATTAATTCAAACTGTTTTCTGCATGTGGTTCATATGACTACAGTTGGCGTCTGCCTAAATTATTTTCTGTTCACTATTTAAAAAATTGTTCGATGTTTTCTCATAAAACACCTAGTGAAATCGTGTTTTCTAATCTCAGGAATCTATCAGATCTCTTTTTACGCATGCTAGTAAACAGTAGTAACTTTTGAACATTTGTTTGTATTTGTTTGGACTGTCTTGATAGTTTTACTTAATGCAAAAAATAGATTTTATGAATGCAGTAAACAGATTCAAATATACAGTAAACATGATGTCCAAAGAGAAAATTTTATTAATGTAGAAAACCAATTCGATTATTGTGAAATTTAAACATGAAAAAACATTTAGATCTAGCTTTTAAATTTTGAAAACATGATTTTACTAGGTGTTTTATGAGAAAAATGCAAACAATTTTTTAAATAGTGAACAGAGAATACTTTAAATAGTGAACAGAAAATTTCATAAATGTAGAAACAGATTTTATCAATGCAGAAAAATATATTCGATTATTGTGAAATTCAAACATGAAAAAGCATTCAGATTTGACATTTAAATTTAGAAAACACGATTTCACTAGGTGTTTTATGAGAAAACAGTGAACAATTTTTTAAATAGTGAACAAAAAATAATTTATGCAAAAAAGAGAGCGAACAATTTCTTAAATAATGCTGAGCAGAAAACACGATTTCACTAGGTGTTTTATGAGAAAACAACAAACAATTTTTTAAACAGTGAACAGAGAATACTTTACGCAGAAAAGTATATAACAAATATAGATTCTATTCTCTCTCAGCCCCTAGACAGAGGGAAAGTATATAACAAATTTGATATTGAAAGGCTTTAAAGAAACAAAATATTTGGTCAAGAACCTGCTTCGAAGTTGTATGTGAAAACTGAAAACCCAACCTACCACCTTTATTTGATCAGGTGGATGTAGTTTCTGTTTTTTTTTTTTTTTTGGTTGGTTGGTAATTTATGCTACTTATGACAACTTATTTAAGTACAGCAACAATGCCGCTCAATTTTTTATTTTGGCAGTTCTTTGGTCTTGATTTCCTACAATGTATTTCGTGGCATAGATTTTTGGATAAACCCAAAAATGTTTAACTTTTTAGATAAACTAAATAAGGGGTAATAATAATAATAATAATAAAATGTAATCAAGGGAAATTTTCAATACATTATGATTCATTGTATTCAAATCATCTCTAATTTCTACTCATTTTGTCACACTTGTTCTATACTTCTACATGGTAGACTGTAGGTGAAGTAGAAAAAATAGTGAGTTTATTAGAAAGAGATAAACAACCAATCACAATCTATCATTGTTGGATAATTTTGACAAAGTGTGTATCAAAATAGATTTTATCAATGCAGAAAAACAGATTCGATTATTGTGAAATTTGAACATGAAAAAACATACAGATCTGGATTTTCAATTTAGAAAATACAATTTCACTAGGTGTTTTACGAGAAAACAGTGAACAATTTTTTAAATAGTGAACAAGAAATAATTTATGCAGAAAAGAGAGTGAACAATTTTTTAAATAATGCTGAACAGAAAATAATTTTATGCAAAATCGTAGAAATAGTTTATGCAAAAAACAGTGAACAATTTTTATGAGAAAACAATGAACAGTTTTAATTAATGCAGAAAACAGGTTTTATGAATGTAGTAATCAGATTCGAATATAGAGTAAACATGATGTGTATAGAGCAAATTTTATTAACGTAGAAACAGATTTTATCAATGCAGAAAAACAAATTCAATTATTGTGAAATTTAAACATAAAAAAGCATTCAGATTTGACGTTTAAATTTAGAAAACACAATTTCACTAGGTGTTTTACGAGGAAACAGTGAACAATTTTTTTAAAATAGTGAACAGAAAATAATTTACGCAGAAAAGAGAGTGAACAATTTTTTAAATAATGCTGAACAGAAAATAATTTTATGCAAAATGCTAGAAATAGTTTATGCAGAAAATAGTGAACAATTTTTATGAGAAAACAGTGAAGATGGTGTGCAGAGAGCAAATTTTATTAATGTAGAAACAGATTTTATCAATGCAAAAAAATAGATGATCTGTACATCTAATGTAATTAATTTTCCATTAAGTTTACTCAATTTGGTATGCTCTTCAATTTTCATTTGAATTTCACGATTTTACACACTTAACGAATTCAAATTTTTCAATATATTTGTACTATCTGTACCTCTAATGTATACAATTTTTCCTTGAGTTTTCACAGTTTTGTACATTCAATGAATTCAAATTTTTAAACAAATTCATACGATCTATACATCTAACGTACATACTTTTCCTTTGAATTTTCATTATTTTATACTTTCAACGAAATCAAATTTCTCAACAAGTCTAGACTATCTGTACATCTTATGTACACATTCACGATTTGCTATGTTCATTGATTTTCCATTGATTTTTCTCGAATTTCTACATTCAACTAATTCAAATTTTTCGAGGCATTTACCATTAGGTGATTTATACGAATCATTCATTTTTCTTTCATGGAGTTTGTCCATTATTCATATGGTTACAAATTTAGAAAAACACAAAAACCATTTAAGTGCAATAACTGCGCCAATGCTAGAAATAGTTAATGCAAAAAACAGTGAACAATTTTTATGACAAAACAGTGAACAGTTTTAATTAATGCAAAAAACAGATTTTATGAATGCAATAACAGATTTGAATATACAGTAAATATGATGTGCAGAGAGAAAATTTCATAAATGTAGAAACAGATTTTATCAATGCAGAAAAATATATTCGATTATTGTGAAATTCAAACATGAAAAAACATTTAGATTTGGCGTTTAAATTTAGAAAACACGATTTCACTAAGTGTTTTATGAGAAAACAGTGAACAATTTTTTAAATAGTGAACAGAAAATAATTTATGCAAAAAAGAGAGCGAACAATTTGTTAAATAATGCTGAACAGAAAATAATTTTATGTAAAATCGTAGTAATAGTTTATACAGAAAATAGTGAACAATTTTTATGAGAAAACAATGAACAATTTTAATCTATGTAGAAATTAAATTCATATTTCGAAATTAAAATCTCTATATCTTACAATGCTTCTATTTAAATAAATAAAAAGATAGAAAAGCTACTTATTTTTATCCTTATGTTTATTTGTCAATTATCCTCAAGCAAAAAAAACAAAAACAAAAAAAAAAAAAATTTACATAGTACTCGAGTTTGGTAAACTCGAGTACTGTAGAAAAAAAAAATTTTGTATTTTTTTTTTATAAAAGGTACTCGAGCCTAGTATACTCGAGTATTATGGTACTCGAGTTTTTCAAGCTCGAGTACCACTTAATTTTTTTTAATCACCAATTTCCAGCTCAGCAGCCACGGTGGAACTATAAAATAGGGTACTCGAGTTCACCAAACTCGAGTACTTGAAAAAGTGGTAGATTCCTGTTTATTTCCGAAACAGTGTTTTTTTGCCAAATATTTCGAAAATTGATGGTAAAGGGCCATTTTGGCCTATGTGAGCGAGTAATTTTCTATCAAATAATTGCTATTGACAACGTTAAAGAACCTTGGATGTCAAATGAAATAGTACATGATTTCAAATACTAAGTGAGAAAGTAAACGGAGCTAGGAATATTTCTAGATCTAATCAATACATCGCTAATCAAAGCAGAAGCTTTTCGGAAAAATAAACTGCATGCTAGATGTAGAAATTGACTAATAGATAACAGCATGTCTTTAGCAGCAATGTCCTAGCATCAGACCCACAATCCTAAGTTCAAGTGATGGGAAATTGGAATCCATAAATTAGCTGACATAGTGTGTAAGTGTGTGTATTGGTAAGTTCCACAAGCATCCAGTGGATCTTGAACCCACAACCTCACCCTCCACTCATTCTTGTGGGTGGAGAAGTGTCATCAGGGCCAAAGCTTAGTGAAACCAATAATTGAGACACTTCTTTCAATCAGTACATCAATTTTAAGGCAGCAAAGTTCTCAACCAAGACCTGGGATGAACAACCCAGTTATTGCAACTACAAGAACCCAGGCATTTGATCAACTTGCTTTGGAAGTAAAGCTAAATTGCATTAAAATATGCATGTCTGCTCAGTCAAGTAATATAACCTTCTTTAGAACAAATACATGTACAAATTTTACTTTCCATTCATTGGGATCTTGGGAAGTACCAAATGGAGGGAAAGAAAAACAATCTAAATCAGCTTAGAAATGCTAGGGAAACAAAGTCAGTTTCTCATTATTATCCCTTTCTTTTCCCCCCTCCCCCCCTCCTTTTTCCTCTAAACCAAACACAACCTGGCCATACTGTCAGTTTTGGTGAAAATTTGACATAGCCTTAAACTTTCATACCATGCTTACTTCAATATTTTAACCACCATAATTGACTATAATAAGAAATAAACATGATTACCATATAGCTTACCTTTGGTAGGAGCTTAATAATCTGCTTCATTTCTTCCTCAAATTTTGCTTACAATATCCTGTCAGCTTCATCAATCATTGGTCACTGCGAGTTCGAGTTTAAAAAGAAAAGAACAATTAGAACATATATAGATAAAATGCATGGAATAACTAGCTTTAACTTGAGAACAAAAAAAAAAAAAACACATTATTCAATATATTTTCTCCCCATTCCCATCCCTAGACTCAAGGAAACTTAGCCAAATTTAGGAAACAATAAGGACTTCAAATACATCGATGCCAGATGTATACATTAAATATACATTTTAAGGTAAATAATCTAATCAATAAAATGTAAATTATAAGTTAAATAATCTAATGAATAAACTACATGCCAGATTTATCTGAGGCGAATGTAATAAAACACAGGAGCGAACTCAAACCTAAGCAAGTGACTAGTCAAAATTCAACTTGAAATCCACCAGAAAACAGCCCATTGCCATCACTTGTTGCAATACTGAGACATGAGAACTAGCAACCAGTGTGTAGTTATTAAGCAAATATCAAATATATAAGCAGTGTCTATCCATATCATCTCTTCTTTCTTGGTAGTTGTCACTACATCATGCAATCCAACAAGGGCTAATTTCGTAGTGTTGCATCTTTGTGAAAGCTGCTTCAAAGAAATGCTGTATAAAGCAGCTGTGGCATTTTTACCAAAATATTGTTTGATAAATGATTTGCAGAAGCAGCTATATACATTCGAAATGCTTTGATGGGTTTTGGTAAATATTCTTATAGAAGTGCTGTAAACATTTGAAATTACCAAAATGGATATCATGGTATGATTTTGAGAGAAAAATAAAAAATTAGAATTTTGAAAAAAAAAAAAAAATGATTAGGATATTTTTGACAACAAAAATACTTTACCAAATGAGCTCTAATGAGAAATTACCTTTAACAACTTTCTCCTAAACAACTAATAAAGCAAAGCAAGTCACATGGCTATTATTAAGCGGATCATGTGACCAGAGAGTAATTTTAGGACCGTAACTAATTCCACGCCTATTTTCATAACTATCATATATGACAAACTATGATGGGCTATCTCACACTTTTATATAGATTCACCACTTGTTTTCTACTAATCACAATAAGTCACATCGTATGGTTGTGAAAATAAGGAAATTATTGTGTACTCTCGGAGTACCATAAATGCGTACTTCCTCCTCTCACATGAATAGTGGACCCCACTAATTAAATGCGTACCCCCTCATCTCACATGAATAGTGGGTCCCACTAATTAAGTTCATGATGGGACTCATTATTTATATGAGAGGTGGAGTATACATTTATGGTACTTCAAGAGTACCTAATAATTTTCCGTAAAAATAGATATTGAACCGGAATTGGATTTTATTGAAGTGACATGTAGATGTAGTGTGTTGGAGGAACTTGAAAACTCCATCCAAAATATTAATAATAACAACAAAAATAATGTTAAAGAATTGGGTGTGCAATACGATAAATTAACTCCTTTGACAATATGGTCTGCTTCACTTCTTCTAGGTGAACCACCAATAACCAAACCAAGGGTCTGAGAATGGTAGTTGGGTCTGTATTGCTAGCTCCCTTGGTAAGCATATAATGATGACTCCAGTTCCATTATGAGGAGTAAAACAAATGTCGTGTAAGAACTCCATAGCTGGTATTAGAATAGCAAGAATTTGCAAACCCACAGTGGTGGAATTGGTCTAGCTTGAATCTGCATTTTGAGGCTCTGGCGTAGCAGCTGTATGCTTCATAGGTCTATTGCTCTTGCGCTTCTTCTTCTTCTCCTTCTTCTTCATAGTTGATCTGCCATGGTGGCTGATTCCAGGAGTTTTGAGTTAGGAGTATACACAAAGATTTCTCATGTGGGCTTATGCCACGTACATGTACAAAAATACAAAATAATTGGCCAACAATATTTGGGCTTCGGAAAACTAGGCCTTACTAGAAGTTAAATTGTATTTTTACTATTGGTACATAAGATTTTGATACTATCTTATTATTTGTATTTTATCTATTTTTTGAGAGTTACTATTATTTTCACAATTCAATAATTGAGCCATGGTTGTAAGTGTACTATTTTACTTTGGAAAAAGTTAATAGATACCATAAGGACATTGGTTTATAAACTATTTTTAAAATTTTTTTACTGGAAAATAAAAAATTAATTGACTTTTTTGAACTTTTTTTATATTTTTCATAAAAGTTGTATTAAAAATTTCTAAATATGATCTATTAACAATTGTCTTAAAGGCACTTGTTAACATGACCATTTTACTTTAATGGAGTTAGTTTTCTTGAATAATAAAATTTCTTATTTGATAATTTCCAAACAAGCCTAGGAAATATAGGTTCCACCATTTAGCTCAATTCTTAAGTTTCTTGCAATTGAATAAGTGACCTGGGTTCAACTAAAAATAAACTAATTGATGTTTTAGCTTAATAATAAAAAAATAATCATTATTGAGTGGATGCTGTATATTTAAATCATATTGTATCTATAAAAGAAAAGGGATAAATACTTGTGAGTGGACAAAGTTCGGCCCACGTTGAGCCCAGGCCAAGGACCACTCGGGACTGAATCGGGATTCTAAGTTAGGGAGGCCAAAGCATAAATCAAACAACAAAAATTTAATTCTATTGTGTCAAAAATAAGATTTTTTTTTAAAAATTCTATATCTTATAGTTGTATTGTGCTGAAAATTAGTAAAAAGAAAAAAAAAAAAATCTGTCTACTCTATCAATCTGCCACTCCAATTTGTATTTTGGTGTTTAAAAAAAAAATTTAAGCAAAAAACGATAGAATATCTATTGATTGTTCTAAATAACAGCTGCAAAGCAAAATGTTTTTTTAGTCCTCTGTCAAACCATCCATCTACACGTCGACTAAATACATTTCACATATTTTGGAGTTAATTTACTATTTTTTTTTTGTGGAGATGGGCCAAGAATAAATATTTTGGGTAGATTTTAAAATTTCTGTATACACACACACACACACAACGAATCCGTCATTGACGAAGATCTCATCAATACGGACGAGGATATCGACTAACGAAGACAAAAGAATACCCACGTCATTGACGAAGAACAACTTTGCCATTCAATATGATCAATTATACCCAGAGCGGTTACAGAACCAGCTGTAGTAGCCATTGGAGTACATTGAAGCCACATAACAAAGCTTAAAACTGTTGCTGAAAGGGAACATTAAGGCCACCATAACTACTCCAACGACTAGGAGCTGCAGAAATATATATAAGGCCCTCACAATATCAACAGGAGGTACGAAAAGATACTGAGACAATTTTATTGCTATTCTGTCATTTTGTTTTAGCTTACAAAAAGATTTCTTGGTATTGACTTTGGCATCGGAGACGTTGTGGCAGGCACCATACCGGTGACCATCTTTGAGGGTACGTTTATGCAGGCTGGAAACTGGTTCCATTTGCTCAATCTTACTGACGAGCTTACGCTTCATCAGTTTGGCGCCGTCTGTAGGGACTTATTTTTATTTCCATACTTGAAAATATTATCTCCATCAACTCCTATATCCAGATGGAATCCAACCAAGATTCTGCAGCCTTGGCTCAGCAAGTCCAAGCTCTTGCGGCCACCGTTGAAGAACTTACCAGGCAAAATCAAGAAATGAAGCTACAGCTTCAACAAGAGGAGAATCGATATAAAGGCAACTTGGAAGATGAGGGAAACAGTCATAGGAGAGGTAACCATCGAGGATCTATTACTCCAGATGAGCAGAATTCAAATCTTCTTAGGGAGATGAGGAAAGAAATGGATGAGCTGAGGAATGCCATTAAGGAGAAAACGGATCGAAGCGTTGATAGACTGGTAAGAGCAATGGATTCGCCCTTCACTGCAGCAGTCCTAGAGTGTCTGGTATCGTCGAAATTTTGCTTGCCTCAATTTGAGCCATTTGAAGGATTGAAGGACCCCTAAGACCACCTTAATACCTTCAAAACGACGCTGGGTCTTCAACAGCCCCCTGATGAGATATTTTGCCGTTCCTTCCCCACTACTCTCAAAGGTGCTGCAAGGGAATGGTTCACAAAGTTGCCAACATCGTCCATTGATAACTTCGAGCAGTTGAGCAACGCCTTCTTGCGTCACTTCACTGGGGGACAACGTCCAAAAAGGCCAGCAGACTATTTACTCACTATTAAATAGGGAGAGAAAGAAACCCTGAGATCGTATGTAAAACGCTTCACTCGAGAGACTTTGGAGGTAGATGAAGCTGACGATAAGGTGCAGTTGACGACATTCAAAGCAGGGCTAAGATCCAGAGATCTCGTGGCCTCGCTCGTGAAGAATCCTCCAAAAACAATGGCAGAAATGCTCCTGAAAGCGCAAAAATATATGAATGCTGAAGACGCATTAGCAGCCATAAAAGACGTAGAGAAGCCAGGAAACAAAGGAAGAAAGGACGATGAGCGTAGGGGGCAAAAGAGGGATCGCCTATATCGTCGAATCAATGACGGGAACAGAAGGACGGACGATAAAACTCCTCGAACGATAAAATTTACCCCTTTAGTTATGCTTGTTGACAAAATTCTGATGCAGATCAAGGACGAACACTACCTTAAGTGGCCGAGACCACTACATTCGTCCCCCCATGTTCGTGACAAGAATAAGTATTGTAGATTTCACAAGGATCATGGACACTACACAGAAGATTGTCGGGACTTAAAGGAGCAGATAGAAGAGTTGGTTCGAAAAGGGAAACTGTAGAAATATGTGAAAAAATGGGAGTATAGTAAGTCTAGAGACGGCGATAAGAACCAGCACGAGTCCTCATCTAGGAACGAAGGTCGTCCATCCCAGCTTCCACAAGATATGATTGGGGAAATAAAGACGATCGCAGGGGGACCCTTCAAGGGAGGATCATTTAGATCACTTAAGAAGGCGTGCCAGAGACAAGTGAACAGCATCCACATGATACCCTTATTTAAGCAGAGACGGACAGACTAGGATATGTCTTTCAACGAAGCGGACGCCAGAGGGGTGAAGCAGCCCCACAATGACTCCCTGGTCATAATGCTGACTATAGAAGGATTCAACACCAAAAGGATCTTTGTGGACAATGGCAGCTCCGCAGATATAATATACCTTCCTGCTTTCCAGTAGCTAAAGCTAGATCCAAGAAAACTGCGCTCATTTGATTCGCCCCTCGTCAGTTTCAGTGGAGACAAAGTCTATCCCAAGGGCATAGTAACGTTGACGGTGACAGTGGGGATGTACCCGACGCAGTTAACATGTCGTTAAATTTCTTAGTGGTAGATTGTCCCTCATCATATAATATAATTATTGGAAGGCCTACACTCAACAATTGGAAAACAGCCACATTTACTTATTGCTTGAAGGTAAAATTCCCAAGAGATAATTGTGTAGGCGAGGTAAAAGGAGATCAAGTCCTAGCTAGAGAATGCTATCAGGCGTCCTGGCTGCAAAGGAGAACCATACATGCATAGTTGTCAAATCGTGAATCGTATCGTGAATCGTTTTTTCATTTTTATGTATCGTGTATCATATCGTATCGTGTATCATAAGATACACAAACACTATATAAAATTTATAAAACATTATACATATACATATATTTATTATAAAATTGAAACATATGCAAATAATAACTACTTTAATTATCACTTATGTTATAGTATTTGACTAAGCTAACCAAATAAACCAAATAGAAATATATTTTTATCATCCATATCCAAAAGATAAAAATATCCATATCCAAATTCATTAGAGTTCAAAGTCACTACATATTATATTAGTCAAAATACTTTTTTTCCTAATCATATTCATCACTGCCTAATCAAAATCATCAAAATCATCTCCATAGTCCAAGTCAATGAAGTTATCATCTTCATCATCTTGCAAAATCATTTCATCATTGGCATCTTCTTGTACATCTTCTTCATCATCTCCAACATCCACTATCTCTTCTGGTTCTTCAACTTCAATAACTTTTTCTTTACTTTTCTTTTTGGCATTCAAATTTCTTGGACCTATAAAAATAATAACAAAAAATATATATTGTCAAAATTAGCATTTTATTCATAATATAGAAAAGAAAATTTCAATTTAATATAAATCTATACCTCTTTCTCTTTTTCTACTACATCCTTCCTCATTAACTTCAAAGCATTCATGAATGTCTATCCATGAAGTATCTTCTAGCAAGCAAGGTTCTTCCTTTTCGGTAATCCATTCATCATCAGATTCCATATCCGATAGATAAATTGGATCATATGAGTCACCATTCTCTTCTCTCTTTATTTGTCTCAACTCCAAATTAATATTATAGTTTACAAACACCAAAGCATTCACTCTTTGTTGCTCAAGATAGTTTCTTTTTTTAGTGTGTACATGATCAAAAGTACTCCAATTTCTTTCACATCCCGTTGCACTACAAGTTAGGCTTAAGACACGTATAGCTAAGTTTTGAAGCTCTTTGCAATGTACTCCATAACTTTCCCACCACAATGCTATATTGCCAACAAAAGAAATTGTAAAAGGTTACAATATAATTACAATAACAACAAATAAAAAGCTACATTAAGATGATGATGATAATCAATAATAATGATAATAACAATAGCACATACCTGGTTGCTTCTTTGTTCTTGTAAGTATAGCCATTTGTTTTCCAAACAAACCCTTAACTTTATCAAATTTCTCCAATTGTAGATCAATCCTACACCTCTCCAAAGTTGTAGGACACATCTTTTCAATCACTTCATAAAGTCCAACTCTCACTTCTTCATTTGCAACAAAGTTGGGATCATAATGAAACCTATCACAGTTTTATATCTTATAAATAAATATGCATACAAAATATAAAGATAAAGATTAAAATATATAACAAGTCAAATAATGAACTTACTTAGGATTGAGAAAATAAGCTGCTGCATGTAAAGACCTATAAAGTTGAAGCTCCCATCTAGTTTCAATAATTTTCAATATAGGTCTATATCTCCTTTGCACATCATTAAAATTTTTCCGGATTTGCTCTTTTGCTCTATCCATAGCTTCATATATGTAGCCCATTGCTGGTTTTGCATCACCATCTACAAGCCTTAAAACTTTTACTAAAGGGATCACACATTTCAAGCAAAATTTAATAGCAGGCCAAAACTTTGGATCACTCAAGACAATTAATTGGACATTAATGCCATCACTTTTCTTTGCATAGGGACTCTTAGCCCATTCCTCAGAAGCAAACATAGACCTTAATCCAATTTTTTGTTGATATATACTCTTCAAAGTTAAGTAGGCAGTGGCAAATCTTGTGACACCTTGTCTTGCCAATTCCCTCCCTTTTGTATATTTTCTCATCAAATCAAGCACCCAAATATGACGGTAAATAAAAACAGTGATCTTCTTTGCTTTTTTTTTTTTATAGTATTTGCATGCACAGGCAAATCACCAATGTCATGAAGCATCAAATCAATACAGTGGGCAGCACAAGGATTCCAAAAGATCTTACGTCTTTTTTCCATTAATTTTTCACCAGCTGAAACATAAGCCGAAGCACTATCTGTCACTACTTGTACCACATTCTCCTCTCCAATTTCTTGCACCAAAGAATCAAGCAATTGAAATAAATTTTCAGCATTCTTGGAAATATCAGAGGTGTCAATAGATTTAAGAAAAACTGTTCCCTTTGGACTATTGACAAGGAAGTTTGTGATAGACCCCTCTCTATTATCCGTCCATCCATCTGACATCAAAGTGCAACCTGTTTTTTTCCACTCATTTTTATACTTATCCAATGTGAAGTGCATATTTTCTACCTCTTTTTTCAAGAAAGTCACCCTTGTTTCATGATAAGTAGAGAGTTTCAATCCCTTGCTATAATTAGCAACTGAATCCATCATTTTTTTAAACAAAGGGCTCTTAACTAAATGAAAAGGTATAGCATGAGCATAAAAAAATCTACAAATAGCCAAACAAGTTGCAGTACGATCTTTCACCAAGGAAGGTAAAGTCACTTGTTTAGAATTTGATTTCCCTTTTAAGTATGCATCCATGGTTCCCTTTTTTGCATTATCACCACCAATCTTTTGTAATTCATCTTCTTGAAGACATTCAACATCAAACTCATCATCAAGTTGCTCATTTTTTTTTTTTTTTTTTAATGTTTTCCAAAAGCTTGGCAAAATAATTTTTAACATCTTCGGGCACATTCAAGCATGGTTTAACATCCTTATGTGTATGTGCCAAATGGTTTTTCATTCTTATGACTCCACCCCAATATTCATTTGAGCAATAATTACATTTAAGCTTAAGCCTACTTGTCTTATCATCATTAATACGTAGACAATGATCCCAAGTGGGATCTTTCTCCTTATTTCTTTTCCTCCTATCACCCTTTTTTTTTTATATACCTAAAAGCAAATATGAACACATGAATTTATAGTCAATCAACAACTTTTATGTACACAAATTAAGCATATCACAGTTACACTATCACAAATTCACAGTATCAATATTAACATTACAAAATACACACACACACACACACACACACACACACACACACACACACATATATATAATATTTATATATAAACACTCATATACATACATAATACATTGATACATATTCAGTTATACTGAACTAATTTTTTATAAGCCACTCGGTTATATTAAACTAAATTAACTAATATAATAGGTTAATAACAATAAATAATTACAATAATTTTTTAGTATAAAGAATTAATCAAAAAATTTTATTAAGAAAAAAGAAAAACTAACCTTACACACACAGTGGACCCAACGTGAGGCAGCACTTCTTGTTGTTGTTGTCTTGCTCTAGTAGCATGTGGGATTGTGGGACTTTTGGGTTAGGAAAAGGAATAAAAGAAAAAGACAAGATTGTGGTCCTTTGGAGCTTGTGGTCCCTTGATGAGTGATCTCCTGAAACTTGATGATCTAAAAGGGAAAAAGATGAAAACAAAGAGAGAGAGGAAGCCAAAGGGGTTTTGGGAAAGTTGAGAGCTTGAGAATTGAGCTACAAAGGAAAGTATCAGATAAAAAACGTGTGGGTGATTGGTGTGGGCGTGTGGCTATGTGGTGTGGTAAATCAATTTAATTGTGGTTCAAATTTTTTAGGGCTAAAAAAAAAAAAAAAAAATTAAGAAGGCTTTTGTATTGGGCCAAACCACCAAAATAGCCCAAATTGCTTTTAAAAAAAATGGAAAAACGTTTTGGGCTAAATTTGGGCTGAAAATTTGGTTAAAAAAGCCTATTTAAACCAATTGTTGATGTATCATCCGATACAACCGATAGGTACGATACATACGATACATATAACTGTATCGTCCGATTCATATGCACCTACGATAGGTATCAACGATACAGCACTTTTTTCAAATGATACAATACGTATCGTACGATATGTATCGCGTATCGTACGATACTGACAACTATGCATACATGGATGATCGAAGAAAAGGTGGAAGACAAAATGGAAACTCTGGAAACAGTGGAGCTGGCCAAAGGGGACGAGACAAAGATGACAAAAATAGGGACGACACTAAGTCCCGTAATGAGAACAAAGCTCATCCAGTTTCTTTAAAGAGAACATGGGTGTTTTTGCATGGAGCCATGAGGACATGCCAGGCATAACTTCGGAAGTTATTCAGCATAAGTTGAACGTAGACCTAGAGAGAAAGCCTGTCCAACAGAAGCGGAGAATTTTCGCCCCAGAGCGAGACCAAGCGATTACAGACGAGGTAAACAAACTATTAACAACAGGTTTCATCCGTGAAGTGTACTATCTTGATTGGCTTGCGAATGTCGTCTTGGTGAAGAAGGCAAGTGGGAAGTGGAGAATGTGTGTGGACTTCACAGACCTGAACAAGGCATGCCCGAAAGACAGTTTTCCTCTACCAAGGATAGACCAACTCGTGGACTCTACAACCGGGCATAAATTACTGATGTTCATGGACGCTTTCTCAGGATACAACCAGATAAAAATGGCTGAGGAAGATCTGGAGAAAACGGCCTTCATTACAAGCCAAGGGATCTATTGCTATAAGGTAATGCCTTTTGGACTGAAGAATGCATGTGCTACTTATCAAAGGTTGGTGAACAAAATGTTCAGCAAGCAGATAGGTGGAAATGTACGTGGATGATATGCTCGTCAAGAGTAAAGAAGAACTTGCCCATCTAGACGACCTAAAGGAGACATTTGCCACTCTCAAGCAGTATCAGATGAAGCTGAATCCTAGTAAGTGTGTTTTTGGTATAGCCTCAGGGAAATTCCTGAGATTCATGGTGTCCCAAAGAGGAATAGAGGCAAATCCGGAAAAAGTACATGCCATAATCAACATGGCATCGCCCAAGACCGTCAAGGAAGTCCAGAAGCTCACAGGAAGGATTGCAGCCCTTAATAGGTTCGTCTCCAGAGTGACGGATAAATGCCTACCTTTCTTCAAGACCTTGAAACAGGCTTTCGCCTGGACCGACGAATGTGAAGCAGCTTTCTCGGAGCACAAACGCTACTTGAGTAATCCACCCCTTTTAAGCCCATCCAAAGAATGTGAGAATCTATATCTGTACTTGGCAGTTTCAGCTATAGTCGTGAGTGCAGCTCTAATTCGAGAAGAAGACAAGAAATAGCTTCCAGTTTATTACGTCAGCCAAGCCTTCCAAGGAGCTGAGTCCAAGTATTCAAGGATTGAAAAGATCGCGTTTGCATTAATAGTAGCCTCACGCAAACTGAGACAATATTTTCAGGCAAATCCGATCTTGGTAATGACGGACCAACCTATCAAGAAGTCCATGACCAAACCTAAGGCAGCCAGGAGAATGATCCAATGGGCGATTGAACTCAACCAATTTGATATTGAGTACCATCCCAGGATGGCCATTAAAGCATAAGCTTTGGCAGACTTCATCGCTGAGTTCACCCTTCCAGATGAAGACGACCTCACTAGCACAGCTGAGCAATGGACGATACAGACCGATAGTTCGTCAGCCCAAAAAAGGGGGGGAGTAGGGGTCGTCATAATCACCCCTGATGAAGAAGTGCTAAAGTATGGAGTTCAGCTGAAATTTTCGGCCACCAACAACGAGGCCAAGTACGAAGGCATTTTAACGGGATTGAGGCTCGGGAAGGCACTTGGAGCTAAGAACTTGTTAGTCTAAAACGATTCAAAGCTGGTAATTGGGAAAATCAAGGGAGAATACAAAGTAAGGGAAGAGAGAATGCAGAAATACCTCAGGCTGACGAAACACTTGACTCGGGATTTTGATAAAGTTGAATTTGTACAGATCCCTAGAAGCCAGAATATGGTAGCAGACGCAGTCTCGAAGATGGCATCGTCAGATGACGAGGTAACGAGTATGGACTTGGTGATGGAAATCCAAAACCACCCCAGCATTGAAGAGATTACAATATTCGCGATCCAGAGCATAAATAGCTGAATGACACCAATCACGTCTTTCCTCCAGGACGGGAAACTCCCTCAGAATGCAGAAGAAGCCAAGAAGGTCAAGAAGAGGGCAACCAGGTTCACGATCCTTAATGGCACTTTATATAAGAGAGGCTTCTCCATGCCCTACTTGAAGCATGTCGACGAAGAAGAAGCTAAGTACATTCTAGAAGAAATTCATGAAGGAATTTGTGGGGACCATGATGGCCCTAGATCCTTGGTAAGCAAGGTCATTCGAACTGGTTATTTCTAGCCTACTATGCAGGTGGACGTAGTGGAGCTCATCAAGAATTGTGACAAGTGCCAACGGTTCGGGAATGTTCAACGACTCTCAGCAGAGAAGCTGACGACGATAGCATCCCCGTGGCCATTTGCGCAATGGGGAATTGACATCGTCGGCCCACTATCCCTAGGTAAAGGCCAGGTAAAATTCTTATTAATTGCTATTGATTACTTTACGAATTGGGTTGAAGCAGAGGCACTTGCAACCATCACGGAAGCAAGGATCCGGGGCTTCGTATGGAAGAATATAATTTGTAGGTTCGGGATACCAAGGACGATCATATCAAATAATGGGCGACAATTCGATAGCCAAGGCTTCAGAGACTTTTGCTTAGGCCTAGGTATTAAGAACCAGTTCTCATCTCCAAGGCATCCTCAGGCGAACAGACAGACGGAGGTGACAAATCGGACATTGCTCAAGATTATCAAGACTAAGTTAGATGACGCAAAGGGCGCATGGCCAGAAGAATTGCCCAATGTCTTGAGAACCACAACAAGAACACCAACGAGAGAAACTCCCTTCAGGCTCACCTACGACAATGAAGCTGTGATCCCGGTTGAGGTAGGAGTAACTAGCATGAGGCAAGAGACATTCAGTGAAGAAGACAATGACAATCATCTGCGGATCGACCTGGATTGCCTGGACGAAGTAAGGGAAAAAGCCTCCAGCAGAATGACGGAGTACCAGAAGAAGATGGCTGACTATTACAATAAGAGGGTAAAGCTCAAACGACTTGAAGTAGGTGACCTCGTCCTGCGTAAAGTCACCACGGCAACTAGAGACTCTACCTAAGGAAAACTTGGCCCCACATGAGAAGGACCTTATCGAGTCGTCCATTACTCCAGGCAAGGCAGCTATCACCTGGAGACCCTGGATGGATAAAGACTCCCGAGACCATGGAATATTGAGCACTTGAAGAAGTATCACCAATAGAAGTAACACCTAAGTGTATTCCTTTTTAAAATTAATAAATGACTTTTTTCAGCTAACGCCTCTATGCAAGTAGGTCTATTCAATTAAGAGTCATAAAAGCTAAAAAGCATCTAAGTAACAAGATTCCGCCTTGACGGATGTAAGTTACTGACGAAGTAAAAAGAATGACAAGATCCCTAAAAGGGTGTAAGTCACAACAGCCAAAGAATGGCTAAGTAACAAGATTCCGCCTTGACGGATGTAAATTACTGACGAAGTTAAAAGAATGACAACATCCCTGAAAAGGGTGTAAGTCACAACAGCCAAATATGGCTAAGTAACAAGATTCTGCCTAGACAGATGTAAGTTACTGACGAAACTACGTAAGTTAAAACAAAAACTATCATTGACGAAGAAAAGGAAGTCATCAAGTACACAGGCATATCATAAACAAAAGAATGTGCAATCGCAAACACAAGTAAGTACATGACTGCGAAGTTAATTAAAGCCCAAAAACCACGGGCAGTTACAATTGTTGTCACCTTTAAAAACCCATAAACACTGGGTCAATAACATTGTTTTTAAGACAGATCAAAAAGAAATTTTTGCGAAAATAGACTTACATAAGGCCCAAAATACAGTGGGCATACACAATTTTTTTTTTTCATAAGTATCAAGGTCAGGCATTTGTAGCAATATGGTCACCAGTGGGGGCATCACCAAAAGGAGCGTCATCAGCTGGGAGGTTCTCAAGAACATTGGTCTCAGTCATAGAAGATTGGGCGACCTCGTCAGCAGCCATTTCTTGGTCGACCTCTTCCAGATCCAACTTCTCCAAGTCTACTCCGGAAGGAAGCTTGATGAGA
Source organism: Quercus ilex subsp. ballota (assembly GCA_032727855.1). Lineage (NCBI taxonomy): Eukaryota > Viridiplantae > Streptophyta > Magnoliopsida > Fagales > Fagaceae > Quercus > Quercus ilex. The sequence goes on from CM064917.1 coordinate 28,473,048, forward strand.
TACCTCCTTAAGAGCTCGAAGCCTTTGAAGTACCAGCTGAACAGGACAGCTTTGTACTTATCCATAGTCTGGAAGGCTTCGACAGACCTAGCAGCGATTGTTTTAAGCGACTCCTTGGCTCCTAGAAGCTGCTCATCCTTCTCCAGCGTTAGTTGACGCTCAACCCTAAGATCTTCGCCCAAAGTTTTCACCTTTTCCTTTAAAGTGGTGGCCTCGCCCATGGAGTCAATCAAGTTCTTCTTCAACTTCAAACTCTCCACCTCCAAAGCTTCCATTCTTGACGTGAGAGAGGCCACCTTAGCCTCTTGAGTAAGGTACTCAGAGGCAATATGTAGGCTTTCCCCCAACGCCTAAAAAGAAATATAGAACCGTTAGCAAAAAATATATATATATATATATATATATATATACCCAACCTGAACAAGCTTATGGACGTGGCCACTTGCGACATTGTTGAAAGGCACTTCAGAGAAAACCTTTAAATCATCTGCAGTCATAACACCGTGAGCCCTATCCACTGCCAGTCTCTCGTCACTCCAAATGGTGGACGAGTGAGAGCTAACCTTTTCCTTCTCCTTGCTTGACAAGCGCTGCTTTTTAGAGATGTGGGTAGGGAGTTCTTCAAAGGAGGTTGAAGGAGAGGCAGTCCTCGTCGTTTCTGTGCCAGAGATAATGGGAGTGACGGAAGAAAGTGGAGTGGCGGAAGGACCCCTCCCAGTCACGCGCACGATCTTCTTTCCTATGTTTGATAAGGGCTCATCTTTTTTCGCCCTCATCTTTGCATACATGTCCTTATTAAATTTGGACGTCATCTCTGCAAAAGAGAAAAACACTTATTATTATTTTTTTTTTTTAAATGAATGAATGAAAAAGTTAGCACTGACGAGTCTAACACTTACTCTTTTTTCCTTCAATATCGAGGTTTCGCAAGACAAAAGCAGAAGGCTATGGCCCGAGGCAGTAAAAGGCGAGTGTCCTGGGGTCGACAAGATCGTCCCAGCTTTCAATCGTCTACGCGTATTCAATCGCCTTCTGCACTCGCTCCTTATACCTGCTCTTGAGTTTGGGTCGTCTCTTAACTACGCAAAACAAGAAGTAAAGAAAAGATCAACAGCTGTAACAACAAGCACAACAGAACTCAAAGGATGAGAAGAAATATTGACGCATCTAAAGTCAGGGTTCCCCACTGACGACGCAACCTTGGGAGATCACCCCAAAATTCGCCAGAGAGAGTCTCAAAATCGTCCCCAGACACAAAGAAAAACCTCGACTTCCAATACCTAAATGACGACAGCAAACCCTTGACAATCCTAGTCCTCCTTTCCCAGGGCACCAATTCGTAGTACCCATGTTCCTTAGACGCTTTTAAGCGACACAAATAGAAAAGCTAGTCAACCTTAAGCATGTCTCCGTCGTTAGCGGCCAGCCAAATTCCCATACAACTGACGAATATTCTCCACGAGTTGGGCATAAGTTGCCCAGGAGCAATACCAAAGTGGTCTAATAACTCCATGAGGAAAGGGTGCACAGGCAACCTCAATCCACAGACGAAGGTTGATTCATAAAAACATACCTCCCTAGGGAAGAAGTGGCAGGCCCGATCTTCCTCAGTGGGCAGACGAACCCTAACTCGTTCTGGAAATTGGAACCTATCTTTAAACCTACCAAGTGTATCGGCATCTAGCCCACACACCTCCTCGAGGGCATAAAAAGCCCTAACTTCTTGAGGATTAGAAACGGCTGTGTCTTCCTCCATCGGGTTACCACTAGACGACAGCCCGGTCTCAAGTTCACTAAACCTAATTTCAGACATTATTCCTCCCACCTTCACCAGGTTCTCAAACCAGTCAATTGACTGACGCAGCAAAGGTAGCAGATCAGCCAATGCCACGGATAGACTATTACCCTCGAAGACGAAGTCCTCAAGATGTGGGAAAACTCCTAATAATCCCCCTAGTCGCGCAAAAAGAAAAGAAATTGAAGGGCAAGCTATCCTAACCTCAAAACCACTAACCATGGAAAAACTAGAGAGATGAAAAGTGAAATCTAAAAACCCCGAGACCCAAAAAGCCAAACACAAAAAGAAAGGAAAATTAGAAGTCCGCCACAATACGTTCATAAGTTATAGTGGAAGAAAAAGTGAGAAGAAAAACATACCTCAAGGGAAGGAACCACCGCACGACACTCCGGTTTGGAGGAGAGTTACAAAGTAAGGTTGGCAAAGAAAACACCTAGAACAATGATTAGAGGTTTTTAAGAGAAGTGAAAAGGGAAATATGAGAAAGGGAGAAATTTAAAACCACAACTTAAAAAACTGAAAAATCAGTGGGAAACCCAAAGAGTCCCACCAATAGGGACATTAACTCCAGTGTGCCACATAAGCCACAACCTGCGAGGCGCCGCCACTACGCATTTAAAACGGAGCGAAACCCCAAGAGTCGCTTACAGCTCATAAACCTTTCATATTCTATGATCATCATGACACTTCACGACGACCATGGAATCGGGGGGCAACTGATGGGACCAACGAATCCGTCATTAACGAAGATCTCATTAATACGAACGAGGATATCGACTGACGAAGACAAAAGAATACCCATGTCATTGACGAATAACAACTCTGCCATTCAATATGGTCAATTATACCCAGAGCGGTTACAGAACCAGCTGTAGTAGCCGGTGGAGTACATTGAAGCCACATAACAAAGCTTAAAACCGTTACTGAAAGGGAACATTAAGGCCACCATAACTCCTCCAACGGCTAGGAGCTGCAGAAATATATATAAGGCCCTCACAATATCAACAGGAGTACGAAAAGATACCGAGACAATTTTATTGCTATTTTGTTATTTTGTTTTAGCTTACAAAAAGATTTCTTGGTATTGACTTTGGCATTGGAGACGTTGTGGCTAGCACCACACCGGTGACCATCTTTGAGGGTACGTTTACATAGCTGGAAACTGATTCCATTTGCTCAATCTTACTGACGAGCTTACGCTTCATCAGGTCTCAATGCTTAATTCAATTTACAAGGGAATCATCATAGTGACGGAGCCAAAGGGATCCACCTCATGGTATGAGATTAGATAAGTTGAAACAGTGGCTAAGATTGAAAGAACCACTTAAATCAGGCAAATGATGAGACCTATGCATAGGCAAAATATTCCCATGATTACCAGCCCACTAACGGAAGAGTATAAAAGGAAGGAGATTCAAAGAAGAAGGGTTGGAACATTCTTTGGGGGAGAGAAGCATCTCGAAAGAGAGAAGTAATTCATCAATTAATTGGAAAAGGTTATCTAGCTCGAACACCAAAAAAGGGAACTTTGGTCACTTGAGGTCCTCCCTGAGAAGCCATAATTTTAGCTATCAACCACCACATAGTAGCCTTTATCCATCACCCTCTTGCCAAACTCCTCTTTGGAACTTCCTTTGTGGGCTATACCCTTAAACTGTATACAAATTATGATAAGAACTCAGTAGTTCTTAATCAAGTAATGGAAATAGTTATGGTAGTTCTTTGAAGGAACTAGGCCTCCTAGAGTATATTATAGTAAAGAAGAGAATAGAGAGAGTGGTAGGAAGAGCAAAGAGAAGGAAATTGCATATCATTCTTCAATGTCCCTGCTTACAATCCAGGTTGCCCTTTTATAGTAGAGCAATCTACTATACATTTAGTACATGTATGAATTCTGTTATACAATCAATTACAACTCTTGGACTAACTAACTAACCACTAGTACAACTCTCACAACTCATTACTAACTAACTTCCTAAGCTAGCTTATGCAATAGTACAATAAAAATCCTATCATTCCATCCTCCTTTAAAAAACCTTGTCCACAAGGTAAGACTAAAGGACACAACCATGCTCTAGTGTGTAAAACACATTACCACAATACTTTGCTCCAGAATACAACAATACATCACAATACACTGCAAACTACTATAGCACAGACACAGATGCACTACTATTGCAAAACATACTCTTGCTGCCACAATTATGCATTTCTGCAAAACATATGACCACAGTGCACTAGTGCTGTAGTGTTGTAAATCACACTACCACTACCACACTACCAAGATACACCTCCTTATGCTATAATCCACAACATAGAGAACAATCCTGCTGCCAAACCTCCCAACACATATTACATTCCTGTTGCAACACCAACCACAACACAAAACAGAACACACTCCTACTACAACACCAGCCACAACACTAAAAGATACATTCCGGCACTCTAGTTACAACATCAACCACCATTCCATCCCTCTTTAAAACACTTTGCCCGCAAGGTGAAGGTGAGAGTATTGGGCCAACTATATTCTTGAAAGGCCTCAAGCCAATACTAATACGGCAACCATAATTGCAAGTAATGCAGTTGCTATGCAACTGGTACAACAACCTCCCAATACATCAAGGGTGATCTTCCCATTGCCCAATACCTTGAGGACAACTTGATTACCTTGGTGATGTACTCTTCTTCAACCACTTGTACATGCCATGATTCTGTGCCTTCCCAATAAAATTCTACCTTAGCTCTAGGCAAGGACTTTTGAGTTTCTAAATCACCAACCAGTGGTAGGATTTTGATCATGCTTTGGTTGCATGTTAGCATTTTTATTTCTTTCAATTCCTTGACCTTGGATTGATACTTGGAGATCTGATCAATTGTCTCTAAAGTCCTTAAATCTTCTTTAGTCATACCTTCTAACTTCTCCATACTTTCTTCTTTGGTTATTTTTAAGAATTGACTATATGACTCTTGAATCTTTGTTGTTTCTTCAATCATGGTCTTGAAAGTTGCTGAAACTTGGGTCATTGTCTCTTGAATCCTTAATGGTGTTTCTAAACTAAAATTTTTCAAAAGTTGCTTCAGTTGTTGTTGCAAACTTTCCAAGAGTTTCCATGTTTCCTTTGGTTGCTGCACTTCATGGTCATGAGCCCTCGGAACTGCACCCACACATGATATTGGTTTATGCTTGATAATACCCTCCATAGTACCAACATATGATGTGGATCCACATCTTGTGAGAAGAGCTTCTGCAAAAGTCCCCCAATTGGTGAAGTGATCAACTTCTTGGAACCATATTAGGGCTTCTCCTTCCACATAACAAGAAGCTGTAACGACCTTATGGTACCAAGGAGTTCTATGATAGGTGGAGAAATTATTTGCATGGTAAATCCAACTATATGGAAATTTTCCATTGAACATAGGAAGCTTCATGGCTTGGTTCTCTTAGTTCCAAAATTAGGTTCTTGAAGAAAGTTTCTGCTCAACAATGAAATTGTTTTTGTTGCAGATTCTGGAACTTGGACAGGTTCTGGGCTTGGATTTGTTGCAGAATATTCTAGAATTTTGGTGTAGGGACACACTCACTTCAATGGAAGCAATCTTGTCATTGATTTGAAAAAATTGTTCCAGTTCTTGTTATGGTGGCAGGAAAGTGGCTCTGATACCAAATGATAAGAACTCAATAGTTCTTAATCAAGTAATGGAAATTGCTATGGTAATTCTTCGAGGGAACTAAGCCTTCTAGAGTAGATTAGAGTAAAGAAGAGGATAGAGAGAGTGGTAGGAAGAGCAAAGAGAAGGAAATTGCATATCATTCTTCAATGTCCTTGCTTACAATCCAGATTACCCTTTTATAGTAGAGCAATCTGTTATACATTCAGTACATGTATGAATTTTGTTATACAATCAATTACAACTCTTAGGCTAACTAACTAACCACTAGTACAACTCTCATAACTCATTACTAACTAACTTCCCAAGCTAGCTAATGCAACAGTACAGTAACACTCCTATCAAATTAATTAGGGCCCCAAGCCCAATCTCTGTGGGTTGAGGCACCACAATACAAATTTAGAGTTTTTCTTTTTTCTTTTTTGTTTGATGTTAATTTCAAATAAGGTGAATTATGATTACTCATATTTACACTATTATTTTTGTCTTTAAGTATTTTCAAAGAGTATTCACATCAATCTCAATGTAGTTTTAACCAAATATGGTCTAAAAATCTCACTTTTGTCAATTTAATAAACTTGAATTCACATAAATTTGCATCAAGCTCAATATTTGTTTATTTATTTAATTTAAATATTATTTCTTTTCTCTCTTTCCATTCTTTTCCACCTTTTTCCTAATTGCCAAAATCTTTCCCAATTCACAAATCTTCCTAAGTCCTTCACTACACTACCCATACCATTATTAGCCAAATCCCAACCTCAACGTCATAACCAAAACAACTCACAACTCACAAACATCTACCATCAACACCAAAATAGAATATAAAAAAACCCTGAATGTACAAATCCTCGAACCTTAACCATGGTTATTGAACTAAACAGTCTTGATCACCGCCAATTACTCAACGTGACCCATGATCTTGCAAGCACCAAGCCAGCACAATTACAAATCACGGTTGTTGGGTATGTTTTAAAATTATTGGGTGAATTTAAAACTTAAGCCCATGAACTTTGTTTGGAAAGCCCATGCCCAAGCTCTAGAATATTCCTACAGCCATGTAAGTTGTTGGCAGCAAACAAAACCCCAAATTTTCTCCTCTTTCCTTAGCAACAGGTTAGCCAGCACCTTCCCCACTTTTTGCAAAAAATACAATGGTTGCTGCATTAATGGGAAACAAAACCTCCCCCAATTTTGTCTTTCTCTTTTCACATTTTTTTTCCCTTAACTGCTTCCTTTTAAGAGCCTTAGGGTTTGTTTGGGATTCGTTTATTTTGCTGAAACTGAAAATTTTTTTGCTGAAAGTATTATAGATAAAGGTAAAAGTTAGCTAAAATAGTACAGTGAGACCCATGAATAGTACCAAAAAAATGCTATGAATAGTAGAAAAAATAAGCTGAATAGTAAAATAAGTTGACAAAAATAATCTTGCCAAACAAAAGCTTAAAGTTTCAAATTATATAAAGAAGATTAGTTGCAAAAGATCAGAACTTTACTTTGATACTTTTATCCTCTAGTTTTTATTGAAAACTTTCTCTTGGGCATTTGCAACGAGTTCGAACTCTGTTTGTGAGTGCACATTAACAGAGTTGCCACTGTATCCTGGAGAGCGACCACCTGAGCCATTTGCACCGACGAATTCTTAAGGATAGCAAATTTAATTCCATGCCTTGGCGATAAGTTTTACTTAATCCTTAATTTTATATGTTTTTGCACTTGTCTATTTTGTTTATAAGTTAATCTGAGCATATCTTTACCGATATATTATTGATATTGCCTTATTATTTTGTTAATTAATTTGAGCAATCTTCTACACTATATTTCCAATGATCTTAAGAAGCGATTTATGTTCTTATTGATTAACAAAATGTACGATGTTCCTAATATTATCTTAGAATATGGGGCAACACTTGTTTCGGAAATGAAGTTAGTCAATAACATAACTGATTTTGGGTAGTGGACATTGGGGCTACTAGACACATTTGCTTCAGCAAGGAGTTATTTCTTAATTATGAGGAAGTAACAGATGAAGAGAATGTTTATTTGGGAGATTGGTACTGCAAGAGTTGCTGGAAAGGGAAAGGTACTTCTAAAATTTACTTCTGGAAAGTCTTTAGCCTTGCACTCTGTTCTTCATGTTCCTAACATGTGTAGAAATTTAGTGTCTGGGTTATTGCTCAACAAGGTAGGCATAAAACTTGTTTTTGAATCTAATAAGATTGTCCTTAGTCAAAATGGTGATTTTGTGGGCAAGGGATTTTGTCATGAAGGCTTATTTGTGCTTGAAACTGATTGTGAGAACATGAATATATCTAGTAACTCTTTTGCTTATATTGTTGAGTCTTTGGATCTTTGGCATGGTAGGCTAGGGCATGTGAATGTTGCAGTCATCAAAAGGATGAAACAAATCAGCCTAATTCCAAACTTAACTAATTCAGAGCATTCAAAGTGTGAAATATGAGTAGAAGCAAAACATTTTAAAAAACCTTTCAAAACTATTGAAAGGAGCTCTGAACTTTTAGAACTCATTCATAGTAATTTAGGAGACTTCAAAAATTATATGAGTAGAGGAGGTAAGAAATATTATATGACATTTATAGATGACTACTCTAGATATACAAGGGTATACCTTTTAAGTAGTAAAGATGAAGCTGAAAACATGTTCATAAAATTTAAGACAGAAGTTGAAAAAAAAAAATAAATAAATAAAAGGCTTAGGTCTGATAGAGGAGGAGAATATGGTTCTGCTTTGCTTAAAAATTTTTGTGAAGAAAATGGTATTGTTCATGAAGTCACTGCACCCCGTACACCTGAACAAAATGGAATAGTTGAGAGGAAAAATTGAACCCTAAAAAATATGATGAATGCCATGCTCATTAGCTTTGGTCTTCCTTCCAACATGTGGGGGGAGGTTATCATTTCTGCATGTCATGTATTAAACCGAGTACCACATAAAAAGATTAGAAAAACTCCATATGAATTATGGGAAGGATGTGCACCAATCTTAGGGTACTTTAAGGTGTGGGGCTGTTTGGCAAAGGTTGGAATTCCTGAACCACATAAAAAAAAAAAGATAGGTCCTAAAACCAAGGACAGTGTTTTTATAGGATATGCACAAAACAGTCTCGCCTGTAGGTGCTTTGTATTGGAGACTAACACCAGAGTGGAGACTAGGGATGCTAATTTCTTTGAGCATATTTTTCCTATGAAGAGAATGAGACTCACTAATGAATCCTCATCAATAATACCCTGAGTGAGATCAAGTTCAAACTTAGATGAATGTCACTCAACACAAGAGTTAAGACGCAGTAAAAGACCTAAAAATGGAACCAACTTTGGGCCTGACTTTATCACTTCTTTTCTTATTGAAGATGACCTAAAAACTTATCAAGAGGCCATGAAATTAGTAGATGCGACCTTTTGGAAGGAAGCAATCCATAGTGAGTTAGAATCAATCATGGCTAACCATACATGGGAGTTAGTTGAACTCCTTAGAAAATGCAAGACCATTGGTTACAAATGGGTGTTTAAAAAGAAATTAAAAGTAGACGGGACCATAGACAAATTCAAAGCTAGATTAGTGGCAAAAGGGTATACTAAAAAAGAAGAGATAGATTACTTTGACACTTATTCACCTGTGACAAGATTATCAACAATTAGGATTCTAATTGCTATGGCCTCAATACATAAATTGATTATTCACCAAATGGATGTAAAAACCACATTTTTAAATGGTGATTTAGATGAAGAAATTTACATGGACCAACCAGAGGGTAGGGGTGTGCAGAAAACCCACCGACCCGCCAATCCTAACCCGACCCGACCCAACCCGACCCGCCGGGTTGGGTCGGTTTTTAGGGCTTGGTGGGTTGGGTTGGGTTACAAAAAATTTTTTTATAACGGGTTGGGTTGGGTTTGGGTCATAAAATTACAAACCCGCCAAACCCGACCCGACCCACCCATATTTAATATATATTTAAAATATATTATATATTTAATAATTTTTTTTAAAACTAGCTGTAGGGCACTTATATTAAATAATTTAAAATATATATTTAATAATTAAAAAAAAAACAGCTGTAGAACAGCACTTCATTGGTTCCTCCTACTAATACTAATTTAATATATATATATATATATAATTAATTTTTTTTTTTAAATAACCAGCTCTTCCTATCCCATATAAAAGCCAATTAGTTCATACAAACCTTAGTAAATTACTATTGTTTTTTAGTAATTAGTGTTGTTTGCCTTTAAAGAGTTACATTGATACTAATCTTTGGGTTTTTTTTAATATATTAATATTTATATTTTTTTCTACTCAATTTAATAATAATAATAATAAAAAATTTGTCAAACCCATGGGTTCAACGCGACCCATGTGGGTTGAGTTGGGTTGGGTTAGACTTATGTGATGAGTTGGGTTAGGTCAAATTTTTTTGACCCACCATGGTGGGTTGGGTCAAAAAATCCTCTCAACCCGACCCAACCCAACTAATGCACATCCTTACTAGAGGGTTTTGTGGTTCAAGGACAAGAAAGTAAAGTGTGTAAATTTAGAAAATCATTATTTGGTTTGAAACAAGCTCCCAAACAATGGCATGAAAAATTTGATAACACTTTAATTTCTAATGGATTTTTGTGAGCGAATCTGATAGATGTGTGTATAATAAATTCTTTGGTGATAGTGGTGTTATCATATGCCTATATGTGGATAACATGTTAATTTTGGGAACTGACATGGATGTTGTAAAAGGTACTAAAGACCTTGTCTTCAAACTTTGATATGAAAGACCATGGAGAGGGTGATGTAATTTTGGGAATAAAAATCATTAGAAATAGTGAAGGAATTACACTTTCCCAATCATACTATTTTGAGAAAGTACTTAAAAAATTCAATCATTTTGATTGTGACCCTATGAGAACTCTATATGACCCAAGCATACATTTATAGAAAAATAGAGGGTCCCCTGTTGCACAATTTGAGTATGCTAAAATTACTGGTAGTGTGATGTTTCTGATGAATTGTACACGCCCTGACATTGCGTATGTTGTTAGTAGACTTAGTAGATATACACATAATCCTGCCTATGAGCATTGGAATGCATTAACTCGTCCCTTGAGATATTTGAAAGGCACCATGAATTTGGGCCTTACATATGCAAGTCGTCCAACAATTTTAGAAGGCTATTGTGATGCAAATTGGATATCAGATAATGATGAGACCAACTCCACTAGTGGATATGTTTTCACCTTAGGTGAAGGAGCTATATCTTGGAAGTCTTCTAAAAAAACTTGTAATGATAGATCAACAATGGAGTCTGGGTTTGTTGCTTTAGAAAAGGCGGGAACTGAAGCTGATTGGCTTAGAAATTTACTTGCTGATATACCAAAATGGGATAAGCCATTACCATCAATATCATTGCATTGTGATTCCCAAACTGCAATTGTGTGTGTAAGAAATAAAATTTATAATGGGAAGAAGAGGCATATACGCCTTGTTGGGCTTTGTGGAGCCTAGTTGTGTTTGATCCAGTTGATGACCTGACCCAACTTGAAATAATGTTGCGTGATTTTTAATGGGAGATTTTCTGAGGTTTAGTCCATGGAGTAGAGGCTTGGGCCAACAGGCCCAAGCCGTAGCGCTCATGGACAAGCCTCTGGGGGTTTGGGGGCAACGCCTTCAGGAAAATTTTTTGACCAGTTTTGTAGTGCATTGTAAATCTTGTGCGTAGGATTTAGAAAATGTTACTTTGGTGATTAGGGTTTGTTGTTGTAGTTTTTGAGAGAGAGAAAAAATGGTACTGCCGCACTTTGTATTTTTCCCTGATAATAGTGAAATCTCTGCAACTCCGTGGATGTAGGCAAATTGCCGAATCATGTAAATACTATCTTATGAGTGTGATTATTTATTTATTTTTTTTTTTTTGGCGTGTGTTTTCTCTATTTTGTTTCTCACAGGTTTAGGAATTTCGAGTTAATTCCCTACACGCCTAAGACACAATATAGTGTGGCAACTCATAAGCAATGGTGTAATTGCCATGCAGTTTGTATGGTCAGAAAAGAATCTTGTAGATCCTTTGCCTAGAGGGCTAACTAGAAAATTGGTCTATGACACATCGAGGGGGATGGGACTTAAGCGCATTGAGTGAATCACCCATGATGACAACCCAACCTATGTCAACAAAAGGTTCAATGGGCATCATAGAGAGATTTAAGATGACACTATTAGTGAGAATGAGATCTTACTGTCCCTCCCTATGGTGTAGATAGTGCTTACTACCAAATTAGTGAGGTTGAGTTTAAGACTCTTAATGAATTCATAGCCTTTATAGGTGGTGTGTGGTAGTACACACTTGATGAATTCAACTATATGAGTGTGGAGGTGGGGCCGCCTTCTATGTGAGTGAGGGCAAACTCTCTAGAGCACTCATGAAAATCCAGATAGGGCACATGGCCGAAATGTGCCAAATCAAGAACTCACCCAAGAATTCACAAGCAAAGGTGTTCATATTCTTGTGGTTCATGAAACTGACTCAAGATCTTGTATCACCAAGATTTTGTGAACTCTAGAATATAAATACCATGTGTTGACTCAAGTCCACAAGACATCAACACTATTTCATCTTGTGATTGCCCAATTTTTGAAAAAAAATAAAATTTAAAACATGTGAGAGATTGTTGGGTATGTTTTAAAATTATTGGGTGAATTTAAAACTTAAGCCCATGAACTTTGGTTGGAAAGCCCAAGCCCAAGCTCTAGAATATTCCTACAGCTGTGTGAGTTGTTGGCAGCAAACAAAACCTCAAATTTTCTCCTCTTTCCTTAGCAACAAGTCAACCAGCACCTTCCCCACTTTTTGTGGGAAATACACAATGGTTGTGGCATCAATGGGAAACAAAACCTCCCTCAATTTTGTCTTTCTCTTTTCACCCTTTTTCCCTTGACTACTTCCTTTTAAGAGCCTTAGAGTTTCAAATTATATAGAGAAGATTAGTTGCAAAAGATCAGAACTTTACTTTGATACTTTTATCCTTTGGTTTTTACTGAAAACTTTCTCTTGGGCATTTGTGACGAGTTCGAACTTTGTTTATGAGTGCACATTAACAGAGTTGCCATTATATCCTGGAGAGCGACCGCTTGAGCCTTTTGCACCGACGAATTCATTCTAGTGGGGGCGAAATCGCTTCTTAAGGATAGTGGATTTAGTTCTGTACCTCGGTGATAAGTTTTACTTAATGCTTAATTTTATATGTTTTTGCACTTGTCTATTTTGTTTATAAGTTAATTTGAGCATATCTTGCTTTACTAATATATTATTGATATTGCCTTGTAATTTTGTTTATTAATTTGAGCAGTCTTCAACACTATAGTTCCAACAACGGTTAACCATATGTGGTGGACTATTTGCCAATCGTAAATCATGGTCGACCATTGTTGCAATCATTCCTTAATTTCAATCTCAAAAAATTCATTGTTCTCTTCTCTATCAAAAGGACCAAGTCAATTGGTGGGAAAAAGTGAGACAAAGGTAGTGAAAATTTTCAAAGAGAGAGAGAGAGAGAGAGAAAGAGAGAGAAAATAATAATTTATATTAGCATGATGGTGAATAGAGTTTCAATAAGTGAATTAAGACTCTATTCATTGACAAATTTTGGGGACAAATTGTAAAGGTTGATGCAAGAAGATTTTAAGTGGATTTATTTATGTTTTGGCTAAAAAGTTGTTTTGTTGAGATTGATGGTAATGCCTCCTACACAGTGAGATGGGCCTATAACCATCTCTTCTCTTCCTAATGAGATTTCTTATCCAAAAGTTAAAGATGAGCTTGAACTCTCACCTCTCCTTTCGCTTAATATAATCCTATATATATAAATTTTAAAAGAATTTTCTTTTGTTGATTTAGCCAAAACCATACCATTATTAGCCAAAACCCCAACCTTGACAATTCACAACTCACAAACATCCACCATCAACACCAAAATAGAATATAAAAAAACCTTGAATGTACAAATTCTTCTCGAACCTCAACCATAGTCATTGAACCAAACATTCCTAATCATCGCCATTCACTCAACATGACCCCTGATCTTGCAAGCACCAAGCCAGCACAATTACAAATCACGATTAACCATATGTGGTGGACTATTTGCCAATTGTAAATTACGGTCGACCATTGTTGCAATCCTCCCTTAATTTCAATCTCAAAAAATTCATTGGTCTCTATCAAAGGGACCAAGTCAATTGGTTGGAAAAAGTGAGACAAAGGTAGTGAAAATTTTCAAAGAGAGAGAGAGAGAGAGAGAGAGAAATAAATAAAATAATAATTTATATTAGCGTGACGGTGAACAGGGTTTCAATAAGTGTATTGAGACGCTATTCATTGTCAAATTTTGGGGACAAATTGTAAAGGCTGATGCAAGAAGATTTTAAGTAGATTTAGTTATGTTTTTGCTCAAAAGTTGCTTTTGTTGAGATTGATGGTAATGCCTCGTACACAGTGAGTCCCTTACCAGCAATTATATTCCACTATAAGGAAAAGAAGAAAGAAAGTTTTTTTTTTTTTCTTTAATATTTATTTATCAGGAAAAAAAGAAAAAGAGTAGATCCCACGCGTAACCTATTTTTTGTCCTTTGGAACTGTTTTGTGGTGTGCTACTGCTACACCACCCCTATGCTACTCAACCTTTTGCCTTCTAGACCCATGTCCTCCCCAACCATCTTTAACATTAAACTTTCCAAAATTACTGTGTGGCAGAACCTATGAGTGTGTAGCCGTCGGCACATCATTTTGACTTCGCATTACGGCTGCTGTTTCCTACAATTTTCATGTCCTTGCCTAAAGTCACACTAACAAAAAAAAAATTATCGAATATCTTTAGAGTATTAATTAATAATTAATTTAAAATATTTTTTATAAAAAATAAAAAAAATTAATATTTTGATAATTTTTTTATTTTTCATAAAAATAATATTAAAACTTTCTTGTATAAAAAAAAAGTATTAAAACTTTCTTAAAATTACTTATTAATGAGTACTTTAAGGACACTTGTTAGCATGATCCTAAAAAATATTCACCTGCTACTTACGTTCATACAAATAAATAAGTTGTAAAATTAAGTGTGAATTTAGATATCGCAAAATAAGAGGTCTTGCTAACGAATACCTTTAGGCATTAATTAACAATTTATTTTAGAAAAATTTTGATATCACTTTCATAAGAAATAAAAAAAAATTATTAAAAAATTATTTTTTTTCTATAAAATTTTTTTATATTTGAATTATTAACTAACTCCATTTTTCATGAATAATATATGCAAACCGGCTCTCTTTCCCCAAACCTGAGTCAAATTGCATTAACAGACCTATAGCCTATTGGATACAAATTGTCATACCGCAATGATGTTTCATTTCATTCATTCCCCATTGGTAGAATTCATGTACGGTAGGAAGGGGCTATTATTTTGCGCAATTCTAGGCCACGCGCTTCTCCACGCTCCAATTACAATCTGAGGAATTCTACTTTTAGTTTTACTTCCTTTTTGGTTGTATAATGGTGGGCCCCAATTTAGGTACCCTGTGGTCCTATCTCAAATAATACTAACTTTGTTCTCAGCGCCAACTCACGCTCCAATCAGATTCTTTACTTTTTAATTTCGGTTCACTTATTGGTTGATGGGATAGCGCGTGGGTTACATTAGACACAAAGTGTTTAAACGTTATGATTGAGGACAGCAGCCCCACGCTTTTCGAGCAATAAATATTTACTTACTTTATTTATTTATTTTTGCATTAAAAGCTTAGGACAAGCAAAGCCGCCCATTTGTAGTCGTCAGAGTCGGACGCCAACTAATTTAGGACCTTGACGTATTCTCTGTCTTAATTTAATGTTCATTTCTTTTTTATTTTTTATGTTAAAATACAAAACGGATACTTTATTTTTTTTTTTTTTAAGATTTTATTTCAGTCATATAATTTTGCTTTCATTCATTTAATCTTTTAAATTTTAGATTTATTTAATTAAGGTATTTTTGTTAATTTTTGTTAAAATTCTTTGAAAAAAAAAATCTGAAAAATATTTTTCAACCATTAATTGAATTTTTTTAATTTAAAAAATTTGAAAAAAAAATTTATAAAATTGAAAAATTAAACACAATATATAACAAAAGTTGATGGAAAATCTTTAATTAAATAAACTTGAAAGTTATAGGACTGAAATGAACAAAAGCAAAGATAGAGGACTGAAATGAAATCTGAAGAAAGTTAGAGGGTCAATTTTGTATTTTACCATTGTTTTTATTTTTATTATTACCATTTACATAAACTAATGAAGACTTTTTTAGTAAATAAAATGGATATTCCGCTCTACTGTAATTGTTTTTTTATATTATTAAATTCTTAATATTATACTCAACTGTAAGAGTCTTTACTAATTGAATTAACTTAAATTAAATTTTTATTAATTTAAATAAATTTTTATTATTATTATTTTTTTCTTAGCACTGGTAAAACCCTTCTTCTTTCCTAGCTATGGATGGCATGTCTGAAGCCTACCTTTTTTGTTTTTGTTTTTTTTGGGATTTGAAGTCTGAAGTTTAAATAGTAAATAACTTAATACACAAAATGAGTGACATTTCTATTGAAGTGATTAAAATTTAATTTCAGCCATAGAGAAGAGAAGAGATAATCTAGAACAATATATATATATATATATATATATATATATATATATATATTCATAATCTCACATTTGTCCAATTTGAAGGGGATTCAAAATCTGTGATTGACAATCTACAATCTCCTCCACCTACTATCTTAGATTTTCGATTAGATGTTATGCCCATTGTTTCTTCTTCTTTAAAATTCCCTTTAAGTTGAGAATTTTGTTTTGTATCTATAAACCTTAATTACTTTGCTCACATCTTAACATGTTGTATTGCTTTTTGTGAAAGGAGATGGGCCTATAACTATCTCTTCTCTTCCTAATTGGATTTCTTATCCGAAAGTTAAAGATGAGCTTGGACTCTCCCCTCTCCTTTCTCTTAATATAATCCTACATATATAAATTTTAAAAAAAATTTCTTTTATTGATTTATTCTAACATTATTGTATAAAATTTTTAAAACTCACATTTTTTTCATTTTATATATTTAAGTTGGAATTAAAAATTACAAATAGTGCTAAATTATATTATTTTAACTAAATTAAAAATCATTGCCTTTTTTTGGGATAAAATAACCCAACATAAAATAAATCCTTATGTTTTGATATTCTCTCAACAAATTATAATGAAATTAAATATATTCTTGATTATAAATTCTTAATTTTTATTTAATCAATTAAATATATATTATACATGATTTTTTGTTTGAACTTGTGCTTTGCACAATTTAACCACTAGTATAATACAAAATAAAAGGCTTTGACTTTTTGTTAATTTCTTGTATTGTTGCTACATAAGTTTTGTAAGTTCACATTTTTCAAATGAACTATTATTCTAATATATGTCTATTAATTTGATTTTAAGAGTTATAAATAATACTTAAATAACTTACTAACTTTTGGATAAAGCAATCCCAATATTAAACTTTGATCTTATTTTAAAAAAATTATAATTACATTAGATAAGTTATTTTCTATAAGTTCTTTGATTTGAATTTTTATTTATTACTACTTATTAATTAAACATGTATCCTATATACATGTTTTCTGCAAATTTTGAAGTTTTTATTTCTTGATAAATATTTAAATATGTAATATTTTTAAACATTCTTTTTTATCCATATAGCATGGTTTTGCAACCAGTTCCTTCTATTTCGTCAACACAAGTTTAATTATATTATTTTGAAGGAGTTAATTGAATAATATATAATATTATTATTTGAGATGATTGTATATCATGTGAACTGTCTATGATATTGTTTAATCTATTATTATTATAAAATGTATAAGACAATACATTACGTTAGTGATTAAGATTAAATAAGTATGATACATTTTTTTATTTATTTAAAAAAGTGTGTATTGTGGAATTCTCTATGGCGTGATATGATATAGCATATAAAATTTTATAAAATTGATTCAACTTTAATTGTGTGGTTATAGAATCGATATGTATTTGTGCGAATTTTCTTTTTATAGTTTATACATCATCATAAAAGAAATGCTGCTTTCACTTTCTTTCATGTGAATGCAAGGTCTCCTTTTTCCTTGAGAACTTATCCAAAAAAAAATAACACCATGTTTTCAATTTTGTAATTTATCTAACAAGCAAGCTGTTGGAATTTTCTCATTTGGTCTTCTTCTCCCAAAAAAGTAAAGCGATTCCCTTGTTTATAGACGACTATTTCTATCATTTGATTCTCGTTTGTATCTAGATTTGACGTCTTATATTAAAATGTTCTTTCATGCGCCACCCAAACCCCACCATATATATAATATATAATCACATTTCTATATTTATAAATATAGAATAAAATAAAGTTATTGGACTTATTTTCTAAAGCGATTGAAATAGTTAAATATCAAATATGGTTGTGACGTTAAAACACAGTTAGCTAGTTGATGATTTGATGAATCATTAAATTTTCTTGTTCTTTACTAAATTCTAGGGAATCAACCAATCATGTGTTAACGAAATGCAAACATAATCTAAGAGGTAGATAATATATAGTTTCCTATCACTATTTGTTGATATGATAACCATGAATTAGTTCGGCTTAAAATATCAATTATAAGCAATTTTTATGTCAAGAGTCTTATAACTCAACTGGTTAGCACCTCCTAATATTTTTCAAAACGTTTAGAGTTCAAGTTTCCATTTTTATGTTGTAACTATCAAATTAAGACTAATCAATGACGTCAGTTCATGATGATAGCTCTTTATCATCAGACTAAGACATCAATCGGTTTTTGGTGTAGGCGGAGATTAAACCCTAAATCTCTTATTCAACTATCAGAAACTTTACCAATAAAGCTAACTAGAACTCAAAAAAAAACTAAGTGATCTTGGTTGTGCTCATGGATTTCTTTGTTGAATAATAATTTACACATGGGTAGTCCGTCCATCCATCATGTTAGTTGAAAAGAAACACCAACACAGATACTGTCATATATGCAATGCAATAGTATCAGTGTATCACCCTTAATACTTGGATATGAATATTCCTGACTTCTAGGTGCCCTTACAGCAAGGCACATGCCCAATATGGCTATATATATCAATATTAATAAGATAATTTTCCTATTCTGTGCTTTTGAAGAATTTCAAAGAAGTATATCAATAAACAAAACTTTTGACCCCACAATCTTTGATATGAATCATTGAGCAGAATTGGTGGAGTGGAAGAGAGAGACTTACTTAATGGAGGGTCTCACTTTCTTTCCATCTTCTGCAAGTTCCGAAGAGCATATACTATTATTACATACCTTTTTGCATAAATATATTACTATATGTTTCTTTGGATATATTTTATAATGCACTATATGTGAATATGATGAGCAGATAAGTCGGTAGGATCCACGAAGACAGTAAGGCTTAATTTGTTTTAGTTGCCCTGCATATTCCACTCTTTTTAACCTTGCAAGAGGAATAAAATTTTGTTGTGTTGTGTACATGTTATTTGATAGTATGAAAACAATATTATCATCTTATTACTCTTCTCTCTAATTTTTGGGTATCTTATCTGGGCGGATTAAATATATGACGAGATTACCTAATATTGTAATAATCTTTGATCAATAAGAAGAATATATGGCTGAATGAAATTTAGTGCAGTGATAAACCCCATTTATTATGAAATTATTATTGAATTAACTGATCAATTTGCTTATTTATTTTTCAAATAGTAAAGTTCCATATCTTAATTTGCCATGATGCCCTTAGAGACTCTATGTGATGGATAGGCTCTTGCAATCATGACATGACAAAATTGGCTTATTTTAAGTAAAACTAACTTGATGCTGAGGAACAAAAGCGAAAAAAAAAAAAAAAAAAAAATCAGTAATGAGAAAATGGAAATTTGAAAATAACAATAAAAAGAAGAAAGAACATAAATAGTGAAGCATTTACTAGCCAAAATTAATTGTTACTTGTTTCTTTTTTGAGTAAGTTTTTGCTAGCCGTTTCACCACAAACATTTTTAGCACGTTCCCACAAGTAGACAACCGAAAGAAAACTCTTTTGAACGACACAAACGGGTCAAACCAATCTTCTCAAACCAAGCTTAAAACTTAAAGGAAAAACAATCTGAGGACACACAAAAAAGGAAAAAAAGAAAAAAGAAAAAAAAAAAGAAAAAAGAAAAAGCAAAAACAGGAAAAAGAAGAAAAAAATTAGGTCCTAGGACATGAGTCATTTTTTGTTTTCTAAATTTTAATCATGAAAGGGTACCTAGTCTTTGAAATTTTTGCTTTTAGTGGCTCTTATAGAAAGAAACTGATCCCAAATGTTCATGTGTTGTACAACAATTATATTTTCAAGATAAATGTGCTTCTACTAACATATCAAGTGCTACTTGCTTTATACCCACCCCAATCTTAAAAAATATAGGCATTATTAATTGGATAAAGTGTAGGCCACTTCCTCATATCGATTTGTTTATGGATTTGACTTTCTCAAACTTTGAGTCCTTCATTGTAATTCTACATAATAATCAGCTTTCTCTTTAAAAAGAAAATAATATAATTTTGAAAGGCAGAGAAGTTTCCTATCATCACTTTCAATTAGGGAAGCACACAATTATTATGATTATAAAAAGAAAGTAGCTTCTAGAGGTTGAGAAAGCTCCCTATGATCCCTGTTAATTAGGGCATTCTAATAGGACAAAAGAGAAAAGTGCATCAATTCGTATTCATGTTATCCTGATCATCAATACTTTTTTTTGTTACCACCCCTAATTTGGATAAAGAAGAAATATCAACCTTAACCTGTATTGCATTTAAGGATTCAAGAGTTTCATGAAATATGCTCAAAGTAATCATTTTTAGTGAATCAGAACAAGTAAAGCCTTTGAAAAGGTGCATCCAAGTCATTGTCAATTTGACTAAAAAAAAAAGTCATTGTCATTTACCTGTGAGGGTTGATGTTTCCAGAGAAAAGAATGCTAATGCTAGGTCCGATAACTGTTGGGGAGGTAAAAATATTGGGAGTTTTTTTGAGTAATTAATATAACATACAACAACATATTTTAACTTTTTTTTTAGAGAGTTTCAATTTATGGCGTCTGCTCCTAATGATAGCTTTTTTTTTAGAGAGTTTTAACCTATGACGTCCGCTCCTGATGATAGCTATTTATCATCAGACTGAGACACTAATCAGTTTTTGGTGTAGGAGGGGATTGAACCCCAGATCTCTTCTACAACCATCAAAGACTTTACCAGTTGAACTAACTGGAACTCACAACACATTTTAACTTAAAAGGCCTAAATTCAATGGGTATGTGTTCAATTATGTTATATTATTTACTCATTTTTCTCATAATTATTCAATGTGAGACTTTACTCACATGTGTAACCCAGCACCTACAATAAAATAGTAGTAGTTATTACTAGTTTTTAACTTTTTCTACTTGAATATTTATTTTTACTTTTTAATTTTGCACTGCAAACATAAAAATTCGACTGAAAAAAAGGAAAAGAAAAGATAATGAGCAAATCTATCATGATTGCATGCAAATTGCTCCTGTAAGAAGCTTTTTGTTTTGATTATAATAGAGTAGGGGAGGGGAAATTCAAATCTAAGTTCTCCTATGCGTGATAATTAGATAACATCATTGAGCTATAAGGTTTTTTTTTTTGAGAATCGAGCTATAAGGTTTTTGAAATAAGAAACTTTTTTGTTGTTGAATTAATACCTTCTTTCAACTTTTGTTGATACATGTGTAATTATTGGTTGTTTGGGTTAATTGGACCGCAAAAGTAACTTGCGCTCAAGAACACTAATTGTATATGCTAAAATTTGGCAATATCTTCATTAAAAAAAAAAAGGAATACAAAGTCAAAGGGATGTTATATTAAAAATTGAGATAAACTTAAAAATTTGTTACACCTTCGAGACATGGAGACCCTAACCCAACCTTAGCTTGAAAGGAGAAAGCATCTCTTCTCACAAGTTGATGGGTCCCATGTTAGTGGAGCGGATAAGCCTATGATGTAAGAGACTCATTCCATTTTTAACCGATATCTTAAGATTTTAAGATGTTAATAAATTTGTAGTTCAATTGGCATCTCTCTATGCACAAAATGTTAACTTATTTAAGCAAAAAATGATTTGAATTACGAAGTTAACAGTATACTATAATTATCTTTAAAAAAAAAAAAACCAACATCAAATTTTTTTATTAAAAATAAAAAAGAATTGACTTATTGATAAGAGTTTTATAACTTCATAATATACGGCGAATATGTTGCAATCTCTCTCTCTCCTTCTTAAAACTCGTGCAGCTTTTACAAGTTGGTCATACCTTTTGACTTCTCTAAATCTCTTCGGATATATAGTACTTTATACTTTTAGTTTTTAGGGAATGAAAAAAAAATATATATATATATATATATATATATTTTTGCGTGGATATAGCAAAAATTGATATGAGCCGTTGGTCCTGAAAAATTGGCTTATTTTCGGGGCTGAAGTGAAATTTGATTTTACCACTTTCCTCAAATTTTAAATTATTTTTTGTCATCTATAGTTACAAAAGAGGTATTTATGAGAGGACAAAATCAAAGTAACAACTCGAAATAGCCAAAGTTGAGTTGCAAAGAATGAATTTTTTTCCCCTCAACTTGATCATTCAATATTCCATTTCTGTACAAAAGCTTTCCAGCTTATTTATGCCACCACAGTTATTTTGGATTTGAGTACTCCAACAAGTCCAAGCTTTACTTAGCTTTTTGGGGAGAGAGAGAGAGAGAGAGAGACAGAGCCAGTTGGTTGTGTTTCCCACCAATTTAACTTTTTTTCCTGGGACCGTGAAATCCTTGTGCCTTAAACTCAAGTGGGTCATTCTTTTCTACGAGGTCCTACTCTCTCTCTCTCTCTCCCACTTGCTGGTCTTTGCTGTCTCAGCCTGAGTTACTACCTGCCCTATTTTTCAAACTTCCCCAATAGACACTTCTCTCTTTTCTATGTTCCCTACTTCTACTTCTTCTTCTCCATATCCAAGTAAGATCCAATTTTTCTTTCTTTTTCTCATCTGGGTATTCATTCATTCGGATTGTTCTGCTTCTTCAAGGTAATAAAAAGATCAAGAAGTTCTGATATTTGTATAGCTTGTGCTCTTTCATTGAATACTTGTTTGTTTCTGTATTATGTTCAAAACTTGGTCTTTTTGTAATAAGGGAGGTGTTAGCTATCAATTCAAGCATCTGGGGTACTCTTGATATTGTGTGAGCTTTACTGGGTATTGGTATTGCATGTAATGGTTGATGTAGCTTTTGGATTTGAGAGGTTTGTTTGGGGTCACATGTGGGGTTTAAGGGATGGGATGTGGTGGACAAAAGGGGCTTTTTGTATGAGTGTGAACTTTTCTTTTTTGGTGGAATAGTGGTTGTGATTTCATGCTTGGTCCAAGACAATGGAGTGGTTTATGGCCAGATTTTTACTTCTTTAGCATTCAAAACTTTAGCTTAGTGAAAATATTAATATGAAGAACTTTCTTAAGAAGCTTCATATCGTGTCCAATCAATCAGAAGATGCAGAAGGGTCTACTTCATCAAAGGGAAATAACAAGCCCAATGAAGGGTCATCCCCTGATAGGATTTTGCACTCTAGGCCCCATCATAATTTTGAGCATAAACCTCTTTCAGGGCTTTCAGGTTGGTTGAATTCAGTTGCTAATAGACGCAGCCCCAGTCCTCCATCATCTTCGAATGAGACAAGAGGAGCGAACATGGAACCATCTGATTCAGCTAGTACTGGTGGTTTAGATGTCCCTTTGGATGCAGTTAGGCGCGATTCGGGTTCTAGTAACTCGAGGGATCCGGATATAGAGGAAGAGTATCAGATACAATTGGCTTTAGAGTTGAGTGCCAAGGAGGATCCTGAGGCAGTTCAGATCGAGGCTGTAAAGCAGATCAGTTTAGGCTCCTGTGCTCTTGATAATACTCCAGCTGAAGTTGTTGCCTACCGATACTGGGTAAGCACTTGTCTCTTCTTATTTTTACTTATTTCAATTTGGTTGACTTGTTATTGCAGTCATAGTTCTTATAATCACAATACATTATAGGAATTTGTTGGGGGCATAATTGCTTATCGCCCAACCTTCAATTATAGTCTAAGTTTAAATTTCTTGTGGTGTAGTTAACTCACTTGTTGCTGCATACAAAATGATATGGATGTCAGAAAAAATATGTGCCTAAAAAAAGTTTAATTTTGTTTGTGTCCATAAATGCATATGGTGCTTCCTTAAGTTTGCTTTTTCTTTTTTGGATGAACTGGATGGTCTTTTAAAAGACCCGTAAAAATATTTTTATGCATTAGACTTGAAGAGCTGTTAAAGAAACTAGGAAAAAGATCTGGCACGGTGTTGTTATCATCCTCATACCTCCTGTGATATTTGTCTTTTAAGTAACAATATTACCTATGATGAAAGTCAGAGACTCAGAAACATCTACCAATTTAATGTTAGTCGCATTCTGATAGTGTAAGAAATGTTGTTGAGAGTCACCATCAAAGCTGCTTTGCATTGAAAGGAAGTGCATAGGCAGAATGGGCAGAACGGGTTGTCTGTTTACCATTCTCTAGTTTAGATTTAATTTGTTTAGCTATATGTTTTAAGTTCTTGTGTACATACATGTGTATATTATATTCTGTTCACATGCATTTTCATTTTTGTAATTTTAGTTTTCACCCTTTCTGTTCCAAGGATTCTCTCATGCCAATCCAATTTAAGATGACAAATTGTTGAAATATTGAAATCCATGTCTCACCATGATCTCTTTATATTGATGTGCAATTGTCACTGAGAACAACTAGCAACTAGTTGAGCTTCTTGCCTCTTGCTTTTGTTTAACACGTGAATAATAACATCACAAGGTTTTGTCAAGGAGTTACCAACTTGTGTAATTTGCATTATTTGTGACTTTTTGTATCTTCTTTCTGAAAACATACTTCCAACAAAGCCAATTGCCCCTTTCCTTACTAGGTCATATTTCAGAATAAAGTATATGAGAAAAACTGAAGCATTTAATCTTTTTATTGCTATTTAAAAAAAAAAAAATCTCCTACATTTTCTGAGAGCTTGAAATATATCTATTTTTTTAAAGACAAATTGGAGACTAACATAATTGTACAAGATTACTCTATTTAACTTTGTTTCTCATTTTTGTCATGTTTATTCCTTTCTAACCTATCTCATATCGTAGATTTATCCATGCTTCACAGAATTACAATTCTCTTAGCTATGATGACAAGATCTTGGATGGTTTCTATGACCTGTATGGAGTTATGACGGAATCAGCCACAGAAAGAATGCCATCCCTTGTTGATCTGCAAAGAACACCAGTGTCAGACGGTGTCACCTGGGAAGCCGTTTTGGTCAATAGGGTTGCTGATGCTAATTTGTTGAAACTTGAACAGAAGGCTCTAGAGATGGCTGTCAAATCAAGGTCCAATTCTCTAGTTATTCTAGGTAGTGATTTGGTGCGAAAGCTTGCTATTTTAGTTGCTGACTCTATGGGTGGACCAGTTGGGAATCCTGAGAACATGTTGAGAGCATGGCGAAGTCTCAGTTACAATTTAAAAGCAACCCTTGGTAGCATGGTTTTGCCGCTTGGTTCTCTGAAAGTTGGATTGGCTCGTCACCGAGCGTTGTTGTTTAAGGTACGTGCTTGACTTTTTTCCTTTATGGTTCAAAACTTAAGTTACATTGATATGTTAATGTGATCTGGGAGCATTTGATTCCCATATTTGAAATTCCTTTTGGATGGTTTTGACAAAAATGTCTAAGCAAAAGCAACATTCTCACAGCCTTGGTTTCCCTCATGATGAGAATGCTATTGGTACTTCTGATAATTTAATTATATCAATTTCGTAGCTGTTTTTGAATTAATATGATTGCATGAGCAAAATGACACTTCATTGTTAAGGATGAATATATTTCAGACTGAAAATGACGGACTAAGAAGACTGAGAAAATTTGAGAAAAGTGCAATTTATATGCAATCGTGTGATCAGGTTCTTGTTGTTGCCAGTTCTATTTTATTCCCATACTTCTTTTATTCACTTCAGAAATGCTTTCCTTGTCCATGCTAAGTCTCTAATGTCTTTTCTCATGAAGGTCCTGTTAGAGAATCTGATGCGTACATTGTCAAAGACCTTTCATGATTTATAAATTTTACGACTGCGATAGTTCCTTCCTATTATTCATCAAGAATGTTGTGGTTAGCCACTCTATAGTCTCTGCCCATCCTTAAGATTTGGGTGCAGAGACATAATGATTTGGATGGTAATCTACTGCAGTGCCAAATAAGAGTATTTATCCCATTTGTGAAAATTTAGGGATTCCGTGTAGTTGCATTCTCTCAACTTTGCATATAACAGCATTCCTACTATCTGTGGTCTGCCTTTGAGCACTTAGATCCATATTTAGATACATTATCTTTGCTGTGTTTATATTTTCCACCTTATCTTGCTGCTTCCTAGGTTTATTCTTAGGTTTGCTTTAATTTTCCGAGATCATTTTAGGATATCTGAACATAAAGCATAATCTAGGATATGCCTTGAGATATGAAGATTTGATGCTTGTTACATGGATCAATATTTTCCATTTTAAGATTGACTGGACCCTTGCAATTATACCACCCTGAACAACCTGATATAACATATTGCTAAGGCAGGTGTTGTAATGATGGCTAAGAACAAAAGTGGTTCATAATCAGCTCCTGATTTTGAAGAAAATACGTGGAGGTCATTAAATTGTCAACTGTCAACTGGAACCAGGAAAACTCAACCCCCCCCCCCCCCCCCTCCCCAATCCAAAAAAACCCAAGGGTACTGGCCAGAAAAAACAAAAGAATAAAAAAGAAAGGACTCAGAGGTGGTGGCTGCATCATGCACTGCGGTTATGCTTCTTGTCTGAATTTGTGATGCATTAATTGCTCTCTTTTCTGCCTCTCATTTTTATACAACCTTATAAGCTATTGTTAATATCTTTCATTGGGCGGTGATGAACTTCATGCTACATGTGAGGAACGCTCTTCTTGAGGTACTTGAGTTGAAAAAAGATAACTCAAGAACAAACCTAGGTTCTGCATCAGACATGTGAAGATGAAATGGAATAAGTATTTGTTGGCCTGCTTTTGGGTTATATGTGTGAGCGAAGTTCTACATTGAATAATAATGAGAAGAGTGAGTGGTTAATATAATATTGTTGGGCCCAAGCTCATAAGCTTAAGATTATGGATTAAATGGTGTCTTTATATGTTATATTAATTACTCAATTGGAGTCTCCCCATGGTGTTATCTTCACAAGAAGTGGTATTGAAGCTCAGGGTGACATGTGGCAAGGTGCTATCTCCCCAACAAGTTGTGTCAGAGCTCAGGGTGGGACAAGGAGTTCAGGGTCACCTTTGCAATTGGAGCGAGGAAAAAGTAAAGCCTAAAGGCCCACACAAACGATCTTGGAAAAAGACCCAACAAAGGAGCATTGTCAATGGTGCTAAATCAAGGTAAAGCGCGAGGTTCCCATGGATTAGTGTGCAGGATTCACACATGGTTCCTATGGATGACGTACTAGTATAAGTAAAGCTCATAAGGCAAGGGGGAGGGGAACTAGTAGGACTTGTTCATGGCCTATAGAGAGGAAAAGGCTCACATGTAAGAGGGAGATTTTTGGGAATACACGTGTGAGTGAAGTCCCACATTGAATAATAATGAGGAGTGAGCGGTTAATATGATATTGTTGGGCCCAAGCTCATAAGATTAAGCTTTTGGGTTAAGTAGTGCCTCTATATGTTATATTAACTACTTCTCCATTGTAGTTAAAATTTAGGTTACCTCTTTCAGAAGGTAAAGGTGAATAGCTTGATGGCAGATTTTTTTATTACAGCATCCTGTATATCATTTCTGATATGTTGGACTTTGACTGGTCAAATATTGTTGGGTGCAAGTTTAGAACAATATGGCTAGGAGTAGAATTTAGTATTTAAGTTGCTGTTATGCTAAAAAAAACAGTGTATTGCAGAAACTCTATTGCTGAATTTCGGATATCCAACTTCATTTACAACTCACATCTATATATAGATGTGTTAAGGAGTTTAGGATGACTACAAGCTTCAAGAACACTACAAAAGTTTGCTTCATTGCTCTTTAATTGGCACTTGTCCATGAGGTGTCTACTTGCATGCTTGCTTGGTGCTGGATTCTTCATTTGTTGACACTTAGATTTCAGTTGCTTCTTTCTTTGACACATAGGGAGCCACTTGTCAATTACAAATTACATTTTAACAAATATTTGGTACTATGAGGTTGATGGGTAGTTACTGTCTCCATATTAACTAATCTTGAAAACTGCATGGGTACTGGATTACCATGTTATCAAGATGTTCAGCAGGTATGCTTGTTTGAAGCTGTTTTTTTCCTTTGAGTCAGCTGTCTTAAATCATTGGATTTTATCTCTCTCTCTCTCTCTCTCTCTCTTTTTGTTCTTTCAATAGCCTTATTTTATTGCCCTAAAAATTTTATTGCACTAAATCCCACAACTTTGTTATTATTCTTAGGTTATTTGATTATCTCGTTTTATATGGTTCTGTACTTCACTAACTCTTGTTAGATCAGTTTTCCTTGTTGTTTGAGATCCTGGCCTCGCACTAGTTTCTCTTTTCTTTAACATTTTATTGTGTAGGTCTTGGCTGATAGTGTGGGTTTCCCATGCCGATTGGTGAAAGGGCAGCAGTACACGGGTTCTGACGATGTGGCAATGAACTTTGTAAAGATTGATGATGGAAGGTAATTGGTATTATAAATTTGTGTTTGGTGATGCAGTCAAGTCAGCTGGATTAGTCTGAGTTTAGTTATCTATTTTCTGTTCTCTGAAACATGACTTTGTTATGCATATATGAGGTGCTTATTTCTTCTTTCTCACTCTCAGTTAATTCAATGCATGCAATGCTGTTATATACTTATATTTTAGTTAGAATCTTATTCAGTGACTATATATTAGCGTTATAGTATTGCATTTGCATATGTAGTTGTAGACTTGTAGTTGTATTTTTTCCCTTTATCAAATAATGCTGGAAATGATCCCAGAGCTGAAAATTGTATAATTTGTCACTGTAATTTTTTTTTTCATTCGGGGTTGGAAAATGTTATCCATTTTTAAGATGTGGTTAATGTCAATTTCAGGGAGTATATTGTTGATCTAATGGCAGATCCTGGTACACTTATTCCAGCTGATGCAGCTGGGTCGCATATAGACTATGACGAATCTTTCTATTCAGCCAGTCCTTTGTCTAGAGATATTGATTCCTCTCATATGGCCTCTTCAAGTAGTGGGGTTGGGAGTTCATTTGAAGAACATTCAGACTTTGGGATATTTGAGAAGAGGTCTAGGGTCAGTAATTTAGCTGCTTTAGGAAAAGAATCTGAGGATAGAAGTGATTTCACTTCTTCTGCAAATATAAACAGGCCAACGAAAATTGAGGAAGAGCAGAAGATTTCCTCAGAAGATTTTAGAAATCCCTCCAGTGTAGAGAAGGTGCCGGTGCAGGAGGCTCCTGGCCGGCCTAATTATCCTTACATGCATGCAAGATCTCCTTCTTGGACTGAAGGTGTTAGCTCCCCTGCTGTACGTAGAATGAAAGTGAAAGATGTTTCACAGTACATGATTAATGCTGCCAAAGAGAATCCACAATTAGCTCAGAAACTACACGATGTGCTACTTGAGAGCGGTGTTGTTGCCCCACGAAACTTGTTTACTGAAATTTATTCTGAGCAGTTAGACGTGTTGACAGCTGAGGCCAAGTCCCCGACTGAAGATAGGGAAGAAGATAAGCAGGGATTTGGAACTCAAGAAATCAAAGCTCAAGAAGATCCTTGTCCTGCTCGCTTTTTGCCTCCTCTACCTCCTCACAGAGTGCAATCTAAAGCAAGTAATTCTTCTGGTCAACCAGAGCATTTTAACTTTCCACTTGATACAGCAGAAGTAACTGGACAGCTGATCTCATCACAATCTGAAGTGACTCCTGTAAAATATACAAAAAATGTACCTGTAGCTGCTGCTGCAGCAGCGGCAGCTGCTGTTGTAGCATCTTCAATGGTAGTTGCTGCTGCAAAGTCAAGCACTGACTCCAATCTTGAACTTCCTGTAGCAGCTGCTGCCACCGCTACTGCTGCAGCTGTGGTAGCAACAACTGCAGCTGTTAGTAAGCAATACGAGCAGGGTGCAAGAAGTGATGGAGATGCAGATGTTTCTAGTTCTGAGACACGTGGTAGTGGTGACCAGCAGCATGATGCTTCTGAAGCCAATTCAGAGGGTGAGATAATATCAGATAGATCGGGAGGTAATGATAGTACAAAATCTGATGGTGCACTTGATGAAGTTGCAGAATGTGAGATTCCATGGGAGGAAATCACCTTGGGTGAACGTATCGGACTTGGTATGCTTGTGCCATCAAGTTCATGTACTTCTTGTTAATACAAAAATATAATTACAGATGCTTTTCACAAGTGAGTAACTTGATATTTTTGGTGTATTCTTTGTTCTGCAGGATCATATGGGGAGGTTTATCGTGGAGACTGGCATGGAACTGTAAGTTTTATCATGCAGACCTTGAATGATCATGGTGCATCCTTAGTTTGTTATTTTGGTGTCTATGTTTTGCCTTGTTTTGGGAGATGTTATGTATTTTGTGCTGGCTGTGTGGGGTTAGAAAGCCTCTGTACGGCTTATGGTTATCTTTGCAAGATGTGGGAATGGATAATAACATGGGAAATGTAAGCCAAATATGCAGTCTGAAAAGAAAATGTTACATGTGACACTGACCAGAGAAAAACTGTTTGCAAAAAATGGGAATATGCAGGATGGTCCTTTCATTTAGTGTTTAGGGTTTTGTACAATCAAAATTGGTGGCCTACATGCTCCAAGTACTAAATTTGACACCAAACAAAACAAATTGGGATATGGCTGAAATATGACTGAACCTGAAAATATGAATTTCTGCAAATCCAAGACTTAAGACTTTCTATTTCTGTTTATATGGCAGCAATGAATTTCAGGTATTTACTAAGTTCTATTCTGCTTCTATGGAAGTAATGTTTGATTACTTTAAATGGTGTCCCCTTGAACATCGATCCTGCACCAGGAGATTTTAACTTAAATTATTACATCAGCTTTAATTAACATATGATGTTCGAGTAATACATTAATCTGATAAACTGCACTTTGCTTATTTTATCTTGTTGTGTCTATCTCTGGACTGTTTACCCATAATTGAATAATTTGAGGTGTTTTTGGACTATCTGTTTAAATATTTGAAGCCTGATGCATCATGACCGCCGTTTTCCTTTCCCTGAAATGCTTAATATAACATTATTTTCTGATTTGTTTTGGGAAGTTGATTTAGTTTATAGTTTAGAATAGAAAAATAAACTGTCAAGCCATATCTCACCAATACCTTGTTTGTTTTGAGAATTTATTTTTTGGTTGAATTCCCATTTTTGGAAGGTTTATATTTTGAATTTATTTTCCCTATTTGGTTTTACAGGAAGTGGCTGTGAAGAGATTTCTAGACCAAGCTATTTCTGGTGACTCACTTGAAGAGTTCAGAAGTGAGGTAGAATCTGTCTTCCCCCTTCACCTCTTTGTATGCTTTCTTTGAATATATTACTAACTGTGTAGAAGCTTAAGCTATTTGGTAATGGTGAATTTAACTTCTTTGAACTCTCCTCCTTTTATGTGGCCCCAACACTTTTCCCATGTTGTGGCCTAACATGTGGAGAATTAAACCATGTGGGAATTCTCCTGACTCAAACACAAGATTTCATCTTCTTATATCATGATAAATTGCATGTCCCTAAAATTTAAACTATTATAAAAAGGTAAATTTAATTTATTTCTGTGTGCTTTTTAAATCATCAATTGCACTGGACCATATATTACCTTTAAACCTCCATTTTTTTACAAGAATTTTATCTAAAAAGAAACAAGTACATGGGTTTTGTACAATATGTCTTCACTAACATACATTTAAAATCCCATTTTTCTCAAGAAAATTCATTTTTTTGACCCCAAATGTATTTGTGCTGTACCCATGCTGTATCCGTGAAAAATTTCCCCTATATTTATGGATCCCACCGTAAACTGTATTGGATACGTATTTGATATAATTACGGCAGGTTTGTTGAAGTATCCATTCTTTCTAGGAGTTAATCTTTTGATGTAGAACAAAAGGGGCTGATATAACTGTATCTCCAAAACTAGGGTTAGGGTTAGGGAAATTAAATTGGGTTTTGGTGGAGGCCGAAAGCATTCAAATTTCAGGTTATTTGAGTTATTGTAGTCCAATAACCGAGAAGGAAAAGGGGGGAAACAGGAGGGGAAAAGACCTAGATTAACTCTAGGGTTCTAGGATTCACTCCTAGGGTTTGAATGCTTCACACGGTTGTAGAAAAATTTTGCAAACTTTCATTTTTTCTTAAGTTGGCTACAAATTGCTTTTATAATAAAGTTTCTGGAGACCCTACATGACTGTTAGTGAACAAGAAGATGCAAATAAGAAGAAATATATGAAAGAAAAGGGGGTTTCTATATTCAGCCCTTTCCCAATCCACTCCATATATATGGGAGAAGATTTGCAAAATTTTACAAAGAATATTCTAATAATGACAGTTGTTAGGGACAGCTCACTAGGGACACCTGACCAATAGTATGTTCTTGAAGAATCTAGAATAGGGACACCTCACCAAAGCTATCTTGCTAGAATGATGCAATTCTCTTTATTTCTAACAATAACAAAAGTACTAATATACCTGACTTCTAAATCAAATAAAGCACTGGAAAAAAAAAAACTGCAGCAAAGATAAAATAAAACTTCCACCAATTTAACTAGCTTGATAAATCCCAGTTGGGGCTTGTGGCATCATAATAGTCCCAAATTAAATTGTGCTTTAGAATTAGGATTCCAACATCATCTCTATTTTGTTATATTTACCCTCTCATTGCCATTGCATTTACCATTATGTGTTCTTAGCTATTGTTTCCAAAGTAAAGAAATCTAGTTTCTTCAATTTTATCTTCTATGTGCCTGCACCTTCAATTGATATAATTTGGATAAATTACATATTTGGTCCCTAACCTTTATGCTGTATTTCAATTTGGTCCATGGCCTTTTAAATGTGTCAATTTAGTCCCTAACGTTTTGGTATTGTGTCAAAATGGTCCATGCAATTAAGTAATGGATGAAAAATGCTGATATGACTAATGGCATGAAAATAAAATATTATTTTCATGCCAAATAGATTGACATGTATATTACCACATCAGCAATTAAAACACTCCATTTACATGTTTGACATTAGGTGGAAAAAAGTCACCCAACCCACGCTAAAAATTGGATAAAGGTTGCGTTTGGCATTAGCTGAAAAAACCAGCTTTTTTTACTATTTAACTTATTTTTGCTACTATTCATGGGTCCTATTGCACTTTTTTGTACTATTCATGGGTCATATTGTACTATTTTAGCTAGATTTTAGCTTTATCTTCACTACTTTTAGCCAAAAGTTTTTAGTTTCAGCTAAGTAAGCTATTCTCAAATGGACACAAAATGTTAAAAGCCCACTAGAAATTTGATAGGAAACTGAAATTAAAAAAGCTCATTCAAATAAAGAACTAAAACCAACCCATGAGATCCATTAGTGGACCATTACAGAATCATCATTCGTTGCTGCCGTGCAAGATTCAACCCAATCTCTAGAGCCTCTCACCTAGATCCATATAAAAAAAACCCATATCCATACTGGCAAATCCTTAATTTTTTACCTTCTTCAGTTTCAGATTTGGGTTTGGTGAGAACAGTGTGTGTTGTTCATGGGTTTGGTGTGAACAACGTGCAATTTCCTTACTGAAGCACCTCTTCAGATGAGTGCTTTGGCTGCATTTCAAAGTTCTCATTCAAATAGCTCTCCATTAATTGCCTTCTTGTGTCATCTCCAACTAGCTACAGCTATTGCTACTGGAACCAACTTCTCTCAAATTTGCCTTGTACAAATAGCTTTGAAAAGTTTATATAAATTCAAATAAAAGCAACCTTCTTCTTCATATTTTGAGAGTTGAGATTTAGGGGTTTATGTTTGGTAGGGTGAAGATCCAAATCCCAATGGAAATTTCATTGTGAGTTGGGTGAATTTTTTGTCATTAAACTCTCAAATCCAAGTTGAAATTTCAGCCAAAGTAAAGAGGAGTTGTGAATTTCAAGCCAAAGCAGATTTGTTTTTTCTATTTTTGTGTTTGTTTGTCAAGAAAGTGTGGGCAAAGAAAATGAGATGTTGATTTTCTATTCATTTTATTAATGTTTGATCATTTGAATATTTTTTAATATAAATGCTGATGTGGTTACAGATTTGGTGTTATAACTTTTAAGATATTATATATTGAAATTTTCAACCTAATATCAGACTGTAAATTGTAATTGAGTGTGTTTTAATTGCTGATGTGGCAATACAAGTGGCAGTCTACTGGGCATGAAAATAATATTTTATTTTCACTGTTAGCTATGTCAGCATTTTTCATCCTTCACTTAACGGCAGGGGCCATTTTGACATGATACCAAAACGTTAGGGACTAAATTTACATGTTTAAAAGGTCAGGAATCAAATTGAAATACAATACAAAGGCTGGGGACCAAATATGTAGTTACTCTATAATTTTTTACTTTATATGTGCTGGTGAGGTGTCACTTCAATTCATTGATAATGGGATTTTCATCTACTTTGCCACCATTCTTGAACCCTCACATTACTGTGGTGAATTGATTATCCATGGCTGATTGACATATAGGTTAATGGGAGATCACATTAAAGTATTATACAGAATGAGAGTTATTTATCTGACCTGTTCTGTTATAAGTCTGCATGTGCTGTCTAAATGTTCTATGACCAATCATTGCCTTATTTTTATTGAGCATATGATTCTCATGAAAATTCTATTGGATGAGATATCTGAACATATTTCTCAGAATTCTGATAATGAATTTGAATAGGCCACCTGTGATGATTCATGCAAACTCTTTCCACTCTCTAAGCATGTGAAGATCATTTTTTGTGGTCTGCATAGAAAATTCTTACCTTTCTTTTGTTTTAAACCTCACTCCTTCCACCATCATTTTTACATGTCTAAATAGCTTCCTTTAGGATTTAACTGTCATTGGTATCTCTAAGTATATGAGGATTTTATGGACATAATTTGTTTTACTTGTGTCTGAATTGCAAGGTTCGGATAATGAAAAGACTCAGGCATCCTAATGTTGTTCTATTCATGGGAGCTGTAACACGTACCCCAAATCTTTCAATTATCACTGAATTTCTTCCCAGGTATGTAAACATTCTATTTCTGATCATTACTGTGTCGTGGTCTTAATCAAATATTTATGGAAGTCAATGGGCTATACTGCAAATTATGGGAGAAAAAAGCTCTTATTAGTACAATACTACATATAATATGAAATCAATACGCACA
The DNA here is from genome assembly GCA_032727855.1 of Quercus ilex subsp. ballota. Taxonomy (NCBI): domain Eukaryota; kingdom Viridiplantae; phylum Streptophyta; class Magnoliopsida; order Fagales; family Fagaceae; genus Quercus; species Quercus ilex. The sequence continues at coordinate 28,508,188 of CM064917.1, forward strand.
CATATAGCCAATGAGATGGCATCAAAAGTGGCTCTTGTATGGTACGGCTTTTGGAAATTATTGATTAAGGCAGAAATACCTTTCACAATAGTTAAACTTTCTTAATTCTGTTTTCTTTTTCTTTTTTTCACTGTATCTTCTGCAACTTTCCATCTTGTGCGATTTATTTGAGAATTGGTTAAAAAAAAAAAAAACCAAGCCTTAGTTTCAAATCCTTGGGGTTGGATATGGATCCTCAACAGACTATCAAAGTTGGTCGCATGCTTTTTTACTAACATTCTATTCTATAAAAAATCATATTCTCTATCACCTCTTTAATTAACATGCTTTTTATAAAAAAAATTATTTATTTATTTTTTAACTTCTTCAACTCATTCTTCCTTATTGGTGCATTAGTAGCTCTTTATTGCACATGACCAAACCATCTTAATTGTCTCTTCCTCATCTTTTCATCAATAGGGTCGCCCCTATTTTTAAGCCTTTTTTTTTTTATTATTATTTATTTAATAAATTTGAATCTTATCTTTTCTAGTATTTCTGCTTATCCATCATAACATTCTTATTTCAACTACACTCATTTTGTGAAAATGTTGCTTCTTAATAGCCTAAAATTTAGTACAATAGAGCATGGCTGATCTTATAATAGTCTTCTAAAATTTTCAATTTAACTTAATGGGTATTCTACAATCACATGATACTCTCAATGCATTTCTTCACATCATCCACTTTGCTCTTATTTTGTGATTCACATTCTCTTCAATTTTTCCATCCTTATGAATTCTTGATCCAAGATATTGAAAGCATTCACTCTTTGCTATTATTGACTATTAAGTCTTTCAACCCCTTCATATTTTTTTCTACTTTTACTAAACTTGAATTCTATGTACCCTGTTTCAGTCTTGCTCAGTTGAAAGCCTTTAGATTCTAAAGCATCTCTCCAAATTTTAACTTGACGTTAACTTTATATCTAATTTCATCTACTAAAACTATATCATTTTCAAAAAGTAGACAGAATGTTAATGGATGATCTGCCACTATGATTCTGTTTGATTCAGAGCTTCCACTCCCAGTATGCTCCTTTTTGATAAATTGTCTCTTGGATCTTATGAGTTATGTCAATTCAAATGTTAAAAAACAGCTCATGTTTTGCAGAGGTAGTTTGTATAGGTTGCTTCATCGGCCTAACAATCAATTAGATGAAAGAAGGCGCTTGAGGATGGCCCTTGATGCTGTATGGCCCTATCATTCTTGCTCTTTATTCCAATTTCAGTAAGATATTACTCTAATCGGTGACTTATATAATTTATCTTTTTTTGAATGATTACGCTTTTAGGCTCGGGGAATGAACTATCTGCACAACTGCTCTCCCATGATAGTGCACCGAGATTTGAAGTCCCCAAATCTTCTTGTTGATAAAAATTGGGTTGTGAAGGTGGTGTCTTACCTCTTTACTGTGATTGCTGAATACGTTTAGTGTGTCTTCCATGCCTAATCCAGCATGATGTAAAATATTCTGCCTGTTCAGGTGTGCGATTTTGGGTTATCACGAATGAAACATAGCACATTTCTCTCTTCAAGGTCAACTGCAGGGACAGTAAGCCAATAACAACTTCACTTTTTCCTTCCGCCAGTTGAACCATCCAAAATCTTTTTCTTTCTGTTTATTTTTGGGTTACCTATCAAACAGATATATCATGTTCATGCCTCACTGATTTATATTTTCTTTTCTTTTTTCATATCTGGTTTCTATGCACCTGCTTTATGCTTCCAATAATAGTAAAGCATTGACTTTTGTGCTTTTCTTTTTGACAGAAAAGGTAGAAACTTTTTTGCTTTTCTTGATACTACACATTTGTTGCATTTTGTTTTAAACGTTTTCCTTGTTAGTTGCCTGTATCCAGGCATTCAGTAGATGTTCTCGTGGTGATTAAAGGTGTGGTGTGGGGGGTAGGGGGTGACTAGACATCATTTTTGGCGTGGCAAATGGCATACGAGTCAGGACTAAGTGAAGGGAATTGGTGTTTTGCTTTGTTGTTTAATGCTGAAATTGATTGATGCATGTTTTCCTCAAACTTAGGAAATCACAAAGAGAGAACCATTCCAAAAGTTCTTCAATTGTAAGATCATTTGGACTTACTGTTTATAACAGTGTATTCATGACTGTAGAATTACATGCTTTATTCTCTAATCATGAAATATTTAAAGGACATGTGTACTATCTGTACTTTTGGTGTTCATAGGGATGGCGAACATTGAAATAAAAGCTTGTTGGTAAGGCCTAAAAATAATGGTTTGTTACATGCAATGGTAACTTCAGGAATTATTTCCATTGAAGTAACTTTGTTACGTGCAATGGTTTCAAAAGCAGAAATCTCTATATTGTAGAATTTGTGAAACAAATAATGAATATTGCAGTCATTGGCCATGCCTATATGTATTCATGAATTTCCTGAATATGTTTGCTGCTTTCTTGATTATCAACTTGTTTGTATCGGTCTTTGATTGCAAGCATGCAACCATTAAAGCTAGGTTTTGAATAAGTTCATTTTGTATTGCACTCTTCAGGCTGAGTGGATGGCCCCAGAAGTGCTAAGAAATGAACCTTCAAATGAAAAGTAAGCCTTCTTTCTGTCTGTCTCTCTCTCCTACATATGTTTTTAGTACTTTGTTTTGGACCCTTTATGATTTTTTATTTTATTTTTATAAATACATTGTATAATTGAACTTGCAGGAGTGACGTTTATAGCTTTGGGGTCATACTATGGGAACTCTCAACGATGCAACAACCGTGGGGGGGAATGAACCCAATGCAAGTTGTTGGTGCAGTCGGATTTCAACATCGGCGTCTTGACATTCCAGATGATATGGATCCTTCCATTGCAGATATTATTCGGAAATGCTGGCAGACGTGAGTATTTTTTGGTTAAGGAATGCGTGTGAATAATTGTTTACATATTGATATTGTGATTCAAAACATCCATTGGCATTTTTTTTTGTTGGCTTACCTTAGTCTACTATAGAAGCACAGACAGAAAAAACCCTTGTGTGGTATCAGACACATGTTGGACATGGACACGCTTGGGGCATGGTTGCATTTGTGTCTGCTTGGTGTTTTTTATTTTAATTTTAATTTTGATTTAAGAGACAATGGCCAAAAATTGAAAAGAAAAAAAAGAGGAAAAAAATTGGATTGTCACCTTAGATCAACAATCTTGATTTCCTCTTGCTCACGCTCATTCAATCTACCTCTGGCCACTTAGAATAGTCAAATCGGTGACACTTGAAGCCTACCAGTACTCCCCCAAGCAGATCAACTTTCTCTTTTTCTCCTGCTTGGTACACGGTTTCTTATTCCAACTTCATTGCCATTGGATCGCTTCTCACATATTGTAGCCATAAAAAAAGGGCCTTCCTCTCTTTTTTGCTCACTTTTAGAGGTTTGAACCTCATAAAGGCAAGCATCTTAACTTGTCATTTTGTGACAAGAAATGTGAATATATCAAATAATAATAAAAATTGATCCCAGGAAGATATTTTGTGTACGGGGCTGTCTAGCAACTTTTTTTTTTTTTTTTTTTTTCCCTATTGTTTGTTTGTAAGGTCTTTCACAAGACCATAATGATGTTCATATCTAATCTTCTGATGTAGTGCTATTCAAATACCCTTTTGACACAACAAACTAGTATCATTGCTTCTGTTGTTACAACAATTCTCATCTAGTGGCCACATACTTCTTGTCCTATGGGTAACATGATCTTCAATCTGGTTTCTGATTAAATACGTTGCCCAAGAAGATATTAGCAAGCCTTGCATTTTACAAAATAGAAGATTAAAAGCTTAAAGTTGTGAATTAGTAGGAGAAATTCCATTCTTATGTTTGTCATGGTTAATGCAGTGTGTCAATTATATTTGTAAATGCACTAGTTTGAGATCCTGATAATTGATCCATTTAAACATTGTAGAGATCCGAAATTGAGACCATCGTTTACTGAGATCATGGCTGCTCTGAAGCCGTTGCAGAAGCCCATAACCAGTTCTCAAGTTCCTAGACAAACTGCATTAGTTGGTAGCGCCCGCGAAAGGCCTCAACCGTCACAAGTTGCAGAAGATCCAGCCGGCTAGAAGAGAGAGTCAACAAGCTAACTGATTTGCTGCTTGTTGGACTGCCAAGATTTCTTGTGACAAGCAAGGGAAAGAGACTGGTTGAAAATCATGACCTGACATTTACTCTAATTTGAGATTGTGATTCTTTTCCTCAATTCCTTTTTTTCTTTTTCTTTTTCTTTCTTGGTATTCTTCACAGTGCAGCTATTGTCAAGGTTGTGTATTTGTTTGTAAAAAGCCATTGAAATTGTTGTACATGTTTGAAATTTTTGCTGTACGGGAAGTTCTATTGAGTAGTTGCATAAGCGTTTTGCTGACTGGAGCATTGGGCATAAGAGGAGAGGTTTTTTTTTTTTTTTTTTTTGGGGGGGGGGGGGGGGGGGGTGGTGTTGGTGGTTTGATAATTTCGTTGGTTCCAAGCTGTAAATAAATAGTGGGTAGGAAAAAAAAATTACATGTTTAAGAGTATTTTTCAGGAGCTGTCATAATTCATTTTGCAATTTACATTTTTTTCTGGAGCTTCGGATCATGGTAAACCCCAAAGCTGTCATAATTCATCAGAATTCGAGCAGTTTGAATATCATCCTAATGACTGAGATTGAGAGTTAATTTTTTAACTCTCAATATCAGTCATTGATAATTACTGCATCCCATTACACGGGATCCAAATCCAATTCTAGCACAACTAATCGATTCTTATAAAGGTGCCTTGAAATTCGTATTAAAAACTAAAGAGGAATCACCATTCCTCAATAACACATCCTTAATGATTCCTTTGTTACATAAGAGCATGTTTGTATCATAAATAACAACAGTACTATTTTAAAAGGGGATTCCCTTTCTAAAACACATCTAGAACAAAGTACGTTGTTTCTGTGTCCCATCCAATGCACTAGACCAAAGCTTCACCTTTCAACAGGACACTTTCATGTCTTGGACATCATGGCTGCTATGTGGTCATTTTTACTTGGCAACCCTACCCCTACTTGGTTGTTATTAAATAGTTTCATATCAGCTAAAATGCATAATAGTTTCATCTAGGTTTCAGGCATGGAAGTGCAATCAGAACCAATTATTCTTGTTCCAAGGTAGATGCAGCCCACTTTTACATTCTGAAACTGAAAAGAGTTCATCCTTTCTTAAACGTAACAATATTGTTTTCAAGTTTCTCTACGATTTTTATGCAGCCAAACACACGCACAAAATAAATAAATAAATAAAAAAAGAAAAGAAAGTAAGAGAGACCCACCACCTAAAATGTAAAATCTATCGCATATATATGTGGATAAGGTAGGGACCAAATCACAAAAAAAGAAAAGAAAAGGGTAGGGACCAAAGCCCTACTAATTACAGTGAACATGGAATCAACATTCTTCCTTCTCATATCTCTACCTTATCCAAGCTTCTTTAATCTTCCATCCTGAAAATGGCTTCCATCTTTGGCTCACCACCATTTATGTCCCACCCACTTACAAAAACTCAGTTTTCTTCATCATCATCACAAACACCTCCACCTACTCCTTCATCTCCATCAACTCCACCTTCACAACCTCAATCTCCAGCACCATCTCAACAGCTAAGTACATCTTCATCCAACCAACAAGCACCAGTCTCAGTTAACGTCCAACAAGAATTCAAGCCTACAAAGCCTAAGCCTGCCACTGCTGATAGCACAGACTGGATAGCTTCCACATTGACCAGGCGGTTTGGCCTTGGTGCAGGCCTTGCATGGGCTGCCTTTCTAGCTGTTGGTGTAATCTCTGAACAGATTAAGACCCGAATTGAAGTCTCTCAACAAGAAGCAAATACTAGGTTTGTCAACTAACTAACTTCACTATCCGCCACCATTCAGTTTTCATTAATATATATATATATATATATATATATATTAAATAAAAGTCGAAGGATGATTCAGTTTTTGGAAAAGTTCAAGGTGCATGAAACCCTTTGATGGAGAAGATACTTTGAGTGATTTGCAAACCTCTATTTAAAGATATTTTGTTACAAAAAAAGATTAATTAAGGATAAGTTAAAGAAATTAGCTATTATGTTATGTGTAACGATAAATAAGAAGAGATTAGTAGGAAGTAGGAAGGCATTTAGTACTATACTACTATCCATTTAAATCTTACTCCAGAAGTAGAGTGTCTAAATTAAACGAGACTTCTCCTCAAGAATTATGGAAGAAATCAAATGAGATTTATATGTCGAAACTAGTTGTATTTAAAGAAAGAGTTGTGTCAACTACACATGGAGATAGAAAGCAGGGATCATCTCAAAGCTTTTAATAGATTGGTATTTAGGATAAGCCTTGTTGCTTTTAATTCTTCATATGATATCTTGATGGCTACACTAGTGTTGGTTGACAAAGGAGACACTCAAGTTAAAATGGTTATAACAGTTTTCTTGGAGACTAAAAGTTTAAGAAGCTAACGAATAATTCAGAAATTGGGCATTTGTGGTAAAGTTCGAATCAAGTCGTGCATGGTAGGAGTGTATGGCCTGGGGGAATTTTGATAGGAGAAGTTAAGATTAAGACGAGGACTTACACTATTGTCATGAGATTGGACATGACATTAAGACTAGGGAAGAATTTTTTTTTAAGGCTGGTTGAATTCTTTGGGCTATCAATAGTGTTAGGTTAAATATGCTCTACTAGTATATAGTTTTGTATTGTGAAAATTATTTTAATTTGCTCCATCTTTGCTTCTGGTCATTTCTGCTTGCTTTTGTCCAAACTCAACCTTGTCTTAAATTTGCCACCTTGTGTTCGAGGAGAGATATTAGACATAATAGAACTCTTTGGGTCCAAACATGTTGTAAAGCTCAAACGTGTGCTTATAGGTCAAGCAACCTAGTCTTCCTAGGATTAGAATAGGGTTAGGCTAGGTTCAATATGCTTTAATTATTGTATAGTTTTGTATTGGAAGAATCAATTCAATTTGTTGATTTCTCACATATTGGTTTGATCTTTATATGTAAATTTAGCCATATGTTCTTTTAAACTGCAACCAGTAACCATGATTTATCTTCTACAGAAATGTTGAAAAGGAAGAGGAGGTGGTCTTGCCAAATGGCATAAGGTAAAAGTTCTCATTGTCCATAACTTGACAGTATTGGCCTTCGAACTTTTAAGTGCATAATTGTCCTAACATGTACAATTTCCCACCCCCCCAGGTATTATGAGTTGAGAGTTGGCGGCGGAGCTTCTCCAAGGCCAGGGGACCTGGTTGTAATCGATCTCAAGGGAAAAATAGAAGGCAATGGGGAAGTGTTTGTGGATACATTTGGTGGTGAGAAGAAGCCATTGGCTCTGGTAATGGGGTCTAGGCCATATAGTAGGGGAATGTGTGAAGGGATAGAAAATGTATTAAGGTCAATGAAGGCTGGGGGTAAAAGAAGAGTGATAATTCCTCCTACTCTGGGGTTTGGGGAGAAGGGAACAGATTTAGGTCCTGGTGTGCAAATTCCCCCATTTGCAACTCTTGAGTATATTGTTGAGGTTGAAAAAGTGTCCATAGCACCCGCTTGAGTTTGAATGTATATGGCTAGATAATGAACTCAGTAAAATATGACATTTCTTATTGATTTACTATTTTTTTTGCTTGGTAAGTTTTTAAAGTTATGAAAAAGGAGAATTTGTTACTTTGGCCCAAAGCATATTGAGTCAGAAGTGGAACCATTTTTTTTATCCGCTAGTTTTCGGCCTTTTCCTTTAATAGCCCCACTTGTAGTCTAGCATTTTCACTATGATATCCATTTGGTACATGTGTTTAAAAACTGAAAATTGTTGTTTTATTTATTATGGTCACAATTCGTAATTGCTAATAGCCAAATGGTCAAATGACATTGCTTTGATCCCTTCGTCTTAAACTTAACACAAAAAAGAAGTTATAAAGTACAGATGAACAGCAATTCTTTGGTCCATAAAGTACTTAAAGCCCGCTATTTTCCAAATACAGATTTCCTACATGCGGAGTTAGGCACGAAACCATCGTTTGCATGGCGAAGCATTTTGGCTGCTCAGTCTGTTGTGCAATCGGGCTACCGCTGGCAGGTAGGAGACAGCAAGTCCATTGGAGTGTGGACAGATCGTTGGCTGCCAAGACCCTCCACCTTCCGTGTCCTCACACCCCCGACCTTACTGCCTGTAAATACTACAGTGGATTCTCTCATAGACCAAGAAAGTGGTGAGTGGAATCTAAACCTGATCAACTAGGTTTTCTTCCATGAAGATGCCACATCCATCCTAAGCATTCCTCTAAGCTGCCACAAGCCAAAGGACCGCATGATTTGGGCCTTTACTCCTAGGGAGCGTTTCACTGTCAACAGTGCATACAAAGTTGCAAGGACCATCACCCAGCTTTCTACCTCAGCTGAGACATCTCAGAGCAATGAGCAAGCCTGGTTTTGGCGCCACATTTGGAATTTGCACATACCCAACAAGATAAAAATTTTTACGTGGAAAGCATGCAACAACATACTTCCCACAAAAGCCAAACTCTAACATAGACGGGTTATCGACGACCCCACCTGTGAGGCTTGCACACTAGCACCAGAAACGGTTGGACATTTATTTTGGGAATGCAATGTTGCTAAGGAACTTTGGACCCTCTCGGACATACCACTGGAGAGAACTGGGATCATTCATAGGTCTTTCATGGACCTTATTTGGTATCTACTCTTCAAACAGCACATGGACACCACACTTATCGAACTGGTAGTCACAATAGCATGAAGTGCATGGTTCAACCAAAACAAAACCCGCCTGGGTGAAGCAAGACAAACTCCACAAGCAATTCTGAGACGAGCTCGCTCCATATTACATGACTTTCAGCTTGCACACCTACAACCCACTCAACTCAAAGAAGCCATGGATGGCTGTTGGGTCCCACCTGTGTTTCCCTGGTACAAGGTCAACGTAGATGCTGCAGTCTTCTCTCAGCTTGGCATGATCGGCATCGGTGTGATTATTAGGGACCACCTTGGATCTATTGTCGCAGCCTTAAGCAAACGCCTCCCTCTCCCGTTGGATCCTCTGGAGGCAGAAGCAAAAGCAATGGATGAAGCCACTATTTTTGCATGGGACATAGGAGTCAGAGATGTCATCTTCGAGTCAGATTCCATGCTGGTTTTCCATGCTATGGAGAACCCCATGGACATCCCGGTCTCTATCTCTACCGTGGTCTCAGGTTTCTGTTGAAGACTTCCTACGTTCCGTACTTTTCAATCATCCTACGTGAGGCGACAAGGAAATATACCAGCTCATACTTTAGCTGCTTTTGCGAAGAATATTGACTCTTTTGTAACTTGGATGGAAGAGTGTCCACCTTTCCTTGCATCTTCGGTTTCGCAAGATGCTATATACTGTTTCGCTACTTAATAAAATGAGAGTATTTCTTATCAAAAAAGAAAAAGAAAGAAGTTATATAGTAAATTCTTTTTGTTCATTAAATTGGTTATAAAGTAAACACTATTCACTCAAATTAAATTAGATATTTCCCACCAAAAAAAAAAACTCGTTTTAAACTTGGTTACTTAAATTACATTCCCCCAAACATATATATTCTTTTCATTTATATATTCACTCAAAATTATTTTAAAATTTTCTTATTCTATCTTACAAAAATTTTAAAATTTTTTTACCTCCTACATATTTTTCTATGTTTTTGTATTTACCAACTTATGTAATAAATTACTTTGGAATCTTCAAAATATTAGCTTATATCATTATTTATTTGTTTATTTTGATAGTTAGTGTTAGTTTTTAGACCCTTGAAAACACATTGTTTAACCGAATTTTATTGCCAAGTTGATACTTAAGTCAATTATGTAGATATTAGGTTAAACATTCATCGCATATCATGTTGCAGAAAAGTAAATAATACAAGATATAATGATCCAGAAAAACCAATGAAAGAACAATCTACTATATCATATAGAAGTTTACAGTAAAAAATATTTAATTCGTAGTAAACTTAACTATGATTATCAAATCTAGTTTTGAAACTCTCAAACTTCTTTGATGTGGATTTGCTCGAATATGAACCTCCAGTTCATGCTATAGATCTCCAACATAGACCTCCAGTCTATGACTCCGAGACCACCATTGAAAGTTTAGATCTAGCACTTTTGATAATTGGTATGCAGCAACTTTAGATCTCCTAGTTCTAATAATATGTAAATTGTTTTCTGGTATAGTGACTTTGAAAGGAGAAGGCATAGAACATTTTAGATCTCAAAAGAGCAACTCCAAAGTCTCTTCAAAATGTGCTTTCGGGTTTCCTTTAAATACTATGTGAATTAGATCTGAAACCCTAATCACTTATTGGGCTTAATAGATTGTTGGGCTGAAAACGTAATATGCAGATGCGACTTTCGATTAGTCGAAAACTGCTAAAATCAAATTCCTTAAATAGTAGCTTTCTTGTTCTTGTACTCTGATTTGCAGCACCTTGAGCATTGTCTAATTATACCTATAGACTTAGTAATCTATATCTACACAAATTTGTGTTCAAGATTTGTCAATTGTTCTAAACTTTTTGAATTTAACTGTAAGTTTTTCAAAATATACTTATCTAATAAACCTATATAAATAAATGCATTCCGACAAACATAAAACAGCTCTTTTTTTTTTTTTGTTTGTTTGTTTTTGAGAATCACATAAAATAGATACATAATACACACACAACACATGTAGGTTAAAAATGACTACATAACCTATGAATGACAGCTAAATATAAACTAAAGAAAGTTTTAAAATGTGTTTAGACAAAGCAAACACATTAACCTAACCGGTTTCAACTCCCAATTCAAAATTGATTCTAATCTTATTTTCATTCAGTTTGATTAGAACAGAACCATTTATGTGGTTTGCTCCTTTAAATGAAATTCAAGAATATTTTAGAATACCACAGGATGGAAAGAGGAAAGATCATAGTGGACTCCATCATATATTATGTGGTGTTGGATTAAATTAGAAAATGGAATTAGATATGATAGCTCGCAATTAGAAGATGATTTTTTCTTTTTCCATTTTTGTATTTCACAACAAAGACAGAAGCTTGAAGTCTTCTCCAAAAACAATGAAGATATTATTATGAGCTATCTCCATTTGTGCAACTCGTGATGTCATGGTGTTAAAGGATCCAAAATTCGACCACTCTTTTCTATTTTCAAAAAGAAAAAGAGAAAGATTCTCAAAAAAAGAAAAAAAAAAGAAAAAAAAAAGAGAGAAAGAATTCAACGAACAAAATTAAACATTATCAATTAGGGTCTTAGGCCTAGACCTGGGGCTGGCCCTAATTGATAATGTTTAATTTTGGCGAAACAATAAATTGTTGAGTATAATGAGTAATCATTAACAAAAAATTTTCCTTACAAAACTTAAAAATTACCATGCCTTTTGAGTGAAGTTGTGGTGTGCCTTTGTGTTAGAATCCCTTTCTCTCTCCTCTGTGTGTGTGTTTGTTTCTAAAAAAAAAAGAATGTCTCTCTTTTCTTTCTCTCATTGTATAATGTATTTTGAATAAATAAAATCTGCTATCGTTTTTGCTAAAAAAAACAATAAATTTTACTCAACAATTTGTAAAAGAAAGTCAGTAATACCTAAATACAAAAACTTAATTATCAATTTTGCTTTTCAAAATACAACTTTCTTAAACAGAAAAATAATAATATGGAAATTTGAATAAAAAATACTTAATTGATACTGTATCAAATATTAAAAACCAACTAAATCTTATCCCACCTCAAAATATATTGAGTTTTTTTTTTTTTTTTTTTGAGAATGTCAAAATATATTGAGTTGGTCTTGCTAAATTACAAGTTTATTTATTTATTATTATTTTTTTTAATGTAGGAAAAATTAGATCTAAAATCTCTTGGGCAAAAAAAAAAAAAAAAAAATTTTATTAATTGACTTTTGAAACTTAATATAAGTAAAAAAAAATAGTCGTAATTCCACCAAATGGAATATTGAAACCAACTTTTGAAATTTAACATAAGTACAAAAAAAAAATAGTCATAGTTCCACCAAATGGAATATTGAATGTCGCATGGGCTGACTATTATTTGATAGACATTCTTCTCAGAAAAAAAAAAAAAAAATTTATTGGATAGACATACGAGGGCAAAATTTGGTAAATTGTACATTTTTCGGAAAAAATTTGGTGACTAGCACGCATTTGAACTTATTTAGTTAGTTGGACTATTTTTGGAACTCGAGTTTATCAAACTTGAGTTCCAACCCAAAATCGAGTTTCCCAAACTCAAACTCGATTTATTTTTGGATTCATCTGACCTGGATTGAAAAAATAAATAAAAAACCACGTGGAACTCGAGTGTAGTAAACTCGAGTTCCATTTACAAAAAAGATTTACTTGCAAGGAACTTGAGTTCCAAGCGAGAAAAAAAAAAAAAAAATTCTCCAAGGAAATTAAGTTTTCCAAACTCAAATTTCAAAAACAGTCTAACTAACTAAATACTTTCAACCGCATGTTATTTATCTAATATTTTTCTAATAATATGTTGTTTAGCAAATTTTGCCGACATACGAGACACTTTGAATTTCATGGACCTAAGGACTTGAAACGATGACCAAGAAATCATTATTGATCTTAAAAGTATGAAAATGAATTAAACAGCAGTTGAATGGGAGCATGTAGAAATATATATTTTTGCCAAATATATGGATCAGTATAGAAATATCAGTATGAAAACTTGCAAGGTTGTAAATTGAACACAACAGTGCCACAAGACTAACGGTGCTGACTGCTGAGTCTGCTGAAATGAAATCCCAACCACAGGACCCGAATGGAGGAGTATTAACGCCTAACCTAACCAAACCAAACAAAACATAGAGAGTCTGATAAGGTATCTGCATTTAAAAATAGAGTGATGATAATCACACCCTCCTTAATTAATTCTTATTATACACTTAAATATACAGTGACACATGGACAAATATCAATCACTTACTCCTCACCAAAAATATGATTTTACAATTTTAACTAAAACATGATTTCAAAAAGACAATGCACAAAAAAATGAGTAATGCGACAATCACAAACTATTTTACGAATGTAACCAACCTCTTATTAGTTTTCATCTAAATCTACCATTAATATCATTTTTTTCATTTAGCAATAATCACTTATCACATCAGTAATTTGTAAATTTTTTTGTAAAATAGATTATATGTCTAGCATTATTCCAAAGATAATAGGTAATACTTTCTCAAAAGAAGAAAAAGAAAAAGACAATAGGTAATAAAATTTTTTAAAAAAACAAAAAAATAAAAGTTAACGGATATCTTAAAAGTATTAATTTAAGAAATATATTTAGAAAATTTTTGTTAAAAAAAAAAACTAACTTATTTTTTAATAGCTATTTATATTCCTATAAAAGTAGTATAAAATTTTTTCTTTTATTTTATCAACAAATGCCATTCTAAAAAAAAAATTGTCTTCTCAAAAGAAAAAAAAAAAAAAATTGTTTTAGTAGCACGTTAATAATAAAAAAATAATATAATAAAGAAGTGCCACCATTATTCTATTTGGTCATTGGCACTGTTGGGGTAGATCTTCAAACTCATGGGAACCGTTATCGACTCCCATTTCTTGGGCTTAACTGCCATTGTCACTGTAATACTCTCTCTCTCTCCTTGTGAGTTTTTCTTTATTGATGTATGTATAAGCCTTTCAAAATAAATTGGATATTGGTATTTGCAGGTGGGGTATCAGTTGTTGTTCTTTATAGTCACTGCTCTTCTCAAATTCGATAAAGTCACTGACTTTGCTGGTGGGTTTTCTTTCTTTAATCCTTTTGTTGCTTAAAACGCTAATTTGAAATTGGAAGTTTTATTGCTTGTTGAGTTGCAAAGCTGTTTTGCACGTTAACTCTGGTTTTCTTGTTTTTGTTGTTTGAATTTGCAGGAAGCACAAATTTTGTTATCATTGCTATATTGACTCTGGTTCTGAAAGGATCATGGCATTTCAGACAGGTATAAATAATCATGTTTGTGTTGTTGTGCTTGTGCACTCTCTATTATCAGGGGTTGTTTGTGGAAAATTCTCAAAATATGATCTTCCATTTTTCTTTGATTGGGGCTGGACATGTTAACACCCCCTGCTTCACACTTTTGCACAGACTCTCACTCTTTGAAAAATAACCCAACTTTATTATACTAAGTGGGTATTGATTTACGCTTATGATGGAATCCAAGTTTCTATTTTTGTTAAATGATTAAATTCACACTTTCATAGTGGTTTAAGCTTTTGGGGCAAATGATAGTTTACCATGGTATCAGAGCATGTGGTCCTAAGTTCGAACCTTTTCTCTGTTTTACCATCTATTTAAAAATTTTCTCATGTGTTGAACCCTACTTATTCAGTGAGGATGCTTAAACTTTTGAAACAATTGGTAATTTTTTTAATTTTTCTAAAAAATTATATTTTTTGTTGGATAAATGATTTTTGTGGTTGTGTTCTGATTATTAATAAAAAGAAGGAATTTGTGTCTCTCAAGGGCAATATATTCCTTTTGGTTGGAATTTCACGTTTGAGTGAAAGTGATTAAGTCCAACATTTCTAAGTGATTAATATAGCATTGTTGGGTCCAAAGCTATACACTTAAGTTTTTGATTAAGGCAGTATCCCAACTTGTCATATCAAGGCTTCACATAAAGCGTCCATCAATTGTGGCTGGCCAATGTGTTGTTCAACATGGTCTCATTATATATATAATTTTGCTGCTGTGATTTCAGGTAGTCTTGACTTTGCTTGTGGTAATATGGGGTCTCCGCCTGGGACTGTTTCTATTAATGAGGTATGATTTATTTGATTCTAACATGAAATGATGAAGTTTATTAGTTAGCAAGGCTAGTCTATGTACAGTTTATTAGACAGCTCATTAAATTTGTGACTTGATTTTAGTTCTTGAAAATAAACTTGACAAAACCTCATATTTTGAACTACCTGGAGTTATGGATAGATGAAATCTCTGGCGTTCACCACTACCTTGAGGCATGTCCTTTGTTATGTTGTAGGCATCATTTTTGTTTTAGTTATTGTTTTTGATGCTTGGCCCCTGCTTAGTTGCAACCATAGTGGTGGATGTGGACTCCATCAGTTCTTCTACTCAAATTTTACTTTTAGATTTAATAAAAGTTTTGTTTTCTTTTTACACATTTTACTGAATGCTGCTATCTTCTCTTGTATCCTTCCATCTACTTTGGTTTTGGTGTTCTAAAATTAGTTTATGTACTTGTCCAAGTCCTTTACTTGAATACTTGACTTGCATATAATTTTTATCCCTAGGGCCAGGCCAAACTTAACAATGTTGTTGCTGTTTAGTGCAGTATCACCTAGATATCAACTTCATATTTAATTTTTATTTTCTGGGTACTATGATCAGGATCTTGCAGTGGGGGGAGGATAGGCGTTTTGATGAAATGCGTGCTAGTTTGGGAAAACTGGCAGTTTTCTGGATATTTCAGGTTTTTTAGGATTTCTCTATATCTATTTTGGATTAGCTATGACTGTATACTGGAATTCTATTTGCCAGTTGGAATGTCTATATATAGTTTTTGACATTCGATATGTGATTTACCCCCCTTCACTGCAGGCTGTCTGGGTGTGGACAGTTAGTTTGCCTGTTACAGTGGTTAATTCAAGCAACAGAAATCCATCTCTCCAGGCTGAGGACATAATTGGCTGGATTATTTGGTCAGTGGGTTTTCTAGTTGAAGCAACAGCTGATCAGCAAAAACTAACATTCAAAAACTCTCAAGAAAATAGAGGGAAATGGTGCAATGTTGGACTATGGCAATACTCTCGTCATCCAAACTATTTTGGTGAGGTTAGTGCTGCCATTTCATTCAGATGCACATATACTTAGAGCTGGTGCTGAATGCTTCTGTTCATAATGCTGCTTAGAAATGTAAAATGCTGTTAACAAAGAAAACATTAAAGTAATGATATACATACATACATACACACATATGTATATGTATATATATATATATATATATAAATATTTCTCTGTTTTAACCCATATCATTTGTAATTGATAATATCTTTCTCATGGTTACTGGTTGCATGTAAGGTGCAGATTTTTTGTGTGCTATCTATCTTATACTTTACTGCTGTTACTCCTAAATATGAAACTATATCAATGAGTCATAATTTGTAACATCTAGACTTCTTTCAACTGAATAATGGACAGTATGCACATTTAGGCTGTTGAATTTTAGGTTAAATTACATCCTAAATATGAGTCTCCACCGCTGTGGCACTACAGTATTAATTCTTCAATATATCTGGGTAAAGAAAATAGATAGTTTAATTATGAAAAATTTGATAGCTTTTTTTGAGGAAGTGACTAAAATTAGCCTTCAGTTCTGGGAATCTGGTAACGTATGCTTGCCTCATACATCTCACATGCTCAGAAGCCATACCTCATGAACATGACAATTATATGAATACATCAGATGTTCAACAACATTGTTACATTATTTACCTTGATTTCAATTCTGTAAAATAATGAAACCTTGATGAATGTTGAGCTCAGATTTTCCTCTGGTGGGGAATTTTTGTGGCTTCCACACCTGTACTTGAAGGTGCTGAGTGGCTTGTAATCCTTGGGCCAATCTTCCTCACATTGTTGCTTCTTTTCATCAGTGGCATACCATTACTTGAGGTTTGCTTCTCCTGGCTTTGGATTTAATTACTATATCCACTGCATTCTGAATATGCTTATGATAAATACTGCATAATTGTTACCAGGAATCGGCAGATAAGAAGTTTGGGAATGTGACTGGATATAGGCTTTATAAAAGAAAAACTAGGTTATGTTCTTCCTTTCTTCTTTTACTTAATCTCTTAAGTGTATTTTGGAGGAGAAAGTAACTAAGCCTAACATCGTATGTTGCAGCCCTCTAATTCCGCTGCCACCAGTAGTATATGGGAATTTGCCCTCATGGTTTAAAACAACTTTCCTCTTCGAATTTCCTTTCTACAGTCGTAGTCTTCCACAGGAAGGGTCAAACTGGTGAGGCTTAAACTTTCTGCAAATGCTTTTATCTTGACAAGAGACTCATGCCACACTTGCAATCTTCATCTAACTTGGGTTATTGTGTGAAGTTGTTTGTTGCTTGTTCTGAATATGGAATATTTTACTGATGCTTGAAGCTATATATCTGTTCTATTGGGCAAACAGAATTTCACTTGGGATTGTATTCTTAACCTGGGGAGTCAAATGACTCTATAGTGATATATTATCATATATACCAGCATTACTTACTGTTGTAGTCTTTTTCCAATCTTCTTACTCTCTGTGTGTGAAGGGTTAGTGTCTAGGACTCTAGATGGTTCATATTTGGACCTTAGATTCCCTTCTCCACACCCCCCCCCCCCCCCCCAATAGGGCCTGATCCTGTGTGCTAAGGTTGAGCCCATTAGTGTTTATCTAATTAAAGTATATTTAGTTATTAAAAAAAAAGGTCAAGATAAATAATAAAACCTTTTCGTTTATAGATAGGTGTTGAGTTGGAAGGAGAAATGAGAAACCAAAAAACTAAACAAAGCAAACCGAGCAAGAACCATGTTGCAGGTACTGAGAATGTCCAGTTCTCTCCAAACTTCATTACATTTAAGGGTACATAGAAGATGCTGCAAGTTCCTTCCTGATCTTTCCCTTGTCATCTGTTTGCTCTGTTTCCTACCTTCTTCCTCTTCCCTAGCTGACCTTAATTAAGAGTACCAGACTTCTTTTTACATCTAACTGTAATGTATGAATGTGAAAGAAATCAGAAATTGACTGCAGTTTTGTGTTATTTACTATTACAATAATAATGTCCTTATCAACTTGGGTTCCAGACGGAAAACACACACACACACACAGAGATAACTTTTAGGTTATATATGCTTCGTACCTTGTGTACAAGAACTCGAATGGACATATGGAGCATCAAAGCTGATGGAATGGAATAATGAGATAGTCAACAAGATGGTAATATCATAATTTGGTTTAAGGTTTTGTTTGGATTGAAGTGCATAATTTTTCTTTGTTTGCCTGACTTTGTCATTAATCCTATGCTTCGTTATTTTTTCAAGCAATTTACTGTCTGTGCAAGGTAGTGGACTTTAAAAAGAAGTCCATAATTTATGATATTATTATATGGCTTAAGGTTTTAATTGGCAGTGCATTACATTTCTGTATTTGCAAACTTCTGAAGTGTTGATAATACCATTTTTCTGGTTTACCATCTGTGCAAGGTATAGAACAAGCAGGGGAGAAAGTAGCGATGGATTGAGGATGCGTTAGTTCTTCATGACTCTTTGATTTGCAATGTTTTATTTCTCTGTCCTCCTATGGATGTATTGTTCATCACTTTTCTTCTCTATGACTACTATTATGATAAATGAAATTCTGATTTGTTAATGTTCAAGCATGTCCTGTTATCCCCAACAATGTTCATTTAAAAGAAATGAATGTTCATTTAAAAGAAATGAATGTTCATTTACTAGCTAGAAGCGAGTCTAAAGGGTTCTTCTTTAAATGAGCAAGTTGGAAAAATGAAGGCATTAAACGCTAGGCAAGAAAAGGGTGAAAAAAGAAAGCAATAAGAGAACCGACTCCTACATGGCACGTTATGAGAAATGGTAAATTAAATGTTAGTGCTTCTATTTTTATATGTAGTATAGATGAATGTGTTCAACCTTACATGTATGCGTTTTTACAGGAATCACGGTTATATATAGTGGGGTATTGTTTACTGCATTTTTGTAGCTAAGAGAGCTTGTTTGATTCAGGAAAAAAATGAAATAAAAAGAAAGAAAGAGAGAGGGTGTTTCTTTGATTTTAGATTGCTAGAAAAATGTTGAAATAGTGTGGGTCAAATAGTTTTGTAAATCAATTTCATTGTACAATGGTTATTTTAAAAGAATGAAATTTTGGTTTCTTTCAATATCTTTTTTTACCTAAGGATGATTTTGTCAATCATTTCAATAGCAATAAGCCTTATGGTACCTAAATAAAAACAGCAATTAAAATTTATTTCAATTTATGACCATATTTTTTCTTTTACTGCACATTAGTCAAGAAGAGTATACTTTTTTTTTTTAATAGGAGTATACTTGTGTTAAATAATGACCTAGTGCTCACTGTCTGACTAAGAATTTCCCAAAAAAGTTCTACTTCTCTACTTCCTTTTTTTACTACAAATTATTTAAGAGGGATATTCTTTCTTTGTGCTCGGTTGCATTCTTGAAAGTGCTCTGAAAAATATTTTCTAGCATTTGATTCTTTGTAAAATGAAAAGTTTTTTTTTTTTTGGAAAAAATAATACTTTTTGTTAAAAACTCCCAAAAATACCTATTAATATTATGCATATATATATATATATATATATATATATATATATGTATGTATATATTGATTGTATTGTGAGTTCCAGATAAAATTTCTTATCATTGAATTGAAAAAGAGATTTGGGGGTTTGAATTCCCGCTTACAAACAAAAAAAAAAAAAAAAATTGGTGTCTTGTAAAATATTTTATTAATTGTTTATGTCGTAAAAATTTTTACAACTTTTTAAATTGGCTTTTCTATCAATTGAATTTTTTATTTATTATTATTATTATTATTATTATTATTTTTATATTTTAGGTTTGACCATATCTTCCAAGTAAACAATCACTTAACAATATTTTCAATTGTAAACTATTTTATATCGGAAACTATTATACAACAAAACAAATAGAGTTTTAGTGTTCATGATTAGGAATTTTTCAAAAAAAATTCAATCTATTTTCCAATAAAACAATTGCTTATCTCCATATTCATGTCCTAATAATTCTTTGTTTCTCCCAAAAAAAAAAATGTTCTAATAATTCTTATTCTCATGGATTTGTTGAATACCATTGAACGGTGCATTGATAAAGTTGGGCTTTGTTGAAGAGCAATTGTTCTTCATGGTGTTTTAGCCTATAAAAAATCCCTAATCATAAAGAGTGTCAACTTTTTTGCTTATTACTACCTTATAATCTTGAGAACGGAAAATCGTGTGGATTCGTATTGTTAAATGGTAAATGTCGAAAAAAGTTCCCCCATGTATCCACCTACAAGAACCCTAACTTCCTCTTATTTAGTTAAGAAACTCTTTTTTAAAAATAAATTGTATTTATCATAAAGTCTGTCTTAGTGTAGCAATGACTTTTAAAGAGCAGTCTGGTATGAGCCTCAGCCAACAGCCCAGTGATGAGCCCAATATCAGTAGTGAGTCCAGAAATAAAGGAAAAGCCCAAGCCTAGTTTTGATCAACCAAAACACACTGTTTCACTTGTAAGCTACTGTTGTTAGTTTGTTAATAGTCTGTTATTAGCACGTGTATTAGGTGGTTAGTCTATAACAGACTCCACATTACACGCTAAGCATCTCTCTGTTCTTATATAAATAAACCTCTCTTAAGAATGTAATTATGCAATTAGTTTTCTCTGAAATACAGAGCTTACTTTCTTTTATAGCTTTGTTCTTTAGCTTTTCTTTCATGGTATTAGAGCTTTGCTTCCATGGCGTCTGCTCCTTCTTCAACTTTAGCTTCAACTTCATCATCTTTTTCAACCACTCCTTCTACAATGACAAACACTATCACTCATATTAATCCTTCACTTCTTTTACTTTCAAATATGTCATCAATGATGACTGTGAAACTTGACTACTCCAACTACATTGTTTGGAAGCACCAGATTGAGGTTATCTTGGAAACCTACTCCATGATTGATGCTATCATTGATATTGTAATGGCACCGGATCAGTTCTTAAAGGATTCTTTTGGTAATTTCACTACAGAAGTTAATCTAGATTTTCTCATTTGGAGAAATCGAGAGCAAGCTTTGTTTACATTTCTTAATTCCACACTTTCTCCCTCTATTCTTGCTCTTATTGTTGGACAGAAATCTGGTAGAGGTTTTTGGAAAGTTCTGGAAAAACGTTTTGCTTCAATTTCTAGGTCAAGTGTGATGATCTTAAGGAATGAATTGAGTGCTGTGAAGAGAGGTACAGATTCAATTGATGTATACTTTTAGAAGATCAAGCAAATCCGTGACAAATTGGCTGCAATATCAGTTATTCTTGATGATGAAGAGCTTCTTTGATGACTTGAATAATTCGGTATAATTTATCACTTCTCAACTTTAAACTTTAGTCTAATTTTATTTATTTTTGTTTATTTTAGATTTCATTATTGTTATTTAAATTTTATTGCAGATTTGAAGGAAATGAAGATTTAACCAAATAAAAGAGACGTGAAGCAGATAGAGAGAATATTGGGCTAAAAAGAGCAAGGTTTTGGGCTGAAGAGAGGAATGTGTTGGGCTGAAAAAGGGAACACGTTTGGAGAAAAGGAGAGGCGCTAAAAAAAAGAAAAAAAAAAGGGCGCTGAAACGGAACAAAAAAAGAAAAAGAAAAAAGAGGGGCGCTGAAACAAAAAGAAAAGAAGCTACGGAGGCTAAATTGAAGGAGAAGACGCTGAAACAAGAGAAAAACGCTTAAATAGAGGGGCTGAAATAGAGGAAAAACGCTGAAATAGAGGGCTGACGCTGAAACAGAGGCTGAAGCAGAAAAGGAGAGGCTGAAGCAGAAAGAGAGGAGAAGAAGCTGTGGAGGCTGAAGGAGATTTTTTGCGTTCATTTTTTCCTTCAAAACTTCTCAGAAACATTATGGTGAATTCGTTTCTGTTGAGTTTAATTTTTAGCATGAACTAAATTTTTTTTATTCTAGGAAAACGATGTAATCTAATTCCGAACTATGCTTGCTTTTTCATGTTAATTTGAATTAATTCTCTTCATGTTTGTTTGATTTATTCTGAGCCTATTGCTTCTAATTAACTGGCCATTAATTAGATGATTTTGATTTTGTGATTTGCTGTCGAAAGAGGGAATTATAGGATAGATCTTGAATATTTCGGCATAGGTAAATATAGAGATCGAAGGACTTGTATGAACCTGTGTAGTATTAAAATCATTGGTCTTAATGCTTTCTTGCTTTATTAAATTGCATACTCTAGTGTAAATTGATGAACAAGAATGTTTCCAATTGACTGTCGAAAGAGGCTTTTGGATGTTTTTTGGAGATTGCTAACAAACAGAGAGAATTAAATTCAATTAGTTAGATGAGTAAAGCATAGTGAGGGATTAGGTGAAATCGATTTCCTAGAAGTTTTCTTCCCATTAATTTGATCTTCGAACAACATTTTTTTTTTTCCTCTGCATATTTTCTTTAAATTGATTTTATTTTAAATTCCAATTACAAAAACCTTAGTGACTTCTCTAGATAAAATCGAGATTAGCATAATTTTGGTATTTGTCAAAAGTAAGTTACCAATCTCTAAGGACGATACTCTTCTCATCACTTTACTATAAAATTACGATACTGTGCACTTGCAATTTTGCACCGATCATTCTTCATATTGCACTTGATGGTCTACCATCAGATTATGACTCCTCTAGTTCAACTATTAGGACTCGTAGTGATGTTCTTACTGTTGAAGAACTTGATACTCTTCTCAATGCTGAGGAAAGAGCTATTAGGAAGAGATCTGGTGTGATTGATGCATCCATTATGGAGCTACCAATTACCAACCTCCAAGATTTGGTAGAGGTAGAGGCAGGAACAATGCTCAGAGAGGTCGTGTGTCATGATCTTCAAGTTAAGTTTGTTTCTTCTCATGATCAATTGGCTGACATTCTCACCAAGGGTTTACCTTCTCCTCGGTTTCATTGGCTTGTTTCCAAGCTCATGTGGTGCTTCCCCATGATCTTGAGGGGGATGAAGAGCAGTCTGGTATGAGCCTTAGCTAACAGCCCAGTAATGAGCCCAATATCAGTAGTGAGTCTAGAAATAAAGGAAAAGCCCAAGTCCAGTTCTAATCAACCAAAACACACCGTTTCACTTATAAGCTACTGTTGTTAGTTTGTTATTAGTCTGTTATTAGCACACGTGTATCAAGTGGTTAGTCTATAACAGACACCACCTTACACGCTAAGCATCTCTCTCTCCCTCTTTCTATTCTTATATAAACAAACCTCTCTTAAGAATGTAATTATGCAATTAGTTTTCTCTAAAATACAAAGCTTTCTTTCACTCTTCGAGAACTTTCTTTTATAGCTTTGTTTATTAGCTTTCCTTTCAACTTTCTATGGTGAAAATTAATTAGAATTTAAGTTACTATAAATGTGGAGACAAGAAATGTGCTCTATAAGGGTTGAAGAACCATATAGGTAATAAAAATTTTAACGTGTAAGTGGGAATATATTCCCCACGGATAACAAAACACAACGTTCTAAATGTTAATGTGTTATGAATCTATGATCTTTTATTAGTTTCCTCCAATAACTCATATTTAGACTAATATAATTTAGGCATTATTTTATGTCATCTATGGAAAAAAAAACACACACACACACACACACACATATATATATATATCATCTACATATTATGTCTTGCAAAGTCGTATAATTATGATTCTTAGGGAAATGTAATTACCATTTTTCTCCTCATATCATACCAAAGTTATTTTGAATAATCATTCTTTGACATTAATTGGTAAACCACATGAATTTTAAATTTGGATTGATCATTAACTTTTTTCATATGAACATGATACAAACAAAGAATGCAAGATAATAATTTGAAACTAATCACGAAAAAATTCACCATGGTAGATCTTTTTAAAAGATGGTACCATGAATTGTAGATTATAGTTTCATTTTGAAATGATTTACAAAATTTTTCTTTATGGCTCATATATAATACTCACTTTGTAGTATAAGATCTAAGGAGTTAGCTTCATTTAAGTAGTCTCCTCATATGCGCTATTGTTGTACTTAGAGGTTTTTTTTTTTTTTTTTTTTTTTTTTCAATTGTAAAGTTAATGAAAATATATTTACTAAAAGAACATATATTCTTCATATATTCAACAAATTAATAATAATAATAATAATAATAAAAGAAAAAAAACCATCTTAACATAAATGATACACTTAACACAAATTTGACTCTAATAAAACCTTGCTAGAATTGGATGGAACTAGTCAGTGTTGTAGTTGGAGGTTCAAAGAGATGACTCTTATTTTGAGCCAAGCCCTAGCCCAAGCAATTCTTCAAATCCCTCTCGTCTCCTTCAAAACTTGACATATACTTAAGTTTCAGATGAATCAAACATGGTGAATATATACAATATTTGTTAAGAAAATAACAGTTTTTAAAATGGGTTTTTATTTTGGCTAAATTGGAGCCAAAATAAATGTGGAACTCACATGTCTTTTGAGGTGGGTCTACATTGGGTTATGTTCTTCTACATGAGGAGAATAACACTATATGATTATTTGCTTAGTAAAATAAGAAATTAACCTCAAAAGTGTCTACTTGAACATTACTTAGTGAAGAAATTTAATCCCACATTGTGAATCTATTCACAATGAGAGAATAATAGGTTATTAGGTTTATATGCACATTCCTTGGTTATAAAGTTCCCAAGGAGCACCATAGGATGACCCATCCAAAGTTAGCTTGGCCCATCACGCACAGGGCCGGCTCAACCATAGAAGCATCGATGCAATGACCTAAGGCCCCCAAATAAAAGAAGGCCCATCAATACAAATTAATTACAGCTCCTTCACCTAGGAAAAAAATTTAAGGCGCCACTAATAGAAATAAATTGATATGAAGGACGAAAATTACGGGCCCTTGAAGAGAGAAAATAAGGCCCCTTTGTAACTGATGGTTTATCAAAAAAAATTTAAAGCCCCCTTTCCCAAAACATAGAAATTGAAGAGATAATGTTTCTATTTAAAATCTGAATTAATGGTTTTATAAATAACTTCGTTGATAAAAACTAACATTTATTACTTGAATCTAAGAAAAAAATAGATAGAAAAAAACATATTATCTCCATCTTAAATCTCAAGAAATCAAAAACAGTATCGATTAGTATTTTTTTTTTCCTGCTCACCTTGCTTCTCTCTAGTCTCCATCTTGATTCTATTTTTATAGCATTCTTCGTTGTTTGTTAGCTACTCTTCTTTGATCTTCATTCAGGTTTGCTTCTGTTTGCTCTTCCTTTTTTTTTTATTCTTCTTGCAACTGATTTTTTTTTTTGTTTACTTGTTGCTGAGTGATGATGTCGAGAATTTCACCAGTGAGCCACACGATACCTACGCGCTCGAACGTGAACCTGCACAACACAAAGAAGAAAGCCTCACAAAGAGCGCAAGTGTGGTGCCGGCCAAATACTCTCCGAAGGTTAAGTCAGTAGTCTTCTTACAACTCTAGAGTGCTAGAGAGGGTAAATTACGCATACCTTGATTTGTGAGGGTATTGGGGCTTTTATAGTAGTAGAGGGTGGACTCCTCTTCCTTGGAGTAGAAGTCTTTTCCTTATAGGAATCCTTATGGGAGTGGATTGCGGAATCCTTTCCTTATAGGACTCTACGAAGTGTGTCGCAAGTATCACATAAAAAAGGGCCCTTCTACCTTTCTTATGGGCCTCGGACCTGCTAACACCTCCTATTGGATTCTTTCCCATACACTTGGTGATAACGGGCCCGTCCTCTACTGGGCCATAACAGATAACCGTCAGGCCCACCTCAGGCCCAAGTTCAGCCTCTTCAGTTGCCCCCTTCACCCTATGGATCCGTCATGCCTCAGAGACGGGAAACATGGGGTGACGGTAATCATTTATGGGGGTGACGGTTGAGAGGTCTGTGGCCGTCGTCTCCAAGTCCTTTGTAAGGGTGACGGCTCCAAGGTAATCCGTCAGGTGTTAGCGCAATCGACAAGATCTGAGAAGCATTAATGCTCGTGACACGCGTCACTCTCCTAGAGGCCATTGTATGGGATCAAAACGCCGCTTCGTCTTCCGTGCACCTTTCCTATAAATATTAGGCCTTCGACTCTCATTTTTCACTTTCATCAAAAACTCAATTGTCAGAGCGCGACCGGTCATACTTGTCAGAATACCCGTCCAAGTGTTGCGTCTGTCACAAACAACTTTCCTCCGTTCACGCATTAACTGGTGAGTACACTAGCACATATTTCACCCGCCGTATTAATTTTACAATTCAGAATTTTTACTTCCATTATCCATTCTTAGACCCGTCAGAGTCTTAGGTTTTGTCGTCAATTGTAGGAAATGTCTAGTGCGTCGAGTAATCAGTCGATTGTCCGTGACGGGGCAGACTATGAGGAGGTATACCCGTCAGGTCATAAAGACCAAGAGAGTCCAAGCGAAGAGAGGAGTACGTCCGCCTCTTCTCCGTCCTCAACAAATGAGGATACGGAGTTAGATGAACCAAGGAAAGGTTCTGATGGCGAGGAACAAATAGGACCCGTCATAGAAGCTGGTGGACCAAGGGAGTTCATTATGCTTAGAGAGTGGACGGTGAACGATTTCATATCCACTATCAAGGAGACTCACTTCAACACACTTAGGGCTAACTACCAGATTCCAGATAATATCCCCATCCGTCTCCCCTATTCATCCGAGAAGTGCTATTGTGACGGCGTACAAGGCCTTGGAGTGTATGAGCAAATGTTGAAGGCAGGCCTCAGATTTCCACTGAGTTCGCTCCATCGTGAATTAGTCAAGTATCTAGGTCTATCCGTCAACCAAATATCTCCCAATGCCTGGAGGGTCTTCATAGCAATGGAGGTCCTGTTCGGGGCAATGTCAGATGGATCAAGGAGGTTGACAGTGAGAAAGTTTCTTCATTGCTATCGTCCTGACGAGATTGATAAGTCTAGGGGTATATACAGTTTTGTACCTAGGAGTAGGTTATTAAAGGTAATATATGAAACTCCAAACTCCAACAGAGACTGGAAGAGTCGATATTTTTTCTTAGAGGGTGACGAGTGGATGTGTCGTCCAGGGGAGACGGATCACATGCCCGTCGACACTACTTGGGGCATATTGTCTCAAGCTGGTACGTCTTCGTCTCTATACGTAAAGTTCTAAATGTCCGTTCAGCTTAATATGTTTTAACCGTCTTCTTCTTTGCAGTGCGACGGCGTCCACAAGTTAATATTAAGGAGTATAGTTTTTTGGAGAAGATTTTCAAGAAAACCACGTCGGAGGAAAGGACCTGGGCGAAGTTGGTCAATCTCAACACGCTCCACTGGTACTGCGACGGTCCAGAACCATCTGAGAAAGCCATTAAGTACGAAATTCGGACCCGTCAACGTAAGTCCGTCGTTCTAAAACGTGATTGGCAAATTATTGTTCCTTTTGCCCTTGCAGAAATGGACGACGCAAAAAGAAGGTCGATTATCAGGGCAAATGCTGCAAAGAAAAGGGGGACGGGTGAAGCTGATCCAAAGGAGACGGGTGCCCCGAACCCATTAGCAAAGAGAAAGCAACTCCCCAAAGGAGACCGTCCTTCCAAGAGGCCAAAGATCCCTTTAGAGCCCGTCGTGGGGCTTATGGCTGAGAGTGCTAAAGCCGTCACCCCAGCCAAACATGGGGCTGGTAAGGGCCTCATGAAGGGTCCGTCTTCGAGCGAGAAGAAGCCACCTGCCCTTCTTAGGGATGACCCTAAGTACGCCTTGGAGCAACTTTCATCTATCATGACCTCCGAGGACTACGAGGATCTGGGCAATCACTCGACGGAGGCGATGGGTGAGACGGGTCTCTTTAGCATCGCTCAGGTAACGGTCTTCCTATTTTCTTGTCCGTCTATATTTACTTGTGTATGCTTGAGACTAATTTGTCCCCGTTGATTAGGCCATGGTAATGATGAAGGGTCTGTTTGGACGGTGCTTAAACCATGAGACGACCCTAGGCCGCATAAGAGAGAAGGCTAAGGTGTCGGAGGGTGAGTTGGCCGAGCTTCAAGCCTGGAAGGTTATTCAAGATAAGAAGCTCAAGATGGCCGAGGAGGCCCGAGACCAGTACCTTGAGGTGACGGAGAAAATGAAGAAATCTCTTCAGAAGAAGGATGAAGCACTCCGTCAGGCCAAAGAAGTTGCTGTGCTAGAGTACCGTGACTCCGATGCTCTTCTAACGGAATTAGGGGTTTCATATGCAGACGGGTTTGATGAGGCCATCCGTCAGGTGAAAGCTCTCTATCCTCAGCTGGACTTGTCATCCGTCAGTATCGACACCGCAGGGCAAACCTCCGTTCAACCTGCTCAATCTGAGGATACGGAGGAAATCTTCGGCGAGAAAGCTCCCCTTGACGCCCCTCTTGACCAAGCAGCTGTGGAAAGTGTACCAAAAGATGCTCCGGCCCGTCGTAGTGAAGAGAAGGAAGCATCCGTCATAGGATAATTTTGTTTAGTTTTTATACTCTGTAAAATATTTGTAGAACAATTCATGACTCCGTCATGTTTCCATCTTTTGTGAACACTTTATTCTTGGGTATGTACTTTGTTTTAACTTTGCTTTTTTTTAATTTAAGAAGTGGCTTGACATACTCCGTCGGGTGAGATTCATTCGTTCTCATCATCTTTTAAAGCTTGATTTTTGAATGACTCCGTTCATATGGACAGTAATAACCGTCCACTTTGTGGAATTTTGTGTAATCCTGTTTTCTTTATGGATTTTGTAGGATCCGTCAGCGTTGTTACATAATGTTTGTTTATCCGTCTAAATTGATTTCGCGGATTCCATTACTATTTCATTGTCCAATTTGTTGACTGAGTTATTATCCGTCCTCTGCTGGACTTAGGATTATCATCCTCCTGGGGTGATCCGTCCACTTCGTGGACTAAGTTTTGTCCGTCCCTTTTGGGACTTTGGATTTTTTTTTTTTTTTTTTTTTTTTTTTTTTTTTTTTTTTTTTTCGGACGATCCATCCACTTTGTGGACTAAGCTTTGTCCGTCCTCCATCGGACATGGAATTTTCATCCTCTTGGGATGATCCGTCCACTTTGTGGAATTTGGGTTTGTCCGTCCACTATGGGACTTAGGATTTTCATCCTCTTGGGATGATTCGTCCACTTTGTGGAGTAAGTTTTATCCGTCCTCTGTGGGACTTAGGATTTTCATCCTCTTGGGATGATCCGTCCACTTTGTGGAGTAAGTTTTATCTGTCCTCTGTGGGATTTAGGATTTTCATCCTCTTGGGATGATCCGTCCGCTTTGTGGACTTGGGTTGGTTCGTCCACTATGGGACTTAGGTTTTTCATCCTCTTGGGATGATCCGTCCACTTTGTGGAGTAAGTTTTATCCGTCCTCTATGGGACTTAGGATTTTCATCCTCTTGGAATGATCCGTCCACTTTGTGGAGTAAGTTTTATCCGTCCTCTATGGGATTTAGGATTTTCATCCTCTTGGGATGATCCGTCCGCTTTGTGGACTTGGGTTGGTCCGTCCACTATAGGACTTAGGTTTTTCATCCTCTTGGGATGAGCCGTCCACTTTGTGGAGTAAGTTTTATCCGTCCTCTGTGGGACTTAGGATTTTCATCCTCTTGGGATGATCCGTCCACTTTGTGGACTTGGTTTTATCCGCCCTCTATGGGACTTTGGATTTTCATCCCCTTGTGATGAGCCGTCCACTTTGTGGACTAAGTTTTAATAGGAACATTATAGTCGTGTCTTAATATTTCCTTTTATTGAAATCAAAGCATGTAGAAAGAGTACCTGCCCCCTAGGGCTTAAAAAGGCACTTGCAAAAGTAATTGTTTGAAAGTAAAACTAGTGATAACAAAACCAAATAGTAGAAAAAGATTGTTTAAGTAAAAACTTAATGATAAATTTGGAGATATTGAAGCGTTGATGCTCTTCATGTCGTCTCTACTGGTAGTATCTCCGCAGGTGCTCCGTATTCTAAGGGTGCTGCAGTTTCCGTCCGTCCATGGTTTCGAGGTGGTAGGTTCCTTTCCTTTGTCATGATGTGATCCTGTAGGGTCCTTCCCAGTTGGGGCCGAGCTTTCCATGCAAAAGATCTCTGGCAGCACCCATGACCTTTCGTAGTACAAGATCCCCGATCTGGAAGTCTCTATGCCTGACGTTGGAGTTGTAGTATTTTGCCATAAGGTTCTGGTATCGTGCCATCCTCTGCTCTGCTGCTGCCCGAACTTCATCCACCAGGTCTAGCTGAAGGCGTAAGGACTCTTCATTCTTGTCTTTGTCGTAGTTTTCTACCCGATAGCTCGTAAGCCCTACCTCTGCCGGGATGACAGTTTCGCTCCCATATGCCAGCCGAAACGGTGATTCTCCCGTAGGTGTTCTTGATGTAGTACGATAAGCCCATAAAATGCTTGGCAGTTCCTCAGGCCAGATGCCTTTTGCCCCTTCAAGGCGGGTCTTGATAATCTTTAGCAAGAACCGGTTTGTGACTTCTACTTGTCCATTGGCCTGTGGGTGTGCTAGTGATGAGTAATGATTCTTGATTCCTAGCTCCGAGCAGAAGTTTCTGAATGCGCTATTGTCGAACTGCTTCCCGTTGTCCGAGACGAGGACCCTGGGTATCCCATACCTGCAAATGATATTTCTCCATACGAAGCTCCAGATGTTCTTCTCCGTGATGGTGGCTAAGGCTTCGGCTTCTACCCATTTCGTGAAATAATCGATACCGACTACCAAGAATTTCAACTGCCTTATAGCTGTCGGGAAGGGGCCCATGATGTCTAGTCCCCATTGGGCAAATGGCCAAGGGGCCGTCATGGGTGTGAGCTCTTCGGATGGTTGTCTGATTTGATTACCGAACCTCTGACACTTGTCGCAGGTCTTGACATAAGCCTGGGCATCCTTCAACATAGTAGGCCAGTAGTAATCGGCTCGGATCAACTTGTGAGCTAATGACTTCGCACCCGAGTGATTTCCACAGATACCCTCGTGAACCTCCCTCATCACGTAGTCTGCCTCCTCGCTGCTCAGACACCTTAGGTACGGTCAGGAGAATCCTCTCTTGTATAAGGCATCTTTTATCAGCACGAATCGTGAGGCCTGTACCTTCAACTTTCTAGCTGCGTCTTTTCCGTCTGGCAGGGTACCTGATCTTAGGTACGCCATTAAAGGTGTAGTCCAATTGTTCTCAGAATTGACGTCGAGTATATTCCTTCCGTCATCGATCAGCGAGGAGTATTGTACAAACGACAATACCTGTTCGGGAACAATCATGACTTCTGCCGAGGCTGCTTTTACCAGACGGTCAGTGCATTCGTTTTCTTCTCTTTAGATTTGGACGAATCTCACTGCGAGGTTGCCGATCCGATTGTTCACTTCTTCCAGGTATTTCTTCATTCTCTCATTCTTGCACTCGTAGCTGCCATCAATCTACCATATTACCACCTGGGAGTCGCAGTGTACGACTATATTTTCTGCGCCTGCCGCTTTAACGAGCTCTAGACCAGCTACTAGTGCTTTATATTCGGCTTCGTTGTTAGTTGTGGGGAAGTCGAATCGGACCATGCACATGATTTTATTCCCTTCCGGGGTTTGGATGACAACCCCTGCTCCCCCTGCCTTTCTGTTTGTCGATCCGTCCGTGTGGATGCTCCACTGCGCAGCTTCTTCTGCCCCTCTACCCTCTGATAGTGCGAACTCTACGATGAAATCGGCCACGGCTTGGCCTTTGATCGCGGTTCGTGGGTGGTATTGTATGTCAAATTCGCTCATCTCAATTGCCCACAAAGCCATCCGTCCGGCTGTGTCGGGGCTACCCAAAGCTCTTCTCAAAGGTTGATCCGTCAGGACTATGATAATGTGGGCTTGAAAATACGGCTTTAGCTTTCTTGCCGCAGTTATCAGTGCAAGGGCCAACTTCTCTATGTGTGGATACCTCTCTTCTGCTCCTCTGAATGCCCGACTTACAAAATAGACGGGTTTCTGAGATCCGTCTTCTTCTCTTACCAGTGCCGCGCTAACAGCAGCTTGTGAAGCAGCTAGATAAAGGTAAAGTTCTTCTCCAGGCCTGGAGGGGCTAAGCAATGGTGGGGACGTGAGGTATTTCTTTAACTCTTCAAAAGCCTTCTGGCATTCCTCCGTCCACTCGAATGATTTTCGTAGAGTTTTGAAGAATGGAAGACACTTGTCCGTCGCTTTCGAGACGAACCTATTCAAGGCAGAAATTTTGCCGTTCAGTCTCTGCACGTCCTTGACCGTCTTTGGCGGTTCCACCTCCATGATGGCCCTAACTTTTTCTGGATTTACTTCTATTCCTCTATGGGATACCATGAATCCCAAAAACTTCCCCGTCGTTACACCAAACGCACACTTGTTCGGGTTGAGCTTCATATTATACGAGCAGAGGGTGTTGAAAGTCTCTTGGAGGTCCTTTAGGTGATCACTTTCGAGTGGACTTTTTACAAGCATGTCGTCGACATAAACCTGCACATTCCGGCCGATCTGGTGTGCGAAAATTTTGTTCATTAGTCTCTGGTACGTGGCGCCTGCATTCTTAAGTCCAAACGGCATCACTTTGTAGCAAAAGAGCCCTTGGCTGGTGACAAATGAGGTTTTCTCCTGATCAGTGTCGTCCATCTTAATTTGATTGTAGCCCGAGAAGGCATCCATGAAACTCAAAAGCTGGTGTCCCGCCGTCGAATCTACTAACGTGTCTATTCGGGGTAGCGGGTAGTTGTCCTTCGGGCATGCTTTGTTGAGGTCCATGAAATCGACACACATTCGCCACTTCCTGTTAGCTTTCTTAACCATCACTACGTTTGCTAACCAGTCGGGGTAGTACACTTCTCGAATGAAGTTTGCTTCCAGCAGCTTCTTCACCTCTTGTGCAATTGCTTCGTCTCGTTCCTTGGCGAATACTCGCTTTTTCTGTCGGACAGGCGAGTATGATGGTTTCACGTTCAACCTGTGAACTATCACTGAGCTTTCGATTCCGGGCATGTCCTCGTGGCTCCAGGCGAACACGTCTTGGTTCATTCAGAGGAACTGTATGAGGGCTTGGCGGGTTGGATGGCTGGCTAGTGTGCCAATCCTGGTCATCCTTTCAGGTCTTGATTCATCAAGAATTATCTCTTCTAGCTCCTCTACTGGCTCTGCTACCGTTCGTGCCTCTTCTATGCTCATCGTTTGCTGTTGGCCTTCCGTTTCGAGCATGGCAATGTAGCATTCACGAGCGGCCACCTGGTTCCCACGTAACTCGCCAATACCGTGCTCGGTAGGGAACTTGATCATCAGGTGGTAAGTTGAAGTTGCGGCCTTCCATGCATTCAGGGTCGGTCGTCCGATGATAGCGTTGTATGCGGATGAGCAATCAACTACAAGGAACGTCACGTCCTGTGTGATTTGTCGTGGATAATCTCCGACTGTCACTGAAATCGTTACCGCCCCTAATGGAAACATTCTCGTTCCTCCGAAGCCAACCAACGGATTGCTTGTTGGTATCAGTCGTTCCCTATCAATTTTCATTTGTTGGAACGCCGGGTAATAGAGGATGTCTGCTGAGCTGTCGTTATCTACCAATACTCTGTGCATGTTATACTCGCCTACTTGGAGGGTTACAACCAACGCATCATCATGCGGATGGTGGAGACGTCGTGCATCTTCTTCTGAAAATCCGATGATTGAACTATCTTTCCGCGCCATCTTTGGTGCTGAGCCCGTTAGCTGGACATTTTGAACCATTCGGAGGTGGGTCTTGCGGGCCTTCTTGGATGACCCAGCAATTGATGTTCCCCCTAAGATCATCCTTATGTCTCCGACTGGTGGTCTAGGACGCTTATTATCTCTTCGGGGTTGCTGCTCCTAGGGTGACGGGTCCATTCTTTCTTTCCTGACGAACTTCTGCAACTTCCCCTGTCTGATTAGGGCCTCTATCTGTTGTTTTAAGTCATAGCAGTCCGCTGTGTCGTGGCCGTGATCGCGGTGGAAACGGCAGTATTTGTCTCTTGATCTTTTGCTGGGATCTGATTTCAGTTTCCCCGGGAAGGTTAGACCCCCTTCGTCCTTGATTTGCATTAGGACTTGATCTATCGGAGCCGTCAACGGTGTGAAGCTCGTGAACCTCCCTTCGGGTGGCTTAGTGCGTCGCTCAACTCTTTGGTCGTCTATTCTTGTCCTCTTCGATCCTTGATCTCTTCGTCCTTCTTCCTGCCGTTCCCTCTTCCTCGGCTTATCCTCTCGAGCCTGCAATGCGTCTTCTGCGTTCCTGTATTTGGTTGCCCTGTAGAGTACTTCTGACATGGTTTTAGGGTCGTTCTTGTATAAAGAGAACAGAAATTTGCCCTTCCGTAACCCGTTCGTGAAGGCTGCTACTAGTATTTTGTCGTCGGCTTCGTCTATTGAGAGCGCTTCCTTATTAAAGCACGTTATATAGGCCCTCAGCGTATCGTCCTCCCGTTGCTTAATACTCATCAGGCAAGCTGTAGACTTCTTGTATCTGTGCCCTCCAATGAAGTGCGTTGTGAACTGAGCACTCAGCTCCTTGAAGGTACTGATGGAGTTTGGCGTCAGTTGACTGAACCATATCCTTGCGGGGCCTTTGAGTGTTGTGGGGAAGGCCCTGCACATGATCTCGTCAGCTATCCCCTGGAGGTGCATTAAGGTCTTGAATGTTTCCAGATGGTCCAGAGGATCCTTTACTCCTAGCTAT
The DNA here is from genome assembly GCA_032727855.1 of Quercus ilex subsp. ballota. Taxonomy (NCBI): domain Eukaryota; kingdom Viridiplantae; phylum Streptophyta; class Magnoliopsida; order Fagales; family Fagaceae; genus Quercus; species Quercus ilex. The sequence goes on from CM064917.1 coordinate 28,542,850, forward strand.
CTATATGAGGCATGCGGAATTTATGGGGTAGGGGGAAGGCGTTCACGGCCGCAGTGAAGGGCGAGTCAGTGCGGTTGACTAAATCGTCCAGATCCTTGGAAACCTGCCCCTTGAGCGCGTTCATCATCACCTCCATCTGTTCCCTCATCGCCTGCATCTCTGCGGCAATCTGTGGTGGTGTCGCATTCGTGAGGGATGGCATGCTCAAGTTCTGCCTCTCCCGTCTGCTTGGGGCATGGCTGCCTTCAGGTTTCTCCTTGCAGCGCTGGTCCCTTCTTCCTCTTCTTGCTGGTCATTTTGTTCTGCGTTCTTCTGGCGCAGCTGTTCTTCTAAATCGTTGTTTTGTTTGGTGAGACGTTCTACCGCGGCAGCGAGAGTCCGAACTTGTCTCTCGAGTGCAGTCGTGGGTGGTTCGTCTCCTTGAATGTCGTTAGTGGTTTCCATCGAGCGTGTGAGTACCATGCAACCCTTAAGTCCTGAAAGACGATAGTATGGCTTTTTGGATCCCTACTAACGTGATTTCCCACAGACGGCGCCAACTGATGATGTCGAGAATTTCACCAGTGAGCCACACGATACCTACGCGCTCGAACGTGAACCTGCACAACACAAAGAAGAAAGCCTCACAAAGAGCGTCGGTGTGGTGCCGGCCAAATACTCTCCAAAGGTTAAGTCAGTAGTCTTCTCACAACTCTAGAGTGCTAGAGAGGGTAAATTACGCGTACCTTGATTTGTGAGGGTATTGGGGCTTTTATAGTAGTAGAGGGTGGGCTCCTCTTCCTTGGAGTAGAAGTCTTTTCCTTATAGGAATCCTTATGGGAGTGGATTGTGGAATCCTTTCCTTATAGGACTCTACGAAGTGTGTCGCAAGTATCACATAAAAAATGGCCCTTCTACCTTTCTTATGGGCCTCGGACCTGCTGACACCTCCTACTGGATTCTTTCCCATACACTTGGTGATAACGGGCCCGTCCTCTACTGGGCCACAACAGATAACCGTCAAGCCCACCTCAAGCCCAAGTTCAGCCTCTTCATTGAGTTTCACTGATTTGGGATCCTCTCTCTTTTTTTTTTTGGTTAAGGAATTGGAACTAAACACTCTTTAGTCATAGTCAGTGGTCACCACTACAAGTCTTTTTATTAAACTTTTAAAAATTTTAATATTTTTCTCCAAAGTCCAAAGTGTACACGTTTATGGTTAGGAAGCATTCCACTTTTTTCCATGCTATGAGTTATCATGTCAATCTGCAGGAGTTATCAAAACCCATGTGAATTGCAAACTATAGTTACACGTTTCTTACATCAAACAATTTTTGAAAATTAATTTTTATATATTTTTTGTTTTAATTCGAGCTTTAATACTGAGTTGGCCGATCACCAATTTTTATTTTAGTGCTTCTATTTGTTCAACCTACATCTAGACTATGACTATCTAGTAATTATTTAATTATTATTATTATTTTTTGCTTTTTTTCCCACCCATTTAGAAAGTCATTAATTTGTTATATGTACGAGTGTTATCTTAATTTAATAAAATTATAAGTTTAGGATAATATATTTTATATTAAAATTAACTTGTTAATTTGTGTGATAAATAATTTTTTATTTATGCGGGTTTAGAGTGTAAAGTGATCATATTATTTTTTAAAGTTGCAATTGTGTTTTGATAAACCAGGTTTTATTGTTCTATACTCTAATTTTTGTTTTATTCCAGATAATTTATAATTTTTCTATTATAAATCATGTTTTATTTTAATTATAAATGTTTACTAAAAGATTAAGTGATAGTAAAAGGAAATGTTAATGAAACTTGAATGTAAAAATTTAATTAATAATTTTGCATCTCAAAGAGAATGATATATAGATTCTAAATAATAAAAAAATCAAAAGTTAAATAAATATTATTTAATTAATATTTAAATAATTGAAAAAAGCCTCGCCTAAAATTTTCGCCTAAGGCCCCCAAATTTGTTGAGCCGGCCCTGATCACGCATTAGTGTTGCCCCGCATCGCATTGCTTTGGATTGTGCATGGGTCAAACTTGCTCTATACATTATATATATATTTTTGACATATTTTATTTAAAAATTAAATTTTGTTGCCAAACGTTCTAATTGTCGTTAATTTTTTGCATTTGTTCATCTCCATCACTACGCCATTAACACGTGCTTTTTTGCCTCATTAATCATTGTTTCTTCTTTTTAATTGGGTCTATATATATTCGTCATTTTCACTCTTTCACTGTTTTGCATCATTCTGCCCAATATAGTTTGTTAGAGTTTAAAATAAAAAAAAAAAACAGTTTTTGGTTTACTAGGTAGTAGGTACAGTGATTGTCATGATTCTTCTGTGTAGTAGATCATTGTATCTTAAAAGAAAGACGTCCAAGAAGTTTGTAAGCACCATTATGAGGGGAAAAATCTTTCTTAAAGACTTAGTATCAAACATAAGTCTTGATAAATTGTTGTATATTTTTTGAATTCATTCAATTTGTAAGCCATTACTTTCTAATTTTGTTTTGATTTACATAATGATAAAAATTTCTAGTATAGTCTAAATTTGTGATATTAATTCTCTTGTTTTGATCAAGAGTCTTGTAACTTAATGATATTGACGAGTCTCCTTTATGAGGAGAACAATGGTTTGAATCTCCCTTTCTACTTATTATAACAATTAAATTATTAAAAATAATCATCTTGCTTTAATAATCTTTATATCTTTGTTTTACACTTTTACCAAATACAGATTCTAATTTTTTGTAATGGTAATTGACTCTTGATCTTTTCCTTTGCAAAGACGATCTTAGTGATTGCATTTTATTAGAGGAAATATTTTCCCTTCGTTTCTATTTCTATCATTCAAACATCAAGCCTTGATATAATGACAAGTGTTCTCTCTCCAAGTGATGTGTTTTGGGTTTAAGTTTGTAAATCGATTTCTTCAAAAATTAAGGGTATTGGTCACCAAATTTTTAAAACATTTTTCCCACTTTATAAACAAAAAGTGGTAGGTCTCACACAAATGGTTTATGTTTGGAAATTGTTTTTGGAAAATTGTTTTTTTTTTAATAGAATTGTTCTAAATTTTATTGGGCAAAACAGTTTTTAGAAAACTCAGTTTTTATTCTCAAAATCACTAGACACATAATTTGTTTTTCCTTCTTGGTTAATTTCTCTCTCTCTCTGCCATATCTAGTTTTTTTTTGGTTAATTTGTAATTAATTGTGGTCGATTTTTGTTAATTTTAATTGTTTGTATGCAATTGGTATTTGGGTGCCATGAAGGAGGGTTTGGCTGGTCGTGAGGCCTAGGTTGTGTTATTAGTTTTTTTGTTGTTTTTTTTGTTTTTTTTTTTTTAAGAGAAGGATTGAGTTAAAAAATTGAAATAGAGAACAAGTGCCAAACACATTCTTCATTTTTTGGGAAGAACAATAGAAAACTTGTTTTGGTAAAAAATTCTCAAAACAATTAAAGAAAAAAAAACCGTTTTAAAAACACAAAACTCAAAATAACAAACCAAATAGGCTCTAATATTGCCCATCAACCACCTCTTCTAAAATTCACAAAAGTGAAAAACTTGTACGTTGGCTACGAATGTGTATTTATTTATGGATCATACTAACGAGTGCCCTTAGGGCACTCCTTAATAATCAGTTTTAGGAGGAAAGATTTGATACCACTTTTATGGGAAATGAAAAAAGCTGTCAAAATATTAATTATTTTTTTTTCATTTCCCATAAAAACTTTCTTTAAATGGATTATTAAAGAGTACCCTAAGGGCACTCGTTAGCATTTTCCTTTATTTATTTTAATTTTATGTTCTTTTAAAATCTAATTCCATCATTCCCTAAGACAATATTGCAAATATTTAATCACAATAATCCGCAATACCAACAATAATATAATATGCGTACGCTTGGATTGTTTGGCACCCGTTTTTTCTTTCCAAGTTCCAAACTTGAATAAGTTTGCTCCGCAGCAACTGTTTTTTTTTATTTGCAATAGCTGCATAAAATGTGGCTTCCACTAGACGCCTGACCTCTCTGAACTGTGTGACCTTCCCTATTGGTTTTTCAATTCAATTGATACCAATAAAATATTATTATCTCTGCCTCAAATCAATAGAAGCATGAGCATAGGATAGTTTTCTCCTTCCTGCTATCCAGTTATCCTCCCTATATTTCAATTTACTTTACAATCTCAGCAAGCAAATCTAAACCAGGAACACTAAACCCTTATTGATTCAGTTTAAATATACCTTTCATTCATTTAAAAAATCGTTTGGTCTCAAAGATTTATATTTAGACCATTACTAACTGACCATGGTACTTAAACAGCTATCATCTTTTTGCTTGGCCCTCTTTTCTGTTTCTGCCTTCCACCTCTCTTTTCTTCTCTTCACTTTCGCTCTCCAAGGCTTCTTAGATTGGGTTTCTTTACTTAATTCAACACCATTTGATAATTTCATTTAACCACCTAATTAATGTCATCCATCTCCCTGCGGCATAGGATGTAATGACTCCAAAGGCATAGGGTTTAATTCATTATACTTTTGAACCTTCATGCTAATTTGTTACACCACTATAGGGTTTAAATGTTACCCCTACTTCATTTTTCAAAAAGAAAAAAGAAAAAAAAGAAAAAAGAAAAAAGGAAGGCAAAAAGGGAAACCATAGCTTGACTCCCAAGTCCAACTCCCTTTGGTTGGGAGAAATTTTCAAATGCACCTAGCGTATGAAGTGCATGTCTCACTGACAACATGAGATACCTTCCTTTTGGTTGGAGGTAGTGTTTCATTACACCACCCACTCACAACATGTGTGGGTCCCACGTGTGATAGTGGCCTCAAGAATCCGTCTCATAAGATAATTTTTCCTTTTGTTGGAGTGAAATCTTCAACTTAAAAGAGGAAATGAACAAACTGCTCCTATTACTAGGTACTGAAATAAAATCTGGTAGGAAATTTTTTTGCACTGCATTGATGTTAAGTTGTGTGACTAATTACATCCCTAAATACAATCCCTACATATACAGTGTTACTCGATGTGTGGGGGGGACTACACCAAGAAATGAAGACCTCTTAAAAGCTGAGGGAATCAAATGAATAATGAAGAAAAGCACAATATATTACAAATCATACACCTGCAGTGTTATTAATGTTTTCCAAGGAAATGACAGCACCAGATTTGGCTCCATTTGATTCTCCAGAATGTGACATGAATATATAAATGACCCAGAAGTGAAGGCATACAAGGTAAACCAGAGACCACACCTTCGCTCCGGAATTCCTCCTTAAAAATACCTGACCAGCCAAGAAAATAGCATCCAACTGCTGAAGCAATGATCCCAAGTGTTTCCTGCCTGAACGCATCCTGTCATGAAACAGAGGCCCCCACTTTGATTCTGAGAGCTCCCACCTTCCTGATTCCAAGTCCCTTGATGAAGTACTTATAGAATCCGCTAGCATTGTCTTGTTTTCATCTAGAAATCTTGAAACCGCCTACACGATGCATCGAAGTATAAAGTGCAAATCACTAGATCTGTTTTATGTAGATAATACCAGTATAAAATAACTCTCGGGTGACAATGTACCTCAATTCTGAAGACAAGAGTTGCCTTCTCAGAGGAGAGAGCCTCAACCTGGTTGAACATTAAGAATTGAAATCTCGATGATCATTACACATACTACTGAATTTCATTTTATTACAGAAAATTTGTGATTTAGAATAATTTTACTACTGAAAAAGAACTCAATCATGAACTCTGTCCTAAGATAATTCAAGTTATCATACAAAGGAATCTTTCACAAACACTAGAACTAGATCATAATAAATTTTTGAAGTAGCTGATAGTTGTATTACAGAGAAGGATAACCAATAGCATACAATATGCAAAATGTCCATGATCGCAAAATGTTACATGCTGGCAACAAACATTTGAATGTGAAACAAATGAGCAATAAATCAAACCAGGAGCCTTAAATAATAGCAGAGGCTCTGTAATGGCAGACCAGGAAGCAAGATCCTATATACATGACTTTTTGGTCTTCCATTCTTTTTTTATTATTGGCAAGTTAACCTTTGGGAGAGATAGTAAATTCAGTATTTTTTTTGCACCTGACGAGACACCCATTGCAAAACAATATAGCTAATTAACTTTTTTTTTTCTTTTTTATAAGAATATAAGTAATTAAATTTTATGGCTCCATCCCTCTCAAAGCTCAAAAGGTGTCTCGGCTGAATTTGGTTCTTCATCAACAAAAGGCTGAATGATTCATTTATATCTGAGGACACTTTACAAACTCTTATGGTATGCTTTTGCCTTTTCTATATAAGGCATTAAGCTAAAAACCAGATGTATCATATGGCCCCCATTCATCAAACAAAAATAAGTACAAGAAATCACCGACTGTATTATCCAGGATGTTTGAAGACAAACCTGGGCTTGTTTCTGAATTAAATGATCAGTCATCTGACCAAGCCTTTGCTTGAGCTCAGTTTCAACTTCAGTTGGCTCCTCCATCTCTTTCTTTGTAATTTCAATGTTTGCTTCCAGCTTCTTTGCCTGAAATATAGACGATACTGTAAGTAAAATATATTGATTGCCCAAGCTTATATATATATATATATGGTATCAGTCAAATAAATCAGGTTAACATGATATGTCAAAAAATATGGAACTTGGAATATAACTTTGGTAAACCATCAGAAGACCCCAAAGATAAAAGCATAAAAATTCTTCATATAAATTGGATACACTCTTGGTTGGTTAAACCCAAAACTTAAGTAACACCCAAAAACTTCAAAACTCTCTACCTTCCATCCAGCCCCATTAGCAACAGTGTATGGAGACTAAATGGCCATTCTGACATCCATTACAATAGACGACATAGATACTCTTTCTCTCTCTCACTCGCACACACACACACACATTAGAAAACAAACTGGATATTATAGAGCACTAGGAGGTGTTTGCATCAAGCCAAGCTCACCATATTTGGACCACAGCACCTCTATCCTTTTTTACCCCTGGACTCACCATTAAAACTTGCACATTCAAACGAAACCAAAGGAAGAGGAGATACATGATTAAACATCAGGCTTTCATTTGCACAAGAAATGAGTCATGCTAACAGCATTTACAAAAGAAAAGAAGCTGTGGACATCTCGAGGATATTGCAGTGAAAAAATGCTCAAACCTAAACCTACTTTATCCAAAAGAAGCAATGTACACAGTTTGTCAACTTTTGCATTTAGATTCTTTATTGTTAAATAATAATAAAAAAAGTACCGATTTGTCACATTTTCGGAACCAATAAAATCTGTGTTCTACTGACTCCACCCACCAGAACCAGTTGCCGGGTAATCCATGGGGATTCACCCCTGGCAGGCTAGGTAGTTTTTGCTCATGCCTAGGAGCCACAGAACCTCTTCTTATGTCACCAAAGGCTTACTCCATAAGGTTATATCTACTTATGTATTTGTATGTGTAGAAAAATCATATAATTATATTAAAAAAGAATAACTTTTTATGTGATCTCAATAATATCACGCTTTCATGGATTATACAAGAAATAATAGAAACGGTGCCACAACCATCAAATCCCTAAATATATAGCTAAATGAACCAATTACAAGGGTAACCAAAAAGATTGTTATGCCTACAGGAGCTTGAAAATCTCTATAAATGGGGAAAGGATATTAACCCAATTTGGCGATGCATGTCTTAATTCATAACACAAGGCATGGACTAAGTCTTGTAGCTTTCCTCCCCTGGATATCATGTGTACCCTTGCATATATCAACATCAGTTTCATGACATTAGGGCTGGTCGCTAACCAGTTATATCCCAACCCATCCTGCTGATCCTGTCTGACCCGAAGGGTCATGGATGGTTTTGAATGGGTGAATCAGTTGGTAGCAGGTCTTATCTGTCACTTGCAGGCCAGGTGTCAGGTTTAGGGTTTCCAACTGAGTAACCCAACCAGATTGTATATTATACATAAAATACTTTTTTTTTTTTTTTTTTTGGCTACATGTGCGTTTTCTATTGTCTGGATATCTAACCTTATATGTTATCCCTATCCCCTCCCCCCTTCTTCTTCTTCTTATTCTTCTTGATTATTTATATGGATTTGTATATGGGTTTAATGAATTTGGGATCTAGATTCAGAATGAGTTTGATGACTTGTATAGATTTTCATGGCATGTTGCTGGATTCAAGAGAAGATAAAGGAGGAAGAGGGTAGGGGAAGAGAGAGAATCGGATGAGAGATGAGAGAGAAAAAAAATAAAATAGAAAGTTATAGTAACCGTGTAAATATGCACGGTTATTGTAGCAATATTGTATATGCACAGTATTATAGATGGATTGATGTGGGTAAATTTTGAGCAAAAATCTGTAAAATTGTACACTTTTTCTATTTTACATCTACTGATGCGATTGCTCTTAATATTGGGCATACACAAACTTCTACTGCACAAAGGTAGTCAACAGCAAAAGGTGACTCAATATCGATTGAAGCGTGAGGAAACAAAAAGGTGCTAGCCCGATCAAAGTGAGGCGTCTAATTCTAGAATCTAAATATAGTTATTATACATGTAGGACTTAAATCATATGTATCTAATATATTGAAATTTTATAATCAAGTGTGTTTGATATGTGTTGTGTGAAGAAATTAGGTCTATTAATTGTAAAATTAGGTCCATTAAATCATATGTATCTAATATATTAAAATAAGGATTAAGAATATTAATATATATATATATACACATATATATAAAATATATCTTCTTCTTCTTTTTGATAAATAAGTGAATTTCATTAATTAAAAGAAAAAAGTCACCATACAATATATGGGAAATATACTACAGGTTTTTTTTTTTGGATAGGTAATATGAGTATTATTATTGATGAAAAAAGGGAAAGAAAATACAAGGTGTTCATGATGATGAACACATGAAAGAAATAACAGACAACAAAGAAAAAAAAAAGAAAGAAATCAAGAAGCTATTCTAAGAAAAGACAAAAACTCTGAAAGAGAGGAACAATCTGTAAAACTTCTGCACTGAGACCAATCAAAAAGACTACACTGGCAAAGATCTTTTAACTTAACCAACATCTTTTCAGTGTCCTCAAAGGAACAACAATTTTGTTCCGTCCAACTATAAAGTTTAAAACCATTTAACTTAGGAGCATATTTTCAACAGTCTTCAGCTTTCACTGTCAAACAAAATGGTTGTATGTGAGCATGCGCACACACACGCATGCATGTATACACACACAAAAAAAAACATTTGTGTTTATAGATATTAAGTACTCAGGACATGATCTGCATGCATCTACAAAAGCTTACTTTTTCAATGGTGTCAACATCACAGAGCAAGGGGTGTTTAAAGCTAGAAATTAAAATCATTTTTTTATTATTATTATCAGAAATTGAAATCATTTATGAATATATCAATGGCTTGAAAGCTAACCTTATCTTGCAATTGTATAACTTTATCAGCTATGAGAGAATATTCTGCCTCTAGTATCTCTCGTTCAAATTCCATTCCTTTTGAAGCAGCTAACTACAACATTATCAGATTAATGTAAAGATTATACAAAAGGCCAAGAAATTCATGTTGCTGCAAAGAGTTATTATGAAAGATGGAAAATATACATAGCTTTAAATGGCTCTCCCCCCAAAATAATCATCACAGACAGAATATAACTCACTTGTTTAAGAGATGTTCCAGTCCGATGAGAATTTGAGATCTTTCTCTTGATCTCTACAAGGAGAAAAGGGAGTTTGAAGGACCAAGCTCATATTGACAATGTTATATATTGATATAATAATATACTGTAAATGGGCACAAAGGACCAAGATATATATTTTTCTTGATAGGTAAGAATAATTTTATTAAAAGAAGACTACTCCACGCATAATGGACAGAAGATAGCCAAAAAAAAAAAAAAAAAAAATTACAATAGAATTAAGTATTGAACATCTGAAGTATTCAAGGGTTGCTGCTTATCCCCAGAGAAGCTCTTGAACTACTATTTTATTGACTCTTAGCATCTCAAAACCCTAACCCTCTCTTACAACCTTTATAACCCTAAATTTCTTAATTTTAGCTAAGCATTAGTCAGCAAATAACCTATCAAAACAAACCTTAAGAGCGTTAAATTAGTCTCAGCCCAGAAAATTATAAAAACATATTACACTAAGGATGAGATTATGTTCAAAAGTTCCTATAAACTCTAAAGCGTTCAATAGGCCATAGCAAACTCTCTAAACCCTAAAGCATTTCATGCGCATAGCAAACTCTAAAATGACAATTTCCCCTACCCATAACCAACCAAATAAGGTACTGTACACATAAGATTATGTTCTCGCATTGAGATTTTTACCTTTTTTTTTTTAGAGAAATTTTGGCCCAAGGGAGAGGGAAGGGGAATCTGTTTCTCTAAAAACTCATTGGATATTATAAATACCCTATTCAGTTCCTTTGGCAAGTAGTTGTACAGGTTGTAGTTGAAAACACAAAAGCATTGTCAGAGGGGATCAAAAAGTTCATTCAATTATTGGCACTGTTATCTAGGAGACATACCTTCACAGGTCGCTTCTTTCAATTCAATTTGTTCCCGTATTTCTGCTACCCAATTAACCTGGTCCAAAAGTAAAATAAAAAGTATAAGCTACTCTTGAAGGTCAATGATACAATACTTCACCCTCCACTGCATTCTTATGCAAGGAAGTGGCATTTAAGCCAGAGCTCAATGGTACAATACCAACAACCTAAACTGTACTTTGATATATTTGCTGACTCTCCTGCAACTTTAACTTTTTCCAGTATCAAGGTCAAGCAATTTGCATACTTCTTTAGATAACCAGAGTTGTATGGCAACTATAGGCATTTCAAAGCAACAGCAAACTTAAGAGAATTAATAAAGGGCCTCTCCTGCAACTTTAATTTTTTCCAGTATCAAGGTCAAGCAATTTGCATACTTCTTTAGATAACCAGAGTTGTACAGCAAGTGGCAACTATAGGCATTTCAAAGCTACAGCAAACTTAAGAGAATTAATAAAGGGCCTAAAAGCACCAGAAAAAGTTTGTCTTTCTTTTTTATTTTTTTCAAGAAGGTTTTGGCCCAAGGGGTGGGGGAGATGAGAGATTCAAACTAATGACCTTTGCTTCTTTAGGCGTGGTCCCCAACTGATTGTGCTACCCCTTGAGGATAAAGGACTATAGTAAGTTTCTATTTAGCATATATAACATATGAGCTTGCACAAAGCACTCTAAACTCAAGGAACACAGTTATGGGGATAGTTAGAGCTGGTGAAAAAACAAGTATCAAAACTAAAAAGACAGCCAAAGATAGGCTAAGCATAAACTTGAAAGTCATGACACTTTCCAAAATATAATTTCATCCACTATTATTACACAAATCAAAACATTCAAACCAAGTGAAAAACATTCCAATCAGTAACTTATTTAAGAATTCAAGCACAGGATTGACACAATCATTTGTATAAAGGATCTTATAGTACCTGTACTTCAAGATTCCACTGCACAGTAGCAAGGGATCTTGCAAGATCAGCATTAGCGGTCTGCAAGAACTTTTGACCTTTAGTAACAACAAATAACCTCATTAACTGCATTGCTTAAATTTTAATAAAGAAGAAAACATTGACTTCCATATGTAGCAGACACCCCAAAAAGAAGAGAGAGAGAGAGAGAGGGGACAAAAACCATCTAAACATGAAAATGAGGCAGATATCTAAAACAGGTTAAATTACCTCAAGTTTAGCCAATCGTTCAAGGGCCTCCCTTCTAGTATTATTATGCTTCTGTTTCTCTAAATCAACAGCATCAAGTGTTTCCATCATAGTTGTCTGTAGATCGGAAGCCTAAAGCAAGCCAGAATGTAAAATTAAGTATACAATCACCGCAAGTATTTCGGGGACATCTTGCTAATAGTTGGCCAATTTCATACACACATGTATCAGACAAAGAAACTAGAAGCATCAACAGATAAAAAGTGTTTTCCGTTGTAAGTGTTTTCCGTTGTAACTAGCACCATGGAATGCACTATGCTCTTGAGATGTCAAGATGATTAGATTTACCATTGTTTTGGCACTTAGTTGTTTTGGAAAACTTCTTTTTTTTATTGGATAAGTAGTTGTTTTGGAAAACAACTGAGCTTCTGTTACTCCTTGGACTTTAAGACTAGGGTTTGTAACCATAGGGCTTCAACTCAGGTGATTGTTAGGTAGGTGGCCATCCCAAGCTCAAACCTAAGAATTAAGATGGTACAGCCATAACCAAAGTTGTCAATTCCATTCCATTCTAGCCAAAACGGGCAAAATATTTCATACCAGTTTTAAAACTGGTGCAGTGAACCCTTTATTCCCATCAGCTTAAATTCCAATGTGTTTCTCATTTCAGCATGCTCTAGCCTATTTCAGTATTTAGATTTCAGACAATATAGTTAACATCCTCTCTCTCTCTCCCCCTTTTTATTTCTTTCTTTTTCCCTTCCCGCTTTCTCCCTCTTATTTTCTTCTTCTCTTTCTTTATGTGGAGTGTGGACCATAGAAAACTGATTTTTTTTTTTTTCAAAATAAAGGAAACACCAAAGTTGTAATGTTGTTTATCTTTTTTATTTTCTTTTATTCTTTTTTTTCCCTTACATATTTTATTTTATTATTTACCTGTAGTTTGGGGTGAAATATATAGAGGATATATTAAGCTAACTTAACCATCAATTGGGTATGCCACCAACAACTAGTGGTACACACAGGTGGTAGTGGGGCATTTTATTATGTTATAGTATTTTATAAAACAGTGTTAAGAATTTTTATTATTTGTGAATCGATATAGCATAAACTTGATAAATAGTCAGATAGATATATATCATTAACTCCAAAATGGTACACTAGAACTGAAATATTCCGTTCTGATAGACAAACTAAAACGGTTAGCAGACTTCGCCCATAACTTAATTTTGACCTCTTGTGAGCAACCCTAACCAAACCATTCCCCTTTGGAGGGAGGGTGGGGGGAAGAGGAAATGCACAGATACAGAGATTACACAGAATTTTATCTTTTGGTCAAACATTAAAAATAGGTAGGGAAATATGGTGAAGAAAATAGCTCACAAATCTAATAAATAAGAGCACTCTGCTAGTCTTTAAGTTTAAGACTATCTTTCACACCCAAAACTAGCTTCAAGAAAGGTCGCAATACCCTCCAAAAATTCAATCTCTACAGAAGCTCCAAATCTGCAATAGCATTCTGATGTGTAGTGAAATTCTAAAGGTAAAATATTTATTGCCCCAAACGCAAGGACAATGACCTAAATGAGACTAAGAAGTGGAAGAACGTAATGAAAGCTATGACTCTCATTCAACACAAATGATAACTCATCCAGTATCCTTTCCACTTTTACCATTTCTTGGCCACAATATAGCCCTGCTATCCTATAGCCTAGGCACTGTGTATGAGCACTTACTCTGTCTCTCCAAATCATGTGAGATTGAGACTGAGTCAAGTGGCTCAATTTTTCTTGCAGATCTGGACAAAATTTAATTTTTTACTAATAAAATAAAGATATATGTATCTGTGTGTGTATTTGTGTTTTTGAGCATGTTGCTGGCTGTATATTTTTCATAACGTTCAGCAATGATGAGGGCTGGGCAGAATTTCTAGACATCAACCCAAACCTTGAATATGAGGGCAGATTGAGATTTTCAACCCAAGCCAAAGCCTGACAACTGTAAACTTAGCCCAGTCTTGCCCAGGGCTCAGATTCAATTGTGCACAATCTCTCCAAGTGACAGTCCTACATATCAACCTTCCTTGTCCAACCCTAAACTAACATAAGTACAGATTTGGGGCATTAACCACCAATACCTCTCACAACCAATCCATATATGTCAAACCTTTAAGATCAAAAGCGGACAACTTTAGGATATTCTCCAAATGAGGTTGATCAATATGGAGATAACAAGCAGAAGATGTAAACTACCAATATTCCAAACTCACAACATGAGGAAGTAAAATTGCATGTTTCATTTTTTTTTTCTTGTTTCACTTGCAGGCAAGTGACAAAGTGAATAGTAACTGGAATCAACAGTTACTAATATCAATAAAATGAGAAATGACAAGAACTATCAAATTGCCATACTAGGCTACAGAACTGGAAATAGTCCTCTCCCTTACCAAATCCTCCCCTAACATGGTTGAACCCAAGACCTCACTAAGCCTCTCCAGTAGGAAGCAACATAGAGAATACTAGCAAAGATCAGTGCTTCAATCAACCCACAACATTTTCTGTGTTAATAGTTTCTGCAAAAACTATAAAGGCAATATTTTTAATTTTTTGGATAAGAAAGGGGGTGGGGGGGGGGGGGGGGTGTTGGTGATAATTTGATAGTTGGGGGAGGGGGGATTGAACATTGGACAAAAGTGGAACTTTTCATTTGTGAGGGATAAGAGGTTGTGAAACCTATGGTTTGAATTGTATTTATGGAACAGAATTGCGCTAATGCAATTAGATAGGATGATACTAGATTAGTTAGCAACTTTGTTGTCTGTTATGCATTTTTACTAAACACCACGAATAGTGATGCAGGATGTGATTCTTTGACTAAAAGGAGCTCTCTTAATAAAAGCATTTTTATTGTCCCTTCATGCCAATCAGACAACTTCTTCCTGTTTCCTTTGGTTTTTTTTTTATTTTTTATTTTTTATTTTTTATTTTTTTTAAGTTGAACGTATAAAGATACCTCTTATCAAGAGTGATTGATACAACAATTGTAAAATACGTGTAGAGAGGTGATTTTAACTTATGTTCATTGTATACTTCCAATGCACTAGGACTACACCCTTTTGTTTCAATAGAATCTTACTGTTATTATTAATTATTTAAAAAAAAAAGGAAAGAAAGATTTATGATCTATAACACACAATTATATAAAGAATAACGAACTATGTATGATTCTCCCCTACTCCAAGAAAACCAATCAATTATAAAAGAGAAAGTCTAGGGACAAAACCAAATCTTACGATATTTTCACAACACCCTTGTTTTGAGTTGTGGTAAGTCCTAGTAATATATATGTTTTGTTATTTCATTTTATTTTGACCTATGATTGACATCTGACTTGTGAAGATGTTGTAACATTTTGTTGTGGCCATAGAAGACCTTATTACAGTGCATCACATTTCCATAATAACACATAATATAATAGTCCCCCCCAAAAAAGAAGAAGCACAAGCACAAAGAGCATGGCATTTTGTCCTGAACAAGAAATGATCTGGTCAACCTCATCACCAGTATAAATCCAACAAAAATAAGAGAACAATAACAAAATCTGGATAATTGTACCTCTTGTGCTTGTTGTTTGGCTCGGTCCTCTAGTATTTTCTCCAAGCTCTGCTTCTCCCCCTCCAACCTGGCAACCACATTCTCCCTCTCTTTGATAGCCTCCACAGCTCTAGCTGCCAATTTTTCAGCCAGAATCTTTTCCCTCCTCCTCTTCTTTTCCTCCCTCTCGTTTTCACTTTCGGAGTCAGAAGTTGAACCTGAATCTGAATCTGAATCAGAACTCAAATCAATTGTCGAAGAAGAACCTCTCTTTAAATCATCAGAGACAGAACTTCTGGATGATGCAACGGATTTCTGCTTTTCCTTTACAGTATTTCTCAACCTACCCTGAACATTATCCATTCTAGTCTTCACATCAGATACTACATCAACCTTCTCCAAGACGGACTTCATCTCCACAGTTTGATTCAATGGTGAAGAATCCTCCGAAGAAACACCCTTAGAGTCAAAGTGCCTGCCATTCTCTTCATTTCTCTCATTCTTTGATTCTCCTACGGGCTTCACACCCGTTTCATTTCTATCAATTTCTCGCCCTTCTAAGTACTTACCATCACTCTGCACATCAACACTCGAAGACCTCCCCAACGAATCCGAAGAGCTGGACTCCTCCCCATCACCCGCTTTCCCTTTAAACTTACTTTCCTCCGTGGACTTCCACCCTGACTTCAAAACACTACTACCACTACCACTACTCTTCTGATTCCTCTTCACCTCCGATACCAAAACATTTGCCCCCGAACTCCCCCGTCTCTTACCATCCTTCCTCAACCCGCGAATCACACTCCCCCCATTACTGCGATTCACCACAGAGCTTGCGCTCTGATTAGGCGTGCCAAGGAGTTCGGTCCAATCACTATCCGTAAGTGTAGAAGACTTAGGTTTAGGTGAGGGTTTCGGGGCACTAGAAATCTCAGTTTCCTTACTATTAAGTGTACTAAAATTTGGATCGCTACGCAATTTTCCATTATAGTCATTGTTCTCTTGTGGTTTTTTCTTTAATTGATCTTTCAGAGGCACAATGCCCTCACTTTTTGTCGGCGTATCGACATTTAGTTCATCGGCATAAGGCCTCTCGTTCTTGCGAAGCGAGTCCGCAGCTTGCTGATCGATCTGAACCGTACATCACACCAATATTACACATAAAAATCTTGAAAGCATCAAAGACAAATCACAATATATATAGTAGTATCACAAATTTGGAAGAGTTAGAGCAATAGAAAAAATGTTGATTCATAATTTAGGATCAGAGAAAATGCTAAGATTAACTAAAATTGAGTTTGGTGAAGTATAAATTTAAAACTAATTTTCTCGGGAAACAAACATAAGATTAGAGAGAGAGAGAGAAGTGCCTGTTGGAGAAGAGTTTCAGCGGCTTTGAGTTTGGATGAGATCCAATTGGCCATGGCCGTTTCAGATTCAGCTGGATTTCCAGGTTTTTTAGAGAGAGAAAGTCACGCACTTCGCCATTGTGTAACGGTCTTTTTTATTTCTTTGTTTTTGCAGAGAGAGAGAGAGAGAGAGAGAGAGAGAGGATGTTATGTTAACATCAGAAGTAGAAAAACAATGAAGAAGGTGAAGAAGAGGAGGGACGGTGACGAGTGGAATGCTAGAGTGACGTGCGGGTGTGTGAAAAGGGAAAATGTGGAATTGTGGGCGTGGATGGATTTGGGACACGGAAGGAAAGTAGCAAATTGTTTTTGATGACGTGCAGTGACGGATGAGAATGAGATGAGAAAAGACCCCGCAGCGCAACGTGTGCCACAAGCCCGATATTGACCGAGCAACGACGTTTTGCACCATGAGGCCCGTTTGGTGGCAGATTTTAGTGAACGCTGGTTAGATCTGTTGTGTTTGGTGAATGCTTTTTGGTCACAAGAAAAATTGTTCCCTGAGTTTTTATTTTATTTTATTTTTTTTACTTAATTAGCTCAACTAGTAAATTAAGTCTATTGTATCTATCAACAACAACAAAAATTGTTTCTTTTCTAATGTTTGGTTGTGTTTTTGAAAATATTATGAAAAAAAAAACATTTTTTTGGTATTTAGCTTGCAGTACAAATTGTAAATTTTTATATTTTTTATATAATTATTAAACAATTTTAATTCACAAATTTAAATATTAATACATTAACTAAATCAAACTAAAAAACGAAGACTACTAACATAAAATTATACTAACAAGTAACAAGCACACTCAAAATAAGAGTGCAACATCCCAAAAAAATAATAATAAAATAAAACAACTATAAATAATAATAATAATAATAAACTATCAAGTAAACTTACACATTCACATGCATGATTACAAATTCTTAAAATTAAATACCCCCTTCATGTAGGCAAGGATTCTAAGAAATCACTCATGGCAACGAATATCTATTTTGAGTAGGAGGGATCTATGAATAAAATGTTGATGCAAAAAGGTCAGAAACAACCATATATAGTGATGCAAGTGTTCAAACCAACTTCAAAGCCATATATATGGTAATGCATTGTCAACTGGGCTCTCAAGGTTATCAAGAATTCAAGATCACAATATAGGTGGGAGGGATCATGCTAAAATTTTGGAAGTTATGGACCGTCTTAGCATCATAGGTATTTAGAATTTATTTGATATAGGCTAAAACTGGTGATTGCTATATATGGACCCTTAATCTTGATGGTGGTTACACAAAATGAAATTATAAAGCTAACCAAGTTCTTCCTCTCCAAGTCTTTTGGTAAAGAAGGATTGAATCAAAGTAAGTAAATCCAAAATTAATGAACAAATTAATCAAAGTGTTTCTATGATAGATAGCTTGGATTATACTACCTACACGAGAAGCATTAAATTAGAGATTTGCAATTGAAAATGGGTTGCGCAGCCTTCACACCAATTGCAAACCCACAAGCCTTTGAGTCGCGCTCCAATGCCAATGACCGCGTCGAAAGGGATTTTGTTGGAATTGTAATGTAAGTTTTAAATTTTGAATTTTAGTTCTTCAATTTTTTTTTTTTTTTTTGATTGTTAGTTCTTCAATTATTGATTATAGATGAGAATACTTTTTTTTTTTTTTTTTTTTTTGCTTCAAAGATTACGGATGAGAATACTTGGACCCTCATTTTATCAATCATTTTGTATGGATGGTAAAATTGGCAAGCTTATGGAATTGTGGTTAGAAATAATTTGAAGCTAAAATTATTCAATTAAGTAGTGAAAACCATGTTAGGTTTTTGTTTAGCTATATAAATCTTTTATTTCCTATATTGTTTCTTAGTTTCTAATTTAAATGGATTTGCTTGGTGTAAAAGATAACAAGTCTTGATGAAACTCCTTTGTGGATGTTCCTACTCATCTGCAATTCTAATTCAAATGGATTTGCTTGGTGTAAAAGAAAACAAGTCTTGATGATTCTCCTTTGTGGATGTTCCTACCCATCTAACATTATGGAACTTTTGATGTATAAGATTGAGCTCTTTTGGTCCAAAAAAATCAATGCCATCAGTGCTTTGATGAGACTTGTGCTTTTCTAGGCTTTTGTTCTCTTGCTTTTGCCTTTGCAGTTCCCAAAAAAAAAAAAAAAAAAAGGCATTTCCTTGATGTTCTCTTTGCTGTAAAGATGTGACCATTCTTGATGTCTGTAGGGAATGTGATATTAGGCTTATGTTTTAGTTTTTCTTTCAAAGTTTGTGACTTAGGTTGCTTAGATTTTTTGAAAACATAATTTTTACTTGAAAATACAATCAAAAAACTTTCTCACTATAATTGTTGATGTGTAGGTTTAAAGAAAAGAGATGAGATTCTAGAAGGAAAACACACGAGTCATGACTATTAGGTGAAAATGCCCTCATAGTATTTGAGCAATTGTGATAGCCCTTACAATTGCTATTGGACTTTGTGCAAATTAAATGCCTAGAACATAGATAGATGTGGTAATTGTGTTTGTTGAAGTTGAAATTTTGAAGACAATAAATGTAATAGTGTTTTGAAAAATTAAAGATGATTTTTTTTTTTGGGTAAAAAAGGGGAATATTATTTAGATAATAAAGAGTTTATACAACAACAGGCTCATAAGCCTCCAAAGGACATATTCTACTAGTCTCGAGTTGCTTCATGTTCAGCACAAAAGCTGGATACACAAAATTTGGGCATATATCATAAACTTCCAAAATGCTTTATTGTTGACGACCCCATTTAGCTAGTGCATCCGCAAATTCGTTAGCCTTATGGTATATGTGAAGTAGATGGACTGCCCGTGCTCACGCCATAAGATTCTTGTAGTTAGAGATTAAAGGAACAACATCTTGCGATGAAATACCTTCAATAATTAGTCAATTAATAATAGTAGTGGAATTAGTCTCTAAAGAAATAAATTTAAATCCCAAATATCATGCTAACAATAGTCCCTGTCGAATAGCCCATAACTCAACAATATTATTAGTAGCTATGCCCAAGTTTAACGAGAAACCAGAAACCCATAAACCTGAACTATTATGCAAAATACCACCAACACCTACCTTTCCAAGATTACTTAGGGACAAAAACTTTTAAAGATTTAACGGAGTAAGGTAAGATGATAAAAATCAGTTGCTAATTGTACAAATTTATAAACAAGATGAGATTGAGAGATAGATTGATTATTGAAAATACCATCATTCCTAGCTAACCAAAGTTGCCAAGTAAGGAAAGGAATAAGCAAATTCCAAGGAAGCAGCTATTTAGGGAGAATAGTTTTATTAGCTAATACCATGGGTTACATGAGGTGGAACATGTTGGTAATTCTTTTGAGCCAACTAATACAAATAAGTCACACTCAGCTAACATGCAAGTTGTTTCACTTGACAATTGTAAAATTGACACTATTACATGCAACCCAAGCTTACCCTAGTAATTCTTTTTAGCAAGCCGACCCGGACCACCTGGATCTGACTCGTGAAGCACTGACTGTTGACTTTGACCTTGGACAGTTGACTTTGACTTTTGCGTTGACTTTTGACCAAAGTCAAAATTTTCCGAGAGGGCCTATCTTGCTCAATTTTTTGCGTAGATTCCAATTTTGGACTCCGTTTCTTCATTTGAAGCTCTGAAATTGGTCTATTAGTATATTCTTCATCGTGGTTTCTTCAAAGGCATTCTTCAAATGATCTTCTCATGCTTATTTAACCTCAAGCCTTCATCGAGCTTCCACCTTGAGTTTGAGGGGGGTGTTAGAGATATATATTAGACATATATTAGCCTAATGTAATAGGCCCAAGCCCAATCCTGCTTGTACTAGTAATCTAGGGTTTAGTCGTCTATATATACTCATGTTAGGGTTCATTGTAACACAGGGTATTGTACTATACTCTTATACAATAAAGATGTAACCCTTAAGGGATTCCTCCGTGGATGTAGGCCAACAAGGCTGAACCACGTAACCCTCGTGTTCTTGATGTTTCTATTCTATGCTTCTCCTTCCACATCCACTTTAGCATATACAACATAGTATAACACATTGCATTTGCTAATAATGTCATTTAACAATGTTCTCTCACCAAAGCCTTTCATTCATCGTGTTTGCCACACATTGGCCAAAGCTTGCGGAATAGGAGCCCATGTACGAGACAATTGCGATGACATGTTTAGCGATTTTAATAGTTGGATGACAGTGAGGACCCAGAAGACCTACTTGAGAGTTCCCAATGATTACCTCAATCCTTATACTTCATCCATGAAAATTGCATGCCTAGAACTATTAGGGAGTGGTAATGAGGCTTTTTATACCCATGCACACGAACTCAATCGTATGCATTGCCCTTAAATTCTAATCATTGTGGAACCCCGAATTGTAGAGGAACATGCTCATCAAGTTATCGAAACTCTGCCTTATTCTCATCCCACTGTGTTGACCCGATTGGCTTTTCAAGTGATATTTGGGTGTTGTGGAATGAAGACAAGTTTATTGTGGAGATTCTCACTGTTAGAAATACTGAATGTAATTGTATTGTATTTCATTATGAAAGAATATACATAGGTGCCTATATATAAGAGGCATATGTGTGCTATACAAGTAACCTAACTGGGCCTAAAGCCCACAATATAATATACACGTTAACAGCCCCCCTCAAACTCAAGGTGGATGTGTGACCAGCTTGAGGTTGTTAACCAAAATACGAAGGCGTCCCTTAAGATGTGACTTGGTGAAGATATCTGCAAGTTGATCTTTAGAGGAGACTGAGATCAGCTTGAAAGCACTATGGACAAGATGAAAATGGATAAAATGACAATCGATCTCGATGTGTTTAGTCCGTTCATGGAAGACATCATTGTGAGCAATATGAATAGCGCTCTGGTTGTCACAATAAAGAGGAGTAGCAGAGGATGTAGATACACCTAAGTCTTTGAGAAGCCATCGTAGCCAAAGGAGCTCAGATGTGGTATCAGTAAGGGCACGATATTCTGATTCAGTACTGGAGCAGGCTACATGAGTTTGTTTCTTACTTCGCCAAGAAATCAGAGAAGAACCAAGAAGAAAGCAATAACCAGTGGTAGACCTGCGATCAGTGGGATCTCCTGCCCAATCAGCGTTAGAAAATGCACGAAGAATAAGAGGAGACTGAGCAGAATAGAAAAGACCATGGAAGAGAGTGCCCTTTAGGTATCAAAGAATGCACAGAACAACAGCATAATGAGTCGATCGTGGTGCAGACAGATACTGGCTCACCTAGTAAACAGCATAGGAAATGTCTGGACGAGTGACAGTGAGATAAACTAAGCTGCCAACCAAGCGTATGTAAAGAGAATGATTAGACAATGGTTTCCCCCCTGAGGAAGTCAGATGCGCATTAAGCTCAACTAGAGTGTCAACAATCTTGCTATCAGTGAGTCCAACTCGAGACAAGAGTTCTGAGGCATACTTGGCTTGAGTAATATAAAGTCCATCTGTAGAATGAGTGATTTCAAGACCCAAGAAGTAGTTGAGATGTCCAAGATCTTTCATCTCAAACTGCTGTCTGAGAAAAGTCTTGAGTTCTTGAATGCCACTGAGGTCATCACCAGTTATGATCATATCATCCACATATAGGAGAAGTAAAATAGTGTCTTTGTCAGTGCGACGAAGAAATAAGGCAGAATCATAATGACTGGCCATGTAACCCAAGTGAGAGATGGTAGAGCTGAATTTGGCAAACCAAGCTCGTGGAGCTTGTTTAAGGCCATAAAGTGCACGTCGAATGTGACAAACCTTGTTTGAGTCAACAGAGAGACCAGGAGGAGGTTGCATAAACACTTCTTCACTTAAATCCTCATTAAGGAATGCATTTTTGACATCCATCTGAAAAATGTCTCATTTACTGGAAGCAGCAACAGCTAAGAGGGCACGAACGGATGAGATACGAGTAACTGGAGCAAAGGTCTCTTCATAATCAATCCCATACTCTTATGTAAAACTTTTTGCAACAAGACGAGCTTTGTAGCGCTCAATGGACCCATCAGAGCGAGTCTTAATCTTGTAGATCCACTTACAACTAACCACAGATTTCCCAGGAGGAAGTGTCACCAAATCCCAAGTATGGTTTTTAGATAATGCATCAAGTTCCTCTTTCATTGCAATCTGCCATAAAGGGTCAGTGGAAGCCTCACGATAGGTGTGAGGCTCGTGTAGTGTAGCAAGGGCAGTGTAACAATGATAGTCAAGTAAATGTATAGGAATAGATCTTACTCGAGTTGAGTGACGAGGTGGAATGTCTTGTGAAAGACGATACCGATGACGGCGGCGGTGAGTTAATCGGAGCAATACGGAGGCGCGTGTGGCGGGTGGAAGAAACTTCCGATTCTGTGAACGGCGCATGGCGGCGCGTGGAGGATTAGATGATGAATTTTTCGGCTGATTTGTGTAGATCGGTTGAAAATCTACAGGGTGATATGTCTTATGTCTTAATCAGAGGTCCGATGTGGAAGATTCGACGGAGGCAGTGATCTTGGTGGCGGTGATCGAGCTTCTGACGGTGAAGATTCAACCTTGGGCACCTTCGACGTGCAGTGGAGCAGTCAGAAGAGGGCACGGAAAAGGTTTACTAACCGAAGAAGTCGAGGCAGCGAAAAATACCAACAAAGACAAGACTGCAAGACACAAGAAAATTAGAGTAGTGGCTCTGATACCATGTTAGAAATACTGTATGTAATTGTATTGTATTTCATTATGAAAGAATATACATAGGTGCCTATATATAAGAGGCATATGTGTGCTATACAAGTAACCTAACTGGGCCTAAAGCCCACAATATAATATACACGTTAACACTCACAACTAGTGAACATAGTATCCATGCTCTTATAAAGGCACCTAATGAATGTTATACTTTTCTTCTTACAGTTATATATGCTTCTCTTAACTTTGCTAAGCATAAATTATTATAGAATCTTTTACTAGAGTTATCTTCTTCTATCAATTGACCTTGGATACTTTTAGGAGACTTTATTGATATGTTGTCAAAAGAAGAAAAAATGGGGGCCTTTCCTCTTAATTTAAATCTGATAAGAGCTTTTAGAGATTGCATTGATCATTGTGGCCTTATGGATTTAGGATTTCATGGGCTGAAATTTACTTGGTCTAATAAACACCCTAATTGGCAATATAATATTAAAGGGACCCACATATCAGTGAGATATGAGTCTCATGAACCCGTCTTAGATGATACTTTCTCCTAAATATTAAAGAACGACTAGATAGAGGTTTAGGTAATGCGGAACGAAAACTTCTTTTTCCTCATTTTGAATAAAGGTTTAGGTAATACGGAATGAAAACTTCTTTTTCCTCATTTTGAAATTCACTGTCTCCCTTGTATTAAATTGAATCATTGTCTTATAATGCTGTATAATGATCCTCTTATTCAAAAATTAAGTAATCCTTTCAAATTTGAGTAGTTGTGGCTTTCAGATCCTTCTTTTTCGAATTTAGTTAAAGATAGTAGGTTGTCTTCCACCTTGCTTCCATCCTCCTTATCTTCATTCTCTATGTCTTATCTTCATTCTCTATGTTTCATCATAGGTTACATCACGCTTGAACAACAACTTATCCATGTTTACAATAATACTTTATACCAATAATTCCTTTTTTGGCAACTCAAATCTCAGATGACTTGGTTAACCTATAGAGATAATAATACTAAATTCTTTCATCTCACTAATTTACAAAGGCTATTATCACCCTTAAAGATTCCTCTAGTTTATGGGGGTTGATATACAATTAATTTGAAGTCATATATATTTTTGTTGGTGCAAAATTGAATCTGATAAGAGCTTTTAGAGATTGCATTGATCATTGTGGCCTTGTGGATTTAGGATTTCATGGGCTGAAATTTACTTGGACTAATAAACACCCTAATTGGCAATATAATATTAAAGGGACCCACATATCAGTGAGATATGAGTCTCATGAACCCGTCTTAGATGATACTTTCTCCTAAATAGTAAAGAACGACTAGATAGAGGTTTAGGTAATGCGGAATGAAAACTTCTTTTTCCTCATTTTGAATAAAGGTTTAGGTAATATGGAATAAAAACTTCTTTTTCGTCATTTTGAAATTCACTATCTCCCTTGTATTAAATCGAATCATTGTCTTATAATGCTGTATACTGATCCTCTTATTCAAAAATTAAGTAATCCTTTCAAATTTGAGTAGTTGTGGCTTTCAGATCCTTCTTTTTTGAATTTAGTTAAAGATAGTAGGTTGTCTTCCATCCTCCTTATCTTCATTCTCTATGTCTTATCTTCATTCTCTATGTTTCATCATAGGTTACATCACGCTTGAACAACAACTTATCTATGTTTACAATAATACTTTATACCAAAAATTCCTTTTTTGGCAACTCAAATCTCGGATGACTTGGTTAATCTATGGAGATAATAATACTAAATTCTTTCATCTCACTAATTTACAAAGGCTATTATCACCCTTAAAGATTCCTCTGGTTTATGGGGGGGTTGATATACAATTAATTTGAAGTCATATATATTTTTGTTGGTGCAAAATTGAATTTAGATTCTGCCTTTAAGCTAGGTAAATATTGCATGAAATTTTTTTTTTTAATTTTTTTTATAACTTTTTTATTTAGAAGAAACTTTTCTTTAAGTAATTTTTCAAAAGGTATGTGCCTCTAGCAGTCCAAGAGCTTTTCCACTTTAATTGTATGTGTAGGTACTCAAAAATTCTTTGGCTTTGGCTTTGGCTTTTTTGGCTTGATTGCCCTGCCTTACCTTTGGCTTGAATTCTTTTGTCCCACATTAGAAAGACAAAAGAATTCAAGCCAAAGGCAAGGCAATCAAGCCAAAAAAGCCAAAGCCAAAGAATTCTTGAGTACCTACAGTATGTCTTGCATTGTTATATATGATGATTATTAAAAATGTGACTTTTAATTAACTATCTCATGCATCTCATGAATTAGTTAGTAGTTTAAATAGTATATAAAAAAAATAAAAATAAAAACCATACGTCGCATTAAGCTCCAAAATACCTTAAGCGGCTTGATAATCAATTTATTTCATTTCATTCCTATATTTTTTTTACCTTTATAATTTACTTTTTTTATTTTATTTCTTATAAATTAATCATTTAATATTCCATTTCACTATGATGCTGATAAATGTCACACCCTAACAAATAGATATGTAACATACAATTTTTCTTATACGGTATAAACTTATATATTTTATTATCCCGCAGATAACCCAGAATGGGAACTTGAACAATCGTGTAATGAGAACTAAGAAGATAAGAATTCATACCTCAATCCCAAACACAGTCATGTGTAAATTTGATCATAAAACCATACAGAGAGAGAAATGAACTCAAAACATACATAACCTGAATCAACGAGTGCAATATATAGATGATTGTCATTTGTTATAATCGGCATTGACATTAACAAAGCAGCGAGCTTTGGCCAGTGTCACATATAATAAATAATTATCTATATTTTTCATTCGAGTGAGGAGTCGATTTTGTGAACAGATCGAGAGAAGGCAAGAACATCATCTCGAGTTTCTGCTCCATGATAATCACCAGTACCACCTTCTTTTCCTCCATTACCGTCAGTGATGATGGATTTATGAATCAATGTCTTTGTCGTTGGATCGAGCCCCGTTGTTGACTTCTTCGTTGCAGCGCTTTCATCAACACCATGATAACATTCATTCTTCTTCTTTCCTTGTGTCTCTGAATCTTCCTTTTTCTCTACCACCTCTCTTCTCTCTTTACTCGCCTCCATTTTTGTGAGTGTGTATACAAGAGAAATATGAGCCTCTTGAACCTTAATTCATGGAACTTGTTCTTATTATAGAAGAGAAGAGTAACTAGGCACAGACGTGTCTGTCACTGAGCTGTGAGTGGCTCCTCTCGCATGCAAAGAGGAGAGGAGCAACACGTATAGGGAAAAACTGTTGGTATTCATTATTCACTGATCTATGAAAACTGTCAACACATGAGATTGAGATGAGATGACCTATAAATAAAATGAGACCCATGATGTGGATCAAATGAAACTACAAGATGTTTCTCAAAAAAAAAAAAAATGAAACTACTAGATGATGGTCCCTAGAGATTGTATTTGGGCTCAGCAAGTGGGCTGAAATCGATGTCACACATTTTGAGAAACTTCTTCCACATTCCCCTATTCCCCTACAGATTTGGCTCTAGTGTAAGGCTATTACCAAAACATCCAATCTAGTCAATGAATATTACTACCTCATACCTGGCAGACCCACCGTGTCATGCTATTAACATCACTGTTGGGTGCAAGCTGGCACCAAAGTCCAGCCCACGTGAAGCTCCTTAATGAGCAAAGCCCAATTGATGAGGACTTCTATTTCAACTTGAAATAAGAGACACGTAGAAAGTCAACACTCCATATGTTCCTAGGAGCGTGAGGCGGCAAAATTCAATATATAAAAGGCATGCATGTGGTGTGCTAAAGAGCAGAACACAAACAAAAAGAAAAAGGAGGTGCCGCACAGTGAAAAGAAGGCAAGGGTTGAGGAATTGAGAAATTTAATGGAACAGACTTCACGTATTGGAGGATGCAGATTGAAGATTATTTCTATGGGAAGAAATTGTATCTACTTCTTTTGGGGACAAAACCTGAAACTATGAAGGATGAAAACTAGAACATTCTTGATAGACAGGTATTGGGAGTTATTCGATTAATTTTGTCAAGATCAGTTAGGCACAATGTTGTGAAAGAAAAGCCCATAGTGGGTTTGATGAAGGCTTTGTCTAGCATGTATGAAAACCCGTCAGCTAACAACAAGGTGTATTTGATGAAGAAGTTATTTAATCTAAAGAAGGCAGAAGACATTCCTGTAGCACAACATCTGAATGAGTTCAATACAATCACTAATCAATTATCCACTGTGGGAATTAAATTTGATAATGAGGTTCGTGCATTGATACTTTTGACTTCTTTACCAAACAGTTAGAAAGCCATGAGAATGGCGGTGAGTAATTCTGCAGGGAAAAACAAACTCAAATATGATGATATTCGAGATTTGATTTTAAGTGAAGAGGTTCGCAGGAGAGATGCAAATATAGACAATGCACAAGATCAAGCTTTTGTCATAGAGAACAAGAGTAGAGGTAGAAGCAGAGGACCTAATGATCAAAAATTCAATAGTAGGTCACAATCAAGAGATAGATCTCAGTTCAAGGAAACTAGAGAATACTTCCATTGTGGGAAAAAAAGTCACTTAAGAAGAGATTGTTGGCATTGGAATAAAGAACATAATAAAGGAAAATATGAAAAGAATGATAGTGAGAAAAATACTACAGCTGCTGTGATTGATGAGGATGTTGTGGTGCTCTCTATTGAAGAGCAAAAGTGTGAGCATGTTGCTAATAATGATGTTGAGTAGGTTGTTGATTCTGCAGCCCCCCACCATATTATCCCTACGAAGAGGTTGTTTACCACGTATAAAGCAGGAGACTTTGGTACAAGGAAGATGGGTAATTCTACTTACTCAAAAATTGTGGGAATTGGTGATGTGTGCATTGAAATCAATGTTGGTAGCACTATGATGTTGAAGGATGTATGACATGTTCCAAATTTAAGGATAAATGTGTTTTCTACACTGGCTATGGATCGAGCGGGTTATTGTAACTACCTTGGTAATGGAAAATGGAAACTTACTAAGGGACCATTGATTGTTGCAAGAGGACATGCATGTTGTGGTTTGTACAGGACTCATGTGAAGACCTGTAAGAAGAAGTTCAAAGAGATTAAAACTTTTGAGATGAGTGTTGGGATTAATGGTGTTGAAACCAAGATGGTGAAATTCTCATTACCTAATAGTGCTTAAGAAGAGGAAGTGGTAGGTGATGAAGAATATGAAGATGCTAAGGCTACATGGGATGATGATGAAGTGAAAGATTCTAGAGGTCTTGAGCAGGGGGAGCAATATCCTTCACTAGAGATTGTTGAACCTCATGAGAAGAGGATTGTTGGAGAACATTGAATTGTTTGCTTCAAGAATAATTGGGCTTCTGATGAGGGGGAGCCAAGAGATTGGATTAAGGAAATCCAAGATGAGATTAATTATTTGAGAATGAAAGGGATTGACGTTGATGAAGTGTTCTTAGTATTAATGAAGATAATGAAGAAGGTTAAGATTGGAGTCGGCTTGACTGACATGGAATTGAATTGAAGAGAGAGATTGAAAATCTCCTCCTATTGGTGGGCTGGAGCGAGAGATTGTTAGGTGCACACTGGCACCAAAGTCCATCCACGCAAAGCTCCTTAATGAGTTAAGCCCAATTGATGAGGACTTCTATTTCAACTTGAAATAGGAGACAAGTGGAAAGTCAACACTCCATATGTTCCTAGGAGTGTGAGGTGGCTGAATTCAATATATAAAAGGCATGTGTGTGGTGTGCTAAAGAGCAGAACACAAACAAGAAGAAAAAGGAGGTGTCGCACAATGAAAAGAAAAAGGTGGGTGCCGCATTGTGAAAAAAGAAAATAAAAAAGGATTGCCGCATTTGAGAAAGATAATTTGTGAGTGAGAGTAAAGAAAAATAAGATAGATTTTTTTTTTTTAGCTGAGAGGCATACACAAGAATTATTGTAATTAATTTGATAATAATGAAATTATTCGGAATTTGTCCCATAGTTTTTTCATTCAAAGAGAAATGATTTTTCACGTAAATATTTGTGTTCTTGTGTGTGATTGCTATTTTGAATTACTAATATTTGTGATAATATTATTTGGCATATTATTTGGGACCCAATAATCACTGCCTCACTTTATTACTATCACCACAGATGGTACTGTCACTAACTAGACGCCCAATCAAAGGGGTTTCGTAGAGATCATCCCCACAAGCACACGGGGAACTATTGGGCCGCATGCGTGCCATGGCTAATGGGCTACAAATAATCTACACCAAGAAGTGGATTACACAATTATTTTAAACATCTCGTCACACGCGCTTTGCACGCGTGCAATGAGACTTATTTTATTTTTTATATAGTGTTATAATTTTTTATTTAAGTTTACACGTTTATTTTGTAGCAAAAAAAAAAAAAAAAAAAACCTTGCGTTTTTATTTTGTATATATATATATTTTATTTTGAGAATCTAATTTATAAGTAGATAAAGTAATTTGAAAATCAATAGGAGAGTGACTCTATTTTTTAGACAATATTTTAGTGAAAGTTATAGTTGTATTTTTATCGGATTGTCTTTTAATTTTATCTCTACTTAAACATAGAGGCATAGGAGCTTTTTTAAACAAAAAAAATGAGAATCCCAAATAGAAGAAGCCCCTTCAATAGTAGTATAGATAACAATTGATCAAGATTGTGTGAGAGTAACTACCGTGAATCCTTAGCGCGGTGGTCACTCCACAAGTATAAGTGCATGTGAGTTATGGGGGTAAGAGTTGGAGTTCAAGTCTCTAGGATAGAACTTCACACACATCTACACTTAGATTATTCTAAAGTAGAATTTCTATCTTGTATATATATATATATATATATATATAAACTATACATATTGTGCAACTACGAGTGGTGGATTTATGTGCGATTAATAGTTCATTGATCATAATTGCACATACTATCAAGTTGTGACAAAAGTTATGACAAAGTGTGTGATCGCAAAAGAACTGGAGAATTTTTTTAACTAGGGGCAGGAAATTTCTAAACAAGCAGTGAACAATGGTCCTTCAACATATGTACCATGAGGGCAACTAATGTGCAGATATTTTGGCAAATAGTTCGAGTCCAGCAGGACACTAGTGTGGTTTATAATTCCTGACCAGAGTTTGTATATTAATTAGCCTTTTGTTTGGGACTTGTCAAGAATGGCATCTTGTCACCATATCCCTACTTTCCCCTAATTTGCTAACTCCATATTTTTACTTCTGCTTTAGTTGTTTAATGCATATCCATTACACCACGCAAGACACTAAAAAAATTAAAAAGACAACAACAACAAATAGTAGCAAAAGGGAAATAAAAAGGTGTGGGTATAGAAACTATGTAAGAATACTTGTAAAGAAAAATTGGAAATATATTCAGCACTCTCTAGCTTGAGCAACAGCTAGGTTGTTTAGTTGCCGTAACTTCATCAATACTAATTATTTCCTTTCCACGGCCAAGAGTTGTTGATGTTTCGAATGTTTTAGCTTCTAAACTTTTTTGGCTTGTGATTTCATGGATTTTAGTAATCATTTGTAAAAATGATTCCTGCACATTCTTATTCTCTAACGCAGATGTTTCCATGAAACATAAACCTTCTGCCTCGGCAAGACTTTTTCCTTCTTCCTCATTCACTTCTCTAGAGTGACTCAAATCAGATTTGTTCCCCACAAGAATAACCACCATGTCTGCGCTGCCAAATTGTCTCAGCTCTCGCACCCATTTCTTCACATTCTCAAACGTTGCTCGCCTGGTTATGTCATAAACTAACAAGGCACCTAGTGCTCCTCGGTAGTATGAACTGGTAATGGCTCTAAACCTACAACAAGATTATATATGCTCATATTGATGAGAATACATTTTTGAAATTTTCCACACTTAAAGTAAATAGTGCAAAGATTTCTACACCTGATATTGTACTAGAGATGATGAAGTGGCGAAACCAAGAATACACATTTTGTTTAAGATTTTCTATTAATCCAAGATCATACAAGTACTTTCATTTAGCAAAACAAAAAAACAAAAGAAGTTTTCCGTTAACGCTTTTTATAAAAAGCATTTTCTAAATTTTTTTTTAGAATAATATTTACTAAATAATTAAATTCATATTTTTTTCATTAGCTTATACTTTATGGATAAATTTCATTAATATATACATACGCACATAAAATGATAACTATAATTGTAGTGGTAGTCCTCTCTCTCTCTTTTTTATTTGTTTATTTATGATTTTTTTTTTTTTTTGAGAAAGTGTTTATGAATCAGTAGTAGTCCTGTCCTGTCTGGTCTCTATAATTTATATTTATGGTGGGGACGGGGCTTGGGCCTAAAAGAGAAGCTTTAGATCTAAGGCAAGCCTTGTTGTAAGGTGGGCTATGAGTAGAAGTTTAATACCCTTCATTCAAAGAATTATATGTCAATCAAACAGCACTGAAGAAGAATTAGATTTACACGTATTAATTTCTCCTCCCAATCCCAATTAAATCCCCCAATGTATGCATTTCACGAGACTTAAGAAATATCTAGTCATAAAAAAAGAAGAAAAAAAAAAAGATGAGAAAAGATTATGTGTTAGCCACCTTTGCTTGGAGGTTGGGGCAATATGTCATAACGCATATGGTGCAAAAAAAAAAAAAGTTAAAGAAGCTTCCCTGTCTTGCAGACTCGGGTTTTAAACTTTTCACTTTTAGCCCTACTTTTTGCCCTATGGTGCACGTGAAATGTTCAATAAATATAAAGTCACCACAAATTTTGTAACTATTTGAGGTAACAATTATTAATAATTTTTTTTAGAGAGTTTTAATTTATAACATCTGTTAATAGTTATTAATAAATAATAGTGTAGTGTTATGATTTTGGTGTATTTTTGTTTTTTTTTTTTTTACATTTTTGGATGGGAATACTAAAAGTAGTGTGAGATATTTGTCGTGATCGTTTAGTGTGATATTACGGCACATGTCAAAGAAAGAGAGTCTGGGTGGAGCAGTCACGGTCCAGATGGCAAAGTGACAAACATCTCCATGAATCCTAGATTGCTGTGAAATGAAAAGAGCATGTTCCTACCTAATGACTTTAAATAGGCCAAAAGGTTGAAATTACAGGGTTGAAGGTCTATATAAAGTGTCCCACACAACTGTAAATTCACAAGAGAGGGTGTTTCAATTCAATTTGTGCATCATTCTTTCCAGCACCAGCAACTACTTTATACATGAAATTATTCATATCAACAAGTATGCAACCTATTTACTATACTTTTTTGCTACAATCTGCTTACACAGCGAGTAGTAAGTAGTGAAAGTGTAGATTTACATGAACCATTACTTTTCTTTTATCTACTTAGTAACAAACTGTAACAAGAAAGTTGTGAACTTTCAACTTTGCCGTAATTTTAGCATTTTTCATTCCTATCATGATAACTATAACAATCTATGACTGATCAAGAACATGAATAAGGATAAAACCCCTTTTCGGTTTCTGGGTCCCAGCTGAGTGGGATTAATTATTCAATTTCTTACCCTTTCTCTAATTTTAATGAAGAGATTAGGACTCTCACTTTATTTTCATCAGCACATCACAATTCACGGATGAACAGTGGATCACAAAAGCTATAGACCATTCAACTCACCGAAATAGCTGGTGATGATCAAAATGACTTCTATCTTCTATGATATACAAAAGCTAAAGAAAATAAAATAGAAGACAAATTCAAATTGAGGAAATCTTCTCAGTTGAACAGTTTGTATCGACAAGGTTAAGACTACGAGTTTAGACTGGACCCACCTCGGAATTGTATCCATAGAAGCAACTTAATAGCTCGTTTTCGATTATTATAATCAGGAAAAACAAAACAAAACAAAACCCTCAGCCAAGTTAAGATTGAATTGAATTATATAAATAGTTTGTTTCGTCTAGTTTAAGATCACGAGTTTGCACTGTACCAAAGTTCGAAAACATAACCATAGAAGCAACTTAAGCTTAAAAATGACATTTTTTGTTCGTTCATTTTCTTTTTTTTTTCTGGATAATTTACATATTTTGAATTTTGAACCAATCGATACAAGTTTAATGAATTGTGTATAATTTTATCCCTAATTCTCATAACTTGTTTATGCTTCTTTAAAGCTTTGGGTTGCCATAGAAAAGTTCATGATCAATTTTCGAAAGATGATGATCTAGCTAGCAAATGGAAATTGGAAATACAATTAGAGAGAAGTATGAGATGGGTGGTTACCTTTCTTGGCCAGCAGTGTCCCATATCTGGGCTTTGATGAGTTTGTCAGCAACCTTTATATTCCGGTAAGCAAATTCAACCCCTATGGTTGGCTTTGAATCTAAGCGAAATTCATCTTTTGCAAACCTTGAGAGAAGATTTGATTTCCCAACCCCAGAATCTCCAATTAGAACAGCCTTGAATAGGTAATCACACTCTTCATCAAATGATTCTGCCATACCTATAATATCTCTCTCTCTCAATAAAGAAAAAAAAAAAAATTAATAAAATAAAAACTTGAAGAAGGAAATATAAAGTATAGGAAGTTGTTGAAGAAACGGAAGAAAAAAGAGAAAAATATTGAGGCATGGTTTGTTATGTGATGGTCTTTATGTTTATATATGAGTTTTCCAAATCATGTACGTACGTTAGTAATTTTAGCAGTTCCTTTGTCTTTGTTTTTGGAGGGTATTGAGTATTTACATGTGAAAACATTCATAAAAGACATGATGGCTGTTTGTTGATATTGTCATGATCTGTGGGTGTGTCACTAATAAATTAATAATAAAATCAACCAAAACTTAATCTTTGGATAATCCTTAACCCAACATGTTAAAGGACAGCCCACTTATAATACTCCATTTTGTTCACCAAATTATTTTTAAATGATTATATTAGCTTCAACTTTTTGCTCTTATGCTTACTAGGCAAAGTTTGATTGGGCATTCTTCATCTAATTCTAAATGATGAGTTAGCTTAGCAGGAATTAGATTTTTATTTCGTACATCTCATTGGTTGCTTAAAGGTATGGTATTGGCGATCATAGTTAATCATTGTAAATTGTCCAATCTTGGAAAGTAAACTAGTATATGTGACCTTCTCTAAAAAAATAAGTAGTATATGTGACGGTATGGTGGTTGTTTGATTCGATCACTATTTAGCCAAATTATAGGAAGTTTTGGCAACAAACTCGAAGTTATAAACTTATAATTATAAAAGTTACTACAGTAGAGGTATGTTTCTACTAAATGGATTGATGGCTTTACGAAGTTCATAATGGATGATTGGGAAAGTAATTCTCCCCTTGCCTTTCATTTTCTTTTTCAAGTGTAAACGCTATTCCATTCTAAAGTTGCCTTTTTAAAAGAAAACTAGTCCCATCCTCAAAATCTGCGGAAATATCTCATTATTTTGTAATGAAATATAATATATAATTTATTTTTTAAATATTCATAAAATTATATAATTATAACTAATCATTTGTAGTAAAGTGTTATCCTCGTAAGAGAATTTTATTTTAGATTGAAAGTTCAAATAGCGTTGAAAATACTATGAACGTTTTGACCCCCAATAACAAATTATCAATTCAAGCTTATAATCAAATAATAAATGTGCGGAATATGAACATAAGCTAATGACAGTATTGATTACCAATCTAAACTAAATAAAATCACATCTACAGCAGAAATTAAATGGCAAAGATAAAGGGAAGAGAGATGCAAACACAAGGACAACACGCGAT
Source organism: Quercus ilex subsp. ballota (assembly GCA_032727855.1). NCBI lineage: Eukaryota > Viridiplantae > Streptophyta > Magnoliopsida > Fagales > Fagaceae > Quercus > Quercus ilex. Next base: position 28,578,111 of record CM064917.1, read on the forward strand.
GTGTTATCGAAGAGGAAACCGAAACCCTCGGCGTAAAACCTCTTCGCTGCCCTCCAAGCGGTCAATAATCCACTAGAAAATGTGTTGGGATACATGAACAGCAATAGACCCTCCAAGCCTAATTTACCCAGGTACCTAAGCCCTCCAAACTTCCTACTCCAACAAGGTTGTGTCGAACCTTTTTCTTCTCTAGCTTACCGGATTCCGCTATAATCCATAGTATCAACCAATAACCATTGGTCCCTTCCAAACTACTTCCCTTAGCACCAAAAGACCTTCTCACAAACATGGGTGTGGTGAGAAAAGGATTTGGTCAAGAACCTCTCAAGGATGTAACAATGGAGAGGAAGAGAGTAGAGGAATTTGAAAAGTCTCTTAGTGAATATTGGGGATGAAGCAATCTTGTTTTTCTCGAGGGTTTCTCTCTCAAAATTCTCTCTGGAAGCTCTTTACATTTCGTGGGTATAAGCGTCTATATATAGTGGTGTGTGTTTGGAATATGAAGAGACAGTTTTTTCCAAATAGGGCAAGTTGGCGGCTTGGCCTCGCGACTGGTCTAAGTCACGAGTTCAAGCCGTGAGTTAATGGCCTGGCCAGCCTGGGACTTTTGTCCTGTAGTGCGACAGCTGGCGTGACCCTTCACCTCCCCGCATGCTTCTTACGTGTGCTGCAGTTGGCAGCTTGTAAGTTGCGAGTCCCTGCTTCTTTGCACAATGTTGAGCATTTCTTCACACTCTCTCACACACTACCCTTACAAGAATCTCACCTAAATACATGGTTACTAAGTGCTAAATTACAAGCAAATTAGCACGAAATAAAACTAACAATATGGTTGATAAAATTCAACCTTACATAGATGTATTAAACTATTAATTAAGAAAATTTTCTTTATATAAGGGCAATGATCTTTTTTTTTTCCCCTTAAAATAAACATTGTTATAATACTTTATTAATATTTTTTAAGTAATCACTTTTGTGTTCTCAATAAATAAAAATTATATATATTTTTTGCTTTCTTTTAATATTAAAATTTTCATCTAGTCATATTATGAGCCATTTTGCTAGTGATAGAATATAGTGTGTGTTAAGTTTTTCCAATCATGATAGTTAGAAAATAATGAGAAATATAGTTTTCCCACCATTCAAATTTTCAACTTGTAGCCTTCTATTATAATGTTATCCTTAATCCCAAATCAGTCTATCTCTCTTGAAGTATAAAAAGTATGATCATGATCTCTCTTCTTGAATACAATGCTTATTTCAATACATCAGTAAAAATATACCGAATCAAAACATATCCATATGAAAATGCTTTGCAAATAAACAAAATGTCATATCAATCATCACTTAACAATGATTAATTTGACTAATTAGAAAAATAATTTGTTGTTAATAATCTATTAAGATTATTTTTTTGTAGAAACTGCAAATTTTTCCACCCAAAAAGATGATCAAATAAACAGCTATTAGCAAGATCTCATAATTAAGTTTCTATATGCATCATTATATAATAATAATAATAAAATAATAATAATAATTGTTAGGGTCATATTTTATGTAATTAGCTAGTCCTTTGACAGTATGCACTTTATTTGTAATTGGGTAGATTTAAATTGGATTTAATACATCAAGAAATATATTGTTCAAGCATATCAAGTGTTCGTATTAAAAGATATGAAGATTGATCCAAGAAACAAGTGAAGAAAAGTTGTTCATTAAGTCTCGACAGATGACTGCTATCAAAACTTAATATGAAGCTTGATAGATGGCTCTACACATCCTCGATATATCAAGAATTACAACTTCAGAATTTCCAGGTTTAGAATTCGGCCCAAGTTTATGTATTTGTTTAGGGTTTCTTTTCTCACAACCCTAGACATATATAAGGCTTATTTTAAGAACTGTCACACATGAATACAGAGACCAAGAGATTTATTTTCTCTGTGAGAAGCTACTGCGTTTGTACGCTATAGAATTTTGTAATCAAGTGCTTCCTGATCTTCATTATTGATTAAGTAAAGAACTTTGTAGCCAACAACATCATTTAAGTTGTTAGAGTTAGTCACGTACTAGGATCCGTGCAAATGGTTAGTTACAGATTTGAGATTTGTACATCAAGGGAAAAAAGGCTACTACAAGATCAAGTTCAATTGGGTATTGAAGCGAAGGTTCAACTTTAGGTTGGTATTTTGGGACAGGCCAGGGTAGTGGTAAGATTCCTTATACTTGTGACCGTTGATTGTTGATTAGTGGATTCTTAGGAGTGGTGACCTTAAAATCACCCGGTGAAATTTTTGCCTTGCAAGAGATTTTCCCCATTTGTCAACAAATTACTTTGTTAATTTAATTTCCACTGCATTTAATTTATTTGGTGATTTGTTGGTGCTTTCACAATTTGCATGCAATTGAATCTAATTAATCAACTTAAGTAATTGAATTAATTAATCGGAGTCAAGTTATCTTAACCCAATAATAATAATAATAATAATAATAATAATAATAATAATAATACAATTACAAAATAGAAAAAATATGTCACTCATCCAATTATTTTCGTTTGACTAAACTTTGCTTTTATCTAAATAAGTGACACTATAGAATACTTCTAATAAAACTATTAATTTCCACTGCATTTAGTTTATTAGATGATTTGTTGGTGCCTTCACGATTTGCATGCAACTGAATCTAATTAATCAACTTAGGTAATTAAATTAATTAACTGAGACCAAATAATAATAATAATAATAATAATACAATTACAAAATAGGAAAAATATGTCACTCATCCAATTATTTTCGTATGACTAAACTTTGCTTTTATCTAAATAAGTGACACTATAGAATACTTCTAATAAAACTATTAAAAGTGTTTTCTCTACAAAAATTACAATTTTGCTCCCCAAAAGGATTTAAAAAAAAAAAAAAAAAAACGAAACTTAATAAAGTCTCATAGTTTAACATCTAAATGGATCACTAAAAAAATCAAATTCTAACTTGCAAAACAACTAATTATTAACCTAAATCAATTCAAACCAATAGGATAAATAAAAAAATGTGTTGGTGCCCAACAAGTGCCGTATGACTAGAACAACTTCTGCACAAAGTGTTCAAGCCCAAAGCTCCACCAGAAAGAACACCCTCAAGAGGCTGATTCATTTCCATTTTTGATACCTCCACCCTTCACCTCCTCTTGCGCATGTATTTAGCCCAATATTTGAAACAATTCATGTTAGCCCATTAATCACCACAATTAAAAAGAATAAAATAGTCTCTCTCCTTTTCATTGTAGGATTAAACATTTTCACTAACTCCTCATCTTCCATATTCACTCCCATATCTTTACATTTATGTTGTAACATTTATTCATTTTAATTATTTAATATTAAAATGCTCCAACAAAATGTGATAAGGAATTGGAATAGCAAAATATCTAATAAATATGCATAAAAGTCGATACAAGTTTTCCAAAAAGAGAAACAAATGTAATGTGACAATTAAATCAACAATAACAAAAATAATCATTAACGGAAAAAAAAAGTTGAAACAATAAAAAAATTCCCAAAAAAGAAACAAAATTGGAGAGAGAGAGAGAGTACTGACCTTTTTGCCGTGAACAACTTGGAAGGAATATGGGAGAGAGGTGGAAAAGAAGCAAAAAGAAATTTATAAGAATATTTTTTTCTTTTAATACAAGATAGAAATTCTAATCTAATCTAATCTAAGTGTATATGTCTGTGAAACTCTCTCCTAGAGACTTGAACCCCGGCCTTTGCCCCCCACATCCCACAAACACTTATATTTGTGGAGTGACTATCGCACCAAGGGTGTGTGGTGGTATTTAGAAGACAATTAAGATGGAAGAGTTAGGATAAAAGTATTTGAAAGGTTGAAAACGGTAGAATTTAAAAAGTATAAAGGAGAAATTTAAAAATATATAAAGGAAATCAAATAAAATTTAAGAAGATAGTGATTAGAGGAGATGAAATGTTGAACTAAAAAGACAATGGTTGAAGAAGATGAAAGGTTGAAAAAAGTAAAAATTGCAAAAACTAAAAAAATAAGAAAGGATGCTAATGACGTGGCATAAAAAGAGCTGTGTGTGTATGTGTGTATATATATTGTTTGTGATTTTAGATTATTCATTGATTTTATTGTTTAGGTATAAATATCTAAATTAATGTAGGTGAATATGTAAATGCAAAATTATACATAAAGTTAAAACCGTTAAAGTTGAATGTGTAAAGTCTATATATATAGTCAACAAAATTTAGGAATAAAAAATAAATAAGAAAAATAATGACTATGTAACCAATGACACGGCGGATGAGGTGGTGCAATATAAGTATAGTAACAATAAATACTATGCTTTAATTTTTAGATATATATAGATTTGAGATAATAGGTTAAAAAAAAAATTCTTAATTTTTTTTTAGAGATTTGAGCTGAGATTATATATTTGGTTGCCGAAATTGAGTGAAATTTCAATTTTAGTCTCTGAAATTTCAAAAAAATCAGTTTTTTATTCCTTGTAAATTTCAAAAGGGGGGGGGGGGGGGGGGGGAGCATTTTGGTCCCTTTAATTGTTAAAAATTGTCTCAAATTCTTATTTGAATTTTTTTGGGTATTAGGCTTCTTTGATGTGGAAGAAAAGAGTTTTACTTAGTGTGAAATAAAATGAATTTGCCTTGATATGGACATAATTATATTAAATAAGTAGCTAGGTATTCTTTGTCCATCAAGCTATAGAATTGGAGTCTTATAAGTATGTATTGTTGTAAAGGGTTTGGTAACTTTTCTAATTTTATCCAAAGGTCCTCCTACATGGGGAGAGGAGAAGACTTTTAGAAGAATATGAAGTGGATTTCTTTAAAGAGTAGTTTGTGTTTGTAAGAGATTTTGTTTATATTTGCGAGTGGTTTTGTTTGTATTTGTGAGTGTTGTTTGTGAGATTTTAAGTGTTGTCTGTGCAATATTGTTAGCTTGGTTTGTGAGGTTTGATTGAGTGGTATAATTCATATTGTTGATAATTGATTTGGTTGGTACTACTTGTAGATGTTGGGTTGGAGTTGGTCAAATAATGTTAAATATTGTTGCTTGTATGGATGTTTTTCTTTTCATATTCTTGTGCTCTCACTAGCTCCAAATCACAACGAATTGGTATCAAAACTCAAGGTTTGATCTTTGTGAAGTTTATGGTTCAAGATGCTCATGCAAGTTTCATCTTAGATCTGGAAACGATGATAAACTTATTCAAGTAAAGCTTGTTTTCAAATAAGGAGACTTCATGCAAAAGGAATAAAGATTGTTTGATGGAATTTGAGTCGGTGGAGATTTGTTAGAAATTGTCTCACATTCTTATTTTGATTTGGTTTAGTTATCAAATTTCTTTGGTGTGGAAGGAAAGAGTTTTCTTTAGCATAGAAGAAAATTAATTTTTCTTGGTATCGAAAAAAAGTTCCGTATTGAATAAATAATTGAATATTTGGTATCTATCAAGGCATATAGTTGGAGCATTGTAAATAAACATTGTTGCAAGGGTTTGATGGGTTTTGCCCAAGGGTCCTCCCATATGAGAAGAGGACATGAAGTGAGTTTCTTTGAAAAGCAGTTTCAATTAGTTTGTGTATGTGATAGAGTATATTTATGTTTGTGAAGTTTGGGAATGCTGTTTGTGTGAGTATGTGAGTTTGGTTTGTGAATTTTATTGAGAGTGGTTGTAAGTCACATCGTTGATAATGGATTCAGGTTGGCATTGCCTGTGGATGCAAGATTAGAGTTGGTTAACCCATGTGATGTAGGACAGACTCTACTATTTAATTTTTGTAATGATTTAATTTTGGTATTTTTTTGTGAAATTCATTATTTTAGGTTTAGGTTATTATTTCTTTGTTTTTAGGAGCTTTTAATGTTTTTTAGGTCAAATTTAGTTCCTGTTATGGTTAGGTATTAATTATGAGTTATTTAAAATAGATTTTCTTGTCTATCAAGTTTTACGGAGCCCCTAAATAGGCCCAGAAGTTTGTGAACGTTTTTTTTTTTTTAATTATTCAATCAATAAAATCCAAACTTTTGTCTTTCTATTTTCTGATCGATTCCAGACCCCTTCTCCTTGTGAATTCAAGGAACCCTCTTGAATTCGAGGTTACTTTCTTAAGCAAACATGTTTTGTTTCTTGTTTTCTAGAAGTAGACGTGTTATGTTTCTTAACGCTTCCGCATCCCACATTAGTTGGTATCTGAGCCTAGATTTATCCTAATCTCTTGGTTAATGTATGAGACGGTAGCAATTCTGGGGACAAAAAACTTAGCTAGTAGTAAGTGAAGTACAGCTAGCACTCACAAATATCTTTGCGAGGATTCCGTTGTTGGAGCATAAAAACAATAGGGATGACTGTCGCGAAGACATAACTCACGGACAACATATTGGTAAGTAAATTTCATATAGGCCTTATAGAAGAATTGCAAGTTTTAGTGGTTATTTTTATAAAAAATATTTTCTTGATTGGTTACTTGATCTAGAAGATTTATTTGACTAAGAGAATATTTGTGATGAGAAAAAAGTTAAACTTGCTTTGTATAAACTTAGAGAGTATGCCTTACGTTGGTGGGAACGAATACAGACTGATAGAATTCGACAAGGTAAAGACAAAATTTGTTCATGGCTAAGAATGAAAAAGATGCTTGCTATCAAATTTTATCCTTTGGATTGTGATGAACTTTTGTCGTATACCAAACAAGATTATTTTTGGCCAAGAAGTTCACATTTGAATTATTTTGGAGAACCATATATTCCACAATTAAGAGAAGCATTGTTTATCGAACAACACATTTTTCTTGAAGAAAATATAAAAGTTTGGAAGATCATGAAGATCTTATTATAGAAGAAGATTAATGAAGTCCCTATTATAGAGAAAGATCTTGAGGTCGATATAGTAGAGACCATTAAAGAAGAAATTATAGAGGAAGTTGGCAACGATCTCGGTGAAGTCAAGTTAAATGATTGCAACTTTCAAGCTCCTATTATTTTGGTAGGAGTAATCGAAACAAATTTTATTGATTTTATTGGGGTGAAAAGATTTGATTTGATCATTGATTCTTATTTGGTGAATATTTTCAATTGCATGAAGATCTAGGGACAAGAAGTTCAAGTTGCCTAGTTGATGACTTTCAAGTTTGGTAAGAATACAAAGAAGATGAAGTATTCAAAGTATTTGTTCTCTTGGCGTGGAAGATTTCATATTTCAACTATCAACTTGATGACGAGTTTGTTTTAAGTGGAGGAGTCTGATGTAGGACAAAATCTACTATTTAATTTTGGTATTTTTATGTAAAATTTGTTATTTTAGGTTTAGGTTATTTATTTCTTTGTTTTAAGGTGCTTTTAATGCTTTTTAGGTCAAATTTGGTTCATATTATGGTTAGGTATTAATTAGGAGTTATTTTAGAATATATTTTCTTGTCTGTGAAGTTTTACGGAGCCCTTAAATAGGCCCCTAAGTTTGTGGATTCAAGGAATCCTCGTGGATTCAAGGATTCAGAAGCAAACGTGTTTTGTTTCTTGTTTTCTAGAATTAGATGAGTTCTGCTTCTTGATGCTTCTGCATTTCGTATTACCATGTTAAATATTTTTGTCAAGTGTAGATATTTTATTATGTTGTTTGTGTAAATATGGTTTTGCTAACCCCAAATCACCACTAATTTAAACTAGACAACATAATGGAGTGACAAAATGCTCCCTTCTTAAATTTCAAGGACTAAAAGTAAATTTGCACAAAATTTTAGAGATCTATTTTGTAATTTACATCAATGAGATCCTTAGTTGTTTCCAAAACAAAAAAGTGTTGTAAATGCATCAAATTATTGTTGATGATCAACTTCTCATAACGACTTGATGCTTCAATTGTAAACTACTAGTAGCCTTCTCTCTCTCTCTCTCTCTACAAAAATCAAAATTGGAAATTAAATTTCACCCCTCCTTCACCATGAATTGACTTATCAAAGGTAAATTAAAACTCTTTTTATATAGATAAATTTTTGTCTTTTTTGGGGTTAAATTTTACGACTAAATCATGATATTATATAAAGTAATCTTGTTTAAGTTAGTATTAGTTTATCGATTTATGTGTTAAATTTGTCTTTGTTTACATTGATAGTGTTGGGTGAGTATATTAAAGTGAAGTTGTAATATTGACTTTGATAATTTATATGCTATTGTTTTACACTATAAAATTTATTTTAGGATAGAATCTAATATAGTGTTTGTTTTCTTTTTCACTTATATTTTAATTGTCAAATTAATCTCTGAGATTTCGTTTTCGTCATTTTGTCAAAGGAATCAATATAGCCTTATTAAAATCCGTTAGAGAAATATGGTTAACCCCCTCAACAATGTTATTTTAAGCCGAATATTTCACTTAGAGCACTCATATCAGTTTATATAAAAATTTATGTTTATTTTAGTATAAGAACACTACAAAACACGCGGGTCTTAGGCTGCGTTTTTCTATTTTACAAATTCACTTTTCAAAGCACCTCACATTAGATTATCTATTTCATACTACATTTCATTGAAATATCAATTTTTCTTAATTTTTTTTTAATTGTTTCTATTTTTTCACACACAACAATCATTACCCACTCTCTTCATTCATCATCGGAATACATAAAGAAAGAATAAAAAAAACTATATGCAAAATGAAATGTCAGTGTAAATTTACACAGTTATTATAATTATATATTTTTACACAATTTTGCATGACACATGAACTTTGTGTTTGGTTGGCTAAAATATTGTCATTTTGTTATAATAAAGGCACTAATGCAAGTGCTCTTACAAATCACGAGAAATGATTAATAAATAAATAAAAAACTACCCAAATTTGATTTTTGCCAAAAAGAAAATCAGATCTCCACACCAAAAGAAAAACAACTCCCTCTCATTCCCCTTCCTCCATCGGCATCTTAGTGTGTGCTTCCTCTGTTTCTGGGTCCCAACATCTCCTTCCTTCTTCGCACTGATGAGGCACTCCAGGTTTGGGGCATGCAATAGAGGATAGGGTACTAGCTAATAGCACTACCTTCTAGTCCTCCAAATTAAAGTTCTTCAGATTAGTTGTTTAGATGACTTAAAGCTAGGAGATCATATAGAGATCCAGTGGAGAAAAGGTAAAGAAATTTCCCCTAGAGTGTGTTTCTGAATGGTAGCATCAATGAGATCTTTACCTTTTATTCTTCTTATGTAGCATCAGGTCTCATTATATGTAGAATTCTGTGTGTTGTTTGTAGTTTGTAGTTCATAAGAATTTGATGTTCAATGTCTAATAGACTTTTCTCTAACAGAAGTGTTACAAAAAAAAAAAAAAAAAAAAAAAAAAAGGTCATGGTAATATGACAAAGTGGAGGCACTAAATTGAATTTTAGCATTTATTTTATTGTTGACATATTATAATTTTATATTGTAGTTAGTAGTTAGTTTATTTGTTAGTGTGTATATATATATGTATATGTGTGTGTGTGTGTGTGTATAAAAAAGTAGAGATCTCACGTGGGAGAGCATGAAGTTCTGTCATGTAGCATGTTTCATGAGACTCTCTTATTTAGGTTTCCACCTCATCAAAGTTTACATTTATGTCAAATTTTTAGTTCATTGAATGTATCAATAGAGTAAATGCACATTAATTGCCTATAGGTGTGCACTAATTTTTTAAAATTGTATACACATATTAATTATATATAAGTATTTTATATGGTTATTTTTTTTTTTAATTTTATATAAGAAAGAAAAAACTCTCATATAAAAAACCATGCAATTCTGCCATGCAGCGCTTTGTTAGAGTAGATTTCATTTAGCTAGCTTTCCACTTCACCTTTTTTACATATTTTGGATTATAATAAAATTATATTAGTAGGATATTACTTTTTTCACTTAGTTTAATCTATCAGTATCATACTTAAATAACATAAACATGACATCATAAATTTTTTTATGATATTTCCATAAGCCAACTAAACATTAACATGATATTACAAAACTTTTAGCTAACTCTAATGCATTGAAGAAACAAAAACTATGATTAAACAAACAATCAACTTATTACACATCATGTTTGTAAAAATTAAAAAAAAAAAAAAAAAAACTTATTACACCAAATAGTTTATAATTTATGTGACATTTACTCTATAATCTAAATTCTTCATCCCCTTAATTTTGTGTTACATCATTAATTTAACAAAAACTTCTTCAGGTTATAGCAATATTACTTTAATGTGGAGTTTGATACGGAGGAATCCACATTACTCCTAGCATCTAGATTCCTAGGAATGTGATTTCTTGCAATTTGGATGCCTATGAATGTAGCTATTCCTATGTTTGGTTTCATTGGGAATCTCTTAAGATTCTTAGGGATGTGAGATGATAATATTTGGTTTATTCCCAGGAATCTTAAATGAATTATTTATTTTTCTCATTCTATCCTTAGATTTGAATGTGAACTACCAAGTCTTTTAAAAAAAATCTTCCTCTAAATAAATAACAAAAAACAAAATATAAACTATTAATAATTTGTTAAGCAACACACACACAACAACAAAAGTGAATACCTGGCAATAATGGAGGGTCCCCTTCAAACTTTTTTTTTCCCCCCCACACATGAAACCTAAATAGAAATTTGTTAAAGAATATATCAACAGAGTTGTCTATCCTATTTATGTTATTTTGGCGGGAAAAGATAAAGACAAGGGAAAAGATATTGATGATTTGTTTTATATTTTATCTTAATTGCTTAAATGATAAGGAAAAATGGTTAAAATTGTCAATTTATAAAAAATATAATTTCCTTTAAACTTGGGAATCTGGATACTCGCCTATTTTAAAAGAAATCCACATTTCTACTGTGAGGGGTTTAAAGGGGGAATCCAGATTCCCCTGACATTTGATTTCCTGGCGTAATTTGCAACCAAATAAGGAAATCTTTAAACATTCCTAGGAATCCTAAAACATTACCTCGTACCAAACGTCACATAAAATACTTAGAACAATCTACATAACCTTCTCACATAGTAGCTTAGAGCATTATCTACGTATCGTGCAAGCCCATTTCTAGTTTTTTAATAATAAATGCGTACTAGAAAATATCAATCTAGGTATGAAAAACTTAAATAAGAGAGAAGAATAAATATCAAAGTTCCAATTTTTAAATTTCATGAACTAAAATCCAAACTTGCACTAAATTTTAGTAGCCAAATGTGTAATTTACCCATGTATAATAGGTCTGAAACACCTAATTTGTAATCCATCTAACAACTTTGTAAACAATACAAATTTTATACTACATAATAAAGTTACATTGTAGAAATTGTGGTTGTTCCAACTTACATATCTCTCCAATAGTTTGGGGTGGTTTCAAATTAAACTCTCTATTTAATTTTTTTTTTAAATTAAGTTATGAACTTTTTAAACCATTTCAATTCGTATCATTAATAATTGTCTAGTAACCAAAATCTCTTATTCGATAACAAGAGATTTTACTAATTGACCTAACTAGAACCAACTACTGAAAACTATTTAAAATCAAATAAATTCTTCCATGTAAAACAATGTTAGAAACTCATGGGTAGAACTCATCCTTGAAATTCGGCTTGCAATGGAAGGGTGTCCAAAAGCTTATAAATACACAGTTAAGTTTACACGTAATCCATGTAAAACATTAGGATCATAATATATCACCACGCTCTACAGTCGATGTCCACGATGGCTTACTCTAGTGACACTGACCCAATGGTAGCCTTTTCTCTTTTTGGTGGCTCCACTCACCTATTAGTAATTTTAATCTAGCCTCTAGGTTGCCCCTCCGAGATTCGCCCACAAAACCGCAACTCATTTGATTTCATATTCAATGAGCTACGTTTGATTACTCACGTGGTAGTTGGTTTTGATACTAAATGTTAGGAACTCATGGGTAGAACTTACCCTTGAAAACCGGCTTGCAAGGGGAGGAAGCCCAAGAGCTTATAAACATATAGTTAAACATACACTTAATCCATATAAAACATTAGGATCATAATAAACTATAAGACCTCTCATATTTTAACGGGAATTATGAAATTATGTAATAATCAATCACTTATTTATTATTCCAAAATAATAAAATTAGATATTATATAAGCTCATATCAAATCATATCATATACTATATAATAAAAATTATGTCTTATATGTTGTGATAGCACCAAGTGAATGCATTCTCACTATTTTATTATTTTCTTTAAATTTTTATTTATTCCATGTGGTGCACTATAAGTACATTAAAATAAATAACACAATTGCTCTAATTGAAACTCTATTGCTAAATTTTGAAAAACTTAAAATACGACTCTAATTAAAATTCTACTACCAAGACGTTTATAGGAATTGTTTTTTAAAAAATCATTTTTTATTTTACATTACTTTAATAATTTATTATCATAATATTTGTTTTAATAATGAAAAGCTATGTTGTATATGTCGGGCTTAAACTATGTAGCTTAATATAAAAATTAGAAGTTGTAGGACATTTTGCTATATGAAGTGAATTAAAATTAGTAAGAAAGTTTACTTTAGGTGAAACTTTATTATCGAAGAATTAAGAAAATTAAAATACTATCCTAGTTAAAACTTAATTATATAAAACTTCAAGATATTTAAAGGGATTTTCAGTATTTATTTAAGTTATTTTATAATTTATTATAATCTTTGGTTTTTGATAAAAACTTAAATTTACACTCTGTTTATTTATCATGTAGCTTAAAATGTTTTTTGTTAATTTATTTTTAGTATTTATTCTTTTTGAAAGGTAGTATATATTATATTATTCATTTTAATTATACTATTAAAATATTTTTTTGTAATTTACATGTGATTCTTGATTAAGTCATGCATCACACGAGTATAATACTATTATGAATTCATTGACTCTCAACATTTTTCATCTCTTAGTTTTAGCACTTATGGAAGGTGTAGCTAGGTACTTTGGGTTAATTTCAACTACATTGATTATTAATGAAAATGGTTGAACATTACAAAAAAATTTTAAAAATTAAATAAGACACTTAAAAAATAATCTTTTTTTTTCAAAAATTTAATTCAAAAATTACATTACATTGAAGGATGAGAGATTTAAACCCTGAATGTCCTTCTTAGACCATTTTGGATCCACTATATATATATATATAGAGAGAGAGAGAGAGAGAGAGAGAGAGAGAGAGAGAGAGAGAGTTGCTTCATATTAGGGTTTGATGTGTTAAAAATTGTACTGTACGGCTGCCTCTGTATTTTTTCTCTTTGATATAATGAAATTGCTACAACTTTATGAACGTAGGCAAATTACAGAACAACATAAATCTTGTGTTATGTAATTGTTTCTTTTAGCACTTTTTTCAGTCTATTTTCACATCTTACATTTTCTAGAAATTAGGTTTCATTCCTAAGCTCCAGCCAGTTATAAATACGAAATTCTCATGAACATGTTTTATTCTTCATTTATATATATATATATTTTTTTTTTTTGAGAAGAACAATGGACTAATTCCCTATGATACAACACTGGACTAATTCTATTTCAAGAAATAGTTCCTTCCTATCCTGATACGAATCGATGCTCCGTTTGTACGCCATCAAAGTCAGTTCTTCAATCTGCATGTCATTGCTCTCGGCCCAATTTAGGCATGTTGCTCTAACTCCTTATTCTGTGGTCAATTTGTGTGTATACATATATCCTTTCATACTGTTTATAGTGAGTAATTTGTATCCATCTCAGCCAAAAAAGAAAGAAAAAAAAGGAGTAATTTGTATCCAGGGGTCACTTGTGGGCTTACGCTTATTTCACTGGCAAAAATGCCTAAATTAATATCCTTAATTTTTAAACTATGCAGCGAAACAATACATTTTTCAAATTATGTAGCAAAATATCATTTTTTTGAAACTCAACATTAGCAATGTTGAAATTTATGCATATTTTGCTATTTAAATTTTTTTGACAATTTTAGGTAGAACTAGACTTTAGGAATTTTGAGTTCCACTTAAAAATATGTATAGAATTCGACATTGCTAATATCAAGTTTAAGTCAAAACTCAATATCAGTAATGTCAAGTTCCAAAAGAATAGTATTTTGCTAGATAGTTTAAAAAGATGATTGTTTGGCTACATAATTTAAAAATTAAGGCTATTTAACCATTTTTCCCTATTTCCCTACCTTAGCCACTATTAACAAATGATACCTAAAAATAAAATCATGGTCAGCCCGTCAGCTGACGGGTTCGAACAACTGGAAGAGCAGAGGAATCCAAGGCTGACGGATGGGGATTCGGCGCCCTTCGGCAGCGCTGCAATGAACTGACGGCGACATGGCTGACGGGGATAGGACAAGCCGACGACCCCTATGCCGACGGATATGTGTAAAATTCTGACTTGGCCACCATGCGTGGTATTTAAGGAAATTACTCGTATCCCACGATCAATATTAGAATCCTATAAGGAAAGGATTCCGCGATCCGCGCCCATGGGGTTCCCTATAAGGAAAAGACTTCTACTCCAAGAAAAAAGGTCAACCCTCAACTACTATAAAAGCCCAAATACCCTCATAAATCGAGGTACGCATAATTAACCCCTCTCTAGCACTCTAGAGTTAAAAGAAGTTCTAACTTGACCTTCGGAGGGTATTTGGCCGGCACCACACCGGTGCTCTCTGTTAGGTCTTCTTTTCTTTGTGCAGGTGTCGCTTCGAGGGTACGAGCATCGTGCAACTCACTGTTGATATTTTCGGCATCATCAGTTGGCGCCGTCTGTGGGAAACTCGTAATTAAGCCATATTATCGTTTCCCGGACTAAAGGGTTGCATGGTACTCACTCGCTCAATGGCAACTACTAATGACGTACAAGGAGAGGAACCACCCACGACTGCCCTCGAGAGACAAGTTTGGACTCTCGGTGCCGCCGTAGAGCGCCTCGCCAGGCAAAACCTCGACTTGGAAGAACAGCTGCGCCAGAAGAATGCAGCACTGAATAACCAACAAGAAGATCAGGAAGGGACCAGCGCCCCGAAGAAGAATCAGGAGAAACCTGAAGGCAGCCACGCCCTAAGCAAGCCGGAGAGGCAGAACGTGAGCATGCCATCCCTCACGGATGCGACTCCACTGCATATTATCGCAGAGATGCAGGCAATGAGGGAGCAGATGGAGGTTATGATGAATGCGCTCAAGGGGCGAGTCTCCAGTGATCTTGACGATCTAGTCAACCGCACCGACTCGCCCTTCACTATGGCCATGAACTCCTTCCCCCTACCCCACAAGTTTCGCATGCCGAATATAGATAGCAATGACGGAGTGAAGGATCCTCTGGACCATTTGGAAACTTTTAAGACCCTGATGCATCTTCAGGGGATAGCAGACGAGATTATGTGCAGGGCCTTCCCCACAACGCTCAAAGGCCCCGCAAGGGTATGGTTTAGCCGACTGACGCCCAACTCTATCAGCACCTTCAAAGAGCTAAGCGCTCAGTTCACTACACACTTCATTGAGGGACACAGGTATAAGAAGTCCCCGGCATGTTTGATGAGTATCAAGCAAAAAGAGGACAAGACGTTGAGATCCTACATAACGCGCTTTAATAAGGAAGCGCTATCTGTTGACGAAGCCGACGACAAAATACTTGTAGCAGCCTTCACGAATGGGTTGCGCAAGGGCAAGTTTTTGTTCTCCCTATACAAAAACGACCCGAAGACCATGTCGAAAGTACTCTACAGGGCCACTAAGTATATGAATGCTGAGGACGCGCTGTAGGCCCGGGAAGAGAAGCCGAGAAAAAGGGAGAGGCAAGAGGAGCCACGACCAGAGCAAGGGAGGAAGAGGCCTAGAACGGGAGACCGTAGGGACGAAAGGCGTTCAAAACCTCCGGGAGGAAGATTCACAAGCTTCACCCCGCTGACCGCCCCAATAGATCAAGTCCTAATGCAAATTAAGGACGAAGGGGCTCTGACCTTCCCTGGAAAGCTGAAGGGAGATCTAGCAGGCGTTCTAGAGACAAGTACTGCCGCTTTCACCGAGATCACGGCCATGACACAGCCGACTGTTACGACTTGAAGCAACAAATTGAGGCCCTTATAAGACAAGGGAAATTGCAGAAGTTCGTAAGCAAGGAAAGAGCGGATCCAGCACCTCTAGAGCACCCCCCCCCCCCGACGAGATAATGACCGTCCTAGACCTCCCGTTGGTGACATACGAATGATTGTAGGAGGAATGGCTACCGGGCCCTCAAAGAAGGCTCGAAAGACGTACCTCCGGATGGTCCAAAACGTCCAGCTGACGGGTCCAATGCAAAAGATAGCTCGAAGGGAAACTCCCATTATCGAGTTCTCGGAAGAAGATGCGCGACATCTTCACCACCCGCACGACGACGCGCTTGTTGTCAGCCTACAAGTTGGGGACTACAACTTGCATCGTGTGTTGGTCGACAATGGCAGTTCGGTAGACATCCTGTACTACCCGGCATGCCAGCAGATGAAGATCAGCAAGGAACAACTGGTTCCAACGAATGCCCCACTTGTCGGTTTTGGAGGTGCAAAGGTATTTCCACTGGGCGCGGTCACGTTGGCTGTGACGGCAGGCGACTATCCCTAGCAAATCACGAAGGACGTAACATTCCTCGTGGTCGACCATTCATCTGCCTATAATGCTATCCTAAGGCGACCCACCCTCAACTCATGGAAGGCGGCGACTTCGACTTATCACTTAATGATCAAGTTCCCAACTGAATACGGAGTCGGAGAACTACGTGGAAACCAAATTGCTGCACGTGAATGCTACGTGGCCATGATGGACATGGATGATCACCGCCAAACCATGAGCATAGAAGAACACCGGAGCACGACGGAGCCAGTCGAGAAGCTTGAAGAAATACCCTTGAACGACTCCAGACCTGACTAGACAACGAGGATTGGAACCCTTGCAAGTCCCGCAATCCGGCAAACACTTAAAGCATTCCTTAAAGAGAATCAGGACGTATTCGCCTGGAGTCACGAGGACATGCCAGGAATAGACCCTTCAGTCATGGTGTTTGCCCCCGAACGGGATCAAGCCATAGCCGAAGAAGTCCGCAAGCTACAGGAAGCCAATTTTATTAGAGAAGTTTACTACCCCAACTGGCTAGCCAACGTAGTGATGGTCAAGAAAGCTAGCGGGAAATGGAGGATGTGTGTAGACTTCATCGATCTAAACAAAGCGTGCCCTAAAGACAGCTACCCTCTCCCGAGAGTCGACACTCTAGTAGACTCTACGGCTCAACACCAGCTGTTAAGCTTCATGGACGCTTTCTCTGGCTACAACCAAATCAAGATGCACGACGATGATCAAGAAAAAACTTCCTTCGTAACTAGCCAAGGACTCTTCTGCTACAAGGTAATGCCATTTGGTCTAAAGAATGTGGGCGTAACGTACCAAAGGCTTATGAACAAGATGTTCGCACGGCAAATCGGGAGGAACGTCCAGGTGTACGTAGATGATATGCTGGTTAAAAGTCGAAGGGAAGAAGATCATTTAGAAGACCTCAGGGAAACGTTCAACACTCTCCGCTCTTACAACATGAAGCTTAATCCGGGGAAGTGTGCCTTTAGGGTGACGGCAGGAAAATTCTTAGGATTCATGGTCTCCCAGAGGGGCATCGAGGCCAATCCAGACAAGATCCGGGCTATAATGGAGATGGCACCACCAAAGAATGTGAAGGAAGTACAAAGCCTCAACGGCAAGATAGCAGCGCTAAACAGGTTCGTCTCCAGGGCAACGGACAAGTGCTTACCCTTCTTCCGCACACTGAAGAGATCTTTCGAGTGGACTGCCGAGTGCCAACAAGCATTCGAAGAATTAAAAACTTATCTCTCTTCCCCCCCATTACTGAGTCCCTCACAACCGGGTGAAGAGCTTTTTCTCTATCTTGCCGTTTCCCCGGCCGCCGTCAGCGCCGCCTTGATCAGGGAAGAAGGAAGTGTGCAAAAACCTGTGTACTACACCAGTCGGGCGCTACGCGGAGCAGAAGAAAGATATCCACCCATGGAAAAACTCGCATTTGCACTGGTTACCACGGCACGCAAACTGAAACCGTACTTTCAAGCCCACACAATAATCGTCCTAACTGACAAACCTTTGCGACGGGCGATGAGCAACCCTGAAGCTGCTGGGCGATTGGCACTATGGGCCATAGAATTAAGCGAGTTTGACATACAGTACCGCCCACGAACCGCCATTAAAGGACAGGTCGTTGCAGATTTCATAGCTGAGTTTACAAATGGCGAGGACGAGGGAGCAGAAGAATCTCCCCAATGGAGCATACATGTAGACGGGTCCTCCAACAGGCAGGCTGGGGGAGCCGGTGTCGTACTGCACTCACCTGAAGGAGACGTGATTGAGTGTATGATCCGCCTTGAGTTCCCTACCACCAACAACGAGGCGGAGTACGAAGCTCTGATAGCAGGGCTGGACCTCGCCAAAGCTGCAGGAGCCGAAAGAGTGATCATTCAATGCGACTCTCAAGTCATGGTCAATCAGATAAATGGGGATTATGAATGTAAAGGCGAGAGGATGAAAAAATATCTGGACCAAGCAAGGTGGAGGGTCAGCGAACTGAAGGCCAAAATTACACAGATCCCCCGAAGAGAAAATGAGCAAGCTGATCGCCTAGCCAAGACCGCTTCAGCAGAACATATGGCCACCTTTGGTAACATACTCTCTTTCGCTCAACTCTCTCCACTTATAAATTCTGTTGATGTACAGGAGCTTGGTTCCGAAAATAATTGGTGTAGAGAGAGAAAGTTCCCGACCTATCACAAGCTGACACGTCACACTACCAAGACCACAAAATACAGCCAATTACAAAGCGCCACATACTGCTGCTAAGTTTTACTGTGGCCATTCAGAAGCCAACAGAAATTTGCCAAGTGTCATGCAAGAACCAATCATGCATCGGCTCGTGCAGGCGATGACACAAGCAGCTTCGCACGTGCAGGCGATGACACAAGCAGCCTCGCACGTGTAAGCGATGACCCAAGCAACCTCGCACGTGTAAGCGATGACATAAGCGGACCAATCAGACTGTGACATGTGTCACCAATCAGACTCCGCCACGTGTCGCTCATCCACCCCAAAACTCCTATAAATAGAAGCCTTCCTAAGACATTTAGGAGGACACACATCAAGCCATCTGAAGCACAAGCAGCATCAGAGAAGATTCAGAAGTCCAGAAGCTCTGCCGGAACCAAGCTCTAAAGCCTCCAAGAACTTCAAGAACTTCAACTTCGAATACGAAGAACATTCGAAGAGAAATCATTCAAATCATCCGCCTAGATCCAAAAGTCTACGGGAATCAAGCCTAAAGTGTCCGAAAAACATCAACAAATCACAAATCAACGAAGCTCTACGGATTCAAGCCTCTAAAGCACCGAAGAACTTCCACCACAAATCTTCGAAGACGAAGAACGCACCAAGAACACGAAGAACGTACGAAGAACGTGAAGAACAAAGAATTTCTAACAAGCTCATAGCCAGAGATTCATTGTAATTCTGTTTCAACAATCTTCGATCCATTCCTCAACCAAATTGAAGGATACTTTGTGTTCAAATCAAAATCACATTACCACAAATCCAAATCAACAAATCTTGCAAGGAGATTGAATCAGAGGATAACTCTTTTGTAATCACAGAGAATTATACCACAATCATCAATACAAATTCGCATTTGTGAAACTATTTTTACTTGTTTGATTTATTTCAAACTAGAAATTTAGTCGTCTACATATTCTGGCACGCCCAGTGGGACCTCTCTGCCTCTCATCTCTTTCTCCTTCAAAGGAAAAGAAATTCGACATCATTTTGCTACCAGCTTCAATGGCCTCTAGCAAGAATGCCCGAAAGTCAGTAGTTGATGCTTCCAGTGCTGAGGATTACGTTGGCCCAATCACTCGCAGTCGATCCAAAGCTCATGATCAACTTCAACCCCAACCAACCAAAGAAAGCCAACCTCCTACTGTCATCTCTCTGGATTTTCTTGCAAATAGGAAAGCTACCACTAAGGATTCATATCTCTCGAAAGATTTGGAGAGCAGTAATGAATCATCCCCAACAAAAACCTTTTCTATCAACTCTTCACCTGTGATGAGAAACTTAAGGAATACAGTACCTTTGACTCATCCTATTTCATCATTTTCTCCATCATATCTAGAAGTCATGCCAGTAATGATGACTAACACCTCTACCATGGAAGAAAAGATGGCTGAAATGGAACAAAGGATCACCCTTCTCACAAAATCACTTGAAGAAAAGGATGTCAAAATTGCAACCCTAATGAACAAGCTGGAGGTAGAAGATTTGGGTGAATCAAGTCATGGCCCTGAGCGCCCACCAGGCTTTACCTTGAAAGGAGAAAATGCTAAGGGTGATAAGGGAAAAGGAGTTGAAGGCACTTCTCAACACGGACATTCCACCTCAATGGCTTCGATATCTGTCCAACAATTGCAGGACATGATAACGAACACCATTCGGGCACAATATGGAGGTTCTTCTACAAGTTCTCTTATATATTCGAAGCCCTATACAAAGCGCATCGATAATATGAGGATGCCAAATGGGTATCAACCCCCCAAGTTCTTACAATTTGATGGCAAAGGAAACCCTAAGCAACACGTGGCTCACTTTGTAGAAACGTGTGAGAATGCAGGGACTCAAGGAGGCCTCTTTGTAAAGCAGTTTGTTCGTTCACTGAAAGGAAATGCCTTTGATTGGTATACAGACTTAGAACCTGAGTCAATCGATAGCTGGGAACAACTTGAAAGAGAGTTTCTCAACCGATTCTATAGCACACGGCGCACAGTAAGCATGATGGAGCTTACCAATACCAAACAGTGGAAAGATGAGCCCGTCGTTGATTATATCAATCGGTGGCGTTCTTTGAGTCTAGATTGCAAGGATAGACTTTCTGAAATATCTGCTGTAGAGATGTGCATCCAAGGCATGCATTGGGGACTTCTTTACATCCTTCAAGGGATAAAGCCCCGAACATTTGAGGAGTTAGCAACTCGTGCGCATGACATGGAATTGAGCATCTCTAGCCATGGAAATACAAAGCCTCCCGTACCTGAGGAAAGGAAAGAAAGACGGGAAATAAGGAAAAATGACAGGAATCCAAAAAGTAATGTCAAAGACTCAATGAATGTCAACCTTGCCCCAATCAAAATTTCAACAAGAAATGTAAAGGCCAATGAGAAGAGGCCTGAGGTAGGCCAACAGCGTGAGACGCGACGCTCATCACTTAAGGAATGGGAACAAAAGGTGTATCCTTTCCTAGATGCCGATATGCCAGAAATGCTAGAACAACTGCTCAAGTTGAAATTAATTGAATTGCCAGAATGCAAACGACCGGAAGAGATGGGAAAAGTTGATAACCCAAGCTATTGTAAGTATCATCGCATCATAAGCCATCCAATCCAAAAATGCTTTGTTCTTAAAGAACTCATCATGAAGCTAGCCAAGGAAAGAAAAATCGACTTGGATTTTAATGATGTTGCTCAATCAAACCTTGCAACCTTTGCTTGTGGGTTACCTAGTTGCATGTCTCCAACTACTAAGCAGGGGGCAAATACCACTCTCATTCAGTTTGGTTCTCTAGAACCTGTTCAAGTCCAGCTCTCACAAAAGGCACCTAACTATAATTCAAATGATGATAAAAGGTCAATAATGGATGAGGAAGAAGGATGGACGGTGGTTACTCGCAGGAGATGGAAGAAAAGACGCACATTTCCGCTTTATTTGATCACCAAAGAGTCTAGAAGAGTACAAAACCAGATTCAGCCTTGGTCAAGAAGAAGGAGTGATAAAAGGCAAGAAAGACTGGGAACAAAAATGTCTGACGATTCAACACAAACCCAAAAACTTCGAAATCTCATCACATTGGAAGAATTCTTCCCCAGAAAATTCTTTCAAAATGACTCAGCCGAGGCCGTTCACACGGTCACTCGTTGCGAAGTTCAAGATGAAAAGGAGGATGTTGACCATGGTGGTCCAAACGAGACTTTGTCATCTTTGGAAGAACTCCAATCTCGAGTTGATGAAGTTGAACCCTTGCAATCCTCCATCTCACCAAAAGAAGCACTCACTCAAGCTCTTGAAAAGCCAGAGATGTACACTCCTTCTACCAACACGCTTCAACAAACCCAGGAATGTTACGCGTGCTCTCCAGATTTAACTTTCACTGATGAGGATCTATTGTTAGGCTCTAAGCCCCACAATCGTCCACTTTATGTCTCTGGTTATGCTCGTGAACAAAAGATCGATCGTATTCTCATTGACGGAGGTTCAGCTGTTAATATACTACCAAAAATGACGATGAGACGACTTGGTCTTACTATGGAGGAATTATCGCACAGTCGTTTGGTCATTCAAGGTTTTAACCAAGGAGGACAACGCGCAATCGGCATGATACACTTGGAATTAATCATTGGAGAATTGATAAGTAACGTTTTGTTCCATGTCATCGATGCCAAGACAACCTACAACATGTTGTTAGGACGTCCATGGATCCATGGAAATGGAATAGTGCCGTCAACCTTGCATCAATGTTTCAAGTATCTTCAAGGTGGAATAAAGAAGGTCAATGCCGACTTAAAACCTTTTGCTGAGACTGAAGCTCACTTTGCTGACGCAAAATTTTATGTAGAAGATAACATTGCTAGTGAAGTTCTCCCAATTGAGATCCCGGCTATGGAAAGCAAGCAGAGTGAGAAGAAGCATGCTAGATTCATCACCGAAAAGGATAATCCTTCCTCAAAGAAAGGTCCAGAATGCGGGAATAATCATCCTATTGAATCTACTGGTAATTCAATGAGAGCGGAAATTTCAACATCTTCCAATAACCCTCCATTCCTCCGTTATGTACCATTGTCACGCCGTAAGAATGGACAATCTCCATTCGCGGAATGCCTTCAACCTACAAAAGACATGGGAAAGCTTCCTACAAAGCTTACAATGGAGGATGTAGCCATATTGAAAGAAAATCATGTCATGCCTCTGACTTCGTCCACAAATCCTTTGCCCTCGAAACCACTAAATGGATTCGTGAGGTCTTCACAAAGTCTGACGGAGCATGGTATTCTACCAAGTGAGCAGACGAAAGAATGGTTTGATCCAAAAGCATACAGGCTGTTAGCCAAAGCAGGCTACGATTTCTCAAAACAAGGAGACTTAGGGAAACTAATTCCAGAAGCCACCGGAGAAAAGATGCATGGCCTTAGCAAAACCCAAAGAAAAATGCGGCTTGAAGGACATAAAATTCCTATCCCAAAGACCGGATTAGGTTATACTCCAGAACAACCAGCTCAGATATGGATCAAGAGGAAAGGCGATGCTTCAAGTTCCCAATACATAACAGTAAAGGTTGGCGAAAGTTCAAACCAAAAAAAAGATCACTCTTCATCGCGTGTCTCGGTGTTTGATCGCATCGAGGCCTCATCGTCACGAGTTACAGTGTTTGATAGGTTAAATACAACTTGCTTAACACAAAATCGTGACACTCTTGCTTGTAAATCAGTCTTTGATAGATTGGGGGCAACAAAAAGGCCTGTTGATAGTCATTCTCAAAATTCAATAAACTTTGAGGTTCAAAGGGAGAAGAAAGCTAATGATGAGATCCGCAGTAGCATTCCTTCACGCATGAAACGTAACTTTACCTTAGATATCAGCACTGAAGGATCGCTCAAAGTCAAAAGACGAACGATTGTACACACAAGTCAGTCACTCGCCCACGACGAGCAAATTGAAGAGGTATCATCCTCGTTTCATATTACAATAGAAGAGGATACACTTTCAGATGTTGAAGCTGAAGAGGTTGATGAAGCTCCTCTAGTCTTGGAAGATGGAGGGCAAGCTACAGTTGATGAACTTAAAGAGGTCAATTTAGGAACTACCGAAGAACCCCGGCCAACCTTCATCAGTGCGCTTCTCACCCCTGAAGAAGAAGAAGGGTACCTCAAGCTCCTAGTAGAATACAAAGATGTGTTTGCTTGGACTTACAAGGAAATGCCCGGGCTCAATCCATGTATTGCTCTACATCATTTGGCGGTAAAGAAAGACGTGCGCCCAGTTAAACAAGCCCAAAGACGCTTTCGGCCGGAGCTTATCCCTCAAATAGAAACTGAGGTCAATAAGCTAATTGAGGCAGGTTTCATTCGCGAAGTACAGTACCCGGAATGGATCGCTAACATCGTCCCTGTCAAAAAGAAGAATGGACAAATCCGGGTGTGCGTTGACTTCCGTGATTTGAACAATGCATGTCCCAAGGATGATTTTCCATTACCCATCACTGAGCTCATGGTTGACGCCACTACTGGTTATGAAGCTTTATCTTTCATGGATGGTTCTTCAGGCTACAACCAAATTCGCATGAATCCTAAGGATGAAGAGCTCACAGCTTTTCGTACCCCTAAGGGCATTTACTGTTACAAAGTGATGCCTTTTGGACTAAAGAACGCCGGTGCTACTTATCAACGAGCCATGCAAAAGATCTTTGATAATGTACTTCACAAATACGTGGAGTGTTATGTCGATGATCTGGTGGTTAAAACAAAAAGGAGGGAAGACCATCTGGTAGATCTGCGATCTGTGTTCAACCGCCTAAGAAAGTATCAGCTTAAGATGAACCCCCGCAAATGTGCTTTTGGCGTAACATCTGGGAAATTTCTTGGTTTCATTGTGAGACACCGTGGTATTGAAATTGACCAGTCCAAAATTGAAGCCATCCAGAAAATGCCAGAGCCCAAGAATCTGCGAGAACTTAGAGGCTTGCAAGGAAAACTAGCCTACATACGACGATTTATCTCGAACTTGGCTGGTCGATGTCAACCTTTCAACAGATTGATGAAGAAGGATGTGAACTTTGAATGGGATGAGGCTTGTAGCAATGCTTTTGAGCGCATCAAAAGATACTTACTTAATCCTCCAGTTCTGGGTGCTCCTATTCCAGGAAAGTCTCTAGTGTTGTACATTGCCGCACAAGAAAAGTCTCTGGGTGCTCTTATGGCGCAAGAAAATGAAGGGGGGAAAGAAAGAGCCCTTTATTATCTAAGTCGAACTCTCAATGGGCCTGAATTAAATTATTCTCCTATTGAAAAGATGTGTCTCGCTCTTTTCTTTGCTATAGATAAACTGGAGCACTACATGCAAGCATACACGGTTCGCTTGATAGCAAAAGCGGACCCAATTAAGTATGTCCTTTCTAGGCCAGTGGTTGCGGGTCGTATAGCTCGATGGGCGGTCTTGCTACAACAATATGACCTCGCATATGTCCCACAAAAAGCTGTCAAGGGACAAGCATTGGCAGATTTCTTAGCTGATCACCCAGTTCCATCTGATTGGGAATTTTCCGATGATTTTCCGGATGAAGACGTGTTTTACATTGAGGTAATGCCACCATGGATGATGTTTTTCGATGGGGCTGCACGTCGAGAAGGAGCGGGGGCAGGTGTAGTGTTTGTTTCTCCACAACGGCAAATACTTCTGTACTCGTTCTCATTAAGCGAACTTTGCTCTAACAACGTAGCCGAATATCAAGCATTGATTATTGGTCTACAAATGGCCATTGAGATGAGCATATCGCAACTTGAGATTTTTGGGGATTCCAAATTAATTATCAACCAAGTCTTGGAGCAGTATGACGTCAAGAAGGAAGACCTCATCCCCTATTGCAAATATGCGAAGAAGTTGCTAACAAATTTTGAGGCCATCACATTGGAGCATATACCAAGGAAGGAGAATAGACAGGCCGATGCTTTAGCTAATTTGGCTACCGCCTTGGCATTATCCCAAGAAGAGACCGCCAAAGTTGCTATTTCCCAAAGGTGGGTGGTACCTCTCGTGATCGAAGAAGTAGAAGAAGAGCAAGCCAACATCATTTCGGTATGCCTTGTTGAAAAAGAAGATTGGCGACAAGTGATCATTGAATACCTTCAACATGGAAGACTCCCGGATGATAAACGCCACAGGAGTGAAGTTCGGCGAAGGGCTGCTCGATTCATTTACTATAAAGACACTCTCTACCGCCGTTCATTTGATGGATTGTTTCTTCGTTGCTTAGGAGAGGAGGAGGCTAAACAAGCCTTAGAGGAGGCTCACTCAGGAATATGCGGCGCACATCAGTCAGGTCCTAAGTTACATTATAGGATCAAACGAATGGGTTACTATTGGCCTACAATGGTGCAAGATTCCATGGAGTGCGCTAAGAAATGTGAAGCTTGTCAGTATCATGCGAACTTCATCCACCAGCCGCCAGAACCTCTACACCCAACTGTAGCTTCTTGGCCTTTTGATGCGTGGGGGCTTGATGCAATAGGACCATTACCAAAGTCATCCGGTGGCCATTTGTACATCTTGGCTGCAACTGATTACTTTTCAAAATGGGCGGAAGCTGTGCCCCTTAGGGAAGTGAAAAAAGAGACGGTGGTCAATTTCATTCGAACTCATTTGATCTATCGGTATGGTGTCCCGCAATATATCATAACTGATAATGGAAAGCCGTTCTACAATAGGTTGATGACGGAATTATGCGAGAAGTTTGAGTTTAAACAATACAACTCCTCCATGTATAATGCCCCGGCAAATGGACTAGCTGAAGCATTCAACAAAACGCTTGGCAGTTTGTTAAAGAAGGTGGTATCCAAAACAAAGAGGGACTGGCATGAAAGAATCGGAGAAGCATTATGGGCATATCGAACAACATTTCGAACGCCTACTCAAGCGACACCATATTCTCTTGTCTATGGAGTGGAAGCCGTCCTTCCTTTGGAACGTCAAATCCCATCATTACGGATTGCCATTCAAGAAGGATTGACTGGAGAAGAAAATGCCAAGCTCAGATTGCAAGAATTAGAGGCACTTGATGAGAAAAGGCTCGAGGCCCAACAACGCCTTGAGTGCTATCAAGCTCGTCTTTCAAATGCCTTTAATAAAAGAGTTAAACCACGATCATTCCAAGTTGGTGACTTAGTCCTTGCCGTTCGAAGACCTATCATCACAACTCATCGTACGGGCAATAAGTTCACTTCAAAATGGGATGGACCTTATGTTGTGCGAGAAGTCTACACCAATGGAGCTTACAAGTTGATTGATAATGATGGTGTAAGGATCGGCCCCATCAATGGGAAGTTCCTCAAGCGCTTCTATGCCTGAAAATTGAGGAAATGCTCCTCGGCAAGAGCTTAAACTACCCACTGTAACGCTGCAAGAGTACATGATGTCTTCCCATTACCTCTGAAAGCGTACCAATAAGGAGAAATTAATCCCACTCTATGTCACCAATTGCTAGTGTGGCGTAGTGGTTGGACGCCCAAGCCGCCCTTGAGAGGTCTCGGGTTCGAAATGTGGTGATACCCATTATTACACACTGAGCCCCCCTTTTTGCAAAAACCAACCCAAAAAAAAAAAAATCAAAAAAATCAAAAAAATCAAAAAAATCAAAAAAATCAATAACAAAAAATTTTTTGAACTACGTGATGACTTGATCCCTCTCAAGGGTACGTAGGCAACTTAGTATTTTACTAAGTTCAGTCTCGCACTAAAAAAAAAAAAAAATTTTTTCTACTATTATCAAATTATAAAGAAAAAAAAAAAAATGAAGAGGCAGAGAATAAGGTCTTCTTTATTGATTGACAAAAGGAAAAGCATGATGCCACATATAAAGGGAATTAAAACAAAAAAAAAAAAAAAGATTACAACATCCATTTTAAGTCTTTCAAGCTAGAGCGATTATCTTCCAAAAGGGCTCGTATCTTCTCCAAAGCCTCCATGTCTTGCTCTTCAAGAACGGGGGTAGATTTGACTTCTTCAAGTTGTTCTTCTAAGGCTTGCATAATATTGTCTTGTTCAACTTGATGAGTTTCAAATTGAGACAGTGATTGCTCTAATTGAATGAGCTCAGTTTGCAGGTCAGCCATCTTCAATCTAACAGTATCAACCTTAGTCTTCAAAGATGCTTTCTTGTGCAATGCTTCAGAAATGAGGGATTCAACTTCAGCCTCACGTTGAATTAAGATAACAGGACTTGGTCGGTTGTTCAGAGATTCTTTCATCTTCAAATAATCTGCGACATCCTCGCAATATTTGTCAACATTTTCACGCAAGTGTTGAGGGTCCACTCCACAACTTTCAACCTCACTATAAATTTCATGAACTTCAGCTTGTGGGAGGATGTTGTCTACAGAAAGATTCGAAAGCCTGTTTAGAAGAACATCACCTAGCATAGAAGCCCCTTTTCTACGCACAGAAGAAATATGCGCCTTGGCATGAAATATTGAGACTTCCGGAAGTTTAGTCGGTTGCAAGAATGAGAGAGGTGCCTTTTCCGTCTCCATCAAAAATTGGGACGACGTACCAACGGCGACAAGCTTACGCCTCTTAAGATCCGAACTCTTCACAGATGGCTTTGAGATAGAAGACTCACTATTTGTAAGAAGATGCACACGATCAGTAGAAGTCCCTGCATCAGCACCCTTCATCGGATTCTTCAAATGTTTCCAGTTGTGGTCAAGATCGTTACGCACCTCCTCTTCAAAAAGCTTCATGGCATCCCTAGCGGGTGCAACAAACGAACCTTTGATGCTTTGACTTTGAGCAACTCCAACATCTAGAGATGAGTCTTTTGAGTGACAGTCATTTTCGAGGCGACGTCGTGCAGATTCTGACAAGAGCTGTGGAATGTAAGGGTCTTGTAGTTCCTTCTTTCCCTTCTGAGATTTGTTGGATATCAGTGATTTAACATGGGAGGAGGCGATGTCAGCCAAGAAATTTGTTCCTTTGGTAAAATCATTTCCACAGACTGCTTCCCACCATTGTTTATAGCTATGTCTGACCCGACTTCCAAAGTCTGTCGCAAAAGCCGGAATAAGTACCTTGGAATTTGTGTTGCAGCAAGTGAAAGATTGATAAAAGTGGTATAGATCTTTTAAAGAGCCTGTATGAACTTCTTCCTTCAAGTCATTTGGAATGTCTTGATGAAATCCAAAGCGCCGACTGAATCGGTGAGGACTGTATGCTTCTACAATATGTTGGTCTTCACATCGAAGTGACAAGTAGCCTGAGCGAAGACTCATAAAGTAGTCAAACTTCTGAATGGATAAGTGATTGTTGTCAATGAATGTTTGGTCATAGCTTTTCTTGAAAGCAGCCCCGTGCCAGAGGAAGTCAGTGGCGGTTCGTATGTGCTCTCGTGCGGAGGATTCGCTGAATGGAGAAGCATAGCCTACACCGGAGTACTTAGTCATCAAAGGGTCAGATAGATCGTCCTGGGTGATGCGATTGCTTCTGAAGAGGTGACTTACCCAGGCATAAACATAATGAATGGCAAAACTAGCCCCAGACTTACTTGGAGTAGGAGAGGAAGAAATGGTGTTAAGTCCGCGATAAATGCTAGCCAATACTGAGGAAGCAAGGCCAAACGGACGACCATTGGCCATGGAGCTGGCGATCTTGAAAGTGCCTGGACGAATGCTATTCTGATCCTTGACAGGAAAGACAAATATGCATAGCCAACATGAAAGAAGTGCTGATAAGTAAGTCTTCTCCTTTAAGTCACCCTCAATTTGAAGATCTGCAAAGACTCCGTGTTCTTTATCAGACCATGGTCCATGCTTGTTTATCTTGCCCAAAGGATTCTGACTACACTTAGGAATGGTTGTTCGTCTCGCTGATTTTCTAGGAGCCGGGTATTTGCTATCGCCTCTATACCAAAAAGTAATCCAGTCACGAACACTCACTTTCCCTTGCCTCTTCAGCCGGTTTTGAAGATGATGATACGCCATGAAAAGATAGCAACAGCTACGCGGCAGGTAAGGACGTCCTTGGTCGTTGGTGCCATCTAGCTCTTGCGCATTAGGTACTACTTCGTCATAAAATGCACCTGTGCAAGGAAGTCCACCAAGAATGGAAAGATCCCACGGCGTGATAGAAATTTCCCCAACTGAGGTATGGAGGGTATTGGTCGACGGACTCCAGCACTCACAAAATGCTTTCATAAGATTCTCATCATAATCATATGTGAACAAGGAGGCAAAGACAGCACTGTAGAGGTGGGTCGCATCAAGAAGGTGCTTACATCGACCAAGAGCGTCTTCTAACCAATCCCAATAAAGGGAGAAGTAAGAAAACCCTCCGTTCACGCTGAAAGAAGAATCCCAATTGGCGTGTTTTGCAATTAGGTCTCGTCCCAAAGTGTTGTACTGCTTTGATTTAGCAACATTTTTGTGATGTGAAGAAAGAAGGATAATTGTCTCCAAGTTAGAGCTGCCATCCGAAGGAACAATTTGTGACCATTTCGGCAAATTGAGAGAACAAGAATTACGGCCCCATCTCTCTGAAAATCTTCCAATTATGGGAGAACGAACGATCAAAGTCGTAGCCTTTGCATCCTTGTCATCTTTCTCCTTATAAATGAACAAAGCTGGTTCTCGACCAATCTTCGAATCCTTGAAGAAGAACATCATGATAGCTGTGCGACCAAAAAAAAAAAAAAAAAAAAAAAAAAAAAAAATTAAATTAAATTAAATTATTAAAAAATATATATATATATAATAATAATAATAAAATAAAATAAATAAACAAATAAAATAAATAAGTAAAGAGTGGGGGGGCATGGATTCTTTACACAGAAAGTTATGCTTGTACAAATTCAGCACATGCCCCGGATGGCTTTATATAGGCATTCCTGGAAGCTAATAGACAAAAGGAAAGAAGTGTGAAAATAGTTAAAAAGATTGTCAAAGAATACTGCGAGTAAATTTCCATAAAATAACCGTGTTGTCAGAAAAAAATTTTCACACTAAACTTCAGGAAGAACCTATGGGTCTGCAAAAGATAAGTGCCCATAAATGCATCATACTGTCAAGGAATACTGCACTAGATCTCAGAAAAATACCTATAGGCCTGCAAAAAGAAGTACACATGTCAAGAAAATACTGCATTATATCTGAGATGAAGTTCTAAGCCGCATGATTGTTCAAAGCCCCTTGTGTAGCCGACCTTTGAAAGCAGAGAACAATGGCAGTTTAACCAAATGTCAAGCACTGTCAGGGCCGCCCAAGACCATAAATCCATCAAACCGACATCACAGGAGACTTCTACGGCCTTCGACTCACCAAACCTGAAAATGCCAGACCCAGATATCCGGCCACGCGCCGCCACGCGCAGCCACGAAGTCCTAACATCCCGCGGGTTTCTCATTCAAATCTGCACAAATCTGAGACAATTTTTACAAAACTGGTGCCACCGCTAGGTCCATCGGCCCACGATGTACAAAACCCAGAAAGGCCATCAACAACGGAGCCACCACGAGCCACCACGCGCCGCCACAATGTCTCAACAAACCGCGGCCTAATCCTTCAAATCTGTGCAAACCTGATCACAATTTCACAAAATTGACCCTACAGGAGTGATCTACGGCCTTAGATCGACAAAACCCAAAAATTTTGGGATCAAAAGAGCTTCCACGCGCCGCCACGCGCCGCCAGAAGATCCGGCGCTCATTGCCTCAGATTCACGCGCGACACGCGCCACCATCGACGGGACACGCGCTCACACGCGCCGGCACTCTCTCACGCGCGTGCACGCGCCACACGTGCCACACGCCTCAGCCCTGTGACGTCATGGCTGACGTCATCCTCCACTGACCTGACCCGTTTGACCAGACCGGATCGGTTTGACCCGGAAATCTGACCCGGTCCGAACCGCCTTTAAAAAAAAAAAAAAAAAAAAAAAAAAAAAAAAAAAAAGAGATAAAAAATACCTTGACCAAATTTGACCTTTGACTTTGACCAAAAAGTCAAAATTTTCAAAAAGGGCCTGTCCCACTCAGTTTTTTGAGTACATTCCGATTTTGGGATCCTTTTCTTCATTCGAAACTCGAAAATTGTGCAAACGTCCAATTTCCAAAAAGTTGACTTTTGCGTAAATATTGACCAAAAGTCAAAATTTTTAAGATGGACCTATCTTGCTCAATTTTTCGCGTACATTCCAAATTTGGAGCCCGTTCCATCATTTGAGACTCGAAAATGGCACAAATAACTCAATTCCAAGATAATTGTCTTTTGTGTTGAAATCAACCCAAAGTCAAGATTTTCGAGCCAGACTTGTCTTGCATAATTTTTCGTGACTTGAAAATCATCAATCTAACTCACATCTCCGAAGTGTTGACAATATCCAAAACTAAAGTTCTCAATATCAAAATTTGAGATTCATCCATTTAGTTTGGATCCCCTCAGGGTTATTCCCCAGATTTCATCAAGGCTTTCCTTCTAAAGTACAAATGAACTCTCACAAGTGTGTCTTGAACTTGAAATTACATCGAGTCACCCGTCCAACCCACAATTCCCCTTTCGGTGCCAAACATTCCCACCTACCATTTTTCATCTCTCTCACCTACCATTCTCATCCACCGGTCTCTCACCTACCATTCTCATCCATCGGTCTCACCAAAAACTCACATCCGCCATTCTTAACTACCAATCTACCATTCTTCATCTCTCCATTATAAATAGAAGGGCCGGATTCAACAAAAACTCATCAAGAAAAAAAAAAACACTGAGTCATGAAATGAAGATTTGCTTCTTTCAAATTTTCAAGTCCTCCTTCTCACAGCCATTTCTCACTATGACTTCATCATTCTCAACACTTAGCAACCAATATTGCTTCATAGTCAGTTTGAAATCGACCCTCTTATGGTTCGGTAGAAACCCTCTTCACAACATCATTGTAGTTTTGAGATCCAAACAAATTTTGTTTCTCCACCTAATGACCACCTTTGTTCATAAAATTACTCATAACAAGGTCTGTATCGGCCTTCCATGCTTCCGTGGATTTGGTCGGCCAAGAAGTCTAAGTCCAGCAGAGACTCCTGTTCCTAACCTCAGGTCTCCTGTAGTCTCTCTCCAATTGCTTGGTCTTCCAGCAGAAGCAGTGGTTCGGAACAAACAGCAACTTGGCTGGTTTCTCAGACCAGAATCACAAGTTAGCTCCATCTTTCATTTTTCTGTGCTTTTCCAACAAGTAGCAGTAAGTGAAGATGGTAAAAAGTGTTGGAATATCCTACAAATTGTCTTCCATCCAACATTTGAGGCAACCTTCAAGGCACCAGCTCATCAGAGTTCAGCCTTTGGGGCTGGTAAATGGTCACCAGAGCCTTATTCCATGTCCCCACCACTATGGGACTCAAAGGTCATCGTTGCTGGTACCTCAAAACACATTTTCTGAAATTACTCCAACATAAATCTAGGTTGAAGTATTTTAGAAGGTACTCTTCTGAAATTACTTCAACATAATGTCTGTCGGTTTGGTCCCTTTACACACGCACATTCGATTACTCACTGTCAGACCACATGCAACATACAGGGCCAGCACCATGGCGGTGTGTGTTTCACCCATTCACTTTGCTTCATCCCCGTCTTCTTCACCACCAACACCATCATCCCCAGAATCCATAAGCTTCTGAAATTACCTCAACTTAACCTGAGTGAAACAATGACACATGCGCACTCAACCACTTTCCCACATGGCCTCGCCTTAATCCGAAGTATACTCTTCTGATATAACTTCACCAGAAGTTCTCAAAAACACGAGGCTAGCCCCATGGCTCTGCATGTTATATCCAGTCACCATCCTCGCATCTTCCCCATCTTCTACACCCTGTGATCGCCGCCAACGATCCAAAGGTACTATTCTGAAGTTACTTCAACTTAACCTCTCCTGAGAAGGCTCGGTCATGCAAGTACATTCAAATACTCACAGACCTCTTTTCGGTCTCATCAAAGCCTTTCATATGGGTGGGTCTACTCTTCGGAAATTATTTCATCCTGCTGAAAGCTCCACCCCCTTCAATTATTTCATTTGAAGAACCAAGTGCAAAAATCTGTTTTCGAAACTCATTCCCACACCACACTCTGAAATCGTGTGCGTGAACGAGTCTCGAGGGGGCATTTGTAGAGAGAGAAAGTTCCCGACCTATCACAAGCTGACACGTCACACTACCAAGACCACAAAATACAGCCAATTACAAAGCGCCACATACTGCTGCTAAGTTTTACTGTGGCCATTCAGAAGCCAACAGAAATTTGCCAAGTGTCATGCAAGAACCAATCATGCATCGGCTCGTGCAGGCGATGACACAAGCAGCTTCGCACGTGCAGGCGATGACACAAGCAGCCTCGCACGTGTAAGCGATGACCCAAGCAACCTCGCACGTGTAAGCGATGACATAAGCGGACCAATCAGACTGTGACATGTGTCACCAATCAGACTCCGCCACGTGTCGCTCATCCACCCCAAAACTCCTATAAATAGAAGCCTTCCTAAGACATTTAGGAGGACACACATCAAGCCATCTGAAGCACAAGCAGCATCAGAGAAGATTCAGAAGTCCAGAAGCTCTGCCGGAACCAAGCTCTAAAGCCTCCAAGAACTTCAAGAACTTCAACTTCGAATACGAAGAACATTCGAAGAGAAATCATTCAAATCATCCGCCTAGATCCAAAAGTCTACGGGAATCAAGCCTAAAGTGTCCGAAAAACATCAACAAATCACAAATCAACGAAGCTCTACGGATTCAAGCCTCTAAAGCACCGAAGAACTTCCACCACAAATCTTCGAAGACGAAGAACGCACCAAGAACACGAAGAACGTACGAAGAACGTGAAGAACAAAGAATTTCTAACAAGCTCATAGCCAGAGATTCATTGTAATTCTGTTTCAACAATCTTCGATCCATTCCTCAACCAAATTGAAGGATACTTTGTGTTCAAATCAAAATCACATTACCACAAATCCAAATCAACAAATCTTGCAAGGAGATTGAATCAGAGGATAACTCTTTTGTAATCACAGAGAATTATACCACAATCATCAATACAAATTCGCATTTGTGAAACTATTTTTACTTGTTTGATTTATTTCAAACTAGAAATTTAGTCGTCTACAATTGGACTACGCCATTAGTTTCCTACTTGAAGAACGGGGTACTACCGGACGAAAAGGAGGCTGCAAGAAAGCTGAAGGTCCAAGCCACGAGGTTTGTCCTGATAAGAGACGTCTTGTATAAAAGAGGCTTCTCTCGCCCCTACCTACAATGCTTAGGTCCTGAAGAAGCAGATTATGTCATGAAGGAAGTACACGAAGGAATCTGTGGAAACCACTCAGGGTCGAGGTCACTAATACACAAGCTAGTACGAATGGGGTACTTTTGGCCAACTATGCAGAAGGATGCCGAGGCTTATGTAAAGAAATGTGACAAGTGCCAAAGGTTCAGCAATGTCGTCAGACAACCACCAGAAGAACTTACCCCGATGACAGCACCGTGGCTGTTCGCTCAATGGGGACTGGACATCATGGGACCGTTTCCTACGGCAATACGACAACTGAAGTTTCTAATAGTAGGCATCGACTACTTTATAAAATGGGTGGAAGCTGAAGCCTTGGCCACCATTACGGAAAAGAACGTACGCAATTTCATTTGGAGATGCATAATACGCAGATTTGGCATCCCTAGAGTCTTAGTCTCAGACAACGGGAAGCAATTCGACAACGATGCCTTCCGAGACTTCTGCTCTCAATTAGGGATACGGAACCACTACTCCTCCCCCGCCCACCCTCAAGCCAACGGCCAAGTTGAGGTCACGAACCGATCCTTGCTAAAAATTATCAAGACTCGGCTCGAGGGGGCAGAGGGTATATGGGCTGAAGAGTTACCGAGCATACTTTGGGCCTACAGGACGACGGTAAGAACACCAACACAGGAAACACCATTCCGGCTAACATACAGGAGCGAAGCTGTCATCCCAGCCGAAGTCGGCCTCACAAGCTACAGGGTGCACAACCATGACGAAGGGAAAAATGACGAATCCATACGTCTACAGCTCGATTTAGTGGACGAAGTCAGGACTACGGCAGAGCAAAGGATCGCACGATATCAGGACCGCATGGCCAAGCATTACAACTCCCGGGTCAAACACAGAGACTTCCAGGTTGGAGACCTCGTTCTGAGAAAGGTTATGGGTGCAGCAAGGGACCCCACCCAAGGAAAGCTCGGCCCGAATTGGGAAGGACCCTATCGAGTCACAGCGTGGCAGAGGAAGGGTACCTACCATCTAGAGACACTGGACGGACGGAAGCTACCGCGTCCTTGGAATGCTGAACATCTGCGAAGGTACTACCAGTAGAGGCGATGACATGAAAGAACAACACCCCTCCTTTTTATTCTTATTTACTGTTTACTTTAAGTACTCGCTACAATAAGTCCAACGGGCATGTTTTTTGTTTTTTACTTTGGTTTTTGCTACAATAAGCCAAAAATGGCAGGATTTTTGAACTACCTTTTACATAGATACATGGCAATAAGAAGAATTTATTCAGAACTACTGAAGTTTCTACTTGCAAATTTAAATTCAAAAAATGACAAAGTCCACAAAGTGGACGAGTGAAAAAACTGACGGTCTAAAATACTGTAAAAGTGGCTAACGCCACAATCATCTCAGCTCTCAAGCTGACGGTCTAAAAGATTGTAAAAGTGGCCAAGGCCACAATCATCTTAGCTCTCAAGCTGACGGTCTAAAAGACTAAAAGTGGTCAAGGCCACAACCATCTCAGCTCTTAAGCTGACGGTCTAAAAGACCAAAAGTGGCTAAGGCCACAATCATCTCAGCTCTCAAGCTGACGGTCTAAGAGACTAAAAAAGTGTTTGTCCACAATAAACTCCGCTCTCAAGCTGACGGTCTAACTAAAAGACTGGGAAAGTGGCCAAGCCCACAAAAAGCTCAGCTATCAAGCTGACGGTCTAACCAAAGGACTAAAAAAGAGGCCAAGTCCACAATAAGCCCAGCTCTCAAGCTGACGGTCTAAATAGAGGACTAAAAAAGTGGTCAAGTCCACAAAAAACTCAGCTTTTAAGCTGACGAAAATACTAAAAGTTGTCAAGCCCACAAACGTCTCAACTCTCAAGATGACGGTCTAAAGGACTAAATGTAGTTAAAACCACAATCATCTCGGCTCTCAAGCTTACAGTCAAATTAAAAGACTGAAAAAGCGGTTAAGTTCAGCAAATGAGCTGACGGTTACAAATAAGACCGACGATTAGTAATAAACGTGACGGGAAGAAATATGCTGGCGGTCCAATAAGAAACTAGTCTAAAAGCTGACGGTTTGAATAAAACTGACGGCTATATTAAACGGGCATCACAACTGCGTCCTATTGGATCACAAACAAAAACTAAGCGAGCCCAACATTAAATATAAAGGAATGAAACAAGAGTATTTCAAGCAGGAAAGCGACGGCCTTATTAAAACAGTAATTTAAAGGTTGACGGCCTCAGTCAGCAGAAAAGAAAGTAAATTGGTAAACAGCGAATAACATACATAAAAAATGACGGAAGTAAACCTCTGTTCAAATTGAAACCCCAATGACAAGGGGGGTACTTAGAAAATATTCAAAATACAACTACAAATTAAAAATACAAAGAGCGTCACTTAGGGCCTCTCTACTTCTGGGGAGCTGAAGGGTCTTCCACTACGAGGATCTCAGGTGAAGGGTGGACGGGAGGATTCGCAGTAGGTTGGGCTAAAACAACTCTAATACCTGCATGTGGAGAATCCTCCTGGTCGTCACCACCAGCAGTACAGGCGTCGGTAACAGGCGTCATGGGCTGAGCGTCGTCCAGGGTAATTCCTGATAGGTCCAGTTCAGGGAAAGCTGACGCGACTTGTTTGAGACAGTCATCGAATCCCGTGCCATAATAGCCATCGCAAGAATCGATGAAAGAGTCTGACGCTTTGAATTTCTCAACGGCGTCAGTCCCTGCCGTCTCCAACTGGCCGCGAAGAGTCGCCAGCTCTCTCTCCAGCTCGCCCTTCTGACGGCTCGCCTCTTCCAACTTCTCCCTTACCTCTTTTACCTCGACGTTGAGTACACGTACCGCCTCCTTATACTGAGCCTGCTAGTCTTGCATGTTAGCATTATGTTTGCTAACTCGAGTGACGACCCCCTCCTTGGCCACGCACCGGTCTTGAAGCGCCTTCACGCGAACCAAAGCCTACAAAAGAATATAACCGTCAGTTATTTAACAAGGAAGATTAACCAAGGACCAGTTAAAGGCAGATGACTTACCCGTGAGAGATCGAACAGAGCAGACGACCCCAATTCTTCCGTCCCCAGCTGAGCACAGGGATCTATATCCGTCGGTCTTATAAGTGATTCAATTGTCTCGACGACAAAATCCTTGTGCGTCAACAGGCTACGGGGCCCCTTCAGGACAGGACCAGAAGAAGTCATAACACCCTTCCCTACTCCATGACTTGACTTGGGGGTCGACTCGTCAGGAAGCTCAGAAGTGACGGCTGTCTTCTTCGAGGCTCGACTGACCTCTCCGTCAGTTTTCCTCTTCAAAGAACCCTTAGTGACAGTCTGGGGGGCAGACGTAGACGTCACCTCCCCCTTCACCTTCTTTTCCTCCTTTTGGCAGGCAGCGGCAGCCCTGATTCGTTGCTTAGCTACGTCCATCTCTAAAAAAAAAAAAAAAAAAAAAAAAAAAAAAACGGTGATGAAAACTGATGACGAAAAATACAAAATTAACCAAATAAGATCAACTCACGGTGACGAGAAAATCCTTCCAGCCTACGAGCTTCAGGCGTCGGTTCTGGACCTCCACAGTACGCGTGAAGAGTGTCGAGGGTAATTAAGTCCCGACACGATCGCTCTTCTATGGGTATCTCCAAAACGCGACAGATGGAATCTTCCTGCTCGTCGGTTATTGATGGGCGAGTGAAGGCTGAAAAAGAACAAATTTGCTACATTAGTACCTTTTCAAAAAATAATGTGATACGTACCAAACTGACGAGGATAGAAGTTGATGGTCAAGACCTGACTCTCTAGCGAACGCCCAAGTATTGTCAAAACAACCAAGGGGTATCGTATCCCACTCTTCCTGACGACACACCCAGTTCGTCCCTTCCACAAAAAAGAACCTGCTCTTCCAGGCTCTATTAGAATCTGGCATCTCAGACACCAGCCTCAACTCCTTCTCCCTGACGGCGAAATGATACATCCCCTTTGAGGAAGAAAGGTGTCGGGGTCTGTAGCAGTAAAAAAATTCGTCCAAGGAAAGCTGACGGTGGCCTCCACTCAGACAGCCCCACAGTACTTCAGCACCAATAAAGATTCTCCACGAGTTTGGAGCAATCTGACTGACGGATAAACCAAGGAAATCAGCCAGCTGACGGTGTAAAGCCATCAGAGGCAGTCTCAACCCGACAGCAAACATGGCATCGTACATGCCCACATCCGCAGTTCTTCCCGTATAACATTTCTCACCCTCCCTGGGCCGACGGATAGGGATATGGTCAGGGATTTGAAAGCGAGTACGTAACTCCTTAAAAATTTTAAGTGTCATCTTCGGAAGGAATTTATTCACAGCCCACTCCTTGGGAAGGATGAAGGGACGGCTACCTCCAAGACTTCCAGAAGTCCCCTCACAAGACTCCTCGTCACCCTCATCCCCGTCACTATTTCTCTCTTCTACTCCTACTTCTTCTCCCTGGCCGTTGTTTCCCTGACTTCCTACCTCCTCGACGGGAGTATGGGCTGACGTCTCCCTCTCTGATGACCAGGAAAAACTCCCAGACTCACTACCTGAACCGAATACCTCGTCGTAGCCCGCTCCTTCGCGGACCGACGACCGGTCACTCGACGCGTCACTAGACATCTGACTACCTACAAGTGACGGGCGTAGACTAAGCACCTAGGATGATGACCTCACTTTAAAAGAAATTAATTGAAATAAGTATGCAAAGGAAGAAAAGAAACTTACAAGTTTTTCAAAGGTGACGGTTAACGAAGTGACGAGAGAAACAATGGCAGTACTGACGGAGTATGGCGACAGATTAGCTTTCCAGGAATCACCAAAAGCAAATAGGAAGAAATAGGGAAAGGTGGGCCACATATATATATAAGGAAAACGCACGGAAGACGAAGCGACGCCCTCGTCCAGAAGCGGAGCCAACCGAAACTCGCCACGTGTCCAAAGCATTTAATTCCAAACCTTTGATGTTTTCTCTGTCCTAGCTAATATGAGCGTCAGCAACAAAAATAACTCCATAACCCGTCAGCTTAAACTGACGGAGATATGGAGTAGGGGGCAACTGATACCTAAAAATAAAATCTTGGTCAGCCCGTCAGCTGACGGGTTCGAACAACTGGAAGAGCAGAGGGATCCAAGGCTGACGGATGGGGATTCGGCGCCCTTCGGCAGCGCTGCAATGAACTGACGGCGACATGGCTGACGGGGATAGGACAAGCCGACGACCCCTATGCCGACGGATATGTGTAAAATTCTGACTTGGCCACCATGCGTGGTATTTAAGGAAATTACTCGTATCCCACGATCAATATTAGAATCCTATAAGGAAAGGATTCCGCGATCCGCGCCCATGGGGTTCCCTATAAGGAAAAGACTTCTACTCCAAGGAAAAAGGTCAACCCTCAACTACTATTAAAGCCCCAATACCCTCATAAATCGAGGTACGCATAATTAACCCCTCTCTAGCACTTTAGAGTTAAAAGAAGTTCTAACTTGACCTTCGGAGGGTATTTGGCCGGCACCACACCGGTGCTCTCTGTTAGGTCTTCTTTTCTTTGTGCAAGTGTCGCTTCGAGGGTACGAGCATCGTGCAACTCACTGTTGATATTTTCGGCATCATCAACAAATATTACTAAGAATCTGAACCTATTAGCTATGTCAAGATGTGGACGGGGGCTCGATGCCCCATACATAGAGAAGCATGAAGTTGAGGTTTACTGATGTATTGGGGGCAAGGCAATTTGGCTTCGTAGAGTTAGGATGCATTTGTATAAGCTATTGCAAAAAGTATTTTAAATTTAAAATAAGCATTGGTAAAAAAGTTATGAAAAGTTGTTATTGTGATTTGTGAATCAACGTTTTGGGTTTTAAAAATACGTTTTTAGGCTCTCAAATCGCTTAACCAAACGAACTCTTAGAATTTCCAATCTTATTTTATTACAGTTTCTTTTCTTTTTTTCTTTTTTTATTTCCTAAGAATCCATTCATATTCAACTTGTAATTTAAAGGCTAATGGATTATTTGATGACTACCCCTAGGTATCTATTCGACAACCGTCAGAATACAGATTCCATGGGACAAGGCTAATGAACATGATTTTCTTAATGTCAGGGATCTCTTAAGTACATGGTTGGTCTGCTAAATTAAACTCAAAAAGGGCAAAACACCACTTATCTATTCTTCCACTTAAGATGGTCCTCAATAACATGTATTATACTTCCAATTACATATAAATCGCATAAGTTAAAAGATGATGCCTTAATTTAAAGTACAGAGCTAAGTCCAACTTTTCAATAGAAGAATATTTACATATTCAGCATTGTCTAATAGCCTACTTAAACAAAATATTAGCTTGTTTGTAGTTGTAAAGTTGTTACTTACTACTATGTGTTTTTGTTGGCTTATATTCCGTGCCAAATTTGATTGTAATTTTATTCAATCTTTTGTACCCTGTATTTATTGTGGGATTTCATTATAAGGATTGTGTGTTAGAGAGAGAGAGAGTGTGTGAAAACTCAAGCAATTGAAGACTGAAGAGTTTTCGCGGGTAGCTCGCGACTTAGCATCCCGCGAAGTAACTTATGTGTCTTGCACATGCTGGAATGCGAAGAGTCAGGCCAGATGGAGACAACTGTGTCTCGCGAGTATCTTGCGTGTAAGGCCTTCCTGCGAGACACCCGCGAGATATTCTGTTCTGCCAGCCTATCCAATCTGATACACACTTTCTGTGTCTACACTATATATACTCACATTACCCATAAATGTTGAAGAGTGCTTCTGAGAGAAAACCCTAGCCAAACACCTTAAGAGTTAGAGATTGTTATACCCACAATCCTCTACACATTTGCTTGTGGAATTTCCTCAACTCCTACCTTTCCATTTCCACACCATTGAGAGGTTGATAGCCCAAACACTTACCACAACCTTTCAGAGTGTCAAGTGAAATTTTGGTGCTGCTGGGAAGCATTAGAAGAAGCCAAGGATGGCAGATGCAACATGGAGCTTGTTGCGGGATCCGGAGAGCTAGACAAGACACGGTTCCAAGAAGCCTTGTTAGAGTAGGAGCTTGGAGGGCTTAGGTACATCGCGTAGATTAGACTTGGAGGGTCTCTTGCTAACCCATGTATCCCAACTAATTGTCTAGTAGATCGATTTCCACTTGGAGGGCGGCAGAGAGGTTTTTCACCGAGTTTTTCGGTTTCCTTTTCGATAACACATCGGCTTGTTATCTTGTGTTTGCATCTTTCTTCCCTATTCTTTTACTTTTCTTTTTACTTCTGTGTTGCGTTAATTATGGATTAGAGTAGCTTGTTTGTTTATTCGCTCGCTTTACACTATTCTGCACTTAGTATTAAGTTAGTGTAAAATCAATCGAGCCGTAACTTTTAATTGGGAATCTAAACAGCTCTTGTGTTTTCAACACATTTTCGAGCTTTCAGTAGTCTTCGTTCTTATTCATTTCTGGACTAACAAACTTCCTATTTAATCCCAAGTTGCTGTAATGTGTGCAATTTAATCCCAAGGAGTTAGTACTAGTGGCTTTCAGAGGTACTCTTTAATTGGTTTGGATGCTCTGTGATGATCTTTATTCAACGCCAAATCTTTCTAATTTTCCTACCAAATTTTAAATATACATCTTTAGGAAATTAATTTGACCAAGTAATCTTTGAAGTTTTTTTGCTAAACTAATCTTTGAAGTTCTTCCTAATCTGAGGGAGACATTGCTTGTACTAGGAAACATAAGAAAATCCCTGTACTTAGTGAGCGTTTGGGGTGAGATTATTCTCACGGCGCGTTTTGCATTTCACGTTTTGACCTTTTTTTTTTTTTTTTTTTCAGGCGTGAGAGGGAGCAAAGGGGAACTGTGCGCTACTGTGCGGCTAATGTTCACATGAACAATAGCCGCACTTGTTGACTTTTGTCCATGAACAGTGCATTTGTGCACTGTTCACGGACCCACAAATTTCATTTTTTATCAATTTTTTCATTAAAAATGGGTCCCACGGTACTATTTACACATTTAAAAATTATTTTACTACAGTGTTTTCAGTTTTCAGTTTTCAGTTTCAGCAACAATAAGTTCAATCCAAACAGACCCTTACTCCGAAAGCGCATTTTAAGAGTCACATCTTTTTGATGTTCTCTCATTTGAAAAAAAAAAAAGTATTTTTTTTATTAAAAAAAAATTATTTATTTTTTAAGTCTACTATATTACTAACTTCAGTGCTATGTCTTTACAACTACTTAATTTATATATACCTCCATAAAATACCTTACCATATTGTGAAAGATTAAATTCATTAATTGCACTTGCTATGTAGTTTTAGCATTCTTAAAGCCATTTGGCATAACAACCCAATTGAAGGTCCCAATTGAATCGGGCCATTTGGCACAAGACTTTATGCCCAGCAACCCTATCTACTACAAGTCTGCTGTAGGCATTAGATATTCATCCTTTGGCGTGGCTGTGTTTAGGTTTCTAA
Organism: Quercus ilex subsp. ballota; assembly: GCA_032727855.1. Classification (NCBI taxonomy): domain Eukaryota; kingdom Viridiplantae; phylum Streptophyta; class Magnoliopsida; order Fagales; family Fagaceae; genus Quercus; species Quercus ilex. The sequence goes on from CM064917.1 coordinate 28,621,757, forward strand.
AGTCAGTGCAAATCCTTAGGTGGTGTTATGTATAAGGTAATATTTTAGGATTCTTAGAAATGTTTAATAATTTTTTGACACTCTCATGTTTGGTTGCAAATTGCACAATAGAATCAGATGTCTAAGGGTATTTGAATTCCCACTCAACCTCAATTTTGTAGAAATGTGAATTCCTCTTGAAATATATGATTTTTTTTTTTTTTTAGAATCTAGTATTTGGGTTTAAGTTCAATGGTAAAAGAAAATAAATTATTTTATTAACAAAGCATGATGTTGTTATTGGCATGAAAAACAAAAAATTTAAAAATTATTTTTGTATTATAAATGTCATTGAGGAATGTTAGAATTTAATTTTAGCAAATTTGCTACAATGTAAATTCCTCCAAACTGAACACCTCCTTAGTTCATGATTTTTTTTAAGGGTGAGATCATGTTAGACAACTTTTCTACATACTTGGGCTAGTCTTATAAACTCGGCTTGTAACTTCCTCAATTTCTTCCCTTCTTTTAAGTTTACCTTTAGACTCATCCTTAGAGGTGCTTTGCTAGAAAGGAAGATAGCTTTACTTAGTTGGTATGCTGTGAGGCTTGGGAATCACTCGACTCTAGACATGCCTAATTATTACAAGAAAGTTTCATCTATTTCTAAGGGTGACAGTATGAAATATATGCAGTCATAGCTAGAGTGGCTTCCATATTCTAATCCTAGAGAGGCCCTCCTCAATTATCCAACCTTGCTTTCAAAGGAGGATAGGGGATGGAGCAGATAAAATATATTCCCTCATTGACTCAAATAAGCTTCGCAATCATCCCCTCATGTCTTAAATCTCCATGATATACAATACACCTTCATCAATTTTCACGTCTCACACTGTTTCTTCATGTGGCCTTACGCCCTGACATTTCAGTGATTTGGAATTCTCAATTACTCTCTGCTCACATGTTTCACCTCACTCCAGAAAACAACTCAACCCCATCATCACTAATCTCACCTTTTTTTTTTTTTTTTTGAATCATGATCAATAGAACTCCCTACTAGTATCTTCATGACATGCCCAACACCCGTTCTTTTTGCCACCATTATTACTCCTGCTTTAGGTACCACCTTTTCCTCCTAACAAAATACCTCCATTTTCTTTTACTTGGATTTTTTTTCTATGATTTATGCAATTCTTGACTTCAATAAAGGTATGATACTTTAAAAAAATTCAATGGTTTGGGGTTTACATGGACAAATAGTAGACTATAAAATAATTTTCACATCCTGCACCGAAAACAAGAGATCATTTTTCGTTAGATAGGGTTGTGTAAAAAGTCATGTTTTCTCATGCGCACATCACACATCTCTTTAAAACTTACCATAATTAACACAATTTTTTATTCAAACCTCAACTCTCTTTTACTAATTTTGGAATTTTGCAAGACTGCACAACAAATAGTGGAAAATTGGGGCAAAAATGTTGTCACTCTGAAAATGTTGAGAAAGCAGCTTAGACAGTACTCTAACTCACAAAATAGCTTAAGCAATTATCCTAAAATGAGTACTCTAACTCTCAAGATAGCTTAGACAGGGGGTTCAAATTAGGGATGGCAATGGGATGAGGCAAGTTGGAAGGATGGAGTCTTCGTCTCCACCCCATATAGTTTTGTCTTACGTCATCCCCACCCCACCCTGCATGACAGAGAAAATTTTCTTGCCCCAACTCTGCCCCTTGGGGCCCCACAAAGCCCGCTCTACCCCATAAAACTCTACTTCTTGTTAATTTGCCCACAACTATTACAATTGTTTTTAATAAAACCTATTTCATTAATAAAAATATGCTTGAAATTACAAAAAATTTTATCCCATCAAATCAAACTAATTTTTAGCAAAAATTGAATAATATTTTTAAAGTGTTTAGCAAGATAATATCACAACAAAAAAAAAATCTCATATTACAAAATCACTGATTCAATAGTATATAAATTTGTTTATAATAAAGACAAAATAAAATGTTAAAATTGGTACCTTATTTCCAACCTTGCTAGAGAAAAAAAAGATGCAGAAAACCTTGTTGGGTAGAATAAAACAAGCTAATGATATGTTTGTTTAAATAGTAGGGTTTTAGGATATGAAAAATTTGCAATTTAATTCTTATCAATGCGGGGCGGGGCAGGTTGGGTCTAAAAAGTCTAAACCTATCATTGCCCCGCCCCATGGTGTGGGGCTAAAATCTCACCCCATCCCTGCCCCACCACCTTTGCGGGGCGGGGAAAACCCACGTGGGGCGAAGCGAGGAGGGGCGGGGCAAAATTGTCATCCCCAATTCAAATGAACCCCCTAACTTGATCAAAATAAAATTATATATAAATTAAAAAAAAAATGTTTTGACCTCCTAAAATAAAATTTTAAACATCCTTACCCTAAATTTGGTTTAAATCTAGTTGGAATAAGTTTGAATATGATAATTTTAGTGCTACTTTCACAATATTTTCACAATAATTTACAATAAATGTTTAGTGGCAAGTTGTAACTAGTTTTTATCTAGACCTACAATTGACATCATTTTTTTTACATACTTTGTCACCTAGATTTTGTTGTGTCAGTAGCACTAATTTTAAAATTGCTCATTCATTTAAAATATATATATATATATATATATATATATTAACCCCTAAAAAAAAAAAAATCCTGAAGCCACAATTGAGCATAAGTACTTATAAAACCAACATCTAACTCTCTCCTTACAATGTGGGTTGACTCTTTTAAAGGGTTATCTTTTTCTTTTGCTAAGTGTGCATCTAGATGCGAATGAAAAAAATTAAATTATTTTACTATTCAGCTTATTTTTGCTACTATTCATGAGTCTTACTGCACTTTTGGGTACTATTCATGGGTTTCACTGTACTATTACAACTAACTTTTACCTTTATCTACGGTACTTTCAGCAAAAAAGTTTTCAGTTTTAGGAAAATAAGCGATTATCAAATAGACCCTAAATAATGAAAGAGAAAAAGAGGAGTTGTTGAAAACTTAGCTAAGTGTAATTACTTAGAAAGAGAGGGGTTGCTAAATAATGAATTACTTATCACATGTATTCATGAGTATTTATACTACGAGCAAGCCTTAGATATAGTATTTAGGTGTTATTCTTTAAGTTCTCCCCTTAAGGTTCTGCCATGTAGCTTTTTTCTCATGGGTTGTAAATGTATTTTTTTTAATTAAGTAGGCACATGACAGAATCTTAAAAGGGGAACTTAAGGAACAGTACCTAAGGTATTGTATATAAATTTTGTCCTTATACTACAGGATCTATTAATTTGTTATTCCACACTAAAAATTTGAAACATTTATAGTCAACAACAACAACAACAACTAAAAAAAAAAAAAAAAAACCATTAGACTTTTATAATTTTATAGAGGAAACCCAATTATACTTAAACAACCCAATTAGACTTCCTAGACTTCCCTTAATGTTTGCATTCTGCGTGGTATGTAAAACCATTGATTTGCATTGGTTGACTATAATCTATATAAGCAAACCAAATCCCACCATACCCGTAAGTAGCGAATCACCAATTAGCATCGAGCACACTTAAGAGCACTAGTATCCGACATGCTAAAACTCCAAATATTCTAAAATTTAGTATCAAACCCTATAAATCTTGCATTACCTGCCCTTCCAATTCTAAAAAATATAAAATTGAGCTATGGTACCATCCTACTTTTATGATGGTATTGTAGTAAGATGGTATTTTTTAAAATAATATTTTATTAGATTTTGGGTTTTTATTTGGGTATTGGGTTATATTATTTTATTGTGTAGATATATTATTTTAATATGTTTTTTTGTTTTTTAGGGAAATATTATTTTAATATGTTATATGGTAAAATAAAAGTTGGAATATTGGGTGTAATATAAAATAGGATGGTATAATAGATAAAATAGTTTTTTTTTTTTTTTTTTTGAAACAGATAAAATAGCTTTTAAAATGATAAAATGAAATATTTTTTAGAAACCAAATGCTAATTATCTAAAAAAGCGAGGAAGAGCAATCCACGGGAAATAATGCTTCACAATATTGAATATACCCGTAAATGCAATTATACGTTGCTAAACTTTTTTTTTTTGGCAGCTGCAGTTGGGCTGAAACAAAAGCTATTGTTGTCAACTTGTATCGGCCTCTTATTTTTTGGGGGTGGGGGGACCCCTACGAATATTGTCCCTTTTTTATTATTTATTTATAAAAAAAGACATTTAAATATTTGGCCACGAACTCGATCTCTCCCTATGATTTTTTTTGTTAAACTTGTCACACCCTCAATATGTACCAGTCCTATATTATGATTTATAATTCAACCAAAATAAAAATTAGAGAAATTTCAAAATTCAAAACCATGAATTAAGAGCTTTGTTAGTTAAACTAACATATTTTGAATTCTAATACATTCAATAAAAATATCTATGATTCAAATCTCATTTCCTCTAATATCAAATAATGAAAAACACACACATATATATCATAAATTGTAAAACTTAATGATACAATAAATAAAAAAATACAAAAAATAAAAACGTTTCCCGACTTGGACCTGATTTAACTAGAAGACAAACCTAAATAAACACGTTTTTACTCAAAAGGTGATGATACATCATACATATAAAAGTAAAACCAAGAACCGACGCAATTCATGAAAAAATGGTCTCACCTCACACTTTCAAGGAATCAACCACCCCATAGCCTATAGGCTTTAGATTAGAAGATTCCCCAACCGAGCCAAGCCATAGCTAACATTGTTTGTCGCATTGGATTCAAGCATTATTGGAGTGGTTATTGTTTGATATATGTGTGCGATACACGTGTGAAATCCTTAGTTTTCTACCTCAAAAAAAAAAAAAAAAAAAAAATCCTTAGTTTTCAAACTAAGACCCTTTGGTCCGTTTGGTTGGAGAAGTGAAAAAGTGAAAAGATAAAAAATTAGTGGGAGAATGAAAATGTGGGAGAATGGAAAACTCTTTTATTTGGTTGAAAAAAAAAGGTGAGATGATAGAAAATGTAGTTTATATAAATTGACTATTATACCCTTGTTACATAATATATAAGAAATAGATTTATTTGTACTCATTAAATAATATAAAATTTACTACATCATACATATAAATTTATGTTATTATTTTTATTATTATAATGTAAAAATTACAATAGTGTACATATAAATTTAACTGGGCAAAAGATTTTGTAACCAGGGTATTTCTATAACGTGGGCAACAAATAAGCTAAGTAATTCAACTGGACAAAACTTATAAATCAAAACTTGCACTAATAATTTAATTGGGCAACTAGGCAAATCAACTTGCACTAAAACTTGTATAAATCAAATCTTGCACTAATAATTTAACTGGGCAACTGGGCAAAAAAAACGTGGTCAGCAAATTTACACTCATTAAAAAAAAAAACTTTATCTAACCATTGTTACGTGGGAAGATACTAATCAGATCACGTTGCTATGCTGATTAAACAAGGCAAGAGAGAGAGAGAGAGAGAGAACCTGGAGTAGTTCACGTTGCTGTGCTGTGAAGGTGCTAAGAAAGTGATAAGGATAAAGAGGCAAAAGTAATCAGGTCATAGGTGAGATGAATAAAGTGAGGGTATTTGTGTAAAGTACATCATTCATCACTTTTTTCTCCCAAATTAGGAGGATAAAAAAAGGTGGGCCCGGAGGGAAAAATTTCCTCCCTATTTTCTGTCTTTCTTATTTTCTCTCCTGAACCAAACAGTAGAAAATGTCATTTTTCACCTTATTTTCCTCTCCCTATTTTCCATCCTCCTTGTTTTCACCCCAACTAAACATACCCTTAAAGAACTAATAAAAATAGATATTTAAATTTAACGTTTTCAAGGTTAGACCGAAGTTTGACCAAGGTCGATTCATGATGATGTCATAATTAATTTAGTAGTTAATTAAAATAAAATAAAGATATTAATTTTTTAAATATTATCAAAATTGACTAAAATATCTTTAAAAATTAAAACAAACTTTCAAATAAATTTTCATGATATTATAAGGTTAACATAAAATAGTACATTTATGAGGTCAATAGAAAATAGTATTAGCATATATAAGCATGAATAAAAATTGTACAATAATCCTTCAAGTAAAAATTTTATGATTAAATAAAAATAACTTTTAAAATAAATTTATAATAGTAAATTCCTATGCGAAGGTACTATTCTTAAATCACAAGTTAATTTAGTAGTGAAAAAAATTTAGTAATATTTAATACATTGAGATGGAGGTGATACAAAAGTTGAGAAACTATAAATCTTGTAAGTCTAATATAAATTTAATAATACTCCACATTAACTCATAAGTAGCTTACCTCATCTGTTGGTCATGTTATTAGCCATATTGCTCAATAGGGGAGAGTAGCGCCCATTTCTTTAATTATTTCAAAATAAATACAATCCCTTAACCAGGTTGAGCGGGCTTACGGTTCTAACAGTTTTTTGGGATAAACTTTGGTCCACACAGTTCTCCCAGTTCTTGCATATAAAACACTGATTTCATGATCGGTTCACAGTTAACCTGGTTAGATTGTCCGATCTGGTTTGGATTTGAAAACCATGACAAAATAGCATTTCCAAAACATAATTTTAGTTAAAATTGTGAAATTTTGTTTTGATTATTTCACAATTTTGTCAGAAATTATAATTTCAAAACACAATTCCATCTGTTGTGTGTACGATTGTGTGAAAGTTACAATGTACAACAATAATTAGCATTATACAATTCCTCGAGACATTCACCACTAATCATAAATTCACTAAATTCAGTCTATAAAACAATTTAGAAGTCAATGATCGGGGTTTACATGGACCAATAATAGATTGCAAAATAATTTCTCATCTTGCAACGAAAATATGAGATTATTTTTCATTATGGACAAAGTTTGCTACAACTTCACTTAATATTTTAATATTGTATGTGAATTTTGACAAATCTACCATTAAATTACATTTTCTTCTTATTTCCTCCATTCTTACAGAATTTTCAGAAGATCAAAGATCAAAGTTTTGTCATCAATCAATTAATTTTTTAAATTTCAAGGTTTTGTAGTCTAAAATTATGCATAAAAAATAAGTTTATGAATCGAATAATAAATAAGATCCAATTGACACAAAATTTATGTGTGTTAAGAACATAAAGAACATGTAATTTAACAGTTAATTTCTCAAAATATGTAGGCATTTAATTTTTTTTAGTGGGAGTTGTAACCAAACTTTATCCTTTCAGTAGATAGGATTGTGTAAAAAGTCATTTTTTTCTCTTGCACACATCACACATCTCCTTATAACTTACCATAATTGACACAATAAATTTTTATTTGGATCACAACTCTCTTTTACTAAATTTGGATTTTGCTAGACTTCACAACGATAAAAGCCTTTAATTTTTCAGCCTATGTCACTAACGTGTCACAAATCAGGTCCAAACATAATAATGCAATGGCAAATAGAGGGAGGGAAAACAAACCCATTACTGCAACAAAAAAAAAATGTTGTACACCAAGTAGTAAGGTTGTAAATGAGTCAAGTTTTGTTGAGAATTGAATATTTGACGTCAACTCAAAAACAAAAGTAAAATATTCAAGGTCACCTCAGGTTTAAACCAAGCCTACAAAGTACAAACAATGTTCTAACTTAAGGTTGTAAAAAATCCAAAAGCTTGAGCTCGGCTTGACTCAGCTTGATTTGTTAGTCAAGCCAAGCTCAAACTCAAGATCCAACATAAGTATATTATCAAGCCTATTTGGTTTGGATGAACAGCCCCAACTCCTAATTAATTAAAGGTTTAGTAATATATGAGTTTATTTTGCAAACTCACATCAAGCTTACTACTGAGCCCATTAATGAGCCTATGCTCGAATTTTTTGTTTATCAAGCCCTATGATTCACGAGAATGTTCATAAACTTCTTCTGTTTTTTTAGCATGGCCTCAATTCATTTATTAGACAAGCTTAAAACTAAGGTTCAAGTTTGGCTTAATTATAAACAATCAAATATAAACAAGCTTTTATTGAGCCAAGTCTGAGATGTTCATGAACAACTTAGTTCATTACAATCTTACCAAATAGTGGAAAAAATAGTTTTGAAAAATGTCACTATGAAAATGTTAAGATGGTAGCTTAGACAATACTCTAACTTACAAGGTAGCCTAAGCACCTATAAATACCTCAAAATGAGTACTCTAACTCCCAAGGTAGCTTAAGCACTTATAAAGCTAACATCTAAGTCTCTCCCTACAACGTGAGACAAAGCTCAAGTGACCCTTTACAGAGCTTCCTTTTTCCAGGGCATACGAGCACAGCTAGCAGCGAAGGGAACGTGAGAAAATTCATAACTTCCCTCATGAAGTGGCAGGAAAAAGAAATGCCTCAACGTGCAGTCTCTCTCCTCACTGTTCTACTGTGGAAGCAGTATTCATGGACTTCAAAGAGGTGCTGTCATGGATGATCAAAACGAAACAGAATACATAGTGGTTCTCGGTCACAGTTTGGTCAATATGGACATATTGGATTCCAATCAGAACTAACCAACCTTGGTGCAATCCAAATCAACTCGCAAACATGGCCAAAAAACTCCTAACGGAATTCCTGGCGGTGCAGCAACCTTCCCAACCACAGTCCACACCGATCCGAGTTCATTGGAGAGCTCCTATCTTGGACATGGTTAAGGTCAATTTTGATGATGCACTATTCAGTTGGGAGCGAAAATCAGGGTTTGGAGTTGTTTTGGCTAGATGTTTTAGTAAATTACACTACTCTCATGTTAAGAGAAAGGGTAATATGGTTGCTTATGTTTTAGCTCTTTTTACTTTAAATGTTTCAGATTATAATGCGTGGATGGAGGATGCTCCACCACAATTTTTTTCTTTTGTTTCTTGTAAACTTTGATGGTTTTTCTTTGAATAAAAGGTACTACATTGATTCTAAAAAAAAAAAAATGTATTGAGTATTTACATTGTATGAACTAATGATTTGTTAAAACATAATTTTGAAATATTTATGCCAAAAGCTTGTAGCTTAATTGGCATAGAGTAGAATTTCTATCTTGTATAAAAAAAAAAAAAAAATAGCGAATATCCAATTAACAGCAAGCACGCTTAAGAGTAGCAAGGAAGAGCAATCAAGAGGAAATAATGCTTCACATTATATTCCATTTTACGCATTCTTTATTATTAATTTTTTGGATAATTCAAAAGTTGAAAGAAGAGATTTGAATAATTTTTTGGTAATCTTGTCACACCCTCCCTGTGAACCATTTATATTATGATCTAGAATTCAATTCAAAATAAAAAAGAAATTGAAGAAATTTCAAAATTAAAACCATGAGTCAATAGTTTTTGGGTAAATTACAAATTACACCCTTAAAGTTTCTTTGAATTTTACACCCTAAAGTTTTAGAATTTGAATTTTACCCCCTAAAGTTTGGGAATGATTGGATTTTACACCCTAACATTTTAAAATTTGGATTTTACCCTCTAAATTTTAGGGGTGTTTGGATATTACATTCCTAAAACTTGGGAGTATTAAATTTTACACCATAAAATTTCAAAATTTTGGAGCATAAAATTCAAACACCCGCAAACTTTAAGGAGTAAAATCTAAATTCTGAAACGTCAAGGTGTAAAATCCAAACACCCCAAACTTCAGAGGGTAAATTCCAAATTCTGAAACTTCAGGATATAAAATTCAAACACCTCCAAATTTTAGGGACGTACTTTGCAATTTACCCTAGTTTTTTTTTTTTTAGCTTAACTTTCACATTTTTTTATAAGAGTGTTCGCGGTACGATGCGATGTGGTTTTAGGCTATTTTTAGCACCGTATTTTACGGTGCAGTATAGCCAAAACCATAACCACATCACACCTTATTTTTGCGGTCACATGTGCGGTGTGGTGCAGTTTAGAGTTTAACCAAAACCATAACTGCACTAGACCTCATTTTTGCAATCACATGTGCGGTATATAAAATGCAGTTTGAAGCTGATATATTTTTCAAATTTTAGACTTTTCTTGCCTAGCCCAAAACTGATTTTTCCCTTTATTTTAAACCAAGTTTTAAACTATTGAATTATTTTTTCTTTATTTTTGGCTGACTTTCCTAATCAACACTTGTTAGGATTATTAAACAATTAAAAAAAACTAGGATTATTAAACTATTAATAATATATCTAATATTAAAAAAAAGGAATACATTAATATATAGAGATGTACGGGGTGATTTGTGTAATTTTCTTATTATAAAACTGCATACTGCACTGCAGCATGTAGTGTACTGTTATTTGCAGTACAGTACAATTATGCCATTTTACCAACGATTTTAGTGTGATTTTTGGGGTTTAATGAACACCCCTATTTTTTTAGGTTCAATTCTCTCTTCCTATAATTATTGGGAAAAAAAAAATCCATACAAAGTAAACCAAAAAATTAAAATTTCATCACTAAGGTTTAAATAAACACGATATGACTCAAAAGTTGATGATAACTGAAGAGAAAAATTGTCCCACCCACGCACTTTCATAGAAAATTTGTTCCTCTCCCCCACCCGCGCACTTTCAAAGAAGAGGCAGCATCCGTATAGCCTATAGGCTTTTAGATTTACAAGATTCCAGAACCAAATCACAGTCATCGCTAACACTGTTTGACGCATCAGATTTAAGCATTAACTTCATCAACCACTACACCCCAATTCACTGAATTCAGTCTTTATTTATTAATTTTATTCTATATTATAGACAAAGACTTGTTGTGAAGTTTTGCTAATAATAGAAACTTATAAACGTTACTGGTCCCCCCTCTTAAAGAGGACCGCCACTCGTTGTTTACATTGCATAGAATCCAAATTTGTCAATTAAATATGAGTCATGCTCCCGAGTTTTTTTAAATAAATTATTAACTAATGTATTAAGACGTTAGCATTTTTCATTAAATATTTCTTAAATATATATATAATTTAAAATTTTCTGACCATCTGTTTCTCAGTCAAACCACTTTATTTTATTTTATTTTTTCTAAAAATAATTATGCAAAATAATTATATTTCTCCGATATTAAGTAATGAACAAAAATAAAGAAAAAAAAAACGAAATTTAGAGAAATTCTTCAATATTTGGCAGGATTTTTTCTCCGAAAAGTAACATTTTACCTAGAAACAAGCAGTAATTAACGAAGTCGTTGTTAACAGTACAGAACAAGAACCACAACCGCACGATTCGCATTTGACAATTAAGAAGAAAATGGATCAGAAAAAGAGAAAAATGAAAACCTAGAGCGGCGAGGCTTTGCTGTTATTGGCGTTGGCAGTGGTCATCATCTTCTGGAACTCCTCGAAGTTGACATTTCCATCGCCGTCAGAATCGACGGATCGGATCATCCGGTGGCAATCTTCGACGGAGCAATTCATGCCCAAACGGTTGAGGACGAGGTGGAGCTCGGAGGCGGAGATGAGGCCGTTCTGGTCCTGATCGTAGAGCTTGAACGCGTCGCGGAGCTCGGAGGCTCCGCCGTCTTCTGCGGAGCTGGAGCTGCAGAAGGCGGCGAACTCGGTCAGGGAAATGAAGCCGTCGTGGTCGGAGTCGAGCTCGTCCATGATGCGGCGGAGCTCATCTTCGTCGGAGAAGGAGGAGCCGAGGGAGCTGAAGACGGCGCCGAGCTCCGTCACCGAGATCTTGCCGTCGCCGTTGGTGTCGAAGCGGTTGAAGACTTTCTCGACTTCTTCCGTGTTCTGGATAGAGAGGGATGATGGTGATGGTGATGATTTGATTTGGGATGATGAAGAGTTCAATGGGGCGGAATTGGTTGCCATGTTTTTTGGGGGTTTGGTTTGGTTATCGAGATTTGAGAGCGAGTAAAGCGTGAATTTGAGAGAGAAATCAGAAACAGAAATCTGTTACTGAGAGAAATGGGAGCGGTTATTGTTATTTATAGACCAAGGCTGACAGATGAGCCGCGTATGACTAGGATGTTCGTATTTATTTTTGGCCTCCACACTCCCCATATTTCGTTTTCAGAATAGTAACACAGGCAGATTTTTTTTGAGACGAAGAATTTTTTTTTTTTTTGGAAATGATAATTCCACAAAATATTTTAGAAATTATTAACATGAGGAATGGTTATTAGTAAGGGAAAAACGATTTTTCAATATTTCTACAAATGGTTGATATAGTCAAATTCTTAGAGCATTTACATTAATTCGTGTATAATAAAAAAATGTGTAAAATTTACACAATTTTGCTTTAAAATGACCTATTTCAATTTGTGTATAATTGTGTGAATTTAGATGTTTGCTACAGTAACCGTCTAAATTTACACTGATACTATTCATTTTTGTATTTAGTTGTTTAATATTTCTTTATATATCTCGAGAATGAAGGAAGAGAGTAGATGTTAATTGTTGTGTATGGAAAAAGAGAAACAATTTTAAAAAACATGAAAGATTTATATTTTATTAAATATAATGTAAAATAGATAATTTGATGTGGGATTTTGAAAAGTAAGTATATAAAATAGAAAACAAAATAAGTTCATATGCTAAAATAGATAGGAAATTTTCACAAACTGATGTGAATGCTCTTACTGGTTCTCATATGAGCCTACTGTTAACATCATTTTGTTACTTATCAATAAACACTCACCACATAAGTAGTTTGTAAAAATATTATAAAATAATTTGTATTTCTAGCAATTTTTAGTAAAAAAATTTATATTCATGGTAGGCCTAGAAGAAAACCAAAAAGAATTTGTCATATCAATTTGCCTACGACAGTTTTTCAAACGAATGACATTCGTTTCATGATGATTGTATTTTATCATCATGTTAAGACACAAATTGGTTTTGAACCCAAATTTCTTATTCGATGACAACTTTACTAGTTGAGCTAATTTAAACCAATTACTATCTCTTTTGTTCTTATAAATATTTTCTTAATTGAATTATTCTTATTAATTAAATGAAAAATTTTGCGGGCACAATAAATTCTCACAATATTTACACAACCACCTTGTTTTGAATTGATAAAGGTCTATTTGTATTTTGTAATCTAACTTTAATTTATGTTGGATTGACATATCAGTTTGTTGTGAAAGTATTGTGAGATTTTCATACCCGAAGAAGGACTCTAGTTAAAATAAAGATATATAATGAGTTGAAGTTTGTTGACAAACTTTCAAGATATTTAAAATGAAAATTATTAATTGTTTTAAATTATTTTATTATCTATATTTGGTTTTTGATAAAAGTTTAGACTTTCATGATGTATATTTATTATTAACAGAAAATAAGGTATTTTTTCTTTTACATATAATTTTGCATTCAAAATAAGTTTATTTATTTATATATTTACAATTTAAATATTTTATTGAATTTATGTATGATTCTTAATTAAGCCATACAAGAGCATAAACAGGTTCAGCATAGAAAGAAAATATTACATAAATATCTTTATTTTTTGTGATAATTTTATATGTGGTAGTGTTTTCAAAATTTTAATTGGTTTGTTGTTAAATTATTAATTAAATAAAATGAAGTCAAAATTAAACTAACTAATGTTTTAATTTGAAATTTTTAATCCCTATATTAAAAATATATATCAAATTGGTCCTCTCCTTATATTTTGATTAATTAACTAGATACAAAATGCTATTTTTAAATTAAATTGTTATAAAAACTTTTTCTTTTAAAATTGTTTAAAGTTTTTTTTTTCTTTTTTACACTCCTTTTCTCTTATTTTCTTGAAAGAGTTTTGTAGACCAAGGTAGTTGTACTGTACTGTTTTGTTCGGTATTTAATTTATTACTAGTAGGTAAATCGATTCAGAAACACCTACGAAATGTACAACTTCAAATTTTGTTCAATAAGGAATTGAATCTGCCTTTTTGGGAAAATTGACCATTTCTACCAGTAAATCTAAACCGAATAAAATAAAATTTGTCACCCACCATAACATCCTTGGTTGCCGCCACGTTGCCGATCGCACCATCCTCTACTTCATCTCGCCCTCACATTGCACCTCTCCTCTTTCTTCTTCCTCTTCTTCATTTGTTTCTTATTTTATGTTTTACTTTTACAATCCTTTCCCTTGATTTTCCACCCAAAAAAAAAAAAAAAAAAAGGATTTTCCACCCAAGCCTACCTCCAAGTGATTCATAGATTTAACTGCCAAGGTTACCCCTAGGTGAGACAGACTTAAAATTTTAAAGACTTTATATATATTAGTGATTATCGTGAGAGGGTACATTGGTATTAATTGGTAATGAAATATTTTATTAACCTGACCAAACCGAAACAACATTTGATACAATATTGACTAACATTGTTTTTCCCTCATGGCTATGCTCCTCTGTGAGCTTCCTTTGTCATTGCCGTTCACCTTCTCATTATTGCCAATTCTCCTTGTCGACGGTGACACTCCTTGTTTCTTGCGTCTCTATATCATCTTCCCTTTTCTCTATATTTTCCTCCTTCAAGGTCAATATGACAATTATCTTTCTTGGAACCCAAAGCCAAAGCCCTCTTTTATTCTTTAGCATTCCACGAAGCAGTAGCAATTTTTATTGATGCCAGGTTGTCGTCAAGAACGACATGGGGATAAACCTTCAGATCTAGGGGCTCGTGTCATTGGTTTGCACACTAATGGGTTTTGTGTAGTTTAATTCTAGTACAAAGCAAAAAGTTAAAATTATCTGTAAATTGTGAATGTTTTTTTGTCACTTTCACTTAAACTTACTATTTATAATCATTTATGTGGACAATTGTATCACAAGTTGTGATTATTTACATGTTCCTAATTTTTTTTTTTTTGGTGGTGGCAATTTTGTTATGCAGTTATTTATAATATGGTTTTAAAAATTAGAACAGTAAAAAAACTGAAAAATGATCTATTTTCCTATTAATCTACAAGTGATTCAGTTTTTAAAACCATGATCTACCATTAAAATTGGGTTGTGTGATTATTTAGAATGAAATGCATTTACCTTCCATTTAAATAATTAACTAACAAAAATCTAAAGCATGATCATTTTACTCATTTTCATATTAGAATTTTCAAATTAAAACAAGAAAGATTCAATTTGATTTAAACACAATTTAGGAGATGTTTATGCATTTTAGTTATTACTAGTTACTAGTTAGGGCAGCACGTGCTTGCCTTAGAAAAAAAGTACTGTAATAATTAAGGTCAATTTTAGATTTTATTTGTATTACAAAATAAAGATATGAATCATTTGATTTTTAAAATATATAGAGATTTACATTAATCAAAAGAGACATTAATTTTAAGAATTTTGATAATTATGTCGTAAAAAGTTAATCTCATTCGTTTAAGAATTTTGATTAACCACAAAGTTAGGGTAGCTATTTAACATATAAATATTTATGTAACTATAATAGTTTTTTAGTACCTACTTGCTAAAGACAATATATCTATTCTCTAAAAACTTCTAGAAATGATAACAAATATCATCATTTTTCAACAATAAACAACTGAGTTTTGCTAAGAAATTTAAAATTAAAAATTAAAAAAAAAAAGATAAGAAAAGGCTTGTGTCATTAAATATCATCATTCTAACTTTTTAAGAATTTTTATCATTTAAAACTCAAAATACGTAAAGAAAATTTTTAGGATGTTAAAATTTAGCAGGAGTAATTTAGACATTACACAATAAAATATTTTAAGAATCATAGGTTTTCATTAGGGTTTAACTGAGAGAATAACAATATGATATATTTGCTCTTTTCCAAAATATTAAGGAAAAAATTGCATGATTTTAAAGTTTAAGGAAGAATTGTAAACTACCTCAAACATAAAGGATGAAAAATGTTTTTTTCCTAAGTTTTTTGTTTTTGTTTTTGTGTGCAAAACTATGTGTTTTTACTTAAAATAGTGTGTAAAGAAAAAAATATACAAAAAGTCAACCCAAAAAAATTGTATATAGAATAGTGAATTTTGGCTCAACAAAGTTGATTAAACCAACTTGGTGATATAGCTACTGTTCAAAACTTAAAAAAGAAAAGGAAAAAAAAAAAGGCAAAGTGGCTCAACAAAATGGCAGTGTAGATGTACAGCACAAAAACACTAGATGTACAGTTCAAAAACACTGTATGCGCATTCACGCTTTTATATATAAGAAAAAAGAACACAAATCGATGATTGAAAAAAAAAATACATATTGAACTAACCAAAAGTACAGTAGCTTTACACATTCATCTAACAAATGTCACAACATTTTCACAAAACATTTATTTTTAGATGTGGTTGGTCATAGTTTCATATTTTATTATTTTATTTTGATTTATAAGAAATTGACATCTCAATAATTGTGAAAATATTGTGAAATTTGTTGTGTCAGTGTAACAATATATATAAAAGAAAAAAAAAAGTACAAACGGAAGACCCAAAAAAAAAAACTGTAACTACTGTAGCTATAGTGCTGCCTGGTATTGTAGCTACTGTTCAAAAAAAAAAAAAAAAAAAAAGAACAAAAGGGCTCACCAAAATTGCACTATAGATGAACAGTGGAAAATGTTGCATGAACAGTGGCAAAACACTATAGCGGCATAACCGCTTTTTATATAGTTAATAGATATATAAGAAAAAATAGCACAAATCGATGATTGAAAAAAAAAAAAAAAAGTACATATTGAACAAACCAAAAATATTGTAACTTTTACACATTCACCTAACAAGTGTCACAACATTTTCACAAAATATGTATTTTCAGTTGTAGTTGGTCATAATTTCATATTTTATTATTTTATTTTGACTTATAAGAAATTGACACCTCAATAGTTGTAAAAATACTGTAAAATTTGTTATGTCAGTATAAAAATTATATAAAAGAAAAAAAAGTACAAACGGAAGAAAAAAAAACTATAACTACTGTAGCTACAGTGCCACCTGGTAATGTAGTTACTATTTGAAATTAAAAAAAACAAAGACAAAATGCCTCACCAAATTTTCACTGCAAATAAACAGTAAAAAAAGCGATATGAATAGCAGCATAGTCGCTTTTTATATAGTTAATAGAAATTAACTCTATCCATATATTTTTTTTAATGCAACGATTTAAAATATTTGTTTATTATTTAATATTCTAAAATTTTTAAATTGGCAAAGTGGTGACAGATGTTGTGTTGTTACTTGGCAACATGGAAAAAAGCGCCTCACGCGGCTTGGACGGTGGACGCGTCTTTGACGCGTTTTTACATTTTTCTTTCTTTACGCATCAAAAGGAAGAATGGGACAAGATCCGTACAACACGTGCTTGTGATTCCAAAGGTAAATTATTATTTTCCCTTTTTAATTCAAAAGCAAAATAAATTGCTTCAACTAAATCGACACCTGTCACTTGGGTCTCAAATTGAATGGACTAGCAAGAGTACTAGCATCCGAGGATGCCCAAAAAACATTTTTGAATCCTCCTTAAATACTACTTTATTTATTTTATCAATTTATTTCACAACTCACCTTATATTTTAATTTTTATTTTTACATATAACTCAATAAAATAATATAATTTACCTAATAAAATAATAAAAAATATTCTTATCTCTCTTTTCTCCAAGTATCTTTTTTTATCACACACAATCACAAGATTAAATATTATTATTGATGATGAACAAAATCAGTATGCTGGACAACTCGGCTTCGATGGGTTGAAAGTGGTAGCGAAAGCCTGAAAAATAAACAAAATATCAAAGGAGACCGGGGTGGACTGGCCTAAGACCCTCCGATGACTAAGTTAGTATCTTCTCACGAATGAAGTTCTAACTGTATTGGAGTAATGTCAGAATGCTTTCATACCTTTGCTTGATTCAAACCGGTCCTTATATAGAGAGCTTTGGGGCGGTTATTGGTTCAATAACTTCCCTCAGATTTGTGGAATCCGAACATAACTTCCTCAACAGCTATATAAATTACAACCGCTGCTAGAAGTTACATACTTGGGAGGAATTGGTGTCGATGAACACAGGTTGATTAACCGCTCCAGAATTTGCTAAGTGTTGCATGGTCGTCCATGTGCTTTGCCCATGGATGACTCTTTGTATACAGACTGTTGTGTGGTCATCCATGAGCTATGC
Source organism: Quercus ilex subsp. ballota (assembly GCA_032727855.1). Lineage (NCBI taxonomy): Eukaryota > Viridiplantae > Streptophyta > Magnoliopsida > Fagales > Fagaceae > Quercus > Quercus ilex. Next base: position 28,639,879 of record CM064917.1, read on the forward strand.
ACATGGACGACTCTTCCGTCCTGATTGCCTGAGGTTTATTCAATTTATCAATACTCAGGGACGACATATCTGGACGAATCAGAGATGGTCTGGCCATTTGGCTAACTGGTGATTATGGACGACTCCTCTGGACGAACCATAGATAATAATTTTTGCTATCCCATCAGTTGCCCCCTTGTCCAGGGTGTCGTCCAAGGATATTGTGGGGATTTAATCCATGCCTTTTTGCAGCCACGTGCCATGATTTAGTTCGTTGACCTGTTGCGTCGATTACATTTTCCCAAGTGATTGCCACGTGTCGTTTTTTGAATGGCTGGTGTAGCTTCGTCAACCCTTTTCTGGGCCCTATAAATAGGTACTTTCTCTTTCTTGCCCTTCACCATCCTCATAATCTCCCTTCTGCCATCTCGTCCAAGAGTCTCGTCTAGCTCCTCATCCTAGTTTTTAGGTATTTCTTCTTTCCTTCTTAGGTTTTCGTCTTAATCTTTATTTCAGTAATGTCTTCGTCTAGTAGTATGGAGAGAGAAATAGACGAGTACCAGGACATTTCTTCTGGTAGTTATGAGAGTGGTGAGGGGAGCACGAGCCATAGTAGTAGTTCCACGGACGAGCAATACTCGTCTGAGGTTCCTGGCATTCCCTTTGAGGAATTTCAAGAAATGCAACGTAGGATAGCATCCGGGGCTGGGGCTTTCTTCTGGTAGTTATGAGAGTGGTGAGGGGAGCACGAGCCATAGTAGTAGTTCCACGGACGAGCAATACTCGTCCGAGGTTCCTAGCATTCCCTTTGAGGAATTTCAGGAAATGCAACGTAGGACAGCATCCGGGGCTGGGGCTAGCTCGTCCAGAGAGCCACCCTACATTTCTCAAGACGAGGATGAGGAAGAGGAGAATATCATATACAGTTGTGCCCTCGAGGTAGCGTCCACCCTAGACGCCCCTAAGTTAAAAACATTAGTAGATAGATACCAAATCCCTAGGGAGTTTGAACCTCTTCTACCCAAGGAAGGAGAGTGGTGTTGTTCTCCTTCTTCTGATTTAAGAGTATACTCATCTTATCTTTTAGCTGGTCTTAGGTTTCCCCTAAATTCTTTTTGTAGAGGTCTTCTTCATAGGTTGGGCATTGGTCATAACCAGCTCAACCCCAATAGATGGAGGACGGTAGTTGCCGTGTAAGTGTTATGGCATGAGGCATTGGAAGGGAACTGTCCTATCACAGTGGACGAGTTCCTTTATTGTTACAAGTCCTCAGAAATAAAGAAGTCTGCTGGTTTTTACCAGTTCTCATCCAGAGGCTCCTATTATAGTTTAATTAATGGCCGTAGCTCGTCTGACAGGCTCTGGAAAAAAGAGTTTTTTATTATTTCTGGAAATTGGGCTGGGGACCCAGCTGATGTGGGTAATGCCCCATTTCCACCTTTTACTGGCCCTCTAGGTCATCTTTGTCCTGAGGGTATGCCTTCTTCTATTTTATTTTATTTTTCTAAACATATTTTTTTCCAACTTTCAGTCGTCTAACCTCTATTTTTTTTTTTTATTGATGCAGCTGTTGTTCGTCCACGCCTAGAAAAACTTCACTTGGATCGAATTGACCAAGTGTGTGCCTTCCCTGGGAGAACTTTTCACGATCTAGTCACTTTCAGTCGTCTAGCTACGTGGGGGCTTGGCCCAGAACCTACTGCTGAGAATCTAGGACACGAAGAAACCACTCGTCGAAGTAAGTATCGTCCATCCTTTCTTCTTTTCCTTCTCTCTTCTTTTTTTTTTTTTAACTGATTTCCCTCGTCTTAGGAATAATTACAATGAGGGCAATAAGGAAAAAACAGTAACTAGTGGGGATGAGGATGTAACTGCACCACCTGTCATCCAGAAAACGTCCATCCAGACAGGGAAGAGAAAATCTAAATCAATATCCAGTGCTGTGGATCTGGATGATCTTCCCAGTCGTCGAGTTCTAAGAAACAAAAGCCTGGAAAAACTTCTCTCCCAAAGGTTCCCAAATTCACAGCTCCGACGGTTAATATGGACGACCCTCAGGTGGATGTGGAACCTGTCCAGATAGTCCACCCCGTCCACACTGACCCTACTCCCCCTCCAGCCAAAACTTCTCGCAAGCCACATCCGTCTGAGCCATCTGATCGTCCTTCGAACCTGGTGCTGGACGAGGGTTACGCATGGAGGACGTTCAAAGGAATCGTCACTGACAATGAAATTAATGAATGTTATAAGATGTCAGTGAAGGAATTTGAACGTTCCGGTATCCATGACCTCTTTAAGGTATGAGTTTCATTCGTCTTTGTGTATTTTCAATAAGTTTTTCAAAGATGAAATGTCTAACTTTCCTTCGTCCAAACATAGGCTATGCCAAAGTTTTACACAGCGACGTGCCAGGCCAAGGAACTAGCTGAGGAGGCAAAGACGGCTAAAGAGAAGGCTAAAGAGCTGAACAATGAAATTTTGTTAAAGAATGGGGAGGTGATTAGGCTGACTGATGACTTCAATCGTCTGCTAGCAAGTGAGACAAAGCTGAAGAACGAGGTGGAGGAACTCAAGGCAGATGCCATCGAGAAAGATACTCGCATTACTCATCTGGAGTTACAAGTCTCAAGGTTTGCTTCATCCTTGGAGAAAGCACGCGAAGAAGCAATATCAGCATTCAAGAAGTTTGACGAGTACAAGAATTGTCTAGACAGTCACTATGCTGCTAGGTATGAGGACTTCCGTGCTGATGCCAGGGAAGCTTTTCCTGATTTAAACTTTGACTCCTTCAAGCTTCCCCTTGCTATAGAGAGTTCCTTGCTAGTGGCGAGTTCTGAGGACGTCAATGTGGTGGACGACGCGAATAACGAGGTGACACAAGACGATCCAAAGAATGCTCCCAATGGTCAATCCAAGTGATTTCATCTTCCCTTTAGAAAGTTTTTATATTTTAATTTTATTTGGAGGTGCCCAGTGTTTTGGGCTTTTGCTTATTTCTTCTAGAATTTATTTAAGTACAATTTCCTCGTCCAAGTTTATGGACGAGTTTTATGACTAAGCACTCATTACTCTTTAAGGGTTTTTGGACGGTGGTTGTCTACCCTTTGAATTTTATGAATGTATGAATGCTTTTCCTTTTCATTGTTCATTATGTTTGAATATGCCTTAAGCTTTGTGAACAAGTTTCATTTATATCGTCCATACCATTTCTGTGGTTGTGGGATTTTCCCACTTATGGAGATTTTATCTCGTCTTGAACATATGGACGAATTCCTTCCTGCATCGTTAGAAGAGTAACATGAGATGTTCATTTTCAAGCAAAGTTCGTCCATGAATGATGTCTTTTTGCCAAATTTATTTGTTGCTCAAATTTTTGGACGATTATTTACTCATCCTTAATGAAATTTTCCCAACAAATGCTCGTCCATGGGCTGGATTGTTAAGTTGGTTAGATTCGTCTATGGGCCTGTGGTGTTTTTACACACACATTGTTCGTCCATGGTTTAAACGATCATACTTTATGTTTGTCTCGTCTTGGGCTTAGACAGACATACCTTCAGTTTATTTTTCTTGCTTTATCCTTATCATAAGGAAAGCTTCTAGACGATACTTCCTTGCGTCCAAGGATTTTATTCGTCTTTGGCCTTTCACCTTCCGTGGATCATCTTGAATCATAGAAAATGGAGGATTCCCATACAATCATACATATACTTAAAACACATCATATATATATTTGGAAATCCATACTATGTAATCATTCTTCCACAATCATGGCACATGCTTGAGAGCTTGTGCTTTTAGGGAATTAAAAATACATAATACAACATAACTTCGTCCATGAGCAGCATAAAATATTTACACTTAAAACACAATAGTAATAAGCAAATACTGGAAAATAATATTAAACACATTACTTCGAACGTCCAAGGATCTCGTCCATGTCAAGGCTCGTCCATGATCACCCTTCATTGATAGTATCTCTTTAGGTGTTCAACATTCCACGGGTGCTCTAACTTTCGTCCATCCAGGGCTTCCAAATAGTAGGATCCTTGTCTGTTGGAGTTGATAACTCTATAAGGTCCTTCCCAGTTTGGTCCCAGCTTCCCATGGGCCGGGTTTTTGGTGGCCAAAGAAACCCTTTTAAGGACGAGATCCCCAATGCTGAAGCGCCTGGGTTTCACCATTGCATCATGCTGCTTTGCCATGAGATTTTTGTACCTTGCTGTTCTTTGCTCCGCGCCCATTCTTACCTCGTCTATGAGATCGAGGTTAAGACGAAGCTGTTCGTTGTTTTCCCCATCTTGATACTTCATCACCCTATGGCTGCCCATATGCACTTTTGCAAGTATGACTGCTTCGCTCCCATAAGCCAATTTGAAAGGAGTCTCTCCTGTGGGAGTCCTCACTGTTGTTCTGTAAGCCCATAAAACACCTAGTAATTCATCCGGTTATATTCCCTTTGCCCCTTCAAGCCGAGTCTTTATGATTTTCAACAAGGATCGGTTTGCTACTTTTGCTTGTCCGTTAGCCTGTGGGTGGGAGGGTGAGGAATAATGATTCTTGATTCCAAGTTGTTCACAGAATTCTCTGAAGGGTGTGTTATCAAACTGTCGTCCATTGTCAGATACTAGCACTCTTGGTACTCCAAATCTGTATACAATGATTTTCCAGACGAAGTTTTTGACATTTTGTTATGTAATTTTCACCAAGGGTTCAGCTTCCACCCACTTAATGAAATAATATATCCCCACCACCAAAAACTTCATCTGTCTGGTTCCAGTTGGAAATGGGCCTAAAATATCCAAACTCCATTGTACAAAAGGCCAAAGGGCCATTATTGGGGTAAGATATTCTGATGGCTGTCTAGGTATATTACTGAAACGTTGACATTGCTCACATATCTTAACATATGCCTTAGCATCAGCTTGGATGTTTGGCCAATAGTACCCTGCACGGATGACCTTGTGGACGATTTATCTAGCTCATGAGCGATTACTACATGCTCCTTCATGAACTTCCCTCAATACGTAATTCGCTTCGTCTGGAGCTAAGCACCTCAGGTATGGTTATGAAAAACCTCTTTTGTATAGCACTTCGTCCATAAGGATGTATCTGGCTGATTTAACTCTGAGCTTCCTAGCTTCGTCCTTCCCCTCTGGAAGCCTTCCGTCCTTCAGGTATGATAATATCGGGGCTATCCAATTTTCTTCACCTTCTATCTGCAACATTTCTAGGAAGTCTATACTAGGCATGTATTGTATTTCATCAAATTCACCCATTGCTTCGTTTATGGAGGCTTCCTTCGCTAGAGTATCTGCTTCCATGTTCTCTTCCCTTGGGATTTGAACAAAATCAGCTTCTTTGAATTTCTTCATTAGGCGTACTACCTTCTTCAAATATCTCTTCATTCTATCTTCCTTGGCTTCACATGTCCCATTTACTTGGCCTATGACCACCTGAGAGTCTCCTAAGACAAGTATTGAATCTGCTTCCACCGATTTAGCCAATTCCAACCCTTTAAGAAGGGCTTCATACTTTGCTTCATTATTAGTCGTTTGGTACTGCAAGCGAACTTTGTGCTGCAGTTTATCTCCTTCTGGTGACTGCAAAACAACTCCTATACCTCCTACATACAGTGTAGATGATCCATCTACATGGACAACCCATTTTTTATTGTCTTCTTTCTCATCCAAGCCCTCATAACTTGGAGTGAACTTTGCAATGAAATCTGCCAGGGCTTGAGCTTTTATTGCATTCCTCGGCTGGTACCGAATGTCAAACTCACTGAGCTCAGCTGCCTATTGAATTAGTCGTCTTGCAGTTTCAAGTTTGTTCATTGCCTTCTTGAGTGGATGATCAGTCATGACATTGATGACATGACCTTGGAAGTAGTGTCATAACTTCCTAGAAGCTGTTATTAGCGCAAAAGCTAACATCTCTATCAGTGGGTACCTTCCTTCTGTCCTCTCAATGCTCGGCTAATGTAGTACACAGGCTTTTGTACCTTTTCTTCCGCCCTGATCAACGCTGAACTCACGACATGCGAGGACATTGTTAAGTAGAGATATAGTTCCTCTCCCATCACGGACAGACTTAACAATGGAGCCGTGGTAAGATAGTGCTTTAGGTCTTGGAAGGCCTTCTGACACTCGTCTGTCCATTCAAATGCCTTCCTGGGAATTTTGAAAAAGGGTAAACACTTGTCAGTGGCTTTTGAAACAAACCTGTTCAGAGCTGCAACTCGTCCAGTTAGGGATTGGACTTCTTTGATGTTCTTCGGTGGTTCCATGTTCAATATGGCTTGGATCTTGTCTGGATTTGCCTCAATTCCTCTCTCTGAAACCATGAATCCTAAAAACTTTCCTGACGATATTCCAAATGCACATTTACTTGGGTTCAGTTTCATCTTGTATCGCCTAAGTGTTTCAAAGGTTTCCTGAAGATCGCCCAAGTGGCTTCCCTCATCTGAGCTCTTCACAAGCATGTCATCCATGTACACCTCCACATTCCGTCCTATCTATGGATGAAACATGTGATTCACCAACCTTTGATAAGTTGCCCCTGCGTTCTTTAGACCGAAGGGCATCCCCTTGTAACAAAACAAACCTTGACTGGTAATAAAAGAGGTATTCTCTTGGTCAACCTCGTCCATCTTTATCTGATTATATCCTGAGAAGGCATCCATGAAGCTCAACAACTGATGGCCAGCTGTGGAATCCACCAATTGGTCAATTCGTGGCAAAGGATAACTATCCTTAGGGCAGGCCTTGTTCAAGTCAGTGAAGTCTACGCACATCCTCCACTTGCCATTTGCCTTCTTTACCATCACTACATTTGCTAACCAATCCGGGTAATAGACTTCCCGGATGAAATGTGCTGTAGTCAGTTTCTGAACCTCTTCCTTGATAGCCTTGTCCCTTTCAGGAGCAAAGACTTTCTTCTTTTGTCGAACAGGCTTAGAAGAGAGGAACACATTCAATCCATGAGTAATTACCCTTGGATCAATACCAGGCATGTCGTCATGACTCCATGCAAAAACATCGGTATTCTTCCTCAGAAACTGGACAAGGTCTTCTTTCACTTTCTCCTTCATACCTGTTCCAATCCTAGTGAACTTCCTAGGATCATTTTCTTGTAATAAAACATCTTCCAATACTTCAGTTGGTTCTGCTATAATTCTTCTTTCTTCTATACTCATAGTCTGCATCTGCTCGTCCACAGCCAACATGGCTAGATAACACTTTCTGGTTGCCAACTGATCTCCTTGTGCTTGTCCAATCCCGCACTCCATATAAAATTTGACTGATAGATGGTAGGTAGATGTTACTGCCTTCCAACTGTTTAAAGTTGGTCTTCCAATGATGGCATTGTATGAGGATGAACAATCCACCACAAGGAAATTCACTTCCTTAGTTATCTGCTGCGGGTATGACCCCACCACTACAGACAATGTAATGGTGTCGACGTGTTGCACTTTCATTCCTCCAAATCCTATCAGTGGTAAGCGTGCTGGACGAAGTTGATCTCGTCCAAGCCTCATCTGCTGGAAGGCGAGATAATACAATATATCCACCGAGCTTCCATTATCCACCAACACCCTCTTGGTTGTATAATCTGCAATGAGTAGGGTAATGACGATTGCATCGTCATGTGGATGATGGATCCTTTCAGCTTCTTCGTCCGTAAAAGAGATGGTTGGCTCGTCTGTTTCCTTTGTCCTCGGGGGTCGTCCAGAGAGTTGGACGTCTTGCACTACTTTGAGATACGTCTTCTTTGCCTTGGAAGACTGTCCTATCGAAGTCCCACCAATGATAACCCTTATTTCTCCGAATGGGGGCCGTGATGACTCTTCCATCTTTGCTTTCAATTTTTCATCTTTTTGATCCCTTCCAACGAAATGCCTCAACTTTCCTTGTCTAATGAGATTCTCAATCTGCTGCTTCAAGTCATAACACTCGTCCGTGTCATGCCCATGATCTCTATGGAAGCGAAAATATTTATTTTTATTGCGCTTGTTAGGATCTCCTTTCATCTTCTCTGGCCACTTCAAGGAAGGATCATCTTTGATTTGCATGAGCACCTGATCGAGTAGGGCATTTAAGGGTGTGTAATTCTGATTCCTTGCTGATGGGCCTGCCTTCCTGTTATCTCTGTCTCGATCCTTTTTATCTTTCGTTCGTCTCTTCTTTGGATGAGGCCCTTGTTCAGAGTGAGGAGTGGGGTTGACTTCCATTCTCTCAGCTCACTTCCTCTTCTTGGCTATGATTGCGTCTTCTGTTTTCATAAAGTTTTGGACTGAATGGACGAGTTCAGCCATGGACTGGGGCTCTTTTTCATACAGCTTGTGAATGAATAAGTCCGAGTTAACCCCATTGCGGAAGGCTGCCAATAGTAGCTTGTCATTCACCTCGTCTACTGTTAAGGCTTCCTTGTTGAAGCGGGTGATGAAGGAATGCAGGCTTTCATTCTCTCCTTGCTCTATGGTTAACAAGCTGGACGAGGAACGCTTATGTCTCTGTTCCCCAGTGAAATTATTAACAAATAATTTGCTTAACTCCTCGAAAGAACTTACAGAATTTTGGGGTATTTTGCTGAACTATGCTCGCGCTGGCCCCTTAAGTGTGGTAGGGAAGGCTCTGCACATAATCTCGTCCGGGATCCCTTAGAGATGCATTGTAGTCTTGAAAGTAGCGATATGATCGAAAGGATCACGCGCTCCATCATACGAATCCAAGGAAGGCATTTTGAACTTCGGAGGCAGGGGATGGCCATTGATGGAAGCCGTGAAAGCGGAATCTGTTCGGTGAACCAAATCCTCTACGGGATTTGCCCTTCTCATGTTCTCCTTCATCTCGTCCATAACCTTCCTCATCTGATTCATTTCCTTCTCCAAATGTGGCACCTTTTGCGAAGTGGTGCCTCTTGATTGGGTCTCGGGCTCAGCATTTCCCCCTCTATCTTCTTAACTTTGGGATTGTCTTTCAACATATCCTTCACGGCGCTGCCTCTCTATCTCCCTAGTCAACTCTTGATTCTGGCGAGTTAACTCCGCCATGGCGGCTACCATGGACTGTACATGTTGGATGGAAGGCGGTTGCGTGATAGGTGCTGATTGGTGATCTCAGTTGGGATGCCTGGAAGCATCCCTACTCTCTTGGTGGCCTGGGCTTATGGCCCTTGATCTAGTCCGAACCATACAACCTTTTGTCGGAGAAAGATAAACTGCCAAACTTGAAGTTTTCTCTTCCCACAGACGGCGCCAACTGATGATGAATAGAATCAGTAGGCTGGACAACTCAGCTTCGATGGGCTGAAAGTGGTAGCGAAGGCTTGAAAAATAAACAAAATATCAAAGGAGACCGGGGTGGACCAGCCTAAGACCCTCCGATGACTAAGTTAGTATCTTCTCATGAATGGAGTTCTAACTGTATTGGAGTAATGTCAGAATACTCTCATACCTTTGCTTGATTCAGACCGGTCCTTATATAGGGAGCTTTGGAGCGGTTATTGGTTCAATAACTTCCCCCAGATTTGTGGAATCCGGACATAACTTCCTCAACGACTATAAAAATTACAACCACTACTGGAAGTTACATACTTGGGAGGAATTGGTGACGATGAACACGGGTTGATTAACTGCTCCAGAATTTGCTAAGTGTTGCATGGATGACTCTTTGTATACAGACTGTTGTGTGGTCATCCATGAGTTATGCACATGGACGACTCTTCCGTCCTGATTGCCTGAGGTTTATTCAATTGATCAATACTCAGGGACGACATATCTGGACAAATCAGAGATGGTCTGGCCATTTGCCTAACTAGTGATCATGGACGACTCCTCTTACAACCTAAGAATAGTGAGGTTGCATATATGCAACTTTACTATTCATAAGTTGCAAATTTTTTTAGGTATATAAACTCAGATGGAGTAAGTTTTTGCTTTCTTAGGTTGTAAAATAGCATCTGGGGGGTGTTTACACCCCCTAATGCTAGTGCTCTAAGGATTATAAATATGAAAAAAATTGTAGATATAATTTTTTGGCCATGATTTTGGTTGTGTTTATTTCAGTGGTAAACTGAAATCTGAAAACAATTTACACCCGGGTCCGTGTTTGGCACCACTTGAAAATACAGTCAAACTGAAAATAGAATTCAGTTTGATCGTAAAATTGGCTACACAACCCGTAAAATCATTTTAACCCTCATTTTACCTTCAACTCATTTTTGTATTTCCTTACTCCTCACACACTCCTCTCACGTGGTTCAAATACTCTAATCAACTATCCACTCAAAGCTCGCCTCAACTCATCCCTCCCTCCTCACGCGAAGCCATTGCCAATCCGAGCTCCACCCCACGCATCGACAAGAGAGAGAGAGAGAGCTTCAGTTGTTAGTCGACGCCAGTCCGATTTCCACCCCACACTCCAACGAGCAACACTGCCGTTCCCCCCCCCCCCCCCGAGTACCGGTGAGTTTTCTCCCTTTTCTTCTTCGCCTCACTCAACCTCACCTCTGACCACTCCAAGCCCACCTCAAGCTCTACATGTACCCAATCCATAAAGCCATAACTCTCCCTCACGTCGGTGAAGCCCTACCCTCCTCCAACATCTCCAATCTGTTATTTGAAAATGTGTTTGTGCAAGCATGCTCTGTTTGTATGGAATCAGTGTTCACTGTGTGTGAGAACAAGAATAGGTGTTACCGTGTGTCTGGTGTTCATGTGTACACTTGAGCTATTATAAACATGTGAGCGTGTATTCTAATAATAAAAGCATAGCATGAAAATGGACTAGGAAGTAGATGGTACCCATTTTGTCTTTCTATTTGCTATTGCTTTCCTTCTCACTGCTTGCTTTTCCTTTTGACACTATTTCCTTCCTTCTCTCTTTGTCTCTCTATTTCTTTGATTCTTGTTGGTTGCTATTGAATGTGCTTGTTGTGGTTGTTCTTGTCACTGCTGTTGTTGTGGGTTGTAGTTGTTGAGAAATGGCAAAAAGGAGGGACCTTTGCGGGGTTTTTTGGCTTGATGGTAGAAAGGAAGGAGCTTTCTATGTTTTGGCTCTGTTTTTGTGGCTTTGGAGGTTGGGGAGCTTGTTGTGTTTGTAGTTTCAGTTTGATGTAAAAAGAATGGATTTTTCTGTGGGTTTGAGTTTGTGAAAGAAATGAGGGTGCTTTTGGTGACAGTGAGTTTCTGCTAGGTTTTAGGGCCATTGTGGGTGAACTAAAATGGTTGTTGTTTGTGTTGGAGGAAGGATTTTTATTTGTTTTTTTAGTGTTATGTAGGGAAGGGTATTCTTCATTTCTTTTGGCGCCAAAAAGCTAGGAGAAGGGGTATACTTCATTTCTTTTGGCACCAAAAAGTTTGGTGAGGGTTTTAATTTTGGGTTTTGCGCCAAAAATCTGATATAAACGTACTATATCAAGACAATTTTATCCCTCAAAATTTTCGAACCGCGCCACTTTCTCCCTTGTTTCTCATATCTGAAATTGCGGCGTAGACGACTACGTATGGCACCTTATGTTAATCATGCAGCTGAAAGAGAGCATTACATAAATAGTATTCTGCATGGAAGTGAGAGACATTGTGTAAGTCAAATTAGGATGAAGCCTATAGCTTTCCACCAGTTATGTGACATCCTTACTAAAGGGGAGCACATACGCCGACTATTCACTAATCTGTTAAGGAGCAAGTGCTAATTTTCTTACACATAATTGTTCATAATGTGAGGTTTCGTGTAATTGGTAGTCGGTTCCATAGATCGATTGAGACTATTCATAGATATTTCAAGGTTGTCCTTAAGGGGATTCTAAAATTATATAGAGCTCTAATAAGATTGCCTATCAAAGATACACCCCCAGAGATGAGGGATAGCATAAGGTTCTACCCATATTTTAAGGTAAATATTGGGACTTTGTGTATTTTTGTAAATTGTGAAGATTTTGTTTATTTTTTAAACCATTATATCTATCAAAAATTAGGATTGCGTTGGAGTAATAGATGGTACACATGTTCATACATCTGTGTCACCTGAAATACAGGGAAGGTTTCGTGGTCGCAAAGATGGAACCACTCAAAATGTGTTAGCTACCATTAATTTTGACTTGAAGTTCACTTATGTATTTGCTAGATGGGAAGGCAGTGCACATGATTCGCATGTGTTAAATGATGCATTCGCTAGGCTAGGGGGATTTTCAATTCTTGAAGGTATTATAGGATTACTTCACATTTTGGGTTTATTAGTTTTAATAATTTTTGTTCATTTTACTAAAGAATAATAGTGATTTTGTTTTAATTTTCAATATATGTAGGTAAATATTATTTTGGCGATGCTAGGTATGGTAATAAAAATAGAATTTTGTCACTTTAGTGGAGTGTTCGATATCACTTGAAAGAGTTTAGTGATCATCCTCCTAAGAATGAATGTGAATCGTTCAACCTCCGTCACTCATCCTTGAGAACTACCATTGAGCGAGGGTTTCGAGTATTGAAGAAACGTTTTCTAGTTTTGGATGCAGAACCATTTTGGTCTTTCGAAACCCAAGTGGAGTTAGCATGTTGTGTGATTCATAATCACATTATGAGAGTTGATCGTACTGACTATATTATGGAAGCTGCAATGAACCAAGTAGAGTCTAGCGGTGGAGAATCGAAAACAAATTCACGTTAGGATTCCATTGAAGACAGTAGATTGTGGAATGTTAAGAGAGATGAGATATGCCAAGCCATGTGGTCTGATTATACCAGGACTGGAGAGTAGTACTTTAAATATGTGTGATTCAGATTTTTGTAGTTGTAATATGTAATGTATTTTTTTTTATGATTGATGACATTGAGAATTATAACTACCTATTGTGTAAGGACAATATATTTACTATAGACTTATGGTGGTGTAAGGATAATTATTTTTAGTATTACATTGTTATTTCCAATAGTTGTTTTGTTTTTTATGCACATCTGTAGGTTCATTGAAGTTAATGCGTTTTTTCCTCAAATAAGCATGGCTGTATGCGTGTTTGTTTTGTTATTAATATGCACAGTAATACTCTCACTATACAATTTTTATATGTAGTAATCTCGAAAAAGAAAAAGAAGAAGAAGGTGGGCTCTAAGCAGTTCAGGTGGTTACCCCCAATGCACACTACCATGCTTACCCTACGTGCTGAAGAGGCTATGAAGGGCAACAAGACCTCAAACACTTTCAAGGTAGGCTCTTTTGCCACTATAGCCAAGGCCATCTCTGCTTAGTTTGGGGTAGAGTGCTACCCCTCGTTTGTGGAGAACCAGCTGCGTACGTTGAGGACTATGTGGAGTACCATCCAGACTCTTTCGAAAGAAGAGTGGATTTGGATGGGACGACAACCTCAAGATGATCACATGCGACGCCAAGACCTATCAGGAGGAAGTTATGGTATGGCTTCCAACAATATTTTGTTAATATAGTCTTATTTTGATACTATGTGTACTGAGTTATGTTAGTAAATATTGATTATATGAGTGAATATGGCATCTATATGAGTCAATTCTAATTATTGAAGTGAACATTGAATTTTCTACATTCCTTTCCCCCTTACAGGGGTATCATAAGCATGCCAAGTTTTTGAACAAGATGATAGAGATGTACGATGAGTTGGCCCTTGTAATGGATAAGGATATGGCCACAAGCAGCTTTGCTAAGTCATACGTTGATATTGACGTACAACAAGAGAATGATGATGACACTAAGAATGTGGCTGACAATGGGAAGGAGGGTGTGGTGGATAAGGGGGACAAGAGGAAGAATGTGGTAGAATCATCCACCACCAGGTCCATAGCTTCAAAGTCCTGCAAGAGAGGCTGTGCACCTCCCAGTGATGATAGTGTTCTCACTAATCTATCTGATTAGCTTAAGGAAATTGCTGTGGTCTTTAAAGAAATCAACCGGGGGCCTGTTAATTACACCAGTCTTTACTCAGAGGTGATGGCCATGGCGTCGGATGGGTATAGTAAAGATATGCTCACAACTGCCTATAATTATCTATGTGAAAATAAGAAGGCAACTAGGGGATTTCTGGCCAAGAATTCTAAGTTGAGGAGGCTTTGGATGGATAATTATTTTTTTACTCAGCTCTAACGACTTTGTTGGGTGTTGACTGTGATGGTAGTTTTTCTTTTTGGTAATATGCTGTAGTACTAGTATTCACCTCTAATTGTACCATATATGTGACAGTATTGTATTATCTGTAAATATCAGCTTGTATAAGCAGGCTATGTATGTATTTCTAACCTTGGACATATGATAATGGTACGTATATTTTGTGGACTGTTATGCTCCTAGGGATAACAGTTACGTACCTTGACTATAGGATGTAGTATTTTGTGTGCTTGGGATGATACAATTACCCAAGTTATGTATGTTCAGTGTAAGCATGTAGGGCACGTGTACTATTTAGATACCACGTGTAGGTATCATTTTTGTAGACCATGGATCCAATGATGAATGCTACATTATGTGCGTATTGATATGAATATTATGAAAATATTTATCGAATGCTCTTTGTTCATGTTGAAGTGGATAAGTACAATTTTGTGTAGATTGTTACAGGAATGCAGGTTTTTATTTACTGTTCATTTCATATTTTTCGAATTTTTTTGAAAAAACCAAACATGAGAAAATGAATACAGTAAAACTACTTCTGCAGTCGCCAGACACTAGAAATCGTTTTCTGCCCTCTTTTCCATGGCGCAACCAAACACATTGAAAGTATTTTCCTTACCGGAAAATATTTTCCCTTTAATCCATTTTACACTTGGAAATGAATTTACATAAAGCCAAATGCAAATTTTAAGTGGTGAGTTCACGTGAAACTAATAGGTAAGTCGAACTTTTACGTAAAGTTGTAGTACAATAGTTGTGGTCCTAGAAGAACTCAGCAAAATAAATTTACATATGTTAAATTATTATTATTTAAAAATTATATTAAAATTTTGATTATTAAAAAAAGTATAATTTTTAATATTACAATGCTCATAAATCTCATTAACTCAAATAATGTAATTACAAATATAATGTAATTATTAATTATTAACATAGATTTGTAAGTGATTTTTTTTTTTTTTTTAATTTGCGTGTAAACACCCCATTATGCAACTAAGAATGGGTTCAAAAAATTTGGTATACTCCTTAAATAGCTTGTTATGGGTCATGCGAGTATCTCAATCTAAATCATCCTTAGATGACTTACCATTTACACTCTTGTTAACCTTATTAGCCCTTCCAATAAAGGCTGCAAAAGCCAAGAAGTAACATTCTCATCCCTACAATCATCTGACTTTTCACTCTCACACTAATCACCCATAGTCATATTCATAGTTTAATCATTGGGGATTTTATAATTTGGATTATTTTCCCAAACATGCATCAAATATCCTAAAGTTTTTTTTTTCTCTCTCTCTTTCTTTCCTCTAGAGTCTTTCCTAGGCTAAGAATTCTCACTAGATTCACTATTGGGTTGTTCACGATTAGGGATCTTTTTACCTAGATTAAAACTAGAGTTTTCTATGTTAATAAATTTGACATAAAATTCATCAAAGGTTTCAAACTAATTTCCTCAAACTTCTAAAGCTTTGGTTTCTTTACATTTTTAGTCTCCTCATGAGTTATTTCTAGAATATCCCAAGTCTCCATGGCATTCTCATGCAAGGAAATTATCTTAAACTATTCTTGGGATACAACCATAAAAATAACATTCTATCCTTTACTACTCCAATTGCACTCATTCAACTAATCTTTAGACAATTTCTCTACCTTGGTTTGTCTTTTGTTCCATCCTTTTTTAGTTGATAGCCATACTCTCTAATCTAAGGATTTAAGGAACTATTTCATGCTAATCTTTCAATAGGCATAATAATTTCCATCAAAGTGAGGAGAAACTGTGAGGGATTTGCTTTAATCATGACAATTGGGATCAAGGATCACACTTAGAAGTTATCTAAACTAAGTGAACATAAGCTCTGTAAGTGGTACTGTCCACTAAGATGCCATTACTTGCCATTCTATTAAAAGTCCCTGTTGCTTCATTTGCTTGCTGAAATTTAAACAAGCTGTGAAGAATTGCATTATATGTCATAACACCAGACCTAGCAACTTGTTTTGGCATTATGTGATGCAAAAAGTTGAAAACTTCCTAGGCTCTTCCAACGTTTAATAAATCACATATGATAGTAGTAAAGTTCACAGCATCTAGGGCCAATATTTGTCTAATATCTTATCTTTTAATACCTTTAAAGCTTCTTCAATCCTCCCCATCTTATAAAACCCATTTATAACTGTGTTCAAGGTAATGACATCGGGTTTATACTGGTTCCAAAGCATAAAAGCAAGAGCATTCAAAAGCTCCATTAGGTTATTCATAAAACAAAGAGCTCTTAAATATATATTGGACATTATAGTTTTGTGACTTTTGTCCACACCCTTGTTATTCATCATATATTGGAGAAGATTTCTTGCTTTTTAGAAGTTCTTAGAGGTCAAATTCTTTGTAACAGCCTTCTACTAGAACCTAATATGCATACTTGGATGTTAGGTACCCAAGCTCAATCCCTTCCTCCAACAAGTAATATGCCCTCATATAACCTCTCTCCTTGCATAGTCTATGTATGATAGTATTGTACAATGCTAAACTTGGAAGAAACCCCCTCTTCCTCATTATGTAAACAATCCTTGAGCCCCATGATGCCTTCCGGCTTTACAAAGTGAATCTATCATCTATCTGTAAACGAATTCCTTAGACACATTCTTCCCTTGAGACATATCTTCCACAATCCTAAATACTTTCGTAAAAAACCCTTCTCTACACACAGGATCACCCAAGCAAAAGTAGCATTTCTCAAAGCAAGTCCTCTTCATCACTCGTCCTCTGCCAAAGTTTGCACATCAATTCCCACCCACCTAATGGTACATTATATGTTAGAAAATTGGGCACTACCCCATTCTCACCATTTCATCAAACAACTTCTATGCGTTACCCAATTCACCAATTCGAACCCCATGTCTCTTGTTTGACACCAATTGAGTTGGTTTGTTTATGTGTGTGTGTATACATAACTTCTTGTGAAATTTTAAAATCCTCACAAGTGCACTAACTGTACCAATGTATAGTTTAACAAGAGTGATGTTAAATCCACAGAGACTTGTGTAGTTGTAGGAAAATTAACCAAAATCTAAACTAAGTAAATCATACTTTAGTTCAACAAAAATATGATTTTTCAGATATAAAATCAAACTAAGAATACAAGTAATCTACATAGGAAGTAATCAAAAGTAGTCAGCTATCAAAAGTAAAGAACCAATGTTTTGGAATCCACCATGTTAATTCAGAACAACATATACTCATCATTATGGGTGGTTGATTTTCTCTACTTAGGGCTCTCAATCCATGAAGAAGGGGAGTAAAATAAGAGGACATGCCAAGCATATGGTACTAACGAGGTGGACCAACCAAACATTGTAAGTGAAGAGGATTTGACCCTGCTCAAAGACCTAGGATTCCAACACAGCAATGTCATTCGTTGCGAATTAGTGCCCGGCCTATAAGACACAAATCTCGGCTTACTTGATGATATAGAAATGAGCCAAAGAATGTATGCAGTACAATTGAAACATGATTGGTGAACCATAGAAGATAGCACCTAAATCCAGCAACAATCAACTCCACATTAAATAGATGTTCCCATCTTATAGGGGCAATATTTATTACCGATTGACCTGCCTAAACAATGCTACACACCCAATAACCCACTCATCCCGCTAAAACGTGGAGGAAACACCTGATGAGACGAGTATCTTCTAACTCTTATCACCAAAATCCACTATTGAAGGAAGGGCTAACTAATATAAATAGAACCTTTCTCCTCCTGAGAAAGGGGTCCAAAAAAAGGAGAGAAAATATATGTCTGAGGGAGACAACAACTATGAGAAAGAAACTATAATCCTTTGTATAAAATTACTTCTTTAGCAAGACCAAGGAAAATAATAAGAATAGATCCCTTTTTTTGTCTTATTGCACTTCAATGTCCTTTAATCCGATTACCCATCTAGTTCTCTCATTGTAGATTTTCAACCCATATATTATAAATTAATTGTGCTGATCAATTACTCGAATCCTGATATTTTGATTCACGTAATCATCAAACCCTTGTAAAAATCTAAAGCATGCTCTTCTTCACTTAAAAGCTTTAAACAAATCATCAATTGTATTTATTAAAAACAAACTACAAGAGATATCTAATTCTAAAATTAACAATAGAAACCAACCATTTAATCAATTAGGATGTTCCTAAATCATGAGAAAAACATGATTGAACTCATATCTAGAATTCTATCTTTATAAATTGATGTGAAGAGAAAGAAATTTAATCATTAAAGAAACATAAATCTGGATAAAATAAAATATCATGAAAACATGTCATTACTCATTAATAAGGCTTCATCCTCAACCTCAGTTGAAAATTTTAGCCTATCATGGAGTCAAGATATATAGAAGAATATGAATATAAAGACATAAAGAAGAGAAGAAAACTTCTTGTTTTCAAATTATAGATTTTCAACCCATATATTATAAATTAATTGTGCCGATTAATTACTCGAATATCGATATCTTGATCCACATATTCATCAAACCCTTGTAAAAATCTAAAGTATACTCTTCTTCACTTAAAAGTTTTGAACCAAAGCTTCAATTGTATTTATTAAAAACAAACCACAAGAGATAGCTAATTCTAAAATTCACAGTACAAACCAAGCATTTAATCATATAAAATGATCCTAAATCATGAGAAAAACAGGATTGAACTCATATCTAGAATTATATATATATATATATATATATATATATATCAATTGATGTAAAACAAAAGCAATTTAATCATTAAAGAAACATCAATTTGGATATAATCAAATATCATACAAACATGTCATTACTCATTAGTTGAGAATTTTAGCCTATCATGTAGTCAAGACATATGGAAGAATATGAATAAAAAGACATAAAGAGGAGGAAAAAAAAAATAGATATCAAAAGCACATCCTTCTTTGAAATCAGTCTTCTACTCCATGTTGTGTTCTCTAGTCTCCATTAAATTAGTCTTTTTTCTCTTGTTTAGGCTACCTTATCTTTTTCTTTCTCACATTTAGCCCATGTTTTATATCTTTACATGTTGTAGAGAATTCCTAAAAGAATTAAGAAGTTTGAATGGAGATTCGCTAGATTTGTAGGCCTATATTGCAGGGTGATTTTGGCCTTGTAAACGTGAGAATTTGGGCTTTTCATAAACTACACCCTTTGAGTTAGTTTTCCAACTCAACTCCCCCCCCCCCCCCACCGCTCTCCATTTGTATATTTTCCTTGATTGATTATGCTCACCCACATCTTTTGGGTATTTTAAGGGTATGTTTGATTGGGATGATTTTAGGAAGGATGGAAAAAGGGGAGTGAAAAATAGAAGAGAAAATAAATAGAAAGTGTGTTTGGTTTTTGTTGGGGGGGGGGGGGGGGGTGTGGAGAAGGGAGAAAAGAAAATGGTGGAGTTTGTCTGTTTTCTTTTCGAGTCCACCAAAACTCAATCTACCTAAAATGGGGGAGAAAAGTGTTATTTTTTGTTTGATTTAATAGGGAAATTATTGTAAATTTATACAAACTACATTTTCGATTCTCCCATTTTTATTTTTTGACCAAACAAAAAAGTTTTTCATTCCTCTACTTTTCCACCTCTCTAGCCAAACATAAATGAGAGAAACTAAATTTTCTTCTATCATTCCACTTTTACATTCCCTTCTCATTTTCTATACTCTCACTTTTTCATCTCCCCAACCAAATGATTCTATGTTTGAGTTGGGTTCAACCCACTTGAATAAGAAGAATCCATCCTTGTGTCTTAGATAAAACTCATTAGTATGTGAAACCCCCATTACCTAAAAAGAGAATAATTCATAATTAGTCACAAAATAATATAAAACTCAGTTTAACTATGCAAATATGAGAGTATTTTAATTAATATATTTCATACACATCATGACTAATTGAGCAATAAAGTGTCCTATTTAAGCACAATTTTCTAACAACCGCCTATTAAAAAAAAAAAAGACAATAAGTGAGATGAGCAAAAAAAAGAGAAAAGTAAAAGCAACCCACAACCAATGAACAATGGAGTAATAAAAGATAGGAAAAATTAAGAAGAAAAAGACAAAAAATGCTTGTTAGTGGGAATGACAATTTTATCAAAAGTACATATTTCACTTTTTACTTTTATATTTTCTCAAATTTGGAGAGATCAAGTTTTGGTCAATTTGGAAGGAAAATAGTTAGGTCCCACCATTTCTCTCCTCCCTCCCCTCCCAACCAAACACCTCCTTCCACTTATTTTCTCTTCTATTTTTCACTTTTTTTCTCACCCTCCCTAAAATCATTCCAACCAAACATATACCATAAATGAGGTTTTCTATGAAATTGGGACTACCTACATGGCACTTATTGGACCTAAGCCCTTGGCCCAATATTTTTTTTTTAGGTGCTGAATTGAATACCATGGCACAATGTGTTTTTCTTTTACACCAATCACACAAACCACAATACAGTTCGAAATTCTCATTCCTCTACCACACTCGCCGATCTCCAACAAAACCCTCTTCATCCTAAATAACTTTCATCGCATTGATGAGATGAACAAATTGAAAAATCTCTACTCGTCAAAGCTGAGGGAATGTCATTGCCGATCCCATGGCAAAGCAGTTCTCATTGCCGAAGGACTTCAAAGAGACAGAATAATTTTATTTTGGTGTTGCGATCAACAATATCAATAGAGGTATTGAGATAATATTCATCTGTTAGTTTTTTACACAGGCACAGACTTTAACTTGGTTTAGCTAATTTTTTCTTTTTAATTTTGCTATATATTTTTCATCAGCCCATTGCGAATGCACTTATTCCAAAATATGGCAAGGCCGAATGAGAAACAAAGGCAACTCTTAGTTAGACTCTTTCTCGTAGCAGTGCAACTTACGTGTAAGGCCCACCCGGCCCAACCACTTTGTGAGAACCCGGAGCAGGGACTAGCTAAATTTTTTCCTGCCCAATGGACACCCCAGTGAGCAGGCCTTTCAGCTCATAGAGAAATGCGAGAGTTTTGATTTCCCAAGAATGTCCCTTCCCCTCCCCTTCCACAACCATCAACCATAAACAAAAACAAACATAATAAATAAAAAATCAAACACCATAAGTCTTCAAGTAAACAGAAAGCAGAACCAATAGTAATATAAGTTTCCACTATTCCAAATTAGCTACAAGACACATAAACAGACCAACACAAACACCAATAACAAAACGAACTAGCATTACTATATCAGCAATTAACTATAAGCATCTGATCCGATTAATCAACGGTGGTGAGGGCAGAATGTGACCAGATAGTTGCCACCGGTGCAAGTAGAAATGCTAGTAGGATCATCATAAGCATAAGAGTAAGCCTTAGGACAAGCCGCCTTGAAAATCCTAGAGTATGCTGTGGGTTTACAAGCCTGAGGACTTCCAAAGCTCCCAGTACAACAATATCTCGGAGAGTTAAACGCAAAGCAAGCACTTTTACAAGCCACAACTCTTCTATTATCATGGGACCGAACTTGAAGCCCAACTGGGCACATCATGTTGAGGTCGCTAACACACCCAGCGTAGCTGCATTTGCCTGATCCTTTGATGGGTGTGATAGAAATGGCCAAGTTGTAACCATCAACAAGGCTTACATCGTAGAAGTCTTGCTCGTTTCCAAGAGTTATTTCTGCTAGTGTGGCTGGTGGGGCTCCACCTAGACCGTTGCAGAAGAGTGAGCCGCCACAATCACCAGTGGCGCAGAGGCCGCGGCCGGATGCGTCGAAGGTGCAGCCGTGGCGGCCCCATAAGCGGCCGGACCAGAGAGCAGGGAGGTGGAGAGAGTAGGCCTTGTTTGGTTGGAGCTTGAAGCCACCACGGGCTAAGATGGGCTTGCCTGCGCCTGGTTGGATGCCTGGCCAAACTGGATGTGTGCACTTGTTGTAAAGGGTCATGGTTGTGGCCGACACCTCAGCTTTGACAAACAAATAAAACAAAAATTTAGCACGCTACTGATTTTTGTTTCTACGTTTTGGTAAAGTAAAATTTGATGACTTTATTATAAATGGACCTATGCTTGTTGAGGCGTCCTAAGACTAAAATTGTATGTGGTCGACTAATTCATTGTCCGACTTTAAAAAATTTCGTAACTAAGACATTGTTGTTGCATGTTATGCTAGCTAGTGTAGGCGCGCACTACTTCCCGATCTCACACATGACACAACAAGAAGTTACATGGATAAAACTCTTCGGGTGGTCATAAATTACCGGTTAGGAATTTTGAATCCAAAAGCTTATGGATCTCCTTTGGCTTAACCAACCACTAGGATATTTCTTTTAGAACAACAAATATAAGTCCTTTTTGGGGCGTGAGGGGGCCGGAGTTTAAGATAGAGCTTTAAACGCAAAAACACTTAGATATATAAGTCTTTTGTGGGGTGTAAGGGCAAAGACTAAAGTTGAAGTACGTAGGAGGGAGCATCACACGTATAAACGTTAAGGTTAGAGTAGAATTTTTATTTTGTATTTAAAAAAAAAAAAAAAAACCATACTAGCTAGACGCTAGTTGAGTTGGCATTGAATGTAACGGTTCATATGGATGGGAAAACTGTTAGATTTCTTAAAAAATAAACGTTTCAGGGTCCGTGCGTTTTGTGTTTGTGTTTGAGACCTTAACTGAAAGCACTAGGGAAAAAAAAGTGAAGAATGAGCACACAAATGGAGTGACATTGCTGGGATTAAGATCAGAAACAAGAAGATGCGTGTACGTGTGTGAGCGTGAGAGATCAAGAGCTCTAGAGTATACCTGGAATGTGGGAAAGCATGAGAGTGGAGAGCATAAGAGCTATGAGAGATCTCAGCATTGCCTCCATGGCTGCAGATTGGAGAGGTTGAAGATTAGCAGGGAAGGGACTTAAACAGGACCGTAAGAAGAAAGTGCCTTCTTCTCTCGACCCCTCTTTTAACAGCTAGCAAGACTTTGCTTTTATAGAGAAAAAGGAACATAGAGACTGTCACCCACACACAATGACCTAACGGGATTAATGTTACCCTTCCTTTAACAAAATGTGGGCCTGTTACGCCTGTATCACTCTGACTATAATAAGCTTTGTCAATAAATTTAGTTCTTTCTTAAACCAAGAGAAGTTGATAGAGAGAGACAGAGAGATTTGTGGGTGGTGGTGGGTGTAAAAGTTAAAACTGTAAATACAAAAAGGTAATGTATTTCGGGGTGAGTGAGTTGATTGAAGACAAACACGCTCAGATTTCGAGGACATGTCAGAGACGCCAGTGGGGAACGAGTTGTCTGTATCCGATAAAAAAGAACAGGATTCACATGTTAAGGGAATCTCACTCTGCCATTCTAGGCTAAGTGGTGGTGCCTATGACTCTGCACTCTGTAATTTTTTCCTCACTTCTTCGGATTCGCATCGAGTGCAATACGTTATTACACTTGATGCAATACTAAATGAATGATTGAAATTGAAAGTTGGAAAAGCAATTTTCAATTTCAACCATTAAATAAAATATATTAAAAATAAAGTAAAAAAATTAAAATTAAAAAGTAAAACAAGTAAAAAAAATTATAAAGAAAATGGGTGAA
The DNA here is from genome assembly GCA_032727855.1 of Quercus ilex subsp. ballota. Lineage (NCBI taxonomy): Eukaryota > Viridiplantae > Streptophyta > Magnoliopsida > Fagales > Fagaceae > Quercus > Quercus ilex. The sequence continues at coordinate 28,663,580 of CM064917.1, forward strand.
TTGCACACCATGTAATACCCTAACAATTGCACTGAATGTGAATCCCACTTCTTCAATGTAAGTGTGCTGTGCAGAGTGTAGAGTCGAAGATTTTTCTCCCAATAGTCAATAGATGAATTATTACAGTATTATTATTAATTAAAGTATATTGACTGGCAAATTGTTCAAACAGTACATTAATAGGCTCCTAGGCTATTAAATATACCAAAAGAGAGAATGTCACAGCGCGCGTGTGTTCCTATTCATCTCGGCTGATCTCCTCTCGCATCTTTGTTTAAATCTTTTTTTATTGAAGTCCGTACTATTTTTGAAGATCATCCACGCACTCTACACTCGTGACAAATGCGGTCTACTTTCATCTTCGGTAACATGAATTTGGATCCGGTACTGTTATCATTTTTTTTTTTTTTTTTTTTTTGTGAAAAGAAAACATTATCCAGGTAAAAAAAATATTAAAAAGTTAAAAAAATAAATTTTGACTCAAGGATAAGATTAAAAATGAACTTTTTAAGTTTTATACTTCATTTGTTTTAATGTAAATATTTTATATATAAAATATTTTCAATAAAAAAATTTTCAAGTATTTGAAGTGATGTGATCACACTTGAAACTGCAAATACAACTCAGCCACTATTAAAGCACCACAAATCCAGTCACTACCATATTGGCACAAATTCAATCAAATCCACTTCATCAACTACTCAAACTCAAAATTCTTAAACTGAAATTTTCAAATTTTAATAATAAAAAAACACAGCCATAAATCAAGTTCAAACTCAAATTAGCTCAAAAAATATAATATAAAAACTTGGATCTAAAAAAACAGTATTAGGAGTTTGGGGAACAAAACCCACTCACTACCACTCCAAAGACCACCAAAATCCACAAATTGAAGAGCCAAAAAAAAAAAAAAAAAAGCACACCACTCACCCACCCACTGCAACCCACAAACCATCACAAAAACCCAAATTCATAAGGGGAAAAACAAAAACAAAATCCACTCACTATCAAGATTCCATAACCAAGATCATAGCAACGACGATTCAAGATATGAAACCTAGACCCAAAAAACCCATTCTTCTAATTATACTTCGTATTCTTCATTGTTACTAAAATTGGAATTAGAAGTAAGTAAAACTCGAACATGAAAACCGGCGGTGGGTGGCACCGATGTAGGTGGAGGCACCAATGAATATGGAGTCGCTAATGGGTGGCGTTAGTGGATCTCAGGTCCGAGTTACGTGGGAGATGGGTTTGTGTGAGAGAAGATGTAAAATGTTTTTCACTTGTTTTAAGAGTAAAGCATTTTATACATTTTTGTCTTGCCTTTTACAGTTGACCAATTTTTTACAACAAAACAAAAACCGTAAAATGTGTAAAATGTTTTCTTGAAAATATTTTACAGCGAAATATATAGAATGTTAATTTCAACCATTAAAGATGGCATTGCACATATCTCAATCCATCTCACACTATTTATCACTTAACCTTAATTTGTTGATCTTTGAACTCCCTTGGCCAATATTGTTATCTATCAACTATCGTACGTCGTTGCATGTAGTAGTTGACCATAATGTTAATTTTTCATTCAAAAAACCACATAATTTTAATATTTATTTATTTAATTTTAAAAAAAATTATCTTCTAACTTTGCTAACAAAGGAATGAAAAATCTATATAAAATAATTTATAGGAAGAAGTTTTAATTATTCATTTATTTTTTTATATCAATTTTTTTGTCATTTATATTACAAAAAAAAATACTAAACAAAATCATTATTTATACAACAGAAAGTGTTAATCCCAAATTTTTGGTTTTGAGTATAAATTCTGTTATGCTTGGAAGTCTTTTTTTTTTTTTTAAGTAAACTTTGACAATCTAGTTATTATTCTCTTAGCTTTATCTCACATTCTAACAAGGTAGAATTTATGTAATTATCTAATTTTTTGAATATTTTTTGCAAGTCTTGCTCAAGTTTTTACTTTTTAAAATAAATTATTTAAGGTTTTTGTCCATGAAAACATAGAGTTATACAAAATTGATGTGACGTGTCATAAGTGAATCTGACCCGTCTCCAACCTAAGTCAATTTAGCATAAACCCGTCGGGTAAACAGATCTATTTACCCGATCTGTTTACCAGGCCTTGTTGCAGAATTCATGAATTTCGCTTTAAAGATGTACGGCTTGGATGAAATGTTGAGACCTTTTGGGCTGGATGTGAACTGTCCATCTGATGCAGGATATTCACGTGAACAAAGTTAATTGATTCTTCCATTCCTTGTGACTTGTGACCCACGCCAAATATTTAGCAGAAAATACAACAATGGTGAGACTATAACAAAGGCACAATTTTAACCACAACTTACTATATAAGTGATAAGGTTGTGAACCCACGTACACAAGCATTTTTGGCAGACAAAGTCCTCATTGTCCAAACTCCAAAGAGTTCTATTGGAATTGTTGTCGTCTAATGGATTGTGCAGGGATCTGAGGCATCATACTATTGTTTATCTTTATTAGTCAGATTAGAAAAATAAGAGAAAAGGAAAATAGATCTATATATAATATGGGTATATATGCTAACGGACAGAAACACTAGTAAGTACATAGATAAACGCAATGCTTAGACCATATGCATCCCATTACGGAACTTCCATAACTCTTACCAATGACTGACCCTAGTACTCATATAAAGCAAATGTTGTCGTCTTAATTTTTTATTAATTCGATGGACAGCGGCTTTGATTTTAAATTACATCGGTGGTCAAACTTTACGGAGATATCATTTTTTTGTTTTTTTTTGTTTTTGTATAGATAGTTTTCTTCTTCGAAAGAAAAAAATAGAAAAATATATTTTTCCTTTTCGGTTGATTCGTGTTGATCCAATTAATTTTTGATTAAAAACTCTTCGCCTGTGTACCGTGATACCATCTTTTGAAAAGGTTTTCAAACGTCACATCATTATGGCAGAGCAGCGTCTCCATAAATTTGCAATTTGCAAGCTAGATTTTGGAGCCATTTTTACGAGAAATTATACCGTGCTTGGTGGATTATGTTATTTATCTATCATTTTATTTAAAAGAAATTTATTTGTTTAAAATTGTTAAGTTAGTAATCAATTTTTATTTAAAAAAAATTTTCAACTCAGTAATTTTAAATAAATAAAAGTCTTTTAGTAAAATAATAGACCACATTATTTGTTCATAAAAACCTTATAATTTCTCCATTTCTGGTGAGAAGTGAGAACTGACTCAATTAGAAGGCTCAATTTATGGTTACCATGTGGGCCTACGTGGTGAGTTGTTAAAGACTAATGTCTTTTTTTTTTTAGAGAAACCTGTTAAAGAGTAATGTCAGGGACATATTATTTTGCACAAATTTGTATCATAACTTACCACGTGATGAGTTGTAATTAATAAAATGTGTCTCTACATGACTCACAATTACATCTTTACAAATTACAACTTGCTATGTAGCAAGTTATAGCACAAAATTATACAAAATAATGTGTCCCTGGCATTAGTTTTTAACAACTCACCACGTAGGCCCACATGGTAACCATAAATTGAGCCTTCAGATTGAGCCTGTTCCCACTCATCACTAAAAATGGAGAAATTACAAGGTCTTCCTATAATAAGAGAAAATAATTTATTAAACTAGTATCTCTCTTTTAAGTCTGTCCATGTGTAGTCTTTATTATATTTATTTTATTTGCTTGTTTATGTTGTTTGTTAAAATAAAATCTTTGATATTAGATGTATTGTAAAATGAGTTGTTAAAATAGATAAAATAGATTTCTAAGAGGTTAAAAGTTATATTTTTTTGAAAACCTTTGTGAATGCTTGGTCTTATATAACAACTCGTATGCCTACATGGTAACTCTAAATTTTGCAATATACCCTACATAAGATGTTTGATTTTATTACTACTTCATTTAAAATAATATAAACAACTTATTAAAATAATAAATAAAAAAATCACCACAAAAACCAATAACAATCAGTCACAACCACCTCCACCACTGCTCTACCAACCACAACCCACCACACAAAAAAAAAAAAAAAAAACAAAAAAACAAACAAACAAACAAAACCACAACCTAGCCACCACTAACAACCACCATTACAATCGCAAAATCTAGCCACTTTCCTCTTCCACCACCATCACAAAACCCAGTCATCTTACTCTTCCACTTGAAATAAAATTTGATTAACCCCTTACCACCAAAAAAATTCAATTAAGGTAATTTTCAAATTACCACAACAATGGGTCCATTTGTAAATTCAATTAAGGTAATTTACAACATGAAGACCTTAAGTCCATTTGGATCACCATCTATTTATTGAAGACCTTTAATGTAACCAGATTTGGATTTTACTTGAAAGCAATGGGTTTTCTCCTGGAGTTTCCTGGCCTCTTCTCCATTTGGGGTCTTGAAATATGTTAATATTTGGTGACCAAAATATCAAGCATGCACACCATAGATAGTAATAGTTCAACCCACCACCCCTAGCCACCATCATTCAGATCCACCACCAGCAACCCACAATCCCCTACCACAATCTCAACTCAAGTTCAACCCACCACCACCACCACCACCACAGACCAACGAACCCACCCCAGCAACGACTCATAACCCCCACCATGGAACAACGAACCCACCCTAGCAATAACCCACCTAGCCCAATCTTAACCCAAAAATGACCCACCACCAACACTAAGAATGCAAAATGCTGATTTTAATGACCCACTAGCAACAAATCCCATGAACTTAGAACTCTGAGAGGGAGAAAAGGGAGGCCCTAGAGAGAGAGAGAGAGAGAAGGACGAAAGAGAGGAGAGAATATATATATATTTTAATGAAAGAAGAGAAAGAAACTGAATAAACAATGTTTTTTTATTTGTCACTTCGTTGCTATAGTAAACTGCCAAAGATAGCGGTTTACTGTAGCTAGTTTGTCAAAATTTTTAACTATAGCACCACTAGCAGTAGAGCATCTACAGCTGGAAATGCCATCCCATCTCATTTTACCATTCCAAAAAGTTACTTTACTACTTAGAGCATTAGCATTGGAAAATTTCAATGCTACTCTATTTTACAATTCTAAAAAGTCACTTTATTATTATACCATACCATTTTACAATACCTTCACATCCCAAACTTCTATTTCCCTCTTCTACTCATTAAAATAATATATCTACATAATAAAATAATATATCTCAAAATTATATCTTCTCTCCCATCTCACTCCCCTTTCTCATTTTCAGCTTTCTTCCAAATAATATATTATTTTTTTTTACAATACTTGCTACAGTGCAATTCTATGTTTAGAATTGCACTACAGCAGTATTGCAAAAAAATTTGCAATACTGCTGTTTAGCATTCCCCAATGTAGATGGTTTTGGGGCTTAAAATTCCAAATTTTTCTTAGATTTGACATTAGCATTCCCTAATGCTAATGCTCTTATACCATACAATTTTCCAAAACTTCCAACATTTTAACTTTTATTTTACAATCCTGCACGCTAAAATAATATAAATTATATAATAAAATAATATTTAAAAGTTATCTATCACTCCTCTCTCTTCATCCCTATCCCTGCCTCTTTAGGTCTCTGTCCCTCTCTCAACAACCAAACAACCCAATAATCACCACACCACCACCACCATTCATACCACACCACCATGCACACCAAAATCCCACCGGAATCAAAAACCCAAATTAAGGAATAAAAAATAAAAAAAAAACCCACTAGATCACTGCCACATCTACCGAGCAAAACCATCATCTGCGACATTAGCGATCTTGAGTGAAACCATTATCAGCGATCTTGAGCGAAACCATCATCGGCGACATTGGCAACCCACCAATCACCACCGAGAAACCCACCAATCTGCACCGATCCATACCCACCCCAATTGTACGATCCAGCCGCCTCTCTCTCCACCAATCCCCACCACACGTCCATCATGATCCCCTCCACTCTGGCACTTTTCAGCGCCTATAAACTCGCGTTCATCGCTTTCCACCTATTCATCGCGTTGTTCATCGTCACGCTATCCAACGACATCATCACGAAGAGATCGACTCATGTCTAGGCTCGTGTCACGAAGAGATCAGCTCGGAGTTCCGGCGAGAGCTTCGATGTGGTGCATGATGCTCAACGCCATGGAGTATCTGAGAGTGTGATAGAGAAGAGGGAGAAAGAGAGGAAAGTGTGAGAGACAGAGAAAGACGGAGAGATAGATGAGAGATGAGAGAGAAAAAAAAGTTGAATAAAATATTAATATCATTTTTGGCATAGTGCTACAGTGCCATCTTACATGTAAGATGGCACTATAGCACTATGCCAAAAAAATTTGCAATTTCCCACTTTTGGCCTTCCAGCTGCTGGGTGTATTTTGAGCCTAAATGCCAAATGTTGCTTGCATTTGACATTTCCAAGGCCAGCTAGGGATGCTCTTAGTATTGGTGATACTAAAAAGCTAAATTACTATTTTTGGTATCACAAACAACAAAATTGGGGTTGCATAGGTAGGGCTAATGCAATAATTTTTTTGCTTCTCAACTATTGTGTACAATTATCTTTGGTTGTGAATTGCAACTCAAAACTATACCAAAATATTAATATTTTATTTCTTACTCCAATTAAATAATATTTAGTCTCTTCAGCTTCTTCTTGTAGCATTGTAGCCCAAAACATCTTCTTTCCTATTTCCACTTTAGCTCTTCTCCCTTTCGGTGAGGATCTCGGTGCCAAAACAATGAGACTAGGCTCGACAACAGTTGGGTTTGGTGCCGAAATGGTTCTTGGGTGGTTTCAATGAGGATCTCGGTGTCGAAACGGTTGGTGCTCCTCTTCCCTCACCTCCACTATGCTGGTGGGTTCGTGGGTAGGTTGTTGGGGTCGTGGTTTATTGTTGCTGTGTGGTTCGGTGTAGGTTGCTGTGTGGGTCAGTGTGTGGGTTGTTGAAATTGGTTTGGTTTGTTGTAATTATGGGTTTTGGATTGCATATTTGGGTTTTGAGATTTCTGATTTTGTGTATTGTGTGCTTGGCTTAGGACTCTTGAGGGTGAGATTTTTGGGTTTTTTTTTTTTTTGGCTGGTTTTTTGGTTGAGCTTAAGGCTGCTGTGATGGTGGTTGTGGTTTGGTTATGCCGTGATGTTAGTTGTGGTCTGGTTGTGCCGTGATGGTGGTTGCAAGTTGAAGAAAGGGAGAAGAAATAAAGAAGAAGAGAGAGACAAAGAATAAGAGGGAGAAAAAAATAATAAATAAGTGAATAGTGTTTAACTCTAATGGGAAAATAAGAACATTGATGTAGAGTGAGTTGTGAAATGGTAAGTTAAAATAGATAAAGTGACTTTTGTAGGGGCTAAATAGCTAAATTTTTTCCTCCACCAATGTGGATGCTCTAATAAAGCTTGGTTTTTGAGGTTTTGAGAGATAAAATGGCCTTTTTGCTATTATACCTCCTTTACTATGAATGCTGCAAGACCACAAGCATAAATGCTAAAAGTTTAGCACACCAAACACTAAAAAACCAACTACATCACATATTTTAAGTGCTAAAAAATTTGGCATTGATGAACAGTACTGTTCAATTAGTTGAATTGTGTGGAAGAAATGCTAAAAATTTTTCTTTATTTTTTTTCATTCTACCTCTCTCCTCTACACATATTTGATTTTCTCTCTCTCTCTCTCTCAAAAGAACCTGCAACCTCTTGTTGCCACCGCCACCGCTACCGCCATCACTACCTTTGCTTGTTGTCTTGCCTTCTCGCCCATTGTCGATCTGAGTTGTCTTGGTCATGGGTTGACTTTGGTGATGACTTTGGTGGGTTTATGATGTGGGTCTTGGGTTGATTTTGGTTGGTGGTTGGTAGGTTGGATGATTTTTTTTTTTTTTTTTGATAATTACACTTTGCCCACCTGTGGTTTGCATCTAATTCTATGTGCCCACTCGTGATTTAAATTTCAACACTTTGCCCACCTGTGATTTTGACCGTGAGTGTTCCGTAACCCACCTCAATTTTTCCGTTACTCTAACACCAAAGAAGTAAAAAACACATCCCAAAACGGATCGAACAACCAAAAAAATAACAAGAACATACCAAAGACACAAAAATCAACAAACACAAACCTAGGAGAGCCTTCTGCACAGAGAACCATCATGACAGGTTTGTCACTGGAAAGTTGACCTCTGAAACTGAGAAGCACATCATACTTCCATCGGGCGGCAGAAGAAGAAAAGGAACTTGGGAAAGATGAGGAGTCCGTTTCCATGCCCATTAAAGCCATTAGAAAATATCGATCTGACATGCAAAATTTAAAAAAACAAAAAAGATCAATTAGAATTAGTTTAGAACCGAAGAAAGAATAAAAAGAAACCACTTGATCCCCAACCTGAATTGCGTAGCTTCGAAAGAGATGGAATTGAATCTGAAATTAGGAACTGATGAGACAAAGAAAGAGGAGACTGAAATTTGGAAGAGATGAAAGAGGACTGAAATTATTCTTTATTTTTCTGAGTACTTCCACTTCCTAGTTCCTAGTGAGGAGCGAAAGTTGCTCTCGTTTTTCTGAGTACTTTCACTTCAAAAGTAGCGATGAAATTTCCTAGTGCATGAGCAGCGAAAGTTTGGCAACTACAAAAAATTCTCTTCTTCATATTGCTTTTTCACCTGGTTTGTAGTTTTTTCTTTTAAGTAAAAAATTCAAGCACTAAGGAAGACAGCTCGACTTTCCAGTGACTAGAAAATTCTTGTTTATGTTTATATTTATTTCTTGTTCAATTTTTGTCCTAGGTTTGTGTTTGTTGATTTTTGTGTCTTGGGTATGTTCTTGTTATTTTTTTAGTTGTTTGATCTGTTTTGGGATGTGTTTTTTACTTATTTGGTGTTAGAGTAACGGAAAAATTGAGGTGGATTACGGAGCACTCACGATCAGAATTACAGATGGGCAAAGTGTCAAAATTTAAACCACATGTGAATACATAGAATTAGAGGCAAACCACAGGTGGACAAAGTGTAATTATCTTTTTCTTTTTCTTTCTTTCTTTTTTTTTTTTTTTTTTTTTTTTTTTTTGGTGGTGGTGGGTTTATTTAATTTCCTCAAGTGTTTTTTTTTTTTTTGGGGTGTGATTTTAGTTGGTTATTGAGATTATTTTTGTTGCAAATTTGCTTGGATTTGGGTTGTGGTCATGGTTGTCAGTGGTTATAAGTGAATTTGGGTTGTGAAATAAATTTATATTGGGTTTATGAGCTGTGGAATAAAATAAATGTTTTGATTGGTTAAATATATTATTTTAATGTGTTAAAGGTTAAAATAGAAGATGTGGTACAGGGTGTATTATAAAGTGGAGTGTTAAGATGACATTTGGGATAGAATGACTAATACCAATGCTCTAATCACAACTCTTTTTTTCATAGTAATTGTCTAATTGCCACATTCTTTTTTTTATACGATCATTTGCATTAGCTTGTGCAATTTTTTATTTTTTTGTTTATTTTAGCACACAAGTTTACTTTTTTATTTTACAAAATCATTTTTAAAAAACTCTCACGTTATATTATATATTTTTCCGAATTTTTTATCAAAATATTATTTTTAGCAATTTTTTGTATAACTCTCTTAAATCACCTCTCTCTCTGTTTGTGTGTATATATGAATAAAGAAGTATTAAAAAAAATTGCTTGTATATAGTAACTATATATATTTACACCGTTATTGTAGCAACAATTTAAATTTATACAAATTTACATGGACTGATGTGGGTGATTTTTAGAGTTAGATGTGCAAAATTTACTTCTTATACTATTATATATGGATAGATGGACTAATATGAGTGCTCTAATTACCACAATTTTGATGCAATAGTTTATGAGTGGCTGTCTTTTATTTTTACATGACTTCACCATTTACTTCACTAATTGCAATCCGCGCTAATAATAACAACCAGTAACAACCTATCAGTCTACCACTTAGGATTTGTTGTGAAAATGTTATGGACATATCATTTGATCTATTATAAATGAGTAAGGTTATGTTTACAATATTTGCATAACAAATCTTAACTAACAAGATGTTACTAGGCGTTATGGTGAGGGGGGAAAAAAAAAAAAAGATTTCAACGATGGCCTTAAATTGGAGAAGAGAAAAAAATTGTAAAAAAAGTAATGCTACAAGAAAGACATTTTTACAAAAATTTTACAAATTATTAGTGAGCGTTTGGGAAGCGCATTTTGCGAATGCGCTTCCCACGTCTTGCATTTGCTTTTTTTTTTTTTAGCTGTGATTGTTGACTTTTTTGTATGAACAATGCACACTAATGGGTCACGTGCACTGTTTACGAGACCCACAAACTTCATTTTTCAATAACTTTTTCATTAAAAATGAGTTTCACGGTATTATTACATATTTAAAAATTATTTTGTTACGGTATTTTCAACAGTGGCCTTAAATTGGAGAAGAGAAAAAAATTGTAAAAAAAGTAATGCTATAAGAAAGACATTTTTACAAAATTTTTACAAATTATTAGTGAGCGTTTGGGAAGTGCGTTTTGTGAATGCGCTTCCTACGTTCTGCGTTTGCTTTATTTTTTAGCTGTGATGGTTGACTTTTTTGTATGAACAATGCACACCAATGGGTCACGTGTACTATTTACGAGACTCACAAACTTTATTTTTCAATAATTTTTTTATTAAAAATAAGTCTTACAATATTATTTACATATTTAAAAATTATTTTGTTACGATATTTTTAGTTTTTAACTTTTAATTTTAACTGTATCTTAACATACTTTTAATGTAGCAAATTATTATCGGTTTTCGTTTAAGCTGATCGCTAATATGAATATCTACTTTTCAATAACTCTGTCCTTTACTATTTCCCATCAGGCCGTTTGACTTTGGTTTACCTAAAATTTCTCATTAACAAAAGAGGTTATTGAGGCTAATAATTGTTACACGGATTTCCAGGTTTGGATGCTGATTCACAGCCCACTGCGTGGTCAGAATACAATTACGAGTGATTGAACAGGCAAAATCAATTTGGCAAGGCGAAAGTGGAACGGCCCCAGATATTGCGAGAGACGTTAGGAAAGGGTCTCTCGACTATTCTTATAGGTAAGTTTATTGGCCGACAGAACTGACAACTTTGAGTGCTAGAAACTTCACTTTTTTTTCCCGGAAGAAATGAGTGCTTACTTTTATTCCAAGTTCTCAATTTTTCTCTACAAATTACTCTCTAAATTTTCTGTATTTTTCTCTCAAAAAAAAAAAAAATTTCTGTATTTTTTTTTTCGTTCCTATAGTTTCAAATTTTATATTAGTACCAAAGTTATATTTGTTTTTAATGTGATTCCTTGGACAATTGGCAAAATATATATATATTTTTTTATTGGAATTGGCAAAATATTGTTAATGGCAAAAAGCACAAAAAAATGTCATATTTTCATTTTACATTATTTGATTTAGTTCTCTAACTTTTTTGTCACTGAGAATGTGATAAGATCTGATGAACATGTATGTGGGAAATGGACCATGATCATGGCATGTGAATTTACACAATGATTTTGGATGTGTGATGAACACGCTTAACATTTTTTTGTGTTAAAATTTCCATTGATGCATAATATGATTGAATGTAGATCTGTCAAATGGGTTTGAGTTAAAAATAAGTTATTCTAAACGTGTTGAAAGGGGGTCGGGTTGATTGGATTAAGAGCTGGCCTGTATTTTTTCATCAAAAAAAAAAGATAAAGAAAATAGAAATACTAAGCGTGCATTTGGATTGCGTTGGGATGAAATTTTTTTGCATTTTGCTAAAAAATGGTGGGTCGCATAGTACTGTTCATGCACTTTTTGATAATATTTATAGGTCCCACTGTACTTTTTGGTATTATTCATGTGCTCATTGTACTATTTCAATTAATTTTTACCTTTATCTACAGTACTTTCAATAATAAGTTTTCAATTTTAACAAAATAAGTGGTATCCAAACACACCATAAATGTAAAATTTAACAAAATACTCAAACACAAAAGTTAAATAATACTATTTATTTATTTTTAGAATACTAAGTAAATAATACTATTTAGATTCTTAAGTTTACATTATTCTAAATTCACTAATGATATCTATGCGTACTCAAAATGTATGGTTGGTGGGCTTGACCTCTACATGCGCTCATAATCTATTTGTTTGTTTATGTTGTTTGTTAAAATAAAATCTTTGATATTAGATGTATTGTAAAATGAGTGGTTAAAATAGATAAATTAGATTTTGAGAGGTTAAAAGTTATATTTTTTTGAAAACCTTTGTGAATGCTTGGTCTTATATAACAACTCGTATGCCTACATGGTAACTCTAAATTTTGCAATATACTCTACATCAAATCTTTGATTTTTTTACTACTTCATTTAAAATAATATAAACAACTTATTAAAATAATAATTAAAAAAAATCACCACAAAAACCAACAACAATTAGTCACAACAACCTCCACCACTGCTCCACCACTGCTCCACCACACACACACACACACACACACACACACACACACACACACACACACACAACACACACACACACACACAAAAACAAACAAAACCACAACCTAGCCACCACTAACAACCACCATTACAATCGCAAAATCTAGCCACTTTCCTCTTCCACCACTATCACAAAACCCAGACATCTTACTCTTCCACTTGAAATAAAATTTGATTAACCCCTTACCACCAAAAAATTCAATTAAGGTAATTTTCAAATTACCACAACAATGGGTCCATTTGTAAATTCAGTTCAGGTAATTTACAAGATGAAGACCTTAAGTCCATTTGGATCACCATCTATTTGTTGAAGACCTTTAATGTAACCAGATTTGGATTTTACTTGAAAGCAACAGGTTTTCTCTTGGAGTTTCCTGGCCTCTTCTCCATCTGGGTCTTGAAATACGTTAATATTTGGTGACCAAAATATCAAGCCTGCACACCATAGAAACCACCTACACACCATAGATAGTAATAGTTCAACCCACCACCCCTAGCCACCATCATTCAGATCCACCACCAGCAACCCATAATCCCCTACCACAATCTCAACTCAAGTTCAACCCACCACCACCAACACAGACCAACGAACCCACCCTAGCAACGACTCATAAACACCACCATGGACCAACGAACCCACCCTAGCCCAATCTTAACACAAAAATGACCTACCACCAACACTAAGAATGCAAAACGCTGATCTTAACAACCCACTAGCAACAAATCCCATGAACCTAGCACTCTGAGAGGGAGAAAAAGGAGGCCCGAGAGAGAGAGAGAGAGAGAGAGAGAGAGAGAGAGAGAATATATATATATATATATATATATTAATGAAAGAAGAGAAAGAAACTGAATAAACAATAATTTTTTATTTATCACTTTGTTGCTATAGTAAACTGCCAAAGATGGCGGTTTACTGTAGCTAGTTTGTCAAAATTTTTAACTATAGCACCACTAGCATTAGTATTGGCGATGCTAAAAAGATAAATTACTATTTTTGGTACCACAAACAACAAAATTGAGGTTGCATAGGTGGAGCTAATGCAATAATTTTTTTGCTTCTCAACTACTGTGTACAGTTATCTTTGGTTGTGAATTGTAGCTCAAAACTATACCAAAATATTAATATTTTATTTCTTACTCCAATTAAATAATATTTAGTCTCTTCAGCTTCTTCTTGTTGCATTGTAGCCCAAAACATCTTCTTTCCTATTTTCACTTTAGCTCTTCTCCCTTTCGGTGAGGATCTCGGTGCCAAAACAATGAGACTAGGCTCGACAACAGTTGGGTTCGGTGCCGAAACTGTTCTTGGGTGGTTTCAATGAGGATCTCGGTGTCAAAATGGTTGGTGCTCCTCTTCCCTCACCTCCACTATGCTGCTGGGTTCATGGGTAGGTTGTTAGGGGTCGTGGTGTATTGTTGCTGTGTGGTTCGGTGTAGGTTGCTGTGTGGGTCAGTGTGTGGTAGGGGTGTTCAACCAAACCGCATAAATCGCACAAACCGCAAAAGCCGCACCAAAACTGCCCGCAAAATAACATAACCGCACCGCACCGCAAGTAATAGTGCACCGCACCGCATGGTGTAGTGTGGTTTGCGGTTTTATAATAAGAAAACCGCATAAATCGCACTGCACCGCACCCTCTCTATATATTAATATATTTAATTATTTTTAATATTAAATATATTATTAATAGTTTAATAACCCTAGTTTAAAAAAAAATATGTAGTTTGATAACTTTAGCAAGTGTTGATTAGGAAAACCAGCCAAAAATAAAGAAAAACTAGCTCAATAGTTTAAAACTTGGACCAAAACAAAGGGAAAAATTAGTTTTGGGCTGAGTAAAAAAAGCCTAAAATTTGAAAAATATACCAACTTCAAATCATTCAAACCGCATCTTATACACCGCACCGCATATGTAACCGCAAAAATGAGGTGTGGTGCGGTTATGATTTTGGCTAAATTTTAAACAGCACCACACCACACCGCACCGCACAAGTAATCGCAAAAATAAGGTGTGGTGCAGTTATGATTTTAGCTAAACTGCACCGCAAAGTGCGGTGCTAAAAATGACCTAAAACCGCACCGCACCGCACTGCGAACACCCCTAGTGTGTGGGTTGTTGAAATTGATTTGCTGTAATTGTGGGTTTTGGATTGCATATTTGGGTTTTGAGATTTCTGATTTTGTGTATTGTGTGCTTGGCATAGGTCTCTTGAGGGTGAGATTTCTAGGTTTTTTTTTTTTTGGCTGGTTTTTTGGTTGAACTTAAGGCTGCCGTGATGGTGGTTGTAGGTTGAAGAAAGGGAGAAGAAACAAAGAAGAAGAGAGAGACAGAGAATAAGAGGGAGAAAAAAATAATAAATAAGTGAATAGTGTTTAACTCTGATGGGAAAATAAGAACATTGATGTGGAGTGAGTTGTGAAATGGTAAGTTAAAATAGATAAAGTGACTTTTGTAGGGGCTAAATAGCTAAATTTTTTCCTCCACCAATGTGGATGCTCTAATAAAGCTTGGTTTTTGAGGTTTTGAGAGCTAAAATGACTTTTTTGCTATTATACCTCCTTTACTGTGAATGCTGCAAGACCACAAGCATAAATGCTAAAATTTTAGCACACCAAATACTAAAAAACCAACTACATCACATATTTTAAGTGCTAAAAAATTTGGCATTGATGAACAATACTGTTCAATTAGTTGAATCGTTTGGAAGAAATGCTAAAACTTTTTCTTTATTTATTTTTTATTCTACTTCTCTCCTCTACACATATTTGATTTTCTCTCTCTCTCTCTCAAACGAACCAACAACCTCTCGTTGCCACCGCCACCGCTGCTTTTGCTTGCTGTCTTGCCTTCTCGCCCATCGTCGATCTGAGTTTTCTTGGTCATGGGTTGACTTTGGTGATGACTTTGGTGGGTTTATGATGTGGGTCTTGGGTTGATTTTAGTTGGTGGTTGGTAGGTTGGATAATATATATATATATATATATATATATATTTTCCCTGGTGGTGGTAGGTTTATTTAATTTCCTCAAGTGTTTTTTTTTTTTTTTTTTGTTTGGTGTGATTTTAGTTGGTTATTGAGATTATTTTTGTTGCAAATTTGCTTGGATTTGGGTTGTGGTCATGGTTGTCAGTGGTTATAAGTGAATTTGGGTTGTGAAATAAATTTGTATTGGGTTTATGAGCTGTGGAGTAAAATGAATGTTTTGATTGGTTAAATACATTATTTTAATGTGTTGAAGGTTAAAATAGAAGATGTGATACATGGTGTATTATAAAGTGGAGTGTTAAGATGACATTTGGGATAGAATGACTAATACCAATGCTCTAATCACAACTCTTTTTTTCATAGTAATTGTCTAATTGCCACATTCATTTTTTTATACCATCATTTGCATTAGCTTGTGCAATTTTTTGTTTTTTTTAAATTTATTTTAGTACACAAGTTTACTTTTTTTATTTTACAAAATCATTTTTAAAAAACTCTCACGTTATATTATCTATTTTACTGAATATTTTATCAAAATATTATTTTTAGCAATTTTTTGTATAACTCTCTTAAATCACATCTCTCTCTCCCTCTTTGTGTGTATATATGAATAAAGAAGTATTAAAAGAAATTGCTTGTATATAGTAACTATGTATATTTACACCGTTATTGTAGTAACAATTTAAATTTATACAAATTTACATGGACTGATGTGGGTGATTTTTAGAGTTGGATGTGCAAAATTTACTTCTTATACTATTATACATGGACAGATAGACTAATATGAGTGCTCTAATTACCACAATTTTGATGCAATAGATTATGAGTGGTTGTCTCTTATTTTTACATTACTTCACCATTTACTTCATTAATTGCAATCCGCCCCAATAATAACAAACAGTAATAACCTGTCAGTCTACCACTTAAGATTTGTTGTGAAAATATTGTGAAAATATTATGGACATATCATTTATCTATTATAAATGAGTATGGTTATGTTTACAATATTTGCATAACAAATCTTACCTAACAAGATGTTACTAGGTGTTATGGTGAGGGGGAAAAAAAAGATTTCAATGGTGGCCTTAAATTGGAGAAGAGAAAAGTATTGTAAAAAAAGTAATGCTATATAAGAAAGACATTTTTACAAAAAATTTACAAATTATTAGTGAGCGTTTGGGAAGCGCATTCTCATGTCTTGCGTTTGCTTTTTTTTTTTTTTTGAGATGTGATTGTTGACTTCTTTGTATGAACAGTGCACACCAATAGGTCCTGTATACTGTTCACGGAATCCACAAACTTCATTTTTCAATAATTTTTTTTATTAAAAATAGGTCTCACTTTATTATTTACACATTTAAAAATTATTTTATTACAATATTTTTAATTTTTAATTTTTAACTGTATCTGAACAGAAGTTTAATGTAGCAAATTATTATCGGTTTTCGTTTAAGCTGATCGCTAATATCAATATCTACTTTTCAATAACCACTCGCTAGAATAACCTTTTTTATAAAATAGTTTGTAACTCTGTCCTCTACTATTTCCCATCAGGCTGTTTGACTTTCGTTTGCCTAAAATTTCTCATTAACAAAAGAGGTTATTGAGGCTAATAATTGTTACACGGATTTCCAGGTTTGGATGCTGATTCACAGCCCACCGCGTGGTCAGTATACAATTACGAGTGATTGAACAGGCAAAATCAATTTGGCACGACGAAAGTGGAACGGCCCCAGATATTGCGAGAGACGTTAGGAAAGGGTCTCTCGACTATTCTTATAGGTAGGTTTATTGGCCGACAGAACTGACAACTTTGAGTGCTAGAAACTTCACTTTTTTTTCCCGGAAGAAATGAGTGCTAGTAGCTTTATTACTTTTATTCCAACTTCTCAATTTTTCTCTACAAATTACTCTCTAAATTTTCTGTATTTTTTTTTCGTTCCTATAGTTTCAAATTTTATATTAGTACCAAAGTTATATTTGTTTTTAATGTGATTCCTTGGACAATTGGCAAAATATTGTTAATGGCAAAAAGCACAAAAAAATGTCATATTTTCATTTTACATTATTTGATTTAGTTCTCTAACTTTTTTGTCACTGAGAATGTGATAAGATCTGATGAACATGTATGTGGGAAATGGACCATGATCATGGCATGTGAATTTGCATAATGATTTTGGATGTGTGATGAACACGCTTAACATTTTTTAGTGTTAAAATTTCCATTGATGCATAATATGATTGAATGTAGATCTGTCAAATGGGTTTGAGTTAAAAATAAGTTATAATAATCGTGTTGAAAGGGGGTCGGGTTGATTGGATTAAGAGCTGACCTGTATTTTTTCATCAAAAAGAAAAAGAAAAAGAAAAAAGAAATACTAAGCGTGCATTTGGATTGCATTGGGATGAAAATTTTTTGCGTTTTGCTAAAAAATGGTGGGTCGCATAGTACTGTTCATGCACTTTTTGGTAGTATTTATGAATCTCACTGCACTTTTTGGTATTATTCATGGGCCCACTATACTATTTCAACTAATTTTTACTTTTATCTACAGTATTTTCAATAATAAGTATTCAATTTCAGCAAAATAATCGGTATCCAAACACACTCTAAATGTAAAAATTAACGAAATACTCAAACACAAAAGTTAAATAATACTATTTTTTTTTTTTAGAATACTAAGTAAACAATACTATTTAGATTCTTAAGTTTACATTATTCTAAATTCACTAATGATATCAGTGCATACCCAAACTGTATGGTTAGTGGGCTTGACCTCTACATGGGTTCACAATTTATTTGTTTTGTGAACTTTTGTGTTTCCTACTGTAGGTGGTCCTATGCTCGGCAGGTCCAAATACAATTTTATTTCCGCAAGCCTTTCTCTCTCCCTCACAGGATCACTCCTTTGTTCCCTTTGAGTGTTTGCTCTCTTCTCTTACTATTCTTTCCAGAATTGCCAACCCCTTTTCCTCACCTTCGTCTCTTATTTATAGCTTAAGATTAATGGAAGAGTTATGATTACTTTTGTGGTGAGTGTAAAAGGAGGTCTAATGTTATTATCCTTAAGTGGGTGTTTAGTTGGGAGTGGGAGGCGGTAAGAGTGGCATTGGAACTGGTTCCTACATTAGAAGACCTGTCCACAAGCGATACTCCCTAGGCAATACCAAGCATCTTGGGACTCACCTTCCCAGGAAATTGCATTTCCTGACTAGGTAGGGTCTCACCTTTGCCGTTCATGTCATAATGGCTTCATTACCCTTTTTGGGGCCTTGAATGGGCGTTAAGGCTTGCCTGGGCCAAGTTCGTAGGCCCAATAGTATACACAATCACGCACGATGTCCTTAGGCCCGAGGCCCAACAAGTCCAAGGCCTTGTACACGTGACATCATTGTGATGGGTTTTATGAACAATGGGCTTGAGGGGAAGTAGCCCCCATACAATATCATAAATATAAAAATTATATAATTTATGGTTAAGTTCCCAACAAAGATGTAGTTTTGGTTTTTTCTAAAAATATTTTACATAAAATAAACAAGAAAAAAAAGAGAATTAGGAAGAAAAACTCAATTTCCATTATTCAAAATTCAAAATCCGTGAGCCCCACCTAAAAATTTGATTTTTGGTTCAGTTTTTTAGATGAGTTTCCATAACTCAAAACTCAAAAAATTGAGTTAGAATAATGAGAATTGAGAACAAGTTTTAGGAGTTTCCAAGTTATAGAAATTGAGACATCAGCACATTATTGTAAATATTTGGTGATATGTGGGACCCATGATCAAATCACACATGTGATCCAACTGTCTTTTTCTCTTTTTCTTCTTCACTTTTTCTTTCTCAACTGAAGCTTCCTTCTTTCTTTCCCTTTCTCTTTCTTCTTTTCACTTTTCTTTCTTTCTTTTATTCTTCACATTGGTTTCTTTGCTCTTAGCTTTTTCTCTTTACTTTCTTGTTTTCTTCTTCACTCTGGTTTCTTCTCTAATTTTCTTATTCTTCTTATTCTTTCTTTCTTTCTTCACGCGATAATGGCAGTCACACTGGTTTCTTCTCTCAACTTCTTATTCTTCTTCGCCTTTCTTTCTTTTTTCTTCACGTAGTGATGGCGAAGATGGTGGAGGCCCAATAAAAATATTAGAGCTTCGATTTCGGATGTGATTTGCGTTTTAATTGGGTTGAGATGTGCTTTCTGGGCTTGGAATTTGATGTTTAGCGTTTGTTGGTTTTATGGGGTAATTTCTTGTGGTGTTTTTTATTTTTAAATTTTTTTTTATTTTTTTATATAAGAATTTGTTGTGGTGTTGGAGGTTTTGATGGTGTGAGTGGATCTGCTATGGTGGATGGGTTTGATTTTTTGTGATTTGTGCGGTGGTGGATGGAAAACAATGGCGGTGGGTTGGATGGGTTTGTAGGTTGTCGGTGTTGGTAGGAGGCGGGTGATGAGGGATGCGGAAGCGTCAAGAAGCAGAACACGGCTACTTCTAGAAAATAAGAAACAAAACACATTTGCTTTTGAAAATAACCTTGAATCCACGAGGGTACCTTGAATCCACGTGGAGAAAGAGTCTGGAATCTACTAGAAAATAGAAAGACAAAAGTTTGAATTTTATTAATTGAATAATTGTTTTAAAAAAATGTTTACAAACTTAGCGGTCTATTTAAGGGTTTAGTAAAACTTAACAGACAAGAAAATATATTATAAAATGACTCCTAATTAATACCTAACTATAACATGAACCAAATTTGACCTTAAAAGAATTAAAAGCACCTAAAAAAAAGGAAATAATAAACCAAAACCTAAAATAACGAAAATTACAAATTAAATACCAAAATTAATAAATTACAATAATTAAATAATAAATTGTTTCCTACATCAGACCCCTCCACTTGCAACAAACTCATCCTCGAGATCATCTTTGAAACCTGAAATCTTCCGCTTCAAATAAACAAATACTTCGAATGCTTGAGCCCCTTGATTTTCTTTCCATACTTGCAACTCATCAATAGAATAAACAAATCAACTTGAATTTATTTTTCCTTAGTCTTCTTTTAATTGTAGAGATTTACCAAATAAGAATTGACAATTGAATCAAATCTATCAACCCTAATAAAATCAATAAACTTCGGTGTATTGCTTACAACTAAAATAAAAAGGAGCTTGAACATTGCAATCATCTAACTTGACTTCATCAATATCATTGACAATTTCCTCTATAATTTCTTCTTTAATGGTCTTTACTATCTTGACCTCAAGATCTTTCTCTATAATAGGGTCTTCATTAATCTTCTCCACAATCTTTTTTTTAGGTTCTTCTTCTATAATAAGATTTTCATTAACTTCCTCATAAACTTCTATATTTTCTTTAAGAAAAATGTATTGTTCAACACACGATACTTCTCTTAATGGTGGAATATATGGTTCTTCAAAATAATTCAAGTGTGAACTTCTTGGCCAAAAATAATCTTGATTTGTATACGACAAAAGTTCATGATCCAAAGGATAAAATTTGATAGCAATCATCTTTTTCATCCTTGGCCATGAACGAATTTTGTCTTTACCTTGTCGGATTTTATCAGTCTATATTCGTTCCCACCAACATAAGGCACACTCTCTAAGTTTATACAAAGCAAGTTTAACTTTTCTCTCATCACAAATATTCTCTTAGTTGAATAAATCATCTCGATCAAGTAACCAATCAAGAAAATTTACTTTATAAAAATAACCATTAAAACTTGCAATTCTCTTATAAGGCTTATATGAAATTTGCTTCCCAATAGGTTGCTCATGAGTTATGTTTCCGCGATAGTTATCCTTATTGTTTCTATGCTCCAACAATGGCATTCTAGCAAAGATATTTGTGAGTGCTAGCTATACGTCACATAATACTTGCTAAGTTTTCTTTCACCAGAATTGCTATTGTCTTATATGTTAGCCACCAGACCAAGATAAGTCAAGTCTCTGATACCAACTGATGTGGGATGCAGAAGTATCAAGAAGTAGAACATGTCTATTTCTAGAAAACAAGAAACAAAACACGTTTGCTTCTAAAAATAACCTTGAATCCACGAGGGTTCCTTGAATCTACAAGGAGAAAGGGTTTGGAATCCACCAAAAAATAGAGAGACAAAAGTCTAAATTTTATTAATTGAATAATTTTTTAAAAAAACGTTTACAGACTTAGGGACACATTTAAAGGCTTTGTAAAACTTGACAGACAAGTAAATATATTCTAAAATAACTCCTAATTAATACTTAACTATAACAGAAGCCAAATTTGATCTAAAAAGCATTAAAAGCACCTAAAAACAAGGAAATAATAACCCTAAACCTAAAATAACGAAAATTACAAATTAAATATCAAAATTAATAAATTAAAATAATTAAATAGTAAATTGTGTCCTACATCAGCGGGGGTGGCTGGGTTTTTTTTTATTTTATTTGGGTCCTGGGTTTGGCCTTTTCGACTCCTAGAGACTCACTCCTAATTGGAGAGCGCATGTTCACACAGGTAAGGAGGGAGGACCGTTTTGACCCAATCAGGCTCCACCATTTTGAGATAAAGTTGAGTTTTGCAAACT
The DNA here is from genome assembly GCA_032727855.1 of Quercus ilex subsp. ballota. Taxonomy (NCBI): domain Eukaryota; kingdom Viridiplantae; phylum Streptophyta; class Magnoliopsida; order Fagales; family Fagaceae; genus Quercus; species Quercus ilex. The sequence continues at coordinate 28,685,704 of CM064917.1, forward strand.
GAAAATTGAAGCCAAACAAATTGGGAGAGAGTTAAAAATAAAAATAGAGAATAAGATATGAGATATGAGTTAGAGTTTTGAGTTATAAGAACTAAGTTATGAGAACTTAAATTGAGTGATGCTTCAAGCCAAACACCCCCTAAGTGTCCATAATTTTGGTGGCATTCTTGGGTGATAGCAACACATTCCTTCAACTCTCATCCTCTCAGATACCAACTTTGCTCTGCATAGAGATAGTGAAAAAGATGTTGGTTCACTTGTAGTAGATGAGACTGACAATGACAATGATCTTATGAATTTTATTGTAAAAAATTAGGGTTTAGAACAATGCCCTAAGCCTTATATCATGCCAAAGGATGAAGAGATGTTTCAATCTAAGCTACTTGATATTCTTAAATTTTGGGGTTTAGACTAATGCTCTCACGTGTAGGTGTAAGCGTGTGTGTGGTGGAGACACACCTGGGTAGGTCCTTCCCCTTTTGCTAAAGTGGAGTGTTCCATTGACCAACACACTTGTTTATAAAACTACAAAATGTCTCTTTCCTTTTCTACGTGTATTCATGCTATTATACCTTCGCCCCAAAAGGGGTGGCCCAGCGGTGTGGGATCTCGTGTGCATGCTTATGGTCCCATGTTCGAGTCGTGGTGGGTACCATGTGGGGGGGGGGGGGGGGGAGATTTATGGCATGCATTGTGCCCCACACTTTGGCTCTCTTGGGGTGCTAGGGTGAGGTCTGTGGCGCCCCGGTCACAGTAGCTATGGCTCAATCCAACATTCCCTAGTGGGGGGTGCCCCTATTAGGTCACGCCCTGAGGGATAAGTCACATATGGTCGCCCCTGCCCCCCCTTTTTGTTCATCAAAAAAAAAGAAAAAAAAAAAAAGAAGCTATTATACCTTCACCCTTGTTTAAAAAGATATTTTAGGAGTTAATTTCTCCTTAACTCCTTAACGATTTTGAGTAGTAACCCCATGGGATTATTCTCCATGCGGAGGTGAACCCAACCCAACTCGGGCTCACCTAAAGGACTTAAGGGTCCTACTTTTATTTTGGCTCAAAAATAACCACCCAAACACAAGGCAAAACCATTTTTTCACAGAGTAGGCTTAGAGGCACAAAAAGATCATATTCTTTAAGATAATATTGCCCCTCTTGATTGTGTTTTCCAGTTTGCAAACTCATCTAAAATTACACAAATAGCAAATCATCTAAAATTCTACAAATCGAAATTAGGAGAATTCTATGAATTATTCTTTATTGTGTGCAAGATAAATTTTTTTTTTTTAAAAGAATGTTTATTTATAAACGATGAAGATACCATTGAAAATGCACATTTGAAAGATCACTTGTTACTTAAGAGACATAGCCTTTAAAATGTTGTTAAGATCGTTACTACTTGTAAAAAACATAAAAATTCACTTTTCCTTATTTTTTTGCAAAATTTTACGGATAACTACCTTTTTGTCACAATTTTGCTTGAACAAAATATATCCTGCTTGAGTGAAATACATAAGGAATTTTGTTTTTTTGCTCGTGTGAAGTTTTCATCAAACAGTTTAAAATCAAGCAGATTAGTTCGTTCATCCCGCAACTATCACTCGCTCATGCGAACTAAATTATTCACTTGAGCCAAACTAAATTTAGCTCAAGCAAAATTCTTAAATCAGGTCCACTTTCTTAAAACGTTGTTCATTCTTCTAACCCAAGAAAATTCTTATAAACTACAAAATATAACTTCTTAACTTGGTCTAGGTTTTCTAATTTGTCGCAATTACAATTATACAGCAACTTGTGCAAGTGGAAAGCCATAAGAAATAAAACACATTTTCCGCAAGATAAAAATTCTTGAATTTACAAAGAGGGTTCCTTAAATCCACAAAGAAAACTCTAGAATCCACCATAAAATAAAAGAAGAAAAATATTTGAAATTTTATTAATGAGAAAACTACATTATCTTGGAGGCTAAAATGTACTTAAATAGAAAAAGAACTCCTAGGATTGCTAGGTCAAGGTGGCCCTTAGAAAATCCTAAAGCACTCTTAGAACAACTAGAAAACCCTAATTCTTGTTAAGCACGAAATTTGGCTAGAAAATAGGAAAAATTACCAAAAAATAAAAAATTACAAAATCAAATCCTACTGTCTATGAAAGACCTCCCAAAACAAATGGGAACTAATTTTGACTTTTAAATTGAAAGTTATAACAAGAGGTAAAATTACCATTGTAGGGGCTTGGGCCTAGGTGACCAAGAACGGCCCATGTGGCCAAGGCCCAACACTGTGGGGATAGGATCAGTCCATTGAAAAATGTGCAAGATTCTAAGGATTAGTGTTCGGGGGAACCATATTGTGTTCGGGCCAGGTTGGGCCTAATACTAACTAATGAGCTAGAGGGAAGCTGGCGAGGGGACTGTCAAATTCAGGTCGGCAATCGAACACTATCAATGCCTTTGGGAAACTCGCTACCGAACACTATTTGGCGTCTGGAACAAGTTCTAAGAGAATATTTGAAGGCATGATGATTCTCTTGGGATTTTGGCAGAGGTGGAAATGTGTGTGAAATGGTTAAATGGTAATGATAAGTACCCCACTAATGGGATACTATAAAAGGAATGGGGAGGCAAACAAGAGAGGTTGGTTAAAAAACATTGAGAAAAACACTGGGAAACAGAGGGAAACATCGGGAAAAAGGGATAGAGAATCAGAAAAGGGGGAGTTACAAGCATAGGGGGAGGGAGTGTAAGTGAGGAAGGAGGGAGAAGGATACAACTTGCACTATCTAGGTGAAGCTTGGAGCTCTACTTTTAGGATTGCAAGAAATCCCACAAATAAAAAAACTGGAGTCCAAACACTTCGTGTAGTGTTACAGCCTAAGGAGGTTTGAGGACCACAACCATAAATAACAAAAACTACTAATTAAAAGCCTAAATGAAGGAGTTTGCTTGAAAAGAGAGGTAAGTCATCATTGTTTGGCAATGAATTTTAATCCTCATAATGATTCTCTTCAGGTCACCAAATTTCACACGATTTTGTCGTTGACATTGGTGATCTCTACTTGAACTTTGCTACTTCCTAAACTTTTTGCGTGTTGACTTCTGATGATCTCTCTATAAAGTTTACGTTGTCCGTACTGCATCAATTTGGCTTGGTTCTTTATAACTCTACCCTTAAAAATCTTATGAAAAGACAAGGTGTTATATAGGGTAACCCAAATTAATAGGCTAAGAATGTATTGACCATTTGTGATGAATTAACAAATTAATTAGCCAAGTTAATTAATTAATACAATTAGCATGCAATAACGTGGTAGCATGAACAAATCACCAACTAAGTTAAAGTGCAGTGGAAAATAAATTATACGGTGATTTGTTTATAAATAGGGAAAACTTATATGGCAAAAATCCTACCGGGTGATTTTAAGGTCACCACTCCCGAGAATCCACTATTTTCACAACAAGCGGTTACAAGTAAAGGAATCCTAGTACCTTATACGAACCTACAGTTGAACTCTTACCCCAATACCCAATTGGACTTGTTCTGTAGTGACAATCTCTCCTTTTAATGCACGACTCCCAGTACGTGACTAACTAATTCGATGCGTGGATCCCAGTACGCAGCTTACTCACCAACTTGAGAAAGATGTTGGCTGCAAAGTTCTTCAGTTCATCACACAATGAAGATCGCGAAACTCCTTAGTTACAGAACCCTACGATGTACAAACACAGTAGCTTCTTCAAAAGAAAGATGAACTAGGGCAAATTTTGTCTCTGGTTACAATTTACATTAACACAACCTTGCTTCACACTTGTGCAACCTGTGACGGCCCTTAAAACAATCCTTATATATGTTTAGGGTTGTGAGAAAAGAAAGCCCAAACATGTATTCACGGATTGAAGTGAAATCAATTTTGAAAAACCGATTTTCATAAACCTCGATAGATAGCTTATCTGTTGAGATAACTGTCGAGCATCGGGTTTCAACAGCTTTTTAAACCTCGATAGATACTAGCTGTCGAGTTTTAAAATCCAGCACTTCTTTACTTGTTTCTTGGACAGACTTGCATGGCTTTAATACTTAATCTTGAAACCTTGTTCCTTGAAACATTAAACACATCCTAAATCTACTCAATTACAAGTAAAGTGCGTTTTGTCAAAGGATTGGCCAATTTTATATTGACATATGTTCCTAACATGATTCACATATGTGCTAACACAAATTATTCCATCTTACTTGCTTTTAGCCATACATTCCTCAGAATTTCAGAAAGAAACATGAATGAAACAGTGAAAACCCTAGACCAACCCAGTCTTTTGAACCTCGAAAGCATAATTCCTAAACCAAGCTCGATTAAATTTCTTAAGCTCAACCATGAGGAATTTCAGCTTCTTATGAAACTTGTAGGCAGAGCTGAAACTTCTCTCTTACAAACAGCTTGCACAATTTTCATAAACCTGAGTTGATCGATCCCCCCAAAAAAGAAAGAAAAAAGAAAAGAAAAAAAAGGTGAAGGCTTAGGATTGGTCAACGTATTAGTGAACACTAAACACTCGAGTTCCTTATCAATTCCGCCACCGTGGCACTACTGAACTGGAATATGTGTGATTAAAAAAAAATTATGTGGTACTCGAGCTTGGTAAACTCGAGTTCCATGCAACACAATACATACCAGGCTCGAGTACGTTTCATAAATAAACTGCAGATAAAAAATTTTACAAAGTACTCGAGTTTACCAAACTCGAGTACTGTGTAAAGTTTTTTTTTTTGCTTTGGGGATAATCGACAAATAAACATAAAGATAAAAATAAGTGGCTTTTTTATGTTTTTATTTATTTAAACATAAGCATTATAAAATATAGGGATTTTAATTTCAAAATATAAATTTAATTTCTACATTAATTAAAATTGTTCATTGTTTTCTCATAAAAATTGTATTGTTTTCTGTATAAACTATTTCTACAATTTTGCATAAAATTATTTTCTGTTCAGCATTATTTAAGAAATTGTTCACTCTCTTTTCTGCATAAATTATTTTCTGTTTAAAAAATTGTTCACTGTTTTCTCATAAAACACCTAGTGAAATCGTGTTTTCTAAATTTAAACGCCAAATCTGAATGCTTTTTCATACTTGAATTTCATACTAATCAAATATATTTTTCTGCATTGATAAAATCTGTTTCTACATTAATAAAATTTGCTCTCTGCACATCATATTTACTGTATATTCAAATCTACTTATTGCATTCATAAAATCTGTTTTTGCATTAATTAAAACTGTTCACTGTTTTCTCATAAAAATTGTTTACTAGTGTTTTCTACATAAATTATTTCTAGCATTTTGCATGAAATTATTTTCTGTTCAGCATTATTTAAAAAATTGTTCACTCTCTTTTATGCGTATATTATTTTTTGTTCACTATTTAAAAAATTGTTCGTTGTTTTCTCATAAAACACCTAGTGAAATCGTGTTTTCTAAATTTAAAAGCCAAATCTGAATGCTTTTTCATGTTTAAATTTCACAATAATCGAATTTATTTTTCTGCATTGATAAAATCTGTTTCTACGTTAATAAAATTTGCTCTCTACACATCATATTTACTATATATTCGAAACTACTTACCGCATTCATAAAATCTGTTTTTTGCATTAATTAAAACTGTTCATTATTTTCTCATAAAAATTGTTCACTGTTTTCTGCATAAACTGTTTTTAGCATTGGCGCAGTTATTGCACTTAAATGGTTGTTGTGTTTTTTTTCTAAATATGTAACCATATGAATAATGGACAAACTCCATGAAATAAAAATGAATGATTCGTATAAATCACCCAACGGTAAATGCCTTGAAAAATTCGAATTTGTAAAATAAGTTCGAATTAGTTGAATGTAGAACTGTTCATTAAGTAAAACTATTTTTTACATTAAGTAAAACTGTTCACTGTTTTCTCATGAAAATTGTTCACTATTTTCTACATAAACTATTTCTAGTATTCTACATAAAATTATTTTCTATTAAGCATTATTTAAAAAATTGTTCACTCTCTTTTTTGTGTAAATTATTCTCTATTCACTATTTAAAAAATTGTTCACTGTTTTCTCATAAAACACCTAGTGAAATCGTATTTTTTAAATTTAAAAGCCAAATCTGAATACTTTTTCATGTTTAAATTTCACAATAATCGAATTTGTTTTTCATGTTTAAATTTCATGCTTAAATGAACTCTATTGCGGTGGTATCTGTACTTAGTTTTGTAGGTTTGCCGACCATAATGTGCCTGACGCTTCCAAGACACTTGTACGTGTATATTGGCATAGAAGGAAATCTCTCTTCTTTCCAACCCATTTCCCTCCATAGTTTTGTAAAATCGAGTTCCAGAAAAAGTGGTATTTCCCTATATAGTTCCGAAACAGTGTTTTTTTGCTACAAATTTCTAAAAATGGTGGTATTTGGCCATTTTCGCCCGTGCACTCTTGTATTTCTCTTTAATTTTGCCGTCCAAATAGTTGTATTTTTTTTATTATAAAACAAATAATTTGCTATTAAAGTAGAATTGGTTTAGAAACTTACGGTAGTAGATTGTCTGTCTTTATTTTTATTGATCTGGATATATTGTGTGGAGCCTTTTAAAGTGGAATTGGTTTGAAACTTTGAATGGTTAGTTGCTAAAATTTTATATAATCAGTTTATTATAGTGTGAATTGTAGCGCTGACCTATGTACATAGTATGTATTTTGTTTGTATTTGGCTCTTTTTGTTTGCACAATTATTTGTTTATTTGTGATTTGTCTTTACCTATGGAAAATGAGTTAGTACAAATTTAATATTGATGATTTCTGTCATTTAAAAGAAGGCCGTTTTCTCTTTTAATAGATAAATTTTATTTTAATATATTAAGAAATAATTATTTTGTATTTTTTATTTGTTGATAGTTTCTTAATACTAAATAGATGATACACATTTTTTGTTTATATTTTAATCCCCTCAATCAAACTTCTATCTCCGTCTCTGAATCCAAAATGACCAAAACACATCGGAATGACTTGAAATTATTCCCGGGGTGGAACATGGGGTGTTACTACCGAAACAAAATGGTAATTAATAGCTATTTCTAAGGTTCTACTATTTTTAAGCTTAGTGTCCGTTTACAGCTTATTTAGCTGTTTGCTAAACTTTTTGCTGAAAGTGTGCTAAATTATATTTGTACTTTGAAAAAAATTTGAAAATGTGAAAAATAATGCAGGAAAAAATGAGGTTTTAAAAAGCTGTACACAAAAACTAAAAGCTAAAAGCTGAAATTGATGCCAAACAGACTCTTATCTGTCTAAAAGTTTTATTTTTTTGCATAATTTTTTTCTTCTTTCTTAGATAGTTGTAATAAATAAAAGAGAGAAAAAAATGTTCTAGAATTAAATAATTTAGCAAGCAATAATTGTGCAATAATACCATATTTTTATTAGAATCCAACAACTCCTCAACTATAGTGTGTGTATGTATATTTTGCTAGCACATAGAGTACTAGAAGTGAATTTAACCCAACGAAAGATTTGTTAAAATTCACATCCAACAAAGAAATATTGCGTGATGTAAAATAATTTAGAGTTACACAAAGTGTAACTAGGACCCAAATCCACATGTATATCATACTCTCAAATCTAACGCCGTCTCCATCTAAATAGTCTCCCCTCGATCTAGCTACCTAAAGCTCGAGCTAATGAACTCACATTCTTGTGTATTTTTTTTAAACACATCTATTTGTGTCTTTTTAAGACATTTCAATGAGTAATATAATATTTCAATGAGCTAATATTTTTAAACACATCTATTGTGAAATTTAAACATGAAAAAGCATTCAGATTTGGCTTTTAAATTTAGAAAACACGATTTCACTAGATGTTTTATGAGAAAACAGCAAACAATTTTTTAAATAGTGAACAGAAAATAATATACGTATAAAAGAGAGTGAAATTTTTTTTAAATAATGCTGAACATAAAATAATTTCATACAGAATGCTAGAAATAGTTTATGCAGAAAACAGTGAACAGTTTTAATTAATGCAAAAACAGATTTTATGAATGCAGTAAGTAGATTTGAATATACAGTAAATATGATGTGCAGAGAGTAAATTTTATTAATGTAGAAACAGATTTTATCAATGCAGAAAAATATATTTGATTATTGTGAAATTCAAACATGAAAAAGCATTCAGATTTGGCGTTTAAATTTAAAAAACACGATTTCACTAGGTGTTTTATGAGAAAACAGTGAACAATTTTTTAAACAGTAAACAGAAAATAATTTATGTAGAAAAGAGAGTGAACAATTTCTTAAATAATGCTGAACAGAAAATAATTTTATGCAAAATCATAGAAATAGTTTATACAGAAAACTGTGAACAATTTTTATGAGAAAACAATGAACAATTTTAATTAATGTAGAAATTAAATTCATATTTTGAAATTAAAATATCTATATTTTATAATGCTTATGTTTAAATAAATAAAAACATAAAAAAGTCACTTATTTTTATCTTTATGTTTATTTGTCGATTATCCCCAACGCAAAAAAAAAAAAAAAAAAAAAAATTACACGGTACTCGAGTTTGGTAGACTCAAGTACTGTGTAAATTTTTTTATCTGCAGGTTATTTATAAAACGTACTCAAGCCTGGTATTTTCGAGTATTATGTTGCATGGAACTCGAGTTTACCAAGCTAGTACCACATAATTTTTTTTAATCGCACAAATTCTAGCTCAGCAGTGCCACGGTGGCGGAATTGATGAGGAACTTGAGTTTCTGAAACTCGAGTTCTAGAAAAAATAGTACTTTGCTATTTATTTCCGAAACAGTGTTTTTTTGCTAAAAATTTCAAAAAATAAAAGTGGTATTTGGCCATTTTGGCCGGTAAGATATACCCAGAGGCATAAACTCCATAGTCGCACAACTAAAATCACTCAGCTAATTACTTAAATTAAATAAAACTCTATTCAATTTCCTTGCAGGAAGTTGCTTTTCCACCCTTCTATTACACCATGTGAAAAACCAACCCATGTGAGGATTTTCAAGCAACTCAGCATTGTAACTTTTGACCTTCTCCAAACTATCATGACCACCCTTCTATTAAACTCCTCTTCAAACTATCATGACCTTCTCCACCAAACATCTCACTAACATGAATGACATAATTAAAATCCACTTACCAGTGTCAAGGTTCACCTACAGAAACTTGACTTTTAAATCAACCAAATCAGTCCATAACTTCTTTCTCAACACCCCAAAATTAGCAAAATACACCATAGACAAATAAAACTCAACTTTACCAACCCCATAGCAAATATAATCAATATATATATATATATATATATATATATAAAAGCAGAGACCTTATGCGGGAGTGCATGAGGTTCTGTTAAGTGTCGCTCTACTTATGCATTTAGCCTTTTCTTTACCTCTTTCATTAATTTTTTTTTACTATTACCTAAAAGTTCACATTAACTTATTTTACCATTATCTCATTAATATCTTATTAATTGCCTAAACTTAAACCACACATTTCTCTATTTTTCATGTTTTTTAGCATACCCACTGTTTTAGTATTTAAAAAAAAAAATAAAAAGAAAAAAGTAAGGACTAATAGTAATAAGGTTCTACCAAGTGACGCATTCTATGCAAAGTGAATTGAAATATTCTTAAGATAAGAATAAATTAATTATTGACTTTGGGTTCAATGTTTCAAGACTTTTCTAATTAAAAAATAATATTCTTTATATCATTTGGTTCAATGTTTCAAGACTTTTTACTCCTCGCTCATACACACAAACTTCTTTGCATTTTAATTCACAATTTTCACCTTTTGCACTTCTACCCTTTATATATACCTGGCCATAGCTTTTTACGCCATCCCATGTCAAATATACACAGACCAAAAACGATTTCATTTACCTTCAATTTTTTCATGACACCTATCTAGTTCTAACATTATTGTTTCATCTAATTCTAATATGTATGAGTTGCCTACAACCAAGGAAAGGGGGGCTTGCATTTTATATTGAGTGATAACATACGACAATTACTATTTTGATGTTAAGGCTGGATGTTGTGGATTTGTGGTTTTTGCAAATGATGTAATTGACCGTGGGTGTTTAGTATGTGTATTTGTTTTTAGAATTAAGAAGAAAGAGAAAGACACATTCTATATCAACTTTTGTTCTATAATATTCTTCCAAATTTTTTTTTAATTTTTTAATATATTTTATTTCTCATTATTGCAATTGAATATTTATAATGGATATGTGTGTAAAATTTATAACTGTTGTTTTTTTATAATGAACCCATTACAAATAAAGTTCTATAGCAATTATGTTATAGTCTTTATACAACATTCTCCAAAACCATCTTATATAAAATATTACAACATTATCTGTGCATCGCACGGGTAACTTACTAGTAGTTAATAAGCTTAGCTGATTTAAACGACACATTTGCTCTGAAACAATTACCCTTCTAACAAAGGCAAATCCTGCCAAGCTCATGGTGAATATAGTTTTCCTTAAAACACCATCCAGGAAACACAAATTCTTTTACTTTGGCAGTATTAAACACCTTCAACACGGTCTACAGTTTATATAGCATAATCAATGAAAAATAAAATTTCCTTTCGATATGTTAAACCTCCTTATGCTTCAATAGGTCACTTAAGCCCATCAGATTCTACACGAGAAATTACACTAATAGAGAGAAGGTATCTCTTACGCCTGTTTCATGCGACACATATGGATCCCAAATTATGCTTCAACAAGTCATTTAAGCCCCTTAGATTCTACATGAAAAGCTACATTGATAGGGAGAAGGAATCTCTTGCACCGATCTCATAGACGCATATGAGAATTTTGCATTGATAGGAGATTGAAAAGATTTATCCCTCGACCCTCCACTGCTAGCTAACAGCAGCTACGACCTGATCACCCTTTCTTATTATTCATTATGAGTTTATTTCCATTAACCACATTAGCATCAATAAATTATATCAAAGTGACACTATCTTCCGCATTAGAAGTCTCATGTTGCACATCACAGATTAAGGACACCACCTGTTGCTGAGTATCCATTTCCTATACTTGATCCTCATCAACAGCAGTCTCCAAATCTACATCTTCTTCATTCCACTCATTCAGAAGGAAAATTCGACACATTTTCCAAACAACTATTGCGATCCTCACTCTTTAAGGACTATTAACATAGAAGTTTGAAATTCTCTCCCTTTCAAAACTACCAAAATTTTTCCCATCTTCAAAATTTTATAATGTCTTTCTAATGATAAATCTTGACCACTCGTGAAGTACCCTTCTAAATCACATTCACCATTTTAAAACTTTGAGCTTTGATCCACCTCCACATAGATCCTGGCATGTCCCCTCTTAATTGCTTCTCAATTTCTGCATCAAAGTTGAGGGGCTTGCCTATAGGCCATATGTAGCTCAAAGACTTCAGCTCCCAACATTCGACCACCATATGACGAGAAATTCACAAAAATTGGCCCCAGTTTAGGGACAACATTTTTCACCTTAAAAAAAAATGTTGACATGGTTTGTTATGAGTTCAACTGTCCAAATAAAAGTAATTTTGTTCTTATCGTAGCAAATCATATAAACTGTAGTGAAGAGTATTGTGTCTAGCATTATTTGATTGGCACTTAGATAAGGCAGGGGAAATTAAGTTGCATACGGGTGCATCCATCTTCTCCAAATCAAGCCTTAATTTGCTAATCACATGCCACATTCTAGTGTCTAAGACTTGTTCAAAAGCTTGGGAATTCAAGAATTTAAACAAGAACAATTCATTCGTAGTATCCTTGATAGAAAATTTTAGTGGTAGGTTTAGGTTAAAGTGAACTTTCTTTAATCAAAACAAGTCATATCAGTTGTTGTGAAAAATGTTATGTCTACCATTACTTGATTGACACTTGGATAAGATAGGGGAAATTAAGCTACAAATGGGGTGTCCATCTTCTCAAAATTAAGCTTTTGTTAATTGACATGCCACATTCTATACTCTAAGACTTGATCAAAAGCTTGAGAATTTGATAATTTAAACAAGAAAAATTCATTCGAAGTATTTTTAGTAGTAAATTTCAGTGTTGGGTTTAGTTAAAAGTGATTTTGCTCTAATCAAAATAAGTCATCAGTTGTGAAAAACTTTGTGTTTGACAATTGACACTCAAGATAAGGGAAATTAAGTTACAAATAGGGCATCCATCTTCTCAAAATTAAGTGTTTGTTAATTGACATGCCACATTCTAGAGTCTAAGACTTGATCACAAGCTTGAGAATTCGACAAGTTAAACAAGAACAATCCATTAGTAGTAGTAAAATCTTCCACCACTAAAAGGTTGCCATTGTTTTTTTTGCTAATGCTAATGGCCCGACGATCACTGTACCATCCTATTTCTCTGTTAGAAAGAAATTCAGTGACCCATGGTTGACGGGTTGGGGAAAAAAAATCTTGCAATCCGTGACCTTCCAGTGGGCTCAAATAGTTTCTCCTAAGCCTAACTCTAGATTTGGCCCATTATCCACATCAGCCACAAAAGCAGCACCTATCGGACAAGCTTGCAATTTACCTCCAACAATTGAGGTTTCAGAAATCATACCAGACAGAGAATCAGAAAGGAGAGATTTCCGTTTCGTTAGTCCGACTATGATCGGATGGGTAATTCAGGGTAGTCCGAATATGATTGGATGGGTAGTTGAACCAGTGATGTCATTAATAATTGGCAAAAATATCATTTTGATCCATACATTTTGAAATCACAGTCAATTTGATCCTTACATTTTGGTAACAATTAATTTGGTCCTTATTATTTTCAACTTGCAATCAATTATGTTATTACTGTTAAGTTACTAATGGAAAATGCCTACATAGCAAATAGAGAGTTTTGTTGACACACTTGACGCTGACGTGGTAACTAAAATAATAATAAATTTTTTTATTAGCAATACACCTTAGCATCTGAATAAAAAAAATTTAGTTTATCAATATTAGAAAAGAAAAAAAAAACTATTAAGAAAAAAAAACATGAATTTGGATTTAGGAAGTTAGAAAACACAAATTGAACTGAAATTGCTTCAAGAAATCACTAAATTTTCTTCAAATCCTCTCCTTCACACATCAACGTCTGAGTCTCTAGCTTCTTTTCAACTAACCCCCAAAAAAATTCGGCTTTTTTACATTACTTGGTTTGTGCTTGCCCAACTTCATCTTCTCCACCACCATCACCACCACCATTATTAAACTCAATTGCTGGGGACAATGCTTACATGGCAATTGTTGGGGACAATTACTGTTAAGTTACTAATGGAAAATGCCTACATGGCAAATAGAGAGCTTTGTTGGCACACTTGACGCTGACGTGGCAAATTGAATCATGATTTAGTAAATTATAAACATTATACAAATTGTTATGCAAAATTCCAAGTTTTTCCAGCAACATTTTCCTCTAAACTTTTTTTAAAATATGAAATTTAATAATTTTTTGTATGCAACAAAACCACTAAAGGCATATATGTCGTAAGTCACGTGACTATAAGCTACAAAACATGCATATGATTGGGTAAGGTTCCATCATACATGTCACAAAAGAATCAATCAACGTGGAATTTGTTTCAAAAATCACCTCCATAACCAATGTTTCATGCTAAAAAGTAAACTAAGGAGCGACATTATTGGTGGAGGCATATTGCTATAATATTATTTTTACCTCCTTAAACTACAAAATGTTATGCTACATTGGTGGTGCCATAGGTAAAAGAATTTGGCTACATGTTACAGTAAACAGGTACTAGTATTTGTTTATAGTGAGTCCAAATCTTCTATCCCACTTTTTCTGCTTCACTCTATACTCCACCAATAAATACTTGTCACGTGTTCATTTAATTAATTAAATACTACTATTAATTAATAATTGTAGTATTAATAAGTCAATAATGATAGTATTTAATTAATTAGGTGAACACGTGACAAGTATTTATTAGTGGAATATAGAGTGGAGTAGGAAAAGTGGGACAGAAGATTTGGACTCGTTTATAGTAGCAAGTAGCCAAATGCTTTTAACATATATATTTTTTATTCTTTTCTCATATATATTTTTTTTCTTTCAGCTCATCTCTCTCTCTCTCGTTACTCCCCTCTCTCAATTTCAAACCAGAGCTCCTCTCTCTCATCCCTCTCTATCTCTCATCTCAGATCAAACTCACATCATGGGTCACGCCGTGGGTCACACCAGAGCTCTTCTTCTGCCCTGCTCTTTGCCACCCTAAGCCCTAAGCTGTCGCCGCCCATCTCTTTTCTCTCTTTGTTGTGATTGAGTTTTTTGTGTGTGTATTCATATGGGTTTGGTAGCTGTGGTGGCGATGGTGGTGGTGGTTGATTTTGGTTATGGTAGTGGTGGCGGATGATTTTGGCAGTGGGTTTCTAGATTTTGGACTCGTTTATAGTAGCAAGTAGCCAAATGCTTTTAACATATATATTTTTTATTCTTTTCTCATATATATATATATATATATATATTTTTTTTTTTTTTTTCTTTCAGCTCATCTCTCTTTCTCTCTCTCTCTCTCTCTCCTTACTCCCCTCTCTCAATTTAAGACCAGAGCTCCTCTCTCTCATCCCTCTCTATCTCTCATCTCAAATCAAACTCACATCATGGGTCACGCCGTGGGTCACATTAGAGCTCTTCTTCTGCCCTGCTCTTTGCCGCCTCAAGCCCTAAGCTGCCGCCGCCCATCTCTTTTCTCTCTTTGTTATGATTGGGTTTTTTGTGTGTGTATTCATATTGGTTTGGTAGCTGTGGTGGCAATGCTGGTGGTGGTTGGTTTTGGCTATGGTAGTGGTGGCGGATGATTTTGGCAGCGGGTTTCTAGATTTTGGTTGTGGTGGTGGTGGATGATTTTGGCTTTGGCAGTGGGTTTTGTGGATTTTGGTTATGGATTTTGTGGTTTGTGGCTATGGTTGTGCTTGTGCTTGTGGCAGTGACAGTGGGTTGTGGTTGTAATGGTTGGTGGTTGCGGTGGCTAGTGGTGATGGGTTGTGGTTGTCGTTTTTTTTTTTTTTTTTTTTTTTTTTTTTTTGCATTGTATGGTGGTTGCTAGAGTAGAGTGGTGGCTGTGGCCGTTGGTGGATGTGGCTGTGGTGTTTTATTTATTTATTATTTTATTGTTTGTTTTTATTATTTTATTGTGTTGAAAGTTAAAATAAAATTACTAATGTTGGGTGTTTTGTAAAATAAAATGGCAAAATAGATAAAGTAGCTTTTTATGGAGCCAAATTGTTAAATTTATGGCTTCACCAATGTGGATGCTCTTACATCTAACCCATATATAGCTCCTGATGCAAGCTATCTGTGTGACCCATACCTAACTCAAACCCAGCCAATGGGCCATTACAATCTTATAGAAATCCTCTTGCACCAAAAGGGACAGGATTTTCATTTGAGCCATTGTTGGTATTGAGCTTCACAAAAGATGGGTGGACCCTTTTTTTTTTTAGGAGCAGGAAGATAATGAATTTTATTCCAAAAAAGAGGTTAAATTAGCCTGAACAACAGCGAAAACTGATAGTGGAACATCCTCCATCCATATTACAATATTTGGAAAATTTGCTGCTAATTAGCCAAATAATGTGCTACTTTGTTACCCTCCCTCTTTGTATGAGAGTAGGATAATTCAAAAAAAAAAAAAACACTAAAAAACACACGAATCCGAAATAAGCAACCCATAGGACGTCAAGCCTGATTCCTTCGTCCTCAAATCTATCGTAACAATGCTTGAATCACCCTCAACAACAACTCTGTCCAAGCCCAGCTCAACTGCAAATTCCAAATCTCTAATGGTAGCCATGACCTCAATTTCAGTAGCTTTATATGCTTGATTTAACTGTTGTGCCAAAGAAGCAAGTACCCGACCATCGCTCCAAAGTGCATGAACTACATTCTCTGAAGACCCCAAATTACACTTGGTTGGGAGTGAATTTTTGCAAGCTTCCCAAATGAAGTGTTTAACTTTGTTTGGGCAATCCAAGGACCATATTTTTTTCCATAGACCAGCTTCATCTCGTTTAGCTATTTCTGGTTCACCATAAAATCCTGTAAACTTCCATTCATCCTTTGAGTTTCTATTGATAATTACATCAATATAATACTTGTGTGAATCCACAACATCTAGTTTAATAGAATTCTTCCAGAACAGCACCAACCCACCTCCTCTAGTTGTCCTCGGCTCCACCCATTTTTGATCAAAATTAATAGTGCTGAGAGTTCAATTTAGCCTTACTTCATTTGCCCATGTTTTGGCTATGAACACGACAGAGGGATATTTTGCCCTTATAATTTCAACAAGCTCTCTCTCTCTCTGTACATGGGTTCTCAAGCCTACAACAATTCCATACTAAAATATTCATTGTGCCTGACGGGGCTTATAAACAGCCTCCGCCAATATCTGTAGTTTAGATTCATTCCCTTTAGAAACCTATTGCCTTTTGTTTGGTAACTCTGAGGAAGCTCTACTATCATCCTGCACTCTCTTGCCTAAACCACCAAACTCTCCATAATCATGCTGGGATGAAGGTGCACATTGGGCTTTTAGAAGTCGGGACCACTTACCCTGGATGGGGGTTTTGTTTTGTTGCTGCAAATCAGAGGGCAGGTCACGGGTTGGAGAAGCAATGGAGTTATTCTTTGGGGCCTATGATGTTTCGGATTCGGTTTGAGTGGCCACGTGACTGAACATGAAATTCTGCACGTGATTGCATTTAAGCTTCTGCATGTGATCTAAGTAAGTGAAGGAGTCTGAATCAGAAACGTTACTCCCAGAAGTAAAGCTCCGTGTGCACTCATCTGATCCAGCTGGCTGTGAGAGAGACTGATTTTCATTGAAAGTCAGATTATTAGGGAGAATAAAATCCGGATTTGAGCTTTTATGATTAATAAAAACTTCCGTTTCAGCCACTCTTTCCAATTCAGCCGTTGATGGCTGTTTTGGACTTGCCTTTGTTCTTTTGTCAAGGATCCCCTGCTTCGAATCCAAAGTTCACATTGCTTGTCATCGTGGGTGAGACGACCACACCAATAGGAGAGATTAGGAAGTCTCTCATATTGAAATCTGATTTCTCGCCATTTTCCAATGTGATTACTCGTCCACGGCATAAGGGAAGATTAATATCAATAGTGACTCGAACCCGTATAAAATTGCCTCCATCATCATCCGTTTATTCAGGTGATCTCCGGACCTCTCCGATGATATCACATACACTCTCCGCCACCCTTTTAGAAATGAAGTGGATTGGGATGTCATGAACTTTTTGAGTTTAGAATACTCATCAAATTTGTGTAACACCACCAAATGATTATCAAAACTCCAAGGTTGATTTTGAAAAATTCTTTCCACGTCTGAGCTATTATCAAAACAAAAGGCACTATATGATCTCCCAAATTTCGGACTTTGAAACCATTCGCAAATCTCCAAAGTTGCTTGAAGGTACGAACCACGGCTTCCATCACCAGGTAGGGTGAAGTTAGAAATTTTGCTGCTATAATGAAATCTCTAGACTTGTGGACTTTTGGAAAGACAAAACCAGTATCTTCTTTCTCAGAAAGTGATAAATTATTCCAATTTTTAGTCAAATCCTCCACTGGAAAGGAGTTACGTAGAGGAAAGGATTATGAAGGAGAGAGCAAAAAGGAAAGAAAAGAATGGTGTTTCCCTAAAACCCCACACAAAAAAAACGACAACCAACAAGCTTTTGAGACACACTTGGTAACCCAAGAGAAGACAATGACAAACAAACAAACTCTCCTTCAGGGAAGGGATAGAAACTTCTACTGCCTAAGAGAAGAAGGATGAAACCCAACTTTCTTAGTGACAGAGAGACAAAAAATCAAACGACTTTCATTAGATAAAGATGGGTGAACTTCATCAGCAAATCTGCAAAAATGAAAAATAAAAAGATAGGCCATAATTAATAACCAAAAATCAAAACTAGTCCTGAGCATGCAGCATGATTAATAACCATATTTTTAAGCCTAAATGAAGGAAGATCATCACCTCTAAAAAACATTGAGCAGTTGCTAATCAATTTTAATGTAGAAAAACTTCTTTATGCATAAGCAAATGTAACATGCATTGTTAATAAAATTTTGTAAGCAATACATGCATTAAAAAAAAAAAAAAAAAAACAAAACAAAACAAAAACTTTTTAAGAAAACATTCCATATTAAGATTTTTTTTCCCCAAACTATCGTTGAGTAGTGATTTTAAGTTTTTAATGTAGCACAGCTGCACAAGTGGTATCACAACCAATTGGGGTATGCAACAAGGTGGCAAGTTTATCAAGATCCCTTTCATAATTGAACACAAGTGGTACCACAACCAATTGGGGTATGCAACAAGGGGGCAAGTTTATCAAGATCCCTTTCATAATTGAAGGGCAAGTTGGGTGTACTTGTAGCCTACACACAAGTGTGCATCACATAGGCAAACCTTTGCAAGTAATCTTGAGAAAATGCGCCACACTCTTGTATTCCCAATGGTGCTAGATCAAAATTAGAATGATGCATCATGGGGTACTTATTGACATGGACATACTGGGTTCCCATAAATAAGCATGTGTGGTTGACATGTGATTCATATGGATGGTGTACGAGAGCCCATGAATGACGGGTGGTGAATGAAAAAAAATCATTAAGTAAAAGGGAGTTTGTAGGACTTGCTCATGGTCTACAAAAGAGAGGTCTCAAAGCACTACTAAGAGGTAATGTCTTTACAAGTAAGGGAAGATTATTAGGTATACAATTATGAGTAAAAGTCTCACATAGAGAAAAAGTAAAGAAGTTGAAAATTTTAATTTAATATAATTGGGCCTAAACTCATAGGTTTATGTTTTTGGGTTAAATAGTGTCTTTGTATGTTGTATTAAGAACTTAATTGGAGTCTCCCTAATGTATCTTATATGGTATCATAGGCATCAATTAGGGCATGGTTCTACAAAATGGCTACCCTGGCCTGTACGAATATCATTTACCTCAAAATCACTCCAAGCCACAACCCTCATGCTATTACCTTAAGTAGAATCACGCTCTATCCCTAGGTGTCTTGATCTCTGCCTAAGGTTAGGTTGTCATGTGAAATATTTACAGAAGTCTTTCTAAGGTGTTGAAAGCATCTAGAATACATTAATCCAATCCATTCACTTTTGTGAGTTCTCTATCAGTATGAATGGTGGAAACATTTATGATCAGCGTACCCTAGTTCTTAAGTGAATTTTTTTTGGGTGAGTTTTTGTGTAAGCTTCGACGTACCTTAGTTCTTAACTGGTACTAATGGCGCCACTTCATTTTATTTTATTTTTATTTCTATAAAAAAAATCATTGTATAAACACTCATTTGAAGTAATAATGTCTTTTATATATATATATATATATATATATATATTTATTTTATCTTTTAATATTCAATTTGTTTGCTATATATAACTTATTAACTTTATGAATATTTAAAGTTACCATAACATTTGAGTGGAGTTTGTAATAAATTATAAAAAAATATATTTATTATTTAATTTATCAGAATTTAATGGATTTGTATATATTTAATGAAGTATTTTCTAAGAATATTCTAATATTCTAATATGTAATGATTTGTTTTACCGACCTAGTGATATTAGAATAATTGGTAATGATTTTCTCTTGTTCGTTCTTTTCCTCACTCTTTGCCTTTGTACTTAGCTCTCTTACTACCCTAACCATATTATGTACCCGTTTGGTTTCAGCGTCTGCGTTTACAAGTTTGCGTTTTCAGATTTTTTTTTTCCTGCGCGTGAACAGTAACATCACACGGGTTCATTGTGTAGAGGACAAAAATCACTGTTCACGCACTGTTCATCACTGTTCACAGCACTGTTCACGCACTAAAAAATATTTAAAATGGGTTCCACGGTACTATTCACACATTTAAAAATTATTTTGCTACAATATTTTCAGTTTTCAGTTTTCAGTTTCAGTAACAATAAGTTTAATCCAAACGGACTCTATAAGTCTAATTCTTCGTACAAAAGTAAGAACTCTCAAGGGCTGTTCTTTCATCTACTCTCGTTATATTTAATACTCAGTACACGTGAGAACAGGTTATTGAATCGTACGTGGGGCATAGTCTCTATATGCTGTCATTTCAAAATTTAGCTAAGGTTTGGATAGAGCTGAAATTGAATTTTCAGCTGAGTTGTGCATTTTTTAGTAGGTCTCGTGCACTATTTATGAGACCTGCAAGTATTTTATTCAGCAAAAAAAAAACTTTAAAACTAGGTCTCACGATACTATTCACACAATTAAAAATTATTTTGCTATAGTGTTTTCAATTTTTATTTTTCAATAATAAGCGGTATCCAAACAGACCCTTACTCTTCAGGAACTCGTGTTTTTTATCATCAAATCAAGATGTTTATCGATTTTAGGTGTTGACGGAGAATAAATCTTAAATCTCTTATTCAACCATCACAAACACAATTAACTAAACTATGTACCACAGTTATTTGCTGTTGTTGCATGTCGAAAATATTTATTTAGAGATTTAAATTGAGAGAGCAAGAGAGTTATGATAGGATATAGACCTCAAAAAGAAAAAAAGAAAAGAAAAGAAAAAGAAACATTACATGATAGAAGTTTATAATAATGTTTTTTATTTTTTATTTTTTATGAATGGAATTTATATCTAACAATGTTACAGTTACTAGGAGGAAAATTTATGATAAAGATAGGGACGTTGAGTGTGATAATTAAACTGAACCATGTAGCTAGGTAAGCTTGATCTGGTCGGTTAGTTCGTACACATATATGTTTCTGAAGTATTGTGTGTTGTCAATTTCTACTGCAGGCCATGTGCTATGAGTCCGTTACCCCATTTCGTCAATTTCACGTGCGGACTCCACATTGTTCATTCATTCTATCTTTTGACAGAGAGATAGAATGAATGAAACAATGTGAAAAGATAAAGTTTGGCCTCATGTTTGAAGCTTTGTACTCCATTTATTAATAGGAAGAAGACTTTACCCAACCAATCTGGCAGGTTATGAGTACATGATGGGACACATAATTTTCTTATTGATGGTTAGAGCCTCGGGCTCTAAATATATTTAGAGTCAAATTTTTTCTTCTTGAAAATAATGATAAAAGATTATATATAAAAAAAAAGGAATGGAAAAAGTAATAACCTACTAATACAATTATGAGTTACAAATAAAAAAGTATGACCCAAATGTAAATGAGAATCACATACAAAATAAATTTCATTGGATAGTGAGCTTCAGTCTATATTCCAAATCTTACCATTTATAGTGAGAATGAATGAGAGTTAAATGTAAGACTAAGATGCCATTCATTAGAGCAAATGCAATATGTAGGCTGACGCTCTATCGTATCTTAAAAGAAAAAAAAATTATATATATAAGATGCAATCGAATCATTTCAATTTTGCTCAAAAAAAAAAAATTAAAAAAAGGAAAGAAAGAAAGAAAGAATCATTTCAATGAATTACTGGATTTTATTCTAGCATACTGCAGCTGAGATATATTTAACGGTAAAATTTTAATGTAAAAATTGCAACCATAAATTAATGAGAGTGACCACTCGGTCGACAGGAAGCTTAGCTTGAAAACAAAAATAGAAAATGACACAAGGACAGACAAATTACATTCGTTTTGTTTCCCAAGTTACAAACATACAATATTTAAAAGATAAATTAATGCATTTTAGCTATATATGCCGATTGCTGAGTGGAGACAAGGTATTTTAACAATGGGTTATGCTAACGAGTGCCCTTAGGGCACTGGTTAAGAATCCAGTTAAAGAAAATTTTTATGGGAAAAGAAAAAAAAAAGCAACTAATGTTTTGACAGTTTTTTTCATTTTCCATAAAAGTGATGTTAAAACTTTTTTTAATTGGATTATTAACCAGTGTCCTAAGGGCACTCGTTAGCATTTTCCTTTAACAATAACAGTTTGAACCGATCTATTGTTGCGCAGTAAAAGCCGCAATTTTGGGCTATAGAAAACGCGGCTATAGCCTATAGCTGCGTTTTTAAAACGCAACTAAAGTCTATGTTTTTGTGTATCTTTTTTTTTATTTTTTTATAAAAGATAATTACAATATGCTGCTAACTCCGCAACTTGAACCCTTTTCCCCTAACCCCGCAGCTTGAATGGCTTGATTAGTACATTTATATTTTTCCCACTATGTAAATAGTTGAAATGATTAAACTGAATTGATTTTAGGCAAATTTTCCAAACTCTGATTTTTACTTTGATCACAATGCAGGGGTTTTTTTATAATAATAATTTTTTATTTTAATAAAATAATTTGATAGTTACAACGGAAAATGAAATATTTAAAAAATACCAAGAAATGCCAATTAGGCTACAAAGTTCTTGACGATCACAAAAGTATTTTAAGTATGTGGAAGTTTTAGTTTATTTAATTGACATATGAAGTCTTTGTGAATCATGCTCTCTTTAGACTTGGAGAGGTTTTATTTTTATTTTTATTTTTTTGGGGGGAGGAATATCCTAAAGTGAATCCCAAAATAAAAGGATATGTTACTTTTTAGGCGAAACTACACCGTTGGTTCCTTAAATTTACCATTTAAGCATAATTAGTCTCTTAAGTTTCAAGTGCGTGCTATTAGTCTCTTAAGTTTTAAAAATGAGCATTATTAATCGTTTGTTAACTGCCATTAGTAGTGTAACTTATATATGTGGCTAATGGAATAATGACTTGACATTTTTTTTTTTTATGACGTGGATTTTTTTTTCTTGGATATATTTTTTTAATGAAAGCACCACCAACCGATAACTCTAAGTGACAACGACTACACCCACAACCTCCCTCTCAATCACTAGATTTAAAAAAAAATATCTTTCTATTCTTAATTGCTTCAGATCTATTCTCACTCTCTTTATTTTCTCATTCTCTTTTTATTTTCCGGAGAAATATGGTCCAAAGGACCAAGGGAAAGCTTCAAATGGTGCAAGTGCAAAACCCAAGGATCAAAGCAACAAGTTGATTTCGATATAAATGTTGGATTGTTGGGTTATCTGATTGCCCACCATGGTTTTGTAGATATGTTTATACCTATTTTTCATTTTCATATCATAATCTGTGAGAATCTTTGTTTAATCATCTAGTCAAGAAGACTGTGTAAAATGGACTTGGACACAACCATTTGAGAATGTAATCTTGGTTGTGGTTGTTTCCCTGATAATGGCATGGTAAATGGGGACTACGGAATACCCAATTTATTAATAACAGTATAAAATAATCTTTCACTCACCAGTGCAAAAAGAGGAAAAGAGCAAATAGCTGAGAGGGTTGGCCAAAGAAAGGAGGATGAGCAGTGGAGGGAGGACGACCCTTGATTCGGGTAATACCATTTAGGAAACCAACCAGGTAAATGAATTCATGGGTTTATGATGTGTTAAGTGTGTTTCATAATTTTTTAATAAAAAAATAGCACATCACCTAAAAATATGTCACGTCACCCTCTTTCGTTAGCCATGTAAGCATTTACACTAACGGCAATTAACAAAAATTAACAAAAGGATTAATAATGTTCAATTTTTCAAACTTAAGGGAACAAAAGTGGTTACTTGAAACTTAAATGACTAATTACGCAAACATGGTAAAATTGAGGGACTAACAATGCAGTTTTGGAATTGTTGTTTTAAACTTTAGACTTTTACAATGTTTCACTTAAATTTTAAAGTTTTCAAAAATGTTTCGTTTAAACATGATGTGGCATGCTAGTTTAAATGAAATTTAATTCAAAATTTGAGTTTTAAGGGAAACATTCTGAAAGTTTAAAATTTACATGAAACATATGCAAATAAGATTTATATAAAATAAAACCCTTTTGGATATATACCACTGTTAGTTTCTTTAAAATTTTCTTCCATCTCCTATTATGTGTGTGTGTTAAAATACTTAGTATTCTAAAAAAAAAAAATTATATAAAACAATCTAAAACTATAATGTTTAAAAATATATATTAAACTACATATTTGACCCTTAAAGTTTGGGGCTGTTTTCATTTAGGCCCTTAGTTTTCAAATTTTTCATTTGGTCCTTAATGTTTGATTTTTTGTTTTCATATTAGCTTTTCCATTCATTTTTGTTAGTAATCTAATGGTTAAGTGCTAGATATGTTGTGTATATTAACCCTTGTCATCCATATAATTTCATGTATCATTATATTATTAATAATTGAAATAGATGACATGAGTAATATGAAATCAAGCACTGAAAATTTTGAAACGTAAATAACAAAAATGAAACAACCACAAACTTTCAAGGTCAAAAGTGTGCTTTAGTTTAAATAAAATTAATTGCAAATATAAGGTTTAAATTAAAATTATCCAATTCTAATCCTTTTTTATATCACTGTCTTTATCTTGTTCTTAATATAAGACAAATGATATTTTCCTCTCCTTTTTCCCTAATTCATTTTTGGGGTTTTCCCTAATAATGTGAAATAAAAATAGTTCAAGTGAAAGAAATTGTGAAAGAAAAAAGGCTCAAAAATTATATAGGGTAATAACATCACACAGTATAAATCTAACTTTTTTTTTTTTTTTTTTTGAGAAGAAGGCCGATACAGCTTATTAGTCAAAATCTTTAAAGTCAGACAGATGACAATTGTAAAGGTTGAGAGGAACAGAGACACCATTCAGACCAACAAAGAAGAAAAAAGTCTTGCTCTCTTAGCTAAAGCACGTACCAAAGCATTATTTTGCCAAAGTGTATAAGAGAAAAAAAAAAATGCTGTAAAGAACTAGCATTAGACAAAACGTCTTTGAGAAGGAAAATGTTTCAATTAAGCCTCATTATTTGAAATAAATTTCAATTAAGTGACATGATAGGTGATGTTTAACATGGCTTTACCGATTTAATAGAAATAAATTTCAATTAAGTGACATGATAGGTGATGTTTAACATGGCTTTACCGATTTAATAGAATTGTGATAAAAGCAGTCTTTTTAGAGAGTTTTAACTTATGAGCTAATTGGAACCCACAATTGTGACAAAAGGTTAAATAAAATATATTTAAAATTTTAAGATTTGATTGAGATCTTATAAGATTTAAAAAGTAATTTACATAAAGTAAAATATAGATAAAATAGGAAAGAAGAAACAAGTAACTAACTTATTCTTACCATAGATAGATTCCTCTTTATTATAAGAAAGAAGAAATTATTGTGTACTCTCGGAATATCATAAATGCATATTCTCTCATCTCACATGAATGGTGGGTCCCACTAATTAAATTCATATTAGGACCTACCATTCATGTGAGATGGAAGATTACGCATTTATGGTAATCCGAGAATACCTAATAATTTTCCATAAGAAAGTGTATGTTTTCCTAATATCTTGTTGCCGTAGTTAGAGAACTATAATTTTTTTTTTAATGAATATATCTCTATTGACTATTCAATATATTTTCATTGGATGCAAATTTAAAAAAAATCTACGATTGGATTACATTTTCTTCTTATATATTTTATACTTGCAAAATTTTTAGAAAATCATAGATCTATAAATATGTCATTAATCAAAATTTTAAATTAAAAATTTTTTTAGTCCAAAATTTCGCATAAAAAATAAGTTAATATATCGAATAGTAAATAACATCTGATTAGCATGAAATTTGATATAGGTGTTAAAAACATAAAAAACATGCAATCCAATTATTAGATTTTCAAAATATAAATGTAGCAATATTACGTTTTTTTTAGTGAGCCTTTTTTTGAGAAATAATTTTTTTAGTGGAAATTTGACATGGCTACAACTTTTTTAGTGGGAGCTATAGTCAAACTTTGTCCCTTCTTATTTTTACTTAACATGTGTTTAACATTAATTCTAATAGAATATAAGAAATTAGGACAAATAAGTATAAAAAGTTAATAAAGTTATATATAAAAAAATTAAATTCCTTAACATGAGCACACCTCATTTTCTTGCATTAATTAATTTTTCTTATTCTTGAGTATTTAATATCTTCATAAATTTTTTCTCTTTACATTAAAAATTTTACTACAATTTGTTTTGATCATTTGATTCTTTGAAAGAAAAGAAAAAAAAAAAAAAAAAGAAGAAGAAGAAAGGAGAGAGCCTTTTAACACACGTGTAATGCATGTGAGGAGGGTAAGAGTGCATAAAATATATAGCCCTTAATTTTTCTGTTTGTTTGTGATGCGGGATGAGGGAGCGTCAAGAATCAAAACACATATACTTCTACAAAATAAGAAACAAAATATGTTTACTTTTGAAAATAACCTTGAATCCACAAGGTTCCTTGAATCTACAAGGAGAAAGTGCCTGGAATCCACTAGAAAATAGAAAAACAAAAGTCTAAATTTTATTGATTGAATAATTGTTAAAAAAACGTTTACAAACTTGAAGGCCTATTTCTTTCTCAAAAAAAAAAAAAACTTGAAGGCCTATTTAAAGGCTCTATAAAACTTGATAGACAATAAAATATATTCTAAAATAACTCCTAATTAATACCTAACTATAATAGAAACCAAATTTGATGTAAAAAGCATTAAAAACACCTAAAAACAAGGAAATAAATGTCCTAAAGCTAGAATAGAAAAAATTACATAAAAATACTATATATAACAAATTACAGAAATTAATTTAAAGATTTTGTCCTACATCAGACCCCTCCACCTAAAACAAACTCATCCTCCAGTTTATGGTTGAAATCTGAAATCTTTTATTCCAAGAGAACAAATACTTTGAATTCTTAAGTCCCTTGATCTTCTTTCCATTCTTGCAACTCATCAATGGAATAAACAAATCAACTTGAATTTATTTTCCTTGGTCTTCATGTAATTGTAGAGATTTACCAAATAAGAACTGACAATTGAATCAAAACTATCAACTCTAATAAAATCAATAAACTTCGATGTATCACATACCACCAAAATAAAAGGATCTTAAGATTGACAATCATATGATTTCATTTCATTTAGATCCTTGAAACTTTCCTCTTCAATTTCTTCCTCAATGGTCTCTACCATCTTGGCTTCAAGATCTTTCTCTATAATAAGTTCTTCATTATTCTCCTCCACAATAATCTTGATTTTAGGATCTTCTCCCATTAACAAGTCATTCATTAATTTGCTCAGAAATCTCTATATTTTGTTCTTGACTTCTAAATAATCTTTAAGAACAATATTTTCTTCAACATGCAATTCTTCCTTAATGGTGGAGCTCTTCAAAATAATTCAAGTATAAACTTCTTGGCCAATAATAATCTTGTTTTGTATACGACAAGATTTCATCATAATCCATAGGATAAAAGTTGATAGCTAGTATTTATTTTCATCTTTGGCCATGAATGAATTTTTTCTTCACCTTGTCGGATTCTATTAGATTGTAATCATTCCCACCAATGTAAGGCATACTCTCTAAATTTATACAAAGCAAGTTTAACTTTTCTCTCATCACAAATATTCTCATAGTCAAATCAATCCTCTAGATCAAGTAACCAATCAAGAAAATATTCTTTATAAAAATAACCATTAAAACTTGCAATTCTTCTATAAGGCCTATATAAAATTTGCTTAAAAATAGGTTGCCTGTGAGTTATGTCTCCGCGACAGTTATCCCTATTGTTTCCATGCTCTAACGACGGCATCCTAACAAAGATTTTTGTGAGGGTTAGTTGTACATCATGTAAATACTTGCTAAGTTTTTTGTCACTAGAATTGCTACTGTCTCATACGTTAGCCACCAGACTAGGATAAGTCAAGACTCTAAACAAACTGATGCAGGATGCGAAAGCGTCAAGACATAGAACATGTCTACTTCTAGAAAATAAGAAACAAAACATGTTTGCATCTGAAAATAACCTCAAATCCACGAGAGTTTCTTAAATCAAAGAGGATTCTTGAATCCATAAGGTGAAAGGGTTTGGAATTCACCAGAAAATAGAAAGGCAAAAGTTTGAATTTTATTAATTGAATAATTGTTTAAAAAAAAAGTTTATAGACTTGGAGGTCTATTTAAAAGCTCTGTAAAACTTGAAAGATAAGAAAATATATTATAAAATAATTCTTAATTAACACCTAACCATAATATGAACCAAATTTGACCTAAAAAACATTAAAAGCACTTAAAAACAACGAAAGTAAATGCCCTAAATCTAAAATAACGAAAATTACATAAAAATACCAAATATAACAAATTACAGAAATTAATATGATGATTCTGTACTTTATCAGTTTTAAAAAAAAAAAAAAACACGTAGAGCCCTTTGTTAGAACATTATTTATAAATAATTTTATATTTTTATTTGTTTTGTAAAGTCAGTTATGCCATGGAAGTATCCAGCTTATGCCATTGTAAGTCATAACATGGGGTGTGTTTGATAAGTAATAATGATTTGCATTTAACCCAAAGAAAGAATTACAAAAAGAGATATTTTGGAAATTGATACATAATAATAATTACATAAAAGAGCTTGAGGTTAAAATAAAATTTTATTTTCAAGTGCGCTATCGTACGTAGTAACAGACACTTTATAGTTTTTCTTGCAAACGTTTTTTTTTTTTGAGAAACAAACACACACACACAAGTTTCTCAAAAAAAAAAAAAAACACACACACACACAAAAGGAAGAGAGAAATGGGTTCTAACACAAAAGCACACCATAACTCCCCTCAAAAGCCATGGTAAGTAAAAGATGCAGCCAATAAGCTTTTATAGTCCCCATGTTACGGATTTGCCTTTTATAGTTTGCCGTAGTGACATAGTATATTTTATAATTATTCTACCCAAAAAAAAAAATCTTATAATTATTGTGTTTGTTTGGTATAACTTGTTAGTATTCATTTGCTTAAAAATTACAATCTTATCTTTTAAAAACTAAAGGGTAAAAGTTTTAAAAAGTGATACAGTTTCTTTTAGATTTTAAAAAAAAAAAAAAAAAATTGGTTCTTGAACAATTTTCTTGAGAGGGATTATTATGCTTGAAATAAATAAGCAAAAATGATGGATGCTCTAACTTTATTGTTCAATTTTTATTAGTTTTTGGAAAAAAAAAAAAGAAGAAAAGAACTTCCTAATCCCTACAAGATAAAGGAATCCAAGTAAAATAAAAACTGAAAAGTACACAGAAAGAGAAATAACGTTATATCAAGTGAAGCTCACTTCTCCATACATGGTTGATGGTACGTACACATAAAATTTACTCTCTTTTAGATATGTTTTACACTTTGCATTTGAGTCTTTGCTAAAAAAGAGGTATCATTTCTTAATCCTATGTGTGATTGAAAGTATGTTATGCATGAAAGAGAGGATTCTCTCTCTCTAAATCTCAGTATCTCTGATATGAGATAATGTGCAGCTGCTAAGACCTGAGATGATACGTACACAAGGTGTGAAACAGTAAAAAAAAAAAGGAAAGAGAATGCAGATTGCCGAGGAACCCGACCTTGATCTTTTCAAAAATATCACCATTTTACGCTCGTTCCTTGTTAAGCATTCACTGCTCTCTCCTAAAGTAAGTCGTCTCTCTCTCTCTCTCTGTTCTGTCTTTGGGAGATAACAACAAAACGTACCTCACTCCTCAGTCTGAGACAGACAAATTTTCACGGACCCTTAAATTGGTCTTTTCTTTCTTTGCATCTTCTGTAATTACTTAATTCTTAATAAATATATACAAAAATGGTTTAACATATATTTTTCATTTAGCCAGTGTTAATTACACACCTTTTTGCATACACACGTCCGTATACACAGGTGAATTTGAATTTGTAATCGTGAATTGAAGATATGATTTTAAGTTGGTTATACTGTTTTCATTTTATAATTGAGGCAGCAAGAGAGTCATCATATAAATAAAGATAGGATCAAAGTAGATTTTTGGGTGAGGTTCTATCGTTGCAAGTTAAACATTTACAAAAATGGTTTAACATACAGTTTTCATTTGGACGGTGTTAATTATACACATCATTTTGCACACATGTCCCTACACACAAGTGAATTTAAACATGAAATCGTGAGTTGAAGACACAATTTCAAATTAGTTTTACTATTTCATTTTATACTTGGTGCAGCAAGAGAGTTATCATATAAAAAAAAAAAAAAAAAGGAAAAAGATAGGATCAAAATAGATTTGGGTGTGGTTCTATCGTTGTACGCAAGTTATATAAATTTAATGAGGTACATTAACATACCTATCCAAATAAGAGGTACATTAATATAGCTTTTAAAATTATGTATATATATTAAAATATTTTGATAATTGGAGGAGATGGGATTTGAATCATGGATGTCTCCGTCAAGATGTATGAGTTGAACTATAAAGCTTTTGGTTGTGTGCCTTATATTGTCTCTTATTAGATATTTAGTGTGTGTTTGGATACTGCTTATTTTGCTGAAAACTGAAAATTTATTACTGAAAACAATAAAAAAAATAATTTCTGGTTTACTGTTCACTGCTGAAAACATTGTAGCTTTGCCTTAATGCACTGTTCATGTCTCATGAACGGTGCACGAGGCACTGGTCAAAAAAAAAAGAAGGTAAAAACACAGACGTGCTGATGTAATCCAAACGAACACTTAGTGGGTTAAGTAAGCATTGTTATAATGATGTCCAAAGTAACATTTCTTTAAATTTAACTGTTTAAGATTTTAATTTACTTTGAAAGGAAAAAAATGTCGATAAGAGCATTAGAGCACGCACCACACGATAGTGGTGTGTGTGTGTGTGTGGTGTGTGCTCTAAAATACAGGGGTGGAAAGAGAAGCTACTGTCACAAGCTGGTAGAGAGGTACTTTTGAAATTAGATGTTCAGGCTATTCCCACCTTTGCCATGAGCGATTTTGAATTGCCTCTTGATCTTTGTAAGGATATTGAATGGATGATACGTAAATTTTGGTGGGGACAAATGGGTGATAAATTCAGTCTAAAGAATTCAACATTGTTATAATCTAGTTCTAAGTGTTAAATGTATTAGTAATGCGATGTGTTATACCATATTGTATATACTAGAGTAGATGCGGAAGGGGAAGTATAGAATAGGAATACCGAGAACACAAGGGTTACGTGGTTCAACTTTGTCGGCCTACATCCACAGAGAAAACCCTTAAGAGCTACATCTTTATTGTATAAGAGTATAATACAAAATTTTTGTTACAATGAACCCTAACATGAGTATATATAGACAATTAAACTCTAGACTACTAGTACTAGTAGGATTGAGATTGAGCCTATTACATTGGGCTAATACCTTTAATATATTTTTAACACTAAGCTTAAAATGAGTATATTTTGATAAAAATATTTTAGTGGATTCCGATAAGGACTTTCCATCTTAGCCTTTTTAAACCGGAAATCATGGCATAATTTTTTAAAATAAAAGTGTAAGACCTTTAGATCTCACTTTTAATGTGGTAAAGAATTGGTTAAAGGAATGTCTCTGAAGTTTGGACACTCATATCTCAATCACAAATTTGACAACTCTATACTGAAACAGTGAAACTACTCCTAGACCTTTATCTCTACTTCCATGTGTGATCAATCTTGAAACTTATGCATTGATTACACTATGTAGTAAAGTGTTTTTGTTTTTGTTTTTGTTTTGTGAGAAACAAGTTTTTTTTTTTTTTTTTTTTCAAGAAACAAACTAACTGTTAAACACACACTTAATTACACTCTCTTATTAAGTTTAAATATATACATTACTTAACTTCAAGTACCGCTGCAAAAAGGCCGATGAGAAACAAGCTTCTAATAAGTAATAACTCAACACTTGTGTCTAGTATTCCTTTTATATTTATTACTTTTAAAGGCTGTACAAAGCCTCGTGAGATTGCTGTACTTAAATTGAAGACTTGAACAAAATATTTACCTCTACAGACTTGATAGCAACCAAACTAGCACCTTCGGCTTGGAAAAAGGGAAATGATCGCCATTTAGGGGTGCAACTTGGGTCTTGAGTCTAGACTACCTTGGGATCCGAACCAAAATGACTAATATGTGTTGATTTGCTCTTGACTATTTTGGTTCAGTTCAGGGTCCAAAAATAATTTGTTCTATTCTAGGCCTAAAAGTTTTGTATTCGGATGACTATATTCGGTTCTCTGGTTATGCGTCCAGTTGTCCAACCCAATCTAAAACAAGCCTTTTTTTCTTTTTCTTTTTTGGGAGAAGAGTATAATATCTTAATGTCGTAGGATTGTCTCTCTACTTTGTATATACCATATATACCTAATGTTAACCAATAATCTACTATTATAAAATATATAATAAATAAAGATACATAGTTTTATAACAATTTTGTTTGAGAGAAATAGTTCCAATCTATGAATTTTAGGTGTTGAATTAACTAGAACCGACTCATTTTATAACCATTAAGATTATATAGTTATCATATGCAAAAAAGTGTATAGTAGAATTCTCCATGCCTTAATATTATAATATTTGATTGCAATTTATGTGGTTAGATGGAATAGAATTTATTCCTATTTTTTAATATGGATAAAATGCATTCCATAGTTAAGATTTCATTTCTTATATTTAAATGTAGTATTAAATATATCTTTAAATTTGTATGAACTAGACAAACTTTCTATTTTACTTGAATATTGGAAATTACCTTGTTGTTCAAACAATCTAGAGAAAACTTCCATATTTAACGAGAGTATTCAATTTAAAAAATCCAAGTACATATTAGATCTTGCCAATACACATCACAACAATAACAAACAATCATATATCTTGGTCCGAAAATTTTGGGATTTGTTATAGATTCTCAATAGACTAGCAAGGATGTGTCACATATATTCTATTTTTTCATTCTATTCTACCCTAAATCATACTTTCTATTATTTCCTTCACTGACATGTTCATGACATTTCTAATGTTTTTATTTTAGGTACTCTTCTACTTCTTTTCATTCCCTTGATTTGAACCAACGCATGCTTTCTCACTAATGCACTAATCGCTATTATCTTCATATGACCAAACCATATCAAATAGCTCCCCCTTATCTTTTCATCAATAAGAGTTACTTCTATCTTTAATAAAATTTTCCATAACTCATTATATTCTCCCCCTCCAAGAACGTTCAATTAGAGTTAGCAAAATTTATGTTAACTAGGAAAACAAGTATGGATAATGCGAATAACAACCCATTTAAGTTTACACCGCTTCAGATTTG
This sequence comes from Quercus ilex subsp. ballota, assembly GCA_032727855.1. Classification (NCBI taxonomy): domain Eukaryota; kingdom Viridiplantae; phylum Streptophyta; class Magnoliopsida; order Fagales; family Fagaceae; genus Quercus; species Quercus ilex. The sequence continues at coordinate 28,718,967 of CM064917.1, forward strand.
TAAGTGATATTGACCTAACCTGTTTTCCATGTCTCTATTATATAATTTAATTTTTTTTTTACCCATTTTTAACATATATTTGTATGCTAAAGTTAAGCAGATTTTGTTTATTGTTCATGAAAATACTAATGGCATTACACATCAACATGACGTGCAAATCCCAAAGATAAATATTTTTTAGTGCTAGATCTATTATTAACATTGACTATATATTTGTCAAAAAAAAAAAAAAACATTGACTATATATTTTGTTTTGTAATTTCATTATAGATTTTCTTCCTAATTAATAGCAGGTTTTATTTTATTTTTAAAATGCTATATATTTAATTATTTTTATTGATAATTTAACTTTATTTCATATTTCATGTATATATAATAGCTGAAAAATATATCATTTCCTTTTATTTCCTTAATTTTTTTCTAGTCAATTTACTAATTTCAATTATAAGAATAGAATTTCTAAAAATTAAGTGAAGTTTAATTATGATTGTATGTTTCGGTGCTGATACAGTTAAAAGAAAGGGGAACAAATTATGTTCTGAATTATTTATTTATTTTTTTTATTTTTTTTCTAGCTATGATCGAGCGAAAATATAATGCGGAGTCATTTTGAGATAGTCAAATTTAAAGTACTATTTTTGTGTCAAATTGTCTAGTTGTTAAATTTTGCCAGCGTTATATATTTCTCTCATTCACATCCTTTAATTTCATAATTTTTTCTGTTTTCAATATTTCTTTTTTTGGTTATTTTGGAATTAGATACCAGATAAGATATGATGACATTATCTTTTTTTATGTAAGAGAATTTAGGATAACCTTTAACTTTTTTGAAAACAAAACCTTCATTCATTCATTCATTAATAGCATCTTGATACAAAGTTTCCATAGTTAATGGAGATAACTTCTCTATCCAATACATATCATCTGGTATATTTCTAGCGTGCTGTGCAAGAACATGTGCAACCTTGTTTCCTCCCCTCCTCGCGCTGCAAATATCCACCCAATGCAAAGTAGAGAGCAACTGTTGGATATCATCCACAACATTCCCAAGCAATGACTGGTTTACCTATAGGGATGAGATAGCACGTATGACATTAGCATTGTCTCCTTCAATTACAAGTTTTGAAAATCCAGCATCCATCATGAACTCAATTGATTTCCTGCAAGCTAACATCTCGGCCTTTTCGCTGTTGTTTACTGCAGGGCCTTTGGCAGACATGGCAGCCATTACTTTAGAATTTAGGATAAAACCTTTAACTTTAGAATCAAAGCAACTTGCTACGAAATTTAATACATAATCAATATATGGTTTGTGGGATTTAAAATATATAATGCGAAGTTACATCTTGATAAATGATTAAATTGAAATGTAATAAGAATTATTCTTATGTCTTTTATTTTATTTATATTTGTTAACACTTAATAAATGTTAGTTTTATTTTTCATATATTAATTTATTATTGAATTTTTTGTATAATTATTTTTCTTTTATGATTCAATTGATTTTTGTGCTTTGGCCAGCCCACCGAAAAGGAAATTCTAGCTCTGTCCTTGATCATATTAATAAGTTTTTATTAACTATTTAATCCATAAATTCATTTTATTATTTGGTTCAATTAACAAACTAATATTACCATGGATTATAATCGTAATTCAATTAAGTACCTCATAATTGGTTACTATGGACCATGATACTTGAACACTAAGGAAAGTCAGCCATAATTGTTTTGTGGAGTTCAATAAGACCTGAAAAAATTTCTGAAACGGGGGCGACTTAATAAAGTTTTAGTAGGAATGATATTATAATATTATTGTTTAAGTATAGATTTCCCTAGATATAAAAATAAAAATGTGAGTAGCAGTTAATTAGGTAACTGATAAAATCTTTTACAATCAAATAAGAAATCTAGATTTGAATCCTGCTTAAGAACTCTATCTAATGTTCTATCCTAACCATTATAATATTTAGATCAGGCAAAATTCAACTACAACTTATTAACCTACCCAAATTTGAAAGATAAAAATGGATATGATGGGTAAGGTTTAAATGGTAGGTCAATCATTGCGTACATTTGACGTGATGGTCACTCTACAAGTATAAGTACTTGTGAAGTGTGGGGGAGGGAGCAAAGGCTGATATTCAAGTCTTAGTGAGTTTCACACATATATACACTTAAATTATACTAAAGTAGAATTTCTATCTTTTATATATATATATATATATATATATATATAATTGGTAGGTCAAGTGGGGCATTTTTTATTATTTTTTTATTTTTTTTCAGAATGAAATAAACTCCTTTATCTCATTGGTTTTTTTTTTTTTTTTCCCCACTGTATTTCCCTCTCACATTTTTCTCTATCTGATTCTCACTTTCTCAGTCTTATATTCGCCATTTTCAATATTTCTCTTCCTTTTAAGTGTGATCTTATATGACACCAATAATATTTATTGTCATGGTGGTTTTATAAGTTTTTATACAGGTGTTTTTTTTCTTAGTGTAAATAAAAAAGAACTCAGTTTTAAAAGTGGATCCTTATTTTTCTATATATAAAAATGAAGTTCAACGGTTAAGTTTCATTTCTTACCATTTTACTTTGCATGCACTTCAGCTTTTTCCATACATTAGATAAGCTTTCTTGCTCTGTCACCGAGATTGGTTTAATGAAATCTACCACGTACCATCTATCACACTTCATATGTAACGAATGAACGAGGTACCTCTAACCCATATTCATGGTCACATCATCGTCAAAGTCTTTCACATCTAATTTCTAATCAGATCCCTTATTCCAACATCAAACTCACATACATTTCCATTTCAGACCTCCATTCGATGACCCATCTCTCTCTCTCTCTCTCTCTCTCTCTCTCTCTCTCTCTCTCATGAATATTGCAAGCACATGACACATCAAATTTCTAAAACAAGGCCTATATATCTGTCAACATTTAGCCTATGTAATATTCTCTAAAATGTTTTGTTTTCATTTATTCAACCAACATGGTCCAAATGCATTTTAAGGCAACCTTGTTTTATACCCGCATCTTACCATTGCACATCCATGAAATGTTACATCATTAGCAATAAAGAAAAAAAAGAAGTCCCATTTTCCAACAAGATTACAACATCCAAACTCAACCTATCATCTTCCATACATAGCAATTTGATAAGCGAACCATTGGCTGTCACCCCCCATAAAGTAATTTCCCTTTGGTTTTAGTTCTTCAAAGGAAGAAACTCAAAAAATTGGAAAGGAGTGAAGTTGGCATTCATGGCTGAAACTGATATATCAGTCTCCCTTTCGTTAATGTTGCCATCACTGCTGCTCCGAAGTGGAAAGAGTTGAAGAGTTTGAGATTCCCCACATCCATCTTCTTCATTGCTGACACTACTGTTAAAGTAGTTGATACCATTTTCTCTATAGGGTGCTATAAAGATGTTCAAGTCACGAGTCTTAATGAGCTTTTGTTCCATTGTAGTTCTCACTGTAGCTTGGGTTGTGGTAGTAGTAGCAGTAGTAGTAGATGAAGTAGGGGTGTTTATGAGGTGGGTGAGATGAGGAGGACAAGTCAACTGCATTATCTGCCGCGTGGCATTCCTTTCCACAAAGTTTCTTCTTTGCTGTAATTCTCCTTCATCGAATTGGATCCATCCATCTGTCATACATTCTGCCACTGCTGCTTTTGCTGACCTTTGTATTGAAACAGATTCCTGAAAAATAATTATAGACATGCAATCACATGAAATCTCCAAATCTGAAACATTTTTTGATAAATAGAATGAGACAATTTCAATTGGGCACTCCTTAATTGTCTTGAGAAATAAAGTCAGCATTCAGGACAAAGTTCATGGTCCATGAAAAACAAAGTAGTACTAGCGTCTCAGCTAGGGTTAGCATGGTCCTTTCAATCACAAGGTGCTCATTTCTATAGAATGTTAAGGGTGGGTGCCCTAAACAGTGCTAGCCTGATTGACATGAAAAAGCACAGGACCCAAAATCCCAGCTAAGTTTCATAACAGAAGCCCCGACAGAAAGGAAGGAATGCAGCTTTTGGACCCTTTTCATTTCCCAACAAACAAAGCATTTTGTTGGTTCCCTAGTGAATATATCACCTTTTTAAGATTATAAACTCAACAATGATCTAGCTAGTAATCATATGCAAATTATCCAAGTTTAATTCCTTCTTACCTACTTTTTAGAGACTAAAGGGATTCCAAGTTCAAAAAGGAGGAATAGAGTATGTAGAAAGACAGACAAAGGAAGGTAGAAATAGACCTCTGCAAGTGTACTGCAGTTTGTATGGAGTGCCCAGTTCTTGGTCTGTTCAACTTCAAACACTGTCCTATTTGCCCCTGTAGACAAAAAGAAAAACAAAAAGAATACAACTTTACATCCCAAACAACAATCAGAATAGAAAAAAGTAATACAAAATTACAAATCAAACATATCTAAGAACAAAATGTAAAGCAAAAAGCCATACAAAATTGTCCTGTCTCTCTCTCTCTCTCTCTCTAACATGAACTGTCCTAGTGGCTGTGGTGATCATAATAATAATAATATATTAAATATAATTATTCTACATGGGTTTTACCTAATTCTTTCCTGTTTAAGTTTTCAATATTATCACGGTGGTGGTCATCCGAAGCCAAATCCATTTGACGGCGGCGTTTCTGCCTCTCTCTGGCCTTGTGATTTTGGAACCAGTAGAAAACATTCTTCCCTTCAATCTTACCATATCTCCGAAGCTGTGCAGTAATATGCTGAATTTGCTCAGCCGACGGTGTTCGAGTCCCACGTCGATATAATTCTTCAAGAGCCCTCAACTGCTCCGGTGTTGGATTCCACCTTGAGCTCACCACAACAGGTGGAGTGTTGAACTCTCTCATCTTGTTCTGCTCAGACACAGCTGCTGCAACAAATAGCCAAATGAAACACACAAACATACACAAGGAAAAATACTAATCACTCTGACACACAAATATACACACACATATATAAATGACAAACTATTGCATACCCTGCAGATGTTGATATTGTGAAAAGAAATCGGTGCCATGAATACGGCTTAAGCAGGGAGTGTTTGTGGTCGAGTTGTTGTTGTTGTTGTTGATGTTGTTGGTAGAAGGCAGTGGCCTTGGAATGAGAGGCCTAAGTTTCCGGCCATTGAATGAGTCAGGCATGTTGAACTCTCCACCATCATTATAACCCATCATCCACATTTTGATAGACTAAAAGAAGGAATAGTTTCTTTCTCTCTCTATAAGTAGAGCTGAATATATTGAAGGGGGTTTGTGATGTAGATGAAGAGGTATATATAATGGTAGAAGAAGCAGGAGAGTAAAGTAGGGCTTTAATTAAATACACCTCTTAGTCTCTCTCTTTTCCTAGAGGGGAAAAGGGTTTTTGATACGGTGGGTTAAAGAATGGTGTTGGAGTAGTAAATATGGGAATAGAGCATGCAAGAATGGTGGGGTTATGAAATAGGAATCATTACCTACCTCACATAGGAAATAGACATATAGTTTATAAATAGTATGTATTGATGCTTTTAAAGAGAGAGCCAAAGCTGAAATTTGGTTAGTTAAGCTGAAATAGTGAGTATTTGAGTTTCAGAAAATCAGAGATGGGGATTGATCACTTTAGAGAGAGAGGGAGAGAGAGAGAGAGAGAATGGTGTTGGTTTAATATGGAACAAAGTGCGGAACACACATGAGGTTGACTAGGCTTAGAGAGAGAAGACAAAAGAAAAATGAAAATATAAAAAGAAAAGAGAAAAGAGAAAACGAAGGAAAAGGCAAAGAAGGGTTGCTAAGAGTGAGAAAGAAGAGGAAGCGTGGAATTCTGGGAGGGTTTTTGGGAGTAGCGAAGGAAAAACGACGTGACGATGATGAGGGTTATCATAAGCCTCATCACACTTTCTTTACCCTTCTCTCATTTATTGTTCTCCTTACGTCTCGTGCCTTTCACACTTATTCTCAATCCGAACTGCCCCTCTCCTTTCTCTCTGCCCCTCCTCCCTCTTTTCTTTTTCACTTAATTAATACCTCAAATATACATTACCATTTTAACATACTTACTGACTGTCCATGCATCATTCCATTCTCTCTCTCTCTCTCAAACTTTACTGCATGTACAGATCTTTTTCTTCTCACATTCTCCTCCTTACCACCATCTTCTCTGCTTTGACTTAATGCTTGGGTTTAAATGGTGTGAGATGCATTAGTACCGGAGTTAGTAGGGTCATTTAGAGCAGAAGTTTAACTCATCACGATAAAAAGTGACTTGCTCTCGAATTTTCACTTTTTTATGTACACTAATTTGCACAATGCCCACGTTTTGCATAACCATAATATCTGCATTTTTAAAAAATGCCCACACTTTATATGTGTACAATAATTCGTGCTCATAAAAAAAAAAAAAAAAAATACTATACTAGCTACATCCGTTATTATCCTTTTAGGTTAAGAAGAGAGTAGCTTGTATCCAGTGTCAGTGATCATTGGACACGTTGTGATGCGGACACGTGTCCGTATCGCAACGGCTCCAGTAGCCATTGGCACTGGAAGAAGCCGGACCCGGTTGAGAAATGGTAGAATAATACTACACCTTCATGTGCTATTAAAATGACTATGCCTCTTCTTTATATATATATATATATATAATACTGTGCCTCATTTGGAATCTACCTAATTCACTGCACTCCCTAATTTGAAAAATTAAAATTTTCTTCGTCTCTTATTTTTTGCCCTGACCTAGGGGCATGCAGTGCTACATATCTCACTTTTCTTCCGGATATAGTCCCTTGCCCTTGGTAATTATGATGGAATGACTCCACGTTCGAGTGACTGTGTCCGTGTCCGGAGTCCAGACTAGAATATGAATGCCATAATTGTTTAATTATGTCTTTGCTGTTGGATGGGGTGGGGGCCTAGTACCGCATACAGGAGGCTCCTACTTTATGTCTGTATCTTTGAAATTTCCATCAACAAAACGTACCAAGCAAGGTGTCAAGCAAAACCAAGATATTAAAAAATGAAGAATGTTGAGAGTCAATGGCCTAGCAAAACCAACAGCAATTTATGTGACATTAATCGCATCAACAATTTTTTTTTTTTTTTTTTTTTTGAGAAAGAATCGCATCAACAATTAAATAAAAAAATTGTCAAGTAATCTATATCTATATATAATAATAAGTGAAGCTGAGAGAAACATAAATTAGAATTTCAAATTAGAGTTCTAATTTTGCGTCATGTGTTCTAAATTATTATTATTATTATTTTGCTAGGTAATTGCGGGGATAGAACCCCCGAGCTCATAGATACACATGGTACCAGGTACCACCAGGCCACAAGGCCTGGTGGGGTGTCCTAAATTATTTATTTTTAAAAAGTTTTATTTCTTAATTTTAGAATAAAATATGAGACCACATCATAAATATTTATCCAAGTGAGTTATTAAGTACAAAAATCAAAGAGTCTAAAATAAATAAATCGAAAAAAAAATGTTTCACAATAATTTTTTAAAGAGTTAACAAAATATAAAAATAACTATCAATAATATTTAAATTATATATATAAAAATTATATTATGCATCTTATTGTATATTTTTCAGTGTATCTATGCACATGCATGATGTTACAAGCTAGTAATGTTAATAAGTAATTAACTAATTATTGTGTTAATAAACATGCCCACTCAAATTCAACAAGTGGCAACTCTAGGAATTTTTTCCAATGTGGTCATTATGAATTTAAATTATACAAAATCTTATAATAAAAAATTTCATAAATTGAAAAAAAAAACACGCAAATACATAAAATCTTACAATTTCCTTCTACGAGTTTTTTATTTTGAAATTGTTACATGATAGTCTCATTATCAATGTTACAAGCTACATCTCTTTCAAATTTTAGTTCAATAAAATTTTTCTTGGGTTTTTCCTTTTTGTTTGTAAGGGCTTATTATATTTTTAAGAGGACCTAAGTTTAAGGATAAAATTTGGCTACAAACTTAGTTATAACCAAAGGCTATAACTCTCACTAAAAAAATGAAAATGACTACATATTTTGAAAATCTAATAATTGAATTGTATGTTTTTTATTTTTTTTTAAAACACATGTCAAATTTCATGTCAATTGGATGTTAAAATCTTACAATTTCCTTCCTGAGTTTTCTTATTTTGAAGTTGTTGCATAATAGTCTTATTTTCAATGTTACAAGCTACATTTCTTTCAAAATTTTAGTTTAATAAATTTTTTCATGGGCTTTTCCTTTTTTGTTTGTAAGGGCCTAATTTATTGTTAAGAGACCTAAGTTTAATTAAGGACAAATTTGGCTACCACTCTAACTAAACAAATTAACATGACTATTTATCTGTTTGGGAACAACTTATCTAACTATTTGCTAAAAAAATTTGGACAAAGTTTAGCTACAAAATTGATTGTAACCGAAGGCTACAACCTTGCTCAATAAAATAAACATTACTACATATTTTAAAATTTTAACAATTGCATGTTCTTTACACTTTTAATATACATGTCAAATTTAGTGTCAATCGTATATTATTTGCTATATGATTTATAAGTTTATATTTTATGCATAATTTCAAACTACAAAAACTTGCAATTTAAAAAATTTATTGATAACATGACTATTGATATTTAATTTTCTAGAAATTTTGCAAGAATGGAGAATATAAGAAGAATATGTAATCCAAGGTAGATTTATTACAAATTTATCTCTAATAAAAAGATATTAAGTAAGGATATAGTTTAAGGTTACAACAAATTTTGTAGTTAAAATTTATCCAAAAATTTTTGTTGAAAGTATACTAAAATATACTTAAGACCCGTTTGGTAGAGCATTTTAGCAACATGTTTTCAGTTTTTAAACAATATTATACGTATTTTCATAGTTTTTCACTTATATATATTTTAAAAAAATACAAACAACATTACTTGAACTACTCTACCAAACGGGCGCTTATACCTTAAAAAATTTTGAAAAAGTAAAGTTTTAAAAATCTGTCCTTAAAAATTAAAAACTAAAACCGATGAGAAACAGCACATATTTTGAAAAGAATGTCATGTTTTTTTTTTATGTTTTTAAAATTTGTTGCTTTCGTGGATTCTAATGAATGATTTTCCGTATTTGGCCTAATAGAAATGGTTTCTCCAGGGCTACGGTGGAGCCTAGGCCGTACTTTATATTTTCAAGAACAGTAATGAGTAATGGCTAATGACTGCCTCAAAACTAATCTATAAACTAAAGTAGATTGGATTGCTAAATGTGGCTAAACTGCATTGAAAACATTGAAAATTTTTCCCATAATTTCTTGCAGAGACAGCCGGTCAATGGATCAAAATACAAGGTTGATGACGATCTGCTTCTGCTGGTATGGCTACCTTCACACATTTACTTTATAGGGAGTCAGGGACCTGGTTGACATTGTTGATAGGCTTTTGTTGGAGCAACAAATCTCGGCCCCTAGCAAGTGTTCTGAATTCCATCCATATTTTTGGGAAAAAAGAATCTAGCCTAAGCCAAAATCGAAAAGAAAAAAGAAGAAGAAACATGGCTATTAAACTAATTTTACGGTGAAAGTAACACATCATATTTCATTTCCAGCCATTTTCGTTCAATTTATACATGCACATTTATCGCTTGATTATAAAGGAGAAATACAATCCTTCCATATCCTTTCCCCTTTCGTTCCCTCCCTTCAACCAAATAGAAGAAAGGACTCGTCCACCTACTTCTTTCCCTTCCTAAATCCACCAAACCAAACATAGTTTTGAGGACTAAGATTTCTTCTCTTTCTTTAGGTTATCAATCGTCTTGTGATTTGGTTGGCCATTTGTCCGACCACCCATTTATTTTAGGGACTTATTAGAGAGATTAGGTGGTGTTTGAAGGAAAATAAAATGAAGGAACACTACAAGAAAAACGACCTATTGTGGCGGGTTTTTTGCGGCGAGTACGAAAACTACCGCTATATGTTGCCTATTGCGGCGCATTTTTGGCCCGCCATTGTACATAAGATCTATTGCGGCGTTCTATTGGCCCAAAGCAATAGTTCTAGTATTTTGCGGTATACTACAGTGGCAGGCCAATGACCTGCTGCAATAGACTTGTTTTAGCGGCGTTAATCTTAGATATAGCGGCGTGTCAATGGCCCACCGCAATGGACCTTTAAATTGCCCCCACCTAGTCCTAAATTTTCCCTATATTTTTCTATCCCTTTTCATTTTAGCGCCTTTTCATTTTTAGCCATTTCATTAGTCTCCCACACACACACACACTCTCTCTCTCTTTCAGACACTTCGAAAATCTCTTCACTGTCTCCCATCTCAGCCAAAACCCATCTAAGTCTCCAAACCCCACCGCAACAACCCAACATACTCCCACCTCTTCTCCGCCAAATACGTCCCTTTCAACCACCTCACCAAACTTCCAACGAGTCCTACTCCGTTGACGAAATTGTGTACTGCTCTCGATCCGGTGGGCTGCTCGATGTCCAGCACGATATCGCCGCTTTCGATTCGGTGGGCTTCCTGTTTTTTAAGAGGTAGCCGTAGCTCTGGAGGCCAGCCTTCTCTTTCCTTTTCTTCAGATCTATGTGTGTTTCTTTCGAAGCTGTTTTGATTCATTTTGAGTTTCTAGTTCTTTGTTTCATTTCTAGGGTTTCAACCACGATCTTGTTTGGTAGCTGAGAAAATTAAGGGAAAGATAAAAAAAAATTGAAACTTTTTAGGTTGTTTGTTTATGAAATGAAAATGCTTAGCTTGGGCATGAGTTAATTTTGGTTCAAACGTTGACTTACATATTTGGGATTTTCCCCCCTCTTTTCTCGGATATTGGGAATTTAGATTTTGGGTTTGCTGAAGTGTGTTTAGCGCTGTTGATAAATGAAGGGTTGTGGTTTTGATTTTGTGTTTTTATTGTTTTTGTGTAATTTTTGCATTTCTAGAAATGAGTTTGTATTGAGGTTGAAGCACATTTGGACCAATATTTCTAGTTAAGTGAACTGATTTTGTAAATGGGGTTTGGCTTTCCATTTAGGTACATGGAAGTGTTATTGTGCACGAGAATTCTGATGTTTCCAAATGTTAACTTTTATGTCAAGTTAGCAACTTTAGAATGCTGTTATTACATTATTTTAACGGTTGAGCCATCGAATCAATTGCAATCATTTGATATAAGTGGTAGTATTGCATGGTCAACAAATAATGTGTTTGCCAAAGTGATGGATAAGGAATGCAAAGGTCATATTCGTGTGGTAGGATTTAGTCCAAACCTAAGTGGTTGAAGTAACAGGAGTGCTTTCACGGACATTAAAATACATTCAAGTCAAGCAAGTGACAACGAAGTTGCACAACTGAAGGCTTCCTTGGCTACTATGGAGGAGAAACGAGTAAGTTTTGACGAAATGAAGGAAAAACTTAGTCAATTCGAAGAAATTGAGCAAAGAATGGCTTGCATGCTTCAACAAATGCAAAAATTTCTTCCCAATGCAATCAAGTATATTAACAAAGACTTAGTCAATGTTTTTCTCTTTGTAAGCATTTCGTTGTTGTTGTGAGTGTTTGATTTCTTTTGTGATTGGAATTGCTAATGTGTTTATCTATTTTTATTTATGTCAATTATTGGTCAAGTATATTAACAGTTGGGCTTATAGCTTAAAATTGAATAAGCCATAAAATTTGGGGTTTAAAGTAAATAATCAAAGTAATAGTTTTGTGTAGTGACTCTTTTTCTTAACTAGGGCCCTACTTTATTAAAGGGAGAAAGTTTAGGATTGAAAAGACTCTACATAATTATGTAGACTAATAGTATTACCATTTGAATTTTTTTTATTTAAAATTAATGGAGCTAATTTAAAAATATAAATTAACAAATTGACATCAAATAAGAATTTTCGCTCAACATATTCTTTTGCCATATTTTGTTTGGCTACTTGTTATTTATTTATTTTGGGGGAGAGCCAATCCTAGGCCTATAGGCCACTTAGGCCATAATCCAGGGACCTATGGAGAAAGGCTCCCAAATGTGGGAGAAATAAGTGATTTTTTTTATTATTTAGAAAAGCATATATGAATTGTACTAATTTTTCCCTCCATTTATAAGAAGGCCTATGAATTAATATAAATTCATCCCTATTATCATTAAGTGAATTAGTTATATTAATAAAAAAAGAGTAAGTCATATGAAAAAGAGACATGTCAATTTTAAAATGACTTTTAGAGGTTTAAAACATAAGAGACATGTCTTCATTTAACTTGTTCCCATTTTTTGCCTTGGTAATATTTTCTTGTCATTCTATTCCATTTATATGCACTTATTGAGTAATCATACTTTGTATGTAGGATGTTCCTTCGGTCCAACAATCTCAAACTCTCCAAAAATCGTCAGCCGCATTCCATCAACCAAGCAGCTTATAAGTTTTATCTTGGTGTTCGAGGACTTTTTTGTGTACAAAGAACTTCGGAAGAACAACCGCATTTTTTGCAAGTGTTGAAGGATATTTTTAAACACTTTGGAACTTTGATTATAGTATTAGCTTAATTTGAGTGGTTGTTTTATTCAAAGGACCACATCTTTTTTTGTTAATCTTATGATGGTGGTTATAGACAACGTTATGTATTTGATAATATATTTCTATGTTAATATTATGTTAGTTTGGAGACATTTGTGGTGTTGTTAATTAATTACATTTGTGGTATTGTGTTAGTAGAGTTAAAACTATTACAGGTTCTTTGTAATAGATCTAAACAATATATTTGATGCAAACAGTGGTTTTAAAGCCCACTAGAGAAAAAAAAAAAAAAAAAAAAAAAAACCTAGAGCAGCGGTCAATTGACTCAAAATGTCAATCTCAAAGCATCAAGATCTACCAAACCCACTGCTGCATCACCACCAAACCACTGAGATCCAACGTTGAGCTCTATGTATAGAAAGAGTAAGAAATGAGAGAGATTCACATTCGCCTGGGTGGGAGTGGAGAGAGAAAAGAGGGAGGAGAGGGGATCTAATTAAATAAAAAAACGAAATTTTAAGTTTTTCAATCCCACTAGTAGCTTTGCAATATAGGAATGCTAAAAAATATTTGGAATTTGGCATATCTGATGGAAGGGCATTCTCATCAACAATTGTAAAAATTTTAGCATTTACAATTTCAAAACACTAATTTTACAATTTTAACACCTCATTTTACAACTTCATTTAAATATTCTTTCTTTAATATGTTTATTCATTTTTTTATATTATTTCTCACTTTCCCTCTGTCTCTCTCTCCCATTGTCTCTCCATCTTTCTCAACCCACGGCACAACCCACACCTACAACTAGCCATTGCCAACCACCACTGCAGCCCAGCCTCACCCCAATACCAACAGCCACAACAGCCACCACAAAACCCACCACCCACCACCCATACCCAACTTAACCCAACCAAACCCATGACCCATCACCATCCACGACCAAAAACCCATCACCAAAACCACACCCATAGCCAAACACCACCGCCCACAACCTCAACCCCCAACCACCAAAATCACAAAAAAAAAAAAAAAATCCAAAATCAAATCATAAACCCAAACCCAAAATCAAACCATAAAACTCATACCCACCCACCATCAACCACCACCAGTCCACCGCAAAAAACTATCAAACAAATACCCACCACCACCAGCCCACCATAAACCATACCCATCCAAAACCATATCACAAACCCACCACCCAAAACCAAATCACAAACCCACCAAAATATGCCCAAATCAGAACTCAAGGCATGAGATAACCCAAAACGCCAAATCCATAACCCACACAACCACTGCCGAATCTATCATCAAATCACCAAAAAAAAAAAAAAAAAAAAAAAAAAAAAAAAAAAAGAAGAAGAAGAAGAAACCACTGTGATAGAGATCGACTTGGCTTGATGCTCCAACCTAGGTTTTGTCAGAGAGGGAGGCAGAGACATCGGGTAGAGGGAGAGAGAGAGAGCAGAGAAATGGTTGGAGGCTCAAAGCAAGAATGAGAGACAGAGAAGAAAGACAAGGAAATGAGAAAGACAGAAAAAAAAATAAGAAGAAAATAAAGCGGGCCCCACTTGAATAAAAAAATAATATAAGTTTTACAATTTGTGAATAGTGCAGTCTCAAATTTGAGATTTCATTGTTCATCAATGCCAAATATTATGACATTTAAAACACTTGATGAACGTGGTTTTTTAGAGTTTGGTGTGTCAAATGCCAAATATTTGACATTTGACACACTTGATAGGAATGCTCTACGCGTGTTTTTGAGCTTTGATATGCTAAATGCTAAAAAATTAACATTTAGCACATCCAATGCTAGTGCTAGATCAACTTGGCCGGGGTCACAATGCTGTTGGAAAATCTGGTTTTGTATCTCATACAAAACACACAGCGGAAGCAACAACCACAGATCTACTTCAATTATGCAAGATAACATGTAACCATGAATTCTAGAACAAAGAATAGAAAGCGTACCTTGATGCAGTGAATTTCAAAACATGACTTGAGAATACCTTCAATCTTCATCTCAATTCCACATGGTGCCCAAGATGTGTGGTCTCTCAATCAGTCTTTTGTACATAGACCCACAAAGAAAAAAAACCTTCATTTTCTCCTTGTGGAGAAAATCTGATTTCTTTTCTTTTCATCATACGTACGTTTTAAACTATTTTCATAGTTTCTTTATTTAATAACTCTTATTAAATAATGACTGATTATCTAATTGGGTTAGCCTTTTGGGCCTACCCAATTGGGCTTTAGTTTGTGGCTTGAGATGGGACCAAAGGGAACAAATAAGACTCTAGCTCCAATGGGCCTTAGGCTTTTCTGTCAACTCTTGACAAGTCCAAAGTTACCATTAATTATATTCAATACCACTATAAGAATATAATTGCACTCTAAGCCTTATTAATAAATTATATCCCAAGACTTTATTATGCATACAACCCCTTCATTAAAATATTCATAGTAATACAAAGTCATGAAATAGACTGCCACTTTGAAGATTACTACATCTTAATCCTTGAGTACCCGATTTAATCCTTTATGTTATTCATCATATATTTATGAAATCCAATTCCATAAATATATACTTTAGTAATTTCTTACTAAAGTGGTTGGGCCCAACACTTTGAATAACTAAACCCATTAAACTTATCTCAAGGGAATATTTTATATCTCTGTTAAGAGATTATGAACTCCATCTTGAGAATATATGTTCCATCAACATTAAATGCGGTTGCCCAAAATACTGAGGTTTTGACTGTAACTTATAGATCTCACTCTTGATATATCAAAGCAACCTACATCTCATGATCAGGTTCATTATTCTCTCAGGATTTAGAGTTGATGTAAATAGAAGTCGTGGGCTTTATTATTCATTTGACAGTCATTAGGAGAATAATAAATCTCACAGCGGTCCAGTTCAATATGTCTTAACTCTTAAAACATATCTACATATCAACTAGAAGTCTCAACTTCCATGATCAAGACAAATCATCTTAGTTGATATGTTATAGTCTTCGCAGATGAAACGCCCAATTTCATCACCGACTACGAACTAAAATTCTGAGTTTACAAAGAACTTGTGATTTATATCTTTCTGTGACTTTTCACATAAATCACATACTATGCATCTCATGTACTAAGATAATGTCCCATTAGTTCATAAATGGTCTCAAATAATTAAGCAACTTAATTATTCATGACATGCCAATAAATTGGATTTTAGGGCACAAACCCTAATAAATTGGATTTTAGGGCACAAACCCTAACAATCTCCCACTTGCCCTCAAAGACAATTTACCACATATTCGACACTTATCTCCCTATAGAGTAATTCACAGTCACTCTAAGGCAAGGCTTGGAAACAAGTTTCAGCTAGATTTATTGCATAAATTATCTTTTCTACTACTACTTTTCACGTACTCATATCTTCTCTAATGAGATGATACTTACGCATGATGTGTATCTTCACCACCTAGGATGAACACATATCTTGAAGTCCAACTTCATGAATCACAATCAAACTACAAGTCATTATTTGTACATCCAGTATCTATCAAAACCTCACTTTTGTGGACAAGCATATAATCCCTCATTCTCCTAAGATATTTGAGTATATGCTTTACTCCCACTAAATTAAGTGATCTTTGATTCACCTGATATTTACTTACTATGTCCACCGCAAAATAGACATTTAGCCTAGTATTTAGCATAGCATAAAGACTTCCTATCGATTTGATATAAGGAACCGTCTTATATGCTCTTCCTTTTATATGTCTTAGGACCATAGTCCTTTATAAAGGAACTTTAAACTTAAAAGGAAAGAATCCTTTCTTGAAGTATTACATGCTATACTTGGCTAAAATCTAATCTATTTAAGCAGTTTGAGAGAGACCCAACATCCTAACTTCTGAATTTTAATAAAGTCAAATTCTTAGGATGTGACCAATCTTTCTCAAGTACTTTTATATCAAAATAGACGAGACAACCAAAAACCTCCTTTGATGACAACAACTCTACATCATTCTAAATTATTAGAACGTCATCAACATACATTAAGAAATTTATTATTTTATATAGCTTTTACACACTTAAGGCCTTTTAATACTTGATCAAAATCAAATAATTTGATTGCTTGATCAAATATGATATTTTATGATTTAGATGCTTGCTTTAGTCCATAAATGGACTTTAAGCAACTTGCATACTAAACTCTACTGGTTCTTTGCTACGAACAAATCTTGTTACATCATATAGATGTCTTCCTCAAGATTGCTACTAAAAGAAGCTTTCTTGATATCCATTGTCTTATTTCATCCAAATGAAATATAATGGATAAGAGAATCTAGATAGAGTCAAACTAGACTATTGGTGGAAAAAAAAATCTTTTCATAGTCGAAACATTTCCTTTTGAATAAATCCTTTCGCCACTAGTTTTGACTTTGAAGGTTTGTACCTTCAAATCTATCAATCTCATTTACTTGTAGACCTATTTGAAAACAATAGGCTCAATGCAATTAAGCACCTCTACAAGTTCTAGACTTTAAATAGAATCTAATTCTATTCTCATAACCTTGAATCAGTAATCCACATTCATATCATCTATGGCCTTTACGTAGGACCGAGGATCAAATTCAGATCCTTGTGGAATGACTTCAAAAGTTTATCCCAAAAGTATGAATTTATTTGGTAATCCTCCCACTATGATATTGTACTCGTGTATTAGCTATATATCTAGAATAATGTATTGTGGTGTATCTAATACAACCAACTCATTTCCAAATGTACTTTATAGTTGTGCTATAACAAATTTTGACATTTTTCTTCTAGAACAATCTACCTTTACTTTGAAAGAGCCCCATTCCTCCTTTATGTATGCACTAACTTAAAGAAGTCATTGGAACTTTATTCCTTTACAAAAAGGAACCCTAGATCATATTATCCTCTAAATAGAATTCATAGATTGTGAATATAACAAAATAATGGTTCTAAAAGCCCATCTTTCACCAATCTTGAATATCATTTAGATTAATAAGATCTAGACATAAGTGCCAAAACATACAATAACAAAAGATGGAAATTTTCTCTTTAAAAAGTAAAACATGTAAATTTCCATTTAGAAGACAATCATGGACAATGCTTAGCTTTACCAAAACAGAAATACTTTCCTTTTGGTCATACTTTTGAATCTAATTTCCTTTTTGGCAACTACTAGGGCAACTAACTTGTCTAACTGTTTGGTATTATAATTCATTTTCTTACCAACCTTACCTTTCAGTTTAGGTTAAGAATTTGAATCAAATCATATTGATTCTAGCCTTAGCTTTTAGGATGTCTTCCGTTGCGTAGAACTCACTCATCAATTTAGATAACATAAAAAGAATTTATTTTCAAAACAATCTGAATTGATCAAATGATTCTAACAAGGATTTGTGGATCATATCCAAACGAGATTAATATTTAATCTCTACATCCAAGAATTCCAATTCATTTTAAAAACAAAATATTTTCATAAAATGGTATAGAATTGGAACTCCTTAAGCCTTTCTTAGTACTCAATATGATTCATACCAAACATCTCATTTAGACTTAATAAAAAGTCTAAGTCTAGTACTAACTCTTGCATCTAATGTTGTAGCACAATTGAGATAGAGGCCAATGTAGCATGCTAGCATTTCAATGGAGACTATGATTATATCATAAGCTATCCTCCATCAATGCATCATGTATAGGAAATTAAGACAATGCTGAATCGAAACATGAATATGTACTTCAGCTCCTTTAAGCACCATGTCCAAAATTATTTCTTAGTTAATGTGATTCAATAAAATAGTAGCTAGTGGACAAAATTTATGACAACTTTATTTTGAGACCATGAACTTAAATACCAGGACGTTATCATTTTGCATCTATAACCATATAATATGGAACCCATAAAACATATTATATTAGGTGCAACGACAACCCAATCCATGTCTATAATTCCTTGGTAGCAAGTTTATTATAAACACATTAATTGGTTGAGAAATATTCTCATTATTAGTGCTATCATGATAACTCTTATCATACACTAATAATATGCCGTATTAACTTTAGCCTCTAAGCAATAATGACATAGCTCCTTTGGGAGGTTAACATTACACTTAGTCTAGTGTACACCATTATCTAGAATCATGTGTAGCCACATTTCATCTTCCTTATAGTGTTTAAACTTGTAGTACCATGAAACAAAATACCCTCCTTTGGGATCGCAAGGCATATACGCCAAGACGAGGTGCTTGTTCACACTACTTTAAACGGGTAAGTTCAATCTTGTAGTACCATGAAGTAAACACCCTCCTTTGGGATCGCGAGGCATATACGCCAAGACGAGGTGCTTACCCACACTACTATGAACCGATAATGGAGGCCGTGAGATCCAACTCTTGTATCTCTCTCCCACTAGAAATTTTAAAACAAGTGGATTGTCCTGAAATCATTGTGATCTTATCACAATTTGAACCCTACACATCAAATGTGTTTAATTGTTTAAATTCAATGTGATATTACTAAGTCACGTCACTATAGCGTAACGAACATTCGCGCTATCACAAAGAAGTTTAATCATGTAATTCATGAAGTAAATACCCTCCGCATGGAATGTAAGACTCGAAGTCAAGACAAGGTATTTATTCACATTACAATAAACTTAACAAAAAAAAAAGGTTATTTCAGCACTCCCACTCATTATTTGGGTTTTTCTTAAATAATTGAGATCCCATCACAACTAATAACCTTGCACTTGATAAAGACTCTAATCTCATTAGAATCACTAACTAAAATGGAAGTCCTAAACTATTTAGGATTCCTTAAACACTAATGAATCAAAAATTAGTTATATAGAACTCTATCCTTAATTTACAAGATAAAGTATTCTAATCTAATTAGAAACTATATAACTTTAATTAGAATTTTAATCTCATTAAAAAACCTCTAATTAAAATAAATTAAGGACTTTCAATCATTAAATGATTTAGTACTAAGAGTTCTATTTAACTAACATCTTTGATCTCATTAGGTCTATTAGTTAGAACCATGTGTAATCTAATCACACATAACCTTGCTCTTAAAAAACTTGAAAACACTTAGAAAAAATTCTGATTTTCTTTCTTTCGATCGATCGAATGTGCCTCTCGATTGATCGAAAAAATTAAAAAATTCGAACTTGACCACCTGACTTGTTCGATCGATACTCGATTGCCTCTCGATCGATCGAAAAACAAATTCGATCGATCGACTATCAATCGAAAATTAATCTAATTAAAATGTCTGATCACTGTTTCACTCGATCAATCGAAAGTGATTTTCGACTGATCGAAACTCGTGAAACTCGAATTTCCAAAAATTTTCTAAGGCAATTTTCTAGGGTTTTTCTTGAACAAACAACTAATCGTTTTTGACATCTTCATTGTTCTCTTCCAAAAACACTTTTTTGATTTTGTCAACGAAGATTTTCAGATCAAACATTAGGGTTTTCAATATCAAGGTGAAGAACCCTAATAATAATGCTAGAAACCTTGAATACACAATCCTAATCTCATTAGGAATAAATTTCATAATCCTAGCATTAAAATACTGTTTGATCATAAAATAATATAATGCAAGGCAAGCATAAATATGATGAATCCTTTATTAACAATGAAAGACGAAACCTTCATAAAAGGATATTCTATATCTTTAAAATTACTAGCCATCTTAATTAAAGGAGCATCCAGGCACTTATCAACTTGTCAAATAATTTAACAAAAGATTCACTAATGAAAAGAATCAACCACTAGACCATGGTCCAGGAGATTCTTATCCCGAAACAATGCCTTTAAACCAAAACGTTAAGTTTACATACTTCTAGAATGACGGTTATAAAATAATATCGTCTAGAAGTCTATGGCGAACAGCAATTCTTTTGAAGACGGAAAACAATATCAAAAGAAATTCACTTGAATCAATATATCACATATATAAATCATGGCATATGAATTCCAACGCTAATAACATAGAAAGCAAACTACGCAATCTATTATAGCGTTTGCTCAATAGATTCACTCCATGAAACTTAAAAACACTGTCTAATTATCTTGCACAGTATATTGAGTTTCACGAATCTTGATGATAGAAATACAAAAATTCATAAAACCATGATTATCAAAACATGTCTACACAAAAGAACACACTCAAGGACACAATTATGCAAAAAATTTTACTGCAGAAAATTAAATCACCAAGAAAACGTTTTTTCTTTGATTCTAAAATTCATGGTTACATGTTTATCTTTCATGGTTGAAGTAGATCCGTATTTTTTGTTGCTTCTGCTGCGTGTGTTTTTGTATGAGATACAAAAACCAGATTTTTCCAACAAATGGTATCAGAGCGGTCTTCAATATCATGCTTGTATAACGTAAAATTAAATCACCAAGAAAACGTTTTTTCTTTGATTCTAAAATTCAATCACATGTTATACAAGCATGATATTGAAGACCGCTCTGATACCATTTGTTGGAAAAATCTGGTTTTGTATCTCATACAAAACACACAGCGGAAGCAACAACCACGGTTCTACTTCAATTATGCAAGATAACATGTAACCATGAATTCTAGAACAAAGAATAGAAAGTGTACCTTGATGCAGTGAATTTCAAAACATGACTTGAGAATACCTTCAATCTTCATCTCAATTCCACATGGTGCCCAAGATGTGTGGTCTCTCAATCAGTCTTTTGTACATAGACCCACAAAGAAAAAAAACCTTCATTTTCTCCTTGTGGAGAAAATCTGATTTCTTTTCTTTTCATCATACGTACGTTTTAAACTATTCTCATAGTTTCTTTATTTAATAACTCTTATTAAATAATGACTGATTATCTAATTGGGTTAGCCTTTTGAGCCTACCCAATTGGGTTTTAGTTTGTGGCTTGAGATGGGACCAAAGGGAACAAATAAGACTCTAGCTCCAATGGGCCTGAGGCTTTTCTGTCAACTCTTGACAAGTCCAAAGTTACCATTAATTATATTCAATACCACTATAAGAATATAATTGCACTCTAAGCCTTATTAATAAATTATATCCCAAGACTTTATTATGCATATAACCCCTTCATTAAAATATTCGTAGTAATACAAAGTCATGAAATAGACTGCCACTTTGAAGATTACTACATCTTAATCCTTGAGTACCCGGTTTAATCCTTTATGTTATTCATCATATATTTATGAAATCCAATTCCATAAATATGTACTTTAGTAATTCCTTACTAAAGTGGTTGGGCCCAACACTTTGAATAACTAAACCCATTAAACTTATCTCAAGGGAATATTTTATATCTCTGTTAAGAGATTATGAACTCCATCTTGAGAATATATGTTCCATCAACATTAAATGCGGCTGCCCAAAATACTGAGGTTTTGACTGTAACTTATAGATCTCACTCCTGATATATCAAAGCAACCTACATCTCATGATCAGGTTCATTATTCTCTCAAGATTTAGAGTTGATGTAAATAGAAGTCGTGAGCTTTATTATTCATTTGACAGTCATTAGGAGAATAATAAATCTCACAGCGGTCCAGTTCAATATGTCTTAACTCTTAAAACATATCAACATATCAACTAGAAGTCTCAACTTCCATGATCAAGACAAATCATCTTAGTTGATATGTTATAGTCTTCGCAGATGAAACGCCCAATTTCATCACCGACTATGAACTAAAATTCTGAGTTTACAAAGAACTTGTGATTTATATCTTTCTGTGACTTTTTACATAAATCACATACTATGCATCTCATGGACTAAGATAATGTCCCATTAGTTCATAAATGGTCTCAAATAATTAAGCAACTTAATTATTCATGACATGCCAATAAATTGGATTTTAGGGCACAAACCCTAATAAATTGGATTTTAGGGCACAAACCCTAACAAATGCCACTATACATCCTATGTAAAAACATTTATTTAATATAGAAGTGAACTATATATATATATATATATATATGAATTTTGCAGTTTGGTTAATTTTGGAGACATTGCTTGCATTGGGCAACTTAGAATTCTAGGTTTGATATAGATTATAGAAACAATAAATAGTAATAACAATTGCTTTGGGGACAAAATTGGCCTTTGCCCTTTTCTATCAAAATATCCAGCATTTTGCCCCTCTTTTGAAACTAATTAGGGAAATGCTCTTCTTTTGAAACTCGATTTTCTCAAAATCGAGTTTAAAAAAAAAATAAAAATTCTAGAGCCCTATAGTAGCATTTTAAGAAGCCTATAGTGACGTTTTATGACCTATAGTGGCGTTTTATAACTTGAGCTCCATGAACTCAAGTTATAGGCAATTTTTTTATTTTTTTTTACCTAACTCAAGTTCATGGAGCTCGAGTTACAAAATGCCACTATAGGCTTTTTAAAACGTCACTATAGGCTCTTTAAAACGCCACTATAGGGCTTAACTCGATTTTGAGAAAATCAAGTTTCAAAAAAGCGGCATTTTCCTAATTAGTTTCAAAAGAGGGGAAAAATGCTGGATATTTTGATAGAAAGGGGCAAAGGCCAATTTTGTCCATTGCTTTGGTGGTCCATTCCCTTGAAAGATAATAGACTGGTTTAAAAGATAGTTTTTTCAACTTTTGGCTTATATTGGATTACACAAATATTCAATATTCAATGGTGACAAGCTTTATATTTGTATTTCGGTTTAATCAATATTCAATGGTGACAAGCTTTATATTCTTTTAGCGTAAGTGAAGTGCCTTTAATTTCTCTTGATTAAATCTATTACATAACACAATAAATTTAGTGATATGGCTTATGCTAAAGCATAAGACTTACTCTAAAAGTGTAGGGGTATCTTTTTTAACGAAGTTTTTTTTTTTTAGAAACTTTTAATGAACTTAGTTGTCTCTCTAAAAGCATTTAATTGACAAATGGACTTCATAGTAACAATATAGCATATGATCTTGTTAACCCATGCCAATATTTTCAAAAGTATATTTTAAATGATACTTAAAAACTAAATTGTTGTGCTTATATTCATAAAAGAAAGGCAAATGAATGTTACTAGGATATTTGAGCCTAATGGGCATTTGTACTTGAAAAGGAAATATATATGTTACATGCATTCTATGGGAGGAAACTTAGTCTCGAACCCCAATCAGGTATTGTCCTTTTCGGAATTAGCGGCACAAGGAGCAGGCTTAATCCTCAAGTTTTTGCTCAATCCCACATCATGGAGAGATGCCTCCCACCCCTGCCTTATAAGCACTTGGCCTAAGGAAGAGAGTACCATAGTGTGTGTGATTGGGGTTCGAGACTAAGTTTCCACCCATGTTGTCCTCTTTGGAATTAGCGGCACGGGGCATAGGCCTTCCAAAGAGGACAATACCTAATTGGGGTTCGAGACTAAGTTTCCTCCCACACGTTCCAATTTTAAGGAATTTAAAATTTTTAGTTATGCTTTTTAAACCTTATTTTTTAGGGGGGAAAAAAAATGTTAGTAGGTATAGAATTTGATCGACAGTTTTAAATTTCTCAATTTACATTTATTTTCTCTATTTGTCTTATTCCTAAATCACTTTCTAATAGGTAATAGGATTATTTCTAGAAGTTTTAAAAAAATTGAGTGCTACGCACGTGCTAAAAGATTTTTTTTTTTTTTTCCTTCTACAAAAACATTCTAATCATCCACATTCAGGTTGCCTCATATCCTCTCAGTTGGGTTTGAATCTTGTTATAATTTCTTCTCTTATATAGGCTCTGAAATGCCTTTCCCTTGGGAGTTTTGATGTCCGCTGTATTATATTGCCCAAAATGTCCTTATATTTTGAATAGTATTGGTTTTCTTAGGGGTGTCAATGTTTGACACAACCCGCAAATAAGACACAGGTTTTTATGGGTTAAGGTTGAGTCTTAGTAGGTTCGAGGCATAAACAGGTCGACCTGAAAGCGACATGGTAAGAAACGTGTTATAAGTGACCACATGCGTAATCCACAATTGGCACGTTTGATACACCAATTTATTGTCAACTCGAAATAACTTATTTAAAACAACCTATTTAACTTACATAACAAATAAATATTCATTTTATTTTCAAATACCTTTTATATCCAACCAATATTTTAAGCTAAAAAAGAAAATAGGAGAGACATAAATTGTGTTATATTTTTTATACTTGCATTTGGCGAATTTTGTGGATATATGTTATATTTTTGTTGAATTGTGTTATTTTGAATTTGGGTTGAAGTCTATACTCTTTTTTGGGGATGTAAAGAACTTATTTCTAGATGGAAGTTTTATTTTATTGAACTATGTTATTTTGAATTTGGGTTGAAATGTATGTACTTCTTTTGGAATGTAAATAACTTATTTATAGATGGATGGTACTATATTATGGACTTAATATTTATTAAGTACTTTGATTTTATTTTGAACTTTTGCTCAATGTGTTTTAAGTATTTTATGTTGTTATTAACTTTCAAATTGTATGCTAAATAGGTATTGTGATGTTATGAGTTTGTAAAAAAAAAAAAATTGTTTATTAAATTTATAACAATATTAATCTTGTGCTTTTTGAAGCAAGTTAAATGGATTGAATTTGTGTCAACCTAACTTGATTAATATTAAACTAGTTGAAATGGGTCATGTCACGTTTGTGTCAACCAAACACGACCGGCATTTATTAAGCGTGTTAAGTGGATCGTGTCGTGTCAACCCACTTCATTAATATATAGGTCATGTTAGGGTTGAAAGGTCATGACACAATTATTAAATGGGTTGGATTCAAGTTGAGCCATTTAGCAAAATTCTCCTACCTTGACACACTACACGCTAACTTAAATTGACACCCGTAGTTTTTTTAAAGAAAAAATCATCAAAGTTAAAAACGTTCTTAAATTCTTTGAACTCTTTAATATTGGCCTTTTTTTTTCAATATTTAATAGCTAAAATTGCTACAACTTAGAGGCATTTGTATTTTTTTTTTTAAATGTTTAATTTTCTATTCATTCTAATTTAAGGTTAAAGCATTTGTCTAATGAATACACTTGCACTCACCCATGAAAAATGACTTCAATGCTTTTTTTTTTTTTTTTTTTTTTTTTTAAAGAGAGAGTTTCAACCTATGGCATCCGCTCCTGATGATAGCTCTTTATCAGACCAAGACACCAATCAGTTTTTGGTGTAGGCGGGGATTGAACCTCAGATCTCTTATACAACCATCAGAGACTTTATCAGTTGAATTAACTGGAACCCACAACTTCAATGCTATTTTAGTATTCATTTTTTGGTGCTAGCGTTTGATTACAAACCAATTTTTAACCACTCAAGATGATTGAAAACCACTTGAGACAGACTATCTAACATCGCTAAAGAGGAATGGGTTCAGTACAACCTTATTTAATAAGACTTTGATGTGAAAAAAAAAATGCACAAATTAACAATAAGAACGAGAAAATTAAAGATACTTTTATTAAGGTACAAAAGCTTAAAGTTACTGAGCCTAATTCACATGGGCCATAATGATGCACGTAGAAGCATGATGTTACAAGCCTTGATAGTTTTGATTCAAAGAGAGAGTCAATGTATCTTTTTTGGATGCCTGATTGTGTGTGTCTTAATGTGCCTTTCTATTTATACATGAGGTTTTGATAGTTAATATTGGCTTTTTTTACCCAATTGGCATTTTTATCTCTATATATTAAAAGGATTCAGAAAGTTAGTCATGACTTCAAAAAATGTCAAAAATACCCCTAATATAATTAGATAATCCTTATTCTTAAAAAAAAATTAGGATTAAAATTATAATTCAACAAAATTCAAGAACAAAAAAAAACTACCTGAGAAACATTTTTCTTAACAATTAGCACACTCTCTATTTAAATATATTTTGAGAGGTGCTACGTCCATAACATTTTTACAATATTTTCACAGCAAATTATAGGTGGTTAGTTGTTATTGGTTCAAATTTGAACCTAACACTAAGATTACTTTTTTGTCTCAACAATAACAACCAGTAACAACCTACCACTTAGAATTTGTTGTAAAAATATTGTGAAAATGTTGTGGACATATCATTTCTCATATATTTTACGCACGTTTAATACATTTTTTTCCTAAAAATTAGCACACACTAAACCCAGCAGTTTACTTCATTTGAAATCCTAAATTTTAGTTTCTTAAAAATCTCATCCATAATAACCTCACTAACAATAAATAAATTTAAATTGAAAAATTATATTAAACTCAAAATAAATAAATAAAAAGTCTCATCACACATGCGGGCGCGTGTGATGAGGCTAGTTGCTTCTATTCCCATAAACTTTGTTTGAGAAATCTTTAGTAACTGTCAAGAAGTAACTATCATTGTTCATATGCTTCTCACGTGCTTCTAAATTAAATGGATCTTCTCAAGAAGAACCCATTACTATTCACATGCTTTTGACATGCTTTCACTTAAGCAAAACCAACAAGATGATCCCTATGGCTTGAAATAACTGTCTTAATGTGATTTCTAATAGAATGATGCTAGTTGTCTCTCTCTAAGGGATTCATTTTATTATTAACTCATCAGTGACATGGCTAGTGATGATGCCGAAAATTGTCAGTTAGTCACACAGCCCTCATGCGTTCAAGACAACACCTGCACAACATAAAACAAGAAGACCTTAGAAGAGTACTGGTGTGGTACTAGCCACAAACCCTCCAATGGTTAAGTTAAAGAACTTTTTCACAACTCTAAAGTGCCAGAGTTGGGGTGAATTACACATACCTTGTTTTCTGAGGGTCTTAGATTTTTACAGTAGTATAGAATCGACCTCCGTTTCTTGCATAAGAAGGTGTTTCGTTATGGGAAAAGATCACCATAATGCGTATATTACAAGATCCTTCCCATGTTGAGATTCTATTCATGTTGGGATTCTATTAACTAGGGTTAATCGTGGGACGCATATTGTTTCCATTTAGAATTCCTTAGAGGCCACTCAAGTCATGTGGGTGTCACATGGCCTTAAGATCCGTCCACCTTGTATCCGTGCATCTTGGATCCACCTACGTAGAAACACTAACCGTCCACTAATCTAGTACCGTCGAGTCTGTTTAATTTTATCCGTCATCCCTAATTTTATACTCTTCAGTTGCCCCCTCACTCCATGGGCCCGTCACCTCCTTTGGACGGACCCGTGGAGTGATGGTTTGATTCATCTCCTGAGAAGCATGCATAGATTGAGAGGCTAGCCGATGGTCATTAATGTTTGTAAGGGCACATGTCATTTTTTCAGTGGTTGATCTCTTGGAACGAAGCGTCCCTTCGTCTTTTGTGCTGTTCTCTCTATATAAACCTGCTTCTTTACTTCTCATTCTTTACTTTCTTCAGTGAATTTACGATCAAAGCGCTACCGTCTCCCTTGATAAACTAGCACACCATCCACTTGGCACGCCCGTCATCTACACTTCTCCTGTTGCTCATCTTCAATTAGTAAGTACTTTCACCTTTCTGTTGAATTTCCTTGCTACTTTTTAAGAATTTTGCACACCCGTTGTCAATGTAGATTCCGTCAGTGTCTTAGGGTTTACCCGTCACATGTAGATGACAGATGTCTAATGCGTCAAGTAACCAATCATGTGTCCGCAAGGGGGTGAGATACAATGAAGTGTTCCTGTCAGGTCAGAACGACCCTAGCACCTCGAGTGAAGAAAGGAATCCGTCGGCCACCTCACCTTCCACAAAGGATAAGGATTTGGACACGGATAAGTCAGAGGGTGATTATTCTGATGGCCTAATTGGTGCTGAACCCCCAACCCAATCTGTCATAGGTCCTGACGGGCTTAGGGAGTTCACAATACTTCCCTTATGGACGGTCAACGACTTCGTTTCTACCATTAAAGAGCCACACTTCAAAACACTTAGAGAGAAGTACCAAATACCCGACAACATACCCCTCCGTCTACCCTACAAATCAGAGAAGTGTTATTACGAGGGAGACGAAGGCGACAGAGTCTATGAGAAAATGCTGAAAGCAGGGCTCAAATTCCCCCTGAACACTCTCCACCGTCTCCTCCTTCAATACTTGGGGTTGGCCGTCACCCAAATTGCCCCAAACACCTGGAAGGTTTTTCTTGGCGTGGAGTTCTTGTATGAGGCAATGTCTGACAAGGCGCGTAGGTTAATGGTGGAAGAATTTTTTCATTGTTACCGTTTGACTAAGATCGTTCAGTCTAAGGGCATGTATAGTTTTGTGCCCAAGAGCCCGTTGTTGAGGCTCGTGTGTGATACCCCCGACTCTAATAGGAACTGAAAGGGTCGCTATTTTTTTATGAAAGGTGACGAGTGGATATGTCATTCGGGTGACCAAGAGTTTATGCCCATTGACAAAATATGGGGTATAATGCCCCTGTCTGGTATGCATCCATCCGTATTTAGGTTTCTAATTATGTTAGCTTCTACTTGTTACTTTAACCGTCTCCTTTTGCAACTCGGGACCATCCACAAGTCTCTCTTAAATAGTGGAGCTTTTTGGAAAATATTTATAACAAAACCAAGTTGTCAGAGAGGACGTGGGCTAAGTTAGTCAACTTAGATAGCCTTTACTAGTATTGTGATGGACCAGAACCCACAGCAGCAGCCCGTCACTACGACCACCAAGTTCACCAACATAAGTCCGTCGCCCAATACTAGTTTCTTTCCTTGTTTTTACATTGTCTAACTCCTGATAACTGTCCACCTTTGCGGAAATGGAAGACAACAAGAAAAGGGCCTACATCAAGCAACAAGCTGCTACAAAGAAAGCTGCTACAAAAGAAAGGCCTAAAGGCACGGGTTCGGCAAACCCGTTGGCCAAGAGGAAACCGTCAGAGAAGACCAACCGTCTTCCAAAAAAGCCCAAAGTTTCCCTTGAGTCCGTCATAGGGTTAAAGGCTGAAACCAAGAAGACGGTCACTCCTCTTTGTCAAGGATAGGGCAATGGATTCATGACGAGCCCTCCCCCCATCACTAAAAAACCACTCGCCCTCCTCCACGAGGATTCTAAGTATGCATTGGAGCAGCTCTCGTCCATAATCACAACTGAGGACTATGAGGACCTAAGCAACCACGCAACAAAAGCGATGAGAGAGACGAGTCCTTTTAGCATTGCATAGGTAACTGTATCCATCCCCTTTCTCTTTTTCTTTCTTTCAACTTGCCTGGGTATTAACCCTTCTTTTTCTTCCAGGCGATGCTAATGATGAAAGGGTTGATGGGCCGTTGCCTAAACCACGAGACGGCGCTGGACCGTATTAGGGCGAAGGCGAGGTCAACGGAAAACGAGCTGAATGAGTTAAAGGCCTAGAAGATGGTCCAGGAGAAGAAGCTTGCTTGCTCAAAGAAAGAAAGGGGTGAGCTGGAGAAGTAGACGGAGATGTTGAGGCATTTCCTTCAAGACAAGGAAAAAGAGATAAGTGATGCCAAGGATAGGCTATGTCAAGTGAAGGAAGAAGCGATATGGGAGATGGGAGTATCGTGATTCTAACACTCTTCTGACAGATCTCTGAAGCTCTTACGCTAACGGCTTTGATGACTGCCTCCATCAAGTCAAATCTGCTTTTCCTGATATAGACCTTTCCCATGTTTCTATTGATCCCCCAGCCTAGACCCCAGCTCAGACCGTCCACTCCGAGAGCACGGATAAATTATTCGTTGATGATGCCCTCGTCAACGACCCTCGTGGTGACGAAAAGACTGCTCCAGTTGAAAGCCAAATCAAACCCGTCAAGGACAACACTCGTCACCCTAATGGAGTTCAAGTCATAGAAGAGAAAGACGAAGATACTCTTGTCCAGCAATAGCTTTTTTCTTTAATGGCGAAAATGCAAAGATCTTGGAGAACAGTTTATGTTTAATTTAACCGTTGCTTTTTGTATCTAAACTTCTCCCTTTATGGGCTTCTGTAATATAATTACTTATTTTAATTTATCCTTCCACTTTTATTCCTATAGATGAACACATTCAATTTATGGTTATAAATATAACTCATTCTTTAGGATGAATCTGTTTGCTTGTGGGCCTGACGGGCTTCGACCATCTCACTAGGTTGATGTTGTCCATTTTATGGACTGGTTAAAAGATAAATATGTCTGCTTAGTGGACTTGGTAAATTTAAGCTATTATTCTTGGACGATTCTGTCCACTTTATGGACCTGATAAAAAGTAAGCTCTCTCAAGATGATTCCGTCTACTTTGTGGTCTTATAATTCTTAGATCATCATCTCGGATGGATCTGTCCTCTTAGGGACATGTGAGCTTGACGGGCTTAAGCCATCTCATTAGGGTGATCATGTCCACGTTATGGGTGGGTTGAAAGATAAATCTGTCCGCTAAGTGGACTTTGGTAAATTTGAGCTGTTTATTGTGTAATTATTTCGTCTACTTGGTGGATGAACCCGTCCACTTTATGGACCAGGTTTTCAAACTATCCTTTTATAATGAATCTGTCCTCTTACGGACCCAGAAGCTTGAATCCGTCCACTTTATGGACGAAACTCGTCCCCTTCGTGGTCCTGATAACTTAAGTCTGTCTATTTTATAGACTTGTCATTAGTCATCCTTTTGGGATGAAGCCTGTCCACTTTATGGACTTAACATTAGTCATCCCTTGAGGATGAAACCCGTTCACTTCATGGACTTATCATTAGTCATCCTTTGAGGATGAAACCCGTCCACTTTATGGACTTGATATTGTAGAAATGTAGATATAAATACATGTGACATTTTTGAATAACTCCTCTTATTATTATGGTAATTCATGTGTAAAAATTTTTCTTTAAAAGATAAAAAAAAACTGCCCTTGGGCTTAAAAGAAACTGTAGATAAAAAATTAAACTAAAAAAAAATAAACTGGAAATGAGGAGTGTCGTTACTCGTCTACTGGTAGTACTTCTTTAGGTGTTGTGTGTTCCATGGGTAATGCAATTTTTGTCCGTCCAGTGTCTCCAGGTGGTAGGTTCCCTTCCTATGCCATGATGCAACTCTGTATGGTACTTCCCAGTTTGGTCCTAGCTTCCCCTGGGAGGTGTCTTTTGTAGCGCCCATCACCTTTCTCAGGACAAGATCTCCAACCTGGAAGTCCTTGTGTCTGACCTTGGAGTTGTAATACTTGGCCATGAGATTTTGGTACCGTGCTAACCTCTACTCAGCTGTAGCTCTTACTTCGTCCACTAGATCAAGCTGCAGGCGCATAGCTTCATCATTCTTGCTTTCGTCATGGTTCCCTACCCTGTAGCTTGTAAGTCCCACTTCAGCTGGGATTACTGTCTCGCTTCCGTATGCTAGCCGAAACGGGGTCTCTCATGTAGGCTTTCTCGCCATTGTCATGTACGCCCATAAAACACTTGGTAGTTATTCTGGCCATATATCCTTTGCCCCCTCGAGCCGAGTCTTGATGATTTTGAGCAAGGATCGGTTCGTGACCTCAACTTGTCCATTGGCCTACAGGTGGGCGAGTGATAAGTAGTGGTTTTTGATCCTTAGTTGTGAGAAAAATCTCTGAATGCGTCATTGTCAAACTGCTTCCCGTTGTCTGAGACCAGCACCCGAGGTATACCGTACCTGCAAATGATGTTCTTCCATATGAAGTTTCGTACATTCTTTTCAGTGATGGTGGCCAGGGCTTCCGCTTCTACCCACTTGGTAAAGTAGTCTATACCAACTACTAAGAACTTCAATTGTCTAGCTATCGTTGGGAACGGGCCCATGATATCCAACCCCCATTAAGCGAACGGCCATGGGACCATCATTGGGGTGAGCTCCTCTGTTGGTTGCCTTATGAGGTTGCCAAATCTCTGACACTTGTCATAAGCTTTGACATATGCATGGGCATCTCTTTGCATGGTTGGACAGTAGTACCCCGCTCAGACTATGCACCAACGATCGTGATCTAGAGTGATTTTCACAGACTCTTTCGTAGACTTCTCTCATGACATAGCCTACCTCCTCGGGGACGAGGCACCTCAGGTACGGTTGAGAGAAGCCCTTCTTATATAAAACGTTTTTAATCAAAATGAAGCAAGCTGCTTGAACCTTCAACTTCCTTGCAGCCTCCTTGTCGTTTGGTAACATGCCATCATTCAAGTAAGAGGCTATTGGTGTCATCCAATAGTTCTCAAAACCTATCTCCTGCACACTAGTATCGTTTATCAATGATGAGATTTGAACGAAGGACAATACCTGACTGGGGATGAACATTTTCTCTGCTGAAGTAGCTTTAGCAAGTCGATCAGCATACTCGTTCTACTCCCTTAGGATTTGAACAAACTTTACTCGAATGCTTCTACCTCGATCCTTCAGCTGCTCGAGGTACTTCTTCATCCGTTTATTCTTGCATTCATAGTCACCATTAACCTGATTGGTTACTACTTGGGAATCATAGTACATAATCAAATTTTCAGCTCTTGCTGCCTTGGTGAGGTCCAGCCCTACTATCAAGGCTTCGTACTCTGCTTCATTATTGGTCGTAGAGAAATCCAGATGGACCATGCATTCGATCTTATCTCCTTCCAAGTTGTGGAGTACCACACCAGCTCCACATGCTTGCTTGTTGGAGGATCCGTCTGTGTGGATGCTCCACTGTGGGGTCTCTTCTACCCCCTAGCCTTCCACGAAAGTAAATTCTGCGATGAAGTCAGCTACTACTTACCCCTTTATAGCCGTGCGTGGTCGATACTATATGTCAAATTCACTCAACTCAACTGCCCATAATGCCATCCGTCCTACAGCTTTAGGGCTACTCATAGCTCTACGCAGGGGCTAATCCGTCAGGACGATCACAGTGTGCGCCTGGAAATACAGCTTGAGCTTTCGTGTCACAGTTACTAACATGAAAGCAAGCTTTTCCATCTAAGGGTACCTCTCTTTTGCCCCTCAGAGTGCTCGGCTCATGAAGTATACAGGCTTCTACATCCCATCCTCTTCTCTGACCAAAGCCGTGTTGACAGCAGCCGGGGAGACGGCTAAGTATAGGAACAGTTCTTCCTCTAGCATAGATGGGCTTAGTAATGGTGGAGAAGAAAGATATGCCTTCAGATCTTCAAACGCTTGCTGGCATTCAGTCGTCCATTCAAACAACTTCTTCAGCGTGCGGAAGAAAGGTAAGCACTTATCCATTGCTCTTGAGACAAACCTATTTAATGCAGCTACCTTGTCATTTAGGCTCTGTACCTCTTTGACTGTCTTTGGTAGAGCTAACTCCATTATGGTCTATATCTTTTCTAGGTTGACCTCAATACCCCTTTTGGTATACCATGAACCCCTAGAATTTTCCTACCGTCACCCCGAACACACATTTATTTGGATTCAGCTTCATGTTATATGACCGAAGGGTATTGAAGGTCTCTTGGTGGTCGCTCAAATGGCCATCTTCCCGTATGCTTTTTACTAGCATGTCGTCCACATAGACTTGCACATTCCTTTCAATCTAATGCGCGAACATCCTGTTCATCAGCCTTTGGTACATAGCGCCTGTTTTCTTGAGTCCGAATGGCATCACTTTGTAGTAAAAGAGACCCTAACTGGTTACAAATGAAGTCTTCTCCTGATCCGCCTCATTCAGCTTGATTTAGATGTAACCAGAGAATGCGTCCATGAAGCTTAGTAGCTGGTGTCTTGCGGTTGAGTCTACTAAGGTTTCAATCTGCAGGAGAGGATAACTGTCCTTTGGGCAGGCCCTGTTTAGGTC
The DNA here is from genome assembly GCA_032727855.1 of Quercus ilex subsp. ballota. Classification (NCBI taxonomy): domain Eukaryota; kingdom Viridiplantae; phylum Streptophyta; class Magnoliopsida; order Fagales; family Fagaceae; genus Quercus; species Quercus ilex. The sequence goes on from CM064917.1 coordinate 28,753,245, forward strand.
CGTGAAATCTATGCACATCCTCCACTTTCCGTTGGCTTTCTTAACCATAACCACATTTGCCAGCCAATCGGGGTAGTACACTTCTCGTATGAAATTTGCTTCCTATAATTTCTACAACTCCTCAGCTATGGCTTTGTCCCACTTCTGCGTGAACACCCGCTTTTTCTACTAAACAGGAAAGAACGAGGGTGATACGTTCAACTTGTGGACTATGATTGACGAATCAATTCTAGGCATGTCCTCATGACTCTAGACAAATACGTCCTAGTTTTCCCTTAGGGACGTCAAGAATGCTTGACGCAATGGCTGGCTGGCCAAAGTGCAAATCCTTGTTATTCGTTCAGGCCTAGAATCATCAAGGAGTACTTCTTCTAACCCTTCCACTAGTTCTACTACCGTTCGTTGTTCTTCTATACACATAGTCTATAAATGATTGTCCATCTCTAACATTGCAATGTAGCATTCGCGTGCTGCCATTTGATCCCCTCTTACTTCTCCCACTCCATACTCGGTGGGAAACTTGATCATTAAATGATAGGTTGAGATTACAGCCTTCCATAAATTCAAAGTAGGACTACCCAATATGGCGTTGTACGCAAAAAAACAATCGACAACTAGGAACGTGATATCCTTGGTGATCTACTGAGGGTAATCTCCGACCGTTACTAGCAAGGTGACCGCTCCTAGGGGATGCACCTTGGTTCCTCCAAATCCAATGAGTGGTGCATTGGTTGGAATCAACCGAACTCTCCCTATCTTCATCTGCTAGAATGCCGAATAGTATAGGATATCAGCAAAGCTTTCGTTGTCCACAAGGACTTAATGGATGTTGTAATCACCTACACGTATGCTGACCACAAGTGCATCATCGTGTGGGTGATGCAAACATCGGGCATCTTCCTCCGTGAACCCAATTACGGGGTTGTCGATTTGTGCCATCTTTGGGATGTACCCTCTCAGCTGGACATTTTGAATCATCCGTAGGTAAGTCTTGCGTGCCTTTTTGGAAGAACTGGAAGCCGCACTGCCCCCTATAATCATCCTTATGTCTCCCAAAAGTGGCCTAAGGTGCTCGTTTTCTCTCTGGGCGAGCTGTCATTAGGGCTATTCTGTCCCTTCCTTACCGATGAACATCTGCAACTTCCCTTGCCTAATGAGAGCTTCTATCTGCTACTTTAAGTCATAGCATTTGGACATTTCGTGGCCGTGATCGCGGTGAAAACGGCAGTACTTGTCTTTAGATCTCTTACTGAGGGTCTCCCTTCAACTTGTCAGGGAATGTCAGGGCCCCTTCGTCCTTAATCTGCATCAGGACTTGATTAATCGGGGTGTTTAGAGGGGTGAAGCTTGTGAATCTTCCAGTTGAAGGCTTGGAGCATTTATCTTCCCTTCTATCTCCTGTCCTGGCCATCTTTCAGCCCCTATCCTACCGTGATTCCTCCTGTCTTTCTCTCTTTTTGGGCTTCTCCTTGCAGGCCAGTAGCGCGTCTTCCGCATTCATGTATTTAGTAGCCCGGTAAAGCACATCCGACATGGTCTTCGGGTCATTCTTATACAAAGAAAATAGAAACTTAACCTTCCGCAGCCCATTCGTGAACGCTGCAATGAGTATCTTGTTGTCAGCTTCATCGATTAAGAGTGCCTTCTTGTTAAAGCGGGCTATGTAAGATCTCAGCATCTCATCCTCCCGTTGCTTAATGCTCATTAGGCACGCAGTGGATTTCTTATACCTGTGTCCTCTGATAAAGTAAGAGGTAAACTGGGCGCTCAACTCCTTAAAGGTACCGATGGAATTGGGTGTCAACTTGCTGAACCAAATCCTTATGGGGCCTTGCGTAATTGCATCAAAGTCTTGAAGGACTCTAGGTGATCCAGGGGGTCTTTAGATCCGACGTAACTTTCCACCTGAGGCATTCAAAACTTTAGTGGTAGAGGGAACGACGCGACGGATGCGATAAATGGTGAATCAGTTCGATGGACCAAGTCATCGAGGTCGCTAGACACTCGTCCTCTGAGGGCGTTCATCATGAAGTCCATCCATTCCTTCATCATCTGCATTTCTACGACTATGTGAGGGGGAGTCGTATCTATAGCGGATGGACAGCTGGTATCCTGTCGCTCTTATCTGCTTGGGGTGTCGCTGCCTTCTGGCCCCTCTTAATTCCTTCTTTTAGGGCTAGTTCCTTCCGGGTCTTCCTCTTGGGTGTTAAGCGCTGCATTCTTCTGGCGCAGCTGTTCCTCTAGGTCATGATTCTGCTTGGTGAGGCACTCCACTACTGTCGCAAGGGTTTGAACTTATCTCTCTAGGGCAGTGGTGCGCAGTTCGTCACCCAGATTGTTGGTGGTGGTTGCTATCGAATGAGTAAGTACCATGCAACTTTTTGTCCGGGAAGCAATATCGTCAGTTAGTCACACAGCCCTCACGCGTTCAAGACAACATCTGCACAACACAAAACAAGAAGACCTTAAGAAAGTACCGGTGTGGTACTGGCCAAAAACCCTCTGATGGTTAAGTTAGAAAACTTTTTCATAACTTTAGAGTGTTAGAGTTGGGGTAAATTATGCATACCTTGTTTTCTGAGGGTCTTGGGTTTTTATAGTAATGTAGAATCGGCCTCCATTTCTTGCATAAGAAGGTGTTTCCTTACAGGAAAAGATCATCATAAATGTGTATATTACGGGATCCTTCCCATGTTGGGATGCTAATCATGTTGGGATTCTATTGACTAGGATTAATCGTGGGATGCAAGTTGTTTCCATTTAGGATTCCTTGGAGGCCACTCAAGTCATGTGGGTGTCACGTGGCCTTGAGATCCATGCATCTTGGATCCGTCTACGTAGAAACACTAACCGTCTACTAATCTAGTACCGTAAGGTCTATTTAATTTTATTTGTCATCCCTAATTTTATACTCTTCAGCTAGTAAATATAATATAACTTAATATGTAACAACCTGGCCCATTCTCACAAAACAAAACAAAAAAAGGCCTAATAGCTGGGTCTCATGACACATCTATCTATTTTGGTGATTGACAAAGGCATAAACTTTATTAGGGAAATGCACAAACACTAAATTGGAATGAAGAGAATTTAATATTTTAAAAAAATAAAAAAGTCTTTGAACACATGTATAGCTCATGCAACGAGGCTAGTATTTTGTTAAGGGCAAAACACTGTACCTTAGTTTGTGCGTTAGGTTCCTCAACTAAAATATTTCACATGTCCAATTTATCCATGTTTGCCTAAATAGTATCAAACTCATCTTTAATGGTGTCATCTCCATGGTTGCCCAAACCTTGTGCTTGATTCTCAACTCACGGCCATTAAAACCTAGCCAAATCATGATTGACACATGGGCATCGAAACCCAACTTTGTCATTGTCTCATCCCATCACCCTAACCCGACAACCCATGGCCACCCAAACAACCACCACAGGTTTGCCATGATCTAGATCCCCTCGCAAAAACCTAAACCCAAATTTAACAATCCTTGGCCACCTAAACAACCACCCTAAATTTGTGATAGTTTTTGAGGAGTTTTTTGGTACATACTGTGGTTTGAAATTGGGTCTAGATTTGCACTGGCCAGACCACTTGTCAAGATCTAGGACATCTTGAGTCTTTGAAACTCTTTAGTTTAAGCTAGACACCAATGCCTAGAACTCCGATATAACGTCTTGAGAGGCTTGGTTGAGGAAGGCAATGTGTTGTGGTTGCTGGACTTAATGTCAAAGCCAAGGAACTCAGGGGCTGCAAGTGGTGTGGACTGTGGAGGGAATAGCTAGACGATGTCTTCGTAAACCACGAACTAGGCCCACTCGCCCCATCACACACCTACTTACCCAATTGCATTTTTCTTTTTTGTTCTTTGCAATCTAACCACCATCTCTGTTAATATGTATACTCCATTTAGCCTGACATGGGCAAATTGGACTAGTGAAATATTTTAATTAGGGAACTTGCACAGCACTTAAGAGGTATTTTATCTAAGCTTTATCATTTCATTAAACACATTCAGAGATTAATAAACGTAAGGATCATCAATGGCCCGGGTCGAGCCAACCCGACCCATTTTTACTTGGCCATGGGACAATGGGCTAGGCATGGTGTGCTATTAACTTACTAACATGCCAGTTCAGGCTAAGCCGAAAGAGAAAATCTCTGCCCATGACCATGCTCATAAGCAATGCCCATTTTGGCTTTAGCAAGCTAGGCTATCGAGTTGCGCATAATGGGCTACCCATAGACTTGTGTTAATATCTTTTTTTTCTTTTTTTTTTTATAAGGAAAGAATAAATTTTTTATAAGGGAATATTTAATCTTTTTAAAGGAAAGAATCAAAGAATTTAATGCTTAATTAAAATTTTTTCATGGTCAAATCTATTTAATTTTTTGTTTTGTTAATGGAAACCTATTTAATTTTTTTTATTAAGGCTTTAAATGGTTTTTTATTTTTATCTTTTAATAATAATAATAAATGTCAAATGGTTAATTAAATTTTTTTTCATGGTCAAATCTATTTAATTTTTTGTTTTGTTGATGAAAAGCTATTTAATTTTTTTATTAAGACTTTAAATGGTTTTTTTATTTTTATCTTTTAATAATAACAAAATGTCAAATGGTTAATTCAAAGTTGCTAAACTACTAGAAAAATATATAATTAGTAAACTAAGTTTAACACAATCACTTTAAGTATCTTAGTAGTTGGGGGAGTTATTTTAAGAAATTTCTCTATAATGTCTCAAGATCAATCATTCATACTCCTCTTAGAACATTAGCAATAAGGTTGCTAAATTGACTAAAATGTCAATTTAGCAACCAATCCCCTTAAAACAACTTCTACAGTAAAGAAGCCAAAGTTAAAAGAATTTGAGTTTGAGCTACATTAAAAGAATTTAATGTAGGGTGTTAAAAAAATAGTATTTTAATGTGTTGATGGCTGTGGTTGTTGTTTATTGTGTTAGATATATTATTTTATTTTGTTGTTTATATTATTTTAATATGTTGAATGTTAAAATAAAATCTTTGATGTTGAGTATATTGTAAAGTATGTTGTTAAAATAAATAAAGTAGTTTTTTGAGTTGCTAAATACTAAAAATTTTAACTTCTTTACATTGAATGTTCTTGTATATTTTTGTCATGAATTCTAAGTTATTGACTGGGCTACTGAGCTAGCTCATTGACCCATGGCCATAAAAACTAACACACTGCCTGATTTACTGTACTAATGTGCTACCCGTGGCCTCAGTAACAATAGGTCGGCCGCCCATTGACCCGCGGGCTATTTTGTGACCTTTAAATAAACGCAACATATTATATATAATATATCTCTCCCCACACACCAATTCTCAACTAGCCATCCCATGGACCCCGCCATCTACAAATGGTCTTCCAACTCCATCATCAAAGAATACTCAATACACCAAATCAGTATGTCATCAATCTCAACCTCAACCTCCAAAATATCATTTTCATAATTTTGGTTCCAACTGAGTAAGAGTTAGGAGAGCCAAAAACCATTACAGAACCTTTCAAGCCTTTTATCAAATATAGAAATCGCTGATTTCACAAACACTTTTTTGTGAGATTCTTTATGTCACAGAAAGTTGAGAGACAAAAAAATTGGTTCAAAAGAAAACAGGCCAATGATCATTGGGCTTTTCAGGTACTCTTTTTTTTTCTTTTTCTTTTTTTCTTTTTCAATATAGCATTTAATGGTTTTTTTAATATGCTTTCTTCATTTGGGTGGATTTTGACGAAATAATAAAATTATAAAACTATAAATGATGAGAGGAAGACATTAGTTTTCCTGTCAGATTGAGGGTCTAGAGAGAATGAGAGGGGGCAAATTGGATAAAAAAATATTAATTTTATAAAAATCAATCTAATTATCATGGCATCGTAGGAAGCCAATTAGACCAAATGGAATAAGAATTAATAATCAAATAAATTGATTTAAGGTTAAATTTTTTTTTCCTTAAACTTTGCATGAATTTCACTTTTCATTTCCAAACCTTAGAAATTTCATATTTTGTTCCTAAAACCTTTTAAATAGATTTTTTTCAATAATTTAGGGATAAAAATAGGAAGGAAAAAAAAAACTTTTTACAATATATTAAAGATGAAAAGAGAACTTTTTAAATTGAAACTTGTTAGATGAAACATTTTCAATAGTTTAAGTAAAAAAAACAAAATTCATTCAAATATTAGGGATGAAAATAAAATTTTAACCTTAATTTAGTTTTGAATTCTATTATAAGCTTTTAATTCTTAAAAGCCTAAATGGTTTTTTCTTTTTTTTAGTTCTATCATACTTCCATAAGATTTTGAATTCAAAACAGCTTGTTAGCATGATATCTTGGGACCACTCTTAAAAAAAAAATTTCTTAATAATAACTTAATAAGTAAGAAAGTAGAAGAGATATAAATACTCTCCCTTATAAAAAAAAATTTTCAAAAGGATAAATAATAAATCCATAACTGCCCTTTGAAGCCAGCGATGATGAATGAAGAATCTACAAGTGTCATCTCTTGCACAACAAACCACCACACTAAATGGACACACCTATCTCAAACCAGTCACTAGACGGTCAAACCTCAGCCGTTTGATCACAAATTTCCCACTCCAATCTATCAGGCCCCACAAAAGGGCAATCATGTAATTTTAACGGACCCCCTTAACTAATCAATCTCCACCGTAGGATCATTCCCAAGCCATTCTATAAATAAACTACCGTAAGGCGGTTAAAAAAATCCACCACACTTGACATTTCTCTCATATTGTATTTTGAGACAGTTAACTTCGTACCAATCCGAAAATGCGTGAGATTCTTCATATTCAAGGAGGGCAATGTGGGAACCAAATCGGTTCAAAGTTTTGGGAAGTTGTATGTGATGAACATGGGATTGATCAAACTGGGCAATGCATAGGAAGCTCAGAAGTACAGCTCGAGAGAGTGAATGTTTATTTCAATGAGGCTAGTGGTGGAAGGTACGTGCCAAGGGCTGTGCTAATGGACCTTGAACCAGGCACCATGGACAGCATTAGAAGTAGCCCTTATGGCCAGATTTTTAGGCCCGATAACTTCGTTTTCGGCCAGTCCGGGGCCGGAAACAATTGGGCTAAGGGCCATTACACTGAAGGCGCCGAGCTTATTGATTCGGTTCTTGATGTTGTGAGGAAGGAAGCTGAGAATTGTGATTGCTTGCAAGGTAATGTATTTGTTTATTTGTGTAGTGAATTTTCATCCTCAAAAATCAAGATCCTATATTCTTGGTGTTAAATATGGTCTTGATCCATGTTTTGAAACACTGGGATTTTGTGACTGCTTGCATGGTTTGTGTTGTGGTTGCGTGGCTTGTGATGCCAAATCTTTTTTCCCTAGTCCTATGATTTGTAAACGTTGATAATTATGTCCAAAATTTGATTTTGTGATCATGCCATAAACCAAAATGACTAAATAATATGAAATTGGAAATTGGACAAATAGAGAATTAAACAATTAGTGAATATGAAAGGTGCGCCCAAAAAAAATAAACAAAACCCAACAAATATAATCTTTTCGAATTTCACTTTCGAGAGAAGATTAAATGAATGAACCAATCTCTTGTATTTAAATATATTGATAAATTATCGATTATTTCAAAAAGTTTAAACTAACGGTCATTTTAATCATTTATTCATTATTCTCATAAACAAATTACCTGGTTTGCCTAAACGATATATAATTTCTTTAGTCTTATAGATTTTGTCTTCCTCTTCTCGTCATTTTTTTATTAACTATTTTTAATTTGTGTTTTTAATTAATAATCATGCCTGGGCAGCAGGGCAGTCTTTGGTTTTAGTAACTGTGTCAAACTCCAAACATGTCTCTAGGACTTTGCTGCTAAACATTTGGGAATCATGACAACACAAAATCTTTTGGATACCGGACAGCCATGGTAGGCTATGGCGTATTCGGTGGAATTAACACTATGGTCTATGGGGCAAAGGCCACTTAAGCCAATTAATCAAATGTATAGTTTTGTTGATAGACTATTTTTAAACCAATAGTATTTATGCAGAAAAATTATAGATGTTGAAAATTTAGAGGAAATAAATTGGCCCGCCAGGGGTACGTCTCGTGACTCCAAGGTGTATATTTTGAAGTTCAAACCCGTGAACTTCCAAATTGAGATGGTAAAAGTTAACGAAAGGCCAAGTCAACAGCCTTGTGATACAATTTGGTAATTTTTTCTAGAAATGTAGTTTGAGCCTAAAGACTAAGGTTAGAGACACCATATACTTTTTTTTAATCTTTTTTCACAATTGTTGACACGATTCATTGTATTTGGAGTAAGATTGTTTTTACTTTGATTAACACTACTTTTATTAATGCACATTTTGATTAACACTACTTTTATCATGCACCAATCACATTAAGTTGCATTAATAGTTGTGAAAATGTTATGTTCTCTAACTTGTTTGAAGTGATGTCATATTTGTTATTTACCAAGAAGGTGAAAAAAATTGCCACCTCCTTGGTAATTTTAGATTTTTTTTTTTTTTTTCTAAATCATATATCAATAATTTACTTATAATAGGTTTTGAACCCATGATCTCATTTTTCGTAAAATGTCATTTGAGGTAGAATTGATGGGCAAAATGAGTCATTTTTATTACACTATTGTGAAGAAGGTGTGAACTCGGTTCATCACTTATGATATGAAACAAAATCTCCATATAATCTTCAATATCAGTGATCATAGAAATCATTCTTTCTTCAAAGAATAGCCTTATAACTCTTTTGATTGTGAATGCAGGATTTCAGGTTTGTCATTCACTAGGAGGTGGAACAGGATCTGGAATGGGAACTCTGCTCATTTCAAAGATTAGAGAAGAATACCCGGATAGAATGATGCTCACATTCTCTGTCTTTCCATCTCCTAAAGTGTCAGACACTGTTGTGGAGCCATACAATGCCACACTTTCTGTACATCAGCTTGTAGAGAATGCTGATGAATGTATGGTTCTTGACAATGAAGCACTCTATGATATCTGCCTTCGGACTCTTAAACTCACCACCCCAAACTGTAAGTAAACTTCATATAGCAATGTAGACTTTTGAGATTTCAAATATATTTGGTTCTTTTAAAGAATTTCAACATGATCTAAACTTGACTTATAGTTATGCTTATGCAGAATCCAAATAGTTGGCACAAGGCTTGCTAATTCTTGTTTTGATCATTCCAACCACTCATTAACATTTAAACATCATCATTTAGTACATCATAAGCCTTAGAAACTAACCAATTATAAAACAATAATTAATATGCTTTGTTGTTATTTCTTGAAGTGACACCAATTACATTTATTGGCACATCAGTTTGTAAGCCTTTTATAGTACAATTTGTAGTAACTTAAGTATTTTCTTTGTTTTTTTTTGTTTTTTTTTTTTTTGTGGCAGTCGGGGACTTGAATCATCTAATTTCGGGAACAATGAGTGGAGTGACTTGTTGTTTGCGATTCCCGGGTCAATTGAACTCAGACCTCCGGAAGTTAGCGGTGAACTTGATCCCATTCCCACGTCTGCACTTCTTCATGGTTGGTTTTGCTCCTCTGACCTCTCGAGGATCACAGCAGTACCAGTCGCTTACTGTCCCCGAACTGACACAGCAAATGTGGGATGCCAAGAATATGATGTGCGCAGCTGATCCAAGACACGGCCGATACCTCACAGCATCAGCCTTGTTCAGAGGCAAAATGAGCACCAAAGAAGTTGATGAACAGGTGTTGAATGTGCAGAACAAAAACTCTTCCTACTTCGTCGAATGGATTCCCAACAATGTGAAGTCTAGTGTTTGTGACATCCCACCAAAAGGGCTTACCATGGCTTCGACTTTCATTGGGAATTCAACCTCTATACAGGAGATGTTCAGGAGAGTGAGTGAGCAGTTCACAGCCATGTTTAGGAGGAAGGCTTTCTTGCATTGGTACACTGGAGAAGGAATGGATGAGATGGAATTCACCGAAGCAGAGAGTAACATGAATGATCTTGTCGCAGAGTATCAGCAGTACCAGGATGCAACTGTTGATGAGGATGATGAATATGAAGTTGATGATGATGTGGGCACTGAGAACTGAAGTTGTTCACCCAAGTTGCTGTTTGGGATGATACAAGTAGTACTTATTGAAGTTTATGTCTTCTAAATATTATCTGTGGCTATAAAGTGCAAGCAAAAACTAGTCCATTTGTATGCACTGTTTTGGCCCCCCTAGTGATTTTTGTTTTTCTCTATACTTTATTAGTCCCTCCTATCAAATTGCCTCTCTCTGGCTGTATATCTAATGTGATGTATATGAACCAAGTCTTTGCTACTTGGTATTAGTCTCTTTGACTCTTCTATAAACCTTCATATAATACGTGCGTGTCCCAAGCATTCTTCTCCAAACGCCATTGTCACGCTGGATCCCCAAAGAAATCTTCAAAAGTAAATGATGTTTGTATTTGACTCATTATTTTGTCATGACAACTCTTCCAAGAAGCTTCAGATAGTGCCTACATTTAAGCATGCCATCAATTCAAGCTGAAGAGACGTGAAGGGCACCGACCCAGACAAATTCAAAACGCTTTTAACTACATAAATTTGTAGCAGGACTGTGTTTCGTATCATTATCAAGAGATGGCTACCATAAGAGTACAACTGATTTTCAATTTGCATTATGTTTTCTCCATAATATTTAGGCTAAAATACACTTTACCCTGTCCAAGTTTAGGGACACTTCTAAATCGATCTATCGGCCCTCAAATTTGCAACTTATTTCCTTGACTTTTAAAACATAGACTTCAAAACATGTGATTTAGACCCTCAAATGTTACAATGATATCAATTTTCTATCTAAAACAACATCATTTTTGGTGAGTTAATGGTAAGATGTAATAGTCAATGGTGTAACTTGTAAGTTTTGAAAGTCAAGGGGCTGATTTAAAAGTTACCCCAAACTAAAAGGGTGTAAAAATTTTAACATAATATTTAGGTTAAATCACATAATACAAACATAACATAAAAACCAATTTGGTTCAAATTGAAACCACTTAAAAGGTTCGTGATAATAACTGAAATTTTTTAAAATTTAGGATTTGATTTGAACTACTCTAAAGTTTAGAGGAAATGTATTTTACTCTAAGTCTTAAATAAACGGTAGTCACTTTTTTTCTTTTTCTTTGAAAAGAAAAAGGTAATCAGTTGGGGTAAGAAAAATAGTCACTTATCACAGAAAGAAGATAGTCACTAACCACAATTTATAGAGACCCAAATTCTTTTATATTGTATATGACATGATGGTAGATATAAATGATAATTTTGAAAATGATAAAAGGAACATTGCAATAAATTTAGCTCTTCTTGTCATTTAGCCGTAATAAATCATGGTAAAGATTACTAGGAAAATGAAAACAAAGGTTCATGATAATAACTGAAATTTTTGAATTTAGGATTTGATTTGAACTGCTCTAAAGTTTAGAGGAAATGTGTATTTTACTAAGTCTTGAATAAAATGTAGTCACTTTTTTTCTTTTTCTTTTTCTTTGAAAAGAAAAAGGTAATCACTTGGGGTGAGAAAAATAGACACTTATCACAAAAAAAAGATAGTCACTAACCACAATTTATAGAGACCCAAATTCTTTTATATTGTATATGACATGATGGTAGATATAAATGATAATTTTGAAGATAATAAAGGGAAGAATGCAATAAATTAAGCTCTTCTTGTCATTTAGCCACAATAAATCATGATAAAGATTACTAGAAAAATGGAAAACAAATTCTCTAGCACCTCATGATCGGTAAAACACAAAATTAAATATAAAAAAAAGGACAAATGATACGTGTTAAATGTTTGTCTTAAAATAAACATTTGAATTTGGGGAATTAAAATATTGGAGCCCATTATCCTCCCCAATCCTCATAGTGGTTCAGCATTTTCAACATGTGGAGAACGTTTTGTAAGTTCTAAAGTTCACACACAGCACCCAAAAATGAAAAGACAATATTGGTCGGGCCACGGGTTCAACGAAAATCCCTTGTGCCACACGTTGTGGACTCACAATTTGATAGAAAGATCTGTCTTCTTACACTTCCTTCCTTGGTCCCAAATTCCACTCATAAAAATCCCAGTCCTTTGAGTACTAGATCTCTCTGCACATTATTATTGTGATCATTTCTGAAAAACAAAACCAAACACAAAGAAAAATAATCAAAACTTAAGACTCTCTAAGTAGCTCAACCATGGCTTGCTCCCCATCAACAACAATATGGAACACAAAAACAATATATGACTACCCTGCTTCCAAAATCTCATGCCACTTCAATAACAATAACTCCTTCTCCACCAAACCACTTCGTTTCACTGCTTACTCGTCTGACTCCTACTCATCACAAACACCATCTTCTTCTTCTTCTTCTTCTTCTTCTTCTTCTTCTTCAACATCCTCTTGTTCTTGTTCTACTTATTATTATACAGCTACTTCCAGATATATAAGAAACCAGAAATCTCCAGAGAATGGAAGGACCCATGATGTCACTTTCTCTATTGTACATACTGATGGTTCCAATAAATTTGAGCAGAAGATAAACAAAGCTAAGGCTCATAATTCTTTGAACAGGGGATTGAAAGCGATTGCAAAGAAGCGGCCTTTGTGGCGAAAATTTTGGTTTTCTTCCAAGAAGATGAGGAGTATTATCTTGCTCAACGTCATTACTGTCGTCTATGGTATTCAACTTCTATTTCTTTCTTCATATTCATACATAATTTAATCAGTAGTGTGTATCTTTTGTTAGAATATTAGAATATTAGTTAAGTTATTAAATTCAGCGCTTCCGTTACCTTTTCAGACAATTGATAATTTATTAGTTAGTTCGAATTTGAACATGTGTTCACACTACTTCCGATTAAAAAGGTTAAAAACTGAATATATTGTGCCTCACTTAGTAAGGGGACTTTGGACCTACATGTAAGAAAAGTATTAGAATATTGGTCAAGTGATTAAATTCATGATTTCTTATTAGGAGAATGGGTAATTTATCATCTTTGCTTTAAGTAATTTGATTTGTATTTATGATCATTCATATAGTTTTGGTAAAATTAAAGAGGAAAGCAATGTCACATCCTATGAAAATTCAGTAGTGGGTAATCTTTGTATCTATGCTGGGATGAAGCTTAATACAGTTTTGGTGATTGTAAGAGTACACTAACATAGCAACCTTAAAAGCTAGGAAGTACAGACACTTCATTTAGGATGCCATACTTGTCATGTCATGTTATAATTTTTAGAAATTGCTAGTGTTGCCTTGTCCTACCGTACCCATATCTGTGCTTCCTAACTTAAAAGCACAGTAATGGATGTCATTCTCTTGAGCTACATGTTTTGTACGGTATGTTTCTGGTAAAAAAAAGTAATTTAAAAAAAATAATAATCATCTGCTAAGAGATTTCCAAATTAGTATATTTGCTGCCAGTAAATTGATTAGTGCATTTGAAGTTTATATCCGTTTTAAAGAAAATGTGAAATATAACTTCATTTGGTGGTTAAGTCTTAAATTTTGTGGTATGATCGTTCTCTTTTATTGAAAACATAACACCTAATCTTGTTATTAATCTGCTCTACCAATTATTATCCCCCCCGCCCTCTCCCCCCCCCCCCCCCCCCCTCTTTCTTTCTTTGGCTTTAAATTGCTTTCATGTTTTAAAATATTGGTTTTTAAAGACAAAATTTATGTAGATTGTTGATTTTATATAAACCAGTCAAGTAAGTTTCCAACTTTTCTTATATTGGCTCGAGTGAGTGACAATCACAAAAGCCTGGCCCCTTGAACATTTGGTTTCTATTAATGATTTGGCTTCCTTGTTCTCAATCTGGATTTTTTTTTTTAACTGTTTTAAAATTTTTGGTGTTTTATAACTAGCCTTGAATCATGAATATGATTAGATGTTGCCAACAGATAATTCACTTCATAATTTACTGCCAAAATGTCCAAGGCACGTATGACGTACCTCTCCATCTTTTTTGAAAATAAATGGCAACCATCCAGCACAATCCACCTATATTTGATGAGACAATCGCCTCCTATCATATGTAATTGTTCTTGCACAAATTCATTTGCACTTGTGGTTCTTGCTGTAAGGATCACAATTGACTATCTAGAGGAAAGCCAAGCAATAATGTGCACTCAATCACATATTAACACCTTAGCGCAAACTGTGTGAGGACCTCACAGGGTTTGGACAGAACAATTAGTATTACTTAGACAACAGAAATTTTGAAGTATCAGTCACTAAATTATTCCCAAAAGATCAACTTAAATGCCTTTATCAAGAATACTATTTGCTATTTTTGGTAGTGGGTGACATAATTAAGGACTCATATTTTCACTTCTTGGTAAATCAATAACTTCATGTTTCAAACATCCTAAATTTATATCATGACTCATTAAGGATTATTTTGGTTTCAAACTGCAGCAAGTGACATTCCGATTGTGAAAGGTGTTGAAATGAGTATGGACCCAGCGACCTTCTCTGCAGTGCGATTTGTTGTCTCAGCCATCCCATTTTTGCCATTTGTCTTTCGCGCTCGAGATGATATTAAAACCCGCAATGCAGGGATGGAGCTGGGATTGTGGGTTAGTTTAGGGTACCTTATTGAGGCAATTGGTCTACTTACAGCTGATGCTGGGCGTGCATCATTCATTTCATTGTTTACGGTAAGCTCAAACTCCTTACACGTTTCTTTTCCCCTGTGATCATTAGATATGCAAATATCACAAAGAAAAATTAGATTTCATGACTTGTTTTCAGAAAATTTCCATGATTCTCAGGGATGGCACAGAAGATATGATACTTCGTTGCCAATAAGTTCTCCAAAAGAATTTGGAAGGGAGAAATATATATTTAAAATAGCTTTTCTCAATCATATCTCCATGCATTGCTTTGTTTTACCATCACAATAAGACGTTTCCTATCCAACATGACTGAGACTCCTGATTTGTCAAGTGAAAAAATTAATCTCAGAAAGAAGCAGAACAGTAAAGTTTTGACAATTTCCCGCTAATTTGAACAGGTTATAGTGGTTCCTTTGCTTGATGGCATATTAGGAGCCTATATTCCTGCCCGTACCTGGTTTGGAGTTCTCATGTCTGCTCTTGGGGTTGCTATGCTGGAATGCAGTGGATCTCCTCCATGTGTAAGCACTGCATAATTCCTTATCAGAATATCTTGTAGATTGTATTGTAACTTTTGATACCATTAAAAGAAGAATCATCTTACGCCAAAAAAATCAAACAATGATTTGCACCAGATTGTTTGCTATGGGATAATTTTATCTTAATTTCATAAAGTCCCAATATTTTCAGGTTGGAGATCTTTTGAACTTTTTAAGTGCAATATTTTTTGGAATTCACATGCTTCGAACTGAACATATATCAAGAAGCACAAAGAAAGAGAACTTCCTACCACTTCTTGGATATGAGGTTTGTTTCCTTGTCCTGAATGTACTTCCTCCTCAAATGCACTTATGCATGCCTCTTTTGATGATGCAGATTTTCAATTTATGCATATGAAAAAATTCTGTGGTTTCGTGTAGGTGTGTGTTGTTGCTCTGTTATCCACAATCTGGGTTTTAATTGGAGGATGGTTTGATGGTGTTAATGGATTTGACCAATCAACATGGACATGGACAGAACTATGGAATTGGATTGTCGCATTTCCATGGATGCCTGCTCTATATACTGGCATATTCTCTACTGGATTATGCTTATGGGTGGAGGTATTGTTCCTTAGCTCTTGCACTACCTGCTTTACAAACTAATTTAGGACCAAGCGAGCATATGACTCCTAATGGAACTGTATGCCTTCCATTAGGAGTTATCATTCCTTAGTTATTGCACTAACTGCTTTACAAATTAATTTAGGACTGAGTGTGCATATGACTCCTAATGGAACTGTATGCCTTCCATGTCTTTTAAGATACTTGTGCTTTATTTGTATTTTCTATATGATCATGAATCCAGGCATGCCAAGTAAGTTCAGTATTAAGTAGTTATTTCAACAATTTATATGGATGCTGTGACTTCAACAATTAATTGCTTTGTTATCCTGGCCGCTTTTTCTGATAGCCGGGCTTAAGGTAACTTGGGCTGTTAATTTCTTGGGCATTCCAATTGAGAAGTAGAAATGGATTATGTGAAGTTTTAATTAAGTTTTAAAATTTTCCCCAAAAATCATGTCATACATGCATCTTCAAGAAATCACCTCATCAGTAATGTCAAGCATATCATTCGTGCCAGAGATGTAGTTTCTAAGAAAAATTTTATTGTTATCTCCAGTCAATCTTCCTTCAAATTTGTTCCTTTTTGGCTGTGAAAAGTGAAAGTGCTTCTTGTTCTTTTGCATTGTTTTTGGCATGTATTTTGTTCTTTTTTTAGTACGGATTACCACAGCTTGTTTTTGTTTCTATAGATGGCAGCCATGCGTGATGTTTCAGCAACAGAAACAGCAATAATTTATGGGCTGGAGCCACTCTGGGGTGCAGGTTTTGCATGGTTTCTCCTTGGTGAAAGGTGGGGTATGAGTGGATGGATTGGCGCTGCTCTTGTGCTAGGTAAGAAATAACATTAAGTAACAATCCCTTTTATCTTCTTTTTATCATTTGTTTTAAAAAGATAAAACCATTATCAGGCATTTGTGTTTTAGATGCAAATTGCAGCTATCTTTAGACTTGAATTTTTAATTTTGAATGTTCTATCACCCTATTCACCATGCTTCTCGGCAGAATATCTAACTTTCCTCATTTTCCTGTTTTCCATGATTGTGTTAGAAGAATTGTATTTAAGCATTTATAACCTAAAGGAAGCATCTGAGTAATATAAGTCTAGCAAATCTTTTCAGCATTTATAACCGGTCATTCTCTTCTTTTTCATATTTTAGTATTGCTGGATGTATTGCTTCTTCACCATTTTGCATTTTCATTCATTCTCTTTTCAAAGTCAAGAGAAAAATTAAACATGAAAAAATAAAAGTTTCAATTCAATCCCTGGATGTTCCATACACTACTTTTTTGTGTATTAACCCCTTACCATTTGTTTGCACTTTATATGACATTCTTATTCAACATCCAATGGTTGTTTTTCCTTTTTCCAACTACAAGAATTTCTTTTTCTTTTTCTTTTTTTCTTTTTTTCTTTTTCATTTTTAATCCTGGGGGGTGACAATTTTCTCATTTATTATGTTTACTTTTCATATCAATATAACCATAATGCTAAAACACTCCCCCTTCCCCTCCTCTCTCTAAAACAAAAAGGCAACTTTTAGATTATGAAAAAAGACAAGCAAAATGA
The DNA here is from genome assembly GCA_032727855.1 of Quercus ilex subsp. ballota. Classification (NCBI taxonomy): domain Eukaryota; kingdom Viridiplantae; phylum Streptophyta; class Magnoliopsida; order Fagales; family Fagaceae; genus Quercus; species Quercus ilex. Next base: position 28,770,616 of record CM064917.1, read on the forward strand.
AAATCAGAACTGACATAAGGCTAGTGTTCCAAACTCATTTTCAAAAAAAAAGTGTATCAAACTCACTAGGCTACATTTTATCGTAGGGGGAAGCTTAATGGTACAGATGTTTGGATCTTTACCAATCAATAAACCTATTGAGGTTGAAGAGGCTAATCAGAAAGGCAATCTTCTGCTAGTTCCAGAAAAGCAAAAAGTGCAAAGTGCTCTCTCTACTTCACCAGTTGTTGTCAGGACCAAGAAGGACGTAATAGATTTGTTATAGTGATCCCTTCTAGTGATCTCTAATGTTTGTTTTTTTAGATAAATCTCTGGAAGAAGCATAATTCTAAAGGTGTACATATAAAGGTATTTTGTAGTTAGTAAATAGTAATCTATTATGTTTGTTCTCATGATGGTGCAACCACAGCATGGTTAGGGGAAAAAATATCCTCTTTGAAAGGCTAAGGCTAAGGCTAAGGCTAAGGCTAAGGCAGAGCCCAAAAACAAGTGTCCAGATTATGCGCTACCCTATTGCCCTCCCTCTTAGTATGAGAAAAGTTTAACCAAAGAAAAGAATTAGAAAAACATTTTGCATCTCTGATGAAGGAGCCAAAACCAGCCCAAGGAAGAGGTTCATCTGTCAGAGCTTGAAACACAACTAAAGAATCACCTTAAAGAACAGCTTGAGTCACTCCAAGCTCCAAAGCAAATTCCAATGCTCTCGCAGCAGCTGCAGCTTCAACTTCAATAGCAGTAAAGAGCTGGGGGATTACTTGGGACATGGAAGCTATGACTAAGCCATGTGAATCTCGGATTACTACACCAATTCCAGATTTATGGAATTCCTGGAAAACAGCCCCATTGTAGTTAATCTTGAACAAGTTTGGAGGAGGAGCTTGCCAAAGGGTCCTTGGGCGGTGTTGGGGACTTGGCCTGCTAGGTGTAAGCTCAACGAACTCATCATACCTTGTTTTAGCCAGTTGAGAGAGCTGATTAATGGGGCAGCAGGGTCTTGAATTCCAAGATTGGTTCCTGTGATTCCATATCACCCAAACCTGCGTTGCAAAGGTTTCTAAATTATTGTTCAAGTCAAGGATAAACTGAACTACCTCTTTGAAGCTTGAGAAAATGTGGTCGTTTCTGAAATTCCAGTTTGGCAGAGCATTCCACACTGCATCCAAATGAGAGCAAGTCCAAAGGCCATGAAGAGTATCCTATGGGGCTTGTGAGCATCTTTCGCACAGTGGATCAGTGATGATTGTTCTACGGACCAAGTTGGTTTTGGTAGGGATAACATCTTGCCAAGCTCTCCAAAGTAAATTCTTGACTTTATTTGGAGTTGTTCAAAGACCATATACCTTTCCACAAGGACTGGTCCGTAGCAGCTGGGGAGGGCTATATCTGAAGATCCGAATGTTTACAGAGAAAACGATATCCAGACTTACAAGTATAATCTCCATTCTGAGTAAATGGCCAAAATAGAGAATCACCAGTAGAAGACCTGCCAAGGGGAATGTTTTAATTTTTTCTGCATCATGGGGATCCAATAAACTGTCAATGATTGATCCCTTCCATTGCCGATGATGAGAGTCAATAAATAAGTCTACTGTTACTACTCTCATACTGTCAACAACCAGGGTCAAAACCTTACCATTCCCATTCCCCGGTAACCAGCTATCACTCCAAATTTTGATTGAACTACCATTGCCCACGCTCCATTTAGCTCCCTTTTTTATAACTTCCCAACCCTTCAGGATACTCTTCTAGGCATAAGAGCCTGACTTAGTTCTTTGCTTCCAAAATAGAACAATTTGGGAAAAGGCGAGCCTTAAAGACCCAATAGAAGAGAGATTTTTCATTATGCATCAACCTCCAAGCTTGCTCTGCCAATAGAAAATCATTGAACTTAGCCAAATCTCGGAACCCCATACCTCCCACCATTTTGGATTTACATAAATCCTCCCATTTGACCCAATGTATTTTCCTCCTATCACCTCTTAACTCTCACCAAAATTTTTTAATTAGTACCTCAATTTCCTTACAAAGTCCAATGGATAATTTAAAACAACCCATTGTATAAGTAGGAATAGCTTGTACAACGGATTTGATCAAGACTTCTCTTCCAACATGTGACAAAAGCCGTTCTTCCCACCCTTGCAATTTCTACCGGATTCTCTCCTTAATATTGTTAAAACTAGCTTTTTTTCTCCCTTCCCACAAAGGATGGCAGCCCCAAGTATTTCTCGTATTGCTAAATTTCCTGTACTCCAAAGCTATCTTAATATGTCGCATTGTGGTCTTGTTTTTGTTTATTTGTTGGCTTGAAACACCTTCATAGTCATCAAGTAAAAGTAGGACATTATCACAATCATGAGAAGTAGCTCTGTGTCCATGGTAGTTAATTAGGTTTTTCATACTTTATTTGTTTATTCTAGAGTCAAGTATTTTAGTAATTTTACAATTGTTGAGTATGTGTCATGAGTTTTCTTTTATTAATAAGTCTTATTTAGTTTATAGGCTTTTATTAATAAGTCTTATTTAGTTTATGGGTCTTTGTGTATGTACTATGTTTAATTCAAAAATTTTGGTTTCCTGGTCAAAGTAAAAGGTAAGAATAGGGACTATATAAGTTTTTTAGTGTTCTCTGTAGGGGCCTTTTTTGTGTTTTGCGTTGGGCTGGACTGCCTCCTGCGATGATGGGCCAGAGTATTCTGAGTAAAAAAGTTGAGACCGACCCAACTGTAACTCACTTTGGGCCGGCTTGTGCGCAAACTTGGCATCGTCTGCTAGGAGAGTACTTATGGCAGGCAGAGCTGTTTTTAAATAAGTTACGACAGGCAGATATAATAACAACAGAAAACAGGATATAGTGATCTTTCCTTGATGGAAAATAACCAAGTAATCTCTATTTTTATGACAATCACAGTAATGATAATAGCTTTACAAAAAGAAGTGAAAGATTAAGTGGCAATATGAATTAATCAAAGAAATAACTTCAAGTCAAGTTTGGTTTCATAGTGGCAAAGACCAAAGAGGAAGAACGCCTCCTCTCAATGAAACTAATCTCTCAGAAAAAATATCTTGCCGTGGGGATTAATGACTTTGAGGGAACCAGACCTAAATGATTAATGCCCAAAAGAATCTCTATTGTTTACTTTGCCCCAAAGAGAGTGTAATTTCAAGGGGGAGAGAAAGGAACCGACCTACTGGTGCGTGCCCATTGCATTATCTTTCTTTTGCTTTCTATTTTCTCTCTTATCTTTTCTTCTTTCCTTTCTTTTTCTTTCGTTTTCTTTTTTACTTCGTAATATCTCTGTTTTTCCATCCCCCCTACAGGGCACGGCAAGGGTCCTTTTATAGGGTCTGCCGTGACCGGATTTTACCGCTTTACCCTTTAACTGCCTTTGTCTAGTCTGGGCGTACTTGCCGACCACCCAGGAGCTCGTCTGTGTACCACTTACCCTCGCCAGACAAAGGCAGGTTTGTGTTGTTTGTTAGTCCGCCGTGGCACTCTCTCCTGCCATGGCGTAAATGCTCTCTCTCTCTCTCTCTCCATGGCATGCACCCAACGGTTCCCCCCTCAACCTTGCCTCTTTTGGGCGGTCTGTCATCCTAGCAGGACGTACCTCCCAAAAGGGCTTAGGCAGGAACCGCAAAATAGATCTTTTCCCCTCTCCCCACCACCAAACCACACCCCCCTTACCTCTTACTTCTAACCCATGGCCCCACCACGTCCCATATTGGCTGGATACAGGCTAGTGGTGCCTGGGTCTTGCGCGTGCTTTCCTGTTATGTATGTTCAAAATCTGCCTTCGGCTCATGCATTTGCCGCGATCTAGAGCTTTGTTTGCACAGTCTGCCCCGCTTCTTTGTTCTTTTACATGGGTCGTTTGCATAATTCACTGTTTCCCTTTGGGACTGGGCTTCTTTTAATATTAGGTTTTATATTTCTCTTAGCCCATTTCTTGGTTGCCCTCATGTCCTGCCACATTACTTGGCATTTCCTGCCGTGGCGATTTGCTCCTGCTGGACCTCTTTTCAGGCCTACCGTTCCATTCTTTCCCCTAGTGGCTTAATATGGCCACTGGTGTTCTTACTTATGAGCTCCAGTGTCCCTTTCGTTTTCCCTTGGGCCTTTCCGGCCCATTTACTTCCTTTGGACTTCCTCAGCCCACTCACTACCTCTGCATTCTCATGGGCTTTTACTAACTTGATTGGGCTTCCTTGGCCCAATTTCCTTATTCTCATCCTTAGGGTTCATGGGCTTGCCATCAACCCTTACTTTCTTTGTTTACATTTTCTTGGGCCTGCCGCGGCCCATTCTCACTTTTCCATACCATATACTGCCCATGGGTGTCATTTCTCTTTTTCCGGACCCTTTGGGCCCATTTGCTTCCTCAAGACCCATTTGTTCATGTTATGGGCCTGTGATCCATTATTCCTGCCGCTTGGGCTTAATAGTTTTATTCTATACTTGCCACTTCTATTTGCTGCCTGCGTTGCTGAGTTGGGCCTGTTTTACAAAAATGACCCTCAACATTCTCAAACAAGTTTAAGTTGATTTATAAAATTATTGAGTAATACATTCGAGAGTTGTATGCTACGTTCAAAAAGGATAAATCACTCTCAAAAAGGAGTCTATTGATTCCTTTTTTGAGTATTGAGACACATTGGTCTTAGGATTTTTGTTCTTCCTCCTTTTCACGGGTTACTGCTCATCGGCACTATCACTATTTAAGTATTAAAAAAATCCTATTTCTTTCTCTCTCTTTTTTTCATCTTTTTCAATCATAAATCCAAAACCCCTTTCCCAATTTTTTCTACGTAATCCCTATGATCACAATCTATCCAAAATCAGATGTTGAGTGTGTGGCTAATTTTAGACATGTACACCTAGCCCTAGGACTTTCTTCACATTTGGCCTTTTTCTTAATTGGAAAAAGAAGGATTTGCTCTTCTTCCAAAGGATCAGCTACCCATTGACTGTCTAGTGAATTATGTGAAATTATTATGAATATAGGGAATCAAGTATGCACAACCACTTTCTCAACAAAAAAAAAAAAAAAATGTACAGCCAAGTTATTTATATCCTTGGATACATTCTCCAAAATTGCAACACTCTGAAATATAAATGAGCCAATGAGGACTAGTTTTGATAGAATTCATTTTCAGACCAAGCACGTTTGTATCCGAAGCAAGCCACCGTAAGTAACGGTGGTGGGGGCTCGAGTGAGGTAATGGTAATGCAAGGCAGACACATTATTTTGTAACCATACTTGGTATCATGTACATGCCGATCCCTTCCTAATTTCCAATCCAATAGAATAGATGAACTTGGTGGTCACGTTGTGGGGGCATGTCTTGGCATGGGGTTAGTAAGGTCATGATACTTGTCTTATTTTTTTATATATATATATATATATATATATATATATATCAGATGGGACTAAGTATGTTCAACACTTAAAAAAAAAAAAATCCAGAAACATCTTGAAACAGCTTCATTCAGACTTATCCATGCATGTCAGATGCATTTACTACTCTCTGTAGCAACCTTATCCAGCAAACACTTTGGCTCAGCCAAGCCCCTATCTCTTCAACCACTTGTCACCATAAACTAGGCCCCCACTATCTCATGCATAATAGGACAAAACTCATTGTAAATTATAGCTAAGTTAGTTTGAAGTCTGTGGCCTATAAATAGCCACTTTATAACTGTGGAGAGGCAGAACTTAGCCGGCTTCAACCTGTGTCATATGTTTGTAAGGATGGCTTTACAATTAAATCATTCTATGAAGATGGAAAACCCTACTATGGGGGCAAATCACTCTCTGGCCACATATGGTGGGATATTTGTGATTGTGTTGAATACAAAGAAGAAGAAGCCTATGATGACGATCATCCAAGAAGAAAGAAAAAATCTTCCCAACAAAGTGGTCATTTGTAGGCCACGAACTTCAAACTAACTTAGCTACAATTTACAATGAGTTCTGTCCGCTTATGCATGAAATAGTGAGGGCCTGGTTTATGGTGACAAGTGGTTGAAGAGGTAGGGGTCTAGTTGAGCCAAAGCGTTTACTGGATAAGGCTACTACAGGGAGTAGTAAATGCGTCTGACATGCATGGATAAGTCTGAATGAAGCTGCTTTAAGATGTTTTTGGAACCTTTTTTTTAAGTGTGAACACTTTCTAGTGGAAATGAACATGTCCTCCTTCCCAAAACTGCTTCAGTTCAAACAAAAAATTTTCCTTCATCCTCAGTTACTTAAATGGTCAAATTGGTTTTCACAATAGTCCTTCCAAATCAAACATATCAAAGGAAAAGATAACCTGATCACTGAGTACCTTCAAAATATATATATATATATATATATTGAAGTCCAATTTTACGTCATATATTTTGAATTATTTATTTTTAAAGAGAATTTAATTTCTTAATTTTGGAATCAAATGTAAAACCACATCATAAATATCCATCCAAGTGAATTATTACGTACAAAAATCAAAGAATCTAGAATTAATGAATATAAAAAAAAAAAATTTAAAATGAATAATTTACATTTCCTACCTAATAATATTCTTACAAGACTTTTTAAATAGTTAATATATATATATATATAAGAATAGCTATCAATAATATTTAAATTATATATGTAAGAATTATTATGTACATCTTAACATATATCTTTTAAATATATCCATTCATACATATGCATAAAGTTACGAGCTAGTATAAATAAAATTTGGACAAGGTCTATGATTAAGCAATCCAACTAAAATGTGCTTTTCAATCAAACTCCCAAGTGACAACAAACTCACGGTCTGTTTGGAATCCGCTTATTTTACTGAAACTAAAAAATTTTTACTGAAAATACTGTAGATAAAGGTAAAAATTTGGTAAAATAGTACAGTAAGACACATGAATAATACCAAAAAGTGTAATGTGACTTATGAATAGTAATAAAAAATAAGCTGTATAGCAAATTTCATCCATGCCGAACGCACGCTCAATCATAATATTGATTTTTTCCAGATACCCAAGTTACAATCTTATTTCCAATAACAAACCACTGATATCATTAAACGAAGCAAAGATAAACTTCCTAGTTCCAACTGCTTGTTCTTTTATTCTAAAGTTCATTAGCTATTCTCTATCTCATTATTCAAAGATGAAGTTTAGGTGAGATGAGAATGCAGCAAATATACGATGGTCACCAACCATCAGTTAAGAGCATACAATCAACACCAAAGATTGTTGAAAATACATATATTAAAAGCTACAACAGCCAGGGAAAATGATCTGAAACAGAATCAGTTTTTACTGGCAATGAACAGGCCCCATTTCTGCTCGCCAGATGAAGTCCTAATCAGCTTTGCTTTCCATCCACCAACTATGTCATTGTAGTCTTCCTGCAGATTATCAAGAGAAACAAAAGAAAAGAATTAATACAAACAGTAAAGGAAAGATCAACCAAAGATGAAGGGTAGATTTTAAAGAGGAAAATGCACCTCAGAAAAGTCCTCAATGAATGCATCCTTGTCCTTCTCAACAGCATTCAATTCCCGCTGCAGAACTTGAATGAACTGAAGCACAACAGTAGTCTTAGATCAGTAGGCTCAACCTAGTTTATTTTCAACACATACAAAAGCACAGATCTACACAAACCTGCTCAGCACGATCCTCTGCAATGACATCAGTAAAACCAGCATCACGAAGCATCTGCACCACGGTTAAAACAAGAGTCCACTATGTCAAGGAAATAAAGAGAAAAGGCCATGAAAAAATTCTTGCAAGGCGTGAAATGAGACAAATTTTTAAATGCAACATACCTGGCCATATGATTTAACATCATGGAGATCATATCCTCTTTGCTTAATATATTCAGCAAATTCCAGAGATGGAGTTCCAGCGTTCTTGCAGTAATCACTGATAAGAACTTTACCTCCAGGCTTCAACCACTTGTAGAAGGATCTGAATAATGCAGGTTTGTCCTGAAAATTAACCAACAAACATTCAAATTTCAGACAGTGTGTATATAATTGTTCCACATTGTCCATTAAAAATAAGAAATAAAATAAATATTAATATAAAGAAACAATGCTTATAACTGTTCAAGTAACAGGAACCCCCCTCCAAAAACAAAAATAAATAAAATAAAAAAAGAAGGAAGAATAAGCTCCTTACTTGAATGTGCAAAATGGTGTCTCGGCTGTATATCACATCAAATGAATTCTCAGGATAAGTTTTCTTAGTGCAATCAGCAACTTCAAATTCAACTGAGCAGTTCAGTCCAATAGCACGTTCGAGAGCAAAAGAAACCATATTTATGGAGAGATCGATCCCAACAACATCCACATTAAAGTTCTCAGCCATATAAAAGTCACCTCCCCCAATGCCACATCCAACATCTAGGACCTTGTGGCCAGGCTTAAGTTCCAACTTTTGCACAAATTCTTTAGTTGTATCTGTTCAAAGACACGAGTTCACTTAAACATAATTTCAAAGATTTAAATTTGCATTTTAGTTATGAACCTTCTCTCCATCTTTCTTGGTAAGGAAAAAATGAATTCAGAAAAATTGTCAAGTAAAACATATAGTTTTTCTGATTTTCTAATTATCTTTTAGGTTTTAAGGTTAAATGTTTAATACCTAAAATATTCATTATTTGTAAAGTTCCAAAGTCTGTTAGATGTTGATACATACGCGCACACACACACAGAGAGTCACACATATATATGTTCAATTACCCAAGGGGTGGCACAATCAACAGGGATCACATCTCATGAAGTGCAGGTCACTAGTTCAAATCTCCCCTTGGAGCCATAGACTTATCAAAAAAATGTATGAAAAGTTCAATTCCCCCTGAATAATAATAATAATAACTGTACCAAATTCTGAACAAAGCAGATAGTGAAGTTGGCAAAAGTATACAAAACAATAAAAGAAAAAGGCAAAGATATATGTCATTGTGTGAAATTTTTTATTTAAAGTACCTAAGATAATGTCCTCACATTTTCAATAGTAAAGTGGAAATGTTTTATTAATCGAAGGTTTTGTCAAACTAGTGAGTCATCACACAAGGGCGTGTCATCTTCCCAAAAAATATATTTATAATACAAATTGTCATAATACTAATATGTTATTATGTTAAACAAACCAAAACAAAAAGATGTTGAAGTTCTAAGTAATAACACAGAATGCCGTTTGCCTCTGCATTGCTTATAGAGAATGTGATTCATATGGCCTCAATGACAAAAGCCTTCTTCAAGATGTCAAAACAAATTCAACAGAGAAAGTAATCCAATATCTATGCAGCATATTGAAGGTTTTTCTATAACAACCAAAAAGTTTAATGAGATGCAATGGTGAACAGATGTTGCCATTAGTAGGACTAAGTAATATCTAACTCAAATACTCAGTATTCTGCTATTAAAAAATTAAAATAGTCAATCGTATGACAGATTTGTATAGAACCATCACTAACTCCTTCAATTCTGGGCATGATTTTTATTTTTATTTTCTCCTTTTATCTTCACTACTACACCCTAAATGTGGGAAGAGAGAGAGAGAGAGAACAAACAGGTGGTCAGTAATGCATACAGAACACATGGTTAGTAAGGCATACCTATCCCTCCTGTGCTCACAAAACCTTGTCCAAAGACACGCTCATAACGTAATATGCCACTAGATTTATACTGAACATTGTCTAAGAAACGCTGGAACCCCCTATCATCCTCAGACCTGACTTTTTGCCATGTCCAGCAAATCTGCATTTCAGAAACATTAAGGCACATCTTGTCAGATATTCAATGTAAAAAAAAAAAAGAATGAGATTCACATAAAACCCATCATATTACCTGGTTCTGATTCTTTTTGTTTCGCACATAAGCTCCAATGCATTTGCAGCCAACAAAAGAGAGTTCAAAGGAATTTCCAGAACCATCAAGTACATGGCACTCTTTAAAGATCTGCAGCAAATATAATCAGAAACAGATCCTTGCAAAAAGAAACTTTTTGCGTTATAGACAGCATGTCTTGACAGGTAAACCCTGTCCTGCTCATATTTTTTAGCACATGAAAACCATGCAGATGAAAAACTTATATATAGACAAAGACAATACATGCATACATACATACATATATACATACATATCTGTATTTATGCATGTATGCACGTGTCTATAACTCTCTATATATATAGATGCATGAAAAGAAAAATACCTAAAAGAATTTGATTATGGATTTTGTTGAATAAATTGACATTACCACATATCTTTAAACAAAGCATAACTTTAAAAGAAACTATGGCCAAATAACAAGACAACTATCCATCACAGACAGGATGGATAGATGATTAATTTAAAACCATCTTCTGTACTTTCTCTAAAACAAGAACTATTATCTAAAAAACAAGAACTATTATGACAGGGCCTGATTTCAAATTTGAATGCAGTCAAATCAAACTCCCAATGTGGCCGACTTAACTCCACTAAAAGTTCAAGTCTAACATTTGAGCCTAGTCCAATGAGAAAACGCTCATCTGTTTTCTTGTCATTTACACTCCAAAAGAAGAGCACTAATTAAAATATCTTTGATTATAGTCTCTCATTACACATTTGATCAACAAAATTGAGCAGGTCCTTGCAAGTGTCAAGTAAAGAAATTGACAAGAAGGCAAACCTTTGTATAAAATCTGGGCTCCCGATAGTGGGTTGGGTTGTGCTTTCGCTTGCTGTCTCCAGATTGATGGAAACAAGACTCTCTAAAGAAAATAAACCCACCAACCCTCAACCACTTGACCATTCTTTCTGCCAAATCCTCCACCTGAGATACACGTAAAGAAAAATGCATATAGATACAGTCAGAAAAGAGGATGATTAACTTGCAGTTCCCAAGAACTCAAAAGCCCTAACAAAGAATGAAGAACAAATCTAACATTTTTTCTGTTCAATCATTAAGAAGTTGGAACAAGTTCACCCTTTCACTCTAAAGTTAGACCATGTATGAGATACTGGAGGTTGGACTCCCTTGATGCGGTTCAGTAATTTTCAATTTCTTGTATATAATTTCTGTTTCCACTTACATCACAGAAATAGGGAAGGGACCCTCTATAACACATGCCAAAATGGCATCAGAAACTAGGCATGGACCAGATGGTGGAGCAATTAGAGCAAACGGTGGAGCAATTAGAGCAAACTGTCAATTCTCTTATCAATAGCCACCAACTCATGGAAAACATTATTGAGTTATTCACCACTCAATAAATCTCAGCCACACCATGAAGGAGGAAGCTCCCAAACTGTCACATTGGACACCCATGAGAGGCACGGAGGTAATGGGAATCATAAAATAGAGAAAAAACCTCCAAAAATGACCCAACCCAAACCATGCTTGAAGAATTCATGTTTAGGTAGTTTTTTTTTTATATATATAGATTGGTATAATTTTGGTTTCTAAACTGTGACATGGCACCAACATCCAAGTTTTCAATCTTTAAGTACTTGTAACCACTAAGCAATATGCACAAGATCATTCTTTTTAGTTTGCACCATCAGCAACAGGTTCAAAACTAATATACTTTACTCTACCAAACTCAAAAAACACCAAGTCTTTATTGAAGCAGGCCGTAAACCCAATATGATTTACCTCTTTATCTGAAAGATACATAAGTAGCCAATTGGAGAATATAAAGTCCAGTGATTCATCAGAAATTTTCAGGTCCGGGGATGTCACATCTGCACACATAAACTTGACATTCTTGTAGTGTCCATTGGTGCTTTCATTCTGCAAGAATAAGATTGGAAAAAGAATAGTCAGATTAGTTCTATTAAAAAAAACACATTTTTTTTTCTTCTTCAGCAAGGTGAGGAACTGCAGCTACCTTCTTTATCACACTGTCAATGAAGTCCAAAGCAATAAGCTGGCCAGCCTTCTTAGCTAATTCACCAGTAAAACGGCCGATACCCGCTCCAAGTTCCAAAACAGATTTTCCTTCATATGGTGGGAGTAGTGAAAGAACCTGTTTGTAATCCAGTTAATTAAGTTCTGGATACTCGACATTGACATCTTTTTTTCTTTTTTTGAGAGGGGGTGTGGGATGAGTATTTTTGGCCCAAGTGATCAACATTGAACATATTAACAACAAGCATCTGAACTACAACAAAATTGGCATTATAATTCTTTTTTACAATGTGGTTGGTTCATTAGTTTCATATGAAGCCATGGAATAATACTTGCTTTAGCAAAATAAGAACTAGGTATGAACTTGAAAATAGTATCAAGGTGTATACAAGCTTGCACACCCAGATCAAAGCAACAGGCACAACTTGGATCTACCCAATTGGACAATGTGGACTATATACTCAAAGCATTGAGTTTAGTTTAGTTTCAATCCATACTTTTTGGCTTTTATATATATGTTTGTCTTTCTCAAAAAAAAAAAAACAATAATAATAATAATATATATATATATATAGCTTTTTAAGGAAAAATAAAAAATACCAATTAACCTTGATCTGTGTTCTCAAATTGACATTAGTGAATTGACCTCACTAGATAACTAACTAGTAAAGATTAATTTTCAGAGTCTAGAGATGGAGACTGCAAAGAGACAATGAAAGTTTGTCAAATATACAATATGAAATCCAATATAGAAATATGCTACCGACACTGAAAATATGTACCAAATTTTTCAGTCCCTCTTGCAGTGGAGCCCAGCTTGTGAGTGTAAAGTTGGGTGTTTTTTTTGGTTTAGCATTACTCAATTCAATAACACTTTAGATTTCTTGTTTCTTTTTTTAATAAAAATAAGTCACAAGAACTGTAGATTTCTTGGTCATCATAGTTGTCAAATCTTTACTTTGAAAATCAACCGTGAATGATGGACGGGATTGGCTAATGGCTTTTAGAAGAAGTTTGTCAAAAAAGTCCAGCTGAGGCTTAAAAATATCAGTCAATGGTCACACAAAACGCATCACAATCAAAGATTCGAGGCTCGTGTGTAAAAAATACGTGTAATGTTGTTTAAAAACCGAAACCGTGTTTAAACTGGTGTACGCCCGATCGATCACTTAAATTCACAAGTATCTGAATACCTTGCACACATCACTCTCTCAAATAAAGTATCTGTAAATTTAACTCTAGAAACATTTAATAATTATGACTCAGGATAGGGACGTGATAAAATGGATCCGGATGGGAAAAAAAGGAATGCATGCGATCGAACCAGAAAAGATATATAAGCCAACCCCAAAATGTGGGGTCTACAATGCAGATAATGAGAGAGAGAGAGAGCAATTAAAATTACTTCAGGACGCTCTTCTTTGTCAAGATCAGAGGCTTTGGAATCGAGCATCATTGCCTCAACGGTGAGATCCGCAGAGTGCTCGATCCAATAGTTCTTCTGCACCTCTCGCTCCTCTCCTTAAGAAAACATCACGAGACACGCCAAACAATTGAGCTACGAGCCTCTTGACAATAATTCCGTTATTTAAAAAAAAAAATGAAAATGAAATGGAGTATTTACCTTGAATACGAGCAGCCATTGAGAGCGAAATGTAGAAGACAACAACAACAAAAAAAAAAAAAAAAAACTGGTACGAGGAAAAAAGAGGAGACAAAATAGATAAGGTACTATGAACCCTCAATGGCGACGCGAGATCTGGTAAAGCTCCTCGATCGGCGGTTGTGTGCTCTTCCTCGCTGCCGCATTAACCCTCACAAACACAAACAAACTCTCTCTCTCTCTCTCTCTCTCTGTATTACTATCTCTTTGTAATGGTGCTCTTCGTCGGTAGAGAGGGGCTTTATTTATAGAACAAATGCCCTCACACGTTTGACGTTTCTTTTTTTTAGGGAATCCAAATGAATCTGCCTTTTTCTCTATTTTTGTTTTTAAAGATGGACCCTTTCCGCGTAATTCCCATCTGGACTAACTCACTTTTAGTCTCTACTCTCCACTATTTGGGCCATATTTTCCTGTCTATTTCTTTTACCTCTTCAGATTTGTGCCAAGTGCCAACAAGAAAGATTCTAAATAAAAAAAAAGTGCCAACAAGAAAAATACACCATTTTTTTTTTTTGAGTTTAAATTTAATTTGCATGATGATGCATCATTGATCTGTGTGTTTGTTTGGTGGGGAGGGGGGGCGCCTCTTCTCAAACTCTTCAATGATTCTAAGACTGGCATTGAGGCCATCAAATTTGGAGCAGATCATGTAATTGTGTAAGATGTGTCCTTTTAATTGGGTTCTTAGGGAAGTTCACAATGATGCTCGTGTATTTAGCCAATTCGTCTCCTAAAATTCTTGTATATTGTTTTTCTGATATGGGTTTTAGTCCTCCTAGTTTTGTAGGTTAACTTTTGGAGGAAGTTGCGCACACTTTACTAGGTTGTAATTAGGGGTGACAAATGGGTGGGCTTGGTCATAAATAGGTTAGGTGTATCATTATCCATTTATCTATTTATAACTCGCTTATATGTAAATTAATTACACATTACTCACCCAACCCATTACTCTCTTAATTTTCAAAATTACCAAAATACCCTAAAATACCTAAAATGACCCAAATACCCCTACACTTCCAAAATTACCAATATACCTTTGGATATCCAAAATTATCTCCACTAAAATGAGCAAAATATCACCAAAATCTCTAAAATAAGCAAAATACCCATAAAACCTCTAAAATGACCAAAATATCCCTAATATCACTAAAATCACCAAACATAATCAAAAACCACTAAAATGACCAAAATATCCCCAAAATCTCTAAAAATGAGTAAAATGTCCATGAAACTTCTAAAATAACCAAAATACCTCCGATATCTCTAAAATCACCAAATAGGCTCAAAAACCACTAAAATGACCAAATACCCCCAAAATCTCTAAAATGAACAAATACCCCCTCCCCCCCCCTCCCCCCCAACCTCTAAAATGACCAAAATATCCCTGAAACCTATAAAATGACCAAAATACCCCCAAAACTTAAAAAAATACCAACTTGTAATCTCTACTCTTTAATAAAGTCCTTTTATTAAGCCAAAAATTAAATTTAAAAGAAAAACTCTTCAATTATTTGGTTGTAAAAAAAAATGCATAAGGTTAAGCCAATAAATTTTTTATATTTTTTTTTTTAGAAGAAGATTTTTTACAAGGTTAAGCCAATAGAATTCAAGAAGTGTTACATCTACACTACGTTTTTACAGTATTTTCACAACAAATTATAAATAGTAAGTTGTTATTAATTCTAAATTTTAATTTCAACCCACCACTAAATTACTTTTACCCACTAGTAATAAACAATAACAACCTGACACTTAAGATTTATTATGAAAATGTTACAGAGATAACATTTCTCAGATTCACACCCTTGTAGGAGGTCCACTCTCTGGAGTGACTTAAACAAATTTTTTTTCTCATTGAATTTAGTCAAAATTAATAAAAAATAAAAAACAATTCAACAAATTGTTTTCACAAATTAAATAAAATTTTAAATAGTACACACGTCCATGTATAATAATTCAATCACTTCATTTGATTCTTCTGCCCCTCGTTCTTAGGAAAAAAATATTATCAATTAAATCTAAATATTTTTAACTAAAAAAGTTTGAGAGTAATACTAAAATATATTTTTTATAATTTGGTAGTTACAACTTACGACGAGTGATCATGAGATTTGAACTCTTAATGTCTCCTTTGGAAATACTAAAATGTGTCAATCAATTAAACTATAAGACTTTTGGCCTTTTTTCTTTTCTTTTTCTAGAGAATAAACTTTTGGCAATATAAGAGTGATGTTAAGTGTGAACAATACTATAAATTTTACTACATAAATGCTCTAGACTGAATTGTGAGTTTGCCACTATAAAAAATTAATTTATATATTAATTATTAATTATTAAAATAATAACAATTATAATCGTGGATGATATTATGTGCCAAATGGTTCTTATTGGAAAAAATACCAAGACATCCATTGAATTTTGGGTTAGTAGCTATTATACCCTCTCAACTTTTATTTTAATCAATTTACTCCGTTAGAGCAACCACATAAGCATGTGTATAATCTTCTAAAATAGAAAAATGTACCCATTTTACACATTTTAAGCAAAAAAATACCCACATCAGTAGGTGTAAAAATGTGTAAATATACACATTAGCTACAATAACCGTGTATATTTACACGGTTACTATAGCTCGTCTATCTATTATTTTAGTATTTATTTCTCTCTCCTCTCAACTCTCTCAAGCTCACAGCTCTCTCTTTCGACGGATTTGTGCACGAGCTTTTGACGCCGATAATGAACGTCGGTGACGCCATAATGAACAACGGAGTAATGAACGCCGGTGATTTTGACAGGTTTGTTCTATTTGATCATTGATGGTGGCTGGTGGTTAGGTGTGGGTGATTTTGGGTTTGTGTTGGGTCTGTGAGAGGGTTCCAGAGAGGAGAGGGAAGGAAATAATAAAAAATGTAAAAAAAAAAGAATATTTTATTGAATAAATGTGTAAAATAGATAAACTGATGTAGGTGTTTTGTAAAAGTTGATGTGTAAAATAGAAAAAGTAGGTTTTTTCTTATAAAATAGACAGAAATTTTGCACGAAATAATGCAGTTGCTCTTAACCTTTACGCAAGTGCCAAATAGAGGTCCGTTAGACTGCCGTTTATTAATAAACAACTAAAGCATTGAAAAAGAACAAACTTGATAAACAAATAAATATTTGAAAAAAAAAAAAAAAAAGAGAGAGAAAGAAAGAACAAAGTTCCATTATCCAACTCAAACCAATTAAAGATCAAGCATAGGTATTGTCCAACATTTCATCTAGTACGTTCCAATTAACTTCTAAAGAACTAAGCACAAATATGAGATCCATTTTCAAAATAATAAACCCAAAACCCAAAACACAAATCCCAAATGCAAATAAAATCAATCTAATGAAATCATAATAACAATCACTACGAACTTTAATAAAAAAAAAGGGGGAGACAAATTGAAACAAACAAATTTTGTTAAGAAAGCAATACAATCTAATCAAGGTTTTCAGACCCGAACCGTTCATTGAACCGTAATAGGAAGAGGTTCAAGGTTCTTAAGGTCGAACCGTGATGACATCATAATTAATTTAATAATTAATTAAAGCCTAAATATAGATATTAAATTTATAAAGCTAGCAAAATTGACTAATATATCTATATATGTAAGGGAAATTTAATGATTTTCAAGCATATATTTAATAATTAAATAAGAAAGTTAATAAACTAAAATAATAATCATGAAAACATTAAAATTTATGATTAATTTTTGAAGTAAAGTTGAATATCTTTGAAAGATTTTAATTATAAATTTTTTTTTTATTCCTTGTAAGAGATGGATAATTTAATTAAGTAGAATAAAATTGTGTTAAGTTGTTTTTATAAATAAAATAAATTGCTAAGGGGTTGGACCGCACGGTTCTCACCGGTTCGTGCAGTCCAATCTCGGTTTTATAGGTTCACGGAATTAACAAAAAATATGGTTCTTTAGGCTTAAAAAACCAGTTTTCATCCCGGTTCTCAATTTTCATGGTCCGACCTCCCGATTCGGTTCGATTCTGAGAACCATGAATCTAATTAGTCATTAGATACTAATCTTCTTCTTTTTTTTGTCCAATTCATCATCAATGTTAATCAAAAGCCTAATTGTTTGTTTGAGACCAAAAGCTTGTTTTTGTTGGTCGAGAAAATAAAAGAAACATGAAATCAAAGGATTGTTTGATTGCCAAGAAAATAGACGAAAATATGAGAGAGAGAGCTAGAGAACAAAAAGCCTACGTCAACAGTGGGTTCAACTAGTGGTAACTGTAGAATAGCAAGACCATGAAAGACGTAATAGGTGACTCCAAAGTCTAGATTGGTCAGGAGCCCGAACTCTGGTGATGTCGCCTCTCAATTAAGAGATCATCTCTATCCTTTCAGTTTCTCCCTCTTTTTAAATTGGGGCAATTGGGTAAAATTTTTATTTATGCTCTATTTGTTTTGAAATAAAATATTTTATGGAAAATATTTTCCCATTTTCAGGTGTTTATTTGCAGGTAAAATACAGTCAAATTTGTAAAATATTTTTTGTTGATCATAAAATCATTTTATAAGAAGTTGTAAAATGTTTTACTTTTAAAAATTTGGTAAAACATTTTTCAAAAACACATAGTGGCTTCCCCTTTCCCATATGGTCGCTAAGTACCCATCCGATGGTGGGAGACACCGCTCTAGCTACCGGTGATGGCAGTCCAAAGGCCTGTGTCTTCACTCTACGACTAGTGCTAGGATATGCATCACCAGTAAGTCGGTATCCAAAGATGTCGTTTTTGTCTATCAGTGTTGGCGGTCTGGTCATCCATGATGTAGCTCCTATGGTGATTGTTGGTAGTTTAATCACTGGAGCCACCACTCTAACAAATCAATTCTAAAGGTTCAGTCGCCAGACCTTTGACACCAATGGCTTCAGTGTTGAGCCATTGTTTTTGGTGGTTTGCTTGAAAATATTTTACTTATCATACCAAACACCTGAAAATATTTTACTTCAAAAAAAATAGAGCGTTAAAATTTAATGTCAAGTGAGTGACTAACGTCACTTTAAATGGATGTTTAACTGATGCCTCTCTTCGGTACTAGTGTAAAATTTAAGGAGTTAATTGGCTAAAATAAAAGTTTAGGAGGTGTAATGGCCACTGGAGGTGGCTTTTTTAGGTTCAAAAGTTAATAAGTTTGACCCCTAAACATAATTCTTAATCCCTTAAACCCAAAAAAAAAAAAAAAAGTCCAAATAATAACAATATTAGGCCAAACAACAATAAATGAATAAAATATTAAACAAAAAAAACCCTTCAAAAAATAAAAACTCTTAATAATTTAGATTCACAACTCGTTCAATCAATTCCACTAATCGAATCCTTAATTTCATTTTTCCTAAAAATTGGCACCAAGAAAGATATTTTAGTCGTGAGTTCTCCTAGGGAGTGCCAATAGCTCTACTATCTTCGACTTTGCAGTCGCAACAACTATACTCTCCTCAGAAATTAGCTTGTAATCGCAACATGTATCATTTGTTGCTCTCTCTCTCTCTCTCTCTCTCATCACTTCATATTCTCTCTCACTTTATTACTCTCATCTCAACATTTTCAATTCTCACTTTATCTTTCATAAGTCACTTTTTGCTTATTCATTTTGTTAGAAGAATGGAAATTTTAAACTTAATGTATTTGCATTTTTTTTTCTATTTTTGTGATGTTGATATATTCAAGTTCTCTTTTTATTAGATCTTGTATAATTTAAGTTTCTTAATACCTACCCCAGAAAAAATTCAAAAATACCACCAATAACCACTACCCCAAAGTTCAAGAGTGTTTTGGCATTTTCTCCTTTTTATTTATGGCATTTAAGACTAAGCCACATTAAAAAAATAAAATAAAAATAAAAAATAAAAATTTATCAAATGAGAAAGAGAGGATTATTACCTAATTTAAATCTTGATGACTTTGGTGTGTGTGTATGTGTGTGTGTGTGTGTGTGTTTGAAAGAAAATATGCCTACCAAACTGTCTGTCAAACATTAACAGTCATTAGAGTTATTAGAATAAATTTACTTAATCCCAATGGTTGGCTAAGTGGCTCATAAGATCCCATAATATCAATGAAATCTTGGATACAAAACCTCTTGTTAGCATCTTGGGGCTATTCCATAGAATTCCTCACTGTAATAACTTGGCATTATAAATTTTTTTTTACAATGTGGTTGGTTCATTAGTTTCATATGAAGCCATGGAATAATACAAGATTATTTGCTTTAGCAAAATCAGAACTAGGTATGAACTTGAAAATAGTATTAAGGTGTATACAAGCTTGCACACCCAGATCAAAGCAACAGGCACAACTTGGATCTACCCAATTGGACAATGTTCTATTCACTCAAAGCATTGAGTTTTGTTTAGTTTCAATCCATACTTTTTGGCTTTTATATATATGTTTGGCTTTCTCAAGAAAAAACAATAATATATATATATATATATAGCTTTTTAAGGGGGAAAAAAATACCAATTAACCTTGATCTGTGTTCTCAAATTGACATTAGTGAATTGACCACACTTGATAATTAACTAGTAAAGATTAATTTTTACAGTCTAGAGATGGAGACTGCAAAGAGACAATGAAAGTTTGTCAAATATATAATATGAAATCCAATATAGAAATATGCTACCGCCACTGAAAATATGTACCAAATTTTTCAGTCCCTCTTACAATTGTATTGCAGTGGAGTCCAACTTGTGAGTGTAAGGGTGAGTTTGGTTCAGCTTTTTGAAACTTGGCTTTTAGAAAAAGTGGATTTTTCAAAAACTTGCAGTATGAAATTGGGTTTTTTGAGAAAGCTGAGTATTTGGTAAAAATTATTAAAAAATGCTTTTTGAAAAAGTTGAGTGTTTGATTAGCACTTATAAAAATGGTAATTTGAATGGTAAATTACCAAAAATGACAAAATGTGTGTATATATATATATATATAAAAGAGTTTATTTCATACTTAATATCAACTTCTTCTTATTATTAATAATAATAATAATAATAATAATTACTTCATGTTAATAATAAATGACTCTCTTAATAAAATATTTTGTTAAAAAGTATTTTGCTTTAATATTTATCTTTTCAAAAAATATTATGTTCACAATATTTTCACAATAAATTTTCACAATATTAAGAACCGGCGTTACTCTATTTATTCTTTTAATATATTTATTGGCCCTTACCCACACCCAACCCATTTCCCTTTTCTTTTCTTTTTTTTCTTCCATTTTTCCTTTTCTTCCATTTTTCCTTATAAGAGCCAACCCTACACCTTTTGTAACGCTCCAGCTCAATTCAAGAGTAAAAGAAAAAGAAGAAAGAAAAGAAAAAGAAAGGTGTCAGATATTTTAAGGAGCCACACATGTGACCCCACCTACCCCCACTTCCCTCTACCACTCATCTCACAAGAATCCTCACTCTCTTGGCCGGCCACTCATTTGCCTTTTTTTTTTTTTTTTTTCATAAGCTATCACTCTCTCATCTCCTTCCACAGTATCTACTCCGTAGCACCACCTCCACCATCATTTTCTGGCAAGAATCACCAAAAAACTCCATAGAAAAAAGGTAAGGCTCACTTATCTCTAAAGGAGTTTATTTCAGATCGAGAAGATTCACCTATTATTTTTTGTGTTTGTCATTTCACCGAAAAACTCCTCTCTATCACTCTCTTATCTCTTATTATTTTCTGTGTTTGTCATTTCAGTTTTCAGTGTATTTTGTAGTTAGTGAGATTAGGGTAATTTGGGTCATTCCTTGCATTTCCAATGGTAATATTGATCAAAAGCGCTTTTGCGTTTGCAAAAGCTCGAGAAACTTGTCTGCATATTTTAGATGAATTCTTTGCATTTCAAAACGTAGTTTTTTTGAGAAAGCATGTTGAAATATTACCAAACGCTTGATTTATTTTTGGCTTTCATAAAGCACTTTTTGTCGTCTGAAAGCTGAAACAAACGGACACTAAAATTGATTTTTTTTTTTTTTTTGGTTTAGCATTACTCAATTCAAATAGCACTTTAGATTTCTTTTTTCTTTTTTCTTTTTTTTTTTAAATAAAAATAGGTCACAAGAACTGTAGATTTCTTGGTCACAGTTGTCAAATCTGTACTTTGAAAATCAGCAGTGAATGATGGACGTATTGGCTAATAGCTTTTAGAAGAAGTTTGTCAAAAAAGTACAGCTGAGGCCTGAGGCTTAAAAATATTAGACAATGGTCACACAAAACGTGTCACAATCAAAGATTCGTATCTGAATACCTTGCACGTATCACTCTCTCAAATAAAGTATCTGTAAATTTAACTCTAGAAACGTTAATAATTATGACTCTGTTTAATTTTTTATCAATACACTCCGCCAATGTCTATGTTTAGTGTCACATATTTTGTTCACAATTTATAATTTATCCGTTCAGTAATAGAGACGTGATAAATTGGACCAGGATGAAAAAAAAAAAAAGATTACATGTAATCGACCAGAAAAGATATATAAGCCAACCCCAAAATGTGGGGTCTAAAATGCATATAATGAGAGAGAGAGAGAGAACAATTATAATTACTTCAGGACGCTCTTCTTTGTCAAGATCAGAGGCTTTGGAATCGAGCATCATTGCCTCAATGGTAAGATCCGCGGAGTGCTCGACCCAATAGTACTTCTGCACCTCTCGCTCCTCTCCTTAAGAAAACATCACGAGACACGCCAAATAATTGAGTTACAGGCTCTTGACAATAATTCCGTTATTTAAAATAAAAAATGAAAATGAAATGGAGTATTTACCTTGAATACTACTAGCAGCCATTGTGGGCGAAATGTAGAAGACAAAATGACAAAAACTGGTACGAGGAAAAAAGAGGAGACGATAAAGGTAAGGCACTAAGAAACCTCAATGGCAACGCGGGATCTGGTAAAGCTCCTTGATCGGCGGTTGTGTGCTCTTCCTCGCTGCCGCATTAACCCTCACAAACACAAACAAACTCTCTCTCTCTCTCTCTCTCTCTCCCCCTCTCTGTTACTATCTCTTTATAGCGGTGCTCTTCGTCGGTAGAGGGTTTTATAATTTTATTTATAGAAAAAGTGCCCTCACACGTTTGACGTTTCTCTTCTCTTCTTCTTCTTCTTCTTCCTTCTTCTTCTTCTTCTTTTTTTTTTTTTTTTTTTTTTTTTTTTTTTTTAAGGGAATCCAAATGAATCTGTCTTTTTCTCTATTTTTGTTTTTATAGGTGGACCCTTTCCGCGTAATTCTTACCTGGAGTCTGGACTAACCCACTTTTGAACATTTCTAGCAAATTCATCAAATTTTGTTATTGTTTGAAGAATGAACAGTGACTTTTACCTTTATCTACCAATTTTTTCAAATATTCTCTATCTCATTTAAATATTATTTCTTCATTCATTATTTATTCTTTTTTTAACAATTACATATCTTTTAACATTTTTTTATTCAACACCTAATTATTATAATAGAAAAAAAGCATTTGAAAAATGAACAGTAGCCCATCAGACTTTATGAGCTACTGTTCATGAGCCAAAAAAAAATTCAGCTCATCAACTGTTCATGAGCCAAAAAAAAATTCAGGAATATAGAATCCTTTGGAGTGGCTTTTTTTGGTTTCATTCTCTATTATAGAGAATATTTTGCTTTTACATAGACCATTGAAGATGCTCTTAGTCTCTACTCTCCACTATTTGGGCCATATTTTTCTTTTCTTTTTTCTTTTCTTTTTTAATCTCTTCATATCTGTGCCAAGTGCCAACAAGAAAAATACACCATTTTTTTTTTGTTGCATTTTGGGTTTAAATTTAATTTGCATGATGATGTATCATTGATCTGTGTGTGTTTGTTTTGGTGGGGAGGGGGGCGCCTCTTCTCAAACTCTTCAATGATTCTAAGTCTGGCATTTAGGCCATCAAATTTGGAGCAGATCATGTACTCCCTCCGTCCCAATTTTTTTGTCCTCTATTCCATTTTGAGATGTCCCAACATATTGTCCTGTTTCTAAAAATAAAAGTCATTAATTTACTAATGTTCCTATTATACCCCTATTAATTTACTAATTCAATTTTTTAATAAATTTTTTTAAGGGTAGTGTTGGAAACTTATACATTTTTAAAAGGTAGACAAAACAATAAATGATATTCCCTTAAAAAGTTTGACTTTTCAAACAGGACAAAAAAATTGGAACGGAGGGAGTAATTGTGTAAGATGTGTCCTTTTAATTGGGTTCTTAGGGAAGTTCACAATGATGATCATGTATTAGTCAATTCATCTCCTAAAATTTTTGCATATTGTTTTTTTGATATGGGTTTTAGTCCTTCTAGTTTTGTAAGTTAACTTTTGGAGGAAGATGCGCACACTTTACTAGGTTGTAATTAGGGGTGGTAAATGAACAGGTTGGATCATAAATAGGTTGGGTGTATCATTATCCATTTATATATTTATAACTCATTTATATATAAATTAATTACCCACTACTCACCCAACCCATTACCTTCTTAACCTCCAAAATTACCAAAATACCCTCAAATACCCAAAATAACCTAAATACTTCTACACTTCCAAAATTACCAATATACCATTGGATATCCAAAATTATCCCCACTAAAATGATCTAAATATCTCCAAAATCTCTAAAATAAGAAAAATACTCATAAAACCTCTAAAATGACCAAACATAATCACCAAACATACCCTCGATATCTCTAAAATCACCAAACATAATAACAAACCACTAAAATGATCAAAATATCCTCAAATTTTCTAAAAATAAGCAAAATACCCATGAAACCTCTAAATAACCAAAATACCTCCAATATCTCTAAAATCACCAAATATTTCCAAAAACCACTAAAATGACCAATTACCCCCCAAAATCTCTAAAATGAGCAAATAGCCTCCCAAAACTTCTAAAATGACCAAAATATTCTTGAAACCTAAAAAATGACCAAAATACCCCCTAAACCTAAAAAAAATGAACAAAATACTTCCGAAACCTAAAAAATTACCGAGATACCCCGAAACTTAAAAACAACCAACTTGTAATCTCTACTCTTTGATAAAGTCCTTTTATTAAGCTAAAAAAAACTCTTCAATTATTTGGTTGTAAAAAATATGCATAAGGTTAAGCCAATAAATTTTTTACAATTTTTTTTAGAAGAAGATTTTTTTACAAGGTTAAGCCAATAGAATTCGAGAAGTGTTACATCTACTACATTTTTACAGTACTTTCACAACAAATTATAAATAGTAAGTTGTTATTAATCCTAAATTTTAATTTCAACCCACCACTAAATTACTTTTACCCATTAGTAATAGACAATAACATCCTGTTATTTAAAATTTATTATGAAAATGTTACAGACATAACATTTTTCAGATTCACACCCTTGTAGGAGGTCCACTCCCTGGAGTGACTTAATTTTTTTTTTTTTCCTCTGCGAATTTAGTTAAAATTTATAAAAAATAAAAAACAATTCAACAAATTGTTTTCATAAAGTAAATAAAACAATAAAATAAAATTTTAAATAGTACACACGTCCATGTATAGTAATTCAATCACTTCACTTGATTCTTCCGCTCCTCGTTCTTAGGAAAAAAATATTATCAATTAAATCTAAAGATTTTTAACTAAAAATTTTTTGAGAGTAATACTAAAATCTATTTTTTTATAATTTGATAGATACAACTTACAACAGGTGATCATGAGATTTGAACTCTTAATGTCTCCATTGAAAATACTAAAATGTGTCAATCAATTAAACTATAAGATCTTTTTTTTCTTTTCTTTTTCCAGAGAATTGACTTTTGGCAATATAAGAGTAATGTTAAGTGTGAACAATACTATTGTAGGGATCGAGTTTGAGCACTTCTACGGGTTGAGAGAGTGGACCCAAGCCTAGTTTGCCCCGCAATGAATTTATAGAGAATGAGTTCAAGAACTAAGCGTTAGTGAGAAGTGTAACGACCATGCATAGTTGCATGTGGGTTAGATAACCTGAACGTGAATTGGGATGCATAATAATGCTCCTCAGACTTGTTCTCTAGGGCTTGGAGTTCTTATAATTTCTTTGAAGATTGATTACAAAGTTTTCTCAGAGAATACAGGTTGCTACAGTACTCCTTAGGTCATATTTCTCATCCCCTCCTTTAGGAGGGCTTCCTTACATTATATACCCCTCTCCCAATCAATCCTAACCCTACATTTGTTGAGGAATTAGGCCATTACTTGAGTGCCTGTCCAATCAGCCGTCTTCTCATTCTCTCTGTGGGTTGCGGCAACCAAGGTGGCACTGTTGTGGAGTCCTCTCCTCATTAATGCGGCCAGGACGTTAGTTGAGGGCATTTAATGTGGAAGTGACAGTTCGTCCTGAACTTGCTCCTCCACCATGCTTCAATGCTGGCACGTGGTACTTGTTCTCTACTCTTTGGATAGTCAAGAAGGCTTCCCTTGACGGTGTGTTGCCTGTCTACTTTATGATGTCGGATGTCCGAGGACAGGATCGTCCTCGGCGTGGTTTATTGGGCTTCTGGGCTTCTTATTTTTGTCCTCGGACCTTGGACACCTCCTCGGCTCGGGCCTTCGGTCTTGGAACGAAGTGGGCCGGGGCTGTCTGACTTGCTGGCCCCACAACTATAAATTTTACTACATAAATTTTCTAGACTGAATTGTGAGTTTGTCACTATAAACAAATTAATATATATATTAATTTATTAATTATTAAAATAATAACAATTATAATTGTGGATGATATATTTGTTTCAAAGTAAAATATTTTTAGGACAATATTTTACATATTTTACCATATTTGTTTTGTTGTAAAACTTGATCAACTGTAAAATATTTTCCGTCAAACTGTGAAATTAAGGCAAAAAGAAGTAAAATATTTTACGCCTGAAATTTTGCTAAAACATTTTACATTTTACAATCTCTCACGCGTAGAGATCACATTGACAGACTAGCCACTTCTAACTCTCTCTCAAGCATGAGAGGGAGAGCACCCACCAGCAACACAATCTTCAACGCCAGAGATGGCGTCTCTCCATTGCAAGTCAAGCACCGAAATTGCAATTTGTGTTTGCTGATCTTCTTTTTTTTTCCTAAGCCCTGTAGATCTGGGTATGTTTTGTACAAATCTCTACCGCTAGGCCCTGTCATACAAAAATTCTGTAGATCTCCACCTGTGTCATGCAAATTTGGGTTTTTTTTTTTTTTTTTTTTTTTGGGTTGTAAATCTGTATTTTTTTTTTTTTTTTTTATAGCTAAGATGAGTTTGGGTGGTTTGATTCATGGTTGTGTTTCTTATTAAAATTAGATAATTTCAACTTAGGATGATGAGAATTTTGAGTTTGGTTGTTTCTAATTGAAAATTTTCTCTTTTTTTTTTTCATTTTACACTTGCAAATGAATTTTTAAGTACAAACCCAAACACTGTAAAAGGAAAATATTTTACATCGAAACAAATAGAGCGTATGTGTCAAATAGTTCTTATTGGAAAAAATACCAAGACATCTGTTGAATTTTGGGTTAGTAGCTATTACAACCTTTAAACTTTTATCTTAATCAATTTACTCCTTAAACTTTGCGCAAATGCCAAATAGAGATATCCATTAGACTGCCGTTTATTAATAAATAACTAAAGCATTTAAAAAGAACACACGGACAAAAGCATTGAAAAAAGAGCAAACTTGATAAATAAATAAATATTTGAAAGAAGAAGAAGAAGAAGAAGAAAAAAAAAAAAGTTCCATTATCCAACTCAAACCAATTAAGAGCATTTCCAACAGTTTATCTAAATTTTTGTCTTGTTTAGACAGTAAACAATGATATTTAGCTTTTACCTAACTACTTTTTCAAATACATTTTTCACACAGATTCTCTATCATTTTTTCTATCTCATTTAAATATTATTTCTTCATTCATTATTTATTCTTTTTTTAACAACTACACATTTTCTAACATTTTTATTATTATTTAATAGCTAATTATTATAATAATAAAAACATTTGAAGTGTGAACAGTAAACGCTACAGTGTTCTCTACTTGTAGAGAAACACTGTAGCAATTCTAATCTAAAAAATGGAGATGGAGATGCTGTTGGAGTGGGGTTTTGGAGTGTTTTCTCTCTAAAATTGGCTTTAAAGAAGCCATTGGAGATGCTCTAAAGATCAAGTATAGGTATTATCCAACTTTTCATCCAGTACGTTCCAATTAACTACTAAAGACCTAAGCACAAATATGAGATCCATTTTCAAAATAATAAACCCAAAACACAAATTCCAAATGCAAGTAAAATCAATCTAATGAAATCATAATAACAATCACTACGAACTTTAATAAAAAAACGGAGACAAATTGAAACAAACAAATTTCATTAAGAAAGCAATGCAATCTAATTAGTCATTGGATACTAATCTTCTTCTTCTTTTTTGTCCAATTCATCATCAAGGTTAATCAAAAGCCTGATTGTTTGTCTGAGACCAAAAGTTTGTTGTGAATTAAAAACTATTCCTATCAAGTCATAAAGTACTTAGCCTGTAAAGTATACTGATTTAAGTTTACACTACTATTTTAGATTATTATACATAACAGGGATATAGAAAGAAAAAATTTATTTCTCATTTTTCTTTGACTCTTTTAAGAACATTCATATCAGCTTCCTCAATTTTTTAATCAAATTAATCCCAAAAACTCTATTTTTTTAGTTAGGTAAATTACAAATTACACACCTAGAGTTTGATATTGTTTAGATTTTACACCCCGATATTTTAGAAATTTGATTTTACACCTTGAAGTTTGGTTCCATTAGCAATTTACACCCTATGATTAGTTTTTTCCATTAAGTAATACATATGCATACTGACGTGTTTTATTTTTGCCAAATCATCAACAAACAGTACCGTTTTAGTGAAGACCAAGAGCAGACCTAGCACTATCCAAACAATACTGTTTTGCAGTGTAAAAAGTAAAAACACAAAACTCAAATCCAAAACTATACTGTTTCAGCCAAATTCTGAAATCAAAATCATTCGTGAACCCATCCACCTGAAAACTACTGGCTCATCATGACGTGAACCCATCAGCGAGCCCGACAATGGCCACAAAAATGGAGAGCAACAATAGAGAAGCTCGAAGATGGAAGATTATGGAAAGAGGATATGACCGTTTATCTTTATCTATGTAACGACTCAAGGAAAAGCGCTAGCCACATCTGCGCTATACCTCAAAAGGACTAGTCATAATTGAGGCTCATTGTAGTTGTTAATAAATTCTAGATCTGCCCAGTAAATACCTGATGTGGGACTCATCACACACCCACACACATTACACAATCAATCAAATTGGGGTATCACAATCTCCCCCACTTAAATCCCTAACGACCCAAGGAAAACTGCTAGCCACATTTGCGTTATACCTCAAAAGGACTAGTCACAATTGAGGTTCATCACACACCCACACACATCACACACCCACACACATCACACAATCAATCAAATTGGGGTATCACAATCTCCCCCACTTAAATCTCTAACGACCTAAGGAAAAGCGCTAGTCGCATCTGTGTTATACCTCAAAAGGACTAGTCACAATTGAGGCTCCTTGTAGTTGTTAATAAAACCCAGATTTGCCCAGTAAATACCCGATGTGGGACTCATCACACACTCACACACATCACACAATCAATCAAATTAGGGTATCACAATCTATCTATCTATCAATCCAAACCAACGGCGCTGATTTGCAAGTGCTGTAATAAAATTCAAATTCACAAAACCAAAACACTGTTTGATGGATTTAATGGTATGCAAGCCTACCACTCCCAATTACTGCATATATCGTGCTTTTGTTTTGTAAAATTAATTGTGATATTTTTATTATTATTATGGATTAGAAAAGTGGAAGTGGACCAAGTGGTGATAAGAATGAGGTGAAATTGAAGCTGTATTCATTCTAGTGGAGCAGTTCTTCCTTCGGTGTTCGTACTTTTCTTTAATTATTTAATCAATTTTACTGATTAGATCTAATTTTTTAAGTCATTATTAACAGTCTATCCTCTTTCCATAATCTTCCTTCTTCGAGCTTCTCTAACGTTGCTCTCCATATCAGTGGTTGTGGCCTTGGCTGTTGCCGGGCTAATGGGTTCACGATGAGCCGGTAGTTTTCAGGAGGATGGGTTCACATTGAGTTCCTGCTTTGCAATTTGGAAGTAGCTGATACAAGTTATTTTGATTTTAGAATTTGGCTGAAATGGTGTTGTTTAGGATTGGAGTTTTGTGTTTTAACATTGGGCAAAACAATATTATTTGGATTGTGCCAAGTCTGCTCTTGGTCTTCACTAAAACAATATTGTTTAGCGTTGATTTGGCAAAATTAAAATGCATCGACATTCACATGCGTCACTTAACAACAAAAACTAACTATGGGGAGTAAATTGCTAACGGAATCAAAATTTAAGGTGTAAAATCAAAATTTTGAAACATTAGAATGTAAAATCTAAATAACCCTAAACTTCAGAAGTGTAATTTACAATTTACCCTTTTTTTTCACCTGCCAAGTGCCAACAGTCACTCTCATCTCATCCAAAATTTTTTTTTTAAATATAATTATTTACCCAATGTTTCACTTTCCAAAGTTCAATATGCACCACAAGATTTTAAAAACATTTCTTCTTCCTAGGGGTGTGCATGGGTTGGGTTGAGGGGACTTTTTGACCCAACCCACCATGGTGGGTCAAAAAAAATTCAACTCAACCCAACCCATCACATAAGTCCAACCCAACCCACATGAGTTGGGTTGGGTCGGGTTGAATCCATGGGTTGGACAATTTTTTTTATTACTATTATTATTAAATTAAGCAGAAAAAAAAATATATCACACTTGCTACCTAAGTTGATAAACAAAGTATACATTAATATATAAACTAATATTCCAACTTAGTTGTAAACAAAATATGTTTAAGTATCCAACTGAGTTGATAAACAAAATATATCTAAAATTTTTAATTTTTTTTTTATTGATTGTATAATATATTAAAATATATATTAAAAGAACTAATAGGATTTTATATTATATATGATAGTAGGAATCGAGGAAGTGCTCTACAGTTGGTTTTTTTTTTTTTTTTTTTATAAATTTATTAAATATATAATATATTTTAAACATATATTAAAATATGGGTGGGTCGGGTCGAGTTCGGTCAGGTTTGGCGGGTTTGTAATTTTATGACCCAAACCCAACCCGACCCGCTATAAAAAAAAAAAAATTGTAACCCAACCCACCAAGCCCTAAAAACTGACCCAACCCGGCGGGTTGGGTTGGGTCGGGTCGGGTTTGGCAGGTTAGCGGGTTTTCTGCACACCCCTACTTCTTCACTTTTTCCTTCTTCTTCTTCTTCTTCCTAAGTAGCACCTTTTTTTCTTTTTCCTTCCTTCATTTTACCATCTTACGCAACAATACTTCTAGAGAGTAGAGTCAGGTAAGTCTATTAACTTGATTTTGTTAAATTTCTTTCATTTTCTCTCCCTCAGATCACTATTTCTCTTTTCCATCACTGAAAAATAGAAAGGAAAATAAAATAAGACAAAGGAGAGAGAGAGAGAGAGAGAGAGAGATATGTTCAAAAAGGAGCTCGGCCATGGAGATTTGATTTGAAGTAATAGAGAGAGATTTGAAAGTAAGAAAGTGTCTCGCCACATCTGTTGTGACACTAGTCCTCGCTAAGTTTTTTGCACTAGTTTATGATTTATGATTTTTTTTTTTGAGTTTTTAATTATATATTTGTTGATATATTAAAATAGCTGCACCGATATGAATGCTCTAAAAATAAATTTTAGCTTCGACACTGCTTAAGCATAAATTTAAATTTAAAGAAATTCACTTGGATATATGTAGACCACTTTTTTTTTTTTTTTGACAGAATATGTGGACCACTTAGAATCAAGACAAATAGCAAGATGAAATACTTTGTTAACTTCGTTAATAATTATTCTAGATATGAGTACACCTATTTGCTTAAGTTAATTTGAGGCGGTTGAAAATTTCAAACATTATTAGATGAAGGTTGAAAAATAGTTAGGTAACAATAATAACGAATCAATGATAAAGAGTTTGAACATTTTGACGAGTACTATGTAAGCAACAAGAAAACGATATTGCTGAAAATTGATAGATACATAAATTGAATGTACGCAATATATTTTTTGGTACACACTACACACTACACACGTCTTTTTGAATAACGCTTATTGTTAAAAATTGAAAACTGAAAATACTATAGTAAAATAATTTTTAAATGTGTAAATAGTGCCGTGAGACCTAATTTTAAAGTTTTTTTTGCTAAAAAGGTACTTCTGAGTCCTATAAACAGTACACGGGATCCATTATTTTTCAGCAAAACGCAAGAACGCACGTTTTCTGCATTCCAAATGCACACACAAACAGACCAGCTTCCCCTAATTTTCTAGTAGAAATCTGTCGGCAGCCACACACATATTAGAATAAGTTTAGTGTCACACATTTTGGAACAACAAATACCACAACTCGCTCTTGTGGCGAGTTGTGGTTGGTGGAAGGGTGTCTCTATATAGATTTCTCATTACTTTTTCACCAATCACAACTTATTACATGGGCGAGTTATAACATTTGTTGTGCCAAAATGTGTAACAATAAACTTATTCCACATGTTAATCAGTGGGATGCTGCGAACGGCCAGAGTTGAAGAGGAGAGAATCTAGCTGAATCTTGCTTTTTCTTTACTTTATTCCAATGCTCCTCGCCACGTGATTCTCCAGTCCCACCCGGAGCAGCACTTTGTAACCACTCGATTGTTTTTTTTTTTAACACTGTTTACTTCAATTATTGTTTTTTTTTTACACTGTTTACTTCAATTATTGTTTTTTTTGCTAAAAAAATAATAATAATTGAAGTAAACGATGTCGAGTGGTTACTTCAATTATTGTTGGTTCGCATCATGCGTTTAATTTGCATTTTTTTTTCTTTTTCTTTTGCATGATATCACATCAATGTGATCTGTGTGGACTGGCTCGGCAGTTGGTAGGGAGGAAACATACACGAGATATGATGTTTTTTTTTTTTTTTTGAGATATGCTTATTTTTCTCGTATTGATAAATACATAAATTGAATATACGAAATAGATTTCTTGGTACACATTACACAAATCTGTTTGAATATTGTTTATTATAAAAAATTAAAAATTGAAAATATTGTTACAAAATAATTTTTAAATATATAAACAGTATTGTGGGACTCAATTTTAAAGTTTTTTTTGTTGAAATGGTATTTGTGAGTCCCATAAAAAGTGCACGAAACCTACTATTTTTTAGCAAAACATAAGAACGCACGTTTTCCATACGTTCCAAATGCACACACAAACAAACTAGCTTCCCCTAATTTTTTAGTAGAAATCTGTTGGCAGCCACATACATATTAGAATAAGTTTAGTGCCACATATTTTGACATAACAAATGCCACAACTCGCCCTTGTCGCGAGTTGTGATAGTGAAAAGGTGTCTCCACATAGAACTATCATTATCTTTTCACCAATTACAACTCGTTACACGAACAAATTGTGGCATTTGTTGTGTCAAAATGTGTGGCAATAAATTTATTCCACGTGTTAATAAGTGGGATGTTGCGAACGGCCAGAGTTGAAGAGGAGAGAATCTAGCTGAATCTTGCTTTTTCTTTACTTTATTCCAATGCTCCTCCCACGTGGTTCTCTAGTCCCACCCGGAGCAGCACTTTGTAACGACTCGACATTGTTTACTTCAATTATTGTTGGTTCGCTTCATGCGTTTAATTTGCATTTTTTTTTCCTTTTTTTTTTTTTGCATGATATCACATCAATGTGATCTGTGTGGACTGTGGCTCGGCAGTCGGTAGGGAGGAAACATACACAATTTTTCCTAGTGTATGTTTGAGATAGGTTTTTTTTTTTAAAATTAAAATTTTTTTGCTAAAAATATTATGAATAAAAATAAAAATTAGATGAAATAGTACAATGAGATTTATAAATAGTAACAGAAATAAATTGAACAGCAGTAAAAATAAACTAAATAGTAAAATAAATTGGCAAAAATGATATTTTCCAAATGGACGATAAAACTCTTCAATTATTTGAAGGTAATAATATATATAATATCATGGTGTAAAATATTTATAGTAAAAATTTATATTACATGTGAGATCTCTCATAATTCAAAATTTCTAATTCCTCTTAAAAAATAAAAGTTTTTGCTATTAATTATTGTTGACTTGCTAAAAAGAGGTAAGTTTACTTTTTAAGCAGTTATGCATAATTTGCCAGAATCTAGTTGATTTTTATTTGAGTCCGGTTAATGTGTACCCTTAAGAATTTAGTTGAATCTTAGGGCACATATTAACAATCTATTTTAAAAAAAATTTTATGAGAAATTGAAAAAACTATTAAAACAATGAATTACTTTTTCTTTTTTCCATAAAAAATTTTCTAAAATGAATTACTAATATATGCTCTAAGCGCACACGTTAGTAAATCCTATCATATTTTTTTCTTTTACTTTATTTCAATGGTCCCTGCCATGTGATTTTTGGTCCCACCCGAAGCAACACTTTTGTAACCACTAACCACTCGACATTGTTTACTTCAATTAATTGTTGATTCGCATCATGCGTTTAGTAAGTGGGGAAATGTGATTCAAATCCATTGCCACTAATAAGCAGGGCCAGAATCATTATTTTTATCTTTTGATGCCAAAACATTAAAAAAAAAAAAAAGAATTCAAAGAGAAAAAACATTATAAAATTCAAATTTAAATTAATAAATGAAATAAAATTAATATCTATTCAATGTCAATAATATATATATATATATATAATATCACATGAAAAAAAAAAATCACTATTTGTTAATATGCTTTAATTTAATCATCTATAGTCTATCAAAATAATTTATCAAAATGAAACTTGACATTAGTAATATGTTAGCCCAATCTTATCTTGTGTGCAAGACAAGTCTTCTACTTATACTATAAGTTTGTTAATCATAGTTAGTGTATGACTAGTTTAGAGTTTAACCTCCTATATATACTCAGGTTATGTTCATTGTAACACAAGATTTGTACTATACTCTCATATATTAAAAATGTAGCCCTTAATAATTTCTTCCGTGAAAGTAAACCGTGCTAAATCACGTAACTCTTGTATTCTTGTGTTACTCTATTTTATGTTTTCACATCTATTCCAGCATATTCAATATGATATATCAATACTAATAGTTAACAACGTTCATTGATTTTCTATTAAATTTTACAATAATTTCTCTTTCAATATACAAAATCAAAGATTCCATTAGAAATTTTTTTTTTCCCCCATTTTGTTATGAAACTTTGATTTGACAATATAATTAATGACCGAAAATGCTCATACCTTTTTTTGGCGAAAAATGTGCCCAAACCTTAGTTGCACTAAAATTTGGAATAATTAATACAAGTATAACCACTTTACAAATAAATTGGTAGGTTATTGATTTTTAAGACCTTATTAGATGGAGTTACCCTCAAAACTATAAAAAATTCTAATCTTACCCACTAAACTGAAAATTTAATGCTGGTAATCAAGAATCATAAGTCATTTGCATTAAATAAAATAAAAATAAAAACGTCATAATCTTAGTATGATATTCGTTTTTGTTAGGGGTGTCAATTCGGGTTAGTGTGTCGGTTTCGTGTCATGTCGAGGTAGGGGTATTCGATGAAATGGCTCAACCCTAACCCGACACATTTAATAATCGTGTCATGATCTTTCAACTCTAACTCGACCTGTTAATAAGGCGGGTTGACCTAACCCAACCCAACCCATTTGACACGCTTAATAAATGAGTTATGTTAGGTTGACACGAATGTAACACAACCCATTTCAACCTACATAATATTAAATATAACATCCATCTAGAAATAATTTTTTTTACATCCCAAAAAGTAGTGCATACACTTCAAGTCTTCAACCCACATTCAAAATAATAGAGTTCAACAAAAATATAACATTCATTTAGAAATAAGTTCTTTACACTCCAAAAGAAGTGCATACACTTCAACCCAAATTCAAAATAACAAAGTTTAACAAAAATAAAATAACATATTTCAACAAAAATATAATATCCTTGGAACTCGCCAAATGCTAAGTATCAATATTGAAAGAATTTGAGCAAACAGTAGACTAATCCTGACTATAACCACGATTATCATCCATAGATTCTTTGTTAATGTCAAAATTCATAACATCTTCCACAAGCTCATCCAATTTCATTTGTGCAAGTTCTATGCTAAAAAAAAAAAGTATTAGTAGTTCTAGGGTCTATAAAGTTTCAATTTTTAATTATATCCCTTGTAAATTTTTGTAATTACTCACTTTTTTTTTTAATTTAAAATATATGTTGGATATAAAAGGTATTTGACAAATCTAAAATAAAATAATTATTTATTTGTTATACGAGTTAAACGAGTTGTGTTAAGTGGGTCATTTTGGGTTGACACAAATAAATTGACGTGTCAAACGTGTCTATTGCGGGTTACGCGAGTTGATCTATTTATGACACGTTTCTCATCGTGTCATTTTCGGGTCGACCCGTTTATGACCTAAACCCATTAAAGCCCAACCCTAACCCGAAAAAACCCGTGTTGAGTTCGTGTCATGTTCGCGGGTTGGGTCGAACATTGACACCCCTAGTTTTTGTTTTGCTGGTTTTTTGTGGTGTTTTTTTTTTTTTTTGGTTGGGGGGAGGAATCGCCCCCTTGGTCTTCAAGAGTTCAAGTAGTTCTACCATTTCATTTACGGTGTTTATCATGAGAAAATGGCGGTGATTAAACTAAAAAAATGATATACTCTAATCGTCTTTATCAATTCCACTTGCAAAAGAATGGTTTGTAATTTGTTTCACATATGATTGCATTGTTTGGTGAATGGTTGTAATTCTTGAGAGTTCTTAAGATTGTGACTCTTCATGAAAGAGTGCAAACTCTTCTATTAATAAAAGAGATCTCAAAATATCAAAATCAT
Organism: Quercus ilex subsp. ballota; assembly: GCA_032727855.1. NCBI lineage: Eukaryota > Viridiplantae > Streptophyta > Magnoliopsida > Fagales > Fagaceae > Quercus > Quercus ilex. Next base: position 28,807,244 of record CM064917.1, read on the forward strand.
TTTAATTATTTTCAAACCTTCAATCATATGTAATTAGTATCCTTACAAAAACCATCCTTATCTAAAATCATTATTTATAACATATTGTAGGCATACTTTAATCGTTTTCCCCCAGTCTAATACTTTTTAAAAAATAAAATACAAAAATTACCGGTAAGGTTTGTGCTAAATTGCCAATACTAGTTCGATTGAGAGTTTAAAAACAATTATCCAATTTAGTCTCTAAAAAAAACAATACTTAACACGGCTTGAAAGTTCTCTACTCCTCTTAATCTCCTACTTTCTTCCAACAGCTTGCCTTGGTTGCATAGGTCTCATAGTGACTGCATTATATATTTATATTTGCAAAGGAGTGTTTGGGTAACCAATGATAAATAAATAGTTATTAGAGATAGTGAATGAATGAGAAGTAACAAGAGATTTTTAAAACAAAATAATGACAATTTGTGCTTATGAAACAAGTTATATATTTTTTTAAAGTTTTGGTAATTCCTAATATTAACCCAAATCTTAGGATAATTTTTTTGTATTTTACTTTATTTTTCTTGATTATTTTAATACATTCTAGTTTATATACTTTAATCATCTCAAGATTTTTCATTAGGAGGGAATAAGTTTATACTAAAACGAATCCTTATTCCTTAGGGGGAAGAAATACTAATATTATCAATTAAACGAATTTATAAAAATTTTCTCCAAAAAATTGAATTTATAAAAAATTGAAATGAAAAAATAAAATAAACTAGAAAACAAAAGATTCCAAAAAGTGGGGTATTCACTTTTTATATATATATATATATTTTGTATTTTGTATTCAAATCGTCAAATTGAATAAAGAAAAAATGACTCATTTTCATATTTAAGGGTACTTGATAAGTTATTTTGAATATATAATTTGAGTATAAAATACATTTTACACAGATTTGGCATTGTCTTTTAATTAAAAAAAATTACTTTTTTTACTTACATCAATCAAATGGGGCCATTTGTATTTTCACTTTTCACAATATTTATAGAATTGAGTTTTTATGAAAATGAAAATAATGAAAACGTCTTTTCATTTTTTTATTCAAACCTAACTTTTAGAATACTGAGAATAAAAATTGAGTACAAATTTTTAAATCAAATAAGTTTTTGTTTTTAAATAAATACAACTGAAAAAAGCTAACCAATCGGGATCTGAAAAAAAGAAAAAAAAAAGAAAAAAAAAAGGCTAAGGTAATCCTCGAGATCCGAGTACATAACGCACATGTCGTCTTGCAGTAAATATCGTCTATGTTCGCGTTCAAAGGTGCGAGGGTATTATTGACATTGACAAAACGGCAACCGAAATCACGGGATCGATTGCACTTTTATTTTCTTTTTTTTCATCGAAAAGAACAAAAAACACGGAAAGCAATGTCGTTTTGTGTGTTTGCATATCAGTATCACGTGGATCTCTTTTGAGCTTCAGCAACAGCCGACCTCTATATTTAATATGCGTCCGGTTAACGTGTGCCCTTAGGGCACACGTTAAACTTTCTATTTTTGGAAATATTTTCTCGAGAATTGAAAAAGCTGTCATTACTTTTTCAATTCTCGAAAAAAAATTTTTCACAAATAGAAATTAATGTGTGCCCTAAAGGCACACATTAGTAAAATCCATTTAATATTTATCACCTTGCCCGTCTTTTGTAATGGTGACGTGTGCCGTTTCAATTGGACCACTGGCACTAGGTCCAATTGAAACGGCAGGGTGGAACCCACATCAAATAATTTTTTTTTGAGCAGCTCCCACGTGGCCACATCAGATATTTGATTTATCACTGCAAATGGTGGTCCTCCTCCTAACCAAACTCTGTTTTTCATAGACTTCCTTGCTAGGATAGGCTCCTGTCAGAACAGCGATTTTATTTTGAACAATGATCCGCGCCTGTGGATCTTTTGGATTTGTTAAGCTCAGACTCGGCTGGCTTGTGTTGTAACAGATTGGTCTTTGTTCCCCCTCTCCCCCCTTAGTTTTGCTGGGTTTATGAAAGTTTCCTTTTGATCAAAATATATATATATATATATATATATTTAAAAAAAATCCTAAGAATGTGGATCGGCTCACCACGAGACAAGGAAAAAAAAAAAAAAATCTTTTAAATAAATTTGCATAGAGTAAATATAATAATTTAAGGTTGCGTTTAGATAGCTTATTTTTTGTTAATTTATTTTATTATTTAGTTTATTTTTACTATTTTTTATGGGGTTCACTACACTTTTTGGTACTCTTCATAGATCCCACTGTATTATTTCAGCTAACTTTTACTTTTATCTACAGTACTTTCAGCAAAAAGTTTTCAGTTTCAACAAAATAAGCGGATCCCAAACAGACCCTAAGTCTCAAATTAAATTTAAAAATATGATTACATTAATAAATAATAAATAAATATTAATATTGACTGATAAATTCAATCCATGAAAATGTTTGAATTTAATTAAAGAAATTAATATATTGTAACTCAATTTTATTAATTTTCTTAAATGTGTAATTGGTCAAAGATATGGCTAGACACTTTTGACTTAAATAATTTTTTCAGTGGACAAAATTTAAAAAAAAAAAAAAACTAATTCAATATTTACAACAAGAGATTAGGAATTTGAATAGTTGAACCATAGACACCATTGTTGGAATTTGGAAACACCACAGAGTGCTATTGATTTGGATTTAATCTAAAATGTTTTAGGGGTTTGTCCAAAATTTGTAGAATCTTTTTTTTTTTTTTTTTAGAAAGTTTCAACTTATAGCGTCCGCTTCTAATGATATTTTGTTATCATTAGACCAAGATATCGGTCGGTTTTTAGTGTAAGCGGGGATTGAACTCCAAAATTTGTAGAATCTAATTCTAAGTAAGTTGTAGTTACTTAGCAAAAATAAAAAAGTTGTAGTTATGGGTCTTTGGTTACATTTGTTTGAGATGACAACAATTTCAACCATACTCTTAGGGGTGGAGTTATAAATTTTTTCTAAAGGAGATCAAGCTTTATGAAGTGCTTGACGAAATTCATCGCATTGATTTACATATCAATTGTCGTAATCCAAAGGAAGCTTTGACCCTTTTTTTTTTTTTTTAAAAAAAAAATTTTATAATCTAGTTATAAAGCGGATTGAAAAAGAAAAAGAATAGTCGCGTGAAAAATTAGCGAAAATTACTATTTAGATAAGCTAGATAAAACCAAAAAATTATAAGAAATTCTTTCTCTTTTATCTTAAAACCAAATATTAGATACATCAATGTTAGGATTAGTGTCCTTAAATCTTATTGCATGATACTATGTATGATATTATGTATGACTTAATGTTGTGATTAATAAATTTGTTTTATTATTATTTAAAATAATGGTAATATGAATATTTGGACATTATTATATAGTCCATGAGATGTATAGTATGTGATTTAGTCACAGAAGATATAAGTCACAAGGTCTTTGTAAACTCAGAATTTTAGTTTGTAGTCGGTGATGAAATTGAGCATTTCATCTGTGAAGACTATAACATATCAACTAAGATGATTTGTATTGATCATAGAAGTGAAAACTTCTGGTTGATGTGTTGATATGTTTTAAGAGTTAAGACATATTGAACTGGACCACTGTGAGATTTATTATTCTCTTAACGACTGTCAAATAAATAATAAATCTTATGACTTCTATTTACATGAACTCTTAATCTTGAGAGAATAATGGACTTGATCATAAAGTGTAAATTGTTTTGATATATCAGGAGTGAGATCTAAAGTAACGGTCAAACCTCAGTATGTTAGGCAACCACATTTAGTGTTAATAGAACATATATTCTCAGGATCGAATTCATAATCTCTTAACGGAGATTTAAAATATTCTATTGAGATAAGTTTAATGGGTTCAGTTATTCAGAGAGCTAGGCCTAACCACTTTGGTAAGAAGTTACTAAATTATATATTTATGAAATTAGATTTCATAAATATATGATGAATAACTTTAAAGGATTAAACCGGGTACTCAAGGATTAAGATGTAGTAATCTTCAAAGTGGCAGTCTATATTTATGACTTTGTATTACTACGAATATTTAGGGGTTGCATGTATAATAAAGTCTTGGGATATAGGGTCCGTTTGGATTGAACTTATTGTTGCTAAAACTGAAAACTGAAAACTGAAAACACTGTATCAAAATAATTTTTAAATGTGTGAATAGTACCGTGAGACCCATTTTTAATATTTTTTATTGTATAAACAGTGCATGAACAGTGCACGCACTGTTCATGCACAGATTTTTTGTCTCCCAAAATCAAATAATGCGGCCAAAAAAAAAAAGAAGAGGAAAACGCGTTTGCTGAAACGCAAACGCGGAATCCAAATGAAGACATAAATATAATCTATTAATAAGACATAGAGTGGAATTATATTTATATAGTGATATTAAATATAATTAATGGTAACTTTGGACTTGTCAAGAGTTGACAGAAAAGCCCAAGGCCCATTGGAGCTAGTGTCTTATTTGTTCCCTTTTGGTTACACTCCAAGCCATATACTAAAACCCAATTGGAAATGCCCAAAAAGCTAGCCCAATTAGATAATCAGATATAAGGAGAGAAACATACAATTTTTTTGCAAGAACATGAAATGGTACGTATGTGAGAGTTGGACACTCTTTCATTCTCTCTAGAACATACACATATAACTGATCGAGAAACCACACTTCTTGGGCATTAAGTAGAATTGGAGTGAAGATCAAAAGTGTTCCCAACTATGTAGCCATGTGTTTTTAATTTTTTTTTAATTTAAAAAAAAAAAAAAACTAAACCATGCACAATGTTAAGAGAAGTGCTATTGATTATAAGTGGTAAGTTGTTATTGATTCTATTTAGTAGCGGACCTCACGCGTTGCGCATGATAATATTTTTAGGGTAGTCTTATTAATATATATATATATATATATATATATATATATATATATATATATAACATTTGGACTAATTTAAGAAATAGTAATGTAATTAATAGTCATATTTTCATTTATTATAGCAAAAATCACATATGTAATATATAAAATTTATGTCGTACAAAAATAAAAACAATATAACTTTTCTTAAGAATTCAAAAGGTAAGTTAATGAAAAATTTAATTTTTTAATAAAAGTTATTTATAATATTTTGTTTATCATTAAAAAGTATATAAAATTTGGAAGTTATTCTTTTAGTTTTAAACAAAATTTCTCAAACCCAATTTTTTTACCATACAATCAAAAACACCGATAAACGTATTTAAAAATTAATAAAACTCAACAAAATTTAAATTTAAAATAAAAAATAAAGGGAAAAATAAAAGATTGTAACTATTTTTTATTTTAGAAAAAAACAAAGAGTACAATTCCAAAGGGGAAAAAGTAGATTTTTTTTTTTTTAAAAGAGGAAGTATTGTGTTAATGTTGTCGTAATCTAATAATCTAACATCTAATCCAACATGTGAAAAATGAATAGATAAAAAAATAATATTAAACACAAAATTTAATTTTTTTTTTCTTAAAAATCTCAAAGAATACACTAATAAGATAAATGTAAGGTTGAAATTTATCAACTATCTTGTTGGCTTTATTCTGTGCCAATTTACTTGTAATTTAAGCACTTAGTAACCCTGTATTTATGTGGGATTATTGTAAGTGTAGTGTGTGAGAAGATGTGAAGAAAAGCTCAAGTATGTGCAAAGAAGCAGAGTTTCGCGGCTAGGACTCGCGGGTGGCTCGCGGCGGCAAATCGCCAACTTCAGGCACGTGAGATGCACATAGGGAAGCTGAAGAGTCGCGCCAACTGTCGCACTACAGGACAAAAGTCCCAGGCTGGCCAGGCCGTTATGTCGCGACTTGATTTTGCGACTTGGACAAGCCGCGAGACCAAGCCGCCAATTTACTCTGTTTGGCAAAAACTGTCTCTTCGTATTCTTTTCTCACCTCACTATATATAGACCCTTATACCCACTAAATTGAGAGAGCTTCCAGAGAGAATTTTGTGAGAGAAAACCCTAGAGAAAAACAAGATTGTCTCATCTCCAATCTTCATCTAAGAGACTCTACAAATTTCTCTACTCTCTTTCTCTCCATTGTCATACCCTTGAGAGGTCTTTTACCAAATCCTTATCTCACCACACTCACGTCTGTGAAAAGGTCTATTTGGTGCTAAAGGAAGCAGTTTGGAAGGAACCAATATACATTGGTTGATGCTATGGTCTAGTAACGGAATCCGGGAAACTAAAGAAGAAATAGGTTCGGCGTAACCTCGTTGGAGCAAGAAGTTTGGAGGGCTTAGGTACTTGGGTAGATTAGGCTTGGAGGGTCTTCTGTTGTTCATGTATCCCAACTATATTCTTTAGTAGATTTTATCACCGTTTAGAGGGTGGAGGAGAGGTTTTACGCCGAGGACTTCGGTTTCCTCTTCGATAACACATCGTGTGTTGTCCGTGTGTTTGGATCTTTCTTCCCTTTATCTTTGCTTTATATTTACTGCTGTGGATGTGCTTATCTTTGGCTTAGATTGTTTATCAATTCTGTTATAAGCTTGTTATCATGTTCCGCACATTAATTGTTTGATATAAAACTTGAATTGGTAATTTTGTAATTTGGGGTCTAAACGTTCAAGGGTATTTCATACCCATTTTGAACTTTCAATTGGTATCAGAGCGGGTACACTTGTTGTGGTTTTAATACTTGAGTGTGATCCTTGACCCCTTGTTGAGATGGATAGATCTCAATCTCTCACTATTCCACCATTTTTTTTATGGTAATAATTATGCCTTCTGGAAAGTTAGAATGAGGGCATTTCTATACTCTATTGATGACACCGTTTGGGATGCGGTTGAAGTCGGTTGGACTAGGCCGGAGGCTACTAAATCTTCTTGGGATAAGGCAGCTCTTGCAGCAGCCAATGCTAATAGTAAAGCGTTAAATGCTATTTTCTGTGGTGTGTCTCCAGATGAATTCCACAGGATATCTCACATGACAGTGGCCAAGGAAGCCTGGGAGATTTTGGAGACAACTTATGAGGAGACTAAGAAGGTGAAGGACACAAATCTCCAAATGCTTACCACCAAATTTGAAGAGCTCAAGATGGGTGAAGATGAATCGTTTGATTCATTCTATGGGAAGCTCAACGAAATTGTCATTGCTAAGCTCAATCTTGGTGAGAAGATTGAAGATACTAAAGTAGTGAGAAAAATTTTGAGATCCTTACCGGAGAGCTTTCGAGCAAAGGTCACCGCCATAGAGGAAAGTAAGGATTTGGATGAAATTAAGATCCAAGAGCTCATTGGGTCACTTCAAACGTATGAGCTTGGACTGCCTTCCCACAAGACGAGTAAATCGCTTGCTCTTAAAACCATTACCGAAAGAATGGATGTTCCTTCCGAAGAAGATGGAGTGGAGAAGGAAGTAGCATATCTTGCGAAAAACTTCCGAAAATTTCTGAAGATGAAGAACAGTGGAAAACCATTCAACAGAGGGAAATTTTCATCTTCAAGAGGTGATAGGAAAGAGTTTACAAGGAAAGAAGGGAAGGAATCTCAATCTTCTTCGGACATTGTGTGTTTCGAGTGTAATGGACATGGACACTTCAAAAAGGAATGTCCCAATCATTTGAAGAAAAAAGGAAAAGGTCTATGCCACTACCTTGAGTGATACTGATTCATCAAATTCTGACTCTGAAGATAGCTGTGACGGAGAAGGAAATTACTCTGCTTTCATGACCATTGCACATGTGGAGACCTCGGATGATTTGGGTACACTTGTGAAGGAGTTTGGGGAACATTCTGATTTGGAGTCTATTGGAATAGTTGAGGAGTCAGAAGATGAGGAAGTTGGAGAAGCAGTGGGACTGCAAGAGACTTACAACTCACTCCTTGAGAAGACCGGTGAATATGCTAAGGTGGCCAATGCAGCCATTAAGAAGATGAAGAGGACTGAGGAAGATTACAAAAGTCTCCTGGCACGATACAAGGAGGCAAAATGTGAGATTGAAGCACTTAATGGTGAGCTATCAGAAACTTACACAAAAGTGAGATTCCTTGAGCAAAAGGTAGTGGCAGCTCATGCCAAGATAGATAGGGTCTCCTCCAGGAAGTTAGATGACGTTATTTCATCTCAAAAACATGCCTCAGACAAGTCCGGATTGGGATACGCCGGAGGAAGTAGCTCATCAGCAAATGTCACCAAAGAAGTGAAGTTTGTAAAGGCTAACGAGACGACTATGGATAGGTCCAGTCCTGAGAAAATTAAGGCTGAGAAGAAGAAGAATGTGGCTGATCAACGGGCATTACATAAGTCCAGTAATCAATCAGAATCCAGATATGGAGCTAGAGGAAGATCACTCCCAAGACAGCAGCAGGGTCCTAGAACGGAGTATGTTTGTCACTATTGCAGATTGCAAGGACATACTAGACCCAACTGTCAAAAGCTGAGAGCAGACAACAATGCAAGTGCACCCCAGTCACGAGGAAGAAGAAATGATATGAGGACTTGGGGTGGTGAGCAACCAAGAAGCCAAAACCGTGAACCAGGAATGATGGACGTGATGAAGATGATCGGTGCATTCACAAATTGCTTGGAAAGCTTCACACGAAGGTTTGACAGTCCCAACTCTTATACCCAATCCGTCAAGGATATCGCCCTAAACGCACGTGAGGTGTGGGTGACAAAGGGTACTCATGCATAAGCATTACAACATGTCCATGTATCAATACTTTTCATGTTTGTGTATATGCTTGGTTGTGTGCTTCTTGCTAGTTTGTAGATTTTTTTGTGTGTGTTTGTCTTTGGTTCAAATGTTTTTACATTGTTCTTTATGTTATGTTTTTTATCATTCTTTTAATATTTTTTGTGTCAAAAATCCAAAAACACATAAAAAGTAGAAAATCCAAAAAGTTTGATCACTTTGTTGAGTTTTGTCTCAAAGCATGTTTTGCCTTGTACCTTTGTACTAATGGCTTTGTGCATTTAACGAGCGTAACTTGTCTTTCATGCACTCATATCATTGTGGAAGAAATTCTGAAATCTATGTAATTGTTGTAAATAGATCTTCAACCTTGTCATGAATGATTAGTGAATGGTTTTGTTGATCTTGAGACATGCATAGACTCATGCCTATACATCTTCCCATTTTTTATTTTTATGCTTAAAAGAGCTCTCTAAATGTAAATCTCCAAATGAAAAGAGATATAGAGCTGCAAAAACCTGTCGCACATACTAGTATTTGACTAGGAAAAAAAGAAAGCGACCAAAATAAAATGTATGATGCTCAAAAAGCCAAAGGCTAACTCATCAATTGAAATATCAAAAATTTCAGGCATCTATCTCTCAATGAGATTTTCTTTACTCAAAAATTGCAAATGAAATGTTGAATTTGGAGCCAAATGAAAAGCTTCAAAGAATTGTTATCAAGTACTTGTGGGAGGTCATATATGTATGTTTTTATAATTGAGATAGGTCACTTTATCTAGTGCTAGTTGTGTATGCCTTGATTGAATTGATCATTGAAGCTTCACATTGGATTAAAGACTATCTCATTTTTGATATCCACACACAACACACAAGTCTATGTTCAATAAATGTCATATTCATTTGTGTGATTGTACTTGATTAAATGTGTTTTCACAAGCTCAATCTTTATTGATCAAACACAAAAAGATTTTTGAGTGTTTTGTTTTGTTTTTGGAAAGTACTTTGCTTTTGCAATAATGTCAAAAATTTCAAAAATAGTGTTGCCCTGTTTTGGCGACTAAGTCGCGGGTAGGTCTAGTCGCATGCTCCAGTCGTGAACCTCTCTCAGAGATTTTCGCGGGTCACTGGCGAGTCAACTTCCCAGTCGCGAAAAAGACTTGGAAATTTTTTCCAAAATATGAGTTTTCTAGTTTTCGCCGGTCAATGTGGCGACTAGTTTGCAGGTGGAAGGTCCAGTCGCGAGAGGTACTCAGGGAATTTCGCGACTATCTCGCGGATAGACCTTCCAGTCGCGAAAAACACTTTAAGAAATTTTTCAGATTTCTTTCCCTCACAGTGTTTCGCGGCTTAATCTGGCGACTTATTGGCGACTTGATACAGTCACGAAAAACGCGTGTTTTGCGTTTTGAAGACAATTTTAAAATTGTTTTTCAGTTTTTCCCTCGAATATCAGTGACTGTTCATCTTCTTCCCAAAATCTCTCTCTCAACTGTCCGTGTCTTTTTGCAAAAAGCTTTCAAATTTTTCATCATGTCTTCATCAAACACCAAGAAAAAGGTATGGGTTTTCTTGTCTTCATGGTTTTCTTGTCTTCACTTCATTCATCATGATTTCATTGTTGTTCTCTTGAATTTGAGTGTTGTGTTGTTGGTTTGAGTTTTTGAGGAGCTCGAACATGGGTTTGCGTATATTGTTGAGAATGAGTGTGTGTTGTTATTTGTTTTTGATGCAATACTGTGTTTAAGGTTATTAGTTTACCTCAGGTTACTAATTCTTAGTCTGAGCATTGATATATGTCTGCTTATTTTTGGGCATATGGTTGTGGGGGTTTTTTGCAATGTTTATTGTGGCTCTAAGGTTATCTGTTTGGGTGTGCCTTTGGGTGATTATGGCTAGCATTATTTTGTTTCTAAAATCACCATATCTTGTAGGTGTTGCTACATATTTTTTTCTTTTCTTTCTGCACTGTTCATACCCAATGGGTCATGACTCACTGCCTTTTGAACAAATTTATCTGAATTTGTCTGCATTCTTCAATTTAAAATTGGTTAACTGGTTATATCCAATGTTTGGTTATCAACTGTGCGTATTCTGTGTTTGTGTTTGGGCACTCTGTTTATCACTGTGTAATTAGCTTGTTATTAATGTGTGTGCATTTTCCCATTCTGTGCTATGTCTTGTTGTGGCCTTTTCTGCTTGTTTACAGATGGCTGCATCTCCTTTAAAGAAGAAGACACTGCTAAGAAAGCTGACAAAAGAATGAAAATGGACCCTAATCTATTTAGGTCTGTCAAGCACTTTGAGAGATACAGAGATTTCTTCATGAAGGGTACCATTATCCGGGAGAGATTTGTTGACTTACATGATTTGAAGGACACTTTCATTCCAGAGTGCTTTGAGGGAAGAGGATGGGAGAAGTTGTTGAGTGATCTACCTGCAGTCTATGATCCCTTAATAAGGGAATTCTATGCAAATGTAATCATAAAGGATGAAGAGATGAACTGCTGGGTCAGAGGACATGAGTTCACCTTAGACGCACATGACATTGATAAGGTCCTTGGTCTTGAGGGTTTAGAGGAGTATGAGTTCATCAACTTCAAAGACAAGATGATGTCCCTAGATACTGTCCAGGCTCGGATTGGTGGTACTAAGGAAGGGAGATGTCTCAACACTAATGCCTTCCCTGCAGACATGAGATGTTTGACCACCATCATGGCATCATGATGTTCAATTTGTATCCCATAAGAAAGATGACCACTCTTACTAATTCCAGAGCTATATTTCTCATGGAGCTCAAGGAGAAAGTCATCATTGACATCAGCTCACACATTTATGACACCATCTTGGACGAGACTAAAACTACTGCTAGGGCAAAGTTGGTCTTTCCTAGTCTCCTTATGAGGATCTTCAAAGCGAAGGGTGTTAGAATTCCTCAAGATATCAGTCCCCTGACTTCACTGTTAGCAATAAACAAATTCACCATCACAAGGATACAAAGTCGTCTTCCGGGTGGTGAAGAGCAAGGGGATCCAATGGAGACTGAAGCAGAAGATGCAGAACAATCAGTCACACCCAGGAGCAGAAGAAAGAGGAGTAGAGCCTCAATTTCATCAACAACACCTCCTCCCGATGCATTTCAGATCATCATGGAAAGACTTGATGGACTTAGAGAAGTTCAAAGTCAGCAGACTGAAAGGATGATAGTAATGCAGGATCAGATTGATATGCTTTTAGCTAAGATTGACAGCCTCTCCACCAACCAGGCGCAGTGACCCTTTGGCCATTCCGGTCAAAAAGGGGGAGAACTTTTGAGGGCAGTTCTTGAGGGGGAGTGCTTATTTTGAGGGGAAGTCTCACTATCATACACTGTGTTTATGTTGTTTGTGTTTATAATTTTGATTCTATGCTTGGATAACTATTGTTGTTATAGGTTTGATACATTGTGGTTTAAGTTTGGTTTAAACTCGTAACTCTTGAATGTGTTTAATCCTTAGTTTAATTATTATATATTGTTGTTGTTTGTCAGTGGTTTTTTCAGGATATATTTCTTTTTGGTTTGGTTTGTACCCGTGTTGCTTCTGTAAGCTTTAAGGGTTTGTTTTTATGCACGTTTGTAGGCCTTTGTGGTTTGTACCATGCTTTAGGCAGCCTTTGTGCTTTGTTAAAATCAGTACTTTCAACTAAATGTCTTGCATTTTCTTCTAAGTACTGTCACTCTTGTGCCCTTGTAGGATTTTTCCTAGATGCACATACTTCATGTACTGTGCATTGGTTGAGTGTTGGTCATTCAAGCGATTCACCTTGTGTTTATCATCTTGAATGTCCGGATGTTCATTCTAAGTGTGAATGAGTATTGTGATCACTTGGTTATAGTGATTATCTGTTTTGGTCTTGCCATGGTTTATTGCTTTATTCCATTGTGCATGATCGCATTGTGCTTATTCCATTTGCATTACAAGTTTCTGTGTACAATGAACTTATTGTGTTGTTGTGTTTCAGGAGTTACTTGTTCTTATGGTTCTAAAGTTTCACAGATTCTAGAGTTAGGTGTGAGTGAGTTTTCCAACTGTTCCCAACTCACGCGTTAAGTCTAGAGTTTGTTTTAGGGTTTTGTCACGGAATAGCCAAAGGGGGAGATTGTAAGGTTGAAATTTATCAACCGTCTTGTTGGCTTTATTCCGTGCCAATTTGCTTGTAATTTAAGCACTTAGTAACCCTGTATTTAGGTGGGATTATTGTAAGGATAGTGTGTGAGAAGATGTGAGGAAAAGTTCAAGTATGTGCAAAGAAGCAGAGTTTCGCGGTTAGGACTTGCGGGTGGCTCGCGGCTGCAAGTCGCCAACTTCAGGCACGTGAGATGCACACAGGGAAGCTGAAGGGTTGCGCTAACTGTTGCACTACAGGATAAAAGTCCTAGGCTAGCCAGGCCGTTACGTCGCGACTTGATTTCGCGACTTGGACAAGCCGCGAGACCAAGCTGCCAATTTACCCTGTTTGGCAAAAACTGTCTCTTCGTATTTTTTTCTCACCTCACTATATATAGACCCTTATACCCACTAAATTGAGAGAGCTTCCAGAGAGAATTTTGTGAGAGAAAACCCTAGAGAAAAATAAGATTGCCTCATCCCCAATCTTCATCTAAGAGACTCTACAAATTCCTCTACTCTCTTCCTTTCCATTGTCATACCCTTGAGAGGTCTTTTACCAAATCCTTATCTCACCACACTCACGTCTGTGAGAAGGTCTATTTGGTGCTAAGGGAAGCAGTTTGGAAGGAACCAATATACATTGGTTGATGCTATGGTCTAGTAACGGAATCCGGGAAACTAAAGAAGAAATAGGTTCGGCGTAACCTCGTTGGAGTAAGAAGCTTGAAGGGCTTAGGTACTTGGGTAGATTAGGCTTGGAGGGTCTTCTGCTATTCATGTATCCCAACTATATTCTTTAGTGGATTTTATCACTGCTTGGAGGGCGACGGAGAGGTTTTACGCCGAGGACTTCGGTTTCTTCTTCGATAACACATCGTGTGTTGTCCATGTGTTTGCATCTTTCTTCCCTTTATCTTTGTCTTATATTTACTGCTGTGGATGTGCTTATATTTGATTTAGATTGTTTATCAATTCTGTTATAAGCTTGTTATCATGTTCCGCACATTAATTGTTTGATATAAAGCTTGAATTGGTAATTTTGTAATTTGGGGTCTAAACGTTCAAGGGTATTTCATACCCATTTTGAACTTTCAATAAAGATGATGAAGAATAATATAAAATATTTTAAACACTTAAAACAATTACTCAAGCATTTAAGAATGTCATATAACAAAGGCATAACAATTTACTACTAATTTGTTAAACAAAATATTTATAAATAGTGAAAGGAAACTGCAAGAAGACCATTGTTTTCAATTGCATTAACTGTTCTTTATCAGCTTGTCCAAACTATCTTATTGTTTTCCAAATAAACTAAAACTTGACAACAAATATGACATATTATAATATGATTTTTCCCCAAATTAGATCAACAAATAACATCATTCATTAAATGTATTTAGTGTTGTAAATAAAATGATAAAAAAATTGCATCAAGGAACACATATGAATTAGTCAATGATAGGACAATGAGGGTACAAACCTCTAGTTGGAGATCCTCCTATGGGCAATTATCAGGTTGTATCTTTTCTACCATCAATAATTAAGCAATACTTGTAAATACATTTTTAGTTATAAACAATCAAAAGTAGAATTCTAAAAAACACAAATATTCATCAATTTAAAGTAGAAATGCAAGAAAAAAAATCCAACAAAAATGAAAAAAAAAATTTGTGTGTGTGTGAGAGAGAGAGAGAGAGAGAGAGAAATTTTTTTTTGTATGGGAATCATATGCATAGAATGGAAGAGAGTGGCAAATTTATAGTAAGAGAATGAAAATAAGAAAGGTCAAAATAAAGTAAGATGAAAAGGCAAAATAATATTTAAATTTAAAACCGCTCAAGAGGAATATATGTAGACAACACTTTTGTTTTGATTTTCCATTGATTTATTGTTTAGTTATAACATTAGAATTAAAATAGATGAATATGTAAAATTAAAATCGCCTAAAATAAATTTGTAAAGTCAATATATTTATATACCTAATATTGTAAAAAATTAAAGATAAAAAATAAATATGAAAAAGACTAATGAGGTGGCTCAACCAGAGCGTAGAAATAATAAATGCTACGTTTCAATTTTTAGATATATATAGATAGATTTGAATCCACAACTTAAATTACTTTTTGTCCACTCATAACAACTAATAACAATCTAATACTTAAGATTTCTTACGAAAGTGTTTTAAAAATATTGTAAACATAGTGTTGAAAAATGAAATTTAAAAGCAAAATGTGGTTACATAAAAAAATGTCCAAGCAAGATTTATCAAAAAGTTTAAATTTTGGACAAGTTTATGGGACCAAAAATAAATGCCCTCTCCAAAATTAACAAAGTCAATAGTTGATATATATATATATATATATATATATTAAATAACCTCACACTCATGTGCAAAAGAAGTGAGGTTAAGTCTTTGTCAAATTGATGGTTCAATGTCATTACCATTAAAAAAAAGAAAAAAAAAAGAAAAAAAGACACATGGACAGAGCAGAAAGAAGAGGAGGAGCCGAGGAGGAGCACGAAGAGGTTTGGAAAAATTTCGGGAACAGGTTTGTATGTGGAAATATGTCAGTTCCTTTCTAAATCTCTCTCTTTCTCTTTCTCAAAACCGAATTTTCGTTTGGTAAAACAAATAGGATCAGGTTTTATAAGGAGTTCCTAACTCCATATATGAAACTTGGAGTACGAGTCCCTAACTCCCAAATCCTATTTGAAAATTACCAAATAAAAATTCTCTTAATCTTTTGTCCAATATTTTTTTCAATTAAAATCCTTGACTCTACCAAATCAAATACATCAATGGAGTCCTTGACTCTACCAATTAAATAAATTAATGAAGTTCTTGACTCTATTGTAATTAAATTAATGGAGTTAAGAACTCTACCATTATGAATTAATTTGATGGAGTTCTTGACTCTACCATGATGAATTACATCAACTGAGTCCTTGACTTTATAAACCAAACAAACAAATAGAGTCTTTGGCTCTCCATTTTGAATTAAATTTATAGAATCCTTGATTCTACCAATTTTTGTCTTCGACTCTCCATCATTTAAACAATTTGGAATTCTTGACTCCACCAATTTAAAATAATATGCTTCAATGGAGTCTTTGACTCCCAAAATTATTTTAAATAGAGTGGGAGTTTCTAATTCTTTCAAATTCCAATATGACTAATTTGTTGGGATTCCTAATTCCTTAGCCAAATTTGGAATTTCCAATTCCCAAAATAAAATTGATGTGAGGAAAGAATTCCCAATTTCTAAAACACGTTCATAAAAATAAAATTGCTTCAAATGAATTTTCTTTCCCTTAATTAAATTTGGGAACTTCAATCAAACTATCATTGGTTGTTAAAATTCCTACAAAGAGGCAAATGAAGGAAAGGGAAATTTGCTTGGACATTCAACTTCTCAAAAAAAGAATCCTTGGTTCAATTTCCATAAAAAATGGTCCTTGACTTACCCTTGAAATTAAAATCAATTATCTTACCCAAAAAACAAAATTAAGTCAATGTTTAATTAAACACCAAGTATTTGACTTAAATGTCTATCATTTAAATTGGACAAAAGCATATTTGAGGATTTTAGATCTAAAACCTCAAAATAAGAATTAAGAATTAGCTTAATCCTTGACAAGAGTACATAGGCAACCTAAATAAATTATTAGGTGCAGCCACAATTAAATAAAAACACATATCCCCTCACACACACACACACACACACACACACACACACACACAAACTTATGCAGAAAGGCAACGTGGTTGGAATCAAAGGTCTTCCCTTGAAACAAGGAATTGTATTTAAGAGATTCATTATCTTGAATGGGCATTACTCACATCAATAAAACCTATATGCCAAAAGACCTATGGGTGAAATTATGTTTGATGAACTTTATTAAATAACAATTTTTGTTAAATATAATTTAACAATTTTTGTTACACATAATTTGACAATCTTTGTTAAACAAAATGTAACAAGTTAAACATAATTTGACAATTTTGTTAAACAGAATTTAACAATTTTTGTTAAACATGAGTTAACAATTTTCGTCAACACATAGCATTTCTCTAACGTTAATGATTTGATCTCTCTTTCCTTTTCAATTAATCTTTATGCTTCAACAGTGTTGGTTATGTTTTCTTCTTCTTTTTCACTTCCATTTCTTTCTTTTGGCTTTTTATTTTCTTTTCAACTTTACTATGGATGGGTTGCATCTTGTGTAGAATTATTTTTGTTTTTTGTTTCAATTCTTTCTCCATTATTGAATATTTAAATGGGTGCCTTGACTTTTTTTTCTTTTTAGTAACTATGTTGGTAGGGAACATTTAGTGTGTGTTTGGATACTAATGAAAAATTAATATTATTTTACTATTTAGCTTATTTTTGGTATTATTCATGGGCCCCACTGCATTTTTTGGTACTATTCATGGATCTCGTTGTACTATTTCAACTAACTTTTGCCTTTATCTACAGTATTTTCATTAATAAGTTTTTAGTTTCAGCAAAATAAACTGTATCTAAATAGACCCTTAATTGAAATCAGTAGCTACGTTTGGCATTATAGCTTGTCGTCATTATCTGGGTATCAGAATCAGGCCATAGGCAATGAAGATGATAAGATATCTTATTCATTTTGAGCTTTATCTATCTTTGTGTATATGGGAAGAAGAAGATGAGTTTTCTCTTTCTTGTTTTCAGTCCTTAGCGAGGAACTTTGTTGTTGTTAAGGTTGTCAAAATCAGGATCCTACGTAGGATCGTGAGAGGTAGGTGGGATTGTAGATCATAGGATCGGATTGTGGATAGTAAAATCCTACATATTTTCAGATTTAAAGCAAAAAACACATTAATAATGACTTTGTATATTGAATAATCACGTAAATTGTGATTTTATCCATAAAAAGACAAATCTTTGCATCATATGATGTAATTTGTATGTTATACATCGCTACGTCTATACTAACGAAATAAATATATTTAAGTTTTGACCTAATGTATTTAAAAAATTCAATAAATGTTTAATTAGCAACCGAATACCTAAATATTTATCAACACATATGGAAATATTTTCCAAGTTCCAAGTTTAAAATCCAAAATAAGTTATCAAATAGAAACTAGCTAACTAAAATATGAAATCTAAAAGTAAGATGAATATTAAGGTGAAGAGAACATTTAATTATTTTCATTCTAGGTTTCTTATAACCACCGTCCTAATCATCACTGTAGGGTCAATTTTTGTAGCCCAAGCCCAAAAGGTTTGGGTTATGAGCTTAATGAACCCAAAACAATGAATTTGTAGAGAGTATGTGAAAGAACTGGGCTGGTTGTGAATTAAACAATAGTCAACTATGATGTTAAGAGATGTATTAACGTGAAAATATACTTGAAAAACTCATCAAACAGATGTCTGAAGAGGTGTATTATTGAATAAAAGGTGATTGCAACTCTTAGTGCTACAGTAAAGTCATTCTCTTCTGTTTCTTCCTTTTTCTTCGATCCCCCTTATCAGAGGCCTCTTCTCTTTATATAGCACCCTCTCCCATCATCTTCATCGTCCACTTGTTCTTCATCTAAGCATCCACTTGAGTACATGTCACGTCAAGTCTCTTCTTTAGCCCTCTGTGAGTGGTAGCAGTTGAGATTATACTGTTTAGGGGTCTTCTCCACATTAATGCGGCCAGAAAAGTAGCTGCAGTGCATTTAATATGATGTTTGCATCTTGTCTTCTAGATATTTCTCCGTTTCTATCATCTCCATACGTGCTTGAAACTTATTCTTATCATTAAAATCCATAGAAGGATTGCTTGAACCTTTCAGGTGTCTGTTTGACCAAGACTCTTTGCATCCGAGGAGAATGACCTCTTCGGACCACTGGTAATCTCTTCGGACTATACTCCTCATTCAGTTCCAGGTATACTTCTTCCACATAGACTCTTTCTCAAACATTTTCCTCTCTTCGGACACACAGTAATCTTCAAATAGGGCCCTAGGCCCAATACATAAAGTTGGGCTTTCACCCCCCACAATCACCATTCGGTTCATCATCTATGTAGACATTGTATATTTGTATACAAGAGTTGCAAAAGAGATCAAGATACAACTTTACATTCAACTATTTAAGTTATACGTACCACTCAGCAACAATTATAGAGCATGCTCAAAAAAATCAATCAATCAATATACAAATACAAGAAAACCATTTTAGTAATATTAGAACACAAATTAGTATATTGATCAAATAAATTTAACAACATTAGAGCTTAAAAGGTAGCAAAGCCAATATAAATTCTTCGTTAAGAAATGATGAAACATTCCTTCATTTTGATTACAAGTGAACTAGAAACTAAAAAACATTTGCTTAGGTTAACATAATTATATAAAAAAAAAAAAATAAATAAAAAGTCATACCATCACAATATAGAAAAATAAAAACCCTTAAAACTTCATCAAAACCAAAAATTTATCCCATAAAAAAAAAACCAAAAACTGATATTTTGGTAGGATCAGTAGGATCCCATACGATCCCATACGATCCTACAATTTTTACGATCCTAGTACGATTCTAAACATTTTGGTGAGGTGGGATTGTAAAATCGTGCGATCCTACGATCGTGATTTTGATAAACATGGTTGCTGTCCTTTAGTTTTTGTGGAAGTTGATTTGGGTTTGATTTTTCTTGGGGGTATGTTTTTCGTGTTCAATATCTGTGTGAATGGAAAGTGACAAATATCAGTTTTTGATCTTATTTCTCAAGTATTTTTATGTCTTTTCTTTTTAGAGGAGAGTGACATAAAAAGGATGCAAAAATACATATTTATTCTTATTTTTAACAGTTGTGGGTTACGAAAGACTAACAGAGTTGACCTTAGATGGATAAAGTGACACTTTTCAAGCCACAAGTAGGCAAAATGATTTTGGGCCAAACCACACGTGAATTTACTGCAATTACCCTTGTTGCATAAGTGTTGCACATCACATATTGAAAGAGTAAAGGAAGATGCTATGATTATTCCTATGCAAATAAGGGGGAGCTTTTAACAGAAAATGTGTTATATATATAAGTCGATCCATATTGGGAAAACAAATGAACATGCTATGATATTTCGTTAATAAACAGGACACTCAAGTATTTAAAGTATTGAATGTAAGGGCTAACATTCATTAGAGTTAGCCTTCTTCTGTTAAATGAATAACTTGATCCATTTTTTCTTAGGGAAAGAAAAATATTAAATTGCATGTGAAACATTTTTTTTACGTAGTCAAAAACATTTCGAAGTAAAAGATTGTTCAAATTAAACTGGTTCTAGCTCTGAGGATTAACTGTTTTCACTATACTTCTTACCAAACTTTAAATTGGCTGATTTTTAGTTAGGATATGAATTAGCCTAAGAACCAGTTCACAAGTAATTAACCAGATCATATCAACAGGTTTAGTCTTGTTTTAAAAACCATGGTTCACGCCTTTCATCTATGCAATTGGTTTAGGAAATGATATGGTACAAATGAAATGGTATTAGTACGTACTGCGAATGATAGATGTGTAGAAAAGATAATATACTATATAAATTCACTTTGGTATGAAAAGAAACTTCTTCTCCAAACTTTGAACCTAGAAGAGCTTCATTCTGCTTCCTGTTTCTAAAGAAGTGAGTATTCTTGTCATCGAATAAGCTTTTGTCACCCCCAAAGGCTTGTTTCAAGTTAATTGGATAGGTGAGATGGAAGGGGGTCTAGAAGACATGAAAGAAACTATCATTGGCTGGTGAAGAAAGTATAGTTGTAATGGTGGAAAGCAATTCAACAGACAATTGAGACCAAAAGGCAGCATTGACTAATGGCCAAAGTGCTGACCAACAAGCTTATCATCGCGTCCGCAACGAAGCCAATGACGAAAAAATAACGGCAACAAACGAAAGGTATGAAAGCAGCGAATGTAGACAGAGAGAGAGAGAGAGAGAGAGAGAGAGAGAGAGAGGGGGGGGGGGGTTGTCGGTGTGAATACGATACTTATTGATGTATTAGTCATTCGATACTAATAATTATATTCTCTCCACCCAAAAAAAGAAAAGAAAAAAACTAATCATTATATTACAAAATTGCTCAGTTTTATCAAACTATCAAATGCCAGTAAATTTTCCACAATAGACGATGAGCTAGCAAAAATAACATAATCAATATATTCAGAGGCGCTACATTTAGCGACTGACTCAGCACACTGGTTGGCTTCTCTGAAGATGTGCTAGATTGTCGAGTTGGTAAAGTTTCTCATCAAGTTCTTGCAGTCATTGAGAAGGGTTACATCATAATGTTGTTAATAGCCGAGTTAGAAATAGTACGAAAAAATGTGCTCTGCATTCAGCTCAACACAAATCAGCCTGGCTAATCCCAAGCTGGAATGCTATGGAGAGTCCGTTCTTTGAGGCCCTTTGGTACGCTATGACTATATGAGGCTAGATGTAACACCCAGGAAGCTGGCAAAACTGATTTTTGAATGCCTAGTACTTCAACAAGTGTCCCTACTAAATTATTTTTTTTTATATATTTTTTATATATAAGGGTGTAAGGTTTTTCTTGGTGTTGGGCTGTGTTGTGTTTGCGGTGTTATCACCTATAATAGGATTTGTTTTTTTTAGAAACACCTATAATAGGATTTATCGGTGTGATTGGTTACTAAATATTTTAATTATTAAGGGCATGTTTGGTTGGAATGATTTTAGGGAGGATGAAAAGAAAAGGAGTGAAAAATAGGAGAGAAAATGTGGAAGGAGTGTTTGCTTGAGTGGGGGAGGGGGGAGAGAAAAGTGGTCGGGCTGGCTTTTTTTTATCAGCTGGCCCATCAAAACTCAATATCTTCAAAATAGAAAGAATATGAGAGTGAAAATAGGGTGCAGAATTTTGGACTAAAATACTCACTACCTACATAAGTGTTTGTTGTTTTGCATTTTTTTTTTTTTTTTTGCAATTTAATTTCCACCTGCCAAGTGCCAACGCTAGACAACGTTTCTTTTCCTATCAGTTCTTTTTATTTGAAGTCCTATTCTTCCTTTTTTTATTTTTTTTATTTTTATTTTATTTTATATTAGTTTTGGTTTTATGTTTTTTTAGGGGATTATTCGTTTCTTCTTCTTTTTTCCTCCCCAGTTTTGGTTTTCTTTTTTCGGTTTTAATAAAAAAAAAATTAGGTTTTGAATTTCTTGTGTTTTTTATTTATTTATTTATTTTTTTAATGAAGTGCCCATTCATGTATATATTTTTAATAAAAAAAAAAAGTGTTATTTTTTGTTTTATTTAATAGGGACATGATTGTAAATTTATATAAACTACATTTTCTGTCATCAAACAAAAAAGTTTTCTATCTATTCACTTTTCACTCTTCCAATCAAAACATAAATGAGAGAAACTAAAATCTCTTATATTCTTTCACTTTTTCATCCCCTCTTCATTTTTTATCTTCTCACTTTTTCGCTCTCCTAGTCAAACAAACCCTAAGTTAGGACTACGAGGGAGTGAGCTTGTTGATTAAGTTGTTGTTGTTGTATTTTTATTTTATTTTTTATGCCATGGAAAAATTATACCATGTCATCAAAATGGTCAAAACAAAGGAAAATTAAAAATAGGCTTAGGGTATTAAAAGCCGAAGGAAGAGCCTCAAAAAGTTTTTCTAGGTTCTACACGGGTTTGGATTTTGCTAACAAATCTTCACATTCCTAAAGGTTGGACCCAAACTCAGCATTACACGAAGCAGACTCAAAAGCCCATTATATCTTGCTTCACAGATTGGGCCTAATAGACCGGACTTCACCGCCATACAAATTGGGCTTGAGGCCCGCGAGCATCATTTATAAAAGTTTCAAAGCCTCAACAACGGGCATACAAGCCCATAAACTCTTACCTCCGGAATTGGCCTTGAAAGCTCATACTTTTTCCCCACACGGATCAAACTTGAAACCCAATTTAAGGTGTAATTCAAATTGTGAATTTTAATTTATTCAAGATGTAATTCAAGGATGAATTTTAATTTATCAAAAAATCCAAGACCCCTACCTTGTCCACGCAAAATGGACCATGGGAAGCAAAAACTTCACTCAAAGAAGCCATTTGTGCCATTTGAATTGATTGGGTTTAGGGCTCACACTCTAATATCAACCTATAGAAAAAAATCAAGGTAGCCCAACCCACTTAGCGAGAAAAAAGGATAAAAAATTAATTGTTGGGCTCATTCAAGGTGTAATTTAAACCATGAATTTTAACCAGTCACGGTGTAATTCAAGGGTGAATTTTAATCAATTAGGCTTCATTTAGGAGTTTATAAATGAATGAAATGATTGTTTGAGAGTTTTTAAGGTATAATTTGGAAGTGAATTTTAACAATTTAAGGTGTAATTCAAATTGTGAATTTTAATTTATTCAAGGTATAATTCAAGAGTGAATTTTAATTTTTTAATCAAATAAGGTGTAATTCGAAAGTGAATTTTAACCACTTTTTTATTATAATTCTTTATTTTTTATAATTTGAATTTTAACCACATAAGTTGTAATCGAGAATGAATTTTAACTCTTTAAGGTGTAATCTGAGAGTGAATATTAATTGCTTAAGGTGTAATTTGAGAATAAATTTCAACCACTTGAGGTATAATTTGAGGGTGAGTGTAAACATGAAGATGTAATATAATAGAATTCTAGGAATTTCAATATAAATATTTAAAAAAAATTTGGAAATTTTAATCAAACAGGTGTAATTTCATATGATTTTATCCAATTAAAATATAATCCAATGATGAATTTTCACCATCAAAGTTTAGTTATAGGAATTTTAGAATTTTAACCATCAAAGCTATAATTCTAAGAAAAAGACTTTATAATTTTTAGCCATTAAGGTGTAATTTCAAGAAAAAAGGTATTAGAATTTAACCATGAAGATGTAATTCCAAAAAAAATATTTTAGAATTTTAGTCATTAAGTTGTTATTCCGAAAAGCTCATTGTAGAATTTTAACCATTTAAGCATAATTAGAGCATTTACATCAAAGAAGCTAAATTTTTTGGCTTTTAACAACTCAAAACATTACTTTATCTATTTTAACATATCACTTTACAACATTCCCAACATCAAAAGATTTTTTTTTTTACCATTTTATTTAAATATTATATTTTTATTCTCTCAATATGTTTCTTTTTCTCTCTTCTTACTTGTCTCTCTCTCTCTGAAGCAACCCCACCACTTTCTTCTTAATCCAAGCAAACCCACACCCACATCTACGACTAGCCACTGCTAGCCACCACCACCGAAAATAAACAAAAAAAAAACCACCAGTCAGCAGCCACTATAGCTACAACTGCCACTGTAACCACTACGCATAACCATGCATGACCCCCAACCACCAAAATCACAACCAAATCACAAGCCAAAACCCAAAATTTCATCACCACCAACAACCGGAAAAAGAAAAAGAAAAAGAAAAAAACCCACCAAAATCACAAACCTATAGTCTCCGCTCTCTTTGCCTTCCCTATGCTAAAAATCGCCGCCCTCCCCGGCCACACCACAGCCGCTGGATTCCTCCTCGTGCTTAGCCACGATTATGTCCTTATGAGGTGCGATCGAGGCGTGCTATAAATGAGGGAGATCGATATTGGACTCACTTTCACGAGGCGAGATTGATAATTTGATATTGAGGAATTGTTTGACCACCAGATCAGAAGTCTTACACACAGAGAGAGAGAGAGAGAGAGAGAGAGAGAGAGAGAGAGAGAGAGAGAGAGAGAGAGAGAGAGAGAGAGAGAGAGAGAGAGAGAGAGAGACCGGTGAAAGAAAAAGAAAGAGGAAAAGAGAGAGAATAAGAGAGAGAAATGTTATTTTAATTGAAGTGTGTAATAAAAAATATTATTATTTTAAGTTTTGAGCTACATAGACTGCTATAAATAGCAGTTTATTGTAGTTAGAGCATCCACCTCCGGATTTTATATCTCATCTTATTTTACCATCTCAAAAAGTTACTTTATCAATTATACCATACCATTTTACAATACACCCAGCATTCCAACTTCTATTTTCCTATTCTACTCATTAAAATAATATTTCTACACAATAAAATAATATATCCCACAATTACCATCATTTACACTACAACACATTATTTATTCTTTTTCTCTCTTTATTTCTGTTCAACAACCACAGTCACCACCACCGCCGCACTACCCACACCTGACACCACCCCCACCACCACCACCAGCAACCCATAATTTACCGTCAACACCAAAAAAAAAAAAAAAAAAAAAACCCATGCAGCAAACCCACGCCGCCAGACCCAAAACCCACTTCGACGGAGCCACAGACACCCACCGTCGGCCCACCAGCCACAACCACAAACCCCAGTAGCTGAACCAAAAAAAAAAAAAAAAAACCATAATCCAATGCCAACACAGCACCACCAA
Organism: Quercus ilex subsp. ballota; assembly: GCA_032727855.1. NCBI lineage: Eukaryota > Viridiplantae > Streptophyta > Magnoliopsida > Fagales > Fagaceae > Quercus > Quercus ilex. Next base: position 28,832,543 of record CM064917.1, read on the forward strand.
CACAGCACAACCACCACCAACAAACCCACAGCCACCATCAACCACCACCGTCTAGCTTCTCAATCAGACCACCCACATCTGCTGAGAAAAATCCATAGCAAAATCCAACCAAATCAAAATCAAAATCAAAATCCAAAATCAAAATCAAACCCATCTGTTCTCACCAAACCCAAACCCAAACCCAAACCCATCTGTTCATCCTAAACCCATCGCTGTCGCCGTCGCCTGTTGTAGTCTTTATTCATCCCAAACCCGTTATCATCATCATCATCATCTTCACCGAAACCCACTACCAAACAAACTCGGCAAACACTGAAACCCACCGTCAAACCCATTGGAACAAATCCCCCAACCCATCGGAAAAATCACAACCAACGGACCTCCACGCCGTTGAAGAAGAGAGCAGGAAGAAGAGAAAGCAGAAAGAAAGAAAGAAAGATTATGATCTACAGAGAGAGGAGAGAGAAGACCAAACTGATTAAAATATATTTTTTGTTTTTACCATTCAGCTACAGTGCGATTCTAAATGTAGAATCGCACTGTAGCAGAATTGTATTTTTTTTACAATACTTGCATTTTACAACGCCTGATGGAGTGGGTTTTTGGGCTTGAATGGTAAAAGCAGCTTTCATTTTGGCATTTAGCCTTCCTATTGCTGATGCTCTTAAGTTGTCAAAATTTTTAAGTACACCAACATAGTTGTAGTGTGTTTTTTGTGGAATGAGTTGCTAAAATAGCTTTTTTAAGTTTTTAGCAACGTTAATGTGAATGTTCATAGATTCTTTTTGGGACAAAATTTAGCTAAAAAATTGGTTAGGCTACAACCTCACTCAATATATATATATATATATATATATATATATATTAGAAGTGAATTTTGACAAATCAACCATTAGATTATATTTTATTTTTTTATATCCTTTATGTTTGCAAAATTTCTAAAAAATTAAAGATCAATAGTTATGTCATCAATAAATTGTTTAAATTGTAAATTTTTGTAATTTAAAACTATGCATAAAATATAAGCTTATAGATCATATTGTAAATAATATTCGATTGACATAAAATTTGATATGTTTATTAAGAACGTAAAGAACATGCAATTAAACGGTTAGATTTTCAAAATATGCAGTAATATTTATTTTATTAAATAAAGTTGTAGTTTAATACTACAACAAATTTTGTAGTTAAATTTTGTCTATCTTTTTTTAAATTCAAAAACATCAATTTGGTCTTGGGGGCATTTGGAAGATTTTATTCTTTTAGAACAATCTTGGGTTTTGACTCTTTATTTGCTAGGCTTGGGCCTAAGGAACCATGGTTTGGGCGTTTAAAATTAAAAACTTTGTGGATCGTTCGATGTTCGTACACTCTTCTTTATCTCTAATTCAAGAGGTCTCATTTTTAAAGAGCCCAATTGTCTAATTTTTCCTTCAAATTTCGATTGGGTCTTGGGCAAAAGCCCAAACCCATTTACCTTAAAAGCTGAAAGTGACTTTTTTTTTTTTTTTTTTGGGAGAGAAAAGTGATTTTCAGTTATTGGGAGGGAGAGTTTGAACCAAACTCTACTTCTACTTTCCAAGCTTCCTTCGTACCCGAAACAGGTCCTCTATTTTTTTCAACTTCTTTCTTCTCTTATCTTCAATTCTTTAGATTTTCAACACGATTGTGGATATGTGTTTCATCTCTAATTTCATAGGGATAGCTTACGCATCCTCTCAAAGCCAACCCCATACACCCGTTGATCCTAGCAAGAGAAAGATCAAGAAGTACGTAGTTCCTCCATCAATGGATTATCAAGGTTGCCTTGGTGAGTCCGCTTTTCTCTTTCTTTTTGTCTTGGAAGATGAAATATTCAGTTTTGGACCATAAAATTTTCTGCCACAGGGTGCTCTTGATGATATATTTTGCTTTTCTTTGATTTCCTTTGATACTCATTGTTGATGTTGCTTGAGCGACTTTGGTATTGGGAATTTAGGATTCCATGTCCGATTGATTTTACAACTTGGGTTCCATTTTTCTGCACTCCAATTGTTTTATGAAAATGTCCCAATGAATAAACCTTGCGATTGATTCCTAAGGAATTTTGGTATGGATTGGATCCTTCTTGAAATTTGTTTCTTTCCTTGAGAATGACTAAATTTAATTATCAAGACTCATTCTTGGACTTGGACATGCTATCTTGTGAATTTTTGAATGTCATGAACAAGTTACGAATTTCCCACAAAACATGTAACTTTTGATTCCTAACACATCTTAGTTACAAATCTTAATGTTCACCTTTTTATGAGGAATCAGACCTGGCAATGCATCACGTGAGACCTCATGTTTGAGATTTCTCTTTGATGTACTTGATATTTCCTAGTGTACATGATTCTTGATTGCGAGTTGTTATGCTTTGTTTTAATCTCAAGAGTCAAACATAGAAAATGCATTGTTCCTCTTAGGTTCTCTAGCCCAACTGTCTACGATGAGAAGTCCATGATATGATATGCTATGAATGAGAATATGGATATAATTACATGTCAACCATGTCATGAAGAACTGAATTTATATTTAAAACAATGCATGATGTAAAACATCACATGTGAAATTTCTACTTATGCATGGAATGATGCATTGACTGACTATTCCAACATGTTCATGACGATTAAATGTAGTGAGTCATAGGTTTTTAGACTTTAATGAACTTGTGAAGGCTGTTTTGAATTTTGACTTGAGTAGTATGAGTTAGTTATGACACACCTCTTTTCGCGTTATAGTAAGTGGAGACTTGTAAGAACCCGGGTTCCTTATCTTCTCCCTCTCAATGTTTAATGAAACCTTCTACTTAAAGAACAACGAATTGGGCTTGATTGTAGGCAACCTAAATACATCATTTAGGTGCAGCGATAAATAAATAGAAAACATATTTCCCCTTAAATATAAAAATCAAATTATTCATGAAGTTATTAAGGTTGGAATCAAAGAGTTTACCCTTGAAACCTAAGAAACATTGATACTCCATTATTGCTCAAGTGGGTGTATTTGATACGTATCAGTACTTGATATTTATGGCAAACCTTTGCATTAGGCTTTATTTTATTTAAGAAAAAGTGACGATCGGTTTGGGATATGACCATGACATGGCCCTGATATGACCTTCTCGATCTAGATGCAATTGTAACCCAACACCTGATAGTGAGAAATTGCCGAAGCTTCTCATTTAAAGAGGGGCGGGTGGTTATTGAAGTTTGCAAAGTCTAAAACTTCCCATGTTGGATGCATCCAAACCCCGTTAATTGAAATTCAGAGTAGTTAGCTGAGGAAGATAAAAACTTAGCAATATATAAAAAATGTAAATAAAAATATATTAAGTAATTACTTAATACAGGTACCCCTGCTGTTTTGTATCCTAGCTAGTATTTCAGGAATTGTTGTAGTTTTGTATCATGTATTGTACTCAAAAATGTACTTGTGCTTGTTACCTTGAAAGAAAGGATGCATGAACTCTTTCAACCTCGGCTTTTAGTTCCTTTTACTTGATCGCTTATTCAACCTTCTCTACTTGAATCTTGGCCTTAGTCTCCAAAAGTTCAGACTCCTTACTGTACAATACTCCAAATTTCTCATTAAGTTCACTTGAAATTTGAATTAGGGTTCTCTACTTTGCAGTGATAGCTTCATAATTTTTGGTTAATTCAGTTAATTGAATTAACTTAACCCTTGGATCCTCTTTCAATAATTTATCATCTGACTCCATCGTTGTCGCAATGGCTAAGGTGCGATGAATGAGTTTGGAAAACTTTGGACAGGTTTTCCAAACCAACCTTCTAATTTGGATAAAGACTTGTCTATAAGACCACAATGGCATAATAAATCATTGAATGTAGTAGATGTGGTGAAGTAAATTGAAACGTGGTTAATAATATCCAAGATAAACCTCCCTACACTACAAAAAAGCTAGCTATAGGGGTGTTTTTTTTAGCTGCGTTTACTAAAACGTGGCTATAGATACCCTATAGCCACGTGTTTCAAAAACGTGGCTACAATGATAGACCTATAGTTGCATTTATTAAACACAGCTATAGATGAGATCTGTAGCCGCGTTTTTTTGGTGTTTTTAGCCGTGTTTATTGGGTAGGCATATGGCTGCGTTTGAAAAACGTGGCTATAGACATGCCGAATTTTTATATTTTTTTAAAGATGTCCTATAGCTACGTTTGAAAAAAGCGGTCATAGTCACACCTAAAGCCACACTTTACAGAAACACGGCTATAGTGTTGTCTGTAGCCGTGTGTTTTAAGCGCGGCTATAGGTTGAACAAAATAAATTTTTTATTTGGTTGAAAAAAGGACCTATAGCTGCATTTTAAAACCGCAGCTATAGCCTGCCTACAGTTGTATTTCCCTAATCGCGGCTTAAAGCATGTCTATAGTTGCATTTTAAAACTAGACTAGAGCTTGCCTACAGCTTTGTTTTCTTAACTGCGGTTTAAAGCATGTCTATAGTTGCATTTTATAAATGTGGCTATAACCTTGGTATAAAAAAAAAAAACCCCTCAATTTCACACAAACTCAGATCACTCCTCCAAAAAACCCTAAAAAAAAACCTGGCTCTCTATCACTCTCAACGCCACACCATGCTTTGAGCCACACTGTCATGCTCCGATTGACGCCATCGCCGCCGAGAACCTGAAGCCACCGCCACCGAGAACCTCTCCACGCCGTCCAGCAACTCGCACTCTCCACCACCCATTTCCCTTCTCCATCTCCACTCCATCGGCCATTACTGACCCATTCCTAGTTCAGTTCTCAGAGCTCTCTCTCTTAACTGCCATAGCCATCATTCTCAAGTTGCCTAATCGAAAACTTGTGTTCCCAAAGCTCTCGTGGCCTACGTCGTCGTTTGTCGTAGGTTAGAACTCTCTCTCTCTCTCTCTCTCTCTCTCAATTTTTCTTGATTTGACCCTATTTTTTGGTTGCCGAGTAAGTGAGTTAAAAACTAGAATTTTTTTTTTTTGGTGCTTGATATGCTTATGTATGGATTTGCAAACTCTTTTTGGATATGGGTCTTTGAAACGCTTATGTGGTTTGTGAGTGTAATTTGATGTGGGTTCAGTGTGAAAATAGTATGAAAGGTGTTTGTGAAAAGTTCTCTTAGAAATTTTCAAGTCACAATATTATTAGGTTGGGGTCATTTTGGTTCATAAAATTGTTGGTTTTGTTGGTTTTGCTATTCGAACTATCTTGATAGCTTTGACATCTCCTCCTATAGTCCTATTAGTTAAGTTAATTAAACAATGATAGATCTAGAGGTAAACTCATCATGTGGTCTTATTTGTCATTGCAATGGTAGTTTTATTAGATTTCTTAATGAATATGGGCTTCACTTTTTGCTGTGTGTAAGAACTATGAGCTGGCTGTACGTATGCAAAGGACTATGTTAATTAATACTTATGATGAAGGGAACAAAACATCTTTATACACAATATTTCTTGTGTGAACACCTTCCTCCTCAGGTATTCTTCCTTTTTGCACCAATAGTTTTGTGGTGGATTGGGAAACTCTCTTTGACAATGCCCCATATAATTGGCCAAGACTAAAAACATGATTAGGAAGATAAATTCCAACAGTTGGAATTGTTTGATCTTGTGCTTCATTTATTGTAATTGCAAAGCTCAAACGTATAGGAAATTGTCATCTGATCATTACAAAGGTAGGTGTACATTTTATGTTGTCTTCAAAGGTGAACAGTTTTTAGACCCCTTAACCCAATCAGATTAGCCTAGTTAATTAGCCAAGTGATTAACTTAGTCAAATTATTCAAATCTAGGTTAACAAATCAAACAATCATATCAAATATATAAAGCAGCGGAAAAGTAAATAACACAATGATATGATGACCTAGGAAACCACACGGTAAAAACCTGGGAAGCATTTGACCTAGCTATCCTCAAGGTAAACTTGAATCCACTATTTGAAAGAATCGAAGTTCATACAAAAGGACTTACAAGCTCCCCGCTTGACTTCCTGATGCTACCCACCAGTAAAACTTACTGACACGACCACGTGCAAGCTCCGAATCCACGGACTCCTTCTTTCTTGGATTCTCCACAAGATATAAGCACCCCCGCTTGTGTTTCTTTAAGCTCCAATGGCAGCAACTAAGTTGATCATCAAGATGTTGATATAATCTCTACCTTGAAAACCCTAAGTTTATGTGAAGGAAAGCTCCTCAATGATCTTACAAGAGATTCACACAAAGAGCAAAGTATGAGCAACAATACACTCAGAGCAACTCTCAAAAACGTGGCTAGGGTTTTGCCTTATATACCTAGGACAAAAACATAAAACTCTAAACGTTTAATGAGGTAGGGCTGAGTTGGAAAATTCTGCAGAAAAACATTCTGGCCGACTTTCGATCGATCAAGTTTATCTTTCGATCGATCGAGCCAGGCCGAAATGCACCAATACATCTGCAACCACTCGATTCCAACTTTACATGAATTATATAACTTTGAGCAAGCCTAAACAAGATTAAACATATTATTTTGATCATGGTTTGCCAATATTACACATTAGAGTTCTAAATACAACAAATCCTAAGTTTTTAGAACCTAACAAAAGGGATTCTTGGCAAGAAAACCTGTGTACCCACATATTGTCCAGTCAAAATTTCAGCTTCAATTACATTGTTAAAACATCCACAGCATATCAATCTTGTACCATTACATAATCCAGCTTTTGGATCCAACATAATTGGAGCACCCTTTTTCAGTCTTGATATATGTGGTGGTAAACCCCCTGAAGATATATAATTTAGGAATTCTTGTTGATATAGATGTTGCGTGTCTCCTTCAACTTCATCAAAAGAATGTAAAGTAAACTCATCTCCTAGGAACTGAGAAATTATCTTTGCATTAAACTGTTCAACATCATCATTTATAGGTGTTAGCAAAGCCCTGTCAACCATATATCTTGCATCATTGGCATGTTCTTGCAAATTTGGAAAAACTTGATCAATCAAGTTGTATATAGAAAGCTGACCCTCCCATTGCATTGCCATTGAAGGGGGTAGTTTAATCAAATCATCCATTATAAAAGGTTCATTGCCATCACCGATATGTTGTATATACTCAGCAAACTTTTTATCGTTGACAGACCTCATATTCTGCTTCAAATGTAACACTTTGACGTCTTTCCATAATGGGGACTTGACTATGCATGCATCAATCATTTCTGCCTTTGTACCCTTTGGAACAACTAGAAGTACTTGACGAAAATCTTCCCCCCAAAATTAGCAACTTCCCACCAAAAGGTAAATTTACTTTTATAATATCTTTAAATGTTCTATCTAAAGATTCAAGTGCATGTCCATTTACCATTGGGGCTCCATCCCAAATAATTATGGTGGCACGCCTAATAAGTTTAGCTAAGTCTAATTGTTTACTTATTGAGCAAGTAGATGAAGCATCGAGAGTTAAAGGAGTCTTGGACCTGGAATGCGCTGTTCTTCCACCGGGGAGTAATGTTATTGCTATGTCAGATGTAGATGTGGCAATTGCAATGTGACCAACTTTTCTCAAGGTTGCCAATATTGTGCGATACAAAAATGTTTCCCCAGTTCCCTCTGGCCCATCGACAAAGAATATCATGCTTTCCTTACGATCAATAACAGTCATGATTGTCTCATATGCAACTCTCTGGTCATTATTCAACTTCTTAATTAAAGTGAGTTCTTCATCTACATTAGGAACAGTTAGCTCATCTTGTATGAGTCTTGGTACAGTTAAATCATTGTCACATTCTCTAGTTGAAATCGGCAAATCATACTTTGTGATGTGCTTTTCATGTTACAAGAGCAACGCCTCTAAATCATTGAGATGTTTATTTGTACGATGTATCTCTGTTGTAACAAATGTTGATGGGTAATCTTTTACCATATATGGGTAGAACTCATTTCACAATTCTCTTACTCTAGTTGGTAGACGAAATACCAATATTATTGTAAACAATCTTCTTAAAGCTGACTGCATTCGAATGTCTCTTGCCTTAAGCAGACACTATCGTATGCTGTTATAATTCTCTAGTTAACCCCTTTGTTTAGCTGCTTGCTTAAAAGTTGGACAGGTTATCCCATTGACAGTCAATAAATCGTCAATCCTGTTGGCTCCTTAACATGATTAAGAAGAACACGCAGATTGAACTTCTCTCCATCAAATGATGAAACAGTATATACCCTGCCCACTACTTTTTTATGAGATCTTCTTCGTGTCCATGTTTTGTTTTTATAATCCCAACAATAATGCTCAAGAAACTCTCTATATAGATAATTTCGTGTATCATGTTCAATCATATTCATATAAAAAAATTGAGCATTGTGTTTTTACTTCGCTCCAAAACATTAGCAATAGGTTCATGTAGTCTAAAGTGTACCTGTCGTCTATCTGGAAGAGGAATTTGCAAACGAAAAATGGTAGAGTACATTTGATACATAGGAAAAGCAAATATCTTCTAACATGCCTTTAGAGTACATACCCATCTTGCATCAATGTACTGTTGGACCTCATCATAATTTGGGCATGATCTAATTTCCATAGAGACATGATCTAGGCCTTTATACACATATTTATATAAGTACTTTACACTTTTGATACTGCAACATATTTCAACATTAATATGACAATTATATTTCAGTAGTAACCAAGGATTATATGGAACAACCCAAGTGTTATCTACCATAATCCTACAATGATCATTTAATGGTATAGGATTATTAGTATCATATCGTTTGTAAACAGGATATGAGTCATTGCCTTGGTAGGTTTCTGGCGAGAAAGGCTTTGGGTATCCTTTTTTACATCGCCCTTTTTTCATGCACAGCGATCTTGGATTTTGTATTCTGCAAGGAACATGTATCATATGCTTCAGTACAGCTTTATGTAACTGAGGTTGTTCCTCCTTACATGGTATTTCTCCTTTAACAACCCAATCGTAATCCTCTAAATTATGCAATTTATCATCTTCATTGAGAATTATAAGCATGTGTGCATGTGGTAGACCCCCTTTTTTGGAACTCAAAGACCTGCACATATACAATAACTCTTCCAAGAACCCTCTAAACCATGATATCATCTTTCAATTCTATTCAAATTTCGATTTGAAAACTCTTGCAAGCAAGTCTGGACGATCTTGTGCGGTTTGTGTAGGTAAAAGCTCATTTTGGATTTCTTCATATTCTGGATTGCATGTCATTGTGATGAATAAATCTGGCTTCCCAAACTTTTGAACCAATGACATTGCATCTTGAAATTGTTGAATCATATCGCGTGGGCTTCCCATGAATGATGATGATAGAATGGTTCTATGTCCAACATTTCCTAAATATAAGATGAAAAAGTTGGGCCATTAATAAATATTGATACAAATTTGCCATTAATAAAGTAATGTAAATTTCAAGTGTGAAGTTTATATTACCAGTATCACTCTCTCCTTCATGGAAAGCATCTTGTAGGCCTTGGTACATATCCACCATAATAGAATCTTGATTATGCTCAAACCACCTAAGCTTGTGTGTTTCAATTTTTCCATAATTATCAACAACATACTGTTGTGAAAGGCGTCCTCCATGCCAGATCATTGATAGATCATTGTGGCGAATCTTCGACAATAGTAAAAATAGATTTAGGTTCAATTATTTCATAGTGTAAGTGGCATTTTGAAGTAATAGATTGAAAACAATAAAATTGTTACTTGAAGGACGTATGCATAATAATTGCGACATGACACTTTATTTCTATTAGCGTTGTGTGTGTTGATATCCCATCCATATGTTCCGAATAGAAAAAGTATTAGGTTCTGCAATAGATCACAAAATCCTGTTGTATCTTGAACATTGATCAAATTACCATCAAACAAAATTTTCGCCTATTATTTAGATATTATTTAGAAGTAATTTTTTCCATGATTTTATAATTTTATCTTTAAAGAAAAGAGGAAAAAGTGAAAACTCACGTTTTATAGATTTTTACCCAAGTACTTTTTATTTATTAAACTTTTGGGCTTGAGTTCCAAAAAATAATATATATATGCACTAAAAAATCTATGGTAAGGATATTTTTCCATCCTTTCAACACGTCGAGGATGTCTCTCGATGGAACAAACGGGCATTACAAAAGTGACATGTCTTTGGTTGTGGTAGTTGGTACTTAATGGTCTCTCTACCTTTTTTAAAATCTTTGGCACAATTGTATCTGCCTTGCATACAATTTGTTACATGTGTAGTACCATCAAATGTGTTGTCAACACCTAATTTTAATTTTGAGTAAAAAATTTGAGATAAAGAGTTTAATGATAGTTGTAAAAGAAAATATTAAAAATTGTATCAAATATTATGTTGTGAAATAAGCAAAATATTAATAATGTTTCGAATATGCAACGTGTAAACAAATAATAAAATTGATAATAATAAACATGTAAATTGAAATAAAAATGGTGACATTGAGTGAGAAAACTTGTTCTCTGTAGCCATCCCCATGATTTTGATCATTTATATTTTCAACTTCTTCAGTTCTTTTGTACATCAGTAATGTAATTATAAAAAAATGCTATTAAAAAAAAAAAAATTTATAATGGTGCAAAGTTTATAAATATTTGACATAAAACTTACCATCATTAACATCAGAATTTATATGACTTGGTCCAGCTTCAAACTCATTTGGCATTATAGTTGGATATATTGGAGGTAAACCTAAAGTTATTATAAACATTAAGTTAGTGTTGTTCTTAATATTGACATAAAACTAACATGCCAAAAATCATGTCAATATCAAGAACAATATTAACTTAATTTTTATAATAACTTTAGGTTTACCTCCAATATATCCAACTATAATGCCAAATGATTTTAAGGCTGGACCAATTTATATAAATTCTGATGTTAATGATGATAAGTTTTATGTCAAATATTTATAAACTTTGCACCATTTTAATTTTTTTTAATAAAAAAATTAGCGTTTTTTATAATTACATTGCAGATGTAGAAAGAACTGAAGAAGTTGAAAATATAAATGATCAAAATCATGGGGATGGCTACAAAGAACAAGGTTTGTTACTCAATTTCACTATTTTTATTTCAATTTACATGTTTATTATTATCAATTTTATTATTTGTTTACACGCTGCATATTCAAAACATTATGACTATTTTTCTTATTTCACAACATAATATTTGATACAATTTTTAATATTTTCTTTTACAACTATCATTACACTCTTTATCTCTAATTTTTTCCTCGAAATTAAAATTAGGTGTTGACAACACATTTGATGGTACTGCACATGTAACAAATTGTACGCAAGGCAAATACAATTGTGCCAAATATTTTAAAGAAGGTAGAGAGACCATTAGGTATCAACTACCACAACCAAAGACATGTTGCTTTTGTAATGCCCGTTTGTTCCATCGAGAGACATTCTCGATGTGTTGTAAGGATGGAAAAACATCCTTACCAAAGATTTTTTGGTGCATGTATTATTTTTTTGAACCAAAGCCCAAAAGTTTAATAAATAAAAAGGGTAAAAATCTATAAAACGTGGGTTTTTATTTTTTCCTATTTTCTTTAAAGATAAAATTATAAAATCATGGAAAAAATTACTTCTAAATAATAGTCAAAATTTTTGTTTGGTGCTAATTTGATCAATGTTTAAGATACAACATGATTTTATGATCCATTGTAGTACACATTACTTTTCCCATTTGGAACATATGGATGGGATATCAACACACGCGACGTTGATAGAAATAAAGTGTCATATCGCGATTATTATGCATATGTCCTTCAGGTAACAGTTTTATTTTTTTCAATCTATTACTTCAAAATGCTGCTTACACTATGAAATAATTGAACCTAAATCTATTTTTACTATTGTCGAAGATTCGCCACAATGATCTGGTATGGAGGACGCCTTTCACAACAGTATGTTGTTGATAATTATGAAAAAATTGAAACACACGCATTTATGTGGTTTGAGCATAATCAAGATTCTATTAGGGCGGATTTGTACCAAGGCCTACAAGATGCTTTCCATGAAGGAGAGAGTGATACTGGTAATGTAAACTTCACATTTGAAATTCACGTTACTTTATTAATGGCAAATTTGCATCAATATTTATTAATGGCCCAACTTTGTCATCTTATAGTTAGGAAATGTTAGACATTGAACCATTCTACCATCATCATTTGTGGGAAGCCCACGCAATATGATCCAACAATTTCAAGATGCAATGTCATTGGTTCAAAAGTTTGGGAAGCCAGATTTATTCATCACAATGACGTGCAATCCAAGATGGGAAGAAATCCAAAATGAGCTTTTATCTGCATAAACTGCACAAGATCGTCTGGACTTGCTTGCAAGAGTTTTCAAATCGAAATTTGAAGAATTGAAAGATGATATCGTGGTCAAGAGGGTTCTTGAAAAAGTAATTGTATATGTACAGGTCTTTGAGTTCCAAAAAATGGGTTTACCACATGCACACATGCTTATAATTCTCGATGAAGATGATAAATTGCATAATCCAGATGATTACGATTTGGTTGTTAAAGTAGAAATACCGTGTAAGGAGAAACAACCTTAGTTACATAAAGCTGTACTGAAGTATATGATACATGGTCCTTGTAGAATACAAAATCCAAGATCACCATGCATGAAAAATGGGTGATGTAAAAAAGGATACCAAAAGCCTTTCTCGCCAGAAACCTACCAAGACGATGACTCATATCCTGTTTACAAATGATATGATATTAATAATCGTGTGCCATTGAATGATCATTGTAGGATTATGGTGGATAACACTTGGGTTGTTCCATATAATCCTTGGTTACCGCTGAAATATAATTGCCATATTAATATTGAAATGTGTTGCAGTATCAAGAGTGTAAAGTACTTATATAAATATGTATATAAAGGCCTAGATCATGTCTCTATGGAAGTTGGACCAGGCCTAAATTATGATGAGGTCCAATAGTACATTGATGCAAGATGGGTATGTGCTCCAGAAGCATGTTGGAAGATATTTGCTTTTCCTATGTATTGAATGTACCCTACCGTTTTTCATTTGTAAATTTATCTTCCAGATAGACAACAGGTACGCTTTAGACCACATGAACCTATTGCTAATATTTTAGAGCGAAGTAAAAAGATAATGCTCAATTTTTTTATATGAATATGATTGAACATGATGCACGAAATTATCTATATAGAGAGTTTCCTGAGCATTATTGTTGGGATTATAAAAACAAAACATTGACACTAAGAAGATCTCACAAAAAAGTAGTGGGCAGGGTATATATTGTTTCACCATTTGATGGAGAGAAGTTCAATCTGTATGTTCTTCTTAATCATATCAAGGGGCCAACAGGATTTGACGATTTATTGATTGTCAATGGGATAACCTATCCAATTTTTAAGCAAGCAGTTGAAACAAAGGGGTTTACTAGAGAATGATAATAGCATACGATAATGTCTACTTGAGGCAAGAGACATTCAAATGCTATCAGTTTTAAGAAGATTGTTTGCAACAATATTGGTATTTTGTCTACCAATTGGAGTAAGAGAATTGTAGAATGAGTTCTACCCATATATGGTAGAAGATTACTTATCAACTTCTGTTACAATAGAGAAACGTCGTACAAATAAACTTCTCAATGATTTAGAGGCGTTGCTCTTGCAACATGGAAAGCACATCACATAGTATGATTTGCCGATTTCAACTGGAGAATGTGACAATGATTTAGCTGTACCAAGACTCATACAAGATGAGCTAACTGTTCCTAATGTAGATGAAGAACTCACTTTAATTGAGAAGTTGAATAACGACTAAAGAGTTGCATATGAGACAATCATGAGTGTTATTGATCGTAAGCAAAGCATGATATTCTTTGTCAATGGGCCAGGGGGAACTGAGAAAATATTTTTGTATCACACAATATTGGCAACCTTGAGAAAAGCTGGTCACATTGCAATTGCCACAGCTACATTTGACATAGTAGCAACATTACTCCCTAGTGGAAGAACAACGCATTTCAAGTTTAAGATTCCTTTAACTCCCAATGCTTCATCTACTTGCTCAATAAGTAAACAATTAGACTTAGCTGAACTTATTAGACGTGCCATGCACCATAATTATTTGGGTGAAGCCCTAATGGTAAATCGATGTGCACTTGACTCTTTAGATAGAACATTTAAAAATATTATGGAAGTAAATTTACCTTTTGGTGGGAAGGTGCTAATTTTGGGGGGAGATTTTCGTCAAGTACTTCCGGTTGTTCCAAAGGATATAAAGGTAGAAATGATTGATGCATGCATATTCAAGTCCCCATTATGGAAAGACGTCAAAGTGTTACATTTGAAGCAGAATATGAGGTCTGTCAACAATGAAGAGTTTGCCGAGAATATACAACGCATTGGTGATGGGAATGAACCATTTATAATGAATGATTTGATTAAACTACCCCCTTCAATGGCAATGCAATGGGAGGGTCAGCATTCTATATATAACTTGATTGATCAAGTTTTTCCAAGTTTGCAAGAACATGCCAATGATGCAAGATATATGGTTGATAGGGCTTTGCTAATACCTATAAATGATGATGTTGAACAGCTTAATGCAAATATAATTTCTCAGTTCCCAGGAGATAAGTTTACGTTACATTCTTTTGATGAGGTTGAAGAAGATATGCAACATCTATATCAACAAGAATTCCTAAATTCTATATCTTTAGGGGGTTTACCACCACATATATTAAAGCTAAAAAAGGGTGCTCCAATTATGTTGTTGCGCAATATAGATCCAAAAGCTGGATTATGTAATGGTGCAAGATTGATATGCCGTGGATGTTTTAACAACATAATTGAAGCTAAAATTTTGACTGGACAATATGTGGGTACACACGTTTTCTTGCCAAGAATCCCTTTGAAGACAACATAAAATGTAAACTTGCCATTTGTAATGATCAAACGACAATTTTCTATACATTTGAGCTTTGCAATTACAATAAACAAAGCACAAGGTCAGACAATTTCAACTGTTGGAATTTATCTTCCTGATCATGTTTTTAGTCATGGCCAATTATATGTGGTGTTGTCAAGGGGAGTCTCCCAATCCACCACAAAACTATTGGTGTAAAAGGAAGAATACTTGAGGAGGAAGGTGTTTATACAAGAAATATTGTGTATAAAAATATTTTGTTCCCTTCATCATAGGTATTAATTAACATAATCCTTTGCTGTATTGACTTCGAGCCCTCTTAGAATTTGCTTCATTGTCAGTTGAAGAATAGTTTTCTATCAGCGTTGCAGTCTTGTAGATAAGGTAGGGATCCTTACTACGCACTATGAGATCAAAATCATTTCCAAATTGTTTAATGAATCCTCTAATATGTCTATTTGTATGGTTTTAATATAAAAAACTAGTACATTTCTTATGATAAGATTGTCCTATCAGGTAATGAACCCAAAGAACTGAAAGAACCAAATAAGGTGTAGAGAATTTGATTGAGTATCGACATTACCAGTAATAGCATTATCCTAGATGATACATGCTTAGTATAAAAAATTGAACCAATGTTGTGTGTCTTAGGATCAATCCTTCCCCTTTTGCTAGTTTTTTAAAACTACGAACTTGTTGCTGAGAAAAACTAGTAAGAGATACATTAGCAAGAGGGTTCCAACCATAATTCTTGGCCAACCTAGATTAGTAAAACCTAGAATGAACAAATTTGAATTGCTCAAAGGTCACCATAATCTAGATCAATCCCGTCTACGCTCTCATTAAATGAAAAAGGATGGTGAATAATATTTTCAGAACTTCTGAAGGATATTAGGTGCCAAACAAGATAAATTATTTGCCCTTACACCTGTGTATCTAGCAAGTCGAGGAAATTCAGTAGGAAACTCATGACCCAGCCTTTGACAATACAATAAAGGCTTATACTCCCCAACCAAGAACGTAATGCACAAGAAAATTTAAATTAGTAATGCCAGGGTTTATAGGGTGAAAGGTAGCAGCTTGGTTAATACCGTAATAAATATAACCCAAGATAATGGGTGCCAAAGAAACTCAACTCCTTCAGCCATTAAGGATGCAATGTAAAATGTCTCTAGTTTCATCACATCATTTCGATGCGAAAGAACAAAGTGACTAAGCCATAATGCCAAAAAAAGAAACCAACTTCTCCTTATCTAAAATAGACTAGGAAAATTCATGCGTGAAATAATGAGCTTCCATCCCTTGTAAGTAAAAGTAAAATTTTCTCCAAAACCAGCGTAAACTAATTCTTTTCAATAAAAATAGTGAATCTATTGAGACCAAGTAACCATAGAGTCTCCGAAAAAAACACATAACTTTATATGAATTCTTAAAACTTCCATTAATGTAGGAAGGAAGTTATTCCTATATATTTATAACTCATTTGTTGGGATAAATTCATTATAAGGAACGCGAAATACTTGTAAACACCCCAATAATTTTGAAAGCACATAAGTTTAAACTCATCGCCATGATGCAAGGTTTCAGTTAAATGAGCTTCACAATTCACACAATTTCCTTTAAATATTTTTGTCATGATTAAAAGAATAACATAATACATCCACTGCACCATAAATATTGGCCTGGTGTAAAACATCATTCACAATCAACAAAGACCATTCTATCAAATAAAGTTGGAAAGTGGCTTTTAATAAAAAGGACCTTGTTGATTTTGGAAAAACAAAATGAGGTTTTACGTCGGGTCAATATTTATGCTGTAGTGGGTGTATCATATTACTCTTTTGATTGTGATAAAAATATTTATAAGGGAATTTTGTAAATTGTGGAGCTCATTAAATAATACCTTGCACCATGATACTAGTGAGATGAATATTAATTATGTGATCTCAAAATCAAAATTATGAGTTTACCGATATTAGGTGTTCTTTACGATGAATTTATCCCCACAAATGAGTTATTGATATGTGAGAATGTCTACCTTCCTATACCCGTGGAAGTTTAAGGATTCATGAGAAGCGATATACTTTTCTTGGAGAAAGTTACTTGGTCTCAATGGATTCACTACTTTTCTCGGGAAGAATTAGTTTATGTTGGTCTTGAGGGAAATTCTACTATTACTTACAAGGGGATGGAAGTTCATTTTTTCATGCATGAATTCCTTTTGTTTGTATTGGATTAGGGGAAGTTGGTTGCTTTTTTGGCATTATGACTTATGGTTTGTTTGGATTGAGGGGGAGAGAAGGGAAGAGGAGTTACGTGGAGTAGAGTAGATTTAGCACAAAATTAGCTTATTTTTAGCCAACTCTATTTTATTCCCCGTCACTCTCCCTCCTTCTCCCCTCCATCCAAACACGCCATTAGTCTTTTTGTTCTTCATTATGGGAACGATGTGGTGAGGCAATAGACATTTGACATGGCATCTTTAATGGCTGAAAGGGTTAGAGTTTCTCTAGCACCTAATGACCTAGGCAATATTTATCATGGACTTAACCAGGTTGCCTTTCACCTAAGAGGCTCTGGTATGACCAACCTAATTTGTTTATGTGCACTACGTTCTTGGTTGGTTTAAGGAGTATATGCTTGTATTGTACCATCAGAGTCTAGCTTATAAGTTTCTTGCAGGATTTCCTTTTCTCGCAAAATGTGTGGGTGTACGGCAAATGATTTTACCTTGTTTGGTGCTTGCATGTCCTTAAAAAATTCTAAAAATATTATTCTTCATCCTTTTTTGTTTAACAAGAGTGTAGATAGAATTGATCTCATGGATCTTGGTAACCTTTTAGATGAGCAGTTCGAATTCCTGGTGTTTATTCACCTTTGGGGTATTACTAGTCTAATTCGGTCAAGAATTATGGGTGGAAGCATACTACCCAAATGGATATGCTTTATAGTTTGCTCTTACCGGTAATTATCGATACTGAGTCAAATGCTCTACACCTAATTTGGGTCGATTAATCCATCGAGTTTATTACTTGACAGGACAATCTTATCATAAGAACGAACCCAATTTTGTTATTAAAATTATATCAATAGAAACTTCCAATATTAGATTACCCATTTTGACTATAAAAAATTGATTCTAATCCCACAATGAGTAGTAAGGATCCCCCATTTATTTGCAAGACTAAATCCCAAAGCTGATAGAAAACGTTGTTTAATTGATGATGATGTGTTCTTTAATTGAAGATGATGTGAAATTTAAGAGGGTTCGTTATAAAAGGTTAGAAGGGTTAGACGACACCAATAATAGGGGCACAACACCTGTACCTTATCACGATTTGCTAGTCCAATAGATAGTTGGGACTTCACACGATACTGAATCTTAGGTACAAGTCAATATGCCAGATCGAAGATAATAATCTCGTGGAAGACCTCATGGATTTAATTAGTGGGTTTTGTAGAGGAAGATTTGTAAGCAGATTACTCCAATGAAAGTCCCAATTACATGGCTTCTCAATTGCAACAACTATTTTTGTTAATTGAAAATGTGGATAATGTACTCAACCATTTGACAGGGAAGTTTATATTGGAAATTGTCAATTAGGTTTTAGGTTACTTCACCACATAGACCACATTCAATGATTTATTGTGCCTTAGTGGTTTGATAGACAAGTCTTTATCTAGGTCACAAGGCATTGTATAATTTGGTGATGATTTGGGAAAACTTATCGTATAGTGGTTTTCTGAACACATTCCTTGTACTTTTAGGCATTGCTACAACAATATAGTTAGAAGAAAAATTATCAAATGAGGATCTAGGATTGACCTAATTTGATTATGTGAATTGTCTAACAGCCATTAAGATGTCCTTTCAAAGCAGGGAAATTGATGAGAAATTTGGTAATATATATTTATATATATAGTACCACTTAGTAGTTTAGATACCAACTCCTGATATGTTTTTTAAAAATATTATTTTTTAAAGACTTTTGTAAAACCCAAGAGAGAGATAGGGCATGAGATCCTAATCTTCAGCTATAAGATCAATCAATAGCTTTTTTTTTTTAAATGTTATTGACTTAGCTTGAAACTCTTTCAAAATTATTCCTTAATTTTTCAACCATATGAAGAAAATATATGTACTTCTATAGATTGTAATTGTAAGGCCAAGATTTGTAGTCCAAGCCTAAAAGAAATGGGATGTGAGCCCAATAAGCCTAATACAATAGAAATTTAGAGAGTGGGTAAAAGAACTAGGCTATTTGCGAAATCTACAATAGCTGATCAAGGTTTTATATAAAAAAGCAAGTGTGAAAACACTTTGAACTTGAATAAATCTACGTCCAAGGAGACAAATTGTAATTAGAATGGCTATGGTTGCTCTTGGAGCTACAGTAGATTTTTCCTCCTCTCTTCTTCCCTCTTTTTCGATCCCCTTTCATCAGAGGCCTCCTCCATTTATATAGTCTCCTTCTAAGTTATCTTCATCATATACTTATTCTTTATCTAAGCATTCACTTGAGTATATGTCACATCAGGTATCTTCTTTAACTCTCCATGAGTGGTAGTAGTTGAGATTTGCACTGTTCAGGGGTCTTCTCCACATAAATGAGGTCAGAAAAGTTGCTGCAGTGCATTAAACACGGCAATAGCAGCTTTTTCTCTAGATATTTCTTTATTTCTATCACCTTCATACGTGCAAGGGGTTCACCCTTATCGCTAGATCCTCCTAGAAGTTCGTCTAAGCTACCCAGGTATTCACTTGACCGACATTCTTTTAAGTCCGAGGAGGGTATACTCCTCGGACTATACTCCCTCACCCTTTCCTTACTTGATTCTCCATTCTGGGGTCTTTTTAAATCCTTTACCCCTCCTCGGACGTACGTATATCTTCAAATGGGGCCTGGGGCCCAACTACGTGTTTGGGCTTTCACCCCCCACAGTAATAATATCCATCAACCCCTAAAGATTAGAGAATTACATATGAGGTCCCATTACTTACAGTTTTATATATTTGTCCTTCCACCACGCTATATTCCCATAAGCCATTAGGACTGAATTAATATCATTGTCATGTCCCTAGTTTATGTAACCCTTAATTTCTTGATTTCATAATTTCTATTGGACTCCAAACTATCTTTGAAAAATATTATATATATATATATATATATCAATACTCTATTTTATATATAAAAAACGTTTTTGAAAAAAGTCACTGGCCGGTTTTGTTTTGAGTCCAACTCAAATATGAAAATCAATTGAATATACTATCTTCTTTAGAGATGGGTGGATTCACTGTTGAGCATTTACATATTTTACTCACTACACACATAATCCAAAGCAATGTGTCTGTATATAGCATTTAAAAGAGCATCACTAGTTGACATCATCAAAGCTATGTGTATAATAAATAAATATATACTCTCATGTTTGAGGACAATAGAAAAATTGTGATAGAACAACCTTTTAACTAATAGTGATCACTCCATAGCCTTTAAAATGTAACAAGTACATGCACTGAACTGGATCCGATCAAGAACACCTTATGGGACAAACGTGATAGAACAACTTTTTAATTAACAATGATCACTCCATGGCTTTAAGTATAATTTTTTTATTTCATATTGCTTCCCCAAAACTATGAATGGTATCAGAGCAGTGATATTAATCTAGTTTTGGTGGCTTATGGGAATATAATGTGGTGGAAGGAAAAATATATATAATTGTAAGTTATGGGACCTCATATGTAATTCTCTAATCTTTAGAGGTTGATTGCAATGTATTGATGGACATTATTGCAATTTGTAGGAGTTCATATATATATTTGATATCATTTCTTGTGGAGTATTGAACTCTATACATGAACTTTGGAGTTTCTAACTACCTAATTTAAATATGGAGTTTGTGTTCCTAAATTAAAGATTTCCAAGTAAAAATTCTTCAAAATTTTTGTGATAGGGATTTCTAATCCCTCAATAACATTTGGAGTTTCTTACTACATAATTAAATTTAGAGATCATTTTTAATTCTAAAAATTGATCCAATGGAGCTTCTAACTCCTCAAAATTTGGCATTCATTTATAACTCTAACATTGGTGTCCTATAGTTTTCTCCTCTTTACAGGTATCCACATTCGAGTTAATGGCAGGGCTGGCCATTCTACTAGGTCAATTAGGTCATTGCCTAAGGCTCCTAAGTGGAAGGGGCCCCAAAATTTTGGAAAAAAAGAGGTATTAGAAAAAAAAAAAAATTGGTTCTTGATTAAACCCAAAAAAAAATCTGCACTATCTTTTTGACCAAAAAACAAGAGTAAAATTCTTTGCTCTAAACAAAATTAATTGTCCCAAAAATAACATCTTTAACCTCTAGACAAACCAAAATTTACAACAAAATAAAATGCAAATCTGGTCTAAGGAAATTACTCACAAAACAATCACAAATAAACACAAAAAATCCCAAAGCCCAAAATTTTACCCATACCGTCTCTCTCTCTCTCTCTCTCTGCCTTTGCAATTTTTACCCATACCGTTCCTCTTTACTGGTCAGTGGTCACTACTCTAATAAAAAGTTAAATCTCTTCCGTTGGTGGCTCCACTTTTCCTCCATTCTAGTCTATCATTTACTGCTCACACTCACGGCTGACGTATCTCTCTCTGATGTGTGGGTTTTTGATTTCAAATATTATAAACCTCGTGGGTCAGTGGGTGGAACTTGTGGGTTGTGGTTGCTAAGTGATGACTAATGATATTGATTGCTATGAAAACTTTAAGACTTATGGCTCTGGGCTTGGTTCTATTTCTGGGCCGTGGCGTTTTTTTTTTTTTTTTTTTTTAATCTTGAGTTTTATTAATATTTTTTGTTATAGGATGCATTTTACACTTTTACCAAATCTTGCATTTTGTTGTGTATTAGTAGTCACGGACTACATTAAGACTAAAGAAAGAAAAAAAAAAAAAAAACCTTCAATCCAAAAACAAACAACAAAAATGAAATAATAATGCTAAAAGGAAAAACAAAATAAAACATTGTACATGTGTGAGGGAAGAATACCACACATTGTAGCACAATTTTTTTTTTCTTGTACACATTATAGGATCAAAATGAATATTTAGAATAAAAATATATTATTTTTATTACTTTTAATTCATTGAATAATATAATGAATATGTCTTTATTTATGTAGGTTGAGATTTGCTAGATACTTATTATTTGGTGAACCTGCAATAGTACTTTTTATATATTAGGTTCTATTGCTTTATGTTTGGAAATTACCATTTATTCAAGTTATATAAATATATTATTGATAGTGTTTCTTTTATTTGTAAATATTTTTTTTATTAGAAATGTCTACTTGTAAAAATGCATCTAGATATGAAAAATTTTAAAAATAAAAAAGAAAAAAAATTAACTGAGTCTCAAAATGATCAATGGATAAATTTGTTATAAGTAGTAAACAAAATATAGCACAAATTTAGGTGAAAATATCACAAATGAGCAAGAAATTCACCAAAAAGAGTAAAAAGATAATGAAATGATACAATTGCTAGATAACAATGAAAATAACCATAATGATGTTCAATTTTGCAATACAAAAAATCTTGATTATGAACTTCATCAACAAAGTCCCAAGAAAAATTAAGTGAATTAGCTATATTATTGAAAAAGATATATTAGAAGAACTTGAATACAAAAATTTAATTAGTCATTTTACATCTCTAAAAGAAAAGAAAAATAGATTTTAAATGAAATATATTATAATATAAAAATATTAAATAAATATTAATTTAATTAATACAAAAATATAAAAAAAAAAAATGTCCAATTCTAATTATTGCCTTAGGCCCCAAAAGGTTTGGGCCGGCCCTGGTTAATGGTGAAACCAACTGCATCATCACGCTCGAATTGAACCATTAGCGTCAAAGGAGACACTATAATGGTTATGACTGTCATATATGTCTAGGTCTAGTGATATTTAGGTAGAATGCCTTTTTTTTTTTTTTTGATTTCTTATGTCTTCTGTTTACCTGAAAATTATTATTAAAATAAAAAGAGACAAAGAGAAAGCTAAGTCGTAACAATAAAATACTAAGTCAATTAAGTCCTCTATAGAGCATGGGTGACAGAAAATGGACTTCATATCAAACATGTTAGTGTTAAGAATGCATGTATTATGAGAGGATATGTACTACGAGATATATTTGTCCCCAAAGTTGCTTCCTATATTGGTGTCAATATGCTCGCATGATTAAGCTTAATTAATTTCGTTTGGACCTCTTTGTTTCTCTCATTATGTAACCCATTTTCGCATGCTTCATACAGAAAGGCATATCTATGATAGTTAATTAAAGTTTAAACAACCTTTTAGGTCCGATATTATAATTACAAAATTGACTGAGGGTTAATGCTATTAAAGCCAGGTTAGAAATAGTGGTCATAAAGATATTCCGGGTGAAAAAATGTTTCATATACGACAACCAAAATGCTGGTGCAAATGAATTTCCAAGGAGATAGTGATCAGATTTATGTGAATCTCAAGAAGATATGATAATTCCCATAAAAAAAGTGATATGATACTGTCCAAAGAAAGGGAAAAAAGAAAAAGAAAAAGAAAATGATGAATATGGTAAATTTTTTCTACCCTTTGACTATCTTTGCCAAGATGCAAGGTTTGTATCATGTGTTACATTCACTTTGTACCGCATGTCAAAGGGATCATCTTATCCTAATTAGCTAATGGGCTGCTAATTAACCTGATGGTATACCTTTTCCATGTCTCCTATGTTTCAACGTTTGACATGCCTCCTTCCCTTCCTAAAAAGAAAAAAAAGAAAAAAAAAAATTATCCAGGTTATTTGTATGTTAAGAAAAAACTTCATTCCCATAAATTCCTAAATATGTCAAATTGGATTCAAGTTTTATTCAAAGGATTCATCGCCGACTTTAGTTTGGATGGTGAAACATTTTTCATGTGATATGTGTTTTGCATATTAGGGACGATAGTGCTTAGGCTAGGTGAAGATAAGTTCAAGACGCAAACATGTTGCTTTTGTTGACTTTTCTTTTACCAAGTTTTTTCTACATTTTCAACTTGTAGGTTAATTTGTAGGACTTTATGGCTTGTCTCCTTAGTATAGTCTTGTTTTCCATATAAAGGCTGATTGTATCCAGCTTCCAATAGAAGTATTGTATTCAATAATATAGAGATTTGCCGCTACGGAAGCTTTGATAAAATAAATTTGATACTTAAAAAAAGAAAATATTTTTTCAAACACTTTATGATAAATCTCACTACACTCAAATAGAATATACAAAGAGATTATCAATAAAAAGAATTCTTATTAATGCTTATAACATTATACACACTTTACTACACACCATTCTATTTCACTCACCATTTATTTCCTCACACTTATGGATTGGTGGATGGTAAGGAATAAAATTTCGTACTGTTGGGTTTGATCTAAAGATTACTATTATTGTTGATTCTATTGCTTCATTAACCAATAGTCAGTTTATTTTGAGACTTGGCACCAAATTGACAGTTGCAATAAAGGTTAGTGGTAAGATTAGTCTTGATAAAGCCATTAATGTCGTAGGAGGTAGAGTGGCTCTTTCAAGTCTTTGATTAGGCTTATGGGACCAAGACTTTGAGAGTAACATGCATTATATAGTCTTGAAATTCAAAAACTGAGTTGCTCGGTATACAAGAAAGTTACAGTTAAATAGTTTAAACCTAGATGGACCAAATTAAATACGGATGGGGCTTCGAGACTCTCAAGGCAACTGGGTTAGGGGTTTCTCTTGAGCAATAGGTACCACTTCTAGTGTTGTAGTTGAGTGTTGGGCAAATGAGGGATGGACTGATTTTGGCATTACAGCACTCCTCGAAGTGGAGTTAAACATTAAAGTTGTAGTAGATCTTGTTACCAATCAATCCTTCATTAACAAAACACTTTTGGCGCTCTTGAATGTTTGCAAGGCCTTGTTGAGCCAGTTTTAAGTTTTAACCAATCTTGTGTGAAGCATGTTTTCCATGAAACAAATAAGTGTGCTAATGTGCTTGCTAAAGTGAAGATGCCAACAGCTGGATCTTCAGGCCCTGGTGTGCTAATTTAATCTCGTGAAATTCTCTCATCAGAAGATGCTTCTGGCCATAATTCCCACGCATTGTGCTTGAGTGTACTGGTATTTGCATGCGATTGACATAGCTCTAGTGCATGTAGAGTGCAAACCCGGTCCCCATGCTATTGGTCGAGACTTTGAATGGCCTTGGATAGTTAAGCATGGAACTTCTCAGGTATGTCAAGGAAGTCCTATCCCCTAAGTACATATTTCCTAACTTTTGTCTAAGTTGTCCTTTTGAGCTTCAACTTAACGAACTCCTCTTAACTTTTGCCTGAATTGCCTTTTGATTTTCCATTTAGTGAGGTGCGTTATCTCACCATATATTTTTTTTCACACGTGGTTATTTGGGAAATTTTTCTTGGTCCTTCCTCCAGAGGTTCCGTTTGAGAGATGCTATAACCAATCAAAGTTGTCAAAACCGTACCTGAGTTGTTTGGTTTGGTTAGGGGTATAAAATACGGTTGTGTTCAATGGCAATGTACCATTTTGGTATTATTGGTGTTATATATATAAACTTAATCAAATGCCACTAGTCATACCAATTAAGGGTGTGCATAAGTAATATTACTATTTTTGTGTGTGTTATAATAAGTATTACTGTTTACTAAAAAAAAAAGAAGGTGTGTATGAGCTGGGTTGAGGGGTTTTTTTTAACCCAACCCAAATGAATTGGGTTGGGTCGAGTTAGACCCATGAGTTGGATAATTTTTTTTTAATTACGATTATTATTATTAAATTGAGCATTAGAGCAACACCATCACAAATAAGAGTAAATTTATAACTAAATAATCACGAGCATAATACCAAACCAATATAAACTATATGAGAAGAACTTAAGGTATAGGTTTTATTCAGGTAGAAGGGTAAAAAAGTAAAAAATAACATTATACAATATATATTTTTAAAATTTTAAATATATATTAAATATAGGTGGGTCAGGTCGGGTTAGGTGGATTTATGAATTTTATGACCCGAATCTAACCTGACACACTATAAATTTTTTCATAACCCAACCTAACCCACCAACTTTTTAAAACTAACCCAACCCGATGGGTTGGGTTGGATCGTGTCGATTTTAGTGGGTTGACGAGTTGGCTGCACATCTCTAATACAAACCTTAAAGAATCAAGCCCATATCTCAATCATTTTTTTTTTTTTGGTAATAATAATTTTATAAACTTATATATTTGAATAAAATACACATTTGACCTTTAAAGTTTAGAATTGTTTTTATTTTGACCATTCATGTTTGATCCCCTAGCTCTGCCTTCCAGTTCCATTAATAATTAGATAATCTATAATATGTTTTTTTTGCCCACAACAATGAAATTCTTGCAGTCCACAGTATTTAGAGCTAATATTTCATGAAATAGTTAAAATAAGGCACTTAATAGTTAGATTGCTAATGGAGTGGATGGCAAAACCAATATGATAAAGAAATCAAATATGATAGGCCAATATGAAAATTTTGAATTGTGAAGGCCAAAATGAAAATAAATTCAAAATTTAAGAACCAAAAGTTTACTTTAATATGTACTTTTTTATATTATGAATTAATATATTTAATAAAAGTATATATATTTTGCAAAGAGCCCAACCCATTTGTTGGCCCAAATATGCTCAAGGCCATGTAATTATTGCCGGTGATTGTGGGCAAAGTATATGCCTACAATTTGAACTCTATTTCTTCAATTTTTTTTCCTAATATTTGAACCTACAGCAGTAGTAGAATTTAGATATAGTAGATTAGTTTTTCAATTAAATTAAAATACATAGTTGTATTGACTAATAAAATATAAATAATTTTATATTTTTCAATAAAAATTAAATTTAGTGTTGCTATATGTTTTAATTTAGTTGAGAAATTTAATGTACCGTACCTATTTTTTACCCCCCAAAGAAAAGAAAAGAGGCCGCACATATTGCTTTTCAAAAAATGCTAAGAGCAAATATAGTAGTAGTAGTAAAAACTAAGTTTCTTAGTGTTGAAACAAAAAATCAATCTTTATTTGAGTTTCATATCCAACTTTGCTTAGATGAAGCTTTGGTAAGTATAAAAGTTTTATTTATTTATTTTTTTTTGTGTGTTTGACGGTAGAAAGAATGAAAATTTCTTATTCCAAAGCTTCTTTTGTGTGTGTGTATTTTTATGTTATCAAGTTCCAGCAAAATTTTATTGATATTTTTTTCTAATATAATATGCATTATGTGATTTTAAACTTTTAATGCATTGAAATTAGCTTAAAGTTTTCTGTCATGCTACGTGTAAGAGAAAATTATATAATTTTATGCAGTGATCTACATTATGTTATGATAGGCCAATAATGTATTGATCCCTTGTGATAAATTAACCAATTAATTAGCCAAGTTAATTAATTAATTCAATTTGCATGTAATAAGCGTGGTAGCACAAACAAATCACCAAATAACTAAATACAGCGGAAATTAAATTGACACAGTTTTACAAATGGGGAAAACCTACACAGCAAAAACCCTATCAGGTGATTTTAAGGTCACCACTCTCAAGAAAAAGAATCCCAGTACCTTATACCAACCTACAATTGAACTCTTACCCCAATATCCAATTGAACTTGTTCTGTAGTGACAATCTCTCCTTTTCAATGCACGGCTCGTAGTACGTGACTAACCAATTCGATGCGCGAATCCCTGTACGCGGATTACTCACCAACTTAAGAAAGATGTTGGTTGCAAAGTTCTTTAGTTTATCACACGATGAAGATTACGAAACTCATTGGTTACAAAACCCTACGGTGTACAAATATAGTAGCTTCTTCAAGAGAAAGATGAACTAGGGCAAATTATGTCTCCGGTCACAATTTGCATGAACACAACTTTGCTTCACACTTGCGCAACCTTTGATGGCCTTTAAAAAAATCCTTATATATGTTTAGGATTGTGAGAAAGGAAAGCCCAAGCATGTATTCACGGATTGGATTGAAATCAGCTCTGAAAAATCGAATTTCATAAACCTTGATAGATAGTTTATCTGTCGAGCATCGGACTTCAACAACTTTTTAAATCTCGATAAATATTAGCTGTCAAGTTTTAAAATCCAGCACTTCTTCACTTGTTTCTTGGATAGACTTGCATGGTTTTAACACTTAATCTTGAAACCTTATTCCTTGAAGTATTAAACACATCCTAGATCTACCAAATTACAAGTAAAGTGCGTTTTGTCAAAAGATTAGCCAATTTTATATTGACATATGTTCCTAACATTAAATCACATATGTCCTAACATGTTATAGTGTGGACAAATTGGCATTGAAGCGTGTTTATAGTATTATTTCAATTTTACAAGATGTTATAGAAATATGCTCTTTTTGTGTGTTTTATGGTAGAAATACTGAAATTTCTTATTCCAAATGTTTTGTTTGTATATGTGTTTTTTAATTTTTTATGTTTCTCAAGTTTCAGCAAAATTTTATTGATATTTTTTCCAATATAATATGCTTTATGTGATTTTAAATTTTTAATGCATTGTTTCTAAAAAAAAAAAAAAAAATTTCAATGCATTGAATTTAGCTTAACGTTTGCTGTCATGCTATGTGTAAGAGAAATTTATATATATAATTATATGAGTGATCTACAAATGTAATGTCATAGCGTGGACAACTTGGCATTGAAGTGTGTTTCGAGTATTATTTCAACTTTACAAGATATAATAGAAATATGCCAATATGGTATTTTAAAAAAAGGGTAAAAAAATAATCATCACATCTTCCATTTGGTCTCTCACCACTAATTCCTGGCTCCTGGCTCCACTACTGAGCCTAGGCATCGTCATCTTGCACCTTGTTTATGCAATTATACTTTGTATTTTAATTTTAGTATTAATTTGTTTGTATATGTTTTATTAGCTTCTTATTTTTCTTACATAAGCTGTGAAAGTACGTTTGAAATTTGTTTAAATTTCTACATCTTTTTAGTCAAGGAAGCTAATTTTAAAAATTTATTATTTATTTGTTTATTTTAATAATTATTAAATTACTTTTTTTTTTTGGTGATAAAAGGTCATAATTTTATTAAGACGAAGATAAAAACAAGACATTTTGAGCCAAAGCTTGCAATCATACTAAGATTTTCCTCTGTCTAAGTCAATGGTGGCTCCAAGATTATTTTATAGGTGGTCAATAAGAAACATAAATTATATAAAATTTAAAACAAGAGAGAATTTGAATATATCGACATCACAAAAAAAAAAATAAAAAAAAAAATAAAAAACAAAAAACAAAAACAAAAACCGAAATATATAAAGTTTACAATTGCTTTCTACAATTTTTCATATTTTGAAATCATTGCATGATATTTTCATTATCAATCCCACGAGTTACATTTATTTCAATATACACAATCAAGCAATCATTCATCCATTGATCTCCCATTTTTTTTTTTTTATTTCAAATTTATTAAGATCTAAATGGGCATTTAATTTTCCAAAATTTTAGATCGAATTGTTTTGTTATTGGGCTTTTTTTTGTGTGTTTAAAAATGCTAAGATATTGTTAAGAGGATTGTATTCAAATTTATTTTGGTTGAGGTTAAAAACAAATCTAGAGTGAAGGTGTTAAAATTTTTATTTTAAGGTGTCAAAACAAAAAATAATTAAAATAATATATATATATATATATATATTTTGGGATAGTTCAAGGGGTTCATTTGAACCCCCTGAGCTCCAAGTGGAGCCGCCCCTAATTCAAGTTACATAACTAACAACATTCTTAGCATATTAAACCAAGATGTGTGCTGACTGGTTGCCTTATCTTTTAACATGAGAAATTCATACCCATCTAAACTCTTGAAATTTATTGTGATAAATTCCCTCAATAATATTACTTATTGTAGTTGATCTCACTCACACCATTCAAAGCATCAGCCACAATTTGGGAGTCACACTCTACAATTACTTCCTGTATACCTACATCCTAGGCAAAAAGAACACCTTCTTCTAATGCTTTAACTTTAGCTTCCAGTGGTCCCAATGGGAGAAGTAAGTGTTTGCTTAAGGCTGCTGTTACTCTTCCCTCGGTGTCTCTAATAACAACCCCCACATTGGCCGACTGAGAGCTAGAGAAGACTGCTCCGTCAATGTTAATCTCATACCAAGGAGGTTGTGGAGCTTCCCATTGGACACCGACCGGATGTAACAGGAATTTTTTTCAACCACTACATATTGATTCAAATGATCATTTACATATATTTTTTAGTCACAAGAACTTTTTAATAAGTTATATGATTTGTTAAATAATACTAGTAAATAATTTTATGAATGACCACCAAATAGGTTAGAAGACATTCCACTAAATTAGGTTGGTGGAAAACTTTATTTTGATTGGTTTTTACCATCGACATGGGTATAATATTGGCAAAATGATCCTTAGTATTTAACAGGCTGAATTTCCTACCGAAGAATGTAAAGACGAAAGTCGGAAAGTCAATGTGAACAAAAAAAAATCTTGGCGCAGTACCTAGTATGGGGTGTCATCAAAAGATATATAAAAAGAGTCTAATGAAATCATTAACGTTTGAAAGAACTGACCATCACTTTCACATTGCCCTAGTAATTATTTTGGATTTATCTACTTTATGATTCAATATACATCTAGATTCGAATGGTTTCATCATATTTGACCTAATTTAAATCATTATCATAAATTATAAAGTAAATGATAGGAATGGAAAGGATACATTAGGAACATAATAGAGGAAGATAAAAGAAGAGTGATGTTACAAATAAAATAATTGTTATTATTTTCATAATAGTTAAATTGACAAATTGTTACTGATTTTCATAGCTAAATGAAATAAGTAAAATGAAACAAATAATAAGAGAGATGTATTACTAAAAATTTGTAAAATATAAAAAGGGCATTATGAAATTTTGATTAAAATTTTATTAAACTCTTTTCCATCTTCTTCAATTACTCTTAATTTAGGGAGAATGAAGGAATGAATGTTCTCTCATACTCATTTTATTTATTCTACATACTTAAATTTCCAAACAAGAGAATAGTCTTTCCAACTCCCAAACAAAAGAATAAAAAAAAAAAAGATTCTTTCCATTCCATTCATTTTCCACATCTCTCAATATAAGTAAACCAAGTTGCTTGTAAACAATTTAAATTTTGCTAATTTGTTTATTTGTTTGAGCTTATTCATTAACCAAACAAACTATCCTGATTCTAAATTTGAAGTTTGAGTAGACAAAGGAACCAAGCTTGATCAAACATTTCATAGTCAATATGTTACAACTCGAAGAAAAATATCTTGAAATTTTCATTTGATTTTTTTTTTTTGTGAATATATAATAAGATCAAACTATTTAGTAAACACGCTTCCCAGACGCACGTTTGCGTTTCTCTTTTTTATTTATTTTATTTTTTATCTTATTTACTTTTCAGCGTTCTCAGATGAAAAGTTTGACTTTTTCCGTGAACAGTGCACACTGTGCACTGTTCATGAACTCACAAATTTCACTTTTTAACAACTTTTTTATTAAAAATGGGTTTCACGGTACTATTCATATATTTAAAAATTATTTTGTTACAGTATTTTTCAGTTTTCAGTTATATTCAAACGGACCCTTAGTGTCAATTTTTTTTTTTTTGTACTTTTAAAAATAGAACAATTGTATTGAAAATGATTTAACAATAAAATATATTAAGAACACAAAAGTAAATTGAGAAATTTAAAGCTATCCATCAAATTCTGCCCCTACTAATAACCTCACGCGCGCAACTCTATTCACATAACTACTCGTGGTTACACGGGGTTTTAAGAAGTGTTTTTTTGATTTTATTTATTTATTATCCCTTATTTTTTTTAAAGAAGGAGAATGGTTTGTCTTTTTATAAAAAGTAAAAAGAAAAAGAGAAGTCTCTAAATATGCACAGAGCAGACTAGTTAATAATTATTATTGAGTGTAGGTATATTAATTAGTATATTTTATAATTGAAAGTAAGAATTCTAGTGAAATAAACTAGAGTTAACTTTAATTTCCTCTACATTAAACAAAAAAGAAACAAAACTCTTTAGTTGTTGATCTCAAAGAGATAGTCTAAGTGAAAGTGATTATTAAAACACACCTGATTCGTGATTCCATTGAATTCACTTTTCACGTGCATTTGACGAACAAACTTAGTTTTGGGAGAGAGAGAGCATAGGTTAGTGAACGAGATAAGAAGACAAAGAGTAGAACAGTAAAATAATGTAAAAACAGAAATTCTCCATATTCCATACAGATCCCTTTCGAGTGTCCATGAAATTATCGTAATGGGATTCCCTACTGGGAATAAAACAAGAGCACACGCACACTTTTCTTTTATATTTCTTTGCATGTAAGATATATAACAAAATAGGAGAGAGAGAGAGAGCAAATACAGACGTGACAAGCCCACAATGCATTGTCTTGGTGACGGCCGACCCAACACAAGTTAGTGGGAGACAATCTAAACGTTAGCCACATCTCTCTCAACTCTCATCCTCTCTCTCTCTTTCTCAAAAAAAAAAAAGCCTTTGCGTCCACTTGAAAAAGACAACACTGACGTTGTTTGCCTTTTCTTTTGCAAACTTCTAGTGCTTTGTTTTGCATTATGTCTCTTATCTCTCTCTCTCTCTCTCTCTCTCGCGTGGCATCCTTAACCAGATCTTAAAACAAATGGGCTTCTCCGGCCCGTACAACTTGTGCGTGCATTGTTTATATTCTTTTGGCTGGTAAAAATCCTAAAAGTGGGTGTTCAAAGCTTCAAAGTTTTAAATGCTTCACCGATCAATATATATATATATATATATATTTTAGTAAAACTGAAAGGATTTTATTAAAACAAGCATTAGCATTACTTTCTAGAAAAACATGAAGGAGTTACCTCCATTTAAGAAAGCCCAATAACCAACCCTACAACAATACGTGTGGAATCGAATGTAGTTATAAAAAACTCATTTTTAGCAAAGCTAATTAATAGAAGAACTATCATTTAGCCCCAAGAAAGGAATCGCAAAACCTGCTATTTTCTTAATCACAACATCCAGGGATGAACATGATGTATGAACTTTCAAACATGTCTTATTTATTTGATTACATGAAAGCCAACTAATAGTTAAGATGATCTCCAAGTCTGATGATCTAACATATAAGCAGTAATATCAACTTATATACCAAATTTCATTGACCACTGGGCTAGACCATGGAGCATGAGTTACACGTTCCAGTTCCTCCCTATAGTCATCACATTTAAGGACAGATTTACCTTGCGTTTGAACAAATTTATTTTGTGGCTAGTAGGCACGCCTTTCAAAGAAATAGCTTGATTTTGTTGAGTACTCGAGGTTTCCATAGTGTTGGGTTTGTAATTTTTTAGAGTGTTACTAGAATATTCATCACAAAGCATAGAATAAGAACCTTTGACAGAATATTGCCCTGGATTTAAAAACTTTGAAGAATATATAGGAAATGATTGTTCTTCAATAGTCGTCATCCCTATTTTAATTTTGCTAGCATTGCCAAGTTAAAACTGCAAAGCCCGTGGAATCTCATTACCCTTTTAACCTTTAGCCTGCACAGATTGCCCTAGCTTAACCATCGAATTTTCTTCTTCTAAGATCTCTGGCCTCACTAGAAGGCTAGAAGCTAGTCATCATCATTGCAAGGTCCCTACAGAATCTGTCTGGTAGAAGGAAACATTCCATGCCATAAGTAGGAACGGACTATGCCATAGCTTGATCCGAATTTCCCTACCCGTTGTGAAAAGGTTTTCTCATTCCACCCCAGCTTTCTCTAGACTCGCTCCTTGATTTCTGCAAAACCAACTCATTTGTTACACCCCACCATATCTGGTAGCCCCAAATATCTCTCATATTCCTTCTCACTACTAGCCTGCATTGCTGTTTTGATTGAGTCTTATGTCTTCTGGTTGATGTTTTAGCTAAAGAATAGAGTGGTCTTCCCATTGTAGATCTTCGATCTACCCAATGCAACCTCAAACCTAAGGTGTTAATGATGCGTTGATACATAGGAAGCACAAACATGAATACTGGCACAGGTACGAGAATAGGTACAATACAGCGACACTGCAATTTTTGAAAAATTAGAATACAGGTTTGGTGGTGATACGTATATTAATAATATATATATATATATATATATATTTCAAAGCTTATAAAAATATTTTTATAAAAAAAAATTATTTGTTTTTAAATAATTTTAGAAGCATATTAAAGTCTAGCCACTAATAATATATACATATGCCTATTGTCTATCTAGATAATGAAAAAATAATCTTTAACTCATAAAAGACAAAAATTAGAAAAGAAGCAATTATTTACACATTTTTTGTTCATGTGAGTGGCTAAAGATAAAAGAACTCTTCACGTGTGATACAAAATAATAAAAAAAACACACACGGACAAAACAAGGAAAAAGGGTAAAAGAACGGTAAAAGTGAAATAGATAAGTTGAAGAAGAAGAAAAAGAAGATATTAGAGTGGGAGGAGAAGAAGAAGAAGATATCGGTGTGAGAGGAGTAGGAGGAGATTGGCGTGACAAGTAGTGTGTTTCAGCTTTATTTTTTGTGGCTTAGTTCATGTCCCAACCGTGTCCGTCATTTTTTAACAAAAAAAGAAAAAAAAAATGGCTGGGACACCATGCAGTTGTGTCCAACACGTTTCTTGAGTCTGTACATGTTGGATCACACGGGCATGACAATCCAAATGTCATGTCCGTGCTCTCTAGTTTGATACTCTATTAGAAATGCCTTGCAAAAAAGTAAACTATCATCTGTAAATAATAAGTGGGTCAGCCAAGGCCCACCATGACAACTAATCACACCCCAAATATGTTTGTCCAACTCAACAAGCCGAAGAAGAGCACCCAAGCCTTCAACATAAAACAAGAAGAGGAAAGGTGATAGAGGATCACCTTGTTTCAACCCTCGAAAATGAGCAATGTAACCATTAGGTTTACCATTGATTAAGGCAAAATAGTACATTGTTGTAATTCAAGCCATCACTAGACAAACCCATTTAGGTATTGAGAGGTATTGAAGTCTTGTTTGATAGCTTTTCTTGAGTAGCCTTTTGAGTAGTTTCTTAAGTCTTCAAAGTATACCACTCGTGTATGATTGAGGCATACTTAAACTAAGACTCAAGTACAGTAAAAGTGTGTTTTATCATGTGTTTGCCAACATATACAAAAAATATGACCCTAATGAAGAACATAGAGTATGTCTATAATTTTGCTTATGCTCTAAAAGTAATTCCAAGGTGAAGTGAAAGCTCTAATATCTATCAATAATGTTCAATTGTTAAACTATGAGAATACCAATTTAAAACAATTAAACAACGAAGTTAGCAAGAATTCACTGAATATGTAAAGCATGCAAGAAAATCAATAAACAAATAACACATCTATATGTTAACGAAGTAGAAAACCAGTGGAGAACTTCTCCAAAGAACAAACTACTACGAGGGTAATCTACCCTAACAAAGCAATCCACTGTATGAAGAGAATTTTACATTCTAGTATAAAACCTTTATCCGTAAACTCTAACTAGTAGATGAAATTACTACAGTATCCCATTACAACTCTAGAACTTCTGAACTCTCAATATATGAGCGCCTACATGAATGATACATTCTTGTGGAATCATGTGTAAATTTTAGAATTAAACATTAAGATTTCTATGTATTAAAAAGAATTTTAAAATGGGGGAGAGTTTTAGGGTTAGGGACAACTAAAACAATTATTCTTAAATAAAGAAAAACAAATTGCACAGCATTATGTGACTGCAATTATAATGTTAGGAGTATAAATAAAATAACTCAAGTGAACTATGTGCAGAATTGAAAATCCAAAAGAAGAAAGCGTAAATTGGAAATATTGTCAATACTAACACCTAGAGTGCAACATCATGGTATATGTAAAATTGTGATTTTCAATTATGTTTTGTTGGATTTAATTCCATGTCAAATTTGATTGTAATTCTTCAATTATTTCCTTATGTATTTCTAGGATTCAATGTAATGGGTTCAGTGTGTGAAATTGGCGAAGAATTGTGAAGACAGATCATCTCGCGATTGACTTGCGAGTGGAGTAACTCGGGAAAAGTCACATGAGGATAACATGCTGAAAGTTGAAGCATTTAGTGCCTGATGGCATCTTGCGAGCCACTCGCGACTTGGCCAACTCACGACCTGACTTGCAAGATGCATTGCCAGCTGTTTTGTGTGCCTTTCATCATTTCTTTACCCATACATTACTCACGAAATTGTAAGGAGAATTTCAGAGAGAAAACCCTAGAAATCTATTGAAGAGTTAGAGATTGCTTACCTACAATCCTCTACACATTTCTCTTAGTTTTCCTCTACTCCTACCACTCTAATTTTATATCCTATGAGAGGCTCTTAGCCCAAACACATACCTCACCCATTCTAAATGTTGTTAGTTGTTTTGGCGCTCTTGTCATGCCATTTTATGGTGGATGCAATTGGTGATAATTGTGGGATCCGGGAAGCTAGTGAAGATAAAGCTCGGTGAAGCATGTTAGTAGCTGGAACATAGAGAGTCTAGGCTTGGAGGGTCTAAATTGTAATCCTTGTACTACAACTTATTCACTAGTGGATTGATTCGGCTTAGAGGGCTGCGGAGAGGTTTTTACACCAAGTACTTCGGTTTTCCTCTTCGATAACACATTGCCGTGTTATCTTATGTTTGCATCTCTCTTCCCTTACTTCTTGTGTTTTATACTTAATTTTTAATTATGTATGCCCAAACACTAGGTAGTATTCCCGATTAATTGCACATTTTAATTACTTTTATTCCGCATTTAGTTGAGTAGATTAAAAGTAATCAAACCGTAGTTTTAAAATTGGGAGTCTAGACTAGCTATAGTAATTTTACTATTGAGCTTTCAGTATCCCCGTAAGAATCTATAATATGTGGAGCATTAGTATTGGTGGTGTCAAATTGCCATATTAACAAAATTAACAACCAATACAAGAAAAATAGGGCTGCATCAGTGGAGCTAAAGGTATAATTTTTGGCTCTTAATCTATAGTGCACAGCCATCTTTGGCTGTGCACTATAGCTAAGATGTTATACTTTAAAAATATATTTTACTTGTCCTCTTATTATCATAATGATTATTTCCTTTTGGTTGTAGTTGTGGTTGTGATTGTTGTTTATTATAGTGAATATATTATTTTAATGTGTTGAATGCTAAAATAAAACCGTTGATGTTGGATGTTTAATTTGTAAAATGATGATAGGCCACAAACTGAATGATCTCTTGTGATTAAACCAATTAATTAATTAGCCAAGTTATTAATTAATCAATTTAACATACAAATACGTGGAAGCACAAACAAATCACCAATACTAAATATGCAGTGGAAATTAAATGACATGGTGATTTGTTTACGAATGGGGAAAACCCTTACGGCAAAAACTCCACCGGGTGATTTTCAGGTCACCACTCTCAAAACTCTACTATTATCAAATCAAGCGGTTATAAGTAAAGGAATCCCAAGTACCTTACCAACCTACAGTTGAACCCTTACCCCAATACCTAATTGGACTTGATCTGTAGTGACAATTCCCCATTTTGATTTACGGCTCCCAAGTACGTGACTAACCAATTTGCGGATCCCAATACGCGACTTCAACACCAACTTAGAAGGAGAGGTTGGCTGCAAAGTTCTTCAGTTCATCCTACATGATGAAGATCAGGAAGATGCTTGGTCACAAAACCTTTTGGTGCAAATACACAACAACTTCTTCAAAAGAGATGAACTAGGTCAAGAACTTCGTCTTTGATCACAAATTGCTTGAACAGAGTTTGCTCAATGTTTTTACAACTTGTGTACAATTTGACGGCTCTTAAAATAATCCTTTTATATGTCTAGGGTTAGGAGAAAAGAAGGCCCAAAGACATATTCACGGATCCCAAGAAATCAGATTAGAAAATCTGATTTTGTAAATCTCGACAAATAGCAAGGTGTTGAGGAGTTATCGAGAAGGTGTCGAGTTTTAATGAATTTG
Source organism: Quercus ilex subsp. ballota (assembly GCA_032727855.1). Classification (NCBI taxonomy): domain Eukaryota; kingdom Viridiplantae; phylum Streptophyta; class Magnoliopsida; order Fagales; family Fagaceae; genus Quercus; species Quercus ilex. The sequence goes on from CM064917.1 coordinate 28,870,692, forward strand.
CACTTCAGCTTGTTTTTCTTGGATAGGCTTGATGGCTTCAACACTTCATCTTGAAACCTTATTTCTTGAAGTATTAAAAATACATAAAACTACCCAATTACAAGTAGAGTGCGTTTTGTCAAAGGATTAACCAATTTACATAAACAAATGACATATGTTCTTAATAAGTGAAAACACATATGTCCTAACAAATGAGATGATAAAATAGATAAAGTAGCAATTTGTGGTGTTAAAAGCTAGAATTTTTGGCACCATCAATGCTGAGCCATTGCTTTTCCTTTTATTTATGGCTTCTACTACCTTGCCCAGTTTGGCCTTCCTATCTATAAAATTTTCACCCCAGTATGTGGAGGCTGTGGATTCCTCCACATTACTACCCTGTGGATTAGGACCTTCTGCATGTCTTCCTTTGTACTTTATATTCCATTTGGTTATCAGCTTTATCTTACTTTCCGGCGGGTAGGAATTTTCCTTCTCTCTGCTCATTTGGCTCTAGGTTATTAGGATAGAGCATTTTGCAATTGGACAAGCCCGTCAAGTCTTGATTTTGTATACTCTCTGCATCAAATCGCTGACCCATTGCTTGAGTGGGACCAGACTTGGATTTTCATTTTGGACTATGTAGTTGCCTTATGCAATGGAAATGTCACGACAAGCATCCATCGAGCGATTTCAGACCATACAATCTTTTTCTTAGCAAAATTCGTGTCTTTCACAGAAGATGCCGACTGATGATCGATACAAACTAATCTTAAGTCCAACTTGACAATAATACATACAAGAAACAAAGGAAAAATGCCTCATGCGCCAGTGCTTCGATTCTAAAGTTAGATCTCTCTTTTTTACTGAAAGGATAAGTCGCTCATGAGTTGCATACATTTTTCCTTTAGGTTTGTTTTCCTTTTAAAGTTGTTGTGAATGTTACTCTTGATAGTATGTTTTTGGAGCAGGTGTAAAATTAATAAATGGCCGTTAATCATTCTTATAGTCTATCCATTCATTTGGCTCATGGCTTATGGGTTGGGTAAGGGAAAGCCTCATGTGGCCTGTTAAAGCTTTTTCACTTTCAAACAAAGCATCATACGTTGTGGCTGAGGAGAACAGGCCTTGACCTAGTTGTCGAGCAGAACATATCATGTCCTACTCGGCCTATCCTTGTCCATTGTCATCAAATTGTTGTGATTCTATTGTAACTCCATTATATATGAAGCAATTAACGATGAAATTATATAATATATCAATGGAAAATGCATCACCTAGATCAAGATCTTATTCATTTTCTATATAAATAGAGAGGACTTCTCTTATAGTGAAAATTTACATATTCATAAATTTAAAGATGCACATGATTTCAGTTCATTTAGAATCTTATTCTATCCAATAAGAAATAATAATTGATTTTAAATGACATGGCACCATTTACATCTTTATATTCATAAAAAATTATACCCTTAGTATGAAATAACCTCTATCAATTTTATAAATAGATGGAGAGTATCTTTTAATTCAATAATAAAAGAAAAGAGGATCTTAACATCCATTTTATATGGGGCTATAATTGACTCACACTCCTTTATATATTCCTCATACACATCATGTGTTAAATGTGTAAATTCTTGTAAATTGTTTTCGCCTAGGGTGAAAGAGTGTATATTTTGTGTATTGAGTATACATCAGGGAGTGTGAAACAATAATTTTCCTTTTATTTGTCAAGAACATAGCCTAATCTTAAATCTAGTTGTCTTTCTTTTATATAAATAAATATATATATATATATATATAGAGAGAGAGAGAGAGAGAGAGAGAATTAACATTTTAAAAATTCCACAATTAAATTACACAATTTTATAAATCTTGACATATACGGTAGGTTTCATGTTAATTGGATATTATTTATATTCAATTTTAAACTCGTTTTATGTATAATTTTTAAAATACAAAGAAAAACATGAAATTTAAATATTTTATATACATATTATAGGTAGATTATAGGAGAGGGAAAGGTGGGGATAACCACAGATATGGGTTACCACAACGAGTGTGATTATTGTTGGATCATCACTTGAACCCGTAATATAGCTATTAAACTCTTATTATCTTGGAATTTTGTAGGTATCGAGGGGTATAAGTAGAAAATATAATTCAACAGTTAATTTGTCAAAAAACATATAAACATTTATTGAATTATGTAACATTGATAAAACTATCACAAGAAGTAATATGACCCATACATGTATATGCTATCTTTGAAAATTTAAACCTTAAATGAACTTTGTGTGTAAGTTCCAATTAGCTTAATTAGTAAAATTTTTTATCATCGAATAAAATATTTAGAGTTCAAACTCTTCCTATCTCAAAAACTAATTGGTGTTGTAACCTAATGATAAATAGTAGCCATTATGGAGCAAATGTCATATGTTGAAATTTTATCTTATATAGAGGTATATAGTGTTAATTATCAAGTGATGTAACTTACACAACTTGATAAATTTCTATTAGAAGTGTTTGTTTGACAAAAATCCACGGTTAAATTACATTGTTCCCTTCTACCCTCACATTTTAAAAATATCAAAATGACCATAAATTAATAACTCTCTTATCTATAAATATTTAAATATCAATTTTATGTATAAAAAAAAAAAATACACAAAACACGAGTTTTTAAATTAAATAATAAATAACATTCAATTTACACAAAAATTTAGTATGTATATTCAAAAGCAAGAACATGTATAATCAAATCAGAATGTTAAATTGTTATTAATTAAAACTATGAAGTTTTTAAACCATGAAACATTGTGTGATGTTAAATTGTTTTTAATTAAAACTATGAAGTTGTTAAACCATAAAATATTGTGTGATATTAATTTAAAAAAAAAAATTAAAACTATGAAGATTTTAAACCATGAACCATTTTGTGTTGTTGTGGAATGGGGTTGAGATTGAGAATAAAAATAAAAATATCTTGGGCATATTATAATTTACCCCCTTATGATTTGACCCAACCACAATTTAGAGTCGAAAAACTTTCAATTACTACATTTGACGTCTTACAATTTGAATTAAAATAAAATTGTTAGGCTTCCATCTAAAATAACAAATTATGCATTTTTTAGACAAACAAATTAACTATTTGTAATTTAACCCAATAGAACTTTAGGCCAACAATTATTTTTATCAATAATTACATTTTGACCATTTGATGTAAAATGAAATAATTAGCGGTAATTTGGACAAAACCCTAACAAGTTCATTTTAGCTCAAACCTTTAAGGTTTGAGCTAAAATGAACTTGATAGGGCTAAATATAATAGGTTTGAGCTAAAATGAACTTGATAGGGCTAAATATAATTTTCTCAAATATTATTAACTGCAGGTTTTGTTTTATTGTGGAAAAAGAAGAAGAGCAATAGTGATTAGTGATTAAACATCTTTCCACTTTCACCGCGATTCATGCTAAATCATATTCGGATTGAATTGAAAAATAAAAGAAATCGGGGAAAATGTTACTTTGGGGTAAGAATTGCGTTCCCTCTTTGACCCTCAAGTCACATCCTCCCTTTAAAAAATAAAAATAAAAATAAAAATACTAAAGTTGTATTTGATAGGCTTAAGAAGAATCATTTCCCACTTCTTTTTCTCGTTAGTGCAAAGGCAGAGAAGAGTATGTGTTTTGCAGTTTAGTTATATATCTATATCCTCTTCCAAATTCCTAATTAATATTCTTAATTATGACCTACTCGTGCGAGAGATTCATTCGAAGGGTCACATAGCTAGGAGCGCATGGAAAGGAAGGGCATTGGCTAATCTTTAAATCAACTTGCATGCCTTGAGTTGATTATATCATACTATATATTTGATTTGATTGATGTGCAATATTCATAGTGATGAAACTTGCATGCTCTTGTTCTCTTGTAGCCAGTGAATATATGTTTCATATCAAAGAGTTAAATTATGATACATAAGGTACGTGGAAGCCCCACTATGTAACTCTTATCATTAATTGGTTTGAACTTTTTTCCTCAAGCCACTATTTGTGTTACTGCTTTGATTAGATAGGCATTGATTCAATTATAGTATCAGCTTGGTACCGAGATTAATGAAATTTATTGTGTCTGTCAATATTATAATATAAGAAGCAATATATTTTCCTCCCTTATATAAGGATTTAATTAGGACACTCAAACTTAATTTCCAAGGACATGCAAATGAGCACCACGACGTTATTAACCAGACAGAAAAAAAAGAAAAAAAGAAAAAAAAAATCCATTACATAAACAAATAAACTATAAAAAAATCGAGATTCATAAATTTTACTTCGCACGATGATTATTAGAAAATTTTCAATACACATGTTAAGAACTAGTAAACAATACCGCGAGCCACACAGATGTCGTTTTTTTTTTTTTTTTAAATTTTTTTTAATAATTTTTATCTAATACCTATTTCCTATATTACTTAACTAATCAAAAAAGAAAAAGACAACAACTAAATTTCAGTTAGCTACTAAAATGATTTATATGTGGACACTCGAATCATGTTGTAACTGAAATACCACACAAGGGAATTGAGCATGCTGATATTAATCAAGTTAATATGAATTATGAAACGATGCATGAGAGTGTAAAGATACATGGGCCAGCCTCAAAGATTGTTAATTAATATGAGAAAAAAACAAAAGATTGTTAATTAAAATTTTAAAAAATAAGTAGGATTAATCATTAATAATTGATAAACTATAGTAACCCATATTTAGAGATATCTAAATCTGTTAATTCAAATATTCAAATATTTTAGCAATATCATTTTTAATGTAATTGTAAAGTTTACTTAATAACGTACACAGATTATGAATAAGCACACTAGCTAGTAATAATTTTATATAGCTCACATCGTGAAAATTCTGAAGATCAATTTCTCCCATATTCGATAATTTAAAACCTGCATTTACTAGCCGTGTAGCCTAGTTGCCTTCCACTGCAGCTAAAAGATTGGACAGTCAAAATGCCGCTCATGACATAGAAAATATGTTGAATTTTAATGGAGCAACTGAAGACAACAGAAGGAGCTTGAACTTGATGAATGTGAAGGAAAGTTGATGTAAGCATTAGTGATATGATTCAGATTCCACAATGTATGAGTTTTGTCGATAGATAATTATTTAGAATAATTAAAAGTAGGGTTTACACAGTGTACGACTTTAAGTCTTAAGTCTAAGTCTACGCTACAATTCTTGGCATCAGTCATTGATTTAGGAAAGTGTTTGTTCTTGTGTAGGGTACTAGATGAGATAAATTCAAATAAAAGCAAATTATCATCCACTTTTTCTTTTATTTGTTGATGAAAATGAGATTTTATTCAACCAAACAAACTTGAGCACCTATACAAGCAACACTCAGAAAACTGCAAACAAATACAACCCCAGCCTGAAAATTCAGCCGCTTTTTGACAAAGAATAGACAACTTCCAAAACTTTTAGTCAATCCTATGCATTATTATTGTTGTTATATACTAGTTTTTTTCAGTGGAAGAATAATTCTCTGGCAGAAAGTATGGCAACATTATCAAATACATCTACCAAAAAAAAAAAAAAAAAAAAAAAAAAAATTGAGAAGGTTCAAGAGAAGGTTCAAATCCTTATGAGTTATGAGGAGAACCAAGGTTCTATTCCCATATTCCTCTACTTAAAAAAAATAAAAAAATAAATTTTTTTTTGATAAACTATCTTTATGTGACGTAGTTCTAGAGACATGAGAAAAAAAATGTCCGGAGGTAAAAATTGATCAAATACTTAAATTCATTTAACCATCACATTCATAGGTCTAAAAAAAGAAAAGAAAAAAAGAACAATCTTTTAATTGATTAAAATTTCAACACTAATGGAGGCATCTTGACCAGATACAGTAAGAGCTATTTATTTTTTTTTATAAATATATGCGCGCAAACAAGCTTTTAAAATGAATATATGCAGGAATTTGATCCGAAGTGGATTGAAGAAAGAAGAAAACATGCATTACCACCATTCAAGAAAAATATGATAAAATATTGAATTTATGAACAGCAATGGAGAGGTATCTTGACCTCATACTCTTGAATATGCTTAAGACAATAGGTGAGAAGAAGTGTAAGAGGCAATGGGCACAATAATGAACTGACAAAATGCATAACGCATGCTTGACAACTTGCTATTGTGTTGACATGCTCAGTAAGGCATAAAGCCTACAAACCTTACTATTGGCAACCAAGCAATCAATCCCTTGAAGGCTGAAGCTGACCTCTTTGCACCATGTGGGGCTATCACAATCAATCATGTGCTCATAGATAGCTATGTGATGTACGAAAGGCGCCTAAGATAGACTTCGACAAGAGGAACTTGACGACATGCTTGGGCATTGCTACAGGTTGATTCTCAATTAATTCGACATTTCAATGTTACTTACAATCCCAAGAAAGATTCCTAATGTTGTGGACATTCAAAAAACATTTATGTTGGAAAGCCATCTCATTCTCAACCAAAATGTCTAGAATAGAGTTATGAGGTAGGCTAAAGTTATCGGAATGGCAGTATAGATGATTGTGAATTGTGATCCTACACTTCTCTATGCCCTATCCTTTTTCTAGGTGTAAATAAGAATGGTTGTCGTTCATAAATATTGTTAGGATCGAATTTTTATGTATTGACATATTTAAATCAAAACACACTTTATATGTATTAGTCTTAGAATTTAGAGTTGTCAACAAGTGGTATACTTTGAAGACTCAAGAAAAGCTGTCAAATATAAGACTTCAATACCTTGATCAACACCTCTTGATCTATTGAGCTATGGGAAAATTGAACAATAATTTATGTTTCAACCCATGATGACTTGGCCGAACTTCAAATTCGTGCACTTGTGTTCTAGAACATATAAAATTGATATTTTATGGCTGTCATCATATACACAAGATATTGCAACATTTGGTGCACCTAGGGTTTTGTACCAAGTTACTACCGATTTACCAAAGAGTGATTTGAAGAACATTGCAAAAGCTATAACAATTAATCGGTTGTTGTGGTGTTAGTCACGTATAAGAGATTCATGCAAAGAATAAGTCTTTTGCAGAAGTAGTCCAATTGGGAATTGGAATTGAGTTTCCTCATAGATTAGTAGGTTCATGATAGGCTAAGATTCATTGTACTTATAACCTCTATTCTAGTTGGTGGATTCTTTGGGAGCTGTGAGAGTTTTCTCCATCATGATCAAATCGTCGTGTCAAATTAAATTTCCACTACACTTAACTTTAGTTTAGTGATTTAATTGTCTTAATTGGATTTGCACGTAATTATCTAATTAATCAACTTGAGTGTAACCCAAAAAATATTGTTAATCTACTTGCTCAATGCTACTCATTTTCTCCACAAAAAGCCACTCCTTTTTTATTTTCTGCTGGTCTAAAAATATTGTAAATTAATTACGGCTAATAACAATTAATTAGCAACAAATTTAGAGTTCTCCCCCTCCCCTGTAGTCTTCTAAATTGACATTGTGATTTGGAACTAATGGAAGTGTATTCACATCCAAAAAAATATTCATAGAAAACAATAATATTTTAACGTGATTTGATCAATTTTGTTAGGACATATGTGAAAATTGTTAGAGACATGTTATATATATTGGTTAATCTTTTGACAAAACGCACTTTACTTATAATTGGGTAGATCTAGGATGGGTTTAGTACTTCAAGGAACAATAGTTCAAGTTTAGTATTGAAGCCATGCAAATCTGTTCAAGAAACAAGTGAAAAAGTGCTGTTCATTAAAGCTCGACGATAGCTCGACAAAATCATATCTATTGAGGTTTAATGTTGAAGCTCGACAACAGCTGTATCTGTCGAGAATTACGAAATTAGAATTTCTAGATCTAATTTCACGTATATCCATGTGTATTTGTGTAGGGTTTCTTTTCTCACAACCCTAGACATATATAAGGATTATTTTAAGGGTCGTCATAGATGATGCAAGGGATGCAACTTGATGCAAAGTGATTATACATGCATATTCTCTATAGTGATTATACGTGACAATTTGCCCTAGTTCATCATATTCTCTGTAGAAGCTACTATGTCTTTGCGCCAAATGTTTTTTAACCAAGGAGCTTCTTGATCTTCATTGTTGGATGAACTAAAGAACTTTGCAGCCAACGTCTTTCTCAAGTTGGTGTGTTAGTCATGTACTAGAATCCGTGCATCATTGGTTAGTCATGTACTAGGAGCTGTGCATTGAAAGGAGAGATTGCCACTACATTACAAGTCCAATTAAGTATTGGGGCAAGGGTTCAACTGTAGGTTGGTATTAGGTACTGTGATTCTTTTTTCTTGTAACCACTTGTTTTGATCATATTGGATTCTCGAGAGTGGTGACTTTAAATTCACCTGGTGAGGTCTTGCCTCGGTGGTTTTTCCCATTCGTAAACAAATCACCTGTGCCAAACTTATTTTCCGCTACATTTAACTTAGTTGGTGATTTGTTTGTGCTACTATGCGTATTGCATGTAATTGAATCTAATTAATTCACTTGGCTAATTAATTGATTAAGTTACCAAAGAGGTCAATACATTCTTGGCCTATCAAATTTTAAGCCTATATTCTTCTCAAAAAAAAATTCAAGCTTATATTCATAAGCAATACCAACCAAAATCCACTATCAAGTAGATAAATAATGACACTTAACCAAACTAATAAACTCTCACAAACACAACTAACCCAAATCCCATTATATTGAAAACAAATTGTTAATAGCAATTGACAAACTCACAAATGAGACACCCACAATCCCAAAACCTCAATAGACCTAATAGTGTTTTCTCAATTAAATAATAAACAAACACTTAAACTACTCTTTGAAGGAACATACTCCATCTTCTTCTAAGACTCTTCTCCTCTCCTTATTTGAGAGTATATTCAGTTAAAACTACCAGATCATTTGCAACATTATCTATATATAAGTTTTCAATACTAAATTACTTAGTAGAAAAACAATATTAAATTACTTTCTAAAAAAGGAATAGATTTTCCTTCACTCCAAGAAAATCCAAACCAAGTCAAATTATGAATTTGAGACAATTTCAAACAAATCTCCACATTGAATCAAATTCTACCAAGTAATCTTCCTTCCTCTTTGTAGAAGCTCTATCTTTATCCTAAGTCGATCATTGTTTCGATAAACATGTGTGTCTATATTGAACTAATTACAAACTTATAAAAAATACATATTTTTCTCAAACCACACCAAGATAAACCTTGAGCTCTGATTCTAGTTCTTTTGAACCTGGACCAGTAGAAGTATATTCACATGAACAATAAATAAAAACATCTACATAAGACAACAATATTTACCATGATTTGACCAACGCCAACCAAAATCTACTATTACTAATATAGATAACAATCATACTCAACCAAACCTCATAGAGAAAACTAAAACACTCACAAATTTCACAAATAAAAATTAACCCAAATCTCATTATATCCAAAACAAACTTAATACCAATAGGCAAACTCATTAATGAGAATGTGATGTCCCAAGTTATGTGGATTGGATTAGATAAGTGTGCATTATGTGAAAGTTTGAATCTCATATCAAGTGTTTACTAGGTCAAACTAAACTATATAAGTGATTATGGAGAGCCCAAATTGAAACTCAACTAATCCTTTTAGGGTATAGTGTAGAAATGGTTAGCACTTTCCTCAGGTCATGACAGATGGTATCAAAGCCAATATAAAAACATCATGTGACTTAAGGGTACTTCGAGACAATGTGAGAATAGACAAGGACTATCAAAAACATTTTTTTTTTTTTGAGAAAAAGGACGTTATCAATTTAAATTGGCAAGATTGTGATATTTTGTATTATATGGATTAGATTGGATAAATTTGTGTTGTGTGGGCATGTGGTGAGTTCCACTTTGGGTGTATTCTAAGTTAAATTAGGTTATATATAAGTTATTACTAGAAGTTTGAATTATAACTGGAATAATTCTTTTGAGGTATAGTGCAAATATGGCTAGTGCTTTTCATGTGTTGTAATTGTGGTGCATTCTCACTCAAGTAATAGACAAAGATTCAAATAATCTCTAAAGAAGCCCACTCCATTTCATATTCTTCTTAAGAATTCAAAATTTGTTCCTTAGTGGATTAAGAATATCTTACTTAATGGATAAAAAAAAAAAAAAAAAACACTAATGACATGTTTAATATGCAAGAATCAATATTGTCATGGAATGTTTATTTATGTGGAATAATTACTAGTTATTAGGTTACATTTTCATTACGTGGAACAGTTATTCTTTAGAAATATCTTTACTTCAATTTTTTTTAAACGGTTTGTAATAGTTATTTCTTACTATGGGTAATAGAATTTGTTACGTTCTAAAGATTTAGGATTTTATGTATTTAGAACTCTAATTTGTATTGTTGGCAAACCATGATCAAAACAGGTTATTTAGTCTTGTTTAGACTTGCTCAAAGTTGGGTCTTTCATGTAAAGTTGGAATCGAGTGGCTGCAGATGCATTGGTGCATTTCGGCCTGGCTCGATCGATCGAAGGAAAGGCTCAATCGATCGAATCTCGGGCAGAATATTTTTTTGCAGAATATTCCAGCTCAGTCCTAACTTATTAAACGTTTTGGGTTTTCTGTTTTTACCCTAGGTATATAAAGAAAAACCCTAGCCACGTTTTTAGAGTTGCTCCAGTTGTATTGTTGCTCATATAATGCGGTTTTGTGTAAATCTCTTGTGAGATCTAGAGGAGCTTTCCTTTACACAAAGCTTAGGGTTTTCGAGATAGAGATTACTTCAACATCTTGATGATCAACTTGGTTACTACCATTGAAGCTTAAAGAATATCAAGCGTGGGTGCTTGTAGCTGATTGAAGAATTCAAGAAAGAAGGAGTCCGTGGATTCGGAGCTTGCACGTGGTCGTGTCAGTAAGTTCTACTGGTGGGTAGCATTAGGAAGTCAAGTGGGGAGCTTGTAGTCCTTTTGTATGAACTTCGATTCTTTTATAGTGGATTCAGGTTTGCCTTGAGGATTGGTGGGTCAAATCATCCCCAGGATTTTACCGTGTGGTTTCCTGGGTGATCATATCATTGTGTCTTTTATTATTCCGCTGCTTTATACTTTTGATATGATTATTTGATTGCTTTAACCTAGAATTACATAATTTGACTAAGTAACAACTTGGCTAATTAACTAGGCTAACCAATCTGGTTGTTTTAAGGGGTCTAAAACCGTTCAAGTGGTATCAGAGCAGGTAGCTTTCTTGTTAGAGATTTTTGATCTCTGAGCTGATCCTTGACCCGTGCTGTTATGGATTTTTGGAAAATTATTTTGCTTATATATCAACTTGTCTACTTGTTGTCTTTACCTCTTGTTGTTTCTATTAAATCTTTCCTTGAGTATCTTGGCATAATCACTTGTGATAAGAATTATTTATGCTATACTGCTTTAACCGCCTTAAAGACACGTGATTCTTGTCTTTGGTATTTGGATAGTGGTTGTTCCAGGCATATGACAGGAAAAAAAAGTTTATTCAAAACTCTCTTTGAAGGAAAGATTGGAACAGTCAATTTTGGAGATGGGAGCAAATCTGTGATTAGAGGTATTGGAACTGTGGATATTCCAGGACTGCCAGTATTTGAAGATGTTTGGTATGTTGATGGACTGAAGGCAAATTTACTCAGCATAAGCCAGATTTGCGACAACGGATTAAATGTTCTTTTCACCAAGTATGAATGTGAGATACTTGATGGAGGAGGTGACTGTATGTGTGTTGGTGTAAGGACGGCTGACAATTGTTATGGTATAACACCAAGTGTGAACAACAAGTGCTTTAGTGCTAAAATTGATCAAGTTGATTTGTGACATCAACGACTGGGACATGCCAGTCATAAGCAGTTAGAGAAGATTTCCAAATGTGAGGCAGTTATTGGTTTACCTAAGTTTGAGAAGATAGAGAACTGCATTTGTGGGCCATGTCAGATAGGTAAACAAGTGAAATCCAAGCATCCGTCTGTGACTAGTGTTCAAACTTCAAGACCTCTAGAGTTACTGCACATTGATCTCATGGGTCCTGCCAAAGTTCAGAGTTTGGGTGGAAAGAAGTATATTCTAGTTGTTGTAGATGATTTTACTAGATATACTTGGGTTGTGCTTTTGAAAGATAAAGCTGAGACTCCTGAGAAGATGATACATCTGTGCAAGAAGTTGCAAGTTGAGAAAGATACTGTGATAGCTAGAATAAGAAGTGATCATGGAAGAGAATTTGAGAATACCAAGCTGGCTACTTTCTGCAATGATCAAGGCACTCATCAAGAGTTCTCTTCACCCAAGACACCTCAACAAAATGGGATTGCGGAAAGGAAAAACAGGTTTGTACAGGAGATGGCACGAGTTATGTTACACAACAAAAAGTTGCCAAAATCCTTCTTGGGAGAAGCTGTCAACACTGCTTGTCATACACTCAATCGTGTGTACTTCAGACCTGATTCTAAGAAAACTCTCTATGAATTCTGGAAAGGAAAGAAGCCTGTTGTCAAATATTTTAGAATATTTGACAGTGACTGCTACATTCTACGTGATAGAGAGAATCTAGAAAAGTTTGATGCAAAAAGTGACAAAGGATATTTTCTAGGGTACTCTTCCACTAGTAGAGCGTATATAGTGTACAATCTGAGAACCAAAACAGTCATGGAATCCTCAAATGTTGTGATAAATGATGAAGTGTGTTCAGAAGCACCTACAGAAAGCACTGCTCTTGCTCATGATAAATCTTTAGAAGTTGATGATTCTCTTCCTACTGAGTATGTTGTGAAACATAGTGAGGAAGAGTTGTTGTTGTTAAATGATACAGTTTCAGTACCATCAAATTTAGAACCATCCACTCCGGTTCGTGAAACTCAATAGGTACAAAGTGAGCTTAGTCCTCCATTCGAACAGAAAGGTACCTCCACATCTTTAGTAAAAGGTCCATCCTCTAAAGTGAGACTTAATCATCCATCCACAAATATATTGGGTAGTCTGAATGATAACATGAGATTGAGATCAAAAGCTTTGAATGTGATTACTCACTCATGCTATCTGTCCCAATTTGAACCGAAGAAGGTGGATGAAGCACTTCAAGATGCTGATTGGGTAAATTCCATGCATGAAGAACTTCATCAATTCATTCGGAATGATGTGTGGGAACTAGTTCCTAGACCGAAAAGTGTAAATGTGATTGGAACTAAGTGGATCTTTAAGAACAAGTCAGATGAACATGGCACTGTGATCAAAAACAAATCAAGACTTGTTGCACAAGGGTACACACAAGTGGAATGAATTGATTTTGATGAGACTTTTGCACCAGTGGCTAGGTTAGAATCCATCCGGATACTGTTGGCCATAGCAAGTCACCTAAACTTCAAGCTGTATCAAATGGATGTTAAGAGTGCTTTCTTGAATGGGATGCTACAAGAAGAAGTATATGTTGAGCAACCTAAAGGCTTTGTTGATCCTCACAGACCAGATGATGTCTACAAATTGAAGAGAGCTCTCTATGGGTTGAAACAAGCTCCTAGGGCTTGGTATGACAGATTGACTACATATCTCACTGAGCATGGATTCAAAAGGGGATCTGCAGATACAACTCTCTTCATAAGAAAGGATAAGAATGGTTTTGTTGTAACTCAAATTTATGTAGATGACATTGTATTTGGTGCTACTAATGATTCTCTTGCTCATTCTTTTGCAGATGAAATGAAGGCAATATTTGAAATGAGCATGGTTGGTGAACTGACTTATTTTTTGGGATTACAGGTAAAGCAAACAGAGTCAGGAATCTACATAAATCAAGCTAAGTATGCAAGAAATCTGGTGAAAAGATTTGGACTGGACAAGGCTGCTCATGCTAGAACACCGATGGCTGCTAATGCAAAATTAACAATTGATCCATCAGGTGAGTCTGTTGATGTTACTTTGTATAGAAGCATGATTGGATGTCTTTTGTATTTGACTGCTAGTAGGCCTGATATATCTTTCAGTGTTGGTGTTTGCTCTAGATTTCAGTCTAACCCTAAGGTTTCTCACTTAAATGCTGTTAAGAGAATTATAAAATATGTAAGTGGAACCTGTGACTATGGATTATTCTATAGTAAGGAGTCTAATTTGTCTCTTGCTGGGTTTTCTGATTCTGATTGGGCTGGGAATGCTGATGACAGAAAAAGCACCACTGGGGGGTGTTTTTATGTAGGAGCCAATCTTGTGGCTTGGATGAGTAAGAAGCAAAATTCTGTTTCTTTATCCACTGCTGAGGCAGAATATATTGCTGTTGGGAGTTGTTGTTCTCAGCTCCTTTGGATGAAAAAGCTGTTGAGTGATTATGGGATCCCTCAAGACACCATGGTTGTCTATTGTGATAATTCCAGTGGTATAGATATATCTAAGAATCCTGTTTAGCACTTTAAGACCAAACACATTGAACTTAGATATCACTTCATTAGGGACTTGGTTGAAAAGAAAATTGTTGTTCTTGAGTATATCCCTATTGATCGTCAAAATGCTGACATCTTTACCAAACCGCTTGATGGAAGTAAGTTTGAGACACTTCGTCAAGTGATTGGTGTGCTTTGGTGTCCTTAGTCTCTTGTGGCTTTCTTGGTCCTTGTGCTTCACTGCTCATTCCTTTGTGACCATTGTTCTATGGTATTTGTGTTTTTGTATTTTTTTTCTAGGATTTGCATTGCATTACATTCATGCATTTCATTCTAGGATTTATTTGTCTTTCTTTTTTTTAAAAAAAAAAAAAAAAAAAGGAGAAAAGCAAATTGTGTTTGACATTATTGTTCTTGGTCTTTGAAAACAAGGTTGGTCAATTTATTTACACATAACATGTCTTTATGTACTTTGTTTAGCTTTGATGAGCTTATTTATTGCACTTGACTAGTTGAAGTTTTGTAGTGCATGTTGTGTGGGAAAGATGTTTATGGTGTTTATCACTTTGTCTTAATCTTGAAGTCACATGTTATTTGACTGTCGGACTTGATCCTTTTGAGAAAGACATAAATAACCATCTCACCACTGTTCACTAGCCAATCATGAATACCTTAGTGCATATCATAAGATTTTGTGCTCGAGAAAGTGTAGCACATGCACAAAAAGAACATAAGGTGTAGCCTCGGCTTAACTGCTTAATGCTTAAAATTGGTGTGTACTATTAGGCTTGATGCCAATTCACTTAATTAAAACTGGTGTGTACTATTAGACTTGATGCCAATTCACAAAATTAAGAGGCTAAATACAAGAAACTTACATGATTGCAAGCTTATGTTCTAGGAGATGTGGGAGTTATATGATGTAACTCTTTAGGTGATAGTCTCTTTTAAATTCTATGTGATGAATTTTGTAGATTTTGTGATTAATTGCTATTCACATATCACCTCACATGTTTCTCAAGCTTTTGCTAGTTTGCACACACTACACGTGTTACTCTTTGCTAAACACTATACATGTTATTGTGTGTGTTTTTGGTCTGACCAACCAAGTTTGAAAATATCTTGAGAATTATGCAAAACATTATTTTGCCTGAGAAATTAAAGGATGAACTGGCTGAAACTTTCTTCGGAGAAACTGGGATTACAAATTTGGGTTTTTGAAAAATCATTCCATTTCATCTCATACTCATGCATTGTGGTTCATTGATTTCAATGCTTTGAGGAGTTTTTTTTTAAAAAAAAATTGGTTTGAGGTTTTTCAAAACTGGAATTTTTCTGAAAATATTGTGATTCGCTGCCTATTTCGATCGATCCAGTCTGTTTTTCGATCGATTGAAAATTTTAAAATTTCTTTTATAAAATTTCTAAGTGACTCGATCGATCGAAAGTAATTTTCGATCAATCGAAAGTCGTGAATCAGCTTTTTAAAACAGTATTCTTTGACTGATTCTCCACTTTTTCAAAAGTTTTTTTTCAAACTTTTCTTTCTCTCTCCGACTTGGCACGAATCTACAGCATATTTTTGTCGTTTTCCTCCAAATTTTTTGCACGATTTCTCTTTCCTCAAGCCGGTAAGTCTCTTTTGCCCCTCATTTTTGAGTTTATTTGCATTTTTCATGTTTTTCCTTCAAATTTTCGGACCTCTCTAAATTTGGGATTTTTGATGTTTCAAGCCCAATTTTGTGCAATTGATCAATGGTTTTTGATGGGGACATGTTATAAACATGATTGTGATAGTTTAATTTGATCAATTTTGGGTTTTGTGAGAAATTGAATTTCTAGGGTTTATGTTTAGTTCCGAATTGGGGATTTTGTTCAATTGAGTTGAAATTGATGAAATTGGCTTGTTGATTGGATGTAATTAGGCATTATAATTTATGTGTAATGTTTTGTAAGGCTTAATTCATCCATGTACTTCAAAATTTTTCAAGTGGTTTTCAAATTTTTGGGGTTTTTGTTAGAAACTCTATGCTCAAGCCAATTTTGTGCAATTGAACTTAATTTTGAACTTTGTTTACTGCATTAGTACACGCATCATGCCATTTTAAATGTTCATGCATCATATAGATTTCTGCTCTATATTTTTTTCTTCTTGAACGGTTTTAGACCCCTTAAAACAACCAGATTGGTTAGCCTAGTTAATTAGCCAAGTTGTTTGATAGGCCACAAACTGAATGACCCCTTGTGATTAAACCAATTAATTAATTAGCCAAGTTATTAATTAATCAATTTAACATGCAAATACGTGGAAGCACAAACAAATCACCAAATACTAAATATGCAGCGGAAAAATAAATAACACGGTGATTTGTTTACGAATGGGGAAAATCCTAACGGCAAAAACCCCACCGGGTGATTTTCAGGTCACCACTCCCGAAACTCCACTATTATCAAATCAAGCGGTTACAAGTAAAGGAATCCCAAGTACCTTACCAACCTACAGTTGAACCCTTACCCCAATACCCAATTGGACTTGATCTGTAGTGACAATTTTCACCTTTGATACACGGCTCCCAAGTACGTGACTAACCAATGCGCGGATCCCAGTACGCGACTTCAAACACCAACTAAGAAGGAGAGGTTGGCTGCAAAATTCTTCAGTTCATCCTATACGATGAAGATCAGGAAGATGCTTGGTTACAAAACCCTATGGTGCAAATACACAGCAACTTCTTGAGAGAAGATGAACTAGGTCAAGAATTTCATCTTTTGATCACAATTTGCTTGAACAGAGATTGTTCAATGCCTTTTCAACTTATGTACAATTTGACGACTCTTAAAACAATCCTTTTATATGTTTAGGGTTAGAAGAAAAGAAGGTCCAAAAGCATATTCATGGATCCCAAGGAAATCAAAAAAAAAAAAAAAACTGATTTTGTAATTTTCGACAAATAGCAGGTGTCAAGGTAGCTATCGAGCAGCTGTTGAGAATTAATGAACTTGCACTTCAGCTTGCTTTTTCTTGGACAGACTTGATGACTTCAACACTTGATCTTGAAACCTTGTTTCTTGAAGTATTAAAAACACCTAGAACTACCCAATTACAAGTAGAGTGTGTTTTGTCAAAAGGATTAGCCAATTTATATAAATAAGTGACATATGTTCTTAATGAGTGAACACACATATGTCCTAACAATCTCCCCCTTTGGCAATCCGTGACAAAACCATAACAAACAAATGAACATATGAGAGAAGTCATAAATTACTCAACTCATATTCACTTGTTGAATACAATAAAATCTATCCTAACACAAACTCTTGAAAAACTTTGCAAGAAGAGAGTTTATGGCAAGTAGACTTTAACAACCTGTATTTTTGAAACACTTTAAACAAAACTCATCAAGGCATCTTGTGTGAAACAGAAATAAGTAGATTGCATACAAGTATAAAGAACATGTGTATAAAGATAGAGAAGAAACAACACATGAAGAGAGAGGTGAAAGAAACATACATCCACATATATAGAAAATAAGTACAATGTATGTAAAACTGGTCAAAAGACCTCATATACAAGATCAATGTATCTATAAAGAATAGAAAAGAAAAGATACATCAAAACCTCACTGCATCCCTCAAAAATATCAACACTCCCCCTATCAAAATGTCCTATACTAACTCTCCCCCTAAGATGACTACTTTCATAAACCAAAACTACTCCCCCTTTTTGTCACGAGTGACAAAGGGTAGAGTGTCATGTAGACATCTCATCAGTAGAGCTAGCATCCCCATCATCATCATCCTCATCATCCTTATCCTCAAAATCTGAAGCTGCTGGAGTAGGTGGTGAAGGAGTAGCCTCTGGACCAAAACCACCCATGGTCGCCTGCCGTCATGCAATACGACCAACACGAACATTCACCTAATACAACTTAGCAGAGAGTGTATCAAGGCGAGTGTGCATGCGCTGCAGCTGCGCCATAATGTCTCCTAGAGATACATCGCCCGTAGAGGAAGAAGGAGCAGATGTAGATGGAGCGGATCTAGATGGAGCTGATCTGGACGGAGCCGAACGGGAGGGAGGAGTGGAATTCGTGTGTCGCGACCTAAACTGAACCTCACTACATTTTACGGTAGCGGCATCTATGGCACAGATGTGAGTGAAGTGGTCGGACACTGGAAAAGGGATAGAAAAATGGCGTAAGATCCTCGTGACAGCAAAAGGAAAGATGAGCTTATCACGGGACGCCGAACCTAGATGGACATCTATGATAGATAGGATGAAATGAGAAGGAAAATCTATAGTAAGATGCTCTAGAAGTGATAGCAAAAATTGAGCACGAGGCTCTGTGATAGAGTTGTAGTGAGAGAGTGGATGGAGTACAAAGGTCATCACCATGTTAAGAAATCTAGGACCTTTAGCAAAAGGCCTACATGATGTGTACTGATGCTCACCCCAATCAGCAGGACGCTGACAGAAGGCAAAGATGAGCTCATCTTTGGACACAGTTCGCAGATGCTCACAAGTAGGGTAATCAGGAAAATCTATTCTAGGTACCCTAAGCACGTCCGCAACTAGCTGCGGTGTGACAGGAATGCGCGTACCTCGAACTCTAGTGAAAAAGATAGGTACTGAACGATCAATCCCGTGCATGTTGGAGTAAAACTCTTGAATGAGCACGAGAAGACAAGTGACCGGGACGTCACACAGTGACTCCCATCCCCTACTGTGAATGACAGAGGGAAGGTCACTGTCGGCGAAGTCCGCCAGAATGACTTGGCGTTCTGAATGAACACCTCGTCGAGAAAAGTTCTCCGAAAATGCCTTGTGGGCATCTCCATCACAGAACCGAAGGTTAAGAGGAGCAGAGTCAGAAGATGAGGAAGCTCCAAAACGCAGAGGGTTCCGAGCCGGAGTGGATTTATGTTTGGGTGCTATAGACACTACTAACGTAAAAGAATGAAAAAGAGATAGAGAGAGAGATAATCAAAAAAGTCCCAAAACAGTTCATATATATCAGATATATTGAACAACAAGTACGTATGCATGGGAATGAATGAGCATGTGACGTGCAAATAAAAAAAAAACATCATGGGCTCAGCCCAATCCAATCCTAGCAGCACACAAACATAGAGCACACATCTAAATGTATGTAAATACCATTATAATGCACATGAAATGCAATGTATGACATTTTGAAAACATTTAAGTGCAAACCCAACCCAAAATTTGAAGAAAAACTCATCAATTTTGAAAAACCCCAAAAATTCCCAAAAATCCCAAAACCTAGGTTTCAAAACATGAAATGCATGAAAAAGGAAGGGAAAGAAGATCTTACCAAGTGATTGAAGCAAGGGAAGACCGAAAATGAAGAGGGGTTGAAGATTTGAGTGAGAGAAAAGTGGTTGGGAGGTGAAAAGCTGTCGGACAGATCGAGAAAGATCGAGGAAATGAGTGAAAAATTGCGACAGGCCATTTTATAAACACTTCAGTCATTCTCGACAGTTGAGGTGTCGAGAGGTATCGAGGAAGCTATCGAGGAAGGTGTCGAGAATTTTGCCTTTGATAGCTTCAGGTGTCGAGGTACAAGACCAATTTTAGAGAGAAGAAGCTTGATCGATCGACAAGGTATCGAGAAGGTATCGAAAAGACAGAAGATTTCTCGATCGATCCACTAGGTGTCGAGACAGGTGTGGAGATTGCAGTTAGAAAAGGCATGAGAAGCTCGACAGATGACCAGGTGTCGAGGAGGTGTCGAGACATCAGTGAAAAGCAGTTTTTCGAGAAGTGAAAAACACAGACATGAATGTAATCCAACAAGCACCTTAATCAATGATCCATTCAACATATAAAGCTCTCAAAATCATCTCTCAACAAGAAATTTAGCACATGGATCCTCAAAAACACACACACACACACTAAACAAGTCTGACCAATTTTATATTTCAAAAACAAGTCAAGACAGTTTAGTGAGCATACATTAGCACATGTAAAACCTTTGTGATGGCCAAATCACATTGTACCTGTACATGTATCAAAAGTAGCAAAGAATGTTGCGTGTTGTGTGTGAAAAACATCGCAAGATTGCATATGTGTATACATGTTATGACGATCTGAGATATGAGAAAATAACTTTAACTCACGCACAATCATAACTGTTTGATGGGGACTATCACCTTTGAGGTACATCCTATGACTCCTACATCTCCTAGAAAACACGCTTGCAATCATATTTAAAGCATTTTAATCTTTTAGCTTTATATTTTCTTTGCATATTTTCTTTTAAGCATATCATGCATGGGCATAAGAAGAGAGAAAAGAAATACCCAACATGTTAAGCATAGACATTACACTTTTACTATGCTGAAGCATACGGATGTCTTTGACACTGCACTTTTGCTATGCCGAAGCATACAGGTGTCTATGACATTGCACTTTTGCTACGCCGAAGCATACAGATGTCTATGACACTGCACTTTTGCTATGCTGAAGCATACATGTGTCATACTATGATTGGCGGGCAACAGTGGTGAGATGGTCATTTATGCCTTTCTCTTAGGATTTTCTAGTCCTACCCGTCAAAAAGAGTGATATGAGTGTTAAATTTAAGAGATAACTTAATCTTACTCATCACAAACAAGAGCCACAAAGCTTATTTACTTAGTTGTGCATAGAGATGCTCATCTAAGCTACAAGAGATACAAAATTTAGAAAATTTTGTTTCATTGGCCATCCAAGGTACACAAGTACCAAAGTACACAAAACACACACTGTTTTTGTATTTTTTTTTTCTGATTTTTCAATTTTTCTTTTATTTTTATATTTTAAAAACAAAACAAAATTGAAAATAAACAAACAAAAACATGTTATCAAAGCAAAGCAAAAACTAGACTGACTCAGAAAAAAAAACAAAACACACAAGCAATGCAACAAACATGAAAAACAAGAGGGGAAAAGAAAGTGATGAAATCACTTAGAGTCCTTTTTCTTCCACACTTTGGAAGAACATTTCCTTTGATTGAACCCTTGAACCGGAGGTGAGGGGGAAGAATTGAGACCGTTCAAGTTTGAAAGGAACATGAGAGCTTTTAGAAGATCTCCAAAAGGAGCAAGAGAGGATTGAAGCTGATTTTGGCTTCCAGATGCTATCATGCCATTGCTCTGTTGAGTGGCTAACCATGTATAGCAATTTGGTCGAGTATGACCGGTAGCTCCACAATGATGACAGAGATGCAGCTTCTTTTGTTTAGGCTTTTGAGAGTTAGCCTTCTTAGCCCTAGGATTTTTAGCATCTTTCTTATCTTGCTTAGGGGGTACTCCTAAGATAGATTTACTCTTGTCTAGGTTCTCACTAGCTAATTCAGTTTTAACCTCAGTGTTCTCAATTTCAGTGTTATTAGCAAGAGAAACAAAAACATTATTGCTAGTAGAAGCAGTATTAGAGAAAGAAGGACCATACCCCAAGTCAGTTCGATCCGAAGCAGATTTCTGATTGCCAAGCATCTCATCAAGCTTTGCACTTGAAGTCCTCTCTAGTTGAGCTCTGACTTGAAATAGCTCCGCTTCAAGCTTTTTGGTCTTCTCAGCCAAAAAGTTGTTCTCAAATCTTAGTGCTCTAATAGTTTGATTCGCCTCATCAAACTTTGTGGACAACTCTTCATGATTAAGTTCCACATCACTGAGCTTCTTGGTGGCCAGCCTATATAATTTCTCATGCTTCTCAGAGAGCTTGTAAAGCTTCTCATAGGCTGAATGGATATCATCTTGATCATCCATCTTCTCCAATTTGGACTCCACCAGTTCTTCTTCTTCATCCACTTCTTCAATAATCCCTTCAGTAGGATTGACTGTGACAGTGAAGGCATTTAAGATTCCGTCATCCTTATTGTCAGAATCATCTTCAGGCTCAGTGTCACTTAGGGTTGCAGCAAGTGCCTTGCTTTTCCTAATGCTCTTGAGATATGTAGGACACTCATGTTTCATGTGTTCGAACCCATGACATCCAAAACACTTTGGTCCTGCAGGAACAGTGTACTGACCGCCTTCCTTAGCATCCTTCTTCCCTTTGTCTTGGCTTTTAAACTGAGAAGAACTGGACTGCCTGCGGTCCTTATCAAAGCTCATTCCATTGGCATTCTTCATAAACTTCTTGAACTGCTGGGTAATGTAGGACTTCATTTTGGAATCTTCATCATCGGAAGACTCATCTGTATCACTGCTTTTTGCCTTCAAGGCCATGCTTTTGCTTTTACTTGACTTGCCAATCCTAGATAACCCTATCTCATAGGTTTGCAAGTTTCCAACCAGCTCAGTCAAAGGAATCTTGTCAATGTCCTTTGATTCCTCTATCACCGTAATCTTGGCATGGAATCTCTCAGGTAGAGATCTGAGCACCTTCCTTACAATCTTGGGTTCAGGGATGGTTTCCCTAAGATTGAAGGTTGAGTTCACTATGTCCTTGAGCTTGGCATAGAACTCATCAAACGACTCATCCTCCTCCATCTTAATTTCTTCAAAGCTTGCAGTGAGCCTCTGAAGTTTTGAATCTTTGACAGCCTTTGTTCCTTCATAGGTTGTTTAGAGGATGGTCCAAGCCCCCTTAGCAGTTTCAGTTGTGGATATCTTCTTGAACTCCTCTTTGGTGACTGCGCTAAATAGAGCATTTAGCGCTCTGCTATTGAAGTTGGCCGCCTTGATCTTAGCATCATCCCAATCGGCCGGTTCTTCTTTTAGCTTAGTCTAGCCAATCTCTACAGCTTGCCACACCTTCTCATCTAAAGACTGCAAGAAAGCTCTTATGCGTACTTTCCAGTATGCATAGTTAGTGCCATCAAATAAAGGAGGTATGATTAATGACTGTCCTCTATCCATGACAAACAAGGGTCAATGGATCAACACAGCAAAGATTAAACCTAATTAGAGTGTGCCTACTCTGATACCACATGATAGGCCACAAATTGAATGACCCCTTATGATTAAACCGATTAATTAATTAGCCAAGTTATTAATTAATTAATTTAACATGCAAATACGTGGAAGCACAAACAAATCACCAAATACTAAATATGCAGCGGAAAAATAAATAACACGGTAATTTGTTTACGAATGGGGAAAACCCTAACGGCAAAAACCCCATCGGGTGATTTTCAGGTCACCACTCCCGAAACTCTACAATTATCAAATCAAGCGGTTACAAGTAAAGGAATCCCAAGTACCTTACCAACCTACAGTTGAACCCTTACCCCAATACCCAATTGGACTTGATCTGTAGTGACAATTTCCACCTTTGATGCACGGCTCCCAAGTACGTGACTAACCAATGCGCGGATCCTAGTACGCGACATCAAACACCAACTAAGAATGAGAGGTTGGCTGCAAAGTTCTTCAGTTCATCCTATACGATGAAGATCAGGAAGATTCTTGGTTACAAAACTCTATGGTGCAAATACACAGCAACTTCTTGAGAGAAGATGAACTAGGTCAAGAACTTCGTCTTTTGATCACAATTTGCTTGAACAGAGATTGCTCAATGCTTTTTCAACTTGTGTACAATTTGACGACTCTTAAAACAATCCTTTTATATGTTTAGGGTTAGAAGAAAAGAAGGCCCAAAAGCATATTCACGGATCCCAAGGAAATCAAATCAGAAAAACTGATTTTGTAATTCCCGACAGATAGCAGGTGTCGAGGTAGCTATCGAGTAGCTGTCGAGAATTAATGAACTTGCACTTCAGCTTGCTTTTTCTTGGACAGACTTGATGACTTCAACACTTGATCTTGAAACCTTGTTTCTTGAAGTATTAAAAACACCTAGAACTACCCAATTACAAGTAGAGTGCGTTTTATCAAAAGGATTAGCCAATTTACATAAATAAGTGACATATGTTCTTAACGAGTGAACACACATATGTCCTAACATTGTTACTTAGTCAAATTATGCAATTCTAGGTTAAAGCAATCAAATAATCATATCAAAAGTGTAAAGCAGCGGAATAATAAAAGACACAATGATATGATCACCCAGGAAACCACACGGTAAAAACCTGGGGAGGATTTGACTCAGCGATCCTCAAGGGAAACCTAAATCCACTATGAAAGAATCGAAGTTCATACAAAAGGACTACAAGCTCCCTACTTGACTTCCTAATGCTACCCACCAGTAGAACTTACTGACACGACCACGTGCAAGCTCCGAATCTACGGATTCCTTCTTTCTTGAATTCTTCAATCAGCTACAAGCACCCACGCTTGATATTCTTTAAGCTTCAATGGTAGCAACCGAGTTGATCATTAAGATGTTGAAGTAATCTCTATCTCGAAAACCCTAAGCTTTGTGTAAAGGAAAGCTCATCTAGATCTCACAAGAGATTTACACAAAACCGCAATGTATGAGCAACAATACAACTGGAGCAACTCTAAAAACGTAGCTAGGGTTTTTCTTTATATATCTAGGGTAAAAACAGAAAACCCAAAACGGTTAATGAGTTAGGCCTGAGCTGGAATATTCTGCAGAAAAACATTCTGCCCGAGATTCGATCGATTGAGCCTTTCCTTCGATCGATCGAGCCAGGCCGAAATGCACCAATGCATCTGCAGCCACTCGATTCCAACTTTACATGAAAGACCCAACTTTGAGCAAGTCTAAACAAGACTAAATAACCTGTTTTGATCATGGTTTGCCAACAATACAAATTAGAGTTCTAAATACATAAAATCCTAAATCTTTAGAACCTAACAAACTCCCCATTTGGCAATCCGTGACAAAACACAAACTAAAAGCTCAAAGTTTACAAGTAATAAGCCCTTTACAACAATAATGCTCATAAAATCAAAATTCAATCCTAACCACTATCCATCAGTTGCAAGTGTAGACAGCAGCTCAATTGAATCAACCTGTATATTCCTGAAATACTCAACAAACGCATAAACGCATGTGTGACAGAAAATAGTATATAAACAGGTATAACATTCTTGCATGATTCACACAACACATAATAAAGACATATATCAATGAATGACTCATAGAATATAAATCAGTTAATAGTAAATCCAAGGAAACAAGAATCAAATAAAAAATCATGTATATCAATCAATGTTACTCCCCCTAACATGAATATCCCAAAAATGATATACAAGGTGAAGCACCTAAATACAATCTACTCCATAAAACAACAAAAACTCCAACAAAATCTCCCTAACTACAAAACTCCTCTACAAACTCTACTTCCCCTTTTTGTGACGGAATGCCAAAGGGTAATCACAATCCATCATCAAAAGGAGGTGGTGAGGGTGAACGCAGACACGCTAGATCAGCTCGCAAAGCTCAGATCTCGTCAAAAAGGTCCACCAAAAGCTGACCATGAGCCGCCTGAATGGTCATGACAGTCTTCAAAGTACGACGGATATCAAAGTCATCCGATGGAGGTGGAGGAACAGCAGCAGCAGCAGCAGCATCAGGATCAAGAACAGCCTCACCAGCAGGACCTGTAGAAGAATAGGGAGGAGGTGTGGACCCAGAAGGCATAGACCTAGGGTGTTTAGAGCCAGCTCGAAGGTGAGCAACCCTCTGTCTAAGAAAAGACACACCTATAGGAGCAATGACATGAACGGGCTCAGAGGAAGGAAAGCCACTAAGATCAAGATAAAGTAAAATCCTATGAATGAAAATAGGATGTACAAAAGCATGAGCAGAAAATGAGCTCCTATAAACATTGGTCAAAGAACAAAGAAACAAATGGGGAAAACTGATAGAAGCATCAGTGACAAGAGCGTACAAAAATACATACCGCTCGAGAGGAATGGTGTAACGATGAGAAATGGGCCAGATGGAGTGACAAGCTATCCTAAAGAAAAGATAGTGTAACTCAGAAAGCTCAGCAGTGGTGATCCTAGGATCGGAACCCCACTGGATAGATGACCCAGTGATGTAAGACATAACATCACTCAAAACAGGAGACCTATCATATGGGTAGACAGGGTGCTGTACCAAAGGTACCCCTAGAGCATTAGCCACTACCTTAGGAGTATTGGTGTACTCTACGCCTCGTATCCAACTCTTTACCAAAGTGTTGGAATCATAGATGCGGATAGAGATGTTCGAGTAGAACTCTCTAATCAAGGTAGTAGGTGGAGGAGGATCAGAAATATCCACCAAGGGTAACCAGCCCCGATACTCAAAATTTGCCCTAATGGTAGGATCAAGCTCATCTAGAATGACAGATCGCTCAGAGCGGGTAGCTCTTCTGTTTTAGATCTTTTGATCAAGCAACACAATTTGCTTTTCTTTTCTTTTTTTTTTCTTTTTTTTTTTTTAAAAAAAAAAGAGAAAAAAAAATCCTAGAATGAAATGCATGAATGTAATGCAATGCAAATCCTAGAGAAAAAAACATAAAAACACAAATACCAAAAAACAATGGTCACAAAGGAATGAGCAGTGAAGCACAAGGACCATGTCAGAAAGACTCAATTAGGACGAGTCTTTTGCATCCAAAACCTTTTAGATGCACCACGAGCATTGGAGTTCTTATTCACATTCGAGTGATTTCTAACTCCAGGATTGGAATAAAGGTTCAACGCCTTTACCAATTCACCAATAAGTGCCATAGGATCTTGTGCTTGAGGCACAGGCACCTTTGGTTTGTTTTCTCTCTTAGCAGCTTGAAACTTGTAACATTTTGGACGATTGTGTCCAGACTTTCCACAATAATGACAAACCCAAGCAGGTTTACCATGCATCTTGTCCTTAGAAAGGGTAGAATCCTTAGGTTTAGACTCTCTCAGTTCAACCCTAATCTTCCTAGGAGGTGAAACTTCTACAGGTTTGACAACCTCACTCACAGGAGGTTTGACAGTTTCACTCACAACCTCACTCACGGAAGGTTCAGAAGAAGAAGAACGTGGAATGTGGTGCAAAATCAAAGATGCTTTCAACATATCCTAACCCAGATTTATCAGAAGGATACTTTTGAACATTCAGAATGTGATCAAGTTTAGAACTAGCAGATCTAGCAACAGATAAATCATGTTCCAAAGTTTTAACTTTATTAAGCAAAAGCATGTTCTCAGATTTAACTTTGTTCAAAAGATCATTAGCATCAAACAGTTTAACAAGCATCCTTTGCAGCAATTTTGCAATTTTCTTCAGGCCAAGTTCAACATTCATAGCATCCTTTGCAGCAATTTTGCAAAGTTTATTGTAGGCCTCTTGAAGATCTGCATCCTCAGAGAGTTCCCCTCCTCCTTTTGACCGAGAGAAATTCCCTAGTGAGAAAAACCAAAAGATTTATGATAAGTTGAACCTTAAGAGGAAGATTTGGTCTGAGCGATCTGTCATTTTAGATGAGCTTGATCCTGCCATTAGGGCAAATTTTGAGCGTTGGGGCTGGTTACCCTTGGTGGATATTTCTGATCCTCCTCCACCTACTACCTTGATTAGAGAGTTCTACTCGAACATCTCTATCCGCATCTATGATTCCAACACTTTGGTAAAGAGTTGGATACGAGGCGAAGAGTACACCATTACTCCTAAGGTAGTGGCTGATGCTCTAGGGGTACCTTTGGTACAGCACCCTATCTACCCATATGATGAGTCTCCTGTTTTGAGTGATGTTATGTCTTACATCACTAGGTCATCTATCCAGTGAGGTTCCGATCCTAGGATCACCACTGTTGAGCTTTCTGAGTTACGCTATCTTTTCTTTAGGATAGCTTGTCACTCCATCTGGCCCATTTCTCATCTTCACACCATTCCTCTCGAGCGGTGTGTATTTTTGTACACTCTTGTCACTAATGCTCCTATCAGTTTTTCTCATTTGTTTCTTCGTTCTTTGAACGATGTTTATAGGAGTTCATCTTTTGCTCATGCTCTTGTACATCATATTTTCATTCATAGGATTTTACTTTATCTTAATCTTAGTGGCTTTCCTTCCTCTGAGCCCGTTCATGTCATTGCTCCTATAGGTGCGACTTTTTTTAGACAGAGGGTTGCTCACCTTCGAGCTAGCTCTAAACACCCTAGGTCTACGCCTTCTGGGTCCGCACCTCCTCCCTCTTCTTCTACAGGTCCTGCTGGTGAGGCTGTTCCTGATCCTGATGCTGCTGTTGTTCCTCCACTTCCATCAGATGACTTTGATATCCGTCGTACTTTGGAGACTGTCATGACCGTTCAGGTGGCTCATGGTCAGCTTTTGGTGGACCTTTTTGACGAGATCCCAGCTTTGCGAGTTGATCTAGTGCGTCTGCGTTCACCCTCACCACCTCTTTTTGATGATGGATTGTGATTGTCCTTTGGCATTCCGTCACAAAAAGGGGGAGTAGAGTTTGTAGAGGATTTTTGTAGTTAGGGAGATTTTGTTGGAGTTTTTGTTGTTTTGTGGAGTAGATTGTATTTAGGCGCTTCACCTTGTATATCATTTTTGGGATATTCATGTTAGGGGGAGTAACATTGATTGATATACATGATTTTTTTATTTGATTCTCGTTTCCTTGGATTCACTGTTTACTGATTTATATTCTATGAGTTATTCATTGATATATGTCTTTATTATGTGTTGTGTGAATCATGCAAGAATGTTATACCTGTTTATATACTATTTTCTGTCACACATGCGTTTATGCATTTGTTGAGTATTTCAGGAATATACAGGTTGATTCAATTGAGCTGCTGTCTACACTTGCAACTGATGGATAGTAGTTAGGATTGAATTTTGATTTTATGAGCATTATTGTTGTAAAGGGCTTATTACTTGTAAACTTTGAGCTTTTAGTTTGTGTTTTGTCATGGATTGTCAAAGGGGGAGTTTGTTAGGTTCTAAAGATTTAGGATTTTATGTATTTAGAACTCTAATTTGTATTATTGGCAAACCATGATCAAAACAGGTTATTTAGTCTTGTTTAGACTTGCTCAAAGTTGGGTCTTTCATGTAAAGTTGGAATCGAGTAGCTGCAAATGCGTTGGTGCATTTCGGCCTAGCTCGATCGATCGAAGGAAAGGCTCGATCGATCGAATCTCGGGCAAAATGTTTTTCTGCAGAATATTCCAGCTCAGCCCTAACTCATTAAATGTTTTGGATTTTCTGTTTTTACCCTAGGTATATAAAGAAAAACCCTAGCCACGTTTTTAGAGTTACCCCAGTTGTATTGTTACTCATACATTGCGGTTTTGTGTAAATCTCTTGTGAGATCTAGAGGAGCTTTCCTTTACACAAAGCTTAGAGTTTTCGAGATAGAGATTACTTCAACATCTTGATGATCAACTCAGTTGCTACCATTGAAACTTAAAGAATATCAAGCGTGGGTGCTTGTAGCTGATTGAAGAATTCAAGAAAGAAGGAGTCCGTGGATTCGGAGCTTGCACGTGGTCGTGTCAGTAAGTTCTACTGGTGGGTAGCATTAGGAAGTCAAGCTGGGAGCTTGTAGTCTTTTTGTATGAACTTTGATTCTTTCATAGTGGATTCAGGTTTGCCTTGAGGATAGGTGGGTCAAATCCTCCCTAGGTTTTTACCGTGTGGTTTCCTAGGTGATCATATCATTGTGTCTTTTATTATTCCGCTGCTTTATACTTTTGATATGATTATTTGATTGCTTTAACCTAGAATTGCATAATTTGACTAAGTAACAACTTCGCTAATTAACTAGGCTAACCAATCTGATTGTTTTTAGGGGTCTAAAACCGTTCAAGTGCTATCAGAGCAGGTAGCTCTCTTGTTAAAGATTTTTTGATCTCTGAACTGATCTTTGACCCCTGTTGTCATAGAGCATGGACACTCTCTTGTTGTTCCTCCTCACTTTGACGAGAATAACTATGCTTATTGGAAAGTAAGGATGAAAACATTCCTGAAATCTATTGATGAGAGGGTTTGGAATTCCGTTGAATACGGATGGCAGAAGCCCACTACTCCTGTGAGTGAGTGGCAAACTTCTGAAAAAGAAGCAGCAGGCTTTAATAGCAAAGTTATGAATGCCATCTTCAATGCTGTTTCCATGGAGGAATTTAAGAGGATCTCAAATGTTGAGGTTGCTCATACTGTTTAGAAAATCCTCCAAATTGTGCATGAAGGTACAAAGGCAGTTAAGATAAATAAACTGCAGCAATTGACTTCTAGATTTGAAAGCATTAAAATGTCTAATGATGAATCTTTTGATGAATTCTATGCTAAATTGAATGATATTGTTAATTCTGCTTTTAATTTGGGTGAAATCTATGATCAACCTAAAATTGTTAGGAAGATTCTTAGATCTTTAACTGAAGACTTTAGACCTAAAGTAACTGCCATTACTGAAAGCAAGGATGTGGACTCCATCCCTGTTGATGAACTCGTATGATCTCTTTAGTTCTATGAGTCTGATCTACCCAAAGTGAACAAATCCAAATCAATGGCTCTTAAGTCAGTTGATGATGTTGATGGTGGTGGATTTGATGATGAGCTTTCTGCTATAGAGATTGCGTACCTTGCCAAGAACTTTAAAAACTTTCTTAGGAATACCAACAGAAAGGCAAGAGGTACAAACACTGCTGAACCTAGAAATTTTAGAAAGAATGATCCTACTATAGTGAATAACTTTGAAAACCCTAGAGAAAATGTTAGTCAATCTTCAAATAATTCATTGGGTCCTCAGTGTTTTGGCTGTCAAGGGTATGGTCATGTGAAATCTCAATGTCCTACATTCTTGAGGACTAAGGGTAAAGCTATGGCTTTAACCCTTAGTGATAATGAGGTTTCTGATGATGAGTCCGAATGTGATGAGGATGGAAACTTCATTGCTTTCACTGCTACAGCTGTAGTCAATGAAAGCGTATCTATTGAAGAGAACCCTTTTGATGGGGAACTCTCTGAGGATGCAGATCTTCAAGAGGCCTACAATAAACTTTGCAAAATTGCTGCAAAGGATGCTACGAATGTTGAACTTGGCCTGAAGAAAATTGAATCTCTTGAGCTTGAAAAGAAAAATTTGCTTGTTAAACTGTTTGATGCTAATGATCTTTTGAACAAAGTTAAATCTGAGAACATGCTTTTGCTTGATAAAATTAAAACTTTGGAACATGATTTATCTGTTGCTAGATCTGCTAGTTCTAAACTTGATCACATTCTGAATGTTCAAAAGTATCCTTCTGATAAATTTGGGTTAGGATATGTTGAAAGCATCTTTGATTCTGCACCACATTCCATGAATTTTGTTCCTTCTTCTTCTTCTGAACCTTCCGTGAGTGAGGTTGTGAGTGAAACTGTCAAACCCCCTGTGAGTGAGGTTGTCAAACCTGTAGAAGTTTCATCTCCTAGGAAGATTAGGGTTGAACTGAGAGAGTCTAAACCTAAGGATTCTACCCTTTCTAAGGACAAGATGCATGGTAAACCTGTTTGGGTTTGTCATTATTGTGGAAAGTCTGGACACATTTGTCCAAAATATTACAAGCTTCAAGTTGCTAAGAGAGCAAACAAACCAAAGGTGCTTGATCGTTCCAATTGGGTTTTCTTCTCAAACTTAGGTAAACCTATAGATCATGGCTCGATCGATCGAAGGAAAGGCTCGATTGATCGAATCTCGGGCAGAATGTTTTTTTGCAGAATATTCCAGCTCAGCTCTAACTCATTAAACGTTTTGGGTTTTCTGTTTTTACCCTAGGTATATAAAGAAAAACCCTAGCCACGTTTTTAGAGTTGCTCTAGTTGTATTGTTACTCATACAATGCAGTTTTGTGTAAATCTCTTGTGAGATCTAGAGGAGCTTTCCTTTACACAAAGCTTAGGGTTTTCGAGATAGAGATTACTTCAACATCTTGATGATCAACTTGGTTGCTACCATTGAAGTTTAAAGAATATCAAGCGTGGGTGCTTGTAGCTGATTGAAGAATTCAAGAAAGAAGGAGTCTGTGGATTCGGAGCTTGCACGTGGTCGTGTCAGTAAGTTCTACTGGTGGGTAGCATTAGGAAGTCAAGCGGGGAGCTTGTAGTCTTTTTGTATGAACTTCGATTCTTTCATATTGGGATTCAGGTTTGCCTTAAGGATCGGTGGGTCAAGTCCTCCCCAGGTTTTTACTGTGTGGTTTCCTGGGTGATCATATCATTGTGTCTTTTATTATTCCGCTACTTTATACTTTTGATATTATTATTTGATTGCTTTAACCTAGAATTGCATAATTTGACTAAGTAATAACTTGGCTAATTAACTAGGCTAACCAATCTGGTTGTTTTAAGGGGTCTAAAACCGTTCAGAATTAAAATTTATACATCTCAAAATCACAAATTTTCTCTATGCTATTAACAATTATAAAATAAAAAATCATAAAAGATACTCTCTCTCTCTCTTTCTCATATATATATATATATCTTGGGGTTTGTGTCCTAAAATATAATTTATTAGCATGTTATAAATAATTAAATTGTTTAATTATATGAGACTATTTGTAAATGAACTATTGGGATATTATCTTAGTCCATGAGATGCATAGTATGTGATTTAGTCACAGAAGATATAAATCACAAGTTCTTTGTAAACTCAGAATTTTAGTTCGTAGTCAGTGACGAAATTTGGCATTTCATCTGTGAAGACTATAACATATCAACTAAGATGATTTGTCTTGATCATGGAAATTGAGATTTCTAGTTGATATGTTGATATGTTTTAAGAGTTAATACATATTGAACTAGACCGCTATGGGATTTATTATTCTCCTAATGATTGTCAAATGAATAATAAATCTCACGACTTCTATTTACATCAACTCTAAATCTTGCGAGAATAATGAACCTGATCATGAGGTGTAGGTTACTTTGATATATTAGGAGTAAGATTTAGAGTCACAATCAAAACCTCAGTATGTTGGGCAGCTGCATTTAATGTTGATGGAATATATATTCTCAAGATGGAATTCATAATCTCTTAATGAAGATATAAAATATTCCATTGAGATAAGTTTAATGAGTTTGGTTATTCAGAGTGTTGGGCCCAACCACTTTAGTAAATATTTTAATGAAGGGGTTGCATGTACAATAAAGTCTTGGTTAATGGTAACTTTGAACTTGTCAAGAGTTGACAAAAAGCCCAAGACCCATTGGAGCTAGAGTCTTATTTATTCCCTTTTGGTCCCACTTCAAGCCACATACTAAAACCCAATTGGAATGACCCAAAAGGCTAGCCCAATTAGATAATCAGTTATATATAAGAAGAAAAACATACAAAATTTCATAAGGGGTTTTTCATTAAGATCATACAAGGAATAAAATGGTGTGTATGTGAGAGTGAGACACTCTCTTATTCTCCCATTGGAAATTGATTGAGAGATCATACTTCTTGGGCATTAAGTGGAATTGCAGTGAAGATTAAAAGTATTCCCAAGTACTTCTAAGTTTTTTGGTTTTTGAATTTCACCGCACCAATGTATGCTTTCTTGTTCTTAAATTCTGAAACTTACATAGTTTATGTTATCAATTGCGAATGAAGTAGATCCGTTAATTTTTTGCTACGTATGTTTTGTATGCGATACAAACATGTATTTTTCCAACAAATGGTATTAGAGCAAGCTTTTGAATTTCGTATTTGTATAACATGTTTTGTGGGTTTTGGAATCAAGTATAATAATTTCATCATGTATTAATCATTATCTAATTAAAAGACCTAATGAGATCAAAGATATTAGTTAAATAGAACCCTTAGTCCTAAATAGTTTGGGACTTATCTTTTAAGGAACATTCTAATGAGATTAGAATTTTTGTATGATTCAAAGTCCTTAATTTATTTTAATTAGAAGTTTTAATGAGATTGAAGCTTTAATTAAAAGGTATATAGTTTCTAATGAGATTAGAATATTTTATTTAGTAAATTAAGGATAGAGTTCTTTATTACTAATTTTTTGTCCATTAGAGTTTAAGGAATCCTAAATAGTTTAGGAATTCCATTTTAGGTAGTGATTCTAATGAGATTAGAGTCTTCAACAAGTGCAAGGTTATTAGTTGTGATGGGGTCACAATTATTTAAGAAAAACCTAAATAACGAGTGGGAGTACTGATATAACCCTTTTGTTAATTTTATTGTAATGTGAATACATACCTTGTCTTGGCCTCGAGCCTTGCATTCCATGCAGAGGGTATTTACTTCATGGATTACATGATTAAACTTCTTTGTGATTACGCGAATGTTCGTTACATTATTGTGACGTGACTTAGTTAGATCACATTGAATTTAAACAATTAAACACATTTGATGTGAAGGTTTAAAATTGTGATTAAATCACAATTATTTCAAGACAATCTACTTGTTCTAAAATTTCTAGTGGGAGAGAGATACAAGGGTTGGATCTCACGGCCTCCATTGTTAGTTCATAGTAGTGTGGGGTAAAAATCTCATCTTGGCCTCGAGCCTTGCGTTCCATGCGGAGGGTGTTTATTTCATGGTACTACAAGATTGAACTTCTCGGTTTATAGTGGGGTGGGTAAGCACTTCGTCTTGGCCTCGAGCCTTGCGTTCCACGCGGAGAGTGTTTTGCATCATGGTACTACAAGATTAAATCTTACAAGGGTAGAGTTATGTGGCTACACATGGGTCTAGGCAATGGTGTACACTAGACTAAGTTTGATAGTATCCTTTATGCTGAGTTCTTGCTATTATTACTTAGAGGCTAAAGGAAGAGCAGCAAATTATTTTTGTTTGGTAAGAGTTACTATGATAGCATTTAATAATGATAATAATTCTTGCCTGATCATAGTGATTGGTATGACCTGCTACCGGGGAATATTAATTGCGGGATTAGGTTGTCGTTGCACCTAGTATAGAATTGTTTTCGGGTTCCATATTACATGTGTAGAGAGGGTAGAAATTTAGTCGTCTACAATATGGTTATGGATGCAAAATATAATGTCCCTGTAATTAAGTTCATAGTCTCAAAATAAAGTTGTCATAAATTTTGTTCTCTAGCTACTATTTTAATTGAATCACATTAACTAAGAAATAATTTTGGACATGGTGCTTAAAGGAACTGAAGTACATAAATATGTTTCGATACAGCATTGTCATAATTTCCTATACAAGATGCATTGACGGAAGATAGCTTATGGTATGATCATAGTCTCCATTAGAATGCTAAAATGTTACATTGGCTTCTATCTCAATTGTACTACGGCATGAGATGCAAGAGTTAGTACTAGACTTAGACTTTATATTAAGTCTAAATGAGAGTTTGGTATGAATCATATTGAGTGCTAAGAAAGGCTTAAGGAGTTCCAATTCTATATCATTTTATGAAAATATTTTATTTTTAAATGAATTGGAATTCTTGAATGTAGAGATTAAATGTTAATCTCATATAGATATGATTCATAAGTTCTTCTTAGAATCATTTGATCAATTCAGATTGTTTTGAAAATAAGTAATTTTTTTTTTATTATCTGAATTGATGAGTTCTATGCAATGGAACACATTCTAAAAGCTAAGGCTAGAATTAATATGATTTAATTCAAATTCTTAGCCTGAACCGAAAGGTAAGGGTAATAAAAAGAAGAATTATAATACCAAACAGTTGGAGAAGCTAGTTGCCCTAGTAGTTGCCAAAAGGAAGTTAGACTCAAAAGTATGACCAAAAGGAAAGTGTTTCCATTTTGGTAAAGCTAAGCATTGTTCATAATTGTTTTCTAGATGGAAATTTACATGTTTTACTTTTTAAAGAGAAAGTTTCCATCCTTTGGTATTGTATGTCTTGACACTTATGTCTAGATCTTATTAATCTAAATGGTATTCAAGATTGGTGAAAGATGGGCTTTTAGAACCATTATTTTGTTATATTCTCATTCTATGAATTCTATTTAGAGGATAATATGAACTAGGGCTCATTTATTGTAAAAGAATATAGTTTCAATGATTTCT
The DNA here is from genome assembly GCA_032727855.1 of Quercus ilex subsp. ballota. Taxonomy (NCBI): domain Eukaryota; kingdom Viridiplantae; phylum Streptophyta; class Magnoliopsida; order Fagales; family Fagaceae; genus Quercus; species Quercus ilex. The sequence goes on from CM064917.1 coordinate 28,906,992, forward strand.
TTAAGTTAGTGCATACATGAAGGAGGAATACGACTTTTTTGGAGATATACTTTAATTAAGTATTTTCATTTGCTTATTTCTTTTGGAGATATACTCTAATTATTACTATACATTTTCTAAAATTGATTTCAAGAGTTTGTTCCTAGGACATTTGTCAAATTGTGGGTTGGGTGAAAACCTAGTATATGATACTTCTACTTTTGGAGATGTCCAACACTTGTGCTAGAAAGGAAGTCTGACAAATTGGAATCAAAAGGTAGAAAATGTGTGTTTATGTTGGGTATCCAAAAGGAATTACGGAAGATTATTTTGGTAGTCATAAAGAAGGCAAGATGTTTGTAAAGTACAAATACCAAGTTTCCTGATGATGACTATGTGAATAATCTTAAAGCTAAACGTAGAATTTTTCTAGAAGAAAAACGTCAGAATTTGTTGTAGGACAACTATAAAATACATTAAGAAATGAGATGGTTGTATTAGATACACTATAAGACATTATTCTATATATATAGCTAGTACACCGGTACAATATCGTAGTGGGAGGATTATTAATTACCAAATAAATTCATACTTTTGGGATAAACTTTTGAAGTCATTCCACGAGGATATGAATTTGATCATCAGTCCTACGTAGAGGCAATAGAAGATATGAATATGGATTACTGGATCAAGGTTATGTGAATAAAATTAGATTTTATTTAAAGTCTAGAACTTGTAGAGGCGCCTAGTGGCATTAAGCCTATTGTTCTCAAGTAGGTCTACAAGAAAATGAGATTGATAGATTTGAAAGTGCAAACCTTCAAAGTCAAGACTAGTGATGAAAAGATTTATTCAGAAAGAAATGATTCGACTATAAAATTTTTTTTTTACCAATAGTCAAGTTTGACTCTATCTAGATTCTCTTATACATTATATTTCATTTGGATGAAATATGACAATAGATATCAAGAAAGCTTCTTTTAGTAGCAACCTTGAGGAAGGCATCTATATGATGTAACTAGACTTGAACATAGCAAAGAACCAGTAGTGTTAAGTATGCAAGTTGCTTAAATTCCATTTATGGACCAAAGCAAGCATATGAATCATAAAATATCATTTTTGATCAAGAAATCAAATTGTTTGATTTTGATCAAGTATTAAAAAGGCCTTATGTGTATAACATCTATATAGAATAATAAGTCTCTTAATGTATAGTGATGACATTCTAATCATTTAGAATGAAATAGAGTTATTGTCATCAATAGAGTTTTTGTTGTCTAGTCGAGTTTGATATAAAGTACTTGAAAAAGACTGGTCATATCCTAAGAATTAAGCTTTGTTAAAATTCAGAAATTAGGATGTTGGGTCTATCTCAAACTGCTTAAATAGATTAGATTTTAGCCAAGTATAGCATGTAATACTTCAAGAAATGATTTTTTTCCTTTTAAGTTTGAAGTTCCTTTATAAAGGACTATAAGTCCTGAGACATATAAAAGGAAGAGTATATTAAGACGGTTCTTAATACCATATCAATAGGAAGTTTTTATGCTATGCTATATACTAGGCTAAATATCTATTTTGCAGTGGGCATGGTAAGCAAATATCAATTCAATCTAAGATCACTTAATTTAGTGGGAGTAAAGCACATACTCAAATATCTTAGGGGAATGAGGGATTATATGCTTGTCCACCAAAGTGAGGATTTGATGGTTACTAGATGTACATTTACTAACTTGTAATTTAATTGTGATTCATGAAGTTGGACTTCAAGATATGTGTTCATCCTAGGTGGTGAAGATACACATTAAGCGTAAGTATTATCTCATTAGAGAAATATGAGTACGTGAGAAGTAGTAGTAGAAAAGATAATTTATGCAATAAATCTAGTTGAAACTTGTTTCGAAACCTTGCCTTAGAGTGACTATGAATCACTCTAAAGGGAGATAAGTGTTGGATATATGGTAAATTGTCTTTGAGTGCAAGTGGGTGATTGTTGGGGTTTATGCTCTAAAATTTAATTTATTGGCATGTTATAAATAATTAAATTGTTTAATTATATGAGACTATTTATAAATGAACTAATGAGATATTATCTTAGTCCATGAGATGCATAATATGTGATTTAGTCATAGAAGATATAAATCAAAAGTTCTTTGTAAACTCAAAATTTTAATTCGTAGTAGATGAAATTGAGCATTTCATCTGCGAAAACTATAACATATCAACTAAGATGATTTGTCTTAATCATGGAAGTGGAGACTTGTAGTTGATATGTTTTAAGAGTTAATATATATTGAACTAGATCGCTGTGAGATTTATTATTCCCCTAATGATTGTCAAATGAATAATAAATCTCACGACTTCTATTTACATCAACTCTAAATCATGCGAGAATAATAAACTTGATCATGAGGTGTAGGTTGTTTTGATATATTAGGAGTGAGATCTAAAGTCACGATCAAAGCCACAGTATATTGGGCAGCCGCATTTAATGTCGAGGGAACATATCTTCTCAAGATGGAATTTATAATCTCTTAACGGAGATATAAAATATTCATTTGAGATAAGTTTAATGAGTTTGGTTATTCAGAGTGTTGGGCCTAATCACTTTAGTAAGACGTTACTAAATTATATATTTATGAAATTGGATTTCATAAATATATGATGAATAACTTAAAGGATTAAACTGGATACTTAAGGATTAAGATGTAGTAATCTTCAAAGTGGTAGTCAACATTCATGACTTTGTATTACCACAAATATTTTGATAAAGGGGTTGCATGTACAATAAAGTCTTGTGATATAATTTATTAATAAGGCCTAGAGTGCACTTATATTCATATAGTGGTATTGAATATAATTAATGGTAACTTTGGACTTGTCAAGAGTTGACAGAAAAGCCTAAGACCTATTGGAGCTAAAATCTTATTTATTCCCTTTTGGTCCCACTCCAAGCCACATACTAAAGCCATATACTAAAGCCCAATTGGAATGACCTAAAAGGCTAGCCCAATTAGATAATCAGTTATATATAAGGAAAAAAACAAACAGAATTTCATAAGGGGTTTTTCATTAAGATCATATAAGGAATAAAATAGTGTGTATGTGATTGTGAGACACTTTCTTATTCTCTCATTGGAAACTGATTGAGAGACCATACTTCTTGGGCATTAAGTGGAATTAGAGTGAAGATTACACGTGTTCCCAAGTACTTCTAATCTTTTGGTTTTTAAATTTCACCGCACCAAGGTACGCTTTCTTGTTCTTAATTCTGAAACTTACATAGTACATGTTATCAATTGCGAATAAAGTACATCTGTTAATTTTTCGTTGCATATGTTTTGTATGCAATACAAATATGTATTTTTCCAATAATATATATATATATATAGGGATGGACTCAGGATTTTAAGTTAGCGAGTGCCGGAGTATAAAGAAAAAAAACTCCATATAGGCATCCATATAGTATTAAAAAATTATAAATACACAAAATCGTTGTTTCTAAATACATTAAGATGCAATTATATACCAATAAAGACAAAAACAAAAACAAAATAAATTTTTTTTTTTTAATACTAAGAATGCTAGGATTTTTTTTTTTTTTTGGTTGAAGTTAGAACATTCACCGTAGCAGTGTTAAAAGTTTTAGCTTTTAGCACCTTAAAAAACTACTTTATCTATTTTGCTACTTCACTTTATAATACGCCCAATATCAAATGTTCTACTTTTTTTTATTTTTTTTTATCACTTCATTTAAAATAATATAAACAACTCATTAAAATAATAAAAGAAGAGAGAAAATTTGATTTTTTTTTTAATTGAAGGAAGATATATAATCTTTGTTAGGGAAATATTTATATAATTGGTTAATCCTTTGACAAAATGCACTTTACTTATAATTGGATAGATCTATGATGGGTTTAGTACTTCAAGAAACAAGTATTCAAGTTTAGTATTGAAACTATGTAAATTTGTCCAAGAAACAAGTGAAGAATGTACTGTTCATTAAAACTCGACAGAAATCTCGACAGAATTCTTTCTATCGAGAATTACTGCTGAAGTTTGATAGAAGCTCGACACAAGCTATATCTGTCGGGAATTATGAAATCAGACATTTCAGATTTGATAACACGCATATTCTTGAGTATTTGTGTAGGATTTCTTTTCTCATAACCCTAGACATATATAAGGATTATTTTAAGAGTCGTCACGTGGAGATGCAAAGTGATAATACATGCATATTGTGACCGGAGACTAAATTTGCTCTAATTCATCATATTCTCTGTAGAAACTACTGCGTCTTTACGCCAAGAGTTTTGTAACCAAGGAGTTTCCTAATTTTCATTGTTGACGAATTGAAGAACTTTGTAGCCAATAATCTTTCTCAAGTTGGTGTGTTAGTCACGTATTGGGATCCGTACATTATTTGTTAGTCATGTATTGGGATTTGTGCATTGAACGGAGAGATTGTCGCTACAATATAAGTCCAATTGGGTATTGGGGTAAATGTTCAACTGTAAGTTGGTATCAGGATTCCTTTTACTTGTAACTGCTTGTATTGATAATAGTGGATTATCGGGAGTGGTGACCTTAAATTCACCTAGTGGGGTTTTGCCTTGATGGTTTTCCCCATTCGTAAACAAATCACCCGTGTCAAATATATTTTCCCTTGCATTTAGTTATTTGGTGATTTGTTTGTGTTACCACGCTATTGCATGTTAAATTGACTTAATTAATTAACTTGGATAATTAATTAATTAATTTGCCAAAGGGGTCAATCCATTTTTGACTTATCAATCTTAATAAAATATTGTATTTTCTTTTTAATAACTTGCTACAGTCAACTAGTATTTATACTAGTTTACTATAATTGCAAAAAATTTAGTTTTAACTTTTCCAATAACACATGATTTTTTAGTTCTTTGGTGGTAAAATAGTTTCTTTTGCTAAAATACCATCATCATTGTGAATGTTTTTATTGTTTTTGTTAAGTTTTTAGATTGGATAGTTGTTATTTGGGTTAAGCTAGTTAGGCTGATTAGAAAGAAGGAGAGCCTAAGGTTTTGGAAGGGTGGCCAACTACAAAAATAAAAAATATAACAACAAAAAATGAATAAAAATTTTGGACCTGGGGCCCAAGCCTCCACCTAAGTCCGTCCCTGTATATATACCCAAAAATATATATGCACCTCTATAATACTTAAATAGATATAAATTTATCATTCCTTAATAAATAAATAAATAAAACTTCATTCCTTGTATAATTAGTGTGCGTTTGGGTTATGATGAAAAATGAAAATTATTTTACTATTTATCTTATTTTTGCTACTATTTACGGGATCCACTGCACTTTTTGGCACTATTTATAGGCCCCACTGTACTATTTTAAGTTTACCTTTGTACTTTTAGCAATAATTTTTTAATTTAAAAAAAAATAAGCAGTATCCAAACACACTCTTATTTTTCTTCTCTCCGGCAAAATTGTACCCAAGGAACTTTAGCCCTCAAATTATATTCGTGTCCATCTCTAAACACCCATCAACAACGACAATCTTGATAACTATTTGAAGCATCAATCTTTTCATTATCATTTGATGTCTTTAAGTTGTCAAATCACTATATATATATATATATATATATATATTTTTTTTTTTTGTTATGAAATTGGGATACAAAATTACTTTTTTATTTTTTAATTAAATTTTAATATGATTTTATTGATTTGAAAATTAGGGATTAATCTTATTTTTAAAAATATTTCATTTTTAGGATAATTAAGCCTCACAATAATTTTAAATATAATTATATATTTAAATTATTTTAGAAATATAATTTCTAAAATACATGTGTGGGGTCTTATTCCAATTTTACAATCAAATATATGAATAAGAATAATTATTCCATTACAACATCTTTTATTACCAATATTCTAAATTCCTATTTCTAACATAATTACTATTTAGTATAATAAACTTTCCCTAAATTACTTCCTTAACAAGGAAAAGATGTTGATCTCATTCTTTGGAAACCCAAAACTAATCAAATTAAGAATTCAATACAATTTCTAACAACAAGAAAATTAAAATTAATTGAGACAAACTTTTAAAAATTAAAAATGGGTCATCACAAAGAATGCCATTGAGAGTAAGATATATTTGAAACATGGATATAGACCACCACAAAGAATATCATTACTTATTGACTATTACTTGAACCTCAACTATTTAGCATCTTTCATCTTTATTTTCTTTAGTTTTGTTATATTTTTTGCTAAATGATAAAATTATGGCGTAAATGCACTTTTGGTCCCTACATTTTGGGGTCATTTATATTTTAGTTCCTACATTTCTATTTTACCACTTTTAGTCTCTAAAATGAAAAACGTGTTCCATTTTGATCCTTATCGTCACTCAATTAATGAAAATATCCTACATGGCAAACGGAATGCACTGTTGGCGCAGTAAATGCTGACATGTTCATTAAAATAATAATATTATTTTTTATTATTTAATAAATGCCACGCCAACTTAGAATTTAAAAAATTAATTTATCAATTTTAACAAAATTAAAAAGAGAGAGGAAACAACGGTATTAAAAAAAAAAAATTTAGATCTAAATCATACAAACGCAGAAAATCATACAAACGCAGAAAATCAAACAAATCAAACAAACACAGGAAATCATACAAACCTAGAAAATCAAACAAACACAGAAAATCAAACAAAACTAAAAAATCATACAAACCCATCAAGAACAAACACCCAAAAAAATCATACAAACCCAGAAAATCAAACATAGAAAAATCATAAATGAATATTGTACAAAACATAATCAATCCATATATATACACAAACCAAATCATCCAAAAGAAAAAATAGATTTAAATCCAAAATTTAATCAATACAATCATTAACAAAATACCCACAAAAATACCCATAAAATTGAACAAACCCAGCTCAATCCCTCAACCACACAAACAACAACAAACACACAAACAACAATAAACACAACTCCCACCCAAACAAAATACCCACAAAACCATTAACCCAACACACCTCAAACTCTTTCTCTTAGTAAACTCCCTTGACTGAATCTTAAGCCCTCATCAGAAATCTATATTTGAACAAGGTGAAAACCCCCACTCAGATCAACAAAAATCATCACCCACAAACCCACCATCGAAGTGTGTCGCCACTTATCTCCACCAAAATCTCCACCACTGAACTGAGAGATAGAGAGATGAAATAGAGAAAGACCCACCGATTTAAGACAAAAACCACCTACCGATCCAAGAGCACCCACCAATCTGAGGTAGAGATCCACCGAAGAGAGAGACCCATTGCTTTGAGAGAGATTGAGTGATCTGTGATAGAAAAAGAGACCTAATTGAGAGAGAGAGAGAGAGAGAGAGAGAGAGAGAGAGAGAGAGATTTGGGATTTTCAGCTAAGAGATTGAGAGAGTTTGAGAGAGAAAGAGAGAGAGAGTTTGAGGAAGATATTTTGAGCTAAGAGAGGAGAGCTCGGGGAAGAACATGAACAATCATATGTTCTAGTGAAGAACATGTCTTCCAAAAATATAACGAAAAGAATATTTTATTTTATTTTAAAAAAATAATAAGTTTATTTATTATTATTTTTTTAATGTGGCTTTTTTTTTATATTAAAAATGTTGATCTGCCATTTATTAATTGCCAAATAAATTTTTTTATTATTATTTTAATGGCCACGTCAGTATTAAGTGTGTTTGCACTCTATTCCGTTTGCATGTAGGATTCTTCCGTTAAGTGAGTAACGGTAGGGACCAAAATGGAACGTGTTTTTCATTTTAAGGACTAAAAGTGGTAAAATAGAAATGTATGGACCAAAATAGAAATGACCCTAAAATGTAGAGATTAAAAGTGCATTTACGCCTAAAATTATTAAAGAGAAAAGAGGTCAAGGACTAGGCCACCTACCATCTTTGCCCCTGATGATGCACAAAATCGTCAGTGAGTTGATTGTCCATGCACGTGTCAATTGATGTACCTGAAGAACAAAAAAGAAACAACCTACAGAGAGCACCGATGCGGTGCCAGCCAAAGACTCTCCGAAGATTAAGTTAGTGGCTGAAGAATCTCTAAGAACTTAATAGTGTGAGAGCTTGAGATTTTTGCGTACCTTGGAGGAGAGGAGGTCTGGTATTTATATAGTGGTGTAAAGCTGATTAAGACCCCTTTAAATACAGGATCTTTCCATGTGGAGGAAATTTGGAGTTAAGGCTTCAAGATCTTGGGGCTTCCCTTTCCATATGGGGAAGATCCAAACATGTAGTAGGGTTTCTATGGTGTGCAAATTATTTTCATATAGAGATGTATAAGTGGGGATCATGCAAGAGTTAATGGGGCCCCATGTACTCAATAGTTGGTATGCATAGCCATCTGTCGGGACCCTTCATCTCTCTTGTCGTACCATACCTCCAATCCATATGTCGGCCTTTGTGAAGCTGACGGTTGCTTTAAGACGATCGTACCGTTGAGTCCTTATGGAAATGGAGGGAGGCGTATATCCTGACAACTCATCAGGCAAAGTGTTTTCATCCTGACGAGTCGAAGAGTTAAAAACATTTATGTCGGAAATATCCTGATCAGCCTCCATGATGTAGGTAGAAATATTGGAGATGGGATACATTTCTCAATTCTAAATATTTGTGAAAAATACCTCTAACCTCTTTATTATGCTTAGCTTTTGAACAGGATGTGATGATGCCAAAAATCGTCAGTATTTTATTCGTCCTACAGAGCCAATGTCTTCCTTGAATACCTACAAGATAAAAGAGAGATTTTGGTGGAGAAAACACCAGTGGGGTGTTTTCTTAAAACCCTCCGATGGTGAAGTCAATATTGTGACTTTAGCTAGTGATAATTAAGTAATCAAAGCTTCTTGATGTAGGTAGAAATATTGAAGATGGGATACATTTCTCAATTCTAAATATTTGTGAAAAATACCTCTAACCTCTTTATTATGCTTAGCTTTTGAACAGGATGTGATGATGCCAAAAATCTTTAGTATGTTATTCGTCCAACAGAGCCAATGTCTTCCTTGAATACCTACAAGACAAAAGAGAGATTTTGGTTGAGAAAACACCAGTGGGGTGTTTTCTTAAAACCCTCCGATGGTGAAGTCAGTATTGTGACTTTAGCTAGTGATAATTAAGTAATCAAAGCTTCTTTAGGATTTCAAGGGTGTATTTGTGTGTACCTTTCCTTCATTTGTCTGATTCCTTTTATAGGAGCTAGACCTTGTAACTTGCCTTTATTACGCCATAAATCGGGCTTTATTGCCTTTGTAATGTATCAGGCAATAAAGTTGACCATCTTTAATGATCAATGGTTACAGAACCTGCTGAAGGTTTTGTCAATTACCGATATACATAAATCAGCATTAATGTCCATTTATTGTCATTTGGTAGAAACATTTTCCGATTCATTAGTTGCCCCCTTATTTTGAAATTGTTCGTCTAGAGGAGGAACAATTTGTAGGAATAAATTATGTTCATCTATGTCGCTTCGGATTCCATTCTTATCGCATTTATGAGGCACGACTTATTTGATCAAAATTTTGCCATGTGTAATGTTCTAATTGGTTGTTCACGCATTGGGACTCTGAGGGCCAGAAGGACGATCATTTGGAGAAGATGAAGAAAGAAGTGGAAGAAGTTGTGAAGAATTTTAAGGCATTTGAAAAATATTCTTACAGGCTCATGGTTGTGTATGCTGACGGTTTCAAGCTTCTTTAGAAGTATCTTGTCAAACATTATCCTAACTTGAATTTCTCTTTGTTGGATATGGAGGAAATTGAAAAGGAAATGTTGACCGTGGAGGCTGATCCTGTCAACATAGCTGCTGAAGATGTCGTGGTGGATGCTGTAGGTGATGCTGAGAATGTTGCCTCTGTCGCTGACAACATTAACGTAGAATAGAAAGATTTGTTCCTTTATTTTTCAGGCTCGCATATTTTGAGCGAAGACAATAATTCTTTTTTGGGCCCGTATGTTTTGGGCATAAGACAATATTTCTGCTTTCTTTTGAACTCTTTTATTCTATGACTTTGTTTTCATTAGTAGTGTTCGTTTGAACTTTTGTGTGCGAGATCAATTTCTCACTTGAATTCTGTGAATTTGTAGTGACGATTAATGTGTTGCCTAGCAATCTTTTTAAACTGCACGACGATTAACATATTTATTTCGTCTGTAATTACTACATGCCACGAGGCAATACATATATATTTTTTGTGGTATGGTCGTTTTGGACGATCAACGTGTTGGTTGGTGCGATCACTGTGCACTTGTAGGACGATCATCTTTTAATGGCATGATCGTTTCTTTTTGTTGGACGATCGATGCGTTTGCAAAATAATCATCTTTTAATGATCGTTGAATTTTATTGGACGATCGATGCGTTTGGAAAAATAATCATCTTTTAACGATTGTTGCATTTCGTTGGACGATTGATGCGTTTGCGATTGTTGCATATCGTAAAGAAATCGTCTTTTGGTGGCATAATCGTTGCGATCGATGCATTTGTTTTGCGATTGTTGCATGTAGCAGAGCATTCATCTTTATTTTTTGCGATTTTTGCATGTAGCAGGGCAATCATCTTATTTTTGCGATTGTTGCATGTAGTAGAGCATTCGTCTTATTTTTTGCAATTGCTGCATGTAGCAGAGCAATCATCTTCTTTTTTTTTTTTTTTTTGCAATTGGTGTCCGCAGTAGAGCAATCGTCTTATTTTTGCAATTGTTGCCCATAGCAGATTAATCATCTTTCTTTTTGCGATTGTTGCATTTCGTTGGATGATTGATGTGTTTGCGATTGTTGCCCATAGCAGAGCAATCGTCTTTTTGAGAAGGAATCTTAAGATCACTTTATTTTTGAAAATGAAACCTCAAGATCTTTATTCAGGGTCTTATTCTCTAAGAAAGACCTTTATTCTAAAACGAAATACAAGGAAGAGATGATAATAAAGTGGAAAATAGAAAACCAGAAGAATACATACTGGTAGTATTTTCTCAAATATTCAACATTCCATGGGCAAGATAGGTCCATCCCATCCATGTTTGTTAGGCGATAACTACTTTCTTGCGTGTGGCCTTTGATTTTGTAGGGTCCTTCCTAATTTGGGCCCAACTTTGCCTGTGTTGTATCCTTTGTAGCTTGGGAGACCTTTCTTAGGACTAAATCGCCTTCTTCAAATTTTCTTACTTTCACTTTGCTATTGCAATGTCTTGCAATTTGATTATGGTATCTAGCCATTCTTGTCCAAGCTTTTTCTCTTAACTCATTAAGTAGATCAAGATTGACTTTCAGTTCTTCGTCATTCTTTGCTTCATCAAATGTAATGTTTCTAAAGCTGGAGAGTCCGATCTTGACTCTTATGACAACCTTTGATCCGAATGTCAAGTTGAAAGGAGTTTCTCCTAATGGAGTCTTGGCCTCAGATATGAATGTCAAGTTGAAAAGAGTCTCGCCTGTTGAAGTCCTGGTTGTCGTTCTATATGCCCACAGAACACTGGGTAGTTCATCTACCCAAGCTCCCTTTGCCCTCTCAAGCCGGGCTTTGATGATTTTAAGTAAAGTGCAGGTTGTCACTTCTACCTACCCATTGGACTAGGGGTGTCCTTGGGTACTCCGAACTTGCAGATGGCATTCTTCCAAACGAACGCTTGTATGTACTTTCAGTAATTTTTGCCAAGGGTTATGCTTCAACAATTTGGTGAAGTAATTTATGGTAACCAGCAAAAAACTCATTTGTTTCTTCCCAATTGGCAGAGGTCCAACTATGTCAATTCTCCATTGAGCGAGAGGCCAAGGGGAAGTTATAGGTGTGAGTTCTTCTACTGGGACCTTGATTATGTTAGCAAATCACTAACACTTGTCACATGCTTGGACAAATGCAAAGGCATCCTTCTGCATAGTTGGCCAATAGTATTCAGTTCTTAGTACTTTTGTGGCGAATGGTCGTGCCCCTGATTGGTCGCCACAAATCCCTTCGTAGATCTCGCAGAGCGCATAATTGGCTTCATCTTCCATTAAGCACCCTAAGTATGGGAATGCGAATCCTCTTTTGTATAAAACTTCATTGATCAGGACAAATCATGAAGCCCTTAATCGCAACTTCCTTGCTTCATTATGATCCACTGGAAGTTCTCCGTTGTGAAGATAATTGAGGATTGGGGTCATCCAATGATTCGGGATTTGGACAAGGAACACTTCCATTATGTTGGTGCTTGGTTCTTTCTGTATTTTGACAGAAACTCCTTTTGCCTGATTAAATTTGCCTGATGATGCTAATTTTGCCAACTAGTTAGCTTGGCTATTCTGTGCTCTTGAGATCTGTAGAAAATTTATTTTTTTTGAAATGATCAGCCAATTGATGGGTCATCCATAAGTAATGCTACATTCTTTCCTGGACGGCTTCATATTCATCATTCACCTATCTCGTCACCAATTGTGAATCACTGTAGACGTTCAGTTTTTGTGCCCCTAGGGATTTTGCCAACTTCAACCCAGTTAAGTGGGCTTTATATTTGGCCTCATTATTCTTAGTTAGGAACTGGAGTCGAACTACATATTGGATGATATCCTTTTCTGGTGTCTCAAGGGTCACTCCTACTCCTCCTACATCTTTGTTGGATGATCCATCTACCTTTACCATCCACCAATCTTCATCTTTATTACTTTCCGTTCTTGGAGTAAATTCTGCTATAAAATCGACCAATGCTTGAGCTTTTATTGCTGTCCGAGGTCGATATTTGACATCAAACTCCCCCAATTCTACCGCCCACAAAACCAATCATCCAGCCGCGTCTGGCTTGTTCATGGCTCTCTTCATTGGTTGATCAGTTAGTATAATGATCGTGTGCGCTTGGAAGTATGGTCGCAGCTTTCTTGATGCTGTGATCAAAGCGAAGACCATTTTCTAAATATTGGGGTACCATGCCTCTGCTCCTTTGAAGGCCTGACTGGTGTAGTGGACAGGCTTTTTGCTCTATCTTACTTTCATATCAAAGCCGAACTGCACTTTGTGATACAACCAAATACAAGAAAAGATCTTCCACTACTTTAGAGGGGCTTAAAAGATGTGGGTCATCAGGTATTGTTTCAAACTTTCAAAAGCCTTAGTACATTTATTTGTCTACTCAAATTTTTCTTAAGAAGTTTAAAAAATGGGAAGCACTTATTTGTAGATTAGGAGACGAACTTGTTGAGGGTGGCTATTCGTCCGCTCAGACGTTGTACCTCCTTTACATTTGTTGGAGGTGACATTTCAATTATTGCTCTGACTTTGCTTGGGTTTGCTTCTATCCTTCTTTGTGACATAATAAAGCCAAGAAATTTTCCATATGGCACAACAAACATACATTTGGATGGGTTTAGCTTCATGTTGTACTTTCGAAAGGTGTTGAAAGTCTCTTCTAAATCTGCTAAGTGGTTTACTATTTGTCGGCTCTTGACCAACTTGTCATCTATGTACACCTTCGCATTTTGTCCAATCTGATTGTGGAACATGTGATTGACCAATCTTTGATATGTGGCACCTGCGTTTTTGAGTCCAAAGGGCATTACCTTGTAGCAGTAGAGGCCTTGACTGGTAATAAACGTTGTTTTCTCTTGATCTTTTTCGTCCATCATGATCTAGTTGTAACTAGAGAATGCATCATGAAGCTATCGAATCTACCATCTGGTCGATTCATGGTAGAGGGAAACTGTCTTTTGGGTAGACTTTATTCAGATCAGTAAAATCTACACACATCCTCCATTTCCCATTCGGTTTTTTTACCATGACCACACTTGCTAGCCATTTTGGATAATAAACCTCTCGAATGAATTCCTCAGACAAAAGTTTATCTACCTTTTCCATAACTTCTTGATTACACTCTGGAGCAAAGACTCTTCATTTCTGTTGGACTGGCTTTTGCATGGGGTCTATAGATAAGCGATGCACAATCAGTCATTTATCTATCTCGAGCATATCTTCGCGACTCCAGGCAAACACATCCTGATTATCTTTCAAGAACTGTACTACCTTCATTTTTATATCTTCACCTTCACAAGGATTTGGCTAGGAGGCATTACCAGTGGGGTGAAGTTTAGGAATTGCCTTTTATTGCTCATTTTACTGGCTTTGTATGAATTTTCCTTCATTTTTGCATTCTGGATTGTTTTCACTCTCATTTTCTCTCCTAGGTCTCTTAGTGATCCTTTTAGATGCTAAGACATCCTCTGCATGCATGTACTTTTGTGCTTTGAACAACAAGTTGGTCATGGTTGCTGGTGGGTTCTTTGTTATTGAAAATAGGAAGTCCTCTGATCTCAGTCCTGCCTGGAAGGCTGCAAGCAACACTTGATCTTCTGCTTCGTCCACTTAAAGCACCTCTTTATTGAATCTTGTCACATACGTTCTTAAGGATTCACTTGTTTCCTATTTCACACTTAATAAATGCGAAGTGGGTCGTCTATACCTTTGACCACCAATGAAGTGATGGACGAAAGCCTCACCTAGTTTTTTGAAACTTTCAATTGTTGAAGGGGGGATTTTGCTAAAACTTATCTTGGCCGCTCCCTTGAGAGTAGTTGGAAAGGCTCTGCACATGATCTCGTCTGGGGTCTTTTGCAGGTTCATCAGACTTTTAAAGGTTGATGTGGTCAAGTAGATCCTTCGAACCATCAAAAGAATCAAGTTGCGAGAGTCTAAATTTTTGTGGCAACGGCAGGTCCAACATAGCTGCGGTGAATGGTGATGCAGTTTGTTTGATCATTCCATCCAGATTTTTTTGACCTTTTCCCTTTACTGCATTGTTCAACTCATCCATCCGCTTCTTCATGTTTCGGAGTTCTTCTTCCATCCTGCTTGGACGTTCAGTTCCATCCAAATGGTCTTTTCTTCGGCTGTTCTCTTCATTATTACTTTGTTGTTCCCTATTTTCTGTTCTGGGCCGGACATTGTCACTTCTCTGCCTCAGCTCTTTACTTTGCCTGGTCAGCTCTTCCACACTCGCAACAAGGGTTTGTATCTACTCTTCCATCTGGTTTGAAGAGTTGGGGATCCATTGGGGACGAAAAACTTTTGCAGCAGGTTAGAGCATTGGTTTCAGATTTGTCTTCACACAGATGACGCTCAATTGATGATGCCAAAAATCGTCAGTATGTTATTCGTTCAACAAAGCCAACGTCTTCCTTGAATACCTGCAAGACAAAAGAGAGATTTTGATGGAGAAAACACTAGTGAGGTGTTTTCTTAAAACCCTCCGATGGTGAAGTCAGTATTGTGACCTTAGCTAGTGATGATTAAGTAATCAAAGTTTCTTTAGGATTTCAAGGGTGTATTTGTGTGTACCTTTCCTTCATTTTTCTAATTCCTTTTATAGGATTTGGACCTTGTAACCTGCCTTTATTACACCATAAATCAGGCTTTATTGCCTTTGTAACATATCAAGCAATTAAGTTGACCATCTTTAATGATCAACAGTTACAAAACCTGCTTAAGGTTTTGTCAGTTACTGATGTACATAAATCAGCATTAATGTCCATTTATTGTCATTTGGACGAAATATTTTCTGATTCATCAAGATGCATGAGAAAATATGTATACGTAACTTTTGTGACACAACTTTTATGCCACAATTTTGATGCGATTGATTGTAAGTAGTGAATAAAAAGTAGCAAGTTTATGCAAAAGTAATAGACAATCATTTACAATCTATCATATTAAAGTCGTTACAAAAGTTTTTAAACAAAAATTGTCCTCGAACAACTCTGTTAGGATGTACATATGATTGTAGCGCAATAATCATATAAAAATAGAATTATAAAAATTATTGATGTTGCTCCAACAAGCTTTACCCTAAGTCGTTACAATAATGAAATGACGAATAATGTGGACTCATGCCCAATTCGTCCCTTTACCATTTCTAAAGAGCGCAGTGGCACACTAATTGGAAACTTTTCCTATAACCAAACTATTGGAGAATTTTATGTTCTCTGAAAAATAAAGAAAGAAAAATTAAATATTATAAATGTAAAGTTTAGGAAGATATCTGTATTGAATGGCCAACATGAATAGACCCTCTAATAGCCTTTTATTTTAGTTCATAAGAGTTCAAAAAGATGTCATACAAAGCACCAAACATAGACCAAGAGTGAAAAGGAAAGGTGTCAAGAAAAGGTAATATGTGTAACTAAAAGAATAAGGGGACGAAGAAAGGAGTGAGAAAAAGGAGAAGAAACTTTGGATTGTGATTATTGTCCCCCAATATTCCAAAGAGGTCTACATCAAATCAAACCCCATCTTGTAATGGAGGGTCCCTAATTGCACTATCTTCATACCTTCTAAAACCAAAGCATTCACAACATAGCTCTTAAACAAAAACAAGAAAACAAGAAAAAAAAAAAAAAAAAACTTAAATAACAAACGCGCCATTTATTTTATATATATATATATATATATATATATATACCATATGTTACACGTTTGTATGTATTTTTAAATAAAACTCTTGTACATTGAATAAAGCAAAAAATATTTTGAAAAATACATATTTTCTCTAATTAAACCTATTATCCATGTATTAAAAATTTCTCATATTATGATTTAATTGAAATTTTAAATCTTATTGCCATATATAATCCATATATATATATATATATATATATGAGAATGTATAATCCATATACTTGATTTAAAATAAAATCAATTGAAATTATAATTACATGGGACAGTAAATACTCTTCTTCTTTTTTTTTTTGCCAAGTGCATGAAAGAATATATTAAACATCATTTCCTTCATTCACTTGTTATATATTTTCCTTAAAAATACATCTAAAATTTGAAAAAAAAAATTATATTCTCAATTTATTAAATCCTTAATTAGTTGAATATTTATAACATCTTATAAAATATAATAGGATAATATAATTATGCTATTAAATTGAAATATAATAAATTAAATACTTTATCATATGTTCCGAACCTTTCCTTCAAATGCATAATATACCCATATGTATGTTTATTTATGGTATTTTTATTTCTATTTTCTATGCCATTTTTTCCCAATCTTGAGCCTAATGAAACACACATGTATTTATACCATACATATTTAGTCCCATACATTGCTAACTAAGTAACTATGCCATTTATATAATTTGATAACACAGAAATCAATATTTCCCTCAACTTTTATTTCTCAAAATTACTAAGTTTAAGTAAATGAAAAATTATTTTTAACCAAAGTAAAATTAATTAAAATTTCTAAATCGAAGGTATTTCTTGCAATAGATATTACCAAAGATGAGGCCTTGAATTTATTCTTATTATTTGACACCAAAGGTAAAATCAATAGGGAAGCCTTGATTTATTCACCCACCAAAAAATAAAAGCCTTCAATTGTGAAATGCCGCTCAATCAAGTGTCCATTTTTTCATTTGTAAGAAGTCGTAAAAAAGAAATGATAAACATTTTTTTTTTTTTTTTTTGAGAAGAATATTTGACTAAACTTACTTTAACAGTCGAACCCAAAACCATGATCAGGTCCAGGTTTACATGTCTCATGAGATGGTAACAAATAGAATCCAAAAAAGAAAAGAAAACTTGATTGAAACCTCTAGCATTCAAATAGAACTTAAAGAGTATAATGCATGGGCATCATCACATCAGCCACTTTCATTTTTACCCTTTCCTTTTCCTTTACCTTTTCTTCCTTTGTTTCTATTGCTTTTGTTAGAGCATAAATTCTAGGAATAGAATCCAAGGAAATTCTGGTTTATAATAAACTAGAGAAACATTTTTTTTCTTATATATAAATTGACTACAAACATGATTTTACAATTTTACTAGCAAAGACCATTCAAAAGAAAAGATTCATTCTCCGATCCTATTTCTCATCATATGCCTTTTGATTTCAACGTCCGACTTTTCAAAGCACTATTGGCCTGGCTTGAGCTTTGCATGAAATGCCACATTCTTTGATGATTTCCACAAATTCATATCCCCAACAAAATGTAGTACACAAGCGTTATGGGCAATGCAATTAGCATCCCAAATATAACACTGCAAATTAAGAAATTTATCAGTACACACAAAAGGAAAAGAAAATTTTGACGAGTAAAAGATGGTAATTGAGTTAGGAAATGATGTACTCACGCTGTGCTGAGAATATCAGGATGTACATTGTACTCCTTGGCAAAGACAAAGGGGACAATTCCTTGTGGGAGAGCTGCCTGTTATTTTGTTTGCCAATCCATGGCACGTGAGGGGCAAAAAAACATGTTAATAATGGTACAGATGCATGTTTGTTGTTCATTAATAACACCACCAAACAAGTCCTTACTCATGGTGTTAGACTAATTATAGTTTCGTATAGAACACAATTGCTTTATGGCATTGCTCTTTGCAGCTCAACTTTTACTACCTCCAGAAAAGATATATTTTTATTTAACTGTAAAAGACTAAAAGTAGTACACTATTTTCTGAAGAACCCAGATGGAAAATTGGCAATGATCTGATTTTAATATCATATTAAAATAAAATTTTAATTGGCAAAATAATAAAAAAAATCTTATCTTGGTATAGCAACGTATTGTTTCTTTAATGTGCAGTTTTTGGAGCTTTTATGCAGAGAAAAGTAGGATTGGTTGTGTCAGGAGGAGGCAAAAGAAAAGAGAGAGAATTTTGAGAGCAAAAGAGAGAAAGAAAGGGGTGACCTGGACAATGGCAACGTGCAAGAGAACGCCCTTAAGGCCAACAGCAATGGAAGCTGCTGCCATGACAGCTGGACCTGTAAGGAATCTCACAGCCATAGCAAAAGTTGCTATGGAATTTCCACATGCTATGATCCTCGGTTGCAAAGCCATGAACAGACCTGTCATTCACATCAAAAGCAAAGCATCAGGCATGCATATCCATCACTACCATCACATCCCTTACTGTGTCAGTCAGTCATTCTTTTGAAAGACCTTTCATCATCATCACCACCACCCAATACTACTCGTACTACCCCATCACCCACAAACCCATTATATCAAACCCCAACACAAGCATGGCAAAAAGTGTACCAAATATGTAGTCAGAATCATAAAGAAACCGAGACATTATCATAACCATACACTGTTTTCTTTTCTTTGCTTTTTTGCTAGTTTTGCTTGCTTTCCCTTAATAATTTTAATAATTAAAATGGGATAGACACAGAATCATTTATAGTAAAGAAAGTGTAAGGAGAGAATTTTGTCTGAACGACACTGTATATCTGTATTACAAGAAGGGTGTTTATACTAACCAAGACTGAACATGGCCATGCCAAGCCCTGCATCTGACAGGATGGCAATGGACTTTGCTATGATGGCAGGCATTTCAAGGTTCCACCTACAAGAAATCCCACAAGGAAAACTTAATCAATATTAAAAAATAAAAATAAAAATAAAAATTGAGCCAAAATACTACATCTATTCACAGGGAAATTTTAAAATATGGATGATTTTAGACTACCTGAATGAGACTAGGGACCAAGTGAGGCCTATTAAACTTGAGTAGGTGTTGGGGTTTCGAATTAGCTTTCTCCAAACCATGATGAGTATAAGCCTAGTCATGACACTTGTTGGAGGCATGGTTTTTGGTTTGCCATCTCCCACTTTCTCAGCTTCATGGTTGTTCGTCTCTCCATCTAACCCTCTGTTCCCAAAGCTGAAATCATCCCTTTCTAAGTACTCTTGATTCTCTCTTTGACCTTCCACTAATAATCCACAAACCAATAAAATCGCAATTAGAAGACTATAGGAAACAAAAATAAAGCAACACACACAAAAAATGAAACAAAAATTAAGTAATAACAATAATCTTATTGACCTTTTCCTGGAGAAACGGCCAATCTGACTTCTTTCTGATCGTTGTTTGCATATTCATGTCCTCCAAAGACATCTGAAACAGGAGAAGCACTTGAACTCCAAACAAACATATGAAGGTCCCTACCACCATCCTCAGCTGGCTTCTGCTGAGGCTGGCCATTAGGCTTTTTTACATTTACATTGGCATTGACATTAGCATTAGCATTAGCAGCAACATTTTTGGATCCTGTTGGTGAAAACATTCCTGGATTTGGTGCTGGGTAATGGCCAGCCCCTCCAGGCCCTGCACCATGGTAATGAAACCTGGGCTTGCCACTGACTCCACCATCTTCTTCATAATTGGAAGGCCTTGGTGTTGGCCCTCTTGAAGCTGAGAGACCATAAACATCAGAGGCACCAAAGTTTGAGTTCCTCCCACCAGCTCCAGCCCCAGCCATCATTGAATAAAAGTCCGTGTGATTGAAACTAGACCCTCTTGGAGTTGGGTTCCTTGAAGATTGCAAGGAGTATATCTCTGCATTGGTTAAGTTGGAGGGTCTAGGAGTTGTTGATGACAATCCTTGCGACCTCCTAGAGAAAATATCTGATCTTGAAGCATTGGATTTTCTCACTGTCACATGAAGCTTGCCATCTTCTTTAATTTCAGCTTCAGTTTCTAGAGGCTGCCTCCCATCTAATGACATGATGTCGGAGTCAACATGGATTGAGACAATGGAGCCCGCAGTGTCTGGGAATTGCTCAGAGATGAGCATTCTGGCACCTCTGTATTCAAACAAGAAGAGCATCAAGGTGTACCAAATAATGCACTGAAGGACCACAATTTGGACCATCAAACTCCCAGAAAAGTCGCCATACATTCCCTTAAGCAAAGGAATGCCCATGACCAAGGTGTTTGGGAGAGTTGAGAGTGAGAATAGAGTTATTGTCCAGTCCAAACAACCCCTTTTGCTCACCTTAGTCCAAACGGCAAGAACAGCTAAAACTATTAGCTTTTGGAGGGTATCAGCAGCAATGAACCTGAAGTTCATGGTGTATGGATCATTGGAGGAGATGAAGTGGAATGAAAGGAGAGGGACTGCGAAGAGAGCCACAAACCGGTTGATACCAGAACACTG
This sequence comes from Quercus ilex subsp. ballota, assembly GCA_032727855.1. NCBI lineage: Eukaryota > Viridiplantae > Streptophyta > Magnoliopsida > Fagales > Fagaceae > Quercus > Quercus ilex. Next base: position 28,927,959 of record CM064917.1, read on the forward strand.
GTCAGGGGTAAAGATCTTCCACCATTTCACTGAACCATAGGCTAAGATCATGGCCACGTATAGTGGTACCATTGCAGTCATAACATGGTAGAAATCTAATAAACTGATCATCTTTGCTAACTTGTTGTATTACCCAATTCAAGAAAAGCTTTCTGAGCTCTGAGGAAGAAGACCAAGTTCAAAAAGATTGGATGAGAGTTTAGGAAGAACAAGAAGATGGAAGTGGTGGTGGTGGTGATGATAAAAAGAGTTGGGGAAATGGGAGAGCATGTGTTTTGGTTTTTGGGGTAGTGGGTAATAAGCAGAATACAGCAATAGTTTTTTCAGCTTTGAGAGTTGCGAACAAGCTTGCACTTACACTCCCCAAAGCGCACACAACAGAGTTTTTGCTTTGTTTTTTTCCTTTTTGTTTCGAGTTGTGTTTGGATTTGGGTATTGAGGAGAGGAGGGGAGCGAGTTGTGGTATTTGATATAGGACTTTGTAAGTTGGTGTATGGCTCTATTCTCTATGGGACTACTGGTTACATAAGTGTAGAAGGGGCATTTTGGTTGGAAGTGGGTGTGTCTCAGACTGTACTTGTTTGGAGCCTTTTTCAGGGGTTGTAATTTGCAAAGAGCTGTATCCTCTTTCTTATTGGATTCGCTTTTTTGCTCATGGGTTGTTGTAGATGGGTTGTGGACTTATGGCTGCATGTGTATGTTCTATTCTTTCTTTCTTCTTTTGGATTAGTAAGAGCATTCGCAACAGTAGTGGCAAAATTTTAACTATTTAGCTACACAAAAAGTCACTTTATCTATTTTACCTACACACATGCTGCAGCAGTGAATCTATTTTAGCTTTCAACACAATAAAATAATATACACATCACAATAAAATAATATAACCACTACAATAAAATAATATATCCTACTACCAAAAAAACAACCACAGTACCAACCACAACCACTCTATCATTAACCACAGCCACAGCCACAGCCACAACCACCACCACCACCACCAGCAGTCCACAGCAGGAAAAAAAAAAAACCCACTCTACCATCAGCCATAGCCAACGCACACTGGAGCACAACCACGACCAAGCGATGGAGTGGAGGTGAGGGAAGCCACTTCGATCCACGAGGCCGGAGGCAATCGGCGGCGTGGGTTTGAGGCGGATGGCGGCATGGGTCTGAGGTGATTGGTGATCGGCGCTGGGCAGGGGCTTGGGTCTGAGGCGATTGGCGCTGGGTAGGCGCTTGGGTCGGTGCTTGGGTATGAGGCAATCGGCGCTTGGGTATGAGGCGATCGGCGCTGGGCAGGGGCTTGGGTCTGCGGCAAGTGGAGGAAGGAGGAGAAAGAAAAAAAAACATGGCGAAGGAGGAGAGGAGAGAGATGACAGTGAAATAGAGGGAGTGAATGAGACCTGATTTGATAAAATTAAAAAAAAAAAAAAAAAAAAGGAAGCAAGTTGTATAGGAGCGAGCTTGAGGTGGATGAGTCGGCGAATGAGAGGAGAGATGACAGGAACGAGAGAGAGTGCTCTGACCAAGAGAGAGAGAGTGAAATGAAAAAAAAAAAGAGCCAAGTTGTACCGGCTTTGATTAAAAAAATATTATTATTTTTTTGCTTCAAGCTACAGTGCACATCTATAGATGGATGTGCACTGTAGCAAATCATCTAAAATTTTTAAGTATTGGTCCACTGTTGTGGGGCGTTTTTTGTGTTTCAGTGGAGCTAAAATAGCATTATAACTATTTAGCTCCACTGCTGCAAATGCTCTAAGGATATTCATTGCTTTTTGAGTTTTTTTATTTATTTTATTTATTTTTAAATAAAGGGAGACTAATTGGTGCTGAAAATATGATTCACTTTCTTTGTCATTGAAAACGAAATTAAGATATTAATTGTCTGAGAAAATCAATTGATTGATTGTTATAGAATACCAATAAGATTGAACCAATCAATATGCAATTTAATTTGGCACCGCCTTTTGTATCTAATTCCCATACCAAATGTGAATTTCATTGCAGTGTAGGATAAAAAGGTTGAACAACATTAGATTTGTAATATCTAATCTGAATTATACAATTTCAAGTGAAAATGATGATTTTTTTTTTTTAATGTTCTTATTCCGTAGATGTAGTCATAAGGCGAAATCATGTAAACAACCTATGACTCGTGAATTCCATCTTTTCTTTTTTCTGTCACTCCATAAATTTTTACATGTTGAGAATTCTATATGAATATGATCATAGAAACACTTATTATTTAACAATTAAGGGTATGTTTGGTATGCTGTAATAACTCCTGTAATGAAATATTTATCCACATGTAATAGTAATTTGGAAATATGGTTGCATCTTTATCACATTGATTAGTTATTACATAGGAATAATTATTCTTTAAATTGAAGAATAATTATTCCTCTTTAAAATTGATGTAATAGTTATTTGCTAGTTCATATAATAGGTTTTAAAATTAATATATTTCCAAAATATAAATTTTCCTTATACATCATATTTTACTAGATTTCTATATGTAACAACCAAACTTATGGATAATAATAGTTATTCAATTACAGTGTCTTGTGGGTTCTAGTTAATTCAACTGGTAAAGTCTCTGATTGTTGTATAAAAGATTTAGATTTCAATCCCCGCCTACATCAAAAACTGATTGGTGTCTTAATCTGATGATAAAGAGTTATTATTAGGAGCGAATGTCATAAGTTGAAACTCTCTCCAAAAAAAAAAAAAAAATTACAATGTCTTCTTTTTCTAGTAGTAAAAATGATTATTCTTAATGTAATCTACATTTAGTGTACCAAACGTGCCCTAAATAAGTGAGAAGCATAGACAGGTGAAGGGAGAGTTACTTGTTACTAATTGCTAGTTTTATTTTTATTATTATTATTATTATTATTATTTGGGCTAAAAACTTGTTACTAAATGCTAGTAGTATTAATTTATTAACGCAAGGGATGTTACAAATCGAAATTAAGATATTAATTTTCTGAGAAAATCAATGGATTGATTGTTATAGAATACCAATAAGATTGAACCAATTAATATGCAGTTTAATTTGGCACCGACTTTTGTATCTAATTCCCATACCAAATGTGAATTTCATTGTAATGTATGATAAAAAGGTTGAATAACATTATACTTGTAATATCTAATCTGAACCATACAATTTTAAATGAAAATGATTTTTTTTTAATGTACTTATTTCGTAGATGTAGTCATAAGGCTAAATCATGTAAACAACCTATGACTCGTGAATTCCATTTTTTCTTTTTTTGGTCATTCCACAAATTTCTACATGTTGAGAATTCTATATGAATGTGATCATAGAAACACCCACTGTTTAACAATTAAGGGTATGTTTGGTATGCTATAAAGACTCTTGTAATGGAATAGTTATTCATGTGTAATAGCAATTCGGTCATTTGGTTGCATCTTCATCACATGTATTAGTTATTGCATAGGAATAACTATTCTTTAAATTGAAGAATAGTTACTTTTCTTTAAAATTTATGTAAGATTTATTCTGTAGTGAATATAATAGGTTTAAAAATAATATATTTCCAAAAATATAAAATTTTCTTATACATCATTTTTTACTAGTTTTCCATATGTAATAACAAAACTTATGGATAGTAATATTTAGGGGTGTTCACCAAACTGCACAAACCACACAAACCGCAAAAAATTGCTCCAAAACCACTTGCAAAATGGCATAACTGCATTGCACTACAAGTAATAGTGCACTGCATTGCACAGCATGGTGCAATGCGATTTACGGTTTTATAATAAGAAAAGATCACAAACCGTGCCGCACCACACTCTCTTTATATATTAATATATTATTTATTTTTAATATTAAATATAAAAGTTTAATAACCCTAGTTTTCAGAAAAATAAAAGTTTTGATAACTCTAGCAAGTGTTGACTAAAAAAGCCAGCCCAACATAAAGAAAAATTAGATCAATAGTTTAAAATTTGGCCCAAAACAAAGGAGAAAATTAGTTTTGGACTAAGTAGGAAAAGTACAAAATTTGAAAAATATATCAACTTCAAACCGCATCTTATACACCACATGGCACAGTGACCGCAAAATAAGGTGCCGTGTGGTTATGATTTTGGCTAAACTCTAAATTGCACCGCACCACATATGTGACTTCAAAAATAAGATGCGGTGCAGTTATGGTTTTAGCTAAACCGCACCGCAAAGTGTGATACTCAAAATAGCTCAAAATTGCACCATAACGCACCACAAACATCCCTAAATTAGTTATTTCATTACAATATATTCTTTTCGTAATAATAAAGATTACTGTTTCTAATGTAATTTATATTTAGTGTACCAAACGTGTGCTCTAAATGGGTGAGAAGCATGGGCAAGTGAAGGGAGAGTTTTTTTTTTTTTTTTTTTTTTTTTTGAGAAACGAAGGGAGAGTTACTTGTTACTAAATGCTAGTTTTTTTTTTGGTTGGCTAAAAACTTGTTGCTAAATGCTAGTAGTAATAACGCAAGGGATGTCATCTCATATGTATTTATTGCAATTTCTAGTTCATTAGTGAAATTATCAATCTAGGTAGAGGGAGAATTGATGGCTGGGTGATACCTTTCACGTGGACCCTGAATTGTCCAATAAAATGCTAAACGTGATTTAATAATACTTGGCAATTGCTATTGCGAAGGCTTCAACTTGTCAATGCGTTAGGTGGGAAGCAGGCGCTAAAATACAAAGACTCTACGGTTTATTTGGGCTACTGCAGCGTAACGCCCGGCCCACATCACAAACTCAGGATCACCTTCAAAGCTAAAATCAGGTTGAATCTTTATGGCTCTCATTCTTATCTAGATCTCTTTATTTATTTATTTATTTATTATTATTATTATTATATAAAAGAAAAAAAATTTAATATCCAAGAATTTTAAAGGTGGATTTGGTCAAATCCAAATCTTTGGTTTTTTTAAAACTATCCAAATAAGGTATATAAATTTTAATCACTCAAATCCAATCCTTATACCCAAATCCTACTATCCAAATGCGCTTACAAAACTTGAGATCTTCTAGGACCACAATTTTTGTGCCGCAAGATTGACATAGCAGATGGTAAGTACATGCTTATCACTTTTATATAGACTCACTACTCATAATAAGCCATATAAAAAAAAAAAGTGATCTATATCTAACTAGAAGAAAAAGAAACTCACAAACTGTTTATGTATGGGTTTGATTAATGAGTGATAAAGTACATTAGTCAAGATTGAGGTTTTTATTATAATGGATCAGCTTTTTTTAAAGAAGTTATAGCACAATATTCAATCAAAATGATATTTGTTTATAGGTTGTGTTTAAAGGAGTTATGTCAATTTTTTCAGTTTTGTAGGTACTATTTGGTGTCTTTTTTTACTTTTTCTGACAATTTTTTTTGTATTTTTTGCACTTAGGTGCTTGTTAACATTCCCCTTTATTTATTTGTTTTTGCTGCTTTTCAATACAATGGGAGGCATTCAGTTCCTTCTTAATTGGTGCAAATGAGCACCCATTAACATATCTCTCTCTCTCCAACTAGTCACTAAAACCAATAATTTTCTCTTTAATCTACAAACTTATTCTTACATATTACATTTAAAGTAAACAAGTATATTTTATTTTTTTGACATACCATGCTCTGTATACAATTAAAAACAAAAGTTTTATTATTAATTTTATGATCATGTTAATGGGTGCTCTTAAGCCAATTGTTAATAAACAATATTAGAAAGTTTTAACATCATTTTTATGAGAAATATAAAATGCTGTCAACATAATCAATTGTTTTATCATTTTCCCATAAAATGTTTTTAAAAATAGTTCCTAAGTCAATGCTCTTAGGATATTCGTTAATATTTTCTATAATTTTATTTGAAGTAAATCCAACTTCTTCTTTGATTAGGCTTTATATATGATGAATCAACTTAGTCTCGTTTTTTAAAGGAGAAGAAAAAAAGAGTGTTCATTCTTATGATACTCCTAAAAGCATTTACTTATTTTCTATTATTGTCCATTAATATTTTTAAAGAAATCCATATAATATAGCTTAATTTCATTCTATTCCACTTTATTTTATTTCTCTGTTTTTTATGCCCATTATTCTTTGTATTTCATTTTGTTCGTTTCTATTCATTTATAATTTACTTATTCTATTACATTTCATTCTTTATGAGCTCTCAAATGGAACCTAATTTCGTTGGGCAAAGTGAACCATCACAGACACCGGCTACTTTTGGTACCAAAGAACTCAATATTTTAAAATGCTTAAATTAATTTATCTTTAAAAAAATTCTTTAATTAATTAATTTACATTGGCCCAAAAAATGGTCTCTCTTCACGTATAATATGCTCATATTACAGCAAATTTTGTTAGCTCCGTCCATTAGTCTGATATACCAATGAAGTAGAATCAGTAGATAAAGTAATTGACATTTGAAAATTTAGCTTGTTGGTAGATGCTGGGCTTCAGAGTTGGGGGAAGAATATAAAAAATAAAAGCTCCCCGCAGTTTTTTGTAGTGCATAACAACAAAACAAATCACACAGAAAGTGATTTTAGCATATGAGCTTTATATCTACTACTAGAATAGAAGAGCTTGTTAAAAAAAAATGGAGAGGAAAAAAAGGGGGATCAAAAAGGAGAAAAAGAGAGAGGCATAGTGTTATGGAAAGTGGAAACCAAGTGCAAAACTGCAAATTACATGAATAATTTCTAATTTGAAATAGCTAATTCCCGACAATTGGCCTCAATGATCAATTGATCATACTAGTGACTAGTGCCTAATTTGTACTTGCCTATCCTATTACTTTGTGAGAAGGATCTCAGTGGAGTTGTACCAAACAAGAAAAATGATTCTAAATGGTCTGAAAATTTTGACCTTGAGGCAAAAAATTAAAAGTGATCCCTAATGCCATTACTTTTGCAAATAGGAACACATAATAAATCCTCTAATTCTTTTGAGCTAGGATCATAAAAGCCAAGATACTGAATCTAGCCCGTTCATTTTTACACTAATAACATCTGCAAAAGAAAAAATGACATAGAGAAATAAAAAAGTGGATGCTACTTTCACTTTTGTGCAGTATAAGCTGACTTTTTATGCTCGAATTAGCAGTAAGTCGAGATTAGCTTTGCCTAACACAGGAATTTCAAAACAGTGAGCAAAAATTAAGGTAAAGGCAAGATCTTGTGAGAAAAAAAATATACTAATCCTAGTGCCACATCTTGTGAGCAGTAAATCTTTTACAATTTAATGTCTTTGCAAAGAAAAAGAAAAAATAGAGAAAAATTATTTGTTTTTTTGCTAATTTTATGTTATTTAATTATTTTAGTTTAGTGGTGACTTGTAAGTAATACAAGTGTACAATATATGATGATAATAAAATAAGTGATACATGTTTCTTAGCTAATTTTATGTTATTTTAGTCTAGTGGTGACTTGTACGTAATAACAATGCACAATAACAATATATGATGAATAAAATAGGTGATATATATATATATATATATATATATATACACATCATAAGTCCATACAACTTTTCCACTTAATGGGAAAAGTGTGGACTTCACCACGCATCACTCACCTCCATTAATCCATAAATGCTTATAACATTATCCATTGCTTTGTATATTTTAAAAAGAATGACTTATGGGTTTATAACTTAACATGCCATTTGATTAGGAAAAAAAATCCATTATTTTGAGATGGAAGGACCACAAAAGTGACCTTAAAATTTTGAACAAGCAAATGAGAAAAAAGAGATTCATATTGAAAACAAAAATCAAGAAGGTACTTTTTGATTTTTCCAATCAATATTAATTGTGTAAAGTTGAAATTTACAACTATGTGTTTTATTAGCTTTAATTCCATACCAAATTTGATTGTAATTATGTTCAATCTTTTGTACATTGTATTATTTGTGGGATTTCGTTGTAAGGGTTGTGTGTGAGAGAGAGAGAGTGTGAAGACTCAAGGCATGAAGACTAAAGTTGTTTTCGCGGGTAACTTGCGACTAAACTTCCCACGAAGTGATGCATGTGCCCTACACATGATTGGAATGCGAAGAGTTAGGATAGGATGGAGACAGCTGGTTTTCTCGAGTATCTCGCGGGTAAGGCCTTCTCGCGAGACACCCGTGAAACATTCTGTTTTGTCAAACTGTCATTTCTGATACATACTTTCTGTACCTACACTATATATACCCACATTACCCACAGATGTTGAGGAGTGCTTCTGAGAGAAAACCCTAGCCACAAATTTTGAGAGTTAGAGATTGTTATACCCACATTTCTCTACACAATTGCTTGTGAATTTTCCTTAACTCCTACCTCTCTATTTCCATACCATTGAGAGGTTGATAGCCCAAACACTTACTACACCCTTTCAGAGTGTCAAGTGAGGTTTTGGTGCTGCAGGGAAGCATTGGAAGAAGCCAGGCTTTGGCGGATGCAATCAAGCGTATTGCGGGATTCGGAGAGCTAGACAAGACACGGTTCTGAGAAACCTTGTTGGAGTAGGAGCTTGGAGGGCTTAGGTGCATTAGGTAGATTAGACTTGGAGGGTCTCTTGCTAACCCATGTATTCCAACTGATTGTCTAGTGGATCGATTACTGCTTGGAGGGCGACGAAGAGGTTTTTCGCCGAGTTTTTCGGTTTCCTCTTCAATAACACATCGGCGTATTATCTTGTGTTTGCATTCTTCTTCCTTACTCTTTTACCTTTCATTTTACTGCTGTGTTATAATGAATATGGGTTAGAGTAGCTTGTTTGTATATCCGCTCGCATTTACTTTATTCCGCACTTAGTATTAAGTTAGAGTAAAATCAATCGAGCCGTAACTTTAATTTGGGGGTCTAAATAGTTCTTGTGTTTTCACACATATTTGAGCTTTCAATTGGTATCAAAGCAGGTACACTCGCTGTGGTTTAATTACCTGAGTGTGATCCTTGACCCTTTTGTGATGGACCGATCACAATCTCTTAATGCTCCATCATTCTTTGATGGGAGCAACTATGCATTTTGGAAGGTCCATATGAAGGCTTTCTTATGTGCTATAGATGAGTTCGTATGGGATTCTGCTGAGAATGGGTATGTTAAACCCACGACAGCTAAGTCCGAATGGGACAAGGCAGCTTTTGCTTTGGCAAATGCAAATAATAAGGCTATTAATGCTATATTCCGTGGTGTGTCTACTGATGAATTTCATAGGATATCGCATGTGGAGACAGCCAAGGAAGCTTGGACTATTCTTGAGACTACCTATAAGGGTAACAAGAAAGTTAAGGACATAAAGCTCCAAATGCTTACCACCAAATTTGAAGAGCTCAAGATGGGTGATGATGAATCTTTTGATTCATTCTATGGGAAGCTCAATGAAATTGTAATTGCTAAGCTCAATCTCAGTGAGAAGATTGAAGATGCTAAGGTGGTGAGAAAGATTTTGAGATCCTTACTAGAGAACTTCTGAGCAAAAGTCACAGCTATAGAAGAGAGTAAAGACTTGGATGAGATCAAAATCCAAGAGCTCATTGGATCTCTCCAAACATATGAGCTGGGACTGCCTTCTCATAATTCGAGCAAATCTCTTGCTCTCAAAACCGTCACCGAGAGAATGGATGACTCCTCCGAAGAAGATGATGTGGAGAATGAGGTAGCATTCATGGCAAAGAACTTCTGAAAATTTTTGAAGATGAAGAATAATGGGAAACCGTTCAGCAAAGGGAAGTTTTCATCCTCCAAAGGTGATAGGATGGAGTTCAAGAAGAAAGATGGGAAGGATTCTCAATCCGCTTAAGGCATTCTGTGTTACGAATGCAATGATTATGGACATCTCAAGAAGGAGTGTCCCAACTATTTGAAAGGGAAGGGTAAAGTGTTTGCCACTACTCTTAGTGATTTTGATAGCTCAAATTCAGACACTGAAGGAGAATATGATAGTGAAGGGAATCATAAGGCTTTTATGGCTATTGCTTCAGTTGATTCAAAGGATGATTTGAACAATTTGGTTGATGAACTTGGTAATATTTCTGAGGATAGGGAAATTGAAGAATCCGAAGATGAAGATGTGTGCCAAAATGAAGGGGAGAACAATCTTCAAGAAGTATATGATTCTCTGCTGGAAGACTGTGGCAAATATGCCAAAGTTACTAACCTTGATGTGAAAAAGATGAAAAAGGTTGAAGAAGAGCATAAGTGTATACTTGTGCAACTTAAGGAATCAAAGTGTGAAGAAGAAAGGCTCAAAGGAGAGTTGGTTGAAGCTTACTCTAAGATCAAGTTTCTTGAACTTGAAATTATTCAAGCAAATGTCAAGGTTGAGCGCATCTTTACCAAGAAACTTGACAATGTGCTGTCTTCTAAAAAATCTTCACATGATAAGACCGGTTTGGGCTATATCGGAGAAGGAAGTTCAAGCAGCGAACCCAAGAAGGAAGTGAAGTTCGTTTCAGCCAAGAATGTTGAGAAACTTAAAGAAGTGAAGCCTGAGATTGAGACCCCTGCTGTAGTAAAGAGAACCATTGGTGTAAAGTCAAAGGAAAAAGGGAGGTTATTACCCAAAAATCAAAGGGGACCTCAAGTAAAGCACTTGTGTCATCATTGTGGAGTACAAGGACACACAAGGTTGAATGGTTTCAAGCTTCATGGACTCAAAAAGGCTGATTCTCTGCGTGGCAAAGAAATTTCAAATAGACGACCAAAGGGAGCACAAGCTAAGGGAGATAGTGAGGGACATCTCATTGGAGACGTTAAAGAACATATCACTATGCCTTGCTAGCTTCACTCCGAGGTTTGAAAGTTATGTTGGTCGTACCCCTCCATCTAAGGCTCTCACCCAAAACACTCGCAAAGTGTGGGTGCAGAAGGGTACTTATGCATGATTACCTCCTATGTCCATGCATTAATACTTCCAATGTTTAGGGTCATAGGTTCATGCACCATGACATGCATAATTCAATTTGTGTCAACTGCTTCCAGTTTATGGCATATTTCTTTTACAAGTTTTGATTTGTACTTGTTTTTATTGATCTTACTTGTTCTGTTTTTGAGTGTGTTCAAAAATTCAATAACCCATAAAAATTGAAAAATCTCCAAAAAATTTGATCGTTTGTGTTGTGTATATCACATGTGAGTTTGGCCGAGTACCTTCGTACTAATGGCGTAGTGCATTTCCGAGCTTAGCTTGTTATGTATGCACATATATCTGTGTGGGAAAAATCTTGAAAACTATATGTGATTGTTGTAAATCGATCTTCAAGTTTGTCATGAATGATTGGTCAATAGTCTTGATGGTCTTGATACTTGCATAGACTTGTGCCTATATCTCTTCCCACCTTTATTTTTATGTTTTTGCTTAAAGATCTCAACAAATGTAAATCTCAAAATGAAAAGAGATAATAAGCTGTAAAAGCCGTCACACATACTAGTATTTGACTAGGAAAAAGGGAAAGCGACATTTTAAATTGAAATGTATGGTGCTCAAAAAGCTAAAGGCTAACTCTCAATGTTAAAATATCAAAAATTTCAAGCACTGATCTCAAAATGAGATGTATTGTTCAAAAAGATCAAATGTTATGATTTGTGTAGAAGTCAAATGAAAAGCTTCTAAGATTTGTAATCATTTTCTTGTGGGAGGTCATATATGCTCATTTCTATAATTGAGATTGTCCACTTGACTTAGTACTAGTTGTGTATGACTTGATTGAATTGATCATTGAAGTTTCACTCTAGTCTAAGGACTTTTTCATATTTGATACTTACCCACAACACACGAGTTTTAGTTCAATTAATACTTATTTCATTTGTGTGATTGTACATGTTCAAATGTGATGTGTATGCTCAATTGCTTGCTGATCAAACCTAAAAATATTTTTGAGTATTTTATATGTTTTTGAAAGTGATTTTATACTTTCGTGTTTTTAGTTTTTGTTCCAAATGCAAATTTTGTGTTGTTTTACAAAAACATGTTTAGAGGCATTTTCGTGAGAAGCTCGTAACTAAGAGCTTCCCTCGAAAAGAGTTTAAGGGAAATCTAAAAATCTCATTTTCATACAGAGAGTATCGCGACTGTCTCACGACTATTTCGCGACCAAGCACTTCCCACGAAATAATTTTTAGACAAAAATTGGAAAAACACAAGTTTCATACAGAGGTTATCGCGACTGTCTCCCGATTACTTTGCGACTAAAAGCTTCTTGCGAAATCTTTTATGCTTCCGTGGTGTTTTTTGTGACTAATTTTAGGACTGCCTAACCCGCGAAAAATGCGTGTTTTCAGTTTTATAAGGCTGATGTGATAGTTTTTTCAAACACTTTCATTTCCCTCGCACTGCCTCTCTCGAACCACTCTCAACCCAAAATTGATTTTTATTCAAAACCCCATCATTTTCAAACTTGTTTTATGCATTTTCAACTTCAAGGTATGTTTTCTTAAACATTCTTTTCATTTGTGTCTTAGATTTTGCAGAAATTAACTTAGGTTTTTGGGGATTTTTGAAACAAGGGTTGGGTTCTTGATTTTAACCATAATTTTTCAAAATTTTGATTGGGCTGAGTCCCATTTGGTTTATGTGTATCTGTGTTGGCCCCTTGTGGCATTTTACACTTGTATTTAGGCAGATTTCTTTATGTTCATGCATTGTCCATTCATGTAGTACAGTGTTGCATGCTAAGTGTTTGACAAAATATTCAAGTGACATTTTTGTGTTGAATTGGACTTAAATGAGTTCCAATGTTTGGGTTTACCCTTGATTGAACATGCTTGACATGTTTTGATCATTGGGTGTGTGTTTTACACGCTTTGCCCAATTTGTGCCTTAGTGCCATGCCATGCATTACCTAGGCACACACTAGGCACTCACTAGACACACTCCATGCATCTCCTCATGCACACACATGCACAGTTGATATTTTCTTGCATTTTGCTATTGTTCACATGTCTTAGCACTTATAGCATGCTGTTTTAAATTTGTTGTGTTCTGGTTTAAGTATTTTGTTTTGGACTAACTTGAATCTAATCAAGTTTTGTGGTCTGTTTTGTGTTTTTTCACCTGTTTCCTTTTTTCTTTTTTCTTTTTTTTTTTTTTTTTTTTTTTTTTTTTTTTTTTTTTTTGTTTTGTTTTGTTTTGTTATACATGTGCAGATGTCTCCTACCAAACATTCAGTATCCAAGAAATCCTCCAAGCGTGCTTGCATGGATTCTGACAACTTCAAGTCTGTTGAGGCAAATATGGCTTACAATGACTGCTACAAGCAAGGTACAATAATTATGGAGAGAGTTGTCCAATTGGATACCCTTGAAGACACTTTCATTCCCGATGTGTTCAAGGAGAGGACATGGATGAAGCTGTTAACTCCGAGTGGAAATGTGTACTCAGAAATCATTAACGAGTTCTTTTCCAATGCTAGTGTGGACGGAGACCATATTAACTGCTGGGTGAGACACAAGGAATTTGTGATTACAAGAGATTCAATCCAAGACTTCCTTGAAGTTCGTCCTCCTTCTCAGTCGATTACCGTTCAATACGATGATCGTTTGGAATCCATTGAAGAAATGCTAAAGATTCTTAGTGGTACACCAACCAAGAAGTCCATGAACGCAATTCCATTCAGTCTAGAGATGAGGGCTTTTGCTTATGTGATGATCCACAATTTGTATCCGGTCACCAACCTGACGACATTGTCCGCTCCAAGGACAATCTTCTTGTACGATCTCTTCACTCACAAGGAGATTGATATTTGTGGACACATCTTCCACCTCTTGACTAAGAGCATTAAGAAGCGGAACTCCAGAACAGTCATGTCATTCCCCTCTCTCATTATGGGCCTCATTGCAAAAGCAAAGCTCAAACTTTCGAGTAGTCTCACTATTGTGCATAGAGATTACCCCATTGGTGCACACATGGTGACTCGAAGCATAGCTCACATTCGAGGATCTAAAACCGGTGTGTCTCAAATACCGAGGGATCATATTGAGGAAGGGGGAGGAGATACAGAGGAGGAGATTGAGAGATTCACCACTGCTTCAGAGAGTTCTGCTCAGCCATCATCTTTAGCACCAGCACGGGGACCCGATGACTTGATTGCCTCCTTGCTAGAGTAGAGCAGATGTATACTATGCTAGACTCCTATGTGCAACACACCGCGGACCAGTTTGCATACATCTAGGGTCAGATCATTGAATTATCTTCACAGATCGAGGATTTGTCCATAGAGCAGGGATCAAATTTAGAGTCCGACAAGTTCTAGCCTCTTTGGCCATTCCGGTCAAAAAGAGGGAGAAAATTTTGAGGGAGAGCTTGCACAGTTGAGGGGGAGCATAGCTTAGACCATAGATATATTGGTTCATTACAGGCGGTTTATCTTTGTTTTAGTTTTTATAACTCATGTTTACAGTTTTTATTACTTTATTTTAAAGCTTAAGTACTTTGAATTTATTTTTCTGTTTAATATTCAGTACATGTGTTTATCTCATTGCTTTTGTAGCATTTTTTTTTGTGCTTTTAAGATATTGCCAATATGTCTTAAGTACCTCACCCTTGTACCCTAGTAGGATCTTGTATCCTTGATGCAAATACTTCGTGTATCTTGCATTGGTTGAGTGTTGGACATGCAATTGATCATTGGGATTGGTCTTTATTGCTTTGCATGTCCAGATGAGCATTTACTAGCTAAATGTTCATTGTAGTCATTTTTAATGATTGACTTTGTTTGATCAAGATATGCTTATATATTATATAGTCTATATACTTGATCGCACTTTACTTGCTCATATACATACCATGTATTCAACTTGTCATAAGCTTAATGAAAGTTTTGTTTGTGTATGAGTGTTTCAGGTTACAGGTATATACGTGCAAGTGCTTCACAACTTCTAGATTAGGTGTAAGTGAGTTTTGCCACTGTTCCCAAACTCACGCTTAAGTCTAGAGTCTGTTTTAGGGGTTTTGTCATGGAATAGCCAAAGGGGGAGATTGTAAAGTTGTAATTTACAACTCTGTGTTTTGTTGGTTTTAATTCTATGCCAAATTTGATTGTAATTATGTTCAATTTTTTGTACCCTGTATTATTTGTGGGATTTCGTTGTAAGGGTTATATAAGAGAGAGTGTGTGTGAAGACTCAAGGCATGAAGACTAAAGCTGTTTTCGAGGGTAGCTAACAACTGCTTTCTGCGAAGTGATGCATATGCCTTGCAAATGATTGGAATGCGAAGAGTCAGGACAGGATGGAGACAGCTGGTTTTTGCGAGTATCTCGCGGGTTAGGCCTTCTCGTGAGACACCCGTGAAACATTTTGTTTTGCCAGACTATTATTTCTGATACACACTTTCTGTACCTATACTATATATACCCACATTACCCACGGATGTTGAGGAGTGCTTATGAGAGAAAACCCTAGCCACAAACCTTGAGAGTTAGAGATTGTTATACCCACATTTCTCTACATAATTGCTTGTGGATTTTCCTCAACTCCTACCTCTCCATTTCCATACCATTGAGAGGTTGATAGCCTAAACACTTACCACACCCTTTCAGAGTGTCAAGTGAGGTTTTGGTGCTGCTGGGAAGCATTGGAAGAAGCCAAACTTTGGCAGATGCAATTAGGTGTATTGCGGGATCCGGAGAGCTAGACAAAATACGGTTTCGAGAAGCATTGTTGGAGTAGGAGCTTGGAGGGCTTAGGTGCATCAGGTAGATTAGGCTTGGAGGGTCTTTTGCTAATCCATATATCCCAATAGATTGTCTAGTGGATCGATTACCATTTGGAGGGCGACGAAGAGGTTTTTCGCCGAGTTCTTCGGTTTCCTCTTCGATAACACATCGACATGTTATCTTGTGTTTGCATTCTTCTTCCCTACTCTTTTATCTTTCATTTTACTGTTGTGTTATAATGACTATGAGTTAGAGTAACTTGTTTGTCTATTCGCTTGCATTTACTCTATTCTGCATTTAGTATTAAGTTAGAGTAAAATCAATCGAGTCGTAACTTTAATTTAAAGGTCTAAATAGCTCTTGCGTTTTCACACATTTTTGAGCTTTCAAATTGTGCAACAACATATACAAAAACAATAAACTAAAAATTATTTATAATGACAATTATTTGTACTCTAATGAGTCTAATTTACACTATTATAATTTCATGAGTGGACACTCAATATAAGTGCGTAGAATGATAAAAATAAAAGTGATGACAATGACAACAATAATAAAAATAATAATATATACAAAGGTTTGATAAACAAATTTCTTAGCGCATTGATTAAGGTTAAATTTTTTTATTTAATTGTGATCAATTAGGAAATCACATAATGGGTGCAATAAAATCCGTTAAATTTATCTTTAATAGGTGCGTTCGAACACCTGTTAACAAAAACCTATATACAATTGAAGTAGTGATGACATCACCTTTGTTATTAGTGTAAAAAAAAAAGGATTAGACTTCTCCAAGCACCACTCCATCTTTTGGTGTATAGAGACCATTTTTATTTCAGGTATATAAATTATGATTTGTTTACCAATATGTGTGTGTCCTTAAAAAAATGCTTAATAATTTATTTATATTAGAAGTGAAAGAACCTACAAAAGTGATTTTAGGATTTGGAGAGAGAGAGAGAGAGAGAGAGAGAGAGAGAGTAAAGGATACCAAAGGTAAAGTATGTGCCACATGCAGAGCACGTGAACAAAAGCTTCCAAGATATTACAATAACATTCAGAACTAAGTTATGGAATTAAACACAAAAGATGATACTCATCTCTATGCTTCCTAGAGGGACAAACTTATTTGTAGGTATTAACAGGCTAAGATATGATTGGCTTGAAAGAAAATAAATTAATAAGGGAATTGATGAATGGAGAGAAGAAAAATAATCGATCCTAGAAGTGCTAAAAAATACAGAAGCATGCGTTGAAGTTAATGATGGGGGAGGTGGGGGGTTGGCAAAGTTTGAAAGCAAAATGGGGACACTGATTGGCGTGTCAGTCCCACAACTCACTAAGAAAATTCAAAACCCCAAACACCATGCTTAATTGCACGCACTGCAATAGGGTTTTTTGTTTCCTAAGAGCATAAAAGGAATGCATGCACTTCAATCTTTGTTTAACTTAATACTCTTTTTAATTTCTTTATTGCTTTTAGTTGTGTCGTATAGTATATGTTTATCACTTGGGTTTCTGAGAAAGATTTTTTTTCTTCTTCCTTTCTCTCTTGGTCACACGTGCGTGTTCCTCAATGAAGAATCGGTGGCACTATCTCCACCATTTCTTTCAACGAGAAGATGAAAGGTCACAAAACATTTATATATACATGCATGAAAGAAGAAAGATAGTAGAAAAATTGATGCCTAATTGACCAAATATTCTATTGAGAATGATGGGTTGAAATTCCACGAGATAAGCAACATTTTGGCGTCTAATGTGTAGATCAGCTAAAATATAAAAAAGAAAAACCAGTGATGGTGATTGATTACGTGCAAATTTTAACCAAGAAATTTTTTTCTCGGGAGTTAAATGGGCATACATACTTTACATAGAACATTTTTTCTAATCCAGCCAGGAAATTAATGCGGTTTTCTTTATAAGTTGGAAACACTTTGTAAATTAAACATCGATTATTATTGTTTCCTAAGAGAGAATATCACATCTTTTGGTAATTGTTAGAGAATTAAATCTCATACATAAAATATTTTTTAAATGAGCCTTTTTACCGGCATTTAAAATTAACATTTATAATTTACCTCACCTTACTTATACCTATTACAATATAAGTTATATAACGACAATTTTTTCCCTTTTCTTGTTGGACTCTTTATTTAGAATAGAGAATATATGCACTGCTGGTATATTTGCTTTATTGTTTGGCTGATTCTGTACTACATTTCTTGCGTATAGAATTAGAATTCATATAATTCTTTGCACAGCTGCTATGGGTGAATGAGCACCCCATGTGGATAAGGAAAACCAATTTCATGGGAATGAAAAGCAATTAATTAAAGATATAAAGGTACAAAAAGTTTCTTAAATGTTAGCAAAGGATGTTATTTTGCATTGGTATTGTTCCTAGTCTACTGCGTATAAAGTGGCATTTGCGCTTTGTTGGAGATTGGGACATTTTGTGTGGAAACACATTGAATTCCAAAACATCTAACATTGACTTTGCTTAGGAACTAGTACATGATAATCTTAGATAATTTTATTGGTCGATTAATTGTATAGAAGTAATAATATTCAATAGCACACGCATGTGTTTTTTTGAGTAGTGTGTGTAATAGCATTAATGACCATAAATCAGGGAAAGGGATTCTAATTGACCAATTTAAAAGATCCACAAATTTGCATTAAAACGCTTAAAACCATACTTTGGCATTGGCCCTAATAGTGATCTAGCACTTTCATTATTAAAATAATAATATTGATCTAGCACTAATATCGGCCATAGGCCACACAGGCGAATGTCCGGTGACACATTAAGAAATAATTTAAAAAAATTATAATTTAAAGAAATAAAAAAATAAAAATAAAAAAAGGAACTCTTCCATTTTATTAGAGTAAAAATTCCTAAAACGGTTTCAGTTGGCCAATGCCCAATGAATGGCCATAGTTGAATAAATGGAAACATTAATTGTTGTATGTAACCTTCATTTGGGATGATATCTGGATTAGTAAGTAAATTCTTGCCTTTGTGGCTTGTGCACAGTCTTTCTCCATAGATGGTGATTACCTAAAAACAAGTTATTTGGATTTTAATCACTCAAATTCAAATCCAAATACCCAAATCATGTCATCCAAACACACCATAAGTTCATTTCAATGTATGCTCCATTTGTGTCATTAGTAAACCTTATAAGAAGATAATTTTTCATATTTTCTTGTGTTTAGTAGCATTAGGGAAAAAAATAATTTAAAGGAAAATTATCTTTAGTTAATAGGAAACCTTCTTAAAAATATGACTTACTTTTAACAGGTTATTTTCTAGTAAAAATTTTTGGAAAATAACTTTATCTCACCTGAAAATGTTTTTAGCTTATTTTCAAAGTTGCTACCAAATATAAGAAAATGATAAAAAATTTTAAAAAATGATTTTTGAGAAATTACTCATTTTCCAAACAACTTTAATGTCTAAGGGAGCATAAGTTATACTTGAATGCCAATGTTTTCAACTCAAGCTTTCTTTTCTTTTTTAGATTCTATTTGCTACCATCGCATGAGACATGCAAACCTGGACCTGATCATGGTTTTGGGTTTGAGCAAGTTTAGTCAAATATCAATCTTTCATTTCTTTTTCATGAATTCTTCTTACCAATGAAAAATGGACACCGCATTTGACAAGTAAAGGCTTCCTCTCTTCTCTTCTTCCTTTTTATTTTTATTTTTATAATATTGCTCTGTTTGTTTTAGCAGTGATATTTTCTAGAAAATGAATCATTTTCTAAAAAATATTTTTTATAAAACTACCTCATTTTCTTATGTTTGGTAGCAACCTTAAATGAGTTGAAAAATAATCTTATAACTTCCCTTATTTAACTTGTAGTAAGATAAAGTTGTTTTCCAAATAAAATTAGCGGAAAACAACATTTAAAAATAAGCTATACTTTTTATGTTGACTAAAGATAGTTTTCTTTTGACTCATTTTTTCTTATATTACCAAATACTGAAAAATATGAAAAACTATTTTTACACAAAGTTTTTCATCGAAACAAACAGAGTGTTATATGAAAAGAGCTTCCTTATTGGTTTTACCTTGGGGTGTCAATAAGGTCTCTAACAAGCCCCATGTGAGAGGGGTGTTACATATGTGATACGCCCATTACACCATATTTTTTGGTCTAATAACTAAGACTAAATATGTAGCTTAATAGAGTAAGGCAAATGCAAGCTCATTATATCTAGTTACATATAAAGAGTTATTATTAGGAGTGGACGTCATAGGTTGAAACTCTCTTAAAAAAAAAAGAAGTCTATTTACAGAGCGAAACTACATATGATTAGGACTGGGTTTTAACTTGAAACGATTTACCTAACCACTGCTATTGTATTTGTGTTGAAGGAAACTTGGAGAAAATTTTTATGACTACACATTTCATTTAGTTTACAAATATTCTGGGTAATATTAAGACCGAAAGATGAGGATTTAAATTAAGTCTTACATAGTATATGATGATGCCGAAAAAATCACTAGTGAGCCACACGGTTTTTGCACACTCGAAACAACACCTGCACAACACAAAAGCTGAAGACCTTAAGAGGAGTACTGGTGTGGTACCGGCCAAATACCCTTCGAAGGTCAAGTTAGAACTTCTCACGACTCTGAAGTGCTAGAGCGGGGTCAATTATGTGTACCTTGATTTGTGAGGGTATTGGGGTTTTTATAGTAGTAGAGGGTTGACCTCTCTTCGTTGGAGTAGAAGTCTTTTCCTTATAGGAGTCCTCTCTTAAGATGGAGTTAACTCTTTGGAGTAGGCTTCCTTCCATTTCAGTCCTGTCACGTTACTGTCCGTCAGCTATGGGGTCTTTAGTCTCTTACTTTAACTAATCCCGTCAGCCTAAGCTGTAGACTCCGTTTCATGACACAACCGACGGGTTCAGCCTGGACATAATTTTACTTATCAGTTGCCCCCTACTCCATATCTCTGTCAGTTCGAACTGACGGGTTATGGAGTTACATTTTTTTTCGTTGTTGATTTCCACTTAAGCTAGGAGAGAGAAAATAATTCAAAGGTGACTCCTCGAGCAGCCAAAATTAAATGCTTGGACACGTGGCGTACTCTGGTTGGCTCCGCGTCTGGATGAGGGTGTCGCTTCGTTTTCCGTACCTTTCCCCCTTATATATAACCCACTTCTTCCCCCCATTTTTCCATTTTATCTTTACTGATTCTTGGAGAGAAGATTCGTCGCCTTTGTTCCGTCAATTTCCTCAACATCGTCATCTGAGTTGCTGCTGTCGCTTCAAAAAACCGTCACCTGTTCGAGAAACTTGTAAGTCCTTTCTCTTTTTTTTGTATACGCTCTATTTCAATTAATTTTTTATAGCGAGGTCGTCATCCTAGGTGCTTAGAATAAATCCGTCACTTGTAGGTAGTCAGATGTCAAGTGATGCGTCGAGTGATCAGTCGTCGGTCTGCGATGGAGCGGGCTACGACGAGGTATTTGGTTCAGGTGATGAGTCTGAGGGCTTTTCCCGATCGTCAGAGAGAGAGTCGTCTGCCCAATCTCCCGACGAGGAGGTAGGGAGTCACGGTGATGAAGGTCAGGAGGAGGTAGTAGGTAAGGAGGGTGATGTTGAAGAGGAAGAAGAGAGGGATAGTGACGGAGATGAAGGTGACGAGGAGTCCTGTGAGGGAACTTTAGGAAGTCCTGGAGGTAATCGTCCCTTCATCCTTTCCGAGGAGTGGGCCGTCAATAAATTTTTACCAACAATGAGTGAGAAGGTATTCAAGGAGTTACACATTCGTTTCCAAATCCCAGACCACATCCCAATTTGTCTCCCCAGGGAGAATGAAAAGTGCTATATGGGGAGAACCACAGATGTTGGTATGTATGACGCCATGTTTACTGCGGGGCTCAGACTGCCCCTGACGGCCTTACATCGTCAGCTGGCTGATTTTCTAGGGTTGTCTATTAGCCAGATTGCCCCAAATTCATGGAGGATCTTTATAAGTGCTGAGATCCTATGGGGTCGTCTAAGTGGAGGACACCGTCAACTTACTTTAGATGAATTCTTCTATTGCTATAGACCTCAGCACCTTTCTTCTTCTAAGGGGATGTACTATTTTGCCGTCAGGGAGAGGGAGTTAAAGTTAGTGTCTGAGATGCCAGATTTCAATAGAGTTTGGAAGAGTAGGTACTTTTTTGTGAAATGGACGGACTGGGTGTGCTGTTAGGAAGAATGGGAAACGATTCCCCAAGGTTATTTCGATAATACATAGGCCTTCGTCAAGGATTCAGGTTTCAACCAATAGCTTCTAACCCTGTCAGTTATTTTTTATATACTTTATTTTATTATTATAATTTTTATAGTGTCCAAACATCGTCAGCTTAATTTCCTTTTCAGCCAACATTCACCCTCTTATAACTGACGAGCAAAGAGACTTTATCTATTGGGTTGTTGAGATTCCTTTGGAAGAGCGAAAGTGCCGGAATTTAATTACTCTTGACACTCTTTACGCATACTGCGGGGGTCTGGAACTGACGCCAGAAGCTCTCAAGTTGGAAGAATTTTCTCACCGTTGTAAGTGGTCTTTTCCGTAGTCCCGTCGCTCTCAGCTTCTGCCGTTAGTTTTTTCTCATGTGTTTTACTTTTGCAGAAATGGAGGCAGCAAGGCAACGAATAAGGGCTGTCACTGCTCGTCAGAAAGAAGAGAAGAGGGCAAAGGGGGAGCTCACATCTTTGGTAGCCCTTAAGACCGTTGCTAAGGGGTCGCAGAAGAGGAAACCCGACGGGAAGGACGGCCCTCCCCTTAAAAATATGGCTGTCACTTCTGGGAGTGAACCCTTAGAAAAGTTGCCCCCCAAATCTGGTCATGGAGCAGGGAAGGGGGTGATGACCTCTTCCAGTCCTGTTCTTAAGAGTCCCCATTGCCTGCTGACGCATAAGGACTATGCTGTCCAAGAGGTAGAATCGTTCATAAAGCTGACGGACATAGATCCTTGTGCCTTGTTGGGGACAGAGGACTTGGGAGCTTCAGCTTTGTTTGACTTAACACGGGTAGGTCGTTTCTCCTAGCAACATCCTCTTCTCTCTCTTTTTTTTTTTAACGACCGACGATTGTGTCCTTTTTAGGCCTTGGTACGTGTAAAAGCGCTACAGGACCGTTGTGTGGCCAAGGAAGGGGTTGCCACCCGCGTCAGTAAACACAATGCCAACTTGCAGAACCAGTAGGTGTAATACAAGGAGGCCGTCCGTCTCTTGATCGTGGAGTTGAAAGAGACAAAACAGAAGTTGGAAGGGGCAGATTGTCAAAGGGAGAACTTAGAGCAAGAACTGACGGCCCTACGTGGTCAGGTGGAGACGGCTGGGGCTGACACAATCAAGAAATTGAAGGCATCAGATTCCTTTATCGATTCCTGCGGGGGATACTATGGTATTGGATTCGACGACTGCCTTAAGCAGGTCGTGTCAGCCTTCCCAGACTTGGATCTATCTGAGATCACCTTAGATGACGCTCTGCCGATGACGCCTGCTAATGACGCCGTTGACGTTGATGGTAATGACTCTGAGGATGCTCCTTTGGTTGAGGATAGTGGCGTTGTTTTGGCCCAACTACTTACAAACCCTCCAGCCCCCACTTCTAATCCTTTTGTGGAGGTCCTAGATGTGAAAGACCCCCCTGTTCAGAAAAAGTAGATTGACTTCAAATGACGCCCCTTCTGTTCAACCATCATTTTTTGTAATTGATATCTTCTGTTCCATCTTGCAAACAACTTTTTAAGTGCCCCTTGGGCTTTTATTTGTAATACTTAAGCAACTTTTTAAGTGCCCCTTTGGGCTTTGATTTATGTACTCTTGCTTGCAATACTTTAGTAACCGTCGCTTTTGATCATTTGTGTATGGCTATTTTGTCCGTGTGCTTTATTTTCTAGCTTTGTAGACTGAATTTGTTTTCTAGCTGCAGGCCGAGGTCGTCAGCCTGGCTGTGGGTTGTAATTTAGTGTTTGTGATTATGAATCCGTCAGCTTAGTAAAGCTGTTGTCCTCTTTTTAGGGAATTTTTAGTCGTCCCTTTATTTTTCAAGTTGTTTAATGTTGGGCTTGTCTTGGTTTAAGGGTACGTTGTGTCCGTCGGCTTCTTGCACTAGACATCCCTTATTAAAATTCCACGCCCATTTTTTTTTAAGACCGTCACTCTGTTAGGTCCGTTATTTTTGAGTAGTCCGTCACATGGATCATCACTTTTTCAGCCTTGTCTACATTATGGATTTAGTGGAGCAACTTTTATTGAGACCGTCATTTTCATAAGCCCGTCTCTTTCGACGAGTCCGTCTCATGGACTTAATTTTTGTGGCTTTGGTCATATTATGAACTTAACGGAGCCACTTTGTTGAGGCTGTCTCTTTCAAGAGCCCATCTCTTTTGATGAGTCCGTCACCTGGACTTTTTAAATTTGTGTTATTTGTCTTTTGCAAGCTTGTAAATAGAAAAACGTTAGCCTTATTGCCTCGTCCGTTTTGTGGGCTTGGCCAATACGTCAGTCTTTTTTATTAGACCGTCAACTATATAGCTTTGTCCATTCTGTGGACTTGGCCAACTTGTCAGTTTTTTATTAGACCGTCAACTATATTGATTCATCCACTTTGTGGATTTGGCCAACTTGTCAATCCTTTATTAGACCGTCAATTATATAGATTCGTCCACTTTGTGGACTTGGCCAACTTTTCAGTCTTTTATTAGACCGTCACCCTTATTGCCTCGTCCGTTTTGTGGACTTGGTCAATACGTCAGTCTTTTATTAGACTGTCAACTCTATAGATTTGTCCACTGTGGACTTGGCCAACTTGTCAGTCTTTTATTAGACCGTCAGCCTTATAGATTCGTCCACTCTGTGGACTTGGCCAACTTGTCAGTCTTTTATTAGATCGTCTGCCTTATAGATTCGTCCACTCTATGGACTTAGCCAACTTGTCAGTCTTTTATTAGACCGTCAGTTATATGGATTCGTCCACTTTGTGGACTTGGCCAACTTGTCAGTCTTTTATTAGACCGTCAATTATATTGATTCGTCCACTTCGTGGACTTGGCCAACTTGTCATTCTTTTATTAGACCATCAGCCTTATTGCCTCGTCCGATGTGGACTTGGCCAATACGTCAGTAGAAACTTTAGTTGTTCTGAATAAACTCCTCTTATTGCCATGTATTTATATAAAAAGTAGTTTCGAAAAAGAAAACCTACCCTTTGGGCTTATTGTAGCAAAAACCAAAGTAAAAAATCAGCCCTTTGGGCTTATTGTAGCAAAAACTAAAGTAAATGATAAATCTGAGGAGTATAACTAAAATTTTCTGTGGTAAACTATGAATAAAAAGGGGGTGTTGTCCTTCACGTCGTCATCTCTACTGGTAGTATTTTCGCAAGTGTTCAGCATTCCAAGGATGTGGGAGCTCTCGTCTGTCTAGCGTCTCCAGATGGTACGTGCCCTTCCTTTGCCACGCCGTGACTCAGTAAGGTCCTTCCCAATTTGGGCCTAGTTTTCATTGGGTCGGGTCTCTTGCTGCGCCCATGACTTTCCTTAGAACAAGGTCTCCAACCTGGAAGTCTCTGTGTCTGACCCGAGAGTTGTAGTGCTTGGCCATGCGGTCCTAACACCGTGCGAGCCTTTGTTCCGCTGCTGCCCTAACTTCGTCCACCAGATCGAGCTGTAGATGTATGGCCTCGTCGTTTTTTCTTTCGTTATGGTTATGTACCCTGTAGCTTGTGAGTCCGACTTCGGCTGGGATGACTGTTTCGCTCTCGTATGTTAATCGGAATGGTGTCTCTCCTGTTGGTGTCCTTGTCGTAGTCCTGTAGGCCCAAAGTACGCTTGGCAACTTTTCTGCCCATATACCCTTTACCCCCTCGACCTGAGTCTTGATAATTTTCAGCAAGGATCGGTTCGTGACTTCGACCTGTCTGTTGGCTTGAGGGTGGGCGGGGGAGGAGTAGTGGTTCCGTACCCCCAACTGCGAGCAGAAGTCCTGGAAGGAGTTGTTGTCGAATTGCTTCCCGTTGTCCGAGACTAAGACTTTAGGGATGTCAAACCTGTATATGATACATCGCCAAACGAAATTTCGTACACTCTTCTCCGTAATGGTGGCCAAGGCTTCAGCTTTCATCCACTTTGTAAAGTAGTCAATACCTACTACCAGAAACTTCAACTGTCCTATTGCCGTCGAGAATGGCTCCATAATGTCTAGTCCCCATTGAGCGAACGGCCATGGTGCTGTCATCGAGGTAAGTTCTTCGGGTGGTTGTCTGATAACATTGCTGAACCTTTGGCACTTGTCGCAACTTTTTACATAAGCCTCGGCATCCTTCTGCATGGTTGGCTAAAAATACCCTGTTCGCACTAGTTTATGCACTAATGATCTGGACCCTGAATGGTTTTCGTAGATTCCTTCGTGCACCTCTCTCATGACGTAGTCTGCTTCCTCAGGACTTAAGCATCTCAAGAATGGCCGGGAGAAACCCCTTTTGTACAGGACATCTCTTATTAAGACGAATCTCGCTACTTGGACCTTCAGCTTTCTAGCGGCCTCCTTCCCACCGGTAACGCGCCATTCTTCAAGTAGAAGACTAACGATGTCGTCCAATTGCTTTCGAAGCCTATCTCTTGTACATCGATGGAATCTATTAGTGGAGAAAGTTGAACAAAAGAGAGTACATTACCCAGGGTGGTCATATGTTCGGCTGAGGCCGCTTTGGCCAAGCGGTGGGCTTGCTCATTATCTCCCCTAGGGATTTGTACGATTTTGGCCTTCAGCTTGTCTACCCTTTCCCTTGCTTGGTCCAGATACCTTTTCATTCTTTTGCCTCGACACTCATAGTCCCCGTTTACCTGGTTAGTGACGACCTGAGAGTTACAGTAAATGACCATGTTTGCGGCTCCTGCAGCTTTGGCGAGGTCGAGCCCTGCTATTAAAGCCTCGTACTCCGCTTTATTGTTCGTGGTAGGGAAATCAAAGAGGACCATGCACTCAACCGTGTCTCCTTCAGGTGTCACTAGCACAATGCTGGCTCCCCCAGCCTGCCTGTTGGATGATCCGTCTACATGTATGCTCCACTGCGGAGATTCCTCTGCCCCCCTGTCTTCGCCATTTGTGAACTCTGCTATAAAATCTGCGACAATCTATCTTTTAATGGCGGTTCGTGGGCGATATTGGATATCAAACTCGCTCAATTCTATGGCCCATAGCGCTAACCGGCCGGCAGCTTTTGGGTTGCTTATTGCCCGTCGTAAGGGCTTGTCGATTAAGACGATCACCGTATGGGCTTGAAAATACAACTTGAGTTTGCGTGCTGCCGTAATCAGCGTAAAAACGAGTTTCTCAATGGGTAGGTATCTTTCTTCGGCACCATGAAATGCCCAACTGGTGTAGTAAACGGGCTTCTGCACTCCTTCTTCCTCTCTAATCAGGGCGTCGCTGATTGCAGCAAGGGAAACTGCTAGATAGAGAAAAAGTTCCTTACCAGCCTGCGAGGGACTTAGTAACGGTGGGGAAGAGAGATAAGCTTTTAACTCTTCAAATGCTTGCTGGCACTCGGTAGTCCATTCGAAGGATTTCTTCAGCGTGTGAAAGAAGGGTAAGCATTTGTCCGTCGCCCTTGATACAAATCTATTCAGCGCCGCTACTTTGCCATTAAGGCTTTGCACTTCCTTCACATTTTTTGGGGGTGCCATTTCCATTATGGCCCGAATCTTGTCCGGGTTTGCTTCGATGCCTCTCTGCGACACCATGAATCCTAGGAATTTTCTTGCTGTCACTCCGAAGGTGCACTTTCCTGGATTAAGCTTCATGTTGTAGGAGCGAAGAGTGTCGAATGTTTCCTTTAGGTCTTCCAAGTGGTCTTCCTCCCTTCGGTTTTTCACCAACATATCGTCAACGTAGACTTGGACATTTCTCCCAATTTGCTGTGCAAACATCTTGTTCATGAGCCTCTAATACGTCGCGCTCGCATTTTTTAGGCCGAATGACATTACTTTATAACCGAAGAGACCTTGACTAGTAACGAATGAAGTTTTCTCTTGATCGGCTTCGTGCATCCTGATCTGGTTGTAACTAGAGAAAGCGTCCATAAAACTTAACAACTGGTGTCGAGCTGTAGAGTCTTCTAGAATGTCAACCCTTGGGAGGGGGTAGCTGTCTTTGGGGTATGCTTTGTTCAGGTTGGTGAAGTCCATGCACATCCTCCACTTCCTGCTGGCTTTCTTAACCATTACAACGTTCGCTAGCCAGTCGGGGTAGTAAACTTCTCTAACAAAGTTCTCCTCCTGTAGTTTGCGGACTTCTTCAGCTATGGCCTGATCTCGTTCTGGGGCGAACACCCGCTTCTTTTGTCGAACGGGTGGAAAGGAAGGTGACATATTCAGCCTATACACCATGATTGAAGGGTCTATTCCTGGCATGTCTTCGTGGCTCCAGGCGAACACGTCCCGATTTTCCTTAAGGTATGTTATGAGTTTTAAGCGAACCGTCAGGCTGGCGAGAGTACCGATCCTTATGGTGGTCCTGTCCGGCCAAGAGTTATCATGGGGTATCTCCTCAAGCTTCTCTACGGGTTCTGCCCCTGTCAGCTGCTCTTCTATGCTCATGGTTTGCAAATGATCATCCATTTCCAACATTGCAATATAGCGTTCTCGCACGACCACTTGGTCCTCTCGCAATTCCCCTACTCCGTATTCAGTGGGAAATTTTATCATCAGGTGATAGGTCGAGGTTACGGCCTTCCAGGAGTTAAGGGTAGGTCGCCTTATGATGGCGTTTTAGGCAGAAGAGCAATCGACCACAAGGAAAGTGACGTTCCTAGTGGTTTGTTGAGGATAATCTCCAATGGTGACTGGTAACGTGACCACGCCTAGGGGGTACACATTTGTTCTGCCGAACCCGACGAGTGGGGCGTTGGTTGGAACTAGTCGCTCTCTGCTGATCCGCATATGTTGGAATGCTGGGTAATAGAGAATATCTGCGGAGCTTCCGTTGTCGACCAAGACCTGATGCACATTATAGTCTCCTACCTGAAAGCTAACGACCAGTGCATCGTCGTGAGGATGGTGGAGAAGTCGGGCATCTTCTTCCGAGAATCCAATAAGAGGGTTGTCAACTCGCGGCATCTTCGGGATGATGCCTGTGAGTTGGACATTCTGGACCACTCTTAGATAAGTCTTACAAGCCCTGTTTGATAGGCCGTTGGCAGCCGTTCCCCCTACAATCATCCTTATGTCTCCCAAGGGTTTCCTTGGTCGTTCGTTGTCTCGTCGGGGAGCTTGCTCCTGAGGAGGCGGATCTGCTCTTTCCTTGCTGACGAACTTTTGCAACTTCCCTTGTCTAATGAAGGCTTCAATCTGCTGTTTCAAGTCATAGCAGTCAGCTGTGTCATGTCTGTGGTCGCGGTGGAAGCGGCAATATTTGTCTCTAGACCGCTTGCTAGGATCCCCCTTCAACTTTCCGGGAAAGGTCAAAGCCCCTTCGTCCTTGATTTGCATTAGGACTTGATCTATCGGGGTGGTCAATGGGATGAAGCTTGTAAACCTTCTTCCCGGGGGCTTAGAACGCCTTTCATCCCTTCGGTCTCCTGTCCTTGGCTTCTTCCGCCCTTGGTCTTGTCGTGCATCCTCTTGCCTCTCCCTTTTTCTTGGCTTTTCCTCTCGAGCTTGTAGCGCGTCTTCAGCATTCATGTACTTGGTGGCCCTGTAGAGTACTTTTGACATTGTCTTGGGGTCGTTTTTGTATAGTGAGAACAAAAACTTACCCTTTTGCAACCCATTTGTGAAGGCTGCTACAAGTATTTTGTCGTCGGCTTCGTCGATCGATAGCGCTTCCTTATTGAAGCATGTTATGTAGGAACTTAGCGTCTTGTCCTCTCGTTGCTTGATACTCATCAAGCATGCCGTGGACTTCTTATACCTGTGTCCCCCAATAAAGTGTGTAGTGAACTGAGCGCTTAGCTCCTTGAAAGTGCTGTTGGAGTTCGGCATCAGTCGGCTGAACCATACCCTTGCGGGGCCCTTCAGCGTTGTAGGGAAGGCCCTACATATGATTTCGTCCGCTACCCCTTGAAGGTGCATCAAGGTCTTGAAGGTCTCTAGGTGATCCAGAGGGTCCTTCACTCCGTCATAACTGTCTATATGCGGCATGCAAAATTTTGTGGTAGGGGGAAGAAATTGACAGCTGCAGTGAATGGAGAGTCGGTGCGATTTACTAGATCGTCAAGGTCGCTAGATACCCGTCCTTTGAGGGCATTCATCATGACCTCCATTTGTTCCTTTATTGCCTGTATCTCCGTGGCAATGTGTGGTTGAGTTGCATCCATGAGGGATGGCATGGTCAAATTTTGACGCTCCGGTCTACTTGGAGCGTTACTGCCTTCCTGTCTTTCTCGTTCTCTTCTATCGGCACTGGTGCCTTCTTGGTCCTGCTCTTGAGTGCCGTGACCTGCATTTTTCTGGTGTAACTGTTCCTCCAGATCGTGGTTCTGCTTAGTAAGGCGCTCTACGGTGGCGGCCAAGGTCTGCACCTGCCTTTCGAGAGCCGCTGCGTGGGTTTTGTCTCCCTGAACATTGTTCGTTGTTGCCATCGAGCGAGTCAGCACCATGCAACTCTTTTGTCCGGAAAGCGTTTTCTATGGCTTACAAACCAAAAAATGTCTTTCCCACAGACGGTGCCAACTAATGATGCCGAAAAAATCACCAGTGAGCCACACGGTTCTCGCACACTCGAAACAACACCTGCACAACACAAAAGCTAAAGACCTTAAGAGGAGTACCGGTGTGGTACCAGCCAAATACCCTCCAAAGGTCAAGTTAGAACTTCTCATGACTCTGAAGTGCTAGAGCGGGGTCAATTATGCGTACCTCGATTTATGAGGGTATTGAGGCTTTTATAGTAGTAGAGGGTTGACTTCTCTTCCTTAGAGTAGAAGTCTTTTCCTTATAGGAGTCCTCATGAGCGTAAATTGCGGAATCCTTTCCTTGTAGGACACTAACACCCAGCGTGGGATACAAGTCATTTCCTTATATACTCATGCGTGGTGGCCAATACAAAGATTTTATTACAACCATTAGCTTCAGGACTGTCAACTTATCTTTTACCCTTCAGCCATACCGGCGTCAACCTTAAGATGGAGTTAACCCATTGGAGCAGGCTTCCTTCCATTTCAGTCCTGTCACGTTATTGTCCGTCAGCTATGAGGTCTTCAGTCTCTTACTTTAACTAATCTCGTCAGCCTAAGCTGTAGACTTCGTTTCATGACATAGCCGACGGATTTAGCTTGGACATAATTTTACTTATCAGTATATATAACAAATTGATTAGCAAATTAGGTAAGGGCAATTCATTAACAAAACCTTGCCACCTATTGTTAAGACCCCACATGGCAAAGCTAATTTGGAGCTCGTTGCTTTGCCAAATGGGGTCTTATTAACAATAGATTTACTAATCAGTTTGTTAATAAGATCAAGACGTATTATCTATTATTTAATGTTGTTATTTATCTAATACCTAATAAAGATTGCTTGGCCTTCAAAAAAAAAAATAAAAAAAAAAATAAAAACAGATATTAAGGCAAGGCTAGGAAAAGAAAAAAAAAACATGGAGAGGGAAAAAGAAATCCCATTATCTTAACTAGCGAAAAATACTTTTTCAATCTAGTGGCGGATTTTAGGGAGAAGGAAACCATGGCTTTTGAGAGGACCCAAATTTTCTTGATGTATTATTGATTTTTTTTTAAAAAAAAGGTCCAGGGTTCATATATATTCTTTTGGCTTCCGAAACTGCAATATACTCAATTACAACATCTGGAATCAACCAGGAGAGAGAAAGATCTGATATAATATAACGTTGCATGGTAGGACATGTAAAATGGGCCAAAAATATTTGTGATTTATTAATGGAGCTCTTTGCGAAGCAAGCGGAAACAATTCAATGCTAACAAGCCCAAAAACATTATCTTCTATCAGGAGCTGGCCCAACCCTGAAGAGGGTGATTTTAAACAATAATATCTCAAACTTCCACAACTAAATGAACAAAAAGCCTTATCTACTATGTCCACCAAGGTAAGTCAAAGTAATCACCTTTCCCTCTCTTTGATTTTTTTTTTCCTTCCACTTTTGTACCCTACAATTACAAAGTTGAGAATATCATTTTATTTAACGAAAGCACTCTAAATTATTTGGATTGTTCAAATTGAAATTATGACTAAAGTAACACTTACATTAAAGTCCAAGAATAATAATTATAAAAACCCTGAGAATAATGCTATGGGGTGGGGAATTGAAGCTTTTCATGTACATAAACTCAATCTGTGTCCCAATGATCTTCACTGGCCCAAACATTAACTAGGACATATATATGGTGGAATAGGTTTAATTTACATTTGTTGTTAACTCAAAATTAAAAAAAATATATATATATATATATATATATATTTGTTGTAATTTTTCTTCTAATTACAATTTAACTTAAATTTCAATTTAAATTCATTCTTCCAAACATAACATTGAAACTGCGTTTTGGATGGTCTCATTGATAAATATCACAATGGTGTGTATTTTACCACACACCGCTACTCTTTCCAATTTCAGGTCGACTCAAATTGATTCAGTCTAAATTAATAAACAGGAAAGGGCTTTTTTTGGAGGTGAGGGAGGCTGTAGCGTAAGAATTGTGTTAAGTGGGTTGTATTGACTATTGAGGCGTAGTGGCGTATAGAGTCTACAGACAACATAAATTGGTGTTGTTTACTTATAACAAAGATGATGAAAAAGAGCCAGAAATCAATGCATTGACTAGGAAACAAAGCCTTCACTACCTACATCTTCTTCTTCTTCTTTTGTTTTTGTTTTTGTTTTTTTGTTGTTGTTGTTGTTGTTTTTTTTTTTTTTTAAAAATATAATAATTCGATAGTTGGAAAGAAAGATTTAAACCACAAATGTTTTTATTGAAAATACCAAAAAGTGTCAACTAGTTAAGCTACAAAGATATTTACTTTGAGTTACCATAAAATGTTAATTCACTACATTTTATAGCCAAATGTATAAAATTAAAGTTTTAAAACATAGGTTGGGGTGCCAAGAGCTTTGTATTTCAATGGTATTGCCTAGTCTCCTTCACAAGGAGAACCAAAATTCAAATACCCTCTCCCCCAATTGTTGTAACATTGAATTATCAAACAAATAAAACATAGGATGTGGAATGGTTTAAAATTTCCAGAAACGTTGGTCACCTCTACTAACAAGTTGTGCTTGTCAATGAAAGTTCAGTAGATCAATCTCAAAATGCAAAAATAAATCAGACATTTACATAATTTGCTTATGATAATTTGCAAATACACATTGAACTACATGATAAAGTCTGCATGAAACTAAGATTTAGAGCAAACCATAATAGAGCACATACAACATAGCAGTCTTGGTAACAACGTCCAAAAATTGTTCAACCCTATTAATGAGCTACAAACCAGATACAGTGGACAATACAAAAACATCCAAAGTCACATCATTACACATCTATGAACAAACTAACCCCACCATGAAGCTCATCACATTACGCAGGGTTGTAGAAGAGCTGATACAGTATGCATGAAGGAAAGCAAATCAAGGAGAATCATTCATAAACTTTATAAACCCTTGGAACCAGGAAGGTCAATCCACTGCAATTGGATTTCAACTTCCCCACATTCCACATTTCTCAATCTGAGGCAGAGATCTTGAATCATTTTGCCTTCAGTCCACGTGATGCAGCTCTCTTCAGAAAGGCAGTTTTGCCTGCTTGGTTGTATTCTCGACACTATGGTGCCACTTGGGAGGCCTGACAAATTCATCCTCAAGGCATCTATATATGATTTGATTTCAAACTCAGCATCTCCCATTTTGTCATCTTTGCTAAATGTGTCATGGTCATAAACGGTCTGCAATCACAAGAAACAACAATGATTTTCAAAATTACAATTAGCAGAAAGCAAAAGAAACAATATAGAAAAGGATGAGGAGAGAGAGAGAAGCCTAAGAAAATCAAGAGTTCATTAAGTGGCTTTGCCATATTTGACTTCATGTAGGGGTAGGGCAAAAATGTATAGGAATTGGCTCTGCATCTATGTTACCCTTCACAAGTCTTTCCCCCCAAAACGGAGATTTTATACCATCAAGTCATAGGCTAGTGAAGCTGTTAATTTTTCATTGCCTTCTATTTCAGAGGGATGAGAAAGCAGTCTAATAGGAGAATATAACAACTTAAGATATATGAATGTGCAAATTAATTATTAACTTTTTTTCTTGGGGAAATTTCTAGTAACTGAGTCAGAGTCCAACATGCTTCAAGGAAATAACAGACAGCCCAGTTAGCCCACAAATATATGCATGTAAGGGGAAAATCATGCTCCAGTGTTTCACTCCTCTTTTAACCAAAATTATAATATTACCATAAGAAAGAGTAGCATTAACAACTCAAGTCAACTTAATCCATTCTTCATTGCATATGCAAGCACAAGTACACAACATATAAGTTATTTTCGACTTAAAAGATTATCCTAATATAACTTTCATTGTTGATTGTATCTAGAAAACAATAGGAACTTCTTTAAAATCATCACAAGTTCGTAACTCATGTTTTTGACTTGGAATTGCACTTTGAATTAGCACATGGAAAACTACACAAACAAGGAAGTAGCTGTTTTCACATCATCATAAGATAGTGCCTGTGTTTTCATTTGGATTTCATATTTATGCATGGGGCAGTGGACAAAAAAAACTTTACCAGCTGGATCGGATGATTAGGGTCTGTAACAGAAAGAGTTAGATCTTCATTCCATTCGGGATTAACATCCTTTTTAATAAAACGTGTCTTCAGTTTCTGCAACATATGTTCACGCTTAGATCTGATTAGAAGAAATGAACCACAAGTACTTGAAAATGATTTCATAGAAATCAGTGAAACTAATGTAAACAAAAGAAGCATATTGCTAGCCTAATAAAATTTATTGAGTTAACTCATAAATGGAAGGAACAAGAAACAAAATAAACCAGAAAAAAGGAATATAGAATTTCCAATCGGCAGAGCATTGCCTAGAACATTCGATGCACTTAGAATCGTTATGAATATTCTACTTTATTTCGAAAAGCAATTATGTTGTAATCAAATTAAGGGGAAACCAATGGTTGTAAACTTGTAATGGACATCTCTTTTTGTCATGTAAACAGCATACACTCCAACCCAACTTGCAAGCATATTGGGTAAGTATTAAATACAAAAGATCATACCAACACTTAAAATTGACCTCCTCAAATGCCAGATATGAATGTTTTGTGAATTTCAGACCAGACTACTTAATTTTCAGTTGTTCACTTTTGCCTTACCCAATAAGTTTAGTGAAGGAAATGATTTAAGCATAACTCTCTCTCTCTCTCTCTCTCAAAAAAAAAATACATAAAGCAGGATTTAAGATCAGATGCCACAAAATTAAGAAATATAATCTTCCCTTAGTTTCAAAAATGGAATGAAGATTGAGATATCATATGTTCACAAATTTACATATCTGCCAAAGAATTATGATTGCCCTAGTATATAAAAAAATTGGGGGGGAAAAAAAAGTTAAAATGTCAAAATTTTGTAATTATAGGAAATAATTAAAAACAATCACAATTATTAATTTCCACCAAGATCATCTTCCTCACGTGATGCAGAATACAGGAAGCATGAATGATATTGGTTCTGTAATGATTCTTCTTTATTATTAGGTTAATATAAAAGGATCCACTCCACAATGATCGTCTTTATTAATCACGCAATATTCGATGACAGGTCTCTTATCCCCGACAAAATAATTTACCAGTCCAGCTAATTGAAACCTATATAACTGTATTTGTATCGAACAAGACCATTTCAAAGAGTTCATATGATAACATAAGCTCATGTTTCACGCCTTGACAGTAATATAACTACATAGTACGTTCGGATCCTTAAAAAGAATAACATACTAAATATGATTCCTAGATAATTTTCATTTTTCTGGAATTATATCAGTGCCTATGAAAGACAAATATGGTAAGAAGAAGAAGAAGAGAAATGATTATGAAGAAGGAGACCTGTCTGTTCATCTTGATGACAACATAAGGGTCGCTGCTACGAACGTCACGAACGGCGAGATTAACACCGCGCTTGACGCGAATTCTGAGGAGTCCAAGCAGATTCTCCATTAGAGACGTGGATGATGGTCTTCCACTCTTATCTGGTGAACTTCTTCTTCTTCTAGGTGATGCCTCTGTTGCCATTTTTTCCCTCCCTCCCTCTTTTTTCTTTTTATATTACTAAAAAACCAATTCAATTCAATTCTCTCCTCTCTACCACCACAAAAAATAAAAAATAATAATAATAATAATAATAACAGTTAAATCACTTTTACCATATAATCTACAAACAATTAAAATATTATTAATAACCCAATTAAGTTAAAGAGAGAGAGAGATTGTGGAGCCCACCAGAAACTGACAAAACTCCTTGGCTTTCTGACGTTGACGTTGTTGTTGTTTTTGTTGTTATCTCTGTTACGTCTGAGTAAATTGTGATTGAGTTTTTGGTTGGGGTTGGCGTTGGGAGGAAGGGAAACCGAGAGAGAGGGTGATTGTGGGTGTGGAAATTGGAGGGTTTTTGGTGGGAGAAGGTGAGGTGAGGTGACCAGGGTATTCGGTTGTCAGTCGCGGAATATGTGGAGGAGAGTCGGTTGTGGTTGGTTCGTTGACGTTGACTGCAACGAATCTTAGCCGTAATTAATGCTTTGTCTGTAAGAACAATAACGTGGCTGCGGCTGTCTACTGTCTAGTTTTAAAAATATTTTTTCTATTTATTTATATGTTTTTTTATATATAAAATTTAACTATAAAATTTGTTGTATTTTATAGTTACAATCTTATTCAATTAAATAAATAATATTGCATATTTTGAAAATCTAACAATTAAATTGTATGTTTTATACGCTTTTAATACACATGTCAAATTTTGTGTCAATCAGATATTATTTACTATATAATCTATAAGTTTATATTCTATGCATAATTTTAAACTACAAAAAATTCTCAAAAAAAAAAAGAAAAAAGATTCCCAATAAAAAAAATACAAAAACTTGCAATTTAAACAAATTATTGATGACATAACTATTGGTCTTTAATTTTTTAGAAATTTTGCAAGTATGGAGGATATAAGAAGAAAATATAATCCAATAGTAAATTTATCAAATTCACCTCCAATAAAAATATACATATATATATATATATATATATATTGAGTAAGGCTATAGCCTTAAGTTACAAATAATTTTGTAACTAAACTTTGTTATTTTTTTTAATAAGGTATGTATTTTTTTTTCTTGATCCAATAGGTCTCGTGGGTCATGTTCTTCTATCATACTATACATGTTTTAATATATTTATGGACAAAGATTTCTTGCACACAAGGCTACAGCAGTTGCTGCATATAGGGACAGATGTCAAACTAAAAGAAAGGCACATGTGCAAGGTCATGTGCAACGCACGTGACCAATTCTAAGAGAAAACTTCTGTCAACTCTAACGTTAATAGGTTTTCTCTCTCTCTAGTCTCTCTCCCTCAAGTACACGGCAACAATTAACACCTTCAAACACCTCTATCTTCAAAACCCCTTCAAACACCTCTATCTTCAAAATCATCAACGCCTCTTTCCTCTCTCTTTCTCATCCTCCTTCTCTTTTGGGTCAGATTTTGACACGATAATCAGGCAAAGAAGAGCCAAATCCGAGGACGAGTATGACAGACTTGTGGGCGAGGGTGAGGGCCACGAGCCAACCCTCCTTCTCGGCCCATCCAAGCTCAGCTTCTCTCACGCAATGCAACCCATATTCGTAATATTGGTGCTCTAGTTCCGCCGCCTCAATATTTCAGATTCTAGACTATATAAACTTATCAATCCTTCTTTAAAACTTGTTAGAGATGTATATTAACAAAACCAAAACTATATCCCACACATTGATTGGATTGGATTGGAGCAATATTGCTGAGAAGAAAAGGGGGGAAGTAGAGAACTCTGTTTCAATGCTTTTGCTTCTTGTTGAAATAATCAATACTCTCCTTTTTAAGTTCTGGGACAATTTTTCATTTTATGGGAAAGGTACACTTCATTTGCTTTACAATGGTTTTTTTTTTTTTTTTTTTGGAGATTGCAGTTGAGAATTTTTTCCAAAAAAGGTCTTCATATTGGCTGAGGGGAGGGAACAGTGGAGACATGGTCAGTGGGATCGGCTACCTAAGCATGTGGCAGTGGTTTTTTGGCTGGAGTTTCTGATAAGAACGAAGGTCGAGGATGAGAGAGCTGTGGAAGGGGTTTTGATGAGAGAGAGAGAGTGATTTGTTTTAGTGTACTTGAGAGAGATCATTAACGTTGAGAGTTGACAGAAGTTTTCTCATGTGCGTAGCACATGACCTTGCACACGTGTCTCTCTTTTTGTTTGACATCTGTCCCTGTATGTAGCAACTACTGCAGTCTTGTGTGCAGGAAATCCTTGTCCTACATTTATTATTATTTATTTATAGAGTATTAGAGTTTCAACCTACAACGTCCACTTCTTATTATTGTACTATTTATCATCAAACCAAGATACTAATTGATTTTTGGTGTAGGCATGAATTGAATCACAAATCTCTTGTTCAACTGTTAGATACTTTACTAATTGAGCTAATTAGAACCTACAATATTTTCTATTTCTTCATTAAAAATGTTTTCACTCCAATAAAAGATTTTTTTTTCCACTTTTCTAGCTAGCCATAAAAAAATCTGCACTCCCTTCCATGATATATTTATTCTAGGACAGCAACCAATTCCATACCAAGCTTTACAATTATCTTATATGTTATTGCCTCTCTAGCTCAAATCACTGCACCAGCACTTCAGCCCATCGAGATTGAAGCAATAGCAAATGCACGGGCTCTGGAGTTTGGAGAGGAAATAGGCATTACAGAAGCAGTACTTTAAGGTGATTCAGAACTAATAATAAACTCACTTAAGGGAGGTGGTTAGTTAATAGCTTCAGTGGAGCCTCTACTTCAGGATGCCATGGTTTTTTCAAATTGTTATTCAAAATTGCTATACTCTCATTGTAGAAGAGAAGGCAATAGATTAGCACATAGTCTAGCAAGATATTCTATTAATGTCTTAAGCTATGTAGTCTGGATGGAGGGAGTCCCTGATCCATTATTCAGAGCTGTTCAACAAGATGTAGCCAATTTGGCAAACTGATTTTCAATAAAGTATCAAGTTGTTTCTCAAAAAAATCTTATATAATAAGTTATGATTGTCTACTTATCACCTTTACAATAATTCATTACCTTTTTTCCTCACTCACAATTCAGCCATATCAGTTAATTGTGAAAATGGCTTTAAAATTGGTTGTGGTCTTTAAATTTTTCTTCAAGTTTTCATTCCCTATTGAAAACACACACCTTATGCGTTTGCCATGGAGACACATGATGAATATAAGCATAATAAAATAAAATTTCAAAAATATACTTCCCTCTTCTTCGTTTAAAAGTATTTATAAGTTTAATAGGAGGGTTATTTCATTCCTTTCCCTAGTAATTTTATTTTTTATTTTATTTTATTTTATTTTTAGGGATAAAGTTTGGTAACAAACATGGTTATAGCCTAAAACAACAAATCCACTCAATTTTTTTTTATTGGATATGAATTTTTACAAATTTATCGTTCTATTTTCTTCATATATCTTTCATATTTGCAAAATTTTTAGAAGATAAAAAAACATAGCTATGTCATCAGTTAAATGTTTAAAAATTCAAAATTTTATAGTATAAAATTACGCATAAAAAATGATTTTATAAATGGTATAGTAAATAAAGTTTGATTGACATGAAATTTTCATATGTGTTAAGAATTTAAAGAGCATACAATTCAACAGTTAGATTTTTAAAATATACTGTCCTGTTAATTTTTTAAGTGAGAGTTGTAGCCTTAGGGTGCTACTAATTTTATAACCAAACTTTGTTATTTTTTTAATCACTCCAAAACCATTTTTTTTTCTTTGGTAAAAGATAATTTGTTTTTAATATATTAAAACATAGTAATTCTTAAGGAATATGATAAATTAAATTTTGTAGTTTCAAAAAGAAATAAATTATAAAGGAGATTACAAAAATAAAAAAATTAAACTATATAATTTCAAAATTAACAAATAAAAACTTGAAATTTCGAAGGAGTGAAAAATTAAATTAATTCCCAAAAATAAATTAGTTCCTAAATTGTAGGGATAAGGGCCCAAAAAATCATATATTGGGCCTTGTGCCTTATCCGAGGATGTTGGCTTGTCCGAGGAGAGACAAATAGATTTGAGGAATTCTAGTTTAAAGTCTCATGAGTAAGAAATGAATAGAAGGTGGGCCGAGGAGCAATTTCTCCTCAAATATGGTTGATACGCCTCAAGCTTGAATTCCCACTGCAAAAATGACCTCCATAGAAGCTTTAGTGATGGAAGCATGCCTTAAAGACACACAAGAACGAAGGGGACCTGAAAATATTTAAGGAAAAGTTGCTGCCACCGCATTAAATGTATTGCAGCTGCTTTTCTGGCCGCATTTATGTGGAGAAGACCCCTGAATAGTGTTTCCTTGGTCACCGCAACTCACAGAGGGACCAGAGGAGATGTCTGATGGGACAAGTACTCAAATAGCAACCCAAATTATCGACAAGTGT
This sequence comes from Quercus ilex subsp. ballota, assembly GCA_032727855.1. NCBI lineage: Eukaryota > Viridiplantae > Streptophyta > Magnoliopsida > Fagales > Fagaceae > Quercus > Quercus ilex. The sequence continues at coordinate 28,968,386 of CM064917.1, forward strand.
AGGCTAAAGATTGCCTAAGAGGGACTATATAATAAGGAAAACCCTCCATAGGGAAGAAAAAAAGAAAAGAGGAAGATGATACTGTAGCAACCAGACTTGCACTTGTAATCAGTTCTATTGGTATATATAAATATTGGCCTCCTCAGATAACATATTCACCTAACCTCACGTGTATTGCTCTTGCATGATGGTTTTTCAAACCTATCCTAGCCGTTGTTAGATTCACCAAGGCCTAGTTCTTCGAACCCACTCTCTACAAATTTATTATATTGGGCTCATTAACCCACCACTCTATGCACATTAGGCTTGGGCTGTAAATCGAGTCCCTACAATTGGCACCGTTTGTGAGAATAACTTGTGTAATAGTGAGTACAATGGTCAGCTGTGGTAGGATCAAGTCCATATGAAGTAGAGTCTCTGGGATCCAAGCAAGACGATCATTTTGTCAACCTTGAATGGAGAGGTGATCGTGAAGGGAGTGTGCACACTATGCATACTAACAGGAGTCAACCTCGAAGAGGAAGCCATGTCTCCCACGCAAAGAGTAACAAGGCCATGCAACTAGAAATTAATCAACTAAAAGGGGAACTGTGCCATGCACGACAAAGGCGGACCCCCTCTAACTTTGACGTTTCTTCTGATGACGAAAAGGACGTCAGTTACAGGTGAAGATCTCGAACCCTGCCCAATGAGTCTTTCTCCTACGAAGAGGAACGCCATCACGAATGGAGGGTCAAAAGCCCATCTCACAAGAGCGTGGGAAATGACGCTGTGAGTAGGGCCTTGGACCAGATCTCCAAGTCACCCTTCACGCGCAAAATCGAGGGGGCTAGACTTCCTCGACGATTCACTTAGCCTACCTTTACCATGTACAGCGGTAAAACAGACCCCGTGGAGCATATGAGCCACTTCAACCAGAGAATGGCTGTCCATTCCAAGGACGAGGCCTTGATGTGCAAGGTTTTCCCATCTAGTCTGGGACCTGTTGCCATGAGATGGTTTGACAGCCTGAGGGCAGATTCCATAAGTTCCTTTAAGGAGCTCACTCAGGCATTCTGTTCCTACTTCGTCACCTGCAGCAAACCTCCTCAGCCATTGGCCTCCCTATTGTCCTTATGCACGCGAGAAGGAGAGATCCTGAAAGTGTATTCGGATAGATACTGGGAGATGTTCAACAAAATAGATGGTGACTTTGATGATGTGGCTATCAGTACAGTCAAGCTTGGCCTCCCGGCTGAGCATGGTTTGAGGAAATCTTTGACTAGCAAACTTGTCACCAGTGTACGCCAACTCATTGACCGGATTGATAAATATAAAAGAATTGAGGAAGACCGGCAGCAGGGGAAAGGAAAGGAGAAGGTTATCCCTCAAGAGATGAGGGATTTCAGATCGGACCGATATAATAACAACTGGCCAAAGAGGGACTTTGCTGGGCAGCCAGGATCTGCCAATCCCCAGGCGGTCAATGCTGTGTTCCGAGAGCCAGTGCATCAAGTTCTGGAGATGATTAGAAATGAGCCATTCTTTAAATGACCAAATAAAATGGCAGGAAACCCTGAAAGATGCAACCACAACCTCCATTGCCAATACCACCAAGACCACGGACACACCACAGAAGACTGTAGAAGTCTATGGGACCACCTGGATTAGCTTATCCGAGAAGGAAAGTTAAAGCAACTATTACACCACTCGAGTGATTAAGGGAGCCGAGCAAACTCAGAATCCCGAAGAAATGAATCTTCGAGACCTCCCTTGGGAATGATAAACGTCATCTTTGCTACTCTAGGGAGGACTGGCTCCTGCCCTTCACGAGTGATGTCTGTGGCACGACTATTCACTGAGGACACTAATCAAGAGCCAAAGAGGGCAAGACTAGAAATTCAGCCCGGTCTTAGGCTTCTCGGTCTAGGATAAAATTGGAACCATCCAACCCCACGATGAGGCCTTGGTGGTGACCTTCAGGATCGGGGGATACGACGTAAAAAGGGTGATGGTGGACCAAGGCAGCGGTGCCGAGATAATGTACCCAGACCTGTATAAGGGGCTGAACTTGAGACCCAAGGACTTAACACCTTACAGCTCACCCCTGGTGAGTTTTGATGGGAAAGTCGTCATCCCGAAAGGCCAAATTAGACTACCCGTGTAGAGTTGTTCAGAAATAGTGGAGGTAGACTTCATCGTGGTGGACGCTTATTCACCTTACACAGCCATTGTGGCTAGACCTTGACTTCATACCCTCAGAGCTGTCTTCTCTGCTCTGCACCAGAAGGTGAAATACCCATCTGGGGGTTAGGTTAAAGAGATCCTGCGAAATCAGTCGGTGGCTAGGCAATGCTTAGTGGCTGCCATCTGGCATCAACCTGAAGCCGAGTCCTCGACCCAAGCTGAAGGGGGTTTATGGCAATTAAAGGCTTCAGTGTTGCCTGTCAGTGGGTTAGCCGAGGAGGCTAAATGTGAGGATCTGGTAAAAGTTGCTATCGATGATGATCCGGAGAAATTCTTTCAGATTAGGGCTTAGTTACCTCTCTTGGAGAAGGAAGAGCTGGTAGAGTTTCTTAGAAAAAATGTGGACGTCTTCACATGGAGTGCTTATGAAGCCTCGGGATTGGATTCGAACTTTATCTACCATTATCTAAATGTTAGTCCATCTGCCATTCCCAAGAGGCAACCTTTTCGGCACTTGTCCAAAGACCACGCTGATGCTGTCAGAGATGAGGTGGAGAAACTAAAGCGTGTGGGGGCTACCCTGAATGGTTGGCCAACACCGTGGTAGTGAAGAAGAAGAGTGGGAAATGACGAGTGTGCATGGACTTCACGGATCTGAATAGGACTTGCCTAAAGGATCCTTTCCCTATGCCTAAAATAGACCAGCCAGTGGACGTAACCGTAGGCCATCCCTAGATGAGCTTCCTAGATGCCTTTTCAAAGATACCACCAAATACCATTAGCCCCAGATGATCAGGAGAAGACAGCTTTTGTCACCTCCATAGGAAATTATCACTACAAAGTAATGTCTTTCGGTTTGAAGAATGCAGGATGCACCTACCAAAGGATGATGACTAGGATGTTTAAACCGCAGTTGGGTAAGAGCATTAAGGTCTATATAGACGACATGGTAGTAAAAAGCAAGGTGGTGTCCGAGCACTTGAGAGACCTCAGGAGCATTTTTGAAGTTCTGAGGAAACATAAGTTGCGCCTCAACGCTTCCAAGTGTTTCTTTGGTGTAGGATTAGGCAAATTTCTGGGTTACATGCTAACCCATAGGGGAATTGAAGTTAATCCTGACCAGATTAAAGAAATAACTTACAACCACCTCGGAATCCCAAGGAGATCTAGAAACTGACTGGAATGACTGCTGCCCTGAACTGGTTTATTTCTCGATCAGCAAATAGGTGCCGACCCTTCTTCCTACTGTTGAATAAATGGAAAGGGTTCGATTGGACCGAGGAATGTGCCTTACAGCTTAAGGATTACCTCTCTCGGCCTCCTATCATGTCCAGCCTTGAGGTTGATGAGGTTCTATTTGCCTACATTGTTGTGGCCTCTCATGCGATAAGCTTGGTTTTGATACGAGTTGACAACAGCACCCAAAGGCCAGTTTATTATATAAGCAGGTCACTATATGAGGTCGAGATCCGCTATTTGCCGCTGGAGAAAGCCATTCTGGCAGTGGTACACGCAATACGCAAACTCCCCTATTACTTTCAGGCACACACGATTATTGTCTTAACTCAACTTCCACTCAGAGCTCTGCTCCGGAGCACTAATTATATGGGGAAGATTGCCAAATGGGCCACCATACTAGGGGCTTTCGACATCAAATATATGCCTCGCACTTCCGTCAAGGGCAAAGTCCTAGCGGATCTGGTGGCCGAATTTGCAGAATCCCCCTTAGAAGAAGAAACAGAAACATAGTCCATGGATGGAAAATTGGTTGGCATGATCTCCCAACAGGGCATCCTATCCTGGGAAGTGTACATTGATGGTGCAGCAAATCAGAAAGGTTCCGGAGTGGGGTTCGTATTGATATCCCTTGAAAAGATCACCATCGAGAAATCGTTAAGATTGAGATTCTCAGCCACCAACAACAAAGCTGAGTATGAAGCTCTGCTGATGGGAATGGCCATGGTTCGAAGAATGGGCGGAAAGGCAATAAAGATATTCTCGAACTCCAGATTGGTCGTCGGCCAAGTGAAAGGGGAGTTTGAAGCGAGGGATGAGAGAATGCAGGGGTATTTAAGCCAAGTTAGACACCTGTAGTCAGGCTTCGAATCCTTCAACCTGTTACATATTCCTAGGAGTGGAAACACCCACGCCGATTCCCTCGCCACACTTGCAACCTCCTCGACGCAGAGCTTACCTAGGGTCATCCTTGTAGAAGACATGTTCAAGCCCACAGTGATGAACAGAGAAGTGGTTCATGTCCACCAAGTTAGGGTGGGGCCTAACTGGATGGACCCCTTGGTACTATTCCTAAAGGAGGACGCCCTGCACAAGGAGAAATCAAAAGTAGACAAAGTACATAGAAAGGCTCCTCGGTTCTGGCTGTCCGAGGACCAAAAATTGTATAGGCGCTCATTTTTCGGACCTTACTTGCTATGCGTACACCTAGAGGCAATAGAATTACTCCTCGAGGAGTTACTTGAGGGGATTTGTGGAAGCTACATTGAAGGCCAATCTCTGGCACACAGAGCCATCACTCAGGGCTATTGGTAGCCAAATATGCAAAGGGAAGCACAGGAGTATGTAAAGAAGTGTGACCAGTGCCAAAGATTCGCACCAAACATACATCAACCAGGGGGAGTCGTGAATTTGCTGTCCAGCCCTTGGCCCTTCGCTTAATGGGGCTTGGACATTGTGGGCCCTTTTCCAAAAGCAGCAGGAAATAAGAGATACCTGCTAGTCGGCATGGACTACTTCACTAAATGGGTTGAAGCCGTGTCTCTAGCGAACATCAGGGATGTAGATGCCAAGAAGTTTATATGGAAGAATATTGTCACCCAATTCGGAGTCCCTCGCACCCTCATCTCAGACAACGACCTTCAGTTCGATAAAAAATCCTTCGGAAGGTATTGCTGTGACTTAGGAATTACGAATAGGTATTCTACCTCAGCTTATCCCCAGGGAAATGGGCAAGCGGAGGCTATTAACAAGGTCATTGTAAGCGGACTCAAGAAGAGGTTGGACGACGTAAAGAGAAAGTGGGTGAATGAACTGCCACATGTCCTGTGGACGTACTAAACCACACCTCGCAGGTCGACAAGGGAGACTCCTTTCTCAATGGCATATGGGGCCGAAGCTGTTATCCCTTTGGAAACTGGTTTCCCAATGTTAAGGACCAGCTCCTTCAATCCGACCACTAATAACGAACTGCTGGAAAGGAGTTTGGACTTGATTGAAGAAAGAAGAGAAAATGAAATGGTTCAATTGGCATACTACCAACACAAACTCAAGCAGAGTTATGATGCCAACGTGAAGCTTAAACCATTAGCACCTGGTGATTTGGTGTTGAGAAAGGTTCTGGGTACTGCAAAGAACCCGGTGTGGGGAAAGCTAGGACCCAATTGGAAATGACCGTATTATATCACCTCAGTGGCTGGTATAGGAGCGTATTTTCTGGAAGATTTGGATGGACATGTAATACCACGCCCGTGGAATGTAAACAATCTGAAAATGTATTATTATTAATGAAAATTTCTTCTGTCAATATGTTCATTTATTAAAGGCATTATGTTTCTCATTATTCAAACTTTTATAAGTGTTTAAACTAAAACCCAATCATGCCTGAAGTCCTCGGACCAGATGATATGGGAAGGTTAACACACAATGACAACTTTTATAAGTGTTTAAACTAAAACCTAATCATGCCTAAAGTCCTCGAACCAGATGATATGGGAAGGTTAATACACCATGACAACTTTTATAAGTGTTTAAATTAAACCCAATCATGTCTGAAGTCCCCAGACTAGATGATGTGGGAAGGTTAACACAAGGACAACTTTTACAAGTGTTTAAATTGAACCACAATCATGCCTGCAGTCCTCGGATTAGATGCTGTGGGAAGGTTGACACATTTTGGCATCTTTTCTAAGTGTTTAAAAAGTCCGTGTTATCTATTTGTTTCTCACTAAGTCATAGTCAAATCCTCAAATTGGTAACTCTGGACAAGTTAAAACTCTTGAATTATTTATCCGAGTGCAAATTGCTATTAGTATTTGCTACATCTAGAATGGTCACAAGATAAATTTGTTTGAGACAACAATAATCCCGAGAGTATGAAAAGAAAAACGCAAGAAATTGAAAGAGAATTCCATTCATTAATAAAAAATAGTATCATTACATACGATGGCAAAAATCACAACAAAAATAATGATGACAATACTCCCGTAAAAAATATATATAACAAAATGAAATAAAAATATACTATGGCTACTTCTGCACAGGAAGGGGTCCTTTCTTGGAATCAGTGGCCTTGAGCTTGGCATCCCCAGCAACAGATTTGGACTCTGCTGCCTTGGCTTGGGAGACCATGTCGTTGATGGAAATGTTGCCCTCAGAGGGAGTATCTCTGGCCAAGGGTAGGACCTCCTTACCCTTCCCAACCATCACTAAGGGAACCTCAGCACCCACAATAAAGGCTTGGGCATCAAGGGCCTGCTCAGGAAGTAGGAGAGGAAGAGCAGTGGTCGGAGGGAGATCAGTTGGAACTTCACAAATGTGTTTGGGGAAGTATATGTTCTCAGCCTTCCTCAGCTCAGAGTCAGCAAAGACCCCCGCACTATTGAGCGTCTCTGTCCATGAAATAGTGCAGTAGTCCCTGCACACTTCGGCCACCTCCTCGGCCAGCCTTTTCTCTATCTCCTCCACCCCGCGCTCATAGGTCGCAGTTACTACAGCTTCAGTAGTTTCCTTGGCCTCCTGGGCTGCCTTTTTTGCTGCAACCCTAACCCTTTGCAACTCAGCCCTGAGGTCCGAGACCGGCTGTTTCTGGGTGGCCAAGTTAATCTCTGTTGTGTACAGCAGTTTTTGCTGGTCCTCAACTTGAGCCTCAGTAGTTTTCAACCTCGCCAGAGTGCTCAAACACTCATGCTTTGACTTTTTCAGCTTCTCGACCAACTGTGTCTTCTCCTCCTCTTCGGCCTCGAGTGCTTTCTCGACCTCGCGCCGAGAATGGGACTCAGCCTCAAGTTTGTGATGGGCACTTCGAACCCACTCTTCGGCCACATAAACCTGCTGAGTGACCTACATAAAAGTGGCAAAGCGGTTAAAGCATATATATGAAAGAAATATATATATATATAAATGAATTACAGCATTGCTAGAAGCTTACTTACCACAACAAGGTCTTTCTTTAGAGACATGAATAGATTGGGCTGCCTTGTCTGCCTGAGGGCCTCCATGTCCCTAGGGAGGAGGAGAGGCTTCTCTAAGGCTTGGGCTAAATGGGTGGCGTGCCCCCTACTGGATTCCCTTATGGTAGAGTCATAGGGGATAGAGGCCCCGTCCATCTCTATCACAAGGGCCCACGTATGCTGTTGACAGTGCACCTCAGCATCATCCCTACTATCTATAGATTTAGACCTCTTATCTCTAAGGTCTTTGGTTTTTTGCTGTTTGGTACACCTTTGAGAGGGCACCTCCCCTCTTCCAACTCCTATAATGGTATCTTCTTCGGATCAGGATTAATGCGTGGTCCGAGGTTGGCTGGAGGAGGAGGAGGAAGGTTGGCAGGAACCTGGGCCTTGGGAGTTGCTGTCGGAGTTACTCCTTGTTCATGTTTGCCATCAGACCCCTCAAGCTGAATCTCTTCTTCTGTTGTTCCATCCTTTCTTCTCCCTCGGGGCTGAAGTCAATCCGAGTAACGACTAACTTTGAGGGGCGAACAGAAGAAAGCTTGTCAGACTCAGTTTCGGAATCTGAGAGCTCCACAGGTCTCTTTGGTGTTCCTTCTTCCCCTTCGAAGCGAAACTGGTCTATCTCATCATCCAATGACAACCGCGAGGAGGCTACTCCTTCTTCCAATGCAGCTGCTGCTTCGAGAGGGACTTGTTGAAGTGGTATTATGAGCGGAGGAGGGACTTGATGAGCTGGTAATATGACAGGGGGGAGGTCGTATGGGGCCAAGAAATCTGGCTTTGACACGTTGATGTGATTTATCCGAGGATCACTAGCTCAGATGGCGTGGCCGACCTCTTGGAAGGTCTTCGAAATGGGGTCAAAATCTAGGATCAGATGGACAGCCCGCAACTGTTGGTCCTCGCTAATAAAGATTTTTATCTACTTAGAAATACAGCAAGTGTAATTCAACTTTAATCAAATTAAGATTTTTATCTACTTAGAAATTATAGTTGAGGAAAAATTATATCCATTTAGAAATTATAGTTGAAGAAAACTTATATATATTTTTTCTTAAAATCTAAAAATTTAAGAAAAATTTTACAATTTGGTTCCCCCACTTGGCGCAATCACGGCATCTAAGCCCAACTTTTATTATATATAATATGATTTATAGTGTAAACCTTACCAAATCTATGTAGGACTAGAAAACCAAAACAAAATAAGAAAATGTTGGCGGTTACTTTGGGGTTAAGTCATACCTTGTGTGTCAAACACAAGTGTTCGTAGAAGACTAGAAGTGTCCTACGCTAATCAATCGATTCAATCCTATACTTTAGGTCGATGAGTTCAAATATTGATCAACTTATGAATGAAATACGGATATACTTGAATGATTTAAAAGATTAAAGAAATTTGACAACTAATAATACATCATTATATATATATATATATATATATAATTGAAGTCTTTAATTTTTGGTTGACTGCTCCACAGTTTTCCACATTAGCATTTTTTATTTATATTTCCAAAACGTTTGACTTTTGGTTGACCTCTCTACAACTTTTACATCAGCATTTTTTATTATATTTTTTAATTTGATTTAATTATTTTGATTTTATAGCAACAAATTGTAGAAAATTTATTAAATTTATTTAAAAAAAAATTAAATTTAGTTATTTGGTGCCATACAACCACCATGCTTAAAAGGAGACCTAAATTATAACCTAATCAGAGAATTTTTAGATAATCCTAACAAACTATATAATAACTCCATTAATATAAATCTATCCCAAAAAGTGAAATATATCTCCATTAATTTGATATTTCTACAAAAACATTTAAAAAAAAAAATCTATTACCTATTACAACTCCAGCTTATGCTAGCCGAACTATGAACTAATGCTTGTAGCTTTAGTTTGAGATCAGAGAGAATGCCAGTTGATCACTGATAGGTGTTGTGGTAGAGTCCCTCGCTCTTTTGGGCTCGCTTCATAAACTTGCTCTTAGGTTCAAGTTCCAATTGACTTCTGGTTCAATATCTATCAATCATGTTTTCTTTCTCTCTCTCTCTCTTTTTTTTTTTTTTTTCATTTTTTTATATTAACGTTGATTAGAAATTATAATTTCAATACGATTTGAACTCTATAATTATATCAAACGTAGCATACCATGTCATGATCGAATTAGGACACTAGTTAAGCCACGCCTCAATGCCATTCTAATACCATAGTCAAAATAGAGTCCAATCTGGTCCTTAAAAAATCCTATATCTAAAAGAACTAGGCAAAGGACAACTCACCATCGACCCATAATAAGTAGCAATAAGAAATCTCAGAAAAATTAAACGACATTATAGTAGTTCAGCTTTCTAGTTTCAAGGCATGGGAAACATCCAGCAAAGAAAAGGCAGGGGAAACACACAGCAGAAAGATGAAGAATATGAGCGAGACATAGAATTAGAATTATATGTGTAAAATATGCATAGAGCCCACAATGGGCAAGGTAATCCAGTCTTCACTTGTCAAATATGAGTAAAGCTAATGCAATCTATTAAGGTTATATTTTATTGAAATTGACTAATCCTTTAACAAAATACATTTTACTTGTAATCCTTTGACAAAAACTCCTTTTGTTTGGGAATGGAACTTGGTGCAACCAGCGCAGGGTAGTGGTGCTGGTTGAGTGGCCGACAAACCAATAGATGTCCTAGGAAGGACACCCACACCAGGCCAAAAGTAGTTAAGGGGTAAAATAGTAAAACTCATCATGACAGGCAATATAAAAAGGCCTTAGCTATGCACAGGAAGAAGGGAGGACGAAAAAAAGGAGAAAACAGCAAGAAAGAAAACAACGAGAAAATAGAGAGGGTTAAAAGAAAAAAGTGAGAAAACAAGAGTGCGATAAGGTAGGCACCAATAGGCGATTCCCTTCTCTCCCTCTCAATAGCCTACTTTCTAGCAAGATCAGAAGACTTGGGATTAAGCCATTTAGGTCTATTCTTTCAAAGTAAGCAATTTCTATGGCAGGATTTCCCTATGAGATTGCTCACATTGGAGATTAGTTCCCTTCTTGGACCTAATCTGTTGAGGAACTAAGTGCAACAAACTAATACCCTTTTTTCCTTCTTTTATAGTGGTTAATTAAGCGTTAACCATACTCCTATTATGTTTGCATAATCGTGCTTTCTTGTTTAAGTATCGTCTTTTGTTGGTAGTAAACATATCTCCATTATCCTATTATATTATGCGTCTCTTGCTATAACATTTTTTGAAACAGTATCCTCTGTCGTAAGCGAGTGATCAAGATCTTGGTGAAGGGATCCTAGCTTGCACACAAGCTAGCTTGAGGTGAGTTTCAATCAAGCCAATCTCTACTTTCCTACCCCAAAACTATTGGGCCACAGTGCAGCAGGAAGCAATGCAGCCCAAAAATACAAAAAGGCCCACCACAAAGAGCAGTAACTAGTATTAACCCAACATATTTTGGCACTCTGGGAAGCAATATACACCAACTATCAGTAATTCCTTAACTTTTATTCAATGTTATACTTGTTAACAATTTTTTATTTAACCTTTTTTTTAATGAAATGTGTATTTGTAGGGTCATCCAAATCAATTTTGGGGAAGTGGATGTCAAGTGCCAAATATTGACCAACTTAGTGTTTATGGAACACAACAACATCATATAATCAACTTTAATCAATTGGATCTGCTACAAGTATTGTTAATACATTGTATATTTAACTATGTCAATTATAAGCACGTTGATTTCTAAATAATTTAATACATTTTCTTTTGTCCTTTATGTAGGCTCAACATCATGGGCATCAGCATAATTGTCAGTATTGTACGATACGTATCATATCATGTACAAAAAGTTTCGTATCGTAAGTGCGTATCGTAAGTATTCGTGAATCGTACGATACATAGGTGCGTATCGTATGAATCGTATCGTATTGGTGAATCGTATGTATCGTACGATACATAGACATGTGGGTTTAAAATGGTTTTTTTTTTTTTATAAAATTTGTGGTTTTATTTGATTTAAACAAGTTGTTAGACTATTTTAACACAAAATTATTGGGAAACTTAATTAAGTCTAATTCCCATGAGTTTTTTTTTTCCCTCCTTTTTCTCTTTCTCCTACAAAATTTAGATTATACTCATAACACTCACTTTCATATGTGCAAATTTATTTTCTATGCTATTAATAATAAAATGAAAATATAATTATTTTTTATTTTGTTAGTATTATTATGAGTCTAAAAGGCTAGAATGCCAAGAAAAAATATAAAGAAAAAATTATTAGAATAAAAAAAAAAAAATAGTAAATGTTGATAATAATGAAGAAAATGTCTATGAAAAAATAATTTTTCAAGATGCTGAACATGATGATAACATTGACTTAGATGGAGTTGATTAGATAAGATGATGAAAAGATATTATATTTTGGTTCATCTATCATGTATTATCACTTCTGAGTTTGATCAATTTGAATGTGCATGTTATAAACATAAGTTAATTTAATTTATTTAGTTAGCTTTGTTAAATTTTATTGCATAAGTAATGATTAAATTGGTATTTAATTGAATATATTTCGAATTTATAATGAGTATACCTTTTATATATGTATATATATCTATAATTATTTTATAATTTTATTATATGTTTGTGTATCTTACAATACACGATACGATACACGATACATAAAAATTAAAAATCGATTCACGATTTGACAACTTTGGGCATCAGTTTAAGGATCAAGAAGCTGGCAAATTCAGTAAAAATTAAGTTCGACTTGATCAAGATGACAAACTTTTTTCCCCCCTTTTTGTGTTGAACACAACATGGTTCTTTTTTTGTAATGGATATTATGGTATTATTTGTGTGGGAAAAAGCTTATATGTTTTTAAGCACAGATGGTGACTAACAACAAGAGCTTTATTATTATTATTATTATTATTCAACATTATTTGAACTTTACAGCTATGGATATATTTGCTCTTTATTTATTTGAGTTTTTTGGTTTTGTGATGTATATAGAATGAAAAGGATAGAAATGTGAATATAATATTATTGGCTTGATTATTATTAGTTTGGTTGCTAAGAAAGTTGAGGGAAAGAGAAGGAAAGTCAAGGAATTGAATTGCATTGAATCTTATAGTTTGAGTTGTTTGGTTTTGTATGTATGTGAACTAAAAAGGAGAATAAGTTTAAATATTGATTAGCTAAATGGTTAGAATAGGCTCACTAATCACTACATTGAATTTTCATTTGGATTGCAGTGGGGTTGCTTATATTTATCATGGTTTTGAAACTCGGACCGTTCATTAAACCGTAAAAAGGAGAGGTTCAAGGTTTTTGAGGTCAAATCGAGGTTGAACCGGGGTCAAACCGTGATGACATCATAATTAATTTAATAATTATTTTAAATATATTAAATTAATATAAATTTAAAATTTGACTAAAATAATCCCTAAATAAATATAAAAATCTATATTTCAAATGTATTTTTTATATCATAACTTTCATAAGATAAATAAATAAAAAATTAAATTCAAAGCAAACGTAACAAATAAACAAATATATAATTAAATGTGTAACAATGTCAAGGTTGATTTGCTGATTATAAAAAAATGTAGTTGATTTACTTAAATCACTAAGAGCATCCACTGATGTGGATGCAAAATCTTGTATAATAGAAAAAGACACCACTTTTACACATTTCGCCTCAAAAATGCTCCACATCAATACTTCTAAAAGTGTGCAAATATGTGTATATTTATACATTTGCTACAGTAGCCGTGTATATTTACACGGTTAGAGAGAGAAAAAATTAATAAAATAATAAATGGACGAGCTATAGTAACTGTGTATATTCTTCTCTCTAGTTGATCTCTATTTTTCTCATTTTTTCTCTCTCTTGTCTCTGCTTCTTTTTTCCTTCTCTCTCTCACTCGTCATTCACTCTCTGCTTTAACCACTCATCTGTAAGCTCTTCTTTCTTCAGGCATTTTTTCTACATTTTTTTTCTACATCTATAAGATCTCAACCATCTGGTAAATGGAGAACATGGCGTCCTCTTTGTCGACGTCGATTTTGACGAGAGCTGGAGAAGCTCCGATCAACCTTCGCAGCCGCAGCAGAGGAATGGGTTTGATCAACCTTCGCTCCGATCAACCTTGGGTGTCAACTTGAATGGGTCTGGGTTTCGGCTCTGATCAACCATGAGAATGAGAAACAAAAAAAGCACAAAGCAAGTAAACAGATCTAGGTTTTGGCTTGATGGTGGTTGGGTGATGATGACGGTGGTTGGGTCTGAGAGAGAGAGAGGCCATGAGTGAGAAAATAATAAAAAATGTAAAAGAATGAATATTTTTTTGAATAAATGTGTAGAATAGATAAACTGATGTGAATGCTTTGTAAAAATGAATGTGTAAAATAAAAAAAGTAGGTTTTAGATGTGCAAAATGGAAAAAATTTTGCATCTACTGATGTGGATGCTCTAACCAAAACAAATAGTAAAACATTGTTATCAATTTTAAATCTGATATAAAATATTATTAAAATATTAAAGAGGACAATTGATGAAGCTTAAGCTACTATGGTAGTAGTGCTACTGTGGTAGTAGTGCTAAATCAATCTCATCAAAAAGAAATGAATAAATAAATATATCAATACTTATGTGATCTAACGTTTGTGGTACACGATGGGCGAGAGAGTTAAGGCGTGTTTTACTAAGCTATGTACTACAGCTTTATCAAACAAAATAGAGAGGTCTTAGAAAAAATAAGAACACAAAACAAAACAGTGAGAGGAAAGGTAGACAAGGCAAAATGGGTCAGAATTTTCTGACCCGACCCGTTTGACCTACTTAAAAATGACCCATTTTGACCCATGACCCGTTTTAACCAGCGACCCGATTGACTTGACCCGAACCCGACCCGCCTCGCCCGTTTTGCCACGTCTACCAACATTGAGTAGATTGAGATTGAGGTGTAATTCTTATAAAATATTTACTTATTCTTCTTCACTTAATATGTTATGTACTCTATTATTGTTTGTCATTCTTTACTTGCCAGCTTTATTTTCTCTTCCTACTTTAAACAGATCTAAAATTATACCAAGATTAGCTTCTAGAAAGCTAGAACAAGAGTTGCACCAAATTTGGGTATCAAGTGTTTAGTGGTAATAGGTATGTGGTAACAATATTACCAGTGAGAATTTAATCACAGTTAAGGAACTCAAAAACAATTGACAAATTGCATCTATTTCCCAAAAAAAAAACTTGTTTGAAAAATACGAGTCAACTCGACCAGTCCTGCGACCCAATTAACCCGACTCGAACCCAACTCGACCCGCCCGTTTTGCCATTTCTAAGGAAGGGTGAAAGAGAGAGTTTCTGAAGCTTTGTCATGTCTACCACTGGTTTGGAGAGATTAGATCTTCGATTGGAAGTTGCAACGGACGACAAGGGCGGAAGCTTTGACTCACATCTAGCGACTTGTAGAGGTAGATTATCAGAGATTTAGTTAGATCTTATACTGCTATTTTCTTTTATTCTTTGTACTAATTTATTTTTATTGCAGGTTGTTTATCTTAACAATGGTGATAAGGTGGGTGCCGTAAATACCTTCTTCTTTCTTCTTCTATTTTTTTTTTTAAATTTTATTTTCAATTCTACCACAAGAATTGTCCACAGTTTACAAAACCGGACGGTTCAATTGCGGTTCGCACTGTTCACTGATTTTTTTACAGAGAACGGTTTTTGGAGTTTAAAAAACAATCTTGATAAACGGTTCACGGTTAACTGGATCAGATCGTACGGTCCAGTCCGGATATCAAAACCATGATATTTATAACTATTTTAGTTTAATTAAAATTCATGCCCATTGGTCCTAAAAGTTATTGATCCCCAAGTACGAAACTTGGATTGAAAATCCTTTAGCATATCGGTTTTGTAGCTAAAAATATGGAGGAATATATATAATATACAAATTTGAATCTTAGAATTTTATTTTAGCTGTTATTGTTTCCTGAAGACCGAAAAATAACTAAATACATAAATTAAGTGCTTAATGTGGAAGCACCAAAAGCTCATGTTATGTAACATAGCAAAAATTCACTACTGTGACTCTCTTATGCACATTGCACAGCATCTGCAGTGACTCTCTTATGTAGTGACTCTCTTAGCATTGACTCTCTTATGCACAACATACATAACCACTAGCGTTCTCCAACTTCCATGCACTTGTGGTCTTCAATCAGCACAACAATTTGCCAAGGAACATTAAAAGAGGTCCTCCACTCTAGATTTTGTTGAAATAAGTCTGCAAAAATCAAGCTGTATAGCCTCAATTAATGCCTTTTGCACAGTCAAGTAGATAGATGCATGCCATTTGGTTGCATATGGAAGAACTGCAACCACCTACCATCACATGATTTGGTTTTATAGCCAAAACCAGCCCATCCACACCATCTCTGCTAGTGTCCCTCAATTGTCAGCAACATTCACAACCCTCCACAACTTGACAAACTTGCCTTGGTACTTTCCATTGATTTGCCTGTTGTGCAATAAAAACTTGTGCATACTTGCAAAACAAAGCATTATCACTTCTTAAGCAGACTCTTTTTTCACCCTTAAACATCAATCTATAAAAATTTGGATCCTCAATCCATTGAGCCAACCACTGCTTCAAAGAGCAAGGGGAAATTAACTCGGTTCCAAGGCTCAAATGTAATCCAAAGATTCCAAAAAAAAAGGCCTGAGCACTATATTAACAAAGACTTGTTTATATAATCCATTGGACTGCCTAAACACAGAAATTCTCCCTATTCCATTCACATGTTTATATAATCCATTGGATTGCCTTAAGCTAGGCCATAAATATTGCAATACTCTACATCAAATTTGCATATGAATAAATTAAATACAGTAAAAAAAAAATTCAAATTTCGTTACCAGGAGGGAGGCAAATGGCTTGGAGAATCCACGCTCATGGCAGCACCAGCAGCGACGTGAGGATATCCTTCCATTTAGGCATTTATCAATGTTATGTTAAAATCCCTATGACTATACTTCTTTATGATGAAATGCAATACGGTTTAGCTTCTTCCCCAGTATCCAGAAATACCATAGAGCTTCTGTCATTCTTGAAATGGTCTATGTTACAGGCCATTCTCTGGTTTTAAGTCAAGGCTTATGCACAAAATTAATGTCTTTTATTCCTTTTCCACTTATTAGGGTATAGATTAGCTCTAGACTTTTTTCAGGCCCATGCATGTAAGTTTTTGAATTTTTAGCATAGACATTAACATTACTTGCGTAGGTGTATGATGATGCCAAAAAATCGTTAGTAAGTCACACGGTCCTCACATACTCGATATCAAACCTACACAATGCAAAAAAAAGAAGACCTTACAGAGAGTACCGGTGTGGTACCGGCCAAATACCCTCTAAAGGTTAAGTTAGAGAACTCTTTGTTGGGAAATTTAGACCTTGGTTGATAGAATTAACAAGTTTTAAATTCAAGTTGTTAATTAGATTTATTATAAATAAAACTTGTTAAAAACAAAGAAACATCAATATCATGTCAAAATAATGCAGCGAAAAAATAAATAAGACAAAATATGATGACCTAGGAAAACCAATGTAACAAACTAGTTTCACAATAAAAAACCTGGGAGAAAATCTTCTCGAAAAGCAATCCACTATAGTAAAGAGAAGTTTCAGATCTAGTACAAAACTTTTGTCCCTAGACTCTACAATCCCCGTAGATGAACTCCCAGCAGAAACCTTCTACCGTTTTAGAACCTCTGAACTCTTCAATATATGAACGCCACCCTTTGATGATGCACGAATCCCAGCACGTGACTTCAATCACCAACTAGAAGAAGATGTTGGCTGCAAAGTTCTTCACTTCATCAACAAAGAAGATCAAGAAGCACTTGGTTACAAAACCCTCAGGTGCAAAGATATCTGTCCGTAGGTGTTGAGATATCTGTCTAGCTTTAATGAACAGCTTTTCTTCACTTGTTTCTTGGTCCAATCTTCATGGATTTAATACTAAACTTGAACAACATGTTTCTTGAAGTATTAAACACATCCTAGATCTACCCAAATACAAGTAAAGTGCGTTTTGTCAAAGGATTAGCCAATTACATAAAAGAATGACATATGTTCTTATCAAGTGAAACACATATGTTCTAACAATTTCCTCCTTTGGCAATCCGTGACAAAACCACAACAAACAAATGAACATATGAGAGAAGTCATAAATCACTCAACTCATATTCACTTGTTAAATACAATAAAATCTATCCTAACACAAACTCTTGAAAAACTTTACAAGAATAAAGTTTATGCCAAGTAGACTTTGACAACCTGTATTTCTGAAACACTTTAAACAAAACTCATCAAGGCATCTTAGTGTGAAACAGAAATAATAGATTGCATACAAGTATAAAGAAACATGTGTATAAAGATAGAAAAGAAACAATACATGTAAAGGTAGGTGAAGAAGACATACATCATCATATATATATATATATATATATATATCAAAGATAAGCATAATGTATGTAAACATGGTCACAAGATTCAAGGTACAAGAAGAAGGAGGTAAGCACTTCCCCTAACAAGATGAAACACATCTCCCCCTTACAAAGGAATGTATTTCTCCCCCTAACATGTAGAATCTTAAAAAGACCCACATATTCACCACAATTTCTTCCCCTTTTTGCCATGATTGACAAAGGGTACAAGAAGTTTGAAATCTTCACCCAAGAGACATAAAGATGATCAAGGATGATCAACGGGGTACAAAGAAATCCATATAAATGCATGAATGTAATGAAACAAGATGCTATGGATGACAAGATAATAGAAGGATGCAAAACACGTGAAAGACACATCTCTCAACAAAAAAAATGTTAGTGAGCATACATTAACACATGTAAACCTTGTGATGGCCAAATCACATTGTACCTGCACATGTATCAAGAGTAGCAAAGAATATTGCGTGTTGTGTGTGAAAAACATCACAAGATTGCGTAAGTGTATACATGTTATGACGATTTGAGATATGAGAAAATTACTTTAAGTCACACACAATCATAACTGTTTGATGGGGATTATCACATTCGAGCGCCGTGTTTTTGTAAACGCAGCCATAGACCCGCGTGTTTTGTAAAGTCTGTATCGGCTCAAAATTCTAGTTCATTCCAATCTATTCCACCCATTTCAATATGTTATGCTAAAATCCAAATGGTAATTTGGTAAGGTGATTTTGGCAGGTACATAAGATTTTTTTTTTTTTTTTGAAAAAGCTTTAAATTTTTTCTTCGACCTTTTAAAAAAATCCTTTTTAAATATGAACTTTGAGTTTGATTTGACACTGTTGCGATATGAGAATTTTAAAAAATTTGAGTTATTCATTACTTGATTTATCATAATTTTTTTCTTGATTTAATTTTTGAAATTCGGTCCTATTAGACTAAACTATTGATTCATCCTAAATTTATATGCTTCTTGTTATATTACGAGATATCATGATCCTCCTTGTTATGCAGAAATGACGTTAAGATAGTGTATTATTTGGTTTTGAATTGAGAATTCGGTATGGCATAAAACTATGTAATGAAAAATAAGTTTTATTTTGTGTTAGACATATATAATATAAAATCAACAATAAGTGAAAATAGACCAGAACCAAAATATTATGTTGTAATGTATAAACTAAAATGATTACTAAAATAAAATTGACAACATTAGAGGAGGAATTAAACATCAGCCAACTAGTTGTAGAATTTGAGGAAGTCTCATAGGTTTGGAACCCTTACTAAAAATTTATCATGTGCAATGTGCAGGTCCACTACTAGTCATATATAATAGCTGAAAACATTTAACTTTTGGATGACTTTCGTATATTTTGCCACATCACTTTCGAGGCCTCACAAATTTCCACGTCACCTCAAAACCCTGACAACTACCACGATCGCTTAACACTCTTGATTTCTATAAATTACCGTGATTTCTCTAAATTACAGTTTGTCTTACTGCATTCAATCTCACCCATAATCTACCAATGATCCATATTACAATTAATTGTTTGTTTCTTTATTTTTATTTTTGGTTATGGTGATGGGTAACACACACACACATATTCTGTTTTGAAATTTATTTTCTTCCTTCAATATAGTTTTCACTGACTCTTTTTAACTAATAATTGAGAGAATTAATTAATTTTGTTTCATTGATCGGTTTTTCCATTTCTCTAAAATTTTAACAAGTATTTATTTATTTAGATAGCAGGTTTGGGATTTGGTCATAAGAAACCTTTTTTGCTTTGAAGGTCATGAAGCACTTGTTCTCATATCTACAAAATAATGGAGGAAATATAGGAACACCATTTTTTGGCACATTTTTTTATTACAACTCAAATAATATGTGACAAGTTGTGATTATAGTAGAACATAGAGTGAAATACAAAAAAGTAGTACAAAGAATTTGTATTTCAATTCCAAGTGGTTGATTGTGAGTAGTGGAAAAAAATTTGTAGATCCATTTAAAATTTATGTTCGCTGTGATTGATACATTAGCATGTAGAGATTTCACGGTTAAGGGTTAAAATATGGTAAAGTTGGATGAAATATGTGTTTGTCATGCACAACGAAAGACCACTAGAATTGTCATCAAGAATGTAAATGTTGCCTAAGTCAATGTTACGACATATGTAATTCATGTTAAGAACATATGTCAATATTTATGTAGTTGGCTAATCTTTTGACAAAATGTACTTTACTTGTATTTGGGTAGATCTAAAATGTGTTTAATACTTAAAGGAACAAGAGTTCAAGTCTAGTATTAAAGCCATGAAGATTGGACCAAGAAACAAGTGAAGAAAAGCTGTTCAATAAAGCTGGACAGATAGCTCGACACCTGTGGACAGATAGCTTGATAGCTGCTCAACACCTCTCGACAGCTAGACTATCTATCGAGATTTTCAACTTCTTCTTATCGCAATCTCGATATCTTCTAGATAGCTGGTGGATCGATTAAAAAAGCTCCTGTCTTCTCAACAGCTCCTCGATAGCTGTATCTGTCGAAGTTTAAATCTCGACACCTTTTCGACATCTCTCGATCGATCAAGGTTACGGGAATTTAGATTTTCAGATCTGATTTTCAGCCCAACCTTATGTATTTGTGTAGGGTTTCTTTTCTCACAATTCTATACCTATATAAGGCTTATTTTAGAGCCGTCACAAAAGAGAATACAAGGAGAACATATGCAAAAGGTGACCTATGCCTTATTCTCTCTAAACGAAGCTACTACGTTTTTGCGCCTTAGGGTTTTGTAACCAAGGGCTTCTTGATCTTTATTGTTGATGAAGTGAAGAACTTTGCAGCCAACATCTTCTTCAAGTTGGTGTGTTAGTCACGTACTGGGATCCGTGCATCATTGGTTAGTCATGTACTGGGATCCGTGCATCAAAAAGTGTGGCCTTTATATATTGAAGAGTTCAGAGGTTCCGAAGTGGTAGAAGGTTTCTGCTGTGAGTTCATCTACGGGGATTGTAGAGTCTAGGGACAAAGGTTTTGTACTAGATCTGAAACTTCTCTTTACTATAGTGGATTGCTTTTCAGGAAGGTTTTCCCCCCATGTTTTTTTACTGTGAAACTAGTTTGTTTCATTGGTTTTCCTAGGTCTTCATATCTTGTCTTATTTATTTTTCCGCTGCATTCATTATTGACATGATATTGATGTTTGTTTGTTTTAACAAGTCTTATTCATAATAAATATAGCTAGTCGCTAACCCGTGCGTTGCACGGGATAGTTAAATAAAAAATAAAAATATTTATTTTGCTACTATAACATGGCTTTTAAAAAAAAAAAAAAAAATGCTATGGTGATGTCTTCATGCAATGCTCAACTGCAATTAAATCTACTATTCACTACCAATATAATCTATGTTATCCTGCACATTTGTTTGCATAACAAATGGGACATTTTCACTTTTATAATAAAACAATCTATGGTCGATGAAAGAGTAAATCCTACTTTGGATAAATATATTATACAATTATTCAAATGGTTAAATTAAAAAGGAAATAAAGATGAAAAGTTGCACCAGCCACAAACTAAATTAGATTTCTTTTAAATAAAATGGTGTTATAAAGTGTTATAAAAAATAAAAGGGGAAAAAAAAATACTGAGAAAGGGGAAGGAATACTTACACTTGAAAATAGAAAAATTGAAAATCTACAAATTTAGTGCTTGATAATAGATCTACAAATTGCATTCTCATATCCTCCATCTTTTGCAAGTAAATTGGATATAATTAAAAAAATTTCCTAATAGAACACTCTTTCCTTTCCATTACGCTTTGCATATTTTCATCCTAATAAAGTTTAAGAAGTGCTCTGTGGTCACTACATAAAGAATGTGTGCACAAGTTTAAAATCAGTAATAGAATTAACATTAATCATTAAAAATAACCTGCAAATTCCATAAAAATGATCAGTATGGATTAGCTTA
Organism: Quercus ilex subsp. ballota; assembly: GCA_032727855.1. NCBI lineage: Eukaryota > Viridiplantae > Streptophyta > Magnoliopsida > Fagales > Fagaceae > Quercus > Quercus ilex. The sequence goes on from CM064917.1 coordinate 28,990,261, forward strand.
ATAATCAAACCTGCAAGAATCACCAGTAAAGGATCTTCTTCTCTTTCCAATTACTGGAAGCACAAATGGGTCACTATGTGCAAGAAAACCAGCAATTGTTAAGGATGGATTGAGGCATTAAAAGATAGACTCCATAAGAAGCATCTTTCCAATATTTGGGTCCCAATGGTACAGTGCAAAGATGGTGACCTGTTACACAATGTTTTTTTTTTTTTTTTTTTTTTAAATTACAATGAACATCCTAAAGTTGTTAACCAATACAGAAACTTGTATCTAATGATATATACCAAGTGAGGTAAATGTCTCTATATCATCTAGAGCACAATTGTTTTAAAGCATTTTGAATCACAAGAGCATCTGATGGCTAAAGTGCTTTTGCCAAAAATGATCAAATAGTTCAAAGCAACAAACTTTTAATATGCAATCATAGTTCCTGTAAATATGACAATTTTAGGTAACTGATACTGAATCAATGCAGTATGAATCATCTTTGCATAAAATCTATAATAAATAAACAAGAAAAAAAAAGGAAAAAAGAAAAGGGTTTAAATTAATCAATAAACAAATTAGGCTAACTAATTTGGAGAAACATGTTTCATAGAAAGAGAATCTTGTATTTGCTAATTAACCTTTCATGGTGCTACCTCAATACACAACAAAGATAAGGAATTTTCATTAATCTAAATGCTCAAAGAAATAGAGAGAGTTGAGAACTATTATATCATTTAATTATGTGCGTCTTAAAATTATTTCGTTTCTATAAGGTTTGGATCTTCACTACTTACATCAATAGGAGAATTGCTTAGCATGAACAACCATTAAATTTTGGCATCAAAAAGATTTATTGCTTATATAATAGTGGATGTGAACATTAGAGAGTGCTGACCATTATAATAGTGCATTCTTCTGCTTCTCTCTACTTCTCTAGTTCCATCAATAGACTCAATCCCTATTTCATGCAATTCAGCCTTAACATTGCAAAACATTACTATGTCTGCATAGACTCAATTCATCTTTATTCTGCAATTAGAAGAGTCACCATTTCAAGTTTTTTTTTTCGTCAACAATATTAATACCACCACACCCAAAGTAATTAGAAGCCTAGAACAAAGCTCTATTGAGTTTAATTCATAACATTTTCATCAATCATATAAGCAATTTACTAGAGTATGAGGAATAGAATCATTAAAAAGGTTTCCACGAAATTAAAGCCAAAAAAAATAAATTATTAGTAAGGCAATTATCCCTTTATTATAGTATGACTAAAAGTGAAATTCAAAGTGGAAAAGTCTTTCAAAACATATATATATATATATATATATATCAATGCAGAAAAGGAACGTTATATATAAAACTGTCTATGTTGCAAGAAAATAGCCTTACCAACCAAGCAGGATATGTTTGTCTTCTTGTCCTCATTTCCTCCATGAAAGCAGGATTATAATTGAATGGAGTTATCTACTTTTTGTCTATTCTAAACCAAGCCTTTCATACCTTTAGAAAATATCAGCAACCCCTTCAATTAGAACAACAATCCCAATTATTTAAAGCAAATCGCCAACACCCTTTTAAAATGACTGGAATGTGCAAACCGCTTTTAAATTAGAATCTATATTTTCTTAAAAGATCAGGCAACAGTGTTTTTTCTCCAAGAGTTTGTTATATATTTTCAAAGTCAAATTGGAAAAGTTTTGATATGACAGAAAAGTTTCCTTATGTGTGCAACTGAAACAGCAATTTTATATAAGTAAAAGCTCACCTTAGGGTAGCAATCTTGGTGGACAATTGTCTGGTTGTTTGTATTTACATACACCTCACAGGATACTCTTGCCTGATGAAAATGTCGGAACGCAGTTTAAACACATGGAGAAAGAAGACACATCATGTAACAGAATAAAGCTTGTAAGAGAATACTATGGAATTGTCAGAACAAAACTAAAATTTTCTTAACATGCCGTTTCTTATTGGAGTGAGTGTACTGCTGCTATTTTGCAACATACTTAGTTATTGCAAAAAGCCACGCAATCACATATAAATATTTCCAAATAATAGCTCTATAGATTCAGAGCTCAAGATTGTTTCTTTACTTCTAGCAAATAATGATAGTACATAAAAAGGTAAAAGGGTAAATTTGCCAACTTATTTGATGCACATATCTAAATCAATTGTTATTGTGACATTATTTGAGCTTTGCCTTAAAGATTTTGAAACTGTAGCATGGGCATATATAATTGAGACATATGACCTTGTGAAAAATCACAAAATATGAAAGAGAAAGCAATGCGGCCAATAATTGAAATTAGCAAACTCCACTACCAGCTCCAAACTCATCAATCTAATCTAATCATTCAAAAGAAACACTCCCAATTGTAACCCTAAATCATATTTAACAACCAAAAACAATAGAAAAAAAATTAAAAACTTACCGGTAATGTTTTCGAAGAAGTTCTGGTTTAATTATAAAGTCCCTTAGATTTTTCTCTCCCTCTCTTACTCTCTGTCCCTAATTGACGCTCTCAATGAACAATAATAATGTAAGCCTCTTTTGTTTTTTTTTTTTAAACCACAAATTTACTCCAAATTAAGAGAACAGGTAAGGGGGAAAACCTAAAATTAAAATAAAAACATCACTAACCATTCTTTAAAACTCCAAGAGACGAAGCCCATGTAGAATTTGATCTTCTATAGGGTTTCCCCATGAGAAACTGTTGTGAGTGAGAGATGGGTAGTGCCGACAAATGTAGAGCTGGAGAAGGGTGGTGTCGGAGAAGGTGGAGCCGTTGAGTTGTGGGAGAGAAAGGCTAATGGTGGCTTGCGTTTTGGACTGAAGGTGGAGCTGTTGAGCTGCGTTTTGCGTGTGGCGAAACGGCAAAGGGTGGGTCTTCGTTTTGGAGGAAGGAGAAGGCAGAGGAAGGAGAAGGTTGCGTGTGGGGGAATGGTAGAGCAGTTTATCGGGCTTTAGAAAATTATTTTGCGTTTATGTTTTTATTTTTGGTTTTAGAAAAGATTTTTTTTTTCATATTATGCTGACGTGGAAAATTGTGGGCGCTTCAAAGGCTTCGGTTATATATATATATATATATTGATTAACAACTTGGATTTAAAACTTATTAATTCTATCAACTGGTGTTTAAATTTCCCAACAAGTTGTATGGCACCAAATAACTAAATTTAATTTTTTTAAAAAAAGAAATTTAATAAATTTTCTGCAAATTGTTGATATAAAATAGAAAGAATTAAATCAAATTAAAAAAATATAATAAAAAATGCTGATATGAAAATTATAGAGAGGTTAATCAAAAGTCAAAGGTTTTGGAAATATAAATAATATATATATATATATATATATATATAATATGATGTATTATTAGTTGTCAAATTTCTTTAATCTTTTAAATTATTCAAGTATATCCGTATTTCATTCATAAGTTGATCAATATTTGAACCCATCGACCTGAAGTATAGGATTGAATCGATTGATTAGCGTAGGACAAATCTAGTTTCTACGAACACTTGTGTTTGACACACAAGGTATGACTTAACCCCAAAGTAACCGCCAACATTTTCTAATTTTGTTTTGGTTTTCTAGTCCTACACGGATTTGGTAAGGTTTACACAATAAATTATAAAATAAGAGTCAAGAAACACAAACTTATTTCTGCAATTTGGTGCTATAAAACTTTAAAACATATCTAATTACAATATTTATAAAATCGTGCAAAGCACGAGTTAACGCTAATGACTAATAGAAGCTATCTGAAGGCGGCGGAGATGGTGACGTAGACGGCAGTGGAGACGGTGACGGAGACGGCGGTGGCATCAGATACATTGAGGCAGTTGTCTTTCATTCTTTTTTGCTGCTGAATACATTTACGGCGGAGGTCTTCACGTTTATCGCTGTTGTCTTCACAGAAACAAGTCCCACATCTGCATTTAATATGTCAACAATAAGATCAACTTTGTAGTTTGTAGTATAATATGCTATGTGAATGCTTATCCATGAAAGATTGGAGAGACAAAGGAAAAAATATTTAAAAACTCAGAATATATAAGAACATAAAATTTCGGAACTAGAGGCAGTCAATCATGGAGAAATAATTAAAACGAACTAAAAGCTATGATTTTATTATTATATAATAAAGAGTTACAGTAATATATATATATATATATATTGCTAAAAAAAGTTTACTATAATTACCTCAATCCAAATTCAACGATTCAAAACAAACAATTATATCTAATTCACACTTTTATAAAAGCAAATTAAATTCAATATGCGTAACATAATATAACAATATTTATATTGGTCATAGCAAATACCTGAAGTTCATGAAGAAGCAACGTGGTTTTTGGATAATTTTCCTGCAAAAGAGAGGGTCCAAAAACTGGTTGCAGTTCAAGCCAGGGCATTGAATGTTGGGCACCTTGTCCTTGGTGTCAATCTTGTCTTGGATGTATTTGGCTATGCAGTCCTTGCAAACAGCGTGTGCACACTTGTTTTTGTTGTTGAATATCTGGTTTGATTGCATCGGCTTTACGCATATTTGACAAGTGAAGACTGGATTACCTTGCCCATTGTGGGCTCTACGCATATTTTGCACATATAATTCTAATTCTATGTCTCGCTCATCCCTGCCTTTTTTTTGCTGGATGTTTCCCATGCCTTTTTTTTTTTTTTTTTTTTTTTGAGAAAGAATGTTTCCGAAACTAGAAAGTTGAACTTCTAGAATGTTGTTTAATTTTTCTGAGGTTTCTTATTGCTTCTTATATAGAAATATGTATGGGTCGGTGGTGAGTTGTCCGCCTAGTTCTTTTAGATATAGGATTTAGAGACCAGTTTGGACTCTATGACTAGTGTCCCAATTCAATCATGACAAGGTATGCTAAAAAATAGTATTTTCTTTTTCTTTTCCAAATTCAGCTATTTAATTGAATGAATAAAAAAAAATACAAATTAGGTAATGTGCTCAAGACCGCTTCCATGAAGTTTAAGAACTTGTTTTTCGTTTGAATGGCTTTGGAACCATAAACTCCCTAAGGATATATGGTTATGTGGTGTTTGGATATTATTGATTATAGATGCTTCAGCTTCATTGCTGAAGCACAATATCTCAGCATCAGCATTATTTTGCTTTACATTTTTATTTTCTGGATATAGGCAAGTTGAAATTGCAAATCTCCATGAATTATGAATGTGTTATGACTGGGTTTAATTTCTAACTGAATGGATAGTTGTTTGGTCGTATTTGAGATGACCGGTCTCGTGAATAAGAGAATAAAGAGGGAAATATGGATAATAATTCTCTGCTGCTTTATTCATTGCATTCTTCGTTGGATACAAGTCCTAGGAATTCAAATAACAAACAGATAACAATAGATAATCCTATGTATGTTCAAATACTAACAGATAATCCTAAAGGGACTCAACTTCTTAGAAACTCAAATACAAATACCAATTCAAATAAAACTTTATCTAGATAACCATAATTCTAATATGAATGTAGTAGCAACTCCATAGTAATCCAAATACAAATTTCAAATGCAATAACTATCCACCAACGGCATAGCTATCCACGAATGCCACTCCTTTCTTCAGACATAACAGAATGAGTTTTGCTTTATTTTCTATTTGGATCTCAATGAATTCAAATCCTAAATTCTAGCCACCGGATTGTGATATTAATAGTTCTATACATACATAAATACATCCGTAAATCCATGTATGTATGTGAAGAAGGTCTTTTTTTTTTATCAATTCCCCCAAAGTCTTCTTGAGCCAAACTTTTCATCCCCAAAGTCTTTCTTACACAATTCAGGGTGAAAATGGGCTTTTGTCTTTTTTTTTTTTTTTTTTTTTTAAAATATCCAGCAAAATGCCCCATATCTGAAACTATTTAGGGAAATACCCCTATTTTGAAACTCGATTTTGGACAATTGAGTTATAGCAAACTGAAAAATAAAAAATAAATAAGAAATTTCTAGAACTCGAGTTCATGAAACTCAAGTTCCATTCAAGAAACTCGAGTTCCATGTGAAGTACTTGAGTTCATGGAACTCGAGTTCCTTGAAAAAATTCAAGTGGAACTCGAGTTCCATGAACTTGAGTACTTTACATAGAACTCGAGTTCATGGAACTCGAGTTTCAAAACAAGGGCATTTTTCTAATTAGTTTTAGACATGGTTCATTTTGTTGGATATTTTAAAAAGAAAGGGCAAAAGCCCATTTTCTCCCACAATTCAGTTATCAAAGATTTTGGAGATTTTTGGATTTCAGATTTTTTTGATTTGGTATTACCCGTTAGTTACTAGGTGGGTCAAGTAATTTTGATATTAATGGGTTTCCTTAGGTGTAAAATAAATTTTTCACTAAATAATGCCACATCATTAAAAAAAATGACAAGTCACTTCTTTGTCAGCAACGTAAGTAATACCACTAACATCAGTTAACAAAAATGACTATTACAACTCCTTTTTAAAACTTAAGAGACTAATAATGCTTACTTAAAACCTTTTTTTTTTTTATTCTTATTTTTATATAGGAACTTACTTGAAACTTGAGAAATCAATTGTGCTTACGAAGTAAACTTTAGAAATCAATTATGTAGTTTCGCCTAATTTAATTGCACCTAGAAAAGTTATAAATAAAATAACCAAAAAAAAGAAAATTAGATGGATATGCATAAATTGAAAAAAAAAAAAAAAGTATGGATTTAAACTTATCCAAATTTACTCTTTACTGCAATTCAAATTAAAAATAAAAATAAGAATCTTGAAGAATTTTTTTAAAGTTTAAACTTTGAAGAGAAAATGGAAACTTTTTCTAACAAGTCTTAAAATAAATAGTGGTTAGTGGTTAAAGTAACTCTAGAAATTCCCCCCGTTCCTTTCCTCAGCTTAGTAGCTTTAGAGGATACAAGAAGTGCATGGAAATGATGGAACACATGTTACACATAGTTGGCCCTTTTACCAAAAGACCACCTGAATTTCAAGAGTCTAGTGGGGACTACTATGGGACTAGGGGACGAAACCAATTGGAGCTCTTCCCTAAAGAACTCAATTTAGGGTTAGAATTCCTTGATGATTCAAGGTAGTTCTTGATGATTGAGATGCTATAATTTGTTGTCTAAGGTCTTAGGATTCAGACACAGCCTTAGGGTTGGGTGGATTTGGTGATTGGCAATGGTTAGGGTTATAGATGATTAAGTGGGTGTTAATCTTGGTTTAGGGTGTTGGTTATGGTAATGGATTGCATGAACATATGATGGTTTGTAGGGATTTTGATTACTTCAAGTTCTCGAGACAAGAACATAGGCTACTACCTTCAAGTGAGTCTCTGCCTCCTCCGAGAGAAATACTGAATAGAAAAAAGTTTGAGCTACAATACTAATTCTTGAACTAGCCCAAATACCGTTCGCTTAGCGATACACATCTCAAGCGAGACTATCCATGACTAGTTCAGAAGTCACCTACAATCAAATCTATATATATATATATATATATATATATATAGGCAAAGTTTAGAGAAAAATCCAATTAGATTCTATAATTGAAGTTCAATTTTACGCCATGTGTCCTAAATTATTTATTTTTAGAAAAAGTTTTATTTCTTAATTTTTTAATCAAATGTGGGATTACATCATAAATATCCATCAAAGTGAGTTATTGCGTACAAAAACCAAGGAGTCTAGAATTAATGAACATAAAAAATAATAATAATAATAAATGGACAATTTACATGATCTACCTAATAATATTCTTATAAAACTTTTTAAAGAGTTAAAAATATATATAAGAATGACTATCAATTATATTATATGTGTAAGAATTATATTATGCATCTTAATGTGTATTTTTTAAGTATATCTTTTGCATCTGTATGGAGTTACAAGCTAGTATTAAGTAATTAACCAGTTGGGAGTTAGATTCTAATTTTATCTTCTTTAAAGCCGCTGTTCTAGGCTAATTGAAGCCCATATCTAATTGCCTAAAGTTCGGCCACTATACTATTAGTGATACCTAAGTTCAGGAAGAATCTAGTAATAGTAGCACACTAGCTTCTATGTAGCTCACCAACTTCCGCTATGCCTAGGTTCCCTTTGGCTTATTTTTATAAAAGTTGATTTGGGGAGGCCCATCTAATCCATTTATCTATATATATATATAATAGGTGAAACTGAAAGAAAATCCAATTAGATTTCAATTGAATTCTCAATTTTGCGCCATCGATTTCAATTTTGTGCCAAAATAAATAATACATTAACACCTAATACAAAAACTAAGAAGACCAAAAAAATAACCTAAACAAGAACATTTAACCTGGACACTTCTATGTAGACTCTCAAGCTCCTCTCTCTCTCTCTCTCTCTCTTAAATGTTTCTCTAAATATAATCTCAACTCCTAACCACTTGCTACCATCAGCAAAGAACTCTTAACAACACACCAGCAACCCCCCAATGCACAGCAAACATATTTGTAAGAAAACTTGCAACCCCTTTTCTATTCATATTTATTGACTTATGAAACACTGTCAATTCCTTTTCTCACATATTTTTATTACAGGTAACAACTCTTTTGCTTCATAGCTAACCATTGAATTTAACAATATCAATATTCAAATGTATAAGTGAAACTTAAATCTAGTATGAGGATTAAAATAAGCGACCATACGAATTTGAAAAATATGGCTTTTGGAAACAATACTTCATTATAATGCTATTTGGAGATTTTATTTATTATTAATTTTGTTGTTGTCGTATGACTTTTTTGTTTTGAGTTGCATTTCAACAATAAACAAAGCCAGTAATCCAATTATTTGAGGTAAGAATATAAGGCTATGATCGGGCAAAACTAATGGTTCTTTTTCTTCCAAGTCCAATGTACATGACTTATTTTTTGGAGACACTAAGTTGAAAGTGGTATTTCTTGAAATTTTTCATATTGCATGAGATAAGATATTTAATGAAAAAATATATAGTTGAATTTAGTTATACAATTAGTAACAATGACCAGACTTTAATACAAGTTTTTTATACAGTTAGGTAGATGAGATTTATCGATTAAAATTTTAAAATATATTTAGTTTCTCGATAGGTAAATATAGAGAAATAGTATTTACTTAGATCCAATATGGGTAATGGCACTCAAAAGCAATAAATATTCATCAATAGCTATAATATGGCATTTCATATGAGTGTTGTTACTTATTGTAAGGTTGAACTTATTCAATTGTTTTGTTGGATTTATTCCGTACCAAATTTTCTTGTAATTCAGCATTTAGAAACCCTGTATTTAGGTGGGAATCATGTAAGGGTAGTATATGAGAGTGTGTGTGGGAATCATGTAAGGGTAGTATGTGAGAGTGTGTGAAGAAAAGCTCAAGAATGTGCACTCAAGAAGGGCCTCGCGATTGGCGAGTCGCCAAAGATGGCACACGTGTGAAGCATACAGGGGAGTTGAAGAGTCACGTCAGTTGTTGCACTACAGGACAAAACTTTCAGTCTGGCTAGGTCGTTAGCTTGTGACTCAAACTCACAATTCATTCCAGTCAGGAGCTCAAGTCGCCAGAACACCCTGTTTGTTACAAAACTGACTCTTTGCATTCCATACACACCATACTATAAATACCCTTATACTCACGTATTGTAGAGGGCTTCCAGAGAGAATTTTAAGAGAGAAACCCTAAAGAAAAACAAGATTGACTCATCCACAATCTGCATCATTTGATTCTCCAAATTCTTTTACTCTTACCCTCTCCATTGTTATATCCTCGAGAGGTACATTAGCCAAATCTTTATCTCACCATACCCATATTTGTGAGAATGCTTTTTGGTGCTTGGGAAGCAGTTAAGAATGGACTAATTCATTTTGGTTGATGCAATGGGCGATTGTGGGATCCGGTAAGCTAGAGAAGACAAGGTTCGGTGTAACCCTGTTGGAGCAAGAAGCATGGAGGGCTTAGGTGCACTGGGTAGATTAGGCTTGGAGAGTCTATTACTATTCATATATCTCAACTTTATTCTCTAGTGGATTATTGACTGCTTGGAGGGCGGCAGAGAGGTTTTTCACCGAGGACTTCGGTTTTCTCTTCGATAACACATCGCTGTACTGTCTTTGTATTTGCATCTCTCTTCCCTTATTTTTTGCCTTTTAATTACTACTGTGGTTGTGATTAATTTTGGTTTAGATTGTTTTACCAATTCTGTTTTAGTGTATATTCATATTCCGCACATATATTGTTTGATTATAAGCTTGTGTTGGTAATTTGTAAATTGAGGGTCTAAACATTCATTGGTGTTTTACACACTATTTAAACATTCAATTGGTATCAGAGCAGGTACACTTGTTGTGGTTTAAATACCTAAGTGTGATCCTTGACCCCTTGTGTTTATTTGCCTTGGATAGTGCTTTGTATGCTTCTATGCATGTTTTGGATGTTGATGAATATAACATGCCACGTGTTTGTGAAAATGCCTCTATGAGTGATAATTCTCAAGATTGTGTTACTATGTTACTATTTTGTGAAAAGGATGATTTGATTGCTAAGCACAATGAATCTAACAAATTGGTTGAGAAATATGAGAAACTTGCTGAAAATTCTCTTAAAAAGCTGAAAGAGTTTGAATGTTTGAATATGGACTTGGATGCTAAACTTGTTTTGTCTAACAAACTTGTTGATGAGCTAAAATGTGAAAATGAATCTCTTAAGATGCATGTCAAGTGTTTAATTGCTAAACCTATTGCTAAAAGGGATGAAAACATTTGTTACAATCATGAGTGTTCTACATCAAACTCTTGAAGAAAAAGGCTAAGAAGTTTAATAAGGATTCGAGCAAGTTATTTTGTGAAAATGATGATTTGATTGCTAAGCTCAATAAATCCAACAAATTGGTTGAAAAATATAAGAAACTTGCTGAAAATTCTCTTAAAAAGCTGAAAGAGTTTGAATGTTTGAATATGGACTTGGATGCTAAACTTGTTTTGTCTAACAAACTTGTTGATGAGCTAAAATGTGAAAATGAATCTCTTAAGATGCATGTCAAGTGTTTAATTGCTAAACCTAGTGCTAAAAGAGATGAAAATATTTGTTGCAATCATGTTGTGTTATCCGATTTTGTGCCTATTGAGTGTTCTACCTCAAAAGACAAATCAGTATACATTCCTCCACATAAAAGAAATCAAAAGGTGGAGAGAAAGACTCTTAAGTCAAAGCCTTCGTTTAGGTCTCAACATAAGGTTTTGGATGGATCTAAGTTTGCTCCAACTTACCACCATTGTGGTGTGATTGGTCATATAAGACCTCAATGTCATAAGTTGAAGAGAGAACAAAACCATGTTGCTAGATCTCTTCTCAAAAAGCCTAGTGGACCTAAACACATTGTTTTTTACCATTGTGGTACCTTTGGTCATCTAAGACTTCAATGTTCTAAGTTTCATGCTTTTAAAAGAATCAAAAGAAAAGAGAAACTTGAGCTGCTTGGAAGTTGTGCTAAAAATGATAAACCAGATTTAAGTGAAAATATCATGTTGTTAAAGAAAGTATTTAATGCTCTTAACTCCTTGTCTATGTGCATCTCCAGTTCTCATTCTTCTAACCCTCGTCTCACTTTTAATGAGACACTCATTCCAAACAATCGTTCCGTTTGGATGAGGAAAGATTCCCATGGTTGAGCTTTTGTTTTTTGTTTTTTTTGTTTTTTTTTGGTCCTTGATCTAATTTTTTCAATCTTTGTAGGACCCTTCATGCATTGAATGTCATATCTTCATGCATTTTGTGCATCTTGCATTTCTTTATAGGCATTGTTTTGTTTTGATCTTACTTTTATGTTTTAGTTTTTTGTGAGTAAAAAATCCAAAATCACATAAAAAGTGAAAAATTCAAAAAGTTTGATTGTATATGTTTGAGCACATTTCACATGTGAGTTTGGCCTCGTACATTCATACGAATGGCGTAGTGAATTTACGAGCTTAGCTTGTTATGTATGCACATCTATCTTTGTGGGAAAAATCTTGAAATCTATGTGTGATTGTTGTAAATCAATCTTCAAGCTTGTCATGAATGATTGGTCAATAGTCTTGATAGTTTTGATACTTGCATAGACTTGTGCCTATATATCTTTCCACTTTTTATTGTTTTTGCTTAAAGAGCTTAAAAAATGTAAATCTCAAAATGAAAAGAGATAATGAGCTGTAAAAGCCGTCGCACATACTAGTATTCGACTAGGAAAAAGGGAAAGCGAGTAATACGAGAATGTATGATTCACAAAAGCCAAAAGCTTGTTCATCAAATTGAAATATCAAAAATTTTAGGCATCGATCTCAAAAAGAGATGTAAAGATAAAAAATGATCAAATGTTGTGAATTGTAAAGAAGCCAAATGAAAAGCTTCAAAAGTTATGTAATCATCTTCTTGTGGGAGGTCATATGTGTTAATTTCTATAACTGATATAGACCACTTGTCTTAGCACTAGTTGTGTGTGACTTGATTGAATTGATCATTGAAGTTTCACTCTAGACTAAGGACTATTCTACATTTGATACACACATACACAACACACATGCTTAATGTTCAGTGAATGCCTTATTCATTTGTTCGATTGTACTTGTTTAAATGTGATGTGTGTGTGCTCAACTATATATGGATCAATCCAAAAAGATTTTTGATCATTTTATATGTATTTGGAAGTGATTTTTATCACTCTTTGTGTTCATATCTTATGCTTACTTTATTTTTCATTGTTTAAGCATGTTTTGTGTTGAAAAACAGGTGTTAGAATTTTTGACTACTCATTCTGGCTACTCTCGCGAGTAGTGAGTTTTGGCTACTCGTTTTGGCGACTCGCCCAGTCGCGAGATCTAGTGGCGAGTTTACATAGAATGGTTTCACGACTCACTCGTGACTCATCTCGTGACTCACTAGTCGCGAAATGCCCAGAAACAACTTTTTAAAGAGCTTTTCATGGGATACTTGTTTTAAACCTCTCCCATCCTCTCTTAAACCCCTCTTTCAATATTTTTACATCAAAACTCAATCAATTTGAATGATTTTTCATTCCATGAACATCTCTAAGGTAATTCTAAACTCTTTTCTTTGATTTTGATCCTTAGATTATGTTTTGGAAAGTTTTTGTGCTCTTGATTGGGATTTTCATCATAGGGGTTTGGGGAAATTTAATTTTTGTCAAATTTTTGTATGGGATTGGTTTCTTTTGATGATTTTCTTTCGTTGTTGGCCCCTTGTGGCAAAAAGAACATGTATTAAGGGTAGATTTCATGATGTTCATGCATTGTTTTATATTGTTGTTCATAATGTGCACATTAGGTGTTTGATAAAATGCCTCTTAGGCATTTTCTCACTTGTTTGGACTCCGATGAGTACCAAACTTTGGGGTTTCTCATGTTTCCTTATTAGGAACATATTTAGTTCATTGGTTGTGTATTTAACACACTTTGCCCCACATGTGCATTTTCCATGTTTTGGTCCTGCATTGCACATAGCCACCTCTTGCACACACCTTTGCTACCCTTGTCATGCATTGGTCTATACCTTGTTTCTTCATCCTAGCATGCCATGTTTACCTTATGCTTTGTAGCATTTTGTTTTGGCTTAGGTTTGAGCTTCATTTTCTCATTCATCTTGCACCCCTCATGCATCTTTATCATTGTTTGTACCTTCATCTCTTGCCCTCGTTTCCTCTTGACCCTTTGTCTATTCATGTCAAAAAGGGGGAGAGTATACTCTAGAGTAGTATATCAGAGAGTTTTGTTATTTCTATATGACTCTTGTGCACATTCTTAAGAGGAGAAATTCTATTTCTTGTGCACATTTGTAGGGGGGGGGGATATTCCATAAGGGAGATGCATATACAAAAGGCAGAAGACATTGTGTTAATAAGAAAACTTTGTTTTGTTTGTGTTTCTTTATGTGAGTTTTCTTGTTTGCTTTATGGTGCTTTGAGTTTTGTTTAGTATCTATGCTTTGTTGTTCTCATTGCCTCGTGTTTGGATATTGGACACACATATATCCTTATGCTATTATGCTTTATTGGTTGGATGTTCAGATGATCATTTGCTTTGCTATATGATCATTGTAGTCATTTCCATATGACTATCATATGTTTGATCAAGTTGCTCATATGTTTCACAACAAGTTTACTTGATTGCTTTTTACTTATTACATTATACTTGTCCTTTTATTACTTGCTTTACCTTGAGGGTCTAATGTGTTTTGTGCAAGTGTTTCAGGTTACAGGTATATATGTTCCAAGTGCATCATAGCTTCTCATCATTTTGAGGGGGAGAAACTTTAAGCATTTTTAGTTTATTTAAAATACTTTATGTTTTGTACCCATGCTTTGTAGCTTGTACTTGTTGTTAATGTTATGCATTTCTTTAAGTACATCACTCTTGTGCCCTTGTTGGATTTTATATCCTTGATACAATTACCTTGTGTTGTTGTATTGGTTGAGTGTTGGACATGCAAATTTGCATTGACCTTATTAGCTTGCATGCTCAGATGTTCATTCCTTATGTGAATGATCATTGTGGTCACTATTTATAGTGATTGTTCATGTTTTGGTCAAGCCATGCTTTATTGCTTCATTCCTTTTTGCTTGATCGCATTGTGCTTGCTCCATATGCATTTCAAGTTTTCTGCTTTCAATGATTGTATTGTGTTGTTGTTTTCAGGAAATACTTGTTCGTATGGTTCAAAAGCTTTACAAATTCTAGAGTTAGGTGTGAGTGAGTTTTGTACAACTGTTCCTAACTCACATGTTAAGTCTAGAGTTTGTTTTAGAGTTTTGTCATGGAATAACCAAAGGGGGAGATTGTAAGGTTGAATTTATTCAATCATTTTGTTGGCTTTATTCCGTGCCAAATTTGCTTGTAATTCAGCATTTAGAAACCTTGTATTTAGGCAGGAATCATGTAAGGGTAGTGTCTGTGAGAGAGTGAAGAAAAGCTCAAGAGTGTGCACTCAAGAAGGGCCTCGCAACTGGATCTTGCGACTGGCAAGTCACCAAATATGGCACACGTGTGAAGCATGCAGGGGAGCTGAAGAGTCACACCAACTGTTGCACTATAGGACAAAACTTCTAGTCTAGCCAGGCCGTTAGTATACGACTAAAACTCATGACTCATTCCAGTCGTGAGCTCAAGTCGCCAGAACACCCTGTTTGTTACAAAACTGACTCTTCGCATTCCATACACACCCCACTATAAATACACTTATACCCACGTATTGCAGAGGGCTTCCAAAGAGAATTTTGAGAGAGAAACCCTAGAGAAAAACAAGATTGACTCATCCACAATCTTCATCAATTGATTCTCTAAATTCCTCTACTCTCACCCTTTCTATTGTTATATCCTTGAGAGGTACATTAGTCAAATCCTTATCTCACCATACCCATATCTGTGAGAAGGCTTTTTAGTGCTTGGAAAGTAGTTAAGAAGGGACCAATTCATTTTGGTTGATGCAATGGGTGATTGCGGGATTCGGTAAGCTAGAGAAGACAAGGTTCGGCGTAACCTTGTTGGAGTAAGAAGTTTGGAGGGCTTAGGTGCACTGGGTAGATTAGGCTTGGAGGGTCTTCTGCTATTCATGTATTCCAACTTTATTCTCTAGTGGATTATTGACCGCTTGGAGGGCGGTGGAGAGGTTTTCACCGAGGACTTCGGTTTTCTCTTCGATAACACATCGCTGTGTTGTCTTTGTGTTTGCATCTCTCTTCCCTTAATCTTTGCCTTTTAATTACTGCTGTGATTGTGATTAATTTCAGTTTAGATTGTTTTACCATTTCTGTTTTAGCTTATATTCATATTCCGCATGTATATTGTTTGATTATAAGCTTGTGTTGGTAATTTGTAAATTGGGGGTCTAAAAGTTCATTGATGTTTTACACACTATTTGAACATTCACTTATCTTTGAAAAGATCATATTCAAAAACAAACAAACCAAAAAAAATAGGAAAATTAAAAATTAAGCCTATTTTCAGAGAAATTTGTTTAGTGTATTAGCTTTTATAATAGGGTTTTTTTTTTTTTTTTTTCCATAGTTTATAATGCTCTTTAAAGTATATACTTAGTTATATGTGACTTTTAATAAAGCTAAGCATTGCTAGAAACAATGGTATCATATAAAAGAAAATATAGTGGAACAATTGAAAACTCTCAACAAAAGCTATTTATTTGTCTTAATTTGTGAGCGAATTTTGGTTTGGAAGATTCACATATGAATGAATTTGGAAATATTTCATATAAGAGTCATAAAGCATAATATAATAGTGGGTGAATGCCACGATTGATAGAGAAGATACTTTAAAGTTTGATTTGTGAGCTAGTGGATAATAGTGGGTGCAAGTCATTTAATAATTGTATCTTTGACCTTAAGCTTTGCAAATCAAATGTAAATAGCTTAACCTTGACTCTTGAGGCATTGTCATTGTCCATAGTTCAAGGCAAGCTCTGAGTTTTAAATGTTTTAAGACAAAAATAATTCTCCTAAATGTTGTCATTCATGGTCATTTTATTGTCATGTTGAACTTGATATCAAAATCATGTATGAAGCATAGCTCCTACATGCACCCATGGAATGTGGCTTATAGTGTAGCTTATTCGCCTTCTCCAAAAAAGTGAATACTAAGGTCCCTATTCAAGTGGAAGCCAAAGCTTTTTTGGGGATAGTGGAATTAGCAGGTCAAAAGTAGCTTTAGAATGTGGTAATTGAGGGTAATTCCAAAATTTGAGTTGAGGTAGTGACCAATAGATCCAAATTAGTGCACTAGAGAACTGTTAATTTTGTTGCTGAAGTTAGATTGCTATATGCAAGATTTGACCGGCCGGAGTTTAATTGGGTGTATAAGAATGCTAACAAAACTACACGTCTTAGCAAGATAGTCTTTGTCAAACTCATTTCCAAGTTAATTTGGTGAAGGGATTGGTCCTTTAGGAAATGTTGTCTTGGCATGACTAATTCTATTTTTACATTTATTATTCTAAATGTTAATTTCAATTTGTTTTTTAATTCATAATCAATAAGCAAACAATTTATATATATATATATATATATAATTGTGATCGTTTTTAAGTATACCGTGTATATGCACGGAGTTACAAACTAGTTTAGATAATAGGTGTTTGAGATGATTTTTGTTGCTTTAACACATGTCATGCTTTGATATGTTAAGAGTTAGACTCTATCTTGAGGGGAGGAGTTGAGTACGGAATTTATGCCAATAGGGTCACCCATTGGCCGCTACTGTTGTGCTTTCCCTTGAACAGTAAAAATGACGTGATTGATAAGTGGAATGAAACAAGAAATAGCAGAGTTATAACATAAAGCATTAAGCAACAATACAATAGCATTAAGGTTAGTTGCGAAGTAGTCTAAAGGATATTAGAGCTTGTAATGTAAATGTTTACACTAGTGCCAAATTAAACCATGTCAAAAGATAAGAGCAATCAAATGAATGTACATCTAGTGATGCTAGCAAAATAGGATCAACGTGTTTTGCAAAATTGAGATTTTTGCGACATTCTTTACAAAGTTAAAATAAGATTTTAAATGAAGCTCAAGCAAAGTTCCAGTAAAGCTAGAACAAAGGCATTTAGTATTTGTAATCAACTTTGCAATTCAAGTAAATATGTTTCAATAGCAAAGTAACAGGAATAGCAAAATAATATTAAGAGCTTAGCCAGACTAAGATTATATGGTCAGAAACAACAAAATAACTATTTATCCTACTCAAAAAATATGAAGTCTCCAGTAACAAGTGAGATTAACATAGTTGCATATAAATCTATTACACAATAACATAAGGCTTTACAGTTAAACTAAATAAACATGATAAACATTAATTACAGCTAATGAGATGAATCCAAAATGTAAGGAAGAGAAGGTAAGTGAGTTAGAGGGGGAAAACATAACTTTGGTGGTGCATGCCAATGATAGATAATGTTAACTGTGATGCTAGGGAACTGCTGGGGTTTAAATCGTGCTGCCGAAGGCATGAGAAATATTCAAGTCAATGAAAGTGAAGATTTTCTATTCAAAGGTATTAGGCTTGCTGGTTTTGAGAAACAGATCTCACCCCCGCTCTCTCATCAAGAAAGAATAACTCCCCATTTATAATCATAGAGAGGTTCCGGCTGTAGGCTAAACTTATAGGTGCACTTTAATCTATTATCTATCTATAAATACGATATAACTGAAAAGTCATCTTTTTTTGACCTCTTGAGAGTGTGCCACTTCAATTTTGGAGTCTCCTCAATTTTACATCTCATTTTAATTTTTAAATTTATTTAAATTTAACTAAATATACACGAAATCTTTGAAAAAAGAAACCCGACTATATTTATGTACGCTTTTTCTCTAGCTCTTTCTCAGTGTCTCTTGCTCTCATTCACTTTGCTTTCTCCATTTTATAACACAACCTCCTATGTTCCTCTCCACTTCCATCTTAGCCAACTTCTTCTCTAACAGTATCAACCCTGAAATTTTCGAGTCTGCTGAACATGTTGAGCACTTAGCCTCCAAGGTCACCCTCAACTCCCTCTGTAACTACAATGATGCAGGAGACGCAAGAAGATTATTATTTAGTATTATTTATGTTTGCAAGTCAATTGTATTTTTATGTTTTAGGTCTTAATAGTTTATTAGGCTATTAGTATTTTAATTTGGAAGAAAGGTTATTTTTGTAATAAGGCAATTAGGGTTTCCTAGCCAATTAGAACATAGAGTTTAGCAATCCTTTATAAGCAACCTATTGTACTTCATGAGGAGATACTTGATATTTTGACGAATGAAAAAAATAGTTGTTTGATCTTTCTTTGGTCTGGTGCTGACTCCAGGTTTACCCTAGGTGCTAAGTCCTAGTGGTTTCCCGCTTGATGCTGACTCCAAGTCAAGCCTAGGTGCTGACTCTTAGGTCATATCCCTTTATTTTATTGTTGTTTTAGTTTGCTCTGGTTGTCCTGCGTCAATTTTGGTATCAGAGCAAACATCGATCTATCTAAAGCATCTCGTAGTTAATCTAGAACTAGAAAAATCACCACCAAAAAAAAAAAAAAAAAAAACCATCACTGTCGTGTCTTCCACCACTAGAAAGTTATCTTTGTCATTTCCCTACTTAGTACCAAAAAGCTGTCCTATAATTGTGCCATCCATCAGAAGACCAGATATTCAAGCCAACCAAAGACTCCAATCCAAAATCCCACAATCAAGTCTCCAAATCCCTTGCGACCACAAAGACAAAGAGAAGAGTGCTAAGGACATATTTTATGTAATTGGCACATCCTTCGACAAAACGCACTTTACTTTTATTTGGGTAAATCTAAGAAGATTCAAGATGATCATTACCAGTGGTTGAATTGAATACATGAAAATTACTCAAGAACTGCTCAAGAAAAGTGTAATCTGCAGGTCTCGATACCTCATCGACAGAAGCTCGATCTGTCGAGATTCATTAAAGCTTGACGCATGTCTCAACCTATCGAGCTTACGGGATTCAGATTATAGCCAGCAACGTTTTTATTCTAAAAGGATATTTTTTTATGGGTTTGTATAATCCTTATAGGACTAGGAAAACCCAAGGTTTGTGGGTTTGTATAATTCTAATTGGACTAGGAAAGCCCAAAGTTTGTATAAACCTATTTGGAATAGGAGAGTCCATTAAGCTCCTATTTAAAGGAGGTGGAAAAAGAAAAACCAAACCCTAGAGAGCTTCATAAGATTTTCTTTTTGAAACCCTAGCCTCCTCATATAGAAGAAAGAGTTCTTACTGCGTTTCTTGTACGCCTTTGGGTTCTGTAACCAAGCAAAGTCTCTTGCACCAATATTGAAGATCTTATTGGTGTTTCTATGTGAAACTGCTACAAATCAACTACAACAATTAAAGGGTTGTTATGGAGCTAGTCACGTACTGGGATCCGTGTATCATTAGTTAATCACGTACTGGGAGATTATCACTACAGAACAAGTCTAATTGGGTATTGGGGTAAGGGTTCAACTGTAGGTTGGTATAAAGTACTGGGATTCCTTTACTTATAACCGCTTGTTTTGATAATAGTGGATTCTCGAGAGTGGTGACCTTAAATTCACCCAGTTGGGTTTTTGCCGTGTAGGTTTTCCCAATTCATAAACAAATCACTGTGTCAATTAATTTTTTGCTGCACTTTAACTTAGTTGGTGATTTGTTTGTGCTACCACGTTATTGCATGCTAATTGAATTAATTAATTAACTTGGCTAATTAATTTGTTAATTCATCACAAGGGGTCAATACATTCTTGGCCTATCAAATGGTATCAGAGCAGGCACACTCTGATTAAATTTTAATCTTTTTTGTGTGATCCATTGACCCTTATTATCATGGAAACTCTTGATTTTTTTGATTTGCATGATCTTGTGTTAAATGATGATGATGATGATATTCAAGATGCCTATTGTAAGTTTTATAATTTTTGTATGAGATCTCTTAAAATTTCTACAAAATTAAAAGCTAAATTTAAAAAGGTCAAGCTTGTAAAAGATGATTTGATTGCAAAATTGGATGAAGCCAATAATTTAAATGAGAATTTTAAAAATCAAATTTCATCTCAGGTGGACAAAATTAAGAGTTTGAAAGAGCAACTAGTTGAATTTAAAAATGAAGTTGAAAAATTAATTAGTGCCAAACTTGTTGTTGAGCTTGACTCAAAAGAAAAAGATTTTTATATTCCTCCATTTAAAAGGAATAATGAAGAGTTGATGGCTAATATTGCTATGATAGACAAAGGAAAAAATTCTATTGTTAACCCTGAAGTTTCTAAACCTATGTCTAAAACTCCTCCTAGGAAGAATAAAAATTTTGAATTTGTCCCAACTTGTCATCATTGTCATATTGTTGGTCATATGAGGCCAAATTTTCTTAAATTAAGGTCTTTGTCAACCTCTAAGGTTAGACCTCCTTCTAGGAAGCATAGTAGTTCGAAAACAACTCATGTTTATCACCATTGTAGTGTTTCTGGTCACCCTCTTCCTAATTGTTTCAAATTGTTTCCTCATAAGCAAGTGTCCAGTAGGTCTCATCCTTTGTCTAAAGGTTTTGTACCTATTCTTGGTGAGTTATTAAAAGTTTTGAGCATTTTAACTCAATTTTAGGGGAATTCTAATTCCTCTATGTCCTTTAGTAGTCATATTAGGACACGTGTCTTTTTCATCTTCACGACTAAAAACTCGTGCTGTATGGGTGATAAAGGATCATAAGACTTAATTGGCTTTCTGTTTGCCTCTACTTTAATTCTTTCTATCTATAGTAGGACTCTCTTTCTTGTTTTCTTATCTTTTTGGAATCATGCTTTCATGCATATGCATCTAGTTTTATGCGTTGCTTTGTTTAACATATTTTTGTTTGTTTGTTTTTAGTTTTGCTTTATTTTGTTTTTCATAAAAAATTTTTTTGAAAAATCAGAAAAATACAAAAACAATATGTGTTTGTATACATTGGTACTTGTGTACCTTGGATGGCCATTGAAACAAAGTTTTCTAAATTTTGTATCTTTTGTAACTTAGATGAGCATTTTTATGCACAACTCAGAAAGTGAGCTTTGTGGCTCGTGTTTGTGATGAGTAAGATTAAGTAATCTCTTATACTTAACACTCATATCACTCTTTTTGATGGGAAGAACTAGAAAATCCTAAGAGAAAAGCATAAATAACCATCTCACCATTGTTGCCCGCCAATCATGAAACGACATTTGTATGCTTCGGAATAGCAAAAGTGGAATGTCAAATGCTTAACATCATTGGGTATTTCTTTTCTCTCTCCTATATGCCCATGCATGATTTGCTTTAAAATATATATATATATATATATGCAAAGAAAAATAAAAGAAAAAAGATCAAAATGCTTTATATATGATTGCAAGCATGTATTCTAAGAGATGTGGGAGTTATAGGATGTACCTCGAAGGTAATAGTCTCCATCAAACAGTTATGATTGTGTGTAAGTTAAAGTGATTTTCTCATATCTCAAATCATCATAACAAGTAGACACTTATGCAATCTTGCGATGTTTTTTACACACAACACGCAATATTCTTTGCTACTTTTGATACATGTGCAGGTACAATGTGATTTGGCCATCACAAGCACTAAACTGTCTTAACTTGTTTTTGAAATATAAAATTGGTTAGACTTGTTTAGTGTATGTGTGTGTGTTTTGGATCTATTTGCTTAACATTTTTCTTGTTGAGAGGTGATTTTGAGAGCTCAAAATGTTGTTTGGATCTTTGGTTGTATAGCATGTTTGATTGGATTCATGTCTATATTTTTCTCTTATTGAAAAACTATTTTTAAGCAATCTCGACAGCTGCTTGACACCTCTCAACAGCTAGGCTATCTATCAAGCCCTTTGAGCTTCTTTTTATCGCATTTTCGATAGCTTCTCGACAGCTTCTCGATCCATTGAGAAACTTTCTGTTTGGCCAATAGATTCTCGACAGATTCTCGATCCATTGAGGTTGGCTTCTTCTCGATAGATTCTAGACACCTCCTCGATCGATCGAGATACCCTTACATGCATTTCATTTTTCTTTGTGAATGTTCAAATACCATGTAAAACACTATAAACGTTTAGACCCCCAATTACAAATTACCAATTCAAGCTTATTATCAAACAATAAATGTGCGGAACATGAACATAAGCTAACAACAGAATTGATAAACAATCTAAACCAATTAAAATCACATCCACAGTAGAAATTAAATGACAAAGATTAAGGGAAGAGAGATGCAAACACAAGTACAACAAAGTGATGTGTTATCGAAGAGGAAACCGAAGCCTTTGGTGTAAAACCTCTCCGCTGCCCTCCAAGCAATCAATAATCCACTAAAGAATGAAGTTGGGATACATGAACAGTAGAAAACCCTCCAAGCCTAATCTACCAGTGTACCTAAGCCCTCCAAGCTTCTTGCTCCAACAAGGTTGCGCCGAACCTTTGTCTTCTTTAGCTTACCAGATTTCGCTATAGCCCATAGCATCAACCAATAACTATTGGTCCCTTCCTAATTGCTTCTTAAAGTACCAAATAGCCTTCTCACAGATATGGGTATGGTGGGAAAAGGATTTGGATAATGAACCTCTCAAAGATGTAACAATGGAGAGGGTGAGAGTAGAGGAATTTGAAGAGTCTCTATGAAAAGATTGTGGATGAGCCAATCTTGTTTTTCTCTAGGGTTTCTCTCTCAAAATTCTCTCTGGAAGCTCTCTACATTTCGTGGGTATAAGGGACTATATATACTGGTGGGTGTTTGGAATGCAAAGAGTCATTTTTCCAAAATAGAGCTGGCTGGCGACTTGGCCTCACGACTTGACTGAGTTATGAGTTCAAGCCTCGAGCTAACTGAATGGCCAGTCTAGACTTTTTGTCCTGTAGTGTTATAGTTGGCACGACGATTCAGTTTCTTTGCATGCTTCACTCGTGTGTATCTTTTCGCGGCTTGCCAGTCACGAGCCACCCGCAAGATCCAGTCGCGAGTCCCTACTTCACTGCATAGTCTTGAGCATTTCTTCATACTCTCACACACACTACCCTTACATGATTTCCACCTAAATATAGGGTTTCTAAATGCTAAATTACAAGCAAATTTGGCACGGAATAAAGCCAACAGAATGGTTGATTAAATTCAACCTTACACTTTGTTTTGCATTTTTTATCCTTTGTGTCCATAGCATCTTGTTTTTTTTTCTTGTAGGTCTATGGTACCTTATTCTCCTCATTCCCTCTATTTCAATTTTCTGTCTGTCTCAGGTCAAGCTTTTTGGCTTTTTATGCCCTTTGACAATCGTGTCAAAACGTGAGAGAAATTTGAGAATTGAATGTCTCTCCTTAGGAGAGTAATAGACTTAGGGGGAGAGTTAGTTTGATACAGTTTGATATTGATATATATCTTGTGTTGTATATCTCGTGGTTTTGTAACCATTTACATATATCATGTGTTGTTTCCATATTTGATGATGATGTATGTGTTTCACTCTTTATCTCACATGTGTTGTTTCTTTTCTCTCTTTATACACATGTTTCTTGTTTATTTAAATTGTCGTTATTTTCCACATGGTAACTTGATGTGTTTTGTTTAGTGCCTTTTAGGAAAGACAAGTTAAAGCCAAGTCAAGATTCCGAACCTTCTTCTTGCAGCAACTTCCAAGGTTCAGATCTTTTAGACTAGGCTTATTTATTTTGTAATCTTGAGTAGAATGTATTCTAGGACATTCAATGTACTCTTGTGGTTTTGTCACGGATTGCCAAGGGGGAGATTGTTAAGGACATATTTTTATGTAATTGGCATATCCTTTGACAAAACACACTTTACTTGTATTTGGGAAAATCTAAGAAGTTTCAAGATGATCATTACAAATGGTTGAATTGAAGACATGAAGATTACTCAAGAACAACTCAAGAAAAGTGCAATTTGCAAGTCTTGATACCTCCTCGACAAAAGATCGATTTGTCGAGATTCATTAAAGCTCAACACATGCCTCAATCTATCGAGTTTACGGGATTCAAATTATAACCAGCAACATTTTTATTCTAAAAGACTATTTGTTTATGGTTTTGTATAATCCTTATAAGACTAGGAAAACCCAAGGTTTGTGGGTTTGTATGATTCTTGTTGGACTAGGAAAGTCCAAAGTTTGTGTAAACCTATTTGGAATAGGAGAGCCCATTAAGATCCTATTTAAAGGAGTTGGAAAAAGAAAAACCAAACCCTAGAGAGCTTCATAAGGTTTTCTTTTTGAAACCATAGCCTCCTCCTATAGAAGAAAGAGTTCTTGTTGTGTTTATTGTATGCCTTTGGGTTCTGTAACCAAGCAAAGTCTCTTGCACCAACATTGAAGATCTTATTGGTGTTTCTATGTGAAGCTGCTGCAAATCAACTACAACAATCAAAAGGTTGCTGTGGAGTTAGTCACATACTAGGATCCGTGCATCATTGGTTAGTCATGTACTGGGAGCCGTGCATAAAAAATGAGAGATTGTCACTACATAACAAGTCCAATTGGGTATTGGGGAAAGGGTTCAACTGTAGGTTGGTGTAAGGTACTAAGATTCCTTTACTTGTAACCACTTGTTTTGATAATAGTGGATTCTCAGGAGTGGTGACCTTAAATTCACCCAGTGGGGTTTTTGCTGTGTAGGTTTTCTCTATTCATAAACAAATCATCGTGTCAATTTATTTTCTGGTGCACTTTAACTTGGTGATTTGTTTGTGCTACCACGCTATTGCATGCTAATTGAATTAATTAATTAACTTGGCTAATTAATTTGTTAATTCATCACAAGGTTTCAATACATTCTTTGCCTATCAAAGAGAAATAAGAGTGCTGCAATTGTGCCACACTACCACCAACAAGCAACCATGTTCAGATCTAGTTAAATCCTTTCACGACGGTTGCTACAGATACCACCACCACCACCTCCATGAGACGCCGCTTCGACTAGTCCTCACCATCACCTCTATTCTGCCCCACCACGATTTCTGTTTTGCCCAATGTCACACCACCGCAATCTCATCAGCCTCCATCAATCCAATCTCATGAGGCAACCCACTAGCCTTGTCTAAACCCATTCTCATTTTTTTTTTTAAATGCCATCAAGCTGGCCCGACCCACTTTTATAACCCAGACCATTTCCTAATCCGACCCATTTGTTAATCAATTTCCCCTCTCTTGCTTTCAACACATCTAATTAGGACGCCTTTTTTTATTTTAGTATTCCCTGACCCAGTCCAATTAAAACCAACCAACCCAAGTCATTTTTAAACCCAAGCCTTTAAGTGAGTGCCCACCACTAGCCCAAAAAATAATAAAATCAAAAATCAAAAAATCAAAACCAATTAACCAAATAGCCCGGTCCTATACCCATCCACTGCAAAACCCACCCTGGCTTAATTTAAAAAACTTATAAGCAGTCATATTAAACCATTAAACCCAAAAGCCAACCCGTGCACATCAAGTGTTCTTCAACTTCGCAGAAATTTTCCATATCAGTGTTTTGTGACTCCAAGTCTAAGCTGAAAATGACTGCCTTTGATAGAGAATTTGATGCGGAAGATACAAGAAGATTATTATTTAGTATTATTTATGTTTGCAAGTCAATTGTATTTTTATGTTTTAGGTCCTAATAGTTTATTAGGCTATTAATATTTTAATTTGGAAGTAAGGTTATTTTGTAATAAGGCAATTAGGGTTTCCTAGCCAATTAGAACTAGGGTTTAGCAATCCTTTATAAGCAACCTATTGTACTCCTTGAGGAGATACTTGATATTTTAATGAATGAAAAAAAAATGGTCATTTTGTCTTTCTTTGGTCTGGTACGAACTCCAAGTCTACCCTAGGTGCTGACTCCAAACCAAGCCTAGATGCTGACTCCTAGGTCATATCCCTTTATTTTATTGTTGTTTTAGTTTGTTCTGGTTGTCCTGCGTCGTGCAGCCCCTCTCACTCTCTTATCGCCAGGATTCTGGTCAATTCTCTCACTGCTTTCTTTTAGCGTCAATCCTTTATTTATTTTTCTCTTCAAGTATTGAATAGTTAGTAGTGTCATCAACTCACTACCATCGGAAGTGTAATTTAGTGGCGTTATCGATTTTATTATTATTTTTTATATATATTTATTTGGTAAACCAAATTTGGTTCAATAGTTGGAGTTTAAATCCAGTTTCAATTGTTTATTTTTAACAATTTGATGTTGTTTTCATCATTTAATGGATTCTCTACAATGTGTTTGATTATAGTTGTTATAACACTCACACTGCTCTGTTTCAAAAGAAATCCTCTTAAAGCAGCCATGGTTTAGAAGATGGAACACTACAAATCTCGAAGGATGGGATTTCAAGTTAGTCAAAGGTGATTGAAGTGCGAGGAATTAGCAGAGGAAGGAAATGCTATTGATAATGCTTCTTCCTACATTTAAAATGGGAATTGTTTATAATTGCAATGTATTCCATTCCTCAGCAAGCCATTTTTTTTTTTCTTTTTCTTTATTTTTTTTTTTATTTTTTTATATAAGATAGAATTTCTACTCTAGCATAATCTAAGTGTATATGTGTGTGAAGCTCCCTCGTGGAGACTTGAACGCCGGCCTTTGCCCCCCACACCCCACAAGCATTTATATTTGTGGAGCGATCATTGCACCAAGGGTGTGCGGTGGTCTCAGTAGGCCATCTTGACATCAATATAATATATACTTACATTAAAGGCATTTTTAATATCTCTATATGCATTATTGTTGTTGTGCCGGCCCTATCGTGGTTTATAGAGATCTGGATATCCCATTGGAGATCCAATATTAAGTGGTCTCAACTCATGGGCAATAATGGGGTAAGTTGGCTTATTTTCAATTTAATAGATTTTTTAACAAATGGGCATTGTTTAATTTGATTCAAAATTTGAGTAATTTTACTAATTTATGGGGGTTGTAATTGTGTATGATAAGAACTACTTGTGAGTGAGAATATTGAAGTTATGGAGAGAGATGCAAAGAAGCCTAAGAAAGGAAGAGGTGCTGAAGAGGAAGATGTGGACATTGGCAACGAGATGTCAGTGAACAATTCTCCATGGTATAACCCTTGGTGGGGCTTGAATTATTTGAAACTTTTGTTGTGAAAAATGGCTGGTAGTGAAGCTTGTGGTAGATTCAGATTCAGGATTGAGGTTGTTAGGACATATATGTTTTAACTTGTTTAAGAACATATGTCACTTAGTTATGTAAATTGGCTAATCCTTTGACAAAACGCACTCTGCTTGTAATTGGGTAGTTCTAGGTGTTTTTAATACTTCAAGAAACAATGTTTCAAGGTCAAGTGTTGAAGTCATCAAGTCTGTCCAAGAAAAAGCAAGCTGAAGTGCAAAGTTTTTAAAGCTCGACACCTCTCGATAGCTACCTCGACACCTGCTATCTGTCGAGATTTAAAAAGTCAGAATTCCAATCTGATTTTCTTGGGATCCGTGAATATGTTTTTGGGCTTTCTTTTCTTCTAACCCTAAACATATAAAAGGATTATTTTAAGAGCCGTTTTGGATGACACAAGTTGCATTATCATTGAGCAATCTCTGTTTAAGCAAATTGTGCTCAACAGACGAAGTTCTTGACCTAGTTCATCTTCCATCAAGAAGTTGCTGTGTATTTGCACCATAGGGTTTTGTAACCAAGCATCTTCCTGCTACTCATCACGTTGATGAACTGAAGAACTTTGCAGCCAACCATTCTTCCTTAAGTTGGTGTTCTGAAGTCGCGTACTTGGATCCGCGCATTGGTTAGTCACGTACTTGGGAGCCGTGCATCAAAGGTGGAGACTGTCACTACAGATCAAGTCCAATTGGGTATTGGGGTAAAGGTTCAACTATAGGTTGGTAAGGTACTTGGGATTCCTTTCTTGTAACCGCTTGATTTGATAATAGTGGAGTTTCGGGAGTGGTGACCTAAAAATCACCCGGTGGGGTTTTTGCCGTTAGGGTTTTCCCCATTCGTAAATAAATCACCGTGTCTTTTATTTTCCGCTGCGTATTTAGTTGATTGTTGATTTGTTTGTGCTTCCATAAAATTGCATGATTAATTGATTAATTAATTACTTGGCTAAATTAATTAATTAGGGTTAATCACAAGGGGTCATTCGAATTGTGACCTAACAGAGGTCAATCCCAATGCCATGGTTAGTTTTCTATATCGTATGTACTTTGCATATATCTTATTGTTTATGATGCTTTGTTTACTTACCTATTAAAAGTAATGTTCATGTTACAGCCACATCTAAGAATTTGAAATCCCATTTTGAAGAATGCTAGCACTCTAGCAGAGAAGTTCTCCATGGAAGTCACACAAGATTTATGTCTATCTGTACTCCCTCAATCAGCAGCATAATTAAATTTTCAAGGAAGCAACTAAGTTGTATTGGCTGCAAAGCTCTAATTAGGTAGGATTTTTGTGGCTTCACTATTTATGTGTTATCATAGTTGTTAAGTAAAAAGAATTCAATGCTATGTGTAGATTTTGTTATTTCCAGTACTCAAATGTTAATTGCTGATTAGTAAGCCTACAAGTTGCATGAGAACTTATTTGGAAACACATGATAATGGTGAAAGCTTCTTTTGGATAGAAATTATGAGAAAATTTTGTGCTACAATTGTTTAATGCAAATTGTTGGGATGGGTTGTAGGGCCAGGAAAGATGTTAGGTATGGAAACAAAGTGATTTATAAAAACAAGTTTGAGTTATTGTTTCCGTGTGAAGAACAACAATACCTAGGTGAGTTACCTAAGAGATCTCAGATTTAGTAAGAAGAAAATAACTAATTTTGAGAAAATTTGAGCATAAAAGAAAAAATGATGAGGTATTTATCTCAACTGTGATTTACATATTTGTTCACAGTTAGGATTGTCCAATATTTTTCGAAGAAAGAAGGGATAGAAAAGATAAAGACATGACTGAATGTTAGAGGGTTCGAGCGAGGTTTTATGAACACGTGTTGTAAAAAAAGGTGGTGAAATAATTTTTTTTTAGTAGGATTTCTAGATGCTTCTTGCATGTTTACAAAGCCAACTAAGCAGGTGTGTTAATTTTGAATGGTGTTTCAATGTAATACCCAACTACAGATGTAATACCCCAATTTTGTTTTTATGATTATCACTGTACATATTATAGAGTTGGGGTACTATATGTGTGTGCACAATAAGATGTGAGTAGACAATTTTGTGGTGCTACAAAATAGGTGAGAAAATTAAATTTTTAGTGCATACAATTTGGTGCAGCAATTAAAATAATAAATAAATAAAAGAGGAAGATGTTTTATGGGCTTCTTGGAGACTAAAGAGATAAGTTCTAGTGGATTTTAAACTCCAGCCCACTATCCCACCAAGCCCACATCTCTGATGCGTTAAATATAGGGTAGAGGAAAAGATAAATTAGGGTTTTCATTGAAAGGGTTTCTTAGTAAATGTGGATGCCAAAGAAAATTTGAGAGGGGGAGAGAGGTGCCGTGATAGAATAAGGAGGCAAAATTGTTTAGGGGCATAAGGTTTGGCTACGAAATCAAGGTGAGAACCCCATCTCAATATTTCTATACTTTTTATAAATCTTGAGACATATTTATGGTTTTGGCAGCATGGTAAAATTCAGTTGTCCACTAAATTGACTATTTGATTACAATGGAAAGATGGTTAATTATTAGTGTTATTCATGTAAAGATTCGATTGTAATACTCTTAAGTTATGGTACTTTTGTATTTAATATTGATTACCCATTGAAATTGAGAACCTTGGATCTAACAAAGGATTGTATATACTAGTCACAGACCCACGCGATGCGTGGTAATATATAATTATTTTGTAATATGATACAATTCATAATTTATTATCTAAAATTTATTGAAGATAGTTTTCTCCTAAAAAATTGAATTATTTCTAAAATTATTTTCCAACTCCCTATCTCTACAAATATATCATTATATTATTTTAGTTTTTTTTTTTTTTTTAGATATGATATTTGTAACCCAATAATGGAGGGACATGCCAACACAACATTAGATTTCCTATTTTTCTTCCCAGATGAGATTGTATCATATTTTAATTCTACTAAATTTTGAGGTGCAACCTTCGTACCAGTTGCTAAATTCTTAATTCTAAAAGTGATGTCTAGTTAGTTGCCAACAAAAACGAATAAGACCACAAATAATAATAATAATAATAAAGTGAAGTTTTATAGGTTAGAATCATCATGTACAAAAACTTATTTACGATAAGGTAAATAAATAAAATACATACTAAACAAACCTTACTTTAGCAAAATGATCAAATTTAATAGACCATCACTTATATCAATTTCCATCAAAGACCAAATTGTCAAATAGTAATGTGCCATTGATTTCACCCATGTCCACTACAGACATTTATCAATGTCTCCATATATAAATCACTCAACTGTCATTGTTTTGAATTTCCAGAGAAAATCAAAATAGTGCGTGTATGAATTGTAAGTAAGTGAGTCACTTGTATTGCCATAACATGGTCAAAGTTGGTGGCAAACTTGCTAAACTCGGCCTATTGTTCTTACCTCGGAGAAGACGTCTATTAACATTCCAGGTTATGGATTTCAAATGGCTATGGAAAGTTATTAGTTTGTATCAGTTGCTATGCCCCAAGAATAGCAATTGCTTCTGCCTTCATTGGAACACATTAGCTATATCATATTGTGTTTAATAAGGAAAGAAATAGTAAAATCCAAAAGAAATAGTATTGTTAAGCTTTGTCTAAAACTCATGTACATAGTATTCTGGAAATTCAAGAAGAGAAAATTCTAAAAAGAAAATCAAGTTGTTGAAAAAATAACATAATTCAAAATCTAAAACTAAAAACCCAATTATTGTTCATGTACACAGTATTATAGATAGGTATTCAAAAATCAAGAACCAATTAGTTTTTCTATCCACACAACAATTAGCATAAAGCTAGGTACTAATGAAATTTAAAAATAATTCAGTTCTTTGAATTTCGTCACCCCTAAAATACCAAAAAATTTCTCATAAGCTAAACAATCCCCAAAGTTATTTGTCAAACAAACTGGCCAACTAAGGTCCCAAACACAAAAATTCTAGCCACAACACAACAATCTACTTAAGCTAATGTACTTTGAAGAATTAGAGTTTTCTTTAAAAAATTAAGATAAAAAAATTTAAATTGTTACATCCCAAGTTCCATACACAAAAAAAGTTTAAGGTTCAAACTATATTCTCTTTTCTCTTCCATTTTCCCACAATTTATGGGACACCAAATAGTCAAATTAAACAATAAACAACAAATTATTAGTATAAGGAAATGAAAATCTAATATAGTTGATGTGTACATCAAACACCACCCAAGAAAAGCAACAAATTTATTCCTCTTTCCTTCAAAAGGTTCTAAGAAAAGAATGGTTACCAATTGATTAGTATGACCTTCAATAGATTAAAAAGCCTCCAGTGATTGTGAGTCTTGATCATTGACACCTTTGAATTGACAAAAAAAATAGAGATAAAAATGAAATTTAGTTTAGCATATAAGACAACTGGAAAAAGAGAACAATAGCAATTTCACTTTGATGAAAATGAATAACACTTTTACTATAAAACAATGACCAAAATAAAGACATCACATTGAAATTAATTATCATACATTGTAGCAAACATATTGAGAGTAACATTTTTACAGTCTAGAGAAGGGCAACCATAAAACAATTTATAAAAAACATGATCAAATGCCTAACTCAAATCAATTTTAAAAAAGAAATATATATATATATATATATATTTTAATAGTTTTGAGACCATGAAAACTCAATCTCGTTCATAATGAAATCCCAAAATTGAACCACGTTTTTTTCTTCCTAGTAATGAAATGGGAATAAATAAATAAAAGAATGAGAATAATACAAATAGCATAACTCATTTTGAGTTTATACTCTTTGGACCAAGGCTACCAATGTTCACCTCTCATCCGCTTAAGTTTCATCTGCATGCTCTAGAGTCATTGTCTGTATCTTACACTCATTTGATTGGGTTTTGGTAGATGAACTTGAGCCATGGCCAAAAGAACGGCAAAAACACTCAAGAAATTATCGGATTGAAGGCCATACCGACGAATTTGTAAAAGGAGCACAATTGAGAATTTATAGAAAAAAAAAATGAGAGGTGAGGAGGAGGTTGCAATCTACGGTGACTATAAGAATTCCATATAATAGTGGTACCTCAAGAGTCTAGGTTAATGGAAAGACACACGACAGATTTGGAGATAAAGCATTGGTGACTATAAGAATTCTATATAATATCAGCATCTTAAAAGTCTCTATATAATAGCGGCATCTCAGAGTTTGGGTTAATGGAGAGACACACGATAGATATGGAGAGAAAGTAACACCTGAAATTAAGAAGAGACTCAATAAATGGCAATTAGTAAAACAAAAAATAAAAAAGAAAGAAAGAAAGAAAATAAATAAATGATGACATGGCGTAGATGTGGCTTAACTGGAGCGTAGTAACAATAAATGCTACGCTTCAACTTTTAGATATATATAGATTAGATTAATTCCTAAAAGTGAGTACATGATTTCATTGAGTTGCTTACAGATTTCATTTGAATATAGACTTCATGATTATAACCTTTAATCCTAAAGGTGGCCCTGTATCCTTACGTTTTCAATGGGAATATTAATCTAAGGTCTAGAGTATTTCAACTGCTGCTTCTCTGATGGTAATATGAGATTTGACCCAATGCAAGGAAACATTATTGGTTAGAAAAACTTTATTTTAGTGTTGAAAGTGTTATTAGTTCAGCTAAGTATAACCCTAGTGAGTCAGTTTGTATAATTCGATAAGCTTTATATTTTGTGGAGGATATTAAGTAATTTCTATGGTTGATTATAGGTCCTATTTAAGAGTGTTTTGAGACTATTTGGAAGGTGTTTCAACTGGACTTCTAGAGAAATTCAAGTGCTGTAAGTAATTATGCATAATATGCACAATTTTGTTCATTAGGTTCTTAGAAGTCAAAGATTTTCAAAAGTTATGTTTTTAAGCATACATTTTCTAAAGTTTATCAAAAACATTTTTACATCATCGAAAGAGAAACTTTGACTTTTGAATAATGTTTTAAAGAGAAACTGTAAATTGTAAATAATGTTTTGAACCTACGAATCTCATTTAAAAGATGATTTCAAAATGAAACTATTTTAAGAAAATAATTGAGTTTCAAAGTAAGTTTTCTAAAAAGGTTCTTGATCTTTGAATTTGTTTAAAACCAAGCGATTTCAAAGTCATATTCCTATTTTCCAAATGGTATTTAAAATGTTTCTTTTAGCAAATTGAATTTTCAGATTTACTCAAAATTGTAAAATACTTGTATAAAACTCCTCTTTTCCTACTCATTCCCTAAGGGTTCGTTTGGTTGGAGGGGTGGAAAAGTGAGAGGATATAAAAGATTTTAATTTCTCTCATTTTTGTTTGGTTGGGAGTGGAAAAGTGGAAGGATAAAAAAAGTGAGTTTGAATAAATTTACTTGTATACCCTAGTTAAAAAATGATGGCCAATTAAAACAAAAAAGTGACAAACAACCAAAAAAAAAAAAAAAAAAAGAAAAAAAGAAAAGGAAGAAGGCAATGTCCAAGAAAGGAAAAGAAAAGAAAAATTAAGAGAGGCAACGTGCCCAGGAAAGGAAAAGAAAAAAAAGAAGAAAAATGGCAGTGGCAACATGCCTAGTAAAGGAAAAGAAAATAAATAATAATAAAAAATGGCAAAGGCAACATGCCTAGGAAAGGAAAGAAAAAAAAAATGGTAGAAATGCACATGGGCATTTTCATCCATTAAGCAACCTCATTTTCTTCCTTCAATTTTCTTTCCATTTTGGGGAGAAAACTTTTTGGTGGGCCTAGAGAGAAAACACCCCGGTCTCACCATTTATTTTCCTTTCTTTCCACCCAACCAAATACACTCCAAAAAAGTTTTCCTTCTCTTTTCCTCTCCAAAGTTTTCCATCCACCCTATTTCACCTCCAAACAAACACACCCTAAGAGTTTCAAGCATCCTTTGATTTATGTTTCAATTCGATATTGTGATATTCAATATACTTTTATATTTGGAATAATTGTTAATATTAAGAAAATAATTTTATTTTGTATAAACTTTGCTTTTGTGATATGTGACTCAAAATAAGTGTTTTTAGAATTGATCAGGTATGTGTGTAAGCTCGCTCACAGAGTTGTATGTGAGAATAAGTGTTGATCCCTCACCAGCAGGGGTTAGATGATGGTATTCGCTCACAGGATTGTATGTGAGAATATGTGATATGTGTATATGTGACACTGTGCTCTAATCAATTATCTGTATGTGTTTTCAAATGATTTTAAGATTTGATTACATATGTATTAAATGACTCATTATATGTTTTGGAAAACTATATTTGATACCATTGAGTGAATTTGTGAAATCAAAATACTTTTGCTTTGCTTGACTCTCTTTTGTTGTGTATTGTGTATAATTGGTTACTAGATATGTGACTCACCCCATCAATTACAATTTTCAGATTAAGGTTTAATTGGGAAACAGAAGCTTTGGATTTCTTCGTAAGGTGCAAGGTAGAGCATGGGAGTTTTTAGGCGACATCAATAATGCCTGAAGTCTTAAAGGATTTTTAGTTATTTTTATTTCACTTTAGATTTTACAATATTTGGAGATTATTTCTAAATTGTGGATTTCAGGTATTGTAAAAGGTTTATTAAAAGCATTGTTTATTTGGAGTTTTAATTAAATTTGAAATTAATTATGCTAAGATCAGTAAGTTAGTTGTACATCTAAATTCATGTTCCATGGATTTGGATCGTGACAATAGATGTTTCTATAGTTGGGTATAACGATAATGATGATGGTGTTGTTAACAATGTCCCCTCATCAGATAGCTTTTTCATCTTGCACTTTTAACTGAAAGCACCGTTCTTTTTGCTTTAGTTTCAAAAATTTTAAGGGCGGTTTCATATACTATGATCTGAAGAATACTTCTTTAATGATAATAGTTTGGTAATTTTCCAAATAAAGATTAAAGGGGCTGGCATCGTAGAACTATATAATGTATTGATGAACAAATCCAGACTTTTATTTGCTAAACCATGCCAGTTTAAATAAATATTTGAACTTTCTCATGAATATATATATATATATATATATATATATTTATCAAACTCTTACATGTTAGCGACTAGTTCTTAAATATAAGCTAATCTGTAGTTTTAAATATAAACTAATCTGTATGTAGATGTTCTATGTACTAACAATATAAATATATATATATATATATATATTTTTAAGAAAGTAATCAGTCAATCAATCTCCTATATGTGCCAGTATTGTTCAGCTCCTTTCCTTTATATTTGCTCAGTTTTAAATTCTAATCCATGGAAGTTTTTGCTGGTTTACATCCCAACATGCTTGCATCATCTAAAAGCTCCAAAGCATATTTTCTTTTGCATAGATTTATCCCCTCCTTCGACCTTGCTACTTCTAGGCCTGAATTGCTTGTCTAACAGAACCTTGAGATCAGCCACAACTTACACATTGTCACTAGTTATAAGTACATCATCCGCGTAAACAAGCAAGGCAAGTTATAAGTACATCATCCACGTAAACAAGCAAGGCAATAAATAGTTCAGAATTATTCTTTATGAAGAGTGAATAATTTGACTTGGATTGATAAAAACTCGAACTGAATTAAAGCTTGACAAAACTTTGAAAACCACTTTCGAGAAGTCTGTTTCAGACCATACAAAGAATTATGCGGTCAACAAAAAATGTAACTCAATAATAAGCATATATGAGCACCTCAAATCTCAGATTGGAGATGATTTGTGTTTGCTTTTTTATACTTTTCCAACTATTATTCCGCAAAAGTTTTAAAAACTTGGGTATTTTTTATTGTCAAATTGAAAGTTGAATTTTTTACTATCGAGCAGTTATATATATGTTAATGATACACAAAATTGAAAGTAAAAGTAATTAAAAAAATTCACAGCCAAAATATCCTTTATCATATGTATATATAGTTTATAATCTCCACCAATAAATTTTACCAACTAGATTAATTGTTATTATCATTCAACTAATATATTTAAAAGAGAATAAATTATGTTCGGAGCTGGCGTAAAAGACAATTTTTATGCCAACCAATCCCGAAATGCCACGTCAACAAATAAGTGCCACGACAATTAAAATCTAAAATCCTTGACTCAAGCAAACTCAACTGTGGTTAACCATACAATTTACTCTTAGCAAACCCATTTGATTAGAAAATTTCAAAATCTCTCTGCTCCAACCCATCTCCAAGCCTTGCTCTCTCAATCCTACCATCGCCACTACCACCAAGATCCTCGTGACAAGCCATCGTTGTTGCACGAGCCATGTCTCATAGCCCAACATCGCCGGATTGCTTTGCTGGCTCAGCCATTGTTGTAAGTTTTTTTTTTTTTTTTCCCTCTCTCTCTCTCTAATTTTTTATTGATAAGCTCTGTTTGGTTGCTGGAAAAACGAAGGGAAAAAAACTTTTGATAATGCCTTTTTTTTTTTTTTTTTTTTATTGATTTATTGGTGCTGAATTTCGCTTCTTTTTGGAGTGGGTATTTTTAGTTGTTGGTTTTGAGCTTTCGAGATTGATTGTAATAAGCTGATGGATATTTCAGCTTTGTGAGATATGGGTGTTTTGATTCAAATATGTTCTAAAAGCTATGAGATTTATGCATTATTTTGATATCACACCCAAGTTTCTTGAGACTAGGATGGAAAATCAGGAAAAAAAAAAAAAGAAGAAGAAGGGAAAGCCATAAGCAAAGCTACTGTGATGAGTGAATATTTAATTATTGAAAAATGCTCATATGTTTTGCATAAGTTAAGAAAAAAGAAATGAAAATGACAACATATATGTAAAGCATGAGTGATTTTTGTAAGCATCTATTACGATTTGCTTGTATCATTGGTGTTTATGCATATACTTGGGTAAATGCTCTTCCCTTTGTGTGTCTTATTTTCTAATTTGCTATGTTATCTTAGCTTTTCATTAAGTTGTTTGCATCTAGCACAATATTAATAAATTGATAGCTCCGTATTGATAGTTAGGATAGCTGGTACCTTGAATATAGTTGGTTGATTTAATGTTTACGATGGAGATGGTTTTTCTAGGAGGTATTAAAGCAAATTAGCCTTCTATCTGATTAGTGGATGGCTTGATTAGTAGAAAGCATATGTTTGGAAATGGAGAAAATCAATGTTCTTGATTTGCAGATTTGGTATGTGATATACATTAAAAGGAGAACATATTGTTCTCTACGGAGATGACTATACATGTAAGTTTTTAGATCCCTTAAAACACAATCAGATTAACCTAGTTAATTAGCCAAGTGATTACTTAGTCAAATTAAACAGATCTAGGTTAACACAAATATTTCATATCAATGTAAAGTGCGGAAAATAAGGAACACAAAGATATGATGACCCAGGAAAACCAAACTGATAAAAACCTGGGGAAGATTTAAACTAGCTATCCTCATGATAAAACAAATCCATTATGAAAGAATTGAAGTTTACACAATAGCGACTTAGACCACTAACATCCTATTGCTACCTCGAGTAAGAAACTTACTACCACGACCACGTGACAGCTCTGAGTCCATAGACTAATTCTTTCTTGGATTCACAGCAAGCACAAGCACTCCTGCTTGTATATCTTTAAGCTCTTGAATCTGCAATTGAAACGATCACCAAGTTCTTGACATAGTCTTGATTCTTGATAACCCTAAGTATGTGTGAAGGCAAACACCTCTAGATCTCACAAAAGATTCACACACACAGCATAAAGAGCAACCTCAAAATGTGGCTAAGGTTTACCCTTTTATACCTAAGGCAAAACATAAAACTCTACATGTCAAACGGGCTTGGGCTGAGTTAGAAAATTCTGCAGAAAAACAATCTACACTACTTTCGATCGATCGAGCCTAATTTTCGATCGATTGAGCCAAGCAGATTTACACAGTAAATCATGCAGAACACTCGATTCCAACTTTACACTTAAACATACTTTAAGCAAGTCTAAACAAGACTAAAACGTTTTGATCATGGTTTGCTAACATTACAAAATGAAGTTCTTATACATTAGTTCCTAATTCTTTAGAACCTAACAAACTCCCCCTTTGGCAATCCATGACAAAACACAAACTTAACAAAATGCTCAAAAGTTTACATAAAAACAGCCCATTACAAAAACATAGGCCAACATAATTCAACCTAACTACTATCTATCAGTTGCAAGTGTAAACAGCAGCACAACTGAATCAACCTGTATATTTCCAGAAACACTCAACAAATGCATAAACACACGTGTGGAAAATACAAGTAAAACAAAATAACTTCTTGATTTCACATAACACAAAATAAAGACATATATCATGAATAACCTCATAAATATAAATCAATAAGCAATGTGAAAAACGAAACATATACAATCAATGTTTCTCCCCTATCATGGACAACCCAAACAAAATATATCATGAGCCAAAAAGATAAATACAAAATGAAGCACCTAGATACAATCCAAAGCTCCACAGCTCCAAAGCACAAAAAATCTCCCCCTAACAACAAAATCTCTTGTACGTATGTACTCCCCCTTTTTGTGACAAATTGCTAAAGGGCACTCACTCATCATCAAAAGGAGGTGGCAGAAGCGACCGTCTAATATGCTCCAAATCCGCTTGCAAAGCATGAAGCTCATCAAGCATGTCCACCAAAATTTGACCATGAGCCGCCTAAACGATCATGATAGTCTCCAACATACGACGAATGTTTGAATCATCTAAAGTAGATGGTGGAGGAACAGTAGCACGCCTCAACTGAAGTATCACCTGTAGAAGAGGGAGGAAAAGGTGCGACACCGGAAGGTTGAACCCTAGGACGTTTAGAGCTGGAGGTGGATGAGAAATATCCATCAATGGTAACCAGTTCCTACGCTCAAAGTTTCTCCTAATTTCAGGATCAAGCTCATCTAGAACTACCTTTCTCTCAACCCAATCATTCCTAACAAGGTTCAACTTCTCATAGGTCTCCTGATGTTTCTCACTCAGAAATCTATCACTCTTAAAGGAAGGAGCAAAGGATGAGGAGGATTTCCTATTAGCTCTAGTCTTCCTAGACATGATTCTAAGGATCAAAAAAGGATAAACAGAAAAGATAGGGAAAGAGAAAAAAAAAAAACAAGGGTAGATTGCAAGTTAGCACAAAAATAGAAAATAACAGTTCTATATGATGCATGAACAATATCAACATATGATGCATGCTCTAATGCAATGAGAATAAGTTCAATTTTACTTTAAAAACACAAAATTGGCTTGAGCATAGAGTTTATACCCAAAACCCCAAAATTTTGAAAACCTACTCTCAAAAAACCAACAAATTGACCAAATTGATCATCACACAGGATAGATAACACAAAATAATGATCAAATTAATCAATCTAACAAGCCAATTTCATCAAATTAAGCACAATTGAACAAAATCCCCAATTTGGGTAGATACAAGCCCTAGAATTTCAAAATTTTCCCAAATCATCAAATTGATCAAATTAAGACACAAAGATTAGTTTTATAGTGTCTCACAACAAAAACCCATTGATCAATTTCCAAAGAAAATGCTTAAATCATCAAAAATCCCAAATTTTTTATAGGTTCGAAATTTACCCAATATGCATGACAAAAATGCATGAAACAAGAAAATAAATGAAAAAGGAAGAGTATAAAGGTCTTACCGGCCTTAGAGGACAAAAACCTTGCAAAAGAATCGGAGGAAAACAACAAAAATTTGCTTTGTCTTCTTGACCAATCGAAGAGAGAGAGAATAGAGTTTGAAAAGTTTTAAATAAGTGATGAACTAGTGAAAAGTTAAAGCTTTTTTAAAAACTCTCTATGTGATTTTCGATTGATCGAAATTTAGATTCGATTGATCAAAAATGCCTTCGATTGATCCAACAGAAATCGAGCACCGATTGAAATAGACAGAACCAAACCAAATTTTTAATTGCAATTTCAATCAGTTGAGAAATTGGTTTGATTGATCGAAATTTTGGAAAAAACAAATTTTTGAAAAACAAAGCAATTTTATGCAGAAACTCCTCAAAGCATAGTATTTTATGAATAAAATGCATGAGTATGAGATGAAATACTTTTCAAAAACACTTGTTTTGAACCTAGTTTTCCCAAAAATAAGATTTTCAATCAATTCTCCTTAAATTCTCAAACTTCAAACACATTTTGCATAAATATCAAGGAATTCTTCAACCTTGGTTGGTCAAACCAAAATCACAAACAATAACATGTACAAAATTTAGCAAAGAATAACTTGTGTAGTGTGTGCAACTAGCAAAATCTTGAGATACATGTGAGGTAATATGTGAATAGAAATCAAGCACAATTTCTACAAAATTCATCACATAGAATTTGAAAGAGACTAACACTTAAAGAGTTACATCATATAACTCCCACATCTCCTAGAAAACAAGCTTGCAATCATGTAAGTTTCTTGATTTGCCTCATATTGTACGTACCAATTTTATTTGATCAGAAACTTATTAATAATAGTCGGGATAATGTACACACTAATTTTATTTGATTTAAAGTTATTATAGCCCAATAATGTATACACCAATTTTAGCATTTAAACAGAGGCTACACCTTATGTTCTTTTTGTACATGTGCTACACTTTCTCGAGCACAAAATCTTATGATATGTGCTAAGGTATTCATGATTAGCTAGTAAACAGTGGTGAGATGATTATTTATGCATTTCTCAATAAGTTCAAGTCCGTCAATCAAAAACATGTGATTTCAAGATCAAGATCAAGATCATGTGATTAGAAACTATAAACATCTTCCCACACAATATGCACTACAAAGCTTCAACTAGTAAAGTATAATAAGAAAGCTCATCCAAGCTAAACAAGGTACATAAACATGTTATGTAAAAATAAATTGGTCAACCTTGATTTCAAATCCAATAAATAATGCAAAACACATTTTGCTTCCTTTTTCCTTTTTTTTTTTTTAATTATTTTGAAAAAAATAACAAAAACAATCCTAGAATGAAATGCATGAATGTTATGCAATGCAAATCCTAGAAAAACAAAGAAAAAAAAATAGTTAGAAAAAATGGTCACAAAAAGTAAAGCAATGAAGCACAAGGACCATGTTAGAAAGACTCAATTAGATTGAGTCTTTTACATCCAAAACTTTTTAGATGCAACTCTAGCATTGGAGTTGTTATTCATATTAGAATTCTGAGCAACTCCAGGATTGGAATAAAGGTTTAAAACCTTTACCAACTCACCAATAAGTACCATAGGATCTTGTGCTTGAGGCATAGGTACTTTTTGGCTTATTTGCTCGCTTAGCAGATTTGCAACTTGAAACAATTTGGACGAATGTGTCCAAACTTTCCACAAAAATGACAAACCCATGCAAGCTTATCATGCAACTTGCCCTTAGAAATAGTAGAATTCTTAAGTTTACACCCTTTAAGATCAACTCTAATCTTCTTAGGTGGTGTGACCTCTACTGGTTTAACAACCTCATTCACAGAGGGCTCAGAAGAAGGAACAAGGAACAAACCTAAACCAATTTTTTCTAAAGGAGACTTTTGAACACTCAGTATTTGATCAAGTTTGACACCCAAAACATTGTTGACTCATAGAATTATTGGAAGGTTGACCTACTTTCTCTTTAGGTTTTTCAATGTTGTTCACCTTAGTGAGATTATTCCTCCTAAAATTTCTAGGTTCAACATTGTTTTTACCTCTTGCCCTTTTGTTGTTGTTCCTAAGAAAGTTTCTAAAGTTCTTGGCAAAATAGGCAATCTTTGTAGTAGAGAGCTCATCATCAAATCCATTCACATCAACATCATTAACAGACTTAAGAGCCATTGATTTGGATTTGCTAGTCTTAGGTAGGTCCAACTAATAGGACTGAAGAGATCCTACAAGTTCATTAAAAGGGATGGAGTCCACATCCTTGCTTTCAGTGATGGCAGTCACTTTGGGTCTAAAATCCTCAGTCAAAGATCTAAGAATCTTCCTAACAATTTTAAGTTGATCATAGATTTCACCCAAATTATATGCAAGATTAACAATATCATTAAGCTTAGCATAGAATTCATCAAAATATTCATCATCAAACATCCTAATGCTTTCAAATCTAGTTGTTAATTGCTGCAATTTATTGATTTTAATTGCCTTTGTACCTTCATGCACAGTCTAG
This sequence comes from Quercus ilex subsp. ballota, assembly GCA_032727855.1. Lineage (NCBI taxonomy): Eukaryota > Viridiplantae > Streptophyta > Magnoliopsida > Fagales > Fagaceae > Quercus > Quercus ilex. The sequence continues at coordinate 29,033,098 of CM064917.1, forward strand.
AGGATATTCCAAGCAGTATGAGCAATCTCAACATTAGAAATTCTCTTAAATTCCTCTATAGAAACAGCATTAAAGATATCATTCATAGCTTTGCTATTAAAAGTGATTGCTTCTTTTTGAGAAGTTTGCCACTCACTCACAAGGGTAGTGGGCTTCTCCCATCTGGATTCAACGGAGTTCCAGGCTTTCTCATCAATAAATTTCAGGAATGCTTTCATCCTTACTTTTTAATAAGTATAATTATTCCCATCAAAGTGTGGTGGAATAACAAGAGAGTGTCTGTGTTCTATGACAACCGGGGTCAATGATCAACTCTTAGATCAAATGATCTACAACAAGAGAGCTACCAAGCTTTGATATCACTTGAACATTTTTAGACCCCTTAAAACATAATCAAATTAACCTAGTTAATTAGCCAAGTGATTACTTAGTCAAATTAAACAGATTTAGGTTAACACAAATATATCACATCAATGTAAACTGCGAAAAATAAGGAACACAAAGATATGATGACCCAGGAAAGCCAAACTGATAAAAAACCTGGGGAGGATTTAACTTAGCTATCCTTATGATAAAACAAATCCACTATGAAGGGATTGAACAATAGCGACTTAGACCACTAACATCCTATTGCTACCTCGAGTAGGAAACTTACTACCACGACCACGTGACAGCTCCGAGTCCACGGACTACTTCTTTCTTGGATTCACAGCAAGCACAAGCACTCCCTCTTGTATATCTTTAAGCTCTTGAATCTGCAACTGAAACAATCACCAAGTTCTTGACATAGTCTTAATCCTTGATAACCCTAATTATATGTGAAGGCAAACACCTCTAGATTTCACAAAAGATTCACACACACAGCATAAAGAGCAACCTCAAAACGTGGCTAGGGTTTACCTTTTTATACCTAAGGCAAAACATAAAATCCTACACGTCAAATGGGCTTAAGTTGAGTTGGAAAATTCTGCAGAAAAACAATCTGCACGACTTTCAATTGATCGAGCCTAATTTTCGATCGATCGAGCCAGGCAGATTTACACAGTAAATCCTGCAGAACACTCGATTCTAACTTTACACTTTAACATACTTTGAGCAAGTCTAAACAAGACTAAAACAGTTTGATCATGGTTTGCCAACATTACAAAATGAAGTTCTAATACATTAGTTCCTAATTCCTTAGAACCTAACAATACAAAATTCAACAAGTAACCAAAGATGTGGCATAGCACCATTAACTTATGTAGGGGATCTAAGACTATAAAGATAGCATAGTTATGGTGCCCATGAGTTATAACTTAAAAGGAATCTCCTCACCATGTAAGAGCAAGGTGGAGGGTGAGGTTGTGAGCTTAAAATCCATTGGATGGTAGTGTAATTATCAATTTTTTTTTTTTATATATATAAAATCCTAATTAATATTCCAACCTCATTGAATCAGGGCAAGGATCAGTATGATTATTTACAATTAGTTAGTCACATTATGGGGAAAACATTTTTAGTAAACTACCAGCACCAATTGTTTTGTTCCAAAGTTACCTTCCAATGTGAGCTACTGCACTAAGCTGTTTATCATTTTTCTATGATGCATATTTTCATTTGTTTGTCTAAATATGTTACAACCTAGTCTTGTCATTGTCTCAGTCTATTCATGCCAATGACATTCATAATGATTCTTTCTTGCATGTTTTTCCTCATATCCATATTTAGTATTGTGGCATTTTCAAGCCATCCTACTAACACTGTGGTAATGATTCTCTTGCAGCAGAGCTTGGTATTGTTAGAGCAGGAAATTTAATGAAAGTTTAAGTGGTTTTGAATCCATTGTGAATAATATATGAAGGATTGACATTTTTTGTATATTTCCTATAGGTTTCATCAATTCTTTGTATACATCTTGCATTATTTTATATCATCAATTACTTAAGGGGATAGACTGTTAGAGTGTAAGGTATTCTACATTTTGACTCATCATCAAGCGACTACATTTCATGTGTCATAAAACTTGGGATTTTAGAGCTTTGATAATAAAAGAACATACATAATCAAAAGATATCATTCCAAGAAAGGGTGGGGCAAGTTGTATAACATGAGACAAGTCAAAGTGATCAAGCTATGACTGAAAATTGCAGACTGTGGAGGGAATGTATTGTTAAGAAGCAAGAGACACACCAAGTGCAGAACTATCATGTTATTATGACATTGTAATCAAAGTGTATTTCAATAGAACTCTTATTATTATGGCTGTGATCAAAGTGTACATTTTAATAATAAAAAATTCATATTTGGATCAAATTCTTTTCTTGTCTACTACTCTCTTGGATCAAATTTTAATTGTAAAGCAACATTGGAATTGTTCAACTTGAAACAATTTCCTTACTATTGATGATGCCCTGAGAACTCATATTCAAGTAAACGATACATATTCTTTCAGATTTTGGACTTTAGTTTTTGGTTTCCTCAAAACAACACATAAGTGGGAATAATTTTTAAATACAACAAGTACATACTAGTTTCAATTATTCAAGAACTTTAACCATTTATGTTAAAGTGCATCTATATATGTCTATGTTTTCAGTTTTTATACTACTACTCTTCAAGATAGGGAAATACCCTTATTGAGAAATGCAAAATTTGCCAAAAGATTAAAGAGTTAAAAATGGCCCAACCATCCTCAAATGAGACTTCTAAGAAATTAAATAGAAAGTAGAACTTCATTAAACATATTTTCATAATGTTAATAACATATCACATATATGATCACTATTTGACTAAAACCTACTCAAACATGCACACATAAAAACCAACATATTTATGTATTTTCATAAGCCAACTACAAACACTATCCAAAAAGTTGCTAAAAACTTTGCAAATAATTGTCCAAGTTGTCCTTCAAGCTAGAATATATCAAATCTCAATCTTTACTTAAAGGGTCATGCTAACAAGTGCCCTTAGAGCAATGGTTAACAATTCTTTTTAGAAAAGTTTTGACACTATTTTTATGAGAAATGTAAAAAGCTGTCAAAAAAATAATTTTTTTTTTTCCTTTTCTCATAAAAACTTTCTTTAAATAGATTCTTAATCATTGCCCTGAGGGCATCCATTAACATTTCCCTTACTTAAATTGAAAATTAGTGAATTTAATGTTGCTAACTTCAAGATACATCATCTTCAATCGGTCATGGAATACTTCAAAACCTTTTCTTCATAACAAATAAGCAAAAATTAGTACATGAAACTTTGCATAAAGCTTGCACTTGATTTTATGAGCAATACTTGTACCCTTGTCTTCAGACCTTTTTTAATGATAGGTTGCTCCAACTCATTTCCTTAAAAAAGAAAAATCAAATGCATTATTTATGTCAAAATAAATATTTATTCTTTTATATGCAGTAAGCTAAATGCTCAATGATTTTAAACCCCTTTACACAAGCATTTTGACATATCAACTCAAAAACCCATTTTATAATGTGATGCATACTAATATAGTAACAAGATCAATTGAAGTTAATGGATATTTGATTTAATATTATGCTTACCCAAAAAAAAAAAAGTAAAAAGCAGTTTAAAGTAATGGTGCTAATTCTAAGAATTGGAATATGTTAATTACAAATTCAAGCACTAATTAGCTATGAAAAACTTAAAAGCATTTTTACTGCTTAAAATTTAAGTGGTTTAGCCAAGATTTGGATTGAAATTCAAAGAAAAACCTTTTGCATCAAATCAACCATGTTTTGCCAATGAAAGCATAAGAATTCAAGTGGTTCAACCCGGAATTGGACAAAAATTTAAAGAACCTTTTGCATCAAATTAACCATGTTTTGCCAATGAAAGCATAAGGTTTAATTCATCCTACAAGCAAAAATGGTAAAAGGAAATGAGATTTTGATGATGAAAGATCGTATTTGTCATGATAATGAGCATCAAGAGTTCGAAATAGGCAAAGCAGAGCAAAATTTAACCATTCCATGGTAGCGCGTTTGGACAGATCAAGTAAAACATTAAGCTTGAATTTTGATGGTTACTCACAATCCAATACCATGTTTTAGGGGGGTAAAAGAAGGAAAATAATTAACTAATTGAAAGCCAAATTGAACATTCATAGTATCAAACATCTGAGTCTATGCATCCTCAAGCCAATAGGATTGACCTTACAATAACAAACAACGCTCTAAGCTTTTATGAGGTGAATTACTGCACTTATTCATGCTTACCAAATAAAAATGGTCAAAATTTTCCTTTTTCTTTTTCCCTTAACCTGTAAAAAATCAGATAGAAAGTTTGCAAACAACTAAATGAAAAGTTAAGATAACGTAGCAAATTAGAAAATAAGGCACACAAAGGGAAGAGTTTTTGCCCAAGTATATTCATAAACACCAATGATACAGGCAAATCGTAATAGGTGCTTAAAAAAATCACTCATGCTTTTCTTAAATGTTGTCATTTTCATTTCTTTTTTCTTAACTTATGCAAAGCATATTTGCATTTTTCAATAATTCACTCATCACAATTGCTTTGCTTATGGTTTTCCTTTTTCTTTTTTCTTTTTTTCCTTTGATTTTTCATCCTAGTCTCAAGAAACTTGGGTGTGGTATCAAAATAACACATAAATCTCATAGCTTTTAGAACAGATTTGGATCAAAACACCCATATCTCACAAAGCTGAAATAGCCACCATCTTATCACAACCAATTTTCGAAAACTCAAAACCAACAACTAAAAATACCTACTTAAAAAAGAAGCCAAATTTAGCACCAATAAATCAATAAAAAAAAAAAATAGAAGTATCAAAGTTTTTTTCCCTTCATTTTTCCAACAACCAAATAGAGCTTATCAATAAAAAATTAGAGAGAGAAAAAAAAAACTTACTGTGGTGGCTTAGCCAGCAGAGCAGTTTAGTGATGTTGGGTTATGAGATGTGGCCCGTGCAACAACGATGGCTTGTCACAAGGATCTTGGTGGTAGCCAAGGCCAGCCCAAGCGTTTCGGAGGTCTAAGGTGAAATCTTCAAATGGGGCCTTTATGTTATCAATTAAATAATATTTAACTAGCATTTTATATAATAATTTTTTTTTTAATTCATTCTTTTTACTTTTTAATATGATTTTTTTTTTTTGTTGTTGAGAAAATGCTAAAGTTATAACAAATTTTACTACAAACTATTGTTGTAATGAATGTGATTAATGACATGAGGCTTACAAAAATACTAAAAATATTATAAAATTTACAACAAGAGAATTACAAAGATATATCACCAATCACAAATATTCATTCAAAAATGCATTCAATAGTTTGTTGAAATCTACCTATCATATTCATCGTCACATCAAATTATAAAAGTTATAGAGACCACCAGGCACCCTTGGTGCAGTGATAACTCCACAAGTATAAATTCTTGTGGGATGTGGAGGACAATAGCTGAGATTTAAGTCTCTAGAAGAGAGTTTCACACGCATATACACTTAGATTAGGGCCATTAGGCTAGAGTAGAATTTTTATTTTATATAAAAATAATTAAATTAATAAAAGTTATGTAGTAAAATTTATAGTATTTTTAACCTTTTCCTAATTGAATTACTTGTGATTAGTAACACATCTATTTGTAAGACCTATTTATTTAAATTTGTCTTATCTCTATATCTAGCATTACTTAATTCTTTGAGCCTTTTTAATAGTGAAAAAAAATGTAAACTAAAATGTTTTAATATCTCCCAAAAATATTTATATAGAAAAAAAAAAAAAATTGCCCCCAAATTTGGGGCCTTCTCTAGTAAGGGGACTCTAGGCAATGGCCTAATTGGCCTAAGCCTAGGGCCAGCCATGGTGGTAGCGGCGATAGCAAGGTTGAGAGAGCAAGACTTGGAGATGGGTTGAAGAAGAGAGATTTTGAAATTCTCTAATCAAATGGGTTTGCTGAGAGTAAATTGTATGGTTAACCACAATTGAGTTTGCTTGAGGCAAGGTTTTTAGATTTTAATTAACGTGGCGCTTATTCGCTAACGTGGCGTTTCAAGATTGGCTGGCATAAAAGTTGTCTTTTACGCCAATTCTGGACATAATTTATTCTCTATTTAAAAGACTCATCTTGTTGATATTCACTAACTTTCGTCTAAGCTATAAGAGGCGTGACCACCTTTTAACATGTAAAATGTGTTTCTTTTCCAACCCCCAAAAAGTGTTTTTATTTATTTTTTATTTTCGCATAGAAAAAAAAAGGTGATATTTAATCTATATGAAGGCCCAACGTAATTATTACTAACCCAATACAGGTTGCAGAAGCCCACGGAGCCACAAATTCAAAATAACAAGGTTTAACAAAAATAAAATAATATAGTTCAACAAAAATATAATATCCTTGGAACTCGCCAAATGCTAAGTATCAATATTGAAAGAATTTGAGCAAACAGTAGATTAATCTTGACTATGACTACGATTATCATCCATAGATTCTTTGTTGATGTCCAAATTCATAACATCTTCCACAAGCTCATCCGATTTCATTTGTGCAAGTTCTATGCCAAAAAAAAGAGAAAAAAAAGTATTAGTAGTTCTAGGGTCTGTAAAGTTACAATTTCCAATTATATCCCATGTAAATTTTTGTAATTACTCACTTTTTTAAAAAAAATTTAAAATATATGTTGGATATAAAATTTATTTGACAAATCTAAAATAAAATAAATACTTATTTGTTATACAAGTTAAACAGGTTATGTTAAGTGGGACATTTCAGGTTGATACAAATAAATTGACATGTCAAACGTGTCTATTGTGGGTTACCCAGGTTGACTCGCATATGACACATTTCTTATCGTGTCACTTTCGGGTCGACCTGTTTATGACTCAAACCCATTAAGGCCTAACCCTAACTCGAAAAAATGGGTTGGGTCGAATATTAACACCTCTAATAATTACAACGAAGAATGGAAAGCAATATATAATACTATAACCCATCAACAGTAAATTATATAAATATATAGTTGTACAATATCTAATACTTTCTATCTATAACGTTGCTATTAAATTTATTAAAAGAAACGTTTTAAAGCAAGTTTATAAAGGAAAGTGTATTAAAAGTTGGCAATATATGGTATTAAAATTCACATTAATTTTTAGAGATTTCCTAATTAAAACCATTGACAATAACTATTCAAATTTTGAATTATATTTGAATTTTCAAAATTTAGCAATCAACGTATTTGACATTAAGGGATAATTGATTTCCTTAATTCACATAAATGAGTATTAAAATAAATATGATATTTTTTTATAAAAATATCCAACAGTTTTTATTTGAATATTTAGTTTTGATATCATTTAATTTTTTTGATTGATTTTTTTAATAAGATGATTTTGCGTTTAATCATGTATATACACTGTGTCATCAAATGCTTGCCTGTTATTATTTGTCGTCATCATCACCATAATTTTCTAATATTTTAAAGTTTCTGATGTCACAAAATCCAAAAGATTTGTTCCAAATTTTACCATTGAACATGAATTTGAAAAGTAATAGATGTAACTCATTAAACTACGGATCTGGACTGGTCAGTATCAACTTATGGGTCTCAACTTACGGATCTGAATCTTTTGTTAGGAATTTTGAATTGGTTTCATAGAGGTTCAATTTTTTATGGCCATAATTTGCCATAATGACAAATCTTTCATGTATCATGAATAGAATATTTTTTTTTAAGATTTACTGTATCCCTAAACTTACTGTGTCATTAAATTTATTGTTTTTACAGTCTCTTATAAAGCCAATATGTTTTTCTTTTACTTTCTCTCTTTTAGCCTAAATTTAGGATGAAAACTATCAAATTCTAGGCTTGATTAATTGATGTCATTCATAAAAGTTTTTAATGGAATTTTAATGTTTGATCTTCTCCCAGTTGAGATTTAGTTAATCAAGTATCAGATACCTATTTCACATATTTATTTTGGTGAAAATGCAATTTTAGTCCCTACATTTTGGGCATATTTTCAGTTTGGTCCATAAATTGATTTAGCTCCTAGGTCAGTCCCTGATTTTTAAAAATCATTTTTAAAATAGTCTCTACCGTCAATCCAGTGACAGAAAATGCTGAGGTTGCAAACGGCGTGTCCTACTTGCTGACATGGCGCTGACATGGATATTAAAATATTATTAAAAAATATCACATCAGCATCCATGTCAACGTTTTAATGACAAGTCAGCATTTTAATTAATAAAAAAAATAGAAAAAAATTAAACTGAAAAAATTCAAAATAAAAAAAAATAAAAATATAAAAACTTTTTCAGATTCTCTCTTTCTCTATGTTTGTGTCTGTATCTTTCCTTTTTTGTTTCCTTTTATTTTTTTTTTAGATCCTCTCTTTCTCTGTCTCTTCCATTTTCTCGTTGGCCACACAGACGAGGTACCAAACGAACTCCGGCGAGACCATGACGGACTTGGTGGTCCCCAACGGAACCTCCAGCCGGATCGAGCAGCGGATCGCGACAATCATGCGCTTGTTGTTCGCGTTGGGTATGCCAGATTCTCTGAACCCAGCCGACCTCGCCATGGAGACCAGTGACTAAGTTAAGGTGAGGTCTTTGCACTCCACGGCGACGATGAGCGGTTCGAAGCGGAGGACGAGTTCAGACTCGGGTTTGGGTTTGGAGCGAGTTGGTGAGTCAGGGAAGAGGAAGGAGATGACCGAGTCGAGATCGGCTGGGTCATGGGAGACAAAGAGCCAGGAGCCGCCTTTGGATTTTTTTTGGGTTGGGTTTGGTGTATGGGTTGGGAGAGGATAGAGATATGGCCGGAGCAAGAGCTGGTGGTGAAGTAGCAAGGTTGGTTGTTAAGGGTGTTGACAAGAGGGAGGATGGGAGTGTTCAACGTGCCCTTCGGTGAATTGTCGGTGTCTGAGGATGCCAGTGACGCTAGCGTCGCCATTTTTTCTGGGTTTCTATAGGGGTGGGTGGTCGGTAGTGGAGGTGGAGATTGGTGTGGCCGTGGAGATCGGTGTGGCCATGTTTGTGTTTCGGAGATGGAGTTGTCTCGGTGAGTTTGGTTTTGTGTTTGTGGTTTTTTTTTTTTTTTTTTTTTTATGTGGATTTGTATAATTATTTCTTGGATTTATTGGGTTTGATTTCTTGGATTTATTGGGTTTGATTTACTAGATGTTTATGGGTTTGATTTCTTAGATTTATTGGGTGGTTTATGAGTTTGATTTCTTGGATTTATTAGGCTTGATTTGCTGGATGTTTATGGGTTTGATTTCTTGGATTTATTGGGTTTGATTTGGGGAAGAACATGAAGCATAAAGTTCATGTCCTGGGGAAGAAGAAGAACAATGTTCTTCTGAAAAATAATGAAAAGCAAACCCATTTTTTAAACTCAATTTTTTAATCTGAAAAAGCGTTTTTTTTTTCTTAATTTAATTAAATTAATGTTTATTTATTTATTTATTTTAAAATTTCTGACCTGGATTTTTGTTTTAATTTTTTATTAATTTAAATCTGACGTGACATTTCAAAAATGCAAAATAAGTTTTTTAATAATATTTTAATATCCACATCAGCGCCATGTCAGCAAGTAGGACACACTGTTTGCCACCTCAACATTTTCTGTCACTAGGTTGACGATAGGGACTATTTTAAAAACGATTTTTAAAAATCAGGGACTAACCTAGGAGCTAAATCAATTTAGGGACCAAATTGAAAATAGGCCCAAAATGTAGGGACCAAAATTGCATTTTCGCAATTTATTTTCTAAACTGCATGTGAAGTTCAAGACTAGATAGTCAAATATTGAAATTGGCACAAAAAGATTCTACTTAATTTCTCTCATTTTGCATGATTTTTTAGGAGTAATTAGTCGCGCAAGCACACTCGATGCATGAAAAATATAATTATTTTGTAATGTGGTATAATGTATAATTTATTTTTTAAAATTTATTGAAGATAATTTCTTCTTCTTAACAATTGAACTATTTTAAAAAGTTCTTCCATTTCTTTATCTCTACAAATAGATCATTCTATTAATTTGGAAGTTTTTTTTTTTTTTTTTTTGTAAAAAAAAACTTTTTAATGTTTCAAATTAATGATTTAGATTTCTCATTCTCTTACGTATAAAAAAAAAAACTTCTCATTCTCTTAATGAGATTATCATAATAATCAAATCTCATCACATATTTAGAATTTATATTACTCAAATAACTGAAAGGAACATTCAAATACATAGATAGCTAGATAGTATTTTGATACAAACTCAAATTCTTAGCTCCAAAATATCTAAAACTTAACTAAAAAATGTATAGATATAAACACCAAATAATCCAAGTGATGCTACATAATAAAATAGCATAGGAGAATGAGAAGAAAATAAAAAAAAAGATAACAAATTAAAACACAACCAAATCACATCATACCAAAGTAGATTTCAACACAAAAATTCATCAACCTAAAACAAAGATGCAATAAAGAATTAAAAATCTACCAAAAGCAGAGAGAGAGTGTTTACCTCTTTTTGTGGGCAAAATATGGATTAAATGGAAAAGAAAATAGCAATTTTTATAGTAATAAAATGGTGAGAAGAATAGTCAAAATAAATGGAGGATGAAGGGATGAAGAAATTGTTATGTTACAATATAGAGTAATAGGGAAATAAAAAGATAAAAGTGATAGGGAAATGTTGGAGGAAGTATAATTGTAAGACGAGAGAACGTGTTGAAAATAAGTGATTGACGTGGCACAATAGGAACAAATTTATTTTATTTTTACCACAGTCTATTCTATACAATATCGCGATTTTGAATTCACATGCCTTTTTTACCCTCGATCTTAGATCTCGGGTTACTATTTTTCTTTTTTGATATATTCTACGTTTCATTTGGGATTAAAATGCAAAGCTTTTTGTTAAAAACTTATTTGTGGAATGTTGTTTTAAGTATAGCTGTATATAGTTGGGAGAGGGCAGATTTCAACCCTGTAAATATAGAAAGTAGGACTTTAAAAACTTGTACATAACTAACAGCCTTGTAACTCAATTGGTTAGAACTTCCTGGTGACACATCCAAGGTCCAAACTTTCCACCCCCTTTGTAATTATTGAATTATTAAAAAAAAAAATTGTAAATAACAAAAAATTAAAAGGTAAAAGAAAAAACTGTTACCAAATTATTATTCTCTCAAATCCTTGCTTTAAAATGGACCTCCATTTGATCCGGATCTTGTTGTCCATGTCCTTTAGCTGATCATCCTGTTTGGAAAACCATGATAGAATTTATAGGTTTCAGTGGGGTTTTCAATGATAGGCTTCTCCAAATGCTGTTTACGGTTATTTTGATAGTATTTCCTTTCCTCAACTTTCTCCACTATTCAAATTTGCTTACTGCTTTTTCATCAATTGGTGAGTGAACTGGTTAAAAAGGCTAATTCATAGATGAATAGTTTGGGCAATTGGGAAAGGTCCAAAAGGATTAACATGGGATCAATGTAATTGGACTATAATGTTGAAGATGACTTCATCGAAGGCCTAAATTGTAAATCAATTCTTTTTAGATTATCTGGTAAGTTTTTTTTGCTAATATTATAAGCATGTTATGGTTGTTTCATCTGACACTTTTTTTTTTTTGGTTCTTTCTCTTTTATTACAGTTGCACCCCCGCCTGGATCTTCCACCAATGGTAAGCCCCCAGATTTTCTTTATTACTAGTTGGATGCCAGTGAAGTACATTTTTTTGGACCTATCTCCCTTGCTTTCAAGTACAAATAATTGTGAACAGAGCAGAACAGGGAGGCAAAGTGTAGCTGGGGAATGGCAGATAATTATCAAGATTGTAAATAGTAGAAGCACAAAGTATCGTAGATATGGTACTGTTTATGAGGGTCTAACAGTTCAAGGGGAGAAGTTGTTTTTTGGAGCTATGAGTAGTAGTGCTCGGGCGTCAACTGGAGCTTTGCTGGAGGCTATGCTTGAAGCTGTGCTGAAGGCAAGGAGTCAAGGATTTCAGCAGATTTTGGTTCTTAGCAATAGCAGAAGTCTTATGCAGACTTATAGGCACAACACAGCTATTGACTGGTTAGATAGTACTAGGCTTGCTGATCTAAGGTTTTTAAACCAAAATGGTATCTGTTGTGACGTCTTTTGGGTGCCCACTGTCATTGTACAGGACTTGAAAGTTGTGGCTTGCTTGGCTACTCGTGTGCCAATGCATTTTTGTTGGTTTTCTGCGGTTGGTCCCACTCTTGTCAGTCTTGTGTAATATAACTGTTGTAACTTTTTCTCCCTTCGAGCATCCACATCCAAATTTCATATCTCATCGTATTTTACTATCTTAAATAGGGATGGCAATTTAAATCCGACCCGTGGATACCCGGTCCGGCCCGACCCTAATGGGCCGGATTTTACCCGGTCCGATAAAGAATAGGGTCGGGTATGGGTTTTAAAAAAAAAAAAACCCGAAACGGATCCGGGTCGGGTTCGGATTTTATCAAAACCCGGCCCGAAACCCGACCCAAAACCCGACCCGAATATAACCCGATTACACTGAATTTACAAAAAACCCCCTTATATATATATATATATATATAGTAGTAAACCCTAAGTCCCTCAATCTGATCTCATTCCATTCTCACGCCTCAGCCTCTCTCTCTCTCTCTCTCTCTCTCTCTCTCTCTCTCTCAAGCTCTCACCGCTGGCCACTCTCCCTCGCCCTCAGACGCTCACGGTCACGGCCTCACTCAGCTTCACGGCCCCACACCTCGTTTCGCCTCACGCTCCCCTCACGGCGTCATTCCGCCTCGCCACCCCTTACCTCTCTCATTCTCACTCGTTTTCTTTCAGCCGCCCCTCACCCAGTCATCTCACTCTCATTCACTCACCAACCCATCCTCACCCTCACTCTCATCACGTGGTGGTTGTTTTTCAAAGAGGAGCACGGATCTTGTTGTTGTTGAAGTTTGTCACAAAGGAGCACGGGATTCTTAGATCTGATCATAGGCTTGTTAGATCGGAGAGAGATTAGATGATCGGAGGACAAGATTGTATTTTCTATTTATGATTTGTGTTTTTTTTTTTTTTTTTTTGATGAGTGAAAAATCTGTATTAACAAAGAAGAGCCAAAAATCAAGCTGATCTGTGTTTGGGTTTGTGTTTTTTTTTTTTTTTTTTTTTTTTTTTTTATGAGTGAGGAGTTTATATTATTTCTATTTATGTTCATTTTCATTTTTATACTTTTGTGAAACTGCCCTGGCAGATCTGCCCTATATCTGAATGTTGATTTTCGTTTTTATGCTTTTGTAAATGGTATCTTGGGTGATGAATCTTTATCACTTAACACGAAGAAGCAAGGGGAAATTTTTTTTTTCAGCTGTAGATTTACTTGAAAACTTTCAAATACAAAAATTGGAGGTGTTTAGGTGCTAGATTAGTGTGGGAAAAATAAAATTGGTTGTTTCTGTGTTTAGTCAGTGCTGTGCGATTCTGTGCTTGCTGAATTACCCTTTTTTTTTTTTCTTTTTTTTTTGTTGGGCCACGAATTGGGCCCAATCCCTTAACGGGGCCCGGCTGGGGCGAGTTCGGGCCCCAGAAAAAAACCCGCTTAGTAAATGGGCCGGGTTTGGGCCACGGGTCTTGGCCTCGGGTCGGGTCCGGGTAGGAAAAAACCCGGCCCGAATCCGACCCGTTGCCATTCCTAATCTTAAAAAGCTATTTTATCAATTATACCATACCATTTTACAATACATCCAACATCCCAACTTTTATTTTCCTATTCTATTCATTAAAATAATATTTCTACACAATAAAATAATATATCCCACAATTACCATCATTTACAATAAAATACATTATTTATTCTTTCTCTCTCTTTATTTTTGTTCAACAACCACAATCACCACCACCGCTGCACTACACACACCTGACACCACCACTGCCACCACCACCAGCAACCCATAATCTACTGTCTACACCAAAAAAAAAAAAAAAAAAAAAAAACCCAGGCAGCAAACCAACGCCGCCACCCACTGATCCAAAACCCACTCCGACGGAGCCACAGACACCCACCCACAGTCGACCCACCAGCCACAACTACTTCCACCACCTCCACCGTCGACCCACCAGCCACAACCACAAACCCTAGTAGCTGAGCCAAAAAAAAAAAAAAAAAAAACACAATCCAACACCAATATAGCACCACCAACACAGCATAGCCAAATCCAGCCAAATCAAAATCAAAATTAAAATCCAAAATCAAAATCAAAATCTAAAATCCAAAATCAAACCCATCTGTTCTCACCAAATCCAAACCCATCAGTTCTCATCGGCAGCGATGGCGAGAGAGAGAGGGTTGCCCATCACCGTCTCTATTCATCCCAAACCCGTCATCATCATCATCATCTTCGACCCCAACACCAAACATCAAACACCACCCAAACGCCAACCCAAACACCACCCAAACGCCGGAAACCCATGCCTCCACCACAGCTTTTCTGATCGAGCCTCCACGTTGTTGCCTCCATTCTGTTGAAGAAGAGAGAGCAGGAAGAAGAGAAAATAGAAAGAAAGAGAGAGAAAAGAAAGAGAAAAAAAATGAGAGAGGAGAGAGAAATTACCAGGTTAAAATGAGAGAGGAGAGAGAAATGAGAGTATTAAAAAAATATTTTTTATGCAATTTAGCTACAGTACCATCTTACATTTGAGATGGTACCGTAGCTAAATCTCAAAATTTTTTTAGCATGCGATATGGCCTTCCCATTGTTAAGCAGTTTTGGGGCCTAAATGCCAAATGTTCCTAACATTTGGCATATATAAGCCCCACTGCTGATGCTCTTAGGTTTTTGACTCACAGGAAATTTGAAATTTTGGGCCTAAGAACTCACAATTAGTAGAAATGTTCTAATCTTTCGAATTGCTTTTAATCTTAGTTATAGTTACATGTTTTATTTGAAATTTTTTTTTTTTTTTTTTATGCCCGGAGTTTGAATACAGGTCGCGTAAATAAAATGTTGAAATTAGATTTGAACCTTTTTTTATATTCTTTTTCTTAATTTAATTTTATAATTTTTTTTCTCTATCAGGTTCTTCCTCACACAACTCTACACCTTCAAGCAGGCTAGAAAGTGCAGCATATGGGATCACTTTGGTCTATTTGGTTTGGCAATTTTCTGTGGCTGTAATTATTTCAGCAACCCAGGCTTAATAGATTAGAATATAGTCCCGGAGTGAATGCCATTTTGGTACAGTCAGAAAAGCTAGCTGTGGTGGTGGAACTACTCTAGCATTTAAGTGGATCTTCCTAAATTCAACTGTCGTTTGCTTGTTCTAAATCTTGTATAAGCCCTGATAAAGTACCTTTTGACCTACAAGTAAACTAAAAACACTGAATTCCATTCCTATAGTTGAATAAAGAGGACAAAGAAAGAACTAGTGGAAAAGTTTTGACAGTTTTTTATATTATTTTATTGGGTTGTATGCAAAAATAAGAAATGAGATGTTGGATGTAATATAAAATGAGTTGGTAAAATAGATAAAATAGCTTTTACAGTGTAAAATAAATATGTTCTAGAAACCTGGATGCGAATGTTTTAAAGGAGCAAAGGATGTTGGTAGGTGTTTATTTATTTATTTTAGGGTAAATTACAAAGTTGGTCTATATCCTTTGCACCACATATCAATTTGATCTCTATCATTTTCAATGTCATGTCAATTTAGTAATTGACATTATCCTTTGAGTAGAAAAGGCTGATGTGTCAAATAGAACAATAAAAATATTTTTCATATCACATCAAACTACCAATTGTATTACTACATGAGATTATAAAAAAAAGTTTTTAAAAAACCCAAATTAAAATCGTGAGATCGATATCATCTCTCTCAAATCCCTAACACACACACACACACTCTCTCTCTCTTTATATTTCTGCATTTCCTTTTCTCAGAGATCCCTTACTTCCAATATCTTCCTTTGTTTGGTTCTGAGAAAACAAGTAAAAACATAAAAAACCAAAAACTAATCTTGCACTGGAATTTTTTATTTTCAGTTACTATCAGATCACAATTCCTCTAATTAGAATATGCTCGTAGCTTGATTTAGCTTTTATTATTGTGAGATTTCGTCGCACTTAGCTTTGAGATTCACTTTTTTTTTTGGGGGGTGGGGGGGTGGGGTTTTGTACTTTCGTTATTGCTTAAAGTAGGCTCTGTTGATTCATTCTATGTTTTCTCTATACATGTTCCTTCTTAAATAGGTGTTTCTAAAGCATTTTGCAATTTTGTTGAAAATTGAGCCCTTGTGGCAGTCCATGTGGACTCCTAAATGTTGCCCAATTCAATAGCACCACAACCATTAACGAAAGCAATATAAATTTTTGGAAGAGTTTAATTTATCTCCAGTATTTTTTTAACTGGAATCTCCTTTTGTTTTAATGAGAGACTGCTACGTCGCCCACTAAAAAAATAAAAGATGAAGATTAAAACTCACTACCACTAGTTATTGTATATTTAAAACAAAATGATATATCTAATTAAAAAAGTACTAGAGGTGAGCCAAACCCTTTTTGTAATACATGTAAAACAAAGCAAAAGAATGCCGGCAAGTAAAAAGGTAAAGGAGGAACAGAGTTAACTAAAATAAGAGTGAAAGGAGAATGGGAGCAAGATTGTCAATTATTAGACAAAGAAAATTACATTATCTGGTGCCGCTTTAGAGTTCTTACACTTGTGCTTTTTAAATTTCAGGCTCAATGGCGAAAAAGAAAACCGGGTATGTAAATATTTTTTATTCCAAAACATAAACGATGGCATGCCCATATCAAACCTAGAACCCCTATGAGTAGGAGAATCCAGTAGCAAACTCCAATGAAGTCTTTTTCTTCACATTTATGGCAGAAACAAGCCCCACATCTGCATTTAAATCAATTATGTCAAGAATAAGATCAACTGTGTAGTATAATATGCTATGTACGTTTACCCATGAAATTAAGATAGACAAAAATAGACAAGGCAAAAATATTAAAAACCTCAGATATATAATAAGAACATAAAATTTCGGGGCTAGAGGCAGTCAATGAAGGATCAGTGATATTCCCCTATAATACGAATTATGGTTTGAGTATCTCATCCCCCTTATTAGATTATGTTCTCCTCAAGGGGAATTTGAGTTGGGCTCACTCGACTTTAGATTGTACTTGTTGGAAATGTATTTTAGTCTAATAAGATCAATATATAGAGATATATATATATATATATATATATTCAAATAGTATCAACTTAATGAATTGCAATTTGTGTTGCATGGGCTTGCGTAACACGTATAGGACCTTTCAAACCAGTTCTGGTTGTCATCTCAGCACAACAATGTAGGCCGACACCAATTCTATCAATGTCTCCCTTTAAACTATCCCTATTGTATTCATTTGTTTGGGTATGTTTGATTTAAGAATTAAAGTGAATCAAATCTAATAAAATACCATATTTTCTATATTTTTGGAAAAGAGAGTGTACTTCACTCACATACATACCAATTCATGTTATATCAAATTCTGTATGTTTCTCTCTTAATAACTGATTATCTAATTGGGTTAGCCTTTTGGACCTTCCCAATTGGACTTTAATATGTGACTTGGAGTGGGACCAAAAGGGAACTAATAAGACAGTAGCTCTAATGGGCCTTGTGCTTTTCTGTCAACTCTTAATAAGTCCAAACTTACCATGAATTATATTTAATACTACTATATAAATATAATTGAACTCTAAGCCTTATTAATAGATTATATCCCAAGACTTTATTATACATACAACCCCTTCATAAAATATTCATAGTAATACAAAGTCATTAATGAAGACTGCCACTTTGTAGATTATTACATCTTAATCCTTGAGTACCCAGTTTAATTTTTTAAGTTATTCATCATATATTTATGAAATCTAATTTCATAAATATATACTTTAGTAATTATTTACTAAAGTAGTTAGGCCTAACATTCTGAATAACAAAACCATTAAATTTATCTCAAGGGAATATTTTATATCTCCGTTAAGAGACTATGAATTCTATCTTGAGAATATATGTTTCATCAACACTAAATGTGACTACCCAATATACTGAAATTTTGACCGTTACTTTAGATCTTACTCCTGATATATCAAAGCAACCTACACTTCATGATCAGGTCTATTATTCTCTCAAGATTAAGAGTTCATGTGAATATAAGTCGTGAGATTTATTATTCAATTGACAGTCATTAGGAGAATAATAAATCTCACATCGGTCCAGTTCAATATGTCTTATCTCTTAAAACATATCAACATATCAACTAGAAGTCACCACTTCCATGATCAAGACAAATCATCTTAGATGACATGCTATAGTCTTCGCAGATGAAACGCCCAATTTCATCACCGACTACAAACTAAATTCTGAGTTTACAAATAACTTGTGATTTATATCTTTTGTGACTTTTCACATAAATCACATACTAAGCATCTCATGGACTATATGACAACGTCCAAATATTCATGTTACCATCATTTCAGATAATAATAAAACAACTTTATTAATTACAATATTAAGTCATACATCATGTCATACATAATGTAATACATAACATTATACAATAGGATTTAAGGGCACAAATGCACAAGTCCTAACAATCTCCTACTTGCCCTAAAGACTATTGTGTACTAATCTAACTCCCATTCTTTTCAAATGTGACTCGAAAGTCCTTTGAGACAAGGCTTTGGTAAAGGGATCAGCTAGATTATTTGCACTTTCAATCTTTGCCACCACCACATCTCCACAAGCAATGATGTCTCGAATGATGTGATATTTTCTCTTAATGTGCTTTCCTTTCATGTGATTCCTTGGATCTTTTGATTGTGCAACTGCACAACTATTGTCGCAAAACAATGCATCTATATCATTCATTGCTTCTTTATAAGTGTAGGGATCCGATTCAGCCTCTTTTGAGATAGCTTCATAAGTTTCTCCCAAACCTATAAATCTTATAGGAGGCCGAACAATTCTCCCACTACGACAAGGCAACTATGTACTAGTCATCTCATAAGTAGTATCTTGTGGTGTATCTGATACAACCACGTCATCCCCAGTTTGATCTATTGATTGTTCATTTACAGGTTCATTCATTTCAGCCAACACAACTCTACTTTTAGGAGTATAATCATTCATATAGTCATTTTTCAAGAATTTGACATTTGTGCTAACAAACACTTTATTCTCTTTACGACTATAGAATAAACCTCCAATAGTTCCTCTTGGATACCCTACAAAGAATACCACTTCTGTTTTAGACTGTAACTTGTCAGACTTTCCTTTCAACACATATGCTGGACAACCCCAAATATGGAGATGTCTCATACTAGGCTTACGCTCATTCCACAACTCGACAAGTGTTTTTAGGAACAGACTTCGAAGGTACTAAATTTAGAAGATACATTGCAGTATTAAGGCATATCCCCAAAAGGAAATTAGTAGAGTCGAATAACTCATCATGGACCTAACCATATCTAAAAGAGTCATATTCCTTCTTTCAGCTACACCATTTTATTATGGAGTTCCAGGTGCAGTCAATTGGGATACAATCCCATTTTCAGTTAAGTAATCCTTAAAATCACCAAGAAGATATTCACCACCACAATCAGATCGAATGGCCTTTATGCATTTACCTAATTGATTCTCAACTTCAGCCCTAAACTCTTTGAACTTTTCAAAGGCTTCGGACTTCCGTTTCATTAGGTACACATAACTAAATCTAGAGTAATCATTAGTGACAGTAATGAAATACTCATAGCCACCTCTTGCCTGGATTGACATAGGACCACATACATCTGAATGTACTAGTTCTAGCAAATCTTGGGCTCTTCTATCTTTTGCATTAAAAGGTCGTTTGGTCATTTTACCTTCCAAACAAGATTCACAAATTGGAAAATCATCAAATTCCAATGGCTCTAAGAGACCATCTTTGATCAGTCTTTGAATTCTATTTGAATTAATATGACCCAAACGGCCAAAGATATGCATCACTAGTAGAAGGAAATTTTCTCTTTAATGATTTTACATGAGAGTCATTATCTAATTCATAATTATATAATTCATGCTTATCAGGAGTTAAAATATAAAGACCATTAACAATATTGATAGAACAGATAAACACTTTACCCTTCTTTATTACAACATTGTCTTTAAGGATAACACAATATCCTTGTTTACTTAAATAAGTTGCAAAAATTAAATTCCTATGAACATTAGGTACTTATAGACAGTCTTCCAATATTAAAACCCTAGACTCAAAGCATAAATTAAAAACTCCAACAGCTACAACCGGAATCCTGCTCCCATCAGCCAAAGTAAGAAACAATTCCCCTTCTTTTAACTGTTTGGTCTCCTAGAACCCCTGCAAAGAATTGTAGACATGATTAGTACAACCTGAATCCACACACCAAGAGTCTGTGAGATTCTGCACTAAACATATTTCAAGGAGGAATGAACTTTTCATACCTTTATTCTTGGCAGCCTTGAATTTTGGAAAATTCCTCTTCCAATGTCCTTTGTCACCACAATGGAAACATTTTCTTTTGAGCTTCTTTCCTTTGTTAGCAACCCCTAAGACAATTTGTTTACCTTCTTGCTTGGTGAAGTCCGTCTTCTTCTTCTTCTTACCCTTGCCTTTCGACTTAGGTTGAGAAGTAGAAACTTCACCCATATTGGCTTCAACATTAGAAGTACCAAGGATGCCTTCCGCCGCTACCAATTCATTCATTAATTCAGACATAGAGTAAACCTTTTTGTTCATGTTATAATTGAGTCTGAATTCCTTTAATGATTCTGGTACTGACTAGAGTATCATATCCACTTAGGATTCTCCATCAATATTGGCACCTAAAACTTCCAATGTATTCAGATTGAAAATCATTGTAAGACAATGCTCCCTCACTGAACTACCTTCAACCATTTTGGTATTATAAACTTGCCTCATGATTTCTTCCCTTGCAGAATGGCCTTGCTCACCAAACATCTCCTTCAGACTAAGCATAATGTCTGAAGCTAGTTCTACATCCTACATTTGATGCTGTAGAACATTTGAGATAGATGCTAAGATGTAGCACTTGGCCATCTCATTAGATTTTTGCCAACGATCATATCGTTGTTTTTCCTCAAGAGGAGCATCTAATGAAGGAAAGCTAGGACATGGTTTAGTAAGAACATATTTGTGCTCTTCAACAGTGAGAACTATGTCCAAATTTCTTTTCTAGTCAACATAATTGGATCCAGTCAGTTTGTTTTGATTAAGAATAGTAACAAGTGGGCTAAAAGATACCATGTTCAAATATGAAAATAATAAACAAGAATATAATAAGTAAACTGGACATTATCAATTTAGCATATAAACATATAGCATGAAACCTTAATAAAACCTTAATACAATATATGCAACGACAACCCAATCCCATATTCAATATCCTTCAGTATAGAGTGAATATAAAATACTATGATTGATTGAGAACTATTCTCATTATTAATGCTATCATGATAACTCTTATCAAACACTAATAATATGCCGTTATTCATTTGGCCTCAAAATAATAATAGTAAGAACTCCGCATAGAGGATACTATAATATTTAGTCTAGTATATACCATTGTCTAGAATCATGTGTAGCCACATTTTATCCCCTTAACAGGTTCATTTTGTAGTACCATGATACAAAACACCTTCCGCATGGAATGCAAAGCTCGAGGCTAAGACAAGGTGTTTGATCAAACTACTATAAACGAAGAAATTCAATCCTGTAGTACCATGAAATAAATACTCTCCGTATGGAATACTAAGCTCGAAGCAAAGACAAAGTACATATTTCACACTACTATGAACCGACAATGGAGACCGTGAGATCCAACCCTTGTATTTCTCTCCCACTAGATGTTTTAAATTAAAGGTTTTTATTTTATAAACATGTGTAAACCAATCACACACAACCTTGCACTTTATACATATGAAAACACTTAGAAAAAATTCAAAATTTCCTTCAGTGGCATTTTTGCGAGAATCTCGCGACTAAGCTCTTCCCGCGAAAATACTTTCATGCAAAAAGTGAAAACACAAAATTCAGACAGAAAATTTTGCTACTGTCTCGCTACTGTCTTTGCAACTAAGCTCTTCCCGCGAAATTGAGTTAAGGCAAAATAGTGAAAACTCAAAAATTCGGACAAAAACTTTCGCTACTATCTCGCGATTGTTTTGCGAGTAAAGTTTACCGGTGAAAATTTTTGTGCTTCAGAAGTGTTTTTCGCGAGTAACTTTGCAGGAAGCTAACTCGCAAAAAACTCGTGTTTTCAGTTTTTGAAGTAAAAATCTGAACAGTTTTCTACGGTTTTCCATGAACAAACAATCACCATATGAACAAGATATATAGAATTTGATATCAAAACTGAAATTCATTGATGCTATAGCCTTAAAGTTCAATTTAACATACTTAAATTCAAATTTAAACAACAACATAACATCAATATCAATTTTCATCAAATCATAGTTTCAACAACCATGCAGAAAATTAAATACATATATAATCTTCTAACATCCTGAAACTATTCTCTAATTCCAAACCTCACAAAACATGTTATACAGATTGGAAATTGAAGACCTGGCTCTGATACCAATTGTAGGAATTATGCATGTACGCAGCGAAAAAAATTAAACGGATCTACTTCATTCTCAATTGATAACATGTACTAAGTAAGTTTCAGAATTTAGGAACTAGAGAGTGTACCTTGAAGCAGTGAAATTCTAAACCAAAATTCAGAAGTTCTTAAGAAGACTTTCAATCTTCACTCCAATTCCACTAACGTCCAAGATGTGTAGTCTCCCAATCAGTTATATGAGTTTTTTCTAGAGAGAATGAGAGAGTGTACTTCACTCACATACATACCAATTCATGTTATATCAAATTCTGTATGTTTCTCTCCTAATAACTGATTATCTAATTGGGCTAGCCTTTTGGGCCTTCTCAATTAGGCCTTCCCAATTGGACTTTAGTATGTGGCTTGGAGTGAGACCAAAAGGGAACTAATAAGACACTAGTTCTAATGGGCCTTGGGCTTTTCTGTCAACTCTTGACAAATCTAAAGTTACCATTAATTATATTTAATACCACTATATAAATATAATTGAACTCTAGGCCTTATTAATAGATTATATCCCAAGACTTTATTATACATGCAACCACTTCATAAAATATTCATAGTAATACAAAGTCATTAATGAAGACTGCCACTTTGGAGATTACTACATCTTAATCCTTGAGTATCCGGTTTAATCATTTAAGTTATTCATCATATATTTATGAAATCTAATTTCATAAATATATACTTTAGTAACTATTTACTAAAGTAGTTAGGCCTAACATTCTGAATAACAAAACCATTAAACTTATCTCAAAAGAATATTTTATATCTCCGTTAAGAGACTATGAATTTCATCTTGAGAATATACGTTCTATCAAAATTAAATGTGGTTGCCCAACATACTGAAGTTTTGATCGTTTCTTTAGATCTTACTCCTGATATATCAAAGCAACCTACCCTTCATGATCAGGTCCATTATTCTCTTAGGATTAAGAGTTCATGTGAATATAAGTCGTGAGATTTATTATTCAATTGACAGTCATTAGGAGAATAATAAATCTCACATTGGTCCAGT
Organism: Quercus ilex subsp. ballota; assembly: GCA_032727855.1. Classification (NCBI taxonomy): domain Eukaryota; kingdom Viridiplantae; phylum Streptophyta; class Magnoliopsida; order Fagales; family Fagaceae; genus Quercus; species Quercus ilex. Next base: position 29,056,776 of record CM064917.1, read on the forward strand.
TTAATATGTCTTAACTCTTAAAACATATCAACATATCAACTAGAAGTCACCACTTCCATGATCAAGACAAATCATCTTAGATGACATGTTATAGTCTTCGCAGATAAAACACCCAATTTCATCACCGACTATGAATTAAATTCTGAGTTTACAAAGAACTTGTGATTTATATCTTTTGTGACTTTTCACATAAATCACATACTATGCATTTCATGGACTCTATGAGAATGTCCAAATATTCATGTTACCATTATTTCAGATGATAATAAAACAACTTTATTAATTACAATATTAAGTCATACATCATGTCATACATAATGTAATACATAGCATCATACAATAGGATTTAATGGCACAAATGCATAAATCCTAACAGTAGGGGTTCTCACAGTCATCCTGTATGCCCATAAAACACTTGGTAGCTCATCCGGCCATAGACCCTTTGCCCCCTTAAGCCGAGTCTTGATGATTTTCAATAAGGATCGGTTTGCAACTTCAGCTTGACTGTTTGCTTGGGGGTGGGCGGGTGAGGAATAATTATTTTGAATTTCAAAGTGTTCATAGAAGTCCTTAAAAAGTGCATTGTCAAATTGTCGTCCATTGTCGGACACTAATACTCTGGGCACCCCAAACCTGCACACAATGTTCTTTTAGACGAAGTTCTTTACATTCTGTTGCGTGATACTTACTAAGGGTTCTGCTTCCACCCATTTGGTGAAATAGTCTATCCTTACCACCAAGAATTTCATCTGTCTGGTTCCAAGTGGAAAAGGACCCAAGATATTTAGGCCCCCTTGAGCAAATGGCCACGGGCCATCATAGGGGTGAGATACTCTGACGGTTGTTTGGGGACATTACTAAATCGCTGACATTGATCATAAACCCTGACGTAAGCCTTTGCGTCTGCTTGGATGGTTGGCCAGTAGTACCCTGCACGGACGACCTTGTGGATGAGTGACCTGGCTTCTGAATGGTTTCCCAAGGCTCTTTCATGAACCTCCCTCAACATATAGTTTGCCTTGTTCGGAGCCAGACACCTGAGATAAGGTTGAGAAAAACCTCTCTTATACAGTACTTCGTTCAAAAGGACATACCTGGCTGACCGAACTCTGAGCTGTCTGGCCTCGTCCTTCCTTTCCGGAAGCCTTCCGTCCTTCAAGCACGATATTATCGGGGTCATCCAATTTCCTTCATTCTCTACTTGCTGTACTTCCGGAAGATCTATACTTGGGACATATTGAATTTCATCAAACTCGTCCACGGCTTCGTTCCTTGAGGCCTTCTTCACTAAGGTATCCGCTTCCATGTTCTCTTCCCTTAGGATTTGAACAAAGTCAGCTTCTTTAAATTTCTTCAAAGGCCGTGATACCTTTTCAAGGTACTTTTTCATTCGTTCTTCCTTAGCCTCATACGTCCCGTTTATTTGACCTATGATCAACTTAGTCTCCTAGGACAAGTATTGATCTTGCTTCCACAGATCTGGCCAATTCAAGTCCCTTGAGAACGGCTTCATATTCAACTTCATTGTTGGTTGTTTGATATTGCAAATGTACCTTGTGCTTCAGCCTATCTCCCTCTGAGGATGAGCAATCTACCATAAGGAAATTCACATCCTTGGTTACCTGTTGCGGATATGCCCCTACCACCACTAGCAACGTAACAGTGCCTATAGACTGTACCTTCATTCCTCCGAAACCTACCAGAGGCAAGTGTACTAGATGAAGCTGGTCTCATCCAATTCTCATTTGTTGAAAATCTGGATAATACAAAATGTTTATCGAGCTTCCATTATCTATCAGCACTCTTCTGGTTATGTAGTAAGCAATAAGCAAGGTGATGACAATAGCATCATCATGAGGGTGGTGAACTCTCTCCGCATCCTCGTCCGTGAAAGTGATTGCCTGCTCGTCTGTGTTTCTCATCCTAGGAGATTGTCCAGAGAGTTGAACATTCTGCACTACCTTCAGGTATGTCTTTCTTGATTTAGACAACTGACTTGTTGAACCACCTCATATAATAACTCTTATTTCTCCAAGTGGAGGTCGCGACGACTCTTCTACTTTCCCTTTCAACTTCTCATCTTTGTGATCTTGTCCAAGGAAATCTCTCAATTTCCCTTGTCTAATGAGATTCTCAATTTGTTATTTTAAATCGAAACATTCATCTATGTCATGCCCATGGTCTCTATGGAAGCGACAATACTTGTTCCTGTTGCGTTTGTTGGGATCTCCCTTCATTTTCTCCGGTCACTTCAAGGACTTCAAGGAAGGGTCATCCTTGATTTGCATAAGGACTTGTCGAGCGGCATGTTCAATGGCGTGTACTGTTGATTCCGCGCTGAAGGACCTGCCTTCTTATTGTCTCGGTCTTTCTTATCTTCTGTTTGTCCCTTCTTTGGACGAGGACCTTGTTCAGGTGGCGCTGCGCGTTTGCTTCCATTCTTTTTCTCTTCTTGGCTATGATTGCGTCTTCTGCATTCATGAAGTTTTGGGCTGAATGGACGAGTTCAGCCATAGTCTGAGGCTTTTGTTCATAAAGCTTGTGGATAAACAGGTCAGAATTAACCCCGTTGTGGAAGGCCACTAACAATAGCTTGTCGTCCATCTCGTCCATCGTCAAGGCTTCTCTATTGAAACGAGTAATGAAGGACCGCAAGCTCTCATTTTCTCCTTGTTCTATGGTTAACAGGCTAGATGAGGAACGTTTGTGCCTTTGTCCTCCAATGATATTATTAATAAATAACTTACACAACTCTTCAAAGGAACTTACCGAATTTGGGGTATCTTGCTGAACCATACTCGTGCGGGCCCTTTGAGGGTGGTAAGGAAGGCTCTACACATTATCTCATCTGGAACCCCTTGAAGGTGCATGGTAGTCTTAAAGTTGGCAATGTGGTCAGAAGGGTCATGCGTCCCATCATACGAATCTAAAGAATGTATCTTGAACTTTGGTGGCAAGGGATGACCGTTGATGGAAGCCATAAAAGGAGAATCAGTTCTGTGAACCAAGTCTTCTACGGGGTTTTTCCTTCTCATATTCTCCCTCATTTCATCCATGGCCTTCCTCATTTGGTCCATCTCCCTCTCCAAATGTGGCAGCCTTCGGGAAGTGGTACCCCTTGACTGGCTTTTGGGTTTAACATTCCTTCTATCTTCTTGACTTTGGGCTTGTCCTTCATTATTCCCTTCATGACGCTACCTCCTTAAATTAAGTTCCCTAGTCAATTCCTGGTTCTGATGGGTTAACTCTGCCATTGCGACAGCCATGGACTGCACGTGTTGGACAGGAGATGGTTGCATGGTAGGCGCCGATTAACGATCGCGATAGGGGTTACTGAAGGCGTCCCTACTCTCTTGAGGGCCTAGACTAGTAGCCCTTGATCTTGCCAGAACCATTTCAGCCTTTTGTCGGAGAAAGAAATTGCAGAACTCAAAGATGAAGTTTGAGTGCAAAAAATTCTTTCCCACAGACGGCGCCAACTGATGAATCCTCGAAAATCAGTAGGCTGAAAATCTCGGGTGTTAATGATCTTAAGGCTATTGGTGAATCCTGAAAAAGAAAATAGGAAAATCAGAGGAGACCAGTGGAGGCCGGCTAAGAATCCTCCGATGGCTAAGTTAGTATTTTTGTGATTCCAAGTATAATGGAAGTGTCTGAATGAATTACCTTCTTGTAGATGAATGCTTATATAGCGCACATGAAATGGTTACTGCATTTTAGTAACTTCTCCTATTGTTGAGGAGTCCAGAAAACTTGGAAGTAACTCCCATAACTGCCATGGGGGTTGTATTGTTTGGCCTTATTTTCTCTAACCGTTGTTGGCAACGGTTCGTAGTAATGAACTTCGATCTTTTACTTCAACTCCAGAGTAGGGGTATAGTGTCCATCCCAAAGTTGTATAGAGTTGGGTGTACATATCACTTGTCCTATGTGTTTTAAGGATGGACGAGCTTGCCCAGGACGAGCTTTCCATGAAGCTCGACCTATATGTATTAAGGACGGACGAGCTTGCCCAGGACGAGCTTTTCATGCAGCTCGCTACTCTTGATCAAGATGACCCTCATCGATGAATCTGGAGTAGTTCCGTTTTCTAGCACCATCACAACTAATTTAAAGTTTTTCTTGGCGTCCAAGAAGGAAGAGGAAGAGAAAGATACATAAAAAAAAAAAATAAAAAAAAAAAAATTCCACTTTTGTTTTGTTTTTTTTTTTTTTTTTTTTTTTGGGTTAGATTCTTTTTGGGGAGCTCTGAAAATCTCCTTTAAAGGAGACGGGTTCATGATGTTGCTATTAATTAATTATACTGTTTATCTATCTGGAAATAGAGAGGCATTAAATTCAGAACATAATCAAAATTAGCTTCAGCAATCCCATTATCATTGATCATACTCTTAATTACCCCTAATACTTGTGTTTTTTCTTTCTTATTTCTTGGTTTTCTGAGCTTGGTGGTTACCTTATTTGAGTTATTTCTTTGTTTTCCATATGGGTTGTGTTGATCTTGATGGAATAAGTGATAGGTTATTTTGAGATCTCAGGTATATTTTCTTCCTCACCTCACTCTCTCCACCGTGGGTCAAGTCTTCTCAGCCTCTCGATCTCAACTCTCAATCTCAAGCAAGTCCACAAAATTGGCCCAATTTGAAGCCCAAACCCGCCAAATCGACAAATCTAACCCGCTCAACCCGTGGCCCGAACCGACGAGTTCGATCCGTACGTTTGGTCGAGTACTGGTCAGGCCCAAATCCGAGCTGACCTGACCCGTGGACAACCCTAATTGGTTGTATATTATCCAAGGAATTACAACTGGATTGGGAGGCTTTAGGTCAATAAAACTTTAGCATACAAAATGAGAAAATAACACAGTGGCGCACACGAACTAGTTAAGCTGGCAAATAATAAAGGCACCAACAGTGCTGTATCTACTGCATCAAGACTGTCATGGGCTATAGTATACTAGGGCTTTAAATGAAGTACGGTAAATATAAATTTCTATTTACTGTACTTCATTTTTTCAGCTGGGATGCAACAATAATTTAGAATTACTAAAAAAAAAAGACTTCATTTGTTTTAATATTCACTTTTTTTTGGGTCATATATAAGTCATTAATTTAGGAGTGTTTCAAACATATGTTCATTGAATTGGTCAGTATTGCATAATTTGAAGATTTTATTCTAGAAAAAAAAAAGAAAAAAAACAGAGAAGATATTAAGGATTTTAAAGAACTCTACCAAATAGAGGATCTTAGAGAAACCGCATCAGAGGTTACAAAATTGTGAAAAATACAAGAAGTGGTTAATTTTACACATTTTAACCCAAAAAAACATCCACATTAGTGTTTGTAAAATTGTGCATATATATAAAAGTGCTATAGTAACTATGCATATATGCATGGTTACTGTTCACGTGTAAATGATTTTTTTTTTCTCTCTCTCCCCCTTCATCTTGCTCTTCCCCTCTGTCTTCTTCTCACAACAAAACCACAAAATCACCCCTACCCCAGCCTCAACCACTAATCTCTATTGTCTTTCGACAACAAAATCACAAAACCACCCCTGCCCAACCTCAACCACAGATCAAGTGGTACCACCCAAATACAAAAACCCAAAAACTAAAATTAGCAATAACCCATCATAATACAAAAACCCAAAAACTAAAACTAGCAATAACCCATCATAGAACCAACAAGAACCAGATGAAGTCAAACCCAACCTAGATGAAGTCAAGTAAGGTCCATGGTAGCACTACATCAAGATTGGATGTGGTAGTGGTGGGTTGCTACAATTGGGGCTTGCTTGGGTTGTTGGTGGCAGTGTGATGATGGCGGCAGTGAGGTTGGTTCGAGTTTGAGAAATCTGTAGAAGAAAAAGAAGAAAGAATAAAGAGAAGAAGGAAGAAGGAGGTGGGTGGGAACATGTGGGTAGTTGTTTGTTTGATATAATAAAAAATTAAAGAAATATTATTATTTAAATAAAATAGATGGTAGAATAAACAAACTGGTGTGGGTGTTTTGTAAAAGTGGGAATGTAAAATAGAATTTTTTTTTTTTTTTGGTGTAAAATAGATAGAAATTTTACATCCACTGATGTGGATACTCCAGAAAGTCTAAATGCTATTGATCCTAAAAATACGTAAAGTAAATCTCATTTGTAAAAGTTTTTTTCTTTTTGAAAAGAAATTAAATATTTTTTATTTTGTGAATATTATACATACGTATATATTTATTATACTTTTAAAATTGACCTATCCAATTTTTACTAGCACCTTTTTTAACATTTTTTTTTGTAACATATTCTTAATTTTTATATAAAATTTTAATTAAATCTATAGTTTCACTGGTGAGCCACAATCAACTAGGTTAAGTTCCAATCAGGTTTTCTAATTATGGTTAGGGTTATTGGAATGCAAAGGATTTTTTTCCCCTATTACTATTAGAAAAAAAGATGTAATGGTCTTTATGGTTAAAAGTTTGGGACATGTTTATTTTGTTATCCATTAGAAAATAGCTTTTTCATTTACTTTTTGTCATTATTACTTATATATATATATATATATATATATATAACCTTGCATTGTCAAAACTGTAAATGAACCAAGTTGTTGATGAACAGCTCGAGCTTGACTTGAGAAAAAACTTGTTTATGTTCGTTTGTTTAGAAAACAGGTTAAGCTCAAGCCTAATAAGTATAGGCTCGATTATTAAACAAGACAAGCTCAAACAAAATAATGTGTTCATGAACAAGCTCGTGAACATGAGGGCTCAATTTAACTATATATAATATTACATTTTATATGTATACTTGTCTAAAAATATATTTATATAGACTTGAAATTGGAATGTATAAGTTTGTCAAGAGATTTATATGATATTAAATTATTATTTGTAACTTATTAATGATATAAATAGTCTATTCATAGTCCAAATTCATAAAATTATGAAAAAGTAAAACATTTTAGTCATGGTTTAATACAATAAAGGAAAAGAATAAGTTAATCAAGTAACTCGTGAACAAGCTCGAGCTTGCTCAACAAGAAAATGAATCAAACTTGAACATGAAATCTTGTTTGATAATAAGCTTGACCTTAGCCCATGTTTGAAAAAAATTAAATGAACAAGCTTGAACATTTAATACTCGGCTCAGCTAGTCTCGGTTACAGCCTTGATTTTATGCGTTAAGGCATATAAAAATGACATTTATTATCTAACTTATTTGAAATTAATTGCTTTGTATACTTTTAATTTTGTAAAATTATTGTTATTACTCTAATATGTAATCTTTATTTTATTTGACAAAAAAAAATTTGATTTAAAAAAATTTGAAGAATATTAATCATGATTAATATAATTTAAAGGATAATTACACCTAACTGAATAAAAAGAAAATATTTATTTTGAATTAATTAAAATTGACTTGATGAAATTTTCTAATATACTAGAAAATAAAATATATAATAAATCATGTTAAACCCATCTTTGAAGTATTGTGTGGTGTGTGTTATTTTGTGGTTAACAAATATTGATATATTCAACTCGGCCCCAAAATTTTAAAAAGGAAAAAAGGAAAAAAGAAAAAGAAAAAAAGACTTGACTCTACCGAAGCTTGGAAGGATTAGAACTTGGGGCATTAATTAGAACAAAACTGAAATTGGGAGCATGTTAAGTACGACACCTCGCAATTGGACAAACATAAGATAGAAGCAATTAAACCATACTATTATAATTCTTTTAAATAAGAAATATCCATATAAATTCATTTTATATAAGTACTTGGTGCATCATCTATCTATTTATAATTTATATGAGATGGGTTCAAGTTACACCTGGTGTAATTTTATAAGAGTTACACATATTTTAAACCATTGATTTCTCACATATCTAACGGTAGAAAAAAGGCTAGTATTTATTGTTTTCCAACTCATCTCATCTAATTAATACTACTCCCTCTGTCCTAATTTGTTTGTCCTGTGCGAAAAGTCAAACATTTTAAGGGAACATAATTTATTGTCTTGTTTGCCTTATAAAAATGTATAAGTATACAAAATTACCCTTAAATAAATTTATCAGCTTTTAAAAAAAAAAAAAAAAAAGTTATTCTTAGTGAGACAACTAAAAAGATGCCCCAATTAGATTGATTTTTTTAAATATTTTTTAGTTTTCTTTTTAAATAGTTTTGAAAATAAAGTACGGGTATAATAGGAATATTAGTAAATTAATGGTTTTTATTTTTAGAAACAGGACAATATTTTGGGACAACCCAAAATGAAATAGAGGACAAACAAACTGGGACAGAGGGAGTAGCATTTTTGTCTCTCTCTTATTTATTAAATATAACCATTTATAAGCATCTTATAATAAAGTAAAAGTCAGCTAACTTCTCCGATCTCCATCTCTCTCATTTGTACAATTAAAGAAAAAATCTCTCTCGATTAACTCTCAAACCCAAAGGCAGGAATTTATCAATGTCCATCACAAGAACATTTTCAATGATACTCAGAAATTTTAGTGAAATTGAGAGCCGATATTTGCGACTACCTCATTGACTACAAGCCCATGGAAAGGGAAAAGCAAGCCAAAGTCACTGCCACCTTGCCCGATGGGGGTGAGGAAGACCATGCTCAAGTTGCCTTGGCCCAAAATAAGTAGCGGAAAACTTAAAATTAAGTAAAAAATATTGGGATGGATTTAGATTTTACAAAAAAAAAGATGTTTTTATTTTGTAGGAGAAAAATCAAACAAGGTTTGTTTAGATCAACGTAAACTAAAAAAGGAATTCTTTAGTGCCCAATAAAAATCCATTTCCAAAGGCTCTAGCAAAGTTCATGTTGAAAAGTCGTCATCTTTGTTTTCTCTCCCTACTTGATACACTTAACTAAACCTACATAGCTTCACAATTTCCTGTTTCATTGTTTCTTTAGTTTTGGATGTAATCCAGGTTTGTAGTTATCAGTGATTTTGCAATTCTTTTTTATTTCCCTCAAGGTTAAGACGCTTATAAATGTAATAATACTTTTTATCTCCCTAAATGTTAAGATACTTATAAATGTAATAAATAAGAGAGAGACCAAAATGCTAGTATTAATTAGATGAGATGAGTTGGAAAGCAATAAATACTAGCATTTTTTCTACCGTTAGATATGTGAGAAATCAATGGTTTAAAATAGGTGTAACTCTTTTGAAGTTACACCAGGTGTAACTTAAACCCATCTCAATCTATATATACTATAAAACTGAAGTCTCTGTCTTTTAATTGACTTTTTTTTACAATATTATAAAAATTGGATCTCACAACTGAAAATGCATACAATAATGACAAATGGCACAATCTTCTATCAATTTAAAATGATGTGAACAAATAGTGTCACATGGCAAATAATAATTTGTCCATAACATAACACATCCGATATGTCAATACATATATATATATATATACACACACTAATTACATAATAATGACATATGCCATCTTTTGTTAATCTAACGGTCCATACAAGAATGTTTAGCATGACTTCTCCTCTACCATTCCTTTAATTTATTTTAGTTTTTACCTATTATTAATTTACTACTTCAATCTTCTCAAAAAAAAAAAAATTTTTATTACTTCAAAATAATTAGTTACAGACTTACACGTATTAGATTACACATCCTTTTATATATATATATATATTTTTTTTTTAATAAGGAATATATAACGGAAGCAGAACTACATAGCCCTAGGGCCAATATTAGAACATAATCTATTACATTTGAGACCAGTGAGGTCATATTATAAAAGCGAGAACAACTCCACAGGAGGAGTGTCTAAAATAACAAAAGGCTGCTGGAAATGAAGTGATATTCTTGCAAGTTGATCAGCACATGCATTTGCTTCCCTAAAGCAGTTAGCTTCCACCTGGGGATCTGGTTCATTAAGTTCCTGCAGTCATCAACCAAAGGGGCATAATCAGCAAGGGAGGCACTGTTGCTGTTCAGGAGTTGCACCACTGATTTAGCATCAAGTTCTATCTCTATTTCAAGCATTTGGAGTTGAATGCATAGGGAAAGGCCATCCCTTACAGCCCAAAGCTCAGCATGTAAGCTGTTTGCCCACCCTATAGCGCTGCAGAACCCTTTAATCCATCTGCCGTGGTGATTCCTTCGGAGTCCAGCACCCCCTGCTAGACCAGGACAGCCTAAGGCAGAGATTTCTATAGTTATTAGGTGAAAATGGCCAAATACCACCATTTTCAGAAATTTGTAACAAAAAAGCACTGTTTCGGAACTAAATAGGGAAATACCACTTTTTTAGAACTCGAGTTTTAGAAACTCAAATTCCAAATGGTACTTGAGTTTATGAAACTCGAGTTCCTTATCAGTTCTGCCACTGTGGCACTGTTGAGCTGGAATTTGTGCGATTAAAAAAAATTATGTGGTACTCGAGTTTGGTAAACTCGAGTTTCATGCAACACAGTACTTGAGTATACCAAGCTCGAGTACCTTTTATAAATAAAATGCTCTTTTATTTATTTCTATAGTAATTGAGTTTACCAAACTTGAGTAACTTGTAACTTTTTTTTTTTTTGGGGATAATTTTTTTTTTTTGGGGATAATCGACAAATAAACATAAACATAAAAATAAGTAACTTTTTTATATTTTTATTTATTTAAATAGAAGCATTGTAAAATATAGAGATTTTAATTTCAAAATATGAATTAATTTCTACATTAATTAAAATTGTTCATTGTTTTCTCATAAAAATTGTTCACTGTTTTCTGCAAAAACTATTTCTAGGATTTTGCATAAAATTATTTTATGTTCAGTATTATTTAAAAAATTGTTCACTCTCTTTTCTGCATAAATTATTTTTTGTTCACTATTTAAAAAATTGTTCACTGTTTTCTCATAAAACATCTACTGAAATCGTGTTTTCTAAATTTAAACGCCAAATCTGAATGCTTTTTCATATTTGAATTTCACAATAATCGAAATTGTTTTTTTGCATTGATAAAATCTGTTTCTACATTAATAAAATTTGCTCTCTGCACATCATGTTTACTGTATAATCGAATCTACATTCATAAAATCTGTTTTCTACATTAATTAAAACTGTTCATTGTTTTCTCATAAAAATTGTTCACCTTTTTCTGCATAAACTATTTCTACGATTTTGCATAAAATTATTTTCTGTTCAAGCTTTGCTAGTAACAAATCTACTTTTATAGGGATGCATACACCTCCCATTGTAGTCTTTTAAAGCTGGCCAGCTTGCAGATTGTGCAGCCACTTCTTTCATACTCATGGCCTGGGTACCTAATCATTAGTATTGCACAATTGCATTGTACAAACACTAGGAATTGCACATTTTTATTTACATTATTATTCCATTCTCATAATTTTTTAAAGTATTTTTCATGTGTATTGTTTTCATACTAAGCTACATTGTATTTCTACAAAATTTAATGCAACACAAGTGCTAAATGTCTCTTTTAGATTTCTACTGCCTATTGCTTCCACGCTTTAGAAACCTAAAGATTTTCTAGCTGATTGCTGAATGGGGAATAATACACAATATCTGGTCCAATCAGAGTCCACTCACATAGGCTTAATTTATGCAGTAATCTTCCAATCAAAAGTACGAGTTGACATTAGATCAACTTTAGATATTTACTATTGGGGATCCAAAGTTATAATGTTTTAAAACATTAGGATTTGGATGTTGTCGGTCGTATTACTTTCAAACTACACCTAAATGATTTGTATGAGTGCCTCTCTTTTTCTTTTTCTTTTCAAGTTGGCAACATATTAGAAGAATATTTAATGTATTATTGATCATAATACTAAGCGACTGAGGCTAAATAGTTTTGAACTTTTATTGTTAGGGTTTTTCAATTTTTTTTATTTTTTATTTTTACTTGGCAACCCTAATTAGTTTTTAGATATAAAAATAACAGATATAAAATAATGAGATAATTAATATGGTTTTTATTTAATTCATAGATGATTGAGCTAAATGGGGAACAATACACAATATCTGGTCCAATCAGAGTCCATTAACTTAGGCTTAATTTATGCAGTAATCTTCCAATCAAAAGTACGAGTTGACATTAGAACGTAACCATTAGTAGAGGAAAGTCGATTAAATTTGAAACAAGAGGTATAAAAAAAGTCATGTTTCTTTAGCAATTTTATGAAACAAAGTCTAACAAGATACATAGCGACAGTTAACACTAAATTAAATAAACTGTCTATTACATGTGGAACAAGAACTTGGAGACAATGTCATTTTGCAAGAAATAGAAGTGGTATCAACTAAAAACATAACAAAAGTGAAATGTCCTATGATATTTAAAAGATTTTCGTTTAAAAGATTTTTGTTTTTCATTAAAAAAAGATATTTGTTTTGTAATGCGTTTGGATGGCTATCAAACTATCTATATATATGTATATATATATATATATATATATATAGAAGGATTCATTCAAAATTTAAATTGAAAGAAATGAATCAAATGATACCCTTAAAGTGTGGATGACATGTTTTATAATGCTTAAATTTATAAAAGATACTAGTGAAAGTTTTAATCCTGAATTTTCTTTATATTTTTTTTTTTTTTTTGGAGAAATTATAACTAAATGAGTTATTATTACATAGTTTTAGAATTATTTTCTAACTAAATGAATGATTATTATAATATAACATGCATAATTTTGTATATTTGTCCTTATATATAATTCTGCGTTGATAAAATTTGTTTCTACATTAATAAAATTTGCTCTATGCACATCATGTTTACTGTATATTTGAATCTGCTTACTGCATTCATAAAATCTGTTTTCTATATTAATTAAAACTATTCATTGTTTTCTCATAAAAATTGTTCACTATTTTCTGCATAAATTATTTCTAGCATTCTGCATAAAATTATTTTCTATTCAGCATTATTTAAAAAATTGTTCATTCTCTTTTCTGCATAAATTATTCTCTGTTCACTGTCACCTAGATAGAATCATTGTAGAATTTGTAAAGTTTTTGAATTCCAGTCACCCTAATCATCATCGCTACTCTTATACCACTACTCAGCAATAGCACAAAGGTGTACAAAAAAAAGTTTGTTTTATTATATATGCTTTCTGTTTTAAAGATGATTTTCTTATAAAACATTTTAAAAGGACTTTACAAAAGGACATTGAAAGAGACTTGCCAAAAAGCTATCTTATAGAAACAAGCTTTTCAAAGCTCCACCCTAAGATTTAGCAAAAAACGAGACTTGCCAGTAGAACCTTACCCCCTGAAATCCAATAGAATATACTAACCCATAAAGCCATAACAAGTTCTTATGATAGATGGATGTACCTTTTCAAAGTATTCGTCTCTACAGCATTTATCACAACAGAAGACATGACAGACGACATATGGCTATCTCATAAAGCTACATGGTATGAAAGTTTTGGAGAAGCAGACAGAGTTTATGAAGGAACAGGAGACAGATACAATCCCTATCCAGTAATTCGTGATACTTTATGGTTATCTGAAATGCTAGAAGCAGGGTGGTATCAGCAAATTAATCATAATTTCTGGAATTCAGATTAGTTTATTTCCCAAAGTCATCCAAGAAGTAGCTGCACAAATTGGAGGACTTAATTATATGAATATCACCATTTGGAGTACTTTTCTAGCTTGGGACAGTAGTTATTATACGGAAGCTCGGCTAGCACACATTTTGGTTCTTATTCTTGATTGGGGTTGTATCCTTGAATACAACTAGTATATAGGAGATACTTATTTACCACTTGATGATCCGGATGCTCTAGCTCAAGAATGATCTAATTTCATGAGTAATAAGATTTATGAGATACAAAAAGAATTAGACAGAGACTTCTACTTATATAGTTACACAAACAGGAGCAATATATGGTCCAATACCTTCAGCAAGGAGGCTATTTAGGAAAAGAAATATTGTTAAGGATCCTAGAATGATACATATTGAAAGACAGACAACTAGATCACTATTCACTGGCGATAGATCACTATTCACTAGCACGCATGAATAGCTTCCAGACAAATCAAGACAGTCCAGACAGATACAGACAGATGTTCAAAAGTTACTACTATTTACTAGCATGCGTAAAAAGAGATCTGATAGATTCCCAGACAGATGTAGATAGACTATTACTCATCAGTACTAATTTCCAAACAACTAACAGATTAACTTGAGTTAAATTTACCTACTCAGGTTACTTTACCATGGTTCATTTCACCTATAAAAGAGACGGGCTACGAAGACAGAAGACAAGTTTCTAAGTTTCTAAGATTCTAAGCTTTTAAGTTCCAAGTTTTAGAAAGCCTTTTGTAATAGCCCACCCTCTCCCTCGGAAAGATTTTTGTACTCTCTCCCCCTCTTGTAATCTTGTAACCTTTCTCTTCAGATAGTTTTATTTTCAAGCTTGTATCAAAGACAGGAGTTTGTTTTCAAGTTTATCAAAGATTGAAGTTTTTATTCAAGTAAGATTTTATTAGTTTCTGTTTTCATATTCCATACTCCATTTGAACCTTATTTTGAATATATCTATTTTGCTATTTACTTCTTTATTATCTATTTTATCATTGTTTATGCTTCCATATTACTGCTGTGCTCTCTCCCAGGTAGTCATTGGTATTAGAGCATCCGGATCATAAAACACCTAATGAACTGTGAATAATTTATGCAGAAAAAATAGTGAATAATTTTTCAAATAATGCTGAAAAGAAAATGATTTTATGCAGAATGCTAAAAATAGTTTATGTAGAAAACAATGAACAATTTTTATGAGAAAACAGTGAACAATTTTAATTAATGCAGAAAACATATTTTATGAATGCAATAAGCAAATTTGAATATACAGTAAACATGATGTAGCACCAACTGTGGCATGAGTAGTTTTTTAAAGACACATCACCAGCCCGCTGCTGTAGCAGCAACTGTAGTCATACGAACCACATGCGCCAACCGATGCCACTGTTTTACACGTGCTGCTCAACAGCTCAGTACGATTTCACACACTGTCCAGTCATAACATCCACATTCACGTGAATACTTAAATATATGAATAATCGTACCCTGGTGCCAGGGACATAGCACTGTGTCAATTAAATATGATGCTCTGTTCAAGAACACTGCAACTGCCATCCATATCTTCAAATCTCACTATGACATTGGGAACATTTAAAATCCTGTTCATGTAGAGTTTTTCCAGCCTGTATTGACATGACAAGCCCTAATAACTGAAATTTTAATGCTTGGAACATGAAATGAGGTTATAAATGCACCACAATAATGATCTTATTTTTACCCCACTAACTTCGTAGATTGGCTAAGCTATGAGTCGCAACACCTCAACATCAAATCGTACAATGCAAAACAAGTTTGGATCTACTTCAACAAATGGATTATCATAAGTTCTAGCAGATCAACAACTACAAACATACACAGACCACTATGGAGGGAAATGGGTTGGAAAGAAGAGAGATTTCCTTAATATGCCAATATACACGTACAAGAGTCTTGGAAGCGTCAGGCACATCATGGTCAGCAAACCTACAAAATTAAGTACAGATACCACCACAATAGAGTTCACCGTAGCAGAACCACCATGGTCAACTCTATATGAGAAGAGGTGTGAGTTGGAGGTGTATTGTTGATGGCATGGGTTACGAGTTCCTAAGGCACGCTTAGCCGAGTTACCTAGAGATGAACCTACCAACATACTTGCTCGTCTTGAACAAGAGAACAATCAAATGCAAAGGCGATTAGACCGTTTTCATGCAATCCAAAAAGCTAGGAAGCATCTAAAGGGGAAGGCGCAAGAGCGAGCCATCAAGTCTATTAATGAAGTTACTGCGTTAGATGATGAAAGAGATATTTCAGACTTCTCAGATTCAAGTAATGATGATTTCCAAAAATTTCTACCTACGAACATTACACGTTGTTGTTAATGTCTACACGTTCTGTGCAATACAAAATGTTGTTGTTAATGTTTGACAACTGATGATTATGTACATTCAATTTTTGCAAATCTAAAGATTAACTGTTCATTAGTTTTGAATAAGTTTATATGAAATCACTTGCTCATTTTTTCCCTGCTATTCTTTGTTGCTACATATGATTCTTGTGCTTTGGTTGGACAATGTCCTCTACTTTTGTACATTTGACGACTTCAAATTTGAAAACAAATTTGGACGATTTTTACATCTAATGTAATTAATTTTCCATTAAGTTTACTCAATTTGGTATGTTCTTCAATTTTCTTGATTTTACACACTCAACGAATTCGAATTTTTAAACAAATTCGTACTATCTATACATCTAATGTACACAATTTTTCCTTGAGTTTTCATGGTTTTGTACATTCAACGAATTCAAATTTTTAAACAAATTCATACAATCTATACATCTAATGTACATACTTTTCCATTGAATTTTCATTATTTTATACTTTCACAAATTCTAATTATTCGAGGCATTTACCATTAGGTGATTTATACAAATCATTCATGTTTCTTTCACGGGGTTTGTCCATTATTCATAAGATTACATATTTAAAAAAACACAAAAACCATTTAAGTGCAATAACTGCGCCAATGCTAAAAACAGTTTATGCAAAAAACAGTGAACAATTTTTATGAGAAAATAGTGACCAATTGTAATTAATGCAGAAAACAGATTTTATGAATGCAGTAAGCAGATTTGAATATACAGTAAACATGATGTGCAGAGATCAAATTTTATTAATGTAGAAACAGATTTTATCAATGCAGAAAAACAATTTCGATTATTGTGAAATTCAAACATGAAAAACCATTCAGATTTGGCATTTAAATTTAGAAAACACGATTTCAGTAGGTGTTTTATGATAAAACAGTGAACAATTTTTTAAATAGTGAACAGAAAATAATTTATGTAGAAAAGATAGTGAACAAGTTTTTAAACAATACTGAACAGAAAATAATTTTATGCAAAATCGTAGAAATAGGTTTTGCAGAAAAACAGTGAACAATTTTTATGAGAAAACAATGAACAGTTTAATTAATGCAGAAAACAAATTTTATGAATGCAGTAAGCAGATTCGAATATACAGTAAACATGATGTGCAGAGAAAAAATTTTATTAATGCAGAAACAAATTTTATCAATGCAAAAAAAAATTTCGATTATTGTGAAATTCAAACATGAAAAAGCATTCAGATTTGGCGTTTAAATTTAGAAAACACGATTTCAGTAGGTGTTTTATGAGAAAACAGTAAACAATTTTTTAAATAGTTGAACAGAAAATAATTTACGCAGAAAAGAAAGTGAAAATTTTTTTAAATAATGCTGAACAGAAAATAATTTTATGCAAAATCGTAGAAATAGTTTTTGCAAAAAACAGTGAACAATTTTTATGAGAAAACAATGAACAGTTTTAATTAATGTAGAAAACAGATTTTATTAATGCAGTAAGCAAATTCGAATATATAGTAAACATGATGTGCAGAGAGCAAATTTTATTAATGTAGAAACAGATTTTATCAATACAGAAAAACAATTTCGATTATTGTGAAATTCAAACATGAAAAAGCATTCAGATTTGGCGTTTAAATTTAGAAAACACGATTTCAGTAGGTGTTTTATAAGAAAACAGTGAACAAGTTTTTAAATAATGAAAAAAAAATATTTTACGTAGAAAAGAGAGTGAACAATTTTTTAAATAATGCTGAAAAAAAAAATAATTTAATGCAAAATTGTATAAATAGTTTTTGCGGAAAACAGTGAACAATTTTTATGAGAAAACAATGAACAATTTTAATTAATGTAGAAATTAATTCATATTTTGAAATTAAAATATCTATATTTTACAATGCTTCTATTTAAATAAATAAAAACATAAAAAAGCTACTTATTTTTATGTTTATTTTTATTTGTCGATTATCCCAAAAAAAAAAAAAAATTCAATTACCCATGGTGGCAGAACTGATAAGGAAATCGAGTTTCATAAACTCGAGTATCATTTGGAACTCGAGTTTCTGAAACTCGTGCTCTAGAAAAGTGGTATTTCCCTATTTAGTTCCGAAACTGTTCTTTTTTGCTACAAATTTCTGAAAATTGTGGTATTTGGCCATTTTCACCATAGTTATTAGATCAACCTTTCATTATTTGTTTTGAAATTCATTTGCACTTGGTGTTTTACGTTTTGCAACTCATATCTAGTCTTTTTTTTGGGCATTGGTGTAACTCATGGCTGCTCGTTTCTTTTTGCTTTTCGGTTTTTAATTCTGTGTGAATAAAACAAAGCCTTGAAAATTAGAAAAATAAGTAGTGCCCATCGTTTTCTACTGTTATTTTGTATTGGCCTTGAAGTGAAGCATCAACTCTCTCTCTCTCTCTCTCTCTCACAGAAATTTGAAATCCAATTCGTCAATCTATTTTTTTGTTGGTGGATTGCTTATATGAGCTGTTGGGTTAAGATAGTTTGACCCTGATTAATTAATGCAATTACCCAAATTGAATAATTAGGTTAAATTGCATGCAAATCATGGAGGCACCAACAAATCACCAAAAATACCAAATGTAGCAAAAAATAAATTTGACATGGTGATTTGTTGACAAATGAGGAAAACCTCTCACAAGGCAAAAGCCCCACTAAGTGATTTTAAGGTCATCACTCTCAAGAATCCACTAATCAACAATCAAACGGTTACAAGTATAAGGAATCTTACCACTACCCTGACCTATCCCAAAATATCAACTTACAGTTGAACTTTTGCTCTGATACCCAATGGGACTTGATCTTGTAGTAGCCTTCTTTTCTTTGTTGCACAAATCTCCAATCTGTGACTATCCTTTTTGCACATATCCTAGTACGTGACTAACTCGGGCAACTTGAATAATTGTTGTTGGCTACAAAGTTCTTCATTTTATCAACAATGAAGATCAGGAAGCACTTGTTTATAAAACCCTATGGTGCACAAACGCATTAGCTTCTCATAGAGAAAAATAAACTCTTGGTCTCTGTATCTGTGTGTGACGGCTCTTAAAATAAGCCTTATATATGCTAGGGTTGTGAGACAAGAAACCCTAAACAAATACATCAACATGGGCTGAAATTCAGATCTGGAAATTTTGAATTCGTAAAGCTCGATAGATCAAGCTTGTGTCGAGGTTGTGCCGAGCTGCCTATTAAATCTTGATAGCAGCTTTTTATTGAGCTATTTGTCGAGTTTTAGTAAAACGGTTTTCTTCACTTGTTTCTTTGATCAACCTTCATGTCTTTAATACAACCACTTGATATATATCAAACCCAACTTAGATCTAACCAATTTACAAGTAAAGTTCATTTTGTCAAAAGATTAGTCAATTATATAAAAAATATGACCCTAAAATGAGCTAATGGAAATCAGTTTCATCTTTCTCAAAGTGTTTGACGAAATGGTTTAGGCTTGGCTTTGAAAAGAACACATTAATTAACAAATGTTATACCGCATCAATGGCTAAAATTGTGCCATAACCTTATGATGAAAGTGATCATTATCCTCATCGTGAAAGCGAAGAGGAAGATCTCCAATTGCTCCACAAAGGGTTTTTTTTTTTTTTTTTTTAATTTTAATATCTATCATTCAAAGTTCTTTCCTTCGTACGTGTTTACCTATTTGTCTTTGCAATGTTGTCCTTTCTATTTATTAAGTTTCATGCCTTTGCTCAATCAGAGAAATTAGAGTGCAGATTGGAATTCATTAAACAAAATCAAAGTGGAACATTTTCAGTGATCACGCTCAGGTACAAAATTTGTACTATTTAGTTATTGATGCTATCTACATGATGTTTACTTTTTATTTTTGTTGGTTTACCAAATTTCCATTGTAGGTGCAGTCCCTGGTTTATTAAAATTTTGCTTTCTATATGCCCACAAATTATGTATGAGAAAGAAATGAATGGTTATTGGTTGATTTTACTCATTGGTTTATTTATTGGTTACACCATGGAAAGTTGTATATAAAATATCTAATTATACACATGTATTCTGAAAAAGAATTATACATCTTTCAAAAGACTTAAAATCCTATCTTCAATTATTCATTATCATTTGAATTATTATATTATATTCCATGAGACAACAATGGTGAAACCAATTAATTTCTTCCCATAAATACTTTTGGCAGTCCAAATAATAATAATAATAATAATAGCAATTACATAAAAATATAAAATCTATTTTTTTTTGTAGTTCAAGTAAAAAAGGGGTAAGAACCCCTTTCCCTCTCCCTTGTGTGTGTGTTTGTTTCTCCAAAAAAAAAAAGTAAAAAAAATTATTTACAATGAAACTAGAAATGTGTAATTATTTTTTAAATGTGAAATATGAGGATACATGAATTGATGACACACATGCTTTTCTCAAACCATCTTGCTTTCCTTGATTATAATATTTTTAAAAATAAATCTGTGATTATAATTATGTTTTAGTTATTTACGATTGTTACTTCTACTTATTTTTATTTTTATAATAATAATAATAATAATAATGATGATGATGATGATGATGATTGTTGGGACACAGAATTTAGCCCCCGGGGAGCTCACCTCAGAACTCTACAATAACAGTTTACACAAATTAAATATAAATAAACAACAAGGAACACTTTACAATGGGAAACACAAGCAGTAGATTTCTCTGACTATTCCTTTAACAATTACAACTATAGGTGTTACTATAGGAAACTGTACTGTTCCCATGGTGACACCCTTAGTGTTACCCTTTTTCTCTTTCTATTTCTCTTCCCAAGTAGATTTTTCTAATCCTCCTTACTTTACCTCCCCTCTCCTTTTATAGTTTCAATCCTTGCTCTTATCATTACAGCTGTCCTGTTGCTTACCAGAACCTCAGGGATATTTTTCTTCACTTTATTGAATTCCTCCTCTCCCTTATCCTGGAACTCTGACTTTTGGAGGTTACTACTATTGTTCAGGCTGTCTCACTTGCATTTGATGTAGCAGAGATGAGGTAAGAACCTCATCACTGACGCGGAGGTAAAGATCTTCAACCATCTTGCATGTTCTTGAACCTTCCCGTGGTTCCAGGAATCTTCTAGTGATCACACGTGGACCACCTACATCCTGCACCTCAGGCAAAGTGGCTCCTTATCGTCTCCATGGGAACTAATCTTTTGCATCACTCATTTTTTCCATGACGCTTGGGATGACCCTACTATTCTCCTCGCATGGTGCGTTATCCACCGAGCTCCCCTTCTGGACATAGGTCAGGCCCTACTCTTTCCCATGGCCCAACTGCTCCTTGGGCTTCAGGTTCGGGATGTGACTGTTCCACTCCCTACAATAATGATAATAATAATAATTGGGAAACAAATTATAAAAACATTCATGCAACGCAAGGGCTAAATACTAGTAAAGAATGAATACATGAGAATCAATGCATTTGACTAATTAACACATGGCAATTAATTAAGGACAAAGTTTAGCTACAATATTGGTTGTAGCCATAGGCTACAACCTTGCTTAATGTCTTTTTATTTGAGTCTCCTTGCACTTTTTGGTACTATTTATGACCCTACTTTACTATTCAGGTATTTTTTAACTTTATCTACAGTACTTTCAGCAAAAAGTTTTCAGTCTCAGCTAAATAAGTTGTTCTTAAATAGATACGTAGCAATATATTTTATCATCTAGATTAATGGTTATTGTCATTCAACTAATATATTTGAAAGACTCATCTTGTTGATATTGTCTAATTTCCGTCTAAGCTAAGTGGCTTGGCCACCAAACAATACCATGACCATCCAAAATGTGTTTCGTTTCTGAGTTCTAACCCAAAATATTGTTTTTATTTAGTCAAAATAATGCATGCATTTTAAGAAAGTATTACAATTTGGTATTTTGAATACTCGCGAGAATGTTCATGTTGAGATGTTTCCCATCAAAATCTTAGGTGTCAAAATTTCATGAGGAAAACTAAGAGTCTGGCACTTCGGTTTTACACTATATTAGTGCTAACCCGCACTATGCATGGACTAGTTGGATAAAAATCACATATTTATTTTTCTCACAAGTACAATGCTCATGATATATTGATATATAGTCAAGCATGAATAGTAGTTGCTAACTCGTGCTATTCATGGAATAGTTGGATAAAAATCACATTTATTTTTCTTGAAGGTACAATTCTCATTATATTTAGTCAAGCATGAAATACAATTAGGGAATGATCATTAATCAACCCTGTATTCATCTAAAAAGTAATTTAGTTAATAAATGAAAGATAATATTTGTATAAGGGGCTCTAAATGCATTAAAAGGCTACTAGAAAAATGGACCAAAAGTTGTAGAGACTCCAAAACGAAAGGATTTTCAAAATCTAATCTAAACATCTTTCTAGAATCTTATCTATTCTTTTTAAACCTAGATGTCAGAAAAAGCAAGAAGTAAATAAGTGATTGAACAAAAACATACAAGTTCAATTTAATTGTGAATCAACCTCACTACACAAATCCACTCCCACTCTAATGTATTATTCAAATAATTCACCTTGCTTTTCAAACCTTATTGCATCCATTATCTCAATCTAATTCTCTAGGCATGTAATCTGCATAAAATCCAAATGCAACCACATGAGCTATCAAAGTTGCTCAATGCTTTGAGAGCATTCCACTTGATAGTCTTGACCTAAGCATCCTCCTTCTAGAATCTCTTTTTTTTTTTTTTTCCTTTTCTTTTTTAACTTTTTTTTATGAACCTGCACGTTAGCAATTTTAAATTAGAAAGTTTCAGCAAGTGATTTTGAGTAAAAAGCACATTTGCACAAAATCACAGCTTAACTCACCCTACATCCAATAGTTAAGCTAGAATGCAGAATACAAAGAAGAAGAAAGAAAGAAAAGTCTAGACTTTCTTGGATTTCAGCATTTTATAGCATTGCACATCATTAACCACCATTACCATGAGATTTTAATTCAACGAAGCAAATGGAAAAAGAATTGGAGGGCACCAAAATGATGTAAATTATAATCAATTACATAAAACTTAATCCAAAAGCTCAAACTTATAACCAAACAAAACAAAAACAAAGTCAATGCCTAAAACTGTAAATAGAATTAAAATTAAATTGAGCATCAATCATCACATGCAAAGCATCAAAAAGATTAAAGAGCCGAATTGATTGCCTTTTTTCATATAAGCAAAATTGCTATTTCTCTTTTTAGAAAACCCTGCATGACCTAAAGTTTTAGGGTATTTTAATTAAAGGGAAAAAAAAAAAGCCCCAATTTTTATTTAGATTCAACCGCATGTTAGGATGATATTCTTCTTAGTAATACCATGCTGTAGAATTCTATCGAAAAAATTCACACGAATACACACACTTACCAACCAAGTTGCAAAAATCAGTAAACTCAATCAAACGCATTCGGTTCAAGTATTTTTTCAAACACTTTGAAGGGAATTGAGAAAAAAAAAACAGAGTTCATAACTATTAAGAAATCAAAGAAAATAATAATCAGTCATTAAACCAAAGACTAAAAAATAAATAAATTCATAAGAAATGGCATTAGGGTTATATTTTTGGGTTCTAAAGTCCTCAACAACAAAATAAGCCTTTGCCATTGGGTTCTAAAGTCTTCTCACTCTGTATCACTACCATTTCTTAGTGAAAGATCCTATGAAATTTGGAACGTGTCAACAACATTAAATAGAAAATACGAAAACATATGTCATCAAAATTGTGATAGAACATACTTTTGGGTATGAAGTTTTATGATAAACATAGTCAAACCATGCTTTGAAATCTGCCAACTCAATATCTGCATCTTCTACAATAGAAGAAAAAGAAGAGTACATGGAGCATGCTTAAAACATTGTAAATATGAATCTCAAACCCCAGATACAGTATTCTACCTAAAACATAACATGTATTAAAATTCATCATCTACCACTATAAATTGAAGCAAGAAGGTCACTCCTATAAATAAATGGTTTTTAACCATCATAAAATAATGAAAATGATAAATGAAAGAGTCTATAGAATTAAATATAGGAATGTAATGGAGACAATAGTGTAAACTGCGAATCAAAATTTGAAGTAAATTTTCATATGGTTTATCACATTTGTGGTTTTCTTACTAAGTCCTAGAAATGCCCATTGAGAAGCTTCAAACCGGGCAAAAAAAGAATCCTCACACAAACCTTTTCTTTTAAAGGCATAGATAATAGGTCATACAAGATCAATTGATTTGTGGTAAATTATGATGAAATAAGCTTCAAGGCCCTAATATTTATAAACCACTTAAGTCAAAAAGTAAATTCCCAAGGTCATAATCTATTTATTCTAAAGACAACCACACACAAATACATTTAAATGCTAATAGTTCTATATAAACAAAATTAAACTAAAAGAAATCAGCACTGGCCTCTTCAAAACCCAAAAATTCCCAAAAAGCCTAATTTTGAATTCAACAAATAAAACTTGAAAGAGGAAGAAGAAGAATAAGACATATTGGAAGAATTTCTTACCCCAAAAGTCTCAGCCGCAAGTTCATATTGTCTTTCAACCATGCCTCTTGCTTTTGCACATCCTTTCAAAATTCACTCTAACTTGAAACGCCTAAGAAATCCCAACCAAAATGAAAATATCACCCAAACTTTATACATACACATAGAGAAAAAGACAACTTTACACACATACATACTCATATACATGGAGAAAGACAGAGACCTAGCAGGCAATGTAGATGGGGTTGGCCTATGTTCACAAAAGATACCAATTTTTTTTTTCTTCGTTCTTTCAAACATTACCCCAACAAAAACAGGAGAGGGAAAATTATAAAGAGACAAAGTGAGAAAACTGGGTAATTTGTTGGACAAAATACTGTTTTGATTAGCATACTGCAGCCTCTGAATGTTTTATCCAAGACCTTGAGTTTCAATCAAGCATGCTAGAGGATGGTGGTTAACTCTGGATATTTTATCAGAGTTTCAGTTGGCTTCTCAGATAACAAAATTGGATTGCAAAGATAACTCATTATTTTCAGCAACTTCATGAAATTCAAACAGCAACAAAAGAGACAAACCTGTGATTTTATAATGAATTTATGGTATGCAACCCATAGTTGCTCTTAGAAGACATGTTCCCCAAGGTCAAATGCAATTGCATCAATTATTGAAGGGAATATGATATTTCTTAATAATTATCCCTTCGATAAGCTCCACACCTGGGAAAAGGTACATCATATAGGTTATATCCTGAAACCAATTTCAAAATAATTATTGACACTATAATAATAAAGAAAGAAAAGCCTTCAAGGACACTACAATTAAAAAGAAAGAAAAGTAACGCTTCAGAAGCTAAACTCAGATCACTCATAAAGGAATTCCTAGAGAGGAGAGATACAACTTCTGTTACAGTCTTGTTCTGAATTGGACTCATTAGGTGACAAAACATATTTAAATTTTTTTTTTTTTGAAAAATAATTACAACATGCTGCTAACCCCGCAGCTCGAACCCTTTCTCCCTTAGACCCCCAAGCACTTTGTGCATGAAGAGGTGCCAATTCAGCTACAAGATGTTAGACTACACCAACACTGCCCAAGATGTTAATTTGGTACAAATACTAAGCTTAAATTTCACATTCCTCTGATTATAAACAAAATTTAAATCAAATTAAGGAGAATGATTATAGTGACTTTAGGAGATGAAAAGTTTGGTTCAAGAAAACTTTGGGGGAATTGATAAAATAAAAATAAATAAAAATAACAGACCTTCATCACATACATACATGGATTTACGGATGTATTTATGTATGTATAGAACTATTAATATCACAATCCGGTGGCTAGAATTTAGGATTTGAATTCATTGAGATCCAAATAGAAAATAAAGCAAAACCCATTCTGTTACGTCTGAAGAAAGGAGTGGCATTCGGGGATAGCTATTGCCGTGGGAGGATAGTTATTGCATTTGAAATTCATATTTGGATTACTATGGAGTTGCTGCTGCATTCGTATTTGAATTATGGTTATCTAGATAAAGTTATATTTGAATTGGTATTTGTATTTGAGTTTCTAAGAAGTTGAGTCCCTTTTGGATTATCTGTTAGTATTTGAACATTCATAGGATTATCTATTGTTATATGTTTGTTATTTGAATTCCTAGGACTTGTATTTAACTGGTAGAATGCTAGTTTAGAGTTCACACCTTACCAATCTTGAACTTCATGGAAGCGGTCTCGAGCACATTACCTAATTTGTAATTTTTTTATTCATTCAATTAAATGGCTGAATTTGGAAAAGAAAAAGAAAAAGAAAATGCTATTTTTTAGCATACTTTGTCATGATCGAATTGGGACACTAGTCATAGAGTCCAATCTGGTCTCTAAATTCTATATCTAAAAGAACTAGGCGGACAACTCACCACCGATCCATACATAGATCTATATAAGAAGCAATAAGAAACCTCAGAAAAATTAAATAACATTAGTTCAACTTTCTAGTTTCAAGGCATGGGAAACATCCAGCAAAAAAAAGGCAGGGGAAACACGCAGCAGAATGGGCAAGGTAATCTAGTCTTCACTTGTCAAATATGCGTAAAGCCGATGCAATCAAACCAGATATTCAATAACAAAAACAAGTGTTCACACGCTGTTTGCAAGGACTGCATAGCCAAATACATCCAAGACAAGATTGACACCAAGGTGCCCAACATTCAATGCCCTGGCTTGAACTGCAACCAGTTTTTGGACCCTCTCTTTTGCAGGAAAATAATCCAAAAACCACGTTGCTTCTTCATGAACTTCAGGTATTTGCTATGACCAATATAAATATTGTTATATTATGTTATGCATATTGAATTTAATTTGCTTTTTATAAAAGTGTGAATTAGATATAATTGTTTGTTTTGAAACGTTGAATTTGGATTGAGGTAATTATAGTAATTTTTTTTTGCAAAATATATATATATAGTACTGTAACTCTTTATTATATAATAATAAAATCATAACTTTTAGTTCGTTTTAATTATTTCTACGTGATTGACTGCCTCTAGTTCCGAAATTTTATGTTCTTATATATTCTGAGGTTTTAAATAATTTTGCCTTTGTCTCTCCAATCTTTCATGGATAAGCATACATATATATAGCATATTATACTACAAACTACAAAGTTGATCTACCACCAATGGGTGTGGTACAACTGGTAGGTGACTGCTGAGGCTTCACCACATCTCAGGTTCGAGTTCTCACGAGAACTGTAATTGCAATTTCTAGAAGTCCCAAAAACCAATAGAGCCTGGGGTGTGTGTGTGGGTTCGGAGTTTCCGAGCTCCAGTTCGAGTTGGTGGTACCCATGGGCTTACCCAACTGTACCATGGGGCGTGGGACAATGACTGCCACACGCGAGTCCCCTTTTTCTTTCCTCGAAAAAAAAAAAAAAAAAAAAAAAAACTACAAAGTTGATCTTATTGTTGACATATTAAATGCAGATGTGGGACTTGTTTCGATGAAGACAACAGCAATAAACGTGAAGACCTCCGCCGTAAAGGTATTCAGCAGCAAAAAAGAATGAAAGACAACAGCCATAAAAGAATGAAAGACAACAGCCACAACCAGCAGCAGCAACACGATGCATATTATTTTAAAAATTTCATGGCCCGCAACCTCGCCTTAATGCAGATTTATAAAAATTGGAATTAGATATGTTTTAAAGTTTTATAGCACTAAATTGCAGAAAATAAGTTTGTGTTACTCGACTTTTATTTTATAACTAATCGCAGACCTACGCATTGCGCGTGATTAGTTTTTAAGTAAAATATTATTTTAGTCCCTAGACTTTATAAAGATTTTTTTTTTTTAAATAGTTTTATCATTGTTTTCATAATCTTGCCTATAACGTTTTTTATCATTATCATATATTTATTGGTTGATGATTTGCATAACATAGACATTAAATAAGATGAAGAACTATTCATTAAATTTTTTTAAGTCATGGTGTATAAAGATTATGATTATATATATATATATATATATAAAAGGTTAAATGAAATGTCAAAAAATGAGATTATAAAATTTTCCAATTTTGTTTCTAATATAATTTTTTTTTTTTTTTTTTGAGAAACAGGTAAGAAATTTTATTTAAAGCAAATCAAACTGAAAAACTTCCTTCAAATCACGTGGTAGATCTTCTAACCACACATCCAAATCTGCAAATATAATTTCTAAATTACTAAAGAACATCTCATTTTTAGTTATGATAGGAAATATAATTTCTCTAGTTAGAGTTTGATTAGTTTTAAGTTTAAATTTTGTATGATTATATTTAGTTGTTGATTATTGATTTAATTAAGTGAATGTAATGGTTGATTTTATTGCACTATAAAGTTTTCAATGTCCACCGTGTAGTCATCTTATTTTATTTCTTACTCATCTTGACCACCTTTTTATTTTTCAAATAACGGTTATTAATTGACGTTTGATTTTATTTATTTTTTTATTCCGTCATTATTCTTTATTACTTTGTGTGTTCCCTAGCTAGTTGTAAATTTTATGGTTATCATTAAGAAATAGATATCATGGATGGCTTAAATAGGTATAGATGTAGTTACGCTAGTGGTATGTCAAAGGTTTTTTTTTTTTTAAAGGAAATATGAAAGGCATTTCTTTAGTTTGTTCTCAATCAATTAAGATATCCATAATATATATAACGGAAGTAATAATGGGCCTTAAATTTTTTTTTTTAATGTATGAAGTGATTAGTTTAGTGGTATGTCAAAGTTTTTATATAAAAAAAAAAAAAAATTTTAAAAGGCCTTTTTTTGAAAAAAAAAGAAATTGCGACTTTTTTAATTGTAGAAATATGATTGTTTTAATTACCTTGTTTATAGATTTCATTATTAAGTTATAAACATCTAAATTAAAGTAGATGAATATATAAATGCAAAATTATATGTAAAGTTACAACCACACAAGATAAATATGTATAGATAATTTTTTTTATTATTATTATTCATGAAACTAGTCGCTAACTCGTGCGATGCATGGGAATAGCTACTGGATGAGCTTTAGGAAAGAAAAAAAAAAACAAAAACAAAACAAAACCATTAGTTTTGAGTTGGAGTAGTAAGCAAAAATGCATTAAAAAATGATATTGAAAGAAATAGCACATAGTTTTATTAGTTAAGCAGAAGAAAACAATGTTGTTTTATTTATTAGTTTTTGTGAGAAGGAATAAGAGATAGAATCTTGTGTCTCTAGTTTAGTTTGTGTCGTATATATAGATATATACAAGGTAAGTTGTAGTATATATAGCAATAGGTGCCTATTGAAAAGTCATAACCTTTCAAATTAGATATATCAAAAAGTGTCTATTGAAATGTCATAACCCTTCATATTGGATATACTAAAATGTATCTATTGAAAGGTCATAACCCTTCATATTGGATATATATGAAAGGTGCCTATTGAACGAAAATGTATTTATTGACCAAAAATGTGCCTATTGAATGAAATGTCTATTGAATCAAAAGGTGCCTATTGATCAAAAATGTGTCTATTGAATGAAAATGTGTCTACTAACCAAAAAAGTGCATATTTAATGAAAATATGTCTATTGAAAGGTCATAATCCTTTGGCTATAAATAGTGGTTCGTATTTATTTGGTAACTTCTTCCCAATTTCTTCTCTTTTATCTTTCTTAAAATTACAAAAAATCTGTGGATCTTTTCCAAAATTGCTATTTGTAGAACCCAATAAACTTGATTGTATATGTGGCTGTTACTTTGAAGTAGTTGGTTCATTTCCATAGAAATTAGCTATCCAATCAGATTTTTGGCATTTCATTCAATTTTTCTTAACTCGTTTCCCCTTAATTGTATGATTAGTTGATCAATAACTTCAATTTTGAAATAAAATAAAATAAAATAATTGTGGGTACCCTTGTAATTGCAGTCCGGAGTCAGAGTACAAGGAGAAAATTGTTGAAACCATCCCGTCGTCACATTGATGTTCCTGCCCAAGACTCTTCAACGGTCATCCGCAAAATGAAATGATGCTATAACTGGTCAAAATTCTATAGCTGAGTGGACTCCTTTTCTTTTCTTTCTTTTTTTAAAAAAAAATATTTTTTTAGTTCTATATTATTATTATTATTATATCAACTTAACAGTATTTCAATATATGATATTCATTGAAATCTTCTTGACAATTTCAGATAATGGAAAAAATAAACTCAAAACAGAATACAAAACAGACGCAAATACCCTCTAATATAATTATTTACATAAAAAGAATTGGGTCGAAAAAAAAAAAATCAGTGGGGCGGGCTCTCTCCCATTATAACAATCTCCAGTTCTCTCACGTTTTTACACCAATGAAAGACACGTGGCAAGCAACAAATCCTAAGGTTAGAAAAATCACGTCAAATACCACTTTTTTCTCTCAATTCTTTGTCTTTCGTTCTTCTTCGCATCTTTCCCCAACATCCCCACCCTGAACGAACCTCACCTACTTGAGCATCAGATGCGTCCAGATTGGTAGAACGGAACTTGATGGCAATGGGTTTGGGCTAAAACTGTGGGTTTCGCAGCTAAGATTGGCATAGCAAAACAAGAAACCATGGCTGTTTGGATTGACACGGTGGGTTCATGGCTATGCCGCTATGAGCATCAAGGCTCGTTCTGGTGGAGGCGTGTGAAATTGAGGTCCTCCGGCAAGCTTGGGGAGGTGAGACATTGGGTTTGATATGGATTTCTGGCCGTGGGAGTTCCGATGGGCTGTGGGTTTGGAATGAGACTTCTGAATATGCTTTGAAAGCTGTGAAAGAATCAGCCATGGAAGCTTTGAAAGCTTCCTCTCCTTCTTCAAAGCTTTGAAAGCAGCCATGATGTTCTTCTCTAATCTTTTATTCCTTAATTTTTTTATTCATTTATCCAATTAATTGGCTTTTCTCTCCACCTTCAAATCACAATTTAATAAAACCCAAATCAAAGACCCAATTCATTGTTCTGTTCTCCAACAAAAGTTGTTCCATCAAGCTTTGAAGCTCTTAAAAGAGTTCTTGAGCTTCCTAGATATGGGTCTAGAGTGGCTGATCATTTTGTGATAGTGGAAACCATCAAAATATGATTTTGAAAGATCATTTTTTGTAACAGGTGATTGAAGCAAACCCAGAAATTTTTTATTGAAAACTGAAAAGGGTTAAAAGGGAGAGAAAATTATGTGGCTTATTTATAACCTTAGGATTTGTTGCTTGCCACGTGTCTTTTATTGTTGTAAAAACATGAGAAAACTAGAGATATTATAACGGGAGGGGAGCCCGCTCCAAAAATCAGCACAATCTATTAAACAATAAAATTTCAATATAATCTTTGGAAAAATATCTCTCCCATTGTCATCTTCACTGTTGTACATTGTCATAATACGTATGTCATAAAACTTCTTCAATTATCAATTTTCCTCTTCAATCTTCTTGGGTTTAAAGTTTAATCCTTATTCAAATATGTTAAAACTTTTGTTGTTTTGTTTTAGTTGGTAGTAGTTGAGAGACAGGATCAAGGTAATCAATCTTAGGGAAAAAATCCAGTTCAGGTCTTCTTCTTCTTTTTTTTAAATCATCATACCCATGTCATAGGTTATTTAGAGGATGTTACCATAAAATAAAATAGAATATAAAAGAAAAAAAGTTATTCGGAAGATGTTGAAGCACTTGGGCAAAGTAGCTAAATGAAATCTATCAAGTGTTGGTAGTAGGGGCTAATGGATTGGGCTGTGAACTGCTAATTGACTTGGCTATGTCAGGTTTCCAAAATCTCATGGTTATAGGCATAGATAGGATCGAGGTAATCAATCAAGCAGAAAAAAATCCAGTTCAAATTTTTTTTTTTAAATCATCATACCCATGTCATAGGTTATTTAGAAGATGTAACCATATAATAATAATAATAATAAATTAAATAAAAAAGGTTATTTGGAAGATGTTGAAGCACTTGGGCAAAGTAGGTAAATGAGATCTATCAAGTGTTTATCTTCCTATTTAATGATTAAATGTAAGCACATAAAAGAGTTAGTTATGAAGGTTTCAGTTGTGATAGTGAAACTTGTCGTAGTTTTTAACATTTCATGTCATTTATAGAAATTATGAACTTGAAGCATGGGAATGAATTTGGTTGCCAATTTGTGATGGGTGTTAGGAGTAAGAGGATGGTAGTTTAGGTAGTGCCTCTGAGATTGAATGGGAGAGTAATGGAATTGAAGTTGAACAGGACGAAAGAGGGAATCTTTGCTACTTATTACCTATAGGCTACAACTGCAACCTATAATGGAAGTCAGGAGGGCTGTGAGTGCAAGGACAAAGAACCATTGCACAAAGTATAGGATCACCAATTCAAATAAACAAATCCAAAGAAAATTTAGAAAATATAAATAAGATTAAACTACAAGGCATGTAAGTTGCAGGGTTCGTATCGAAAATCCCAAAGAGAAATTTTGGGCAGGGTTAACAGACCATGGGCTAAAGCAATACAAGCCCACAATAAAAGTTTTTTTTTTTTTTTTGTGAGAAATGTTGAATGTTTCAGTAAAGCAAACCATGTAAAATCAATATATCAAGTCATTTTGGGTAGCTCACAGTGAAAATGTTAACTTAGTAGAACTACCAGGGAAAAAGAAAAAAATAGCCATTAAAACCAGATAGTGGACAAGTACAGGCATGCATCAAGAAAGCTTCCACACGTAGACAAAACCAGTAAACTGCTGAAAACATGAGAAAATAACAGGTGAACAATCATGCATCCATCAAATAAAACCAATACACACGTAGACAAAACCAGTAACACTGCCAAAAACATGAGAAAACAATAGGTGGACAATCATGAATCCATCAAATAAAACCAATACATGTTGAAAAAAAAAACCCAAATTCTCAGAATATTTAACACCAACTATTTCTTTGTCACTTATTTTGTAAGGTTAGCTATCTATTCTCAACAGAAAACAGAACACCTTCTAATGGTGATTACATTATTGTAAGAAAAGTTTAAATAATTTGAAACATAAGTTTCAATAGATTAAAGAACTCTTTGTTTCCTCTTCCTCTTTTGTCAATCTGCAATAGGTGTGAGCTGTACATCACTTGCATCATTTGTAGGATTAGCATCTTATTCACTTGGTAAGTTGTTGACAGAATCATTTGTAGCATCACTCATATAATATTGTTAAAAGAATATGGTGTAAATTGTATTATGATATGAATAAGTAACACTAAATATATCTAATTTTTTTTTTACTTAAATTTAATATAAAAGTACTCACATCAGTTATTTAATCAAGTTTAACTGAATTGTCAGTCTGTATAACAGGATCAAAAAGTTTCTTCACAGTGTAGATCTCGCATCCCTGTTTGAGGTTATAGTCATTAAGTTCCAATTGGAAGACAAATGTTTTCCCAATAAGGTTTGCTATTTGCATAGGCAGGTCAAACTCTTCAGGTACCTAGTAGAAATAGTAGGTCATAAACTATAAGTTCAATTATACTAAAGAATATATTAAGTACTATTTGTGAATTTCAAATTCTCACCTGTGAACATTTATTTATAAGTTCCTTTGCTGATATGTGGAGTAATTTTTCAGCCGTAGAATCAAATAAAATGAATGTTGCCAATCCTGTGTCATCTTCAACTTTCAGTTCAATTCTATACCTGAAAGAAGGCATGGTAGATATAATTTTAATTTTAATTTTTTTTCTCTTTCCTTTATATATATATATATATATATATTTATACTTTTATATTATACACACTGTGAGTTTTTAGATCCCTTAAAACACAATTGGATTAACCTAGTTAATAAGCCAAGTTATTAATTAGTCCAAATTCCAGATCTAGGTTATCACAATCAAACAATCATATCATGTAAAGCAGTGGAAATATAAATAACACAATGATATGATGACCCAGGAAACCACACCAGTAAAAACCTGAGAGGATTTAACCTAGCTATTCTCAAGGTAAACTTGAATCCACTATAGAAAGAACTGAAGTTTGTACAATAGAACTTAGACCACTAACATTCTATTGCTACCCACCAGTAGAAAACTTACTGACATGACCACGTTCAAGCTCCGAGACCACGGACTCCTTCTTTCTTGGATTCTCCAGCAAATACAAGCACCCTGGCTTGTGTATCGTTAAGCTCTTATGGCAGCAACTGAATGATCATCAAGCTCCTGAAGAAATCTCCTTCTTGATAATCCTAAGCTTGTGTGAAGCCAAGCACCTCTCTGATCTCACAAGAGATTCACATAAATAGCAAATTGAGCAACCTCAAAAACGTGGCTAAGGTTTGCCTTTTATACGTAGGGCAAAACATAAAACCCTACACGTTTTAATGGGCTAGGGCTAAGTTGGAAAAAATATGCAGAAAAAACATTCTGCCCGAGATTCGATCAATCGAGTATAAGCTTCGATCGATCGAGCCAAACTGAAATGCACACTTAATTCTGCAACAGCTCGATTCCAACTTTACATAAAAGGCACAACTTTAAGCAAGTCTAAACAAGACTAAACAACCTGTTTTGATCATGGTTTGCCAAAAATACACATTAGAGTTCTAATACATTAGTTCGTAAGTACCTAGAACCTAACAAACTCCCCCTTTGGCAATCTGTGACAAAACACAACTTAAAAGCTCAAAGTTTACAAAGAAAAACCATTTACAAAAAAAATGCCCATTATAACAAATCCAATCCTAACTACTATCCATCAGTTGCAAGTGTAGGCAGCAGCTCAATTGAATCAACATGTATATTTCCTGAAACACTAAACAAAACGCATAAACGCATGTGTGGAAAATACAAGTAAACAAAATAAATTCTTGATTTCACAAAACACAAAATAAAGACATATATCAATGAATAACTCATAAATATAAATCAATAAGCAGTGAAACAAGAAACATATAAAGAATAAATGTATCTCCCCCTAACATGAATAGGCCAACAAAAAAAAACATTAAAAGCCAAAATGGTAAATACAAAGTGAAGCACCTAGATACAATCTAATCTCCACAAGCTCCAGCAAACAAAAAACTCTCCTCCTGAGAACAAAAACCCTCTACAAATGTCCAAAAGTACTCCCCCTTTTTGTGACGAAATGCCAAAGGGCACTCAAAATCCATCATCAAAAGGAGGTGGCGGTGAGGAACGTCGAAACTGTGCCAACTCTGCTCGCAAGGCACGGATCTCATCAAGCATGTCCACCAAAATCTGTGCATGAACCACCTGAACGGTCAAGACATGATCCAACATACGACGAATGTCGAAATCATTCAAAGTAGTCGGTGGAGGAACATCAGCATCAGCAACAGCACCAGACTTCTCAGCCGAAGCATCACCTGTAGAAGTGGGAGGAGAAGGTACACCACCATAAGGCTCAACTCTAGGACGCGTAGAGCCAGCTCTCATATAAGCAGCCCTCTACCTAAGAAAGGTGGCACCTATGGGAGCTACAACATGTACGGGCTCACTAGTAGAGAAGACATCTAAACCAAGAAACAACAAAATCCTATGAATGAAAATAGGATGAAAAAGAGCATAAGCAACGACTGAACTCATATGAACTTCGTTCAAAGAACGAAGAAATAGATGAGGAAAACTAATAAAAGCACTAGAAACAAGGGCGTACAAAAACACACATCACTCAATAGGTATGGTGTGGAGATGAGAAATAGGCCACAAAGAATGACACGCTATCCTAAAGAAAAGATAGGTAGTTTCAGTAAGCTCAGCGGACGTGATCTAAGGATCAGAACCCCACTGGATAAAAGACCCAGTGATGTATGACATAACATCATCAAGGCGTGGAGACTCCTCATAAGGATAGACAAACTGCCTAACAACCAGAACCCCAAGAGCCTCAGCCACTACCCTAGGGGTAATGGTGAACTCTACACCTCGTATCCAACTCCTAACCAAGGTGTTGGCATCATAGATGTGGCAAGAGAGGTTCGAGTAGAACTCTCTAATCAGGGCAGTCGGGGGTGGATGATCTATCTCCAACAAAGGCAACCAGTCCCTACTCTCAAAATTTGCCCTAATGGCAGGATCAAGCTCATCTAACACAACCCTACGCTTAGCCCAAATCTTTCTCTTACTGTTCAGCTTCTCATACAACTCTCTGTTTTTGTCACTCCGAAAAAACTCACTCCTAGAGGGAGACTCAGAAGAAGTGGAGGGTGTCCTATGGGCTCTAGTCTTCCTAGGCATGGTGCTAGGATAAGGACAAAGACACAAAAACAAAACCAAAAAGAACAAAAAGAAAAACCAATGGCAAACTGCAAGCACAAAAAATATAGAAAAAAAACTATATGATGCATGAACAAAAAATTTCATGATGCATACTCTAATGCAATGAGAATAGGTTCAATTTAAGTTCAAATTCACAAAATTGGCTTGAGCATAGAGTTTCTAACAAAAACCCCCCAAAAATTTGAGAGAACCACTTGTTCAATTTGTAAAAAATTGATCAATTGATCATCACACAAGATAGAATACAGTTTATAATGATCAAATACATCAATCCAACAAGCCAATTTTATCAATTTGGACCTAATTGAACAAAATCCCCAATTCGGGTACATACAAGCCCTAGAAATTTCAATTTCTCAAAATTTAGCAAATTGATCAAATTAAACCATCAAGATCAAGTTTATAACATCCTAGAACAAAAACCCATTGATCAATTTCAGAAAATTTGGCTTAAATCATCAAAAATCTCAATTTTGCATAGGTCTGAAAATTTACCCAAAAACCATGAATTAATGCATGAAACATGAAATAAAATGCAAAAGAAAGGGTATAAAGGTCTTACCGGCCTTGGGAGAGGAAAACCTTGCAAAAAGAATGGACGAAAATGACAAAAAATTGAGATTTAGCCTTGATCGAGTCGTATGGAGAGAGAAAAGATAAAGAACTTTTTGAAAAAGTGTTTGACTCAACTGAAAATTAGTTTTTAAAAAACTTCTCATACGATTTTCGATTGATCGAAATTTTAGGTTCGATCGATCGAAACAAACAGAGGCTCACCTAAATTTTAATCGCAATTTCCATTGATGGAAAAACAGCCTCGATCAATCAAAATTCTAGAAAAACAAAATTTTTGAAAAAACAAAGCAGTTTTGCAAGAAACTCCTCAAAGCATTGAATTTTATAAATAAAATGCATGAGTATGAGATGAAATGCTTTTCAAAAACACAAGTTTTAAACCCAGTTTTCCCAAATGAAGATTTTCAATACATTCTCCTTAAATTCTAAAGCATCAAATATGTTTTGCATAAAACTCAAGGTATTTTCAAACTTGATTAGTCAGACCAAAAACACACACAATAACATATACAATGTTTAGCAAAGAGTAACTTGTATAGTGTGTACAACTAGCAAAAACTTGAGATACATGTGAGGTGATATGTGAATAGCAATCAAACATAAAGTCTACAAAATTCATCACATAGAATTTGAAAGAGACTATCACCTAAAGAGTTACATCATATAACTCCCACATCTCCTAGAACATAAGCTTGCAATCATGTAAGTTTCTTGATTTTGCCTCATATTGTACACACAAATTTTAATTGTTCAGAAACTTATTAAAATAGCCGGGATAATGTATACACCAATTTTATTTATTTGATTTAGCTTTAAGTCCAATAATGTACACACCAATTTTAAGCATTAAACCGAGGCTACATCTTATGTTCTTTTTGTGCATGTACTACACTTTCTCGAGCATAAAATCTTACGATATGCACTAAGATGTTCATGATTGGCTAGTGAACAGTGGTGAGATTGTTATTTATGCCTTTCTCAAAAGGTTCAAGTCCGACAGTCAAAGACATGTGACTTCAAGATCAAGACAAAGTGATCAAAACCATAAACATCTTTCCCACACGACATGCACTACAAAGATTCAACTAGTAAAGTGCAATAAATAAGCTCATCAAGTCTAAACAAGGTACAAAGACAAGATATCAATGCAAAACACAATTTGCTTCCTTTTTCTTTTTCCCCTTTTTATTTGAAAAGAATAAACAAAAACATCCTAAAATGAAATGCATGAATGATATGCAATGCAAATCCTAGAAACAAAGAACCCAAAAAACCAAAGAACAATAGTCATAAAGAATATAGCAATGAAGCACAAGGACCATGTCAGAAGGACTCAATTAGATTGAGCATTTTGCATCCAAAACTTTTTAGATGAACCTCGAGCATTGGAGTTCTTATTCACATGAGAATGATTACCAACTCCAGGATTGGAATAAAGGTTTAGAGCCTTTACCAATTCACCAATGAGTACCATAGGATCTTGTGCTTAAGACACATGTACTTTTGGTTTGTTTGCTCTCTTAGCAGCTTGCAGCTTGTAACAGTTTGGACGAATGTGTCCAGACTTTCCACAAAAGTGACAAACAAGAACAAATTTAGGAACATCAATATTCCTAACAGCAAATATAGTCTCAGATTTTGGTTTTTGCCTCAACAAATAACAATTTAGTCTAATATGACCAACAAAACCACAAATGTGACAGGTAGGCACAAAAACAGATTTATTATGCTCTCTAACAATAGGTTTAGACTTAGGTTTAGAAACTTTAGCATCAACATCAGAACTTTTACCTTTGTCTAACCTAGCAAAATAAGCCTTTTCTTTATTATTCCTCTTTAAAGGAGGGATATAAACTTTCTCAGTTAAGAGAAATAAAAACACTTATGTTATCAACAGTAGACTTGGTACTAATCAAATTTTTAATTTTAGTTTTAGATTCAACTAACTCTTGTTCCAAGCTTTTCATCTTCTCATTTTGAGTGGAAATTTGATTTCTCAAGAATTCATTCTTTTTATTAGACTCATCTAATCTCACAATCAAATCCTCTTTTTCAAGATTAGCCAATTTTAACTCTTCCTTAAATTTCTTAGCAATTTTCATAGATTTCACTAATTCCTTACGAAGAGTTTCACAGGCATCAATAAAATCAATAGAATCATGAGCAAAAACATGATCAGAAAGACACTTCAAATTATCCATGACAACAGAGGTCAAGGATCAGCTCTTAGATCAAAAGATCTAAAACAAGAGAGCTACCTGCTCTGATACCACTTGTGAGTTTTTAGACCCCTTAAAACACAATTGGATTAACCTAGTTAATAAGCCAAGTTATTAATTAGTCCAAATTCCAGATCTAGGTTATCACAATCAAACAATCATATCATGTAAAGCAGCGGAAATATAAATAACACAATGATATGATGA
The DNA here is from genome assembly GCA_032727855.1 of Quercus ilex subsp. ballota. Taxonomy (NCBI): domain Eukaryota; kingdom Viridiplantae; phylum Streptophyta; class Magnoliopsida; order Fagales; family Fagaceae; genus Quercus; species Quercus ilex. Next base: position 29,096,061 of record CM064917.1, read on the forward strand.
CCCAGGAAACCACACCAGTAAAGCAGCGGAAATATAAATAACACAATTATTAATTAGTCCAATTTTTTTTATATAAATTTAATATAAAAGTACTCACATCAGTTATTTGATTAAGTTTAACTAAATTGTCAGTTTGTATAACAGGATCAAAAAGTTTCTTCTGTATATCTCGCATCCCTGTTTGAGGTTATAGTCATTGAGTTCCAATAGGAAGATAGGCAGGTCAAACTCTTCAGGTACCTAGTAGAAATAGTAGGTCATAAACTGTAAGTTCAATTATACTAATGAATATATTAAGTACTATTTGTGAATTTCAAACTCTCACCTGTGAACATTTATTTATAAGTTCCTTTGCTGATATGTGGACTAATTTTTCAGACGTAGAATCAAATAAAATGAATGTTGCCAATCTTGTGTCATCTTCAACTTTCAGTTCAATTCTATACCTGAAAGAAGGAATGGTAGATATAATTTTAATTTTAATTTTTTTTCTCTTTCCTTTATATATATATATATATATATATATATACTTATACTTTTATATTATACATACTGTGAGTTTTTAGACCCCTTAAAACACAATTGGATTAACCTAGTTAATAAGCCAAGTTATTAATTAGTCCAAATTCCATATATCATGTAAAGCAGCGGAAATATAAATAACACAATGATATGATGACCCAGAAAACCACACCGGTAAAAACCTATAAAGGATTTAACCTAGCTATCCTCAAGGTAAACTTGAATCCACTATAGAAAGAATCGAAGTTTGTACAATAGAACTTAGACCACTAACATTCTATTGCTACCCACCAGTAGAAAACTTACTGACACGACCATGTTCAAGCTCCGAGACCACGAACTCCTTCTTTCTTGGATTCTCCAGCAAATACAAGCACCCCGGCTTGTGTATCATTAAGCTCTTATGGTAGCAACTGAATGATCATCAAGCTCTTGAAGAAATCTCCTTCTTGATAATCCTAAGCTTGTGTGAAGGCAAGCACCTCTCTGATCTCACAAGAGGTTCACACAAACAGCAAATAGAGCAACCTCAAAAATGTGGCTAGGGTTTGCCTTTTATACCTAAGGCAAAACATAAAACCTTACACGTTTTAATGGGCTAGGGCTGAGTTGGAAAAATTTGCAAAAAAACATTCTGCCCGAGATTCGATCGATCAAGTATAAGCTTCAATTGATCGAGCCAGACCGAAATGCACACTTAATTCTGCAACAGCTCGATTCCAACTTTACATAAAAGGCACAACTTTGAGCAAGTCTAAACAAGACTAAACAACCTGTTTTGATCATGGTTTGCCAACAATACACATTAGAGTTCTAATACATTAGTTCCTAAGTACCTAGAACCTAACACATACCTTAGGATTGGGAAGCCTGCCAGTTTGTTACAACGATCACACCACAAATGTTCACCTCTTGGTTTAACCTTTCTACGACATATTTCGCATGACATAAAGTACCAACCAAAAGCTGTTTCAATTTTTGTAATCTTTCCATGGCAGGTGAATATAGTCTCTTGGAATTTCAAATTTATTCAATGATTTATTTGTAAAATTTAACATGCCATTGACAATTTCATTTTTAGATTTTTCTTTTGAAGAACTTTTCCCTTACCATATTTTCAGAGTTCCAGGCCATGTTTAATATTTCAAATTATGGTTCTTCTATTATTGTTCATCTTTTCTTCAATTGTTCTTTGTGGCTTAAATTGTCTTGGCAGCTCTTCTATAAGACGATCATTTTTCACTTCCCTATGATTGTAACATAAAGAAGTCAGTATAAGCTTACGTATACTATAAAATATTATATAAAATATATTGCTAAAAAGATATAGATTACTTACTGATCCATAAACACAGAAGTCTCTGGAATCTCCAAATTTAAATAAACTTTTGTTCCACTTGTAGATGATAAGTTATATTCCCCTACATTTATATGGAGGAATTTTTTAAAATGCACATATAATTTATTAATGTAGTTATAAATATGCTAATAAAAGAAACAATGTACTAACCTTTAGAAGTTTTCACAATTAGACATGTAGCAACTATAATAAAAGGTCCCGGATTCCTTTTGAAGAGGTTATCATCAATTTCATTTGCAACTGGCCCCCAAAGGGTAAGCTTTATTTTATTTCCTCTATTAAAATATTGTTATTAATGTAAGTTTATATTATATATATTCAATGTACTGCAACTTGTAAGAATTAAAACATACTATATACACTTTTGCAATAATATCTATGCATCATAAAAATTCTAATGTTAGTTATTTTCATTTATGATAATGATATAATGTATTTTATATAACAACATATAATGTAAGATTTTCTAACAATAATAGAATGAAAAATTTATATTCAATTAATTTAATACCTGATAGCTGGACATGGCTGTTAAGTCATTGAACGATGGTGTTGTAGTCAACAAATTCAAATTTATGATGAGGTATATTGACTTCAGTTTTTGTTAATTCTTGAATGTTGGTTGTTGGCAAGAATATGATCTTATGCTCATTTTGAATTGGCCTATAGAATTGATTGCAAGTACCAACTTCAAAGTTTGATAATGCATACAGCTGCCCTTCTTTCAGAAAAGGTTTGATTTTTTTTGAAATATTCTTATGAATGGTAGAATGTATTGCATTATTCTGCAAGTAAAAGACGTTAGTTGAAGGTATATAAAGTGAATAATATATATAATGTATAAGAAATGTTTTGATGAGTTTTTTTAAAAACTTATACAAACCTGTTCATCAATAAGAATCATAGCTGAACTAATAATTTCTTGATTGTTTCTATTTACAGCATCCCACATCCTTGGTACTCTAATTCTGATTTTGTACTTGTCACTCTTGTTTGAAAGCTGATTAAGAAAACTGAACTCCATCATCTTTAAGTTTTTGACCTTTGCCTGCATACATCATTCAATATGATAGTTAGTGAAATAAAGTGATGGCATTTTGATAGTAATCAAACATTTAATTTATTCTTTCATTTCTTTAGTAGTAACCAGGTAGAATAATAATAAATAAATATACTCAAACACATTAATAAGTCTGTTATTTTAAAAGTTGCAAGACACACCTAATTTTTTTTTTTTTTTTTTAACTCTAGTAACTATATAAGTCAATAACCATATTGGTCTGAATTTTTTAAATGAATGAGGTCTGTTTCTATTTAATCATCAACCATACAATTGTTATCGCAGTTAAAGTGATTTTTCAACATGTTAAGTACTACAAATATTACACCATTACAATTTTAAGTTTGAGCTAAAGCTTGAAAGACAATGTATTTTGTATGCCTAAAGGAAATAAAGACACCACAACAATTTAAATAAGAACTAAAAAGAAAGAGTTGTACAGATGTACATATGACCTTCTAACATATAAATTTATTTTACCTTGTATGACCAACAACTTAAATAAGTTTGGTGAAAACCTCCTTGTACACAATATCTTTTGTTTCACAACTTTGATCAGTTTCATCATTAATTATGCGGAACTTCAACCCATCTCTACTTGTTACTCTAGAAACTGCAACATACAATTGCCCATGACTAAAAACTGGTTTAGGCAAATAAACTCCCACATGTTTCAATGACTGTCCTTGTCTCTTATTTATTGTCATTGCAAAACACACAAAAATTGGTAATTGTCTCCTCTTTAGAACAAAAGGCCATTTTGAATCACTTGGAGATAATGTTATCCTCATAATGAACACGCATGTGCCTATATTAGTGCCAATAATAGTTTTTGCTTCTATAACCCATGTAGCCAGCTTTGTAATAATCAGTATTGTTCCATTACAAAGCCCTTCATTCTGGTTCAAGTCTCTAAGTAACATAATAGGTAAGCCTTCTTTTAATGTCAACTTATGATTTGGCAATCCTGGAAATCTTAAGCTGTTTAAAAACTAAATAAGGTATAAAATGTCTTGATCAGCAACATTCAAAAAAGCCTTGCAAATGGAATCTGAACTCAAATATTCATGTTCTACTCTATTTATTGATGAGATAATGTAGTCATTTAACTCCTCTACAACTTCATTTGTAGGGCCAAGAATTGCCCTTTCTTGAATGTAACTTGCATCCATGTATTGAGCATCCAAATCAGGGTATGTGCTATTAATAATATCTTCCAGTGGATTTTGTGTAGGTTGGATGATTAGATCATGAGGAATTGTAATGTTATTGTCACCATCACCTTCTCCTAAATCACCATTACCTATTTTTAAAATCCATTCACTAGTCTTGTATAGATGATTCTTGTATTTCACTAATATTATTCTACACAAGTCTCATATTTTGTTGTAGTTTAAAGACATGACAATAATTCCATAAGTGTGACTGACAAATTGTAGATTGGACAATATCTTCACGTCTTCCCTTTTTCACAACTAGAAGTATTTGTCGAAAATCACCACCTAAAACCACAATTTTACCACCAAAAGGGTTTTTCCAAATTCCTTGGATCTTCAATTTGCAGTATATCTTGAAGGCTGCGATTAAAAGCTTCAAAACAATTTCTGTTTGCCATTGGTGCCTCATCCCAAAGTATTATACTTGTTTTCAAAAGAAGTTCTGCTGTTTGTGTTTTTTTCTTTATTTCACAAGTTGACTCATTATTGACATTAATCGGGATGTGGAATCGTGAATGTGCTATCCAGCCACCAGGAAGTAATAGAGCAGCAATACCTAAAGAAGCAACTGCAAGAGCAATTTTTCCTTTTGATCTTACAGCAACCAAAATTGTTCTATAAAGATATGTTTTTCCCGTTCCACCATGACCATAGACGAAAAACATGCCCCCATTTTCAGGAAAAACATCTTCCATTATAGAATTATAGATAGTTCTTTGTTCATTGTTGAGGCCAGATATCAAGATCTCATGTTCTCTTTGCAAACTTCCTATATCATATGACATTTCTTCTTCAATAAGTCTATTTCCTTTATGAATAAGAATATCTACATCTGGCTGAGGCATTTAAGGATAGTCTTTCAAAGATTTCCCATATTGATGGAGGATCTAGTCAATTTCATATAAGCCATAATTTTTCAATTGATTATCAAATAATATCAGACCATGAAAATGGGAGATATGTCTTTGTCTATTAAGTATATCTTCAGTAAGAATTTTCCAATTAGAACCCCAAAAAGTTAAAGGATCATATACTTCACAAAACATGAGTATGGTAACATATAGTTGGCGTAATTGCTTGCCACTTGCCCAATGTGCAGCTTCAATTATGCATTCATGCCATTCTTTATCATCATCTAGAAGCCCAAGTGCATAACATGCATCTTTATAAGTAGGATAAGTAATAATTTTTTACAGTCATTATCTCTTTAAAGTTTTTTGGGCCTTTGACAATGTTAAGCAACATTCTCAAGTAAAATCGATCTCCACTTGAAGGGTGAGCATTATATACTCTTCCAATACATTTTCTACCTTTTCTTCATTTCCATTGCCTAACATTTTGATGCCATACCCATTTTGTAGGAAATTCAGCATAAGTTAACACGCGAGCATCTTCAAAAGCTTCATTAGTTTTCATCCATTCAGTAAATTTTGTGTCTTTGATTCCTGGCCTTTGTAAAATGTTTTCCAAATTTGCATTTTCCGGATATATAATGGGATTTTCATTTTCCAAATGAAATTTTAATCTTTCAACTGGTGGATTTCGAAACTGAATCAGAAATTCAAATCCTCTCTAACATGCTTCAAAAGCTGAAATAGACCTACAGTCCAAATATGCTTTGGTCTCATCAACAACAATGCTTGGTTGTTGTTCGTCATTATCAGTACCTGGTAAATTCTCTTGTAAAAAAATTGTGACTATATCTGGTCCCTTATTTATGTATTTAAACAAATATTTGATCGATCGAGATCTATTGCACCATTCCACATTCAAATTTGACTAGTACTTTACCAGTAAGTCTACATTAAATGGCACAACATACCGATTATCCAAAGTAATTCCATTTTTTACTATTGTCTTCCCATCATTTCTTCTTATATAAATGGGGAAACCTTCTTCATCGATAGTTGTCTCTTCATAAATTTTTTTTGGAAAATGTTTTGCACATTTTTCATTAACCATACAAGGTGATCTTGGGTTTGCATATCCACATGGCCCATGCATCATAAACTATTTTACATCTTCATAAGCAATTGGATCTTCATGTGGATCTGGTATTTCTGCTGGACTTGGGCACTTATCTTTTGGATCCAAGAAAAGGAGAATATGTGCATGTGGAAGTCCTCTTTTCTGAAATTTGATTGTGTATTCTACTGCAATGACTCTTCCAAAATGGGATTCATGCCTCAAATCATGTAATAATTCATCCAACTTTATTTTAAAAACCCTTGTTACAATATCTGGTCGGTCCTCAACATTCTGGCCTTCTATAAATTCCAAGCACTGAGTGATTTCAGACCATTTTGGATTGCAAGTAAATGTCATAAACAGATCTAGATATCCCACCTTTCTACAGTAGCCATTGCATCTTGATAGTTCTAAGCCATGTATCTTGGGCTTCCAGTAAAAGAGGAAGGTAAGATGATCCGCTTTCCTACTGTTTTTGGATTTGTATCACCACAAAGCATAGCATCTTTAAGCCCACCATATAGTTCAGATCTTAATTTGAATTGGTTTTGCCTTACCCATTGTAATCTTTCCTCTTCAATGGAAGTATAGGCATCGACTATGAATTGTTGAAAAAGCCTTCCACCAAGCAACAATGTGTTACCCTCATGAGATCGTTATTGAAGTCTAAAAGCATAATATTCCCTCATTGTTATTGATTCTCTTTTTTTAGATCTTGTTCCATCAAAATTCTTATAAGGTATATCAGATCTATACCCATCCTCACCGTAAAAGCAATGGATATTGTAAAGCAATATGGCTCAGATGACTTCCAAATATACGTTGCAATCCCGAACTTTGGTTTTCAACAATAATATCCCTTTCACAATTTTCAGTATTTAAATCTCCAACAATAATAGTAGCAACTTCAGAAGTATCAAGCAAGTTATATTACCTAGAATCAGAATAGCGACTTCCAATAAGCCGTATCCTAACATCATGCATATTAGACTCATTGAATCTGTCCCTAGCCATTTGAAAGTAATTGACCAATTGATTGCAATTGTCTAACATATTCAATAATCCAATGACAATATCTATATCCACATCTTTTCTATGATCACCACATGTAACAGCATCAATTCTATTTGCTATCTCATTTGAAAGCTAAAAAAATGTGTTGAAAACACAAAAGTTGTTCAGACCCCCAAAACAAAGTTACGGCTTCGTTAATTTTACACTAACTTAATACTAAGTGCGGAATAGTGTAAACACAAGCGTATAAGCAAGAGAACTACTCTAATCCATATTTAAAGCAATACAACAGTAAAAATGAAATGAACAAGAGTAGGGAAGAGAAATGCAAACACGGATGACACCAAGACGTGTTATCGAAGAGGAAACCGAAGAACTTGGCGTAAAACCTCTCTGCCGCCCTCCAAGCGGAAATCGATCCACTAGACAATCAGTTGGGATACATGGGTGAGCAAGAGACCCTCCAAGCCTAATCTACCCTCTGTACCTAAGCCCTTCAAGCTCCTACTCCAACAAGGCTTCTCGAAACCGTGTCTTGTCTAACTCTCCGGATCCCGCAACAAGCTCCATGTTGCATCTGCCATCCTTGGCTTCTGCCAATGCTTCCCAACAGCACCAAAACTTCACTTGACACTCTGAAAGGGTGTGGTAAGTGTTTGGGCTATCAATCTCTCAATGGTATGGAAATGAGAGGTAGAAGTTGAGAAAATTCCCAAAACAAATGTGTAGAGGATTGTGGGTACAACAATCTCTAACTCTCAAGGTGTTTGGCTAGGGTTTTCTCTTAGAAGCACTCCTCAACATTTGTAGGTAATGTGGGTATAAATAGTGTAGGCACAGAAAGTGTGTATCAGACTGGATAGGCTGGCAGAACAGAATGTCTCACGGGTGTCTCACGAGAAGGCCTTACCCACGAGATCCTTGCAAGACACAGCTGTCTCCATCTGGCCTGACTCTTCGCATTCCAGCATGTGCAAGGCACATGTGTTACTTCGCGGGATGCTAAGTCGTGAGCTACCCGCGAAAACTTCTTCAGTCTTTAAATGCTTGAGTCTTCACACCATTCTCTCTATCACACAACCCTTACAATGAAATCCCACAATAAATACAGGGTACAAAAGATTGAATAAAATTACAATCAAATTTGGCACGAAATATAAGCCAACAAAAACACATAGTTGTAAATAATAACTTTACAATCTCTCCATTTGGCTATTCCGTGAAAAAAAACCCCGAAAATAGACTCTGGACTTAAACGTGAGTTTGGGAACAGTGGCAAAACTCACTTACACCTAATCTAGAAGTTGTGAAGCACTTGCATGTATATACCTATTACCTAAAACACTTGCACACAAACAAAACTTTTATTAAGCTTATGACAAGTTAAACTCAAGGTACGTACATGAGCAAGTAAAGTGCGATCAAGTTTGTAAACATTATAAAACATGTGAGCATATCTTGATCAAACAAAAACAGTCATTCAAAATGACTACAATGAACATTTAGCAAGCAAATGCTCATCCGGCAATGCAATTAAGAACAATCCCTAGGAGCAATTGCATGTCCAACACTCAACCAATGCAAACTACACGAAGTACTTGCATCTAGGATACAAAATCCTACTAGGGCACAAGAGTGAGGTACTTAAGACATAATAGCAATATCTTAAAAGTACAGAAAATGCTACAAAGCATAGAGATTAAACACAAATACTGAAGATAAACTGAAATTAAAAACAAAGTATCAAAGCTTTAAACAAAAGCAGTAACAAAAAAAGCTGTAAACAGAAACAAACAACAGATATTAGGACTAAAAATAGTTTAAACCAAAACAACTAAATATGTGTGTTATCTTTTCAAAACTCCCCCCTTTCACTATGCACACTTCCTTTTCTTGTGATGCTCTCCCCCTTTCTATATGCTATCATCCAATCTATACAGTCTATACAAGGAGTATGATCTCCCCCTTTTTGGCACGAATAGCTAAAGGCTCTCCTCTAACTTGCGTTGAATCTCATCTAGCTAGGTCTCAATGGCAGTGAGGCGCATTTGAACCTGGTTGTTGGTGGAGTGGATGAGATTTGTAAGTCCTGACATATGCTCGTGCAAACCTTCAACCAAGGTGGTGAACCGGTCAATTTAAGAGCTAGATTGACCTGGCTATGTACTAACAGTCGGAGGTGCAGGGACGTGAGAAGAGGTAGTCTCGGTAGTATGAGCAACTGATTCATGACCGGAGAGAGACACAGGTGGTGTGGACAAATTTTGCTTTTTCTTTTCAACCGAAGAGTGACTTTTGCTCTTTTCAAGAGATGATGTAGAAATTGGACGACAACGAACCACAATCTTCCCATCTCTTGGTGGACGAACTCCTTCATTCAACATGATTTTCATGATAAAACTACAGAATGGAAGACATAATTTTGCTACTGATCGTGCAACTGTTTTTCCTATAGTCTAGAAGATATGAGTACAAATGTCAATCGGAGTTCCATTGATGAGGTCGCATAAAAACTATGCCCGTTCAAGATTAATAAACCCAATATTGGACAATGGATATAGATTGAAGAACATGATGAAGGTGAGAGTTTTCAGTTCAGGTTTGAACTTCACTGTTCCGATGGAGGTGCCTTTTGCAGAAACTTCATGTTCTTCTCCAAGAATACGAAGGATGTCTGACACAACTGGTTGTCTGTCATCATAGGGAGAACTATCTACATTTACAGGTCGAGTGATACGAAGAAGCTTTGCAATATAATCCGGATTGATGGTGAATTCTTTTCCCCGAACCCAACATTTTAGTTCTACACCTGTGAATCTTGCATTCGAATAAAACTCTTTAATCAATTCATCAACCGGATCTTTAAAGTCTCCAAATAACTCAGTCCAATCCTTGTCTACAAAAACCCTTGGGATAAAGGTGGATCCCAGAGTGTCAAACTAAACAATACGCTCTACCACAGGGGGGGCGTCCTGAAAATTGCTAGAAAATGTCTGAGAGTCCAAGGGAGTCTTAAACCTCTCACTGTTTGAGACTTCAAATGAGTGTCGTGTCCTTTTTGACACTGGTGATGAGGGAGGGTCAATAACTGGATCTTTACTGCGAGAAGAACGGTGAAGCATCTGCACAGATGAGCACACACCAAGGAAACAAATGCAAAAGCACACACCAGAACACAGAAATTTATTAGATTCAAGTTAGTTCAAAGAAGAGGTAAAATAACCTATAACAGAGTATAAACAACTCAAAACAAAGCACAAAGACTCAAAATGACATGCTAAATCGATAAAACAAGTGAACATAGACACAATGCATGAATTTAAGAAGGTGTGCATATGTGTGCATGTGCTGGTGCATGAAAATGCAGCATGAGATGCATTAGGCGTGCTTAGAGGTGCCTAGGTGTGTGCCTAGTGTGTGCAACATGGGCAAAGAGTGTGAAACACATAAACAATGACCAAAAACAAGTTAAACAAGGTCAAACAAGTGTAAACCAGAGATTGGAATTCACTTGTGAAAGTTCAAATAGCATTGAAAACACTATGAACGTTTAGACCCCCAAACAACAAAATACCAATTCAAACTTTATATCAAACAAAGTATGTGCAAAAAATGATAACAAGCTTATATCAGAATTGATAAACAATCTAAACCAATTAAAATCACATCCACAATAAAAATTAAATGGTAAAGATTAAGGGAAAAGAGATGCAAACACAAGGACAACACAACGATGTGTTATCGAAGAGGAAACCGAAGCCCTCGACGTCAAACCTCTCCGACGCCCTCCAAGCGGTCAATAATCCACTAGAAAATGAAGTTGGGATACATGAACAACAATAGACCCTCTAAGCCTAATCTACCCAGGTACCTAAGCCCTCCAAGCTTCTTGCTCCAACGAGGTTACGCCGAACATTTGTCTTTTCTAGCTTGCTAGATTCCGCTATAAACCATAGCATCAACCAATAACCATTGGTCCCTTCCAAACTGCTTCCCTTAGCACCAAAAGACCTTCTCATAGACGTGGGTATGGTGAGAAAAGGATTTGGTCAAGAACCTCCCAAGGATGTATCAATGTAGAGGGTGAGAGTAAAGGAATTTGAAGAGTCTCTATGTGAAGATTGTGGATGAATCAATCTTGTTTTTCTCTAGGGTTTCTCTCTCAAAATTCTCTCTGGAAGCTCTCAACATTTCATGGGTATGAGGGGTATTTATACTAGGGTGAGATAGGAATGCAAAGAGTCAGGTTTTTTAAAACAAAGCTGGTTGGCGGCTTGGCCTCGCGACTTGGCTGAGTCGTGAGTTCAAGCCGCTAGATAACAGAACGGCCAAGCTGGACTTTTTGTCCTGTAGTGCTTCAGTTGGCGTGACTGTTCATCTTCTCGCACGCTTCACTCGTGTGCTACATTTGGCGGCTTGCCAGTCACGAGTCCCAGTCGCGAAGCCCTGCATCCTTGCACAATCTTGAGCATTTCTTCACACTCTCTCACTCACTACCCTTACATGAATCCCACCTAAATACAAGGTTTCTAAGTGCTGAAATACAAGCAAACTGGCACGGAATAAAGCCAACAAGATGGTTGATTAAATCCAACCTTACAATCTGAAAACTTGTAATGCATATGGAGCAAGCACAATGTGATCAAGCAAAATGGGATAAATCAATAAACCATGACTTGACCAAAACTGCAATCACTATATACTAGTGATCACAATGCTCATTCACTCAAGGAATGAACATCCGGACATGCAAGCTAATAAGTTTATTTGCAAAGTATCATTTGCATATCCAACACTCAACCAATGCACAAAACATATATGCATCTAGGAACAAGATCCTACAAGGGCACAAGAGTGGTGTACTGAAAGAAAAATGCATGACATTTACCATCAAGTACTAAAGCTACATAGCATGGGTACAAAGACCTAAAAACCTTAAAAGCTTACAAAAGTAACAGGTACAGACTGAGTAAATAAACACTGAATAAACATCATAAAATTATATATGTGTACCAGATAAACACAAGTTTTCCAAAAGTATTATAAACATATCCACACAGAAGTTCATAAAAACTAGCAACAAATAACTATAAATAGGACAGGTATATATATGTGTGAGTGTATATCAACTAAATCAACTCTTTTTGAGCACACAACTCCCCCTTTTAGTATGCACACTCCCTTTCATTCTCGTGCTGCTGCTCTCCCCCTTACTCTATGCTGCTCTCCCCCTTTTTAGTACGAATAGCTAAAGGCTATCTTCCAGTTTTTGCTGAATAGCATCCAGTTGTGACTCAATGGTTGTGAGACGCATTTGAGTTTGGTTGTTGATGGAGTGAAGAAGCCGTTCCAAATCGGAGATTTGATGAACCACATTTTCAATCAAGTAGCTTTGCTTGGCCGCTTGAAATCCAGGAGGAACAGAGGGAATGTCAGTTGATTGCACAGTTGTAACTGAGGCATGAGCTGGTGGAGTTGCATGTGTGGATGGCTCACTCTTAGGTGTTCTAGAGGAGTGACTCTTGCTTGCATTAAGAGTCAATATAGTTATTGGTCGAGACCGCGGTATAATTGTTCCATCTGTTGGTGAACGGACACCTTCACGAAGTAAAATCTTCATGATGAGACTGCAAAAAGGAAGACATGTTTGGGCTGCTGATCGAGCTGCTGCTTTCCCAATGGTCTGAAAGATGTGGGCACAAATGTCAATCGATACACCAGAATTGAGATCACAAAGAAATTGTGCTATTCCAAGATTGATGAAAGCAGTGTTAGACAGTGGGTAGAGATTGGAGAACATGATCAATTTTAGAGTTGTCAGTTCTGGTGAGAACTATGCAGTGCCTATAGAAGTGCCCTTGCTTTTAACTTCATGATCAGGTCCAAGAACTCAAAGAATGTCTTGTAACTTAGGCTGTCGGTCATCATATGGAGTGAGGTCCACAGTTGCTGCAATGTAGTCTGGATTGATGGAGAACTCTGATCCTCTTACCCAACATTTCAACTCTACTCCGGTGTATCTGGCATTGGAGTAGAATTCCTTAACCAATTCATCAATCGGGTCTTCGAAATTGCCGAACAGATCAACCCAATCCCTTGATTCAAAAATCCTAGGGATAAATGTTGTTCCCAAGGAATCAAATTGTACTATACGTTCCACAATTGTAGAGGCATCTATAAAAATTTATGAGTAGGTCTGTGAATCAACAGTAGTCCTGAATCTGTCATTGTTTGAGACACGACTAAGTCGAGCGACAAGTTCTCTTAGCAACAGGAGATGGGACATCAATTACAATATCTTTTCCTTTAGAGGAACGGTGCAACATCTGCAAAAGACAAGACACATAGCAGAGAACCAAGAGCAAAAACCTAAAACAAGGAACCCAAATTGATTAGAGTCAAGTTAGATGAAGAATTGAATAAGCATTAAAGTTCAAAGACAAATATGACACAAACACAGACCATTAATCAAGACAGTACAAAGAAAATAAGCAACACTGAACATAGCACTGTCACATATAACTGAAATTGTGACCCTTTACCATGAAATGACATGAGCAGAACAACACATTCAAGAAATACGACACGGAGGACAAACCCCATGAAGACAACTATGAGAGGAGCAACTAACACACAAAAACACCAACACTTCACCAAGAACACTCAACAATGATAAAACAAATCCATGTAAGAACACAGTGTATCTCAAAACGCAATGGCAACACATAAAACAAGAAAAATAATGCTCAAATCATGAACTATGAAGTGAGAAAGAGAAAACCCATACCTTTTTCTTGAATATTTGAGAAGAAATGGTGCAAAAATGGAGGATTTTCAAAGACAAACACGGTGTGTTTGAAGGAGTGAAATGAGGAAGACAATGAACAGTCACAAAAATTCGAGGGAAAAACTGAAAAAAAAAATTTTAAAACTGTCTTTAAAATGCAAAACACGCGTTTTTCACGACTTAGTCAAGTCGTCAGTCAGTCGCCAGGGTAAGTCACGAAACACTTTGAAATTAAGATTCCTGAAAAATTTTCTAAGTGTTTTTCGTAACTAGAAGGTCTACCTGCGAGACAGTCGCTACGTGAGCTGCAAAAATCTCTATGTACCCCTCACAACTGGACCTTTCACCCGTGAACAAGTCACCACACTGAGCCGCGGGAAGCATAAAAACTCAAATTTTGAAAAATATTCTAAGTATTTTTCACAATTAGGGTATTTACCCGCCAATGAGCTGTGAAAACCTTCTAACTAAAGTTCGCGATTGAGGCATGCGACTAGACCAACCCGCGACTGAGTCGCCAAAATAGGGCAACACTGTTTTTGAAATTTTGACACTTTTGTAAAAACAAAATACTTTCCAAAAACAAGCTAAAACACTCAAAAATCTTTATGTGTTTGATCAACAAAGATTGAGCTTGTGAAACACATTTAAACAAGTACAATCACATAAATGAATTTGGCATTCATTGAATATAGACTTGTGTGTTGTGTGTGAATATCAAAAATGAGATAGTCCTTAGTCTAATGTGAAGCTTCAATGATCAATTCAATCAAGGCATGCACAACTTAGCACTAGATAATGTGACCCATCTCAATTATAAAAATATGCATATATGACCTCCCACACAAACTTGAGTACAATATCTTTGAAGCTTTTTATTTGGCTCCATGTTCAACATATCATTTGATCTTTTTGAATCAACACATCCCATTGTGAGATTAATGCCTGAAATTTTTGATATTTCACTTTGATAAGTTAGCCTTTGGCTTTTTGGGCATCATACATTTTATTTTTGGTCGCTTTCCCTTTTTCCTAATCAAATACTAGTATATGCGACAGGCTTTTGCAGCTTAATATCTCTTTTCATTTGGAGATTTACATTTGGTGAGCTCTTTAATTAAAAGCAATAAAATAAAAATGGGAAGATATATAGGCATAAGTCTATGCATATCTCAAGTTCAACAAAACCATTCACTAATTATTCATGACAAGGTTGAAGATCTATTTACAATAGTCACATAGATTTCAAGATTTCTTCCACAATGATATAGGTGCATAGGGAACAAGTTAAGCTCATAGATGCACAAGGCCACAAGTACAAAGGTACAAGCAAAAAATGTTTTGAGACAAAAGTCAACAAAGTCGATCAAACTTTTTGGATTTTCTACTTTTTATGTGTTTTTGGATTTTTGACATAAAAGCAAGAAAAGTTTGATAAAAAAAATGTAAAAACATTTTAAAACGAAATAAATAAACAAACATATTCTCAACACTCAAAAGCAAAAAGCATACTACCAAACATAATCATAAAGCATAGGAAGAATTGATGCATGGACATGTTATAATGCTTATGCATGAGTACCCTTCGTCACCCACACGTCACATGCATTTGGGATGATATCCTTGACATATTGGGTACGAGAGTTAGGACTTTCAAACCTTCTTGTGAAGCTTTCCAAGCAAGTGTTGAAGGCACCGATCATCTTCATCATGTCCATCATTCCGGGATCACGGTTTTGACTTTTTGGTTGCTCACCACCCCAAGACCTCTTGTCATTTCTTCTTCCTCGTGATCGAGGAGTGCTTGCATTGTTTAACGCTCTCAGCTTATGACAGTTGGGTCTGGTATGTCATTGCAATCTGCAATAGTGACAAATATGATTCGTTCTAAGACCCCGTTGTGATCTTGGAAGTGATCTTCCTCTAGCTTCATGTCTGGCTTCTGATTGATTATAGAATGTATTTAACACCCATTGATCAGCCCCATTTTTCTTCTTTTCAGTCTCAACTTTATCAAGAATGGACTCTTCTACAATTGGCTCTTTGGCCTTCACAAACCTCACTTCTGTGGTGACATTGGCTGATGAGCTACTCCCTCCGGTATATCCCACTCCGAACTTGTCTGAGACTGATTTTTGATGAGCAAGCATTTCATTGAGTTTCTTGGAGGAGACACGGTCTACCTTAGCATTTGCTTGAAGCACTTCATGCTCAAGAAACTTTAACTTAGCATATGCTTCGGTCAGCTCTCCATTCAACATCTCTATTTCACACTTGGCCTCCTTATGTCGCGCTAGGAGACTTCGATAGTCCTCTTCTGCTTTCTTCATCTTCTTCACAGCCGCCTTTGCCACCCTTGTGTACTCTCCAGACTTCTCAAGAAGTGAGTTGTAGTTCTCTTGAAGACTAGCAGTGCTTTCGTTTTCTTTAGCATCTGATTCTTCAACAACTCCCATTGATTCTTCATCCCTATGCTCCCTAAGTTCTTGTACAAGTTGATAGGCCACAAACTGAATGACCCATTGTTATAAAATCAATTAATTAATTAGTCAAGTTATTAATTAATCAATTTAGCATGCAAATACGTGGAAGCACAAAAAAATCACCAAATACTAAATATGCAGTGGAAAAATAAAGACACGGTGATTTGTTTACGAATAGGGAAAACCCTAACGGCAAAAACCCCACCGGGTGATTTTCAGGTCACCACTCCCGAAACTCCACTATTATCAAATCAAGCAGTTACAAGTAAAGGAATCCCAAGTACCTTACCAACCTACAGTTGAACCCTTACCCCAATACCCAATTGGACTTGATCTGTAGTGACAATTTCCACCTTTGATGCACGGCTCCCAAGTACGTGACTAACCAATGCGCGGATCCCAGTACGCGACTTCAAACACCAACTTGAGAAGGAGAGGTTGGCTGCAAAGTTCTTCAGTTCATCATACACAATGAAGATCAGGAAGATGCTTGGTTACAAAAACCCTATGGTGCACATACACAGCAACTTCTAGAGAGAAGATGAAGTAGGTTAAGAACTTCGTCTTTTGATCACAATTTGCTTGAACAAGGATTGCTCAATGCTTTTGCAAATTGTGTACCACTTGACGGCTCTTAAAACAATCCTTTTATATGTTTAGGGTTAGAAGAAAAGAAGGCCCAAAACCATATTCACGGATCCCAAGAAAATCAAATCAGAAAAGCTGATTTTATAAATCTCGACAGATATCAGGTGTCGAGGTAGATATCGAGCAGGTGTCAAGCTTTAATGAAATTGCACATCAGCTTGCTTTTTCTTGGGGTTTTGTAACCAAGCATCTTCCTGATCTTCATCGTAGAGGATGAACTGAAGAACTTTGCAGCCAACCTCTCCTTCTTAGTTGGTGTTTGAAGTCGCGTACCGGGATCCGCGCATTGGTTAGTCATGTACTTGGGAGCCGTGCATCAAAGGTGAAAATTGTCACTACAGATCAAGTCCAATTGGGTATTGGGGTAAGGGTTCAACTGTAGGTTGGTAAGGTACTTGGGATTCCTTTACTTGTAACCGCTTGATTTGATAATAGTGGAGTTTCAGGAGTGGTGACCTGAAAATCACCCAGTGAGGTTTTTGCCGTTAGGGTTTTCCCCATTCGTAAACAAATCACCGTGTTATTTAATTTCCGCTGCATATTTAGTTTTTGGTGATTTGTTTGTGCTTCCACACAATTGAATGATAAATTGATTAATTAATAACTTGGGTAATTAATTAATTAGTTTAATCACAAAGGGTCATTCAGATTGTGGCCTATCAAGTGGTATCAGAGCAGGCACACTCTGATTAGGTTTAATCTTTGCTGTGTTGATCCATTGACCCCTGTTTGTCATGGATAGAGGACAGTCATTAATTATACCTCCTTTATTTGATGGCACTAACTATGCATACTGGAAAGTACGCATGAGAGCTTTCTTGCAGTCTTTAGATGAGAAGGTGTGGCAAGCTGTAGAGATTGGCTGGACTAAGCCAAAAGAAGAACCGGCCGATTGGGATGACGCAAAGATCAAGGCGGCTAACTTCAACAGCAGAGCATTAAATGCCCTATTTAGCGCAGTCACCAATGAGGAGTTCAAGAAGATATCCTCAACTGAAACTGCTAAGGAGGCTTGGACCATCCTCCAAACAACCTATGAAGGAACAAAGGCTGTTAAAGATTCAAAGCTTCAGAGGCTCACTACAAGCTTTGAAGAAATTAAGATGGAGGAGGATGAGTCATTTGATGAGTTCTATGCCAAGCTCAAGGACATAGTGAACTCAGCCTTCAATCTTGGGAAAACCATCCTTGAACCCAAGATTGTAAGGAAGGTGCTCAGATCTCTACCCGAGAGATTCCATGCTAAGATTACGGCGATAGAGGAATCAAAAGATATTGACAAGATTCCTTTGACTGAGCTGGTTGGAAACTTGCAAACCTATGAGATAGGGTTATCTAGGATTGGCAAGTCAAGTAAAGGCAAAAGCATGGCCTTGAAGGCAAAGAGCAGTGATACAGATGAGTCTTCCGATGATGAAGATTCCAAGATGAAGTCCTACATCACCCAGCAGTTCAAGAAGTTTATGAAGAATGCCAATGGAAGGAGCTTCGACAAGTACCGCAGGCAATCCAGTTCCTCTCAGTTTAAAAGCCAAGACAAAGGGAAGAAGGATGCTAAGGATGGCGGTCAGTACACTGTTCCTGCAAGACCAAAGTGTTTTGGATGTCATGGGTTCGGACACATGAAACATGAGTGTCCTACATATCTCAAGAGCATTGGGAAAAGCAAGGCACTTGCTGCAACCCTAAGTGACACTGAGCCTGAAAATGATTCCGATAATGAGGATGACGGAATCTTAAATGCCTTCACTACCACAGTCAATCCTACTGAAGATGGATGATCAAGATGATATCCATTTAGCCTATGAGAAGCTTTACAAGCTCTCTGAGAAGCATGAGAAATTATATAGGCTGGCCACCAAGAAGCTCAGTGATGTGGAACTTGATCGTGAAGAGTTGTCCACAAAGTTTGATGAGGCGAATCAAACTATTGGAGCACTGAGATTTGAGAACAACTTTTTGGCTGAGAAGACCAAGAAGCTTGAAACGGAGCTGTTTCAAGTTAGAGCTCAACTGGAGAGGACTTCAAGTGCAAAGCTTGATGAGATGCTTAGCAATCAAAAATCTGCTTCGGATCGAACTGGCTTGGGGTATGGTCTTTCTTTCTCTAATACTGCTTCTACTAGCAATACTGTTTTTGTTTCTCCTGCTAATAACACTGAAATTGAGAACACTGAGGTTAAAACTGAATTAGCTAGTGAGAATCTAAACAAAAGTAAATCTAACTTAGGAGCACCCTCTAAGCAAGATAAGAAAGATGCTAAAAACCCTGGGGCTAAGAAGGCTAACTCTCAAAAGCCTAAACAAAAGAAGCAGCATCTCTGTCATCATTGTGGAGCTACCAGTCATACTCGACCAAATTGCTATAAGTGGTTAGCCACTCAACAGAGCAATGGCATGATAGCATCTGGAAGCCAAAATCAGCTTCAATCCTCTCTTGCTCCTCTTAGAGATCTTCTGAAAGCCCTCATGTTCCTTTCGAACTTAAACGGTTTAAATTCTTCCTCCTCACCGCCGGTTCAAGGGTTCAATCAAAGGAAAGGCTCTTCCAAAGTGTGGAAGAAAAAGGACTCTAAGTGATTTCATCACTTTCTTTTCCCTTCTTGCTTTTCTTGTTTGTTGCATTGCTTGTGTGTTTTGCATTTCTGTTGAGTCAGTCTAGTTTTTGCTTTGCTTTGATAACATGTTTTTGTTTTTTTATTTTCAGTTTTGTTTATTTTGTTTTTGATATAAAAATAAAAATAAAAATTGAAAAATCAGAAAAATACAAAAACAGTGTATGTTTTGTGTACCTTGGATGGCCAATGAAACAGAGTTTTCTAAAACTTTGTATCTCTTGTAGCTTAGATGAGCATCTATATGCACAACTAAGTAAGTGAGCTTTGTGGCTCTTGTTTGTGATGAGTAAGATTAAGTTATCTCTTAAACTTAACACTCATATCACTCTTTTTGACGGGTAGGACTAGAAAGTCCTAAGAGAAAGGCATAAATGACCATCTCACCACTGTTGCCCGCCAATCATAGTATGACACCTATATGCTTCGGCATAGCAAAAGTGCAGTGTCATAGACACCTGTATGCTTCGGCATAGTAAAAGTGCAGTGTCAAAGACATCTGTATGCTTCGGCATAGCAAAAGTGCAATGTCTATGCTTAACATGTTGGGTATTTCTTTTCTCTCTTTTTATGCCCATGCATGATATGCTTAAAAGAAAATATGCAAAGAAAATAAAAAGCAAAAAGATTAAAATGCTTTAAATATGATTGCAAGTGTGTTTTCTAGGAGATGTGGGAGTTATAGGATGTACCTCAAAGGTGATAGTCCCCATCAAACAGTTATGATTATGTGTGAGTTAAAGTTATTTTCTCATATCTCAGATCGTCATAACATGTATACACATATGCAATCTTGCAATGTTTTTCACACACAACACGCAATATTCTTTGCTACTCTTGATACATGTGCAGGTACAATGTGATTTGGCCATCACAAGTGTTTACATGTGCTAATGTATACTCATTAAACTGTCTTAACTTGTTTTTGAAATATAAAATTGGTTAGACTTGTTTAGTGTGTGTGTGTGTGTGTTTTTGAGGATCCATGTGCTAAAACTCTTGTCGAGAGATGTTTTTGAGTGCTTTATAAGTTGATTGGATCTATGGTTGAGGTGTATGTTGAATTGTATTCATGTCTGTGTTTTTCACTTCTCAAAAAACTATTTTTTAAATATGGCTCGACACCTCCTCGATACCTGGTTATCTGTCAAGCTCCTCAAGCCTTTTCTTATCGTAATCTCGACACCTGTCTCGACACCTGGTGGATCAATCGAGAAAGTTCCTGTCTTCTCGATACCTCCTCGATACCTTGTCGATCGATCGAGCTTCTGTTCTTGGTTCTGGTGTTCATTCCTTGACACCTTCTCGATACCTTCCGCTGTCGACGTCCATTTTCTCGATACCTCCTGGACAGCTTCCTCGATACCTCTCGACACCTCAGCTGTCGAGATTTACTGAGGTGTCTATATAAGGCTATGTCGCGATTTTTCTCTCATTCTCTCGATCTGTCCGAGGCGTTTCATCTCCCAACCACCTTTCTCTCACTCAAATCTTCAAACCCTCTTCATTTTTGGTCTTCCCTTGGTTTCAATCATTTGGTATGTTCATTTTTCCCTTCCTTTCTCATGCATTTCATGTTTTGAAACCTAGTTTTTGGGATTTTTTTGAAATTTTTGGGGTTTTTCAAAATTAATGAGTTTTTCTTCAAATTTTAGGTTGGGTTTGCACTTAAATGTTTTCAAAATGTCATACATTGCATCTCATGAGCATTAGAATGATATTTACATACATTTAGATGTGTGCTCTATGTTTATGTGCTGGTAGGATTGGATTGGGCTGAGCCCATGATGTTTTTTCCTTTGCATGTCACATGTTCATGCATTCTCATGCATACGTACTTGTTGTTCAATATATCTGATATATATATGAACTGTTTTGGGACTTTTCTAATTGTCTCCCTCTCTATCTCTTTCTCATTCTTTTACGTTAGTAGTGTCTATGGCACCCAAACGTAAATCCACTCCGGCTCGGAATCCTCTGCGTTCTAGAGCTTCCTCTTCTTCTGATTCAGCTCCTCTTAACCTTCGGTTCCGTGATGGAGATGCCCACAAGGCATTTTCTGAGAACTTTTCTAGACGAGGTGTTCATTCGGAACGCCAAGTCATTTTGACGGACTTCGCCGACACTGACCTTCCCTCTATCATTCACAGTAGGGGATGGGAGTCACTGTGTGACGTCCCGGTCACTTGTCCTCTAGTACTTATTCAGGAGTTTTACTCCAACATGCACGGGTTTGATTGTTCAGTACCTCTCTTTTTCACTCGCGTTCGAGGTACGCGCATCCCTGTTACACCGCAGCTAATTACGGATGTTCTTAGGGTTCCTAGGATAGATTTTCCTGACTATCCTTCCTGTGAGCGTCTGCGGACTGTGTCCAAAGATGAGCTCATCTCTGCCTTTTGTGAGCGCCCTACTGATTGGGGTGAACATCAGTACACATCATGTAGGTTTTTTGCTAAAGGTCCTAGATTCTTAAACATGGTGACGACTTTTGTGTTCCATCCACTATTTCACTACAACTCCATCACAGAGCCTCGTGCTCGATTTTTGTTATCACTTCTAGAGCCTCTTACTATAGATTTTCCTTCTCATTTCATCCTTTCTATCATAGATGTCCATCTAGATTCGGCGTCCCGTGATAAGCTTATCTTTCCTTCCGCTATCACGAGGATCTTACGTCATTTTTCTATTCCCTTTCCTGTGTCCGACCACTTCACACACATATGTGCCATAGATGCCGCTATCGTAAAACGTAGTGAGGCTCAGTTTAGGTCACGACAGACGGATTCCACTCCTCCCTCCAGTTCAGCTCCATCCAGATCAGCTCCATCTACATCTGCTCCCTCTTCCTCTACGGGTGATGTATCTCTAGGAGACATTATGGCGCAGCTACAGCGCATGGATGCTCGCCTCGATACACTCTCCACTAAGTTGTATCAGGTGAATGTTTGTGTTGGTCGTATTGCACGACGGCAGGCGACCATGGGTGGTTTTGCTCTAGAGGCTACTCCTTCACCACATTCTCCAACGATTTCAAACTCCGAGGATGATGATGATGATGATGATGCTTCGGATGATGATGATGGAGATGCTAGCTCTACTGATGAGTTGTCTACTTGACACTCTATCCTTTGTCACTCGTGACAAAAAGGGGGAGTAGTTTTGGGTTATGAGAGTAGTCATCTTAAGGTGAGAGTTAGTATAGGACATTTTGATAAGGGGAGTGTTGATATTTTTGAGAGATGTAGTGAGGTTTTGATGTATCTTTTCTTTTCTATTCTTTATAGATACATTGATCTTGTATATGAGGTCTTTTGACCAGTTTTACATACATTGTACTTATTTTCTATATATGTGGATGTATGTTTCTTTCACCTCTCTCTTCATGTGTTGTTTCTTCTTTATCTTTATACACATGTTCTTTATACTTGTATGCAATTTATTTATTTTTGTTTCACACAAGATGCCTTGATAAGTTTTGTTTAAAGTGTTTCAGAAATACAGGTTATCAAAGTCTACTTGCCATAAACTCTCTTCTTGCAAAGTTTTTCAAGAGTTTGTGTTAGGATAGATTTTATTGTATTCAACAAGTGAATATGAGTTAAGTGATTTATGACTTCTCTCATATGTTCATTTGTTTGTTGTGGTTTTGTCACAAATTGCCAAAGGGGGAGATTATTAGGACATATGTGTGTTCACTTGTTAAGAACATATGTCACTTATTTATGTAAATTGGCTAATCCTTTTGACAAAACGTACTCTACTTATAATTGGGTAGTTCTAGGTGTTTTTAATACTTCAAGAAACAAGGTTTCAAGATCAAGTGTTGAAGTCATCAAGTCTGTCCAAGAAAAAGCAAGTTGAAATGTAAATTCATTAATTCTCGACACCTTCTCGATAGCTACCTCGACACTTGCTATCTGTCGAGAATTACAAAATCAGATTTTCTGATCTGATTTCCTTGGGATCCGTGAATATGCTTTTGGGCCTTCTTTTCTTCTAACCCTAAACATATAAAAGGATTGTTTTAAGAGCCGTCAAATTGTACACAAGTTGAAAAAGCATTAAGCAATCATTGTTCAAGCAAATTGTGATCAAAAGACGAAGTTCTTGACCTAGTTCATCTTCTCTCAAGAAGTTGCTGTGTATTTGCACCAAAGGGTTTTGTAACCAAGCATCTTCCTGATCTTCATCGTAAAGGATGAACTGAAGAACTTTGCAGCCAACCTTTCCTTCTTAGTTGGTGTTTGAAGTCACGTACTGGAATCTGCGCATTGGTTAGTCACGTACTTGGGAGCCGTGCATCAAAGGTGGAAATTGTCACTATAGATCAAGTCCAATTGGGTATTGGGGTAAAGATTCAATTGTAGGTTGGTAAGGTACTTGGGATTCCTTTACTTGTAACCGCTTGATTTGATAATAGTGGAGTTTCGGGAGTGGTGACCTGAAAATCACCCGGTGGGGTTTTTGCCGTTAGGGTTTCCCCATTCGTAAACAAATCACCGTGTTATTTAATTTCCGCTGCATATTTAGTTTTTGGTGATTTGTTTGTGCTTCCACGCAATTGAATGATAAATTGATTAATTAATAACTTGGCTAATTAATTAATTAGTTTAATCAGATTGTGGCCTATCACATGAGAGTGAATTCGGCGATAAAGTCAACCACAACTTGCCCTTTTATAGCTGTTCGCAGACGGTACTAGATATCGAATTCACTTAGCTCCACTGCCCATAAAGCCATCCATCCTACAGCCTCGGGGCTACTCATAGCTCTTCTTAGGGGCTTATCCGTCAAGACAACGATGGTATGTGCTTGGAAGTACGGCTTGAGTTTTCATGCCGCAATTACCAACACGAAGGCCAACTTCTCCATTTGGGGGTACCTCTCTTCTGCTGCTCAAAACGCTTGGCTTGTAAAGTAGATAGGTCTTTGAGATCTATCTTCCTTTCTTACCAAAGCTGCGCTAACAGCGGCTTGCGAAACATTTAAGTATAGGTAGAGCTCTTCTCTTGGCCTGGATGGGCTGAGCAATGAGGGAGATGAAAGATATACTTTTAAGTTTTCAAATGCCTGCTGGCATTCGTCCATCCATTCAAACGACCTCTTCAATGTGCAGAAGAAGGGAAGGCATTTGTCTGTTGCCCTTGAGACGAACCTGTTTAGTGTTGCTATTTTGCCATTCAAGCTTTGCACCTCCTTAATCGTATTTGGTAGGGCTAGCTCCATTATAGCCCGTACTTTCTCTGGGTTAACCTCTATACCTCTTTAGGACACCATGAATCCCAGGAACTTCCCTGCAGTAACCCCAAATACACACTTACTTGGATTTAACTTCATGTTGTACGTTCAGAGTGTGTCAAAAGTCTCTTGGAGGTCACTCAAGGGATCGTCTTCTCGTACGCTTTTCACCATCATGTCATCTACATAAACTTGCACATTCCTCCCGATCTAGTGTGCAAACATCTTGTTCATTAATCTCTGGTACGTCGCCCCTGCGTTTTTAAGTCCGAATGGCATTACCTTGTAGCAGAAAAGTCCCTGGCTTCTAACAAAGGAAGTTTTTTCTTGGTCAGCTTCCTCCATTTTGATCTAGTTGTAGCCCAAAAAAGCATCCATGAAGCTCTTTTGGTGTCTCGTGGTCGAATCTACCAAGGTATCAATCCGTGGGAGTGGGTAACTGTCCTTGGGGTAAGCTCTGTTAAGATCCGTGAAATCAACGCTCATCCTCCATTTTCCATTGGTCTTCTTAACCATAACCACATTTGCCAACCAATCGGGGTAGTATACTTCCCGAATGAAATCCGCATCCAACAACTTTTGAACTTCCCCAACTATAGCTCTGTCTCTTTCCTGAGCGAACACTCACTTTTTCTGTCAGATGGGAGGTGATGAGGGCGATCCCTGGCATGTCCTCATGACTCCAAGCGAACACATCTTGGTTTCCTAGTAGGAATGTTGTGAGTGCCTATCATACCGTCTGGCTAGATAGCGTGCCTATTCTGGTCATCCGTTCAGACCTTGACTCATCAAGGGTTACTTCTTCTAGTTCTTCAACCGGCCCCGCTATTGCCCTTTGTTCTTCTACGCACATGGTATGCCGATGATTATAAATCTCGAGCATGGCAATGTAGCACTCGTGCGCTGCCTCCTGATTGCCCCACAGCTCTCCTACTCCATAATCTGTAGGGAATTTGATCATTAAATGGTAGGTTGAAGTTACAGCCTTCCATGAGTTAAGAGTGGGTCGTCCGAGAATAGCATTGTAAGCTGACAAGCAGTCGACCACGAGGAATGTTACATCCTTAGTGATCTGTTAGGGGTAGTCACCTACCGTTACTGACAATGTGATGGTACCAAGAGGGAACACCCTTGTATCTCCAAAACCAACGAGAGGAGCATTTATCGGGACCAGTTGTTCTCTTTCAATCCTCATCTACTGGAATGCCAAGTAATACAAGATGTCCATCGAGCTACCATTATCGACCAGAACCCGGTGCATGTTGTAATCCCCTACTCGTAGGCTCACTACAAGTGTGTCGTCATGCGGGTGGTGAAGTCTCCAAGCATCTTCTTCTGAGAATCTGATGACGGAGTTATCAATCCGCGCCATCTTAGGTACAGAGCCTATAAGTTGGACGTTCTGGACCATTCTGAGGTAGGTCTTACAGGCTTTTTTGGAAGACCCGGTAGTGGTGGTACCCCCTACGATCATTCTTATATCTCCTATGGGCAGTCTAAGGCGCTCGTTCTCACGTCGTAGGGCCTGCTCTTGGGGTGGATCAGCTCTTTCCTTGCTAACGAACCTCTGTAGCTTCCCCTGTCTTATAAGAGCATCTATCTGCTATTTCAGATCGTAGCAGTCGGCTATGTCGTGTCCATGGTCATGGTGGAAGCGGCAGTACTTATCCCTTGACCTCTTATTGGGATCTCCCTTCAGCTTAACAGGAAACGTCAGAGCTCCTTTGTCTTTGATCTTGATAGGCCACAAATGAATGTATTGAACCCTTGTGATTAAATTAATTGATTAATTAGCCAAGTTATTAATTAATCAAATTAACATGCAAAGCACGTGGTAGCACAAACAAATCACCAATTAAACTAAGTGCAACGGAAAATAAATTAACACGGTGATTTGTTTACGAATGGGGAAAACCAACAAGGCGAAAACCCCATAAGGTGATTTTAAGATCACCACTCCCGAAATTCTACTATTATCACAACAAGTAGTTACAAGTAAAGGAATCCCAAGTACCTTACCAACCTACAGTTGAACCCTTACCCCAATACCCAATTAGACTTGTTCTGTAGTGACAATTTCTCCTTTTGATGCACAACTCCCAAGTACATGACTAACCAATTTGCGTGGATCCTAGTACGCGACTTCAATCACCAACTAGAAAGGATGTTAGCTGTAAAATTCTTCAATTCATCCACACGATGAAGATCAAGAAGATGTTTGGTCACAAAACCCTACGGTGCACATACACAGCAATCTTCTTCAAGAGAAAGAGATGAACTAGGGCAAGAACTTCGTCTCCGGTCACAATTTACTTGAACAAAGTTTGCTCAATGCTTTTGTAACTTGTGAACACTTTGACAACCCTTAAAATAATCTTTTTATATGTCTAGGTTTAGGAGAAAAGAAGGCCCAAAGACATATTCACAGATCCCAAGAAAAACAGGTCAGAATGCTGTTTTCGTAAACCTCGATAGATAGGAGGTGTCAAGAATCTGTCGAGCTAGCTATTGAGCACACGGGCAGAAACAGCTTCTTAAACCTTGACACATGCTAGCTGTCGAGCTAGCTATCTAGCTAGCTGTCGAGCTTTAATGATTTTGTACTTTCAGCTTGTTTTCTTGGACAGACTTGATGACTTCAACACTTGATCTTGAAATATAGTTTCTTGAAGTATTTAAACACATCCTAGATCTACCCAAATACAAGTAAAGTGCATTTTGTCAAAGTATTAGTCAATTACATAAAATCATGACATATGTTCTTAACATATGAAACACATATGTCCTAACAATCTCTCCCTTTGGCAATCCGTGACAAAACCACAACAAACAAATGAATATATGAGAGAAATCATAAATCACTTAACTCATATTCACTTGTTGAATACAATAAAATCTATCCTAACACAAACTCTTAAAAAACTTTGCAAGAAGAGAGTTTGTGGCAAGTAGACTTTGACAACTTGTATTTCTGAAACACTTTAAATAAAACTCATCAAGGCATCATTGTGTGAAACAGAAATAATAGATTGCATACAAGTTATAAGAAGCATGTGTATAAAGAGAGAAAAGAAACAACACATGTAGAGGTAGGTGAAAGAAAAACATACATCCACATATAAAGAAGAATAAGTACAATGTATGTCATAAATGGTAACAAGACCCAATGTACAAGAATAATGTATCTATAAAAGAAAGAAAAGAAAAGATACATAATATCCTCACTACATCCCTCAGCACTCAACACTCCCCCTAACAAAAATGTCCTATACTAACTCTCCCCCTAAGTATGACTACTCTCATATACCCAAAACTACTCCCCCTTTTTGTCACGAGTGACAAAGGGTAGAGTGTTAAGTAGACATCTCATCGATAGAGATAGCATCTCCATCATCATCATCCGAAGCATCATCATCATCACCATCATCATCATCATCATCCTCATCAGACTCTGACTCAGAAGCCACAGAAGGTGGTAGAGGAGAAGCCTCAAGAGCAAAGCCGCCCATGACCGCCTGCGGTCTAGCAATATTGCCGACACAAACGTTCACCTAATACAACTCAATAGATAGTGTATCAAGGCGAGCATCCATGCGCTGCAGCTATGCCATGATGTCTCTAAGTGACACATCACCCATAGAAGAGGAGGGAGCAAATATGGATGGAGCCAATTATGATGGAATTGAACGGGAGGGAGGATCTGCTGAATCCTGTCGCGACCTAAACTGCGCCTCACTATGTCTTATGGTAGCAAAGTCTATGGCACACATATATGTGAAAGGGTCAGATGAAGGAAAGGGGACGGAGGAATGGCGTAGAATCCTCGTGATAGCAAAAGGAAAGATAAGCTTATCGCAGGACGCCGAGTCCTGATAAACATCTACGATAAACAGAATTAAGTAAGAAGGGAAGTTTATAGTAAGATGCTCTAGGAGGGATAACAAAAATAGAGCACGAGGCTCTATAATAGAGTTATTGTGAGAAAGAGGATAAAGTACAAAGGTCATAACCACGTTCAAAAACAATAGGCCTTTTGCAAAGCCTGAATAGTAAGTGAACTTGCGCTCACCCCACTCAGAAGGGCACTCACAAAAAGCTTACACGAGCTCATCTTTAGATACAGTCTTAAGACACTCACAAGTAGGATAGTCTGGAAAGTCTACCCTAGGAACCCTAAGCACATCCGCAACAAGCTACGATGTGATAGGAATACTCTGACCTCGAACACGAGTGAAAAATTGAGGTACAGAGCGATCATTATAGTGCATGTTGGAGTAGAACTCCTGAATGAGCACGGACGGACAGGTGACCGGGATGTCACACAGTGACTCCCATCCCTGAGTATGAATGACACCGGGAAGGTCGGTGTCGGCGAAGTCTGCCAGAATGACTTGGCGTTCAGAACGAATGCCTCGTCAGGAAAAGTTCTCCAAGAAAGCCTTGTAGGCATCCTCATCATGGAACCGAACAGAAAGAGGAGTAGGATCAGAAGAAGTAGATGCCCCAAAACGAATAGGGTTCTGGGATGGAGTAGACTTACGTTTCGGTGTCATAGACACTACTAATGTAAACAGAAGAGAGAGAGGGAGAGAGAGAGACAATCAGAAAAGTTCTAAACAGTTCACATATATCAAATATATTGAAATGGAGTACGTATGCATGGGAAATGCATGAACATGTGACATGCAAAAGAAATTTCATCATGGGCTCAACCCAATCCAATCCTACCAGCATACAACAGATTAATATGTATAACACACAACTAAATGCATGAAAATATAGTTATAATGCAAATGAAATGCAATGCATGAAGTTTTTAGGATAAATATTTAAAACCCATCCCAAAATTTCAACAAAAACTCATCAATTTTGAAAAATCTCAAAAAGTTTCAAAAACTCCAAAACCTAGGTTTCAAAACATGAAATGCATGAAATGTGTTAGGTTCTAAAGATTTAGGAATTTATGTATTTAGCTCTAATGTGTAATATTGGCAAACCATGATCAAAACAATATGTTCAGTCTTTTTAGACTTGCTCAAAGTTATATATTTTATGTAAAGTTAGAATCGAGAGGTTACAGATGCATTGGTGCATTTCGGCCTGGCTTGATCAATCGAAAGTTGGCCAGAATGCTTTTCTGTAGAATTTCCAACTCAGCCTTAACTCATTAAATGTTTTGGGTTTTCTGTTTTTGCCCTAGATATAAAAGGCAAAACCCTAGCCACGTTTTGAAGAGTTGCTCTTGTTGCATTGTGAGATCTTTGAGGAGCTTTCCTTCACATAAACTTAGGGTTTTCAAGGTAGAGATTATTTCAATATCTTGATGATCAACTCGGCAGTTGCCATTGGAACTTTAAGAATAACAAGCGTGGGTGCTTGTAGCTGATTGGAGAATCCAAGAAAGAAGAAGTCCATGGATTCGGAGCTTGCACGTGGTCGTGTCAGTAAGTTCTACTAGTGGGTAGCATTAGGAAGTCAAGCGGGGAGCTTGTAAGTCCTTTTGTATGAACTTCGATTCTTTCGCATAGTGGATTCAGGTTTACCTTGAGGATAACTAGGTCAAATCCTCCTCAGATTTTTACCATGTGGTTTCCTGGGTGATCATATAATTGTGTTATTTATTATTCTGTTGTTTTATATTCTTGATATGATTGTATGTTTGTGATAAACTAGAATTTCATAATTTGACTAAGTTAATCACTTAGCTAATTTACTAGGTTAATATGATTGTTTTAAGGGGTCAAAAAACCTTTCATGTGGTATCAGAGTAGGTAGCTCTTCTTGTTAGAGATTTTTTGATCTCTGAGATGATCCTTGACCCCTATTGTCATGGAACACGGTCACTCTCTTGTTGTTCCTTCTCACTTTGATGGGAATAACTATGCTTATTGGAAAGTAAGGATGAAAGCATTCCTGAAATCCATTGATGAGAGAGTTTGAAATTCCATTGAGTACGGATGGGAGAAGCCCACTACTCCTGTGAGTGAGTGGCAAACTTCTCAAAAAGAAGCTGCTGGGTTCAATAGCAAAGTTATGAATGACATCTTTAATGCTATTTCCATGGAGGAATTTAAGAGAATCTCTAATGTTGAGGTTGCTCATACTGCTTGGAAAATCCTCCAAACTGTGCATGAAGGCACAAAGGCAGTTAAGATAAATAAATTACAACAATTAACTTCTAGATTTGAAAGTCTTAGAATGTCTGATGATGAATCTTTCGATGAATTCTATGCTAAATTGAATGATATTATCAATTCTACTTTTAATTTAGGTGAAATCTATGATCAACCTAAAATTGTTAGGAAGATTCTTAAATCTTTAACTGAAGACTTTAGACCCAAAGT
The DNA here is from genome assembly GCA_032727855.1 of Quercus ilex subsp. ballota. Taxonomy (NCBI): domain Eukaryota; kingdom Viridiplantae; phylum Streptophyta; class Magnoliopsida; order Fagales; family Fagaceae; genus Quercus; species Quercus ilex. The sequence goes on from CM064917.1 coordinate 29,127,320, forward strand.
GACTGTCATTACTGAGAGCAAGTATGTGGACTCCATCCCTGTTGATGAGCTTGTAGGATCTCTTCAGTCCTATGAGTCTAACCTACCCAAAGCAAACAAGTCCAAATCAATGGCTCTTAAGTCTGTTGATGATGTTGAGGTTGGTGGATTTGATGATGAGCTCTCTGCTACAGAGATTGCGTACCTCACCAAAAACTTTAGAAACTTTCTTAGGAATAACAACAGAAAGACGAGAGGTACAAACACTGCTGAACCTAGAAACTTTAGAAAGAATGATCCCACTAAGGTTAATAACTTTGAAAAACCTAGAGAAAGAGTTGGTCAATCTTTAAACAATTCTTTGGGTGTTCAGTGTTTTGGTTGTCAAGGGTATGGTCATGTTAAATCTAAATGTCCTACATTCTTGAGGACTAAGGGTAAAGCTATAGTTATAACCCTTAGTGATAATGAGGTTTCTGATGATGAGTCTGGATGTGACGAGGATGGAAACTTCATTGCTTTCACTGCTACTACTGTAGTCAATGAAAGCGTGTCTGTTGAGGAGAACCCTTCTGATGGGGAACTCTCTAAGGATGCAGATCTTCAAGAGGCCTATAATAAACTTTGCAAAGTTGCTGCAAAGGATGCTATGAATGTTGAACTTGGCCTGAAGAAAATTGATTCTCTTGAGCTTGAAAAGAAAAATTTGCTTGTTAAATTATTTGATGCTAATGATCTTTTGAACCATGTGAAATCTGAGAACATGCTCTTGCTTGATAAAGTTAAAACTTTGGAACATGATTTATCTATTGCTAGATCTGCTAGTTCTAAACTTGATCAAATGCTGAATGTTCAAAAGTATCCTTCTGATAAATCTGGGTTAGGTTATGTTGAAAGCATCTCTGTGTCTGCTCCTAATTCTACAAACTTTGTTCCTTCATCTTCTTCTGAACCTTCCGTGAGTGAGGTTGTGAGTGAAACTGTCAAACCACCTGTGAGTGAGGTTGTCAAACTTGTAGAAGTTTCACCCCCTAGGAAGATTAGGGTTGATCTAGGAAAGTCTAAACCTAAGGAATCTACCATTTCTAAGGACAAGATGCAAGGTAAACCTGCTTGGGTTTGTCATTATTGTGGAAAGTCTAGACACATTCGTCCTAACTATTACAAGTTTCAAGCTGCTAAGAGAGCAAACAAACCAAAAGTGTATGTGCCTCAAGCATAAGATCTTATGGCACTTATTGGTGAATTGGTAAAAGCGTTGAACCTTTATTCCAATCCTGGAGTTGGAAATCACTCGAATGTGAATAAGAACTCCAATGCTCATGGTGCATCTAAAAGGTTTTGGATGCAAAAGACTCGACCTAATTGAGTCTTTCCGACATGGTCCTTGTGCTTCATTGCTCATTCCTTTATGACCATTGTTCTTTGGTTTTTTGTATTTTTTTTTCTGTTTCTAGGATTTGCATTGCATAACATCCATGCATTTCATTCTAGGATTTATTTGTTTTCTCTTTTAAAAAATAAATAAATAAATAAATAAAAAGAGCAAATTGTGTTTGGCACTATTTTTCTTGGTCTTTGAAAACAAGGTTGGTCAAATTATTTACACATAACATGTCTTGTGTACCTTGTTTAGCTTTGATGAGCTTATTTATTGCACTTTACTAGTTGAAGCTTTGTAGTGCATGTTGTGTGGGAAAGATGTTTATGGTGTTTATCGCTTTGTCTTAATCTTGAAGTCACATGTTATTTGACTGTCGGACTTGATACTTTTGAGAAAGGCATAAATAACCATCTCACCACTGTTCACTAGCCAATCATGAACACCTTAGTGCATATCATAAGATTTTGTGCTCGAGAAAGTGTAGCACATGCACAAAAAGAACATAAGGTGTAGCCTCTGTTAATTGCTTAATGTTGAAAATTGGTGTGTACTGTTAGGCTTGATGCCAAATTTCATCTAATTATGGGGCAAAATTCAAGAAACTTACATGATTGCAAGCTTATGTTCTAGGAGATGTGGGAGTTATATGATGTAACTCTTTAGGTGATAGTCTCTTTTGAATTCTATGTGATGAATTTTGTAGACTTAGTGATTGATTGCTATTCACATATCACCTCACATGTATCTCAAGTTTTTGCTAATTACACACACTACACAAGTTACTCTTTGCTAAACTTTGTACATGTTTTGTGTGTGTTTTTGGTCTGACCAACCAAGTTTGAAAATACCTAAGTATTATGCAAAACATTTTTTTTGCTTGAGAATTTAAAGGAAGAATGGCTGAAATTTTCTTTGGAAAAACTAGGATTAAAACTTGGGTTTTTGAAAAAGCATTCCATCTCATACTCATGCATTTTGTTTCAACAATTTTAATGCCTTGAGAAGTTGTTTTCAAAATTTGGTTTGAGTTTTTCAAAACTAGAATTTTTCTCAAAATGTTGTGAGCCGCTGCCTGTTTCGATCGATCCAACCTGTTTTTCAATCGATCGAAAATTTCTTAAAATTCTCTTAGAAATCTCGGATTGATTCGATCGATCGAAAGTAATTTTCGATCAATCGAATATCATGGAAAAGGTTTTTAAAATATCAAACTTTGAATAGTTCAAATGACTTTTTCAAACTTTTCAAACCTTTTTCTCTCTCTCTCCAACTCGGCAAGGCACTACAGCGATTTTTTGTCGTTTTCTTCCAAAATTTTTGCAAGGATTCTCTCTCCTTGAACCGGTATGACTATCTTACCCTTCCTTTTGAGTTTATTTTCATATTTCATGCATTTTTCATGCCTTTTATTTTGGGATTTTTGAACCTAAGGAATTTGGGATTTTTGTTGATTCAAGCTGTATTTTATTCAATTGATCAATGGGTTTTTGTGGGGACTTGATATAATCATGATCTATGTTGGTTAATTTGATCAATTTGAGGTTTTGTGAAAAATTAAAATTTCTAGGGCTTGTATTGATCCGAATTGGGGATTTTGTTCAATTGGGTTTAATTGATGAAATTGGCTTGTTGTTTTGATGAAATTGGTCATTCTAATATGTTTTCAACTATGTGTGATGATCAATTCATCAATTTGTTTCAAAACATACAAGTGGTTTTTCAAATTTTTGGAGTTTTTGGTAGAAACTCTATGCTCAAGCCAATTTTGTGTAATTGAACTTAATTTGAACTATGTTTACTGCATTAATACATGCATCATTACATTGTAATTGTTCATGCATCATATAGATTTTTGTTCTATATTTTTTTTGTGCTAACTTGCTGTCTGCCCTTGGTTTTGTTATTTTTGTTGGTCTTCTCTGTGTGTCTTTGTCCTTTCCTTAGCACTATGCTTAGGAAGACTAGGGCTCGTAGGTCTGTTCCCTTACCTTCTCTACCCCTCCCCCCTTCTTTTGACCATGAGAAGTTTCCGAGTGAGAAAAACCAAGAGATTTTTGAGAAGCTGAACCTTAGGAGAAAGATTTGGGCTAAGCATTCTGTTCTTTTAGATGAGCTTGATCCTGCCATTAGGGCAAACTTTGAGCGTTGGGGCTAGTTACCCTTGGTGGATATTTCTGACCCTCCTCCACCTGCTACCTTGATTAGAGAGTTCTTTTCGAACATCTCTATCCACATCTATGATTCCAACACTTTGGTAAAAAGTTGGATACGAGGTGTAGAGTACACCATTACTCCCAAGGTAGTGGCTGATGCTCTAGGGGTACCTTTGGTCCAGAATCCTGTCTACCCTTATGATGAGTCTCCTTTGTTGAGTGATGTCATGTCTTACATCACTGGGTCATCTATCCAGTGGGGTTCTGATCCTAGGATCACCTCTACTAAGCTTTCTGGGTTGCACTATCTCTTCTTTAGGATAGCTTGTCATTCTATTTGGCATATTTCTCATGTTCAAACCATTCCTCTCGAGCGGTGTGTATTTTTGTGTGCTCTAGTGACTGATGCTCCTATCAGTTTTCTTCATCTGTTTCTTTGTTCTTTGAACGAAGTTTATAGGAGTTCATCTTCTTCTCATGACCTTGTTCATCCTATTTTTATTCATAGGATTTTTCTTTATCTTGATCTTGGTCGTTTCCCTTCTTCTGAGCCCGTTCATGTGATTGCTCCCATAGGTGCGTCTTTTCTTAGATAGAGGGCTACTCATCTTAAAGCTGGCTCTAAACACCCTAGATCTGAGCCTTCTAGTAACGCACCTCCTCCTTCTTCTTCTACAAGTCCTACTGGTAAAAATGTTACTAATCCTGTTGGTGATGCTGCTGCTGCTGCTGCTGTTCCTCCACCTCCTTCGGACAACTTTGATGTACGACGTACCTTGGAGACTGTCATGACCGTTCAGGCGGCTCATAGTCAGATTTTGGTGGACTTGCTTGATGAGATTCGTGCTCTGCGAGCCGACTTGGCGCATCTTCATTCACCCACACCACCTCCTTTTGATGATGGCTTGTGATTGCCCTTTGGCATTCCGTCACAAAAAGGGAGAGTAGTGTTTTTGACTTGTAGAGGGGTTTTTGTTGTTAGGGGGAGTATATTTTTATTTTGAGGAGCTAGTGGAGTTTATAGATTGTATCTAGGTGCTTCACCTTGTATATCATTTTTGGGACTATGCATGTTAGGGGGAGTAACATTGTTTTTGATATACATGATATATACATGATTCTTGTTGCTTTGTGATTCACTGTTTATTTATTTATATTTATGAGTTGTTCATTGATATATGTCTTTATTATGTGTTGTGTGAATCATACAAGAATGTTATACCTGTTGATTTATTATTTTCTGTCACACATGCGTTTATGCGTTTGTTGAATGTTTCAGGAATATACAGATTGATTCAATTGAGCTACTGTCTACACTTGCAACTGATGGATAGTAGTTAGGATTGAATTTGAGTTTATGAGCATTATTTTTGTAAAGGGTTTTTTACTTGTAAACTTTGAACTTTTAATTTGTGTTTTGTCACGAATTGCCAAAAGAGGAGTTTGTTAGGTTCTAAAGATTTAGGGATTTATGTATTTAGAACTCTAATGTGTAATATTGGCAAACCATGATCAAAACAATATGTTCAGTCTTGTTTAGGCTTGCTCAAAGTTATATATTTTATGTAAAGTTGGAATCAAGAGGCTGCAGATGCATTGGTGCATTTCGGCCTGGCTCGATCGATCGAAAGTTAGACTCGATCGATCGAAAGTCGGCGAGAATACTTTTTTGCAGAATTTCCAACTCAGCCCTAACTCATTAAACGTTTTGGGTTTTCTGTTTTTGCCCTAGGTATAAAAGGCAAAACCCTAGCCACGTTTTGAAGAGTTGCTCTTGTTGCATTGTTGCTCATACTTTGCTGTTTGTGTGAATCTCTTGTGAGATATTTGAGGAGCTTTCCTTCACATAAACTTAGGGTTTTCAAGGTAGAGATTATTTCAATATCTTGATGATCAACTCGGTTGCTGCCATTGGAGCTTAAAGAATAACAAGCGTGGGTGCTTGTAGCTGATTGGAGAATCCAAGAAAGAAGGAGTCCGTGGATTCAGAGCTTGCATGTGGTCGTGTCAGTAAGTTCTACTTGTGGGTAGCATTAGGAAGTCAAGCGAGGAGCTTGTAAGTCCTTTTGTATGAACTTCGATTCTTTCGCATAGTGGATTCAGGTTTACCTTGAGAATAGCTAGGTCAAATCCTCCCCAGGTTTTTACCGTGTGGATTCCTGGGTGATCATATCATTGTGTTATTTATTATTCTGCTGCTTTATATTCTTGATATGATTGTATGTTTGTGATAACCTAGAATTGCATAATTTGACTAAGTTAATCTGGTTGTTTTAAGGGGTCTAAAAACCTTTCAAAATGGAAGAGATTAAAAGCTTACCAAGTGAAGAAATTCTTGAAAAATCTTGAAGAAACCTTGAAGAAAAGATTTGGAGTGAGATAAGAGTGTTTGGGAGATGAGAAGTTAGAGGTATCGAGAGAAAGATCGAGAGAAATGAGTTGCAGATCGCACGAGGTACAATATATAGACCTCCAATAAATCTCGACAGATGTAGGTGTTGAGAGGTGTCGAGCCATCTGTTGAGGGAGGTGTCAAGAAAATGGTTGTTGACAGATACAGGTGTTGAGGAAGAAACCACCAGAATCAATAACAGAAGCTCGATCGATCGACCTAGCTGTTAAGGAGCTATCGAGAGGTCAAAAACTTTGTCAATCGATCCACCAAGTGTCGAGGAGCTGTCGAGATTGTGATAAGAAAAAAAGTTAAGAAGCTCAACAGACAGCCAGGTGTCAAGGAGGTGTCGAGGAGGTGTCAAGCAAGCTTTTAAAAATAGTTTTTCGAGAAGAGAAAAATATAGACATGAATGCAATGAAGCATGCAACTCAACCAATGATCCAATCAACACATTAAGCTCTCAAAAACATCTCTCAACAATAATTTTAAGCACATGGATCCCAAAAACACACACACACAAACACACTAAACAAGTCTAACCAATTTTATATTTCAAAAACAAGTCAAGACAATTTAGTGAGCGTACATTAACACATGTAACACCTTGTGATGGCCAAATCACATTGTACCTACACATGTATCAAGAGTAGCAAAGAATATTACGTATTGTGTGTGAAAAACATCGCAAGATCACAAATGTGTCAACATGTTATGATAATTTGAGATATGAGAAAATCACTTTAACTCACATACAATCATAACTGTTTGATAGGGACTATCACCTTCGAGGTACATCCTATAACTCCCACATCTCCTAGAATACATTCTTGCAATCATATTTCAAAGCGTTTTGATCTTTTTGCTTTTGAATTTTCTTTGCATATTTTTTCTTTTAAGCAAATCATGCATGGGCATATAAGAGATAGAAAAGAAATACCCAATTATGTTAAGCTATTGGTATTCCAATTTTGCTATGCCGAAGCACACAAATTTCATTCATGATTGGCGTGCAACAGTGGTGAGATGGTTATTTATGCCTTTCTCTTAGGATTTTTTAGTCCTTCCCGTCAAAAAGAGTGATACGAGTGTTAAGTACAAGAGATAACTTAATCTTACTCATCACAAACAAAGAGCCACAAAGCTCACTTGCTTAGTTATGCATAAAGATGCTCATCTAAGCTACAAAAGATACAAAGTTTAGAAAACTTTGTTTCAATGGCCATCCAAGGTACACAAGAACCAATGTACACATAACACACACTGTTTTTGTATTTTTCTAATTTTTCAATTTTTTTCCTTTTTTTATTAAAAAAAAAACAAAACAAAATAAACAAAACTGAAAAACAAATAATCAAAAACATGTTAAACAAAGTAAAGCATAAAACTAGATGTAAATGCATGAGAAGGAGGGAGGAGAAAAAGAGATCAACCTATGAAGATAACACCAATGTTTTGATGAAGGAATTCGAAGTGTTTACTATCAAGAGGTTTGGTAAACAGGTCAACCTTCTGATCATTAGTGTGAATAAACTCAAGAGTGAGAGTACCATCTTCGACAAGCTCCCTAATGAAGTGATGTCAGATTTCTATGTGTTTGGTTCTAGAATGTTGAATCGGATTCTTAGAGATATTAATGGCACTAGTATTGTCACAATAGATGGTGAGATGTTCTTGACAAATACCATAATCATGGAGGAGTTTTTGCATCCATAAAAGTTGGGTGCAACAGCTACCGGCAGCAATGTACTCAGCTTTTGCAGTGGATAATGAGATGGAATTCTGTTTTTTGCTCATCCAAGAAACCAGATTATTACCCATACAGAAATAATCCCCCGATGTACTCTTTCTATCATCAGCATTCCCAGCCCAATCAGCATCAAAGTACCCAGCTAAGACATCACATGTGTCCTTGCTGTACCACACACCAAAATCAGCAGTGGTTTTGACATACTTTATGATCCTTTTTAAAGCAGTCATGTGGGACTCTTTGGGATTAGCTTGATATCTAGCACACACTCTAACACTGTAACTAATGTCAGGTCTACAAACAGTAAGGTAAAGAAGACTACCTATCATGCTTCTATATAGAGATGAGTTTACCCTTTTGCCTAACAAGTCAACAGTGAGTTTAACATTTGGCTCATAGGGGTTCTAATAGAACTAGCAGATTCCAATCCAAACTTTTTCACAAGATTATTAGCATATTTAGATTGAGATAGGAATATATTTGAATCTTGTTGACGAATCTGCAATCCAAGGAAGTGAGTCAGCTCTCCAATCATGCTCATCTCGAACTCAGCCTGCATGAGTTTTGAGAATCCATGAGCAAGTTCATCCTTAGTCGATCCAAAGATGATGTCATCAACATAGACTTGAGCGACTATTAACTCGCCATCTTACTTCTTGATGAAGAGAGTCTGATTAGCCTTTCCTTTTGTGAACCCATGTGACACCAAGTATTGAGTAAGTCGATCATACCAGGCTCTAGGGGCTTGCTTTAATCCATAAAGTGCCTTCTTGAGGTACAATACATGGTCCGAAGAGTGTGGATCAATGAACCCTTTTGGTTGAGCCACATAGACATCTTCTTTAAGTAGCCCATTCAAGAAAGTAGTCTTTACATCCATCTAGTAAAGTTTGAACTTTAAGTGGCAAGGTAAAGCAAGGAGAATTCTGATGGACTCCATACGGGCAACTGGGGAAAATGCTTCATCATAGTCTACTCCTTCCATCTATAAGTGTCCTTGAGCTACAAGCCGAGCCTTATTGCGGATCACATTGCCCTCCTCATCAGTCTTATTGCGGAATATTCACTTTGTACCAATGATCTGCTCACCCTCCGGTCTTGGTACAAGAGTCCAAACATCATTCCTCTGAAACTGAAGCAATTCATCATGCATTGCTTCAACCTAACTTTCATCCTAAAGAGCTTCCTCAACTTTAGTGGTTCAACCTGTGACAAATAACAAGAATAAGACACAAAGTTAACAACACATTTATCAACTGTACGTTTCCTTAATGTGAGTTCATTCATATTTCCCACAATAACTTCTAGAGGATGATTTAATTTAATCCTGGAAGAAGGTTCTTTCTCTTCATGGGATTCAGAATCTGGTGAAGTGGGTATATCTGCAGAATCTTCTACAACACTGGGAGTACTAGGAGTACTTGGAGATGCAGGTTCCTATTCAACTATTTCTTGAACTTTCTTAAGCTCAGGAAGGAGAATTTCTTGGGGGAATTCCTCAATATTTTTCTCAGATCCGGAATCTGAAGACTCATCAATAACAACATTTACGGTCTCCATTACCTTCATGGTTCTCTTATTGTATACTCGATAAGCCTTGCTTGTAGAGGAGTATCCTAGAATTATACCTTCATCACTCCGAGAGTCAAACTTTCCCACATCCTCTCTATCCTTAAGAATGAAACAGGTACTTCCAAAGATTCTGAAATACTTCACATTCTGTTTCCTTCCTTTCCATAACTCATATGGAGTCTTCTTGGTACCGGGTCTAAAGTACACTCTATTAACCGTATGACACGCAGTATTAACGACTTCTCCACACAAGTTTCTAGCCACATTCTTACTATGCAACTGGCTCTAGCCATCTCCTGAATAACCCTGTTCTTCCTTTCTACTACACCATTCTGCTGAGGAGTAATAAGAGGAGAGAATTCTTGAGATATACCTAATCTTGTGCAAAATGACTCCATATATGAGTTCTCGAATTCTTTACCATGGTCACTTTGAATTTGATCAATTTTCAGGCTCCTTTCATTTTGTAGTCTTGTGCTCAAAGCTTCAATATGCTCAGGAGCATCAGACTTGGATCGTAGGAGAATGACCCAAGTGTACCTAGTGAAGTCATCTATCACAATCATGATGTATCTCTTAACACCAAGAGACTCGGTTCTAGTTGAACCCATAAGATCCAGATGTAGAAGCTCTAATGGTCTATATGTAGCTGATGTCAAAGTGCCCGGATGCTTAGCTTTTATCTCTTTCCCAAGCTGACATGGTCCACACACTACATTGCTCATTCTACTAAGTTTCGGTATCCCTAGAACTGATTCATGCTTAGATACAATAGAAAGATGTTTGTAACTAGCATGTCCCATCCTTTTTAGACTCGAAAACCTTGAAAAGATATCGGTCTCCAGTCATGTGTCTTGAGCATCCGCTGTCAAGGTACAACAAATATGTGTCAATAACTTTAAATGTAGACTTCATCATAAAACACACTTCATGCTTAGATGACAAATCAGTGGGAATGGTGCTTTCTCTCATTTGCCTTTTTCGTGCTAAGCCTTTAACTTTCACTCTTCTCAAACGAACTCCTTTGCACAATTTCATTCTGAGACAATCTAGTTTCCTCTTAGCCAAACTAAGATCCTTTCCAATAGTCATCACAAGTGAATTCAAATAACTTTTAGACTTGTATTTTCTGAGACACTCAAGTAAATAGATATTAGAAAAACAAGATGTATTTGAAAACAAAGATCTCTTCAAGCCGGTTACAGCCATGACAACAGGGGTCAATGGATCAACACAGCAAAGATTAAAACCTAATCAGAATGTGCCTACTTTGATACCACTTGATAGGCCATAAATGAATGTATTGACCCCTTATGATTAAATTAATTGATTAATTAGCCAAGTTATTAATTATCAAATTAACATGCAAAGCACGTGGTAGCACAAACAAATCACCAATTAAACTAAGTGCAGCAAAAAATAAATTAACATGGTGATTTGTTTACAAATGGGAAAAATCAACACGGCGAAAACCCCATCGAGTGATTTTAAGGTCACCACTCTCAAAATTCCATTATTATCACAACAAACGGTTACAAGTAAAGGAATCTCAGGTACCTTACCAACCTACAGTTGAACCCTTACCCCAACACCCAATTGGACTTGTTCTGTAGTGACAATTTCTCCTTTTGATGCACGACTCCCAAGTACGTGACTAACCAATTTGCGCGGATCCCAGTATGCGACTTCAATCACCAACTAGAAAGGATGTTGGCTTCAAAGTTCTTCAGTTCATCCACACGATGAAGATCAAGAAGATGCTTGGTCACAAAACCCTACGGTGCACATACACAGCAATCTTCTTCAAGAGAAAGAGATGAACTAGGGCAAGAACTTCATCTCCAGTTACAATTTGCTTAAACAAAGTTTGCTCAATACTTGTGCAACTTGTGAACACTTTGACGGCCCTTAAAATAATCCTTTTATATGTCTAGGGTTAGGAGAAAAGATGACCCAAAGACATATTCACAGATCCCAAGAAAAACAGGTCAGAATGCTGAAGATCAAGAAGATGCTTGGTCACAAAATCCTACGGTGCACATACACAGCAATCTTCTTCAAGAGAAAGAGATGAGCTAGGGCAAGAACTTCATCTCTAGTTACAATTTACTTGAACAAAGTTTGCTCAATATTTGTGCAACTTGTGAACACTTTGATGGCCCTTAAAATAATTCTTTTATATGTCTAGGGTTAGGAGAAAAAATGACCCAAAGACATATTCACAGATCCTAAGAAAAACAGGTCAGAATGCTATTTTTGTAAACCTCAACAAATAGGAGGTGTCGAGAATTTGTCAAGTACATGGGCAGAAACAGTTTCTTAAACCTCGACACATGCTAGCTGTCGAGCTTTAATGATTTTGCACTTTCAGCTTGTTTTCTTGGACAAACTTGATGGCTTCAACACTTTATCTTGAAACACAATTTCTTGAAGTATTTAAACACATCCTAGATCTACCCAAATACAAGTAAAGTGCGTTTTTTCAAAGGATTAGTCAATTACATAAAATCATGACATATGTTCTTAACATGTGAAACACATATGTCCTAACAGATCTGCAACAAGACTTGATCGATCAGGGCAATCAGTGGGGTAAAACTTGTGCTTCCAAGTGGGGGTCTTGGAGCATCTATCTTCCCGTCGTTCTCCAGTTATAGCCATCTTTCGCCCCCTACCCTGCCAAGTGTCCTCCTGTCTTTCCCTCTTTCTAGGCTTCTCCTCGCAGGCCAGTAATGCATCCTCCGCGTTCATGTATTTGGTGGCCCTATAAAGCACATCTGACATAGTCTTGGGGTCATTCTTATATAGAGAAAATAGGAACTTACCCTTCCGCAGCCCATTGGTGAATGTTGCTACGAGTATCTTGTCATCCGCTTCATCGATCGAGAGGGCCTCCTTGTTGAAACGGGTTATGTAGAACCTCAGCATCTCGTCCTCCTGCTGCTTCATGTTCATCAGGCATGCAGTAGGCTTTTTATACCTATGTCCTCCGATGAAGTGCGAGGCAAATTGGGCCTTTAACTCCTTAAAGGAACTAATGGAGTTAGGCGTCAGCCTGCTGAACCAGATCCTTGCGGGGCCCTTCAGCATGGTAGGGAAAGTTCTGCACATGATCTCGTCTGGTACCCTCTGAAGGTGCATCAGGGTCTTGAAAGATTCTGAGTGATCTAGCGGGTCCTTGTTTCCATCGTAGTTTTCCACCTGTAGCATACGAAACTTTGGTGGAAGAGGGAAAGAAGTGACAAACGCTGTGAATGGTGAATCCGTTCGATGGACCAAGTCATCAAGGTCACTAGATACTCGCCCCTTGAGGGTGTTCATCATGAAATCCATCCATTCTCTCATCATCTGCATCTCCGCAACAATGTGGGGTGGAGCCGTATCAGTGATGGATGGACGACTCATGTCTTGTTGTTCTGGTCTGCTTGGGGCGTTACTCCTTTCCGGCCCCTCTTGGTTTCTACGTTCAGCACTGGTACCTTCTTGGTCCTCCTCCTGGGTGTCGTGCCTCGCATTCTATTGACACAGCTGCTCTTCCAAATCATGGTTTTGCTTAATGAGGCGCTCCATGGTCGTGGTGAGAGTCTGAACTTGTCTCTCGAGGGCAGTTGGGCGTGGTTCGTCTCCCTGAACGTTATTGGTGATGGTCGCCATCGAGCGAGTAAGAACCATGCAACTCTTAGTCCAGGAAGCGTTTGTTATGGCTTATTAGTCATTTCCCACAGACGGCACCAACTAATGATACCGAAAAAACCACCAATGAGCCACACAATCCTCGCACACTCGAAACGGTCACCTACGCAACAAAAAGAGATAACCTCACAGAGAGCACCAGTGTAGTGCTGGCCAAATACCCTCCAAGTTAGAATTATTCTCACAACTCTAGAGTGCCAAAGTTGGGGTAAATTATGCATACCTTTTTCTTGAGGATCTTTAGGTTTTTATAGTCGCGTAGAGCCAGACTCCTTTACTTGCGTAACAAGTCTTTTCCTTATGGAGAAGATCTTCATTAATGCGCATATTCTGGAATCCTCCTCGTGTTAGAATTCTATTCACATCAGGATTCTATGAACTATGGCTAATCGTGTGTCGCAAGTATTTTCCATTTAGGGTTTCTTGGAAACCACATAATGACAAGTTGGACACCACGTGGGCACTTGATCTGTCCATGTTGTGTCCGTCCATATGAGATCTATCCACTACGAGCTTCCTCATCTAACATCATTAGGTCCATCTAAATAGATCCGTCATGTCTAGTTTTTTCCCTCTTCACACAAAAAAAAAAAAAAAACACATATATAAGCATATACTTATTGCATCATCTTAAAATCAATATATGATTTGCTTAGAAAAACTTACTACTTAATTTAACTTAGCAATTATTTTAAACTTGAGGGACCAATAATGCATTTTGGTCTAATTTTTTAGTAATATGATTATGTGTTGCATTTAGATCTTATGGTTTGCTTGCAATTAGGTTGTTGCCATTATCAAATCCTGAACATTAAATGGTCTTAGTGACATGGACGAAGCCATTCATGGACCATTGCCCCCCCAATTTTTTTTAAAAATAATATAATTATATAACTATATATTTAGGTACTAATTTTAGCAACTTCGTTCAATAAAATTATATTTTGTCCCTCTTATTGATCATTATAACAGAAATGCTACAATTACAAACTTTTTTACAACATTTTTACAGACTATTGAGGTAGCAAATTCTTACTCGCTTGCATCTGGGTCCACCACTTACATCACTTTTTTACTTACTAATAACAACTAATCACAACAAAAATTTGTAAAAAAAATTGTAGATCTAGTATTTTCCTCCTTTTAAAGTCCATAAAAAAATTTATAAATCTAAATCCCAAAATATATATATATATATATATATATATTTATACAAGCCCAAAATACTAGCCCAACAACAAAAATTACCAATAGGTAGTAGCAAAGCTATAAAAAAAAAATTGAGACTAATCAACTAATTTTACCAAAAACAAAAAACTAAGTCCTTTAAAAAACTTTAAACAAAATAATTTTGTCCTTACCAACAAAAGACACACTCTACACACACATAAAAATAATTAAAAAAAAAAAAACCTTTGTCGGTTAAGCAATAGAGCCAAAAGCCAAAGCCACTGCATGTAGCTAACAATCGCATGACGGTGACTGAAGGTAAAATTAATAGAATTTGGCTATGAATACAATGTATATTTCTTGTTCACATTTAGTTGTGTGTGGGTATCGAGTACTTCTGGTTCACCTTTAGAAGGAGATTAGAACGTACTTGAGGTTTTTTATTCGTTTGTGAGGTCTCATTCTAGATGGAAGAAATTACCAAATTCTTGGGTTTTTATTACTCTGCTTTCAGAGTAGACTTCGGATTTAGTGATGAATTGAATTTATTGGAATCTTCTGAGTTGTATTATAAGGTGGAGGAGGTTTGATGAATTTAGGTTTTGAAGTAATCTGTAAGAGCAAGACGCAAAGAGATGCAGTGGTCTGTTGATAACACACTTGTACCCCAAGCAAGTCAAGTTTTTTACAAATATGCCACATTGCCACTAAACCCTTTTTTTTTAATGTGGAAAACACCCAAACGTTGTTTTCTGAGTTGTGTTTTGCACAATGAAAATTAAGTTGAGTAATTTGAAAACAGAAAATTGAATGCATGTGTCAAACAAGAATGCAACGGTGAGGCCCACGAGTTTAAAAGAAAAAACGCAAACAAAAATCACAGACTCAAAATAGCCTTACCAAACAAGATCTAACTAGCAAATCCATTGGATCTTATAGGCCCAACAAGTTAATTAATAACCGTAAATATAATGGGTAGAATCCAAAACCTTTGTTTTTTTTAAATGTCTTGCGTTGTATCAGTAACTAGGTAACAAAGGCAAGCAAGCAATACAAAAATCCTGGAAACTTGGAAAACAAGGAGAGCAAGTACTTTTTTAAGAACTATAACATATTGATATCCTTTGTTCCTATAACTATAAGGGACATTATCTTTTATAAATAATCTTTTAGCCGAACTCTTTAGTAATGGAACCACATATTGTTGGGGATATTACACAAAGTAATAATGGAAGAACAAGGTTAACACAAAAGACAAACAAAAAATAGATAACTTAGAGGTACCATATCATTTTCCTTAAACAATATTTGCCTCCTACACTTTTGTTGCTAAAGGGTTATCGCAAATTTGTCACCAGGATACAACCAAGATGTTGGGTTCTACATATAGCAATTCTGGAGAATAACCACATGATTTCTTGTGTTTCTGTCAAACTTACTCTTTTGTAGAGTTAGTTTTTTCAAGAGAACATAAGCCCTCTATTTATACCCATAGGGTTATGTTTCATGAAAAGGCACATATGGAGAGTTAGTTATTTTTCAAGTGAACATAAGCTTATTTCATGAAAAGGCACGTATGGAGAATTAGTTATTTTTTTCATAAAACGGTAAACAAAGATTGAAACATCTTCAACCTTTTTGAATAGTTACCAGAAAATTCTAGAAAATTTCAGAAAATTAATATTTTCGAATTTTCATTTAGAAAATTCCAGAACTTGAATTTTCACTTTATGAAACCATATTCTCCAAACTCAAATATCATTATTATAACCTATCCTTATATATACCTATATATACAACAATCACCCACTAGGTTGTAATAATATATGTCTCACTTGATTGATATCCTATCATGCATAATGGAAGGTATCTTTCAACTTAAACCTCCCTTTAGTGTAATTGCTCAAGAAATCAACAGAGTTAATGGTGGCTTGGTACTTAAACCAAAACTCTTATGTGTTGAAATCGAAAACAACACACACATGAGAACATCCACAACACATTTAGAAATCCAAGTTGTTAGCACTATTATGGCCTTGTGCTCTACCCGGTTTAGTGAACATGTACAAAAGAAAACCCTTTTACTCTTGCTAGAAGCGGCACCTCTTCTATGTTCACAAAGGTGAAGTTCCTTCTTATGTCCCTGTTACACAGACATTTATGATTTATGAACTTCATTAAGAGTTTAAAACTCATCCTCAATTTCATCATAATAGTCTGCACTAATCTATCCTGAATGAGACACAAATTTAGTGCTCTTACTAGCCACGTATCAATAGCATGTTGTTACCCTCTAAACCTCTTAGATATAATCAGTTCAAGGTTGTGTTCCCACTATTTGTGATTCTCTTAAAAGAAGGGTTTTAGTTCCATTCCAATGGATGTTATCCTTTACTAAGTCTCGAGACACACTTCGGTAAAGAAACTATTTTATATATAGAATTACGTAGGCAATGGACTAGTCCAACCACACTTGCCTTGCCTTACGTATTCTTGTCTTAAACTTTTAAGTCTAAGTTCACATTGTATACGATATACATTGTATATCAGTTCAAGGATGACTTGCCTCATATATACCAATTGCATTGTGGTTTCTCAATTACAGTACAAGGAATGGCTCACTATGGTCATGGCCACAACACTTTATCAAAACCTTAGCCATTTTCTTTCCTTGCCTGTTACCATTATAATCAATGCTCTCAATTTAATTCTATAATAGAGTAAGAAATACACCTTATTTCTTTAATGCTTACACATAACACCTCCACATGTAGTGATTATCGAACTAGACATAGATGTTATCACTCACATCGATAATAGAATTAAACTTGAATATTCTATATAATAGATATTCATCACAATTAAGTACTTTCTAGTGATCAACCTCAAGTTTTAGAAATTTTGAAAGTCTACATACTGTGAAGGCAATGTCTAGTTTAGTTCCATACATGATGCGCAACATGTACTTAATTCACTAGCAAACTCAAGCTATGCATCCACCCTTCCAGTAATTTCTTTATTTATTATTGGAATCAGAGTGTCTTTGCCTCTTTAAAGATATTAAAATCTAAGAAGCAAGTTCTCAACACTAATCTCAACACAATGAGATAATACAATTCCCAATAGAATGAGAAATCACTAATCTCAACACAATGGGATTACTCAAATCTCAACAAAATGAGATAACATAAATCTCAAAATGAGATTAATATAGTACACATCTCCACTATATTTTTTTACTTGATTCTCATTCATAAAAGACTTTCATTTAATTAAGTAAGAAAATAAAACTCACAGGTCTTTCAAGAAAACTTCCTTACCAAGATCACTTTTTAAGAAAGTCACTTCACATCTTTATGATGCATACTCAAATTATATGTGGAGACACAATCCAATATTTCATTATTGATCCTTGAATGTTCAATTAATGAACTCACTTGTACTCTCTTTATTTCACAAAGAGGTACTTTTAAAATAGGATCACAATATGTGCTTGTTTAAACTCGAGACATCTACCACACATGGCAAAATTTAATCACAATGAATTTAACATCCCTCGATGTTAATTCTCAATATCTTTATCAAGTACATCTTTGATGTACATTAACATTCTTATAAGTCCATGACTCGTTTAAGGGTTATACTCCCACACTTTCTTGGAAATTATAATTCCACAATTTGAGTTTCTAAACCCCACAATTTGGGTTCTCAACCATTCCAAAATTCACATATATACACAAACTATAATTACATATATCAAATTGTAATAATAGAATATAGTGAATTTCTTTATAATTATATGAATGGTTTTAAAGATATCAAACTAATAACACAAATGGTTACTAGATATCAAAATTCTATCTTTTTCCCTTTGTTTCAAACCTTTTACTATTAACCTTAGACGAAAAGATTTTATATCTTATTCTAATACCCACTCACAACCAATTGGTTTTAAAGCTAGATGTAGATCCATTAAGATCCAATTATTATTAAATAATATCGAGTCTATCTCATCATTAATAGCTTTTACAATAGAAAGCTACATCTTTTTAGAAACACAAAACTTTCTAAAACTTTAGCATCACTTCCCTCAAAGAATACCATGGGTATTTAATTAGGACTACACTTTTATTACCTTTAACAAGGTAAACAAGAGCTTCACATGAAATAAAATTTGGATTAAAATCCTTTTTATTTCTCAAACTTTGACTCCACCTTTGTTCACTTGGTGAACCATATTTAAATCTTTAATATCACTTAATGTGATATTTAATATTGGAGTCATTTACTCGAGTTTAAGTAGGTATCGGGATATCCTTGAAATCATCTTCGAATTTAAACTCAATAAATTCAATATCCTTTGATTTCACTCTTATATTAGACTTTTAAGTCTAATAACTACATATCCTCGAATTTACTCAAAACCTACATATACACTTTATATAGCTCTTTGACTAATTAGTCATCTTTGGTCTATCATTTACAAAAGGTTAAACACCCCCACAGTTTAAAATGATAAGCATTAGTCACTTTCTCATTTCATAACACATATGAAATACTTTTGAGATGAAACTTTATTATGCACATAGCATACACTAAGCAAAGCTTCTTCCCATTGATCAGATAGGAACTTAGCTAATTGTACTCAAGTTTATGGCATTCACCATATCAAATAGAGTTCTCACTTTTGACCAAACAATTTTATTAGGGTGTATAAGGGACTGCACTTTAGTGTATTATGATATGTTCCTCACAGAGAATAATATACATTTAGAAATATTCATTATTTCTAGTTAATACACCATTCAATTCAAATCATCATGCTTATATAAATTATATCATGCTTTGACATAAATTTCAAGAATTTGAAATTTAAAAGTCTCAATCTAGCATGCCACAAATAAAGAATCAACAATATAAGCACAACCAAAACATATTGATAAATAACACTCAGATAATAGCATATCCATTGCCTACTAATATCTCATTCTTGGACAAGACCATTCTTAAATAACAAATTGGCTTTTCTTGATATTAGGTACATGAAAATATAGCATTGGTCAAGAGAACTTACTGCCAAAACTCAATTTCACTTCAACAATGCACTTTCCATGAACTTTTGTTTTACTGTGGATGTCCACAAGCACCTCTAGTTCTATGGAAGACTCCTTATAAGTCTTGAATTGTGCCTTGTAGTTGCACACATGCAACATTGCTCCTGAATCAAAACACCAATCAAAAGGATTTGTAATTACAGCCATATGAAATATAGTGATCTTTATTACATACATCACTCACCATAGCAATAACGTCCTTAATGACAATTGCTTCATTGGCATTTCCATCTTCGTCCTTCTTATTCTTTAAGAGCTTACATTCTCAAATGTAATGGTCTTTCTTTCCACAAAGGAAACGTGACATTCTACTTGTCATTGTTGGGATTCTTATAGTTGTTCTTCTAAAACAATTCACACACTTATTCACATTCAAGTGTTTATAGTTCTTACTAGAACTTGCAATTTTAATATTGTTCACATTCACTTTAGAATCGGTGTTAGATGATACACCTCTAACCGGACTTTCCTCTTCAATTCAATAATGTGATCTGAATTGATCTAAAGTGAGATCTTCTGACATGTTCCTTAATGTCTTGACATAGTTTAGAAAATCACTTAGGAAAATATTCTTAGACTCTATCACTTTAAGAGTTTAAATTCCCATCCTTTAGATTTTCTACTTCACTTTATAACATTTAAACATGTTAAAATTTCATTTTTATATCTCAATTCAAATAAATTCACAACACATGCAAATATTCTAACAAAGAAACTCATCAATCAATTTAAAATTCAAATTGCCCATGAACAAGAAATTCATACCTTCAATGTTCAAACTATGAACATGGCTTTTAATGCATTCACAATGTGAAAGAATCATCACCTTGTCTTGCCAACAAAGAAACTTGTTTCTTTAAGCCTTATTCCATTGAATCTTCTTTATGATCGATTCATCATTTGAAGAACTCTTCAAATCCAAGCCAATTGCTCTTTCTACTGTGTAAAATTGGTTCTATCAAAGCGATCCAATTTCACCAAACTATGGTTCAACATCTTCAAAGTTGTACCATCATTTACTCCTTGTCTTGTAGTCAAATATTGTCTAAGATTGTTGGGGATATTACACAAAGTAATAATGGAAGAACAAGGTTAACACAAAAGACAAATAGAAAATGGATAACTTGGAGGCACCATATCGTTTTCCTTAGACAATATTTGCCCCCCACACTTTTGTTGCTAAATGATTATCGCAAATTTGTCACCAAAATACAACCAAGATGTTGGGTTCTACAAATAGCAATTCTGGAGAATGACTATAGGATTTCTTGTGTTTCTCTCAAACTTACTCTTTTGTGGAGTTAGTTTTTTCAAGAGAACATAAGCCTCTATTTATACCCATAGGGTTATGTTTCATGAAAAGGCACATATAGAGAGTTAGTTATTTTTCAAGTGAACATAAGCATGTTTCATGAATAGGCACGTATGGAGAGTTAGTAATTTTTTTCATAAAAAGGTTAACAAAGATTAAAACCTCTTCAACTTTTTTGAATAGTTACCAAAAAATTCTAAAAATTTTCAGAAAATTAATATTTTCGAATTTTCACTTAGAAAATTCCAGAACTTGAATTTTCACTTTATGAAACCATATTCTCTAAATTCAAACATCATTATTACAACATATCCTTGTATATACCTATATATACAACACATATAATATAATACGAATTTTGGAGAAAGAAAATTAAAAGAAAAAAAAATCAAAAATGTCATAAGGGAAGAAAGATTACTAGCAATTTAGTACAGAAAATGAGACATGAACTGGCATATATGGGCACAACCAATCTAACCTTTGCTTTATTTTTCTTTTTAGCTTTATCTACAGTACTCTCAACAAAAGGTTTTCAATTTCAACTAAATAAATTGTTCCCAAGCAGACACGCACCAATATATTTTATCATCTAGATTAATTGTTATTGTCATTCAACTAATATATTTGAAAGACTCATCTTGTTGATATTGTCTAACTTCCGTCTAAGCTAAGTGGCTTGGCCGCCAACCAATACCATGACCATGCAAAATGTGTTTCGTTTCTAAGTTCTAACCCAAAATATTGTTTTTATTTAGTCAAAATAATGCATGCATTTTGAGAAAGTATTACAATTTGGTATTATGAATACTTGCGAGAATGTTCATGTTGAGATGTTTCCCATTCTGAGAAAGAACTTTTTGTTTAAAGTATACATGATAATTTAGAAGTAATTTGATATTTGTTCACCTTTAACTAGCAATATCACGGTATTGAAAGTATATGTTGTGGATTATTGAATATAGGAAAATGATTAGCTTTGAAACATATGATGATATAAGCACCTTGACTTAGTACTGTAGCTAAGTCCTAAAAAGGGGATTGCACTTTTGGTAGCTCCAACCAAAAAAAAAACAAAAACAAAACAAAACAAAACAAACAAAGATTTTATTAGTCTTAGGTTGTGTTTGTTTCCAATGCTAAAGAAATACAAAAAATATTTTACACTATCAGTTGTGTATGGGTTGGCTACAAAAAACTCAGTCAAACCAAAAATGAATTTCAGTTGTGTGTAAAATTTTAAGTGTAAAACCATTTACACTTGTATTTCACCTTCAAACAAATCACATCCGTTTTCAGCTTCTACTCGAACACAGAGAGAGAGAGAGATCACCGTCATTCTAGCCTAACTCCACTGCCATCTGTGGGCAATCCTCTCATCGTCAATCAAGGTAAACTTTTCCTCCCTCATCCTCTCTCTTCCTCCCTCTGCCACCAATTTTTCTCCCTCTTCCTCCCTTTGCCACCATGTCAAGATTTGACCTCACTCTCTCTCCCTCTCAAGATCGGTGTCTGGTTTGAGAAAGATTGGATTTTTTTTTTTTCTTATTTCGGATTTTATATTTATATATTGGGATTTTCTATTTTAATATTTGTTTGGAAGTGTGAAAATACGATAAATTAATAGAAAATGTGTTTTTTGGAGAATTTTCAGGAGCAGAACCAAACATCTTAAAATATTTTTCCAAATCATTTTTTGAGATGCAACTAAACACTTGAAAATATTTTCCTTTCAAAAAAATATTTTTACTTAAAAATAATTTAACCTCTGAAAATAATTTATATTGAGTCAAACACAACCTTAGTTTCAAAGATGGACTTGGCTAGCTTTAGCTCCAAAAAGGGAGCTACCTTACAAAAGGTTCTCGGTCATTTAAAAGGAGTCACATCATTATTCAACTAGGGATGTAAATTGAAAATTTTAAAACATGAGTGGCCAAAATAATGACAGTAATAATAATCATTAACAAATCAAAAAAGAGGAAGTAAAATGCAATTTGACCAAACTTAAAAAGTGTGGAAATGTGGGAACATTCATTCAACATTGTTCATTTCCCGCGCTTGCCAAGCCAAACAGATAACCAAAACCCAAAATGGAAGAACACAACCCCAACCCCTGCCCCTGGGAAGCACTAGATATAGACTTAGACGATGAAGAAGAAGAGAACCACTCTTCATCATCATCTTCTCATTCACATTCACTACTACCGATTCTCCAACGCTGCTCTCAAACCCTAACCACTCAGTCCCAATCCCAAACCTCGAAGTCAAAGTCTTCCTCGCCTCCGCTCATTCCAGGCCCCGCCGGAGAGCTTCAATCTGCAATGCACCACCGCAGAAGGACCCAAGAGGAATTGGTCCCTACTCAGGAGTTCATAAGGAGAGCTGTCGAAAATCCTCATCGCCACGATGATCGTGATTTCTCTACCAATCCCTGGCTTTGCGCTCTCGATTTTCTCAGCCATCAAGGTTTTTTATATTTTATTAATAGATTTTGAGAGTGTTAATTGCCTAATTAGTGGTTTCTGACTTCTTCGTTTTTTTTCAAGGTAATGGTGTGGCGACAAGGACGACTCTGAGCTCAATCAAGAATGGGCTTAATTTGGAGAGAGTGGCTCAGGTATTGATTAATTATTGTGAATTTTATGGTATTTGGATTTGTTTTTTTCCTGAGAAAACAAGAGGACAAGATCAAAAAGGAAAGTGGATTTAGTTATTAGAAAAAAGATTTAGGAACTGATACATGAAATAATTTAATACTTTAGATGGTTCAATTAGGTCTTTGAAGTTGGCCTCTTCTATATGTGTCAAGATTATAGATATGATTTTAGCAACAATTAGAGGCTTCTTATTTGAAACACATTATTTAAATTTAGGTTAAAAAATTGTTTTCATCCTTAAAGTGTGCCTGAATTTCCTTTTTTGTCCCTATACTTTAAAAGGTTTGTTTTTTATCCTTAAACTATTGAAAATGTTTCACTCTTTGTCCTTAATTTTTTATTAAAAACATTTTAAAAAAGATCTTTTTTTATCCTGAACTATTGAAAACAGTTTTTAATTTTTTGTCATCCCTATTTTCACCCCTAAACTATTTGACAAAAGGTCTTTACAAAGTTCTAGACGAAAAATGAAATACATGCAAACTTTAGGGACGAAAATAATATTGTAGCCTTTAATTTAATGTCTTAAGTACATGGTTGGTATTTAAAGTTTAGCACACAAGTGATTTTAGTTCCTAAAGCTTAAAGTAATCATTTTTAGTCTCTCAAATGACATGGACAAACAAAAAAGCAGGCATGTCATCACTCCATAGGGACTAAAAGTGGTTACTTAAAGTTTGTTAGAAACTAAAAGCGATCATTTTAAACTTCAAAGACTAAAAACGCTAATGAGCTAAAATTTAGGGACCGATGGTGTATTTTAGTCTAATTTTTTTAGAACTTGACGATTATATGTTGTATTCTGATTTTATATAGTTGCTTGCATTTAGGTTGTTGCCATTATCAAATCGTGCACACCAAATGGTCTTGGTGACATGATGGTGACTCTGAAGGTAAAATTAATAAAATGTGGTGATAAATGCAATGTGTATTTCTTGTTCACCTTTACATTAGTTGTGTGGGTATTGAGTATTTCTCATCTGACTTAAATGTTTGATTTCAGGATCCTACAGGTTCAATCAATGCTAGCATACACCACAAAGTTCTTAGTGAGGGAGAGTTTGCAAAGGACATATCTGTTGGTGCAGTTTTAGTCCTCCAGAAGGTATGATTTCATTCTTTCAATTGAAAGTATTTTGGTTTGTAATGAACGTGTTTAAATCGGTATTTCTATCTTACTAAAGTAAAACCAGCATTTTTTTTTTTTTTTTGAAATAATGAAAACTTGAAGTCTTGAACTTGATTCTGTATTCATGTTGTTTACATTTGGGATTGGTCAAGACATGTTTCTCATTATTTACTTATCCATTCATTTTCAGGTTGCTCTGTTCTCCCCTTCACGCTCTGCACACTACCTGAATATAACACTAAGCAACTTGGTCAAGGTACATGTTCTTCTGGTGTTCACAATTAGCCAACCTATTACTAGGGGCTTAGTGCTTCTAATAATAATAATAAATGAATAAAAGACTTCTTGGAGTGAGTGATTGTGGTTTGGCCACATTGATGTCTTTTTTCATTTCTTTGACATATTAGAGGTTAGAGGACATTAGTACTTGGGATTTGTGTTTTCTGAACAATGAATGTGCTTCGGATATATGTTTGGCCAGTATCAGTGCCCATTTTGTTGATATCCACTTGTCCATCGGCTATGGATCATTTTCCTCAGTATGGATTTCTGCGGTCACTGGTATAGCTTGGAGTGAATCTCTCTAGGATACTGCATGGTGGGTACATTGTCTAATATTGCATAGTGTTATGCCAACTTGGGGCATAGATGTCAACAAAACTGAAGCTTAGAACCTTAGTTGTATGTATGAGATTGAGATGGAACAAAGATGTCTTACTGTAACAACTTCTACTCTGATATACCATATAATTTTCTTTTCTTTTTTACTTAAGCATATAGTAGTGTTTATTCCATGTCCAAGATCTAAGTGAGATCTAAGTAAAATCCTTGAGTCTACTTCACATTGTAAAACATGCCCCAAGCAATTCCCTTTCTGTACCCTGATGTAAAATGTTAAGATTACAGGTCATTTCAAAGGAGAGTGCGCCTCCAGTAAAACAAAAACTTTCTGCATCACCAATCAAACACACTGCACCTGAACCTGGTAGGTGGTGTGATTCTTGTTCAGTTTTCTAATTTTACAATGTAGTTGAAGTTTTGTTGAGCTAGGTGCTGGCTTTAGTACTAGCTAATGAGATTTCCTTATAACCTTTTGATTTCTCATTGATAGAGGCAGAGCAGAATTGTTTTGTGTATCTCACTGTCCATTGATACCCCTTCTTCATGTACCAGAATGCAGTAAAAAGTCCTGGATACCACAGAGAACGTTTTCTCTGTCACAGAATGAAACTGAAGGAATCATGAATAGCCTCAGACAAACTTCTAATTCATTTGTATCTGCACATAATGATAAGGAGATGGAGAGAGGAAATGCAGCAGCACAACGTGACTGCTTTGGCAATGGAAACAAAAGAAACCAAAGTGATGTTGTAGAGAAAGAACCCTTATCAGCGAGACTTGGTACAGTCAATGGAATCACTGCAGTGGCTTCTAGAAAGGAAATCTTTTGTAGTGACGAAGAAATTGTGATAAGCAACAAACCCAACTCTTCTAAACAGACTGAAGGAGGCAATCCATTACGCAACAACCAAGCCAGTAGTAAGGCAGCAAACTTCATTGATGTTCCTGATGATCAAGAAAGTGGTCGGATAACTGGAGTTAACAAGAAGGGTCAGCCATTAATTTCAAGTACATCACTCCCACAGTGGACAGATGAACAGTTGGATGCGCTTATGGAGATGGAATTTGACTGAGGTAATGATGGGTCATTTCTACAGCTTTTCATTTTGTCACAATCATAATCAGAGAAGGTGACATTGATCCTGAAAGTGTACAGATTACATGTTGTACTGTTTTCCATCTATTGTAAATGTTTTCAAATGATGAAAGCTTAGAAATCACAGTCTCGGTTCAGTTTATTGGAATTTTTGGCAGAAATGTTATTAAATTTTGTCATTGTATAATTGCATTTAATGATTTTTGCCATGCTTGTGTATATGGTGGGACAATAATAGTTTGCTATTGGTCAATGGTCAACATATCTTCAAATATATATCAGATTCTGCTGCTGAAATTCGTTTATATGTTGTACATAATCCTACTGAATCTAAACTTAATAAGAAAATTATAAATCAGAAGTAGTGTCAATTAAAGTTCTAATGCATTTGTACCCATTTTTTATATTTGGCGAACATAATGATGAAAAGACAGGTTTCTCTGGGACTTGGGGCCTGGGGATCAAAGCCGGTTTCTACTATGCTGTTTGTGATTCCTTTCCCACGAAAGTAGACATAATATCTAATAATGTTTGAATTTAATGAACCTATATTTAATATATGGAGTTTTTAACCCATGCCATTGGAAGTAAACATCTAATTATGTAAATAGACGTATTTTTGCCTTAATTTTTCTGGTATAGTTACTTGAATGCAAGGATTTGTCAACTTCGAGAGTAAAGTGATCCCCTAACCAAAATAATATATGTGCTCAACTATCAAACTCGTTATCAAGTTCAGTGCCCACTTCGACTCTGCCAATGACTTTAATGAAACTACTAGGAATGAATTTCTTCTCATCATAAGATACAACAGAAACGGTAATGAGAATGAGATTGTGCATTTTAAGCTGCCAGTTTAAGAGCCAACCTTCACGGTGTTCTGCAGCACTACTGCAAGCAAATATTGTCTGTCCCCATCTCATCACTCTTTTTTCTTTTTTCTTTTTTTCTTTTGTGTGTGTAATGAGAGAAATTCAATTTTCTTCCCTCATAGAAATAAGTCCCATCATAACTTATCAAAATGGCTTTCATCAGTATACCCTTTCTCGCACTACGACCCAAGGACATAGCTTTGGGTAATTAGGTATCCAAAAAGATATCCCACCCTGTTTCTTTCCCCATTTTTTGTGGATAATTTGATATTTACAATAATAAGTGAGAAGTTATATGAACTTTAGACATCTCTGTTTTAGGAAGTACTAATTGAGCTGCACAACTTTTGACCACCACCCTTTTTCATGAATTGTCCAATACCTTGTTTTGACAGTTTACAAAGGGTGAAAGATTTGGATTTGGATTTGACAAATCCGCCAAACCTTAAAATCATTGAATTTGAAATAAATTCTCAACCTATAAGATTTTTAAAATCCATATGATATATTTATTTAAATATTTATAGATTTGAAATTACAACATTTCAATCCATCACTTTAAAATTCAAATTTAAATCCAAATTCAAGTATCCAAATGCAACCGTAATATAAGGGTTCTCTCCATTGTATTTGATTTGGGTTCATAGTTAGTGACTGATAAGTATAGTTTCCTCCCAAAAGAAAATTAAAAATAATGAATAAATATATGAGAGTATACTGAAGAATTACACTGACGCCAAGAACTTTGTAATGAGAAATTCGCTTACTCTCAATACAACCATATTACTGGTGAATATATTACTCTCCATACAATTATATACTAATGAACAAGTAATCGCAAAATCCACTTAAATGAGCAAATGCAAACTCCATAAGAAGTTTTTTGATAGTTATTCTCAACCATATGCACTGAACCTCACCTCAAAAATAGAACTTGAATGCAAAATACTTGGAAGATACAAAATTGACCTATACTTGCACATACTACATTAAGCAACAAAACAATTGTCAAACCTCTAAAAAGAAGGAAAAGATTATCGTATTTCTTTCTTTTCAGTACATAAAGTTTTTGCTTTTGCTCGTAAAGAAGACCCCAAAAAATCCATCTTCAAGAGATTGTTAAGATCTGTGGCAATCATCAACCGTTTGAAAGGGTCCAGAAACAAATTAAGCCTCCCAGAAGTTCTGGCAAAATTTGAATATAACTACTGAAATAGCTTCTTTAATCTGTCAACAGATTGCCCTGCTCTTTTATTGGTGGGCTCAAGGACAAGTGCATATCCAAAATCTGCAAAAACCATTAACCAAATGATTCAAGAAATGAAACCAAAACAAAAACACGTGATGAAGTGAAACCAAAGTTAAAAAAACAAGATGTGCTCTAGAAACAATCCCAGGTTAATACAGTGTTTGCTTATTGTTATTCTACCTAGTTATTAAACAAAACAATAAATTAACTCATGAGTTCTCATTGCAAATAGAATGAAGAAGATAGTTCTGAACAATTATCATTCTCCAGCTAAAGATTATTTTTGTACGAAGTATATTATGACTTTCCTAAAGATGCCATTGAGGACCACTTGTATCTTCAAGTTATTAATAGCTAACAGTACAAATCATGAGACATTAGTCAACTTCAACCTATTTAATAAACACAACATACAAACAACCAGAAAAAAAAAAAGGTAAATTTACCGTCAATTGCCTCCTTATAATAGCCCAGCATCTCTCTTGCTGTAGCTCTTCGTAAATAGGCCTTCACATTCTAAAGAAGAAAAGACAGAATACAAATGTCAAAACACACACATAACGTGAAAAATCTCCAGTGGACATTTGCATGAAATGGTAAAGATGCTATGAAGGTGCCCCATTTTTCTGACTACACTAAGTTTGAACATGCAAAATTATGCACGCATCATGTCCTTAAATTAATTATACTGCCAAAATTTAAACCTAAAGTATATTAGATTTGACAACATGACAAAATGGATTGAAAATCACTATTGGGAGTATAAAGCTTTGCCAGAGCATGTAAACAAAAATTGGAGAATCATCTTTTCAGTTTTTGTCACTGTGGGGCTGTGTTTTTCCCACAGTAATAGCCTTAAAAATATTATGACACATACACACTTACATTTTGTTCTAGGCAATTTAAGAAGAAACACAAAACCCAATTCACAAGCAAGATAAAGATACACCAAGACAGACACCTATACTCAACATTCAAAGTGTCAGATTAACAGCCCTACATTTAGGTACATGCTATGACTGATTAATATATCATTCAATCAGTTATTGTTGAATACGGTGACAAATACTTAACTTTGTTTAGGTTGATTCCAAATACACCATGATCTCATCATGATATGGTCCACAAAAGATACATTCACAACTGGGGTATCTACATGATCCAATAAAAGCTACAATTGCAATAGGAAAAGTTGCAACTGTTGCTGGTCTGTTCCCCTATGTTGAAAACTCTAGGAAAATTACTAATCAGAATCATTTCCTGTCCTAAATGTGTGTTTTTTTTTTTTTTTAATGACATAAAACATCACCAAGGCAGGGCCTTTTAAATGACCCACCCTTGAGGAGTAAACAATGGGTACCACTTGCCAGA
Source organism: Quercus ilex subsp. ballota (assembly GCA_032727855.1). NCBI lineage: Eukaryota > Viridiplantae > Streptophyta > Magnoliopsida > Fagales > Fagaceae > Quercus > Quercus ilex. Next base: position 29,156,834 of record CM064917.1, read on the forward strand.
ACCATGTATCAGGTAATCCAGGGGAACTCCTAATAGGGATCGAATCTAAGATGTCTAGGTGTACAGCTTAATCCAAGCCCCCAACCACTAGGATTACACCCTAGCAGGTTAATCCTAAATGTGTTATTGAAAAAGAGAGGATATTATTTTTTTTTAAAAGAGAATCAATATACTCAGGGTAATGCCATGCTTCATGCTGAGCTTGGGGAAGCCTGAGAACTGTAACTCTATTATGGAGCTACATCCTGAACCAGAATTCATTTCAGCCAAACAAGGATTGACCCAAAATATTTGAGGCTTTATGAAAACATTTCATGCCAGCATGAGCTACTTTACAACTATAAAGCCGTAAAATAACTGCATTCTACATATCTGTTCCATAATCAGACTCTATCACCTCCAACAACTCATGCTCAACAGGGCTCGGGTAAAAGAAAGAGGGTGGCAGTGGGGGGAGAAGTGCCAAGAGGAGGTAAAATTTGTAGCATAAGTTGGATCACAAAGGAACAACTCTGTAACATTAAAATTGTAGTCTAAATTACAATGGAATTTATGTTGAATCCTTCCTGAATTGTAAGCCTCATAGAAATTTTTGACAATAGATTATACATATTTCTGGGTGTTTATATACAGAATTAATTATAAATACTGCAAATGAGCCTCACATTAGATACAAATTGTAGGATATTATCAAGAGTAGAGAGCAACAAGAAGAACCAAGTTTTAAGCTTACAAAAAACACACGATGCATACTTATCATTACAACATGAAATCAGACATACAAATATGCTATAAAATTTTAGGGGAACATATAATGTACTCCACGATACAAATATTGCATAAACCATAGAAATATTTTTAAACAACTTTAAACTAGAACATGGCTTGTAAAGAACACCACAAATAGGCCTGTTCAAAAGCCAACGGGAACCAATGGAACCAGCTGAATTGAGCCAAACTAGCCAGCTCAGCTGGTTTCCTACCAGTTCTCCCTCCCTTCCTCCCGCTCTCTTCTTTTGATTTCCATCTCTCTCATTTCAATCTAACATTTTTTTTTCCCTCCTCTTTCTGAGGGTTTGTTATTGGTAAGCTAACTACCTCAGCCCTTCCCTTCTTTGTGTATTTCACGGTATCCTTTTGTTATATTCTCAATCTTTTTTTGAAATTGTTGCCGGAAAAGCAATCTGGATTTTGTTTAGATAGCGTACAAAGGGTCAAGGATTTGGATTTGACAAATCCACCAAGGATTTTAATCCTTAAAATCTTGAATTTGAAATAACTTCTAAATCCATAGCATTTTAGAAATGCATATGACATACTTAAATATTTAAGAATTTGGAATTAAGGCATTTCAAATCCATCACTTTAATTTGTAAATCCAAATCCAAATTCAAGTATCCAAACACAACCTAAGGTTGCGTTTGAAAAGTTGAATTTGGATTTAGATTTGGATTCGAAATCAATATATTTGAAATGCCACAATTTCAAATCCATTAATTTTAGATATCATTTCAAATCCAAGAATTTAGAGGTTTAAAATCTTTAGTGGATTTGTCAAAATTCAAATCCTTGACTTTTTTAAAGCATCCAAACAAGGTATTTGGATTTTAATTACTCGAATCCAAATCCACATGCGCAAATCCTGCCATCCAACTCTGGTTTTCGTTTTCTATTGATTGTATATTTGTGTTTGATTGTATATTTGTATTTCTGTTTTTTTTTTTTTTTTTTTTTTTTTTTTGGCATATAATTTGCTATTCCCCTGTACAGCTGACTGCACCTAACTGTATACAGGTCTAGTCATAACAGACACGTAATGACATAACACTTAACCAACTCCTTATTATGCAATAATATAGTAGCAAGTTTCTCTTCTACAATTCTTAGAAGGGCTTGAAAGGCATGCTCTTCTAAATCAATTAAAATGTGGAAAAATTAATACCAAGAAGTTCAAAAATATATATTCAATAGAAAAGTTCCTAGAATGATTTTTTTTTAAATTAAAACTACCCATGCACCTGGTGAGCCAAGAAGTTATAAGTTATAACCTCACCCTCCACCTTACCCTTACAAAGGAAGGAGGTGCCATTTGAATTAGAGCTCATTGTCAAAGTTCCTAGAATAATGAGATTTTAGTATATAATTATAACTTTACGCATATTGCACCCAGTCAAAATCTACTCTCCATTGAGTGTTGAGACGTCTACATAATCAGTTACAAATTATTCCAGACTAGAACAGACTGGGTGGACTGGATGCTTAAACCACCCAGTCTGGCACCATTTCTAGTACAATACAACACCATTCATTGTGCTTTTACAACCTCAAACAGGCAGCCTAAGAAAGAAAATAGGAAGGAGTATGCATGACTAAAAGAGGATGATCTAAAGAACTTTGCATGCCCTAAAGTAGCAATTTACTCAATATTTTTTTTCTTTTTGGATAAGTTAGGGTAGCAATTTACTCAATATTCATTCCAATCAATCAAAAAAGCTTATTGTTTGATTGAAGAGAACTTTATCAATACAGAGTTCTCATTTTTTTCTGTACGCTACATTCCATTGAACAAATAATTTGATAGTATACAATAATGAGATTTTCTATTAAGTAATATCAATTCTGATATACCAGCAGCTGACATACAAACAGACAACAACAATTAGCAGTACAGTAAAAACAACACTAGGGACAAACCATTGTTGGATAGCTAGCAGAAGCAAATTCACTAATACCTATTAAACCCCAACATAAAACCACCAACAAGTGTTTTGGGGAAAAAAAATTCACCTTTTTATCAAGATTAATAGCTTGAGTACAATCTGCCTCTGCTTGTAGGTAACTGTATGGGCAAAACAAACTGGTCAAGAATATCTAACATGACATTAATCAAGGAAGTTAAACTACCAAGATGATGGTAATACCTTCCCAGTTCAAGATATGCTAAAGCCCTGTTACTGTAATATGTTGCATTTTTGCCGCTAAGTTTGATAGCTTCAGTGTAAAAGCCAATAGCCTTCTGCCACTGTTTATCTTTGAATGCTTGGTTGCCCTAATTCATAAAATCCAGTGACATATGATTTAGCAGAAAAGCACCAAAGTACATAAAATCAAGCATAACTAAAGAATTCTTCCTCCATCCCCTTTTGTTGATCCTCTATTCCACTTTCATGTCTCAAAATGTTGTTCTCTTTGGGAAGTCATTGGACAATATCTATAGCTTTCCCAAAATCAATACCCTTTTTTCATTAGCTTTTTTTTTTTAGTATAAATTAAAGATGATAGTTTTGAAATTTTCATTTTTATTTTTATTTGGAAGACAATCTATTAAATGTTGTTTTCTTAAAAAGGTGGATTTCCTAAACCAGACCAACAAAAGGGGATAGAGTATTTAGAAAGAAAAAAAATTAAGAATACAGAAACCCTAAGAAGAACAAGTATCCATCGACACTAACTAGCACATCTAGTACTGGTCAAACAGTACAAGTATTTTTCTTACTTTGCTTGGTAAATTACACACACACCCAATGGGTTTTGAACCCACGACCACACCCTCCACCCACACTTGTGAGAGGAGAAATGACATTTGATCCAGGAGTCATTAGGCAGATGATACAAGTACAATAAACTGAACTCCAAACAGCTGGAAGTTTCTGTATATCCAGTGAAAAAATAAATAAAAGTTAATCATTCTTTACTAGTGAGGTGAATGGAGACATGGCCCTACATAGAGACAAGTGGCGTAAAACGCTAAAAGGATACATATAACTAACCCTAATTAGTTTCAATTAAGGCTTAGTTGAGTTAAGTTAATCATCACGTACCTTTTCTTTAGCAATCTCAGCAGATTCTTCCTTGCTGACAACATTTCTTGATACTTTGGATTTGGCAGCAATATCAGCCTGCTCCTGGAGAGTTGCATACATGGCCTGCGTTGTATCTAGTAAAAAGCGATCACCCCCATTCCTGGCTATGAAGGACACTGAAACAGGACACTTGTTGTGAAATCCTAGTGGGATTGTGACCTGAAAAGAGACATCAACAGGACATAGATGACATTTAAGCAGTACACAAGTGTAGAAGAAAAACCCCACAAACAGCACGATTTTTCAATATTAAAGATTCATGAGAAAGGAAAATAATGTTTATGAAACCTTATATGAGAAAAAGAATCACCTGACAGCAACCTGATATGCTAGCAATACTCAATAAACTACATGCACGGCGCTTGTAGTCCTCTGATAGGATCTCCTTCCCACCAAGTTTTGGAGGAGGATCAGCAATGGTAGGGATCACCAGAATCCCATCATCCTAAAGAAAACATCAAATATCAAAACAAGTATAATTAAAAATAGAGCCTAGAGTTTCCAAAAAAAAAATAGAGCCTAGAAAACAAATTACAAAAACTGTACCAACAAAAGTTCAGTTATTTATTATCTATTTACAGAAAGAAAATGGGGAAATTATCTAAATAATAAAAACTGGAAAAAAAAAATTTTGCTAACATGCACAATAAGATATTTTCATATAGTCATGTACTTATCAGTTATCACCAAGGTTTATTTTCTTTTTTTGGGTAAAGTATTTTGAAGATAATAGACACAAATTAAAAAAAAAAAAAAAATGAAAGAGCATACTTAATGCATTCCAGGATGCGGGACAAAGTTAAACATACAACATTGCTATTGGATGAAATGGCAGCAACCAGTGCTAAAATCATGGTAGTTTATTAGATATTAAGGAAGGGTCATGGCCATAATACTGACATCATTAATAAGGAGCAAAGAGGGAGATGACCAAGTGAGACATGTCAGTCAATGCATGCATGATGGCAAGGACTACTGCAACATGCTCTCTGCTAGAGGCAATGGGTATATTAGAGTGTTGGCTGGACAAGGGTAACCATATTAAAAGAGAAATGCATCATCTCTTACATAGTTTAATCCATTACTCATTTATCCAGATTCCCAATCCTTTCTTTTTATGTCCTTTCTTCATTTTTCATATTTTCATTCTTCTTTTTTCTCCTTTTCAAAACTTCCAAGAAGAAAAAGTATTGACATCTAGCAAGAACAAAAAAAGACTTTTTTATTTTTTTTGAGAACAGATCAACTAAGTTGAAACTGCATTATGCATGTATCTTCCACTCACAGAACTATGAGGTTAAAAAAAAATACATTGAAACTTCATAAATAGAATGTAGAGAGTTGTTACATATTTTAAATTCTCTGTGGTGTGTACAACTTGAATCAATTTGAATCCAAGACCAACAAAAATGCAACATAAACTTCTCTAGAATCATTACCTTCTTTTTGAGAAGTAATATACACCAAAAAAAAAAAAAAAAAAGGAGGCGCAACCTTGTGTACATGGGAGGTACACGAGAGCCATTACCTTCAAAAGGGAGTAGATAGCTGAACGCATTTCATCCCGGATTGATTTGTAGCGTTCAATATCTGTATCCGCTGTCTCCACTGTTTCATATATTTCTGCTGAGATAGCAGGATCTAAAACAGGCTTTACCGAACTAATCCATTCCCCATGATTATGTTTGAACTCATGTCTGCATGAAAAAGGGGCAAGATGAACCTCATTTAACAACTTGTATTCTTGTCCATATAAAAGTTGCCATCTTTCCTTATTAATCACACCAAACTTAGCTCCAACAAGGGTGAAAAGGAAACAGCAAACAATCAGCACAAGCAACTGCCTCCCATTCAACTTCCATACTGGACAACTTAATGGAAAACACTGCCAGTTGCCTGCAAAGACCTACAGTTTTTTCTAGTTTTGTATGTTGCAGATTTATTTTATCAGTTTTCTTAAGCATATTTTTGTAATTAAAAAACATGTGCTGTAATAATGATGTATAAGTCTTATTATGGATCATCTCATGTTATTGTTTTTTTTTTTTTTTCACAAGTAATAAATCATATTCTAAGGTTACTATTTGTGGTTTTGAGTAATTCTATTTTGGGATTAGTAGTAAATGTCTATTGAGTCCTAATTCTCTATGTCCACAGATCTTAATGAGTCTTGAACACATGACATCACCCTCCACCCTATTCGTACAAGAGGAAAAAGGTTCATTTAAGCTAGGGAAGATAACACACCCAGGGTTTGAATACATCACATAATTTTTTAAGAGCTTAATTGTATTAAAAAAGGGAAGTGCAAAGGGACAAAGAGACAAGCCTTCCCACGTTCTTACCTACAACCTGCAAGGGTTCCTCAGTATAATGCAAAGCTGAAACTTAAGAATATACCAAAATCATGCTGCAAAAGCACAAGTGTAAACTAAATGACATGAGCTTGTTCACAGACGTAACAGTATAGCACTATTACTTAACACTAGCCTAAGGAGCCAATGCAATATAGCTTCATCCACATTGATTTCCAAGAATCAAGTCTTTAAGGCTCAAAGGGTCTACCTTCCTTCTTTAGGTAACTGGGTTAGGATTTTAGAGTTTCAACAAAGAATATATAATAAAACTGTTAAAGTTATTTTAGTAACTCAATTCTATATTTAAAAATCATATTTATGTTGGATAAAAATGAAATGTATTTATGCAGGTTAAATGGGTTCATGTCAAAAGGGGTCAACCCAACTTGAAACAAATAAGTCTTTATCGGATCAAGCAGGTCAATATGGAATTGACCATTTATTAATCCTGTTAAAGCAGGTTGACCCACTTTGACACAAACCCTTTTACACTTAATACTAACCCGCAAAAAAACGTGTTTGCAGTCATGTCAAATATTGCCCCCCTAGATATAGCACCTCTAAATACATCTGACAACCTAATAGTAATATTTACTCAGCACTAACTGCATATTTCTCCAACATCAATTCTCCGTTTGATGCTAATCATTTTCTACTTGTTCCTATACTTTGTCACATTAAATCAGAAAACTGTGGCACATGCATTCACACAGACATAACACCCCCCCCCCCAAAAAAAAAAAAAGAACGAGGAAGATCTTCAAGAATGAAAAATGATCTATAATACCATTTTAAATCATAAAGAAGCAACCTCACCTTTGAATAAACTGCATAACATTTGCAAGTAATCGTGTTGAAGTTTTAAATTCACCATTAGATTTCTTGCTGCTGTGAAACTCTTTCAAGCTTGGAACCTTTGACTTGAGATAGTCCTCGACATTTTCATGCTTCGATGCTTGTCCTGAAGAAGTTCAATGAGACATGGTTTAAAGAAAATACAGAATAGATAGTTGTGTTAATTAAAAAAAAAAAAAAACAAACAAACAAACAAAATTTAAGAACACAGTTATAAGGCAGTAGCAGCAATATTAATGATAACAAAAATGGCAGCAGAAACAAAAATAACTAGGTTTAGAATAAAAATAGTATAAATAGAACTTTTTGCTTAGAGGCATACAGTAAACTGACATACTTCCAAAAAGCTTCTCAGTGGATTTGATCACGACCTGAGCAACTCTGTCAACAGGAATCTTTAACAGTTGAAAGCAATCATCAGCAATTATAATTTGCCTGGGACTGCGTTGAACTGTGTATGGAAGTTGCAGCAGAACATGGCCAACACGATGTAGAATATTAGGATCCTTAGCAAACCATCCTATGAAAGTGATTGCACAGGAGAATTACAAGGGAGTTAGATGAAAACACCAGACAGCATTTTACTGTAGAAATCAATTTTCTAACAAATGACCAATTCAAAAGAAAAAGAAAGAAAAAAGGACACAGTGCAAAACACAATCATGACATACAGTCAAGACATGGCAATCACAAACCATAATCACATGTAATGACTTAATAATCTAAAACTATCTAACAATTTAATGTTATAAAATTCTTACAAAAACTTTAAGCTGATATTTCAAAGAAAATAACTTAAAGGGATGCAGTATCATCTGCATTTCAGTGAAGTTAGATGCACATGCACAAAGCACAAAGACATTCACATATAAATGGTGCAAAAATGACACTGCAAATCTTTAGTATCCAACTCCAATCAAAGGCTACTTCCTACAGATATAGAATTAATTAATTCATGGAACTTTGTGAAGGGAGGTGGTATGGAAACTTAACTTCCAAAATATATGGTGTGGAAAAAGAAAAACTTCTATGTGAAATAAAACCTTCTTAATTGGTCCCAACTTATAATGACTTGAGCAAAAATGTTCAAAACAAAAGGCAACCCAGAAGAGAACCATACCTTTTAGTCCATAGCTAAAAAATAACATATGCCAAACAGTAAAGTTCACTCATACATTCCACTCCTTTAATAAACAAAAGTAAAAAAAAGTTTGAAACGTTAATCAATGATGTAAACCACCAGTAATCAAGGGTAGAAAAAATGTAAAAGTTGTACAAGTGCAGTAAATTCTCTTTATCTCCTTCAGAGAAGCTCAAAAGGAATCAGAGAAGAGCAACATGTATGCATATCCTAAAGATTGACTGGGGCATGGGCAACATGTAGGTTATAGTTATCTGAAATAAGATAGCATACAGAATTGTAGTCATACGTACCAATTGTGTCAAGGCTTGTTGAAATAGGTATAATTCCATTGTGAGAAACAGCCCCAAGTGAGGGACGGAATCCTAAAATGCCACAAAATCCAGCAGGTACTCTCACCCCACCAACAGTATCAATACCTGCCATATACTGTTAGTACGAAAGGCATGATCATAAGTCAAAAAAACTAGCATGCTCCAGAAGTTAAAATATGATCAATCAGCAGTTCTATCAACAAATTTTAATCAGCCTGTTATCAATAAAAAAAATTAAATAGATAGACTAAAGTACATTTTTAGCCTTTAAAGTTTGATGTTTTCAAAAAGGCCCATTAAGTTTCAAAGTTGGGAAAATTACACTTTTCCCCCCTAAACTATGACATCTTTTATGTCCTTACTTAAAATCTCCAGTGTGAAGCAAGTGAAAGCAAGCATCTAAATGTTCCGCACTAAACCTAAACATCTTCCCAGTAAAGAATCAATTGCACAACTTTTGACACAAAGGAGAATAAATATTTTATTCAATGGAGAATCCTTCATGTACAAATTTTGACACAAAGGAGTCTACAGATTTACAAATAAGAAAATTACTTACAAAAGGGCAATGGCTCAATAAATTCTAGTATGGAGTTACTATGAAGGACCAGTGGGAAAAGCAATCCTAGAGTCCCACATCGCATGGGGAATCACATGGAGATGTGCTTATAAGGAGCGATCTCCTTTTAATGTGTAGAGGCCTTTTCTCCCATTTTTGTGTGCTTTGGGGAAAATAAAACCATAAGGGATATGAGCCCTAAAGCGAACAATACATACATAGTTGGGGTCGGGTCATTACAGATGGTATCAGAGTTATGCACTAGCTGGAAGTGTGAGCCCACACGCAAGGATAAATGTGGCCATAAGGGGGGTGGATTGTGAAGGACTAGTAGGAGAAGCAATTCTGGAGTCTCACATAGCCTGGGGAATCGCATGGAGATGTGCTTATAAGGAGCGATCTCCCTTCAGTGTGTAGAGGTCTTTTCTCCCACTACTGTGTGCTTTTGGGGAGAACAAAATTGAGGGGTTTGGGCCCCAAAGCAGACAATATCTACACAGTTGGGGTGGAGTCATTACAATTACTATTTAAAACCCTATGCATGGGACCACTCAAACAAAGATATAGAAAACAATGCTATCAATTGAGGCACTGAAATTTCCATACCCTCAAACGCACATTCAGTTTCATTTCTTTCACAAATGATGCATCAAACATTTTTTGAAAAGTTCCAAATATCTGAGGAAAGTTATCAACCCAATTCCTCCAACCACACAAGAGATCAAGGACTTTTTCTAGTAGCTCCCATTTGCATCCCAAAAGATCTAAACAAGAAACTCCACAAATCAAATGCAACTATGTAGCGTAACAATAAATGATCTACTGTCTCCTTGTTACACCAACACACAGTGATCTGAACAAGAAATTCCACAAATCAAATGCAACTGTGTAGCGTAACAATAAATGATCCACTGTTTCCTTGTTACACCGACACATTCAGCACCAACCTACTAACATATAGCCTCGCTTAACAAAGGAGTCACATATGAGGATATTCCCTAAGCTGCAGTCCATTCCAAGAAGGAGAACCTTCCCGTGGCGTTAACACATCAAATACTCTTCCATGGAGAAGACACTACACATGAGCCACTCTTAAGACATTTTAAAAAGAACGTACATCAAAATCCCCACTCCCTTTCAATTGGTTCAACTAGTAAAGTCTTTTGTCATTGAACAAGAGATCTAGGGTTCAAACCCCGCCTACAGCAAAATCCAATTGGTGTCTTAGCCTGACGATAAAAAGCAATCATTATGAAGTCGATGTCATAGGCATATTTTATCGAATCTACCACTTCAAACTCCCAATCATTAAAGTTGAGAAGAGAACTTACATCCCAACTCCTCATTTCCCCTACTATTTGTCTAACCAGCATAGAAGCAACAGATGCCTCTCTAGCTATGGAGCATTCAAACAAAATGGGAAAAACCTCCTTCAAACAATGATCTCCACACCATCTGTCATGCCATAAATGAACATGAGTACCATCCCCTACATCAAAGTGTTTATACTGTAAAACTTTGTCCCAATCCATCAATACATTTCCATAAGCCACAACCACGTGTTCCTAGAACAAGTACTACACAGCTACTACATACCTCCACAATTGTGTTCTTCCATCCCAAATCGCCATGGCCATTTTCCCAGTAGGGCTAGGTCAAAGGTTCCTATCTTCCTAATCCCCAAGCCACTGATCACCCATATCACCCCACAAAAGATTCCGCTGTAATATCCTCTCAATCCTGTTTGCCACACTAATGGGAATGGTGAATAAGGAGAGATAAAATGTAGGTAAGTCAAGAGTGTAATCTTCAATGACGTTCTCTGCTCCCCTTAGACAGGTATAGTTTCTCTTCCAACTAAATAGTCTACAGTCCAACTTCTCTAAACGGGAGTTCATACCAATTTCAATTTGATAGAATTCCGCAATGGTACACAAAGATAAGTCATCATCAAACACCTAATCTTAAAATAAAGGATGTTTGCAAACTCTATCATGTTACTAATGCTCCATTACCTATCTAATTAATCTTCTTTAGTACTTCACTATTTCTACCATGTTATTTTAGGCCATCCTTTACTTCTTTTAACTTCTCAACTTGAATTAAATCACCCATTATTTTGGGTGCATTAATTGGTCAACCATTAAGCAAATCTTCCCCATCTTTGGCTAATAGGAGCCACCCCTACCTTTAAATCTTTTCTTCAATAGGAGCCACCCATACCTTCAAATGGATGACTTTAATTCTTATCTTATATGTCCTAGTATCCCCATCCATCCATCTTAACATTTTCACTTAGACTATGCTTATTTAATGAGCATGCTACTTCTTAATATCGTATAGCATTCTTCTTCAAGTTACAACTAAACCTAGTATATAGGAACAATATCATTGTTAACACTTGATATTTCACCAAGTTTTAATATGAACATAGATTAGTCATTGTTGGATTTTATACATATATATATATATATATATATAGTAAAAGCCAAATGGGAAATGAAATTTTTTTTTTTACATCATGAACTGTAGGTATTTCTAATTGTTTTAACATAACTAAAAGTTATAGACTGCATAGACTGAAATTTCAGTCAATTTAACTAGCTAAATACTTAGGCCACCACAACCAGAAATTAAAAAATAAATACCACGTGTCTACCTCTGCCTATAACTACTTCAAAACTAGCCCATCTACACTTTTCTTCGTTTTATTTAGGGAACACAGGACAGGAAAAAGAAAATCAAAACAATAAAACTTTTTCAGCATAGTTAATGTATGTGTCAAGACTAATTATTCAAGGGAACGAGGATAAGCTGTTGAATCTAATAAGAAGCTCACCCAATGAGAAGTCAACAAGATTAGCAGCCACTGCCACAGCAGCTCCACTGGAGGATCCACCTGGTACTTTTGCAGGGGTTGTGGGATTGGTGGGTGTACCATAATGCTTATTTTCTCCACTGATACTGAAAATAAACGTGCCAAAAACAATAGTCATTATTCCAATCTGTACAAATGCTAGTGGGACACACTGCAAAGGGGTGTGTGTTTGTGCAGCCCAAGCAAATGTTGCAATAAAATGAGTACAAGACAGATACCCATATGCTAGTTCATCCACAACAGTTTTTCCAATGCAAGTGGCACCTCCTTCAACAAGCGCAGTAACCACAGGAGATGTCAGAGAAGCTTTGCCATGTGTCTTCACCCATTCCGGATGACCAAATCCAGTCACATAACCATCAATGTCGAATCTGGTGATTATAATAAAAGATTAATTCAGTTTAAAAGCCAAGAAAAAAAAACTTCAGAAATCAAGAATGCAAATTCATGGGTTTGATTTTTTTTTCTTTTAATAATTCAATATTTATAACTTGGGGGGGGGGGGGGGTTGGGGTGGAATTTGAACCATGGATGTCCCCATTGGAAATACCAAGAGGTAAATGCATAGGTATGATCTACTAAAACCAACCTAAAGGACAATGACTAAACAATGATGAACTTCTCTTTTTACTCTTCTCAAAAACAAAGAACAAAACAAAAATAAAAGAGTGACAAACCCAATCAATATGATCTTGACCAGGACTGATAATAACTTGCTTAACAAATCCAAAATAAAATTTCCCCCTTCCTTTATAAGATCCTCATTAATCTTTCTCCTCATTCCTTCTAAAAAAAGGGAAGGCCCCTTCAGGCTTTTACCAAAGTAATACACTATTAAAAAGTTGAATTTGAGGATATGAGCATACCCAATAATAATTAATTCTATCAATAACCTTTTACTCTCACCCTGCTTGTTTTGGTAGAAAACTTTTTCAACATTTTATAGTTTTTAGTACAGTAGAAAATTAAATTCCATGGAAAATATTTTCACGGTCAACAGTATAAGCACCAAAGAGAAAAAATTTCCAGAATGTTAGCTACATAACAAACTTCACACCAAAAAACATCACAATGGTAATTATCTCTTCCAAAAAGTTTAGCTCACCACCTTTAAGTACTTTTTATTAGTATATCTTGTTGATTTGCTAAATTCACATATCATTTGATATAGGGGAGTTTTGCATTTGGAAGTTGAATGAGAATGACGGATTTTGTTATCTTAGGACACGTTTAGAACTCATTAGGGATATATGACAGGGTAGTCCACCACCCCCCCCCCCCCCAACCCCCCAAAAAAAATACTTGACTTAAATTGCTACATTACTCTCTCTTGGATATTTGATATTTTTGCTAATTAATGGAAGCCATAGTTTCTTTTTGCTGCCAACTTTTTTAAATTCTTTTATAGATGTCATAATGTTATAATCATGAAATGAATGTGGATCCTTTGCTCATAGCATGGCCTTTTGTTTTTCATGAGGTAGCTCTTTGAATATACATCTTTTTATTTATCAAAAAAAAAAAAAAATTAGATATGTGATCATGGCTTAATTTACTCAATTATTTTGTAGTGAACAAACTTAAAAGATAATTAGGACTTATGAGATGTGCATAATATCAGATATGTTCTAAATGTACAATATTCAACTTCATGGAACCAAACTCCAATATTTGAAGAATGTTTACCCATCCAATTCCTCCAACCAAACATAAGATCAATCACCTTCTTTGGTAAGACCCAGCAGATCCCAAAGGATCAAAAAACAAAGCTCCACAACTGATAAGCCTCCTTGAAATGAAGCAAAAGGTGATCCAGCACCTCGCCACTATATCAGCACACGTAGAACCAATCTACTATAGCGTAGCCTCTCTCCCTAAGATTATCACAAGTGAGTATCTTCCCCCACACCACTGTCCAAACAAAAAAGAAGACCCTCTGTGGGGCCTTCACACCCCGAATGCCTTTACAAAGGAAATTGACAGAATTGAAACCCCTCAAAGCATTATAGAAAGAATGAATATCATTCTCCACATTATTCTTCAACCTCCACCTCGCCCAATCTCCATCCTCTTTAAGAGGAATATGAAAATCCAGAAGATGATGAAAAGCAGCCACCAAATCCAACTCGCAATCATTAACAGTCCCAGATGAATCTATCATCCCAACTCCACCTCTCCCCCTCAAACTGCCTGAACAAGTGGAACCAACGTACAAGGCAAGAAAAGCCACTCTCAGGGGTTGGTCACCACAACAACAATCATGCCAAAATCAAATTCAGTAGCCAACTCCAACCTCAAAAATTAATACGCTAAAGTAACCTCTCCCAACCCATCCTAAGACTCTTCAAAAGACCATGACCATAGGTACCCCGGCCTAACAGCCACTTCCTTAAGAGAGCCTGATTAAAGAAGACAAGCTTCCCCAATCCTCCATTAACAATAGGAGTGTAGACCTTATCCCATCCTACCAAATGGTGTTTAAACTCATCCTCCATTCCTTCCCATTAATAAAACCCCTCTCCTCTGTTTTCTTCAGCCTCCTACTCAAGACCCACATGACCAATATATAGAGAGAAGGGGGTAGCTGGTTACCCTGTCTTAATCCCCGTGAACTAAGAAGCTGCTAGGAGATCCATTGATCAAAACTGAGAACCGAACATTACAAATACTGGCATGAATCCAACCCTTCCATTTCTTCCCTAAATCTATCCTCTCCAACAGATAAAAACCCAAATCCCAATTAACATGATTGTAAGCCTTTTCAATATCCAACTTACAAATTACCCTAGGAATAGGACACTTAATTCTACAATCCATGCATTCATTTTCAATTAGGACTAAATCAAGAATTTTCCTACCACAAACAAAGATATTTTGGTACTCGAAAATGGGCTTATCTAACACCATTTTCATCCTATTAGCTAGCACCTTTGCCAATAATTTATACACACTTCCCACCAAGCTAATAGGATTGAAATCGCTAATATTGATGACATTACTCTTCTTCATAATTAAAGCAATAAAAGAAACATTACAGGATTTTTAAAACTCACAGTACCTATGAAACTCCACAAAAACAGCCATCACATCAGATTCATCCACCCTCAAACAATGTTGATAGAATGTCATAGTAAATCTGTTTGAGCCTGGAAAGCTTATCACCTTGCAAGTCCTTCAAAACATGTAGGACCTCATCCTTTATTAAATTCCTGCTCTAACATTGTTTATCATGCTCATCAATACTTGCAAACTCAGCCCATCTACAGGTGGTTTCCAATCCCTTGTTTCTATGTATAACTGTATAACGACATGTAGAATTGCACCACTTGCTCTTGAACCTCAAACGCCTCATAAACCTACTTTCCACCTCCAGTCCACTCACATAATAACTTTTTCTATGCAGATTAGCCAACCTATGGAAAAAAACTAGTGTTGTTACCCCCCTCCTTCAACCATAAAGCTCTCGATTTTTTAAACCAAATCTCCTCATGTGTAGCTAGCCATTCTATCGCAGATTTGGACTCCTCCCTTCAAGCACGTTCCTCCCGTGTTAAGCTTTGATCACCTTCTTTCACATCTAAACTCAACAGCTCACACATCAAGCTTTTCTTCTTAAAAGCTACAAACTCGAACTCATGCTTATTCAATTGATACAAGTCCTCCTGTGGAGCCTTCATTATAGGGCTAAAATAAAGCTAGAGGATCAAATAAAAGAATACCCATTCCACCAAGCTATAGGGTGGATTGGATTGAAACAACCCTTAAACAATAGGGTTTAAAATGTAATTTCCCTTACTTTCAAATCATGTTTATGCAGAAGGTTGAACTTGAATTTCACTTTTTTGAATATGGAAGCATGTTGAACTGTTTTAAATGGTTTGATATATGTTTTTTTTTTTTCTATAAGTAGTTTGATATATGTTGTTTAACGTCCTGATACCATAGTTTTTTGTTTGGAAGCATATAGCTTACAGTTTTTCTTCTATGTTAAAAATGGTATGTCCTTTGATTTTTTAGTTGCTCAACATAATTTTCATATTCAAATGAAAGTTAGAAATTACACATTCACCAACGGTTTTCAAACCCACAGCCTCACCCTCGTTGTTGCTTTTAAAAGGAGGGGGAACCATTTGAGAGCTACAGAGCTAGAGCTCATAAGGAATTTACGAAACATCAACGATTTTTCATGGGAGCCAAAAAAACAAAGGAAAATGTTTTCCGGCTCATTTTCAGCCTCACAATCAAACACAGGGAAACAATTTACTTTCTTTTTTTTTACAAGTTGCAAACAATTAATTGGAACTCCAAAACCAAAATCCTGGATTCAATCAATCAAGTAAACCATTCCAACTCTTTCCATTTGAATTCAAACAACAGCAACACAAAAGACTAACAGTCACTCAACTTAGCCCATCTATACTGTAATCAACATACAAAAAAAAATAAAAATAAAAACACCGCATATTCATATATATATTTACTGGACCGAACATTTCTCGGGAAACAAACAGAATTTAAGAGAAAGAAACTGAGGGCGAGGGCTTACACGTCGGAAACGGCGAAAGTGAGGCCGGTGAGAGGATGAGGAGCTTTGGGAGGAGGCGGCGGAGGAGGAGGAAGCAACTGAAACTTCTCGACAAACGCACCGAAGTCTTCTCTTACAGCCTTCTTCAGCTTCCTCGTCATAATCAGAATTCCGGCCAAGCCTAAGCCCAGCAAAACCCACAGATTCGCCGATTGAGACCCCATCTCTTTCTCAGAACCAAACCCTAGGTTTTTTTTTATTTGAACTGAGAATTGAGAGAGAAAGAGGGTTTTAAGGCTTTATAGGTTGGGACTTGGAAGAGAAGGAGGGAATGGGGAGAGGATAATACAGTGAAAATGAGAGACACTTGAGTCTCAAACCAGTTTCTGTTGTTGTAAACTTAACTGGCACACTATACATAGTGTCTATCCACTAAAACTATAACGTACGGTAAAATATGATGAAGCCCGAACTCCCAGGCCCGTGGGCTGTGGTCCTGTGTGCGCAGACCCCGCCGGGAGTGAGTTGGACTTCGAACTTGTAATAGTTTTTAGATTTATGCTTCTTTTTTTTTTTCTTTTTCAATTCATTTCCATATAGTTGGACTTGTATCTCAATAGCTCAATTTTCTAATATTTTTAATAAAGAGATTTATTGTTCAAATCATTCAAATTTGTTGTAACTATCAAATTATTAAAATTTTAAAATTTAGATTAAAAAAACTCAATTTTATACATAAACTTTCAATTATTATCTTTGAATTAAAATAAAATTGTTAAGGTTCATCTAGAATAAATGTTTTTTTTTTCTTTTTGGTGTAAGGTATGTCACCTTCTAATTACATTTTAATTTAATTCTAAGATGTGAAATTGAAATAATTGAAAGTTTTGTAAACAAACTAAAAATTGTCAAAATAAGTTTTGTCAAATCGGAGAAATTTCATTTTAATTTAAACTTATGATCCGTTTGAATTGAGGGAGAGTAAAGTAAAGTTAGCCTAAAATTTTTTTATTTTCAACCAACTCTACTCTACTCTACTCTACTCACTTCCACTTCCTCTCCCCTCAATCTAAACAAGGTCTTAAATCCAGTCTACTTTCTCATTCCCTATGAGGGTGAATGTAATATAATCCAAAAACCATTGTCTATTTGACATCAACTTATTTTTGTTTATTGCTTTTGCTAAATGTAAGTTAAATTATACTTGTACTTAAAAAAATGTGAGATTTTTAAAAATTGCACATAAACAAAATAAGATAAGAGTTTTTTTTTTTTTTTTTTAATTCAATAGTTGAATATCCATTAGAGACACTAAAAGGTGTTAACTAATAAAGTTACAAGATTCTTGACAAAATAAGTTAAAAGATAAATGGAAAAGCTGTGACAAATGAACAATTATCATTTCCTTGTCTTATGAAACTAATTTCTAATACATGTATAATAAAGCAGACCTTTTAATACCAATTATATTTCATATAAGACATTTGGCATTCAAAATGTAATTTTCGAAAGCATTTGAAAAACTAAGGATATAATAACAATAATTTGATGATTAGTTGTAAATTCTAGTTAACTCAATCATAAATTAATTTGTCTTAACCTAATGATAAAGAATAATTATTATAGAATGAACATTATAGTTTGAAATTCTATTGTATCTATTAAAAAACAATAATTTGATAATTAAAGTGAGAAAATAAATATTTAATTTCCAGTAACCATTTCTCTTATTATACCTTCATCCACGTGTACCATAAATCTCTACAATAAACATCAGACTTTCTCTCTCTTCTTCAAGTTAGTTCACTACGTAATCTTTATTTTATTTCATGATTAAAATTTTTATTTGGGCTTTGCCAATACATTCATTTGGTTCAAGAGCTCTAGATCTTTAAACTTTATTTAAAAGGCCATAGTGATATATGATGTCCTACTCCTAAGTCCTAATAGCAATTAATGTTAACAACCAACTAGAAAGCCATGGTGATGGTTGGGTGCATGAGTGTTCCTTTGTTTTAAACATTTGTTACAGAGACAAGCCAGATATATGCAAATGCAAAACCAAATCTCTGATCTGTGACTGCAAAATATAAAGGATTTGTTCATAATTTAGTTAAACCTATGAAAAAAAATTTAAATGCAACAACAATAATAATTGGCATTCACTTCAAACCACATTAGAAAAAAGCATTGATCATTAAATTGCAACCATGAAATTCTCAGACATTATTAATATTCATGGACAACATACCCATGCAATTCAGTTTTGCTTGAAGGAGTTCATCCAGCCAAAGATTACCAAAATGCACAGCCAGAAGTGGAGGAAATTGGGGCATGTTCTATTAATTCCAATCCAAACCTAACAATCATAACGTAGAATAGTAAATGTGTTTTACAAATTGGATATCATCAGAATAACTGCAACTCTGCCAGAGTATCACAATCCAAACCCGACGTTCTATTATTTTGTATTATTGCCTAACATTACCTATGGTAACATATATCATTTCAGTTTCCATATAATCAATTGTAATAGCAAAATTTAGCTTACAAGAAATCTTTGCCACAAAACAGAAAAATCTTCTAATTGAAAGGATGATGAAGACTGTTTCTTGTAATAAATTCTTTAAGTTGTTTTCTTGTATCAAATATACTCAAGTGGTAAGCGAACCTACAAACCCTAGGTACATAAGAAGGCGTGCATGATAAAGACACATGATTAGAAAGAAAGCCAATAACAAATGCTGGGTACAGAAGAAAGATGCATGTGAGCATCGAATATAGCCAAAATCACCAAGATCGTCAAGGTTGTCTATATGTTGTCTACGACATGAAATAAATTAGGATGATCCTGTAAAGTAGAAGGAGAGTCGATAAGAACAATTAAATTGTTATTTCTATCAAGACTTGTTCTTAGAATTGATAACGTGAGTTGATAAGAGTTAAGTTGTTGTCTGCCAATTGGTAAAACCCAATTGGTCATATATAGCTAGTCTTAAATCTCAACCGGAGCCATTTGATTTTATCAGCTGGTCGGAATTAATCATGAAAATTTTCCCTTAGAAGTTATGTTTTTACTGATTTAATTCAATAGATGAATTTGGAAAAAAAATACAATTTTTTTAGCATACCTTGTCATAATCAAATTGGGACACTAGCTAGGCTACCACCTCACCGCCAACCTAAAACTAGCAAATTACAATTACGTACCATAGTCAAACGTAGAGTCCAATCCGGTCTTTACTTCCTATATGATTAAAAGAACTAGGCAAAGACCAACCATAAGCAACAAACCTTATGGAAAAATTAAACAACATTGCAGTTCAACTTTCAAGCCATGGGAAACTTTTCGCAGAAAGATCAGCTATACTTAGAAAAAGAAACCCACCATGACCAAGTACAGGAAGATCATCCAATCTTCACATGCAAAATATGAACGGATCTCATACAATCAAGCCAGAAATTCAAACAACAGTAACAAGTGTGTGCAGTGTGCACCCTATTTGCATGGCATGGACTGCATATCCAAATACATCGAAGTCAAGATTAAGGATAAGGTGGCCAACATTAGATGCCCTAGCAAGAACTACGAGCAATTTTTGGACCCTCTCTTTGCAAGCAAATCATATCAAAATCACTGTTTGATGAGTTGTGTGATATTCTCTGCGAGTCAATCGTTCTACAGGTTGAAAAAAGGTGCTACTGCCGAAACCGTGAATGCTCTGTAATGATACTTAATTAACGAGTGCCAAACTGTGACACAATCAAAGTGTCCAATGTGCAAGGACTTTTGTTTTCAATGCAAGACACCATGGCATGCAGGGTACCGATGCAACGAAAGTGGGCAATCAAGAGATCTCAGATCAGAATGATGTTGTATTTGGAAAGCTTATTGAAGAGAAGAAGTGCATGAGTGATATAGATATTATAATTGCAGTCAAGTTATTGAAAGTGTTGATGGCTCCTACTCTCTCCATCATAAAATGCAGGTATTTGCTCTAAACAACTGAAATATTGTTGTTGGATTCTCTTCTCAACCATGTTATATATGCATATTGCACTACACATCATACTCAAAAATATTTTTTATCAATTAGAGATGGCTGAACACTCAAACTTACCAAGTAAGATTGGGAGTCTCCAGTGACTACCTCTACTCCAAGTATCACAAGATCAGCAATGATATGCTTCTAGGTAATTAACAATGCAGTTGAGAAACCAGACGACTTTCTACTAAGTGCATATGCCACAACATTGGCCTTACTAGGATGATAATTTATGGAGTACTTATAATACTTCATTAGTTCAAGACATCACCTTTGCCTCAAATTTAATTCCTTTTGGGTGTAAATGTATTTTAAACTTTTATGATCTTTGTATATTTCACATCTCTCATCATACAAATAATTCCTTCAAATCTTTAATGAAAAGACATATTAGTTTGTTTCCTTGATTAGCATACGACTTCAGTTTAGCATTCAACTTCTTGTCTCTTAAAATTTTAAACACAATTCTCAAGTACTCGTTATGCTCTTCCTAGCTTTTAGAGTAAATAACAATCCTGTCAAGGTAATCAAGGTAACAGGCATTATTTGGATGTGAGGGATGTGAAATAGAGTCCAAATCTTTTATCCCACTCTTCCTGTTCCACTATATACTCCACAAATAAAAACATGACACATGTCCATCTAATTTATTTTTCTCTAAATTTATGCCTTCAATTATTTTAATTTCCTAAAATAAATAAATAAATAACCCATCATATTTAAGTAATTGAAATAATAGAAGGCATAAATTTAGGGGAAAATAAATTAAATGGACATGTGTCATGTTTTCATTTGTGGAGTATATAGTGGAACAGGAAGAGTGGGATAGAAGATTTGAACTCTGTGAAATATACACATATCGTAAAAGTTTTTTTCTTTTTTTTAGGAAACAAATCATAAAAGTTTAAAATACATTTTCATCCAAAATGAATTAAATTTGAGGCAAAGGAGATGGCTAGAACTAATTAAGGATCATCAATACTCCACAAATAATCATCTTGGTAACGCCAATGTTGTGATAGATGCACTTAGTCAAAAGTCATCTGGTTTTTCAGCTGCATTTTTAATTACTCAGAAGCATATCATTGCTGAATTTGTGAGACTTGGAGTAGAGATAGTAACTAGAGACTCCTAATCTCACTTGGCAAATTTAAGCATGCAACCAACTCTAATTGATAAAATTAAGGCTACGCAAGGTGGTGACCCTTAGTTGTTAAAGATCATGGAAGAAGTGCATAGTAGGAGCAGACTTGAATTTAATATCTCCAATGATGGTATTTTGAGGTTTGGTATGTACCTAATTATTCATTGATTAAAAGGGAGTTATTAGGAAACGCATCGTTGGCCTTACATGGTGCATCCGGGTAGTTCCAAGATGTTTCGTGATCTCAAGAGATTAATTTATTGGTGGAAAAACATGAAAATGGAAATAGCTCAATTTGTGGGAAAATGTTTTATTTGACAAGTCAAAGTGGAACATAGGAGGTCGTTAAGGTTATTGCAACCTCTATCCATACTTGAGAGGAAGTGGGAGCATATCTCCATGGATTTTGTATATGGGTTACCAAGGTCACCTAGGAATCATAATGCTATTTGGGGGTGGTGGATAGGTTGACAAAATCTTCCCAATTCATTCTAATTCAAATGAACTACTCTCTTGACAAGTTGGCAGAACTTTATATTAATTAGATTGTGAGGTTGCATGGGGTGCCTGTTTCAATTGTATCTTACAGAGATCTAAGATTCACTTCGAGGTTCTGGGATAGCTTGCGAAAAGCCTTGGGTTCTAAGTTGAACTTTAGCACTGCATGCCACCCCTAAACATATGGACAGTCTAAGAGGACTATCTAGACTTTCGAGGACTTGTTGAGAACTTGTGACTTGGACTTCAAAGGTAGCTAGAATGACCATTTGACTTTGATGGATGACCGTTGAAGCCATAGATTGAAGACTTCATTGGAAGTTATGTTATTATGTTTTCTTAGAACAGTGAACTTAGTAATCGTGACACTGGTTGACATTGTATTTGGAAACTTTATAAATTTTAGTTTGATGGATTTTATTTGAGAGACTTTTTTTTTTTCCTTGAGTAACAAACACACACACACACACACATAAGAGAGAAGGAAAGGGGTTCTAACACAGAGACACACTACAACCTCCACTCAAAAGTCATGATTTATTTGAGAGACTTGATAGTTAATTATTTCCTTGACAATTTGATTTATTATACATGGATTCAATTATGTTCTTGTTACATTATTTGAATTTTAGTACTTTTGACAAGTTGAGCATCTAAAATCCTAGTTATGGGTTTAGGTTGTAATGAATCAAAGTGTGCCCCAACTAGAAGTGTGGGCCTCACACTTGAGGATGCGCGTGCTCGTAAGTAGGGTGGATAGTGAAGAACCAAAGGGAGAAACAATTTTAAAGTCTCACGTCACCTGGGAGAGCACATAGGGATGTGCTTATAAGGGATGATCTTCCTTCATTGTGTATAGACTTTTTCTCCCACTATTGTGTGATTTGGGAGGAGAACAAAACAGTGAGAGTTTGGAACTCAAAGCAGAAAATATCTACATTGCCAGGGTGGGGTCATTCATGGACACCAGACACACCCATGCAATTCAGTTCTGCTTTAAGAGTTCATCCAACCAAAAATTACCAAGAAACAGCAAGAAGTGGAGGAAACTGGAGCATGTCCAAATAATTCCAATCCAAACCTAACAATCATAATCTGGAATAGTAAATGTTTTACAAATTTTATATAACCAGAATAACTGCAATTCTGCCGGAGTATCGCAATCAACACCCGACTTTCTATTATTCTGTATTATTGCTTAACATTACCTGTGGTAAAAAATACATTTCAGTTTCCATACAATCAATTGTAATAACAAAATTTAGCTTACAAGAAATCTTTTACCACAAAACAGCAGAATCTTCTAATTGAAAGGAAGAAGAACGTTTCTGGTAAAATCTCTCAGTCGTTTCTCTGTATCAAATATACTCGAGGTGAGTGAACCTACAAACTCTAGGAAGGCAGATAAAAGCAATTAAACAACAGTTCAAGCTTTTATACGCAATTAACCAAAAATTTAGGCTTTAATCCTTGAAGACTCTCCCACAGCATTCTCCATTCTTGTGTACCAGTCACCAATGCGAGTGTGCTCCACCATATCTTTACCAGACCTCAAGTAACGGATAGGTCTTAACACCCCATAAACAGCAAGGTCGGCTAAATTAGGCTTAGAGCCCCCTGACCCAATAAGAAATAAACACAATTGAACAATATGGTCATAATGGGAAGAAAAAAACAGGTAACAAATTTTACATGTTAGCAGCATGGACATGTACCAACATAAAGAATATTAGTATTTTTATTATTGACATAAATAATACTGAATTTCTTTTTTAAAACAATATTACCATTGACATAAAGAAACAATTTAAAAGAGAGAGACAATCATCAATGGTGAAGTAGATTTTACTCCTTTAAATTATGAAATACAAGAATAACAAGAATGCAAATTGTTGTGACAAAAAGGTCTCAAGTTCAAGGAGTTGTCAAAAAAAGGGTGGGAAGCAAATCCTGCTGGTTTTTTGTTTATCAAGAACACAACATTTTGAACAATGCTATTGCTAGAGAGCTTAGGTTGTTTTGTTTTTTGTTTGTCCGGGACAGAGTGGCACTGCCTAGAACTGAGGCAAAATTGGTGGCAAACTGGATGGGCACGCTAGAAGTAGCAACATTTGGAAGACCATTCCTTTGTCTTAGAGGATTCACACTGGAGCTGCTAAAATAGTTTTTTAGCTATTTTAGCAGCTCCAACACCAAAAATCACCCTGCATCCAAGTTTCTAAAGCTAAAATTTTTTGACAAACTATAACAAGTTGTTACTTCCTTTTTATTATTTTTTATTCCCCTCTCTCTCTCTCTCTCTCACTCTTTTCTCTCAGCCCTCTCCCTCTCCTCTCAGAACTCTCTCTAGCGCCAGCAACAGCTCTTGTGGATGGGTTGCCTCATTGGGTTCGTGGGTCGTGGGTGACAGCTCTATCAACGGTGACAGTGGGTCATGGTTGATCTGATTTTGGGGTTCATGGGTTGCAGTGTTGATATGGTTTGGGTTTTTGGTCACAGTGGTTGATTGAGTTTGGTTTGAGTTTTTGGTTGGGTTGATCACAATGGACCGGCCGTGGTTGTCTAAGTTTGATCTGGGTTTTTGGTTTGGGTTGATCACTATGGTTTTTGTCGACCGTGGATGATCTAGTGGGCTTCTGGTTGGGTTGATCATAGTGGGTTTTTTATTTTTGATTGGTTTGAGTTTTTGGTTGGGTTGATCACAATGGACCGGCCGTGGTTGTCTGAGTTTGATCTGGGTTTTTGGTTGGGTTGATCACTATGGTTTTTGTCGACCGTGGATGATCTAGTGGGCTTCTGGTTGGGTTGATCATAGTGGGTTTTTTATTTTTGATTGGTTGTTGGTGGTGGATCATGGTGGTTCTGGATTTTGATGGTGTTGTGGGTGATGTGAACTAGTGGGTGATCATGGTGGTTCTGATGGTTGCTATGGGTTGTGTATGATCATCGTTGTGCTGGGGGTTATAGGGAAATTAATTTTTATTGGGTGTGATATATTATTTTATTGGGTTTTATATTAAAATAGGAGATGGGATGTTGAGTGTATTGTTAAGTGATGAGTTAAAATAGAAGGTAACATTTTGAGGTGCTAAAAGCTATATTTTCAGCACCTCTGTTGTGCATGCCCTTTTACATTGTGCATTTGGATGAAAAGAAATGCACAAACTTTGAGGCTTGTGAATGATCAGTTTTGGTATTTAAGTTTCTGTTTTAAGGGTAATTTAAGTGGTTTTTTTTTTTTTTTTTCATTAATGAATTTTATTTGCCTATCAAGAAAATATTTCTACTCTTTTGGATTATAAATTATATGATACAAAGGGTCATTACCCAGTGTTGGTTCCATTTTAGGGTTTTGAGAGAGACTTGGATATGGTTATATCCCTTACGTATATCTTCCACCCTCTCCCCCCCCACCCCCTTCTTTTCCTTTATTTTTTTACAAATATGTACATCTTCCTTGATATACATGTTTTTTAGAGAAATTTTATAGCATTCCTAACTTTATAAGCTTAGAAGAACATTTGACATTACAATAAGTTTGGTTGTTCACCTAGTTCTGCACTAGATTGATGATGCAAGACCATGAGCCATGTAGAATTTTGTAGTTCTTTTGGCTTCTTCATTCTTTTTACTTTACAAACGAGGGTATCTAGACCTCTTCAAGTATCTAACTAATCCCTCAAGTATGTGCTTTTGTGCATGAAGTAGTCTATTTTCAATAAAATTATTCTTAACTATAAAATAAATAAATAAAAGTCAATGTAGAATTTTGGACAGGCCATATCATGAACTGATATGGAGTCAACACTTAACTATCAATTCAAATGATAATGTGAAAACCATTTGATGGAAAAACGCCAACTTGCACGTGTTTGTATCTATATCATTGATTGGAAGCCAATGAATTTTAGCTCAAGTGGCAGCCCCTCCCCACTTAAGATCGGGGTGGGGGTGAAGTCATTGATCATCAATTGATTAGATAATGTGATGCATGCTAATCTTTTTAATGCTGAGAAAATTAAACTCAAATTCATACCAAGGAAGTCCCTGCCATTTAGACCATCAACCCATGTTTCTGCAGCCTCATACAGTGCAGCACGTTCATCTGTAATGTTATATTTCTTCTTCAATTTCTTGGACACAAAATACATAGCAGCAGCTCCAGCATATTTCACAGTAATTTTTTCGGTAAAGCTAAAATTACCTACAAGCATAGGAGACATGCATACGATTATTAGGATTATCAACCAAAATCTAAAGCTCAAGTTCAAAATAAACTGGAGGATCTAAGAGCAGGAGAAGAAAAAATGATATAAAAGGAACTTAGAATGATTAGTTGGTAGCATGCCCCCCTTCCCTCCTTTCTATAGAAAACACACACAAACAAATCCTTCAGCGACTTTGTCTTAATCCTAGAATGAGTAAAGATCCAACAAACCAAACATAGAGGCAACATCAACCATGAGTCTAGAAAGACATAATAGACCAAAGCTTTGACAAATGTTTGAGCAAAAACAGAGACAGAAGTGAAGGACCTTCAACCTAAGCTTAAATGCCATAAATGCAACTCCTTTTTTTTGGTAAAACATAAATGCAACTCTTTAAACAAATCAAACATAACCTCTCTGTGAATTAACATTAGTTTGCAATTTCTGTTTTATGACACATGGAAGAAGAATGCACTACCACTACCACAAATGAGAAGCCAGACAAATTTACTAACAAATTCTAATCTTCAATTGATCAGAAAGCAAAATTAGGAAAGATTAGTTGATACACATTCAAGGCCTAGACAAAGCCTCAAAAAGGGAATCTCATCACAACAGGCACACTATTACACATATTTCCATTGATAAGACACTGACCTTGGAAACAAGCACGCCCAATAGAAACCCTTCTAGAAGCCAGGTAAGTTATAACACAGGTGCTACAACCCTAAGAGGTTAATTTTTGAGGATTATACACCAACAGAGTATACTACTTATAATTCTGCCTTTAGTGGTAGTAACCAAAAGCGTCGCTTCCTTTCTGTCTTTTCCGTAAGAGGAGACTGAACTTTTTGCGGTTAATGACAACCCAACTAACAGTAATCAGAAGGCCAAATTGACAATGTTTTCAAAATATGAGAACAAAATTGAGAAAATTGAAACTTTAGGGACCAACACTACCCAGAAACTTCTCCATAGGAATACCACGTGAAAGAAGAAACTGCTTAGATTTTTTTTCACCCCAGATAAATAAGAAAAGATTTATTTTTATTTTTTATTTTTAACATAGGGAGTAGGGAAACTTTCTAAAGAAGAATCATTAGAACTCCTCTCTAGCAACAGTAAAGTACATGGGTATGTAAAAGAAATCCCTAAATGAGGCGTTTGGTATGGAGTAATATTTTAGGCTTCATGGGAATGTTTTAGGATTCCCTAACAATCCCATTTTGGTTGCAAATCACACAAGCAAATCAAATGCCTATGGATATCTAGATTCCCACTCAATCCCATTTTTGTAGGAATGTGGATTCTCTTTTTAAAAAGTGGGTATACACATTCCCATGATTGAAAAAAGTGGGTATACATTTTTTTAAATATTAACAATTTTGTCCATTCCTCCCTACCCTTTAACCAATAAAAATATTTTAAAAATTATGGATTTAACTTTATTTTTAAAATTATGGTTAAGAATTGGTCTCTTTTTTTTCTTTTTTTTTTCCTTTTTATATTTCCTATTAGGGATTGAGTTAGATGCTAAAATAAAATAAATTACTTTTATTAAAAAGACATGATGCTGTGATTGCCATGAATAGAAGAACAAGAATTTAAATAATTATTTTTTGTATTATACATGTCATTCAAAACATCCAATTATAGTTTTAGTGAATTTGCCATGATTTATACTCATTATTTATTTGTAGGGGGAAAAAAAAAGACTTAATATTGTGTTAAAAAAGGCATCACATTCCCAAGAATCTAGACGCTAGGGTAATGTGAATTTCCCAAACCAGACACCCCCTAAGAGGTTACAATCTGAAGTACACACCTACTTTTTTCCATATTAAGAAATGAAAATTCAATAAAGTAAAACCTAAATTAAATAATAATATGCAAATCTGCATAGGTCTCACCATTGCTTGTGATATAGTCAAAGGACTCAAGTGCCTCAGAAGTGTTTCGGTATATGTTTGGTGATAAGATATGCACCAAGTGATTGTCAACCCACCTATATCATGCAGCCTCAAATTAGCAAATTGGATGTGTCAAAACCATGGTTGTAACCTTAGTTCCTAATTAAACATTAACTATAAATATTATTAATAGAATGCCAAATAAAGCAAAAGTATGCAACTCAACTCAAGTAGAATCTATTAAACAATAACAAGTTGTAGTAGAGAGGGAGAGCATTATTTTAAAATGTCTTCACATCAAAGGTGGTTTTTTTTAATATTGTTTTTGACAATTTTTTATTATATAATATACACATAATGTAACATGTACATGTCTAAGAATGATATACATATGCAAACATTCATACGAAGGCATAATAGAATTTTCATAAATAACATATGCAAACATATTTTCATAAATAAAATAGAGCATTTTCCTATCAACTTGTAATACTCATATAAGATGTACCGATATTTCCCATAAATGAATGAAAACTCAAGTCTCAACAGCCTGGCTCTAACAATCAAAGATCAAAGTACGCTATGAAGATGGGAATAAAAGATGTGTGACCATTCTTCTTGCCTCTAAGAGATTACTAACAGGTGAAGTATTATTATAATAATCTCAAACTTCTCGAAGTATAGTGTTAACGAGAATTATTTCATGCAAAATACAAAAGTCTTCAGATCATGAACATATGCTTAGCCAAGAAAAAGAAAATGAACATAAGCTATCGCATAAAAACTGTACCCTCGCCACTTTTTCTCTTCATCATTATCCGATTTTGAATCGGCCCTTTTGTCTGAATGAATCTTGCCACCCAGCTTGTCAATAATAGCTGCAAACACACCACATATGAGTTTGATGGACACTTGAATTGGAACTAGAAAAGTTAAAATACTTCCACAATCACTCAATGACAAGTACCAGATGAGTCGATCAGTTGTTCCCCATCAACCATTAATATCGGCACCTTCTTATAGTCAGACCACTTGATTTCTTTCTTACTAATTGGGTTGACCTCTACTACTTTGTATGGTATATCATAATAGTCGAGAAAGGCTGAGATGGCAAAAAATATCACCTTGTAAAAAAACTGAACACAAAACACCACAACACATTAAGAAAGTAACTAGCTCAATAATGACATTATCATGCAGTTACTTTACTTAAATAGAATTTTCCCCCCTCTTTTTGAAAAGTAAGAGATTAAACAGAAAATCAAACAAAAAAAAAGAAGTTGCTTGAAAATATTCCCCTATTCACCCAAATTATTATAGATGGATTCAACAAAATCCGCTAAATCATTCAAAATTCAATGTTGCCTACCAATCACCTCTCCTAGACCCCGAGAAGTTGGAGCTTTGTGCATTGTGTACGACCCCATTATCCCAATGAAGTATTTGGCAGCAGAGAAAATGCAGGAAATGAAATTTCCAGCATTTCCATTATCCAAATCAAACTGGCACAATTGATTTGGATTCTCCAATTTTTGTTTTTTTATTTTTATTTTCGCCCAAAAAAAATCCTAAATTTTTTTTTTCCTTTTCTTTCCTCTCCTCCAATCTCCATCATCCATTTCTTAAAAAATACAGACACACTCTCTATGCAGTTTCATACATAGAAACCAACACAAGCAATTCAAAGCAAAACAAATCACCAATTCAGCCAATAAGAATAGGAAGTTAAATTTGGAAGCAATAAACTTTATACAAAAATTTATTTCGAAGAATTAAAGAAGAAAGAGATCCATACCTTTAACTTTATTGCAGAAGGGGCAAGCTTCGTACTGGTAAAGAACCACGTCCTTGGGAACGAGTTCCGGCGGCGGTGGCTCCTTCGCGTGGACCTCTTGGGCGGCGGCGACGGAGATCAAAGCCCCGGCGACACCGAGAGAAAAAACTCGCGCCGGTGATTTACTCCACCAGCGGGTGTACGAACCCCCCGAGCTACTGCTGCTTCCGTAGAGCGCCACCTGGAGAAGCCTCTGGTTGTGGTGGACGGCTGTGGAAGTGGCGACGCCAACGCCGACGCCGCCGTGGGCGGTGGCGAGGGCTCGGGAGAGGACGGAGGAGGCGAGAGTGGAAGCTCTTCTCATTGCGTTGAGTTGAGATGAGATCTTTCTCGTGGTCACGTGGTTACTATAAAGATTTTCGAAAAGGGTTTTGATGGGGTTTTTGGGCAGTGGTTACTGGGTCACTTCTAGCTGGATATTGACTTCCTAGAGATTTCTAGCGTTTATTTAGGAGAAATGTTAAAAACATAAATTATTTTACAATATTTTTATAAAATATTGATGTGATTAACCTTTTATTAGATTTTATATAGATCTATTATTAATATCATTTTTTTATTTACTAATAATTACTCACTACATCAATAATTTGTAAAATAATTTATATTTCTAACATTATTCTTTGTTTAAGTATTTTGGAAATACGCGTGAATTAAAAAGTGTTAGTGAAATATGAGACTAAAAATTATTATTTAAACACCCCTACCAAACACTCCCTAATATCTTTTTATTGAAAACTCTTTGTTGAATTATACTTGTGTTTTCAAAATATGAGAAAAAGTATTAAAAAAAAAAGTAAAATTTAAAAAATTTAGTTGCATAAAAATTAAAAAGAAAAAATGTGGCTTATAATTTGTTCCCAAATGCATACCTTGTGTAAATTACTGCGGTGGGTTTGGGTTGAAAAAATTTATAATCACAACTTTTTTTGTCAAAATTGTGATGTGAAAAATCCTAAGTAATGGAAAACAAATGATGGATTAATATGAAAGTAATAAACAATCTAATATAACGTCTTGTCAAGAGTTTTGAAACTCAACTAAAACTTCCTAAAGCATCCAACAAAGACAACCATGCCCCATAGTTTAAATCTCCCCCTTCCACATATATTTAACACGTATCCTTTTCACATATAGAAGATAACAAAAAGAACTTCAAGCATTTGTTTTTCTCCCTTTCACAGTTCCAATGCATATAAGGGAAATGGGCTAGTTACCATTTTGATCTCTAATGTTTGTTCTATATGTTAAAATGGTTTTTAATATTTCAAATGTGTCAATTTAATCATAATTTTTTTGGTATTATGTCAAAATAGTCTCTGTCGTTAAGTGGTGGACGCAAAAAGTTGACAATGATATTAAAATAGTATCATTTATATGTCACCTTGATTAACACATGTCCTTAATTAAAATTGTGGGGGACGAAAAGCCCAACCTAACTTGGGCCCAAGGCCCCATTTAAGGAACACTGTTAGTCCGAGGAGATGAAAACATTTAATCAGAGGCCCATGTAAAGGGAGCATGTCTGGAGAGGAGCGCGGGCAATATCCGAGGAGTTATTTTTCCGAGGAGTCCAGTGCCCTCGGATCCGAAGGATCTTTGCCTGACAGATACGGGAAGTTCAAGTGCTCCAACTGACAAGTATAAGGAGGGAAGTAAACCTCGGACACACATGAAGGTAACAAGAACAGGGAAATATCTAGGAGACAGGCCTCAACCACCGCATTAAATGCACTGCACCTACCTTCCTGGCCGCATTTATGTGGAGGGGACCTCTGAACAGTGCATTCTCAGTTACCGCCACTCACACAAAGCTAAAGAGAGTATGATGGGACATGCACTTAAGTGGGCATCTGGATGATGAACAATTGGACGGTAAAGATGGAGGAAGGGGGTACTATATAAGAGAGGGATGCCCCTTAGGAAAGGGGAGAGAGGAAAAAGGGGAGAAAAGAATACATTTGATTACTGTAGCTCCAAGAATTGTAATCTTAGATTATCAATGAAAAGCACCTCTTCGGACAGGGCATTCATATCAGTCCGAGGACATATTAATCTAAATCCTCCCATTGGTGTCACCGTTTAATACTGTTATTTTCATTATTAGCCTAACCCTTTCACCCACTCTCTACAAAATTTATTGTTTTGGGCTCAGTAAGCTCCGAATCCATACTTCCTTGGGCTTGGGCTGCAAAAACTGACCCTACAATTGGCGCCGTCTGTGGGAAGGAGCTTGTGCGAGGGTGAAAACGACAGCTGATGATGGCAGGACAAGGTGAACAACAAGCAGAATCTAGGGCATCCCAACAAGTGGACCCTTTCGTAAACTTAGAGAGGAGACAAAATCGTGAGGGCAGCGTACACACTCTGCGCCTTAGCCAGAGCCAGTCACCGGGCGAAAGTTATATGTCCCATGCAGAGAAGAATCGTGACTTACAACTAGAAGTGGAAAAACTGAAGAGACAGTTGCGCCATGCAAAAAGGAAACGGGCTTCCTCATATTCGGAGGAGGACCTTGATGACGAGCAGGATGTCTCTTACCAACATAATTCTAGGACACCAGCCAGTGAGTCCTACACCTATGAAGAGGAGTCCCGTCGCCAAAGACAACTAAGAAGCCCATCACATGAGGACGTGGAGAATGATGCCATGAACAGGGCTCTGAATCAGATATCTAGGTCACCCTTCACACGCAGGATTGAGGAGGCCAAACTTCCTCGGCGCTTCAACCAACCAACGTTCACCATCTACAATGGTAAAACTGACCCCGTGGAGCACGTGAGTCATTTTAACCAGAGGATGGCGGTCTACTCCAGAGACGAAGCTCTGATGTGCAAGGTTTTCCCTTCCAGTCTTGGACCTACTGCCATGAGGTGGTTTGACGGTTTGAGAGCAGGCTCCATCAACTCCTTCAAAAAACTCACTCAGGCATTCGGCTCCCGTTTTGTCACATGCCGAAGAGTGTCCAGGCCTTTCTCTTCACTGTTATCCTTGTCCATGAAGGAAGGCGAATCCTTGAAGGCGTATTCAGACAGGTACTGGGAGATGTTCAACGATATGGAGGGCAACAACGATGCAATGGCCCTCAGCACTTTCAAGCTCGGCCTCCCTATTGACCACGGTTTGAGGACATCCTTATCTGGCAAACCGGTCACCAACGTGCGTCAATTGATGGACCGCATAGAAAAGTATAAGAGAGTTGAAGAAGATCAGCGGCAGGGCCAGGGAAAGGACAAGGTTATCCCTCAGGAGAGGAGGGATTTCAGGTCGGACCGTTATAACCATAGTAAACCGCGGAGGGATTTTGTGGGGCAATCAGGATCGATGAATCCTCAAGTGGTCAACGCCGTGTTCAAAGAACCAGTGCACCAGGTCTTGGAAAAGATCAAGAAAGAATCATTCTTCAGATGGCCGAACAAGATGGTAGGAAACCCCGAGAGGCGCAACCATAATCTCTACTGCCAATACCATCAAGATCATGGGCACACCACGGAAGACTGTAGGAGCTTGTGGGATCACTTGGACCAACTGGTTCGCGATAGTAGACTGAAACACCTCTTGCACCCCTCCAACGGCCGAGGGGGCCAGACAGGCTCGGGGCCACGAAAAGATGACCCCTCGAAGCCACCGCTTGGGACTATAAACGTTGTCTTCGCTGCGCCGGGGAGGACAGGATCCTGGCCATTGAAAGTTATGTCGGTAGGCCGACCATCAACAGGGGAGTCAAGCCGAGGTCTGAAGAGAGTTAAGTCTGGGGCCCCGCTGCAGATAGGGTTCTCGGACGAAGACATGGTGGGCACCATTCAACCCCACGACGATGCATTAGTCATCACCCTCAGAATAGCTGGGTATGATGTGAAGAGGGTGATGGTGGACCAAGGCAGTGCCGTGGAAATAATGTACCCAGACCTCTACAAGGGGCTAGGCCTGAGACCCCAGGACCTGACGCCCTACAATTCCCCTCTCATAAGCTTTGAAGGAAGGCCTGTCACCCCGAAAGGCCGGATACGTCTACCCGTGCAGGCCGGTTCCGAAGTGGTGGAGCTGGATTTTATAGTTGTGGATGTATATTCCCCCTACATGGCGCTTGTAGGCAGACCTTGGATTCATGCGCTTGGGGCTGTCCCCTCTACATTGCACCAGAAGGTCAAATACCCATCCGAAGGGCAGATCCAAGAGATCCGAGGGGATCAGCCCGCTGCCCGACAGTGCCTGGTTGTTGCCATTCAACATGAGACCCAATCCGAGATTTCAGCCATGTCCAAAGGGAGTTTATAGCAGCTACAGTCTCGGGAACAGCCCGTCGAAGATTCAGATAAAGGCAATCGATGTGAGGATCTGACGAAAGTGGTTATCGGAGATGACCCCGATAGGTTCTTCCAAGTTGGATCTCAGCTGCCTCCTCAAGAGAGGGAAGAGCTAATAGAGTTCCTCAAACGAAATCTCGATGTGTTCGCCTAGAGTGCTTATGAAGCCCCAGGGGTAGATCCGGAGTTTATATGTCACCATTTGAAGGTGAATCCCCTTGTCACCCCCAAGAAACAGCCTATTCGGCGCCCGTCCAAGGAACATGCGGACGCAGTGAGAGAGGAGGTAGCGAAACTCAAACAGGCTGGGGCTATCAAAGAAGTCTTTTATCCTGAGTGGCTAGCAAATACCGTCGTGGTAAAGAAGAAAAGCGGGAAATGGCGAGTGTGCGTAGACTTCACCGATTTAAACAAGGCTTGCCCCAAAGATCCTTTCCCTATGCCGAAAATTGATCAGTTGGTAGATGCCACTGTTGGCCACCCTCGGATGAGCTTCCTAGACGCCTTCCAAGGCTACCACCAGATACCATTAGCCCCGGACGACCAGAAGAAGACCGCATTTGTCACCTCTATTGGCAATTACCACTATAAAGTAATACCGTTTGGCTTGAAGAACGCGGGAGCTACCTACCAGAGGATGATGACGAGGATGTTCGAGCCACAGCTGGGCAAGAATATCGAGGTTTACATAGATGACATGGTGGTGAAGAGCAAAGTTATTGCCGAGCATGTGAAGGACCTTGAAAGTACCTTTGAGATTCTACGAAAGCACAAGTTACGATTGAACGCTTCTAAGTGCTCGTTTGGGGTAGGGTCCGGAAAATTCTTAGGATACATGGTCACGCACAGAGGAATCGAAGTCAACCCCGACCAGATAAAGGCCGTCAACGATCTACGAGCTCCTCGGAACCCCAAGGAGGTTCAGAAGCTAACCGGAATGACCACGGCCCTCAATCGGTTCATCTCTAGATCAGCAGACAGGTGTCGTCCCTTTTTCTCCTTACTCAACAAGTGGAAGGGATTCGAATGGACTGAGGAATGTGCTTCTGCATTCCAGAAACTCAAGGATTATCTGGCTCGGCCACCTATCATGTCCAGTCCTGAGCCTGATGAGGTACTGTTCGCCTACATAGCTGTAGCTCCCTATGCAGTGAGCCTGGTGTTGATACGATCAGATTCTGGTGTGCAAAGGCCTGTTTATTACGTAAGCAAGTCACTGCATGAGGCCGAGATACGCTACTTGCCTCTGGAGAAGGCTATCCTAGCGGTAGTGCTGGGCACACGGAAGCTACCCCACTACTTCCAAGCCCACACGGTCATCGTTCTCACACAACTCCCACTCAAAGCTATACTCCGAAGTGCTGACTACACCGGTCGGATTGCCAAGTGGGGTACAATCTTAGGGGCTTTCGATATAAGATATATGCCCCGCACATCGGTCAAGGGACAGGTCCTCGCAGATTTGGTAGCTGAGTTCACGGAGCCCCAGTTAGAAGAAGTAGAGCCCATGCCAGGCATGGATGAAAAATCAGTTGGCCTGATCTCCCAACAGAATCCCTCCCATTGGGAAGTGTACGTTGACGGCGCGGCAAACCAAAAAGGATCTGGAGTTGGGCTGGTATTGATATCCCCCGAGAAAATCACCATCGAGAAGTCATTAAGGCTGGACTTCTCGGCAACGAATAATGAGGCGGAGTATGAGGCCCTACTGATGGGGATGACAATGGTCCGTAAAATGGGGGGGAAGTCCGTGGAATTGTTCTCGGACTCAAGATTGATAGTAGGACAAGTACAAGGCGAGTTTGAGGCAAAGGACGAAAGAATGCAGGGGTACCTGGGTCGTGTTAAACAGCTGCAATCAGGGTTCGACTTTTTCAGTTTGCTGCACATCCCTAGGAGTGGCAACTCACATGCTGACTCCCTGGCGACGCTTGCCACCTCTTCGGCACAAGACCTTCCGAGGGTCATCCTCGTCGAGGACTTGGACAGGCCTACAAAGGCGAAGTCAGGGGCAGTTCAGGTTCACCAGGTCAGAGCCGGGCCGTGCTGGATGGACCCTCTAGTCAGATTTCTCAAAGAAGATGTATTGCCTGAAGACAGAGGAGAAGCTGATAAAATTCGAAGGAAGGCGACTAAGTTCTGGTTATCTGAGGACCAGAAACTGTACAGACGCTCCTACTCGGGGCCATACTTGTTATGCATGCATCCCGAGGCAACTGAGACGTTGCTAGAAGAGCTGCACGAAGGAATCTGTGGGAGCTACACTGGAGGCAGGTCCTTGGCTCACCGAGCCCTCACCCAAGGCTATTGGTGGCCTAACATGCAAAAGGAGGCACACGAATACGTTAAAAAGTGTGATCAATGTCAACGCTTCGCTCCAAACATTCACCAGCCGGGGGGAAAACTTAATCCGCTATCTAGCCCATGGCCTTTCGCCCAATGGGGTTTGGATATTGTGGGACCCTTCCCCAAAGCTGCAGGAAACAAGAAGTACCTTCTGGTCGGCACAGACTATTTTACCAAGTGGGTTGAAGCCGAACCTCTCGCCAATATCAGAGACGTGGATGTGCAAAAGTTCGTATGGAAGAATATTGTCACTCAGTTTGGAATTCCTCACACTCTCGTCTCGGACAATGGCCTACAGTTTGATAGCAAGGCATTTAGGAATTATTGCAGCGAGCTGGGAATTGTAAACAGATATTCTACTCCTGCCTACCCTCAGGGTAATGGGCAAGCAGAGGCTGTCAACAAGGTCATATTGAACGGCTTAAAGAAAAGGCTGGATGATGCAAAAGGCAAATGGGTGGAAGAATTGCCGCATGTGCTGTGGACTTACAGAACTACGCCCCGTAGATCTACGGGCGAGACCCCCTTCTCAATGACCTACGGGGCTGAGGCTGTCATTCCTCTAGAATCCGGGTTTCCGACGTTGAAAAGTAGCTCGTTCAGTCCAGCCGACAACAGTGAGCAACTACAGAAGAACTTGGACCTGATTGAGGAAAGGAGGGAAAATGCAATGGTTCGGCTAGCACATTACCAACAGAAACTCAGGCAAGGCTATGATGCTAACGTAAAGCTGAGGCCTCTGGAGCCTGGTGATCTAGTGCTGAGGAAAGTTGTGGGCACCGCAAAAAATCCAGCTTGGGGAAAACTGGGACCCAATTGGGAAGGACCATATCGCATCACTTCAGCAGCAGGCATTGGGGCATATTTCTTGGAAGACCTGGATGGTCATGTAATACCACGTCCGTGGAATGTAAATAACCTCAAGAGGTACTTTTATTAATCAAGCTTATTTTTCGACCGATGCGCCAATTCACTGCCTAAAGTCTTCTATAGTGTTTAAACTTAAATCTTATCATGCCTGTAGTCCTCGGACCAGATGATTTAGATTAGTTAACACTCCCTTACAGCTCTCTTAAGTGTTTAAACTTAAATCCTATCATGCCTGTAGTCCTCGGACCAGATGATTTGGATTAGTTAACACTCCCTTACAGCTCTCTTAAGTGTTTAAACTTAAATCCTATCATGCCTGTAGTCCTCGGACCAGATGATTTGGATTAGTTAACACTCCCTTACAGCTCTCTTAAGTGTTTAAACTTAAATCCTATCATGCCTGTAGTCCTCGGACCAGATGATTTGGATTAGTTAACACTCCCTTACAGCTCTCTTAAGTGTTTAAACTTAAATCCTATCATGTCTGTAGTCCTCGGACCAGATGATTTGGATTAGTTAACACTCCCTTACAGCTCTCTTAAGTGTTTAAACTTAAATCCTATCATGCCTGTAGTCCTCGGACCAGATGATTTGGATTAGTTAACACTCCCTTACAGCTCTCTTAAGTGTTTAAACTTAAATCCTATCATGCCTGTAGTCCTCGGACCAGATGATTTGGATTAGTTAACACTCCCTTACAGCTCTCTTAAGTGTTTAAACTTAAATCCTATCATGCCTGTAGTCCTCGGACCAGATGATTTGGATTAGTTAACACTCCCTTACAGCTCTCTTAAGTGTTTAAACTTAAAACCTGTCATGCCTGTAGTCCTCGGACCAGATGATTTGGATTAGTTAACACTCCCTTATAGTTCCTTTAAGTGTTTAAACTTAAATCCTATCATGCCTGTAGTCCTCGGACCAGATGATTTAGATTAGTTAACACTCCCTTACAGTTCCTTTAAGTGTTTAAACTTAAATCCTGTCATGCCTGTAGTCCTCGGACCAGATGATTTGGATTAGTTAACACTCCTTTACAGTTCCTTTAAGTGTTTAAACTTAAATCCTATCATGCCTGTAGTCCTCGTACCTGATGATTTGGATTAGTTAACACTCCCTACAGTTTCTTTCAATTGTTTAAACTTAAAACCTGCCATGCCTGTAGTCCTCGGACCAGATGATGTAGGTTGGATGACACCCCAATCATGCCTGTTTAAATCTAAAATTAATGCAACTG
The DNA here is from genome assembly GCA_032727855.1 of Quercus ilex subsp. ballota. Classification (NCBI taxonomy): domain Eukaryota; kingdom Viridiplantae; phylum Streptophyta; class Magnoliopsida; order Fagales; family Fagaceae; genus Quercus; species Quercus ilex. Next base: position 29,195,723 of record CM064917.1, read on the forward strand.
CTATGGCTGAGATATCATTCCATGATGATCCATGATTGAAACTGCTAAGTGTATCTAAATTATTCCTATCTCATGATGCCTTTTCATTGATAGTTCCCACACATTCTGCTTATTAACACCTATAATCATGCACGCTGATAAAGTGATATTGGGGTCTCGTAGCGTTGAAATATTAGATTAGACAATCAAAGTAAAAGAAAAATTACTTCATTGATCGAAAAAGAGTAGCTTACAAATCTCTTGTAGTAAAAATAAAAGTAAACAAAAAAAATAAAAATAAAAATAATAAAATAATAATAGAAGAAAAATCCTATGTTTATTCTTTGGCCGAGGGGATCACGTTATCAGCAGCCTGGCCCTTCTGAGTAGCAGCATCTGGGGCTTGACCCTTGGGCTCATCTGAAGTTTTCTGTCCCTCCAACCCTTTGCCCTTGTCCTTCTCCTGATCAGTGGGTTTATCCTTATCACCTGGCTGACCAGTTTCTTTGGTGGCACCAAGGGTAGAGGGAGGAGCCTGGTTGGCCAAGTTTTGCTCTGAGATCTCCGGAAGCTGTGGGGTAGGAGGGTCAGGACCTGGGAGCTCTCGGATTTCGGGGTCATAGTATATGCTCCCTGGTAGCCTCAGGGGGGGAATCCGAGGGAACCCCAGCCGCGTCCAACGCCTTTTGCCAGGTTATGTCGCAGTAATCACGACTAACCAAGGCAAACTGTTTGGTAAGCTGCTGTCCGGTCTCCTCCACCCCCAACTGATATGCTGCTCTCTTTTCAGCTTCAATTGACTCCTTAGCCAGTTGAGCCTTCTGTTCGGCCGATAGGGCGCGCTCTTTGGCTTTTTTGAGTTCATCTCTGAGGCCCTTCACCATCTCCCTTTCGGTCTCCAGGTTGATCTCTGTCATATGCAGCTTTTTGCGTTGCTCCTCGGCTTGGGCCTCGGTGTTCTTCAGGCCGGCCTTGAAGCTGTTCCTTTGACTGGTAATATCTTTCAGCTGCTCTGACATTTTAGCATAGTCATCCTTCAGCTGACCCAGAGACTTTTCGACTTCAGATTGAGACTGCGCTGCTGCTTGAGCTTCGAGGAAGGACTTCTTGTTCCGTTCCTCGGCCACGTATATTTGCTGAGTAATCTGCATGACAGCATGTTCAACATCAAATGAAGAAGTGAATTAAAGCCAACTGCAAATAAAATCTGAATGGAAAATAAATATTCACCATGGCCACGTCCCTCTTAAGGGACAGGAAAAGCTCATTCTGGTTGAAGCGCTTATAGGAGTCCATGTCGTGAGGGAGGAGGAGTGGCTGCTGCAGAGCCTCAGCTACGTACCCTGCCCTTCCCCCATCATAGTTGCGGAGGGAAGTGTCCCAAGCAAAAGGAGCGCCATCCAGCTCTAACCTCGGTGACCAAATACGAGTTCCCCCTCCTCGGCGAACTTCAACCCCTCCCAAGTCCTCTCGGCTCTCGGTGGAGGAGGCCCTCTTACCCCGATGGTCTCGTATCACTTTTTGCTGTTTATTAGTTTTGGTGGGCACAACTCCCTCCCTCTCCTCAGGCTCGTAAGGCCTCTTCTTCTGAGGGTTTGGGATGGGCTTCGAACCCGGATCGGAGACCTGGGTAGGCACTGGGGGCAGAGACGACACCACTTTTGACGTCCCAGCGTCCTTGTGCTCGGTCTTTTGGACCCTCTTCTTCATCAAATTCTTTAGGTCCATGTCTTCGTCCGATGAGTCTTCAGGGCCGGCAATCACAACAGGCTGAACACTTGAATGCCTGTCAGTCTCTTCCTCGGCGTCCGAGACCTCTACCACTTGTTCTCCTGGAGCGTCCCCCTCGAAGTGGAACTGGTCTATCTGCTCTTCAAGAGATGAACCAGAGGATCCAACTATTTCACCCTCAACCTCTTGCTCGAGGGGAACTTGCTGAAGGGGTTGGACGAGAGGAGGTATGTGCTGAGGGCGTGGGTGTGGTACGGGCGGAAGGTCGTACGGTGCCAAAAAACCCTTCCAAGATACGTCGATACGGTTGAGTCGGTGATCTCCCTGAACAATCGCGTTGCCGACTGGTTGAAAACTCTTCGGTTTTCCTGTGTATCCCAGAATGAGTGGAGCAGATCGGAGCTGTCCGTCCTCACTCACGAATATCTCCGATCTCAATAGAAAATTGAGTGCGGCGAAGTTCGTAAGGCTGAGCCGAGGAGCAACGAAATTTTTATCTGTTACATTGCAGCGAAATCATGTTAGAGTCTCACAAAGGGCGACATAAGGAGAACCAAAAACCACTAAAAGACAAGGTCCCTAAACCTATGGTTAGTGTGCCTAAATCTAGCATGCCCCACCTAGCTCTCCAAGCTTGGTTGGGCAATGATGGTCGTCATGCCATGCGCCCGAGACGATCACGTAGTCGTCCTTCATCCCTTTATTGGATTTTGGGAGGCAGGAGATGAGTCTGACAACGTCCGATCGGGATTTTAAGTAATACCCCGCATCTTGCTGGCTGTGGCACTCGTACATATGTACTACGTCGCGCCAGGTTAGTCCCAATCCTAAGTGAAGGTTGAGGTCCTCAATCGCCCCTAAGATCCTAAACATATTGGGCGCGCATTGCCAGGGAGTGAGCCTATGGTTCTGAAGGTAGTTAGTGGTGATGGGACCCATGGGGATTGTCATTCCCCCCTCTATGAATGTGATAAGAGGGATAACGACTTCCCCCGTCTTTCGGTCTGTTAGTATCTTTTCCGGGGGGCAATATCTCACACCCACGTTTGGGGGTATGCGGTACGTGGCCCTGAACGCCTCCATCTGCTCAGGGCTATCCACCAAGTACTGAAGCTTCCCCATGGTACTTAACTAAATGTATGGCCGAAGAGGAAACTAGAGGATTCGGTAGACGATTACTTACGAGGATGAGGCCGGAAAAGGGATTGCAAGCTCGTGGAGGGATTCGTGAAGATTCTGAGGAAGACTGAAACCGGTGATTGAGAGATTTGGACGGAGTCACGCGCTTGTTCTTGCTGGAGCGTCTGAAGGTTCGTAGAGTGAAGAAAAATAACTCCCTCTGAGGTTTTATACAAAGTCAAGCGAAGAGTCAGGGGCACTCCCGCCCAAATCCTGAAGAAAAAACCACGGCCGTTGGATCAATCAACCATCGTTGCGTACGAAGGAAAAAGCGCCACCTGGCGCAGTTAATGCAACGCCTTGGGAATGTGGAAGCAGCAGCGGCATTAAAAGAGCGTCAGTTCCTATGCCTACGCACGTGCCAGCTCGAATTTGCCTGTTTACAAGCTTTTGTTCCGGGGCAAGTCAAAATCTTACTTTTTCTCCTCGGACGCGAGGAAAAACTACAATTTTGAGGGGCTATTGTGGGGGACGAAAAGCCCAACCTAACTTGGGCCCAAGGCCCCATTTAAGGAACACTGTTAGTCCGAGGAGATGAAAACATTTAATCAGAGGCCCATGTAAAGGGAGCATGTCTGGAGAGGAGCGCGGGCAATATCCGAGGAGTTATTTTTCCGAGGAGTCCAGTGCCCTCGGATCCGAAGGATCTTTGCCTGACAGATACGGGAAGTTCAAGTGCTCCATCTGACAAGTATAAGGAGGGAAGTAAACCTCGGACACACATGAAGGTAACAAGAACAGGGAAATATCTAGGAGACAGGCCTCAACCACTGCATTAAATGCACTGCACCTACCTTCCTGGCCGCATTTATGTGGAGGGGACCTCTGAACAGTGCATTCTCAGTTACCGCCACTCACACAAAGCTAAAGAGAGTATGATGGGACATGCACTTAAGTGGGCGTCTGGATGATGAACAATTGGACGGTAAAGATGGAGGAAGGGGGTACTATATAAGAGAGGGATGCCCCTTAGGAAAGGGGAGAGAGGAAAAAGGGGAGAAAAGAATACATTTGATTACTGTAGCTCCAAGAATTGTAATCTTAGATTATCAATGAAAAGCACCTCTTCGGACAGGGCATTCATATCAGTCCGAGGACATATTAATCTAAATCCTCCCATTGGTGTCACCGTTTAATACTGTTATTTTCATTATTAGCCTAGCCCTTTCACCCACTCTCTACAAAATTTATTGTTTTGGGCTCAGTGAGCTCCGAATCCATACTTCCTTGGGCTTGGGCTGCAAAAACTGACCCTACAAAAATAATAATAAAATAAATTATTTAAAAAAAAAACATTTAGGCACAGTTCAAAGAAAAGCAAAAATATTAGAAAAGGAATGGAAAAATCTCCCCCGCACCTAGCGCATGAGATACCAGCTCAAAAGAAATTAGAGGTTTTGACAAAAGGAAGCAGAAAATCTAAGTGCAAATATTTGTACTTGAGCTGGTGGTCACTCACTGGTCTCCGTCTTGATTGCTAAAGCAATTAGGGGTTAACACCAACAAGAACAGTAGACCATTAGTTGGTTAACACCATTATTTTACCTTAAACAAACAACACAAATAGCAGACCAATTTAAATATGATTTCAATCTTGGGTTCAATAACGCACTTTTTAGGCTCAAAAAGCCAAACCAAACGAGAACTTAAAAAGGCCAAACCTGTCGAGGAAACAGGTACTCAACCCGACTAGATAAATGTAGATTTTACTCGACCTAATAGGAAATTTGGGTTTTGGGTGGATTTTTTTTTCCATGCCCGAATCTAGCAGATCGGGTATGCTATTACTTGGCTCAACCCGCCATTTAATACCAAAAAAAAAAAAAAAAAAGGAAAATAAAGTTTTTTTTTTTTGTGCATTAGCCCTCCTGTTCTTATGATGGTTCAAGATTTTCCATCAATTATTTGAGAGCCCCAGAAAGTGTATGACACAGAAAGAATATTCCATGGAAGCCCACAATGCACCAAGTTTGATTCTCTTGTCTGAAGGAATCTAAAAAACCACAGTCTGGTAGTGACAACCCATGTACTAGTTTCTTCTTGGTTAGTAAGATTAATTACTATAACCGACAAATAAATTAAGTATTTAAACCCTCTTTTTAAACTAAATTACTAATATAGTAATATAATTTCTTTTTATTATGTGTATTGTAGCAGTAAACATATTTTCTCTTTAAAAATTAAGAAGTCTAATTTTCTTTTTGATAGATAGGATCGAAATATTACCATAACTACTGCTTTTGAATATTCTAAATTCTAAATAGCCTACATGGCTATATTAGTAACGTCGCTAACGTTTAATATTGGAAGCATATCAGCATTAACTATTTTTGGCCAACAAGGTCTTGGCTGAGTAGGTAAGGCTCGGACGCTTCGTGCAACACACCTAGATTCGAGTTCCGCTACCCACAGGCTTTCGTTGGTGGGTAAATTTAGTGGTGAGGTGTACACACAAAATGTGAGGTGACTCCCGCATAGTAGTACAGAATGGGCCCCCGACTACGGTCTCCTTGACCAAGGCCACTGGCTCCCTGCCCAGGGATGTAATATGATCATAAAGACCCCCATTTTTCCTTCTCAAAAAAAAAAAAAAGCATTAACTATTTTTCTGGCGACGTGACTCTTGTGCTTGTGTATTTAGAGTGGGATGTGTATAAGTCACTTTTTCTTATTTTTATTTTAGGAGTTGTCATCAATCATTAGTTTTACATTAGGTGTAATTGGTCTCCTAGATATCTATTTTTATTTTAAGTTACCTAATTAACTGAACCAAATTTTAAGGATTCGTAAATTAAGGTAAACCAAAAGCCTTTGAACCAAAGATCTTCGACTCAGAAGTTTGGTTACATGTGGGGAAGGTGTTAGGCACCCCACAATGCCTATCCGAAGATAGTACCTCATTTTAATTTATACCAAACGTTAACTTTTTATGAAAAAATAGAATGCTTGACATTTTGATTTTTTTTAAATGGTTTTTTCAAACAATACAATATATATATATATATATATATATAGACACACACACATGTGAGTAAATACTTACATATAACTAGCATGTGAATATTAACTCCAACAAAATATATGCAATCAAGGCATGTGAAGTATGTACATAAGTAGCATGTGAGAGAAAGAGCATACAAGTATACTTTACAATAGCTTGTGAGTATTTATTTACTATATAGCTAGCATGCAAGTACTAAATGCTATATAAAAATAATCCACAACATAAAAAATAAAAAATAAAAAATAAAAAAAGGGGTTGGAAGAGTAGCACAAAAATAAACTCATTATTGCCAAGAAATGTTAGGGACAATGTAAACTTATAAGGTATTCAAAGACTCAAGAGAAAGAGCCTTGAACACAAATCCACAAACTACAACTATTCTAAGAAAATGCTTGGAAATAAAAAGTTACAATGTTAACTTTATTATTTTGGAAAAGCACATTTTTTTTTCTTGGAAAAGGTTTTATTGTGAATACTAAGCTATACAAACACAACATAATAAAAAGAGAGGGTTGGAAGAATAACACATTGTTGTCATCCACAATTTTTTCATTTTTATTCATGTGAAAAGATGAAAAAAAGAAACTCATTAGTGCCAAGAAATGTAAGAGACAATGTAAGCTTATAGGCAGGGGCGTAGCCAAAAATAATTACTTGGGGGGGTTGGGTTGTAGTAGAGATATACTAAAATATAATTCAACCAATTTTCATATGATTCAAACCACAAAAATTGAAAACTACGACGATAATTTTTCGGTCCTTTGTATGGATACTCTATGTTTCTAGGTTGATATGGACCTGTTATGTGATAAGCAGGTCAAATTTCATCTTGTTCGTTGATAGGGAATTCATATATTTATTTACGTGATCCTGGATTATGATCTATCCTTTTAGATTTAATTCTTGAACATTTGGAGGGACGCTCATCAAACATTGAAGTATCAACATTTGTTTCTACAGATTACCTAAGTTTTGAATGACATACAACTTTTTCTTAAAAAATGCATCAATTGTTTGGCATTTGCTCATTATTCGGCACCTAATTTCAATCCCCAAAAAAAATCAATTCAAAAAATGAGGATAAACTAACTTGGAAGAGAGATATAATAAGTTATCATATAAATTCATTCTTGCACAGTCTCATAGCCCTCACCCCACCCGGACCCACTCAAGAGACAAACAACACAAAAGCCAAAAAGGCTGAGTCATAGAGTCAGCGGGTCAAGAATAAAGAATCCAATAACAATAAACACAAAAAGATAAAGTCAAATAAATATAAATTGTTTTACTGGCAAAAAATATCACATACACATACTTGATATTTCTATTATGCTATTTAGTATTTAGTTCAGTTATAGAGAAAAAGAGAGAGAACTAAGATGAGAATGACTGAATGAGATACCTTGAGGAATTGAGGTGAGGGATTTGAGGTTGAGCGATGAAGGCTAGGTCAAGTTAGTGGCTAGTGGAGCTACAGCGTCATGGCGAGCCGGAGAGGCATCACCGCATGACATGAGGATTGGGAATTCAGGAAGCATGAACTGAGGCCGTCAAGCAGAGGGCAGAGGCGTGACTGCATGAAGACTAGGAATTTAGGCAGAAGCATGAGGTGATGACTGAAGAGTTTGTTTTGTTTGATTAGGATTAAGGATTTCAAGTGCGTTTAGTTTAGAGGAGAAGAATTTTGTATGATTAAGGATTTTGGGCTGGCCGGCTGGGCTAAATGTGGACAAATATTTTTGTTTTATTTGAAGTTGTATTGAACTGGTTGTTGAAAATAATTTGGGGAGGGGGGGCCGGATTTAATTCTTGGAAGGGCCCATGTATTTTTTTTATATACTCTAAGGGAAAATTTAAAATTTTGGGGGGGAGGGGGGAGGGGGGGGGGGGGTGGGGGGCAAGGATCTAAGTAGCTCCGCCCCTGCTTATAGGGTGTTCAAAAACTCAAGAGAAAAAGTCTTGAACACAAATCCACAAACTACAACTATTCTAAGAAAATGCTTGGAAATAAAAAATTACAACGTTAACTTTATTATTTTCGGAAAGGCAGATTTTTTTCTTAAAAAATATTTTTTTTTGAAAAGAAAAACATTTTTTTAGTGGTAAAGGTGTTTTATGAAAACATTTTCTTTTCGAAAACCTCCCTTTTTTTTTTTGAAAACATATTTTTGTATATAGAAAAACATTTTTGAAAACACTTTAACAAAACTTTGATTTTTTTTTTTTTTTTTTTTTTTTTTGTTTCAGGTCTCCTCTAAAAAACAGATTTTTATTTTTGCAAACATTTTTTTTGAAAACAGATTTTTTGTCTTTTGAAATACAGTTTTAGGAAAAAACAGATTTTTTCAAAAGGAAGTTTTTTTTTTTAAAACGGTTCAGATTTTGAAAACAGTTTCTGAAATCAGATTTTTATTTGAAAACAGATTTATAAAAACAATTTTATATTATCTTTGAAAAACAGTTTATTGAAAACAGATTTAAAAAACAGATTTTTATTTTTAAAGCAGTTTTTTTTTGTTTTGGAAAGCAGATTTTTTTAATTATGAAAACAGTTTTGAAAACCGTTTTTAACAGATTTATAAAACAGTTTTTACATTATGAAAACAGTTTTACAAAGACAGATTTTTTTTTTTAAAGCAATTTTAAAAAAAGAAAAGTTTTATATTTTAAAAAAAAAATTTGAAAAACAGTTTTTTTTTTTTTTTTTTGATAAGGTTTAATATTAAAAAAAAAAAAAAAAAGGTTTTGGGTTCCCCCTTAAAAACTGGTTTTTTTTTTTTTTTTTTTTTTAATGTTTCAGAAACTTTTTTTTTAGAGGAGAGGAAAAAACATTTTTTTAATTGGGGTTTTGTTTTTGAAAACTTTTAAGAAGAACAATAGACATTTTAAAAAGTCCTTTAAAAAAAAAAGACTTCATTTTTAAAGAAAAGGGTGGGAAAAGTTTTTTTTTTTTTTTTTAACATTTTCTTAGAATAGTGTGTAGGAGAAATGTTTTACCCAAACATATTTATTTTATGACACATTATTAACAAGAAATGAAAAGGGATAACAAAAATAAATAGCTTGAAAAATAAAGGGCTTGAAATTTAAATGACATAAAAGTAAAGAACTTGAAATTTAAAAGACATAAAAGGAAAGAGCTTGGAATTTAAATGACATAAAAGTAAAGAGTTTGGAATATTGTATAAATTGATTAAAAAGTTTTTTTTTTTAATAATTTCTCTCTTAAATAGATTTTAATCTCTTTCAAGTCTCATGGATACTTCAACATAAAGAAATGAGAGTTCTAAACTATCACCATTCTTATTAAACATACCTATATTGTGCTGTAATGGAGGTCTAAAAACCATTTAAGAGAGATAGTAGAAAATCTTTTTTTTTTTTAAGTATCTAGATATAGTACACAAACACACACACACACACACATGCAATAAAGTAAAGGGGGCAGAGGGAATGTGCAAGAAATTAAAGGGGATGACAAGAAGTTAAAAGGGGATGGGGATTACTTGAAAGTAAATGGAATGACATAAAATTAAAAAGCAATAATAAAATCCCTAGATGCCTAGGTGGGATGGGATTTCTTCCCCCTAAGGGTACTTCCCATACATAGCCTAGGAGATGGTCCAATACCCATCTAGGGATACCAACACAATAATAATAACCAACAACAATATGAACATTGAAATAAAGGGTTAGATATATACACAATATGTACAAAAACATAGTAAAAATAAGCAACTATGAACAAGTAAAGTAAAGAAAAGATTTATATATATATATATACACACACATATGAAAATGATGATTACAATAGTAAAAGGGGTGGGATGGGTTTTGTTATTAAAAAACTAATCCATCCCTATAGCCTTACCCACAAAGATTACAAAAAAGAAAAAGATGAAGCCTTTGGTGTAGGGTTCCCTAGAGAAGAAGAGAGAGGAGAGAGAGAATTTTTTGATTTCCTAAGGCTATTTTTTCAAGAATTTCCTCACTTCTTTTTTTTTTTTTATGATTTTCCCTCACTTTTTTCTCTCTATTTTTTTTCCACACAAAACTCTAATTTTCTTCATAAAAATGGGGGGTATTTATAGGGAGAGGCGGAAATGGGAGGCTAGCATTAGTGTATCAGGATATGCTAGTGCTAGCCCCCTAAGCAAGTGGCGACTAGCATTGGTGTATCATGATACACCAATGCTAGCCTCCTACTTTTGCCATGTCACCAGCCATTTTTCATCTTGTTTTGATTTCTAGCTCAATCTTCACGCGGCTTTTTGGAGGCCTTTCCGAGCTCTGTTTTCTTCAATTTTTATATGCATAGAAATCTCTAGATGTCTAGTTTCCAACAGTCCTGGTTTCGTTCAATTTGGAGCTACAATCATTGAGATATCACGCTCGGAAGGAAGGCGACGCAAAGTTGAAAAATTTTGGACCTTTTTTTCTTGAAAAAAATCATATCTACCAATCCAAAGCAGATATCATCGAGCTCTTTTGGTAAAAATTAGCTAAGACCTTGTTTTTCAAGATGCTCCAACCCGCTCATTACAATTCTTGCCCAATCGGTACAGTTTATTGCGTGAAGTTAGGTAAAAAAAACTGCCAGTTTTCTTGAAATATACAATGAAGATTTTATTAGGATTTTGATATTTTGTGATATCTCATTCGTTTTGACTCTGATTTTGGCCTGTAAACTATCGTTTCGAAGAGGAAAAATATGATCTACGAGCCGGTCCAAAATTCAACACGATCCAACAGTCAGATCAAAAAGTCAACTTTTTGACCATACTCGGTTAGGGTTTTGGTGTTAATAGATTTTTCAAATGTTATGACTTTTTGATTCACCATTGAAACATGTTGTATTTATTTTTACCCTTTTTGGCTTTGAAATTCATGATTTTGCACATTTTTTAATTTTTTTGAATTTTTGGTTTTTTTTTTTACACATGAATCGAGACTAGACAAAATATGGCATCAACAATCCTAATTACGTAAGATAGGAAAATTATTGAATACTTTAGGAGTACTATAAATGCATATTTCTCCATCACATGAATTATGGGTCCTACTATAAATTTAATTAGTAGGGCCTATTATTATGTGAGAGGACGAAATATGCATTTATGGTACTTCAAAAGTATTCTATAATTACCCAGTATGATGTAGCTATTCAAATGACATTCCCATGTAGAGGTTTAAAAAGTATACTATTTGTTAAGGAAAGGTATATTGCTGACATTTATTTGATACTTGTCACTAACATTTAAATTTTGTATTAGCTTACTTCATTATACTCAAAATGGCAGACTTTGATTTTGGTAAAATGAAATTTTTAGTAAATTTGAATTTCAGTTTAAGAATTGGAAAGAAATGAAAAGACATTTATGCACTATTTAGTTTTTTTTTTTTAAAAAAAAAAAAGAGTTTCAGCCTATAACATCTGCTCCTAATGATAGTTTTTTTATCATCAGACGAAGATATCAATTGGTTTTAGGTGTAGGCGGTAATCAAACTCTAAATCTCTTATCTGACGATAAGAAACTTTATCAATTGAGCTAATTTTGAACCCCAATTGCACCATTTAGTTGGATGTGATTTTGGGGCATGGGAAAATGAGGAGGGAAAATACAAGAAAAATGATAATTGAAACGTTTTGTGGGGGGATGGGGTGATTTTTTTTTTCTCCCCAAATACAAGAGAAAATAAATAACAAGGTGGATTTTGCAATTTGATAGGTCCTCTAAAAACGCTAAAGGGGGAGCTGGAATTGTTTTTTTTCTAAAGGAACAAGGGAAACAGTAGCTATGTCCTTCAAGCTCGATTTTCCATGCACCAACAACATGGTAGAGTATGAATCCTATCTCACAGGTCTAGCTGTAGCATGTGAAATGGGGATCAAACATCTTTAGGTAATAGGAGATTTAAATCTGGTTGTTTCCCAAGTTAAGGGAAATTTTGTACTCAAGGAACCATCGTTGGCTTCATATAGAGCCATAGCTCAAATGTTGGAAGACTCCTTCGAAGAATTTGACATTGAATAGTGAACACTCTCTAAGGTTTGACAATCGCTTTGTCGATTCTCTAGCCAATTTAAGATCTAGAATTAGCTTTGTAGGAACAACTACACATGCCACTATCATAAAGAAACATGTCCTAGTCATATAAGTGTCGAGGAAGAATTCTTCAATCAATCGTTGGACCAACCCACCAAGGAAGCATTGTTGTCTCCATCCATTGAAGATCAACCGAAAATACTCAAAGATTATGCCTTGATAGTAGGGGAGTTATACTCAAAGAATATGCCATGAATTGTCCTTGTTGCAAGAAGAATTTATAGATTTATCTATCTATAATTATAAAAAATAATTTATAAATTTATCTATTTGTATTAATAATAAAAGTGATGTAGAGAAAATAATAGAATAAGAATAAGTATTTATTTTTTTTAAAGAAGTAGTAACTGTATAAGGCCTAGTATTTGAATTCAAATAAAACACAAACATTGAATTTGAATGGATTGTGAGGTGAAGGGTGTTTTTTTTAATAAATAAATTGTGCATTTTTTTGAATGCGTATTTGAAAGTGGTGTAGTGGGTTTTATTCTACATATTTGTCCCTAAGTTTTTTCCATGCTTAAATTTAGAGTGTAGGTGTATTTTTGAACCACATAAAAATCCAGTCCAAAAAAAAGAATTTTATTAGGAATCCTATGACATTGTTGACCTATTCCTAAAATATTTTTAAGAGAAGTTGTTGGTTACTGGATGAGGTATTTTTAGCTTCATATAAGTCCATATTAAAAAGGGAAATCTTCTTATAGATAATATAGATAAACAACCAAAAAAATATATAAAAACAACACAATAAAAAAATAATTTCACTATGAGAGAGAGAGAGAGAGAGAGAGAGAGAGAGGAAGAGAGAGAATAAAAAAGAATAAAAAGAAGTAGCAAGTTGCTAACTTTTTTAGCTTTGGCAACCCGAATATAAGGTGCTTTTCTGTGTTTGTGTTGTTAAAATAGCAAATTTGGAGTTTTAGCATTTTTTTTAGAGAGTTTCAACATATGACGTCTACTCCTGATAATAGCTCTTTATCATTGGACCAAGACACCAATCGATTTTTACCATTCTAGATGTGAATGCTCTTATAGCATTAACTACTATTTTTTTTTATAATCTCTCTCTCTCTTTCTCTCTCTCAAATTGCAAGTTGAACAAAATAAGCTTGGGGTTAAGGACATTTTCTTTATGATGTTGGCTTGGTGCAGATTTGGTGGTCATGGCGCTAAAAAGGACCAAGGAAAATAGATGTGTTGGTTCTATGGTGGCTAGTTGCATCGGTGTTGGATTCAGTGAAAATTTAGAGGTATGGTAGTGGTGGTACTGGTGTTTTTGTGTGTGTGTGTGTGTGTGTGTGTGTGTGGTGGGTTCTAATATGTGTATTGGTCATGGCGGGTTACAAGCTAGGTTGATCGACAGTGTGTTGAAGGTAGGTTAGCTAGGCACAGAGAGAGAGAGAGAGAGAGAGAGAGAGTCTAATATCTACCACTAGAAAAGGGCGTTGCATTAATGATTTAAGACATACACCAATAGAGAAGAACCCTTCCTTAGCTTCTCTATTTTAGTCTTCTCAAACTCTAGCAAAGTTCTGAATCACTGAGCTCTCAGCTTCAAGCATAGAAACTGAGTTCTCCAGCTCCTAGCTCAAAAACACCCTTTATACTTCCATTTAAAAACACTCAGCTACCCCCAGCAGAAAGTCCTAGTAGCCTTACTATACACTCCCACTCATATTACTCACAAATAAATCTCTCTACTCACTACATATACTATGTCCATGAGCATGCCATGGCACCATAATGATCTTGCTGCGCTAGTTGAAATCTCTCTTTCTCTCCCTTCATCTCACACTAAGTTTTTCTCATTATTTGTTATAATGGAACCCATGATATTTACTTATTCATTTACTATTGATGGTTATGATGTAACTGTTACTATACAATTTTTCTCTCATATTGTTGTATTAAAAGACTCTTCTCCAGAACTAACGGATGATGAGTCTGAAAATGTAGATATTTTCCTTAGATATTTTCCTTAATCTGTGAAATAGCTAACAGCTTGAAGTTTATTATGTTTTGTACTACTTTACCGCTGGGCCATTTTCTGCAGAAATATTTTACCGCTGGGCTATTTTCTCCAGAAGCATTTTACCGTTAGGCCATTTCTCGCAAAATGCTTTTTAATCATGCTGACGTGTCTGCTGTAGGGATTGTTTGTGGATCATTTTTGTCAGTCTCAACCTAAGCCCAAGGCATAAAATATAGTGAATTCTTTGAATCTTCACCGATAGCCTTTGGGCCATGCATCAAGCCCATCGTCGAGTTTCGGTTTAGACCTCCAACCCAATATCAATCTCATTTGTCGAAATGGAAACTTTTTCACCCCCGACAAATTGCAAGTTGAACAAAATAAGCTTGGGGTTAAGGAAATTTGCTTTTATGATGTTGGCTTGGTGCAGATTTGGTGGTCATGGCGCTCAAAAGGACCAAGGAAAATAGATGTGTTGGTTCTATGGTGGCTAGTTGCATCGGTGTTTGATTCAATGAAAATTTAGAGGTATGGTAGTGGTGGTACTGGTGTTTGTGTGTGTGTGTGTGTGTGTGTTTGCGTGTATTTGTGGTGGGTTCTGATATGTGTAGTGGTCATGGCGGGTTACAGGCTAGGTTGATCGATAGTGTGTTGAAGGTAGGCTGAGAGAGAGAGAGAGAGAGAGAGTCTCAATGGGTTGTGGGGTTGGTGGCTATTATTGATGCAATGAGGATTTCTTAAATTTTTTTTAAATAGTAAGAGTTATTTTAAGTTATTTTAACAGGTGATGAGCTAAAAGTAAGAGATGAGATCTAGAAAAGTATGAAATGGTTTGTTAAAATAGCAAAGTGGTATTTTGATGTGCTAAATTAACAATTTTTTTTAGCAAACGTGAAAAATTAAGGGTATAAGTCCAAAATTAAAGAATTTAGGGGAAAAAAATTCCCTTAAAGTGCAATTTGTAATTTAATCTTTTAGTCAAGAACCCATCTCCTATTACCCAAAATGAAAAAGAAAGTGAACTGTTTGGTAATATTGTTTTAGTAACGTTATTTATATTTTTTGAAAACATACGTGGATGAAAAAATATGTAGAAATACGTGTAATATTATTTAAATACTAAAAATTGTTGTTCTAGTTACACTACCAAACAGCCTTATAATCTTTAAAAATTTAAGAGCTGTTTAATACATGTGTTTAAATACATATTTTTAATTTTTAAATAATATTACATATATTTATACTTAACTTTTTTTACCCACACATTTCTCTAAAAAATACAAACAATATTATTAGGACGTTCCCAAACGGCTCCTAACTTCCACGTTGTGGTGAGAAGGAAGGAGGATATAATTTGTAAAGCCCTGCCTGCGTATCCATTTATAGTAAAACCCTCACTCTCACAAAACCCCGGCCGCTGATAAGAAAGAGAAATGTCAGTCTCAAAATTCTTACACTTGGGAACCGCTCTCTCCCTCCATAACCGCTTACCTCTCTCCCCACTCCCACGTCTCTTCCCAAAAGCCCTACAGTTCCACCCCCGCTACTGTTCCACCGCCTCCTCCGCCGCCGTCGCCGCCGCCGACAGCACAGGATCTCTATGCTCCCCCGACCCCCACCCGTGGCCCGAATGGGTGACCTTCGTGGACCGCTTGAAGTCCAAGGGTTACTTCACCGAATCCTCCTCTCCAACCGATAGCGTTTACAAGGACATGGGAGTCGTGAGAGACGCTTGCCTTAGCTTCGCTCGTGACCGATACGATGTCTTCAAGTAAAACCTTACTCTTCATTTTTCTCATTTCATTTCATTTTTTTTTTTCATTCCCAAAACAATGACTAATTACATAACATGCATGTATAAATAGAGCAAAGCAATTAGCAATTAGTGGTTGTTCTATTAGTAAGAGGTCGGGCTTGGTGCGATGGCAAGACCCTGTAAAACAGGGAGCTTTGTGAACCAGATACGACTTTTTGGAAGTTTGTAGTAGTGACTAGTAAGAGAGAAAAAGGAATTGGGCTAGAGCAGGAGAAAGTAGGTAATTATGCTAAATTCTCGAAAGAAATGGAATGTTGGTTGATTTTTGTTTAGCTCACTTTATTTAAAATAAAGGAAACGAAGTAAAGTTTGTCTACTGAATATATGTTGAAGGATTTCATGACTTTTAATAGCTAAGAACATTGTAGCTTAGTGACATTACCTGTTCTTTGTTACGAGGAGAACTAAGGTTCGAATCCCTCCTCCCCCATTGTAGTAACTATCAAATTATCAAAATATTTCATGGCTCGTAACAATACTACTATCGGGAGAATCTAGTAGGACAATATTAACATAGGTTAGGCAAAACAAATGTTGCTTTGAAAGTGAAGCTCTTAGTCATATAAATCTGCAATGATGCAGGAGTCTAATGCAATATATGGATTTTGATAATGTGGTGTGGTGACATGGCTCAAGGCCAGCCAAGTCTAAGGGCTAAATTTTACGCGTGCCATGTGGTTATTGAAGCTAAATCCACATAAGCATTGAGCTAGATTTTATTATTTTAAATAAATCTTTAATTTGACCATCCCTTCTTGTTATGCAGATCATTGTCTATAGACGATATTCAAAAAGTTGTTGAGTGCGGATGTCCTAATCTTTACCGGAAAGCTGTTAATTCAGGAAAAAGATTGAGAGCATACGTGCGATTGGATGAAGGGGATGTATGTTATTTCTTTATTTATGATTTCAATTCTATTGTTTAAACTTTTAAGACATGTCTCAGAAAACAGAAATGGTTGTATTGTATTGAAAAGTCTGAATTATTTTTCTTTTGCTACATTTTAGAAGACATTTCATTGCCTATGTATCTGATGTGTTTACTTATGTTCAGGTCTGTAGTACTTGCAGTCTGCGGGGATCTTGTGATAGAGCTTATGTGATTTTGAAGGAAACTGAAGCAGATGCCCGAACTGTGGATATAGTGCGTATATTGTTGTTCTATGCCCTAGATTCACTTGTTCTTTCAGGAGGAGAGAAACCTCCTGGTCGACAGACAATTGAATCTTCTGCAAGGAAGTTGCTTTCTGAGTTGATTGAACTGAGTGAAACATCCCCTGATCCTGCACTTCCAAAGCCTGCTGTTAAAGCTTTGAAACAAAAGGATGACTCTTTGGATTTCATGGATGATGTACCGTCACTAGATGTTGAAATGAAGAGAGGGGATTGGATGTGTCCTAAGTAAGTTACATAAAGTTTCTTAATTATGCTTGTGTGTGACCAGTTAACTTGATTCTCTGCTTTTTGCTTAGTTGTTTGAGAAGAGGAGGATATCTCCTCCGCATGTTAGGGAGTCGAAGTAAATGAGTCTTAACGAGAAACTAGGAATCTTAACAGCCTGTGACAGTTAAAACCAAGAAAAGATATTGATATCAAATGATGCTCTCTCTCTCTCAAAGACTTTTCTGATCGGTCTCTCTCAAAGACATTTTAAGTGCTGCCCCCCATCTTAGTTTAGGAGCCACTTTAAGAGATTGCAAAAAGAGGAGACCCGGAGACAATATGCATGAGTAGAACTACTTGCATATATCAAATATTTACTACAGAACTAGGATGAACTCCACCTTAAAGTGGAATTGAATGGACTGAGGGATAGGAACAACTATCACATTTTTCTATTACCCAAAAAAAAAAAAAAAAACAAATAAAAGGAAGAAAACTAATTTCTCTGCATTTAATTACTCATGATCACCTTAAACTTCACATTCTATGTTGCAATAAACTAGGAGATGCCTTGTCTATACCTCCACCCAACTAGATATGTAGGGCATCATGTGATCAGGATTTTTATTTTATTTTATTTTATTTATTTGTCTTATCTGCATCACAAATAGTAGGTCCCTTTTGTTTCATTTAATCATATTTGGTGCTTCTATTTGTCCATATTGTAACATGTTGGGTTTAATTTAGAAGCCCAATGTTTTTGTACCTATATAATCAGTGCTGAATGTATGGTATTACCTACTGAAAACTCAGGGGTCTGTTCTGTGTGCAAGAAAATGTCAAAGGAGGATTTCTTTTTGTGTCAACAAATTGACATATGACTGACTTGGTTCCTTAATATGAGGAGACCATGAGATTGCTTGTTGGCAGCTGTGCCAACTATGATATTGTGCCATTCCTCTATTATTGGTTCAATTGAACTGGCATAAGGAGGTTTGGAGAAAAAAACTAATAGTAGCCTTGGATATTATTAAAATTCCTCAACAATGTCATGTGACAAAAGCTTCCCAAAATCTAGTTGTGCAAGAATTGGAGCTTTTGTCGTCACTGTTTTGATGTATTTTTTTTTTTGATAAATAACGTAAGAATATTATTAATAATAAAAAGATTGCCAAACCAAGTACATTGGGCATGTACTATGGGGGCACAAATCAGGAAACAAAAGAACAACGATCAAGAAAAATAGAAAAAGAAGAACAAGAAAAGTGAGAAAAGACCACACTCCAATCAAAGAGAGTGTGTAAGAAAAAAGACTTAAGCTCCAGCAAAGAACGTTCATAACCCTCAAAGCTTCTAGCATTTCTTTCACGCCAAATGCACCACATCAAGCAATGAGGCACTAATTTCCAAACATCAATGTGACGATGTTGTGCAAACTTTCCTTGCCAAGCCTCAAACAACTCAAGAACAGTATTAGGCATAACCCATTGAATGCCAAACAAGCAGAAGACCAAAGACCACAACTCCTAAGCTATGGAGCAATGAAGAACTAGATGATCCACCGACTCCCCACACCTTTTACACATATAGCACCATTCAAGCACTATCACTCGTCTTTTACGAAGGTTGTCTGTTGTTAAGATCTTACCTAAGGAAGAAGACCAAGAAAAAAAAGCCACCCTTGGAGGAACCTTTGATTGCCATATCATTCTCCATGGAAAGGAAACAAGAGTAGGAGGGTAGAAGGAGCTATAATAACCTCTAACCTCAAAACCTCTATTCCTTGCAAGCTTCCAACAAACCTTATCTGAGCCAAATCCCCGCACTGTCGAAGAATAGACCAACCCCATAAACCGGTCAAAGGCTTCTTCTTCCCAATCTTGTGGTGGACGACAAAATTGCACATTCCAATGAAACTTCCCCGCAGACCAACCCATAACTTTAGCCACCGAGGAATCCTTAGACCTACTAAGGCAAAAAAGCTCTGGAATGGCCTCTTGGAGAGTACAATCCCCATACCACACATGCTTCCAAAATTTTACTCTAGTCCCATCCCCCACATCATAAACAAGGAATTTAGAGAAGTTCAACCAGCCACTTCTAATGTATCTCCACAAGTTGACCCCATAAGGACTTGTCACCTTTTTTGTACACCAACCACCCCAAATGTTCCCATATTTTGCCTCTATAACCCTTCTCCATAAAGCATCAGTCTCCAAACCATACCTCCACAACCATTTTCCTAGCAAAACAGAATTAAAGTTTCCCAGCCTTCTTATACCCAACCCCCCATCCTGCAAAGGCCTACAAACTTTGGCCCAATTAACTAAATGTATTTTAGGTTCACCACCAATCCCATTCCACAGAAAATCTCTCTGTAATTTCTCCATACGCTTTGCCACCTTACCTGGTAAAGGAAGAAGGGAAAGAAAGTATGTAGGTAAAGATAAGAGTGAGCTTTTAATAAGTGTCACCTTACCCCCTTTAGATAAATACATTCTCTTCCAACCTGCTAATCTCCTCTCCATTCTCTCCAGGATAGGATTCCAAATAGATAAATCCTTAAATTTTGCATCTAATGGAAGGCCAAAATATTTTAAGGGCAAAGAAGAATGCCCACACCCTAGCAGATCCACCAAAGCCTCCAAATTGTATACCCCACCAACAGGTACCAACTCAGATTTTCCCAAATTAATATGAAGCCCTGAAACCTCCTCAAATATAGCCAGAATTGCCCTCAAATTAGCAATTTGAGAAGGTTCAGCATCACAAAAAATCAGAGTGTCATCTGCGAATAAAATGTGAGACACCATCACTGATGTACTAGCCGTACTACTCATAGAAAAGCCTGAGAATTGCCTGGCGGAGGCAGTCACATCTAACATACGACTTAATGCCTCCATCACAATATCAAACAACAAAGGAGATAAATGATTCCCTTGCCGAAGCCCCCTAGAACTTCCAAAGAAATCAGATGGGCTACCATTGATCAGAATAGAAAACTTTACAGTTGAGATGCAATACCTTACCCATTTTCTCCATTTCTCTGAGAAACCACAACGCTGAAGCATATACAACAAAAAATACCAACTTTCTTGAGTTTATTTGTGGTTGTTTAGAGCCTTTCTTTTGTTTGACCACATATCAATTAATCATCAACATAAACAACCACAAACAAACTCAAGAAAGTTTTGAGTACGGTACCTATGTCATAACCTGCGCATGAAAGTGCTCAGTGCATTAAATAGTCCAAATGGCATTACTAGTCAATTGTAAAGCCCATCCAGTGTCTTGAATGCAGCTTTCCACCACTCATTCTAATTTGATGGTAACCCCCAAATCTATTTTGGAGAGCACCTAGGATCCAATTAACTTATTGAGATTATTTTCTAATTGAGGTATTGGAAATCAATACTTGATTGTGTTCTTTTTAACGACCCTACAATTTATACACATCCTCCATAGTCATCCTTCTTAGATGTAGTCAAGGCAGGGATAGTACAAGGGCTTTTGCTTTCACGCACTAAACCTTTGGCAATCAACTCCTTGATCTATCTGTGTATTCGTCTTCTTGTTGTAGATATGGCATTCTATAAGCAGGTAGATTTAGCAGATCTTCCCTTGGTACTAATCAATAGCATGTTGAATGCTTCTCATTGGTGGCAAAACTTGTGGTAATTCATCACTAACTAGCTCCTTAAAGTCCACTAAGAGCCGTTGAACCTTAAGGGCACAATCATCAAACTCCAAAAGTTGTACTTCCTTCCCAACTTTGCAAATCAAGGCAGACATTACTCATTTACTCCCATATCTTAAAACTCAGCTTCAAACTTTGTAGCAGTCAAGAAGCCATTAGCCTTGTTGTATTGAGGTCCCGTTTGGGTGGGGTGATTATGGGGGAATGCAGAAGGGGGAAATAGTGCCCTTGTTTGGTTGGGGGAGTGATTTTGTTTTCTCCCCAAACTGGGGAGAAAGAGGGGCTTAGATGGGAATTTACACATTTGCCTCTCTGCTCCCTCCACATTAGTTTCCTTTATTATTTAAATGTAATAGGGCATGGGAGTAAATTTATACAAACTTCATTTTTTATTCTCTCATTTTTCTTTTCAACCAAACAAAAGAGTTTTCCATCCTTATACTTTTCCACCCAAACCACCCCCTAGCCAAACACAAATGAGGGAAAACTAATTCTTTTTTATCCCCTCACTTTTCCATTCTCCACCATTTTCTATTCCCTTGCTTTTCCATCCCCCAACCAAATGAAGCCTAAGTGAATATAGTGACTTATTCCTTGAAAGGATGCAAGTTATAGTTTTTATTACCCCTTCAGATTGAGTAAGTATTGGCTCTAATGTGATGGATCATGACACTGTCAATGAATGGAATCTTTCATACAATTTCATTGCATAATCCGTTACAGAAAATGGTTTTGTAGCTTCTTTTCATGTGCTCTTATGTGCTAATTTTTTGCTTGCCTTGTTGAGCCCGTTGCTCTTCAATTTTTTTCCACCATTGAAACACAGTACCCTACTACCCTTCAATTGAAGTATCACAAATAGCACCTTTCTATCTTCACTCACGGGCTTCCAGTCAAAATACGCCTCTTAACTAGCTTTTTAATCTATTTGATCCCCTACATGAATCTTTCCAAAAAAACATCAGCAACTTCTATTTTGATTCCCCCATCATTCATTCAAGCAGACGTACCAGCTAATCCTCCTATCCACCTTGTGCCACATGTACAGGTACAACATCATGGAAGAGGATTTTTTTGGGCTATGTGGAGCCTGGTTTGTGTTTGATTCAGTTTGTGACCTGATTCTACTTGGACACATGACGATTTTAAATGGGTGATTTTTAGAGGCTTAGTCCATGGAGTAGAGGTTTGGGCCAATAGGCCCAAGGCCCCTTTTTTGGCCCCATTGTTTTAGGGTATATATCTGTTGCTTCAAATTAGACTTTACTGTTGTATTGAAAAACTGTATTGTATGGCCGCCCTTGTATGTTTCTCCCTGACATAGTAAAAACGCAGCAACTCCATGGATGTAGGCAAATTGCTGAACCATGTAAATATTGTGTCGAGTGATTGTTTTCTCTTTGTGCGATTTTTCTCAATTTTTTCATCTCTCGCAGGTTTAAAATTAGGTTAAATTCCTAACAGTTTTCTTCTTCTATATCCTCATTCTCCTGACCATCTTCCAGAATATCTCAGGGTTTAATTGCCTATCAAAATCTCCATATGGGCTTTCGCTTGTTTGTGTTGCTAAAGAACTTGTACAACTTGCAAATAAATCTTCAATCATATGCCTCATCTCAGCCATCTCTGTTTCTTGGTCTTGATTTCCTCTACCCCATGACCTCTGCAGCAACCCTTAAAGTTGCAATTTTTGACACAAATCTGAATTTTGTAGATCTAGGATCTTTTTCTTTGATAATACTTGATGTGGTGAGGAGAACTTAGGTCTAGTGTAGAAGTTGAGTTTAAGAAGAAACTCCAAAAACAAATTAGATTAAAGCGAAGAAAAGATAATTGGATTGAAGATGGAACAATTAAATATCAATGTCTAGACTCAAAGAGCTCAAGACTTATTTGTATAT
The DNA here is from genome assembly GCA_032727855.1 of Quercus ilex subsp. ballota. Taxonomy (NCBI): domain Eukaryota; kingdom Viridiplantae; phylum Streptophyta; class Magnoliopsida; order Fagales; family Fagaceae; genus Quercus; species Quercus ilex. The sequence continues at coordinate 29,218,495 of CM064917.1, forward strand.
GAAAGTTCATGAGGTAGATAAGAAAAGTCAAATAAATACAAAATAAAAGTCAAATGCTAACTTCATTAAAAATCAGATGCTAGTTGCATGACCTTTTAGTTTTAAAATGTGAAAGACTTGATACTATATTAAACATAACATTGAGAAATAAAAGATTATTAGACACACACTGCATTTTCCTACCATTTCATTTGTAAATATGACTTTTATTGATGAAAATAGAAATACCTGGAGGGTCCTAATCTCTCCCTTGGCTGGGTTTTGGATTGGTCTAGTTCAAAGACCGTTAACAGCACTAAGCCTTTTTTAATCCCCCATTCCTCCATTTATTAAAAAAAAAAAAAAAATCTCCTCAACCCATTCCTTTCATCGCTAAAGCTGATTTTGGATGGGTCACACAGACATTATTTTGATGATATTTCAATATGTGTTGTTACTTCTGTTACTTTAGTTTATTTACCAAAAAAAAAAAGTAGATATTAGTCTATTTGGATTGGTAAACTGAAGTTGGTTGAGATCATTATTAATTTTGTCTACTTAATATATAATGGATGTAAATAGAGTGTAGACAACAAGAAATTTGCAAGATAGTTGGTTTTTTTATTGGTTAATTTACTTTGTTATTTGTATGACAAGTGCCTTCCATAAAAAGCGACAGGTCGCATGTTTGAGTCCATGAATTAGCCTCTACAAAAAAATGTTGGGGATAAGGCTGCCTTCCATGACCCTCCCACAGACCCCACAAAAGTTGGAGTTTTGTGCACTGGATACGACCTTTTTATTCTTATTTTTTAACTTTGGAATTTGTTTGTGTGATGAGATCACTATAGAATGAGCTTTAAAATGATGGGAAAATTTAATGCCTTTGAGAATTGGGCCTGTTTATTGGAAATTTGCTTTGCTATGATGTCAAAAAATTTTACATTGCATTTCCTTCCTTCCCACTGTGCTTGTAATAACTCATTCCTTGCTTTCCAAAATTTTCATATATGATTTTACTTGTCCATCAACTGATTCACTTGCTATCTTGTTGCAGATGCAATTTTATGAACTTCTCCAGGAATAAACAGTGCCGAGAATGCAATGAAGATGGCCCTAAAAAAGTTGGTATGGGTGATGTTGAAATGAAAAAAGGAGATTGGACATGTTCTCAGTAAGTCCCCTTGTGCTTTTATCAGCAGTGTATCATAATTAATGATAAATCTTTAACAAGGAGTTGTATTTACTTTTTATTTTCCTTACAACAAGTGGGGGTGGGAGGATTTGAACCCAAGTTCTCCTCATGGGAAGAATTTGGCAATGCCACTGAGGCATAAAGCTCTTGGCAGTTGTTAAGCTCACTTTTCCAACCATTGTCTGTTGACAATCACCTGATAATGCTATACGCTGTTCTATATGTAGGACTAACTTTAATGTCATGATTTTCTAATTTTGGAATTGTTTAGTTGATGCTGCTGAAAATGCCTTGAACTGTGTGAAAGATTTGCCTGAGATCATTCTCAAGCAGGTTGTTATTGTCATTGCCTTATTATGATATAGTGGTGTGGATCATTATTTTACCTATTCAAAAAAAGATTTAGTGGCGAGATACAAGGTTCATATTTCAATGGGGATGTGAGGTGTCACATGACGTCTTTCATAAATACTATCATAGAGGCCAGGCTTTTCTTCTGTACCTTTGTGAATGTGATATATTCAATTTTCATTTGCCTTCTGGCATTTGGGTGAATGTAGATGCAGCTTGAAGAAAGATTCATGCTGAAAGTGATATTTGGAACCGGGTTTTTATTACCAAAAATTATTTGACTTGCCTTCTGCACCGTTGAAATAAATAAGAGTTGGGTATATTGTAATTCTGGAATAGATGCTTAAAAAAGTAGAAATTGAAGTCATTTCAACAGGAGTATGGTATCCAATTGTTGGTTGGGAGAAGTTATTATATTGATTTCATGATGTTGTGGGACTTTTTTTGGACTTATTTCTCTTACATAGGTCTATACTATTTTAGGATGGTAAGTTTGATGTGTAATTCTACCATGTTGAGAGGATCCAATGGTGAACAGCGTCAATGCAAGAGTAAATGGTGTAGTAAAGTTTTGAGAAGAGTTGCATTTTTTGTTTTAACAGCTGCTTTGGGAAAATCTTATCAATAAGAGAAATGTTTTGGTGGTTAGAATGGTAAAATTCATTGTCCAATCCTACTATGACTCGTTGAGAGGATCCAACAATAAATTGTTTCCATGGAAGATAGATGGCATGGAAAATTCTGATAGGAGTTGCCGTTTTTGTTTAGGGCTGCTTTGGGAAAAATCTAAACAGTTGATAAGCTAATCACGAGGAGTATCATTTTGGTGGATTGGTGTTTCATATGTAATAGCCAATAATACAATTGATCATCTATTGATTCATTGCACCATTGCTAGAGAGCTATGGTCTTTTATCTTCCCACATTTGGGATATGATGGGTAATGCCAAAAGGATTCTTGAGTTCTACCTTTGTGGAGAGGAATGTTTGGTTGAGATCGTGATAGTTTCATTTGGAATGCAGCTCCTGTTTGCCTTATTTCAACTATTTGGAGAGAGAGGAACTATCACACATTCAATGAGATTGAGATGATGATAATGGAATTTAAATCTTTCTTTCAAAGATATTTGTGTGAGTGGATACTTGCTTTTGAAGGTATTCCTATTCTATCTATTGTAGATCTGATTAATAAACTTTTGCATACAGCCATTGTATCTTAGGATTCACCCTTTTTCAAATAAAATTTTCCTACATATAAATGTATGTATGTCACGTAAAGGTAGTCTGTTGACTATCAGGTACTAACTGTTGATCGGATGGTTTTTATAAGACTTTAGTTTATCGTAATTTGTAGCTTTTAATGGATTTTGGTCTTCTCTTCTCATTCGTTAAAGCAATTATGAATTTTTATACTTCATTATATGATTTCTTGTTGATAACTTTTCATAAATTATTGGTTTGACAATAGTTTCAATCAGACTTAGAACCATGCTTTAATGCTTCCACTTTTCTTTTACTTGTCAGTCCATGATTTTCTCACTCTATCACATGCCAATGGATGTTAGTAGATGCAGTATAATATTACACATAAATTTTTGCTTTTATGGTTTTACATATAAATACGTGGTATAACATATAATGTTTAGTTATATAATTTTTTTTTTTTTGACAAGATATTTAATGTGTATGGTTTGGCAATTAGTGAAACTTTATTTTTCATGTTTGATATACTACTACCAGTCATGCTGATGATAACTTCTCTCCTGTTCCCTCCTCTGGTTTTCTTTCTCTAGTCCATGCTGTCATCAATTGCTTGACTTTAACGCGTCACATACTTTTCTTGGTAAGCTGACTGATGCCATTGGGATTTGTTACAGATGCAATTTCCTGAATTTTTCTAGGAACATACGTTGCCTAAAGTGCAAAGCAAAGGGGCCAAAGAGGGTTAGTGCAGCTGAGGTTGAAATGAAAAAAGGAGATTGGAACTGCGAGCAGTATGTTTCCTATATTTCTTTTCTGGCCAATCAAAATAAACTTTTACTTTTCTGGAGAATGAGCGCTAACCTGGCACCTCCTCCCCTTTCAAGTGTTAGGTGGAGGGTGAGGTGGTGGGTGCAAAACCCACCGGATGCATGTAACTTATCAATAAAAAAATGATATAAACCTCTATCACTACTTAGTGTAGCTCTACTCTCTTAAAGGCTATTAATAGCTTTTTGTGTCATATTTGGTGTTTACAGTTTTGTATTTTCCTTATATGGGTGCTTTTCTTCCTTTTTTTTGGTGGGTGGGGGACCTGTGGAACCTGTGGATTTGGAATTATTTTGATCTGATCAAATCTATTTTGCTGCAAAGCGTTCCAACAAAATATGCTTCAAGCCAAATTAAAAGAGTTATGCATGTATATGTAATGGTCCTGCTCGAACACATTTCTTTGTGCATGCATGTGAAACATCAAGTTTGAATAATAGAAGCTACAAGATGTGAAAGAGATTCCTTTAGTTGCTCTTGAGAAAAGTCCTAGTTTACCAAACCTGCTTATAGTATGTCCTCAATTCATCATTTATAAAAGTATTTGTTGTAGACTCTGCTCTTGTGAGCATATTCTGTTTCACATCTTTTTTTATTTATGTAATTATACTTCATTTTTTTGTGTGCAATGAATAATAAATAATAATAACAAAAAAATCAGGCCAATCTCTACCTTGGTTACTGTAAGAAGTGTTAAGAGGAGGACTGAGAATAATCCAGTCATAGGATTATCATTTTTGATGAGGATTATGATCCATCTACTTTTGGTCATCACCGTTTCTGTTAGGCTAATATATTGTTTTTTTGTGAATTGGTTCTATCCTCATGAATTAGCTTCTTTCTGTAGGTGTGGTTTTATGAACTTTGCTAGTAATAGGAACTGTTTACGCTGCCGAGTGGCACGTCCTAAAAGACAGTTAAACCCTGGAGAATGGGAATGCCCCTCGTGAGTTTCTCTCTCTCTCTCTCTCTCTCTCTCACGCACACACACACAGCTCATATCAAATTTCAATATTGACTGAAGAATTTATTAACACATGGGTTGCTTTCTGTAGATGTGATTTCTTGAATTACAGAAAGAACATGGTATGCCTGAAGTGTAATTGTGAACGCCCCAAGGAAGCTGCAGCAGCTTCTGAGTATGAGGAGCAGTTATGGAAGCGGCCTCACTAGTGGTTTTTATCATAAGTTCAAAAGACTTGGTTTTTGTGTATTTTTCCCAAGACGTGACCTTGGATGCTCATAATATCAGGTTGGTGACCAAAGAGTGCAAAATTAAGCTGAAAATATTGATGACCAAAAGAGAGCACAATTAAGCAGAAACTGCTCGTCTCTCATCAAGCTCTGTTTATTATGATGTTTTTCGGGCTTCCACAACTACTTGATTTTGGTCTCTTACCATTCTGTCTGTTTTGATGTTTCCCCAATTCTGAGAAATTCATTGGTAGGAAGGATTTGGTGGTTGTCAGATTACTTGAGTAATGTATAGCTTGCGAATGGAAGTAAGCATTGTGTCTGTAGATTCCTGTTGTTTCCGTACTGTTAAGGCGCTCTGCTTTCACTAAACATGATCAGTATTCACAAATCATCTGATTTAATAGCACATGAGTGGTCAATATCCTTGTAGCTCAACTGTCACTTAGTTTTTACAACAAAGACGTCTACAGTTAAAATCTACCGCCCCTCACTTTTGAATTATCAAATAAAATGAAATAATAAAGCATGGGTGATTGGAAGAAAATGTGCGTTAAAAATATATATTTAGAAGATTTAGGTTTAGGCTCCTAAAGGTTCTGTGAATATTTGGGCTGCAGAAACAAGGAGCATTGGCTAAGGTAGTTTAAAGGCGTTAACATTCATGGCAGTTGAATTTCCGAGAATCAAAGAGTAATTAAATAAATAAGAAAAGAATTATGGTCAAAATGCAAAAAACACTCATGAGGTTTAGGTCCATTGCAAATTGATCCTTGGGGTTTCAATTTTTTCCTTATAACTCCCTCGTGTTTTCATATCTGAAATTGACTCTTATATATTGGAAAATTTAATATAAAAAAATAAAGTTTCAATTTTTCCAATCTTGTCTACCAAATATATTTAGAAGGATTGTATGACTTTTAATAGCCAAGAGCATTGCGGTTTGGTGATATTACCTGTTTTCTGTTATGAGGAGATTTGGGGTTTTAATCTCCCTTCCCTCGCTGCAATAACTATCGAATTATCAAAAATGAAAAAGAAAAAAATCATGATTCATAATAATCCTATTAGGACAATATAAATCAGTTTAGCCAAAACACATGTTGCTTCAAAAAGTGAAGCTCTTGGTCATATAAGTCCTCGATGATGAAGAGTCTAATGCAATTTAATGCAATATTGGGTGATGAGAATATGGCATGGTGACATGGCACAAGGCTAGCCAAGTCTAAGAGCTAAATTTCACATGTGCCATATGGTTATTGACTTTTTTTTTTCTTTTTTTTTTTTTTTTTTGTGAGAATGTTATGGTTATTGACTTAATGTAGCCAAATCCACATAAGCATTGAGTTGGGATTTTTATTTATTTATTTTTAATCTCTTTAATTTAAGGGTTTAGTTCATCTCCAGTACTTTTAAAAAAAGAATTTCCTTTTGTTTTAATGAGAGATTGCCACATTACTAACTAATTAAATAAAATGTGGGGATTAAAACTCATTACCACTTGTTATTGTATATTTAAAACAAAAGGACATGTCCAATTAAAAATGTACTAGAGGTAAGCCAAACCCTTAATTCAACATCACTGTTTGTTATTCAAATCAATGTCTATATACGATATTCAAACAGTTATTAAGGGCGGATGTCCAAATCTTTACCAGAAAACTGTTGATTTAGGAAAAAGATTGAGAGCCTATGCGTGATTAGATGAAGGGGATGCACATGGACAAAGGGAGACTTGGACAAGGGGGGTTTGGGGGGGGGGGGGGGGGTGGTGGGGGGGCAATTGCCCCCCCTAATTTTTATTTATTTATTTATAAATATTAATATATATATGTACCAATTTTAGCAATTTTGTTCTACAAAATTGCACTTTGCCCCCCTTTACAATATCATTGATTCTTTTAAGAGTACTACTATAGCTACAAACTTTTTTACAAATTGTTGAGGTAGTAAATTCTTAATGGTTTGCATCTGAACCCATCACTTACATCATATTTTTACTTACTAATAACCACTCACCACATTAATAATTTGTAAAAAAGTTTGCAACTTTAGCATTTTTCTCCTTTTAAAGGCTAGATCTAAGATCTAAAACAAAATAAACATGTCCAAAAAATTACCCAACAACAAAAATTACCAATAATATAGCTAAAAACAATTAAATTCAATTAACCAATTTTACCAAAAACAAACAACCTGGCCCTTTAACAAATTTTAAACCAAATAATTTTGTTCATACCTAGATGCACACATAAAAAACATAAATAAAAAATAAAAAACTATTAGCTATTAAGCAACAAAGCTAGAGGCTAGAGTCGCTGCACATAACCAACAGTAAAGCCGCCCCCTCTAACCTCAAGTCCTAGCTCCGTCCCTGGGGATGTATGTTATTTCTTAATTTATGATTTCAATTATTTAAATTTATCAATGTATTGTTTAAACTTTAAACTTTAAACTTTAAGATAGAACATATCTCAAAAAACATAATTGAATGTATCGAAAATGTTGAATTCTTTTTCTTTATGATGTTTATTAGATCCATGACTTTATTTATCTATATTATTATTTAAGGGGCTTCCCCTGTTTTGGATCCTCAATTTAGATGCCCAAAATACCCTCAAATTTATCAGTTTCTAAGGCTTAAATCATAGGGTTAAATTGTAATCTTTGTGGGTAAGGCTATAGGGATGGATTAGTTTCTTAATAACTAAACCCATCCTACGCTTTTACTATTGTAATCATCATTTCATATATATAAAAATCTTTTCTTTACTTTACTTGTTGTTCATAGTTAAGGATTTTGTTTCTCAAAAAAAAAAAAAAAAAAAAAAAAAATCATAGGATTAAACATGTAAAATTAGTAATTTAAAAACTTCTAATTATTAGCTAAATTAAAAAAAAAAAAAAACAGTTTTTTCTCCCACCTCCACATTTCTCTCTCACATTAGTTGTCAAATACTAATACAACTTCTTTTTGAAAAAAATATAAAAAATAAAACTGCTTTCCCCCCCCCCCCCCCCCCCCCACAAACGTCCATTTTTTTTATTTTTTTATTATCACTAACCTATTTTTTTTCCCACCTCCACATTTCTCTCTCCCATTAGTAGTTAAGTATTAATACAACTTCTTCTTAAAATAAAAAATAAAATAGAACTGCCATGAATAAAATGTATAAACTCAAAAAATAAAAAATAAAAAGCCTCATCACACACGTGAAGCACATGTGATGAATCTAGTATTTATAATCAACGTGATTACTTGATTTACATGATTAGATCCATACATGTTAAATTATGGTTTTCATGTAAGATTTCACGCTAACCCATACTTACCCATTTTCCATCTCTTGAATAAAACTTGCAATGTTTCTTTGATTGACATGATTAAGTAATCTTGGTAATATATAAATCAATCCATGGTAATTTAAGCATGTAGTTAGTCTCCTTATTCCATGAAATGGTGAATATAAACATGTGTATTTGAGATTTAATGAATATACTTGGAAATGTATGATAACATGCATGTAAATTAACGGGTATGAGATTAATTGCATGTGAGAATAATATATGTGATAAGAGTAATGCTACCTATATAAACTATTTTACAACATTTTTACAAACTACTAATGTGCCTTTAGTATTTTTCAAATAATTATTGTAAATAAAAATATGATGTCAGTAATTGGCCCATATTAGAACTAGTAAAAATTTGCCATATCAGCAGATAGTAAAAATATTGTAAAATAGTTTGTGCTTGTAGCATTATTCATGTGATAAATTCTATCTTATTTCCATGAATAATTGAGTTGATTTTACTTTCCTTGTAGTTTTTCTCATGAATTAGAATAAGGTGTGAGTATTTATTTATATATTAACGTTGTAGTTAGCACTATATCACACATTAGAATAAATTGATCTAATATGTTTTCCGAAATTACTATCCAACTTGTTTTGAAAATAATCTAAAGAGAAGGTCAACTTTGGGAAAAAGGGCCCAAATTTTTCTTATTTCCAATGTTTCCATTTGATTACACATTGAAGTGGCATGCATCTATTGTAATCTCCTATGGAAAATTATAACAAATACCATATATAGAGTAGCAAAAGTGCCGACCCTCTAACAAAATTGAACAAAAATGATGAGCACACAATCAATTGCACGTATCTTCTATCACTTTGGTTTCAAAAGAAATTGCACACATCTTCTCGCCTGCTAGCAATTTGATAATATCTCCTTGCCAAAAAAAGTCCAATAATTTCATCGTATCCAAAATCTGGCAAGTAGCAAAAATAAGAATCACAAATAATTGAACTAGAATGGCCCATGTCACAAATTAAAAAGAAAAAAAAGAAAAAAGTATATGCCAAATCACCAATGAATTAAAAAGAAAAAAAAAAAAAAAATACAGCTACAAACAAGTTCCATAAAGAAAGGGAGAGATTGTGACTTGCACCAAAAATCAGGAAAAAACGAACCCTGCAAATTCATCAAAGCTGCCACTTTCACGAGGATTCCTCTTCGTCACAATCAGAGTTTCCTTGTAATTGTTTGCTTAAATTTCCAAACAAATTTCCCAAACTTGGAATGAATCTTTCAATTAGATTAGAGAGTCTAATCCTCTTTGGTTGTGGTATGTTTACATCATTAGAGTTAGAGGTACCTTCTCCACTAGGTCCAGCCTCATCCCCACCAAAGTCATCATGACTTCGCTTAATTTTGGTATTTTTTGTTGAATCTTCTAAATCATCCTCATAAGGAGTGATGCTGCAGCTACTAGGCCTAACCATATTTTTTTTGAGATCTTCAACATCCTGCTCAAATACCAAATGAGCACCACATTTTGTAACCTCCAAGCCTAGACCATCGGTTTCAAATATGATCTCAATCTGACTGAATCCATTATCATCGACTTGATTCAATGCTTGTTTCCAGCCCCTATTGAAAAATAGAGAGGGAAAATATTGCAACCAAAGGTGATGCAATTTAATCTTACAAAATTCATCAGAAAAAGGAAAGTTCGATATGGTACATTCATATTCGTTGGCTCTAATGGAACACACAAGCTCATGTGTAATTTTGGAATATCTCCAATTAGGTTGGTTAACTGGAAGATGCTCTTGGAATATAAAAACAGCACATATAGCAATTCCCATCAATTTATTACATAAATCTGCTGGCACTTGTGCATTTACTGACTCCCCCACACTCTGATGGCTAAACCAGCTTGGAATTTCACTTCCAGGAATTTGGAGACAACATAACTCTTCGACTAGCTTACAGTGTTTCTGAAACAAACAAATCACGATACTTAGAACTTTACATGAGAGAGAGAGAGAGAGAGAGAGACCTTGATGAAATAACGTCTTGGCATTGTTAACATGTCACTGTAGCCTTGATTCTCAATCAATTTGTCACAATTGAGAAGACAAAAATATGGATGAAAATCATCTTCTGGTCTTAATGATAATGTTTCCAATGAGGTACACTCTGTTGCATCAATTTCTTTAATACTTAATGGAAGCTTGGGCAATGATTGAAGACTCGTGCAACCACTCAAATAAAGTTTTTGCAGTTTAGATAGTTCAATGATGCTTTTAGGAAGGCAAACAAAATTATTTCCTCTTAGATTTAATATTTTTAAAGATGACATGGAGCCAAGAATATAAGGAATTGCCTGAAGATTGCAATAACTTAGATCCAGATCGGTCAAAGACCATAAGCCTGATAAAGAATGCTCTAACATAGCCATGGGATTTGGACTTCTTCTTCTGTGCATTAAAGGAAAACTGAGGAACTCATTTGATGATTTAGGTGATAACTCTTTACATCCATGGAGATGCAGTACTTTTAGACAATTTAAGGAAGGTAGCTCTCTTATAGCAGTTTCACTTAGATCAAGCTCCTCCAAACCTTCAAGATTCCCCAAGTTCTCTGGTAATTTGTAAAGTTTTGAGCAGCCAGATAAACTGAGAGTTTTTAGAGACGTCAAACTACAAATGGCATCAAGAAGACTTGAAAGGTTTTTGCAGTATCCTAAATCCAATTTAATAAGCCCAGTTAAATGCTCCACAAATAATGGTAGATCTTTGATAGCAGTCTTGTTCAAATAAAGCTCTGACAAACGCGACATATTTCCCACAATCTCAGGAAACTTCTTCAATCTTGAACAACCAGAAAGAACAAAAATTTCAAGAGATTCCAAGTTGATCTTGTGTGGAAAGCTTTCAAGGCGTTCGCAACCATTTAGATCCAATCAAATAAGCAATTTAAGATTTCCAAGAGATTCATGAATCTTATACAATCTTGTGCAATGTCGAAGAATTAGTTGCTTAAGATTTGGGACTCCACTAAGGTTCGGGGTTTCAATCAAGTTTTGAGAGTCACTCAAGTCTATGAGTTTTAACCCATCTAAATTCTGCTATAACAAATAATTAATTAGATAAAATCAAGCCTTAATGAAAAGGAAGAGAATACACATTTGCATAAATGAAAATCTTACCATAGTTCCTTTCCATAGTTGTTTGATGTTGCTGCAATGCATTATGAATTCAACAAGTTTGTTTGGTTCGAAACTTGTTGGCATAGATTTTAAAGGATATCCATGCCATTCTATAATGCGTAACTCATTAGGGAGATAATTAAGTCCTTGTGGAAGTTGCACATTACCTTTAATTTGGCCTTGTAGTAGTTGCACATTACCTCTAATGAGGCCTTGTGGAGCTTGCACATTACCAATTTTAAGCAATCTCAATTTTTTCATCTTTGAGAAGGCTTCAGCATTCAATTGTTCCTCTTTATGAATAGGTATTTTTAGAACTATGCCTTCAATTACCTCTGTTCCCCAATGACCAAGAATGACGAGTTTATAAAAATTGGAAATTTTAGAAGAATATATATATATATATATATAGTTTCATGTTTTGATTAGTAACTTACTGTATTATTCTTCAACACATGAAGGATATCGTCATAAAGCCACAACCTACTACGTCCACCCGGCTCTTTAGGAGATTCACGACGAACAATTTCTTGACCCATTTCTTGTAACAAATCATGCATCCACAAAGTTCCCATTTCATTAATGGTAATGAGACATTTGTCCACAAGAACATCAATATTGTAGTCTGGATAGTAACCAAAGCTTTCTAGTATATCTCTTATGCAATATACATCCTCTCCTTTGAAGAAACATGCAATATCTAAAAATAGTTCTTTTTGTGTATCCATTAGCCCATCAAAATTTATTTGAAGTATATCCATAATGTTGCTATCAAGTTCTGCTTTTAGTTTATCTCGAGCACTCTTCCATGCATCCATTCTTCTACCAAATAATGCAGAACCTAATACTTTAAGTGCTAAAGGAAGGCCATTAGCATAATTCACAAAATCCTTAGACAAATCCCCATAATTTTCCTCAGGATGGGGTTTCTTGAAAGCTCTACAACTAAAAAGCTCCAAAGCTTCATTATCATTCAACCCTTTAGCTATATATATATCATCCATTCCATATCTTCTCAACAAATGGCTATCTCTACTTGTTACAATAATTCTACTCCCTAGACCATACCAATCATGTTTCCCTGCTAATGCTTCTAGTTGTTCTTCTTTGTCCACGTCATCAAGAACAATAAGAACCTTCTTATTACGTAATCTGTTCCCTAAAAGATTGACTCCCTCACGAACATCCCATATGTTTATCTTGCTTTCCATAAGGATTTTAGAAAGAAGTTGTTTCTGTAAAGAAACTAGATGTTGATTTTTAGTTTCTTCTCTAATATTAGCAATAAAGATGCTAGTTTCAAAGTTACTAGAAATTTTTTTATAAATTTCTTCTGCGAGAGTTGTTTTACCCATCCCTCCCATCCCGCAAATCCCTACAAAGCGAACACTACTCAACCCTTCATTCAAATATAGATCCAACATTTCCTTCACTCGGGAGTCTATTCCAACAAGGTCCTTAGAATTAGTACTTGAGAATTTGCAATTCAATTCGGTAAATATGCTTTTAAGAATTTCTTGGATAACTATTGATTCATGCCTACAAAGAAGATAGCAAAACAATCATTTGATGAGACAAAGTTTGTCACATTATGAACATAAAACAGTTAGCATAACTATAATCTTAGCAAAATGAGACACAAGTTAGCCACATTTGGAATACAAAATATTTAAGATAAATACAATCTTATTTCGTTCAGTAGTAAAAATGGAATTCAAAAAGTGTATAATATAGCACTATTTGAGGTTTGATTTGTTTGGCAAATCATACAGACTAATAGAGAACCATGTGGTTACTTATTTAAGGAGTTATAAGAGTGAGCTTAATTTTATTAGTCCTTTGTCTTATGCTTCTTTGATTTCTATTTTCGTACACTTTTTTTTGTCTTTTTTTTTTTCATAATAAGAAAAAAGATGATAACTAATAGACCACTGAACTATTTAAGCTTCGGGCCTATTTTCTTGTTCATGACGTTTTTTAAAACCAGCTCATCAAAGCTATTCTGCAGGAAATGTGAATTAGTGAGACAATGAGGCTAAAAAGACTAGTCATCATCAGTTGTTGTGATAAGTGTCATGGTTATGGTCGTGCACTGTTGCAAATCATACCAATAGCCTTTTGAATCTGAAATTTACAGCTTTCAAAATGCTTCCCATCTGTTTATTTCCAAAATGTAATTTGGCCATGATCATTTTTAACTTGGTTTTTTATTTGTTATAAAGATACTTGTTAAACTTATCTCCATTTTAACATTACCTTATTGACACCTAACTTTGTTAATAAGATCGCCTATAATCTATTGATAACAATTTCAAACACCTGCTAAAATCATATGGGAATGGGAAATCTACTACGAAAAGAACTATATATGGGATTTTTATTTTTTGATACAAAACACACATACACACGTATATATATATATATATATATATATCAGCAATACAAACCGGCAAAGCTTAATTATGAACTTTGGAATTATAAGTGTGGAGCCAAGGAGATTTAGAGCAAGTTAGGCCTAGGCCGGAATCTGAAAGGGCCCAACCAGATGTTCAAATGGGTATGTGGGCTCGGATAGACCGAGGATAAAGATTGTCCAAAGAAGCAATTGGTCCAAGGCTGAGGGAAGAATAGATTGACAAGGTTGAAGAGTTGTTGTACCAAGCCAATTGTGTTGGTCAGAGGAAGGTAATAGTAATTAGCCCCAACAAGAATTGGAGGAAGCTTCCTCACAAAGCCATCGTCCCCTCCACATTAAATGCTCTGCAATAACTAATCATCCTGCATTAATGACTGAATGATACCTAAATAGTGCCATAATAGCCTATTAACTGCTCATCACGGCCTCAAAAGGAGGGAAGGAGAAGGATGGGAAAAGTATCTTGCATGAAGAATCATCTACCCCCAGGTGGAAGGCCAGGATCAAAGTATTAGAACTATAAATAGGAAGAGATCCCCCATGTACAGGAATCTGATCTTGAAAAAGAGAGAGAAAAAGCGAGAACACTTGTAATATTGAGAACAACCCAAACCTGTATTTTCACCTAAGTGTAAACATTCCTCGGAAATTCCAAGGAAGAAGAAATAATATTCAAGTCTTAACATATCACACAAACTTGACTTCTGAGTTCTGGTACTATATTTTCAATTCTCTTTGTGGAAATACTATTTTAGACTCAACAATTGGTCCTAAAAGCCCATCTCTAACAAATTAATTGTCTTGGATACAAGCCCAACCCATCAACTAGGGTCTTCATATTTTAGCCTATACAATAAGCTTGTTAATTATATATGGGACAAACTGGCAAAACTTAAGTATAGCTTCCCAAGTGCAATACATTCGATTTTCTAATTAAATTCAAATATATGATTGCATTGACCAACAAAACATAAACAATGTTATCTTTTCTAAGGACAACTAAATTTAATGCAACTTTGTGTTTGAATTTAATTCGAGGACTAAATATACCATGCTCAAGGTATTGTACCTAAATTTTAGCCTTAAGTATATATGTCTAAGCACAATTGTCCTAATCATGGCCTGGTATGAGTCTTACCAAGTTCTAGCCTTTGTTTGTCCATATTGAGTAATTCAATAATAGAATACCATGCCTCAAAGGTTTTTCAGCCAAAGTCCAACTTGATCTTATAATTTCCCAAGTTCATAATATACATTTAGGGGACAAGCCGAAAGTTTCTCTAGTTGGATTGGACTTGAAAATGCTAATAAAATTAGTCTTGTTAATGAACAGGAAAGTCAGCGATAGAGTTTTAGTGTAGAAAATTATGATATTGATAATAATTTGAACAAAATTACTCTGCAAAAGACAGATGTTACCTATCATGTAAATGCCATCCGGAGATATTGCCCACTTCTTTCAAAGCAACTTTCCATGCTTGTACGTCTTCTGTGCTAACCTTGGGATCTTTTTCATGTTTAGCAAAGGGTTCAACGAGAGTTCCCATCTGTTTCCGTACATCAGAGGGATCCAAATGGTAAAATACTGGCAAAACTGTCAACCGTATCTCCTTCATGCATCCAACAATCTTTGCTAGTTCAATCAAGCACCACCTTGAAGAAGCGTAGTTTGGTGAGAGAACAACGATGGCATACTTGGACTCTTCTATTGCTTTCAAGAGTTCTGCAGAAATATATTTTCCTCGCTCAAGTTCCTCATCATCCCTAAAGGTGATAATACCTTTCTGTTTCAAAGCAGTATAGAGATGGTCTGTAAAAGTCTTGCGGGTGTCAACACCGCAAAAACTAAGGAAGACATCATATTTCCAAGAAGAAGAAGAGGAAGAGGAAGAGGAAGAGGAAGCTGTTTGAGTGGCCATGGAAGCAACTGGAAATTTACCAGCTTGTAAAACGATGTACCAGATAACCAGAGAATGTTACAGAGTTGGAGAATATTGGAACAAAAATAAGAAAATTGTAGTGTCTATCGATGAATTTGCAAATTAGGATTGAGATTCTCTGTATTTTGACTGGTAGGCACTATGAGAAAGATAGTCAACAATTCATTTTATTAGTAGTGTTTGTGTGCAAGTAGCCGCCCTCCTCTTCCTGGTCCAACCACCATCATAATTGTCAAAGGGAACAAGCATATAAAAGTCTGCACATGTTAAGTTTTAGGTAAGCAAGTGACACTGACTAACCCCACTAGCTGCTTTAAAAGGTTTTTTTTATTTAAGTTCGTCATTTTTTTGGTTTAAAAATATTGTTACACCCTTATATTTAAGTAGGAACAAAATTAAAAGATAATTTGGTTAAAATACAACTTTAATTTCCACTAAAACATTACTTAAAAAATAAAATCACTCTCCTGTTATTTTATAAATTAATTTATTCACTTATAAATTAGATTTTCAATAGAAAAATTATATATATATATATATATAAAATAAAAAAAACACAATTTTTGTTTTACAAATATAGGACCACTAAAAAAAAAATCTCATCGCACACACGAAGCACGTGTGATGAGGCTAGTATATATATATATATATATATATCAATTCCTCATAAAATGTTTTAAAAAATAATTGATTAACGTGTGCCTTAAGGACATATATTAATTGGACCCAAATATATATAAAAAGATTGTAACAATTATGTTGGAAATATAATTTGAAAGATTCCTCAAATTGATATGAGTATAAAATATCAGAGTGGTTATATTGATCCTTTTTGGGACAGTATTATATAGGAGAGCTAATAAAAGAATTAATTGCACTTACGCAATTGGCTAGCTCTATTTGTAATTTACTTTCCATAGAAAATTCCCAATTGCAGAGGGTAGTTTTTTTTTTTAATGTTGAAAGTAATGAATTTTGCAAGAGTGAATAAGGAAAGAAAAGGATTGTAGACTTGGGAAATTCTACCAACAAAGGAGTGATTTGAGGAATTTCATCCCTTTGACACCGGAGCTGCCCAGATCAGAGGTTTATAAAAGGGAATCGATGATATTGGGGATTTGCTTCTGTTAAGTCTCCCCGTGCTGGCTGACTTTCTATATCATGGGCTTGGGCTAGTTAAACATTCACTTGGGCTTCTAAGAAAAGGGTTTAAAATTTTTGAACATACCCAACAAATTATGTGTCAATTTTGTTGGGGACAACATTGTACTGTAAGAAAGCAGCAGCCTGCATATGATTTATTGGTACGCTATTTGTAATCCAAAATGTCTTGGAGGGCTAAACTGAAATCTATACAAATATATAAAAATGGACCTATAAACATAAAATGTCTGCTATGCCAGGAAGGACTCGTTGTCCCTCTCTCTCCCTTCTTCTTCAAAACTGTTCCACATCACCAGCCGGTCTTTTTCAATTAAATGGTTGTTTTCAGGTTACCACCATGGTTCTCAGAACCGGACCGGACCGGGAGGTCAGACCGTGAAAACCGGGATAAAAACCGGTTTTTTAAGTCTAAAGAACCGGATTTTTTGTTAATTTCGTGAACCTCTAAAACCGGGGTTGGACCGCACGAACCGGTGAGAACTGTGAGGTCCAACCCCTTAGCAATTTTTTTTATTTTTTTTTTATAAAAACAACTTAACACAATTTTATTCTACTTAATTAAATTATCAATCTCTTACAAGGAATAAAAAAAAATTATAATTAAAATCCTTTAAAGATATTCAATTTTACTTCAAAAATTAATCATAAATTTTAATGTTTTCATAGTTATTATTTTATTTTATTAACTTTCTTATTTAATTATTAAATATATGCTTGAAAATCATTAAATTCCTCTTACATATATAGATATATTAGTCAATTTTGCTAGTTTTATAAATTTAATATCTATATTTAGGCTTTAATTAATTATTAAATTAATTATGACGTCATCACGGGACCTCAAAAACCTTGAACCTTTTCCTTTTACGGTTCAATGAACGGTCCGAGTCTGAAAACCTTGGTTACCACTAGTAAAGACAATGGTGATGGCAATTGAGTATTGAGTAGATGCAGTTAACTTTAGGGCCATATATAGCAGAAGCACTGTTATATATACTGCTGATGCTACAAATAGAATATTGGAATCGAACGTCCATGACAGGAACAGGACTACATAGGTTGGCAGCAGATGTCAACAGTATTCACAGTAGAGTCAGTTGCTTCTGTTGTAGTCACAGGCTATGGCCATAGCAACAGCAGTGGCAGCCCATTGCCGCTCTGTTAGATCAAATAAGAAAAGTTAAAAGTTTGGCTGCCAAAGGCAATTACATATTGCTTCTCCTGATACCAGGCAGGAAATTTTATCTCTTTGTTTTGCCTTTTCAGTGGCGGAAAGAAATCAGTTTTTGAAATGCTAACCAAGCATTACTCCTATATAATTGTCACAGCTACTGCCAATACATGCTTAACCAAATTATGACAGGTGAAACATATATGCAGCTCTACAATCCCATAACAGAAACTTGATTCGATTTTCAACCCAAGAAACAAATTAAATTATAGGAAACCTTTGGAGTCACTAAGTCCACAGCAACTATAGAACCTTTTAAGTTCATGTGTTTCAGACATAAGCCGGTCATGGTCGTGTGCGATAATTTATAATTTTAAATGAGGCATTTTCATATATTTAAAAATTAATTAAAATAATATTTATTTAATTTCTGATATTAAGTTTTCATTTAAAATTTATTTTTCTTACTTTTTGATATATAATATTACTTAATGAATTTTTATATTCAAATTTCATTAATATAGTAGATCTTAAATAGAATTTTAACAATTTTTTTAATTTTGAAAAAAATTCTTTTTGTAGATGCACCATAACCGATATTGTTAATTAAATTTATTTGTCACATAATTCAATAAATTAACATTATCAAAAGTATGATAATATTTGTACTAATTAAAAGACTTGCTAAATGGAAAATTAAAAATAAGGAAAAATAGTAGAAAAGTAAAATTGTAAGCCCACTTGGGATGAATTAAAGACAAATCTACTGGTAAAATAATAACAAAGTGCGGCCTACTACTTTTTGTATTTACTAAAGTTGAATTAAAGATTACAGTACAAAAGAAAAAAAAGTCAAAAACTCAATTATTATATGAATAAGGATTTTGTTAATATGTGTCTTATGAATAAATTGCAGTTCACATGGGTTGATGTGATAAGTTTCAATTATATGAATAAATTGCAGATAAATTGCAGTTCACATAGATTGATGAGATAAGTTTCAATTATATGAATAAATTGCAGTTCATATGGGTTGATGAGATAAGTTTCAATTATATGAATAAATTGCGTGACAGTCAAGGATGGGTGCTGGCTGCTTTGTCGGAGGCGTGCAAGATGTAGAGGTCATTGAGACACAATATAAATATTAAATATAAATTTTCTAGTCGGCACGCATAATAACATGGGAGACTTCCTGAAGCAAGGAACCACAATCTTTGCCAAAAAAGATTGTATTTTGTTTCACTGTTCAATGAAGTCTTTTTTTCATCAAAAAGAAAAAAGAAAAAGAACCACAATCTTTGCCAAGGTGGTTTTACTTCATGGATTTAAATTGCATAATGATAATTCTCAATATTATCGTACTCGGACAAAGTTTAACTACAGAATTGATTGTAACTTTAAGCTACACAACCTTACTCAATATCTTTTTATTTGAGGTAAATTTTGACAAATTTATCATTGGATTATATCTTCTTCTTATATCATTCATACTTACAAAATTTCTAAAAAATTAAAGATCAATAGCTATGTCATCAATAAATAGTTTAAATTGCAAGTTTTTATGATTTAAAATTATGCATAAAATATAAGTTTATAGATCATATAGTAAATAATATTCGATTGACAAAAAATTTGACACATATATTAAAAATGTAAATAATATGCAATTCAACTGTTAGATTTTCAAAATATGTAGTAGTTTTTATTTTATTAAGTAAAGTTGTAACTTAAGGTTATAATCAATTTTGTAACTAAACTTTGTCTATCGTATCTACTGAAATTAGAAGACTATATTAATAAATTAATAAAAAAAAAATCAAATTTTAAACTCAAACTTAAACCTAAAAACAAACCCACTAGTTTCTTTCAAATAAAATAATAGAGATCCCCTTCTCAAAAAAAAAAAATAATAATAATAGAGATCGAACGCTCGCTAGCCACTCCCAAGTTGACGCTTTAATTGCATCATGGTGATGTCGTCGTCTCCAATTGGCAATTGCCAAAGCGTCTCTCACTGCAGAGGGACAGAAGTTGGTGGGGAGTTGATACGTTTGTTGAAATGTTGATTGATGGGGAATCTAATTTTGAAAGACTTGACGAGGCAAATTATAATCAAAAGTTAATGATTAATAACGTGAGAGATAGGGTTTGTGGTCCGATACGTTTAACAAGAATCAACCCTCTAAAATGGGTGTAACCTTAATCAAATCATACTAAATATACAGACGAGTTTAGGCGAACTCAATTAGCAGAGTTTTTTGATGTCAAATATGAGATTTAGATTCGAATTTTGCCTACACTAAAAAAAGATTTGTATCTTAACATGATAATAAAAAACAATCATCATAAAATAGATGTCATAAGTTAAAATTCTATCATATTTATAATAATAAAACAAAGATACACCTAATATAATCATTGATTTCTAATAAATCTAAAATTTAAAAAAAACACTAGTGCCCATTTCATCATCCTTCTAGACATCAATCATGTAATTCTATTAATTCATTAAACTCCCTTAAAAAAAAAAAAAACAAAAACAAACAAATAGACATTAAACTCTTTCCACCATCCATCTTGTCTTCTTCTACGGTTCTACGTCTCTTCCTCACTGATTTCTATGTATATATTCATAATTTCATAACAATTAAGTACTAACCAATCCCCTTTATCTTAGTGCTTGGTGTTTTGGAGCTAAAAGAGAGGTTAAAGAGAAGACATGGCTTTAATAATCAACTCCTTCAACTTTTACTTTTTTCCTTCAACACTTGCTCTCTCACTGATAAGAACTCAGAGATCTCCTAAGTTTTCTATGGCTTCCCCCCTCTTCTCCAACAAGAAGTAAGATTAAACTTCAAATTCTCTCATCTTTTCACAAGAACTAATATTTTTCATAATTAGAATGAAAGATAGATCAATAACTCATTTGAATTGTTGATATTCATATCATGTATTATAATATCTTGATATATTTTATTTGCTCTCTATACATGGTATATATGCGCGCACACAAAGTCACAATGATACGTTCACTTTTTTATTTTATTTAAATTATTAGTATGATCACTTAATTCTTTAGAAATTATAAAAGATATGTTGATGCTCATTTTTGCTAAAGACCTGATAAGCCCGTGCAAAGCAAATTCCAGGCCCTTGGGAGTTGGGACCAATTATCTTTGCTCTGAAATATCTTATTTTATCGTATGCATAGTCCAAGTCCATGTAATTTAATGGGGAAAGTAAATGAAATAGGTATGGAGGGTTTAACATGGTCGTAAGATATAAGATATAACACTTGCAAAGTGGGCTGGTGACACTTACAAAATATGAAGGCCTAAGAATATACCCATATGCTGGCCACTTACACACAAAAGGATACCGTCAAGAGTTGCTCTATGTGACTAAAAATTCGGTCTGACTGCATTTAGTTATAAGAAGCATGCCAACTTCATTTAATGCTTTATGACAAGCTTTGGCAAATTGAACAGGTTCTCCCGGTGTCATTTTTGGCCTAGAAGAGTTCAACAAATTAAGGTTAGTAAAAAAATTACCCAAACTATGATTAAACCAACCCACCATAAAACCTAAGCAAAAACAAAACTGAAGCTTTCCATCTTATCATGGATCTTAAGAGCATCTCAGATTTAATTCAAAGCCTTGCATTAATAACCCGATAATACCCATCTTACCTAAGACACTTACTCAACTCAAACACTTAAGAACATTTGAGATAAGAGCTCTTAGGGTGTGTTTGGTAGAGTAGATTTTAGAGAGGATGGAAAAAAAGGAGAGAAAATAAAGATAGAAAACTTTTTAGAAAGTATTTGGTTGGGAGGAGGAGAGAGGAAAATAATGGTGGGGTTCAGGTATATTTTTTCCTGAACTCATCAAAAAGTTCTCTCCAAAATTAGGAGAAAATTAAGTGAGGGGAGTTTGATAGGCAAATGACGAAAATGCCCACGTGCACTTGCACATGGGCTTGTCTAGTACGTTGCTCTTTTCTTTTTTTATTTTGTCCGTAGAACTTTGCCAAAGTGTGGTCTGTACGTTGTTGCCTTTGGTCTGTAAGTTGCCTCTACTAAATGACGAAAACTTCTTTTTTTCTTTTACTTTTTTTTTTTTTTGTTTAGATGTGATTTTTTTTTTTCTAGAGATGATTTATATTTTTTTAATAAATTTGGGTGATTGTTTTTTTTTTTTTTTGTCACTTTTTTGTTTTAATTGGGCATCATTTTTTAACAATGGTATATGAGTAAATGTAAACAAACACATTTTTTCCATTCCTCCACTTTTCCACTTCCAACCAAACAAAAAAGAAAAAAATTAAAATATTTTCTATCCTCTCATTTTTCCACTCTCCCACAATTTTCTATCCTCCTACTTTTCTAACTTGAGTGGTTCTGGTGCCACACCCATTGGCACAACTTTGTGCACAACTCGCCCACGTGGCGAGTTGTGGTTGGTGGAGGGGGTGACCCACCACTACCCCTCCACCAACCACAACTCGCCACGTGGGCGAGTTGTGCACAAAGTTGTGCCAATGGGTGTGGCACCAGAATTTTCCTTCTAACTTTCCTACCAAACAAGCTCTCTCTGAGAGTTTTACCATCATATTTGCTTTCCTCATCTTGTTGTATTTGACACTACTATATATTGAAAGTATTTTTCATCTATTTTAGCTATTGTGAGTTCATTTTTTTGAGTTGTTTTCTTTGCTATGTGCCATTACTCTCTATTGGACATCTATAATGAGTTTTGGACTTGACTCCCTTCTCTTTTGAGCTGAGGTTAGTTGGGCCAATTACCTTTTTGCTTAGGCTCACCTAAAATCAACCCTAGTTTAAATTATATACGTTATTAGAAGATGATGCATGCGTTTGTTCATGCTATTTGGCATAGTAGTTCGAAATCACTTTATTTTATTTTCAGTTTTTTATGATACAGTTTTAATAAGCTTTTTTTTTTTTATATTTTTTTTATAATATAGGTAAAAAATATTTAAACAACTCCATTCTCATAAAATATAAAGCTAAAAATTACTGTGTACCAAACATATATACATAGACAAACAATTGTTTTCATATTGCATTTTAGCTTCAACATCCTGACATTAATTACTTCTCTCTCCTTTTTTGTTGGAATTTAGAGGAGCAGAAGGGGCTTTAGACCATCTTGGTGAATTCAATGTGAACCTAGCTTGCCCCATGCCACCTAAGAAGGTTGAAATTTTCAAATCTATGGAGAATTGGGCTAAAACAATGTCCTAACTCTCCTAAAACCTGTCAAGGAATGTTGGCAACCACAAGATTTTTTGCCAGATCCTACCTCAAATGGATTTATTGAGCAAGTCCATGAACTAAGAAAGAGAACAAGAGACATTCCAGATGAGTACTTTGTTGCCTTAGTTGGTGATATGATCACAGAAGAAGCCCTTCCAACTTATCAAACTCGAATTAATTCCACAGAATGTTTTCATGATGAAACAGGTGTAGATAACACTCCTTGGGCAATTTGGGCTAGGGCATGGAGTGCTGAAGAAAACAGACATGGTGATCTTCTCAATAAATACCTTTTCCTTTCTGGAAGAGTGGACATGAAACAAATTGAGAAGACAACTCAATACTTGATCCGGTCAGGACTGGTAAGATATGCAACATAATTATTTTAAAACTTCTTAAATTTTAAGAAATTGAGATTTTAATAATTTAATTGTTATTTTAACATTTTTTTTTCTTTTACAACATCTTATATAAATATACACACACACATGTGTGTGTGTGTGTGAGAGAGAGAGAGAGAGATGTATTAATTAATTAATTAATTATATTAATAGGAATATTTCATTTTTATTTATAAGTTTTCAAAATAAATAACAACTATAAAAATCTTTAAAAACATATCAAATTAAAACAGATAAGTATGTAGAAGAGTCTCTAGCCTGTCTAACATGGACATGTTGGAGGTTTTGAAGTGTTCATACTTCTTTGCCCATAATTTTTCTAATTTTCACTTTTGATAATCACAAAGATGCAACTCTAATCAAACTAGTTCTTGGTTTTCAAAGGATTTGGCTTATCTCCAATACTTTTTTAAATGAAATCTCCTTTTGTTTTAATGAGAAACTGTCACATCACCCACTAACTATATAAAATGTGAAGATTAAAACCCACTATCACTTACCATTTTATACTTAAAACAAAAAGAGATATCCAGTTGAAAATGTACTGAAGATAAGCCAAACCTGTTTTCAAAAATGCAATCAATTCTTTGTCTAGGGGTAGGCCAAGTGTAATTCAGGGGTGGTCACAAGACCACCCTACTTGAAAAAAAAAAAAAAAATATATATATATATACACACACACCCCTTAAAAAATAAGAATTTTAAATTAAAATGGGTTATTGACCACCCTATAAAAAAAAAAAAAAAAAACTTGAACATCCTAAATAAAATTTTGAGCCCATTAAAAAAAAAAATTGCAAGAAATGTATTGTTCACAACATTTTCACCAACACTTTCTCAATAAATCCTAAGTGTTCGGTTGTTACTAATGGATAAAAAAAGTAATTTCAGTAGTATATATATTATAACCAGTAGCAAATTGCCACATAGGATTTATTGTGAAAATTTTGTGAACGTAGCATTTCTCAAAAATTTTCCAAACAAAAATATTAACCTAAAAGCCCAAATCAAATATTTAATTGTGATATTTTAATTTTTTTAAATGAATATTTTAAAATAGCTATTTTTTATATATAAAAAAAATGCATATTTTTAAATTTATAATCGGTTAGTGCTTGTTTTAGTCTTTAGTTTGAATTTGTTGGATTTATATGATATATCTTGTATATACGCATATGCACTAAAATAATGCACCAATGCTTTATTGAACATGATTAATGTAATAGTTTAATGCTAAGTTGAATATATTGAATGAACTTATAGTTTACCATTTATTCTTTTGCTATCATTTCTATTGCAAGATTTATTTTCTAAGAAAATTTGTATTGACTTGAATAATATTTTTTTGGATCCTAGGCTATGAGAAAATGTCTCATCTTTTTATCCTAATGATCATGATGAAATAATTAAAAAGAGCGTATTGACAAAGAAGTTCTTGTCAACCTCTTGGTCATGATTTCTCTTTTTAAAAAATGGTGGAACTTTGCATCGATTTAATCATAATTAGTTTAAATAATACAAAAAATTTATGGAAAATATCATAAAAAAGTATGATGTATTTTGTTTATATTGTTACTTATTTTGGCAAGATGTTAGTAATTGAATAAGAAATCAGTAGTTTAATGATTGTTTGATTGAGTACATTGAAAAGATGTAGCCAATAGTATTAATAATGAAACTATTATATAATGATTTCAAAATAAGAAAAACTCATAAAAAGAAAATTTTTAAACTTTATGCATTTGTGCTTATTTATTTATTTATTTTTGTAATCTCATTATATTCAAGTTTTATTTTTATTATATTTTGTTTAATTTAAGTTTCTTAATGACCACCTGACAAAAATTCCTTCAATGGCCACTATCTTTGACCAAACTGTTAACCTGATTTAAATACAATAATTATAACTCTCTTTAACTCATGTCACATGGAGTTTGCATCTAAGCCTAATATTGCCATTGAGGAGTTAAGCCTTGCTATCCTATTACATTTAGATAACCTTGCTTAAGATGTTCCTTATACAATTTCCACATGTTTAATGCCCTTAAAAGTTATAATGTTGGGTGGAGATCTATAGTCTTAAAATTCATATAATTCTTGTTAATGTCTAATTGCATTTTGCACCTAGGATATTGGCACAGGGGAAGATCCATACCTTTGGACCATTTACACATCATTTCAAGAACGAGCAGCATTTATCTCCCATGGGAACACAGCCAAGCTGGCCATGCAACATGGGGACGTAAAGCTTGCCCAAGTATGTGGTATAATTGCCTCGGATGAGAAGCGCCATGAAAGTGCTTATACAAAAATAGCTGAGAAGCTTTTTGAGATCGATCCAAATGAAATGGTCATAGCCTTTGCAGACACGATGAGGAGGAAAATCTCAATGCCAGCCCGTTTGATGTATGATGGCCATGACCCTAATCTTTTTGATCACTATGCAATTGTTGCATCAAGGATTGGGGTCTACACAGCTAGGGACTATAGAGAAATTGTAGAACTTTTGGTGGGTAAATGGAAGGTAGAGAAGCTAACTGGACTTACAAGTGAGGGACGAGAAGCCCAAGACTATGTATGTAGGTTGGCTCAAAGGATGAGAAGGCTAGAGGAGAGAGCTATAGCAAAGGCCCAAAAAGCACCCACCATTCCTTTCAGCTGGATTTCTGGTAGAGTGGTGTAGCTAGCTTATTAGGTAGGTCCAATTCAGAAAATTTGTGGAGGCAGCTTTTGTAATTCAATTTTTGTCACAACTCTAATGTTGTTAATTATGAGTAATAAAGAAAAAGTTGAGTTTATGTGAAAGTAATAGCCAATTACTCATAGTCTACCATATCAAAATTTGTGATGAAAGTTGTAACACAAAAATTGTGGTCCTATAAGAACTTGGTCCTATTTCCCTTTACCTTCTTTTCACTTTTTTTTTTTTAATATCTTAAATATTACAATAAACAGGCAGGAGATTGGGAACTTGGTTGTCCACGTAAAGAAGTCCGAGCAATGTCACTTAGCTACAATTAAAATAAAATCACAAAAATAAAAGTCCTTATGTTTGATTATATGAACAAAATAAAGAACAAATCATATCTTGAATTATAAAGGATAAGGTGGTGGTGTTCTTAGCCCTCTCTAATTATAACCAAAGAATTTTACTTAGATTAATGTTAGATTTATAATGAATAAAATCAATTTTAAAAGTTTGTGTCATCTTATAGATTGACATGGCAGCTTATGTTACAGAGTTTGAATTTGGTAAGGATAGGGTGTAAAACACATGTTTTACACTATCCAATAAGAGATTATCACATCAACATTTTATTTAAAATTCAATACATGTTACCACACCTAAAAACATCTTAACAAACTCTTAATTTGGTTGGATTTATATACAGATATTAAAATTAATTGGGTATGGTTGTACTTATTCTTAAATACAATACCACATTGATTGTTTTGTTAAACATTTTACATACATTTGTACCACCACTATAATCCCACCGTAATTAGTAAATATCTTGTGATTATGTTTTGTGGAGTTAGCCACTCATATATTATGGGACCCATACATGTGTGAGACCCATAATCTCTTAGTAGTCCACAAACCGACAATCTTTGAGTGGGTGCACTCATTAGACATTTATCTCCTTGACGGTTCTCTTTATAATCTTCTCAAAACTTCTATATATATATATATATATAGTTGATTCCTTGCTATAATTTCAGGTTAATTTATATATATATATATATATATATATATATATAAATATCTTGATTTGAACTTTAAGTGGGAAAAAAAGTTTTGGAGTTTTTGGTAAGGATCGAAATATTGTTAATTAATGCACATATAATACTGATGATGTGAGAAAAATCTAAACCACTTACTAATTAATGGTTGGTATTTTCAAATTTTTATAGTAAAAAAATCCTTAAAATTTTGAGAATCTCAACCTAATTATGACGTGTGTCGAGAGATTTGTAACTCAACTCATACCTCTAATAAAAAAAAAGGTGCATAACATTTTCACAACAAATTATTAGTTGAAAGTTATTATTAGTTTTAATTTGAATTTAAAATTTAAATTACTTTTTTACTTATCAGTAACAACCAATAACAATCTGTCATTTAAGATTTGTTGTGAAAATATTGTGGATGTAATATTTCTTTTATATATATATATAGGAACTCATGTTTCATAAGAATCAAAGGAAATTTGCTACATCTCCCTCAAAAAAAAGAAAAAAAAGAAGAAGAAGAGGAAAGTTGCTACAAGATGCATGTTTAATACCTTGAGCTCGATACCATTGAATTGATCCCTTTACCATTTTGCTGCAACTTGCTACCCATTCTGTCGAGATAAAGAATCTTCCATTGCTGACTAGAATGAACAAATACCATCTCATCATCACTAATTACCCAAAGCAGAAATAAGGGTTACAATTATAGGGACAAATCAAGAGTCCATTGTCCAAGGGCTTTGGCCTTTGGGATTCCCTTGATTTTGGGTATAAGTGAAGGTTTCGGTCAGCTCAAGGACGCAACAAGGAAGAAAGTGAGACTAACCGGCCAAAATAGAAAGTTATAGACTAAACCCTTCCAAAACAAATTTATCAGTATGAAAGTATCCCATCCTTTGAAAAAAAAAACTCCTCCCATCAAAATCTAATTGCATGCACATGCACTGCTTAGTTCTTCCACTCTCACCAGAACCTTACTCACCTGTGCTTTTCTTTATTCACAAAGAGTTTGGTTTCCAATAAATTTCGACATGTAGGCTACTCCAAATGAGATTCCAAATCTTGCAGGTTTGAATGGCACAAGCTAAGCCACAAGCCTGTCGGGGTTGGGATCAAAACTCCTTGTAGCCAAGAAAAGTACCTTTTTACCTTATTGATTAACCCACTCTATCCTCTAACATTTTTTTTTTTTAAATTTAAATTTTTTTTTGTTATTTTGGATTTTGGGCTTTAATATTTGCTTTTAGGTTGGAAGTAGCAAGATATGACCTAATTAAAGGCCCATTTTGCAGGAGTGTCAAGCCCAACTTCCTATTTTCTTTTAACCAATATTTTCTCTTAACCAATTTAGGACGTGTTTTGGGTTCACCGCAAAGATATTGGCTTGAAGATGCTCATTACAAGTAGAAGTGAAATGAATAAATAATATATTTTCATGTAATTCACGTGGATTTGGTATTATATAGGATGTTATTTGGAAAACATCGTTCCATCAATGCTTTTAACAGAATGTACTAATATTAGGGTACAAAGGATTGGTGGTCCAAAATAAATAATGGCATGTTTTAAGCTAACTTATCTTAATTGGATGAGCTCCTAAAAGAAATGTAATTGACATGTTATGTAGATTGTAGATAAAAATAAAATAGAAAAAAGGAAACAATACGATATAGATCTCTATTATCATTTCTCTCATACATGTCAATTACAAATGACAATAGCTCTATCCTTTACTTTCAAAATCGAAATTGTCATTTCCATATAGGAAGAAATTAAATTCAGAGCACGAAATACATAATCACACGAGTGATTAACAATCTTCCACTTTTTTCAGGCTCATCGAGATGGTGTTTAGTTAGGCTTTCTTGTCACTTACATAAGTGAAGTTGGTGTATTTGGAAAGGAATAAGGACTAAGAATGAAATCAAAGGCTGAGAATAGAAAGAAATGGTTTTAAAACTCAATCATACATTTATACTCCCATCCAACATTTCACGTGGTAGCCCCCCCGTGGTGTGAACATGACATCTAAGTTTTGCATGGCTTCCACTCCTCCACCTCTAAAGTGAGTTTCTGTGTTCTTCGAATTATTTATTCTCTCCAAAAAGGGGTTTTGGTAAATTCCTTTCACACCCCTTGAAGTTTGAGCTAATGCTAAGTATGTCTAAGATAGTTGAAAAAAATAGCTAATTGTTTAAGAACTAAGTTGGTCTTAGGGACCAAATTGGCTAGTTTTGAAAATTCTTGAACTTGGTTGGCATTAACTGAGACCTCAGGTATGTAAGTGGAATTTACCTTTATTTTTTTACTTTTTTTGTTTAATTGAGTTAAATATATATCATTTTTATTTAGCCATTGTCCTTCAAAGATCAAACTTCAAACCCCCAATATGTGTTATAGAGTCTAATATTTGATGTGAAGTTATTGCTCCAAAGTTTGGAGTTTAGATCATGATGATGAATTGATGATAATAAAAAAATTTATCCACCATAAGAAAACTTAAGTCTCACATACATTTTATCTCAAAATCGTGTAATTAAGTGGGGTTCAAGTGATAAAGGTAGTGATAATGATACCTTTGTAGTGCCCCATGTTAGTGGTTTGAAGTTGAAACTCCCCTCCTCCTCAACCACAATCTTTCTATTCAAAAGAGTTGTGAGAATAATTAATTAGTACATATATATCGGTTTTTATTAGTAAAAGGAATTATGCATACATTAAATGTATTAAATAATTATTGGACTCTACAAAGAAGATTGAAACAGAAATGTTGGTGTCCAAATTAGTTTTGTTAACTCATTTATGGTCTGTAAGTTTAATTGTCTGTAAGAAAGTTCAAGAACATCTAAGAATAAAATGGTCTAGTTGGGGAGTAAGTATTCGTGCTAAAAAACTTCACAGCCTACCTGTAAGATACAGTATTTCTAGTTGGTATCATCTAACCTTTTAATTGAGTTAATTAATATATTTTATATCAAATTTTAATTGAGTTTATAAGTTGTATTCTTCATGGATAGTCAGCCAACCTATTAGATAAGTTTATATGCAATTTACTAGTGAACATAAAATTCAATTAATTAAAATTTCCTGAGCTAAGCCTTGGCCAAACCTTGGAAATCATAGTGCCATAAACACCTAGAGTCAATTTCACAATACATTTTCTGCCACTAAGCTCTACCTAAAGTGATATTCACTGTAGAATAACAGAATATCATATAATGTTTTCACCACCCAATTCACACTCTTCTCTGCATTTTTGCTAGTGTAGCACATTCAACTTATATTCAATCACAGCTTAGCATGGAAGATGACCACGCTATTTCAACTGTTTGATACGTTCATGGAACAACAAGAAATACCCTATATGGCCAATTATCCATCCAACATGCTCATTGCAGCTTCAAAAGGCATGGAAATATTTTTGAACACCTACCGTCTTAAGCTATGTTTTTAGCATTCATAAACACACAGTCATTCATATTCTCAACTTTGAAAGCTAGTACAGGATAAGAAACTGCCACCATCTTAATGCGATTTCTGTCTTGTTTCACATATATATAATCAGATTTTAGTTTACAAACTGCTCATAATTGTTATATACAACGATCTGAGGCATTCATCCCACAAAAGAAGTTTCTCCTTCCATTAATTGAGCAACCATCTCCCTCCAGATATGATTTATGTTAGCAACTAAGAGACCAAATGAGCTTGGTGCAGATTTATTTTGATTAAAAAATACTGATCTTTTGTAAGGTAAGTTAATATGACTATCTCTGTCACATCTGTTAGTGGCTTCTAGATAGTTACAATCACTAGTTTATCATTCAAAGTAAAAACACTTAGGAGGGAAATAATAAAGTTATACATGCTTAAAAGTTTATTAAAATTTTCAATTTCTGCCTTTACATTCTGCACTTAGAAAAGCTTCATTTAAAAAACAAAATTTTTTTTCTATTTTCAATTTATGTGATACAAAATTTTGTAATACATATTTTCAGCAACTTGGAAATATTACAGTATGCATATTCACTAAGAAATGCTTAAACTAAATTATGGACAAAAATGAACGTACCTATTGGCAAGGAAACCTGCCTGCACCGGCTATTGTGGCGGCCTCGTAATTGGGCATATCTGTGGGAACCTTAAATACGCCCACAGCTGCACCAACATAACTGCTCCTCCAATCTGCATCGCCTTCTTGTTCGATGCCCTACATAGGTTCCTGTAGAGCCAGCCTAATACTACACTACCCCAACTATACTTCTTTGCATCAATGATTGGGTTCAAGAACTGTAGAGGCATGACTGAGACTAGTTCTGCCGACTTTTCCATAAACAGTATGGACCCCAACCAAACTAGTATGTGATAGCTGGCATATCGTAGCACTGCTATGTCACTAGCATCCGCAGCTGGGGGATCTCTAAATTGTGCCTCAAGCTAGCTGACTTTTATCCTCGCCCCAACAAGGATAGATTTGTTTTCATTG
The DNA here is from genome assembly GCA_032727855.1 of Quercus ilex subsp. ballota. Lineage (NCBI taxonomy): Eukaryota > Viridiplantae > Streptophyta > Magnoliopsida > Fagales > Fagaceae > Quercus > Quercus ilex. Next base: position 29,250,340 of record CM064917.1, read on the forward strand.
CGATGCGATACCGGGGGTGGAGGTTCATGACCCAATAACTCATCGCACACATCCTTCCATATCAAGTTTGTCTTCCCAACCACAGGCAACCCATCCACAGGAACCCCAGCATCACCTCAATATCTTGTAAGGTGATACCCATTTCTCCACAAAGTAAGTAGAATGTGTGCGTCTCCGAACACCAATGCTCGACCAAAGCCGTGATCAACGTGTGATCAACTTCCAATTCTGGAATGTTAAATAATCCTTCGAAACCCGCCTCAGTTATATAACGGGTGATCCGTAGGTCTAGCCCACCTCGGGGTAATGAATAGAATTGGAGTTGATACTTTAAGACGCCTGGCACTACCTACACACGAAAGAGCGTTGTGTTAGGATAGAGCATACGAAATAACTATAAAAATACTACATAATAATAATAATATGCAACAAATAATCATTACTCCATTTACATAAAAAAATGTTTCCCACCATAAGTTTTCGACCATCTTGTCTGAAGCATGACAATTTTCAATTCTAAATGTTTACTTACACTGTATTCATATTTTCTTTCCGCTCATTCATGCTAAATTAAACATATGCAAATTTTAATTTGGATTAAATAATTTTCCTCATGGGTAATTTAACCAAATTTATCCTAAAGGGTGAAATATTGTATAGGTAGTTTAAAAACTCCAACTAAAAAAATTCTTTTCCTCACTCCAAGGATGAATAAAGTTTTGCCCAAATCAAAAGAGAAAATGAAAGACATGAACATACAATGACCGAACATAATCAACATCTATTTACAAATAATATTAATAAAGAACCTCACAGATAGAGAAAGATTCCATTTCCAAATGCCTGGAGTATGGTACAACTACGTACTTGACCGGTGGTATGCCTCCCCCATAGTAGAGTGGATTGATGATCTGGTTGCCACCTCAAGAATGTATCATCCTTGGGTCCAGGATCCACGCCTAACAACGGCTTCATATTTGACACGCATGCAATCATGTTAATAAACCATTGATCTCAGGCAAACATTAACAAAATGACATGCATGAAATCATGTTAATAAACCATCGATCTCAGGCAATCATGTTAATAAACCATTGATATTAGCCAAACATTAACAAAATGACACTTAAAGCATTGATCAATTAAGGAGCTTTCAGTAAATATGTCAGCCTCCATTCTGTTTCTTACTATATATCCATGTATGAATTTTCCGGGTTGCAATTGGCCTGATCCTGCAAAAGCCATTAATATCCCAGTTAAAGTAGTCAAAGTGTGTTTAATTCATTCCTCTTTCATCCTTTTAAAGAGTTTCGTGCATGATTTACAGTCACCTTTTAAACCGTATCCTGCAATCATGGAGTTCCATGAAACCAGTCTTTCTTGAAATGTGCTCAAAAACCTCTATACCCATGTCTAAACATCTACACTTTCCATATATGTACACAAGAGCAGAGCTGATGAAACCATGCAACTCAGACCCATTTCTCACCAACTACATGTGAATCTCCTTCCCTCTTTCCAATTCTAAAACTACACTTTGACTACTTTAACCCCAATATGACATGATTTTAGCTATATAGTTTTGGCTATCAGATTAAATCCAAATATATATATATATATATTTATTTATTTATTTTGATGACATAGGAGAACTTCACTCAGATTAGTTTCACGTTGCAAAGCATACTGTACAACAATCCTCGATGTTAATCAAACTCCTACGGGCAATTGACCCCACCCGCCAAAACCAGTTACCGGGTAATCCAGGGGCTTTTCACCCCTGACGGGCTAAGCAGTTTATCCTCATGCCTAGGAGGTAGATTAAATCCAAATATATAACTAAATTAACAAATAGTGTTATCATCTCTAAGGGTTTTTTTAAGACGACATGCATTTCAAAGGATAATTAAATTCAATGCACTTATATGTTTAAATTTAGGCTAAAATGCATAACTCACACATTGTTAATACCCTCAAGATTGTTAATATCCTCGAGATTGTTAATCTGCACATTGTTAATACCCTGAAGATTGTTTGATTTCCAAACTTGAGGTTTCCAAACAATGTGCACATTGGAAAATGCCAATGTGCAGATTTTGTATTAACAACGTGTGGAACAATGTGTAGATTTTGTATTAACACTCTTGAGGGTATTTGACAGGTGTTGTCCACCTGTTCTTCCCCATCACTTATACAACTAGAGAAGGAACTGATGCAACATCATAACCAGGTGTTATACCAGGAATTTGGCATATTAAGTCTAGGATTACTTGGCTCTCTTATGGGGACGCCAATACAAAATACTTTCACCTAACCACCATCCAACGCAAAGCTCGAAATAAAATAACCACTCTTAAAGATGACAATGGGCAGGGGCTAGATGAGCCCCAACTCTCTAACCTCATTCTTAACCACTTTCAAAACCTTTTCAGCTCTCTGAATAACACTAGTGCAACCCTCACACACCCAAAGCCATGGTCATTTGAATCTCTAGTGGTACCAGATTTTCAAAAATCCTTGGCCCAGCTTCCATCCCCAGAAGAAATCCACCCTAAAATGGAATTTAGCATGGGAGCTTTTAAAGCTTCAGAACCTTATGGGTTTCATGCATATTTTTATCGAACAAGTTGGCAGATTATAGGTGAAGCTGTTAAAAAATTCATCCAAATCTATATCTATATATATCTAAAAGCTGAAGCGTAACATTTATTGTTGCTACGCTCTAGTTGAGCCACATCAGCATCTCTATATCATTATATTTTTTCTTTCCAATTTTCCTATAATTTTTTTTAACATTTATTTTTTTTAATATTTACACTTCTCCAACATTTCTTCCTCCCTTATCTTTTCATCTCTCCACTATCATTTTTCCTCTTTCCCTTCATCTTTCTTTATTTTTGTCTCTTCTTATTCACACATTCTTATTATAAATTTATCACTATCTCTTCTATTCTATGCATAGTTTTCCCTCACAAAAAAAGGTTGTTTCTCTCTCTCTCTCAATTTTTTGGTGAATTTTTTATTTTTCTTGTATCTCTACTTTAGTTTGATAATTTTTTATATTCTTTAAAACTCTACTTTGGGTTAATGCGATTTAGTTTTGTTTTTTAAATTGTTGTTATTGCTGTTTTTTTTTTTTTTTTTTTGGTTCTTTTTGATTGTTAAATGTTATCCTATTGCATTATAAAGAATTAAATATAGCATATAAAAATATAATGTTATTCTATTACATAGCATGATTTGAATAATTTGGTATTTATTTTATTACATAGCATGATTATTTATAATGCTTAATCATGAATCCCTACTATTTTACAAGTTTCCACCTTCCACTATTGATCTTATCATGAATTGTGTAGCTACCACTACCTTGGAAAATTTTATGGAATGGTAAAGATTAAAGAAGGCCCAAGATTGCCTAAACAAGGAGATCTTTTATCCCCATATTTATTTATTATTTGTCTAAACCGTCTCACTCATAATGGACCAAGCTATCTATATAAGGAATCTGAAGCTAATTAGCATTAGGAGACAATCACTTTCTTGGTACACAGGAAGTGTACATCCATTCCAAAAGTCTACCCAAAATTACAAAAATCTACAAAATCTAAAACAGAGGGTATGTCAAGACCACTCAAAGCAGTCCTCTATTCAAACAAAGACAAAATTTTATGGAATGGTAAAGAAGGCCCAATATTGCCTAAACAGGAGAACTTTTATCCCCATATTTATTTATTATTTGTTAGTTCTACACAGCTTATTAAGGTTAAGATCCTTAAAATTATTAACATAAGCTGAGTCGGTGATTTCTAAAAACAGTTTTGGTTTTAAGGAAAATTATTTACTCTGTTTGGTTTCAGTTCTTTTGTTATGATCATTTACTCTGTTTGTTTGGTTTGATTATAACAAAAGAGCTTTGTTTTTGTTCATTTTAATCTTCTAAGTTTTAAGTTTATTCAACTAAGGTATATCCGTCAACTTTCGTAAAATATTTTTTTAAAGAAAAAAAAATTACATCCTAATATGTGTAATATAAATATCACATTGATATCATTATTGAAACAAAGTTTTCTTGCATTTCACTCTAATTTAATTTCTATTAAGCTTGCTTTTCTTTCAAACTCGAGGTAGTCATGTCCATTGATCTACAATACTAAGGCTGCTTTTAGTTTTACACGTGCTAGAACATTCTCATTCCAGAATTTCATTAAATTTTCATTCAGGAATGTATAACTAAGACAACATAAACAGCTAAGCAATAATTGAAACTACAATCAGCTTAAAACCCAGCAAATCAGACTTAGCAAATACTAAAGTTCTCAAAACTAAACCTTCGTAGAACACTACAAGCATTACAATTTACACATGCTAGAACATTGGCGTTCCAAAATAGCATTACATTTTCACTCTACCATGTATAACTAACCCAACATTAACTGCTAAGCAATAACCAAAACTTCAATCAGCATAAAAAGCAACAAAACCAAACTTAGTAAACACTTAAATTCCCAATAACTAAACCCACTCCAACACTCCGAAAACAATCATCAAATTTCCAATACTTAATTTTCACACAAACCCCATTTCTAACTCTTCACAAAACCCAACAAAATAACATCCATATTAATCAATTTCAGTCATTTTGGAAAAACTAAAACCACAATCTAAGCCCACCAAGCAATCTACTTTTCCCAAATAAATAAATTAATAAATAAAAACCAATTTAGACCCAAGTAAGCACATAAACACAAAAAAGCTAAAATTGGGGTCAACTTTTAACTAAAACCCATAATTCCAAAAAGCCAAAATTCAACCAACTCCAAAGCTTAAAAAATAAATAAATAAATAAAAAAAATAAAAGTCATAAGTGAACTCAAAAATCGAGTTCATCACACTAAGGCCATTATATCATGGAAATCAACTAGGACCATTAATTCTCAATAGATGGACTTCAAATCAAATCAGGACTGGATCAGACATCATTGGATTATTAGTTTCCTTAAAAAGTAACTATAAAGCATCCAAATTTATGGGAAAAGTTAATCAGATTACAAATGCTCAAATGTTCCATTTTTTTTTTTCACAGTTAAATCTTCCTTTAATCAGATTAAACAACAACTAGGATTAAACTCAACAACAAGCTTATTTAAAACCCACAACAACAACTAGGATTAAACACAACAACTACGATTAACAACAACAACTCACACCCGGATTAAAAACCTAAATAAATTTGAGCTCATATTTTTGAAATTACCTTCATGCAGTTCTAATCCTTTGCTTAGAAAGCAAATACAATAAAACCCACACTAGCTTTAACTACATTATTCATATAATTATATGAGCAATAATATAATTATTATCAAGTCAGTTTCATACTTTCACTTCCTTAGCCAAGCGGAGATTAAGGGTAAAATTCTCAAAGACTGTTTCTATGCATCCATAAGCTCCAGATTACAATACAAAATAGGATGTTCTAAGGAGTCAATGAAGCTTGGAAGCCAGAGTTGCACAAACTCTTTACTTTAAGCTAATTGCAAGTGTCAATAGAAAAAAGGCAAAACTATAATGTTGGTTTCTCAAGTTTACCCTATGTGCGCAATTAGTCCCTCAAGTTTAAAGTGAACACAATTAGTCCTTCAAATTTTAAAACTGAATTGTATTAGTCTTTTTATTAACTATCGTTAGTGGCATTAGACTAATGGAACAATAATTTGTCTTTTTTTTTTTTTTAATAACGTGGCATTTCTTTTATTAAAAAATTATAAAATAAATTTACACGTGAGACATTGCCAACAAGTTTGCCCGTGGCCATTAATAATGTGGCATTTCACACTTGTCAATGTTTTTTTTTTTTGGGTGCCATTTTAATTATAGCATCTAAAACAAAACAATTTCCTTGGTACCAAAGAGTGTTTGGTTTGTGATTTCAAACAACCATTTTTAATTTTTAAACAATATTTTACACATTTCAACGTATTTTTTCACCTACATGTATTTTTACAAATATTTTCAAATAATAATTTTCAATTTTTAAACGATGGACCAAGCGACCCAAATCTCTAATCCGTCGTTTATCCAAAAAAAAAAAAAAAAAATCTGATCCGCCACTCTAACCCCACCGCCACCATCCTTCACATGAACCCTTTTCGACTGCAAATTTGCAAGCGAATGCAAAGAAGAAGTGGACCCAAACGACGACATCATTTCCAACATCGGCGAATCGAGCACAAAATGAACATCCAGACCCAACTTCGCATTCTTACCAAGTTGATCCGCCTCAGTTGGCAAGGAGATTGTTGATCTGTGCTTGGACTATATCAAAAAGCTTGCCGACAACTGCATTGGCCTCCAAGGATTTCTGGTTTTTAATGCTGATAGTGGAGGCACTGGTTCTAGGCTTGGCTAAAGGCAAGCCTTTTTCTAGAGAGAGAGAGAAAGTCCCACCAGTCATATTTCAAGCATTTTCATAACCTCGATCGTGGCGATTCCCGCGCAATTGGAGAGAGGATCGCGACTGATTTTTCTGGCGGCGTCGCCGGATATTTTCGTGATGGAGATCTTGCCGGGGTGGATGGATGAGTCGATGGAGAGGGAGATGAAGTCTTCGAGACCGTCAACGCCGCAGCTAAGGAAGTCGAAGCCAGGGCCAAGGTTGGCCATGGTGGCAGGAACGAAGGTTTTGAGGGAGGCAAATATGGGTTCGGGTTCAAGTTCGGGTATGTGGGTGGGTCTGGAATTCGGAATAGACAGGTTGTAGCTGCAAGTGCAGCGTAATGAGTTGAGTTTGAGAGTGGATGAGATACGATTCAATGTAGGAGGAGGTTGATACCAAAGAGCCATTGCTTTGTTTTGCAAGCTTTTTGCTTTGCTTTAGCTTAGCACTCACTCACACAAACATATATGTCGTTTATGGGAAAGAATAAAAGCTGAGTTTCACATCCTGATCCAACTTCTTATTTTGGAATTTTTTAATAAAAAAATGTAACATTATTAAAAAAATGACAAATTATTGTCCGTTAGCTACATAAGCAATGCTATTAATAGCAATTAATAAAGTGACTAATATAACTCAGTTTTAAAACTTGAGAGATCAATTACGCTTGTTTCAAATTTGAGAGACCAATTGCGCACAAAAAACTTAAGGGACTAACATTATAGTTTCGCATAGAAAAAACTGCTTATCATAGTAAGGTGAGTCTATGTTCAGTATTCAATTCATGCCTCTTTTTTCTTTCTCTAGCCACATGGCAACTTAGCATTCGATCATCAACATCCACTTAGAATCGTAGCAATATAGCACAAGACGTTGACCCTTCTCTTTTGTGAATGTTTGGGACCAGGTAAGCATGTGGCCAATAAACCAACTATATGAACATCATTTCTCAACTTAGTATGTTTTTTTTCTTGGTGAGAGATTTTCAACAATCATTGTGTTTGAATGGGTTTTCCTTTAATGAATGATTTCTTCTTAAAATTGAAAATAATGGGAAGGGAATTTCGGAATGGGTTCACTATCAGTATAAGACGGCAGAATCATATAACTTATTTTGGATTTCTTAATGGGACTTCAATTTAAAATGATTGAGTTTGGAAGCAGAATCTTTTGATGATGAAAGTGATAAAAACAAAAATATTGTTTATGCTTGTTTTTCAGTTGGCATTATGTTGGTATATTTAGAAACATAAGGGCAATCGCATCAGTCCGTGCAAAATTTTTGTCTATTTTGCAAGAAAAAACATACTTTTTCTATTTTACACACCTACTTTTACAAAACACCCACATCAGTTTATCTATTCTATCATCTATTATATTTAAATAATAATATTTCTTTAATTTTTTTATTATATCAAACAAACCACTACCCACATGGCTCCACCCACCTTTTTCTTTCTTTGTTGTGAGAGAAGACAGATGAGAGAGCGACCTAATGGGGAGAGAGAAAAAAAGTATAAAAAAATCATTTCCACATGAACAATAACCGTGCATATATACACGATTACTATTCATTTGCAAAGCAGTTTTGTATATTTGCACATTTTTACAAGTACTGATGTGGGTTTTTTTGGGTTAAAATGTGCAAAATTGAACACTTTTTGTATTTTGCAAATTTTTGCAACCACTAATGTGGTTGCTTATGCTTACAAAATTGTTATTTATAGCAACTCATACTCCCAACATACTCTAAAATTACTTAAATACCCTCAAAACCTACCTAAAAATGACAGAAAAATTGAACCACCGTTCACTCCTCATTCATCAGTTTACTAGCCTTTGATTTTATTCTCTTCCATTGAAATGATTTAACTTTTTTCTTAAAAAAGAAGAAGAGAGAAATGCTATGTTCACAGTACTTTCACAACAAATCTTAAGTGACAGATTGTTATTTGTTGTTATGAGTGGTTAAAAAAGTAATTTAAATTGTGGATTCAAATTAGAACCAATAATAACTTTCTACTTATAATTTGTTGTAAAAATGTTGTGAAAATGTTGTGAAAAAAGAGAGAGAGAGAGAGAGAGAGCATGCCATCTCATGACAAAAATTAAACTACTGCCACCCATAATAAGTAAATGACTTAGGCTGCGTTTGTTTTAGTGTAAAATATTTTCCGGGTGTAAAATAATTTCAAGTGAAAATATTTTCGGGAAAGGAAAATATTTTCTAGCTTTTGGTTGCATTTTAAAAATTATATTAGAAAATAATTTCAAGTGTTTGGTAACATTTTGAAAATGCAAATTTTCTACTAGTTCTCACATTTTCTTAGCCATTTTCTTAGCTTCCAAACAAATTTTATAATAGAAAATTGCAATATGTAAACTTTTAAAGAAACAAAAATCAAAACAAAACCATTCTCAATACACAAAACCATTCGGTCAAACTGAGAGAGGGAGGAGGAAGAAAGAGTGATCGCAAATCGAGGGAAAGGGAGAGGTAGATCGAGAAAGAGGGAGATCGGTCATGGGTGATGAGACCGGTCCAGTCGCGGCAGGCTTTAGGCAGCGCTGAGATTGAGACGAAAAGAGTTCGATCTAGAGGGCGGTGGGACAATCTCATGGTGCGATCTAGAGGGGTGCGATCTCATGGTGTGATCTCATGGTGTGATCTCGGCAGGTCAATCTCCCTAGCGCGATCTCGCGGCTAGATCTCGCCGGCTTGAGCTCGACGGCGCGTCTGGGCTTGGGGCAGTGGTCTAAGCTCAACGGCGCGAGCTTGATCTCACTCTCTCTAGTCTTTCTTTGTGCTCTTTCTCTCTCTCTCTCTCTCTCTCTCTCTCTCTTCGGTCTCTGAGTCCAGAAATCATTTGAAGGTAAAATAGAAGTGTAAAATATTTTCTGCCCGTGAGCCCTTATTTTACAGTCAACACAGAAAACATTTTTAGTTTGACCCAATTTTTGGTAACTACCAAACACACACATTTACGGAAAAGCATTTCCGGAAGTGGTTTGAAACCAAAACAAACGCACCCTTACTCACATGTTGGAACTTTAGTATGCCCAACTCAAATGAATTGGTCTAATGAATACCAAATTTTATATGATCCATGAAGCCTAGGACGGCCCATAAATGTCCATGCAACATATCTTCACAATCTTCACAACCTTTGGAGAATGGACTTTTAGTTTCGTGACAACTACTTTCACTTCTTTCTTATTATAGATAGACTTTTCTTCATTTCTTCCCGGATCATTCGCATAGAAAAGTAGACTTTAGAAGGAAAATGATGTTTTGGATAACAGTAAGTCGTTCTGTTCCAACGATTTGCTAATTGCTGAGCTAATGAAATGAAAGCAAAGCCCTCTCAGTAGAAAATGGAAATTATGCATTTTACATGACATCTCAACAGCAATAGTTTTGAATTTTAAATAAATAAAAGTTTATAATATATAAAATTATATTATATAATATTATTTAATGATAAATATAAAGTCTTACTTATACGTTGCCATAACACTTGAAGTATACAAAACTACTACAAGCACAAAAAATTTCATAATTTTTTTCATGACATTCTAGGAAGCCTGGATACGGACAAAGGTACTAGTACAACATGAAAACATGAGTAATTAATGAAAAAATATAACATGATATCTCAGGTACAACACGAGTTTAACACCCCAAATGAAGTATATGTGCTTCCTATATGACATTTGAGGTGATAGGCTATGTTTGGTGCAACTTCACTTTCACATAGAACCACTATTGATATCCCTTTTATTATAGGGAAATGTTTTCGGATGCCTTAAAGGCCTTGATTTAGAAAAAAAATTTAGAAAATTTTTATGGGAAAAAAAAAGCAACTGATTTTTCAAACAAAATTTTCTATTTTCTATGAAAGTAGTATCAAAACTTTCCTGAAATAATTCATTAACAAATGCCCTAAGGAAACTCTGACGAGTACTAAAATTACAAGCTCGTCATACAACTGAAGAGCATTCAATCTACAGGCTCGTCAATACAGATGGACGAGAATACAATCCATAGGGTCATCCATGAGAGGACGGCCATACAGCATTTATGGCGCATTCATTAATGGTTTCGTAATCGACGAGCTCCAACGGTTAGAAAGGCCAACCATAAGCTAGTTAAGCCTCATTTAAACTCAGGCATACGTTACAAAATACAACCAAGAGAGCCATTAAGAGACTGCCATCAGTTACACTCATAATGAGCCTTCTAACAGCTGTACTAAGGCTATAAATAAGCCACTAAGCACCAGGAGAACGGTATACAAATTCAAACATATAGAGTTACATTCTAATTCTTCGAGAGATATTGAGAATTCTACTACTTAATCGAAAGAATGACAACGAAAGCATGCAGGCCCATACAAGATCGTTAAGTATTCCAAAAGAGGAACTTCTTACCTCGAATCACTCAAAGGCAAACAGTTACCGCATCCATGGAATGTAGAGCACCTCAAGAGGTATTATTGCTAGTTAGATGATGCTTTCAATTTTCTTTCATTAAACTGTTTTGTAAGCAGGAATGAATAAGGGTTTTCCCTATATGAATAAATTTCGTTCTCTTGAAAAATCTAAAAGTCTTATTTACTAAACAAAAGATAAAAAAATTTCAAGAAGAAAGGCTGTCATTGAAGTCCAATGAGTAAAACCAAGTAAACGAAAAAAATCTAGACAAGAGTAAAATCATCACATAAGGTTCAATTCGAACTAGTAAAATCATATTGACGACCAAATTCTTAAAACAAGAGTAAGTCATATGATTAAATTCACAAGGTTAAAACCAATGAGTACAATCATAATGACGATCAAATTCTCAAAGCGAGAGGAAGTCATATGTTTAAATTCACAAGGTTAAAAACTGACCAGTACAATCATAATGATGATCAAATTCTCAAAGTGAGAGTAAATCATATGATTAAATTCACAAGACTAAAACCAATGAGTAAAATCATATTGAAGAACAAATTCTTAAAACGAGAATAAAGTCATATGATTAAATTCATAAGGTTAAAACAAACGAGTACAATTATAATGATAAATAAAATTCTCAAAGCGAGAGTAAGTAATATGATTAAATTCGCATGGTTAAAAACTGACAAGTACAATCATAATAACGATCAAATTCTCATAGTGAGAGTAAGTCATATAATTAAACTCACAAGGTTAAAAACCAACCAGTAAAATCACATTGATGATAAAATTCTCATCACGAGAGTAAAGCCACATGAGTAAACCGACAAGGTTAAATTCAACGAGAAAAATCACATCGATGACAAAAACTTCCTAATACCAAAGTCAGTCATGTGATCAAACTCGTAAGATTAAAACCAATGAATAAAATCATATAACAACCCAATTCTCAAATCAAGAATAAAGTTGTATGATTAAAGACACAAGTATAAAGACCAAAGGGCATAACTGTTTCTACGAAATTCTTAGAGAAGCAAGCAAGATCAACAATATAAACAAATCAAAAGTTCTGCGTAATTATCAAGATTAGCAAGAAGCATGTGATATAAATGGCATCCAGAAATAGTAGTCTTCATCAAAACAGGTGTAAACCGTCAATATTCCTACAGTTGTCCAAAAGATCAATGCAAAAATAAGGGAGCAACTGACGAGTACTAAAATTACAAGCACATCATACAGCTAGTGAGCATTCAATCTACATGCTCATCCATACAGATGACGAGTATACAATCCATAGGGTCGTCCATGAAAGGATGACCATACAACATATATGGCGCAATCGTTAATGGTTTCGTAACCAACGAGCTCCAACGGTCAGAAAGGCAAACCATGAGCCAGTTAAGCCTCATTTAAGCTCAGACATACATTACAAAAGACAGCCAAGAGAGCCAATAAGAGGCTACCATCAGTTACACTCATAATGAGCCTTCCAACAGTTATACTAAGGTTATAAATAAGCCACCAAGCAGAGGAAAATTTGGATTGAACTTCTGAGGTAAGTGGCTTCTTAATGGGATTTTTAAAAAGGAATCTCATTGCACTAAAGTATTTTATGATTAAACTCATTTTGGAACATCATTCATGGTTTTCCTAAAACATACTATGTGTACTATTATTGCTAATCATTTATGGAAAACGCATGAAGCATTAAAAATGCATCATATTCCTTATTGTATATGGGAAAATGCATGATTTGTTAGCATGGAATAGATTAGCATCTTTGATTAAATTCTTGAGAATAGATTTTATGGATTTATTGTATTATTTGAAAGATTTAAAGATGCTTTATCTTGACTTGTGATATTTGGGAAAATTGATACAAAATCTTCTTGACAAGAAATGAGTTTGAAGGCTTTGAGAACCTTGTGAATATATTGGGTATTTCAAAGGTTTTGTAAAACTACTTGAAATTGAACTATGCTTTAATTTCATGAAAACTGTAAGCTCTTTATGTTTTACCTTTGGGTTGTGACATGTAATTACTCGGTGATTACCCAACTAGCCACTATAGTCTGTGTGACATTGGTATCTTAGCACTTGTCTTTGTGATGGTTATGAGTTTTGCCTTTGTGTCAGTAGATTAGTTCTGACTTTTTGTCAGCGATGAGCTCCGGCTTTGTGTTGGCGACTGTCATGTAGCACTGGGTTGGATTTTCTGGTTTGGAACGGTGTTATTATTGCTCACAGTGTATAGTATGTAGTTTCACGTTGAGGTATTTTGAGAAATATATACTTATGTAGTTTCACGTTGAGATATTTTGAAAAAGCCCCGCGCTGTGTTGTTTCAAGCATTCTTGTCATGTCATTACTAATATCGAATTTCCAGAAATAAAATGGAAATTCCTAAAGCATAACATGTTTTGTAAATTACTCATTATCATGAAACTTGCATTTCCCATACCCCCATTAATTATGCTACTTACTGGGCTTTAGCTCATTCCACACTCCAATAGTTTTATAGATAAATTAGCTGCACCTCGGGAATGAAGCTTGTCTTATTGGTGGTGATTGAAATTTTATGCTGAATCGGGAGATTGACATTATTATTGGTTGGTGATTTGATCTAATTGTTTTTAAGGAAGTAGTAGTTAATTCTATTAGAGGTTAGGCTCTCTCAAGGTTTGTTAGGCCAAGAATTTTGTTGGGGTTGCATATTTTTTAGAACAAAGGAGTTTTATGTTAAATCTTTTGGTGTTTGGAATATTCATGTAAATTTTGGAAGAACATGATAAGAACATTTGAGCATGAGAGCATACGAGCATGTAAGCATGTGATCATGAAAGCATCCAAACATACGAGCATGAGGGCATACATGTATGTGGGCATGTCATCGTCGAAGCATGTAAACATAGGAGCATACGATCATCAACGCATGTAGACATGAAAGCATACGATCATCAAAACATGTGAATATAGGAGCATATGATCGCCAAAGCATGTAAACATTGAAGCATGTGAACATATGAGCATGTTATCATCAAACCAAGTAGACATGTGATCAACAAAGCATGTGAACATACAAGTACATGTGCATTTAAGCATCCAAGTACACATACATCTTATCATCCAATCACCTTTGCATTTCAGCACAATCATCAAAGCATGTGAGTGCACGAGCATCCAACTACATGAGCACATCAGCTTCCAAGCATATAGTGTCACGCGCCAAACCCAAAAGGGTCCAAAGCGTGAGAAAAGAACCATTAAAAGCAAGAACGTAAGAGGTTTTTTCTTTTCTTTTCTTCTCCTTGACACATGATAAGAATAAATAACTATACTAAAATCTCCATATTACAAGTTAGAGCTCTATAACACATTTACAAACAATAACTCAAATCATGTGCCTCCAAATAATGCATGAATATATTTCAAAACTCCAAATAGATAACACAAAACCATAATTCCTTCTAGAATACACAACCTCAACGTTGAAGCTAGGCCTACCATGCCTAAGGCTAACAAACCTTACGTACCTAACCTCCAATAGAATTAATTATGATCTCGCTAAACAAGATTGAGTCACCAACTATTTATGGCCCAAGTCTCCCTATTTAATATAGCATTCCAATCACCACCAATAAATTAAGCTTCATGCCCGAAGTGTAGTTAAGTTATCTGAAAAACTGTTAGAGATTGGGATGAGCTAAACCCTAGTAAGTAGCATAATTAATGGGGATGGGGGAAATGCAAGTCTCATGATAATGGGTATTTTACAAAGCATGTTATGCTTTGGGAATTTCAATGAAAATCAAGCAAATTCGTTTTCATTGGTAAAATGACAAGAATGATTAAAATTATGCACCATAAAACTTTCTCAAAATATCTCAACATGAAACTACATATACGTTGAGCAATAATAAATCACCGTTTCAAAACAAGAAAATCTAACTCAAGGCCACATGACAATCGCCGACACAAAGTTGGAACTCATCTGCCGACACAAAGCCGAAACTTATTGCCAACACAAAGCTGGAACTCATTGCCGACACAAAGCTGGAACTAATAACCGTCACAAAAACGAGTGCTAAGATACCAATGTCACACAGACTATAGTATCTGGCCAAGTAATCACATGTGACAACCCAAGGATAAAAACATGAAGAGCTTACAGTTTACATGAAATCAAAACACAGTTTGATTTGAAGTAGTTTCACAAAAACCTTTGAAATAACCAATATAATCACAAGGTTCTCTAAGCTTTCAAACTCATTTCTTATCAAGAAGATTTTGTATCAATTTTCCCAAATATCACGAGTCAAGATAAAGCATCTTTAAATCTTTCCCATAATACAATAAATCCACAAAATCTATTTTCAAGAATTTAATCAAAGAAGCTAATCTTTTCCATGCTAACAAATCATGCATTTCCCTAAATGCAATAAGAAATATGATGCACTTTCAACGCTTCATACGTTTTCCATAAATGATTAACAATAATAGTACATATAGTACGTTTTAGGAAAACCATGAATGATGTTCCAAAATGGGTTTAACCATAAAATACTTTAGTGCAATAATGATTCCTCTTTAAAAATCTCATTAAGAAGCCACTTATCTTGGAAGGCCAACCAATTTTACCTTAACCGAGCACCATCGCCTAAGCAAGCAATCCAATTACTAGGTCCATCACCAAGAGACTCAAAACCTAGAAACACAATGATTAAGCCTCAAGCCTATCAATAACAAGGCCTATCACAAAATACCTTCAAACTTGTCTCCACAGATCGAAAATGGTCCCCTAAAATCAAATCAAGGTCCTAAAGCCTAACTTGACTATCCCAAGGCACATCAAACAAGCATACAAGTGATCCAAATGATCATAACACAACCAAAGCATTTTAATACACTACTGCAAGTGATTAAATCAAACCATTATTAAAATTAACTAAGTAAAACACATGTTGAAGAAAACGCAGGAATTTACAAGCCAACCCATTCAACGAAGGTTATTAGGTTTTAAGACTTTAGGAACTAAATGTATTAGAACTTCAATGTATAATGTGTTGGCAAATCATGATCAAAACTTAGAGTCTAGAATTAGGCTGCTCAAAGTGTGTTTATTTGTAAAGTTGGAATCGAGTGTACTGCAGAATTTATTGGATAAATTTGCAAGGCTTGATCGATCGAACTTCGTGCATATTGTTTTTTCTGCAAAATTTCCAACTCAGCCCAAGCCCATATGATGTGTAGGGTTTTATGTTTTTCTTCAAGTATAAAAAGAAAAACCCTAGTCACGTTTTAGAAGTTTTTGCTGTGTGTGTGAATCTTCTGTGAGATCTAGAAGTGTTTACCTTCATACACACTTAGGGTTATCAAAATCAAGATTGATGTCAAGAACTTGATGATCACTTCGGTTACTGTTTCAAGAGTTTGAAGAAAACATAAGTAGGAGAACTTGTGGTTGCTGTGGATCAAGGAAAGAAGTAGTCCATGGACTCGAAACGGTCACGTGGTCGTGAAAGTAAGTTTTCTACACGAGGTAGCAATAGGATGTTAGTGGTCTAAATCTTATTGTACAAACTTCAATTCTTTCATAGTGGATTTGTTTTACCTTGAGAATATTTAAGTTAAATCTTCCCTAGGTTTTTTATTGGTTTGGTTTTTTTAGGTTATCATATCGTGTGTTCTTTATATTTCTGCACTGCTTTACATGATATGATTGTTTTGTTATAATCTAGATTTGAATAATTTATCTAAGTAATTACTTAGCTAAATAACTAGGTTAAACAACTTCTGTTTTAAGGGCTCTAAAAACGTACAAGTGGTATCAGAGCAGGTTAGCTCTATTTTTTAGATCATTTGATCTAAGAGTTGATCATTGACCCCCTGTTGTCATGGATTCTTGGAAGTTCTTATTGCTAAAATTCCAACTTGTCTACTTTTGGTTTGTGTCTCTTGTTGCATTTGTTAAGTCTTTCTTTGAGTATCTTGGTATAATACATGTGATGATAATTATGTGTGCTATACTGCTTTAACCGCCTTAAAAGCACGTGATTCTTGTTTTTGGTATTTTGATAGTGGTTGTTCCAGGCATATGACAGGAAATAAAGCTTTATTCAAGACACTCTTTGAAGGAAAGATTTGGACAGTCACGTTTGGAGATGGAAGCAAATCTGTGATCAGACGCATTGAAACTGTGGGCATTCTAGGGTTACCGGTTTTTGAAGATGTCTGGTATGTTGATGGATTGAAGGCTAACTTACTCGGCATCAGTCAAATTTGTGACAATGGAATGAATGTTCTTTTCACCAAGTATGAATGTGAGATACTTGATGGAGGAGGTGACTGTATGTGTATTGGTGTTAGGACAGCTGACAACTGTTATGGTATAACACTAAGTATAAGCAACAAGTGTTTCAGTGCAAAGATCAATCAAGTAGACTTATGGCATCAACGGTTGGGACATACAAGTCACAAGCAATTAGAGAAGATTTCCAAGTGTGATGCAGTTATTGGTTTGCCCAAGTTTGAAAAGATAGAAAAGTGCATATGTAGACCATGTTAGATGGGTAAACAAGTAAAGTCCAAACATTCGTCTGTAACTGAAGTTCAAACTTCAAGACCTCTAGAGTTGTTGCACATTGATCTCATGAATCCTGTCGGAGTTCAGAGTTTAGGTGGAAAGAAGTATATTCTAGTTGTTATGGATGATTTCACTAGATATACTTGGATTGTACTTTTGAGAGATAAAACTGAGGCTTCTGAAAAGATGATACACTTGTGCAAGAAATTGCAAGTTGAGAAAGGTACTGTGATAGCCAGAATTAGAAGTGATCATGGAAGAGAATTTGAAAACACAAAACTGGTTACCTTTTGCAATGATCAAGGCACACATCAAGAGTTTTCTTCACCC
Source organism: Quercus ilex subsp. ballota (assembly GCA_032727855.1). Taxonomy (NCBI): domain Eukaryota; kingdom Viridiplantae; phylum Streptophyta; class Magnoliopsida; order Fagales; family Fagaceae; genus Quercus; species Quercus ilex. Next base: position 29,268,129 of record CM064917.1, read on the forward strand.
AAGACACCACAATAGAATGGAATAGTGGAACGGAAGAATAGGGTTGTTCAAGAGATGACTCGTGTCATGCTACACAACAAAAAGATGCCCAAATCCTTCTGGGGAGAAGCAGTTAACACTGCTTGCCATACACTCAATTGGGTGTATTTCAAACCTGACTCCAAGAAAACTCCTTATGAACTCTGGAGATTAAAGAAGCTTGTTGTCAAATACTTCCGGATATTTGGTAGTGACTTTTATATTTTGCATGATAGGGAGAACCTAGAAAAGTTTGATACAAAGAGTGACAAGGGATACTTTCTAGGATACTCTTCCACTAGTAGAGCATACAGAGTATACAATCTAAGAACTAAAATAGTCATGGAGTTTTCAAATGTGATGATCAATGATGAACTATGTGCAGAAACTCATTTAGAAAACACTTGTTGAGTTCAAGAAAAGAATATGGAGGTTGATGATCCTATTCCTGATGATTATGTTGGGAAGCATAGTGATGAAGAGCTACTGTTGTTAAATGATGCTGTTTCAGTACCATCAAGTTCAGAATCATCCACACCAGTTCATGAAACTCAGCAAGAACAAAGTGAGCCTAGTCCTTCATCAAAACAAAAAGGTACCTTCACATCTCTAGTCAAAGGTCCATCTTCTAAAGTAAAGTTAAATCACCCTGCCACAAACATATTGGAGAGTTTGAAAGATAACTTGAGATTAAGATCCAAAGCCTTGCATGTCATTACTCACTCATGCTATCTATCTCAATTTGAATCGAAAAAGGTGGATGAAGCACTTCAAGATGCTGGTTAGGTTAATTCTATGCATGAAGAACCTCATCAATTTGTTCGGAATGATGTGTGGGAATTAGTTCCTAGACCAAAGGGAGTAAATGTGATTGAAACTAAATGGATTTTTAAGAACAAGTCAGATGAACATGGTACTGTTATTAGAAACAAATCAAGACTTGTTGCTCAAGGATACACACAAGTGGAAAGGATTCATTTCGATGAGACTTTTGCACCGATAGCAAGACTGGAATCCATTCGGATACTTTTGGCCATAGCAAGTCATTTGAATTTCAAACTGTATCAAATGGATGTCAAAAGTGCATTCTTGAATGGGATGTTGCAGGAAGAGGTGTATGTTGAACAACCAAAGGGTTTTGTTGATCCTTATAAACCGGATGATGTCTACAAGTTGAAGAGAGCCCTCTACGGTTTGAAACAAGCTCCCAGGGCATGGTATGATAGGTTAACTGCATATCTCACTGAGCATGGATTCAAAAGAGGATTTGCAGATACTACTCTTTTCATACGAAAGGATAAGAATTATTTTGTAGTAGCTCAAATTTATGTTGATGATATTGTCTTTGATGCTACTAATGATTCTCTTACTCAATCTTTTGCAGATGAAATGAAGAAGATGTTTGAAATGAGTATGGTTGGTGAATTGACTTATTTCTTGGGATTGCAGGTGAAGTAAACGGATTCTAGAATTTACATCAACCAAGCAAAGCTAACGGATTTTGGAATTTACATCAACCAAGCAAAGTATGCTAGAAATTTAGTCAAGAGATTTGGACTTGACAAGGTTGCTAATGCAAAGTTAACCAATGATTCATCGGGTGAGTCTGTTGATGTTACATTATATAGAAGTATGATTGGTTGTATTTTGTATTTAACTGCAAGTTGACCTAGTATTGCTTTCAGTGTTGGTGTATACTCTAGGTTTCAATCTAATCCTAAGATTTCACATTTGAATGCTGTTAAAAGAATCATAAAATATGTTAGTGGAACTTGTGATTATGGATTGTTTTATAGCAAAGAGTCAAATTTGCCTCTTGTTGGACTTTCTGATTCAGATTAAGTCGGCAAATCGGCAATGCCGATGATAGAAAAAGCACCACTGGTGGTTGTTTTTATGTAGGAGCCAATTTTGTTGCTTGGATGAGTAAAAAGCAAAATTCTGTCTCTTTGTCTACTGCAGAAGCAGAATATATTGTCATTGGAAGTTGCTGTTCACAGCTTCTTTAGATGAAAAAACTTTTGAGTGATTATGCGATATCACAAGACACCATGGTTGTCTATTATGACAATTCTAATGCTATCAATATCTCTAAGAATCCTGTTCAACACTCTAAAACTAAGCACATAGAAATTAGATATCACTTTATTAGGGATTTGGTTGAAAGAAAGATTGTGGCTCTTGAATATATCCCTACTGTACATTAAAATACTGACATTTTCACCAAACCTCTTGATAGAAGTAAGTTTAAGACACTTCGTCAAGTAATTGGTGTGATTCTGTGTCCCTAGTCATCTTTGGTTCTTTTGGTCCTTGTGATTCATCTCTCTACTCTTTGTGACCGTTCTTTTTTGTTGTTTTGTTTTCTTTATTTTTAGGATTTGTATTGCATAACATTCATGCATTTCATGATAGGTTGTTTTTGTTATTTTTTCAATATATATATATATATATATAAAGGAAAATGAAGGAAAAATATGTTTTGCATTATTTTTCTTGGACTTATAATCAAGTTTGGCCATATTATCTTTACATAACGTGTTTATGTACCTTGTTTAGTTTAGATAAGCTTATTTTGCTGCACTCTACTAATTTTAGCTTTGTAATACATGTTGTGTGGGAGTTGTTTATAGTTGTTAATAACATGATCTTAATCTTGAAGTCACATGTTTTTTATTTTAAGGACTAAAAAATCCTAAGAGAAAGACATAAATAACTATCTCACCACTGTTTACTAGCCAATCATGAACACCTTAATGCATATGATATGATGTTGTGCTCGAGAAAGTGTAGCACATGCACAAAAAGAACATAAGGTGTAGCCTCGGTTTAAATAATAAATTGGTGTGTACATTATTGGTCTATAATAAATTCAAATTAAATAAAATTGGTATGTACATTATGAGGCAAAATAAGAAACTTACATAATTGCAAACTTGTTTTCTAGGAGATGTGAGAGTTATATGATGTACCTCTTTAGGTGTAGTCACTTTCAAACTTATGTGATGAATTTTGTAGAAATTGTGATTTATCACTATTTACTTATCACCTCACATGTATCTCAAGCTATTGCTAGTTGCACACACTACACAAGTTATTATTTGCTAAACTTAGTTCATGATGTTGTATGTGATCTTGTTGTGACCATTCAAGATTAAAAGTTCATTGATCTAAATGCAAAATATATTTTAATATTTGAGTTTTTTTTTGGACAAATTGATTGAAAATCTTGTTTTTGGAAGACATGGGTTGAATTCAAATGTTTTTGAAAAACTTTTCATCTCATACTCATGCATTTCATTCATAAAACAATGTGTTTTGAGGTGTTTCTGCATTAAAATGCTCTATTTTTTTCAAATTTTTTTTTTTAGATTTTCGATCGATCGAACTTGTTGCTCAACCGATTGAAAATGCGATAAAAATCTTGGTTACATTCTGCCTGGCTTGATCGGTACTCGATTGATGCTGGATTGATCAAATATGTTTTTCAATCAATCGAGACTTATTTTCGACCGATCGAATTTCGGTCTGAAGGTGTTTTAAAAAAGTTTTTTCTCACGTGTTCTTCATACGTTTTTCAAAAACTTTTGATTGTTCCTCTTCGACCGATCCAATCTTAGCCAACTTTTGTCATTTTCTGCCTCAAATCCTTCAAGGTTTTTGTCGTCTAGCTTGTGTAAGTCTCTTTTACCCTTCTTTTTTCATTAAAATCACAATTTTCACGCGTTCTCATTGAAAATTTCGAACATAGGGAATTTGGGATTTTTGATCAAATCTGTTGTTTTTAATTAATCTTGTTTAATGGGTTTTTGCCCTTACATGTTATTAACATGATTCTCATACATTGATTTGATTAATTTTGAGATTTGGAAAATTTTGAAATTCTAGGGCTTGAAAGTTTAAGAAATTAGGGATTTTGTTCAATTAGGCTAAAATTGATAAAATTGACTTGTGTAATTGATTGATTAACTCATTATATGATGTTTCCTAACTGGTATAATGATCAATTGCTCAATTTGGTTGGATTTTAGAAATCAGGTATTTTCAAATTTTGGGGTTTTTGTCTTAAAACTCTGTGTTTGAGTCAATTGATGGTTTATGCAGTGAAATTGAACAAGTTTCAATGCATTAGAGCATGCATCATATGTGCATTCCTTACATGCATCATATAGATTGTTATTTGTTGAGTTTTATTTGTGCTCTAACCTTCTCTAATGCATTCTGCCTTGGTTTTTTTTCTTTGCTTTCTTTCTTTGGTTTCTGTTTTTGGATTTTTTTTTTTACCCTTAGCATCATGGTTAAGAAAACTAGAGCCAACAGGAAATCTTCTTCTTCCTCCTCTTTTGTCTTGGAGAGTGATAGGTTTAGAACCGAGAAACACCAAGAGAATTATGAGAAACTTTACATCTTTAGATCGGTGTGAGTTGAGGGTAAAGTGATCCTTGATGAGTTAGATCCAGAGATACGTAGGAACTTTGAGAGTCAGGATTGGTTACCTCTTTTGGACATTTCACATTCCCCTCTGGCTGTTTTGATTAGAGAGTTCTACTCAAACCTCTCTGTCCACTCTAATGATTCCAACACTCAATATGTGAAAAGTTGGATAAGGGGTGAAGAGTATGTCATTACTCCTTCTGTAGTGGCCACTGCTTTTGATGTACCTAAGGTACAGCAACCAGTTTATCCATACACTGAGGACCCTCCTGTTGATGAGATCATGTCTCATATCACTAATACTTCCATTTAATGGGATTCCGATCCTCGTATCACTACTCATGAGCTTATTGAGCTCAATTATCTGTTTTTTCGGATTACTTGTCATTCTTTTTGGCCTATCTCTCACTTGCACACATTTCCTATTGAGAGATGTGCATTTTTGTATGCCCTTGTGATTGATGCTCCTATGAGTTTTCCTACTCTTTTCATTCGTTCTTTGGTTGAGGTTCATAGGAGTAGTTATAAATCACATGGTTTTTTCTTCCTTGTTTTTATCCATAGGATTTTGTTGCATCTAGGTTTAGAGGATTTTCCTACATCTGAGTCTGTCCATATTATTACTCCAATAGGTGCCACCTTCCTTAGGCAAAGAGCAGCTCAGATGAAAGCTAGCTCTAAACGCCCTTGAGTCGAGTCTTCTACAAGTGTTGCATCTCAGCCTCTTACTTCTGGCGACCTTACTGCTGAGGAGTATGTCGATCCCACAACCGCTGTTGATCCTCCACCTTTTTCTTCTTCGAGTGATGCTTCTCTACGGAGTATGCTGGAGACTGTCATGACCGTTCAGGCGGTTCAGGGACAGATTTTGGTGATGTGCTCAAGGAGCTTCAGGCTTTGCGTGCTAATTCGATGAGTGCTAGAATTTCCCACCACCTCCTTTTGATGATGAGCCTTGATTGCCCTTTGGCAAATCGTCACAAAAAGGGGGAGTACATATTGTGCATGATAGGGGGAGTTTCGGAGATTTTGGAGCTGCTTTAGATTCTATCTAGGAGCTTTTTATGTATATGTTTTTGGCTTGTGATGTATTTATTGGTTGTGAGTTGTATATGTTAGGGGGATATACTTTCTTTATGTATTGTTTCTTTTATTGTTTATTGATTCACATGTGATACATTGGCTATTGATTTATATTATGAGGTTATTCATGGTATACCTCTTTTATTGTCTGTTTTGTGAAATTAAGAATTTTATTTTATTTACTTGTATTTTCCACACATGCGTTTATGTGTTTGTTGAGTGTTTTAGGAATATACAGGTTTATTCAGTCATGCTGCTGTCTACACTGGCAATTGATAGATAGTAGTTAGGTTGAATTGTTTTTAGGTATTTTAAATTTAATGGACTATTTGTAATTTTGAGCTATTCATTTTTGTTTTAATATGTGTTTTGTCACGGATTGCTAAAGAGGGAGTTTGTTAGATTCTAAAAATTTAGGAACTAAATGTATTCGAACTTCAATGTGTAATGTGTTGGTAAACCATGATAAAAAATTAGAGTCTAGAATTAGGTTGCTCAAAGTGTGTTTATTTGTAAAGTTGGAATCGAGTGTACTGCAGGATTTATTGGATAAATCTGCAAGGCTAGATCGATCGAACCTCATGCAGATTGTTTTTTTTGCAGAATTTCCAACTCAGCTCAAGCCCATATGACGTGTAGGGTTTTATGTTTTGTTTCAAGTATAAAAAGAAAAACTCTAGCCACGTTTTAGAAGTTGTTGATATGCTGTGTGTGTGAATCTTCTGTGAGATCTAGAGGTGTTTACCTTTATACACACTTAGGGTTATCAAGATCAAGATTGATGTCAAGAACTTAATGATCACTTCTGTTGCTGTTTCAAGAGCTTAAAGAAAACACAAGTAGGAGAACTTGTGGTTGCTGTGGATCAAGGAAAGAAGTAGTATGTGAACTCGGAGCTGTTACGTGGTCGTGGTAGTAAGTTTTCTACACGAGGTAGCAATAGGATGTTAGTGGTCTAAGTCTTATTGTACAAACTTCAATTCTTTCATAGTGGATTTGTTTTACCTTGAGGATAGTTAGGTTAAATCCTCCCTGGGTTTTTTACCAGTTTGGTTTTCTTGAGTTATCATATCGTGTGTTCTTTATATTTTCGCATTGCTTTACATGATATGATTGTTTCGTTATAACCTAGATCTAAATAATTTATCTAAGTAATCACTTGGCTAAATAATTAGGTTAAACAACTTGTGTTTTAAGGGGTCATAAAACGTACATAGGTTTCAAGTAAATTCCACAAAATCCTAACATACTCGTCATACTTTCAGATTCACTACACAACAGATCAGCCCTTTTATAAAAATCGTTTGGTCCATGAAAAGTTATCTGATTAACTTGAAATTAAATAGGGATAAGCTCTTATATGTGCAGTATGTACCATAAAAAATTCAGCTGAAAATAATGTTTCTATAATTTATTAAAAATCACGTATTGCAGCTGACTCAAATCTATCCATGACAAATTTAGGTTCTCAAAAGAAAATTGCTATAGTTTTAATACTAGGTCAAATGCTTTGAGACTTTATTCACATTAAAACCACATGTTAAAGCATATTAAAAACATGGACTGAAACCCTTTATCTCATATAAACAAATACCAAAACAACAAATGAATAAACCAAAACTCATAACTCATAGAGACAAATAGTCAAACACTTGGTATGCAAAAGCACATGCTCACATCACTTGCATAAATTCAAAGTTATCACTACACTCACACTCACATATGCCAAAGTCATTTAAAATGCAAAGAAACACTCTTCCAAAAATCAACCCCAAACTTCCACAAAAATCAACCCATACGATTGCTCAAGGAACCCTTTTTTTTTAAAACCATGGAACCCCAAATGATCACCATTTGTAAAAATCCTTAACTATTTAACGAATAAGTCCACCAAATCAAAAACCCATATACTCAAACACATATATATCACTCAAGTAGCTTAGATTAGGAAGAAATCTTACAACAACTTGAAAAGCTACCAAAATGGTTAAGAGTTTTACCTTTAAAATCTAATACTATATATAAAAGCAGAAGTTTTTCCCTATAATTAAGGAAGTATTGCCACGTAAGGAAAAAGACCACTTAAAAAACAGCCATGTATACAATTTATTCTTTAAAATACCGTATGGTGCGTTTGGAGAGACTCCTTTTCATCAAACGTTTATATAAAAACACAAAGCCGCTTATCCCAAAAAAAAAAAGGCAAACCCAAATGCCATATTTCCCGATCGAAAGTTTAGACTCACCCTCACTTCCATCTCTTTGCTGCAACTCCATATACACGTAGATCAGAACAGCGTGTTCCAAACCAACAAACAGAATCTTCCTCTCATCAAACATTTTTATAAAAACAAAAACCCAATTATCAAAAAAGAAAAAAGGAAAAAAACACAAAACAAAATCCCTAATGCCATATTCCCGATCAAAAGTTCAGACTCACTCTAACTTCTGTTTCTTCTTTGCAACTCCATATAAACATAGGTCAGAATAGCGGGTTCAATTCTCCTCTCTCGAATTCTCTCTATTCCGCGTCTTATTGCTTGCATGTTCCGTTCCAAACCAACAAACGGAGGAAAAAAGAAAATCCAAAAGGAAGCGCAAAAAAAAAAAAAAAACTGTGAAAACTTTAAAATTTTGTTCATTCTCTGCAACAACAGACGATTCAGATGCTATCACATTCCTTCTCTACAATAACAGACAATTCAGAAGGTAGGCATGCTTTTTTTTTCCCCCCCTTTTCAATTACCATTTCAAATTGTATAAAACTATTCACAGATCCTTCTTTGACAATTCACATTTGTTTCTCTTCTATTTTCTTCCAATTTGGGTGATTTACTAGAGGACTGCTTGGATCTGATTCTGGGAATTAAAGTTGCCCTCAAATTATGAAGTTCTTCTTCGGAAAGTGTTTGATGATTGTACTAAGGTATTGCTCTCTCTATCTCTCTGTATGTGTGTGTTTGTTTTCTGTTTGGGTGCTGAGAAAGTGTGTGAAAATTAAAATTTTCGAGTTTTTAGATATGATTTTTGATTGGTTGTGATGGGGTTTTCGTTTATTACGAAATAAATACGGCCTTGTGATGGGGTTTTCGTTTATTAGGTTTTGAGAAAATGAGGGAAAGAAAATAAATTTTAATTTAAAAATCTTAGATTTTATTTTAAATAATTGAGAGGGGAATAAAATTATTTAGTTTTGTTGGGATAAAGTTTTGGTACCTCCCTGATATGGTTCTCTAGCTTATTTCCTGTTTGGATTATTCATATTATACGATTTTCTTGAAATGGATTTGTTTCTAATGGATTTGTGGAAAAATTGGCTTCATGCAGAGTTTGGCTGCATAAAAGAACGTGTGGTGTTTGTTTGTCCATTGCTTCAAAAGGGTTAGCGATCACCAAGATAGATGATTGAAGATATTGGAATCATATCCTAATTGTAGAATCTAGGTGAGATTCGTTCAATTTTTTAACCCTCTTTTTTTTAGTTTTTATGTATTGATTTTTCAATGGAAATTGGAGAAAAATTGTATTTCTTGCCATGTATGTTTTAGATGGACAATCGAAACTCTAGCCAACTGTGGAATTCCCTTGCTAGAATTTGTCCGAGTAGGTTTTCTTTTTTGGTTATCTTTTCTACCAATTATGATTGAAATTTTAAAATTTATTGTGTGATGCTATCATAATTGCAATTGGTTTCATAAATCATAATAACTTTATTGGCAAGTTTTCTTAAATGATAAATACAGGTCATTTGAAGGATGTGGTCATTTCGAAGGATATCCAATACCATTGAGTTTGTTTGAAAGATCTTAATGTTTAAGGCAGTTCTTATTGATAATAAAATGACCATCATATTATTGAACTTGAAGTTATGTTGTCTTTGAGTTGGACTAACACATTTGATCCTTTAAAAACTAATTGCTATGAGAAGAATCACGACAAGCCTGAAAATCCTCCCTTCAAACTTTCCATTTTTCCTTTTCTTCAATTGTTGCTGTGTTGATCCAAAAGTAGGTATTTGTAGTCTTTCAATTGCTATTAAAAGTGTGAGGAAAATTATTAAAATATAACAAGATGCTAACTTTTGTTTTTTGCTTGACATTGTGATTCATTAGATTGATTAGAAAAGCTTTGAAAAATTAAAAAGCTTTTGTTGGTTTTTGAAGTGGTGCTTCAGTTTCTCAACAATTCTAGGTGAAACATATGCTTGGATAGGGAACCATATACTTTAGCATGGTTGGTTAAAAAGGTCAGTTTAACCTCTCGATATCATTGGAATATGATAAGAAATTTTAACTAGTTGGATTAAAGCCTACAGGTGAGACATAAGGAAAAATCTATTGGTTTTTTATGGTAATAAAGGTACTGATAAAGAAAATTTCATGGATTTGCAGGATACTTCCACAGACCCTTGGTGCAGCAAGGTTGCAAGAGGCATCATTTATATTGGGAATCCTATCTTCCATGTGTTAGAGAAGGGACTAAAGAACAAAATAAGAAGGGTGTCTTAGGCTTGCCTAACAGCCATTGTATGGCTTGGTTGTGAAATAACAAAGTGCCCAAATAGTATTAGATATTCTACATATGAGATCTTACTAAATGAAACTAAGCAATTTTTGCATCCTGGATCAGAGCTTGAAGGCAGGCTTCTAGCATGTCTTTGCATCTATAACTACGCTTCTGGCAAAGATAATGCCTTTTATGTAAACATCTCTATGTAATAACCATTTTGCAGTATCACAAAGCACAAAAGATTTAAGATGCTTCTCTACTATATATGCAAATGATCATTGACATGAATGAATACTCAATCAGCAGTTAGGACAATTCATGAAATTTTATGTTGGGTTTATGCAAAAAAACTACACCATTTGTCTTCATAGCACTTTCTTTGAGAATTATAGAGAGAGTTATTTTCCACATTACGTGAGAAGTACATTTTGCATATCACCAAAGGAACAGCCCTATCATTGTGTTAGATTCTGTATAGCATATACATCATATGCTATGGAAGCCAAAATGGAATAATTTTATCCCCAATGTCCAAATACCCTAAATGAGAAAATTATGTTGAAATACTGTCTTGAACTAAGCTTTTAACTTAATAGATGTTGGATTCTCTCCAATAATCGGCTTCATGGACACATGCCCCTTAGTTGACTAAAGTTGACTCTTCTCAGGAATTTTGTATTTACAATGATATATTTTCCCCCGCATGTTAATGCAAATCAGTCATCCCTGACTTATAAGACCTTTGGCTACTATTTGAGAAGAGCTACTAAATTAAATTAAAAGGTTAAGAAAACTTAATTTTCCCTTTGTATCTATTATTTATTTTGTAACTCTTGAAGCATATGGGAATTCTAAGTGTTTTTGTGCTCTCAACTAGCAAATAGTTTGAGAAACTTTTTGAAAACAGACAAATTCAGGATTGGGTGAGTGCAGGTGCTATTGATGACCTTCAAAGTCTATTAACCAGTATAAGAAGTGTTGGCTCTAATAGGATTGATCCCAAAATTCTTTGATCAAATCAAACTGCTAGGATGAACTTTTCACTTTACATTATATTTGCATTTGAATTTTAAAGGTACTTCTATAGTCTATGCAAGGTAAGGAAAGGACTACATACTTTTTCTTAGTATCATGCATCTTGGAAATGTTTATTTTGTTAGTGAAAAAAGGGGATTAGATGAGTAGTTGGGTAGTTTTAAGGTAAAGTTTAATATGACATATTAAGTCTTATGTCATTATGGAATCATTAGTCTTTCACCGTTGCATAAACCAAAGATTTTGTCATCCATTATCATGCACATTAAATTAAGCAAGTTTTATTTAGATTGGGAGATGATGAGATATTCTTGAGGTTGGTTTTTATTTTTATAATTAAAATTGTCTTATCAAAGTTAGTGCTAACTTTGATGTCTACATCTCTTTGATTTTTTTTCCTGTTAAACTTAGGTTCATGGGTTCAATTTCTTTAGCTAAAGAAGTATTAAGACGAAGGATGTGAAATGGACAACAATCTTGCTTCTCCACCAATTTGCTTCCAAGGAAGGATGATCACACCATTCTCTTTTGCTGGATTTTTTTTTTCAATTGCTAGAAATATTTTTCTCTCCATCATAGTGGATGTTACGGTTTTAGTTGTTTAGAATAAGCTTAAAAGAAAATCTATTTGTAAGACAACACATATTTTTATGGATAGCATACTGAGTGTTATATACATTCTACATTTGAAATTCAAACCAAGTGTTATTTTTTAAAATTTATAAATTCAATTGCATTAGCTACATATTTATTTAATTAAATTTATTTAAGTAAGACTTTTGAAACAAAATGTTTCTCCAAATATTTACCTAAAATTATTTGAATATATCTACTTTCTCGGATTCTAATTATTTTTATGTACAAAAATTTATTTGCGGACTCTTACAAAATTTTCATTATTATTTTTTTTATTTTGTTGAAATAAATGTACTTTTTTTTTTTCCAAGAACCCGAAAATACATGTATTTATGTAATTCCTGTGCATTTGCACAGGTTTAAAAGCTAGTTTGAGATAATGGAGGAGACCTAGAGGTTGCTATGTAGTTTTCTAGAAAATCTCGCTGGAAGTGACGGTGGAGGGAGGCACCGATGGGAGAGTAATAGAGATAGAGATGTGTGTGTATTTGTGTTTAAGTGTGAAAGAAAAGAAATAAGGGGAAGTCCTTAACTAGTTGACCAAGTGGGGGAGATATTTACAAAATTTGTGTGGTTGAGAGGAATGGGCTAGGAGGGTCATGTGTGGGCTTCTAAAAATCTGACTTTTATTTTTTATTTTTTCTCAAGTGGGCTAGGGCATTACATATAGATATATCCTCATCCAATTGTGTGCACATATGGATACAAAGAAAGGGTTGAAGCTTAACGAGAATTAATGAATAAGTCTAATGAAGGAGTGACATTTAATTGAACATGTGAGCATTTAAGCATTTGAGTGTACAAGCATGTAAGCATGAGAGCATATAAGCATACAAGCACATGAGCATTTAAGCATCTAAGTACACATACCTCTTACTGTCCAATCACCTCCACATTCAAGCACACAGACGTCCAACTGCATGTTCACTAAGCCTCCAAACATATAGACAAGTCATCATCCAAGTGTGTGGATATCAAACATGTGAATATCAATGCAAGTGCGCATGCCATCATCAAAGCATGTGAGCATGGGAGTATGAGATCATCAAAGCATGTGAGTATTGCAGCATATGATCATTAAAGATATGAGTATAGAAGCATGTGATCATCAAAGCATGGGAACATATGATCATCGAAGCATGTAGACATATGAGTAACCAAGCAGCATGAAAGCATAAGGGCATTTGAGCATGTGAATATTAAAGAGTCCAAACATATGAACATGAGGGCATAGAGGCACATGGGCATGTGATCATCAAAGCACGAAGATGTAGGAGCATACGATCATCAAGGCATGTAGACATAGGAGCATACAATCACTGAAGCATGTGAACAGAGAAGCATGTGATCATCAAAGCATGTGAACATAGGAGCATGTGACTATCAAAGCAAGTAGATATGAGAATGTGATTATCAAAGCAAGTAGATATGTGAGAATATGATCAACAAAGCATTAAGAATCCAAGTGTACCAACATCTACAGTCCAATTGCTTGCTTCGCGTGAGAATTTAAGCATTTAAGCATCCAAGTGTACCTATTACGGTCCAAGTGTACCAAGCATCCAAGTGTACCAAAATAGTTTAGAATTATATATTAGGTAACCCGGATCAAACCTGTCTTAGCTTACACAAAGCACATAACTTAGACAATAAATCAAATGCTAGAGCTTCTGGCTTCCTTCAAAGATTGAAAAGACTATTAACACATATCAGTGTAGCTTGATAGGTCCATGCCTTTAAGGAGTTTTATTCTAATGCAGCACAAGTATAAAGTAAAACACGGGTAGATTGGCTTTGATTTTCTTTCAAGTTCAAGAAGCATCATGTGTCATTAGTACTCAAAAAGTTGCTAAACAATCAATTCATAGGAAGACAATGACAACAGTCTACATGGGCGTGGGTGAATGTGGGCGCAAAAATAATATATATCAAGAGATAATTTCATATCAGCATAGCCCAATAATTTCACTTTAGAGAGTTGAGGGTTGAATATCTGAGAAAAAGAAAGAAGAAGAAAAGGAATGTATTGACATGATTTCTTTGGAAAATATGATTTGTCTAGTTTAAAACAAATTCTCTCTTACTTGGTACCATAGAGGCACCAAAATCATCTAGAACAAGAAAGTCCAACAAATCCCATTCTACAAATTAAGGGTGTCAATTTGTTGTATGGTTTTATAGTCAAAGAAGAAAATTCTGGAAATAAAAGTTACTATAAGCTAAGTGAGTGTGGAACCGTAAAGATCAAGAAAAACGTACCAATTAACCAGTAAAAAAAAATCCAAAAACAGATAAAACCTGTCATAGCTTATTATGCTAATCGCTCAGATGCTAAATAAACCACTCAAGCTTCTAGCTTCCTTCAGAGATTGAACAGGCAATTTCCATAGTGGCAATATAGATTGAATAAGTCCATGCCCTGTTATTTCAAATGTGTAGGGTCTCTCTTCTAATCCTGCACATTTATAAATAAATTGAAAAAAGAAAAGGGCAGAAAGAATAATATCAGAAGATGGAGAAAAAATAATTTGGAAAATAAATAGGTAATTTGAACACCACTATAAATAAAAGAGCCAGCACAGATTAGAAGATATGGTTGCAAGGTAACCCAATTTTGAAATAGTTTCCAAGAACCGATCATCAAAATTGCACAAAATATCTATGCTAATGACATATATGTATATGACAAGAAATTGTTTTGCTTACCATGTGAGCTAAGGCAAAAGCAAGCGGACATATGTATAAATAATGAGAATCTTTGTTATTTCCACCAGTCTCTACTGAACATCAACAGAGGGCTAACATAACATAAAATCTGATAGGCTAGGGCATCATAAAGAAATATTAAATATGAACCAATAACATTGAACAGAACCAACAAAGAAGCAGAATATGAAGCAGCCCAACTAATACTGCTCAATAAATAAAAAAAGAACAGTCCCCCCTCATTTGACATTCCCTCCATTCTTTGCATACAAAATTTTAAATAATGTCCAGCCCATCAGAAACTTAATAAAAATTTAAAGATAAAAAAGGTACTTAGTATATTGTTACCTCATATCTTGCATACTTTCTAATGGTTTATTTACACGTCAAGTGCCATTTGACTGGATTTAACTAAGGTGTAGAAAGTTGTGTAAAGAAAATTCATCGAGACAATGTTCAACAATCAGAAAATGCTAGAAACAAATGAGCATCAAGAATTGGCCCCCAAAGAATGGCATGTTAACATGCACAAAAATCTATAAAGTAGGAGTAAAACAATGTACAATAAATGTTTCTGAGAAAGAGGATAACAGAAACTGGCATATTAAAAGTTACATGATAAAATACATGGCTCAATATAAGGTTATCGCCTCTAAAACATCCACACAAATGGCCATAAAAATGTGTCAACTGGGATGACAATACTAATGAGTTTTATTATCCTCTTCCATCCGTTTCACAATAACGTTATCCAAAAAAATACACAAGGCCCAACATAAGGTTATCACCTCTAAAGGATCCACACAAATGACCATAACAATGTGCCAACTGGGATGACAATATTGATGAGCTTTATTAACCTCTTCCATCTGTTTCACACTAAGGTTATCCAAAAAGAATTCTGACAATATGCACCAACTAGCCTGGAAGTAGTTCCTCAACTTCACAAACAATTTTTTCACATTAACTAACTAGGATACTAAAGAGATGAATGCATTAGAAGAAAGCAATCCATAGGGAGATTTTGATTGTAAAATCTCATGCCCATTACAGAACTGGAAACCCAGTAAATATAGAAGTGAACAACACCCAGAAAATAAATCAAAGGAAAAGCTAACATGCAAAATCTAAAAAAGCAATTCCAATAAAAAAAACAGAACTTGAAAACATCAACGAATTGATACAATACCTTGAATGAGATTGTGTCCCATATAGCAAAAAAGTAGTTCATATGGATTAATACATCATTCAAAGCAAAAACAAAATCCCTAAATATCAAAACCCCCAATCCACCCACCTACAGAGGTTCCGTTTGATAAGCTCAGAGAAGGTTTGTTCCCCCAGAAATTAGGTGGATTGGGTGTTCAAAAGCACAGAGTCTTCAAAAAAGTCTCATTATCGGAATATAACATTACGAATTTACGATGTTTGGTTCATTAGCTACATTCCCAATCGCATTCCAATAATGTAACATTGCTTTGATTGGTTGGATCCTAATATTCCTAGCAATCATTACAATTTTACAATGAATTTCCACAAATATCCATTTGACATAACAAAATTTTATTTTGTTAATATATTTCATTTTCATCCCCTTTCTCACTGACCAAACAACTTTGATCCACAAAAAAAATAAAGACATATTTCTTTCACTTTCTTGCACTTTTGTCACCAAGTGTAACGACTATGAACTTAAAGACCAAGTTGAGGAAGCAAGCATGACAGAGATCATAATGGTCGTTGTGTTCTTGCTAATGGTGAATCAAGCGGGTTATCTTCGCCATGGGGTCCCCCAGAGAGAGAGAGAGAGAGGGGGGGGGGGGGATTGCAAAAATATATTTAGGATAATTTTGTAATTAAAATTTATTGGCATTAACAATTGATAAAATGATAACATTTCCATAAATAAGCAATAAGTTTACCATAATTAGGTAATTAAATTACCATAATTTATGGTAATGTGAAAGTTTTGAGAATCTTTACATATTACCATAATGTTTTATATCAATAAATGAGTCAAACACCATAATTTTACCATATTTTTTTTTTTTTTTTTGAGAACCAATGTGGATGTAATGTTCACAAGGGCAAACCAAACACAAATGTGTTGTTCTAAAAATAAAACACATGTAAAATGAAATTTGTTTCTAAAGAAAAAAAAAAAGCGTAAAATGAAATTTAGATTAAAGAAAAGAAAAAGGAACGACACGTGACCACAGTGCTCTGTGGGCTGGGCTCTAGTAGATTCTAGTAGAAGAGTAGCATAATAAAAAGTGAAAAAAGGGTTGGCAAATTATAAACACCGGTAGCAGATACAGGCTACAGCAACTCTGGTTTAAAGCAAAAGACTTGCTCGTTCGAAAGAAAGAAAGGGTTTTGGAGAGAGAGAGAGAGAGATGGTGGATGATGACTACAAGTTCCTTCAAATAAGGGACGCCATTACTTCCATAAACCAGAAGGTGAACCTCATTGGCGTCATCTTCGAGATCGGTTTACCTAGGCAAACCAAGGGCACTGGTATCTCTCTCTCTCTCTTTTATATGCATTTCATTTCTATGTTATTCCATTTGTTTGAATGAAAATGGTAATTTATTGCTGGGCGATGATGACACAAAGGCCGGACTTACTGCTGCTACCAGTTTTTTAGTTGGTTTGGTAGTAGACTGATGAAAACTGCAATAAGTAAGGTGTTTGCTCTGAGCCACGTCTCTCTCTCTTTCTTCATATAATCTAATAATGTTGCCAATTTACAACATCTTTTTTACTGTCTTTTCCACTTTTGTTTTTTGGGTATTTTTTTTTTCTCTCCCTCTTTATTTATGAGGAGAAACAAATGATATGTGATTTTATTAACTCCAAAAAAAAAAAAAAAAGTCTACATTTTGATGGGTTCCAGCATAATATATCTTTACCCCACTTTTTTAGAGTAAATTAACTAATTAAATCCATGGAAGATGCTTTTTTGGATTAGTAATAAGATTTATTGATATATAATTAAAAAAAAAAAAAAAAAAAAAAGGACGCCTTCTGTGTACTAGGGGTCAAATAAATCGAGTACAAAAATCAAGAAATTCAAGAAAGGAAGAGAATGATTGGTTTTGCAAAGCTAACAGCCAATCTACTAAGGTTCTAAAGAAAAATAACTTGAGGTCTGATATGGATCTCTCATTATCTTCAAAACACCACATTAGACAATGGAGAACAATTATCCATATATGACCATTCTGATGGCAACCAAGCCGCCCTTGCCAACAAGCTAGGAGTCCCACAACTGACTTTGGCATAACCCAATGTCCCCAGTGGATGTTGCCATTAGAAAATTTCTAGTGATCTGCCACTGAGGCCTCATACACATACACTCGTCGATTCTTACTTATCACATTAGAATTAAGACTTATAATTTGACTCGTAAACTAAAGGACTAAGAAAACCCAATACAGCTACTAATACTATTGGAAATCCTAAAATAATACCAAATATGATTCTAAAAACAACCCTAAGTTGGGTCAGATGTTGCATGATTGCTATATACATGAAAAGCTTATTAGTTGCCAAAAGCTTAAAATTTCTCTAAAGGCAGCAACTTGACTTTTCTTCCATGGCTGAATCAATTTCTTCTCAATATTACAAAAGGACTAGTGAGAGTTGTGGATTGACTATGAGTATCGTAGAATCATCTCATTGTTGTGGATGACATATTTTGCTTTAGATCTCTATGCAAATCTTGAAACAAAGAAATCTTCTCCAGCTTTTGAAGTTAGATGAAAATTATTATTTTGGGAGAAAAAAATGCATTCTTGAACATTGAATTAGATAATCTTGGGAATCTTGGTTGGTTCTAAACTGTGTGGCTTTAATTTCCTAGTAAATTCTAAAGTCAAAGTTTGCACATATTACATATGTTAATTTTCATAATCAAGCCACTTGGTAAATAGTATATAAAAGTCACTTGGTAAATACTAAATAGTTATCTGAAAATTTAACTTTCTGTTTCTGCTTTAGTTGAGATCCAATGATTTTAGTTTTCTTCATGTGCTTTAATAATTGTAAATTTCATAATTCCTTATGCAAAACATTTTTTAAAACCATTTTTGATAAGTGAACTTCAGTGTTTAAGTTGTTGCTATGAATATTCTTGCACTTTAGTGCTCTTAGCAAGTATTATGATTTGTTTGCAGATTGCTTTTGCACACTAAAAATAATTGATGAATCACGCCCGAAACCTGGGATTTCAGTTAATTTTTTTGCTGAAAGTATGGAAATGCTTCCCCACGTTGCGTCAGCCGGGGATATAATTCAGCTTTCTCATGTTGTGGTATATCCTAATTGTAAATTCCTCCAAAATATGATTTCCACTATGCTTTTCTAGGTGATAAATTTTTAAGATATAGGCAATTTGTCAATTTCTTTTTCTTTCAAGTTCTCTGGTTTAGTAACTTATTGGATCTTCCCAGGGTTTTTATTTTAATTATTTATATTTTTGATCAGTTCATTTTTCATTATCGGAAATGAGATAATAAAAAGCTATAAAAAAAAAAAAAGTCACTAATCCCCCCAGAAACCACTAACTACCTTAAATGACAACCGCGGCCAAAGTAATAAGATTTAGCAAAGAAGGATGGGAAGGACGATGTTTCTTTTATTTATAATAGAAAACATTTGAAGTCATCATAAAAATGTGGATAAATTTTTATTTATTTTTGATTAATGTATTACATATAATCGAATGAAAGAAGAATCACATTAGCAATGTTGTACTTGGGGGAGAGGGACCCAAGTGGCTTTGCATGGGTGTGATTTGAATGAGGGGATTGGGTTGGATCATCAATGTATGTATTGAACTAATTTTAAAATTGGGAGTGGAGCATGGCCTAGATGGCTGGTGGGAAGTGAAATGGGCCAATGCTAATAGGTTGAAGACAGTGCTTTCGGGGGTGGTGTTTGAGTCTTGGAATGCTTTTGTTAGAGGAAGACTGCCTGTTTTTATTGCCAATGAATGTTAAGACAACAAACTGAAGACAGTCATGCCAGGGGTGTTGTGCAGCTAGATTTGGAAAACATATATGATCATGTTAACTGGAATTCCCACAATTATTTGTTGCAAGGCTATGGTTTTGGTGAAATGTGAAGGTGGATTACCGGATTGTTTCTTGAATCTCCACCATCCGCTTTTCTGTTTTAGTGATCGGTAGCTTGTGTGGTTTCTTCCAAGGCTCTTGAGGTTGAGACAGGCCAATCCATTATCACCTTTATTATTTATAATTGTTATGGAGGCTTTGAGCTGGTTAATGGAGAAGGCTGTTGAAGGGAGATGTTTTCTGGGCTTCAGGATAGGGGGTACATTAATTTTCTGTGGGGTTGACCCAGAGCAAATATGGTATTCGAAATGTGTAATTGTGTGGTTCCACGCTGTGTCAAGTTTAAAGATATATTTAGGGAATTCAAAATTGTTATTGGTAGGTCTTGTGCAGAATGTTGTAGATCTAGCTGACAATTGGGATGTAAAGTGGCGATACTCCCATTGAAATACTTGGGCCTTCTTTTAGGGGCAACTTTTAACCAGAAGGTAGTTTGGAACTTTTTTTTTTTTTTTTTGAGGAACAGGTAGTTTGGAACTTTGTTGTGGAAAGAATGGAGAAACAACTAGCTGGATGGAAAATTATGTATTTTTCTAAGGAAGGCCGAGTCACTTTAATTAATAGCACATTATCCAACCTGCTAATGCTACCTATCTTTATTCCCTAATCCTATGGGGGTTGCTCTTTTTTTGAAAAGTTGCAAAAGGATTTCTTGTGGGGTGGAATTGGTGATGAGTTTAAGTTTTCACTATGGCCTTTTTCTAGCACTGTTGGAGGGTGGTTGCAGCAGATGTGTTTGCTGTTTTTGAGGAATTTCATAAATACTGTTAGTTTGAAAAATCACTTAATTCCTCATTTACAGCATTAATCCTCAAACCTAATGCTATTAATGTTAGGGATTTTAGACCTATCAGTTTGACCAGAAGCGTTTTAAAATTGTGGCTAAGTTGTTGGCAAATAGATTGAAAGGAGTGCTGGATAAACTTATTTTTGCATCACAAAATGCATGTGTAGGTGAAAGAAAAATTTTGGTTTCAGTAGTCATTGCCAATGAGTGTATGGATAGCAAAATCAAAAGTCACATTCCTGGCATTATCTATAAGTTGGATAAAGAAAAGGCTTTTGACCATGTTAATTGGGAGCTTCTTCTTTATTTATCGGAGAGGATGGGGTTTGGTGAAAAGTGGAGAGGGTGGATTCGTACATGTATCACCACAATACAATTTTTTGTTTTGGTTAATGGGTCTCATTGTGGTTTTTTTTTTGCTCGTCTAGATGACTATGGCAGGGGGATCCTTTATCTCCTTTGCTCTTCATCCTTGTCATGGAGGTTCTCAATAGAATGCTATAGAAGATGGAGGAGGAAAGAATTATTAAAGGTTTTGAGGTGGGAAATGTTGGTGGATGTCTATCTCACATCTTCTATTTGTTGATGACACTATTATATTTTGTGATGCAAGCACGGAAGAGATTTTGTTCATTTGATTGTTACTAACTTGTTTTGAGGCAGTGACTGGGTTGTGGGTTAATTTGGGAAAAAGTGAGATGGTGCTGGTGGGTGAGGTGGAGAATGTGCATGAACTGGTTAATCTTTTGTATTGCAAGGTGAGGTCTTTTCTTATGACTTATCTTGGAATGCCATTAGGGGCCTCTTTTAAATCAACAGGAATTTGGAATCCCATTTTGGAGAAATTTCAATGTTGTTTAGCTGGTTGGAAGAGGATGTACTTATCTAAAGGGGGAAGGTCAACGTTATTGAAGAGCACGCTTTCAAGCTTGCCTAACTATTATTTATCTTTATTCACCATTCCCTCCAATGTGGTGAATAGAATAGAGAGGTTACAGAGGAGTACAGGCACCACTTGGTGTGATGGGATAAGGTGTGCATGCCTTTGGCTAATGTGGGGGAGGGGAAGGGGGGAGGGGTTGAGGATTTGAAAACTTACCACTTTCAATCAATCTTAGTTAGGAAAGTGGATATGGAGGTTTGGGTTGGAGGAAAAAAATTGTGGAGACAATTAGTTATTGTGAAATATGGGGAGGAATGGGGTGGATTGTTATCGAAACCTATTTGAGGCATTTGTATATGGGTTTTGGAGGAGCATTAGAATGACGGGAGATCATTTCTTACAGTGCATTCGTTTTGATGTAGGTTTTGGTAGTCAAGTTTGATCCTAGCATGATATTTGATGTGGGGATTAGCCTTTAAAACTGATGTTTTCTGTATTATTTGAAATTTCCGTGTATTAGAATGCTTATGTGGAATCATTGTTGGAGAGATTGGTGGAGGGGCAAAGTAGGAATTGTTGTGTGGAATTCATAAGCGAGAGATTGATGAGGTTACTTTATTTTTCCATTTGTTGAACTCTCACAATCCCCTCATCACAATCCCCTTAATGAGGGGAATGATAGGATGAGATGGAAGTTAAAGAGTTTTGGGTTGGGAGTTCACTATACAATCTTTTTTTGAGACATTGTGGGGCTCACGCCCTATGCCTTTTCCTTGGAAGGCCATATGGAGGGCCAAGGCCCCTTGGAGAGTTTCTTTCTTTGTGGACAGCTGCTTGAGGGAAAATTATCACTTGTGAGAATCTCATCAAGAGAGGTTATTCAATGGTGAGTTGGTGTTGTATGTGTCGTTGTAGCAGGGAGACTGGATCACCTCTTGATTCACTATAGCGCGGCTTTCGAGTTGTGGAGCTTTATATTTATGATGTTTGGGGTTCAATGGGTTTTATTGGAGAAGGTTCTTGATTTATTATGTGGGTGGCTATGTTGAGGACCATA
Organism: Quercus ilex subsp. ballota; assembly: GCA_032727855.1. NCBI lineage: Eukaryota > Viridiplantae > Streptophyta > Magnoliopsida > Fagales > Fagaceae > Quercus > Quercus ilex. Next base: position 29,290,415 of record CM064917.1, read on the forward strand.
TTCAGATATCTAGAATCTTATTCCATTATCTTTGATGCGGACTATATGGAGCAGTGGCAGAGCCAGCAATTTGTCTTTGGGAGGGCCAAATAGTACTATTAAGTATCAACGCAATTTAATACACAATTACTTTATAACCATGTTATATTTATATGATACATTATGTCCATTAAATTAGATTCCATGAAAATGAAAATGTAAATTTGCTTAATATTTTTTATGTTATTTATAGATGTGATTTAGTTTTGAAAGTACTTAAAGAAATGGTAAGATATAACTCTAATTTATCGATTTTTTAGCTAGATACTCATTGGTTTTTAAAAATTGGTCTTACTATAAATTGATCAACGTCAAAGTGTGTGCAGTGTTAGGAGATTGTATTTTAAATCTAAAAACATGTAAACTTGAAACTTTAATGGTAAAAAATTATGTTAATTATCCGTTTTTATCATGTCAATTATCATCCCTACTTAAAGGGCTTTATTTTATTTTTTTGTAATTTAGTTTATTCTGTATACAAATGCTTGGAGTCTTGCAATAACAAATTTTGAGTGCAAGTGTAAACTGTTAGTGGTAGGTAGAAAGCGATGTCACCGGTGGGCTCAAATAAGAACCAGTAACAAATTATCACCTAAGTTTTGTTATGAAATTTATTGTGAAAATGTTGTGGAAGTAGCATTACTTTGAAATTTTTTGAACTGTTATATATCTGGAAATTTTGGAAAAATTTGGAGGGGCCATGGGCCCCCTTGGTCTCAATGTGGCTCTGCCACTGATATGGAGGGAATGAAATCGGTGTACTTTTGATACTTTTGAAAATGTGGAGTGCACGTCTTCTCAATTGCAAGCTTCCTTCATTAGTTCTCTTTATGAGTAGTCTTTTGTATTGGGTCTTACTGATAGTAACTCTATTAACTTCTTCTTAGAGTCAATTAATATGTAGATATTTCTCCCATTGCAATTCTTTAGGCTACTTTGTGCTTATTTTCAAGTAGTAGTCTCGTTTCAATAATATTATCTTTACCTATCAAAAAGGAGAAAAAAAAAAAAGGATGAAAATTTGTGAATCAACTAAAAGTGGAGGGTTAGGCATTAAGAACCTAGTTGTGTTCAATCAAGCTTTATTAGGTAAATGGAGGAATGCAATTGAGAGGGGGCTTTGTGGAGAAGGGTTTTGGACCATAAATATGGTACCATGTGGGGTGGGTGGTGCTTAATAGGGTCACAGGCTCGTATGAGGTGAGTTTATGGAAGATGTTGGATGAGTTAAAGGTTTTATGCCAATGTAGTCTTTTGAGTGGTCTTGTTGTTGGGGTTTTACTGATTATTCTTCTCTCTCTGAGTTTATGTTTTCTCCTAGATTAGTTTCCTGATTTCCCTCTTTTTTGCTGTTTGTTTTATCTTTTTCTTGTTGTTCATCATCATGAACAACTTGTACTATTCCTTATTTTTTCATTAATAATAGTTCTCTGATTACCTATCAAAAAAAAAAAAAAAAAAAAAAATGAGGTGAGTTTATGGAAGAATATAAGGAAAGGCTGGGAAAGCTTTCTTTGTTTCACTAGCTGTGAGGTGGATGATGGTCCTCGTGTACAGTGGCATGATTCTTGGTGTGGAGGGCAACCGCTGATGGAGTGTTTCCTGGAACTCTACTGTTGCTTGTGATAAGGAGGTTTCAATGGCAGATTGATCATTTGGGAAAAATTACCATTGGGGGCATTACTTTGTGAGATCAGTCAAAGATTAGGAACTAGAATCAGTAGTAATTTCATAAATATCCTATATTCCAAGCATAGACAAAATAGGGAAGATTTAAGGCGTTGGATATCATCTTCTTAGAATGCCTTGGCTGTTAAATCCTATTATAGTCTGTGTTGAACCAACCCTCCAACTTGCTCATATTTTCCCTGGAGGAGCATATGGAAAATTAGGGTCCAAACCAAGGCAGTTTCTTTCTTTGGACAGCGGTTTTAGGGTAAATTCTCACAGTTGATAATCTCAGAAAGAGGTGAGTCATTATTATTGGTTGGTGTTGTATGTGTACGATGGCTCTGGAAACATTGGATCACGAGCTTTTTCATTGCCCTGTAGCCCATGACCTTTGGAGTTTGGTCTTTTGATCTTTTCTCTCTTTTGGGTTCAATGAGTGATGCCACAAACGGTTGCAGGCCTATTAGCTTGTTGGAAAGGCAGGTTTGGTAGATGCAGAAATATTAATTTGGGAACTTGGGACATGATATCACATTGTCTTTCGTGGAGCATTTAAAGGTTGAGAAATGCCAGACATTTTGAGGATTGTGAGAATTCTGTTCTATATCTGAAATTTTCATTAGTCAAATCTCTATTTGAGCGGGTGAATGCTTTTGGTCCTTATTCTTGGTCCAATATGCTTAAGGTGATTGATAGTTGTTCTTTTTGTACTTAGTGCTGGTGTACCTTTAGGACACAACCTGTGTAAATTTTACTTTTTAAAAAAGAAAAAAGGAAACACCAGCAATCTCCAACTAGGTCATATATTCTTTTAATGGATGAAACAACATATGGAAAAGGAGAGGAAGAAGGAAATGAATAATTAGAAAAAGTGGAGAGCTCAATATTTCTAGCTTACATCATTTTGTCTAAGGTAATAAATGAATTTTGGCCTGCAATAGTCTTCAGAATGTTTTGCTTATTCCAATTTTTTTTTGATAAGTAATTGTTTGCCCCACGGGGGAGAGGGAATGTGAGATTTGAAGCAGTGACCCTTGCTTCATAAGGTGTGGTCCTCAGCTGATTGTGCTACCTGTTGGGGTTGTACCATATGGTTGACGTGTGAAAATGTACAAGGAGTTAAGGCCTTTAAATTTGTTAATGGATATCTTATTATGAAGCATGATGTACATTTTTTAATGTATCTTCAAATTAGCTTCAGATAATATAATCTTACGCCTATAATAGTTCAGTTGAAAAACTTCCCTCTGAAAGGAATGAAGGCTGATGGTACAAGTATCCACTAATTTAATTTTTAAATTGGCTTTGTTCTCTATTCCACCTTACGCTTTTTTGTGGGAGTCATTTACTTATTTTTAATGCAACTATATTGTCTTATGCATGCTAAAAGTTGGGGCATGTTCTTCTGCAGATGAAAACTCATTGTGGGGAAGTGAATGCTGTTTTCAATAAGAGGTTTTCTTCTTTTGCTTTATATGAAGGGAACGGTGGTGAAGACTGTCTTCCTTATCAAGTTTCTTCAAAATTTCGCCCAAGAGACCTTGACAAGACTTTTATAAAAGGCCTGCGTAAATGGTTGGTTGATTTTCAGCTTGATGAAGGTACTCTTTAAGAATACATTGATGTCACTAAACAATGATTTCAACTCTCTTTCATACTTATACAATCTCCTTAAAGTCATGGTTAATTTTGTCTTCCTGACACACTCTTAACATGTCTCGCAACTTCTTCATTTCCTTCCTTTCTGTTACAATGCTGGAATTGAACTGTGCATTTCATCTTGATGCCAAGCTTTGAACTATGCATTTGCTTTGTAGGGCTGACTAAGTTCTTGTTTTTGAGAGAAATCAAACAAGACGAACGTGTTAATTTGATATGCAAGGTAATTCAACAAATTTTTTGTACCTTTTTATGTACATTAGTTAATCATAAAGACTACTGCAGTTTATTCTTTTGTTTTTTTTGGGAAAATTACATTTTGAGTGTAATAGTTTCAAAGTAAAAAAGTTAAATGTTGAGGTTTTTGAAATTAACAAATTAAACCCCTGCTCATTTAAGTGGAATGGCGTTGTGTTTGCAGTTTTTATGGGTTAAGGGTTGTTTAAAAATGTAATTTTCCTTTTTTTTTTTTTTCCTTGGTTGTGCTTGAAGATTATATAGTGGCTGATCTGATCAAGTTATTATCCTTTTTCTGTATCCTATAGTACTGATCAGTTTTCATATTTTCAATGTATTGTGCCTTAAGATAGTTCATATCTGTGAGGTTGCTAAAGATGAGTGGATGGCCTTTCTTTGGGATGGAACTGATGCTCCACCAATTAGTCTTCCTACAAAGTGAGTTGATTAGTATTTCATCTCGAGTTATACTCAATCTTTCTAATTGTAGGGCGGATGAATTGCAATTGAACTTCTTATTCACTATAAGTGTACATGGTACTCTGTAACTTTTCACAGTTTAAAGACAAAACAGAATGGTAATTGCAATATATGTAGTAGTGTTTAATATATCTTTACCCACAACACTTAAATGGGTTTTATTTTGCCTGAACTGTTAAATATCGACTCCAATCTGTATGTGAAATGTGAAATAGTGTGATGTAGGAGCATCACCTTACCTTTTCCTGCCTTGTGGCCTGGAAGCACAGACACAACAAAAAGCTCAGTGTTAATGTGGTGTTGGGCAGGAGAAAAAAAAAATTGTTCATTATTTTGGACTTGACCAAGACAAGGCTAGTAGGACATGGTCGTGACACGGTGATGAAAAAAACAAAAGGGTTTTCAACCTGGTCGATGGTGGTCTCAACCCATCGTCACTCTCTCTTAATTTGGTTGCTATTTTCCTCCATCTGCACTCCAGAAAATCTCATCACCACTGGTCTCAGCACTCATCTTGGCCCATTGGCTTTGGTCTTGGCCCATTAGCTCTCACTGTTAGCAGTCATCCTCTATCTATTATATTATATTAAAACTTTTTCATGCATTGCATGGGTTACCGACTAGTTACTTAATTTAATTGCATGTCTCTGCTGTGTCATGTCTAAGTTTTTTAAGAATTGTCATGTCCATTCTTGATTGCCTAGTGGAGTAATTCTAGCTTGATATTTTTTTTGAATTTACTCATTTATCTCATGTTTAAGGTGATAAACTTGACACCAAGAGCCTTGTATAGCTCAATTGGCACCTTTTGGTGTTTCCAATGGAGACATCTAAGGTTTAAATTCTTTCACTCTTACATTGTAACTATCAAATTTTAAAATTAAAAAAAAAAAAAAAAAAGGTGATAAGCTTGACCAATAATGGCCAGAAGAAGATTTATTCTTCAGATATTTGATTTACAAGTGATCTTGAAGCTCTAGAAAGAAAAATTTGGTTATTTGACGACGTTTTAGGCATGAACTAATATATATGTGTGTGTGTGTTTTAATTTCTGGTTGTATATAAGATCTCAAAGTTTTTTACTATGAATGACAGGCTAGATGATGAACTGAATAACCCTGTTCCTTTACAATTGGAACCCGTGCCCCTACCAAGAGATGTATTATGTACTTTTCCTACTGTTGGAACCGTCTTAAGGGTGATCTTTGACCAAGGCATGCAGAAGCATCTCCTCCGCTTTCTACATACTGGAAAATGGGTAAAATTTGTGAACATACTTTGCGAAGTGCATTCAGGATTATGGCGTGGTGTCTTGACGCCTTTCACAAAGCTTCAATATACGCCAAATGAGGACCATCTTGTATCAGCATGGCAAAGGTTATTGTTGCTTTTGAATCTTTGATTGACACTTCAGTGGATTAATAACAATATAACATCTATTTTCTCTATTTTTTTAAGTTTCAAATTTTATTTAGTGGATATGGCATCAATATTTTGCTAAGAAAATGTAGCAATGTAATTGTTTTTGTTAGGTTATATAATGAGCGGTTGTCACTGAAATGGGGACGGATTCCATACTCGAGCTTTCCATGGCCTTCAAATATTACAGGTTTCTTATTCATTAATTCTTTGATTAAAGGTCATGAATAATATTGATTTCATGTTGTGGAAGTTTCATAATGATATCTTCTCCCCACCCCCTCTCCCCAACAAACGCTCAGTGGTAGATTATGACAATGTGCCATTTGTTACATTAAGGGATGTTCTCACCTGCTCAAAGGTACCATATCTGTTCCCTGGAGAACTCTTTTGCTTTTGATGCATCTAAATGTAACATCTAAATTCTTTTTATTTTGATGTACGTGATCTTTATAATGATAATGTCTTCTTCCCAACTTTTTAATTCTGGAGCATCGAATTTTGTTCACTTCGACAAAGAACCACACCTATGCTTCCCTGCAATTCTGGGACTTTCAATCACTTATCATCTACGGATTCGTATGTAGTTTTTTTTAAGCACTTCTTATGGGCAAGTAATTCTCATGTAAGAAGAATTTGTGCATTAGTTAGGAAGGTTGTAATATAAAACTTCTAGGAATTCACAACTGTTCTAGAATTGTCCATTTTTTAACTGTTGTTTGGGCATCGCATGGGAATTCTACCAATTCTATTTGTTCTACATGTTATCATAAACATAATCTTATAAATGAGTATTAGTCCTACATATATATAGAGTATAAGTTACACCTTGGTAAAGTGACACCACTTAGTAAATTGAATTAATATTTTTTATATTCCTCTGGTAACTACACTTCTTATCTCTATACTTACCATGTACGTCAAACTTTAATCAATCAAATGTCATTTTACTATTCAAATAATAAATTTATGTATTTATTCTATTTTAAAAAGTACAAAAACTAAAATCTCAAATAATTTATAGATGAGATAGTTTTAATTTTCGATCATCTTGATATTGGACAAGTATGATGGGTATGAGGAAAAAATATTATCTAAGGCGGGTTTGCTGAAATACTTGGACAATAAAAAAGATATTGGATTGTGTAACATTAACTAAAAGTTACACAAAGTGTACTGTGAACCTATTTCTTTTATTGATGGGTTGACTTGATCGTGGTTGGAAATTCTTTTTACATTGACATTCTTTTCATATTCAAGGACATTTATTTAAGATCCAATTATACATTTTTTTAGCATTTGCTTAAAATACAATTGAATCAGAACCATGAAATCTAGAGGTGTTGCGTCTTATTGATGCTTTTGTTAAATGGAAATGCTGAGAAATGGGTTTTATTTATTTATTTAAAGAGTCTACATTACATAGCCTCGAGAGTCATGACCTTGTATCAATTTCTTATTTATTTTGTTAAATGGAAATGAGGAAATCTGTCTAAATATAGTGGTAGCCCTATTGATGATGAGAGTAGTTTGAGATGGTTTAGTCATGTTCAGAGGAGAGCAAGTAATATACCGGTAAGAAAGAGTAAGATGATCCAAGTTGAGGGAACGAACAAACGTAGAGGAAGGCCAAAAATAATATTAGAAGTAATAAAAAAGACATGTCAATTAGGTAAGTAACAAAGAGCATGTCTTCAGATAGAATAAAATGGAAGAAAAGAATTCATGTGGCAAACCCAATCTAATCTGTCGAGGATCAATAGCTGGCCCCAAATTGTTTGGATTAAGGCTTTGCTGTTTAGAATTTGAATCCTAAAGCCCTACACAAATATACATTGTTTCCTATGTAAGTGCCCATAGATAAGCTTCCTGTCAGGGTGCAACCTAGTGGTTGGAGGCTTGGGATGAGTTGTAGACCTAGACATCTTAGATTTGATTCCCACTAAGAGTTCCCCTGGATTGTCTAATACACTGTTCTAGAGGGTGGGATAGGTTCTAGTGTTCTAGGTTCCACGTCATCAAAAAAAAAAAAAAAAAAGTGCTAATAAAGAAGCCATAAAATATCAAAGGGAGGGTATTTTTGGAATGGTGGGAGATGGGGGTAGAGGAGAGAGTAAGGTGGCTAGAATGTACTAATTAACATAATTGGCCATAACTGCCCCTAAAGAGGAAGTAAAAGAATTACCTATCAAAAAAAAAGAGGAAGTAAAAGAATGAGAGGAATATGTTCCTCTCCCTTTCCCCCATCTCTTCCAAACAAAAATGGTAGACCTTATTGATCAATTCATTTTGCGTGGTCACCAAGTCTCAAACTGATCTTGATGGTAAAAATCTAAAATTCTGAGCAAAAGTGGGAAAGTAATGTAGGATAAATTTGGGAACTGTCTGTGTTCTTTGGGTAGGGAAATAACTAGGGTTTGGGAGGGAAGGTAAGAGGCAATTGTGATGCTTTGACCTGGAAATTGACTGGGGAAGAAATAAAACAAGGTGGCTTCTTTCTCTCCAAACAACCCCCCCTTGGGGGTTTTTGGGGGGGGGGGGGGTGGGGGGCGCTGCTGTCTATCTCTCTCTCTCTCTCAAAATGGACATTTGGAGGAGGCTAATTTCCACATAAAGTTGAGGTTATAAATTATGCAGGGGCCATGCTAGCTTTATCTCAGTGCTTTATGAATTTTGCATCTCTTAGGTAACAGCGAAATTCAAGTGTGTAGCCCGAGTTGTAGCAGCATTTCCATGGCAGGCTGAGGACTTCCTCTCTCCACTTGGGACTTACAGGATCAGGTTTACCCTAGAGGATCCAACTGCCAGAATCCATGCTCTTTTGTATGGCGAAGATGGGGTAAGAACGCATCTCAAATCTCGTCATATTGATAAAAATTAAGTGATCCATACTAAAGAGTTCCAAGATACCTTTCTAATCATATATTTTGTGAGACAATGTTTTACTGCAAACCAATTTAGATGGATCTCTTCTAACTCATGATTTTGCATATGACTATCCATACACATTTTAATAAAATGACCAATTGAGTTATCTAAATAAGTTGCATTACTATTAAATAGGTCATGTGATTGAAAGTATACATAGATGTTCATTTGAATTGCAACATAGTAAATTTGAGGAACTTTGTAATATTTTCTTGTGAGTCACTTGAAAAGAAATGTTTTCATAACAATTGAACTTCTGACTTCCTTGATTTTTTGCTTTTACATGAGGTTGATGTCTCTCTCTAACATACCAACTAATTTCCACCTTTTCTCTTGCCACTTAGAAGGGTGAGTGAAGATTGACTTTTAATGTAACTTTGATATATTGGAACCTAGATTGCACCTGAAAATGTCTTTGTACCAACAGAACTGTGTTTACTGAAAACTATCTTTCCTATATACATTGAGGTTCAGACATTAGTTTCTTCCCTTGTAAAGCCCATAGATAGAAATAGTGACAGTTAATAAGACTGAAATTTCACAATTTTGGGTGATAAAGTCATATATCCAAAATCTTCTCCTGGGGCTCCTTGTTCATATGGTTGCTGAATTTGTTTAGATCTCGTCAGTGCATTGAAATCAACCAGTTCTATATACTGCTATCCTTCATCTATGCTCTTTTTACATCTTTGGATTCTTGTTGATTTTGTAATCTTCATTTATAATAGGAGAAATTCTTTGGTGGTTATCCCTCCGTGGATGCATTGACACGGAAGCTAAACAAATTACTTGGACTAACTGTAAGTGATAATGGCAAGCAAATAAACAATGCTCCAAGAAATCCACCATGGGTACAGTTTTGCCTGAAATCTTATTACCTCTCTAAAACTGAAGTTTGGGGAAGTAGATTCTACAAAATCTTTGACACCAAGGTGGTTGAGTAGATATTTGTTTGTTGCTACGTCTCTTTTTTTTTTTTTTTTTAATTATTATTATTAAATCCTTACGTCTTACTTGTAACAGCAGCTGCCTGGCATTTTTGTATATGCTGTATTATCCTGTTTATGTCTGTAAAAAAATTAGGGAACATCTGTTTCGTGCCAGAGACTCATTGTAGATGGGTGGCTGTAAATGTTTGCTGATTATCTAGATTTCCCTTGTTAAAGGTGTGTTTGTCATTTATATGGTTATGTCGTAAAGCTGGAAGCCTGGAACTACTAATTGTTTCTTTAGTCCAAGTCTCCAAGATATACTATCTCTGCGCTTTTGTGCAGAAATCATGTGCATTTTTACATTATTAACTATTCAACATAATATGTTAGTGTGCTAGAACTATGGGTGAGATGATTGACACCTCTTGATGTTTCCAATGGAGACTCCGAAGTTCAAATCCCACTCTCCTAACTCTATATATATATATATATATATATATATTTATTTATGTGGGGAGAGAGAGAGAGAGAGAGAGAGAGGCAAGATGGTAAGTGAGGGAATTTCAATGCAATACACAACTATTAGCCAAGTTGTAGGTTGTCTCAACTCTCAAGACAATTGTCAGAAACAATTCTTCTTTGGCCACAACTTTTGTCATATTATGCTTAAGTAATCAAATGCGAGTGGTAGACAATCATTTTCATATAAACTTATCATTTTTTTTTTCACTCACAATTGGCTACTTTATAAGTGGCAAAAGTTGTCTCTGCCAAAAATTTCATTCTGGCCAATGATAGTGAAATGGCTTCATATGAGTAGCCTGAATTAGATTGGAGTTATTTAAACTGAGAGTAAACGAGTCAATAATCTGGTAGGATCACTCCATGATTACAATCTTCCTCCTTTATCTCTCTTAAAATTGTCTACATTGACAGCATTACAACCCACCTTAAAAAGTCTTCCATAGATGGAATCACCAGCATCACTTTAATTGTTGTTGTCCCTTTACTTAATAACTGCACCTGCTTTGTAAAATTACACTACTTAAAAGGGTGAAGAGATGTTTTCCAACGCTTGCCAAAAAGTCAAATACATGGAAAATGATTCAAAAGGAGAGGAAAATTGGGCAGGAACACTAAACAAAGACTCTTCTGTGATATTTTCACCAAAGAATCTACATGAGAAGATCAAGTTAGTGAGGAAATTGTTCAGGAGTGCTTCAACTGGAGAAACAACCCAGCAATGACTAGGCAAAACACACATGTGGATACCGTGTATGGGCATCGGGAAGCTGGCCCTCGACAGCTTCCCTGAGGGCAATAAGGATTTGTTGCTAGAACTGTAGAGGGTTGGGCAAATCTTCTGTAATTCGTCAATGTTAAAAAAAGGTCCTTGAGTCCAAACTCGATCTAATCTTTTTTATGGAGACTCGATTAGCAAAGGTTAAATAATGGAATTTTGGATCAGTGTGGATTTATAGAAGGTTGGGAATTTCCCAGGGAGAGGCTTATGGACGGTCTTTTACTTAGATGAATCCAAAACAAAGAATGCAAATCAATTACAACTCCAAACACATAGTCGATACTGATTTGGTGGATAATAAAGGTAACACTTACTATTACCTTTGTATATGGACAGCTAGATCATTCAAAGAGGAATGATGTTTGGAACATGCTAAGACAATTGTCGACCTTCCATCCTAATGGACTATGCATTGGAGATTTCAACCAAATCATTTTAGAGTCTTAGACAATGGAACATTTACTTTCAACAAGGGGAGAATTATTGGGGCTGAAAAATTACAAGATCTTACATGGATGAACAAGAGAGATGGAGAGGGTTTCGTCATGGAAAGGTTGGATAGAGCTTTTGCTAGTGTGGATTGGGTCAATTCATATTCATTTTATGCTAAAGAATTTACCAAATCTGAGATCGTATCATGGACCCGTTGTTCTTGACTTGGAAATGCAACAAGCATTTAGAAGACCGTTCAGGTTTGAAAAAATGTGGTTACTCACTTACTCCATCCCAATTGCATTGAAGTTGCTCAGCATACTCGGAGTCTTAATTCAAGTGGATCCATAGCCTATAGGCTTAAATGCAAGCTTATCAATGGAAAAAAGAAAAAATGAAAAAGAAAAAAGAAGGAATTTAGATTATGGAACAGAACGGTCTTTGGCAAAGTGGAGTGAAACACCAAGAACTTCAGTATATTCTCCATCAAAACAACGGAGGATATTTGTCATTGGAGGAGGGTTAGAAAAGAAGTTGAGTCTTTACTACAGAAGGGAAATAGTTTGGGCTCAAAAGGCTAGAAGTGATTGGGTCATTTTTGGTGATAGAAACACTTAAGTATATTCAGACTGTGGTAAAGTAAAGTAGAGCCAGAAACAAAATACTTCAACCAAAAACAGTTGAAGGCAATACTACCGATAAATTGGAAGAAATTGAGGCTGAGTTTGGAAGATATTTCAAGTAACTATATTTAGCAAACCAACCTAATAAAGTCTAAGACATCCTCAAAGAGCTCCATTTTCTCCCTATCCCTAAATTGGACCATCACCAAAGAATACTCCTGGAGAGAGAAGTCAATAGGGAAGAGTTTGAATCTACTGTGTTTTAGCTTGGGGCCAACAGAGCTCCTGTGCTTGACAATATTCCTGCCTTCTTCTATCAAGAATATTGGAGCATTGTCAAATACTGTATCATCAACATTGTCTTGGCTTTTTTTTTTTTCAGTCATGTTCTCTCCTCAAATCCCTTAATTACACCTTCATTACTTAATCCAAACTACCATCAACTCTAGTTTCATCTCTCATCAAGAAGCATCATCAAACACCTCGAAACTCTAATCCTAAGGTCATGCATGAATTCCAACCTAAACACCAAATTCTAGCAACCCAATCATCAAGAACTGAAATCACTCATCAAGAAACACTAACCCTAAGTGTGTTCCTTATAGCCTTCCTAATTGTGAACAAGCTTGCCTCCTCAGCATCTTGAAACCAGACTGAGGCTTCTTCACAGTTATGATATGATGCAATAAGCATTCTATAATGGGTTGGTATATTGTAGAAATTAGGGAACTGATATGCCCTATACACCAAACAAAGAAGGGTCTTCACTCTTAAATCTTGGAAATTCAAGTTTGATGGGCTTAGGCAAATTGATCAATGTTGCATCTCTTGCTGTAGGATCGTGCAAGTTAAGCACCTGAGGCGCATGTTGCCTTTTATTTAGCCTTAGTTAGCTTATTTAGTGCCTCATTTATTAGTTCAGGATCCCTAAGGATCTGGTATTATGCTCGAGTTTGTCTCAACTCGAGTTCTTTTAGTTATGCTAAGATCGAATTGCTCTGATGCCACTTGTTAAGAATTGATTAGTGTAGATTGGATTATTTGGGTGGCTGATTCTAGGTATTCAAGCCTTTTAAGAAAGAAAAGAGTCTAGAGAGAAAGGATAGGTATGGGAAACTAGAATTTGCTTAACATTTTACAATGCAGGATTACAATGAGTGGCAGCCTTTTATATTAGGGCTTATTATAATACAAAGGCCAAGATTGGCTTGTCAATGTATCTATCTAACTGGCCAGCTGGCACTAACTAACTAATATCCTACTAACTATCTTCAATCACACACATACTTAATTGTTTTTAACTTTTAACACATGCTTACATTGGAAAGCTGTAACTAACTCTTTACACATAATCTTAGCCCACAAGTGGCACAAAACCTTAATATTCACACATGCCTATGAGTGGCGGAGCCACGTTGAGACCCAAGGGGACCTTGGCCCCTCTAAAATTTTTATGAATTTATAGGACTGTTCTTATGAGCTTGACTGTTTCTTGTCTTAGTTTTGTGTCTGGAAAAATTTTAAAAATTTTCTTCTTTGGTATTTGGTCTAACTTGTTTTCTGAATCCTTTTGTACTTTACAAATTTTTAAGTCTAAAAATATTTTAATATTTGCTCTAATTCCAAGAGATCACCGCATGTAGGGTTTAAAAACATTACACTTCAAAAGAAAAAAAAATGTTCTCATTTCTTCCCCAAGTCCCCAGGTTTGTGGCTTTCCTTCTCTTTTTTTGGTAAAAATGATAGTTAATATTAATTAGGAAATACTGTCAATCGATACACTTGGGCAAGCCTTGTTCGGAGACAACCCCAGGGAATTAGACAAGAAAAAGAGGGTAACAACAGAGGGATGGGATACAAAACGATTACAACCAAAAAGTAAATTAGCTCCCAATTTCCTTCTCTAGTTCTTATTCTTTATTTTTTTAATAAATTAAAACTATACTATTTTGATGAATGATAAATATAATATATTATATAGCATATAAATATAATACATTATTATTAATTTGACAAAAGCATATGATTGGTTATTCCTCTTATTGGATTATATTCTTTTATACTTTCAATAATTGTACTATTTTATTTATAATTCTATTTTAGAATATTGTATATAGAAAAATGCTACGTTCCAAACATTTTATTATACTTTCACAATATTCCCTCTTAAGATTTGTTTTAAAAATGTTGTAGACATAACGCTTCTCATTATACATAATATAGATAAAATATATACAACGGAAAAATTTGTAGTATCATTTTATACATGCCCCCCCCCCCCCCCCCAAGACAAATTCTTGGCTCCACCACTACCTATGCAGGAGAACTAAGTTCTTAACACAATGACTTGTGACTCTAATGATGGTCGGTAGCAACAATAGCGGGTTTTAGGCTGTGGGCTAATGATTGTGACAGTGGCTAGTGGCAACAAGAAGGTAGGGAGAGGAGTTAAGTGGGTTGGGTGTCGATTTTAAGGGTGTGAGAGGGGAAAATAGCCATGTGAGAGAAAAAGAGGTTTATATACCTGAGGTTAGAAAGGAAAAGTTCATAAAATTCACCTTTAGAAAGTCAGGTCAAACAAGTTAGGTTGGATGGGACTGGGCAGAGAGAGAGAGAGAGAGAGAGAGAGAGAGAGGATTCTATACCTGGTTAGAAAGGGCAAATTGATAAAATTTAGTTTAGTAATTTGGGTCAGGTAGGTTATTACGGGTTATACGTATCAACCCGAATTAGACCCATTTATTATTCATATTTATTTGTGTTGACAAACTTATTTACGTTAATGCTAAACACTAAAATGCTAATTATATATTATGTTTGTCTCAAGTTTGAGTTCACAAGTCTTGTCAAATATTGCCATCCTAGAAAAGGTATGCAAGTAAGAGCACTCACATCAATGAGTGCAAAATGGAAAAAAGTGCAAAAATTTACACAATATAGTCTATAACTCACACGCATCAAACAATGTATTATTGGGTAAAATCCAAACTTGCTACAATAACCAAGCATATTTACACGGTTATTGACGATAGCTTTGCAAATCAGTATTTTATTATATTTTATTCTCTCTCCCAATCTGACCCCCTCTCTCTCCCTACTTCTCTCTTCTTCTTCTTCTTCTTCATCTCACACTCTCTTTCTCTTCATCTGCACAACCAATCAACCGTCTACCCACCACCACTCAACCAACGCAACCCACCACCACCCAACCACCACAACCATTTTACAACACATAAAAATCCAACCACAAATTCAATAGAAAATCAAAGCCAAAATCAAACCAAAAATCAAGGGAAATCAAACATGAAATTAATGGAAAATCAACCCCAACATATCAAACGAAAAACCCAAAACAAACCATTAATGAAAAACCATCAACCCAACCCCAAATCATCATAGTCCTTGTGCATGCTGTCGCTGATGAATATGGACTAGTCTCCATAGCCATCGCCATAAGAGAAATCTGAGAGAGATTAGGGGTCTAAGATAAGCGGCTGAGAAGATTGTGATGATAGAGAGCGAAGAGCTTTGTTAAGAGCTTGGGATGAGAGAGAGGTGAAGAGTTTGAGGGAAGGGTTTTGCCGTTTGGGATGAGAGAGTTAGAGAAGAAATGTGAGTTTGAGAGATATTTTAATAAAATAATAATAATAAAAAGATAAAAAAAAATTATTTAAATAAAAGAGAGTATATAATAAATAAACTGATATAAGTGTTTTATAAAAATAATTGTATAAATTAAAAAAAGTAGGCTGTTATACTAAAATAGACGAAAAATTTTAGACGGACTGGTGCGAATGTTTTGCTACCAAGTTATTCACTATTTGCCACTCTAGGAAGGCAATGCAGGTCATACCAAGGGTATATTGTGCATATGGACGTTGACTTCCACATGGATCACACTCACACATGAAATAAACAACTTCCACCATGGCAGTATATCACAAAGGAAAATTGCCTTGCCAATTTTCTTTTAGGTGGTGGGGGAACAAGAGAAAATTTTCAAAATCTTCATTTGAGTATTATAATTCAAAACTGAGTTCTATGCTTGAATCTTACAAATCTGTCACGTAATAATCCCCAAAAGAATTACCACTTCATGATGTTAAGGACAATAAGTGTACCTTCTGCCATCCTTCTTTGGTACGAATAATTTCAACCAAAAAAAAAAAGGAAGGGGGGGGGGGGGGGGGGGGGGGGGGGGGGTTAAACTTGAGAGTTATACCTTCCGCACCTAGAGTGGGCATGTAATAAATCTATGTAAAATACATGATTTTTCATATGAATTTATTCCACCTCACTTAAGACTATGCTACAATATGCCCTAAAACATGTAACTGTACATCATATGGTAGAAAAAATCTTCCTTTTCTCAGAGAGGATAAAATAGCCTTGTAGTTTCTGTAGGCCACCAGTGACATGAATTAATTGGGTACAGGTGCAGCATGCTCGATAGGGTTGTGTGGCACAGCCACTTCGCCAGCGGCAGGAACGGCATGCCTACGATTCCGCTCACGTAGATAAAGGACAGTGAGGAGACAAGCGAAAAGAGTGAGTATGGTTGCATTTCCTTCTTCGAAGAGCACATCCTCCACCCAAACTTCTACTTTTGGGTAGAATTCAGGCAAAGAATCAATCAAATGGACCTAAATACACATAAAACTAAGCCCTTAATTCAGTATCAGAAGATTTTTTTTCAATGAACTTTTGTAATCAACAAGATCAAGCACGATAGAGAAATTCAATTTATCCAAAAAAAAAAATTGAGAACTATTTTTTTTTTTTAATTTTTTAAGTCTTCAACATTTTCAAGCTCTTAGGGTTAACGTAAAAACCAAGAGATTTTTCCAAATTTTTCTCCTCTATTTGCATTCCTCGAGGAAAAGTATCTGGTAAGAAAATTGGGTATATTAACTTAAATGGTGCCTAACAATTTATGGAGATGAAATTCTCCACTTATCAATTATACATCTGAAACAGGCAACAAGGGCCAAACTTCTGAAATAGGGCACCTGCTAAACAGAACTGTACCTTGTACCAAACTCTCACGTTCCTTCCTCTATCAGAGGGCTCCCATTACCCTCACCCAGAATATATATTTCAGTTTTACTAGAATATTGCAACTTAGTAGTAATTTAAAATTCCAAAAAATAAGTATATAGAAAATGTTCAACATATTCATATAATTTTATGCTAAAAGTTTTAGTAGCAAATATCTCATATTGGGATGCAGCACCTTTTTTTTTTCACCATTCAAAGGAAGCTCAGAAGCCCCATGAGCCATTTGCAAGAGCATTGACCAGTCAGGTCAGAATGCATGCCAGGTCCTCAAACCTATTGGTTTTTTTTTTTTTTTTTTTGGGTGGAGAAGTACTGTAAATTTATATTCCTCCTACCAGTAAGTGTTGGAGGAGTTGGGGTTGAAAATGTCAGTCTTAATCCTATTTGTGTGGGAACTAAAATCAGAAAAAATGTCTAATACCGAAAATAATTAAATTTTTTTTACAGGTAATGAATTGAAAACCAGCAAGGTGCAACTGTTTCATAGAGAAGGCATTTTGCCACACTTGATTGTCTAAAATTATAATTGTATTAGAATTGCAAGAAGGCGAGCCAGTAAATCAGACAAGGATACTCACCAGGAAACCATCAGCATAGTTCTTTCGTATCCACAAGCTTGTAAGGGCAAGTGTGACAGGCAATTTTGCAGCAGAATCAATCTCTAGGGCTTGATCATAGTATCGCTTGGCAAGATGGAGATCAAATGGAAGTCCTTGGCCATGCTCATGCATGTAGCCAAGGTTAAACATGGCTTGTGCATTAGATTGGGATTTGGCATGCATGTAAGCTTCTGCTGCACGATGATAGTCTCTCTCAGTACCCTAAGAAAAGATAAGAAGATTAATGAACTCATTTTGTGAGACCAAACTGCTTGACCTAAATCTCTTGAAACTTGAGCACCCAATGAACTATTTCAATTTGAGACACATACCCGACCATAGTAATATGCATCCCCAATCAGCAAAGCAGCATGTTCATTACCCTGCTCAGAAGCTTGCCACCACAGAGAATGTGCACGTTGATGCCTTTCTGCATCCGTGCAAAATTCAGATTCTCCCATGCACATGCTTCGCTCCCCATATTTGTCAAGTATCCATGCAGCATTGCTCTGTGCCACCTCATAGCCTAGCTCAGCCATCCTTGAATACAAGAAGAACGCCTTGCCCACATCACCTTTTAAGTATGATTCAAGGGCCCATCTAGATAACGAACTCCATGGTCCACGCTCTGCTACTAATTTGTATAATGCAGTTGCCTGAAATCATAGAAAGCTCAAATTATTGATTGATTGATAAATCAAATTGGGACAAATAAGATTCACGATAACTACTAGGAATTTACTTGCAAATCAATCTTTTAGTTCTAAACTCTCAAAGGGATTATAAAAAGTTTTGACCTTCTTGGGGAAAAAATTGCTTTACTAAGCCCAAATCCATTGGTGAATGTGAAATTTTTTCCTTGGGGAGACAAAGTAGATGTTAGATTAATTGGTCAAGAGCATTTACTATCTTGGCATTAAATAACAACAACAACCAAGTCTTAGTCCCAATTCCCAAAACAGAATAATCTTGGCAACATGTAAATCCTATACAGAGTCAAACTATCCATCACCTCCCTAATTGACATGTCATTTTTTACTATTTCTACTAATATTATTTTAGGTCATCCTCTACCTTTTCTCATTCCCTCATCTCGAGACCGGTGCATTAATCACTCTCATTTGTACATGACCAAACCATCTCAAGTGACTCTCTCTCATCTTTTCATTGATTGGGGCTACCCCTATTAAGTAAATTTCTTCATTTTGAATCGTATCTTTCCTTGTATTTGCACTTATCCATCTTTGCTATTCTCATGTTTTACCATTAAACAAAGAAAATTATTTTTGAAAATTATTAACTGCAGAAATATTAAAAACATCTTGAAATAAATATATAAATCAGGCTTTTTAAAAATAATTTTAAATAAATATGCAAGTAATGATATGTAGTACCTTAAGCTTTGTTCAAAGTTATGGCTCCTTCTAAATTCTCTTCTTCTTTTTTAATTTTTTAATCAATAAGTTACAAATGGCCCCAGTGAGGCTTGAATCCCAATTTCACCATCCACCTTGATCTTACAATGAAAGGAGGTGCTATTGCTGTTTGAGCTATAGCTCGTTGACTTATGGTTTCTTCTAAATTCGAATATCATAAATAATATTAATTTGATCATGAAATAAGAAACAGCTAATATTAACAAGTCATGAGGTTAGCCAAAGCACTAAGCAGGAAAATCACCTAACTGTAAGAGATAATTGTCAAAAGAATTTAAAAAAGGAAAAGAAACATGAAGACAAAAGGCTAAGTTGCAATGTTCATAAAATATTAATTTTGTAAACATAAAGGCAAAAAAACAAAGATAACAGAACATAATCAATCTGAATTTACCATTGGAAGGTTCTTCTTAAGCCCCACACCCGTATGGAACATCTTTGCTAGCTGGTAGAATGCCTTTGGTTGACCCGCATTAGCAGCCAGTATAAAATATTTACATGCTATCTTCACATCCTTCCTTACCCCAATCCCTTTTAGATGCATTACTCCTAGGTTATAGTGGCCTCCAGCATCATCATTATTAGCAGCCTTCTCAAAGTACTCTTTTGCCTGTAATGAGAACAATTAGATTAGTATGATGCATATATTCTCATATTAACATATCAACAGACCATAAACAGCTTGAACACAACAAGTGAGGGCAAAGAGCATTAGGAAGAGCAGTATCAAACTGCACTATTTCAAAGTACAACTTTTCTACACTTAGCTTTCTTCTAGATACACCTTTTTCAAACAAACCATTTTCAAAAAACTGAAAAATAAGTTGATACCAAACAGGCACGAAGTATTCTTCAAGTGAGTATCAATTAAGGAATTCTTTAACCTTTGAGTAGTAGAGCTATGAATAAATTTTATTAACGGCACCTCCACTGCGTTTAAGTAGAGGTGGAATAAAAGTCATATATCCCACTAAGTGTTCCACCTCCACCAACTGCAGTATTCTACAGGGTGTAGGGTGTGGTCGTGATTTAAATGCAAGCTACAAAAAAAAAATATATATATATATATATATATACATATGATAAATCTTACTTTGGTGTAATTCTTGTCTACTCCAAAGCCCTTGACATACAAATAACCCATCCCATTAAAAGCCGAAAACAGTTGTTGTTTTGCGGCAAGAGTAAGGCACTCAAGCGCTTTAGTGTAGTTCCTCTCAACCCCAGCTCCTCGTGCATATATCTCTCCAAGAAGTTCCATAGACCTAGGCTCCCCCTTCTCCACAGCCTTGAGAAACCATGACATAGCTTTGGCATGATCACGCCTCAAACCTCTTAGGCCAAAGTAGTAAAAGAGGCCAATCTTGTACATGGCTCCAGCATTCCCTTTGAGTGCCTGATATTCCAAAATCTGAAAGTCCTCATCATCCTCCCCTCGAGACTTCCTCAATGCCTCCTTATTCTCTTCTGCTCCACTGTGAATCCTCACCGGTTCAATCACCGGTGAATCTTTCGATATCAGGAAACTATTTACAGCTACCTCTGCTAACTCGGCATAGAGCTTAACCGCTTTATCATGCATCTGTAAACAAACAAAGCAAAATCAAGCTCAAAATACATTATTGGATGGATATATTAGTCCCTAAACTTCAGCTCAATTTTAGTCCTAAAGTTGAAAGTTGTCACTTTTAATCCAAAACAAACTTAAAATGATCGCTTTAAGTCCCTAAAATACTAAGAATTATCAATTTTGGTCCTGAAGTTTAAAGTCATCGCTTAATCCCTAACAAACTTAAAACGATCATTTTAAGTCCCTAAAAGACTTAAAAAGTAATCGATTTGAATTCCTAACATACTTAAAATGATCATTTCTAGTCCTCATGGAGTGAGGACGATGCGATCACTTTAAACTTACCAACATTGTAATTAAGCCCGAAATTAATCATTTCTATAGGGACTAACTAACAAACCAACTAACTAAATAACTAACAAAATCAAAATGGAGAGCAGAGAAGCACTCACATCCTGGCGCAAGTAGGTATAAGCAAGGGCCATTTTGGACTGCATGTTACCGCCGGCGGCCGCGAAATGGTGGAAAAGAAAAGCTTTGGCTTTGTTCCTCTCTCTCATCATTCCCATTCCGGACAGAAACCCTAGCACCGACCTCGCGTGCGCGTATCCCTCATTCGATGCCGCCTCGATCTCCGCCACCGCCTCCTCCATCACCCGCGCGTCGGCCGAACTCGCCGCCGATACCATATTCGAGACTCCCGAGAAGTAAAGAGAATCGGACTCCGAGGCGGGGACTGGATCGGGTGGGGTCAAAGAGGAGGAGGAGTCAGGTTCGAAGATCGGGCGCCAGGAGCCAGGGTCGAGCTCGTCCTCGGACTTGTGAGGCGAGTCGGACTCGGAGCCGAACTCGTCCCACTCGGACGAGTCATGGGAAGTGGTGGGATCGGGGGCGGAGTCGTCGGAGGAGGATGAAGTGGCGTCTTTGAGATCGTCTTGAGAGAGAATGAAGACGAAAGGGCGAGCGGTGAGTGAGAGAGGGTAGAGAGAGAGAATTAGGAGAGAGAGTATGAGGTTTTTGGTTGCGATACGCATCGTTTTGATTGGTCGATGATGTTGATTGTTGAAGCAGAAGAAAGAGGGAGAGGGAGAAGAAGAAGAAGAAAACGGAGAGAGATTGTGGGATTTTGTAAAACTGGTTCATTTGGTAAGGGTAATTTTGGGATTATGAAATGAACATTTTGTGTTTGAATGCCACGTCAATGGTTGTCACCTGGCCAATCAGATTTTGCCATGTTAGCATACGCTAACACAACACGATCTTGTGAGCACGTATACCACCACAGTTAAAAGAATTCTAGAATTAGAAATTGCGAGTTGGAAGTCATTTCAATTCCTTATTATTATTATTACAATATATAAAAATGAGTTTTTGTTTTGTTTGTACTTTGTAGAGTAATAAAATGACTTTGTGTTAAAACATAGTTTAATCTATTTTGGTGTGTCTGTTTTTCAAAAAAAAAAAAAAATTATATAGAGACTTAACCAAAAAGATAAGATGGAGAGCTTATAATGTACTGAGAACTCACAAAGCTCACCGTTTCAGTGAGAAATTTCTTTTCTTTTCTTTTCTTTGGATAGATTGAAAAGCCATTGAGAAAGGGTCAATAGGGATGGGATTCTGCGTGATGAGAGTTTGGCGTGACAATGGGGATGAGTTTAGGAGATAGAGAGAGAGAGGGATAATACAAATTTGGGGAAGTGTTGAGATAGAAAGAGGCGTCAAGGCTAAGTGTTAGGAATACAATAATTGGTGAGTGTTCTTTCAAAAATTCAAGTGGAATCTTGAATAAAAAAGGTTAAGGGGATAGGATTTCAAGGGTTATTTGATTTGTTTATAATTGAATGTGGAAGTGTGGGTGAGATGTGGGATGGGTTCTCAAGGATAAATGGCTTAGGGATTGATTGTAATGCAATAAGATTTTGGAATGGAGAGAGAAATGTTGATATGTTTGATAGGATTAAGGTTTGAGTGCATGGATGAGTTGAGAGATGGAATGGGTTGTAACTACTTTAAAAGAGTCACCTTTTTTTTTCAATTGAGACCTCTTCCGGGGAGTCTCTTTCTCAAAGCAAAAGAATATCAAGTCTATCAACAATTTAGTAGTTTCACTCAATGATTGGAAAATAGGTTACAATTGGTATAGAACCAAGTTGTGAACAACCAACTTGGGGTTTGTATGTTCCATGAATGCCTCTCCCATTGGTGGTCCTTATGTTGGAGCTCAAGGTTGATGACAATGGGTTGAATGACATGGGCTTGTGGTGGGGATGCAAGTGGTAAAAGAAAGTGAGGTTTGATAGGAGCTTGAGCCAACAATAACGGTGGTTTAAGAGTTTGGGTGTGGTGTTTACAATGCAATCAAAGATTACAAGTGGGTTTATTCAAAATTGAAGATTTGGGTATTTTGTAAGGAGAGGTCAAGTTGTGAAATTGTAGATTTTGATGAGTTAGATAGAGTAGTGTTTGTGCGTGCGGGAATGGCGGGTGTGAGAGAGAGAAAAACTTATTGGGATTCAATCACAACTCAAAAATTGTAGAATGTGATTCAATAAGTTTTCATGCATCCCACAGAGAGAGAGAGAGAGAGAGAGAGAGAGAGAGAGAGAGAGAGAGAGAGAGAGAGAGAGAGAGAGAGAGAGGCGAAGACATGGTAGGGGTGGGGGAACCGGCGAAGAGAGAGAGAAAGGGTGAGGGGAAGCTTAACAATGTTAAGTTGGAAAGGGTTTTTTTAAGTTGACACTTGATCAGGACACTTGTTATTTTATAATATGCCACCTAAGTTGTTTGAAGGAATTTCTTTCAAATTATGTTGTAGCTAAAGTTTACCCCTTTTATGGGATTATCCTTTATAATGATGGTTATAAGAATGAAAGAGGAAATTCTAAAATATATATATTATCATTTTATTGGAATTTCAATCTATCTATTAAATGGAAAAAAAAAATGCAAAATCAAAATAGGATTTTTTTGTTTTGGTGGATAAAAAACCAAAACAGTAACATAAA
The DNA here is from genome assembly GCA_032727855.1 of Quercus ilex subsp. ballota. Lineage (NCBI taxonomy): Eukaryota > Viridiplantae > Streptophyta > Magnoliopsida > Fagales > Fagaceae > Quercus > Quercus ilex. The sequence goes on from CM064917.1 coordinate 29,313,809, forward strand.
ACTGAAAGATGAAGAAGAACAAATGATAGCATATAGAGTTGTTTTCTGATCAAACTTTTTAAAGCTCTTGTGACCAAATTTAAAAAAAACAAAAAATAAAAAATAAAAAACATTGAGAAAATAGAGTAATTATTTGACACGCTCTTAAACTTTAGAGTTTAGAACCAATTTAACCCAAAAAAAAAGATTTTATCATTATAACAAATTAAACGTCATACTTTCACAAGGTACTACTACTTACATGATTTCCCTTATAAATGTCAGGTTCTCTCTCTGTTTCGGGAAAATAATTTGGTTGCGTTCATATTTCTATCAAGTAAAAAGCATGTTGATATGCAATTTTATTTTGTGTTCTAGTTAGACTATATTAAAGAAAATCTAACGATCGCAATAAAGAGTGAGGTTTTATTTGACATTGTTATAAAAGTGTGACTTCATAGTGACAAATTCAAAAGTAAGAAATATATAAGTTTTATATATGTGTGCGTGCATTTTTTTCCTACTAGAATAAATAATATATATATATATATATATATATATATATAATATAAAACCACCTAAGATGGTGGATGTTTGCCATAGATCCCCGCCAATTTTTCAAAATAAAAATGATTGGAAAAAATCTCATTCAATTAATCCATCAATTTCACCAAGAGCCTCGTAACTCAATTAATTATAAATTTTTAGTATTTTCAGTGAAGACATTTAGAGGCTGTTTGGTTCACTAGTTTTCATGACTCAATTCTCTGTTTCCATAACTCAATTCTCAAAAATGATAGGACCCATAGCAAAATACTCGTTTCCCTACACAATTTCTTTGTTTTCATAACTCTGTTTCCAACACTCAATTATTTGATTTTTGAGTTATGAGTTATAGAAACTGAAAACACATTTTGGCTGTTTTCAGTTTCCAATTCTCATAACTCAATGACATTTTTGTAATTAAACACACATGAGGGACCTACAAACAATACTAGTCGCACCTTTTGACCACCTTTTGACTTTTTTTTTTTTTTCATTTCTTCTCCTGGGTGGGTTGGCTATTCAGTTTTTTTTTTTTTTCTTCTTCTTCTTCTTTCACTGGTTTGATCTATTCTTTTTTTTTTTTTTCCTTCTTCTTGCACTGGTTCAGTCTTCATGTTCTGAGGTTTTTTTTTTTTTTTTCATTGGGTTCGATGAGGTTGGGTACTGAAAAAAAAAAAAAAAAAAAAAAAAAAAAAACTAAAGCGGTGACAGGTATGGGGCTCACAAATAGTGTGAAAAATATTGAGTGATGGGAAGTGAGTAATGGTGCCAAACAAACATGGTATTTTAGAGTGATGAGTGATGAGTGATGAGTGATGAGTGATGGAAATTGAGTGACGAAAATTGAGTGACAAAAAAAAAAACATCCAAACAGCCTCTTTTAGGATTCAAATCTTCCTCTCTCATATTATAATTATTAGATTAACAATAAATATATTAAAAAAAAAAAAAAAAAACCACCAATATCCATCAATATTAATCCAAATGCAAACTCGGGGTTTGTATGTTCCATGAGATGGTGGATGTTTGCCATAGATCCCTGCCAATTTTTCAAAATAAAAATGATTGGAATATATCTCATTCAATTTAAATCCATTAATTTCACCAAGAGCTTCGTAATTCAATTAATTATTATTTTTTTAGTGTTTTTAGCAAATACATTCAAGAGTCTAATATTTCTGTCTCATATTGTAATTATCAAATTAATAATAACAAAAAAAAAAAACCACCAATATCCATCAATATTAATCCAAATGCAAGATGCATGACCTTTAAAAAGATCTAATAATCTTAAGAAACCCAAGTAAATCACAAGAAATCAAACAAATGCAACATATCTCATATCTGACAAAAAAATGGGGGAAATCTAAACAATTAATTTGTCACAAGCATAAAATTATAAATTTTATTTTTTTGGTTTTTGCCAAAAAAGAAAAGAAAAGTAGAATTCAAACAGCTGGATCATTTACAAACTTTGATTAATTAATTAGGACAGAGTTTGCAAAATGCACCAAACATATCATTTTTCTACATGTAAAGTATAGACTATAGAAGCTATAGTTTATCAGCTGATTGTTTACTTCATTCGCTTTATTCAAATCGTGGTTTCTCACTTCCATAAAATGTAAATAGGGCACAACAGGAATATGGTTTGGGTTCTCAATCAGCACAGCAGCATATTGATTACCCTGCTCGGAAGCTTGCCACCACAAAGAATGTGCACGTTGATGCCTTTCTGCATCTGTGCACAATCCATATTCTCCCATGCACATGCTTCGTTTCCCATACATGTTGAGTATCCATGCAGCATGCAACCTCATAACCTAGCTCAGCCATCTTTGAATACAAGAAGAGTGCAGTGCCCACATCACCTTTTAAGTATGATTCAAGTGCCCATCTTGATAACAAACTCCATGGTCCACGTTCTGCAACAGATTTGTAGAATCTAATTGCCTGAAATCATATAAAGCTCAGTTATTGATTGGTAGATAAATCAGAGTTAAGGGCAACTTAATAAGATTCAAGATATAGCTGCTAGGAATTTACATGCAATTCAAATATCTAACTCTCAAAAGGATTGTAAAAAATTTTGATCATTTGGGGGGGAAAAAAAGGAAAGTGCTTTGATAAATCCAAATCCATTGGTGAATGTAAAATTTTTTTCCTTCGGGAGATAAAGTAGTTGTTAATTAAATTAATTGGTCAAAGGCATTTACTATCTTGCCATTAAATAACTTGTCAAAAAGAACAGCTACAACAACAAACTACAAAGCCTTAAGTCCCAAACTTTTGGTTTGGTTGTTGATTCTTAACAAATTAAATAATCAAGGTTGTGGGTTCTAGTTATCTCAATTGGTAAAATCTTTGATAGTTGAATAAGAGATCTGAGGTTCAATCCCCGCCTACACAAAAAACTGATTTATGTCTTGGTCTGATGATAAAGAGTATCATTAAGAGTAGACGTTATAAGTTGATACTCTCTCAAAAAAATAAATAATAATCAAGGTTAGTTCATCTATTCATTTTCTCTATTCTATCCTATACAAACGCTCTATCACCTTCTTAATTAGCAAGTAATTTACAACTATTTCTACTAATAATATTATTAAAGATCTTTTTTTTTTTGTCATTTCTTTAACTTGAATCAACTCACTCTTATTTACTGGCACATTACTTACTCTCCTTTATATATATATATATATATATATATGAACAAACTATCCTAATCAAATGTTCCTCGTCTTTTCATCAATATAAGCTACTATTATTTTAAATGAATTTCTTTAATTTGAATTGTATCTTTCTATGTATTTCTGTTTATTTTTAAATATTTTTAATAATTCTAAATATAATTGCAAATGCTAGTGATAATTGGTAGTACTTATTTACGAGTTGGTTTCACATTGGCCCAATTAATTCTGCCATGTTTATCTTAAGTTTTCGAAATCAGGACCCAATTACTTTCCATGGGCAATCAACAGCACACCCGGGCAATGTGCTAGCTCTCCTTGATTTTTTTTTTTGGTTGTTGTTGATGATATTTTCCAATACGTCACTTGAATCAAATTCTAAACGTGGTAGAGATATACTAATTTCTCAAGGAAATCATCCTTATAATTAGGTAGTATATATGGAGAGAAATTCATAAGGATGATTCCCTTGAGAAATTAGTAATTGATCGAGAAGTTATATGAATTCACAATCTTATCTTCTCCTTGCTCTTATATCGAAAGGAGGTGTTATTTGAACTAAAACTGGCTTCTAAGTTATAACTTCTTTTAAACTATAATATCATAAATGCTATTCTTCTAAGTTCGAAGAGTACTGACCAAGAAAATCACTAAACTTTTAAGAGATAATTGTCGAAAAGAAAAAGAAAAATCAACAGGAAGACAGATATCTTAGTACATTAGAAATATAAAGTTTGTGAAACATAAAAAAACAAACAAATGACGATAAAAGAATGTGATCTAATTGAATTTACCATAGGAAGGTTCTTCTTAGAAAGCCCCTCGCCCGTATGAAACATCTTTGCTAACTGGTAGATTACCTCTGGTTGACCCGCATTAGCAGCCTCTATAAAATATTTAAATGCTATCTTCACATCCTTCTTTACCTCAATCCCTTTTAGATACATTACTCCTAGGTTATAGTGGCCGCGAGGATCATGCAAATTAGCGGCCTTTGCAAAGTACTCTATTGCCTATAATAAAAATGATTAATATAACGAGTGGTGGCAAAAAACTGTCTGGCTTGTACGTAAACAGTTTCAAATCACATTTTTTCAAAGTACAACTTTGTTAAACATGTAGTTCTTTTTTTGAAATAAAAAAATTAATACAACCCCATTTTCAAAAAAAAAAAAACTGAAAATATAAATTGTATCAAACTATAGACACCGCATGTTACAACTTGCAAGTATTATTCATGTGAGGATCGAGGAAATGTTTTAACTTTTGTGTAGAAGAGCTATGAATAACTCTTACTTTGGTGTAATTCTTCGTGTCTACTCCATAGCCTTTGACATACAAATAGCCCAACCCATTAAAAGCTGAAAAAAGTTGTTGTTTGAGGCAAGGGTGAGGCATTCAAGTGCTTTAGTGTAGTTCCTCTCAACCCCAGCTCCTCGTGCATACATCTCTTCTAGTAGTTCCATAGACCTAGGCTCACTACAAAAAACACGGCTAAATCCTCAAGCTATAGCTACGTTTTTCAAAAACGCGGTTATAGACAATCTATAGCCGCGTTTTTCAAATGCGGCTATAGGTCCAGTTGAATAATTCTTTTCAACAGGGACCTATAGCCGCATTTTCTAAAAAACGCGACTATAGCTGACCTTTAGCCGCGTTTTTAAACGCAGCTACAGGTAAGCTATAGCCGCGTTTTGAAAAAACGTGGCTTTATGTCTAGTCGAATAATTATTTAAAGAAGGTCCAGCAGAATAATTTTTTAAAGGTAGTCTAGTCGAATAAAGATTTTTTAATGGTGACCTATAGCCGCATTTTTAAACACAGCTACAAGTTAGCTATAGCGGCGTTTTTGAAAAACGCGGCTATAGCTCCAGCCGTATAACTACGTAATTAAGGGGGCCTATAGCGGCGTTTTACAGCCGCGTTTTTAAAAACGCCGCTATATGTAACACCAAAAAAAAAAAAAATTTGTTTCTTCAGCTTCCAACGTGCCCCCCTTTCCCACCTACATCCCCACCTACCCCACTGTCTTCTTTTCTTTTATTTCTTCTTTCTTTTTTCTTTCTTCATTCTTCACTCCCACCGTAAGTCTTCTCTCTTTCCTTTTTTTTTTTTTTTTCTTCCTTCCTCACATCTGGGTGACACTTCTTCTTCTTCTTTTTTCCTTTTTCTTTCTTCGTTCTTCACATCTGGGTGACTTTTTTTTTTTTTTTTTCCTTTTACTTTCGTCGTTCTTCACATCTGGGTAACTCTTTTTCTTTTTCTTTTTTCTTCCTTCTTCTTATCTAGGTAACTCTTTTTTTGTTTTTTGTTTTTTGTTTCTTTGGAGCTGCTGCTTCTTTTTTTTTGTTTCTTTCTTTTTTTCTTTCATCTCAAGCACATTGATTTGTCATTAGATCTACTGAAAATTTTGAATGAAGTGGATATTCTAGCAATATTTGATTTTGAATTTTTTGCATCTGTGCTTGAATTTGTGCTATTGTGTTGCTAATATTGTGATTATGTTTAAATGAGTTTGTGTTCTTATATTTTGGAGCACGTTGTGTATGATTTTTAATTTTTTGGGTGTGTTTGTATTGTGAGTATGTTGTGTTTGATTTTTAATTTTCTGGGTTTGTGTTTGATTTTGAATTTTCTGTGTGTTTTTGTATTGTGAGAATGTTGTGTTTGATTTTGAATTTTTTGAGTTTGTGTTTGATTTTGAAATTTTTGGATTTGCGTTTAATTTTGAATTTTTTTTATTTGAATTTCAAAATTTGAATTTTCTAGAAAAAAAAATCCAAACCCAAATTTTTTTTTTTTTGTTTTCTGGAAAAAAAAAACCAAAAAAAAAAAATATTTTTTTGTTTTTAAAAAAACCTATAGCCGCGTTTTTAAAATGTGGCTATAGGTCTGAACCTTTAGCCGCGGTTATAAACGCAGCTCGTAGCTGACCTATAACCGCGGTTAAAAACGTGGCTATAGGTCTGACTATAGCCGCGTTTTGGAAAAATGCGGCCATAGGTCTGTTGCTGCGGTGTTTACGCCGTGTTTGGAAATGCGACTATAAAAAATGCGGCTCTAGGCGCTATAGCTGCGTTTTTTAAACGCGGCTATAGACCCCTTTTTTTGTAGTGGCTCCCCCTCCTCCATAGCCTTGAGAAACCATGACATAACTTCACTACAAAACGCAGCCAGTCTATAACCTTAGGCCGCGTTTGAAACGCGGCCATAGGTCGTGGTCTTAGGCCGTATTTGGAAAGTGCGGCCATAGAGCCCCTCTGACCTATAGTCACGGGGTTTGGGCCACATTTGTAAACGCGGCCTCAAAAAAAGCGGCCATAGGCCAAATCGGCCTATGGCCACGTTTTTTGGACCTAAGGCTGCGTTTTACAAACGTGGCCTAAGGCCCTTTTTTTCGTAGTGCTTTGGCATGGTCGCACCTTAAACCTTTGAGACCAAAGACATAAAAGAAGCCAATCTTGTACATGGCTTCAGCATTCCCATTGAGTACTGCTTGATGTTTTAACATCTGGAACTCCTCGGAGCTTCCTTAGTGCATCCTCATTCTCTTATGCTCCATTGTTAATCCTCACTGGTTCAATCACTAATGAATCTTTCGATATCCGGAAACTATTTTCAGCTGCTTCCGCTAATTCAGCATAGAGCTTAACCGCTTTACCATAGATCCGTAAACAAAGCAAAATCAAAGTCAAAATGCGCAGTTGGACCCTAACTATAGCTCATAGGCAATTTTAGTCATAAAGTCTAAGGTGATTGCTTTTAGTCATTATAAACTTTTTTTTTTTTTTAGAAACATACACAAGGAAGAGAGAAAATGGATTTTAACATAAAGTCATTATGTAAAAAATCAAAGCTTTGAAAAAGAAGAAAACTAAATAGAACTTAGTTTTCTTATTGACAAGTAAAAGTGATTACAAGCAACTGAGAATAGATAGAAAATATCTAATCCCTTATATATAGAATTATGGAAAAGAAAGAAACAAAAACTAACTTACTTCCCTGATTAAGTGAGAAAACAATTTTAATCTAACCACTAATTACAAGCTAACTCGTGGACTTAGTTAATAACAGAAATGGGAACTAATCTATCTAGGTGATACGGCAGTGTTTCACTAAAACAATTACTAAAGAGATTGCAAAACGGTGTCGTGTCAATAGGTGCCATAAGCTTCTCATTTACATAAAACTACTTTGCTTCTTCTTTAGTCTTCTTTTGCGTTTTGTGCTCTGGACATGTATCTCAATTTTCAACACATTATAAACTTAATTCACTGCATAGTAATAATGTGTTTTAGTTTAACCACGTGGTCTAAGAAATTAGCGGACTAAATGGCATATATACTAAACTTTAGAGAACCCAAAATTAATCTAACTAAATAATTAAAGGAAAAAACTTGTTTTACACAATACATGATAAATTCCAGAGTTTGATATTGTTTTTAATTTATGTTCTTGTAACAATTCATGTTGACAAATGTTCATAGTGTGCTTGGACAATTTTTTTTTTATTGAAAAATTTTATTTTAAAAAATAAATTATATATATATATATAAAGTGAAGACTTAAAAAAAAAAAAAAAAAACTATAGATTAGTTAAGAATAATAAATAAGCGAACATGTTAAGCTAAAATAAACAAATCTATACTATTGCTTTACCAAAATAACATAAATTTGATTCTAAATTAATTATATATAAAAAGACCTACATAAATTGTACTTTTTTTTTGAGAAACAAACACACACACACACAAGAGAGAGGGAAATGGGTTCTAACACAAAGGCACACCACAACTCCACTCAAAAGTTATGGTAACTTTTAAGGGAATGTGGAGCAAGTTATACTACACACAACACACTCTCTTAAGCAATGTGGGACAATTACCCATTCTTTTTTTTGAGAAACAAACACACACACACACAAGGGAGAGAGAAAGGGGTTCTAATACAAAAGCACACCACAACTCCACTAAAAAACCATGGTAACAACTAGATATTTTTACATTAGTAAGTAGAATCATGCCGGCCTTTAAAAATAAAATAAAAAATTGAAGTTTTAATGTGCAAAAACCATACATATAATATATTGAATACGTTACTACTTTGTCGTAGATTTTCTTACATTTGGATATTGCTTCACAATTACATGAATAACTTGTTATTTTTCAAACTGATCTTTATTATTACCATTACTAATATTTTGATAGGTGTATATGATATAGAATTTCAAACTATAGTTTTTTTTTTTGTTTTTTTTATTTCAATAGACCAAGTCATTAATCAATTTTGATAGATAAGATTTGAATTTCATATTTCATATTTCACATGAAAATTTTCAAAAAAAAATGTAAAAACCCCTCGACGCTCACTCACAGCATGGCGCTTGTGGGTATAAGCGAGGGCCAACTTGGACTGCATGTTACCACCATTGGCAGCGAAGTGATGGAACAGTAAAGCTTTGTATTTGTTCCTCTCTCCCATCATTCCCGTCCCGTACAGAAACCCTTGCAGGCTTGCACCGACTCCCTCAGATGCGGCTGCATCGATCTCCGACACAGCCTCCTCCATCACCCGCGCGTTGCCCGAGAGACCATCTTGGCGACTCCTCCAGAGGTGTACATCGAATCGAGCCCCGAAACAGAGACAGGATTAATTGGCGTAGCTAGAGTCAGGCTCGAAGACTGAGCGCCAGGAGCCAGGGTCGAACTCGTCCCACTTGGCCGAGTAGTCATCAGAAGAGGATGTGGTGGTGTCTTTGAAATCGTCTTCAGCTAGAGAGAATGAAGAAGGAGCGGACGGTGACTCAGAGAGGATAGAGAGAGAAAATTAGGAGAGAGAGTATGAGATTTTGGATTGCCATAGGCATTGTTTTGATTGATCAATGATGTTCGAGCAGTAGAAGAAGAGGAGAAGAAATTTTAGGATTTCTGGGAATGGGTAAAATATGTCGGAGATTTATCTATTTCACGTAAGTGACATGGTAGTTATTCAAAATTATTGATGTAATTCATCAAAAAAAATCACTGATGTAGATTTTTGACTGTTCCATGCAGGTACCATCTCTGTACCAAAAATTGGAGCAACGCGTTCGTTGATAGGACATTGGAACAACTTTTTTTTTTTTTATTTGAGCAGCAGACCTTGGAACAACCCAGAGTTTTGTCTTTCTTTCTTTCTTTCTTTCTTTTTTTTTTTTTTTTTTTTTTTTGATAAGCACAGTTTTGTCTTTTGTACGTGGACTTGTTTATCTAATTTGTATCGCTACTGAATTTTCAAGGAAATTGAGCCTATTTTAAGAATCGTAATGCGGCATTTACCAAAAACTCCAAATACCACATGCCAAGTAACAGGCGAGTGTTTGTTTGTTATGCCATAGTTTTGACTTTGAGTACCTTATTTGCTAAATATGAAAAGAATCAAAAGATTAAGGGGTTAGGATTTCAAGGGTTATTTAATTGGTTTGTTTATAATTGAATGTGGAAGTGTCGGTGAGATGTAGGATGGGTTCTCAAGGATAAATGGCTTAGGGAATGATTGTAATGCAATAATATTTTAGAATGGATCGGAGCTAGCTAGAGAGAAATGTTGATATGGCGATGGGATTAAGGTTTGAGTGCATGTATGAGTTGAAAGATGGAATGGGTTGTAACTACTTTAAAAGAGTCAATTTTTTCCAATTGAGACCTGTTCTAGGGAGTCTCTTTCTCAAAGTAAAAGATTATAAAATCTATCAACAATTTAGCACTCAATGATTGGAAAATAGGTTACATGTACAGAATCAAGTTGTGAACAACAAACTCAGGGTTTGTGTGTTCCATGATTGCCTCTCCCATTGGTGGTCCTTATGTCGGAGCTCAAGGTTGATGACAACCGACTATATAGCAGTGGTTTAAGAGTTTGGGTGTGGTGTTTACAATGCAATCAAAGATTACAAATGGGTTTATTCAAAATTGAAGATTTGCGTATTCTGTAAGGAGAGGTCAATTTGTGAAATTGAAGATTTTGATGAGTTAGATAGAGTAGTGTTTGCGCAGGGGCGGGGTGGGGGGTGGGGTGGGGTGGGGGAGAGAAAAACTTATTGGGATTCAATCACAACTAAAAAATTGTAGAATGTGATTCAATAGGTTTTCATGCACCCGAGAGAGAGAAAGAGAGAACAACGAAGACATGGTAGGGGTGGGGGAACCGGTGGAGCTAGAGAGATAGAGCGGGTGAGGGGGAGCTTAATAGTGTTAAGTTGGAAAGGATTTTGTTAAGTTGACACTTGATTAGGACACTTGTTATTTTATAATATGCCACCTAAGTTGTTGTTTGAAGGAATTTCTTTCAAATTATGTTGTAGCTAAAGTTTATCCTTTTTTATGGGATTATCCTTTATAATTTGATGGTTATAAGAATGAAAGAGGAACTTTTAAAATATATATCATCATTTTATTGTAATTTCAATCTATCTATTAAGTGAAAAAAAAAAGAAAGCAAAATTAAAATAAGATTTTGTTTTGGTGGATAAAAACCAAAACTGAAAGATGAAGAAGAACAAATGATAGAGTATAGAGGTGTCTTCTGATCAAACTTTTTAATTAAAGCTCTTGTGACCAAATTTTAAAAGAAAGAAAAAAAAAACATTGAGAAAATAGAGTAATTATTTGACACACTATGAAACTTTAGAACCAATTTAATAAAAAAAAGTTTTATCATTATAACAATTAAACGTCATACTTTCACAAAGTGCCACTACTAAGACTACTTACATGATTTCCCTTATGAATGTTATGTTCTCTCTCTTTTTTTGGGAAAAAAAGTTGGTTGCGTTCATATTTCTATCAAGTTAAATGCATGTTGATATGCAATTTTATTGTGTTCTAGTTAGACTATTAAAGAAAATCTAACGATCAAAGTAAGGAGTGAGGCTTTATTTGATACAATTATAAAAGTGTGACTTCATGGTGACAAAAAATTTAAAAGCCTGAAATAAGTTTTTATACACGTGTGTGTACAATTGAGCATCTCTTTCTTCTAAAAAAAAATTGCGCATCTCTTGGTCAATTGGTATTTTAAACGAAGACATTCAATATTTAAATTTCCTTAGACAAAATTTGGTTCCAAACATATTCTAACTTATTATGTGACAAATTATAAAATTATCAATAAATAAAAAAGTTTACCTCCAAATAAGTTTGGAGGAAACTTCCTTCAAACCATCGTTTGAGTCAACCAATTTTTATGCTAGTTTAAGTGATTTACACTTATTCAAAGGCAATTATCTAACTTCAAGGAAGAGGTTATAGGTTTGGCGGTGCCTAACTTAACTTGATATGACTTTTATGTGAAGTACCCAAGTTAACAATGAGAACAGGAAAATAACCTAAATTAACAAGTTTAAGATAACAAAACCTATTCAAAGTGATATGCACTTGAATTGATAATAAGCCGTTTTACAAACTTACAAGCATGAGAGTCTCTTACAAGCCTACACATTTTTATTATTATTTTTATAGGAAAACTAAAACTTCGTTAATTAACAAAAAACAACATCATGGTGAAGAGCTTGTTCCAAAAAATAAGAATTCTTTTTCATCCAAACTAAATAATCAACAATGTCAAGAGCATGTTTAGCTAAAAGATGAGGTAGTCTATTTCCTTTCCTAGGCACATGAGCAAACCTTACATAACGAACCTCCTAGCAAGAGTCTAGAATTCCATACACAACAGGAGCTACCACAGCAAGGGAATGAGATAATCCAACAAGAACACAATAGACATTTAGAGAATCACCTTCTAAATTAAAAACCTGTAATTCCACATTCTTTATAAACTGAAGGCCAACTTCAAAAGCTTTTGCCTCAATGTTTTGATACAGATTGTTTTGATAAAAAAAAGAGATGATACTTTGGATTTCTGTGACTAATTTTGTGTCTTAATGTTGAAATATCTCTCCCTATTTATACTCGAGGCTCGGAAAGTTATCCTTGTCCTTCTGCTAGTGTCATGTTTCTATTGCTTCCATAGCTATAAATTTTAGGGAAATATTATATTTTACCACCTAAATATTATCCAAAATTATACTTTACACCCCATACTTTTCGAATGAACGTTTTGCATTCTAAATTATGACTATTGTTATATTTTATACCCCAACATCAAGATTGCTATTAACTCGAAAGAAAATCCAAAGTTTATAGTGCAAAGTGTAATTGATAGTTTAGGATGGTAATATATAATTTTTTATTTATTTTTAAGGAATTAAGAAAATAGGCAATTGAGTCTTTTAAGGCGGTATCATATTTTTCCATTCAAGTTAACCCTAAACTTGATATTGGTATGCAAAGTGTAACGGGTGTTATTTTTTAGAGTACAAAAAGTTCATTAAAAAAGTTTAGGGTACAAAGTGTAATAAATGATATAGTTTAGAATGGTAAAATGTAATTTCTCCTAAAATTAAATATTTGGTATAACGTGCATTACATGGCGGACAGAGTTTAGTTACAAAATTAGTTGTAGCGTTAGCCTACAAACTTACTTAATATCTTTTTATTGGATGTGAATTTTGACAAATTCACCATTGGATTACATATTCTTCTCATACCCTCCATGCTTGCAAAATTTCAAGAAAATTAAAGATCAATAGTTATGTCATCAATAAATTTTTTAAATTGCAAGTTTTTGTAATTTAAAATTATGCATAACATCTAAGCTTATAAATTATATAGTAAATAATATCTGATTGATACAAAATTTAAGATGTGTATTAAGAGCATAAAGAACATGCAATTAACGGTTAGATTTTCAAAATATGTTATAATATTTATTTTACTGAGTGAATTTATAATCTTAAGCTATAACCAATTTTGTAGCTAAACTTTGTCCTTACATGGCAATCTAAATGCCGACACACATATAATTTTAGTAAAAAACAAATGTACCTTCAAATCGGAATAAAATAGGTAGGATTTCAACTTCTAGTAAAATCTCTTGTTTTTAAATAATATATTTATATTCAAATCTCCCCCTATACCAAAAATCAAGTGATATGTTAGTTTACTCTCAATAAAAAAGAAAAGTAAAAAAAGAAAAGAAAAGGTGATATGTTAGCTTTATCCTATATAAAGTGGGAACGAGGGAAGAGAGTAGCAATGCGCCAAACTTTCAATTGTGTACTAGTATAAAAAAATAAAAATAAAAGGCTAGATTAGATTACCAGGCTTTTGTTTCTCTCAAAAAGAAAAAAAGATTACCAGGCTTTTTGTTTATTTACTCGTGAGTCTGGTTTATAATATTAGCTTCTTCATTCAAATCGTCGTCTCTCACAATGTCAATTGAGCTCAAACTTTCCCGTGCAAGTCGTATCTATCACCCTTCGGTAATTCATCTCTCTGTCTCTCTCTCATTCTCTACATACATATAGATACCTACTATTTCTCTCTCTCTCTCTCTATTCTCTAAAAAGATGAGTATTGGAATTCCAGGAACCTCTGGAGGGAAAAATCATAGTAAAATCTCCTTCTTCCATTTCTCACTATGGTGTTCGTCTCACTGTCAATGGATCCGTCAATTTGCAGGTTGGTTTGAATCAATCCTCCGTTTGGTTACGGAAAATATTGTTTTTAAACGAGATTCATATTTTTTTTCCCCCTATTTCTCAGCAACCAAACAGAGCTATTTCTCTTTTCGTTTCTCTATCACAGTAAAATCTCAACTGAAATGCTTTTGTTTGTTTGAAGATTCGTGGAGGATCGGCTGGAATTATTGAGTCCTTATATGGTGTTGTCAAGCCTCTCTCCATTTTGTAAGTTCAATCTTTGAGAAGCCCTAATTTTGCGAAGTTCATATTTTGAAACCATAACTCAATTATACCTTTCAGTTTATGTGAATTCTGGTTTCTATATAATGTATAATTGGCGGTTTCTGTGTTTATTTTTGGTCTATGTTAATTATGTTTGTGATGATTTGTAATGTAATAAACTATTAATATTAATAGCTATTCCATTGAGCTACTTAGTTGATTGTGTCTTTCATGATAGTTAACTTTTATGTTTGCCTCATATGGAGATTTGTACAGATAATTTGTTTTCTCTTACTTCGAAACAGAAATAAGAGTACAGAGGTTAGACCTTCCGGGAAGATTGGTTCGGGTACAACAGAGGTACTACATCTCCGGAGAACTATTCTTTTTTTTTTTTTTAATACAATTCTTTACTTTGAAATTGATAAATTACCAATTGTCCCAAAAGTTTAAACAGTTAGGAAATGGAAAATTTAATTACTTGACCATTATTTTCGCACTCTCCCTTACATGTGAACCATATTCTCTCTTGATAATTGGGGTCCAACACGAGATTTTTTAAAATTTTTAAATGAGGGGTAGAGTGGAGATAGGGTTCAAACTTAAGACCGCCTATTCTGATACCATGATGAATTATTGATTATCCCAAAAACTTAAGTTATTAGGACATTGTGAATTTAGTCGTTTGATTAATATTCTACCAGACACAATATTATGATTTCAAAAATGGTGTAGCAGCAGCACTACTGATGAAAGAGTTTAACTTTAAGGTCTTCTTTAATTGGCCTTTTCTATACTTTATCTTTAGAAATGTGCAATGTTGTATCCTTGGGTATTGGGACTCAAGTATTAGTTATAAGTCTCCTAGGTTCTGCTATGGAAGCTCTCTCCTCTTCATGTGTGGTGTGAACTTCCCTTTTTACTCCCACCATGAATTTTGAATGCTTATGTATAATTCTAAAATTTACTTAGGTAACATATTTTCTAGCTTAAATGTTCTGTCAGCTTCTCATAAAAAAAAATAATAATTAAAGGGTTGATTTACTTTTCTTCGCCTGTCTGGTTTACGTCTTTAGTAGCCTTATCTTTTCCACTCTCTTTCAAAGTCATGCTAAATGCTTTTTGGTTTTGATCTTTGGTTTAGTTTGTTATTTGTTACAGATTTGTGAAATGCAAATTCCTGTTGTATCCTCTTTAATTTATAATTGTTCATGTATTGTGGCAGATACCATTTTCCATGTTTTTGAGACAGCCAGGAAAAGACAACCTAGAAAGATTTTATGAGACCTTCCATGGAGCCAATATCAGTGCTCAGGTGAGTGTTTTTGTCTTGATAGAATCTCTGCAGGTTCACCTTTGTGTTGAAAGTACCATTTGTGTTTGTCTCTCTTTTTCCTCCCTTATTTAGGCATTGTTTTTCTTATACATTTAAGTGACAGTGGATGATTAACAACACTTTTGATAGTATTTGGTAACTGTAGATATAATAAGAGGATACCTACATAAAGCATTATCTGCAACAGTGGAGTTCATAGTCGAAAGTGATAAAGGTATGATTCAGTCTTAGTCTTTCTTTTATGTTATCTAGATAATAAAATTAAGTTACTTTTTGTTATGCTGTCGTCAGATGATCTTCTCGAGCGACCAGTTTCTCCTGAAATGGTTATCTTTTATATTACTCAAGACACACAAAGACATCCACTACTTCTTGAATTAAAATCAGGTGTGCTTCTTATCACATTCCTCTGCTATCCTTTTCTCTTGTTTTTCTTTTTTTTTTTTTGGTCCCTTAACATTTGAAGTACTAATTTCAATTTATGTGGAATGCTGGAAATGTTTGTCTTTTTGTCTTTTCATGCATTTAAAAGGCCACATACTTGAAAGCCTAGATGCATTGCCAAAAAAAATTCTTATCTAGGTGTCCTCTATTTTTACCCTCTCTTTGATTAGTATTGAAATTATGGTAATGACATTATCTGAGAATATAGTAATGACATTATCCCACTTCTGATAATAGAAGTTACTGAATAGGTGGATTCAGGGTGACAGGAAAGATGTCCACTCAATGTTCTTTATCAGATCCCATCACTGGTGAACTAACTGTAGAAGCGTCTGCAGTTCCCATTTACTCCATTGACATTCATTTGCTCCGTGTAGAGTCAATTCTTCTCGGGGAGAAAATTGTAACTGAAACATCTCTGATTCAGAGTACCCAGGCATGTGACATTTTACATCTTTTTAACTTATTTAAAGTTAGTTAATATTATATTTAACATGCTATATAATTTCTTTTCATTTGTTAGATAGCAGATGGAGATGTCTGTCATAATATGACTCTGCCCATCTATATTATACTTCCTCGCCTTTTGACTTGTCCAACAATCTTAGCTGGGTGAGTTGCTACTTGCTAGTTATAAGTAATTGTTCTCAAATCTTATCCGAATACATTTTTGTAAGAGTATTTTTTTTTAACAAGTTTTTGGCCCCAAGGGGGGAGGAAATTTGTTATAGCAAAAGCCAATTATATTGCACTTTTAAGTGTGATTACCAATTGAGCTCAGTGAGAAATTTATTTCCACTAATTTTGTCAAAGCGAGCATTAGCATCTTGGCTTTTCTTTTATGAAGAAATACTTTTCCATGAACAAATGGCAATTGAGTATGAATATGACACATGCCAAGACTATAAGGCTTTGGGGAGCCCTTGTGTCAATGAAGAGGCACATCCAATCAAAAACCTTTTTGGTCCAGGGTTATGAATAGATAAAAAATAAAAAATAAGTCTTTTGCTCTGTGGTTAATTATCCACGGTACTTGTTGGGCCTTATTGATTTGTAAGTCTTGTTCTTATAGTGACTGTTTTATATGATTGATTTTGATATATTTTATTCAAGGGTTAGCAGTACTTCACACTAGGGTTTTTTGTTTATAAAAGTTTGTAACTCTTTTATTGAATTAGTGTTTGATAACTTGAGATTTACAGATTTTCTTGGTTTGACATTTGATATTGTGACTTGTGAATGTTTCTTTAATTTATCCTGTCAATTTATTTCTCTGATTTCCTGCACCTCCATTCTTCTTCAAACCCGCAATCAGATCTGGAAACCATTCCTTACTGCATAGAAATCTCAATTTACCCAAAGCACAAGGAGTGTAGTGCCTCTGATTACTGAAGTGAAGTGTGTTCGCTAAAAATGTGTGCTTTTTAGCGCTTTGTGCTTTGGACTTTTTGGAAAGGTCCTAAGTGCCAAAGAGAAAGCTCTTTTACTTTTTTTGGGGAATGTTTTCCAGCTTGGCCCTTTAAAGGAAAAATTCTGGGCATGTTCTCTCTTTCCTCATTCTTCCCCCTAAAGAAAAGCAATATCTCTTTCTTCTTCTTTTTTTCTTTTATTTTTGGGGGGGATTCCCTTTCCTGAACATATTGTGTTTGCTTCTATTACTCTCCAGTCCTTTTCCCCGCTTGTCGCATTTGCACTCTTTAACTTAAAAACAAAGCACTGATTTTTTTATGTTTCACTTTCACCCCAAACATAGCATGATTTGTGTTTATTGTTATTTATATTATTTCGTACGTGACAAATTAGTTACTTGCACAGTGCTCTATCAATTTTAGCTAATGGGCCAAACATATTTTAGTATTTATATTCTTTTAACATTTTCCCCCTTAAATGTTAATATCAATTATATTTGAAAATGAATGCTTTACTTCAATTAGGTGTGGGCTTGTGCTTAGGCTCTAAGCAGAACTACACTGACCATGCCCAACCCCGTTTCCATCAAAAAACAAATCCTATCTATCCAAAATACAAAATCAGTGTACAGAAACAGCCCATTATACCGACCATGCTTCCCTTAAAAACCCTAAAACCGAAGCTTTTCCTCACCCTTACCCACCACACCATATTTTAAAACCTTATTCTCTGTTATTCAGATTTGAATGACATAACAATCAATTATAGACTAAACACATTTGATGCAATGGAGTTGGTTTTTAGCCCACATGAAGGCATTTGCATATTGACAAATGTAGGATTAGTTTTGTGTGACCCATGATAGACTAAAGATTTTTATGGTTATATTTAGGATCAGTGTTTCAAAATGCATGCAATCTTTAATGTGACCATGCAACAGCATGAAGCCTAATCTGCATATGATAGAATTTTGTGGCTTCTTGCTATATTTTTGAGGAATAAGCTTTTCTCAAGGGTGCCCCCCATTTCTTCTCATGTTATTCTTTTTTTTCTTAAATAGAAAAGGGGGTGGGAGGTGAATTCCCTAAGGGAGTTAGGAAATTTGAAAAGACAACTGTATATGATTTCTTTGATTGGTTCAACACTTTTAGCCATTAGAATTTGGCTGTTTGTCCTAGGAACTTGAATTTAATAGATTATATGAATTCATGTGTTGTGTGTGCTTTGTACTTAAGAAAGGGTGATATAGATTATTTAGGCAAATCAGCAAGTTGGCAACTAAACTTTAGTTAACACATGAAAAAAAAAAAAAAAAAAAATCAAAGATTATTTTTTAGTTCTGATATCTTCGGTGTTCCTTTTCCTGGTAACAATTGGTCTTGTTAAACAGAACAATGATGGTAAACCAGAGCTGCCATACCTTCTAAATGTAGTAGATTTCAGCACATGTTCTTCACAAATATATACAGCTGATGTGCTCTGTGGTTCTTCTACTGCCAGTATTGTATTTATTAGATACAACTGAAACTACTAGTAGTGTTGACTCCATTTTTTAATTATATCTGCAGTCCATTTTCAATCGAATTCAAAGTTTCCGTAGTCATAAGCTTTCAGTCACAGCTATATAAATTGCATCCAAAATCTGATCCCACAACCCCTACGCTTTGGGTAAGCATCTTTTAGTTTTATTACTAAAGCTGGTTATTTGTGTTTTTTAATTGATGAATGGCCCTAAATTGTTGTCTGAAGTTGTGATTTCTCATATTTCAGACAGCAATGGAATCTCTGCCACTTGAACTGGTTAGAACAAGGTAGGATGATTTGCGCAAAGGCAACAATTGATGGAGAGACGATGGTCATACATAAGAACCTTGTAGATTGAGAAAATAAACTCTATTGATTTTAATTTCCCTTTCATTAGGAACTGCTTCTTAATCCATTTGTATGTAATCAATGTAAAAAGCTCAATACTTAAATTAACTATTCACAAACCCTTGCGTGTGATAATTTTTGTTTTGTTATTTGGAAAGTTTGAATGATAATATATTATTTCTTCCAAAAAAAAAAATGATAATATATTTTTTGGAAAGTTTGAATGATAATATATATTAGGATTTATTTGCTTTAATAAGTTTTTTTTTTATTATATTTACATTTTGGTTGGTTTAACAAAAATAGTTAACTACAACTTGAAATAATTCAATAAATAGTAATGGATTCCATAATCATACATTTCGTGATATCAAAGTATATTATTGGAGACTTGTTTTAAAATAGGTAATAGAATTGGTGCAGTGGTACGTAAAGATGACAAAGATGCTGTAGATTCTGATATTGTCGTTGGGTTATTGGAGATGCTAGGTGATTGTAATCGATTGGTGAAAGATTTTAAAATGGCTAGGGTAGATTTAGTGAATTTGTAATTCAAAATGTCAGAATTCGCTTGATTGAAGCACATAATTCAAATGGAAGACAATATAATACAACCTCCTTAAATCTTCTAAAGATTGCTGCTGTCATTTTCTGGGACTTTAATGTAGAAAGCTTATATCGTGAATCGTGATATAGTTGAAAATAAAACCTCAGGACTGCAATGAATAAGTGAGAATTGTTCAAGTTTTATGTCATTGCAATATACTTTGCCTTTTTTCATATGGCAAAGATGGTTTTATGAATGTATATATTAATATCACCATTATTTCATAATTCATATACATGAAAAATAAATTACATGAAACAGTATTATTTTTTTGGTTACAAACGGAATACCAATTGATTGAAACCTCTTTCTGAAAAAAAATTGATTGAAACGAAAGTAAACAAATTTCTTTAAGTTACCTTAGAAATTCAAAGGGGGAAAAAAATAAAAATAAAACTTTTACATAGCAGTAACATAACCACTTATGACCTATTTAAGACATGCCATGGAATTTATTTCTTATTGATAACCATACAAAAGGCAACAAACTAGCAAGAGAATAAACTTTCCCTTTACTTAAATAGAGATGACCTAACAACTATAAATTTTTTTTAAAAAGTTACTCGTTATATACAATTTATGTTCTATACTACATCAGTTTCTCAAAAAAATGTTCTATACTACATCTCAAAACTATTTGTTTCTCTATTGAAGAGAAAAATACTCCTAGTTTTCAAGGTATGTTCTATTCTGCCTCTCAAAAATTATTATTTTTTCTCTATTTCATAAAATGAATCAACATCATAGCAGATTTCAACTATGCTCTGTTATGCACATCATTGCAAATATATAAATTTTTTTATTTTTTATTTTTTATTTTTATGTTTATTTCCATTCTAACAACAGTTCAGCTGAATCGAATACAAACTATTGATAATATTGTCAATTAAAAAATGAGCTACAATCTTATCAAGCAACTTTCTGATCAAAAAGAGAATTGGAAAGAAAAAAAGTCCGAGTTTCAAGAGTGTGGCATGCTGTCAACCGGAAAAAATTCAGAACTGATCACTTTTGGACATTTTTTTTTTTTGTTTTTTTTTTTGAGAAAGAAAATTGTTTGGGAGTAAATTCTGGACATGGTTCTTATAGATGAACGGATTAGGTTTGAATATCAAAATTTATTTTTATTATGTATACTTTAACATATTAACATCTTAAAACTATTATTTCGACTAACAAAAAAGGGTTTCTAATTTCTTTTTAAATAAATTATGTTCCAAATTACTTAACCAATTATTGGACTAGTAGAAAACGATCACGGTCAAGTATCTATTGTCCCAATGAGAAATATTGATATCATAAGACATAAATGCAGAGTAAGCTATATAATGTTCCTACAATAAAAAAAAAATTTGTTAAATAATATTACTTTAAACTATTTATAACTCATACACTTTTGCATCCAACAAAGGAATCAAAATAATAATTACTCTGTGGGAACTTGCAACAGATCAAATTGAGGATGATTTTTACACCAACAATCCGAGACCCTTTGTTGTAGTAAGTAGACTAGTACTAACATCTACGATTGTGAACATATTTCGAGGTAATATATTTTTAAAAACATATCTGCTCATTTAGATAATTAACATTTTTCTTTTATTAAATACAGTAGAACACTATTTGTCATCTACAAGTGCAACAAAAGTGTACATAAATTTAGAAAAACCTGAGACTGCAACCTTGATTGAGAGGTAATGTTTTAAAAAGCTTTTTTTTTCCTTTCTCTGACCATACTTTCATTCTAATAGATTAATTTAATTTAATATCAATCTTCATATATAATAATTATTAACTATTTTTTAATTCTATTCTTCTATCATGAAAGAAATAAGGAACGTATTTGAATTGAAGGAATTCCTCAACAATTCAAGGAACAAATACCACATGAGAAAAAGAAAAAAAAAAAACAAAAACAAAAAAAAATAGGAGGACAATCAAGAAAAAATATCCTTGGAATGGGAGTCTAATGATAAGGTACTCAACAATTAATATTAAGTAACATTATAATTTACACCAATAATATAATTACTTCTACAAAAAAAAAAAAAAGGATGTCAATTAGGGGTGTTCGCGGTGCGGTTTTGGGCCATTTTAAGTACCGTACTCTACGGTGCATTTTGGCCAAATTCATAACTGCACCGCACCGCACCTCAATTTTGCGGTACATGTATGGTGCAGTGCAGTGTACAAAGTATGGTTTGGTCAGTTTTGAGATAATATATTTTTAAAAATGTCATGGCTAATTTCTAATTTACTATTAATCATGACATTAGTAAATTTTTTTTCCTCAAAAATAATAATGACAATATGATAGTAAGTTTTTGTTTTGTTTTGTTTTTAATATAACCTATGTGACAAAAAATAACACAAATATATACCCAAAAAAAAAAAATCATGACAGATTGATATTAAACTAAAAGGACCACAAATATATAGTGTATACAAAACAAAACAAAACAAAATATTAAACTTCTAAATTTTTGATTTTGTGAGAGTGAGATGGAGAAGTGAATGATGCTTTAAACTTTTGATTGTGTATCTAATCAAAGCAAAATCGTTTTAACATGAAATTGAAATGAACTAACGCTAGGCTGATCACTTATTTCATATATTATTAAATTATTAATATATATTTAATATAAAATAAATAAATATATATGGGTGTGGTGCAGTGCAGTTTTGTACAGTTTTATGAGAAAACCGCACAATGTGGTGCATTTACTTCATTTTATGGGCGGTTTTAGTCGGTTTGAGCACGGTTGTGCAGTTTGAGTAGTTTGGTGAATACCCCTAAATTGTCAGTTGCAATTTGGGAAAATATTTTAGGGTAAACTACATATTTGTTCCCCATATTTTACACCATATTTCAATTTAGTCCTTAATCTTTCAATTGTGTCAATTTGGTCCTTAAAATTTTCGTGTCGTGTTAATTTAGTCTCTGTTGTTATATTTTGGATGAAAATTATTGACATAGCAAACGGCCAAAATAAAATTTTAGTTTTTTGTCATATCAACATAAGCTAAAATTTTATTTTGGCCATTAGACATATCGTCAATTTTCATTCAAAAAATAATGGTAGAGACTAAATTAACACGGTACTGAAAGGTTAGTGACTAAATTGACATAATTGAAAAGTTATGTATCAAATTGAAATATGGTGTATGGGATAGGAACCAAATATGTAGTTTACCCAATATTTTATCAGATGAATGAAAATTAATAAGGATGTCAACTATGTATTGTTTAGTAAAACAATGCATAAGAGTGGGTTCCAGTTAGCTCAACTGGTAAAGTCTCTAATGGTTGAATAAGAGATTTGGGGTTCAATCTCCGCTTACACCAAAAACTGATTGGTGTCTTGGTTTGATGATAAAGAGATATTATCAGGAGCGAACACCATATGTTGAAACTCCCCAGAAAAAAAAATGTGTAAGACAAAGCATTTTAAGAGAGAGAGAGAGAGAGAGAGAGAGAGAGGAGTTATGTTTATTGAGTGAGCTAATGGAGTTAGAAAGATTTTATACTGTTCTAAATTAAAATACTATATAATTGATTTAAAAAAATTAGTCTCCGAAAAAAATGTAAAAAAATTTATGTCAATTTTTCAAGATGACCCCACTCAATAGTGTCCCAAACTCACTACTCACACCCTCTGCCAAGTCATATGTCGCATGTTTTCAATTTTTTAATGGCAAAATTTTAAATGTACCACTTCAGTCTTTAGCTGTATAATTTTGAACGTTTATTAATATCAACATTGATATTAATAAATGACCTCTCTCTCTCTCTCTCTCTCTCTCTCTTAAAATGCTTTGTCTTACACATTACTAGTATTATTTCCGTACGATACACGACTTGATGAAGATTCATATGTAAGCTCAAAAACCATAGCTTTTGAGTGGAGTTGTGGTGTGTCTTTGTGTTAGAATCTCTTTCCCTCTCCCCTCTGTGTGTGTTTGTTTCTAAAAAAAAAAAAAAAAATGTAAGCTCAAAAACTTTAGAATAATTAAAACTATATTATTAAATAAATGGTAATAATAAATTATAAAATAAGTAAATAATTTTAATAAAAAAAAACTACTTTAAATTCTGATTGTTTAGAGTTTAGACTTTATCAATGTTTATCTATTTTCATATTTTAAAATTCTCTTTGTACTTTTTGTTAATTTCTTAATATGAGATGTAGTATAAGTTTGATCGTTTCTATTTGGTTTATGTTTAATCTATGTCCTAACCAACACAAACAATAAAAAAAAAATAGTTCCTTAATACTGATTTTTTCCTAGTGATAGTCTAATTGAAAAAACTCAACACACTCACAAATACAATACAATACAATACAATAACCAAAACCAAAAATAAAAACATTCACAAAAGAGTTCAAAATTTGAATAAAAAAAAAATTTACAATAAGTAAGATGAATTTATTAGATTAAAACATAAGTGTAAGTTGCATTTTGAAAAAAATAAATAAATAAACAGCAACAACGTGAGGTGTCTTGTGTGGGATTTAATTATAGGAATGATTTATTGGTTAAGAAGGATTGTATTGAAAAATCATAATTGAATATATATATATATATATATATATGAGTTCTAAAAATGATAATAGATTTTTAGTTGGAGTATAATTTAAATTTCTAAAACTTATATGATAAAACTTTCTCTAAATTAAATTATTGGTTCAATCTTAACCCTTAGTCAAGAGCTTTGTAACTTAATATCCTAATAAAATATTAATTTGATAAGATATAACTTGAGGAAAAAAACAAAAATGTGGGTTGTGTGGGATTCAAGTTTAGAAATATTTTATAATAGACTTTTAGTTTAAATAGAATTTAAATTATTGTTAAATCATGCAACTTCAGGAAAAAAACAAAAACAAAAATGTGGGTTGTGTGAGATTTAAGTTTAGAAATCATATAAAATATAATAGAAGTTAGACTTAGGTGATGTGATTACACCAAGTGGCTATTCTCACTAATTAGTAAATTAATTATATATTTTTTGTTAGGATATATTTCCTCTAAGAATTAATTTACTAATTAGTGAGAGTAGCTACTTGGTGCAATCACAGCTTCTAAGTCTAACTTTTATTATGTAGTATATGATATAATTTTAAACAGTATCTTGAAAATCTAAGTCAAACTTTTATTATATAGTAAATGATATAATTTTACTAAACAGTACCTTGAAAATATTAAATTATTAGAATAATTAAAGAATTACTGTACACATCAGTGGTGTGATAAAGTCATAAAACCAGTAAAGCATATGTCCACATATTCTCTTGGAATGTGTATACATTCAATTCAAATTGTTGATACATCAATGTGGCTTACTTTGCTTGCAACACATGGTATATGAGAACTCTCTAGTACTAATACTAATTAAACGAAAAGTAGGACAATCTACTTTTCTATGGAAGACAAAAACGAAACTTTGTGTATCTTAATTATCTTGATATTGCCTAAAAAGTTTAGCGATTCTCTTTTAACATTTGTGAAAATTTGGATTAGCAATTAATAAGTTAATTCATGTTGTATGTTAATGCTTTGATTATATGGTATATTTAGTTACACATGTAGTAATAAGTTATAATGGATTAGTGGTGTTATTTATTATAGGATAAATTGCAAATTACATCCTTAAAGTTTGTTAGTATTTGGATTTTTCACTTTGAAATTTCATAATTTGGATTTTACCCCCCAAACTTTAGGGGTGTTTAGATTTTACTCTCTAATATTTTGGGGTATTTGAATTTTAGACCCTAAAGTTTTAGAATTTGAGGGTATAAAATCCAAACACTCCCAAACATTAGGGTGTAAAATCCAAATTTTGAAACATTAAGGTGTAAAATCCAAACTCCTTCAAACTTTAGGGGATAAATTCTAAATTTTGAAATTTTAGGGTGTCCAAACACCTCTAAACTTTACTATCATAATTTGCAATTTACCCTTTACTTTATTTTCTAAATAATTGTTTTTACATCGTCTTTATTTTGTTGAACAAAAAACAATACTACTAATATAATAATAAGGAAAAATTGAAAATTACACCACTAAAGTTTGGAGGTGTTTGGATTTTATACTTTGAAATTTCAAAATTTGAATTTTACTTTTTGAAGTTTGGGGGTATTTGGATTTCACACTCTAACATTTTAGAATTTAAATTTTACCCCATGAATTTTAGAGATGTTTGGATTTTACTCCCTAAAGTTTGGGCGTGTTTAGATTTTACACCCTAAAGTTTTAGAATTTAGGAGTGTAAAATCCAAATACTCCTAAAATTTAGGGGGTAAAATCCAAATTTTGAAATGTCGAGGTGCAAAATCCAAATACCCCCAAACTTTAGGAGATATATTCCAAACTTTGAAACTTCAAGGTGTAAAATCTAAACACCCTAAACTTTAAGGGTGTAATTTACAATTTACCTTTTATAAAATGTTTAGGATGATCATCGTAATGTTGTGTGTGATTTATGAAATAGTGATAGTTGTAGTTATTAAGTATTTATTTTCCATGGTCTTTTAAGTTCATAAAAACTTTCATATGCCTTTTTTGGTTGGAAACCTTTACATGTACTTTTGTTTTAAAAAAAATTAATCTTTGCATACTACTTTGATGCCATGATAGAAGTATTATATGTGCCTTACAAGTAAATAGGAGTGTTCACCAAACTGCATAAACTGCAAAAATCGCACTAAAATCGCTTGCAAAATGGTATAACTGTACCGCATGCAACTAACAGTGCACTGCATCGCATGGTGCAATGCAGTTTGTGGTTTTATAATAAGAAATCCGTATCGCACCGCACCGCACCCTTTATATATTAATATATTTATTTTTTAAGTATTAAATATATTATTAATAGTTTAATAACCCTAGTTTTCAATAAAAAAAAAGTTTAATAACCTAAACAAGTATTGATTAGAAAAGTCAACCCAAAATAAAGAAAAATTAGCTCAATAGTTTAAAATTTGACCTAAAATAAAAGAAAAAATTAGTTTTGGGTTGGGCAAGAAAAGCCCAAAATTTGAAAAATTTATTGGCTTCAAATCGTATCTTATACATCGCTCTACACATGTGACCACAAAAATGAGGTGTAGTACGATTATGGTTTTGGCTAAACTTTAAACCGCAATGCACCGCATATGTGACTGCGCAAATGAGGTGCTATGCGGTCATGATTTTGGTTAAACCTTACTATAAAGTGCAATGCTAAAAATGGTTCAAAACTGCATCGTGAACACCCCTACAAATAAATATATTGTATAAGTATGTGTGCTAAGCAAAACAAGTAAAGTGGGCCTAAAGCCCACAAGTCTATTGCACGTTAACACATATAATTTAACGGGTGTTTAGATTTTATAGCCTGAAGTTTCAAAATTTAGAATTTACCCCGTAAAGTTTGGGAGTGTTTAAATTTTACACTCCAAAATTCTAAAATTTTAGGATATAAAATCCAAACACCTCCAAATTTTAGGAGTAAAATCCAAGTACCTCTAAAATTTAGGAGGTAAAATCTAAATTCTGAATCGTTAGGGTGTAAAATCCAAACATTTCTCAAATTTCAAGGGGTAAAATCCATATTCTAAAACGTTAAAGTGTAAAATTCAAACAATCTCAAATTTTATAAAGATAAATTTTAAAATTTAAAATTTGAGGATGTAAAATTCAAACAAGAAGTATAATTTACAATTTAATCTTAAGGAAAAATCCTATCCTAAAGTACAAGGAAAGAGGATTAACATAATCGTAACTGACAATAGACATAGTTGGAGAATATTACGTCATTGTGCCATATATAGTATCCGATTCTCTCACAGCTCAGAAGTCAGAACCTGAACACACGCTCTCTATCTCTCTCAATTCTCAAACTGAAAGAAAACCCAATGGCCGATCAAAATCTGAAGCCCGAGCTTTTCGAACTCAACAATGGAACCATGCGTGTACTCATCACCAACCTGGGCTGCACCATCACTTCCTTGTCTGTACCTGACAAAGATGGTATTTTTATTATATATTCTTTTGCCAATTGCCAAGTCTTTTCATTTTTTTTTTATTATTATTATTTCTTTCTGGGTTTGTGGGAATGTTGCTGATGTCTGGTTTCTGTGGATTTTGAAGGCAAATTGGCTGATGTTGTTCTTGGATTCGACTCTCTTGAACCATATCTGGTAATATTCTCTGAACCCCATTTGATTTTTAATCTTGTTTTGGTCAAACTGCTTCTGGGTGCATTGATTTCTGCATGGATTGGAATTGTTTATTTATTATGGGGAAAGCAAAGGAATTTATTCGGTAAAGTTTGCAACTATATGCTTCTGTGAATTCTATCCACCTTTATCTGCAATGTCTTTTTTGGTGTATGATATCTGCATAAATTGGATTTTTCTACTTTTGTATTTGATAAAGTTTTATAATTTGATAATTGTGTGAACTCCATTTACTTTTTCAGAAATGTCATTTAACATTTGTTATGTTATATATTCTCCAAGAACCTTGTAACTCAATGACATTGTCTGTTTGGGTTCAAATCCCCTCCCCACTTGTTGTAACAATTGAATTTTTTATTATTATTATTTTAAAGTTTGTTATATATTCATGAAAATATGATTTATGATTTTGGGCATAGCGATATATATATATTATTAGATCAATTATTGGGTTTAGCTGTATCTTTATTCTAAATTGGTGAACATTGATTTAATCTCATAGTTTTGTGGGTTTTGATGTATGTATGATCAGAAAGGTGCTGCACCCTATTTTGGCAGCATCGTGGGTCGGGTTGCAAACCGAATCAAAGATGGGAAGTTTAAACTCAATGGGGCCGATTACTCTTTGCCTATCAACAAGCCCCCAAACAGTCTCCATGGTATGGCAATCGTGAAACTCTTTATCCTTAATGCTAGTCTGAATCAATCTTTTCTAGGCAGTGTGGTATGAAAACCATGGTTCTAAATATGTGTGAGATCATCTATTTAATTTTGCAATTAGCCAAAATTGCTACTAATTTGTGTTTGAATGTTGAAAGTTTTAATAATATTTTTTTTTGGTTTTTCCAAAAATTAATTGCTTGTGTTGACTCTTGACAAACCTGAATATTACCATCTAGCATGCTGGTGATAGTGTGAAAGACATGGTTTTTTTTCTCTTATATTTTTGTAATTGAAAGATATCAAAAGATTTATGGGTTTAAAAGTGACTTGTAATGAAAAAGAATTTATGGGAAAATATTTCCTTTGATTTTTTTTTTCTTCTAGAAAAGTAAATTTGTTTGAGGCTCCTCTGGTATTTTACCCTAATTAGCCAATTAAGAAAGGGTGAGATCAGTACTTGCACATAATGAATGGCTTTCTCCTGTGCATGCGTTATTGGTGGCTTGGCATACATCCTGGCTTGGAGCAAGTTTAAAAGATCAAACCAAATCAAATCCGCGCTCATTGTTTGTATGCAATGCGATAACTCAGCGTTTGAAAAAAATGATGGATAGAAGTGCCTTTCTGCATGATATAAAATCAATACCAGTTGGAACTTTATGCTTGTAGGATTGATCTGTATTCCCCATAGTTCAGAATTTCAGATCAAGATTATACACCAATTATAGAAAAGTCTTTTGGAAACCCAAAAAAAAAAAACCTTTGATTTATTTTGTGAGCTTACTTTTTGCTTAGAATTCTGCTTTTAAGGTAACTGAAAATTGACAAGTTCTATATTCATTGTAGTATGAATCATACTCTCTCTCCTTCTCCCTCTCTCTCACTAACTTTCCCCCCTTTCTTTAGGTGGGCACAAGGGATTTGATAAGAAGGTTTGGGAGGCTACTAATATTACGAAGGGCGAGAATCCATCCATCACTTTCAAATATCACAGTTTTGATGGGGAGGAAGGTAATTTGTCTCTCTTGCTCTTGCTCAATGTCTCTTATTCTCTCTCTCCTATTTGCTGTTCATATCTGTTTCTCCTGTCACTAGGTTACCCGGGTGATGTCTCTGTGACTGCGACTTACATGCTTACGTCAAGCACAACAATGAGGCTTGACATGGAAGCTGTGCCAAACAAGCCAACTCCAATCAGCTTAGCTCAGCATACATATTGGAATTTAGCTGGCCACAACTCTGGAAACATTCTTGACCATTCAATTCAGATTAGGGCAAACCATGTTACTCCTGTGGATCAGAACACAATCCCAACTGGTGAAATCATGCCAGTTAAGGGTACCCCCTTTGATTTCACTGCTGAGAAGAGGATAGGTGAGTCAATCCATGAGGTTGGTGTAGGGTATGACCACAACTATGTTCTAGACTGTGGGGAGGAAAAAGCGGGTTTGAAACATGCTGCAAAAGTGAAGGACCCATCAAGCTGTAGGATCCTTAACTTGTGGTGCAATGCCCCTGGGATGCAGTTTTACACTGGGAACTATGTGAATGGGGTTGTTGGTAAAGGAGGTGCCGTTTATGGAAAGCATGCCGGGCTATGTTTGGAGACTCAGGGATTCCCAAATGCCATAAACCAACCAAACTTCCCTTCTATTGTTGTTCAACCTGGTGAGAAGTATCAACACACAATGCTGTTTGAGTTTTCAGTTGAATAAAGTGGCAATCTTTAAAGGAGCAGATGTCAGAATAAGGTTGACTTTTGGTTTTCTTGCTACCAATGAGTGTTAGAACCGGATGATGAGAACTATTC
Organism: Quercus ilex subsp. ballota; assembly: GCA_032727855.1. Classification (NCBI taxonomy): domain Eukaryota; kingdom Viridiplantae; phylum Streptophyta; class Magnoliopsida; order Fagales; family Fagaceae; genus Quercus; species Quercus ilex. Next base: position 29,344,171 of record CM064917.1, read on the forward strand.
ATATAATCTTGCTTATAACAGATTTAGAGGCTGTTCTTTGTGTCGAAGTTCTGAAGAAAGCTTAATGTTATTAAAGAGTTGACTCTTTCAAAGAAATATCCACAAACCAAACCCTCCACCCCGCCCCTCCCCAAAGGGCGGGTGCTTTTCTCTTACTTTAGCTGTTTGACTGACAAAGATCACAACATAATTACTGCATTTTTCTATCAATTAGTAAAATGGTGTGGTATATGTGTTGCGTCCCTATTTTAAGGAAGCCATGAAAACACTAATTAACTAATAATTTTGGGGCATGATATTCTTGTGTTTGTGAGTTGGGTGGGGGTGGACTGTGGAGTGAAACACTTTGCCCAACTAGGAAGAACTGTAGGATGATAAGTTCGTAAAAGTAATCTAGAATTATAGTTTTGATGTGGATAGGCTTTGAGCTCCATTAGAATTAAGTGTATGGGTTTTGTTAGAGTGAATTCGGGCCATGTCTAGAGCATTTCAAGTTGAACCTGGAGCATGTCTAGAGCCAGCCGACTTTGCAAAATAAGCAGTAATTTAAATAAAAATAAAGAAAGAAAGGGAGGGGGGAGCATTTTTCAAATACCCCCCACCCCTCACAGAAGGGAAGTTTTATTTAGATATATAACTCTAGAGCACGCTCGTGGTGTGCCCAAGTATACAAGGTCCTAGACAAAACGGGACAAGTCTCGTATTCTTCAACCTTGCTCTCTTGGTCAAGGCCTCTTTTTACCATAACGTCTGCATGTTAACTTCACAAAAAAATTTGTCTGAGGTGGACGGTCTAGTCCCCATTAATCAAGGTCCTTCAATCAAATATCAAAATAGCAATATCCGGTACAAAAAACATAATTAGTCGTTAACTAATTAAGCACTATCTGATTGCCATTTAAGATTTAATTCATACCTTAGCAGCACACAATTGACAATTCAGCTAAATTATTTATGGCAATACTCCAATACCTATATTGATAGAGAAGCCTTTTAGCCATTGACCTTTATTGTTTTAAATGACCCCACCTCCCCGGCTTGACATAAGAGTTAATAATGCAGTTGTTGGTGGTAAATTTCTATTTCATAAAGTATTCATCCATACAAAAACATGTATAAATTTAAATCCTAAGTAATGTTTACACTAAATATAAGGAGTGTGAATATTGAATTTGTTAATTTAATTAGATAATAAACTAAATGTTCCATGATATATCATCATTTTCAGTAAATTTATAGCTCCAATATTTAACAAAAAAAAAATTCATCTCATACAACTCATTTGACTTAACATTTAAACCTTTAAATTCAGCAACCTGCTCAAAATCATAATATTAGTTAACCAAACATTTTTTTTTGGGTCAAGAAAAGATTTCATTAAAACTAAAACAACAAATCAGTCTCAGGGCAAAGCTTGTTTACATACACCCCATTGAGGTCATTCTCATAAACAGCAAGTACATCCATAGGTGGATTGTCAAAAATGGTAAAATTGAAATTGTGACTTGATCCCATTCTGGCTAGCTTATCTACACAGTGATTCGCTTCATGGTAGTAGTGCCTAATCCGAAACTGTGAGAAGTTTGATATCAATTGCCTGCAATCATCCAAGATAGGAGACACTATATTATTTACATAATTAGAGTTGAGCAGCATAACGATTATGGCCTTAGCATCTAGTTCAATCTGAACACAATTAAAATTGCAGCTGCAGCAAATGAGGAGTCCATCCCTTAGACCCCACATCTCAGCAACAAAGCTATTCGTAATCCCTATTTTCCTGGCTCATCCCTTGATCCAACGACCCTGCTCATCCCTTAATACTCCACCACAACCAGCTATCCTCGGGTTCTCTATGGCAGACCCATCAGTATTCATTTTTATCCATCCATTTTGTGGTTTTTCCCATTTGATAGGCCTTAGAGTTAAGCGAGCTGCACTCTTCGGCGAGTAGGCATAAAAGAAATACTCAATTGCTTGTTTCTTTATATCCCTTGCCAGAGTTGGGTTAGGACTTTTCCCCTTAAATACAAAATTGTTTCAACTTTTCCATGTGGTCCATATCGCAAAAAGGAAGATCACACTCCAAGGAGGCTTGCCAGCGCTGTGTGTATCTGTTGCTTGCCCATTACACACCAACCATTCATGAAGATTCCCAAACCAGAAGCAAGGATTTGTCCATAATATTCCAAGGTGATTCCAAACCGGTTTGATCTTTTCACAATCTCGTAAAGCATGTAGGATCGACTCAGCCCCCCTGTTGCATAGAGGACATTTTGCATTCTCCATCAGCCCCCTTCTTCAAAGACAATCTTGAACACCAATGCTATTATGGGCACACATCCAAACAAAAGTTTGAATTCTTGGTAGAATATCCAACTTCCAAATCTAGTTGACCGAAAAGCTAAGCGTTGAGTCATCCCCCATAGCCATCTTATACGCACTTTTTAAATCAAAATTTCCTTGGGGAGATTCTAACCATGCCAGTCTATCTTCTCCTACTGCTGCCAAGGCCAAAGGGGTAGCTTGAATAATGAGCTTCACATTTTGGGGTAAATCAAAATCTAGACAACTCCAATCCCACATATTATCCTTGAAGATATCTCGAATCTTCATGTTCAAATCTTCCTGTGAAAGAGGACCTATCACCAAACTTCGCAAAACCCCATGATTCGCCCAATGATCATACCAGAAGCTAAGATTGCTACTCTTTCCAACTATTCATTTAACACCTTTGTTGAAAACTTCTCTGCCCTTTTTCATAGCAGACCACGTTTGGGAGCATGGGAGCTTGTTTTGATTTCTCGAAGCTAACCTTCAACTTGAGCAATTCTTGGATTTTAACACGTGCCCATATGGAGTCTTTTTTTGTATGAAAGTGCCAATTTAACTTTGCTAGAAGGGCTGTGTTTCTACCCTTAGCTGCTTGTAAACCCAATCCTCCTTCCTTTTTGGGCTTTGTTACCTTTTGCCAACCCACCCAGTGAACCTTCCTAGTTGACTCTGAGGTACCCCATAGAAAATTCCTATTGACCCAATCCATTCCCTCTGGAATTCTCATAGGAAGGTAAGAGCATTGCATCACGTATGATGGAATGGTTGATGAAGAAGCCTGAATAAGAACAGCCCTGCCTGTTAGGGATAGTAAATTAGCCTTCCAGCCTGCAAGCTTTTGCTTTACTCTATCCAGGATGAAGTTAAAGTCTTGTGTGGAAGAGCCAGGTTGCTTAATAGGTATACCAAGGTACTTCCCTAATCCTTGAGTAGAAGCAAACCCGAGCACATCACTAAGCTCTTCCCTTGTGCCTTTATCCACATTCGGGGAAAAATGAACTTTGGACTTCGCTTCACTTAACGTTTGGCCTGAAACTTCACAAAATTCATCAAGAACCTCTCTAATGGTGGAGCAATTCAAGTGATCAGCCTTTGCAAAAAGTACTAGATCATCAACAAACATTAAGTGAGAGAACGCCGGCCCACTTTGAGACGCTTTAACTGGATTCCATAGATTGTTGTTGAATTTCTCTTCTATGAGCTGACCAAGGTACTTAATACAAAGTATAAAGAGATAGGGAGAAAGGGGTCCCCTTGTCTAATTCCCCTAGGCGGAAGAATTGGCTCTAGAAGTGCACTATTTAAGAGAATAGATGTGGAAACTAAGGTAACACAACTCTTGATAAGGTCTATGAGATTTCTAGGAAGATTTATTCTCAGCAGCATATTTCTAATGAAAGCCCACTCAAGCTTATCATAGGCTTTTTCCAAATCTATCTTGATGGCTATATAGCCCACCTTACCCTTCTTTTTACTGATGGAATGAATAAGCTCCTGCACTATGATAGCGTTGTCAATGCCTTTACGCCTTGGCACAAAAGCCGTCTGAAGAGGTGAAATAAGTTTCTCCAAATACGGTCTAAGTCTTGCTACTATTATTTTTGTAACCGCCTTATAAATTGTGTTACACAAGCTAATAGGCCGATAATTCCCAATAGTCTCAGGACTTTGAATTTTTGGAATAAGAGCGATGTGGGTCTGATTTAGATACTCCGGGACTTTCTTCTCCATGAAAATTCTTTTAACTTCCCTAACTACCGAGTCACCCACCATTGGCCAAAAACTTTGGAAGAACCCTGCATGCAGCCCATCTGGACCTGGTGCCTTATAGGCTTTTAGCGACCAAAGGGCTGATTTGATCTCCTCCACAGTCACCTGCCCTCCAATGCTCTCTTTTTCCTCTTCATTAAGCCGGCCTTGCCATTGAGAAATCGCTGGCATTGCTCTTGACGAAGCTGTTAACGAAGAAGTATAAATATCCCCAAAACCATTCCTAATAAAGTTTGCAATTTCCTTCTCCTCTTGGATCCATTCCCCAACAAAGTTTTTAATTGCTAGGATTTGGTTTCTTTTCCTTCTGACCAGGGTTGACACTTGATAGAACGTTGTGTTCCGATCTCCCGGTAGCATCCGATTAACTCGAATCTTTAACATCCAAAGATACTCTTCTTGCCCCATGATCACATCCAGCTCCCAAAGAAGCTCATTTTCAAGGTTAATAAGAAAGGTCGAAGGTCTGATGGAGTTTGCATGCTAAATTCCATTAAGTAGGGCCATAATTGTCTTTTTCTTTATAAAAATGTTACCAAAATGATTCCTATTCCACAGCGAAGCATCCTTCTAAAATTTCTCAATTACACTTCTGAGCAGAAGGGCTTGATTCCAAACATTTGCTACTAACCCAGCAAAGGTCGGATTAGAGAGCCAACACTTTTGAAATTTGAAGAGCTTAACCCGACAAGACTAAATTTTAGGCTGCATCTCCAATAGGACCGGGCAATGGTCCGAGTGACATCTAGTAATATGGGTTACTCTCGCATCCAGATAGAGCAGGCATCAGCTAGGATTAACAAAAAATCTATCAATTCTCTCTTGTATAAGCCCCTGAATATCTCTTCAGTTGGTCCATGTGTATCTTGGACCCAAAAAGCCCTAATCCACCATGTTGCATTTGTCCAAACATTCTTTTAAAAGAAGGGATCTATTAATACTCACAAGTCTGCCTCCAAACTTATCCTCATTTACAAGGGGTTCATTAAAGTCACCCGCTATAATCTAAGGTAAATTGTGCATGTCTGCAACTAGTGACAAGTTATTCCATAATATGTGCCTTTCGGCACTCCTAGGACTAGCATAAACAGCTGAGAGAAGCCATGAGGAGGTAGAGTTACATACCTTAATGGAGACATGAACTTCCTGCTCTGTTTTGGTGAGTGGGGCTGCCTCCATCTTATCAGAATTTCATAGCACCTAAAGGCCACTAGCGTATCCAATTGTGTTAGTATGGATCGCTCCATCAAAAGTAAGCTTCTCAATAATCTCCGCCGCCCTGTCTCCACCAATCCTAGTCTCCATAACTATGAGAATCGCTAGATCATGATTGCGCACCAAATCCCCAACATGCTTTTGGAAAGAGGGCTTCAAAGCACCTCTGCAGTTCCAGATGATAATATTCATGATTAATGAGTGGTAAGGGGTGGGACACTCATCAACTAGAGGTAGTGACTTCGCCTCCTTCCTCAAGTTCCATCCTATCTTTCTCATTGTCTCCATCGTCTGACCTTTCCACGGAATTAGAGTCAGATTGTGTTGCAAAAATCCTATCTCCATTTCCTACACCATCACATTGAGATTGAATTCTTCCGTGGGTTTGAGCACTTGAAACAGCTTTATTATGGGTTTGTTCCCCATGATGAATGACGCAATCAGTCTGTCCACCAGTATACACTTCTCCAATAAATTTTCGCTCGGGTCCACCTCGTATAGAAGAGGCGCTAGTGATATCTGTGGCAATTTCACCCACCTCATTCTTCGCTTTTCCATTGGGGTTGGGACATTGATGAGAAAGTGCCACCATGGATTGAGAGCTTCTTGCCATGCTAAGTTCGTCATTGACATCGTGTCTTCTCTAGCACTCGTCGTCGTCAATGGAGAAACAAACTTCCACGCAATTTCTGCACTTACAACTTCTGGTATCTTCACCACCATGCCTTCCAAATTTATAGCCCACCTCTGGCCAGGGCTCGGTTGTGAGCTGAAACTCCATAGGAGCTCTCTGTTCTGGTTTGTCATCTTCATGGGTGACAGGAAATTGGATTTTCGTTGATAAGGAAGGGGCGGCCTCATCAGATGTTGTCTTAAATGAAGCTTTGTAAACCCTATTACGTTCAGTTACGTTATTGCCCTTACTAATTGGATTGACCTTTGTCTTCAATGGGCCTTGTTTTGTAACTGGGTATGTTTGGGCTTTTGTTTTTAGGCCTGGGCCAGCAGCACTCAAATCCAGAGGAGTGCTTCCTTTCTTGATATTTTGCACCACTTCAGAGAGTTGGAGGCCCGTTGGAACTCTCAAAGGTGATAATTTCCTCTTCCCTTCTCTTGAGATGTCAATAAAAGGAGTAGTCTTACCCATATCAGTCTCCGATCTTGTCTCATTCCCAACATCCTTACGATCCTGCAATTTTTTGTCATGCGTCCTATTAGACTCACCTCTACTACCTCTGCGAATTTTTGTCCCTTGCTTCCTACGCGTAACCACCCACCCACGGATCATATGCATCCTCATGTGTATCCAAAATGGTCCCTCTTACCTGGTCAGAGCTCCCAGTTTCATGAGAGATGCATGAGTGTCTAGTTCATACTTCCTTCAGTCCATTTTCCTCCTCCTTGTCCATGTTATCACCCCAAACTATGTACAGAAAATATTCCTACCGGTGACCAATACGACCACATGAAAAGCAGAGTTTGTGAATTCCTTCATAACTCACAGGTTGTTCCAGCCTACCAATCTTGACCGCCATGGTAAGCGACTTCTCGATGTCTATCTGGACACATAGCCGTGCAAACCTACCCATTGTTTTAGTTGCCATGTGGGTATCCACTCTTAAGACATTACCTATGGCCTTACCTATTTGGTGTAGTGCTTCGACATTGTAATATTGAATGGGGAGTTCATAAAGTCTCACCCATACCGCGATGGATGATATGTTGGTAATAGAAGGTTTGAAGTTAGGCTCCCACGGCCTAATAGATAGGAAATTCTCCCCCACGAACCAAGGTCCTTTCCTCAGCACAGCTTCAAAATCTTCCTTTAAAGAGAACCGGATGAGAAAAAAATCGTGACCCAATGGTACACAGTCTAGACAACCCACTAGTTTCCATAGAGAATGGATTTTTGAGTGTAGGAGGCTGAAGCCCACTGTTCTACCATAAACTTTGACAATGAGAGCTTTCGACCAAGGGTTTCTAATTTGCTGCTTAAACTCCTTTGTGAACTTTACTTCCGCTAGACCTTGCCTAAGAGGTTCTACTTCATCCTTTGATTCCACATCATCATCCATACTTTCCGTAAAGTTGAAAGCCTGGGAATAAGCTCCAGGGATTTTGCCCACCAGCTTATCCTTAAAGGATAATGGTGGTGTACGGAAGGTGAAAGCCTTGCTTGCCTCCAAGGATCCTGAGCTCGACCCTTGTTCCTCCATGAAACTAGCATGCCTTACATCCTTTACTTTCTTATTACTCCTTGTGAGCTCCGCTTCCTCCTCCCTCGACAGCCCTGAGGCTGGTTGTGGTGCCATTCCAAATGACGTAGGCAAAATCACAGCTTGCATGCACTGTACGGAGAGAATTTTCTCTCTCCAATAGATTTTGCTTTATTTTCGTTAACCAAACATTTAAACCTTTAAAGTTCAAAAAATAAATCTTAACCCTAAGGAATGTTCACACTAAATATAAGGAGTGTTAATACTGAATTTGTTAATTAAATTAGATAATAAACTAGATATTCCATGAAATTTCCTCATTTTAGGTAAATTTATAACTCCAATTATTTAACAATCAAAAAATAATCTCATACAACTCATTTTACTTAACTTTTTTTTTTTTCTTGAGAAACAATTTTACTTATTATTTAAATTCAGCAACCTCCTCAAATCAAAATATTAAATAACCAAACACTTAAACCTTTAAAGTTCAAGAAAATCAAGTGTTGCATACACACAATTATAATAAATCATCAATCATTAAATACAAAAATATAAATTCAAAATTATAGTTGAATTTTTGCAATTTATATTCAATAAATGCTTAATAGTAAAACTACTATAGCTTATTTAGACCTCCAATTTTAAAATTACAGCTTTATTGCTTTTAATCTACTCAACTAAGTGCGGAATAAGAGTAAACAAAGTGCAATTAACCGGACTACTACCTAGTGCATGAGCATACATAATTAATAATTAAATGTAAAGTACAAGGAGTAAGGGAAGAGAGATGCAAACACAAGATAACACGGTGATGTGTTATTGAAGAGGAAAAGCAAAGTGCTCGATGTAAAAACCTCTCCACGACCCTCCAAGCCAAATTAATCCACTAGTGAATAAGTTGGAGTAAAAAGATTACAATATAGACCCACCAACCCTATACTACCTTTGTACTGAGACCCTCTAAGTCCCTGCTACCAACAAGCTTCACCGAGCCTTGTCTTTAGTAGCTTTCTAGATCCCTTAATTATCACCAATTGCATCCACCATAGAATGGCATAACTTGATGCTTCCCAAAAAGCTCAACACTTAGAATCAGTGAGGTATGTGTTTGGGCTAAGAACCTCTCAAAGGATATGTAATTAGAGAGGTAGGAATAGAGGAAAACTAAGAGAAATGTGTAGAGGACTGTGGGTGTACAATCTCTAACTCTCAAATGGAGTTCTAGGGTTTTCTCTTTGAAAATCTCCTTACAATTTTGTGGGTAATGTGGGATTATATAGTATGGATAAAGAAATGAGGAAAAACACACAAACAGGTTGGTAGTACATCTCACGAGTCAAGTTGTGAGTTGACCAAGTCGTGAGTCACTCGCAAGATGCCATCACACTCAAACACTTCAGCTTCTAGTATGTGCTTCTCATGTGACCTTTCGTGGGTTGCTCCATTCGTGAGTAAGTCGCGAGTTGCTCTGTTCTTCACATTTCTTCACCAATTTCACACACTAACCCATACCAACATACAAAGAAATGATTGATAAAATACAATCAAATTTGACACGGAATTAAAGCCAACAATAACAAAATTGAAAATCACAACTTTACAAATAAGAAACAATAAAATGACATGTCCTCTAGTAACCAAAGGACTTCTTTTAAGTTACAAAAATTTAAAGTAGTGGAATGTATGCAATTATGGTATATGTAAAGATTCACCAAATTTAAAAAAAAAAAAAAAAAAAATTTAATAAGGTTTTTTTTTTTTTTTTAATGTAAATTTTATGAACTTAAAATAAAAAGAAAGTAAAACTTAGTACCTAAGGAGAAAAAAAAAAAAAAAAAAAATCCTAAACATCTTATAAATTGCAACACTGATCCACTATCATTATATAGTAGTAATCTCATTTGTTATATCTCAATATAAATGACCCACTTTTTCCTCTTTCAATTAGTTTATTACGGCTTGATCTAGATAAATGTGAAAAGACAAACTAAATTCAAAAGGAATTCTTTTCAGTTATAAATGTTTGAATGAGTAGAATGTATTGAGTTAAATTATGGTAAATTGCAAATTACCCTCTAAAGTTTGGAGCTATTTAGATTTTATATTCTAAAGTTTTAGAATTTGGATTTTTACTCCATGAAGTTTAGGGGTGTTTGAATTTTACATCATAACGTTTCAGAATGTAGATTTTACCCCCTAAATTTTAAGGTATTTGGATTTTATTCCCTAAAATTTATGAAATTTTATACCCTAAAGTTAAAAAATTTGGGGTGTAAAATCCAAACATTCCTAAACTTTAGGGGGGTAAAATCCAAATTATGAAATGTTAGTGTTTAAACCCCAAACTCTACAGCTGCAATTTACAATTTACCATTTTATTTTCATATAGGCCAAGATGATGGTTTTCATTTGGAGGATTGAAGAAGTGTGGTTTGAAAGATAAGGACTAGACCTATGTGGGTTTAGTGGTATACCTATAGACCCAAACTTGGATTTTACACAGTAAGCTACGATTGCTAGTAAAAGCTAGAGGCCCATGAACAACCCCTGTGCTGTTCACACACACCAAAAAAAAGAAAAAAAGAAAAAGAAAAAGAAACCATAAAATCTAGAATAATAACCTTAAGCTAAGTAGGTTGGTTATATTTAATGCAATCTGACAAGTTCCCACAAAATTAGCAGGTTCTTGTGGGCGGGGTTATTTTCCATTAGTAAATACATAAAAGTAGGATGATTATTGAGTACTCAGGGAATATATTTTTTTTTTCTCACATAGGGGTGGATCCCACCCGCCGTGGGACCACCTCCATGTGAGAGAGAGAAAGTATACTCTCAGAATATTTAATAAATTTCTATAAAAGTAAGCTTGGTCAGTAGGTTTCCCAAAATGATTTTTAAAGCAGTTAATCTATTAAAGAACCAATCATAACTAATTTGTCAAAACTACACGTGGTTAGTTCTAATCTTGAGGATGCACATTGACCATTAAAAGTTGCTTTTGTTATAACTCTTAATATGTTGGTTTGACCATTAAAACTTAAATTTTTTTTTTTGAGATATTAATTTTAATAAAGTGCAAAGATATTGAATGGTAAAAATTAATTTTTCCCTTACGCTGTAAAAGAGCCATATGCACTTAGAACGAGGTTGAACAAAAATTGCAAAATGAGGTATCTACATCTAGTAAATTTTTTTTTGAGTTATAAAATAATTATAAAAACTAAAAATTCTTTATTTATTTGAAGGTAGTGGTCTCAAACCTAGTTGCTATATGATGCTCTTCTAAATGGATAACTTCAAATAATATTCGGAATACCATTTTGGACCTCGTTTCGGTTTGTCCATTAAAACAGAACATTTCAATTCCAGACTATTTTGGAGTACCATTTCGGGATTACCGACACACACACACACCTAAGTCTGCATCACATTATATTATACCATGTCAAATTATATTCAAAATCAAATGATGCACATTCTTGATATCATCATTACATAATATAAATATATAATATGTAATATATAAGTGAAGAAAAATAATTATTAATGAAGAAAAAAACCATGACCTATGTGAGTAAAGTAAACAAGAAAAATATATTGTTAAAGGAAAAATAAGAATAAAATGTCATTTGTGAGTGAAGTAATTAAAAATATGGGTTTAGGAAAAAAAAAATGATTCGTCTACATACCAGATGTTAATAAACCAATTAATGTGATTGGTAGATTTTAACAGCATATTAAAACCAAAAATCAACGCCTTAAGTTGTTTTCATGGGTGTAGGGTGGGTCGGAATTCTTTTTTAGCCTTAGGTTGGAACAGATTCAAATTGACAGTTTTCTTAACCCATCTAACACAACTCATCTGGAGATATATATAGGTTTAATAAGGGTCGCCAATAGGCCAAGTCGGCCCCTTTTTACTTGGCCTATGGGCACAATGGGTTGGGCATGGTAGGCTGTTGACTAGTTAATGGGTTAGGTTAGACTAGGTCGAAAGAGAAAACCTTAGACTATGACCTTGCCCTTAGACAATGCCCATTCTTTCTTTATCGTGTAGGGCTACCAGGTTGGGACTATGGGCTTGTGTTAACATCTTATTTAATTATTTTTTATAAGAAAAAATTTATCTATTTTTTTAAAGGAAAAAAAAAAGAATTTAACACTTTTAAAATTTTTTTCAAGGTCAAACCTATTTAATTTTTGTTTTGTTAATAGAAGCCCATTTAATTTTTTATTTATTAAAGCTTTAAATGGTTTTTTCTTTTTTTAACTTTTAATTTAAAAAATTTCAATCAGTGAATTCAAAGTTGCTAGACTACTGGAAAAATATATTTAGTAAACTAAGTTTAACACAATCACTTTAAGTACGTGCTTAAGGGATTTCTCTTAAAAATTCCTTTATAATGTTTTAAGATCAATCCCCTATTCTCCCCCTATATATTTTTGTTATGAATTCCAAGTTATTGGACTGAGTAACAAGTTGAACCAACAAGCTAGGTTAATGGGCCGATTTATTGGGCATCAATGATCATTAAAACTAGCCCATACCTTGACCAACTAGTCTAGTGGGTTACCTATGTGCCTCTACAACAATTGGTCGGGCTGCCCATTATTCCAATGGGTCGTTAGTCTGTGGGCAATGGTCTATTGGTTGATCCTAAGTTTATTTTATTACCTTTATTTAACTTTTTGAGTTCAATTTATTCTATTATTTGTGAATTAATTTTGATGAATATGGTGATTTTTATTACATAGTTTATTTTATTACATAGTGATTTTTCTCTGGTTTTTCTGATGATCCCCTTTGTAAGGGAGCTCTTCCCTTTTATATTCCCTTCCCTTCTTTCATCTCAGCCTTCCACGTGTAGATCAGATTGCTAATCTCCTTGATACTTGTTCCATCAACACCTTTTGCAATTCTTTGTGGGTAGCTATAAGACTGAAATTGACTGTTCAGGTATTACTTCCACATTAATGCGGCCAAGAGGTTAGATGCAGAGCATTCAATGTGGTGGTAGCAACTTTCTTCCTAGATATTTTTCAATTCTCTGTTGACTCATCTCTTTCTAAAGCTTATCCTCTCAAGCACGGTTGCTTGTTGCCCAGTACTTGATGGGTGGTCGGAATTTAGGCCTCCACTCTATTGGCCAAGGAGGGATAGCTCCTCGGACAACGTCACCTGTTCATTATGACCTAACATCTTCCTCGGCTCGATAATCTATCTGCCTTCACTAGTACTTATCTGTCTTATGGCTATTTGACGTCCTGGGGCGCAGCCCACGGCCCAATATCCTTATTTGGGCCCTTCATCCCTACAATTATTATTACCAAAACTTATTAGAACAGTTCCATCAAGATACTATTGGATATAATCAAGATTAATTTCGTTAGAAGCAAATTTAGCAAGCTGGGTTTCTCGTTCCAACAACCATTCATTAGGAAGAGTAATATCTTCCCAACGAATTATTTTTGGAATTTGAATCTTAGC